>OX328101.1:26442746-28975887 GCA_946811185.2 Hippopus hippopus | reverse complement strand
GATGTTGATGCATTGGTAGTCTAAGAAAATTGCAATAGGAATTTAAGATCGACGTGTTTGACCCAAAGAAAACCCGCTTTAATTTATCGTTGATAATTGTGAACAAGTATGATTCTTAGGACGTTGTGATGGATAAAACATTAAAACATTATCCCTGTTGTGGGTCATACCATGCTTTTTAGCGTTCAGAGTTATCTTGGGACAACTATCAACCGTCACAACTCGACCGATTTCGTAACTACTTCTGACGAATTCGTGTCACCAAAGTTTCCATTGGAACTACTGCCCCTCATACGGTATAAAACATGGGGGCACCTTTATCTTAACGGAAGAAATAAAACTTCAGCAAAGTTTTTTTTTTGTATAATTTATTAAACTCTCAGCGGAATCTTCCGTCAAAATTGATAGAATCACATAAAAATGAAATAATAAAATGTTTCTCAATAATTAGAACCATTTCGTCTGAAAACTGTGACTATTGTAGTTTTTATTGTATTATCATAATTTTAAAAACAGTAAAGCTGCACATTTCTGGTGAAGACATGTAAAGTGTATGTACATATCAGATAAGGTAATACTGCCGACGGGCCTAAACAACGGACGAAGCCGATTATGGTGACGGCCATGTTCCTAGAATACCTCCGCGTCACCTCACCCCTCGTTATTTACATACCTATAATGCATTTGTGTTTAAGATGTATTGTCAATGAAGTTGAAACCTAAGAGTCGTAAAAAAGATAATGTTATGTATTGATTACTAAGGTAATGTTTAACGACATTCCGACAAGTTCACGACGACATTTGACGGCGGTCATTACGTGAAGACGAAACATGGACGGATTTTTGTGGGTTGTGGTGGAATAACTAGAAACTATGGAATTTCACTGCTTCAGGATCTGGATTCGTTTTGCCTTGATTAGCTGTCTGATCTCCATCGCAGGCAATATACATATTTTGATTTTCTTTCTTCTTGGAAAATAAAACTAGATAGATCTAAATTTCTGAATTAGATGTGTATGTATGCAGTCTACTGTATGCTCCTATACTATATCAGCGTCGGGAAGCACTGACTTTAATAATTTCAATAATGAGCAAATAGTGGAAATGCTGCAGCACAAAGAATCGTAAATAACTACCAGCACTTGAAATTTTTCTATAAAAATATATCAAACAAACGAGATATCGTTTTTTTTTTTTTTCAAATTACCATAATCCAATTTTTTGATAATAAAATGAACGATGTCAAATACTGTATGTATTAAAAATTGGGAGCGTGGAAAAATACATTCTTAAATTGCGGTTTCATTCAATAAAAAATACAGCCGTGTTGGTAGAATATTTAACAGAAGATCAGATAAGGAAGATCCAATACAAAAGATCGGATAAAGAAGATCCAAAACAAAATATCAGACAAAAAGGATCCAGAATTAGACTGCATGTTTTGTGCTGGCCGGTCTTAATCCACGCTATCCGTAATATTCCCACTATGTTTTCAAAAGCCCCTTTCTAAAGGTTGTAAAAACGTGGAATTGTTTTGTAAAGGGTTAAAACGAAACGTATCGTTCTCTACAGGCGCAGATACACGATACGAATGTATCGTAAATCTTATGGCCCGAGGCGGAAACCCGGGCTTTGGCTTCGGGGGCGGGTTTGAGGCAGACGAATTCGAGAATGAAATGGGAGAGATGGACGAGTTGGGCGAGGCAGACGAGGGCGGGTTTGCAGGCGCCATGATGGCCACGGGCTCCCTGACCTGTCCCCAGGGGAACCGGGGTAATATTTTAGTGAAGAGGGTGGCGTATGGCACGAGCATGTTCGGGAGCACGTGTAGAAGTGACAGTTTTTGTAAAGAAGAGTACGATACGGCAGATGGCGTTGCGGACAGATGTGACGGCCGCTCTTCCTGTTTTATTGACATGCTCCGACCGGTCTTCTTGCAATGTGGTCGTATGAGTACCTATATGCTTGTAGAGTATGAATGTGTCGACAGTAAGTAGTTCTTACCAGATCATCATCATCATCATCATCATCATCATCACATTTGTTGCCATTGATATTGCTTCTCTCCAAAATTATCATAATCTTTTGATAACGAAATATTTGCTATTCCTTGGAGCGTAATGTTACAGTTTTGTCTGATTCTTAAAAGACGACCGGAAGCAGAAACTCAAATAAGCGGCATAATTCATATAGTAAAATATCCCGATAACTTTCTACCATTCAGAAAACCACTCTGCAAAATTTGAAATATTTCTTGACGTGAATATCATTCTGTTGTTTACCCCATTTGAGAGCATTAAATCAAGACCATGCACTGCCATAGGCCACTTTTGAAAATAGCTTTTGCAAAGGGCGTAGATCTAGGGTCATTGTCTTTTAAGCTGCGTCCAAAAAGTATACCTATTTTAACCCTTTACCAAACAATCCCTGGTTTTTACGACCCAGAGAAAGAAGCCTTCTGAAAACGTTGGGGGAAAGGGAGAAAATGCTAGTAACCAGCATCTTCTCCTTTTCCCACAATGCTTTCTACTCTTCTAAAGTCAAGTTTCAATTTTTGAGTCACGTTCATTTTGTTGTCTGCAAATGCTTTCAATTTGGACAAGTCTAAAACTTTGTCATTTGGTAAAGATGTTAAAATGTATAGCAAGGAAAGAGTTCAAAGAAAGAAAATGTAAATGACACAAAAACACATTTTTGTCTCACCTAACACAGAATCATGTTTTTCTGTATTTTATCAAGCGTGGACAACATTCGACGTTTGTGAAACCAAAAGCACGGTAGCACGTGGTTCGTCTGTCTTCATAACGTCACCGGGCTATTTGACATTACCAAAACGTCAAGCGACGACCGGAAAACAGATGTGTGAGTGTATTCTACAGTCCCAAAATGGCGCTGACATATATATGGATTACCTGCAGACACAATTGGCGAGGTAAGGCTAAAAAAGCTGCCTATAGATAGGGTGAGGTTGGATCATCTCGTATTTACACTTGATTTCGGCGCAATCCGTTGCGGAGCCTTCAAAACCGTAACTCAGTGACTTTACAAAATGAGATCGGGGTAACTGCTATTCGTTTGGGTTCAAAATATACTTATCCCTTGCCATGCAATAACGGCTGTACCGTTACTAACTGGATAGGAAATTTCGCTGTTAAATATAGGCAGAAATAACTGGGTAATTATTGGTATTTATACATGAGCCATGCTCTGACAAAAAGGGGCTTAATGCATTCCATTGATCCATGATACCAAGCAAGTGATCACTTATAGTTATGGATCTACAAAATCTGTTTTGTCTAACAATCGATCGAATGATATGGTACACTAGTCATTTGAGATGCAGAAACTTGATTGACAATTAGTAAAAGTTTTTGGGCCAAGGCAGCCTGCGTGAACTACGCAGGATGTCCTGAATCGATACTTTTTTGCAGATGCCTTAAGCCCCCTTTCCACATGGCTCTACTGGCTAATTATTGGTATTTAGTCATGTATTTCTATCTATATTTTAGTTTCAGAGCTGTCGAAGCACGTGAATGAAAATTATCAGTCTTTGTTAAGATTTCTAAAAAAAAAAAAAAAAAAACATGCGAAACGAAATCTAGTTAAATACTCATTTAAAGAAATCTTCGAAGCAATCTTCAGAGTTAACCTAAAGTGAATAGCTTGTACTATAGGTTGAAAAAAAGACGAAGTTGCTCAAAGTTAGCAATTTCATTATTTTTAACCAAATTTGAGCCTTGACCTTGACGACGAAGTGGTTACCAAATATTCGATTAAAGCTAGTTTGTGCATGTTAATCGAGAGATAATTATTTATTTACAATCGACGTAAAGTATTTCAATTCAAATAAAATATTTTGTTTTTCTACATTTTTTTTTTGCCATTTTGATATACATTGTTGGCAAAATTAAGAAAATTCCTTCGGTGCCGAATGGGTTATGACAACATAATAGACATAAAGCGAGGTAGTTCCAGTCATTTTTTTATTATCTCCATTGATCGATTGTATCCCTTGGATAAAATCAAACTCAAACAGCATTTAACTTTTTGCAGCTCCAATGGCGAACTGAATAGCTTTTGTGAACGTCGTAGATCAAGAATAGCCCGCACAGAACGTGCAATCTGATCTTGGATTTACACCACCATCTATCTGTTAATAGATAGTGATCAGAGTATCTCTTCATTTGGATTGGAACTACATATATTAATAGTTGGCAGCGAACGATTTAGTTCTCCATTTTTCTTTCACCCTTCACGATGAAATCTCTTTTCTATCTGCCAATCTGTCGGCCTGCTCTTTCTCTTTATCATTTTGATAATACAAATAAAAATAAGTTATCATGTGGAATCAATGTAATATTTCGGCAAACGGTCTTTTTCAAAAAAGAAAAACGTTAAAGTCTACGTTTTCCCTTCTTGAAAAAAAGACGCTGACCGAAATAAAGAAATAAAAGGAGTTGTTTATCATAGGTGCTATATTATCTTTTACTTACACACGGAACCATTTCTCTTTGCGACATTTTAGATTCAACAAGGTATATGGGTCGCCGAAAAAAAACAGTCATTTACCCCTGAATGAGGGTTGAAACAGGATATATATATATGTTATTTTTGAGGTCCTATCGAAGTTTACGATTCAAGTAAGATCTTCGTTGTGAGAAAACCGTGCTGCAGCAATAATCTTTTGATGGCTCGAATAAACAATCAGATAAAAGGCAAGTCTTATCCTCCAAAAACCTAGAATTAATCGACATATTTCAATTACCGAGTTTTTTAATTATCAAGGTTTTGCTTTATCAGTGAATTACCAGAAAAATGTGTCATTTCTGTATCAAAAAAGTCCATTTTTTTTTCTGGAAAACTATCGATACATTTACTTCTCAGTGATGGAGACACTTGTCCGTACGAATACGTTATGGTGGAAAGTAAGAAGAACATTACCTCAAGAAAGATAGATAAGGAACTTGAAGTGTGTGGCCGACGTCACGTGGGTGCCCGCTGGTTTGAAGGGTCCATACGGCTAACCTACGCCTCTGGCGGAGTCATGCAAAAAAGGGGGCTGATTACAAAGTTTACCGGTAAGATCAATATTAAGTTCTAGAGCGAGATTATATCAAAGGTCATCCTTAAGATTTTTATAAAGCTCACGCGTAAGAATAAAAAAAAATACAGAAAAAAATCTTACTTCATAGTTCACGAGTAAGACAATTACAACGTTCACGCGTAAAACTATTACAAAAAGTTCATATGAAAGACTATTACGCAGTTCTAGTGTAAGACTGTTATTGAATTCACAGATAAGAGAATTACTATGTTCACGGGTAAGACCTTTACTACGTTCAATGGTTTGACTACTTTAGAGTTTACGGCAAAATCTTTTACACATTTCAAGTTAAGGTTGTTACAAATTTGACAGATACAGAAGATCTGACATGAGTTGGTGCTTGAGATATAGTCCATTTGGTCTGTATTTAAACTAACGTTTTGATCAAATGCATTCAAATGGAACAACTTCTTCAAAATTTCTGTGTTGCAATGTTAGTTTTTACTATTTAACTCTATAGTAATGTTTTAGCATTTTTTGGTCTTAGCTACAGAGGAGTGAGGGACAGTTGGAGAACAGCCATAAATAATAACAAATTATAGTAAAACCATGTGTTTTTGTAGTAATTTCATTCATAATTAGACTCAGTAGTGACTTTATGTACAAACTAGCACTATAACAATAGAAACAAACATGTTAACCTCATGTTTTACAATGATCAACCTTAAGGGCATAGAAATTGAATTATTTGAGTATGTATATACCTTTACTTTTCTACCATTAAACAGATAGCAATTTTATCAATCCGCCTAACCGAAAAGATGTGATACAAATTATCCACAATTTAGGGAATCGATAATATCATTCCCAAAAGAAAAGAAAGAAGGCATACCTCTTCAGGTAAATTTGTTTTTCCAGCAATGTTTCTTGAAAGTTGTCATCTTCAAACACATGATAAAGTGTCTGTGTAAGGGTAGGTTATTGTGAACCTAGTTTTTCAATATGCTTTGCCTCATATGTAAATGCCCTCAAATTGACCATGGGATAGTATGCTGTTCTATTTGTTGCATTCTCTTCACCTTTTTCAGATGTCAAAATTAACATTGAGTTTAATGGACAAAATCATTAAAATACAGTTTTAAATTCTTCAAGTATTTTTTCTCCCGTGGTTTTTGTGAAATAATCAGATAGGTATAAAGAAATTTCCCAAAAAAATTTTTAGATAGATGATTTTGAGCCAAACGTTAGTTTCTATATCAACCGAACGGACTATAAGATTTTATTGAACAAGTCTAGGGAAAATGTTATTAACGACGTATTTCTAACGGACAGATTTTTTTTTAAAACTTTGCACATACAAAGCTAATCATGTCTCTAGGAGATTACAGTAAAAAAGGTTATGGGTCACCGTGCTCGTTTCTAAGAAATTTGCCATATATACAGCTCCAAAATTCAGCTTATATTGGAATTAAAACACTTTTCTTTAATACGTAGTTAAACAGGAAAATTACCAGAAGAATATACAAATATACATCATTTTAATGAAAATTTATTTAATTTTGCACAAAAAATATATAAAAGCCTGGCTTTGAGCATGGTAAATGTTAAGGGTTAATCTTTGATAAATACATACTTTCCAACGGACAGATTTTTCTTAAAGTTTCCACACTAATAGTATTTATAATTCTAAACAAGAGCAGCAAATTGTCGCAAGATACGCCCGTCCCACCGCCAGTTGTCGAGGGGGAATAATAATCGTAAAGGGCAGGTAGAGGAAAATAGTAGCGCAGCAGAAATCATGTAAGTGATTGAAATAGGTATGAATGTCTAATGTTAAGGAAACATGCATATAAAGTTTCAGGTCATTCCAACATGAAAAGACAAAGTTATATTGTAGAGAAGCATGAAAAGCTGTAAAAAAAAAATAATAATAATGAATAGGGAATAATTCCAAAAGGTCATTAGGTAAGGTTACGGCTCCAGTGCATTGCACTTTTCATAACTGCAACAAACATGTTTACCAAGTCTCAAGTCAATTTGACTTGAGGTGACAAAGTTCCCTTCCGGACAAGCAAGAAATACTGTAAAAATGACGATCAAAGTGGAATTACTCAAAATCCACGCTAGGTAGAGCTATTGTTCTTGCGCACTGTACTCCGTAATATTGCAACAAACATGCATACCAAAATTGAAGTCGTTCTGACTTGAGATGACAAAGTTATATTCCGGACAAGCACTAAATGCTGTAAAAATGACGATCAAAGGGAAATAACTCAAAGACACCACGAGGTAGAGTTACAATTCTTGCGCACTGCACTTCCAATTATTGCAACAAATAAGCATACAATATTTCATGTCATTCCTACTTAAGATGACAAAGTTATGCTCCAGACAAGCAAAAAATGCTATAAAAATGAAGATCTAAGGGGGAATAACTCAAAATTCGTGCTAGGAAGAGTTGTGGTTCTTGTGCACGGCACTCCGTAATTGTTCAACAATCATGCATACCGAATTTGAAGATGTTCAGACTAAAAATGACAAAGTTATGCTCCGGACAAGCAGAAAATGCTGTAAAAATGATGATCAAAGGGAAATAACTCAAAGACAGCACGAGGTAGAGTTATGGTTCTTTCGCACTGCACTCCGTATTATTGCATCAAACACAAATGCCAAGTTTCAAGTCAATCGGACTGGAGATGACAAAGTTATGCTCCGGACAAGCAGAAAATGCTGTAAAAATGACGATCGAAGGGAAATAACTCAAAGATAGCAAGAGGTAGAGTTATGGTTCTTTCGCCCTGCACTCCGTATTATCGCAACAAACACAATTGCCAAGTTTCAAGTCAATCGGACTGGAGATGACAAAGTTATGCTCCGGACAAAGAACCGGACGGCGCCCGCCCGCCCGCCTTCCGTACGCCATGGGTGATCCCATTATACGGCCCGTCTTCGACGGGCTTATAACAATAAGAGAATAAAAATAGCATCTATCCGTGCTTATTTCGTCAGAAAACAGGGGTGAAGGTCACTGTGGAAGTTAATTTTTCCAAGGAAAAAAATAGGATAAAAGCTCAGCAGACATAATGGGAAAAGGGGAAATTGCTAATTAGGAGCGATTTCTCCTTTTCCAACTATTATTTTCAAAGTGGAAACAGCTATACTTCCACAGGTTAAAATTTCCTGCTTTTGTTTGCCTGTTTGGTGTGTAACGCCGCGTCAACAGTATTTTAATTATTTCACGATGACAGTCCACAGATCCGTCTTTTTTCTCTTTACTAATACTACCCGAAGAAAGTGCTACTTGTTTCAGTGCACCAATAGTATTACCATATGTGCAAAAAATAGGTGCACTTTTGATTCACTATCCATGACAAAAACACATGCGCAGTAGAATGCGCGCGAACATTTGTGATATACGTCGTTAAGCAAGTCTTTGGAAATTTAAATCTCAAACGCCAACAAATGTCAGATTCTTTTTATCACGTAATGATATAACACAAATTATAGATTAGAAGATGCAAAACATCTATAGATGCAAACGCAGTAATATCCGTAGAACCCTTTCACTTCAATGAAATACGTACAAAATGACGTCAAAAATGGCGTCACACAATTGTGATATCAAACGTGTATAAGATAAGAAAATTCGTAATGGGTATATTACACTGAAAACAAGGGAGCTTATTTGATAAAAGACTATTACAATTACTTTTAAATCATAACTTTATTACTATTATTACTATTATGAATTTCACGTGTAAGACTAATACAAAACGATTATGAAGTTCACATATTGACCTATAATAATAATTAAAAAGGGTACAGGAAATACTTCTACAAAACTAATAGGTAAGACTACAATGAAGTTTACAGGTAAGACTATATAAAAGATCACGGGTAAGTTTACTATGAAACGATTATGAAGTTCACATGCTGACCTATTACAAAGAGTACAGGACGTGCTTTTACAAAGGTAGTTGGTAAGCCTATCTTAAAGTTTACAGATGAATCTTTTTTTTTTCATAAAACTTGCAGGTCAGTCTATGCAAAGTTTAGACTTTAAAAAAGTCCAAAGGTAACATTATTACAAAATTAACAGATATATTACAGGTCAGACTATTGCAATGTTCAAGGGTACAGCGATGCTTCGCATGTTAATTCGTTATGTCATGTGAGTTCCAATTGATTTAATATTTAGCAAACAATCCAGGAAATGACCCTGTGCAAGAGGGCTTTTAAAAGCATTGTTGGAAAAGGAGAAAATGCGGGTAAACAGCATTTTCTCCTTTTCCCAAAATGTTTTCTACGCTTTCAGAAACTTTTATCTCAATTTGGCCAATTTTGAATTTGTCGTATTTAGATGATTGAATCTGGAAAAGTCTAAAATTTGTCATTTTGGAAGGGTTAAGGGGTCCATATATGATTGACGCAAATCTCTGGCTGGGAGACTGTTGACCCATTCAATTTTTTGTAGATTTTTTTGAAAATACAGTAATAATCATATTAAAAATTAAAAACTAAAACTATGTTAGTCATAGAGTGATATTTACATTTCACGATAAGTTGTTTTATCGTTCTTTTAGCTGATAACATTGGCTCAGCCCCAAGGATTGAACTTGAGTGTGGCCCGGTGGATGCATCCACATTGACGCTAAAAGAAAGACCAGCAGCTCCGCCCAAACCGCCAGGTCAGAATCCGATGATGCCCCCATTTCCAACGGGCCCTTTTCCGCCGATGGGTACAGATTTCAGCAAGGCCATGATGCCACCAGGGCCTATGTTTCCCTCAGCGTTTCCCCCATTTGGCCCTGGGATGAATGGGTCGGGCCCGATGCCAATGTTTCCTAGTATAATACCACCTACAGCTCTCCAGCCTGATTTTACAAACTGGAAGATAAAAATACCCGGCGAGGTGGAAGGAAGTGAAAATCCAGGGACCGCAAGTGCTCCTATCCTTAAACCACAGGGCCCTGCGAAAGCCCCTAAACCTCCCCAGAAGCAGGCACCAAAAAAACCGCAACCTGGTAACAAGAATAAAAAGCCAGTCAGAAAAGGCGGAAGAAGACAGCCTATTGGGCGAAGGAAAAAGAACAAAACAGGAAAAGTTGTTGACACTGCAGATGACAAAGTAGCTGAAAATGAAGTCAAAGCATCGCCAAAAACTGGAAACGGTATTGAAATTTTAAGACCATATCTGTGCTTACTATTAGGAAAATTCGAACACAGACCGAGTTTATCACATTGACAATTTGACTGGTCGACATACAACACGTGAAGATTTTTAACCATTTTAATCGTGAAGATCTAAAGCTAAAATTACTTCTGGAACAAATTTGCAACAGACGTCTTAAAGACATCTTTCTCAATATATGTGTACTTAACATGAATAAAAAAGGCTTAATACAAAAATAAAAACTTTGTGGCAAATCCAAATGAATAGTTTCTCCTTTTGCCACGATGATTTTTGAAATTGGTCTGCTACAAGAACAGAAAAGTCGTCTGCAAGAAGTACTGTACCTCAGGCTCCTAGATTGATAAAATGAGCTTATTTGGTAAGAAAAAGACGAATTCTTTGCAACTCCATTTTTTTTTTTTACCAAACGTATCATGACAAATGCACTTTTTGGCGTAACATGGGCATGGCTTATAAGATTAATCATAAAAGAATACGAGTATTTATACATATGGCTGAAAATGGCTAATATCCAATATACATGTGTATCACTATACCCTTTTAACAATTACCACAACACTCCTGGGTTTTAACGACCCTGAGAAAGAAAGCATTTTAAAAAATAACGCGGAAAAAGGAGAAAATGTTGGTAACCAGCATTTTTTCTTTTGCCACAATGTTTTCTGCTCTTTCAAAAACATCACCCATCATTTGAGTCACATTTATTTCGCCGTCAACAAATGGTTTCCATTTGGACATGTCTCCAATTTTGTTGTCAGGTACAGACTTTATATACATAAAACAACGATTATACCCACTTGAAAAAGAAAACAATAGGGAGTTATATAAAAATCTATTCGCTGATCTTCTTGCTTTCCAGGTGGCACGGTGGGTCTACTTTTCGGCGGAATCGGTGCTGCGTTGATACTTGGATCAGTCGGTATTCTTGCGATTCACAACTATAGAAAGTAAGTGTGTAATTTTCATGCATTTATTACTTATTCTTCCTGTTGCAACCATCAAGTTGTCGACATAAAAATATTCAAAATGAAGCCCCATATTACAACATTCATCAATGTCATTGGTTGACACAGTTTAGCTTAGTCATCTTTATATTCCGTAAACCAACTCGGTGAAGAGGTATCTCTCCACCTACCGAGTTTACTGTAATTAATATTGTTCCGTCGTTACAAGAGCTTCGACACTAATTCTTTCGCTTGGGAATTATGCTTAGCTTGACAGTTGCTTTCTTTATCACTTTTGTCGTAGGATCAAAATATTTTGGCAAAAGTTCACACAACTGCAGGTTAAAAACAGCTAGTCAAAGTGCGTAATATTCCTGAATGATCCGTTTTTAGTTATCCTTACAAAATAATTAGAAAATCGGATTCGAGTGAATAAGTTGTTTCGATCGTACAAGTCTTGTGATTTTCTTATTAATTCAGCACGGGAAGACAAATGATCATATCCTTCAAATCAATAAAAAGCAAAGAAATTGTAAATAATTAGTCATAAAGCACTATCTTTGCTGATGATATCGTTAGAGCAGTTTTTGACAAATAGTGCTGGGAAATTTCTGTCGCCCTTTAAATTCGTAATTTCTTATCTGACCATGGTAAACCCTCATAGGACAGGTCTTTACGGGAAAGGACGACGAGTGCCGAATTATAATTTGTGTCAGGTCATTTATGCCATGCTATACTAGTATACATGTACAACCAGGATAAAAAAATTGAAAAGATTGATGCACTTATATTTACCCTAATGGTGGCAACAGGATTCCGAAATTATACGTCTGGTTTGAAATTACTTGTAGCAAATTTTACTCTTTACCAGACGACAATCTTTCTGACTCGTCGAATTTGACAGCTGTTGCAGACGATAGATCGAATATGGCTCAAATGACGAAATTTTAGTTCAATTCAGTTGAAAACATAGTGGGTAAGGGAGAAATACTGTTTAACAACATTTTTTCCTTTTTCTATCATGTTTTAAAAAGTCATCCTTAAAAAGGGAGAAAAACAGTGAAAAATTTGGTAAAGTTTCACAGTGCTGGATAATTCAAATTGACATTTCCATTCAGTCATAAACACCAACTATTGCAAGTGTAAGGCTATTTTCAGCCAATTGTGTTTGAAGTAAACGTCACAGTTCAGATAGCGCTATATTGACGCAATTTCAACATCAACAATTCTTACGAACAAAGTCCGTAACATAGAAACAAATGAACAAATGCATAGCAGAAATACGGGGACCCGGCAGGATTCGAACCTAGAACGCCCGGACGAAAGGCCAACACCATAACCACTGAGCTAAAGAGAATTCTCCCTAACGCATCATCATCGTTGACCTTCTTTACCCTCGCCATGCGGCATAAACGCAGTTGTTAGGTATTGTATTTAAATCGGGATGAAGCCATGCATGAAGGAGTGGTCTCCCGTAACACAATTTAAAAAAAAAAAGGATCAAGAGTGGTGCTTACAACTTATTTTTTCACTACCAGTGGTGACATAATTAGCTTTCGCGGAATTGACTAATATCAGAATGCACAGAAGTTCGAGTTTGATTTTGGACCTAAAGTGTCCGCTAATCGATGTTAGGCATCTATGATTGCCGTCAAAATCTACTTTTAGATCTTGGAAAAAAATAATGGGGAATATATTCAGTTTGCAGCGAAAGGGTTGAGTCTTTAAGAAACTTTTGGATAACCCTGATTTGAAGTTTCTCGATAAAATTTCAACCTTTTATACGTAGAACTTCGATACAGAGATGACAAACACAAAATTGTGACAAACTGTAAGATAGCAGAATCGAAAGAGGTTAGTATAAGTTGTAAGAACTTGTTTCTCAATCGATGTAAAATAAAAATGTTTAAACTAATAGCTTTATTATTCAGCAATTGTATCTGCTATTTCTCTCGTTTCCTTCTGGTCTCGTAATTATTAAGACGGCATTCAGTAACCACGAACTATAACCAGGTTTCTTGAGCTTACGCAGCTGTAGCAGTCACCGGTCATGAAATAGAGGCTCGTCTTGGAAACGCCAAATTCGAATATCTAGAAAGGTCTAAGACCAGAGAGCGTATGTCATGGCCCAGTGCACGTCGTGCGTCCGTCCGTGCGTCCGTGCATTAACTTTTATTTCAAACACCTTCTTCTCTGAAACTACGTATCCAGTTTTGATGAAACTTCACAGAAATGATTCTGCCATAATCCTCTTCAGAAAATTTGAAAAAAAAAAAAAATCCTTCAAAAACTGTGGTTGCCATGACAACAAAACTGAAAACTATTGAAAATTTTTTAAAAATCTTCTTGTCTGAAACCAAAGTGCCCTGGGCTACCAAATTTGGCATGTAGCTCAATCTAATAGACCTCTACCAAGTTTCTTCACATTATGGCCCTGGGGTCAAAATTGGCCCCGCCCCGGGGGTCACAAGTTTTACATAGGCTTACATATAGTGAAAACTTTAGAAATCTTCTCGTACTAAAGCCTAGGGCTACCAAATTTTGCATGTAGCTTTATCTAGTGGGCCTCTACTAAGAGTACCGAAATCATAGCGCTACGGTCTTTATTGGCCCCTCCCTGGGGTTCATAAGTTTAACATGGGCTTACATAGGGAAAACTTCATAAATCTTCTCATTCCTAGCCAAAAGACCTAGGGCTACCAAATTTTCCAAGTATAGTTATCTTATGGCCTGCAGCACGCGAAAATGGGCATTCGGACATTTGCGTAAAGTGTCGTCTCGGATCAGCCTGCGCAGTCCGCGCAGGCTAATCCGAGACGGCACTTTCCGTTTTTATGTAATTTTCTGTTTTGCGCAAGTCTACTGTAGCACAAAATCTAATGTAGTCGTAAAGTGCCGTCTCGGATTAGCCTGCGCGGACTGCGCAGGCTGATCCGAGACGACACTTTACGCAAATGTCCGAATGCCCCTTTTCGTGTGTTGCAAGCCTTATGGACCTGTACCTAGATTGTCAAAATACTAGCCATAGGGTCTTTATTGGCCTCGCCACACAAGTCACAAGTTTTACATTAGCTTATATAGTGAAAATCTCTTCGTGTCTGATAGTGAGCTATAGATGTAATATTTTATGAGTGTTATCATCAACCCTTTTCCAAAATTGGCCCTACCCCATGAGTCAGTGCTTACAGAGTGAACATTCTAAAAATCTTCTGGCTCCGAACCATAAATCCTAGGGCTACCAAATTTAGCACATAGCTTCATATGGTGGTTCACTTTTGAATTTGTTCAAAATATGGCCCTTGGATCGAAATTAGCCCTGTCTCAGGGGTCTCATGTTTTACAGGGCCTTTTATTTAGTAAACTTTGAAAATCTTCTTGTTTATAACCACACATTCTATACCTGTATTATTTGGTATGGGGCTTTATCTTGAAGGACCCCTACCAGGGTTCAGCCCGCCCTTGTAGCGTATGAGACTCGTGACCTGGTGGTTGAGAGTTCGATACCAAGTTGAGGTAAACTTTCTTTCCGGCGAATTTTTCGCTTCTCACCTTTGATACAAGTGAGATAAATAGTCTAGTCAGTGACTTGGAAAGAAAGTTGTATCAGTACTTGTGTGATAAAGCCAAGAAACACGTGCGTAGGTGCACTGACCGCCATGATATGTCGTAATCTGTTTGATAGGCGTTAAATTCCAAATTGATTCGATCAGTCAATCTACCAGGAGTTAAGTAATTATAGCTCTGTTGTCAAAAATTGCTTCGCCCTGGGGTCATAACTTTCTTGTGGGCTTTTATAAAGAAAATTCATATGTCTTCCAGTTCGAAACCAATTGGCCAAGAATTGTAATGTTTGGCGTTTAGGGTTTTTACTTAAAAGCCAGTGGAGCGATACAGGGCCATCATGGCCCTCTTGTTTATTTATAAGAGATGATATGACTGTTTAAAAAAAAAAGCCAAAAAATCTTCATTTATGCCAGTCAGTTTCTGACAACCGGTAGGTTTTACAAATTACACTAGAAGCAAACACTCAAAGGATATCAAAGTATCGTTTGCCAAAGAATTTGAGAACATTGTGGGAGAAGGAGCAATTATCTGGAACAAACAATTTATCCTTATCCCCCAATGGTTTCTAAACCTGTTTACTGAAGGGGCAAATCGAAGTAGTATTTGTATAGTTACTTACAAATTTCATGAAAAAATGTTCTTTTTGACAGACGCCAACGTATCAAGAGGGAGGAGGCTGAGTATTACTATGGCAGAAGTGCGAGCTCAACCTATGGACAAGGCTGGAAAAAAGAAGGGGAAGAGTACGACTCTGTCTACGCCACAGTGGGGGAAGTAGAAACCTACAGGCAAGGTTGTGTCAATCCGGCAGTCACCAACGACGACGAATCGTCCTTTGTTAACCCGATCAAAGAGGATCAAACCGGAAAGGGCAAAGGAAAAACGAAGAAAACAAGCGGAAAACAAAATTGTAACTTACCAGAAGAAACTCCATCTTGTTCCTATAGCGGGACGACAGAATCGCAATCGGAAGGGGATGAGAAGATTGCAGTTATAGAGGTACATCGGTTACCGGAAGAAAATATTACCGTGACCTATGGCAACGATCTTCACGCAGAGGGCTGCTTAGCTGCTCATTCTTATTCTTCCATTAAGAAGAATGGCGAGGATTCAAGTCGATGTAGCGAATGTAGCATTATTCGTCCCCCTCGCAGACGCGATTCAGATTATGACAACAACATTGGTGTAAAAAAGAATCTGAAGAAATAAATTAAGACATTTTAGCCAACTTTGCAATCAAAATTTATATTTATTTTTCAAGTTTTGAATCTCAAAGCGTAAAGAGATGCTTAAAAATGATTTTTTAATAGGATTGTCATGTTTTTAAAGGGTTTGAAATTGTTGAAAAAAATCCCTAGAGCGAATTGTTTTATGTAAAATCAACTTTTTTTTTCGCTTCTAAAAACGCGTCCAGGGGGGGCGTATTTACAAGTACTTCGGTTCTAAATGAAATTCCTATCGTTAACTTCTAACTCTAACCATCTTCTTTGCAGAAACGGAGCGTCTTTGCTGATCAGTGATGTAATTTAGCACTAGAATTGAAGTTAGAGGGGTTTCTAAATGAAAGCCTATGTTTCAGATATGTCTTCCACGACATTTAACCATAATTTATTATATTTAAAAATACACACACAAACATGTAGTTGCTATTTATTTGTATAAAACTGTAGGATTGATAAAACAATTGTTATATATTTAAACTCGCAGAGAAATAAATTACAGATATCTTCTTGGAAAAAAAAAAAATAATACCGTTTGAGTATCTTTATTTCCCCCCCCCCCCAAAAAAAAAAAAAAAAGAAAAAGAAAAAAGGACATATAGGATCTGACATGAGTTGGTGCTTAGTTTAATAAAATTTATCTCAAACACCAACGAATGTCAGATTCTTTTTATCACATATCGATATTTCACGAATTATAGATCAGAGGATTCAAAATCATCTATAGATGCACCTGCGGTAGTATCCATAAAATCCGTTTCAATTCTATGGGATACATCAAAAATGACGTCACACAATTGTGATATCAAACGTGTATAAGATAAGAAAATTCGAAATGGGTATATTACACTGAAAACAAGGGAGGGTATGTGATAAAAAAAAATCCCCTTCAAAAGATTACTGAGTAATAAGCACGTATTGTGTGTGCATCGGGACCTTTTATTTATATGGACTTCAATTGGCGTCCACGTTCTTGCCGTCGTGTCCTAGTCCACTCTATCAACCTTATCACAAAATAATTTTTCAACCCTTTCCGAACCGTAGGCGAAAGCTTGGGTTTTTCATGGACAACGTGTATAACCGGGTTCTGTTTTAATTATGGGTAAATAAAGTCACAACCTGGTTCCATATAAGTAGTCTCTTTAAATAGGTGTCACCAAACAACATGGAATCAGGTATACAGTCGAAAAGCAATCAATCATACAATCAATTAGGTACATTCGGTCATGTATCTGAAAAAAGACGATAAAACAATACTAAATATTTGTTTCTATATCAAATTCCACATTTCCTGAAAAGCAGAGGCTATATTTACAGGTAAAAGTTCGAAGAAAAGACTTACGATAAACATTGAATTACACAGTGACTTTTAAAGTCACAGAACTGAATACAAGGACTGTATTCACCCATGCCAGCTCCACACAGTGCTGTTAGTAGCTGTGATAAGAACATGCAAGGATAATATTAAGAATAAAACATGCATCGTTAAAACAAAGTAGTTGCCTAAGTTAGCCGATGCTTCCATAATGAACGCGCAGTCGGAAACCACTAAAACTCGTAATACTGCGATAAATTCACAATAAGAACGGCTACAAATAACAAGCTGTCTTAATGCAACCAATACGAGAGCCAAATAAGCTTACAAAAACCAAGTTAGACTTTAATTCAAAAGTAAATTTTCTAATTTGACCAAGATGGCCGTCTTGTCACGTTGAAATCTGCCGCTCAATTGAATCACCTGACTTAAAACTGAAATGAGTTCAAGGGACGAAAATGAACGGAAAGGACAATTAAAATAACCACCAGGAATCAAAGTACAACAAGTACTGTACACAAAGAGAAAATCTATCACCTGGCCACACATGAATCAGGATCAGATTGCACAGAATGTGCTTGTTTCTTGAGGTCGAGTTTAGATGTATAATACAGCCATGCTTTGGCAAAAGTGTGCGTAATGCATCTCCGTGATGCATAATACAAAGCAAGTTATCACATAATTATGGATCCATAAAATCCATTATGTGTAACAACTGACTGAATCATAAGGTAGAATGGTCCATTGTCATGCAGAAAATTACCAATAGCAAAAAGTTTTGGTTCAGGTCAGCCTGCGTGGACTGTTCAGGCTAACATGGGTCGATAATGTTTTGCAGACGCACTAATCTCCCTTTTCACAGAACATGGCTCATATTTCCTTAGAGCTAGAGAGAAAAGAAAAGAAAGAAAGAAAGAAAAAAAATTCTGTTAAAACTTGAAAGTGTGTATAGCACTGTAGCTCAGCTATATAAACATAGATACATTACCAATATATATGGTGTAAGGGATAGAAAAAACGCAGGGTATTTGTCCTCATTTAATACCGGAAACGACAACAGCGAACGCTTTGAAGGCCTCCAAAACATAAAATGCTTTTTCTATCCTTCGTAATCTGCGAAACCTTGCAGCCGTCTGGGCCAACATTTGGCTGGCAGATACAAGGATGAAAAGGGTTTAAAAAAAAACTGGCTGAAAACGAGTACAGATATATCTTTTATACAGCTATTTTGGTAGGTACACGTGTTTTTGTATTGTAATGTTTAGTCGTGTATTGTATACCAGAAAAATCCGGCATCCTTCGTCAACTACTCTCGGCTTAACCTGTGCTTGATACCTTGAATAAAAGTACCAGTGCATTGCCTTTACGAAGTATCAACATTTCAAACGTTGCTTTTGCCATAATTATCATACAGTTATTCTGAATAATTCATTTTCCCCAATGTATGTGATAAGCGTTTATCACCCCCCCCCCACACACACACAAAAAAAAAAAAAAATATCTTCAAAATTAGTCGCAGCGTATTACGAAATAATTTCGTTTAAGAATGATTTCTTTCAGTCTTAAACTCTAGAGATTGATGCCTACTTGAGATGGTTCAATGACAGTACGTGGTTAGAATAGAAATGAATCGTAATGGTTGAAAAACACTATCTTCCACACAAGCAATACAGAATTAGATGCAGCACTGTGCAGCTAATTCCCCACCATTCATTATTCTTAGCATACAATTTCAGATAGTTTCTACTTACCGGTAACCCTTAGCCTGCTAAATAAGTGACATAAAACTTTCAAGCCGATAGTAAAAAAACCAAATGTTGCTATTTCAAAGGTTTTTTTAGGCGAGGGGTCTCCTTATCGGACAGAGTAGATCCAAGATCAGACTGCACGTTCTGTGCAGTCTAATCTTGATCTGCAATGTCCGCAAAGGTCAGTAAGTTGCGCTTAGCAGCCTAAGGGTTAATTTCATTGATTTATGCCTGTTATCTGCAAAAGTTTACCAAAACAAACACTGTGGACTTGCACAAGACGGGTCGGAATGCTGGTCAGATCCAGGACCACGGTGTTTGCTGCTGATAGTTTTCGTACTTGTTATCCAGCTATAGTGAAATGATTATCGGAAATCATTTTTCGATTGAAAATATTTCAACATCGAGTCTAGTGTACAAGACAAATTAGGAATATTATTCTAGACTTGAGAAAATATGAAGAAGAAGAAGAAAAAAAAACCAGGAATTTGTTTTCGTACAAAGGAGTTGTAACGCGTCCATTCACTTGTCAGATATTTCACGCAGTTTGATTCAGGACCAGTGAAATGCTTCAACATTTATTCATGACTACGAAATTTTGCCAGCCAAATATCAACAGGCACTTATGGTAGAATCAAAGTGTCCAGAACAATCGACGAGGATGCAGAATCAGACCGAATGTAAATGTGTTCCATGGAGTCTAATCTTGATCTACATTGTCCTCAAAAGCAATAAGAACCGTCTTTGGAACCGAAAGAGTCGTTAACATCCTCAATCATTTTTATACACTTAGATTGCACAATACATGGGGTATCTCAGGAAGTGCTTAACCAGAGATAAGTCAGTAAATATGTGCAGTCTGATCTTCTGCTTTCTTCTCGAAGGGCATCAGAGGCATAAATTAACACGACACCGGTTGAAGCTGGTATAACATCAGAACGGAATGATTCCTCGTATTTGAAATGCTGGAATGGACCACTTCCGGATCACTTGGAACGGGTTGTAGTGCAAAAAAGTAGTCCTAGATGGTACTATGACATCAAGCACTTCTGTTACATTATCTTATCGGGAAAGATGAAACTATTAAACTATAAAAGATGAAATGTTAAAACATGTTTCTAATGTCGATTTGTTAATGTCTTAAAAGGCTGAGTGACAGTTTGCCATTTTTTTTTTTTGTGGGGGGGGGGATGGAGGGGGGGGGGGGGGAGGAAGGGGGAACTGTTCAGAGCCTGGGACCGCATCAAGAAATATGGTATATAATCACTCTTTGTACTTTGAATTTTCGCGGAAAATCGTGTTTTAGGGGGAATGGCAAAATCTTCATTTCTCCTGATGCTACTTTCTATACCTTTTTTGCAAAGACTTCTGGGCATACAGTTCAGAGGAATCAACAGAAAAACTCCCTCTCGTTCGAGGAAAGAGAAGCCGAATGTCAAAGATAGAGTTTTTTTTTTTTTACAAAAGAATTACCGGCGTGACATCAGCTACGGATACCGGAACTGGTGTACACAGGTACATTTCCTACCAGATGTTTGTAATTAGGTCGCCTGTTTAGATAATTGTTGTGCTAGGTTACATTAACTTTCGTGCCCTTTAACTCATTCCCCTCGACAAACGACTTTCTTCATGTTGATTCAGGCGACATTTGAAAACATAATGGCAAAAGGAGAGATTGTTCGTAACGAGTAATTTTCTCGTTTTCTCACAATGATTTCACATTTTTTGGGACATTTGACTCTTTACCAAACGACAAATCTTTGGACTCGATCAAACACGAATCATTTGTAGACGAAAATTAAATGTAGCTATGATGATTTCTGTCTTTAATACAAAAAAGTGTCGGAAAATAAGAAAAAGATAGTCGCCGCTATTTTCTCCTTTTCCCAGAATGTTTTCAAATGTCATCTCCACAAGGGTCGCTAAAATTATGGATTGTGTGGTGAAGGTTTAACATTAATTCAAGTTAATATTCCGTTTTTACAAATATGTTTTAAAAGTCTTCTGTTTTAGATTTGCTTCAATGGGTGAAGGGTTAACCCGTCACCACACAAAATTCCATAATTTAGCGACAAGAAAAAGAGAGTTCCGAAAACATTTAGAGAAAGTGAGAAATTAGTCGTTTCCAGCGTTCTCTCATTAAAATCCCAATAAAATTTTCATACCCTTTCACAGATAAATTATATGAAATGAGCTTCATTAAATTTGTTGTTTGCAAATTTATTTCAATTTGGACAAGTCTAGAACTTTATCATCTTGTCAAGAGTCTGTTAAAAGATGATTACATTGTATGTAAGTAAATAGCATCGGTGCATAGGACTTTTGTAGTGACATACTAATGTTATCTTGATTTGCGTTGTTTTTGTCGTCCCTTTTGCCATAAAGATAAGCCCGCTACATTTCTATATAATTAAAGTTATGAATGTCTGTAATTGCAAAAGAGAGTATGTGATATGAATTATTATGAAATCTTGTTTGGATATATGTTATAGATTAAATTACGAAAATAGGATAGTTTGAAAAACTGTATTTGAAGGTAAAGCATGGGTAATGAATCCAGCGTAGTTCTGAAAAAAAAAAAAGATTGGATTGATAAACAGGAAGAGCAATTCAATGTTTGGTTATTTTCAATCGATGCATACTTGTTTAAATTAATTTTACTTGATTATTCACATGTGTTTCTGTAAATTTTCCCCAAAGCGGGTAGTTGCTAAATACCGATTTAATGAATTTCGAGCGATTGTTTTCTTATGAACGATTATTTAAGGGACATATTCTGGTTATTTCTTTTTTGCTGTGAATCAGAATATTCTGGGATATACTGGTAGATTCTAAGATAATGTTTAACTCTGTAAGTGTGAAGAAAATGAACGATTAGTTTCAGTAAAAAGATGCAATTTATGCTTTTGAATAAGGGAATAATCGTTTTGCAATTAGGAATTCTGTTTTCTCTTATAACATCAGACATGACTTCATCCTGCATATTTGAATACAATGTCATTCAATCGACGCATATTAATTGATCATGTGACATTCCAACAAACCCATGCAAAATTCTGCCGCGAAATCTGAAATTAGCTAAAGAGGCTATGTATCTAATTCAGGGAATGCAAAAAATGCCTCTGCACTGCTCTTTTTTATTTGCTAATGATTTTCCATCGATTGCCTCACTAAATTCAGTGATTAAACATTTTTGAAGATTTATTTGATTATGAATACCTGAATTGCTTCCTTATGACGTAAAAAAAAAAGGCTGAGTATATAAAATTATTTTTAATTTGAAGAATGATATTCTTTTAAGATGCTATCATTACAGATGACATATATGATCTTACATTATTTGGCGTTTTAGAGAAAATTTTATCAAACGAATTTAGAAAATGTTATTTAAGCGATCTCTCGCGGGCCTATTAACATTTTTGTTGATAAAACTAGTAAAATTCTTCTCAAAAGTCATAAATGTCAGATTCTTTTTATAACATAACGATATTTCACAGACTATAAATCAGTATATGAAAAAGCAAGTATGCACACCTAGTAATCCTATTTTCCATGAATAAAACGACATTTACTTCTCTGAAAGAAGTATAGAATGACGTTACAAATGACGTCACGCATTGGATATCCAAAATGTCTGTAAGATAACACTGTAAACAATGGAGGTTATGTGATAAACACAGGACCTGAAACAAGTTGGCGTTTGAGATAGAATTTCATAAAACGTGTTTAGAAAATGTTAATGAGTCAGCCTTTGGCGAGCTTAATAACATTTCTCTTAACGAGTTCAACTTTTTTTTCGCTCGAACGACAAAGAGTGTCAGATTCTTTTTATCATATAGATCTAACTATATTTCAACAATTATTTTAAAAAAAAAAGGAGAAACATACATAGGCTATTCATGAAAAAGAACGACTCACTGCTTTGATATAAATGTACGGTCGGAGCTTGAAGTAGTTCCAAAGAAGCTTACTTGTGATTACTTGACACTAAAATTGAAAGTAGTACAAACTTTACCTTTACCATAATCATCGATTTCACAGTTGAGTTGACCTGAAAGTTTGTATCGGACGTTGTTTTTGGAAATAACGGGCAAGAATAAAATGCTTAAAAATAAATGACGTAACAGGCGTGCCTTTGACGTAACAAAATTTTATCTCTAACGTGTATAAGATAAGAAAAGTTGTAATGGCTACGTAAAACTGACAGCAAGGAAGGATATGTGACGAATACCTGTTCTCCATTACCCATGCCATATCTTAACTCAGTATCAAACGACATAGTTTCTAGACGAGTCCAATTTCAAAGCATTTGCAAAGGACAAATCAATGTGGTTCTTATGACTAATTTTATACTAGAAAGGGCAGAAGACATTGTGGAAAAAGGAGAAATACTGGTAACCAGCATTTTCTCTTTTTTCCCACAATATTTTCCAAAGCCTTCTCTCTTAGAGTCGTTGAAAGTTGGTATTGTGTTATTCAGAGCAAAATATACAAATTCGACAGTAGAAAATACAATCTATCGAAACTACGAAAGATTCGTATCTTATAGGCTTGACTTAACAGGCGGGCGGTATAGATCCAAGATCAGGCTTCATGTTCAACTGTGAAGTCTGATCCTGATCTATACCGTTCGCAAAAAAGCTTTGTTTCAACGATGAAGCCAAAAAGATTAAAATTAAGTAGGGAAACACCAGAAATGTTCCCAGGGCGTAAAACTTCGGCCTAAAATAAACTTTGGGTAGGTGTATGTTGCTTCCTTCAATTCACCTAGCACAGTAACAAGATGACGACGTATGACGATATTCTGAAAACCATTGGAGAATTTGGACCGTTCCAGAAGAGAGTTTACATCTTGCTATGCCTTCCAGGATTCTGCTTGTCCGCCCTACTTGTTGCTCACGTGTTTATACTCGGGGTTCCAGAACACAGGTAATACTGGAATGTTCGTTATTCGTACATAGAGACTGATAATTAACCCTTAACCCTTTCTCAAACAAGCCCTGGTTTTTACGTGTCTGCAGCACAAGTCTTTTGAAAACACTATGGGAAAAGGAGAAATTGCTTGTGACGAGCAATTTCTCCTTTTCCCACAGTGTTTTCTACCCTTTAGGACAACTTTCTATCATTTTCATCAAATTTAAAATTGTTGTCTGCAAACTCTTTCAGTTTGGAAGAGTCTAAAATTTGTCGTTTGGGAAAGGGTTAAACTGCTAAATAAATGGAACGAAATTTGAAAATCAATAGTAAAAACCCAAATATTGCGGTTTCAAAGTTGATTTTATTGGTGAGAAAAAAAAAACGTATCGAAGAGTGAAGATCAAAGACCAGACAACACCTTTTGTGCAGTCTAATCTTGATCTATACTGTCCGCAAAAGCGCCCTGAGTCGCGCTTAGCAGCCCAAGGGTTAATTAATCTTAAATTAAAAAAGATTAGCCTAGGTTCCAGTCTGATAATTTTTTCCTTCTATATATTTTGACTTTACTTTGTCAAAAATGACAATACTATTACGTAACAGATCAAAAGTTTAGCCACAGATCTGGATAGATCGTGAAAAAAGATCTTGATCAGGAGTAACTAAAAACTTATTACCTTCTTTACCCAGGCTTAAGAAAGGTTGATTGGTTGATTGATTGGTTAATTTATCGATTGATTGATTGATTGATTGCTATTTAAAGAGATTTCGTCGGATTGTCATTGCGCAACTTTTCTGCTTTCTTTTTTTCCTTGGGCGTAATTTTTCTCACATGTAGTACTATTATCGGACTGCCGATTTCAGCTGCAAGACGTGGAGGAAGTAGTGGTAGATACAAGTTTTTTTTTAAAGATCAGTGTATGAAAGTGTAAACCGTTCCGAAACAGCGGACACGGAACAGGTACATTTTTCGGACATCACTTATCCGGATAGTAAGTTTAGTGTGAGAAAAAAGAGAAAACTACACGCAATTCTCCTTTTCAGTGTTTTCAAAGTCTCTTTCCTGGATATTGATATAAATCGGGATCGCTTGGTTTATTTTGCTATAAGATTCATCTGTAATTTATGCCTTCGAGTAATTCCTGGACAGTTCTACTTTTATTGTTTTTCCATCCATAAAAATGTACTATTTCGCACTAACCCTCTCCTAAATGAATTGAATAGGAACTTCTAAATTGAAAGAAGCTCCAGATGACAAATTTAAAAAAGGTATTAATGCAAGTTAAAATGCCGCTTGTGTAAAAATATTGTGGGGAAAGGCAAAATTGCTTGTTATGAGCAATTACTCTTTTTACCAAAATGTTTTCCAAAGCCATCGCATTCCATTGTTCAATATCAGAAAAAGGCAATATTATCTTTATTGTGAAAAAGACATGAATTTGTGCTGAAAATAATTAATCTTACTTATTAATTTGAATCTTGGGTGATTTGTGTCATTTTCGTTGTTCCAAGGGAGGTAATGGAGTCCTAAAATGGGAAAAGTAGCTAGGCGACCTATCTTTTTTTTTTTGCATTTTTTGATAAAGGATATACCCATGTGTATATCTGCGAAAAATAAGAAAAATCTCTGCGCTAGATTTTTTTGGAAGTCAAATAATGTCTTGACTTTCTATAATAAAATGATCTTTTTGGCGGTTATGGATGTTATTGAAACATCGATAGCAGGTAATTAATTTGAAACAAATATTAATTTCTCATCAAGGTGAGAGGATCAATCAATTTCTTATGAATTTAAAACACACAGAACATGATTTGGCTGAAATGATAGACTTTACTCACAAAATTCTGATGTTTGCTGCAATAACTGGGTTTTTGTGTAATTTGAAAGAAGGGTTATGTTCTTTATGGCCTCAGAACTTTTTTGTTCATCTGGTTAGGTCTGATTATCTCTTCATATACTGAAAGAATATACTTTGAAGTGTCTCTGTGTCAAATTTCACAAAATTCTCTGCGCTAGAAATAACTCGCTGAAACGCCTTTAACACCGTTTCAACATTATTTCTTTAATTTCGCGGCTGCCAGTGCTCTTATTCATGCTTTCCCGGAGTGTATTTTACCAGTACTGGGCACAATACCTTCCCGAGTCACTGGCTGCTTTCACGCATAGCCAATGTAAAAAAAAAATGATCAACTGATTAGAGGAATAAAACCGGTCACAATGACTATCATGAATCCTGGGTAAAAAATCACCGAGCTGGGGATTCGAACTAGCAATTTCCTTTTTGCAAGCCCTGTACGCTACCGATTGCCCTACCAGGGCTCGGTTCTTAAAAAATGGTAGTCGTCGACTCGAAACCAGACAATCAGACTTTAATGACGTTACATCTACGAAATCGTACGCCCCTTACTAAGGTATTTCTCATTAAAAAGGACGTCTTGTAACGCCGTGGCTTTTTAAGTACGAATTTAAATTCGCTATCAGAAAATCTCAGATTCCTACTGCGGAAGCTATGGTTGTGTCTTTTGGCAAGGCACAGTAGAGCCACAGTCAAGTCCTGCTGGAAACCAGCTAAGTTCGTTTTCACCATCCATTCTTCACCCTTAAGCAGCTAAATTAGTTAATTGAAACTTAAAGCCGATATTAAGATACCCAATGTTCCTATTTCAAACTTTTTTTTTTTTTGAGAAAAAGATCTCCTTAACGGTACTCCTTATAGGACAATGTAGATCCAAGATCAGACTGCACGTTCTGTGCAGACTGATCTTGATCTACACTGTGCACAAAAGGTCCTTGAGGCGCGCCTAGTAGCCTAAAGGTTAAAAGCATTTCCGTCTTTTTCTCCAAAATTTCCTAATTTGAAAGTAACACAACTTCTGATTGGCTAAACCATTCGGATCATTTGCTGCTTAAAACGATGTGTCTTAAAAAAAAACATGTATACAGTGCTGGGTTATAGGCTTACGCTTACAGTAATATTAAATTACTTTTTAGTAAGAGAAATGGATTATCTCTACCTATTCATTTTCTCAGGTGTTAATAAGTGTCCAGGCGTATTGGTTAGCGGATGCAACGCTTGTATGTTGCTGTCATAACTGTACACGCAAACAGGCCCAGAGGGGCCCGCAGATAAAACATATATGCACTTTTTTTAAGCAGTCGCAAATTATTATGTATTCATTCGGGTACTTCAATACCAAGAAGAAGGTCAACGGCTAGCGCATTCATTTGCGCCCGAAATAAGTCGGAAGCTGGACTAATACTGCAGGATTCCGAACAGACGTTTTTTCCGATAGCCGTCACTTGGGGATTAACGAATTCTTTTTTTCAATAGGCTTATCAAAGGTCTATAAATGTTATTTTCGGCGTTTGAGGAATCGAATTAGACGAAAACTAATTTCCCTTGTAATATTTTAAGCCCTGTTAGAAGGCGTTAATGAAGTACACGAGTATGAAGCTCGTGCGCAGGGTCCCCCATTCAGAGTTTGAAACGACTGTGACCAGGCATATTTCACGTGAAATATGGTTTTGGGCGCTCAAAGTGTCATAAGTAAAGGTATGGCTGCCTTAAGAATTAATGGCGATGCGTCAGTCCTCGACATGGCGCTTGCCATTTTGCATTATAAACGTACAAACGCAGAGTTGGTATGATGTTTATTGCGCTTTCAATATCGTGTTGAAATATTCTGTTGTCTGTTTGTTTGCATAGTGTTTTACGACGTTTTCAACATTATTTTAGTCATAAGGCGGAAGCCAGCGCACCTGTCAATGCCTTTCTGATGTTTCTTGAAGTTTCTTCAGCCAGTACTTCGCACAATCTTCTAGAGCCACATGCTGATTTCCCATATAATCATCGTCGAAACAATGTTTAGCGGTGAAATTGGAAAGAATCCTGTAGTGATGACAATCATAAATCTTTGCCTAGCTGGGAACCAGAACCAGCGATCCCCGTTCATGCTTTGTACGTTACCGACTGAGAAACCGGGCTCGGCGGAAATAGTGCCAAGCCGGTGGTATGTTGCTTGTGATGTTAATGTGATCGTTTCGGATAGAGTGTTTTTAGAAACGGTCAGTCATTGGTTCGCAGTATCACCTGTCATAAAAAAAGTTCATTTCTGTAGTTATTAAAGAGTAACGTGAGTATGTACGGGAAAGCAAAAGAACCAAGCAATGGAACTTCATGCTTAGAATCCCAGTGGAAAATTGACGTCATCAAAGATCATTTGATACAAATAACCGTCTTCTCTGGTCATCATTTCATACAGTATCGGACAGTAAGGATTAATATCAGACTAAATATTTTTGCAGACTGATTTTGATCCTCACTGTCTGTTAACAGTTAAAGCCCAATTTCCTACTGTATGGAAAGAAGGGCAATGAAACTGAAGTAAGCCGTTGAATAGGTAGACAATAGTTTCAGAAAAGATACCAGAACGTTGTTTAATTCCCTAAAGCTTTCACTAATATGATGATTACGGAAAACTCTCTCGATGCATATTTAGCAGAAAGACCCGAAATATGGAAATGAAGTATGAGGTAATCTGCATACTTCAGAGATGTCTTAATTTAATAGTAATTAAAAAAAAAAGAAAAAGGTGCGGAATGTACTCGGAAATATTTCCATTGATCGGTTCGACGCTGCTTGTTACCGCCGTTTTTAATACTCTGTTTACTTCCTAAGATGCCAGCGCATCTCTCTACCTCCTTTTCTATAATTGGCGTGGGCTAGTTTTACAACGGAATCTCCCTAAACAAATATATGCCTTATTAGTTTGCTAATGGCGATTTCTTCGGTTTTTCCTCACTTAATCGTGATGATTTCATCCGCCTTAAGGAAAGGATATCGGGCTTGCTTAAACGACGCTAATGAGGAATGCTTCTTCACTTGCGGAAGATTTTCTTTTTTTTTTATTTTCAACCTTCCCATAAAATTCTTATTTATGAATTTAGTGACGTAAGGATTTAACCCGTACCAAACAAATCCGAGTATTTACGACTTTGACAAAAAAAAAAACCTTTTGAAAAAAAAAATGGATAAGCATGAAATACTTGTAACCAGTATTTTCTCTGTTCCCCATAATTTTTCTGTGATGTTAAAAGTAAACTCGAACATTTGAGCAACTTTTGATTTATTGTCTGAAAAATTTTCGCCGAGCCCGGAAGCGCAGTGGGTTGCATACAGGACTTGAGACCAGCTCGGCCATTTCTTTTCGGGGATTGATGGCCTGGCCGGGTAGCTCAGTGGTCAATGTATCTGACTCGTGACCTGGAAGTTGCGGGTTCGATACCTGGTTGCGGCGAACTTTCTTTCCTGCGATTTTTCGCCTCTCATCTCTGATGCATGTGAGAAAAGTAGTAAGTGGCTTTGGAAAGAAAGTTGTGTCAGTACTGGTGTGAGAAAGCCAGGAAACACATGGGTGTGTCACTGACCGCCATGATATGACCTAAGCAAACAATCCCTTTACCCTGTCGACTAGTTGAGACAGTTTAAAGTACCCCGTAGCCGACCAAAGGGATAGTAACTTTCAAATTTAGAATTGTTAAGACTAAGATTAAGAATATCCTTTAGGATGGTTGGTAAATACGGATCCTCTTCATCCAAGAATAATAATAATAATAAAAAAAAAAAACCCTTTTGCATTATATATCGCTCATAACTCTGATCAAGACGACATAATTTTGACTTTTTCAAGATTAAATGTACCTGTAGACGTCATTTTCAATTTCGCTGAATTGTTAGATATGTTTGTGAAAGGGTAGAAAACATTGTGGGAAAAGGAGAAAATGCTGGTTACCAGCATTTTCTCCTTTTCCCACAATGTTTTCCAAAAGCTTTTCTCTTTAAGGTCGTTCAAACTTGGCATTGTTTGGTAAAGGATTAAACTCAATTTCTCGACAAGGTAAAGGGGATTGCAGACGTGGAAGCTTGCATTAGCCCTTTACCACAGGACAAAAATTTCAAACTTGTCCAAATTGTGTAAGCATTTGTAGACGATGACCTCATGGCAGAATCCTAAAGGACAGAAAACCCGGTGGGAAATTTACCAAATACTACGTACCAACACTTGCTCCTTTTGCCACCTCAGTGTTTTTATTTGCTGTCCGTCTCTTGGTCATAAATACAAGGGATTGTTTGCTTATGGGGGGTGAAGTTGGAAGAGTGGTAGGCCCTGCATAAATAAAGAGGGCATTAAAGAACCAAGCTGCTCGATATCTAGAGCTTTTTTGATGTTATATCCCATGGTATATCTTACAGTGTGAATCAAGGATAAGACTGCATGTTTTTGTGCAGTTAATCTTAGTCTACATTTTCCTAAAAAGCGCACTGAGTTGTGCTCAGCAGGACCAGGGTAAGCAGTACCACTAATGAAGCTACAGGGATTATAGACGCTTCCGATTGTTTCATAAAAAATAACCGTTTAAAGGTTGTTATTTTCTTTGAAAATATCTCACTAAATATTGGAAGTCCATATAAAGGATCAGATTGCACGTTCTGAGCAGATTGGTCTTAATCTTCACCGTCTGCAAAAGTAATTTACGCAGTGCGTGTCACGTAAATGGTTGTATTATTCTAACAGACAACCTTCACAGAAATAAATCTCAAGGGAATGCACGTCTTTTAGCGATAATCGGCTTGTCTTATAATTATGGTAATTCGTCGGACTAAATGCATCTTTTCATCCGTAGTCAATTATTCTGGATGCAAAATCAGCATCATTTAATTTTTGCTTCATTAACACTTTACTAGACAAAAAAAAAAAAATCAGATCCGTCCAAACTGAAATCATTTGCAGACCACAAATTAATGTGGTTCAAATGGCGTGATTGTCTGTAAAAGTATATAAACATTGGGGGAAAAGGATAAAATACATTTTCATCTTTTTTCAATAACGTTTTCAAAAGTCTTATTCATCAGGATCGAAAAATCACGAGATGGTATGGTAAAATTTGGTAAAGGATAAATGCAGAATCATTAATACTTTACCACACAATCACGATTTCTAACGACCCTGTGGAAGAAAGCTTCTGAAAACATTGTAGAAAAAGAAGAAAATGCTGGCAACCAGCATTTTCTTCTTTTCCTACGATGTTTTAAACCCCTTTGAAAAGCAAATTTTATGTTTTGAGTAACATTTGTCTTCTGCAAATGCTTTCATTTTGGACGAAGCTAAAATTTTGTTGTGTGGTGAAGAGTTAATACCACGTTGAACATATATTAAACGATACTATTTTAGCGGCTCGCAATTACTTCAAAAGCCGGTAGCTAACTCAACAGATTTGTAAACAACATTTCCCCTTTTCCTACAATGTTTTCTATTCTTTCAGTGACAAATACGATCATTTGAGCAACGTTCGCACTTTCATTATAGAGAAGTCTAAAATTGTGTCGTCTGGCAAAGGGTTTACGGCATACTAATCTAATTGAGACCGTTTTCTGAAACCCTGTTTAACTCTGCCAAACGATTAAAAACCAGACCTGCGCAAACTGAAAGCGGTTGCAGACGACAAAATAAATGTGACTCAAAAATTGAAATTTGTTTGAACGTGAGAAAGAAGAAAATCCTTTTTACGAGCTTTTTACTCCTTTTTCACAATGTTTTCAAAATTCCTACTATTTCCCACGTTCGGAATTTTGTGATAAAGAGTTAAATGTGCATCTACAAATAAACTTTAATGCAAGCTGAAGTTTGAATGCAAATTCAAAGACATATAAGAAAGAAGAAAGCTTAGACAAAGTCCCAAGAGACAATGAGTCGATGAGCTTTTTCGAAAGCATAATCTCCTTTTCTATGTTCATATTAATGGAACCACCACCACCACCACCACCACCGACGCCGACACCAATAAGAACAACAACAACAACAACTTAAATAAATAAATGAAAAAATTAAAATAAATAAATGAATAAATAAATAAATAAATAAATAAATAAATAAATAAATAAATAAATAAAACGCAATATTTTTTCAAAAAATATTGTGATCATTTTATAAACCCTATTGAATTCCAATTATCAACTGTGCATTGCATTGTTCAGAATCATTTCATTGTCAAGCATTTCTCCTTTTCTCACAGTATTTCTACCCTATCAAATACAGAGGTTTGTGGGAGACAGTGGTGTATTAGTGGAGCGTCGGCCTCCCCTATAAAAGGTTCAGGGTTCGAATCCCTTGGTGAGCGGGGGCAAACCTTGAAACTACCCACATAATGGCGCGAGTACTGGTCAAGGTTTTCAGCAAAAAAACATCGAGAATGTAAGAACTTGATTCACAAATCGATGTCAAAAAAATAGGCTTTAACTAAGTACAGAAATCATAAGCTACACATGAATAGGGAGATAAATGTGTGGACCCAAACATACCCGTCCGTCCTGTTTAGCCCTGCCGAGTCCCTGTATCGTAATCGGTAGTGTACAGGACTTGAGACGTTCGAGGCCCAGCTAGGCAAATTTTTTTTCGAAGATTGAAGAAAGTCATTTCGACAGGATTCATTCCTCTTCCACCGCTGATTATTGTTTCGACGACGGTTACATGAGAAAGCAGCCAGTGGTTGTGGAAGAATATTGTGCGAAGAACTTGTAACAGAAACTCCAGGAATGCATTCAAATGTGCAGTGGTCGCCGCGATATTTTACTGAAAAAATGTTGAAAACGGCGTTCAACACAATAAATGAATGAATGAATGAATGAATGAATGAATCAATCAATCAATCAATCAATCAATCAATCAATCAATCAATCAATCAATCAATCAGGTTCATCAAGTTTTCATGATATCAATAATGTCTATGCGAAAGAAAGTCTTTATTTTGACATGAATTTTCGAATCTGTTCATGAAATCGATGTTCCGCTGTTTAGCCGCACATCCAACGTCTGACAGTCACAACAAATGCAAACAAACTGCTTATGTAGAAAGCTCAACTCTTTTCTTCAAGACCAAGTTTTATACTGAGCCAAATTAAAAGTGAGCCATACTCTGTGAAAAGGGGGCTTAATGCATCTGCGAAAAGTATCGACCAGGTCAGCCTGCGCAGTCCGCGCAGGCTGACATGGGCCGAAACTTTTCGCTATTGGTAGATTTTCTGCATGTCAAAGGATCAGTCTACCTCATGATTGAGTCGGTTGTTAAAAAAAGTGGCTATTATGGATCCATAAGTATGTGATGGCTTTCTTGGTATGATGGATTACGGAGATGCATTAAGCCCCCTTTTGCCAGAGCATGGTTCAAGTGTATGTAGATGATAAATCAAGTGTGCCTTAAATGATTAGATTGCCTTTTGAAAGGGAGAAATACACGTTGTAAAAGGAGGAAATGCCGGTTACCAGCATTTACACTTTTCCAACTAAGTTATCAAAAGCTCTTTTCTTAGTCGGGTAAAGGCCTAAATTAAAAGAGAAGCAGATAAAAGAGACCGAGACATTATCTGTTGTGATAAAAACATTCCCACCTAAGAGCCGGAACTGTTCTAAATTGTATTCTTTGTCTTATTCTAGATTAAAAAAAAAACACAATTTTTCATTGGCTGAACCATTTGGTGAAGTCAAACAGAAAATGAGTTACGTACTTTAAAATTTAGGAAGTTCTTAAAAATCAGACTAATCTGTCGATTTTCTGAAGTCTGGTTGGTGAATACGGACAAAGGGTCCATATTTACCAACCATTCTTAAGAACGTTCTTAGTCTTATTCTCAAAGCTTTTCTAAATTTAAAAGTAACACAACTTCTGATTGGCTAAACCAAATGGTTTAGCCAATCAAAAGTTGTGTTACTTTTAAATTTAGAAAATTCTTCAGAAAAAACCTAAGAATATTCTCAAGACTGGTAGTGTAATACGGACACAGGTCTCACAGTTACAATTCTTTACCCATTTGCATAGTATACGTTCTTCTCGTACGTAAAACAAACCAACAATCCATACACACACAAGCCCACGACGTCTGAATTCAGTGTATGTTTTTGTCTCTCTGTCTGTTTGTCTGTGTCTCTCTGTCTCTGTATGTATATCTGTATGTCTGTGTGTGTGTCTTTCTCTTTCTCTCTCTCTACCTGTTTCCGAACACAACCCTGTATCTTTTATACATCCACGAGCTTGTTTTTTTTTTTGATGAATTTTCTAGGAACTAAATAAATCATATGTATTGCTCAAAGGAGACGATAAAAAGAATTGAGAGCGATAATGGTTCCATGAACGTCTGTTCTTTCCCACAAATCCCCGATAGGATTACACTTGTCCACCCTAGGGCGGTATGAGAGGAAACATTTTCAAGCTTTTTTAAGAGAAAAAAATACAACTATATATAATGATCTGACCTTGGAGTCACTAACAAGTACAAATAAACCATTCTAAAAGTACAGACCCTTAATGGATGCACCATCAGCGTCTTTGTCCTTGCTCGACCAATGTGCTTATTTATGTCAGAGTAGCAATTTTAGTCGCAGGAAAGGGGTAGAGAGTTGGTGACAAAAAAGTTACAAGCTTATTGCAACTTCAGTTTTTTGTTTTTTTGTTTTGTTTTGTCAGAAAGTATCACGCAAAATCAAGTATCAAAGTGAAGACATAAAGATCAGATTGCAAGCGTTTTTTGTAGTCTTATCTTAATTCCCTCAAGCCACAGCACTGTATATACGCAAATGTACCTACATGTATACTATTGTCAATTGCAAGTTCAAGGTAAAATGAAAAACCCTAACAAGGACAATTATTCGCAGATAAATGCTTATAAGAGTATTATTCTTTTAAAAGTTTATTTCAAAGTTCTTCCCTCATAGATTAAACTTAAAACAATTCTGAGTGCAGGATGGAAGCATTGGACAATGGTTCATAATTACATTATTATCATGTACAAGCCTAAGGCTTATCCTAACAATACAAAGTTTACTATACTGTTATACTTCTGTGGCTTTCGTTTACAGGTGAAAAGTACAAGAAACTAGGCAATGATACATATGAAGATCAATCTTTTCACTGTCGTAGGCTTAAATAGTGTCCCTTGGGTATGGCAAAGATCGAGATCAGACTGCACAGAAGGTGCAGTCTGACCGTGGATCTATACCGTTCGCTTGTTTAGTCAAGCCTACAGGATGAAAATCATTCTAGGTTTCAGTGGGCTGTATTTTAAAACGACAGAACAGATCGTATATATTTGGTGCTGAAGAGTTGAAGCATAATGTACTATTGTGTACCATTCATTGACGTAGTACCTGTGCAAAAAGGAAACTAGTTTATAACACTGCACATAGCACTAACTCTTCTCCAAACAACAAAGTTTAAATAAGTGTCACTCAAAAATTTAAATTGTGTTTGACTACTATTTCCCATTGACAAATACATGTGCAAAAAGAAGGGCTCAATAACGATATTAATGCAGCTAAAGACGTGTACTATTGTTTAAACTGTATACGCTTTTTGGCGTTAATTAATGAATTTTTTTCTTTTATTTTTTAGGTGTAAAGTAAAAGTAAACGACGATGACACCATGCAGTTCAAGGTGCAAAGTGAAAGGATTTAAAAATACATTTACGCAGTACAAGGCAATGTCTTAACAATTAACTCTTTACCAGACGAAAAATTTTTAGACTGTTCCAAATGAAAGCATTAGCAGACGACAAAATTAAGGTGACTCAAAAAGTGAAATTTGTTTTGGGAAGGGTAGAAAACATTGTAGGGAAAGGAGAAAATGCTGGTTACCAGCATTTTCTCCTTTTTCTACAATGTTTTCAAAAGGCTTCTTTCACAGAGTCGTGAAAACCAGGGATTGTTTGGTAAAGATATAAACACATTTACATTCGCTAAGTGACTGGACAATGACATTTAAACAGTACAAAGCTACGGTTTTAATAATTTCATACATTAACATTTGCAGGTGCAAAATAAAAGGACTGGATAATGATACCTACGCGATTCAAGACTTGATGCACGAGCGCTTGGTTAACGAGTCCATACCTCTGGTCGAGAAGGGGAAATATGACAAATGTCATTATGTTGCTGCACAAAACGTCACCGTGAAATGCTCCGAGTGGGTCTATGATGATAGTGTCTATAAATTTACTTTTGCACAAAAGGTATCACCTGCAATATTATATCCACAATTCCGACTACGAAGTACGGTGGAGTATGCCGAAATCAGATGGTCAAACTGTCTGTCCGTCTCTCATTAGGTCCGTCCGTCCGTCTGTAGACGCAGATTTTTATCCTCTTCCCTACAGTTTGCACAAATCTGACTGAAATGTTAATGATAGCCTACCTACAGTGAGAACTGGTGCACCTGCAATTTTCACTGTGAGTGGTAGACTATTAATAGAGTTATGGCCCTTCGAATATATAACTGATGCGATGATAAGGAAACCGGCTGCAGCTGTTCCTCGTTCTGCGACGTTTCAGTTTTAAGTTAAAGTCATACACTCTCGTTCAGAATTTCATATTGACCTTGTTCGTTTGAAATAAGGTTTACGTTGCTTTCAATAGTACTTGAGCGATATAACGGCGACAGCTTACTTATGTCTGTGTTTACTTTGTCTGTCAGTGTCTTCCGCTTGTTTGGTAATGTCTAAAACATTATAATCTGCTTGAGTTTCATTGGACGTATTTTTAGCCGTCGAAAGAGATAGAATTTATATGCTTGAAAGACTTAATTTGATCTACATAGAAAGATAGAGAATATTACCCCGGTTCTCCAGCAGAGAAAGTGTGCAAATCTTTAAGTTGAGGATTTCTATTAGGCAAATTTTGCTTGCTATACACTGGAACTCTGTCTTGTAGTTCTTAAAGCTGAAACAATTTCATGATGCATGTTTGCCTTGGTAGAAACAAGTAATAGATTAAAATAATAATAATAATAATAATAATAATAAAAAACCGGACAACATATTAAGTTTCGATTAATTGCAAAAAAAAAAAGGAAACATATTTTTTAGAAGAAAATTTTGGATCTGCGTTTTAAGCACTGATCGACATTCAGAAATTCAAAAAGAGCTTGTGTATTTTTAATGCGAACCCTCAAGCAAAAAGGTTATGAGTATCAAGTACCCCTATAAAAAAAAACCAGAATATGCGTTTTCTACACTGCAAGGCAATGACAATATACAAATATCGCGTGTATTTTTTATACAAAAGCACAAATTGAAAAGGTTAGAAGTCTCTAATGCAAAAACTACAACTTGCCTCAAGAAACAGAAAATGTTACTCCATTTCCATGAAAGAAAATTTAATTAACCTCACATTGTCGATAAAATTATATAAAAGGTCAAAATTTTCCAGCGAAAAATGGCTCTCGAGGTCGTTTCACTCTGAAGATAAATATCTTGTTTTGGGAACAGATTCCTACTTCCGGCAAATTACATAATACCAACTCACACTAACACTGTAATACCAAAAAAGAAAAGTGCTATTTTAGCTTACAGCCATACATATACTTAACTCTTTTAATGCCAAATAATATATAAACACGACCTCTTTCGACGGCAGGAATTACCTACTACTGAAACTAAAAAAAAATATATATATATATTTTTTTTTTCAATATCTTATAAACTTTACAAACCATTCTGACGGTATAGATCCAAGACCAGGTTGCGTGTTCTGTGCAGTCTGATTTTGAACTATGCCATACGCAAAATCTCCTGTTTGGCCAATGGCACAGAAAGGGTCAAAGCGAATGGAATCCAACCATACACTGGACGGAGCTCAATTTTATGAACTGTCGGTGAGACACAGTCTCGTTGCAACCGTTGTCAGTGGTTTAATGAATCTCAACTAAAGAAACAAATTTATTTGACTTTCGATACAATGATTTGACGTGCACATTGATACCTTATTTACTGTTATCGTCGGACTGTCATAAATGGCGTTTTAGGATCTGAGTTTACGGTACGTTTGATTTGCAGCTGGGTCACGCCAAAACTGACAAATTGACGAAAATGTAGTATATGCATACATGGTATTATGATGATGTAACAAGCAGTTACAAGTCAAATAAATTATGTTGATTCTGATGATTTATTTAGGAGTTTTCTTTTTTTTTTTTCAAACGACTTGTTCGAAATGGGTAAGTGTTACTGGTCAAGCATGGTAGACCCATCTACCTTTTTCCACAGTGTTTAAAAAAGTTATTTCCTGCAAAACTCAAACAAAGAGCCTGCAAGAGATAATGATGTCATGATGCTGAAATGACTTTATTTTCAGTTAAACATGGTGTGTGACGATTCAATCAAGATTCCCAATGCCCAGATGATATTTTATTTTGGTGTACTAGTAGGATCATTTCTGTACGGACAGTTGTCGGATATGTACGTATCTCAATATATTTTAAATGAGCATACTTTGTCAAAGGGTAGTTTCAGTTGGTAACTTTGTTTATGATTGTTTAAACGAACATGAATAAATAAAATGAATTGATCAGTCTGTCTTCTCCACAGTGTGCTTGAGCTCAGTATTTGTAACTGTACTCATCAGCAGTGCTTCGTTGTAAGGTTTTATACAAGTTGTAGGGTTTGGTTTACGATTGGTAAACTCAAACAGGTTTACACATACAAAATCATGGACTGTATTCACTCTTTGATAAACCTAACCACTGCCCTACTTCTAAATTTTAAAAAATAGTTATCTGATTGGCTGAGACGTTTTGGCCAATAAGATAAATGATCCTTGACTTTCGAATTAGAAAACTTTGAAAATTAGATGTTCGTGAAAATGGTCCTATCTTATCAATTCTTTTAGAATAGGACGCCGAAAGGCCTTGTACCTAACAATACTGGTCCTTTTGGGCTCTTCTTGCGGCTTGGTGGGAATGGTGGAATATGTAGGTTTTTGTATCCTACTGTTTCTGATTGGTGGAGCCTGTCTGGGATTATATCTATGCTCATACGTTATAAGTAAGTGATTTGAATTTTTGTCTCGCATTATTGAATTTAAGTCCTAAACGGCATATTTTTTCTAACAAGTGCCGCAAAGAAGAAATGTGTAGAGGAAATAAGCTTGAATATATTCTCTTCTAGATTGCACGCTTTGACATTTTAGTTTTAAGCCTCTGTTCCAAATGGTCTCAAATATTCTGTAGCTCAAAACATTTGTGATAGACCATTCAAGTGAGAAAAAACAACAAATATTGTCAAAAAAGATAGACGGATCAATTATCCCGCAAATAGGTCTGCAAGGACCAGCAGAATAATCAGGTCCACATTTACTTTAGGTATGGAAATGGTTGGGCCAAGCAAACGATTGTGGACCGGAAACATAATCCAGATGTTTTTGACTACCGGTGTAATGATACTAGTATTACTTGTCTATTCACTCCGCGACTGGAGGTATTATACCCTGGCAATTGGCTTGCAATGTGTATTTTTCCTACCATATTATTGGTAAGTAAACATAATTTAATCTATGTCCATTACAAAAACAGTAGATCTGTTTCAGTCCGTCCTTTCATGCACTCCACCGGGCCCCGGTAGCGCAGTTGGTAGCGTACAGGACTTGAGACCAGGGGGTCGCTGGTTCGAGTCCCCAACTCAGCTAATTTCTTACGGAGGATTGATGATTGTGTGACAAGATTCATTCCTCTCTCACAGCTGACGATTGTTTCGGCGATGGTTATGTTGGAAAGCAGATAGTGGCTTGGTAAGAATATTGTGCGAAGTACTGGGAACATAAACTCTATGAAAGCATGGATAGGTGCACTTGCCCCGCATATAACTGAAGTAATGTTGAAAACGGCGTTAAACACCTTACAATCAATCTGTAAATTTATGCACTGAGATCTTGCTGTGCTTCTCTGGATACCAAGTTAATTTTTAACTCTTTGCCAAACGACCAATTCTACGCAACCTTGAAAACCCCAGTGTCTTTACTGAGGACCAAACCCGGGTTCTGAGAGCTGCGAATCCTACACCATTACTACTGAGCCACAGAAGAACCCAAAATTAGAAAGAAATTAACTTTCAAAGCGCTAAATGAATGAAATGTTTTTATTCAGTCAGCGCGATAAAGAAGTCTACATATGTATTGCAATGTCGATGATTGTTTTTGAGTAAGAACGTTTTACAACGATGCAGATTGACTTGTAGTAGTATTTATTACAACCAGGCTCATCCCAGAATCCCCTCGGTGGTTGCTAAGTAAAGATAGAAAGGAAGAAGCGATAGACATTTTAGAAAGAACAGCACACGTGAATGATAAAGAGTTTAATACCAAACTCGTGGATGATCTGCAGGAAGCTCCTCCGCAAGGTCGAATATGGCAGTTGTTTTCTAACAGAACCCTTGGCCTCAGGACGATTATAATATTTTGGAACTGGTAAGTTTTCATACCTCTTCAGGTACCAGTCAGAAATCCAATATTTTCCAAGCATGCTGCGTAGTGTTGTTACGGTATTGAGCCGGAGGTGTAAAGTCACATAACCGTCCACTCGTCACAACTCGGGGGATTCCGGACCTACATCTAACCGCGTCTGTATCAACGGGCTTTCCATTTTGAAATATTGCCAGTCCCATGATCTTTAAACATAGCAGCGCCCATGTAAATCGATTAACAATGGCAACAAAAACCACAGTGATAAGTAACCAGTCGCTGAAAAATACTAACGGAATTGATAGACTAAGTTAGAAAATAATGTACAATTGTATGTCAACGGAAATAATAATATTTAGAAAGATTCTTCGAGAAAATTGTGACTACTGTTTTGTTTTTCTAAGTGGAGTATTACGATTTAAGAAAGGTAAAGAGGGTATTACCGCCGAATAAATGTGCGGTGTAGGTGCTATCAAGCTACGTGATACAGCCGAGGGACTTGATCTACGGATCATCCGAGGTTTGCCGAATGATAACCACCAACAAAACGTATTGCGTGATAAAATATTAAGAACGGTAAAGAGTGTATTACCGGCGAATAAATGTACGGTGTAGGTGCTATCAAGCTACGTGATACAGCCGAGGGACTTGATCTACGAATCACCCGAGGTTTGCCGAATGATAACCACCAACAAAACGTATTGCGTGATAAACGTAAATTTTCAGCACAATTCGTGGAATTCAGTTTTTGTTTAATAAGTCTAAAATTCCCACTAGGTACACTCCTGTTTGGGAACTGTTAAGTTCACTAGATACACTCAAGTTCATCGTTAAATATTCAAAAATACTTTAAGAACAAAAGTGATTTCATGTTTGCAGATATATTCTATAGAAATGGCAAAATTGCTGACAAAAATAACAACAACTATGACAAGGCTTAACAAGAAATCTTTATCATAGTCCTCGGAACATGTTCCCGCGTTTCTATACGTTATAAATAGATTACCAGTTATAAAAAAGAAAGCATATGAAAACAGAGTTCGGCAGACATATTATGCTTGCGAAAAGTCACGCATGTCCTTTTCTATTGTAGGTTTGTTTGTAGCATGTCATATTACGGGACAGTCATGAATATAGATAACCTCAGCGGAAACTTGTTCACAAACTTTGCTTTAATGACCGTGGTAGAATACCCGGCCAAACTTATGTCAATGCTATTGCTAGACCGCGTAGGTCGCAAGCGTTTACACATGGGGTACTTGTTTGTCGGTGGAGTGGCTTGTATGGGTACTATGTGGCCTATAATTGACGGCAGAGATGGTAAGATCCTTAGCCGTTTTTAACCCAAAACTGTACACACTCAGGTTTTCAGGCCGTACAATAGACATCATTATACTGCAAAGAAATTTCTCGTGATCTGATTGGATAATATGCCCCGAACATATATATCATGTCCACTGGCAAAACCAACGTAAAAGCAGTTTCCCTTTCGGGAGCCCCGTATACATGACTACACTTTGAACACGACATCCAAAATGGCGGCGTCGATCAAGATTAACATCAAGATTATGCACCAAACTGCACGTTTTTCCAGGTTTCAGCGACGTCAGTTCCCAGTGACGTCATTTTTCATTGAATTGGGGCACTCAGAAGGGAAATTCTATTTCGTCAGCATACTCGATTCGTGAGACCATTAAACAGGGAAATTTCGCTTAACACACTTTGGAAGGGCAAAACTTTGATGTATAATAAATTCTTTGTACGGTCAGGTGGCAGGGGACTTGGCTCGGGGCGACATGATTCACCACAGCCGTGAACAAGTTTCCAAGTCCCCTGCCACCTGACCGTACAACTAATATAATTTAAATACAGTGAAGAGCGCTATTTAGGAATAAAACCCTCATAGTGGAATAACCGGCAACGTTCATGCTCCTGTTAAACTACGTTGGCCGAAAAAAGGCATATAATTATATATAATACTTGTCATTTAATTAAGTTGCTTATGAAGTGTCTTGATGTTTTTTTCGACCTTGAACGGAAGTTTGCCTCTTTAAATGGCCTGCTAGTACATAGCGGCCAAAAAATTAAAGCAGGTGTTACAATGCATTTAAATTTAAATAATAATACTTAAAAATATGGAAAATATTGTGAAGATGACAATCTTTTATTGTGTGGTCAATCCAAGTATTAGTCGCTGACAGAAAAATGTATTTTAAAATCAGGCAAAAAGTAAACAAAAGATAGAGTGACCTGGCAGGCTTTAAACCTAGTTTTGAAATTAATTTCTCTGCTAGCGGCTAACACTGCGAACGACTGTTCAATGTTATTTTCACAATAATTTTCATACTTTTATATCGTATTATTTAAGTTGAAATGCATTTTAACACCCGCTTTGTTTACCTTTGGCAGCTATTGTTACTTTAAGGACCTGCAGTATGACAACTTTTGAGTCCAGGAAAGATTTTTTATTTTGTGACAAAAGTTTATTGTACGATACTATGGTGGCATATTTCTGCCGCGAGATACGAGATAGCTATTGCAATAATTTAAGAGAACTATCGTGATAAAAAAAAGTTTCCTGAAAATATTATCTAGATAATAAAAATTTTCTCGATAAAAATATCGCGATAATTCTAACTGTTATCATGATTTTTTATGTTTTAGTGCCCACAACTGATATTCACGGTATTTATAATAAGATACGGTTTCGGAACATCTTCGTCTACATCCTTATGAATTTCCTTTTCCTTGAATGGTTTTAAAGTTGTTCGTAGGAGGATTTCGAGTCGTCTTTGTGATTTTACAGACTTCTGTTAATTTCGAGTCTTGTCAAAATTTACCAATTAAGCTTCAATTGTTAATAATTCGAACTTTTACTTCCTGCAATCTTTTGAAGTAAAAAACTACCGAGTTCATCCGAATGGTAAATTTTCTATTTGTAGATATCGAGAAAAGGATAGAACTATCACGATAATATTATCTCGCATGTCATCTTCGTGCACAAGTGAGAAATTTTGCGTTAAAATATTTAGTTTATCGTGATACTTTTTTCAGGAAACTTTTCACTATCTCGATAAAATTTTCAGGAAACTTTAATTTATCGCGACAGTTTTCTGAAATTATCATGATAGCTATCTCGTATCTCGTGGCAAAAATATGCCACCATATGCTTTAACCCTCACAGCGGAGAACCCGGCCTAAGTGTGTTATGCGGACAGTGTAGATCAAGGATCAGACTGCACATTCTGTGCAGTCTGATCTTTGGTCTACACTGTCCGCTACTTTGTTACATATCCGGGATAAAACAACCTTGAAAGAGCAATGTTTTTGTTTTTGTGCCTAGTTGAAAAGGTCAGTTTCAATAGTTTCATTAACCCTTAGGTTGCTAAGCGAGGCTCACTGACTTTTTGCGGACAGTGTAGATCAAGATCAGACTGCACAGAACGTGCAGTCTGATCTTGGATCTGAACTCTCCGATAAGGAGATATTATTCCCTAAAATATAACTGAAATCGCAATATTTGGGTTTTTACTATCAAAATTGAAAATTTCATTTTTGTTATTTAGCAGGATAAGGGTTAATTTAGTGTGACAATGGATAAAGCATGTAGTATCTTTTGTCTTTAACAATGGATAGCGGTAAACAGACAGAGATCAGATGCCATAAAATGCTGATCAGGATCAATAGCATTTGCTCTAACAATCTAGTAATGCTTAACCCTTAGGGTGCCTAGTACGACTAAATGATCTTTTGCAGACAGCGCAGATCAAGATCAGACTATACAGTGTTTGCTCTCTCATCTCGGATCAAAGTTGTCCGATACGGATATTTTACAACGAAAAGAACTTTGAAATCAAAATGTTTTTGAGAAAGGTCCATTGATATTTTACAGTTTGAGATGTTTTTCCCTACAGGATACATGTAAAAAACACCCGAAACATATTTATAATGTTATATTATATTTCATGTAACTATTTTTAGAAATGTTATGGGTAAAGGAATGTCGTAATTTAAGCTGGGGGGAATTATTTCCCCGTCACAGTGAATATTTTCCTCCTGCCGAAAATCTGGAACTATTTTTTAAGTTTTTTAAGTTTTTAAGTTTTAAAAGTGGCATTCGTTGACAAAATAATCAGAGGAAATATAATATATAATTTATTTCATCAGCTTGTGGTTAATATGGGGAAATATTTGCCTCAAAAGGGAAAGGTCCGCGAAAATAACTCGTGCCTTACGGCACTCCTTATTTTCGCATACCTTTCCCTTTTTCGGCAAATATTTCCCCATATTAACCACAAGCTGATGAAATAAACTCTATTTATTTCTTTTCTTTTTCACTCATTTTCGTCTAGAACTGCAACCAGCTTTAATCACCCTAGCACTGATTGGAAAACTTTGCATGGTCGGTGCTTTTGGAACAATTTACGTTCTGTCCACGGAAACTTTTCCAACTGTTGTTCGGAATGCAGGAATGGGAGCCAGTTCGGCCATCGCCCGTGTTGGAAGTATGATAGCACCATATATTGCAAAATCAGTAAGTTGTGGTCGTGAGAATTATAGTCACGTGGTATCAGATTCTATCTTGAGATCGTATTTATGAGCGGTTGAAATCGTGTTACGTGATCCAAAGGAATTGCTTTGATTTTTTTTGCCAAACAATCCCGTGTTTTAATGACCTGGGGGAAAAAGACTTGAAAACGGGCAAAAGGTGTGATTCCAGTGATATCGCCTCTATAGTCAAGTTACTGAAAGTACTATAAGAAGATGATGGTAGAAATTTGCTGGCAAATAGGCTTTAACAATGGACCATTTCATTACAAAGACATACATCTGACGGTTGACAACACCTTTTTTTTGTCTGGGATTGATGGCTTTATTTCATGACTATTTTCTACTAAATCGTGTATCTAAGCTTTTTGTATGCGGTTTGAGGGGTTAGGAGTGTGGTTTGGTGTGTAATGACAGTGGTTTGGGCGTTTTAGGTGGTTTAGAGTGTATTTGGGTAGTTTCATTTACTTATTCATCCCCCATGTAGGTTTTATAAACTCGGCCATACCAAAGCTTCGAAATGAGGCCAGTTTCAAATCTAGAGCTAATTCTATGACATTCATTGAAGTTCATTGTTTGTGTAATTGGCTTGCACAGTTTTTCAATCGGCATGCTATTTTGTACATTATTTGTCTTTGAATGGGTAGAAAACATTGTGAGAACAAGAGCGGCAAATTGTCGCAAGATACGCCCGTCCCACCGCCAGTTGTAGAGAGGGAATAATAATCGTAAAGGGCAGGTAGAGGAAAATAGTAGCGCAGCAGAAATCATGTAAGTGATTGAAATAAGCATGAATGTCTCCTCTAATGTTAAGGAAACATGCATATAAAGTTTCAGGTCATTCCAACATGAAAAGACAAAGTTATATTGTAGAGAAGCATGAAAAACTGTAAAAAAAAAAATAATAATAATGAATAGGGAACAATTCCAAAAGGGCATTAGGTAAGGTTATGGCTCCAGTGCATTGCACTTTTCGTAACTGCAACAAACATGTTTACCAAGTCTCAAGTCAATTTGACTTGAGGTGACAAAGTTCCGTTCCGGACAAGCAAGAAATACTGTAAAAATGAAGATCAAAGTGGAATTACTCAAAATCCGCGCTAGGTGGAGTAATTGTTCTTGAGCACTGTACTCCGTAATATTGCAACAAATATGCATACCAAGTTTGAAGTCGTTCTGAATTGGGATGACAAAGTTATATTCCGGACAAGCACTAAATGCTGTAAAAATGACGATCAAAGGGAAATAACTCAAAGACACCAAGAGGTAGAGTTACAATTCTTGTGCACTGCACTTCCAAATACTGCAACAAATAAGCAAACCATATTACAAGTCATTCCCACTTAAGATGACAAAGTTATGCTCCGGACAAGCAAGAAATGCTGTAAGAATGAAGATCTAAGGGGGAATAACTCAAAATTCATGCTAGAAAGAGTTATGGTTCTTGTGCCCTGCACTCCGTAATTTTTCAACAATCATGCATACCAAATTTGAAGATGTTCAGACTAAAAATGACAAAGTTATATTCCGGACAAGCGGAAAATGCCGTAAAAATGACGATCAAAGGGAAATAACTCAAAGACAGCAAGAGGTAGAGTTATGGTTCTTTTGCACTGCACTCCGTATTATTGCAACAAACATAAATGCCAAGTTTCAAGTCAATCGGACTGGAGATGACAAAGTTAAGCTCCTGACAAAGAACTGGACTGTAAAAATGAAGATCAAAGTGGAATTACTCAAAATCCGCGCTAGGTGGAGTTATTGTTCTTGAGCACTGTACTCCGTAATATTGCAACAAACATGCATACCAAGTTGAAGTCGATCTGACTTAAGATGACAAAGTTATATTCCGGACAAGCACTAAATGTTGTGAAAATGACGATCAAAGGGAAATAACTCAAAGACAGCACGAGGTAGAGTTACAATTCTTACTCGCTGCACTTCCAAATATTGCAACAAATAAGCATACCATATTTCAAGTCATTCCTACTTAAGATGACACAGTTATGCTCCGGACAAGCAAGAAATGCTGTAAGAATGAAGATCTAAGGGGGAATAACTCAAAATTCATGCTAGGAAGAGTTATGGTTCTTTTGCACTGCACTCCGTATTATCGCAACAAACACAAATGCCAAGTTTCAAGTCAATCGGACTGGAGATGACAAAGTTATGCTCCGGACAAAAAACTGGACACCGCCCGCCCGTTCGCTATGGGTGATCCCATAATACGTCCCGTCTTCGACGGGCGTATAAAAAAAAAAGAAAAAGAAAATGCTGCATGGTAACTAGCATTTCCTCCTTTTCCTTCAATGTTTTGTTTGTACTATGAAAAGCAACTCCAATCTACAAGTGTCATCAATTTGAAAATGGAAAAAAAAAGTACTTTGGCAAAGAGTTTAGAGCATCCAGTACGTGACCGTCACAAAAAAGCCCTTTACTTGAATAAATTTGATTAACAAAGTCTTCAAAAGCTATATTTGAAAGTACATAATTACGACAGTAAATTCAACCATTACCCATAAAATATTTGTCTCGAAATAAAGGCTAAAATTTCAATGAAACCCATCAAGTCATTCCCCCATACGTTTTTATGGATTTATATATGCAATCGATAGTTATCCTTATAATCAGTATATCCAGTAAGTAGGTCATAGTTTTTTTCTTTTGGGGGGGGGGGGAAAGAAAGGGACAGGCATTAGAATACTTAACGTGACTCAATGAGCTCTTTCGGACATTGTAGATCAAGAACAGAACGTGAAGTCTGATCTTGGATCGATACTGCCGGATATGGCGAGATTTTTTTTTCAGCGAAAAGAACTTTAAAATTGCAATATTCGGCATTTTATTACGGGCTGGAAAACTTCAAGCTTGAAGCCATACTACGACAAAACCACAAGTAACCTATATGTACCAGTAAAGAACTTGTATAAACTTTGGTCCAAATGTATTAAAAAGTGAGGACAGAAAGACATAGCAAACAAACGGTTGTGTCCGACGAGATATTTGGAAGGGTGAATTCAAGATGATGCAGCGCGCACATTGCAGCCGAATCATTGCACCGTCCGCCAAAGTAGACAGCTATCTGTAAAATAAGCAATTTCTCCTCGGCCAAAACTCTTCCGAGCGTTTTGATTAGTGTAAATGCCTCATTTCATTGTAAAACATCCCTTTTTTGACGTAGCTGAGTGATCTCACTTCTTGTCTATCTTTAGTAATTCAATGAAATAATTTGAAGCTTATTCTTTACTGGTTGATGTTACTTTTCAGCATTTCCCTTCATATTGAACTACAAATGAGATTAAATGTCCCAGAGCCTCTTATGTCGTCTATCTTCTTTTTTTTTTTTAATATTTCTTGTTTAGAATTCATCGTTTTTCAAGAGATTACGAGTCAGTTTGAAAGCTTTCTTCCATTACATATGCTCATTTTATATAGTATATGTTTCATTGTTTGTTTGTTTATAAGGTATTTAACCCCATTTTTTAACTTTATTTCAGTTATATCGCGACGGCCAGTGCACCATGCTTTCCTGGGTTTCTTTTTACCAGTACTTCGCACAAAATTCTTTCCATGCCACTGGGTGCTTTTCCACATAATTATCGTCAAAACAAATAACAGCGGTGAGAGAAGAATGAATTCTTTCGCAGTTGACTATGATCAAACATCAGAAAAAATTGGCATAGCTGGGGATTCGAACCATCGACCTCCCCTGGTCTCAAGTCCGTGCGCTATCAACAGTGCTATTGGGCTCAGCATTTGATATGTCGAGGGATAAATACGAAAATATTCCATCTGCGTTAAAAATTGGAAAATTCTACAGGAGAGGGGGAAAAACCCTTCTCATTTCTGTGAAAAACATTGTTAGAGCATCTTGTTTCGATATGTTAGGTTGAATTGTGTGAATGAATTCCACATAACATAACTAAACAATATGATCTAACTAGCTTTTCATAGATACATGTATGAGAAGGCTCCCCCACCCCATTGTAGAATTTTCCATAGCGCAGATAGAATATTTTCGCATTCACCTCTAGATATTTAAAACGACATTGTTTCATGCAATGATTGTTGTTGAAGTAGCTGTATCAGTGGCGATGTTTGGCTCAGTCATGTTCTTCGTCTGTTATTCTACCACTGCCTTTCTGGTAATAAATGTATTATTCCCAAATTTTAAGTATAATCATAAACATACCTCGTTCAGGAAACACGTGAAGGAGAGGTCACGGGACAAGCTATACCATTGACCTTGGTATAGTCGGGTAACTGTACCATTGTCCTTCTTCAAAATGACATCGCCTTTTTACACGTGAATCAAGCACATAAACACACTTTGTTTCAAGCAACACTTATTTAAAGATAAATCCTTACAGCTAGAGAGAAAAACGCTGTTAAAACTTGAAAGTGTGTAGAATGGCTCAGGTGTGCAAATATAAATTACCATTGTATATGGTTTAAGGGGTAGAAAAACTCAAGTGATTTGTCCTCATTTAAAACCGGAAACGACAACAGCGTTCAGATGCGTGAAGGCATCCGAAACATGAAATGCATTTTCTGTTATTTTCTGTGCAACCTTGAAGCCGTCGGGGGCAACATTTAAGATGAAGTTACAAGAATGATTACAATTTCTTTATATATAGATAAAAAGGGGTAAAAAAAATGGATGAAAACTGGCTGAAAACGAGTATAGGTGCATCTGTAAGGAGTCACAGGAGAAGGTATAGTTTGGTGCAGCCATTTTTTGTCGGACTTTTTACCATTGTCTTACCGAAAAATGTATCCCTCTTTCAATATTCTAAGCACCAAAATAAACAGACCACGTTTCAGGACAAGCTATATACCACTAACCTTGCTTGTCGCCGCCATGTTCTTGGCTGGTAAATGTGTCATTGCTCTACGTCAAAATATCCCCAAGTCTATGTCAAAATATTCTCAGCTTTTTATATACCAAGCACATACTTACAACGACATCGTTTCAGGTAACAATTATCGGTGGGGTGACAAGACAAGCTATACCACTGACCTTGTTTGGCGCAGCTATGCTTTTAACGGACTTTCTCTCATTGTCGCAGTGGAAAGTGCCCCTATTTTTTTTTCTAAGCTTTGAGTACTAATATAAAACAACTTAGTTACAAGCAACTGTCTTTCTAAATGTGAAGCAATGAGATAAACCAAATCTCGTTTCAGGCAACACTTGTGGGAGGAATTACCGGACAAGCGATACCACTGACCTTGTTTGGTGCAGCCATGTTTTTGGCTGGACTTTCTACTATTGTCCTACCGGAAACACTCCACAGACAACTTCCGGAGTCCATCGAGGATGCCGTTAATATGAGGAAAAAGTAAGTAGTTCTTTTCTAAACCTTCATTCATGTTTCATTTTTTTCATCAACCGCAAGATATGGAATATAGAAAAATCGAGCCTAAGTTACCATTCGTATATATAGCCCTTTACAGCGTAATTCCGAACGTTAACGGCTCTCAGGAAGAGGGCCTTTGAAACCAGCATTCTCCCCTTTTCCCAAAATGGTTTTCTCATTTCCTAACAAGTATTATCACTTTAGACCCGTTTAACCTATAGTCTGCAAATGGTTCAAATATGGACAAGGCTTAAAATTTGCCGTCTGGTAAAGATTGAATTCTTGGGCTTTATCCATTAACAATTCTAAATGCATTAGACTTTTATTCCTCGTTCTACCGCTAACTAAACATATTCTGTCCCAAGTAGTCATTAGGTTAGTCGTTCAAAGAAGCGTTAAAATTGAATTTCGATCAAATTATGTATACAGTAATTGATTTTTGAGCCCTAAATTGGAGTAACCACGTTCGTTTTGTGACGACCTTTGTATTTTCTTTCAAATTTCAGGTATTCATTTAAATCTAACCAGGGGAATATTTTTATATCAAACCAATACTGTTAAACCACTCTTTTTTGCCCCCGCTAAACAACGTTTAGGACACTTTATGAGGAAAATGACATTTCTTTTGAAATAAAATTAAATGTTGTCAACCCACAATGTGTTCTGTACCTTTAATACAAATTATTCTCATCCAAAAATGTTGTCCAGTGTCTAAGTTGAGATAATCTGCGGCAGATCTAGGTTCGGAGATATCTGTACAGTTATAGGTTAAAAAGAGAACTTCTCCTAATATCGCAAATCCTAGGCTGACTTTATACAATATCTTATGTCTGTCTTATTTTCGTTATTTTTTTTTTTAGAAAATACACAGCAGCGAAAGAGTTGGAGATAACCAATTTCGATAACATTGGTTTTGTTCCTGGGGAGAAACTTGAGCAGGACAAACTTTAACTCTTATATTGCTACAAGCGACTTTTAAAGTGGCTTTTGTGGACAGATAAAGCTTATTTCAACCCATTTCAGCTTCATTACACGTTCCATAACGAAGTTAAGTGATGTACTTGAATCAGGTTGCCTGTCTCCGCATGCCTGTCTGTCAGGCCGTCCGTTCCAGGACGAACTTTTTTTTGTCCTCTTCTCCTACAGTTTTCAGTCAATGTGGTAAAAATTTATAAGAGAATCTTTCGTACCATGGGACCTTATGCATGTTATGCGGTATTTTCATAATGATTGGTCGACTATTACAGGAATTATCTATTATCCACGTTACATCGTAAAACGTAGAATATTTGTCTAAAAAGGGTCGGTTACAAAACTAGTTTGAGCAGTTGTGGTAGGTGTGTTTAAAGTAGAATGACTAAGTATAGCCAGTCCTACGGAGACGACCGTCCGGTTAACGTCGAACTTTACCAAATGACTAAAAATTGGAAGTATTTGTAGAGTTTATAAATGGGGGTTTTCTGCTAAATATATTTATTGTTTACACCTTTGACATTTTCATGATGCAAGCATGTCTGAACTTTTCACGCAGTTCAGTATTTCTAGGAATGTACTCGAGCCTCCGGAGTTTCTCTGTACGTGTGATGCTCGGATCCCGATGAGAAATATTCAATCAAATCTCTGCCATAAATGTGCAAGGTGTTCTTTTTTCTATTTCGAAACATGTATGTAAAACGTATTGTTTGATTCGATTGATAAATTCTGTCACTGCTTTTCGTTGCATTAAATGCGTAATTTCCTGTCATGTTAATCAAATATACAGGTCTCCCATTGCACAACAGTGTTCTAGTTTTGTGTAGAGTCCGTTGATACTTGTAGTCCTTTGAATTTCTGTCTTGACCACATAACAAAGCAACCGGTGGGGGTATTCAAGTGATTTATCGTGATCAAAGAAAGTTAGAAATGCAGACTAAAACCTTTGCAAAGTTGATTGACCGCTTTGAAGCACGAACAACTTCAATTTATTCTTAGAAATAAATGAATTTAATTTAACACAGCAGAACGTTTTCGTTTAGGTTTCTTCCTTTCAATTATTCCTTTATCACACAATCCCGAGTTTTAACAACCCTAAGGAAAAAGACTATTGAAAACGTTGTGGGAAAAGGAGAAAATGCTGGTGACCAGCATTTTCTCCTTTTCCCACAATGTTTTCTCCCTTTCAAAGAAACTTTTCCAAAGTTGTGCAACATTTATTTTGTCTTCTGCAAATGCTTTGGACCAGTCTAAACTTTTGTCATTCAGTATAGAATTAAGGATCTGTTTCAATCAAACAACTAGTATTCGGTGATTTGAGCACACTTTTTACTATTATTATCATCATTATTATTATTATCATCATACCCCTGACCCCCAAACGAGGTGAGGTGGGTATACTCTGTAACCAGATTGTCCAGTTGTCTTTCAGTTTGTCCATCTGTAGACGCTATTTTCTTGTCTTCTCCTCTTGTACTTTTCAATAAATTAGCTAAAATTTTAAAGGAGCCTTTCTATCAAGGGAACTTGTGCATCTGGAATTGAGCCAGGTTCTGGCAAAATGGGGCTTAATGCATCTAAGTGATTGATGATACCGAGCAAGTCGTCAGATGATCATGGATCCATAAAATCCATTTTGTCCAAGATCCGACTGAATCATGAGGTGAGCTGGTCCTTGGGCACGCAGAGAATTGTCCGATAGCAAAAGGTTTCTGTGCAGTCCGCGCAGGCTGATCTGGGTCGATACTTTTTGCAGGAGTATTAAGCCCCCTTTTTCGCATGACTCAATTTCATTCTGATGAGCTGACTGTTTGTGTTGGAACTTCAAACTTGTTAAAAATTACGACAAGATCTTTTACAAGCAATCGCGTCAAACAAGTATAAGGCATTTTTACGAGCATTGTACAAGGTTGCAAACCTAAGCGCGACTGGGACGCACGACTTTTCGTAGTAACTTAAATTATTATATACTTTGATATTGTCCCCATGTATTTGCACTGGATGAAAGTATGTAATATTTTTTCATATTGCATACTTTGATATTACATACTTTAGAGCTTTTTTCGCGTGCGTTGCTAAGTACGGAACTATTTTAAAACCCGCCATTTCTCCAAAAATCAAAATACGAACGGCCGCCATTATCATAAACTTCATCGTTAGACATCACATTTTACGAACTTTTCCATGCATAGTACTTAATAAAAACATGAAAAATAAGCAGAATGTTTGTTTCCCGAATAACAGTCACTACAAAGTTATGAAAAATTTGTCTATCGAACATGTTTATCGACGATGAAATTATTAAGCGATGAAAAAGGATCCTAGGTCGCCATCTTGTTTGTTTACTTATCTTTAGCAACGGTGACGTCATCAAAAGTCAAAATTGAAAATTCTGCGAAAACACGGTATAGCGACGAAACAGATTTCTCGTCGCTTTTTGAATAAACAAGACTGTTTTTAAAAAGATAAATCAACGAATTCGATGAAAACACTGTTAAATCACGGAAAATGATATAAACAATATCAAAGTATATAATAAAAAGGTTATTGCACTTGTATGGGAATATATTGTGTTGAACTCGTTCTTTTGGCGTAGTTGCCCTCGCAAGCTGGGGCAACTCTGCCAAAAGAACTCGTTCAACACAATATATTCCCATACAAGTGCAATAACCTATAATATCGCATTTGATCGTTTAAAACTCGAAAAAGACTCGAACTTGTCCTTGATATCCATAACGATTCGTGGGAGATCAGTTGCGTTTGTGACAAGATTATGGGACTGTTGTCTGACAATTGGTTTCAAATCTTGTAACGTTGTGCTACCATTTCATGTTTGTAAGAGACTTTATGGAGCTATATCGATTGGTAAAATCGGTCATCATCATAAAATGCCTCCAGCCTTTTATGGAAGAAGGGTTGCAAATTCTATTTTTTTAAATTCGTTTTTTTCCCCTCGCAGTTGTTGTCCGTTTATTTTTGGCAGCATTTCGTCCATTTTTCGGAATTTAGTGTTGATCTGTTGAGATCCTAATTTGGAGATATTGACCTCTGTCATGGCATTTCGATATTTTTTTGGTTTCTTTTTTATTTGGAAACCCCAACTTATTTATTATTCATGCCCTCTGATGCAACCTCGTTAAGTTTGAATATGGATTAATTGGTTAGGTCATTAGGAGCTTTGGAATTACCATTATAGGACTATTGGCTATCAGAACTGAAGTTTTCGCGTCTTGAAATGCTGGGCAATTGATTTTTTTTATATTGCGCAGAAATTCTTGTTCAGGAGACGGAAGCATTGACCTTACACCTTCAGGCTGTTAAGCCAGACTCAGTGCGTTTTAATTCTTATTTTTTTGCAGACGGCATAGATAAAGATCAGATTGCACCGAACGAGCAGTCTGATATTTTGATCTACAGGATCCGATACGGTGAGATTTTTATTTTTCGGCACAAAATAGATCTTTGAAACAGCAATATTTTTTTTAACTTTTACTGTGGAATGGAAAATCTTATATGATATTTTAAAAGAAAAAGGGTCCACACGCCCCCTCTTCGAAGAAGTCATTTTTTTGTCATGATGACGTTAAGTGCCTTTATTCCTTTACCAAAACATCCTTTTTATCGAATCAACTGGAAAAGACTTTTGAAAACATTTGTAAGAAAAAGAGAAAATGTAGCTTAGCAGCATTTTCTCCTTATTCCACAACGTTTTCAACCCCCATCAAGACTTATTTTATCCTCTTGACCATTTTTATTTCGTCGTCTGCAAGTACTTTCAATTTCGAAAAGTCTAAACTGGTGTCAACTGTCATACAGTTAAAAAATAATCAATCTTCATCTGACAGCACTTATATATATCTATTGTCCAGTCATTTACGATTCAGCATTCAAACCTGTAATACGTATTTTTACTCGTTATCCGTAATTTATCATGCAACATTAAGGAACATTCTTTAGACTACTTAACTCTTCATGTTATATCCTTAGAGACTCAAGCATCGAACCGCATCGCTATGAGAGTAAGCTCCAAAGCGGAGCTAACCTTACGCGCTGTATAAAACACATTCCTGATATCAGAGAATAACACTAATCTTGACTGAATATATATACATGTACCTAGCCATAATGAATTTCAGTACAACTAAACCATTTGCCATTATTTCACCGGAGCCACATTTATCATCAGAAGAATCATGAATTAAATAAACGCTCCATTTAGCCTGATATTGTGCTATATGGACCGAAGTGGCTGCTTCCATCACCGAAGGCAATAGCAGCTTAATTCAGTTGCTTTATGTTGGTGTTTTTATGTTGCTTTGAACGAGGTCAGAGTCTTCTTCGCATGGTTTATGATTCACGTCCGGCGAAATATTCAGTTCATATGTTTTGTATATCGAACCACAAGAACAATCAAAATCAGAACAAAAACTAACTTTAGAGGTCTAATCCTTGTCCAAACTGTATATGTCTTACCATCTAGCGAATACCATGACTTCCCATGGTCTGAACTATCAACACAAGCCTGTGCTGAACGTTTTGGTATTAGATAAATTTCATCCGGGTCGATACTTTTTTTGTAAATGCATTAAACCCACCTTTTACAGAGCATAGCTCATATGTTTTCCGGCGTTATCATGTGCTAACTTTAAGAGACTATAACAATAATGGCCTACAACACGCGAAAAGGGACATTCGGACATTTGCGTAAAGTGTCGTCTCGAATCAGCCTGCGCAGTCCGCGCAGGCTAATCCGAGACGCCACTTCACGACTACATTAGATTTTGTCTTACAGTAGACTTGCTCAAAACAGAAAATCACATAAGAACGGAAATTTTCGTTTCGGATTAGTCTGCATGGAGTACGCAGGCTGATCCGGGACGACACATTACGCAAATGTGCGAATACCCCTTTTCGTGTGTCGCAGACCATATTTAAGCGAGGACAATTATCAAACTGTCCGGACATGCACGCACGAGACACATTCGTAATCATCAACATGAAATTGTCGTAATGATCTGCACGTCCAAATTACTTCATCAGTTTGACTAGAATGATTGAGGGGCAGATATTTATTTAGAGTTTAACGTTTTGCAAAGACTGTACGAATTTAAATCAATCCTCTTCTAGGGGCTATCGCAACTATATGCACTAGCACGAAAAATACAGTGTGTACTTGGTTAAAGAAGCATACAAATATGCTAATTGGGAATTCTATCGTGCAAAAACGGACTAGCCACACGATCGTTTACTTATTATTAAAATTTGATGATTCCCAGAGCATTATTTTACGTGTGAATAACGTAGGGCTGACAAGTAAAGGTTGCAGATTTATGTTCTGTATCTGCCGTTTTGCCTTCGGATTTTTGAAAGTTAGTTGACCGTTAACTAGTATCTATCGTGGCCTTCTCTTCTACGGATCAACACACGTATGGCTTGCAACACGCGAAAAGAGGCACCCGGACATTTGCGTAAAGTGTCGTATCGGATCAACCTGCGCAGTCCGCGTAGGCTAATCCGAGACGGCGCTTTACGACTACATTTGATTTTGTGCTACAGTAGACTTGTGCAAAACAATTACATAAAAACGGAAAGTGTCGTTTCGGATTAGCCTGCGCGGACAGCTCAGACTGATCCGAGACGACACTTTACGCAAATGTCCGAATGCCCCTTTTCGCGTGTTGCAGGCCAATTATTTAATACTGCATGGCCCTGACGTAACGATTTACGACATCGGAACAAATGACGTTTCGTTCGTGAACTAAGGCTGCAGAATGCTAATGTTCTAAAGGATTCATGTCCGGAGACCAAGCCGGCCAAGGTATGACGTTAACGTTATGTCCAGTGAGATAACCCTAGACGACGTCATTCTCGACAACGTCATAGTCGTTACGTCAGGTCCAAGTGGTCTAGAATACTGGTGCTGATCCAAAGATGAGGGGGCCTCATCAAATAATGATTCATTGTTACTTGACAAAATTTCCTAGACAAAAAAGCACATGTAGTTAACAAAACATTACAAATTGCGACTTTGACTTTTCAGCCTCACTCTATTCATACGCTAAAGAATATTTTGACCAAATTTGATTTAAAAGTAAAATATAGAGTCGCCAATACATTTTTGAACATTTTGATACCAAATTTGTCTATATATTGCTTCCATAAATATAAGAATTTTCCCTTTTATCAAGTGCACACTTTCTTTTTCGTGTGAGTATAGCTGTCTTTACATTGTTTTTGACAGTTTCTATTGAATAAATATACAAAATAGTTTTCTCTAAGCCTTAGTCAGTTTAAAATAAGTAATACATATAAAGCTCTTTGCGCTGGAAACTATCCTCGTATCGGGGAGTATAGATACAAGAACAGATTACAAAGTTTGCAGCAGACGCTAGCACTTGCTAGGTACTGGCGATTACACTGCCACAGTTCTGTAATGCCTTGCTCAAGGACACATCCATGTGACCAGTGCCAGGCGAGTATCGAATAAGTATTTCCTGTATATATTACTCAACAACAAAGTTAGGGAAATTGTGTTTGAGGGGCTATGAAAAAAGATCTAGAACATTCTGAGAATTTTGAATTTCACAGTATTATAAAGCATCCATTTTTCTTCAAAATGATTCTTTATTTGAGTTCATAGCACCAACAGCAGCTTGAATAATCCTGTCAAAGTTGACTGTTTTCAAGACATTTTTCGCAAAATTGCAATAATGATTAGTTTGATTAAAGAGTATCACTGAAGTGTCTCACTCAAAAAAATCCTTTTCAAAATTGGCACTCAGGCTATTTACTTATCTCAGATAATTTGAGCAATACTTTCCCGACTGAGTTGACAATTTTCAAATCAGTTCAATATCTCCATTGCTATCGTCCAGAAACGTCCAAGATTCTTTCGTCTGAACAATGTTGTGCGCATTGACTTGCCAACGCGCTTACCAGACATATCTCCCGTTGAACATGTGTGGGACATTCTGGGACTAAGGTTTCGACGCAAAATACTGGCACCACCTCCAGGCTCTTGCATTGGTGCTACAGGAGGAATAAAGACTGGTTCCTCAGCTCCTTATCGCCAGAATTATTCGACGTATGAGACGCCAATGCAAGTCCTTATTTGCCGCTGAACGGGGACACACTCATTACTACAGGGATATTTAGAACATTCTCATCTTCCATACATGACATTTGAGGCTATCATGAGAAGAGACTTACGTAAATTGCATGTGGCATTCAAAGGAATTGAATTTTAAGTTATAAAAACTTACAGCGTAAATACATGAATGTGTTTTGCATAAAAACAGGAAATACTCTGTAGACACTTACTTTGCTAAAAACGACTGTGACCCCTGTGTTACTTGACACAGTGCCACAACAAGGATATTAGTGCTATAAAGCTAAAGAAACATCTTTTTCGAGCAATGAAATGTATCTAACTAAATTGATAAGAATTGAATAATTGTTTCTTTTGGTAATCTTTTGTTCCATGTTTTTCTGAGATTTCCTTTAGTTTCCTTGTTGAGTACACCTCTTCGACTGTCTCAAAGCCTCTGTGTACTTGACTTACCAAAAAACAAAATTTTAGACTTGTTCATTTTATAGGACGACACGTTATAAGGGTGTCTCAATGGTGGAATCTGTCTTTGATGGGAGAGAGAGAGAGAGAGAGAGAGAGAGAGAGAGAGAGAGAGAGAGAGAGAGAGAGATATGGAACAGAGGAAAATGCATTTTTTTTCCTCCTTTTCCTACAATTGTTTCAAAAGGTTTCTTCCTAAACACTGTTTCTGGATAAACGTGACACTTTATGTCCCTGCATTTGCTTTTGTGAAATATCTGACAGCTTTTTCTAGATCTTTCGGAAATAGCCTGTGCATTTAAACTTTAAACTGATGCATCAATCAAATAAAATATTTCAATGAATAGTAGGAACCCAAATACATGTATAGCTACTTTAAAGTTGGTTTTGTCTGAGAAATCTCTCGATGTGGTGCAGTCCGCAAAGCGCGCAAGATCGCGATTAGCATCCTAAGGGCTAGGAGAAATTATGAAACGTCTAGCAAACATGTCCCTCTTAACGGCTGGCAATATTTAAACACACAGCTTTTCGAACATTTTAGCAAGCCTTCTTCATGCTTTCAAGCTATCGACCTTATTTAGCATCCATTTAGGACTGGTGCACTTTTACAATCACAGCGCGAGCATACCACATTCATGTAAATCGATTGCGACAGTCTGTCATACGGATTATTCTATACGTCTGGCATATGTCGGCCTTTCTTATCATAAACACACATTGTTCTCAATAAAGAAAGGACAGTTGATGCATCGTGCAGACGTATCCGTCAATAAATCAAGTAAAGATGAAGCGGAGAAAACTTACTATGGTAAAGTAAAACAGTTTCAGTTGACATTTGTCAACAGAAGCCTGTCTTTTGGGTGTTCTTGTCAGAAAAAGCTGTCATAACATCGCTGATGGCAAACTGCAGAAAAGACTCCACTCGCATTCGCGACTACATAGGAGTGGTCCCTTGCTTTCCCCCCCCCCCAAAAAAAAATGTTGGTGTTGTACTTCTAATAAGAAGACGATAACACTTAATGCCACATTTGAGTCATGCTCTGGAAAAAGGCGGTTTAATGCATCTCCGTGATGCATTTACCAAGAAAGTCATCACATTATCATGGATCCATAAAATCTATCCTCTCTAACAACCGGGTGAAGCCAGAGGCAGAATGCAGAAAAATTTACAAATAGCAAAAAAATTCAACCCATGTCAGCCTACGCGGACTGCGCAGGCTGACAAAAGTCGATACTTTTTGCAAATGCATTAAGTCTCGTTTTCAAATAGCATGGCTTATTTATTTGTGACTCGTTGAAGACGCCGGATATTACCAAACATTTCCGCGTGTAGAATAGAAAAAACAACTCGACCTGTCAGAGCAAAACCACTTTTCAAACAGGATATATATATGACAGCTGTCAAAAATCTAATCCAACGTTGAAACCCACGTCTGCAAAGTAGACGGTATTTTATTTCCTGAGGAGTTAACTTTTTAGAGAAGATAGAATTAGGAATGGCAGTTTTATATATAGACTGATATTGTTTTTTGACATTTCTATTTAACAAAAAGACATAACAGACAACTCGAAGCCTGCACTGCTATACAAATTTATTGAACATCTCCGGCCCGTTTTCAAAGCACAAATATTGCCATTCTCGCCGCATCGGACAGTAAAGATTCAAGATCCGACTGCACGTTCTGTACAGTCTGATCTTGATAAACACTGACCGCAAAAAGGCAATGGGTCGCAGCAGCCTAGGAGTTAAACGATATCCTCGTATATCCTTTGTGGACAGTGTAGACAAATGATAGCCCGTAAGTGTGCGCAGTCGGAACTTGGTCTATGCTCTTCCGATGTACGGGGCACCGTATGACTCAGGTGTGAAGGCGCTTGGTTGAGTTTTTTGTGGTAGCGTCCTCGTGTGACACAGTTTAGATCCGCTGCCTTGTACAGGTGAGATCCAGGATGTACATGAGTAAGCGACATATATCGATGGTATGGCAATTAATGCTGAAAGCGGCATAAAACATCTTCCAATCAACTAATCTTGATTCACAGTACTTTAATGGATTAGCTTTAATTTTACCTTAAATAGGATCGTAAACGATAGATAAGTGCATCATTACTGAACTAAGTTCACCACTACTATGCTCAAAGCAGCCAGTTGTGAATTTTTAAATCCCTCCAATAAACGCTCAAAATATTTGACATATCTTTACCAAACGACAACATTTTAGTCTTGAACAGATTGAAAGCATTTGCACGCGACAAATAAAAGACGACAAAAGTGAGGGGGTTAAAAGGACAGAAAACATTTTGGGAAAGGAGAAAATGAGTTCCCTCATATTACGCCTGACCGGTTAGCTTAGTGCTTAGAGTATCTGACTCATGATCTGGTGGTTGCGGTTGAGGCAAACTTTCTTTCCGGCAAGTGACTTGGAAAGAAAGTTGTGTCAGTGCTGGTGTGAGAAAGCCATGAAGCACATGCGTAGGTGCACTGACCGCCGAGATATGACCTAAGCTGTTAAAACGGAGTTAAACAATACAATAAATCAATCTATCACTGAAATTAATCTCCTATACTAGAGCTTACTCTATTATATAGTTTTTCGGAGAACGGTACTCGGAAGACCTCAAGTTTACTTAAATCTTTACCATACAACAGTCTCTTGGACTTGTCTGAATCCGAAGTATTTGCAGCAGACAAATGAAATATGGCAAAAAGGGCGGTAACTGCCTTTGAAAAGAGAGAAAACATTTTGGGGAAAGACTGACGTATCTGACGTATGGAATTTGAGTGACGTTATTTCGGACGTTATTGGAGGAAAAAAGGAATCATATTTGTGTCCCCCATTATTGGGAAATTTAAATAGACACGCTATGCTATTCATCTATTTTATTTTTTTTACATTGGTTGAGAAACAAGTTCTTACAACTTATACTAATGTCTCTCGATTCTGCTTTCTGGGAACTAGTACTTGCGCCGAATGTGTCGGCCAACGAACAATCCCAAATCTGACACCCGCTCCAGTGTATCGAACTCGGGACCCTATGGTTACGAGGCTGACGCTCCAACTCACACCTTGTCAGTTGATAAACTTTTCAGCGACCATGGGAATGCAGGATTCCCAGGTGTTTCAGCTTAAAAAAATGAACCATGAAACCGAATATGTCAACCAGCAGCTGGACCTTACATAAATAAATTTCAGTGGACTCTGGGATCCTGTGTGGCTCAGTGGTAAAGTGTAGGACTCGTATCCTGGAGGCCCGCGATTCGAGCTGCAATGGACGCACTGGGTTTTTCGTGGAGTGTCCTTAGGCAGGACACCTTAGAGCCCTATACTAGTACTAGTGAAACCCAGGACATACATGAATATATGAGCTGTTGCGTTGCTATGACTGAATTAATGTTGAAAACGACGCTAAACACCATTCAATCAATTAATCATTTCGGTACTTACCAATAACCCTGTAACCGTTGACTTAATAGAGAGTGATGGAACGTGTTAGAAGACAAGAGGAGATAGAGCACTACTGTTTGATGAAGAAATTGAAAAATTGGCCAAGACTTGCACGGAAGATGATGACCAGGACCCTGCGATGGAGACGGGGGAGAAGAATTTGGTGAAGGCACTTCAACTGGACTTCATGACATTAAAAAAAAAACAGTAGGGGCTACGCCAAAACTTCTTTTTAGACCGCACATACATACCAACTTAAGTATGAACGAAAAGAAAAGAAGTCTGAAGCGGCATGATGTTACGGGACGTTTACATTGGATGTTCGAGAACGATTTAAACTAGACAAGGGGATCAGCTGAAACCGATGTAGGTCGTAATGTTGTTAATTGCCAGAGGCTTGCCATTATAATGCCTATACAACTTTTATATTCCTTAAGAGAAATGATTAAATAGTAACAGGAATAAACCATGACAGTAGTTTCAAATTTTCTATTGGGTCCATCGAGTTACCTAAAAGGGGACAAATTCACAGGATCACAAAATTTAAAAGATCCAGAAATATCGTGGACCCATTTGATCCATTACTAGAGCGTCTGTCTGTACGAATGTCTTTAACGATACATCCACTGAACAGAATACTAGTTTTTATTGTCGCCGTGAAGAGACTAATCCATCTTTTATGCTTGTAAAATCCTGTCATAAATATAGACAGTTTCTTTTATTTGAAAAGGCAGACATTCTTGTGAGATAATCCATATTTAAGAAATGTTTTCGCCTGGAACATTTTGTTGTAATCTGAAGCAACTTGAAAAGGAAAACTTTTTTGGACTGTCAGACATTTAAAGACTCAACGATATTATGGATAAATTGGCATGTCTAGTGATTATTGTAAATCTGTGAAATGTAATAGTTTAACCAAAATGTCAGGGCTAACCTTAGACTTAGACTGTCCGAAAAGTGAACGATATTTCTTGTAGAAACTATCTTGGATTTGTTGAACATGGACTTTGAACTAGGTCAGACATATGCCAGTTTTACTAAATCAAAAACTTTACAGGTAAAATGAAATTTTCATACAGACCATTTTGATGAATCATGGGTTAAGATTCATCTTTGGGTAAATTAAAGCTTTCAAAATGTAATACTTAAGTATAATTAAGTAGACCAAGTTCAGGCTACATAAAATTGTAGGCTAATATTTGTCAGCACTATTTGCAAAGGACTTACACAAAGGAAATAGGTTAACTTTTTGGCTGCTACGTGACTCATTGCACTTCTATTGACATTGAAGATCAATATCAGACTTCACATTCGGGTCCGTATTCACCAACCATTCTTAAGAGCAGTTTTGGTCTAATTCTAGAGTTTGAAAGTAACACAATTTTTGAATGGCTAAACCATTTGGTTTAGCTAATCAGAAGTTGTATTACTTGCGAATTTCGAAACGTTTTCAGAATAAGACTGAGAATGTTCTTAAGAATAGTTGGTGAATATGCACCATGATCTTGGATCTACGCTGTCCGACACAGTGAAAATTTTTCTGTGAAAAATATTTTGACTTTTACTAGTGGCTGAAAATGTTATCTTTTTTTTTGCAGTGTAAGTCTGAAGGATACGTGAATGTTTTGTCTTTTTGTTAAATAGAAATTGTCAAAAAACAATGTTAGTCTATATATAAAACTGCCATCCCTAATTCCATCTTCTCTAAAATGTTGAATCTTCAGGAAATAAAATACCGTCTACTTTACAGACGTGGGTTTCAACGTTGGATTAGATTTCTGACAGCTGTCATATATACATCCTGTTTGACAAGTGGTTTTGCTCTGACAGGTCGAGTTGTTTTTCTATTTTACACGCGGAAATGTTTGGTAATATCCGGCGTCTTCAATGAGTCACAAATAAATGTGGCATTAGCCTTATAGCCGAGTCGCAAAACTTGATCAATGGTTAAAGACTCTGCATTTAATGAGGATAGTTGAAGGTTTCATGATGGACATTCTTTTTTCCCATTTCTTTTAAACTTAACCTTTTCTTCTTTGTTTAGGCATCTTACTTTGGTTGTCCCATTTTTTCTTATAGTTCACTATCGACTATTATTCATAGATACGCTAAACTATTGGGACTTTCTCATTAAGCTGAGGAATTGACACAGGGAAAGACTGCAGCGGGGTCTATGCACTGAAAGAGAGCAAGTTCTTTAGTACAATAATTAACTTGCTGTAAATACCGTTCTCTTTGATGAAGGTTATTACTGATGTAAAGTTTACAGTGTGAAAAAGGTTATGCTGTCGGCAATGAAGATCAACAATATCCAATAGAACATGTTGTTCATAGAGTGTAACATTGAATGCATTAAAGTGTATCTTCCGAATTTGATAACCAGACGCATGTCTTATCTCTCTCGTCGAACAGCCATTTAAACAGGGTACAATCCCGAAGGGAAGGTCTATCTATACAATTCCTGAAAAAGCAATAATCTGGTATAGGTAGTTTGAAGACCAAAGGGACCCCCTTAATTTTGAAATATCTTGAAGAAATCCAGTACCAATCATTATGAAACTTTTTAAGCTCTTTTTAAACGCCCCTACCAACTCTCACAGCGAAAATGAGAATTTTCCTTCCACAGGAAAGAGCATTGTGCCCACTCAAGCAGTGGCAGTGGCAGTGTGACCAGAACAGCAAACCTAACTGGACAAGTGCATGACGTCAGTACCTCTCTTTAGTTAAATATGAGGCCATGACATTTTTTTTTTTTTTCTACAATGCTGTAGACCTATACGTTACTTTTGATAACACTTTCATCACTTACATACAAATCTTCAGTCAATAGTCATTTGTCCAATGTTCTCTTGTACATTGTCTCTTTTCCAACATTCGGTCTCAATTTTATTTTCCTCATGGCTTCATGTTTTATACCATATCTGTTGAGATGTGTGTTCGAAACCACCTAACACGAGGGTCTTTCAGAGTTTGTTTTGAATGGTTTTTCACTGTGAATTTTTTTAGTTCACCCCAAATTAGCTTAATTGGATTTAGATCACAATTATAGGGTGGTAATCTTTTAACACAGTGTCCCTTTGACCATAAAAACTTATCTACACAATACGTTGGAGCTGGCTTTTGGAACTTAATCAGTTCATACAACTCAATCTTCTTCTTTTTATTCTTGTATACTATACAGCATTATGTGAGTCAGATTTTGACTTGGTTTTCTGAAAACATCAAAGGTTGGGCGTGGTAACGTGGCAAGTCTCCGACATTGAATCATTATTATGCCCGGCCAGGTAGCTCTGTGGCTAGAGTATCTGACTCGTGACCTAGTGATTGCTGGTTCGACACCAGACTGCCGCAATCTTTCTTTTCGGCGACTTGTCGCCTCCCACCTCTGATGTATGTGAGAAAGTTGTCAGTGGCCTGGAAAGAAAGTTGTGTCAGCACTGGCGTGAGAAACCAGGAAACACATGTATAGGTGCACTGACTGCCGTAATTTGACCTATGCCGTTAAAACGGCTTTAAAGCCCTATACAAACGAGTTATTATATAAAAGCTAAATAAAAAAAGGACATATGGGCCTCAAAAGTTAGGTTTTTGCTGTTCAAACAATAGAAGACCACGGTTACTGTACTTGCACGAGAATTTTTTAATTGTCAACTCCCCTACCACCCTTTTTCTTCTGTTTTGTTCACACATTTTAACATTGCACTGAATGCCAAAACGTCAAACTAATCTATCAAAATTCTGAAATTTTCAACCAGAGTTGGTAAATGTAATATTATTAACCATGCATGCAAATTTTCATTACAATAGCTACAGCATTTTTAAAGATATTTCAAAATTCATGGGGTCCCTATGAACTTCAAATTATCTATAACACCTGAAAGCATGAATGGAAAAAAAAATTATCAGAATGATTCTATGGGTGTAAAAGACCTAATTTGAACAGTATTTTGTTGAAAATAAAAAGCTCGTGTCCCACTTTTACTAGTCAATATTTTTTTCTGAAAAATTGCTGCCGGCTAAGGATTTGATTCTGAGAAAACATAACTATCATGTCTTGCTTTTACAGAAATCAACAAAAAACTGGGATAATTAGGCAAAACCAAGCAAAACTCTAATTAAATAGCTTCAACTCTTTCAGCGCCAAATATATAAACTCGACCTCTATCAACGGCTGCAAAATACGACCCACGGTTTTTTTTTTATCTTACAGGCTTGACTAACTTGCGGATGGTATGGATCTTAGGACACAGACTACATTTTTGCGCAGTCTGATCTTTATCTATGCCGTCCGCATAAAAAACAAACGTTTTGTCCATTGCGCTGAAAGTGTTATAGCTAGGGCTGGGAAATTAGCTAGGATTATCGATATGTCCGGGTTGTAGAACAATTATTGGAATATTAATGTATGCTAAAGTGACTTTTAACTAATATTTGCAGAAGCTGTTGTTGCTGCTGCTGCTGGTGATGATCATATTGAATAATTAATCCGTTAATTTGTTTATGTTTGAAGAATTTCAGAAGTCTGATATCATGAAAATCGACCAGTCTTTACTTTTCAGCGGGGAAACAAATAATTACATTCACCATAACTTGAACTCACGACCTTTAAATTAGTGGACGACACGCGAAGATATCTATCGAACCACCGCACTTTTTGCCTATCAAATGAGTGTGCTGTGCATTTACACCTTGTCATGAGGTAACGGTTATCCCATGACTAAAATAAGTCATAAGTAATGGGGTAACCGGCATTTGACTTTACAATCCGTTTTGAAACAATCCTTTAAAAGTGTTTTCTCAAATCTTTCAGTATCTTAGTTTAACGCTCTGCCACATGTCAAAATTTATGACTGCTCCAACTTGAAAGCATGTGTAAACCACACATTAAATGTGGCTTTTATGATTTTTTCTCAATGAAAAAGCAGAAAAAAAAAACATTGTGGGAAAAGGAGGAAATGCTAGATTCCCACTATGTTTTTAAAGATCCTCTTTCTCAGAGTCGTTAAAAACCAGGATTGTTTAGTAAAGGATTAACAATAAATGCTGAAGACTTTCTTTTTACAGACGAAAACAAACAAACAAATGACCTCCAAAAATTCTGCGCAGTTGCTTATGCGTGTTGTTAGAACTGAGCTGACCACTTCCAATAGGTTTTTTTGGATATATTTTCGGTTCGAAACGTACTGACTATACTCGTATATCTAGGGTCTACCTAACATGTTTAAGTTGGCGTTTGAATGTTTAAATGAGTCTAGAAAAATTTAATTAAGAGTTCCTAGGCCGTCTGGTAAGCTTAATGACATTTTTTCTATAGACGAGTTAATAAACAGTTATATCATAAGCAAACGAGTGTCAGATTTTTTTAATCAACAGAATACAATATAATACAATGCTTTAAATTCAGTAATTTAAGCCCCCGACCTACAATACAATTTTACAAAACGTATTATCATCATGTTGAGTGACAGAGAAAATTAATAAAATAATGATCTTTTCAATTGTCTAAAATGTCTTGTCTCACTTTAAATGTAGACAGTAAATATCTAGCCATGCAAAATCCGTAGTGTTGATCTTTTGAAGACATTAGAAAGTTTCGGATGTTCTGTTTTGTAACGAATCAGGTAGAAAACAAAATTTACTGATATTTTCATAAAATTGCAAAAAGACGGTAGCGTAACTCACCTTCAACAACTCGAACATTTAAGGTGGGACAAAGTGGACAGAACCTTAACTCTTTATCAATACCTAGGTGTCTGCCCTTTTTTTTCATCACATGGTGACAAGAACATCTGAAGTTAGCAAGTACTTTTTTCAATTTATAATTCAAATCATAAATCTATTATTATAGATAAACACTTTTCAACCGTCATAAGTGATTTATACAATGTAGTACTTGTAATGTACATTTTGGCGTTGACTCTATATCACTATGCAGTTTTTGGCTGTAACAATTAATTAATCTTTGTTTTAAAGTATTTAGAAATAGCTCGTGGTCTCCGGCGTCCTGAGTCAGCCATATATATTCAAAACCAAAACTATACAATAATTGCTTAATTGAGGTGGCCAAAGTGTCTCTACCAGCATTATCAAATTGAAATGACATGTCATAGTACTTTTCACATAATTGTATCTGGTGAATTAAGTGTTTATTGGTGAGATCTGCAGTTAATTTCACGTGTTTACGAATGAGACCGACTCCTTGCTTTAACCGACGCGCATGTTCATGTAAAAAAAAATAAAACTCAAAATAAGCTCAGATGTAAGGACTTCATTTTCAATCTAATAATAAAACAAAAATTAGCTTTACCAAGTTCGGAAATATCAACAGGTGAATAGACCGGGGAATTTTTTGAATTTGTTGTAGAAATGATGGGAATGCAATGCTTTACTAAATGACGCTCTTGTGACGTCACAAAGCTTGTCAAACGTTTGTAAGATTCCTAGCATTATTATTTATTGTATTTCACTGACGATTAAGGGTTTGGGCGGTTATTTGATAAATAATACAATCATCACGAGTCATGATCGCCAACAGTCAAAATAAATGGAAACAACAATAGCCGTCTTCTTAATTCCAAATACAGATCATTTTATTTGTATGGCACACGGCGGGTTGACAAACCACAAGTGTAACTTAACCCTTTACTAAACAATCCCAGGCTTTCACGACCCTGAGGAAGAAGCCTTTTGAAAACATTGAGGGAAAAGAAAAAAATGCTGATAACCAGCATTTTCAAAACAAACTTCATTTTTTGAGTCACATTAATTTTGTATTTTTTGAATCACATTAATTTTGTTGTCTGCAAATGCTTTCAGTTTAGATGTACTAAAATTTAGTCGTTTGGTAGAGAGTTAATGTTATACTGCAGAATAAGTGCAAACACTTGTAACGTTACACTAATGGAAATGCAGGACAAAAAGCAAAACCTTAAAACATTCTCCTATGTCAAATTAAAACCCATCATTTTTAGAACAGATTGAAGATGTTCGTGTTTCAAGATAGTTAATTAATTTTATAGAAATTCTAGTGTGCATTTTTCGAACTCCTTGCATTTCTCATATTCCTTGATCGTGTTAGATTATCCTAACACTTTTCCTACCAAACGACACAATTTTAGACTGGACAAAATTAAAAAGTACATAGATCCGACGAATTAAATGTGGCTCAAATGATAGGGATTGTCTTTGAAAGAGTAGGAAATAAATATTGTTTGAAAAGAAGAAAATGCAGGTTGGGCTTGTTAAAACCAAAAATTATTTGGTAAACAGTTTATTCTATCAGATGGTATACTTGTAGCTTTTCTTGATCAATTATATTATTTCCCCTTTTGTATCACAAAAGTGTATTTCGTTGTTTATTAAGGACTACATTATTGAAACATCGAAAGTGAGGCTGAAAATATAAACTAAGATCATATTGCATGTACTAGATCTAGATCTACATAAAACTGTATGTTCAGCCACAAAGAAACGCATTTGTTTCATTTTCTGGATTCGTTTGGCCTAACAATCTCGAAAAGTTCTTTTCGTGCAGACTGATCTAATACAACCATGATTGGCCGTTGCGTTTAGTGAGCGCCCTGTTGAATGAGTGCGCTATGCAACGCCTGCCACTGTTGAACAAATGCTATTTGCAAGTCTTGCAATGTCTATTCCTCATTGCGCAGTCTGTTGCTGGTTTGTGTGGTGCTAAACTTAAGTTCTGCCTGTCACATAGCCTTGAGCAAACTGAGATTTGTCACTTTGTCACTTTGTCACAATGTTGTTGAAGTAAGCACGCCGCCAGTTAAAATGACGTCTTACAGCCCACTAATCTAGGTCCGTATTCACCAACTGTTCTTAAGAGCATTCTTTGTCTTATTCTTCAATATTCTCTAAATTTGAATGTAACATATTTTCTGATTGGCTAAACCAAATTGTATAGAAAATTCTGGAGAATAAGACTAAGAGTGTTCTTAAGAATGGTTGGTAAATACGGGTCCCGAAGTAAGGCTGTGACTAATCTGATTCGAATAAGACAACGTAAGGCATGAGTAATTAATACGGAATATTATGCTGTAGTGATTTTCCTGGTGCTTGTATTCACTTCGAGCAGCGTGAGAAAATTTGGTATCGCGCGAGACCGAAGGTCGAGCGAGATGCCGAAATTTTCTTACGCAGCGAGAAGTAAATACAAACACCAGGAAAATCACTACAGCATAATTTTCCTTTTATTATATACCTACACCTTTTCAACGACAAAATATTGCAAATTATGGACATTTTATTCGAAAACGGTAAGCAAATTAATACGTCTAGCAAAAGTTTGAAGAAAAACATATTCGATTGTTTTAATTAATGAATAGGACTAGCACAATTACCTTTTTTGTTTATTCTCCACGGATGAATATTTGTTCAAAGCCATTTTATCGAGTCATTCCGATGTGTTTATGTAATTCTTCTCCAAGGGGAGGTAATCTCTATCTTTATATAGAAAATAGGGTTGATGTTGACCTATTCACAATGTAATTAAAAGAAAACAATCTTTAAAATGGGGCTGGGTAGGTTTTTATAATTGTTTCCAATTTTGATATCATATTCATTAGGATGCCAATATAAGAGACAAATAAGATCTGGCATTAGTTTGGCATTTGAAATAATTATTTATCAAACAAATCTAGAAAAAAAAATGCTTTTAAACCAGCCTTTGGCGAGCTGAATAACATTTTTTTTTTATTATGAGTTTATTGAAATTTTATCTAAAAAGCCACATGAATGCCAATTCTATGAGGACATTCCTGTATCTCAAGACTCATGCATATAATGATTAGATCTGTACCCAAAACATACATTTTCATGAATGAGACCGATGCACTCCTTTTGTGTACGTTCGGCATTGAAATAGTCCCCAAATACATAGACGAGTATTTACAACAATATTTTCGAAAGCTTTCTTTGTGTGGGTCACTAACCCTTTGGCTGCTAAGCGCGACTCACTGACCTTTGGCGGACAGTATAGATTAAAGATCAAACTGCACAGAACGTGCAGTTTGATCTTTGATCTATACTGTCCGATAAGGAGATATTTTCCGCAAAAAAAAAAAAAAACCTTCGAAATAGCAGAATTTGGGTTTTTACTATCGGCTTAAAAGTTTTATTTCACTTATTTAGCAGGATAAGGATTAAAATTCGGGATTGTGTAGTATAAGGTCAAAGGCAGATTTGCGGCAAAAGGTAAACGATTCGGGAGTCAAGATGCAGTCAAAATTCATTCGTACTATGTAATAGTATGGATATGAGTATGAGTCTGACAATGTGTTACAGTGCAATCTGTCAAAGTTCCAGTCGCTGGCAGAAAAATGTATTGTAAAACTAGAACAAAACTTGGCAACTAGGAAAATACAGTTTAGTTATAAGCTCGTTCGTCATCCTTGAAAATGCACGATGAACGAGGTTCTGATTAAACACGTGACTTTCACTTTTTACATCCTCCTTCTGAAGCTCTTGGCCTTGCAGCTCCACGCAGGAAGATCCTGGTAATTTTCCATAAATGTGTTCATCAAAAAAAAAAAACTTGTTTAAAAATGTGACATGCACCCCGGGGCTTGTGGCAGCATTTTACTAGACCTTTTTGTCAAAAGAATGACATCCACCGATGGATGGGCATGTGAGCAGAATTTTTCTAGATATTCTTTTCTGAAACCACGAGCGTCTAAGCTTTGATTTATATGAAGCATGAATAAATGGTCCTTATACAAGACTTTTCAAACAGTGTTGTCAAGATGAAACTGGCTATATGGCCCGTGATTATATTGCTTTGCAAAGGTTGATGAAGAGAAAGATTGAAAGCTTTTGTTCATAGCAAACCTGACAGTTCTAATATAGCGTGTTAAAATTATGTTTCCAGGGCGATGCCCTGTGATCGATGTCACGTTTACATGTTTTGGAAAAGTTGGCTAAAATGGAAAAATAGTTGGGACTTTTTGTTTAGAGCAGTAGGTTCCAGGTCTAATTCCACAACCATTCAAATTTTGTACCGTGTTTAAAACATTGGTCGTATTGTCAAATTGATTCTTGCTTTCTTAGATGTGAAATAAAGGATACTAGATCAAACAATGTCATGTTTACAACTACGGACTTGCAACACTCGTCGTAAGTGTGGTTATCAACAAATGCATTAAGGTATGCACAGTTTCCGTTTTGGACACTTTATTATGAAGCTTTCCACACTGATACCAAGAACAGCGCTAAACTAACACCTAATAATCTGCCTTGTGTTTGTACTCAGAGATACTTCTGTCCTAGTTTGGATAGTAGTAATAGTAAAAGAAGAAGAAGAAGAAGAAGAAGAAAAGAAGAATAAAAACAACAACGACGACGTCGATGACAATAACAACAACAACGACATCAACTACTACTAACAAGTACAATATCAACTACAACAACGTACAAACAAGCAAATCAGCCGTTTGCATACAAAAATTGATGACATATTTACCCACTAAATTATACATCGAAATAAAAATTAAAAAAAACAATCCGTCAGCACCAACAAGACCCAAGAAATTCTGCCGTTTGCCCACAAAACTTATTACAGAGTACACTATGACATTTTTTCATGAAATTAAAAAGATTAGAAAAACCATGTGGACACTTACAAGACCCACATACAAACTTACGTCCTTTTTTTCAAACGACCTAAAATATTATTGTTGCTGAAAAAGTCTAACTAAAAACCAGATTTCGGCGGCCCAGATATACCAGTACAGATAAGTAGAGCAAACTTTTAAGCTTAGTTTTACATGTACGATCTTTTATACAACAAGAAGACCATGATGGTCCTATATCGCTCACCTGAGTACTGAGCAGTAAAGGTCTACAATGAAGATAAATACCAAATATTGAGGTTCAAGACCAAATGATGATGAAACAAGAGCGGCAAATTGTAGCAAGATATGCCCATCCCACCGCCAGTTGTCAAGGAAGTATAATAATTGCAAAGGGCAGGTAATGCAACAAACATGTTTACCAAGTCTCAAGTCAATTTGACATGAGACTTCAAAGTTCCATTCCGGACAAGCAAGAAATACTGTAAAAAATGAAGATCAAAGTAGAATTACTCAAAATCCGCGCTAGGTAGAGTTATTGTTCTTGCGCACAGTACTCGGTAATATTGCAACAAACACGCATACCAAGTTTGAAGTCGTTCTGACTTGAGATGACAAAGTTATATTCCAGACATGCACTAAATGCTGTAAAAATGACGATCAAAGGGAAATAACTCAAAGACAGCGCGAGGTAGAGTTACAATTCTTGTGCACTGCATTTCCAAATATTGCAACAAATAAGCATACCATATTTCAAGTCATTCCTACTTAAGATGACAAAGTTTTGCTCCGGACAAGCAAGAAATGCTATAAAAATGAAGGTCAAAGGGGGAATAACTCAAAATTCGTGCTAGGAAGAGTTATGGTTTTTGTGCACTGCACTCCGTAATTTTTCAACAATCCTGCATACCAAATTTGAAGATGTTCAGGCTAGAGATGACAAAGTTATATTCCGGACAAGCAGAAAATGCTGTAAAAATGACGATCAAAGGGAAATAACTCATAGACAGTACAAGGTAGAGTTATAGTTCTTTCACACTGCACTCCGTATTATTGCAACAAACACAAATGCCAAGTTTCAAGTCAGTCGGACTGGAGATGACAAAGTTATGCTCCAGACAAAGAACTATTCTATAGAACTTTCTAATTCAAGGGCAAATAACTCCAGTTGTTCTGGTCCGATTAGACCCATAATCAAACTCATCCGAGATCTTATGGTCATAAGTATTTTGACCAAGTTTGATGCTGATTGGTTAAAAATTGTAGATGCTAGAGTGTAAACAAAAATCAAATATAGCAATTTTTCTTATTCAAGGGCAAATAACTCCAGTTGTTCTAGTCCGATTAGACCCATAATCAAACTCATCCGAGATCTTATGGTCATATATATTTTGACCAAGTTTGGTGCTGATTGGTGAAAAATTGTAGATGCTAGAGTGTAAACAAAGTCAAATATAGCAATTTTTCTAATTCAAGGGCAAATAACTCCAGTTGTTCTGGTCCGATTAGACCCATAATCGAACTCATCCGAGATCTTATGGTCATATATATTTTGACCAAGTTTGGTGCTGATTGGTTAATATTTGTAGATGCTAGAGTGTAAACAAAAAAGTGTGAACGGACGGACGACGGACGGACGGACGGACGACGGACGGACGGACGGACGACGGACGCCGACGGACGGTGAGTGATCACAATAGCTCATCCTGAGCACTTCGTGCTCAGGTGAACTAAAAATAGAAACTGTGTTACGACTTTTAAGTAAAAGATTAAATCTTTTCCAGGCCACAAAATATTAGACCCCTTCATACTAAAAGAATTTGCAGACGAAAAAATAAATGTACATTAAATGATGAGATTTGTCTGTGAAAGAGTAGAAAACATTGTGGGAAAAGGGGAAATGCTTGTATCCAGCATTTTATCCTTTTCCAACAATGTTTTCAAAGGCCCCTTCCATCTGGGTCTTTAAAACTCGAGATTGTGCGGTGAAGGTTTAATCTCCATTTAATCTCGATGTATGTTTCTGGAGTAGTATTTATTTGCCTTTTCCATTCTATCAGACATACTCCCCACATTAAATATTTTCCCTTTAGATCTGACTTCCGAGATGTAAAAATTTTTTTCCACACAGCGAGAAGCAAAATGCAATCTACGGGAGAGCTTCTACAACATAATACCTGTAGGTAGATCTGTGTCTTTTATTATCAACCTACGAAATCTGAATTACAAATCATTGCAGCTATCGAGAATTTTATCGGAAACGGTAAGGTATTAACCTTTTACCACACATTCTATAGTTTTAACGCCTGACAGAAAAGGCATATAAAAACTTCGAGAGAAAAAGAGAAAATGGTGGTAACCAGCATTCTCTCCTTTTTCGACAATGATTTTTACCCCTTCAAACATTTTTTTTTTTTCTATTTTGTGCAACATTTAGTTTGTCGCCTGCAAATACTTTCAAAGTTGAACCAGTCGGCTTTCTTCTGTAGGTATCGTATTATATCAAACCGTTTTCAATACTGATTTCGTATGCGGTATCTAGCAAAGGCTAATGCTTTTTTGTGTGTGTCTTCTCGTAGATGACGCTTGTCTGTCTTTTTCTTAATTAGTGCGTAGCTGAATGAGCTGCCTTTTTTTACCCACTTCTTGGTGTTAATGAAATTGAATGGATAGATGGTAATAAGCAATTGATAAAAATGTTCAGTGTTTATTCGGCGGGTCCCTGCTGGCCTATTTGCTTGCACATTAATGACACCAATATACATGTACCAGCATTGGTACCGCTAATTGATACCCAATAGCCTGTATTCACAACATAGCAAAATGATAGGGGATGGTCTTTTTCTTGAACTATTTGGTAATTAAATATTTTTCTATGCGTAATACCCAATAAAGCAATACGTGTGTAATTCGACCAACCTCGTTAGATTTCGGGATCGGTAGAATAAGTGCACGTGTGCGTAACATGGAGAGTGGTTATCTATAATCAGTTACAGCAACTAACATATTAAATATAACTGTCACAGCGGTAAAGTATGATGCGCGGCCATCCGATGTTCAAATCGAAGTCAAGCGACGAGCATTAAGGTGAGTGCTTGAATCGGAAAACCAAAGTCGATTCTCAAGAGCGTCTTGACCGCTTTTAACTTTTTTTTTTTTTGCTACGATGATTAACACAGAAAATATGTATCTAACTGAAAATTCCACTTTTCAAGAGAATGAAAAACGTTGAGGAAAAAGTGGGTTGTTTTGCCGCTTTTATACCATTTTTCTTTATATTCGAGAAATATCCATTTTCCATTACTTCTTACGCCCGAAATCTTTTTTAAAAAGACATATCTTGTTTTTATTGTTTGATTTTGGTGTTTAACGCCCTTTCCTCGTGCGCATTTTATTACCATTACTTCGCGTATGCTTTTTTTCAAACCTCTGGAACTGATCCAATAGACATTGTCAAAACTTTTTTCAGAGGTAAGAGGGAAATATATTTGGTCGCACTGGCTTTTTTCTGTCCCCGCAAAGGATTTGGCCATTTGGGGGACACAAACATGCAACACCTTTGTTTCAAGCCCTGTGCGTTAGCGACTGAGCCATCGAGTTCGGCCATTTCTCTACCTGAATGATGGGAAACACTCCCCAGTAGTATATAATACTTTCTGAGACCCTACTTCCTATTTCCTGATCGCACCCGGTGACCCCCCTCCCCCCCATTTGGGAGGGAAACAAGTTCGAACACATTCCCCCCTTTTTTAAATCACGTTGACGGGTCTATTCAAGAGAGCACAAAAGAAAATGACATCCTTTTAATATAAATGCAAATGAGTTCTTTTTCAGAAGTCTATCCCATGTTATGAAGTCTATTGAAAAATGCAAATAGGGCTCTTTTCAAAAACTCGTTGTATCATTATTCATGTTGACAGGTCTATTCAAGAGAGCACAAAAGAAACGGTAATGATATTCTTCAATTTTTTTAATAAGTTTTTTTTTTTTTCAGATATTAATCCCTTGTTTTGAGGTCGACTGAGAAATATTAATTTAAATCTAAATACAAATTGTTTCTTTTGTACAGTAGAATGGAATGTTAATGCATTATTTTTCATCAATCACGTTGACAGATTCATTTAGGGGACATAATAGATCTTGATATAAATGCGAATACAGTCCCTTTGTGAACGGCGGATATCTTCGACACCCTCGCAGACTTCAAGAATCGCGGTGCCAAGTGAGTTAAGCGTAGTTTCGACCGTTTGAGACCCTCAAGAATCTGATGCATCAGTCTGCGACTGTCTCTTAGATACTCTCAGACTTTCAGGATCCCAAGTTCCAATGGAGTTAAGCCGAGTTTCAACCCTTTCGGACCCTTGGGAGTCTCCATCGATCTGCGACCAAAAACCAAAAACTATCTATAACACATATTTGTTTCTTTTGCACACCCTTCTTGTGGTCTGACAGCCGACTCCTTGAAGATGATCATCACCTACAGCCTGACTCCTTTCAATTCCTCTTGTACCTCCTTGCCACTCGTTCACCATTGACATTCACTCCACCACCCTCCTTTTTTCCTTTTCTTTACTCATTTTGATAATACTGACAACCGAAATCAAAACACTGACAGCCTAAATTGTACTGGACAAATGTGTACTAGACAATTTTTTTTGTCGAGTGTTGCTCAGATGAGACAGTGACCAGTGCATCAGCTCGCGAGGATCCCCAGAAGTTGTAATTATGGTTAACCCGATTGGTGGCGGGGTCCCTGACAGTCTGCGAGGTTGCCGGAGACAGTCACAGACCGACTTATTATACTCAGGAGGCCCTCAGGAGGTCGAAACAGGACTTTAACTCGATTGGTACCGGAGTTCCTGAAAGTCTTCGAGGATGCTTTCAGTCGCAAACCGATCCATCATTATTTGGAGGGTTCCTAGAGACCGAAACTATGCCTAATGGATTGGTACCGGGGTTCCTGAAAGTCTGTCAGGATGCCGGAGACAGTCCCATCCCGATACATTATACTCAGGAGGGTCCCTAGAGGCCGAAACTATTTTTAACTCGATTTGCACCGGGGTTCCTTAAAGTCTGCGAGCGTGGCGGAGACAGTCCCAGACCGATCCATTATACACAGGAGGATCACTAGAGGCCAAAACTATGCTTAATGCGATTGGCACTGGGGTTCCTGAAAGTCTGCGCGGGTGCCGGAGACAGCCCCAGACCGATCCATTATACTCGGGAGGGGTTCCTTAAAGTCTGCGAGCGTGGCGGAGACGGTCCCAGACCGATCCATTATACACAGGAGGATCACTAGAGGCTGAAACTATGCTTAACTCGATTGGCACCGGGGCTCCTTAGAGTCTGTGAGAGTGCCGGAGACAGTCGAAGACCAATGCTTAGACTCCCAAGGGTCCGAAAGGGTTGAAACTGGACTTAAGTCTATTGGAACTGGGGATCCTGAAAGTCTGAGAGTATCTCAGAGACAGTCGCAGAAAGATGAATCAGATTCTTGAGGGTCTCAAACGGTCGAAACTACGCTTAACTCGCTTGGCACCGCGATTCTTGAAGTCTGCGAGGGTGTCGGAGATAGCCGCCGTTCACAAAGGGACTGTATTCGCATTTATTTTAAGATCTTATATGTCTCCTAAATGAATCTGTCAACGCGACTGATGAAAAATAATACATTTACATTCCATTCTACTGTACAAATGAAATATTTTTTATTTAGATTGAAATCGATATTTTTCAATAGACTTCAGAACAAGGGATTAACGTTTGAAAAGAACTTAATTAAAAAATAAAGAATGTCATTACCGTTTTTATTGTGCTGTCTTGAATAGACCTGTCAACATAATTATTGATACAGTGAGTGTTTGAAAAGAAACCTATTTGCATTTAGATTAGAAATTATTTTCTTTTTAATAGACTTCACAATATGGGATGAACTTTCTGAAAAGAACTTATTTGCAATTATGTTAAAAAAATATCATTTTCTTTTGTCCTCTCTTGAATAGACCCGCCAACTTGATTAACGATACACCACGTATCCAAACTCCTTGCCCTCCAAAAGGGGGGAGGTGTTCGGCTCAGTGCTTGTACGCGAACACTGATGCGTTGTGATACGTTTGTATCTCTGTACCAAACGACAAAGTTTTGACTGATCCAATTTAAAAGTTTTTTTTTTAGAAAACAAATTAGATGTCTCTCAAGTAATCTTATTTGTCTTCAAAAGGGAAAACAACATTGCGGTAAAAGGAGAAAATGCTGGTTACCAGTATTTCTCAGTTTTCCATATTTTTTTTAAAGGCAATATTTCTCAGAATCGACAAAATACTTGATTATTAAAGTATCCTTTAGGGGCATGATTCTGTTTATTTGAGGCTATTCCTCTCTCTCTGCTCTTAAAGAAAACCGTAATACATTATTACACGTCTTTTTTAAAAGAATCCTTTCTGAATGATAAGTGCCTTATTTTAGGATTTGCTATGCCCCAAATTTTCTAATTTTCGGTATTTTCCAAAGTTTGATTGTATAATAATTCTTGTTTTCAATGATTCTGTCTACATACAGAATGATGTACAGAAATATCACAGACACAGAAAGCCGGATGTACTTAAAACAATCGGTTCTTCTACAGCGATGTAGTGTCGGGCATACTTCTTGGAATTGTTCTCGAATAAATAAATAGTAATTTCGGATTGGTCAAATTTTTGATATGTCTACTCTGCTGTCTTATTAGCGAGCTTATCTGTGGGCCCCTTTATGACACCGATTTATAAGGCTTGCTACGGTTAGTCGATACCACGCGACGCTTTTTCATACCATAGCATATCGATATGGTAGGGGATAATCCTTCTCTTGTGCTTATTGGCATTTTAATATTTCTGTGCGTTGTGCTATAACCTTTGTCTATATAATATTTTCAGACACACAATTTGTAGTACCCACTGCAGTTTTTTCAACAATGAGTTGGATTAAAATCCAGTCTTTAAAAATATATAAAACTCATTTTTTTCTTTTTTTTTCAACAATATGCAAAATAATACAGAAAAGAGGTAAGTGCTAGCGTGGTTACTTTTCGTAATTTCTCTCTTCATATTTATCAAACCGAAAAAAGATTCGCCGACTATTTTGTTTTTGAAACGATCTTTCTTGTTCAACCCAAAGCACGGGTGTATTGTTTAGTCTCATAAGCTCAAATGTCTTAAACAGTTTACGTCTTAGAATTTAGCTTGGTATCTGCATAAGTAATTTATCAAATACACGGTCTATCTTTTTACTTGGAAACATATGTTCATTATTTTTGTTCTGCCCATACTCAATACGAGGAAAAGCTTCTAAAACACACACACACACATATCAACGAGGATCCTCATTTTAGTTGTCATAATTCACTCAAATAAAGCAATTTAAACAATGAATGAAGAGGGTACCTTAAGTCCCATTGACCACAAAATTTTAGACTTGTTGAAAGCAGACTACGACAAAATAAATAAGCCATGTTCCGTGAATAGGTTTAATGCATCAGCAAAAAGTATCGACCCAGGTCAGCCTGCGCGGACTGCAGGTTAACATGGACAGAAACTTTTTGCTTTTGGTTAATTTTCTGCACGTCAAACAACCAGTGTACCTCATGATTCAGTCGGTTGTTAGACAAAAAGGATTTTATGGATTCATAATAATGCAATGAAGTACTTGGTATCATAGATCACGGGGATGTATTAAGCCCCCTTTTTGCAATTTAATGTTGCTGAAATGACAACGTTATTGTATGATAGGGTAGAAAAACATAGCTATAAGCTAAGAATAAGGAAATCTAATTCTATAGGACGTGGTCATTTCGATTGTAGCCAACAGAGACTGAAAATGGTCCTTCGAGAAATAGACCCTTTACTATAGTGTCTGTCGAAGTTGCTAGGAGATGTTAAAAAGTAAACAGCGGTCGTGTCTCTCCAATATAGAAAAGAAAAAGGTTTATGTTGTTAATATTTAGAGAGTCAACAAAGAGGGCTTACCACCATTCCTTTCCTACCTGTATTGTATTCAGAGCTGCCGAGAAAGGCCACAAATCGCGAAATGTCACCTTTCCTACCACTTGAAGAAATATCGCTTGATTTCAAGTTGGTTGGTTAATAGAATTCTAGCGTTTAGTCAATTTCCTGTGCAATTCGAATCGATCTGGTTACCTGTATTTTCACCTTTTCTAATTCTGTTATTGAAAGAACACCGGACCGTTGTAAAAAGAGTTAATGAATGTCAAGGACTTAATTTATGGTTTCAATGTTCATGTAATAGGTAATAAGATGTTTTACATATTGTACCAAGCAATAAATAAGTTCTTGATATTACTTGAATATATCATTTTTCTTTTGACGGCTACACTATTCAGCTGCAACACAGTCCGCCAAAGCTACTCATATAATTTATACAGGAGAAAGGGTTATGTCATTTAGAAAAATAAAGAAATTGAAAACATTTATCATTTACGATTAATATTAAAGAAGACAAAATTTATAGCATTGTCAAAGTCTGGTCCGAACGCGTTACTTAAAATGGTTTAGTGAATTGTTTTGAAGATTACTTCTTTACAGCCGTCCTGAAAAAAAGGATGACGATGGGCGCAGTTGCAGGTTTGACTTTTTTAATCTGTACCTGTTTAGTTACGTTAACTACTTTTGATATAAGTGTATACACTCAAACGAAAAACAAAGTATTCACTTGGTTAAAGGTCATTTTATTTTTATACTTTTAGAAGCAAAACATGGTATCAAAATGTGCAAAAGTGTATTAACTACACGGTGTTTCACTTTTAATTGAAAAAAAAAAAATCAGGACTTTATTTTATGTGTAAATAACGTAGGGGTAAAAACTAAAAATCACAATGTCTTATTATCTTTATTTGTTTCCTTCGAATATTAGTCAAGTTACGGAACCATTAATCGGTATCTGTTTTGGCCTCCTCGTCTACGAATGAACGCATGTATTCTAAACCGCACTGACCTTACGTAACGTCTTTCGACGTCTCCGGAAATGACGTTCCATATATGAATTAAGGCTGCAGGCAAGCCATTCAAAGTGTTAAAAATATGTGGTTTTCCCTTGTTCTTCGACCATCTAAATCTTACAAGTGTTCAACGGGGTCCTGATAACAGATATCATGCTCTTACACTGGCCTGGGCCTGTCTTTACCTCTGTTAGGGTCGTAGGGTGTCTTTAGTGATGAGTCGCGATTTAACCTAGCACTGCTGGCGGTAGAGTTCGGGCATTTTCACGCACATGTAGAAGGATACATCACAACTCATTACTAGAACAAGATCGTTTTAGAGGGCGTAGTGTAATGGTCTTGGGAAGTATAATTTGATGGTAAGAAAACAGAATCGATTTATGTTATCAACCACACAAGAGACATGTCTGCAGCCTAGATTTATATATAAACTCGACCTCTTTAAGCGGTCGAAAATACAATCCACTGAAATATTTTCATCTAATGGGTTTGATCAAACAAGCGGACAGTATAGATCCAAGATCAAACAGCATGTTCTGTGCAGTCTGATCTTCCTCTATTCCTTCCTCGAAAGCTTTTTTTTTCTCGACAACTCGTAAGAAATCGTTGAATTTCTGTGACAGAGTTACAGCTAACATTCTTTTGTTTGAATGACATTCACTGTTGATACTGGTTTTTAACAAAATTTACAAAAGCTACGAGCCACAACCATTTTTGTCTTGAATATTTATTGCAGCTGCCATCCTACTGTTTGCAATTACTTTTCTGAAGTCCGTCAATGCTGAGGAATTCACTTTTGAGGGAGAGACTTTCCCGACCATGGTCGAAACGACGCAAAATGGCATTGCCAAAACAGGTCTTTTTTCCATGTGTATCACTATTTAAATACAACTGTGTGTACTTTGACCTACACATGTGCGCCCTAGGACACTAAGAGAGAGAGAGAGAGAGAGAAGAGAGAGGGGAAGAGAGAGAGAGAGAGAGAGAGAGAGAGAGAGAGAGAGAGAGAGAGAGAGAGAGAGAAATGCGGGGTAGGTCCAATGCATCGCTCCATATCAGTGTTGAAAAGCCACATAATTATTTGATGCGGTTGACGGTGCGTGTAAGATAATATTTTTCTTAATATTTATAATATCAACAAATGGATTTATCCGAGTTATTGAACAAAATACTTTGCTAAACTTAAGGGTTTTATAATGTTCGTCGTGATAGTTTATTGTTTTAAAAATGCTCACTAAAAGTTTTCCAACAGGAAATGACATTGTTTACGTCGGCTACAAATTGAATAAAGTTGGTCAGCATAGCTATCATTTTAAAACAATTGAAGTCTAGCTTCTGTGCACATTAACTCGTATAAATCCGTTCAGAAATAAGGTGTTACGCAAACATTTACCTGACATTCATCTTAACCATACCAAATAGTCACGTGAGAGCACAATCCGAATTTCTACCAAATTCACTAAGTCTTCGTAAAAATGTTATAAATTGATTTGTAGGAGAAGGTTCGATTTGAAGAGAAAGTTTTCGGTCTAACCCATTTTCTGTTCAAAAAGAACGTTAAATTTGCGTTTTACCAAGCGACCCCGTCTATAACGTCGTCGACGAAGAAGGTTTTTGAAAAAGACAACATGAAAGGGGAAATTGTTTGCAACCATTATTTTCTTCTTCACTCTGCTTACAAACACGATACCCATCGTTTGAGCTACAATAATTTTGTCGTCTACATAACCTTTCGATTGGGAGGAATCTAAAATTTTGTCTTCTATAAAAGAACCTAACTAATTATAATGCAGTTGCATAATGAACAGAGAGGCTAAATTTCATTTTGTTCTGGTATGCATACTCTATTTCCATTTAAGAATGAAATACATCGAACATATTTCTGTTAGATCTAGCTTGATCTAGATAGACCTGCAAAAATTGTCAACCCAGGTCAGCCTGCGCAATCTGCGCAGGCTGACATGGCTCGAAACCTTTAGCTTTTGGTAAATGTTCTGCATGTCCAAGAACCAGTCTACGTCAGAATTCAGTCGGTTGTTAAACAAACTGGATTTTATGGATCGATAATTATGAGATGTCTTGCTCGGTATAATGCGTCACGGAGATACATGTACATAAAACTCTCTTTTGCTAGAGCACGGCTCATTTATATGTTTACCACGTGGGAAGGTTTTTTTTTTTTTTTTCTTTTGCATGATTTACGTTGTTTGATGCCGAATTTTTATCATGTGATGATAATCTGTTCTATTTCTGTCCTGTACATAAAAGATATATCCCTGCCAAAATAAGTAATAGCCTCACCAAAACTGTTCTTTATATCATCTTTATTATACAGAGTGCTGCACTGACGTCGAGTGCATCTCCCTATTTGGTGAAAACAGCATTTGTTGGCGAGGTGTACTCGCAACCTCAACGGCCTCAACCACCTGTATCCCTGATGGGCTCCCGGTGCTACGAAAGAAAAGGGGTGTGGAAGGTATGGAAGACTTTACACCAGAAACAAACGGTTCGGGGTTAGCAGCCTTGGCTGGAACTTGCGAATGTGTATATGGCCTTTACCTAGTAGATGGTGCATGTGTGCAAATCACAGGTAATTTTTATTTTATAGTTATTCTTGCAAAGTACTTTGATTTCTTTGTCTCCTGTTTAGGGTCGATTTCGAATGTATAACCTATTGTAGAAGATTTGTATTTTAGGTCGAATTTATCTGTATGGTTTAAGATGGAAAATCGCGTGGTTTTTGTTTTGATACACTGCATGGCAAAACTGCGAAATGCTAAGGTAAATGACCTTTTCTGTCTTTTGTGTCTCATTTCACCGATCGATCTATGAAATCATATTCACCAAACTCATGTCCGGATTTAACGATACCACAATGGTGTCATTAAAATTCATACTTTTCGTAAACCCATTGTCACAAAATTTTAAGCTAAAACATTTGATTCTAACTGATGCTAATTGATATTAAGTTCAAGACAGGGTGTTTGCAAAGATCGTTAAAAATAAGCACAAACGACAAAAAAAAAAAAAAAAAACATGTACTGTATCATTGCGTCAATATTCCATATTTTTTCCATGCAGTGCATCAAATATAGAAACTACGTGATTCTCTGACTTCTATTTTGGGGGTGAAAGAGTCAGAGTATTTTTAGTAAGGAATCCTTCGACTACTTATGAATGTGGCGGTGAGGAGGCTCGCCTTTGATCAATGGTTTAGACATTTCATTTGTCACATTCATTCAGTGTTGATATCATGAACGTAGATATTGCAAGTCCCAAGCCTATTATTAGTCAAAAGCCGGAAAGAAATGAATGAGTAATTTATCGACGAAATATGTCTGGAATATAGTTGAAAGCGGTATAAAACACCTTTTGTCCAAGCAGCATTTGGTTTTCCCCCTTCGTAGAATGCTGCACGAACGATGACTGTCAACCTACCTTAGGGATGAACAGCTTTTGTGGACTTTCTGAACATGTCTCGACCTCCTTCTGTGTTGGAGAAGCACTATTTGGACCTTTGAGGAGGAAAAGGGAGGCTGGGTTCTCGACTTCCGACTTTAGGGAGACAGTACTTCCAGGCGGAACAACCGCGACACCAAGTACAGATACCGGACGGTGTTTATGTGAAGAGGGCTTCGAGAGTGTTGACGGTGTTTGTGTTTCTATAAAATGTAAGTCATTGTGCTCGTTTGGCTGTTCTTTTATTGCCGTTTTCGACTATATGAATGTCCAAGTGACTTTTGCTCCTACCCTTGCGTTCCAGCAGTTTCCCTTCTACTAAAACTACACTCTCTTTTAAACTGATATAACTTTATATGTAAAGAAAAGGCTCAACAGTAGTACATGAATGAATCCAGTAGCATTGAATGTCATTAAACCTGTTTATTTTGTATCATTGTTCTCACAACTTTTAACAATCACTCTTCGAGAAAACCTTAACCAGTACTCGAGCCGTGATGTGGATATTCGAACCCTAAACGTTTGATGCGAGATGTGAAAGGCCGACGGTTTAACCGTAAACCACTGTCGTCCATTTCCATTAAACCTCAGATAATTGATGTTGGTTTTAGAATCAGAACGGTATTCAGAATAGTTCGTGAATATACATCCGCCCAATAGGATTCACTCAGTTATCCCTTGGAATCGCAATGACGTTCACCAATAAACTGCTAATTGAATTAAATTTCAAATGGAATGGTAAAAACTCAAGTATTGGACAGTTTTTTTTCCCGGAAAAATCTCAACGAATAGGGCATTGAAGATCGAAAATCAGGACCCGTATTCATAAATCATTTTACATTGCATTCTTACCGTTATTCTTGAAGTAGAAAGTTACGCAAATTCTAAACCATTTGGTTTAGCCAATCAGAATTTTCGTTACTTTGAAATTTAAAAGCCAAAGGGTTAAAACTGACCTCCTCTCAGCGTGAATATCTTGATCTATCGCGCTGTATAGTCATCGAAAATTTTAAAACTGCTTTAAACTTGATTTACAACCACAGCTAATTTAGCCAATCAGCTAATTAGCTAATTAGCTGATTTGCCAAGATATCAACAGAAATTAACGAAAAGGATAATAAATGTAGCCACAAGTTTTGAATCAAAGTACAACAAGTACTGTACACGAAGACAAAAATTATCACCTGGCCACGCAGCGGCGACCAGTTCACTCCTTGATGCATTCTTTGGGAATTCTTAACAATTCCATGTATACCAATTTTTTCCAAGCCACTTGCTGCTTCCCGACGAAATCAAAGTGGAACCAAAAAATATTAGACCCTTGTTATTGTTTTCTCTTTGTAGCCTTTAATGGTGACAATGAAACAGATATTAGGACGACAGTCCAACCCAGTTTACATGAAAGCGATGTAAGTATATCAGGACGGACAGAAGGGAAAACTGAGATTGATAATTAATACAGTAAATAATGGAAGCAGTGTTATGGATTATATCAACAAGCGCTATTCTTTTAAAAAAAAGTTTTATTCTTCTCCGGTAATTCTCGTCCTGTTGGAATCAAACCAAAGCCCATGCGGCGCGAAGCCAAAAGTCATTCCCCTAAATTTTAGAGGCTACACTCGATATCGATATATACAAAGACATGTATTGATCGAGATACTGTGGTTGAAAACGAAAAAAAAAAAAGCTTGGTAAATGGACTTTGCCCGGTTTATATCTTATATCTTTATTTAAGGAACAAACTCTATCCGTTCATCATAATTACTTAACATACAGGTTTCATACAAGCTTCTTCTTCAAACCCAGTCCATTTGCAACACATTCGCTTTGTTCGTTTGTTTGGTGTTTCAGTTTGCTTGGTATTTTGTTATGTCACAAATGCCAATACTCCTACCCATGCATACCTACTGTACCTTTTTAACATTGCTACGAACACTACTCTTTCAAAGCCTCTGGCTTGTTTCCACATGAACAAAACTGACACATTTTGTAGTCAACAATTTAGGCCATAATCATTCCAGCACAAGTTGAATAAAATACATCTAAAGTCCGCCAGTTGCTATGAAAAATACAGAGAAGGCATCGGAGATCAAACTTTTTTCATATAAATTATTTGACACCTCATACCGGTATGTTCTGTATGTAATAGCTGAAGTATTCCGAATTCCTTCAGAAAATGTTATTCTTTTGTATATTACTGGGGCTACAAAAAGTATTTCCAATGTAGAAATTCTGGTTTTTTATATCACCCAGAGTTGCAATTTACTGACCTGTGATGGTGACAATTGCTCCGAATACATTGGAGACCAAACTTGTGCTAGGAACGAATCAAGTCCGTGTTACGTAAGTTAATTTTACTCTTAGTAAAAGTCGTGTAGGTTTGGTTTTACGTTCACATAAGCTGTGAAGCAACTTATAAAACAAAAACGGTTCTCCGTGGCTTAGTAGGCATTAAATCTGTAACCCTGTGGTGCTAGGGGTATAGGATCCAAATAGGAATACCTTGCGAACAGACTTGTTCTTGGGTAAAACACACTAGAGCCCGAGCTTTGCACTGTTGAAATCAAGTAAGCCTTGCATATGAGAGCTTGACCCATGATATGACTGAAAAAAAAAAACTTAAAAAATGTCTCATGTGATAAAAATTAGTCTGGAGGGTAAATCAATCGTCCTTGATTCATGAATAACCCTTCATCAAACGACCCTGTATTTTACAAGCCCAAGGAAGTAGATCTTTGAAAAAATTGTGGGAAAGGGAAAAAATGCTAGTAACCAGAATTTCTTTCCATTCCAACAATGTTTTCTTTCAGAATAAAGACAAATGCTACATTTTAAGCCATGTTTAATGTGTGGTTTACAAATGCTTTATATATTGACGAGTCTAAAAGCTTTTTTCTTTGTAAAAGTTGACTCTTTCCTTTCCACGAGCAACTTCCGTGGCTGTTGCGGATGTTGTTGATTTACGTAATTGCACAAGGTATTATACCTGTATATGAACATCTTCGTTAATTCGTATTTCGGGGTACTAGAAGAAATTCTCGCCAATCAACAAACAGCTGCATGAATGAGAAATAAAAGGATTAACTTGGACTATATTTTCTCCTCAGGTCTCTAAATATTGTTTGGAGGACGGCGAGCGATTTATCTTTGGATGTGAGGACGGATGTATGATGAAAAACGATACGTCAGAGCCATGTTACACGGTATCGTGTGATACAAATATCTGTAACAATCACACAGCTCTTTTAGAAATGTTCTTCTGTAATTCTTCAGATGGAAACTTGTCGTTTAGACGAAAAGTCTTTTTACCCTTTGTTTTTATGTTAATCATATATATTTCTCTTTCTCTTGTTACATATCCGTCATAATAAAATCTACCAAACGATTTCAAGGAACGAAAAATATCGTTTTCTAACTGTATGGAAGGTACAACAGAAGAAAAAGCAATTTCTTATCACATGCAAATGCTCTTTTTTCCTGGATCTTTCTTTCTTTCTTTTTTTTTTTTTGAAAGTAAAACCGGCAGAGGGTCGGAAAAAGTCGTACAGTTATTTTTGGTCGAATAATTATTATTATAGTTATCATTGTTGTCTGTCTGTCTGGCTGTCTGTCTGTCTGTGTGTATGACCGTCTGTCTATTCACTTAATCAGCATTTTCCATGTTCTACGTCTTTTCGCCATTTTCGCATACTTTTCTCCCGAAACGGAAAAAAACAAAGTTCTAATCGTGCCCTTGGCTAGGGATTTGAAGAAAATATTGTCATCGTAATCTGAAATCGAAATGTCTGAGCGCCTTTCGTTTTCAATTGGCTTATCGTAGTCTTCTTGAAGGACGATAAGAATACTAATAAGATAAGGCTTGTGGTTTTCCTTGGACGACGTAATTATTTTGGGAAGATTCTGCCATCGAGCATTTGCTGGTTGTTAATTTCTTAATGCCATATAACTCGTTTACCACTAATACGACCTAAAGGCTTTGAAAACATTGTGAGGATAAAATGCTGCTTTTTTCAGGGTTTTCTTTTCAGAATAATAAAGAAGAAAAAAAGTCTGCTTTTATTCTACTTTCATGTCTGGTCTGTGTGAAAGACAGGGCAAAATTCAGCGTGTCATCCTGATCTAAGTATTCGTCTATTTTTCTTTTGAATGATCTGGGTGTTTGGGTGGTAAAGAAAGGCAGATGCTCCACCCCAAAAGTGGCATATTAGTAAACCGGACACCTCTAATCACTGAGACTTTTACTTTTTGATATAGATTATATAAATTAAATGAATATGTACACCAAATGGTATAGTCCAAAGAGTACGATTAAACACAGTTCTGTTCAGCGGGGGAAATATACTCAAAATAATCTGTGGGTTTACATGACAATCGGAAAAATGGAGACCAAAGTCAGTCAACAACAACAACAGATCTCTGAAAAGTAAGCTTATTCCTACATTTACTACCATATCGGATTATTTCATAAAACTAGGGTACATTTAAAATTTACAGAAGCATTATTTATAAGGGCTTTCAGACTGGGCCAATGAAGACCGGACTAATACACTTGAAACTCGTCTAAATCTCTTCTTCGGATTTAAAAAGTGTCGGAAAATTCAGATTCAAGATCAGACTGCATTTGGTGTGCAGTCTTATCTTGAACCCACACTGTCCGTAAAGGAGTATTGTTTTGTTTTCGTCATTCCAATGGATTAAGCCGAGAACCGGTAGCTCAGTCGGTAGCGTGCAGGACTTGAGAACAGGGGATCGTGGGTTCGATCCCTGACTCGGCCAATTTCTTTCCGAGGATTGATGATAGTCATTGCGACAGGATTCATTTCTCTCCCATCGCTGACCATTGTTTCGACGATAGTTATGTGGGAAACCAGCCAGTGGCTTGGAAAGAAAATTGTGCGGAGTAATGGTAAAAGGGACTCCAGGAAAGCATGGATAGGTGCACTGGCCGCCCCGATATTACTGAATAATGTTGAAAACGGCGTTAAACACCATACAGTCAATCAATCAATCCAATGGATTAAAGTGTTTTCTTCTCAAATAAAACCAACGTTATCACAATTGATAATCTGTAATACATTTTTCTATAATAATAATAATAATAATAACTTTATTTAGAGAAGGTAACATGTTAAGACGATCTTATTTTCTACATGGCCTTCTTACAACATAACTTACACACACACACACACACACCCACACACACACCTCAACCTCTCTCTCACATACGCACACACACCCCTCTACCTCTCTCTCACACACGCACACATATGTATACGTACATGTACAAAGGTAAATGAAATGACCGGAAAAATTAAAAAGTCGATCATCTCAATGGTTCGTTTACTCGAAGATACTCACAAGCTACTATTTAAATACAAAAGAATTGGGGAAAAATGAGAGGGGGAAAAAACGTTATAATTGTTGATAATTTAGAAAATACTGCTTTACTTTCTTCTTAAATGTTATTAGTCTGGGTTCACTCTTAATTTCAAGCGGAATATTATTCCAGACGCTCACACTGTAATAACTAAAACTGTTTGTATATAATTTTGTTTTGGGGGTTTTAGTTAAAATTAGATCATTGTTTGTCTGAGAGCGTAATGAATAATTAAAATTTCTGGATACATGAATTATGTCTAACATATAGGTAGGTGCTTTGTAATGGAGTGTTTTGTAGATAAGTATTGCAGCATGGTATTTGCATCTGTTCGAAAATAACAGCCAACACAATTCTTTAAATAATTCTGCTGATGGTGACTTTGCGGGTTTGCCAAGTATAAGTTTACCAATTCGTTTCTGAAGGGTTGAAACCTTGTTAACATAGCGCGTGTTATTTTTTCCCCAAATCATACAACAGTAGTCTAAAATTGGTAATATATAAGAGTTATAAAACAGCATCTTCGCTTCCGTTGTTAAATAGAACGTAATATTTTTGAAGAGTGATATCTTCCTTTTTAGTTCCTTAAAAACATGGTCAATTTGAGAATGCCAGTTTAATTGGTTATCTATATATATACCAAGAACCTTTTGTTTACAGACATTTTCCAGTGGTAAGCCATTTATAGTAAGACTTAGAGTTTTTTCAAGTTTCATTTTATGCTTTGAACCAAGTAACATGCATTTTGTTTTAGAGGGATGCAAAGACATATTATTTATATTACACCACTCTTGTACGCGAGAAAGGCTTTCCTATGCCATCAATTTCCTGGAACAAAAAGAAAATAATGCAACACAATCCCTTTCACCGACGTTTTAATAATGCTAAGGAGGAACAAGAACTTTTAAAATACACAGTGTGGAAAATGGCAAAAAATGCTGGTAAGGAGCATTTTCTATTATTTTCCTCAATATTTTCCACCCTTTCAAAGATAGATTGGATCGTAGAGGCACATTTGAATTTAGCGTCTGCAAATGTGTCTGATATGGATGCGACTGAAATGTTTGGCGTCCACTAAAGAACAATACAAACAAGAGAGCCATGATGGCCCTGAAATCGCTCACCTTTAGCCTTTTGACCAAACATGACCAATTTCCAATCCCTTCCAAGATATAAGGACAAACATTCTTATGAGCATTGATAAGTTTTGGATTGAAAATTTGACCTCTAGCGTGTACAAAAGCTTTTTTCTAAAATTTGTCTCTGTGACCTACTTTTTAGCCCAACATAGCTAATTTTACAACTTGTTGTAGATATTGTCATAACAAAGATTCTCACCCCCATTCACGAGTAATGGACAGAAAATGTCGCTTCAAGAGTATCAAAAAGATTTTTCAAAGACCTAGTTTTTGACCAAATGTGACCCATTTTCAATCTCATCTTATTTATCATCATGAGAAACATTTTTGCTAATTGTCACTACTAATAATCTTGAGTATTGGCCTCAAGAGCATACAAAAGCTATTTTACAGCTTTTACTTGGTGACCTAGTTTTTGACCTGATGGTACCCAATTTCCTATGAGATATCATCAAGACAAACATTCTGGCTAACTTTCATGGTTATTGGAATGAAAATGTGGCCTCTAGAGCATTCAAAGGGTTTTGTCTAAGATTTGGCCTGGTGACCAAGTTTTTGACCCAACTTGACCCATTTCCACACTTGTCTGAGATTACATCTCAACAAACATTCCGATAAACTTTCATGGGTACTGGAATGAAAATGTGGCCAGAAGGTTTTTCAAAGAGTTGACCTACTGACCTAGTTTTTGACTCGATGTGACCCGTACTCAAACTCGTCCAAGATATTATCAAGACAAATATTCTGAATAACTTTCATGAGTTTTGGACTAAAAATGTGGCCTCTAGAGTGTACACAAAGTTTTTCTAAGATTTGACCTAATGACTTGTTTTTGACTCGACATGACCCATTTTCAGATTCACTTCAGATATCATCACGACAAACATTCTGACCAACTTCCAAGAGTATTTGATTGAAAATGTGGCATTTAGAGCATATACAATGTATTTCTAAGATCTGACATTGTGATCTAGCTTTTGACCCGACGGAACCCATTTTCGAACTCGTTCAAGATATTATCAAGACAAAATTCTGATCAACTTTCACGAATATTGGGCGAAAAATGTGGCCTCTAGACTGTATACAAGGTTTTTCTAAGATTTGAACTAGTTACCTAGTTTTTGACTTTACGTGATCCACTCTCGAACTCATCTGAGATATCATCCAGACACATATTCTGACCAAGTTTCATGAGTATCAGAATGAAAATGTGGCCTCTAGAGGGTACACAAGCTAAAAGTTGACGACGTACGACGCACGACGGACGAAGCACGACGGACGAAGGACGCCGATGTAAATTGCCCTTGAAATAGTTGAAAAAATTGCACAAAAGGAGAAAACTCTGATTACCAGCATTCTTTCTTTTTCCCACTTTTTTAAAACAACATCGTACTCTGCAGTGTCGTTACAACATAGGATCTTTTTGTAGAGGTTCAGAACGAAGCACATTAGGAACATAGCCCCCTTCCCATTTACATGTACCAACCACAGGCGTTCGTGTTATGACGAACTTCGCCACCTACAGGGTGATTCATAATATCTGATACAGTTCCAATTCTTAATATTATTTTTCCGCCAGCACATACCTTGTAATAATTTATATCACAATACTCTACAATAATTACAGGTTTGGTTGATATACAATGTTAAGTACTTTAAATTCTTACATGTTAAATAAACTAAGTCAAACCTTTTCACATTTAAATGATATGCTCTATGTGACGTTTACTCTGGGCTATTGCGACGTCAAGCTTCTTTTGAAAGTTTGCTATCACCGATGCACACATTTCTGGCATTATTTTTCACATCTCTTAACGAATAGCTTGCTTCAACTCTCCAACAGTGTTTGGATTAAGTGAAAACACATTTTTTTAAGTGTGCCTACAAGAAAAAATTCAAAGGACTACGGTCAGGGGAATGAGGGGGCCAAACATTGTCAGTCCTGAAGGAGATGAAGTTTTCCCGAAAGTTTCGTGAAGCCACGACAATACTGAATGTGCTATAAGGGGTGCTGCTCCATCCTGTTGTAACCAAATCCCTGTAATCTCCTTTTCTCTGTAAAGCTAGCAAAAACTTGTTTGTCAGCAATGTCAGGTAACCTTCACTGATTACTGTCGGCGCCTTGTTTAAAAAAGAAAGGTCCAATCACACCACTGTAACTTAACGCCTCCCATAAGGTAATTTTTTCATCGATTAGAGGACTTTCATAATAAATGTGCAGCAGCACTCTTTATAGCACATTCAGTACTGTTGTGGCTTCATGAAACTTTCGGGAAACCTTCAACTCCTTCAGGACTGACAATGTTTAGCCCCCTCATTCCACGGACCTTAGTCCCTTTGAACTTTTTCTCGAGGGGGCACTTGAAAGTAAATCAGAAAATATATATTCACCTAAACCAAACACTGTTGGAGAATTGCATCAAGTTATTCATCGAGAGACTAGAAAAATAACTCCAGAAATGTGTTCATCGGTGATAGCAAACTTTCAAAAGAGGCTTGACGTCGCAATAGCCCAGAATGGACGTCATATAGAGCATATCATTTAAATGTTGTGAAAAAGTTTGACCTATTTTATTTAGTATGTAGGTATTTAAAGTACTTAACATTGCATATCAATCAAAACTGTAATTATTGTAGAGTGATGTGATATAAATTATAACAAGGTATGTGCTTGCAGAAAAAAAATACATGTTGAAACGTATCAGATATTATGAATCACCCTGTATATATAAGGCGAACGTCTGTGGTACCAACATATTAGAGTAGAATTATTGCGGTGTTCTATGAAATGGACAAAATACATGTAGGTTCTTCACTTGTGCTTTAAACATAAAAATTGCATGGACAATTTAAGCAAGATTTTCATCGCTAAATTATCAAAAGTCTCTTGCCATGATAGATTCAGCAATTAACAAACAAGAATTTGATGTACCATTTCGGGGTTATGTATCAAAATCGCAGTTCATACACTAAAAAAAAAGATTTTATCTAGTATAATTTTGTCAACTCCTACAGCCCGAAATGAACATCAAGGAATTCTTTTAACTCTTCACCTACCAGCAAAATTTTAGACTTGTTCAAAATGAAGCCATTTACAGACTTTAAATTTATTCAGATGATTTTATTTGCCTTTGGATGGGTAGAAAACTCTGTCAGAGATCAAGAAATGGTGATTACCTGCATTTCTCCTTTTCCTACAATGTTTTCAAAAGCTTTCTTTCTAGCGGTGGTATTAACTTGAGGTTATGTTGTAAAGGGTTGATAAATACAAAAGCTCCAAAAGCAATGCTTCTATTCCATATTTTTTTTTTTTTATGCAAGACATGTAGATCCAAGATCAGACTTTAAAGATGGTTAGACCATTAGATGGCAAAAGGAAACCCGCTAACAACTCCAAAAAGGGGCAGCCATCTTGAATTCTGCTCACGATAAAGTAGGTCAACAGCATACAACATTTAGGTCAATATCTAGAACATTAGTCATCGAAGAGGAAAAAAATGTCTGCAGAGTGCAGACACTTGAATACAATATCATGAAAACTGTCAAACAGATAAATTTCATCTACAATTACAAAAAATGAATTCAGATAAACAAAAAAACGTGACCAAAAGATAAGAGGGATGTTCATAAAGAACGTGGACCACCTCGTTATTCTGAAAACTACTTCATGTTAAGCTTTCAAATGTCGTCTAATTTAAGTAGTTAAAGTGTGACGTCATTTTAATGACGTACTGCGATAGTGGTCCAAAATGTTGGACGACATTTATTTGAGAGGTGGATAATCATGAAGTATTATTTCAAACTCGGAAAGTATTCATCGGAAATCAAAACCGATATTTAGAAAAAGGTTAAGGGGACTCTTCACTCAAGAAATCTGATATTCGTAAATGGATCGGGCTGATTAAGAGAAAGGTGAGATACTGTTAAAGATGACCCTAAATCTGGCTGTCCATCAACATCAGTCACACACAGAATCATCACGGATGTAGAGCAGCATGTAGGACAAGATCACCGAGATACTGTCAGGAAAATGGCTGACACATTTAACAACTCATATAAAAGTGCCCAGGAGGTTTTGACCGACAATCTTGGAATGTCGCATGTTTGCACACAGTGGGTACCTCGACTATGGGCGCCCGAGCCAATGGGGGTTAGGGTCGAAATCTGTTAAGAAATTTCAGAACGCGTTAGGGTAGAGGAGTCAAACTTTACTAATCGTATTGTAACATGCGATGAAACACTGAAACACTTTAACGAGACTGAATCTAAACAACAAAGCAATGTGTGGAAACATCCAACATCGCCTTCTGCTGTTAAAGCCAAACTTTCTCAGTCAGTTGGTAAAGGTATGTGCATCATGTTTTTCTATTCTCCTTTTTTCTGTTTAATCATGTTGTATCTCTATATACTACAGTCAATGATGAGTTTTATGCCCACATTATCCAAATAAATTTCACAAACACCATATGAAAAGACAGCCAGAAGTCATGCGGAGTGACGTCACTTTACACCAAGATAACGCCCTGGCTCACAAAGTCACACTTGTACAGAAAACTCTGCAAACACTAAACACAGAAGCACTAGCCAAATCTTCCTATAATTCAGTCCTGACCCCTCGTGGCCTCTGGCTAGTTCCTGTTTGGAAATATTCTCTACGTGGCACGCACAACGAGAGCATAGAGGAATTAACCTTCACTATGACCGAGTCCTTGAGAGTAATGTCACATGACGCGCTCGCGCTCGTGTTTCGTGCATGGGAATGAAGGTTGAATAAGTGCAAAGGATTCAAAGGAGGGTACTTTCAAAAACACTAAACATTCGAAGTTGATTTTTATAACAATATTCTGATATAGGCTTTGGTCCACGTTCTTTCTGATCACCTCTCGTAAATCATACCTTTGACCCCTGAAATAAACACAATTGTGCACTTGGAAAACACCAACTGCCCTACTTGTACATGTATTACGGTTGACATGGTAAACGGCTTTGTCTAGTTACACACCGCACCTGGATACACACCATACAACGCTAAACAATCAAATGTCAATTTCGCCACGCCCCATCTGCATCCAATGGCGTGTACATTGATTTTTTTCAGAATATCCACTGCGAACCAATCGGGAATCATGTACCCAGATTTAGTCGCCGCCCATAAGTTCTAAAGTCACGCCTTGATTCTGTATTATATGGTGTCCATCCTGTCATGGATCTATGACTAGCATTACATGATGTGGTTTTAGCGAAGACCAAAGGTCAACACTGGTGTTGGTTGCGTCATACTCTGCATGAGTATTTGGCGAAATTAAGGAGAGAAATGATTTACTGTTTTAAGCATTCTCATTAAAAATTCATCTTTCTAACAAACACCGTTAAAATCTTTTGCATTGAATTTTTTTTTTTTTTTTTTTTTTCACTTTCTAGGTATTTGTAGACACCGACCCCCCCCCCCCTCTTTCCGTTACGGATGAATAACTCATAAGGTGTAAAGCGGTTTTGAACGGTGTGTTGTTTCAAACCAATCCGAAACGACAGCTGCAGTTCCAGCAAATTAGAGACTGCGATTAGTGCGCATTTATACATGCTGTTCAGAGTGGTTGCGGCTTTCGTGCAAAAGTCTGAAACGTGGTTACTAAAGCTTGGTGCCGTTGGCCCCCAGCCAAAAAAGGACAGCATAGACATACTTTCGTGTAAAAGAACTAAACATAAAGAAATAATGAACTTAAAATATAGCTCGAGAAACTCAGGGTTAAAATTGCGTTGCATTTTTCACATACTTTTACAACCCAGTAAAAGAAAGCTTTTTGAAAAAAATTGTGTCTGGGAAAAAGAAAAAAAAAAAAGAAAAAGGCAACCAGTAGTTTCTGTCTTTTAGGCCATATTATAATACCATGTGAGAGGCAAATACTATCATTTCATTTATGTCAACATTGTCGGAGATGGAGAAAATACTGTTCACCAGCATTTTCTCCTTGTGTAACCGTTAATATTGTCGGCACTGTGAAAGACAAATTCTTATGCTTTACCATTTGTCGTTTGCAAATGAATTCAGCATGGACTTGTGTAAATTTTGTCGTCTAGGTCTTTTGTGGGAGTGTCCCTGGGTTAACAGCACCCTAGAGAACTAGCCCAGGATTGGGGAAGCCCGGGACACACGTGACTAAGCTGTCGGAGTTATAAGACTGAATTTTGCAATGGCCTCTGAAAATGTCAAATAATCAGTAACACGCTTTGATTGCGTGGGATCGTAGTGATATAGGTAGGAAGGTGTCGTGTCTGATCTCATAATTTTTAACAGACGGGGTTCCAGATTGCGACACACATTTCCTCTTATCTAAACGCCGAAAGTGTACATTTTTACTGACAGCAACCATCCGGTTTCTTCATGTTTCCGGATATAACAATGTTAAGCAGTACCTATCAGTGATTTTACAGCAAATTTTGATTCACGTTAAAACGGCTTAAATCAAAAGAGGCCTCTACAAATGTTAGATATACTAGTGCATTAAAACATCTAAATAGGTTCCTCTGAATGGTAGATCTAAAAATGTACGTACATATCCGACAGCTGCCCGTAAAGTAAGGATCCGACCAACACACCAAAGTAAAGTATCATCTGGGCAATTGGAATCTTCATAGAGTTGTCGCATACCATGTACAACTTGAAAATGAAAAAAAAAATCAATAAGGTTACCACTAGTAAGTTGAAACAAAGCAATACTGAGACAAACCACGGTATACAGCGAAATCGCATAGCGGAGGCACCTAATGCAGTCTATCATCTGACATTTGAACAAAAATGCATCTGTCTCGGCTAATATATAGGTTGACAAACACCGAAGCAGTTTTGTTAGTCTATTTAACTAGCATTCATGTAAGGGAGGTAATCATGCTGGCAATAATGCAATTTCTACTTGAAGAAAGTAAGCATTATGTTGACGTATAACCTTCTTCAGCTCTGTCTCCTTCTTGTCGACATAATGTAGATCTTTAAATAATAAAAAAACACCGATAATCAGTAGAAAAGTATGTATAAATCGAATGTGATAACTTCGATATTTGTTTACAAATACTGGCTAATTAAAACATTAAGTTGTGAATACAGTCGGTATCTTACAGTGCCAGTAGTGTCTGCTACCGTGGTACAGTGGTCAGGTCGAAAAACTGTCGATGATGCTATTTAAATTTAAGTTTGATTGATTGTAACAGGTAGATGGCAAATTTAACGCCTTCAGTTTATACTGCGAAATACCATTCACGACCATTGATATATTGTACCAATAAAAAACATTGCGTTGGAAGGCAATTTCTTTTTCTATAAATGAGAATCATAAAAACAGTTGTACAATTGATGTAGCGAGACATCGTGTCTAGGAGATGGTTCATAAAGATGAACGTCCTCCAATGTCTGGTTTCCATTTGCCTCAGTAAATTCATGGCTGCGGGTTTCAACGGTATTTTCCTTTTTAATATTGTAGTAAAGTTGAGACTCCAGTAGAATTGTGTAAATTACCGGAAGTTAAACATCAATATTACAATAATAGTATGACAAAAATACACTTCCGTAGAAACCGATTCAACCATCAATGCGCTAAATAAATTAAATGGACTTTCAAAATCAGGAAAACAGACAAAAACAAACATTCAGAGTGTTTTGCCAGAATATTGATAAAATAGAGGATAAAGCAGATCTAAGATCAGCCCACTAGTTCTTTCGAGCCTGGTTTTGATATACAGTTTCTGCAAAAGCATTATGATCTTGATTTGCAGAGTCTACAAAAACAAGTTAGTGTCAGAAATATGGAACAAGGAACAATTCTACAAAGAGTTTCAGATTTCTTTTTTCCCTTTCATATTACATCTTTTATATATAGAAAAATATTTCTCCTTACGAAACACTGTCGTTTTGAGATTTTATGCTTGAATGCATTTCGATTCATTGATTATTAAATAAAAAGGTTCGACCGCCGTAACAAACCCGTGTTCTGTCTATGCTCTCTCTCTCTCTCTCTCTCTCTCTCTCAATGTCATTCATCAGGGTGTCAATGAGTAATTATATATTTTATGTAAGCTTTAGATTCAGTATTGCATTCGCTAACTTAGCGCGGTTGAATTACAAAAGAATGAACCGATATTTAAGACGTCATGGAAATGATTCAGCCTCAGCTGATGTATCTACACAAATACCCCAGTACTTTGACTAGCTCATCTCATTTGCATTTACTAGGGGCAGGTATCATGCTACCCATAAGACTATAAAGGTACAAAGTTAATAGTTCTAACATAACTGTTTGAAATTAAAAGACTGTTTGGAAAAAGAAGTGTCTGAAGTAGTGTGATCCAAATTCAAAATAAACTTTAAAGGAGTGCGCAGTTTCAGGATAAAGGTATGAACTTAAATGTAAATAGTTAATAATAAATGATCAACGCGATCTTCTTTTTTCCAAAGTTGTACTTATTATGAGAGGATGGTATGCAGATCCAATACTTTAAAGTTTACTCGTGAGTTGGAAATTATAAACCGATATGAAAAGGATACCTGCTGGGCAAATGTAAAGATGTAGACGCTATTGTTGTCATATACCCACTCCGAACATTTTTAAAGTAATGTTTTTTTGTCTTTCGACAAATTAATCACATCTGTCGTAGTTTCCTTTCTCGTCTAGCGGCATTGAATCATTCACCATTTTCACATACATCAAGTCTTGAATAGCGTAAGTATTATTGTCGGGTCTTCCGATTTTGCACCTACAACTTTAAATGTTTTCATTGTTTTAAACATTAGTTTGATATGTACAGGTATATAGCTGTACCCAATAAACTATTGCTATGGGAACAGGAGGCTACAGGTAATACACATTTGGCTCTGAAATAACTTTAGCAGTCTAAATCAAAAAGTTTTTTTTTTTTGTTCTAATTTAAATATTGTTAAGAATCCACTTTGTCGTTACAGAGAAATGAAATCTGAGAAATACTACTTCTTTGACTGTAGATTATACATATCTTACAATCAGGACCGCATTCGGATAATTTATTAATGATTTTTTTTTTAAATTTTAAAATAGTCTTGTTTGGTGACAATAATCTCTCCCTCGCAGATAAGAAAAGATCTTTCACACTGTCCACGATTAAACTGACCACATCAAGAGGTTCTCTTGGTTTATATTCCACAAAGATAGGCTTCTTTGTGCCTCTCAACAGAAGTTGCATTGCATCTGACATAAGTACATGTACATTTTCAAGTTCAGTGTTTTCACTCAGTTCAATCTGCAATCAACGTTCTCACTTCATCCTTCTACTGTTGTTTGCTGTCACTCTTTGACGTTTTCAGTATGAGTTAAGTTGAGTTTTGTTGTATAATTTTTTTTTTTTTTTGCTTTGAAAATATGCAATTGTTGTTAAATCACGTGACCGTTAGGGATAGGAATTATATAAGCTTTTATGCTTCCAGTCCAATCCCATTCACATTACTTTGTTGTATCTTATATACTGCTAGTAACTTCATTAATTGTACTATGTTTCAGCTAATTGAACGCTGCAATAGAATAATATTGGTATTTTTTATTAAAAAATAAGCCCTGACTGACTTAGCATTTTTGTTAAGCACTAGCAAGTAATGGATGGATGGTGTAGTCGAATAAATTTAGGATCATCCTTGTACATGTAGATATGAACCAGAAAATGTCTTATTACTGCATTTAAGTATCATTCTTCAGTTATTTTACATGCAAAAGTAAATTAACTTTAAAGAGGAGCAATCTTTATATCAATTTTAGATAACACCATGAGCCTGGAACTGCGATAGTATCATTGTCTCCTTCTTTCTCTTGGCAGCTGGAATTATGAGTAAACGCTATAAATATAAATAAATAAATAATATAATAAATAATATAATATAATAAACGCTGATAAACAAATTTAAGAAGAAGGGTTAAACCGGTCTCACGTAAATTTCAAAATTTTTCATTGGCTTTTTGGTTAAATTTTGCATGTCCGGAAAACTGCTTATTTTCAAGCTTTCCAAAGCCCAGCTCTGGTAATTGATGCAAAAAAGAAATACGACAAAGATTAGATTTAAAATGATACATTAGAATTATAAAGTTATTCTGATTTAAGAAGGATAGTCAACTTACGAAAAGAAAATAAAAAGATGGAATTAGAATGGTACAGAAAAAAACAAAAAAAATTTAAACTATTTTGGAAGAAAAAATTAAACGCTATTAATCAAATTTAGGAAGAAAGGGTGAACTGGTCTCATGTAAATTCCATGTCTTTTTCAGTGGCTCTTCAGTTTAAATTTTACGTGTTTAGAAGATTATGTTTTTCTAGCTTTCAAAACCTCGCTCAAGTAACTTTTAACTAGAGTGGTGAAATTGAATTTCATCTCTAGCGCAACCTGATGTCAGATCCAATACATTGGACTGGGCTTTTAGAGAACAAGAGTAGGTCGTTTGGGCAGTCCAAGAGGATGAGAAAGAGCTCATACACCCTGCAACTATCAGGTAGAAATGTAAGCCTCACAATTAGGAATATTCTTATTTCTGTTTTGTTAAAACTCTTTATTGTACAGTCCCGTGTTTATCAATATCCATGCTACAGTTTTCAGACCCACGTTGGCGCTTTTGGCATGTGGAGATATCGAGAGAGAAACGCAGGTGCGCCACGTCAGCAGCCTGCCTATAGAAATACTAGGAAGACTGCCGTGTCATTTTCACTGGGCTAAAAGAAAAAAGGTTTAACCACTAATAATGATGCTTTTACAAGCCTTAACAATGAATATTACAACAGCGATGATAATTATGAACTGGTGTTTAGTTTTTTTAGAGGTATGAAAACAGAGCTGGCCGGTCAGAACGAGAAAAGTTGATATACTTGAAGTGCATTCGCATAGGAATAACCTCAGGTTCAATTGGTATTCAGGGTAATCAATTATCTTAATGGCAATATGACTCTGAAAACAAAGCCAGCTGGCTTCTGACAAAAGTTTCTTTTGATGCACTTGCATAGACCTGTATAAACTGGTTTAGAATATGTAGCTCGTAATAGAAATATGATACTGAAACAAAGCCAGTAATCTTATATATAAAAAAGACGTGTTTTCCTGTAAGCTCCGCACATGAACACTGACTTTAGACACAACAGTTAAAACACTTCTGACCTTGCCTTGACTTTTGACCAAAGGACAAGAGTCTCGCACGCGACACATCATTTACATGTGGTTGACGATTGTGCAAAGTTATGCTGAAACTCAATCATAACTAAAAAAAGATACAGACTGGACACAAACAGAACAACCGAAAAACATATTTGGCCTTGCTATGACCTAGACCTTTAACCTATGAACATGACTTGTGTATGATGTGGTTAACGTTTATGAAAAGTTTTGACATTAAGTCATAGGAAAGATAGTTATGGCCCGGACTCGAAAAAGGACATCTGACCTTGCCTTGGCTCTGACCTTTGACATAGGGACAAGTTTCTTACACGTAACACATCGTCTTTATGTAGTTGACCATTCTGCACATTTGAATTTCATTCATAATTAAAAAAGTAACAGGCGAGAGACAAACACAACCACCCAAAATCTTTCTTTTTAATGATATTTGACATTGCAATGACCTTGCCTCTTGGACCTACCGATATCGTTCTCAGACTCGGCACGTTGTTTATATGAAGTGGACAATACTAAGAAATCACTCTTAAAATCATACATAATTAAAAAACATTACAGGCCGGACACAAACACTACCCTTAAAAACCCATTTGACCTTGCTGCGACCTTAAACGGTAACCTTCAGACATGACTTCTGTGCATGATACATCAACTTAATATGTTTAACATCTGTGCAAGGCTATCCTGAAATTTAGAAATAGGGAAAAAAGTTATGGCCCGGTCATGAAAACTGATACTTGACTGCCTTTACCTCAACCTTTGACTTATGGACATTATTCTTGCGCACTACACATTGTCTTTATGTGGGTGACAATTATACAAAGTTGTATCGGAATTCATCTATAAATAAAAAAACTTACAGGTCGGACATTAATACTACCTCCAAAAGAGATTTGACCTTGCTGTGACCTTGACATTTAACATACAGACATGACTCTTGCGCGTGATTCATCGTCACAATGTGGTTAATATTTTTTGCCTAGCTATTCTGAAATTAAGAAATATGGGAAAAAGTTATGGCCTTGACATGAAGACGGACATTTCACCTTGTCTTGACTTTGACCTTTGACTTAAGGATATTATTAATGAGCGCGACACATTACATAACTGTCTTGAATTTCTCTTTTTAAACGTATTTGACTTGGTGGGACCTTGACCTTTGACCTACTGACATTGTTTTATGACGCGACACATCGTCTTTATGAGGTTAACAATTCTGCAAAGTTAAACTGAAATCTATTCTTAATTAAAAAAGTTACAGGCTGGACATCAATTTAACCTTTCAACGAAATTTGATCTTGCTGTGACCTTGACCTTTAACCTACGAACATAACTCTTGCGCATGACTTATCGTTATGCGGTTAACATTTGTACAAAGTTTTTCTTTAGGGAAATTAAATCATAGGGAAAAAAGTTATGGCCTGGACACGAAAATGCATACATAATTAAAAATTGTTTTTGGGGGAAAAAAAAAAGGTTTTATTTAATTTGCATACATAAGTATGAAGTTGTGTGACAAAATATCTACTAGGTTTGCTAAAGTAAATGATCAAAATAAAGTTTCAGTGATTATACGCCTGTATACCTTTTATCTTTCAAGAACTGGTTTTACTTGTATCTTTGATAATCCTTTTCTCTTCGGATACCATTTTTTGTGGATAAAGGTGGTCAGAGAAGTTTCATGATTCACTTTAACGTCAGTATGAAACCTAAAGGAGCCGTAATTCGTGGAAGGAGGCTTTACTGCATCTGTAGACAGTTTCAATTGACTTACGAAACCTTTCGTTTTTTCGTAAATTTCGTAAATTTTCTACATGTCCAAGGATCATTCTTGTTCATGAATCAGCCTGTTGTTAGACAAAGCAGATCCTTTGGATCCATGATTATGTGAAGACATGCTTAGTATATTGCACTAACAAGATTTATCCTGCTCCTTTTTACAGAACGCCCCTTGAATATAGTTAAAGATCGGATGTCCAACAATAGATAACATCAAATACTGTCCCGTTGTCTGCACATATCATATAGTCTTCGAAGAATGGACCTGTCTGCCATGATGCATCACTATCCTATTAATATTAAATATTAATACGCGGTGCGTAAACTTAAGCTCTGCCGCTGAAAAAGTACCAATGGAGAAAATGGTTATAAACAAATACTTTTGTAAAAAAAAATATCTAGCTTGTTCTTCGCTCCAAAATTCTTAAAAAGTCAATTATTTCAAACGGGAAAAATAGTCTTTAAAAATACCATTGTTTACTGCAAATCTTTGTATAGAATTTCTAAATATAAATTTAAGGAAGCTGAAGATTTGTGCATCTTGGAATTTTTCAGACTTACCAACTAAAAATCTACTGGGGCTATTTCCCGAGCCTATTTGTTGTGTTTATAAATGACCGGTGCACAGGTTATATGCTAACTAACCATGGCTAGGTGAATAGTACGAGGTAGTGTTTTATTGAGTAAAAGGTTATCTTATTTTAAAATCCGCTGTATCGGTTGCCGTCTTGAAAAGTAGTCCGGTTCTGTACCCAGAATGCCTAAATCAGATAGGTTTGTGTTCGAAAAATGCCACCTAGCGGAAGATAATTAATACTCTCCTGTATCCTAGAATCCCCCTTCCCCAACACACAATGTATCCTTAATAGTTTAATATGAACTGATTAAAATTACATCTATGAATGGTCTCAGAAATTCAAGAATTCCATGTATTTTTTGACAGGAATGGTCAATAATTTTTAAGTCCTCAAACATGACATAACAAAGCTGTAGTACATGTCTTGCAATTTAAAACGGCATTCAAACAAATTTTGTTTCTCAAGTTTTTGAGAAAATCTTAGCAGAAATTTATCTTATTTCATATGCCAGAAAAGATGGCCATAATACTCAGAGATGGACAGAAATACATGTAAAAAGGAGAAATGACCCGTCCTTACGTATATTTTCTTCACAATTTGTTGTCCAGTTTGTCATTGGGTAGCTAATAATTCATAACATAGCATACATTTTTAACAGACAAGTAAGTTGCACGGATAGCTAAGACGGTTTTTAGAGTTGGACAATCCAAGCAATTGCAAATGACTTCTGAGTAGTTTCTTTAATTTTTCCCAAACCCAAGAGTAACATATTACAACCAGTAATGACGTTTACTAACAAAATATTGACTTTTTCTAGGAAAGAAAGGCATAACCTGGTTCTGTGATCCTGAATATTCTTTGGAAATGTTGATTATTGCATCCTATAGGCTTACAACACTTTCATACATAAGAACGGATTCATTTCGCACACCATTGGGAATCTTTTTGTTGTCGTTTTCTTTGTACGAAGTAGGACAACATTTCTTTGAAGAGTTTACCGTCTTATCTCTTTTTTTTTTTTTTTTTTTTTTTTTCGGGAATTCGTCTTAGCCCTTGTCTTTTAAGCTTACCTGAGCAAGAAGTGCTCAAGGTAAGCATTTGTGATTGTGCTGTGTCCGTCGTCCGTCGTGCATTGTCCGTCGTGCGTCGTCAACTTTTACCTTGTGTACGCTCTAAAGGCCACACTTTCAGTGTGATGCTCATGAAACTTGGTCAGAATGTCTTGATAATATCTCGAACGAGTTCAAAAATGGGTCACGTGGGGTCAAAAACTAGGACACTTGGTCAAATTTTAGAAAAACCTCGTGCGCACCCCAGAGGCCACATTTTCATTTAGATACTCATGAAACTTAGTCAGAATGTTTATCTTGATAATATATTGGACGAGTTCGAAAATGAGTCATGTCGGATCAAAAACAAGGTCACAAGGTCAAATCTCAGAACTCCTTCTGTACACTCTAAAGGCCACATTTATAGTCCAATACTCTCGAAAATTTGTCAGAATGTTTGTCCTGATGACATTTCGTATGATTTTGAAAATGGGTCAAAACCTAGGTCACTAGGTCAAATCTTAGCTCTACGCTTTAGAAGCCACATTTTCAATTCAGTACTCATGAAACTTGGTCAAACTGCTTATTTTGATGACATCTTTGACAAGTTTGAAAATGGTTGCCGTGGGTCTAAAACTAGGACAATAGATCAAATCTTAGAAAAACCTTGTGCACACTCTAGAGGCCACATTTTCAGTTGAATATTTTTGAAAGTTGGTCAGAAAGTATGTCTTAATGATATCTCAGATGAGTTTGAACACGGGTCACGTCAGGTCAAAAAAGTACATGTAGGTCTCTAGGTCAAATCTTACAGAAAACCTCTTATACACTCTAGAGACCACATTATCAGTCCAATATTCATGAAAGTTGGTCAGAATATTTTTCTTGGTGATATTTCATTTGAAATCGTAAATGGGTCACATCGGGGCAAAAATTAGGTCACTAGGTCAAATCTTTGAAATAGCTTGTATATGCTCTAGAGGCAAGATTTTCTGTTCAATAATAATGGAAATTAGTCAGAATGTTTTTCTTAAAGAGTAATAAGATGAGAATGAAACTGGGTCACAATTGGTAAAAAACTAGATCGCCAGATCAAAACTTGGAGAAACCTTGTGTGCAGTACAGAAGCCATATTTTTTGTCCAATACTCATTAATGGTGGTCTGAATCTCTGTTTTGATAATATCTACAAGAAGTTGTAAAACGGGCTGTGTTGGAGTTAAAAGTGGGCCACTGAGACAAATTCTAGAAAAAAGCTTGTTCGACACGCTAGAGGTCAAATTTTCACTCTAATACTTATGAAATCTTTTTAGAATGTTTGTCATATTTCGGAAGAGACTGGAAATGGGTAATGTTTGGTGAAAAGGCTCAGGTGAGCGACTTCAAGGCCATCATGGCACTTTTATTTATATAATCGTAGAATTTGCTGTTAACGACGTATATGACAAATGTTCGCGCACATCCTACTGCGCATGTATTTTTGTCGTGGATATTGAATCAAAAGTGCACCTATGTATTTTTTGCACATAATGGTAATACTATTGGTGCACAGAAAAAAGTAGCACTTTCTTCGGGTAGTATTGGTAAAGAGAAAAAAAAATGGATCTTTGAACTGTCACCGTGAAATGATTAAAATGCTGCTGACACGGCGTTACACACCAAACAAGGAAACAGAGGCAGGAAATTTAAAGCTGTGGAAGTATAGATGTTTCCACTGAAAATTATTGTTGGAAAAGGAGAAATCGCTCCTATTGAGCAATTTCTCCTTTTCCCACTATGTCTGCTGAGCTTTTATCCTATTTTTTACCTCGAAAAAATAACTTCCACAGTGGCCTTCAATCTTGTTTTCTGACAAAAAAAGCACGGATAGGTGCCATTTTTATTTTTTCTTATCGTTAAGACTTATAAACACCATAAGTGTGGAAATTTTAAGAAAATTCTGTCCATTAGAAAGTATGTATTTAGTTAAGATTAACCCTTAATTCGGTCAAATTATCTCCCGTTTTAACTCAATGGTTTATACATAACATGTATATTTGTACATTTACCATGCTCAAAACCAGGCTTTTATACATTTTTTTGTGCAAAATATATGAACTTTCATTAAAATGATGTATATTTTTATATTTTTCCTGTTATTTTTCTGTTTTACTGACTTTTAAAGAAAGACGCTTAAAATCCAATATCAGTCGAATTTTGGAACTGTACGAGCGTATATACCTTTTTCAAAGGCAAATTTCTCAGAAACGAGCACGGTGATCCACATCTTTTTTCACTGTAATCTCCTAGAGACATGATGAGCTTTGTATGTGCAAAGTTTTAAAAAAATCTGTCCGTTAGAAAAAATTTTCATATACGTCATTAAAATTTCACTTTCACAGTTGGAACCTTGGGAAGATGGCTTTTGAAAACACTGTGGGAAACGGAGAAAATGCTGGTCACCTACAATGTTTTCTACCCTTTTCAAGATACAAGATACATCTTGTGGTCTGCACCACATTTTATTTGTCATCTGCTCTTTCTCTCAAAATGGACTAGTCTAAAATTTTGTCGTTTTGTACAGGCCTAAACAACTTTCCCGGACGTCGTAGATCATGATTAGAATGCACTTTCCGTGAAAACTGATTTTTGATCTATATTGTCTGCTACCTACATGTACATTGTATTCTTAAAACGTTGATAATTGTTTCTTTGTGAATTGGATGACTTTTTTGCTGTTTTCAACAGAATTCCAGCTTTATTTCGACGACCAGTGCACCGACATATGTGTTTCCCCTAACTGGCATTATATAACACCCATTCTTTTCAAGCCGCTGTCTGCTTTCCAAAACAAACAAAGTTGAAACAATGTGAAAGGGGAATCAATCCTGTCTAAACGACTACCATTGATCCTCCAAAAACTTTGGGCGAGCTGGGACTTGAACTTACGAAGGTGTAATGGAAGTGAACTGACCAGATTTAGCTTTAGATGTTTAACCTTAGTTTGAGTGACCGTGAGGATGAAGGCTTCTGAAAACGTAGTGAGAAAAGGTTAAAATGCTGATAATTAACACTTTCTCCTTTTTCCAGAATATTTTTTAACTTTCCGTAAACAATTGCCTTGATTTGGGCCATATTTCATAAGTCAGCCGCAATTACTATCTTATTCGACTAGTCCTGATGTATGTATGTATGTATGTACGTACGTATGTATGTATGTGCGCATGCACGCACGCACGCACGTACGTATATATGTATTTTGTATTGTAACGATGAACTGTAATGAAGGTTAAGTTGTATCACTTAATGTTCTGTTCTGTTTTGTTCCGTATCATGAAAATTAACTACCATTGATAATGTGATGCCTTCGATCTATTAATGTTATACATGTTTACAGTCTCGTTCACAGTCAAAGCATTTGCAGATGACAAATGTAACTCACGTTACGGAATATTTTTTGAAAGAGTAGGAAATATTGTGGCAACAGGAGAGAATGCAAGGTCAAGATAAACAAGAAAACTGAAACTAACAGAGCACAGCAAAGAAGTCTTTATTTACTGTAGCAGACAATAAGGATCAAGATCAGCGGGCAGATGTTTAATTTTCACAATCCGAAATTTCGCAAGAAATTGAAGCTAAATGCGAAGTCACTAATTAATCAAGTAGCAGACAAAAAAAATACATCTTTTTTAGTTTCTTTATTAAGACATCAGATAAGCCGATTAAACCCCTTTTTCCACACAAAGTCATGTTTTTTAGACCCTGAATAAGGACGCCTTGAAAAACATTGGTGACCAGCATTTTCATCTTTACCCACAGTGTTTTCAATCCTTTCGCAGACAATCCCTACCCTTTGGGTCATATTTAATCTGTCGTCTGCAAATGCTTTAAATTTTGACTGGTCTAAAATTTTGTCATGGTAAGCGTTTATTACAGAAGTTGTAATTTCTCGAGGGACAAATTTCAATGATGACGGCTGGTTGGTGTCCTGTGGAACTATCAGTCGAGCTTTGATTATTTATCATTTAAAGCGGGTGACCTCGGTGCATTTTCTGCGTTAACCCTTACAACAGAGGACTATATTTTAGACCAGTATGAAAGCATTTCCAGACGACAAACGGAATGTGGCTCAAATGATGAAGTTGCCGAAAATAAGGTAGAAAACATTGAGGAGAAACGGAAAAATGCTGGTTACCAGCGGGTTCCTTTTTTTCTCGCGATGTTTTTCAAGGCCTTTTTGCTTAGGGTCGTTAAAACACGGGATTTCTTGTAAAGGTTCAATGTGTTTGTTCGTTTGTTTGTTGCCGAGCCCCGGTACTGCAGTCGGTAGCCTATAGGCCTCAAGAACAGGCGGTCGCTGGTTCGAAATCCCCAGCTCAGCGAGTTTTTTTTTATGAAAATCGATGATAGCCACTGCGACAGGATTCATTCTTCTCTCACCGCAGATCGTTGTGTCGACGACAGTTATATGGAAAAGCAGCCATTTGCTTGAAAAGAGTAATGTGCGAAGTACTGGTAATAGAAAATCCAGTTAAGCATGGATAGGTGTACTGGCCGCAGGGATAGGCCTATAACTGAAATAATGTTAACGGCGTTAAACACAAATTAATCAATCAATCAATTAATCGATCGATCAATCAATCAATTAATCGTGTGCCTGTTTTCAAGATTAGTTCATCTTAGGAAAAAGGGGCATTTGCTGGCATGGTTACTATTCTCGTTACTATTTCTCGTCAAATTCAAACATAAAAGAGTTTCAATATTCATATTTTCCGAGGGCAGTTCAAAAATTACGTAGACAAGCCATATTACCAAGCTGTTTAACGTGATATTTTCATGACTATCTAATATAGTGTAGCTGAACGTTTTTACAGCTTAGGTCTAAAATATCGGTTCGCTGGTTGTCTAGATACACCATATTATGCTACATTACCATAGTTACCACGGCGCTGTACAAATTACGTCGCCCGACGCTATGAACATCATTTCGGAAGACTCACTCTACAGCTTTTTCAAATCCTCACTCGTGCACTCTACAGCGTTTGTACCTTACGATCCATTCCTGGAAAATGTTTTTGTACCATTTCTTTTCGATCCAAGCTAATATGATTCTTGTTTCATTCTTCGATTCCTCTGTTGCGTTCGTCACATTGCTGATGCTACTGATAAGTTTCTTATCAATTTTTCGTTTTCTTCCCTGGCCTATATCATCCTCTACAGATGTTCTTCCTTCTGAAAATGTCAATGCCGCTTGTACACCAAGGCTCGGTACACCTTTAGCTTAGGCTCTGCATTTTCCAACATCTATCTCGTCTCAGCCGGTGTTTTTCGGAATGCAACACAGAACTTTATCATCAGACGTTGTTCCATGGCTTTGGACAACCTCATGTTTTTTCTCCGAAACAAATCTGGTTGCTTTGTTAAATAAAAAGTTTTCAAATAACCCTTGCGAATTTGACGTCGAAATTCAACACAAACAATGATGTAAGATCATGTTAAATGTATGTGCAGTTTTACAACGTTTTGCCACTCTATATTAGTAGATATGAGCTCAGTCATGCGATGTAAAATATCGGATGTCGAAATTCTGTGGGTTACGACGTATGTCTAAACTTCCGTTGCTATAACAGCCGTAGTTTTGAGTAAAATGTAAGGATATTTTAACCATGTCAATTAATGAACTGGAATTGAGTTGCACCTTATCTATACCAATTTTTAAAAAATTCCATCGAGCCTAGGTGTAAATATCAGTAGTGTCTACGTATTTTTTTAATGGCCCTCGTAGTACCCCCTGACGTCTATCTTTTTTTAAGATATGCCTTGTGAAAATAATCGCAATGATAAACAAACTTATTCGGCTTCCAAACAATGCTCGTTAAAAACGTTTTAGCATCTAACGAGCTTTGTAAATGTTAACGTCCGTTACCAAACTCTTTTTGACATTTTAAAGCAGGAAACGACCTAGCTATTGCATGATAACTAATTTAAAAGTTTAACTCTTTACCAGACCAAAAAATATAGCCTTGTCCAAATTAAAAGCATTTGCAGGCGACAAACTAAATGAACCGTGCTCTGGCAAAAGAGGGCTTAATGCATCTCCGTGATGCATGATACCAAAACAAGCGATCGAATACATATAGATCCATAATAGCCACATTTTTCACAACCGACTGAATCATGAGGTAGACAGGTCCTTGGCCATACAGCAAATTGATCAATAACGAAAAGTTTCGGCCCAGGTCAGCCAGCGCGGACCGCGCAGGCTGACCTGTGTCGATATTTTTCGAAGATGCTTGTAGCACCTTTTCAATGGGAATGGCTCAAACATTTCTCAGCTGTAACAAGAGGTTGCTTCTTTTTCCATAATCTTTTTCAAAAGCTAGACCATCGTAGAGGGGGTGTAAATCGTATTTGTACCGTAATGGGTTAAGCTTTACCAGGACATCCCGTTGTTAAATACCATTAAGAGAAAAGCTTTTGAAAACATGTTGGAAAAGGACAAAATGCTGATAATCACTACTTTAGATTCATTCATTTTGTTGTCTTCAAATGCCTTCAATTTGAACGGGCCCACATTCTGTCGTTGGTAAAAGGTTAACTTGACATATCGTAAAAATCAGGATCAAAGTGCTGTGAGCGCTGTTGTACTCACAGTGTATATCGCAGGATCCCACAAGTAACATGACATATGAAAACGCCTTTATCTGTTCTGATAAACAGACAAGCGCCGGTTACTGTTTGTTGTATACTCCTGAAGTGAGAAATGAATTCATTGTCGTGTTTTTGTTGTCGTTACCTTTCTTTTTTGAAGTTACAATCAAAAGCGAGTTGATGATGCGCATGTAAACTTACAGAGCAATTTTGTTCGATTAAATATAATGTTCAGATATAGTGGCTAATACAGAATAGTTTGAGAGAATTGTTCGTGAATATAGGATAGTTCGAAAGGCATTGTTGGTTAATGCAGGTTTGTTTGAAAGAAACTGAAAAAAAAAAGAGGCCGGAAAAATACCACCCGAAATATTCTCGGGGCGCTTAAATTGACTCGTCTCAAGTTGACTCTTTACTACTCATCACGGTTCAAAACTTGTCATAATTGAAAGTATTTACAGACGACCGAAGAAACGTAGCCTAGATGCTGCCATAACTCATTTAAAGAAAAGAAAACATTGTGGGAACAGGAAAAAGGCAGCTTTTTACTTTTTCTCAGAGTCGTATGGTAAAAGGTTAAACATTACGGTGTACTGTGATTTACTAAATTCGACAGTTAGACGGAAAATAAGATTTGCACAATAACAAAATGACGACGTATGACGATATTTTGAAATCCATTGGAGAATTTGGACCATTCCAGAAGAGAGTTTACACCTTACTTTGCCTACCAGGGATCACCTTGATTGGGATGCTTGGGGTTCACATGTTTGTACTCGGAGTTCCCGAACACAGGTAATTTTGGGATATTTCTATTTGAAAAGAGATTAATCATCATTATTTTTATAACACAGAATCTCCTCCAACAGAGTATGAAACCCATGACTATTTCTGATTATACACTAGTACTGTCGATTTTTGGGTCCTGGATTTAATATTTTTACAGGTATGAGCGCGTGAATCCGACAAAACCAACCACGGCACGTGCCGAATTTCGCCATTTTGCGAGAAATTGACGTCTTTGTATCCAATACATGTAGGTGTGCAAAAATGTTTTGACTTTCATGTTTAACAACAACAAACGCAGTATATGTTAATTTAAGTAAACAGAATTGTGAAAATGATTCTGTTTACTCCCTCTATGAACTATTTTGATCCCTTTACTTTTTTTATGTAAATGTCACAGAACTATCTTCTTATGTATGTACACATGTAAACCGAACTTCATCTGTATACAGTGACATGGACCCGTGAGGGGTATATAGGCTGAATGTGATAGTGCAGATTACTTATTTTTCTGTCGTTCGTTTCACGTGATAAACAGAATCTCACATTAATGGTTATGTATTATCATTTGTTTATCAAACTCGTTGAATAAAATGTATAAGACGCTCGCCAACGCTCGCGTCATAATTATACTTTAAGTCAGTTCATTTGATAAAAGTGATAATACATAAACACTCATGATAAATCCTTTATTACTTAGAAAGATCTTAATTTGATTCCACGGCATGCAGAAAGCATTTGATGTCTTCCTACTCGTAGCATGAAACACTTCTATCACATAAGACCTCCCCCAACAGTGTGTTAAATCCATGACTTTTTCTTTTGATAATACACTTGTAAATTATCGTTTTCTGGGTCCCGCCTCTGCTTGATTTGTAATTTTGAGCGCATGAAGCCAACGAAACCAATCTCAGTATATGCCGGAATTGGTACTACTTTGCCACTTTGCGGAGAAAATTACGTCATTGTTGCTAAGACCAGTACACTTTGAAAGTTTTATGATTTTCGTGTTTATTAATAACAAGAAATGCAGCGAAAGTTATTGTGAAAACATTTCGCTTTTCTTCCCCGATAATTTGTTTCATTCTACTTTCGATGTAATGTCACTTTTAGTTATCTTCTAGTGTATGTACACATGTCAAACTGTATATAGGCTGAAGCTGATGATGCAAGATACTCGTTTGTCATTCGTTTTATGTAATAAGAAATCTCTCATCCGTGTTTATTTATCGGTTTTCTGTGATGTTCACTGTGACTGCAACAATGCGTAATGCAATTTGATTTTCATATTTTACACGTTCATGTAACTGTACCTAACGACAAAATTTGGACTTGTTATCCCCCGCCGAAGGCGGAGGGACATAGTTTTAGCGTTGTCCATCCGTCCGTCCGTCCGTCCGTCCGTCCTTCCGTCCGTCCGTCCGTCCGTCTGTCTGTGTGTCCGTCCGGGACAATATCTCCAATACCATTGGACGGAATTTCGTGAAACTTTATACATGTGTACAATAACATATTCCGCCGATATCCTTTTTTTTATTCGATGCAAAATGGCCGACTGGGAGCGATTTTGAGTTACGCGGTCGCGTAAGTTTTTGAAAAGGTCTTTTTCGGCGGGGGATTTCATTTCAATGAAATTGCTTGTTTAAATTGAAAACAATGGCTGACAATGAATGAAATAATACAGTTTGTCCTTGACAGGGTAGAACACATCGTGGCAGGAGAAACTGCTGGTAACTTGCATTTTCTCCTTTTGTCCACAATGTTTTCAAATGCTTTTCTGTAAGGGGAGATAAAACACGGGATTGTGTTGTAAAAAGCTTAACCCACTACGGAATACGACTTGCTTTATAGGCAGTTTGCAGTTCATAGGGACCCCCTGAATTTTGAAATATCTTGAAAAATCCTGTATCAATTTTTATGAAACTTTTCAAGGTCTTTTCAAATTACCTTACCAACTCTCACAGTGAAAATTAGAATTTTTTTTCAGCAAGAAAGAACTTTTTGCCTATTCCAGTAATGGTAAATTTTTGCTCTGAAGCTTAACATTCTCCGACGGTTTCGCACAGTGACCAGAACAGCAAGCATAACTGGACAAATGCATGACTTCAGTACCTCGATTCAGTTCAAATATGAGGCCCTGAAATTGTTTTTTTGTACAAATAATATAGTTCTATACTTTACCATAGATATCGCTCTCGTCACCTTCATTCAAACTTTGAAGTCTAAAATGAATTGTCCATTGTTTCTTATATGGTGTCTGTTCTCCAATATTTGATTAAATTTTATTTTCGGCATGGCTTCAAGTTTTTATACCACTTCTGTTGAGATATGTGTCCCAAACCACCTGACACTTAGACTTAAAGGTCTTTCATGGTTTATTTTGAATTTTTTTCGCTACGATTTTTTTCAGTTCGCCTAAAATTAGCTCAATTGTATTATGGTCACATTCATAGGGTGGTAGTCTTAAAGACACTGTGTCCCTTTGATCGTAAAAACTCATCTACAACAATACTTTTGAGCGTGTTTATGGAACTAAACCACTTCATACAATGCACTCTTCTTCATTTTATGGTTGTATGCTATACCACATGATGTGAGCCAGAGTTTGACTGGGTTTTGGAAAAAAACATCTACGGTCGGGCGTGGAAAAGAAAACAAAGTGTAAACAAGTGTGTGCAAGTCTCCAATATTGAATCATTAAAATAAAACTCAAATAAAAAACGAGATCAGGGCCTCAAAAGTTGAAGTTTGTGCTGTTCAAACAATAGAAGACCACAGTTACTGTACTTGCATGAGAATTGTTGTCATAAACAGGTAAACCCTTTACTCAGAATAGCCTTCAACCCTCCCACCGTTTTTAAGCTGTTTTGTTCATACTTTTTGACATTGCACTGAATGCAAAAATGTCAAACTAAGTTATCAAAAATTCTGAAAATTTCACCCAGAGTTGGTAAAGGTAATATAATTAACTATGCACATTTTCAGTACAATAGCTAAAACATTTTTTAAGATATTTCAAAATTCAGGGGGTCCCTATGAACCTCAAACTACCATATACCAACCATTTTTGAAGGCATTGTAATTGTGGAAAACGAAGCAATCTCTTGTTACAATTAATTGTGCCTTTTCGCACTGTTTTACGTCATGGGTCACCCTTTGTTTTTAACCTTTTACCACCTTTTACGACCATGATGAACTGTTGAATACAGTGGAGAAAACTGAAAAAGGTAGAAACCAGCATTTTCTGTTTTTGCCATTCATCTGCTCTACGTTTTCAAAGACGCGTTCATACTTTAAGCAGCAGTTGTCGTCCGCAAATGCTTTCAATTAGGACAAATCTAAAATTTTGTCGTCCGATAAAGAGGTTAAATGTTTGATTCGTTATCATCATATCCTGTCATCGTTTTCCGCAGTTGTGCTGAAAAATGCCAGCAATGTTTCATAACAGGCGTATATTTACATGGCTTTTAAGATTCGAAAACAATTTTGAGCAAGTATTTATCTTAAACCGAATAAGTTTGGTCATGATGACAGATATGATGACAGATTTCCATACCATAGATGACATCGAAAGCTTTGGTGGATGGTGTGAATCAAGATCAGAATGCACAAAACGTGCAGTCTGATCTCTGATCTACACTGTCCACTGCTATATTCTAGAATATGACCTAGCTGTCTCTTGATCTTGTAGGGGAACTGTATTTTTAGCCTTTGAGAAAATGCAATTTATTTATTCATTAATGAAAGAGTCAAAAAAGACGCAGTGAGGGGTACTGGAATATGACTATTGAATATTTGTAGTTCAATATGACTAGAAATAATGAAGAGTAATCTTGCCAGCATTTGCCTCTTTTTCTGTATTGTTTTGAATATTGTTCAAAATTGACATTTTTTACATCGAACTTTATGAACAATATTATGGCAAAAAGGGGCTTTAACACATCTCCAAAATGCTGTATACCAAGCAAGTCATTTATAATTATGAATTCATAAAATCGATTGTGTGAAACAAGCGGCTGAATCCTCAAGTAGAATGGACCTTGGATAGGTAGAAAATTTAGGGAAAAAAGCAAATGAGCCATGCTCTGTGAAAAGGGGGCTTCATGCATCTGCGAAAAGTATCGACCCAGGTCAGCCTGCGCAGTCCGCGCAGGCTGACCTGGGCCGAAACTTTTCGTTATTGGTTAATTTTCTGTATGTCTAAGGACCAGTCTACCTCATGATTTAGTCGATTGTTTAAAAAAGTGGCTGTTACGGATTCAGAAGTATGTAAAGTCTTGTTTGGTGTGATGGATTACGGAGATGCATTAAGCCCCCTTTTGCCAGAGCATGACTCAAATAGTTTCGACCAAGGTTAGACTGCGCGGACGGCAAAGGCTGACTTTGTTCGATACTTTTGTTGATGTCTTAAACCCCTTTTCATACAGCGTTGGTCATATGTATTTCAATTTTAGATATCCATTTAAGTCAACGTTGGAATATATGTAGTGGCTGCTAAAAATGATGCGTCTGAAAATTCATGTAAACATACGGTAAAACTAGAATACGTACACATTGGTGTCGTATATCAAAAATATCGATGGTTTGAAATAAGCGTCCCGGAATATCGAATTGCGGTTGCTACACTTGTATAATGTCATAAATGTGCCAGCAGGGGCCCACTAGATTTAAACATGTCCACATTTTTACAGATGGCAAGTCACGACTGACTAATTGTGTTTATCAATACCAAAAAAGTAGGTTAAAAGCCAGCATCTTTAACTACAGCAAAAAATTACAAATTACGGGTAAAACGCTCTGGCAAAAGGGGGCTCAATGCATGGGGGGGGGGGGGGGGGCAGGGGGGCAAACGCAAAAAAACTTAAAATCCATTGGGCATTGCTTAAATTCGGACCAGTAACCTTAAACAAGAGGGCCATTGGCCTTAAAGCGCTCACCTAAGCAAAGGCATCTAGGGTTGATAAAGTTGAAGAGATCCTGGTTGTACATACTGATGTAAAACACGTATAAGATATACTCAGTTTGCTTGATTGGAATAAAGTTTTTCTCAATTTAACTCTGGTATATTTGACATGAATTGACATGGGTGCAGCTTCAACTTACATGAGAATTTGACTTTGGTCCCTGGACTGCACACAAGGTTTTACTAAGATTTGTCTTGGTGACCTAATTTTTTTACCCAAACTCGTCCATTTCAAAATTGTCCGAGATATTATCAACACAAACACTCTGACTAATGTTCATGAGTATCAGACTGAGAATGTGACATCTATAGTGCAAAAAAGGCTTTTCTAAGATTTGTCTTGGTGACCTATTTCTTGACCTCGGGTGACAAATTAGTCATGGATATTATCAGAATAAACACTCTGACAAAACTGTGATGAGTATCAGAAAACGTGGCCTTTAGAGTGCACAAAGGGTTTTTCTAAGATTTGTCCTGGTGACTTTTCTTACCCCGGCTGATCCAATTTCAAACTTGTCCGAGGTATCGTCGAAACAAACATTCTGACCAACTTTCATGAGTATCAGACTGAAAATGTGGCCTCTAGAGCGCACACATTTTTTTTTCAAAGATTTGTGCTGGTGACCTACTTTTTTACTACACGTCAACCAGTTTCAAATCTGGCATTGTTTTCAGTGTCATATTTGCATTAAGAATTTTCATATTTTATACACATTCATACATATGTATGAACACATGAAGAGAAAACTTTCCTTCTATATACCATTAACTGGCCTCGTTCTCAGTGTATCTAAAGTCTATATAATTTTCGTTCTTCTGCAATGTTCATTTACATTTACAGGCGAACAAACAAACAAAAAAAAAAAAAACCTGGAAAATGTTATTGTAATTAAAATGCAGTTCAAGACCTTTTCTGATGTAGCTCTATAAAGTTTCCAAAACGAAGAATCTAGACAATGATGCCTCATTTCGAGGCTATACTGCAATAAAAAAGATATATCAATGTTATACTGGTGATTCGTACATTGTAGGTGCAAAATTGAAGGACTGAACAACGATACGTACGCAATTCAAGACTTGATGCACGAGGTGATGGTAAATGATTCCATACCACTAAACGAGAAAGGAAAATACGACAGATGTCATTATTTTGTTGAGAAAAACGTCACCGTAAAATGTTCTGAGTGGGTATATGACGATAGTGTCTACAAATTTACATTTGCACAACAGGTATTACCTTTATATTGCTTTGTAATTTCCAACCCACAAATTCTTAGTAACTTCTTTAGTATAGAATCTGCATACCACACTCTCATGGCAACTTTAAAAAAAGAAAATCTTGAAATTAGATCTCAATAGAAGATCGCACTTTTGGACTGACTCCACGTACCCCGTAACGTTTTCCTTTTGAATTTCGGATCATACTAGGTTTTCTTTCACTGGATATGCAAATACAGTCTTTCAGTTTCAAGCTGTTATGTTCGGACCATCATCTCGGTATCCCTATATCCTTGTGGGTAGTATGAAACCTGTCTTGAAATAAATGGAAATGAGATGAGCAAGTCAAAGTACTGGGATAGATGTATCAGCTGAGGCTGAAGCATTTATAAGTATGTCTTCTTAAATATTGGTTCATTCTTTCGTACTTCGGCCGGGCTAATTAAAGTGGTTGCGATACTGAATCTAGCGCTTTTCATAAACGATTTTACTTAACAATTATATTGCTTAACAACGTACTTTGAGAGAGAGAGAGGAGAGAGAGAGACAGAGAGAGAGAGAGAGAGTTCATTAACGACAGATAAATGGAACATGTTATTGTTACTGAATAAAAGAAAATCTCAATGAAAGACCAAAGATAGAAATGCATATATGTACCAAATGCAGAAAACTACAAAGTTTCGTACGAAGAAAATTCTTTGTCTATTTTCTGAACTACATGATAAAAAAGAGTATTTTTCCATTTTCTGTAGGTCATAATACAAAAAAAAAAATTGAAAATATCAGGGAAAATGCATACTACAGTTACTAGTGTAGGGCTCTGGTTTATCTTAAACACTTGGAGCTCTAGACACAGCTTTAGATATTTTGTGGACAATGTAGATCAAGACCACACTGCCTTTTCAGAAAGTGTAGATCAAAACCAGACTGTACAGAACGCGCAGGCTGATCTTAGATTTACATTATCCGCTATTTCATAAAAAAATCTGGCTAAACACCCTCGAGATTGTAATGTATACGTCTCGAGAAAGTCTATTTTATTAATTAAGTGCACTGACAGTTAGAGCGGCTCATACGGGCATGTAATTCCGATACTATTCCTGCAATAAAGATGTTTAACTTCCGACAAATCACATGATACTACTCAAATCACAACATTACTACAATACCAAAAAGGAAACTGCCGTTGTAGCCTACAGCCATAAATTTACTTAAGCAAATGGAAACCATACAGACATTGGCCGAGGTTCATTTTTATGAACCATCTCCCAGACACGATGTCTCGATACATCCATTGTAACTGTTTTATGATTCTCATTTATAGAAAAAGAAATTGCCTTCCAATGCAATGATTTTTTTTAAACAATACATCTATAGTTGTGAATGGTATTTTCGAATACATATTTACTTGCCGTAATCTGTATTTTCCCGTCAACAAAACTATCTGCGTCGTCTAGAGGTCGGTTTTTTTTTTGTTTTAATCTGCCACGTCAACTGGTATGATAGGAGACGTGGCCATCTCCCATCATACCTTACGATTCAATGTTAGTATTAAGGATTTGTTAGTAATTTACTTATTATTATGATAATCATGATATCACAGATAATAGTCACTTGATAATGAAAAACAAACAAACAAACAAAGAAATCAAAATGGAAAATAAAAGCAAGTTGGTGTGTGGGTGTGTGGATATGTAATAAAGAAAAAGGAATCTTCGTTAAAAAATGATATGGATATTTGTTAATGTTTGTACGATAGATTATGTCTATGTTTGGTTTTGTGGTGCTATATCTTTAGTCTGTACTGGCTCATAGGAGACCTTGAAAAACATGTTCTACAATTGTCATGTTACAGTAGTCAACTTTATGCGTTTTTGTGCAGTTATGTAAAGTAATTATGTAAAAAGTATTCTTTAGACCAATCATTTAAGGTAATTTTTGTTTATTCCTATAGTGGTAAATATATTTTTAAACTCTAGAAGTAGCCTGACCAATTGGAGGTTTGGTGTATACGTTCTTGAACATTTGACTGAAAATGAATGGTTTCTACAGCACCATAAGCGTTTTTTCTGATTTGACCTAGTGACTACCTTTATCTTGGTACTACGCAAACACCAGTTGAAAAAATTAAATATTGCTTTGGCATGAACTAAATTATTGCGATTCGCAACCACGTACACCCTTTACAACACCGACAAAAACTGCAATAAAGGATTTGTTATTTGAGCGAGTTGTTATAGATCTATTTTAAAGAATATGAATCATAGTGGTGTAAAGAGTCAAGCCCTCAGATTGCTGGTTGTTAGAACTGCACGGGCTGAGCGGTGGCTTTATGCAGGCAGGTACCACGTACTGATACAGTATTTGCGATCTCTAGTGCAGCCAAATTATGCGAATGTAATAATTCAAACTCGAGAATAAACAGCTGTGAAGAGGCAACTTTCAGAATGTATGAACAACTTTCGCTGAGAATTCATCCACAGATAGACGCGTAATGTAAAAAAGGTGCTTACAGTCGAAACGTATGTGTTTCCGTGTCCACAACCTAGTTCACGACCGCCATAGCTAAATATATGCAAGTTATATTACTTAATGTCTGTGTAAACAATTATTGTGTATCCAAGTGGAAGAAATATTTCAAAGATTCAAACCGTTGAATAGTTTAATCTTTATGGACACATTCAAGTTCACTAAAGACATCATTTTCAAGTTATTCACAACTGAAAGTACTGGCTTGTTTACTGAATAAATACAAACTACGTTACGTCTCGCAAACTGCAACTGGGACAGGAAGTAGTACTCGTACAAGGTCAAAAGTATGCTTAAGTCAACCCATGGATCAGGATGATAACAATTAGGCGACTCAAAAATTAGAATCGTGGCTAAGCTTTTTGTAAGATTTAAAGTCTAGTGGTGAAAAGCCAGCGTAGTCCTCGGTGCCCCAAAAATTATGGGCAATGTATAAGAATATCCAACGCACATCGAACTTGGTTTAAAAATGTTTGATTAAATACTGCACACGTTATTTGGTCAAATTGTTTGTCTTTAGCTGTGTTAGCCACATTTTTAGCCATGCGTGGAACAAACATGAAGTTGGACAACAACAAAAAGGAATTACACCGAAAGGACATGTAGATCACTGAGTCAGATATTTTTACGCGCTTCAGCGGCTACAATTCTGTCCAATTTTAATGAAATTGTCTCAATTTTTTCGCAAGAATTTTTTTGACAAAACTGAAGGTAGGTCATCTGGGGGTCAAAAGATAAAGGTAGTCACTAGGTCAAATCAGAAAAAACGCTTATGGTGCTGTAGAAACCATTCATTTTCAGTCAAATGTTCATGGAACTTTGTTGCACTACTTAAATTAGATATAGACAAATTGCAAAAAGTTATTTTTATCTTAAAGTAGATCCTTTACAACCAGCCGCATTTCAATTAATTTTCAGGCAAATGGTATTATTGAAAAATTGTTCAAATGGTTGTGTTGTCTTTTAAAAAAATACAGAAGCATAAAAGAAGATTATCAACATTTCAAAATCACCTCCTTAGCAACTGTTTCAGAAATCATACCCACATTTTATATCCAGCGTTCTGTGTCGGGAAAGGACAATCTTTAAGTTGATCATTACATATAACAACATGTTTATGGTCCAATTAGGGAAAACTGTGTCATAGGAAAAAAAATCTTTTTCTAAATCTTGAGAGAAATTCTTGGCTCATCCTACTAAAATTATTCCGAATGTTAGTTTTCGCCTTTTTTATTCCGGGTAAAATTTGATATTTATGTTTGAAATGTTAGGATGACAATTCAGAACTCAGGCTTTCATATAACAGGTTTTCTTGCATACTGAATGCTGTTATTAGATTTTTGTTTTGAACTGTAGAAAGTGTGATATGCAGCAGATTAGATTTTTACCCAAGTAATAGTTCCATCGCGTTATGTAGAAAACTTCCAATCCATTACAAACTAGGCGACTCTCAGGACAATCTATCCTTTCACTGATAGTTGAAGTCATCGGTTTATCCGACATATACTGAAAGTTACGGACAGGAATATGATTTGTTTTACCAAAAGACCTCAGATAGCCCTAATGATAAATTGACGTCACGATTCTTATCTCAAGCTAAATTATATTAAAAACAATAGAACTTATCGTTGCCCTAGAATAACAAGATCCTAACAGAAAAAGAAATGATTTCAGTAAAATGAAAAACATTTCTTTAACTACAATTACGTTTTTCGAATGACCCTTTCAATGAGTCTGGTTTGTTCCACGTAACAAGGTCTGATTTCGATGATATTGCCACGAATGACACAACTTAAAATATAGTTTTCAAATGAGAGCGGGTCATGTACGGAATATAAGGTTATAGATACTTTCCTGGTGCATGTATTTGTTTCGAGCTGCGTTAGAAATTTTGATACCGCAAAAGTTCGAAGTTCGAATGGGATGCCAACATTTCCCCAAATAGCTAGAAGCAAATGCAAGCCCCAGGATGAGCACTACAACATAAAAGTTTTGTTATATACCTACGAATCTTAACAACAAAATAGTAGAACTGTGCACTAATCTTATCGAACACTTTAAGCAATAATAAATACTACTGGTTCAGAAAGTTAAAAAATCATGAATGAATATTTTAGCGCTGCATTTTGACCAATTAAACCAGAATAAACCTGAAAGTAGTCTTTCAAAAGATCCAACATGAACCCTATATTATTACACTGTGTATGTGGGCTTCGTATTTTTGCCCCGTCATGGTCGGTTTTATACGCGTTGTATGCATGTATAATAGCCGAAAAAAAATATAGGTATATAATACAAGGTCGTAGGTAATACTTAGGTCCTTATTATTCTAAAGCGTCGTAAATATGTGCTGAATGTATGTTTCTTTTTATCCAGCTGAACATGGTATGCGACAACTCTATCAAGATTCCAGTTGCCCAGATGATACTTTACTTTGGTCTGTTCGTCGGGTCCTTACTTTACGGGCAGCTGTCGGATATGTACGTACATTTTTAGATCTAACAATAAAAGGGACCTCTTCAGAATTTTAGTCCCGATTAAGATATCTTCTTTTCTTGAACGCTTTTCCACAGAAATTAAACATGTGACTGGCACTAATAGACTGTATTATGCGTTTTTCAAACATTACAGCATTACATTACATTACAATACATTCCCGTACACACATAAGCCAAATATTTTCCCTTGTATTTCTACTTAAATGTCGGCTATGCTTATTCTGCTCTTATTCTCTGTCAGAAAATCTAAGCCTAAGACACCACTGAGACAAAAACCCGGCCATGTCGGGGCTAAATACTTGTTTTGTTCTGATGGATACTTATCAGCAGCCTTTCCACGCCGGTTAGATTTATTCTACAGTTCAGTACATTGAGGCTTCACATGGTTTTCATCACCAGATTCATGACAATACCTCTTCCGTTTGGTATTGTTGAAATTCCTACTATTCTGAATTGATTTAGATGATCTTAACCTAAAGTCATTACTAGAAACAAATTGTGTGAATATTTTTTAAAGCTCTAAATAATTCTGAGACAGTTTCTGGAGGTTTTCAGGCTCCTTCTCCTTCTTTTAAGTATCATTCCCTGATAAATGTTCGTTTCAGCCCTATTGAAAGCTTCTAGCTCTACAGCATGCCGCACGGAGTCAGTCAGGTCCCTGGGCATAGACTGCTTAATACCCAGTCTCATATCAGAGCCTTGAGGGGAATCGATGAATTCTTCTTTGGCCAATATTCTTTGGTCATGTGGGACAAAGTTGTGGGGTATGAACTTTGCTCAAAATCTATTTAATGTAAAAAGAAGTTGACACTGTGCAAAGAAGTTTCATTTAAGGGTCTTTTTTGACGCAGAATGAACCCAACGGAATTTGAGTGATAAAGGTCAACTGCCAAGGTCACTGATACATTTCTTTAAAATGTAGCGCGGTTCCCCCGGGGGGGGGGGGGCTTTGCATATCTGCCCGCTGTAGGTCAAGTGAAATATACCTAATTTCGTCGCCAGACGTTATGGCCATGTTACAAATTACGAGATAAAACAAGGGAAATCGATTGCCACGTTTCTTTTTCTATCACTTATAAATCATACTACAAAACTTCTAAATATGAACAAAGTCTCTTTGTCTATTGAGAAAAATGAATGAATGAGTTGAATGCAACGAAGGCCCTTAATAATATTTTGTGAATACGGACCCTGATTGGCTGAGACGATTTTGACTTTAAGACTTTGATTACACTAAACACAATTTCAAGAATTGCTTGTGATTACGGACTTAGCTTATCATAATTTCAGAATAGGACGCCGGAAGACCCTTTACCTTTCATTAATGGTGCTTTTGGGCTCTTCTTGCGGCTTGGTTGGAATGGTGGAATATGTAGGTTTTTGTATCCTACTCTTTCTGATTGGTGGAGCCTGTTTGGGATATGTTTTATGTGCCTACGTCTTAAGTAAGTGGTAAAACTCTTTACCAAAAGACAAAACTATACTCATCCTAACTGAAAGCTTTTGCAGACGACATATTAAGTTTAACCCGAATTATGGGGTTTTCTTCGCGGTTTTTATACCAGCACTGCGCACAATATTTTCCCCAAACCACTGGCTCTTTTCCCACGTAGCCATCGTTGAAACATTTGATTGGTCGTAGCAAATACTTTTAATTGTTTTTATGCTGTTTAACGACATTCCAACATTATTTGATGGCATCATATCGTGGCTAGTGTATCTATCAATGCTGCCAGCCTGGAGGTTCTTATAACAGCACCGCGCAGAATTTTCTTCTCAAGTCACTGCTTGCTTTCCCACATTGCAATCAGCGAACATTTGATTTGCCATTGCAAATGCTTATAATTTGGACAAATTAATTGTTGTCTGGTAACGAAGTAAGCTTCTTCATGCCAAGCTCATGTCAATACATCGCTTTCAAGGTGTTCATTTGTGTAGGACATACTGTTTGGGAATGCCAGATGCCCCTGCCTATTGTCTGCATTCGATTTTCTAGCTTTAAACTGTCATCTTATTTTACCGGTTTATTTATCGAGAAATGAACTTGTTTGTCTCTTTTACATTAATATAATGACTAGATACCCTGAAAAAGTAGAAAACAAATAAGGAAAGCAAACTAACAACTAACAAGTAGGCGTACTTCTTGAGAGACGGAGAAAAATAGCAATTTAGTTGTACAGTGGACAATAAATACTTTTACTTTCGTTTGTCAAACCACTTAGCACCCCTGTACTGATATGTGATTACAAAAAAACAAAATTGTTTAAGGTATGGAAATGGTTGGGCCAAGCAAACGGATGTGGACCGGAAACGTAATATACATTTTCTTTGCGTGCGGTTCAATGTTACTAATATTACTCGTGTATCTATTCCGCGATTGGAGGTATTTCACACTTGCAATAGGCCTTCAGGTGGTATTTTTTCTACCATATTACTGGTAAGTAAATATTTCTTAACACTTAATCACACAATCTCAACTTTAACGGCCCTGAGGAAGAAGGCTTGTAAAACATTGTGGCAAAAGGAGAAATGGTGCTCCCATGACCTAAACTGTCCCATGCAAAGGCAGTAGATCAGGCTTAGCCTTCACGTTCCGGCATTCAGATCTTGGACTGACAAGAAGGGCCTTTACACGCTAAATTATAGTCTCAGCAATTTCGGAATTGGTGTGCAGTCAGTAACCCAGGATCAGACAGTACAAAATGTACTACTTGATCTTGGATCTTTACCTGAAATCGCAATATCTGTGTATAGGGTCACTTAGGCCAATTTGTTGGCACTGGTTCCTTGTGTTCTGTATGATCACATGACGTAGGGACATTTGACCAGACGGCAAAAGTTTACACTTTTCCAACATAAGGCATTTGCAGTATGTGCCGAATGCTGTGTTTTTAGCATGTCTGAGCACGAATTGCTCAAGGTTGGTTTTCGTGATCGTACTGTGTCCGTTATCCGTCGTGCGTCTTCCGTCGTCACCTTTCACCTTTTGTACACTCTTTAGGCCTCATTTTCAATCATATACTCATGAAACCTAGAATGTTTGTCTTGATGATATCTCCGACGAGTTTGAAAAAGGGTCATGTCAGGTAAAAAACTAAGTCACTAGGTCAAATCTTAGAAAAGCTTTGTGTACACTCTAGACGCAACATTTTCAATTCAATACTCTTGAAAGTTGGTCTGCATTTTTGCCTTGATAATATCTTGGACGAGTTTGAAAATGGGTCATGTTGAGTCAAAATGTAGGTCACTGGGTCAAATCATTGAAAAACGCTCAAGGGACCACATTTCCTCTCCGATACTCTTGGAAGTTGCCCAGAATATTAGTCTTGATGATATCTCCGACGGCTTTGGAAATTGGTCACGTGGACAAAAACTAGGTCACTATGTCAAAACTTTGAAAATTCTTGTATTCATTCTACAGGCCACATTTTTTAGTAAAATACTCTTGAAAGTTAGTCAGAATGTTTGTCTTGATGATAATTCAGACGAGTCTAAAAATGAGTCATATCGGGTCAAAAACTAGGTTACTTGGTCAAATTGTATAAAAACATTTGGTACACTCTTGAGGCCACATTTTGGTCCAATACTCATGAAACATTGACGGAAAAATTGTCTTGATGATATTTCGTACAAGATTAAAAATTGATGACGTGGAGTCAAAAACTAGGTCTCTAAGTTAAATCTTATAAAAACGTTGTGGACATTCTAGAGGCCACATTTTCAGTCCAATACTCATGAAAAACAGTCAAAATGTTTGTCTTGACGATATCTCAAATGAGTGTATAAATGGTTTACATCCAGTCTAACAGAAGGTCACAGGGTCAAATCTTTGAAAAATATTTTGTACGCTCTAGAGGCCACATTTTCGGTACAATACTCACGAAAGTTTGTGAGAAAGTATGTCTTGATGATATCTTAAATGAATGTGAAAATGGGTATTTTTTGGTCAAAAACTAGGTCACCGGGTCAAATTATAGAAAAACCTTGTGTGCACTTTAGAGGTCAAAATTTTAGTCAAGTACTCATGAAATTTGGTAAGAAATTTGTCTTGATGATTATCTCGAACAAGTTCGAGATGGGTCATATCTGGTCAAAACTAGGTCACCTGGTCAACTCAAAGCAAAAACACTGTGTACACTCTAATGGCCACAATTTCAGTTTAATAACCATGAAAGTAGATCAGAATGTTTGTTAACTTCGAAAACTGTCATATCGGGTCAAAAATAAGGTCACCTTGTCAAAATCTTTTAAATTAACTTGTGTACGCTATAAGGGTCACGTTTTCCGTCAAATACTTATGAAAATTAGTCAGAATAGTTGTCTTGATGGTACCTCAGACGAGTTTGAAACTTGGTTATCTTCAGCCAAAAACTAGGTCACCAGGTCAACTCTTTGAAAAACCTTGTGAGGCCACATTTTCTGTCCATAACTTATGAAAGTTGGTCAAAATGTATGCCTTGATTATGAATTTGATGAGTTTGAAAATGGGTCACATCGAGTCAAAATGTCGGTCACTGGGTCAAATTTTGGAAAGCTTTTGTGTACACTCTAGATGCCACATTTTTTGTTCAATAATCATGCAAGATGGTCAGAATGTTTGTTTTGATAATATCTTCAACAAGTTCGAAAATTGTCAATGCTGGACTAAAAATAGGCAAATTCAATAAAAAAAAAAAATGTATACACTCTAGAGGCCACAATTTCAGTTCAATACTCATGAAAGTTTGTTTGGAATGTTGGTCATATTATCTTAGACGAGATTGGCAATGGGTCAAAAGGCTCAGGTGAGCAACTTCAGGGCCATCATTGCTTTCTTGTTTCATTGAAAGTGTTGAAATGTACCTGGAAAATTGAAAAAATGTGTGCTATTGGCATTTCCTCCTTTCCAGTAATATTTTTCAAAGCCTCGTGAAAATAAGATCCAGATGTATAAAAGTGATAATCAAGTAACGAGTCATGCTCTGTGAAAAGGTGTCGAATGTATCTTTGTAATGCACTATACCGAGCATTTTGTCGCGTAAGATACTCGTAGAACAATTTAACCTTAAACCGGCTGAATGGGATAGAATTGTCCTTTGACACGCAGAAAATCTATCAAAAGCAAAAAGATTCGACCCAAAACGCGGACGGTGCAAGCTGATATTTGTCAATAATTTTTCAGATGCACTTAACCCCTTTATCACAAAGCATGACTCATTTCTGAGAATGCATAGAAGTAAATAACGCGACGGACAATGCATTCTCTTTTCATTAATCAGTGAAGGGTAGCTAGCGACTTCGATAGGCCAAAAGGCATTCAAATAAACTTGTAGGTACCTATACTTTATCGTAGACGGAATATATAGAATTCTTTATTTTGTGCTCAGAAGGTGAAATTTTTTGTGTCTCTTGAAGATACGCTGCGTTCCCAAACAAATGATTCTGTAACCAGCAAGAAACAGAAAACATAGACCGCTAAATAAATCAACCGGATCTATTGAGTCAGAAAAAAAATCAAAAGAGTACAATGCCAAGGCTGTTTTTGCCGTAATATTTTAAAGAGTGTCGGGTTGAATTGATCCAAGCACAGACTGCTTGATCTACAAAAGGCTGCTCGATTTGTATTTGGTGCTCTACGGGTTAATTCTATTCCGGATTCTGAAGAGGAAACCCTCGAATTTACCATGTCTTTAGAGTCTTTCAACTGAGAAAATGTGTTCGTATTATTTACTGTGGGAACATATTAATTTCCTCCAAGTATAGTGAATCAGATGTGTTCTGAACAAAGACTGTTCAGGGGACCAGAGAAGAAAGAATGAAGGAAAGGAAAGAAAATTGACACCCTTTGTATTTGTGTAAAAAAATGTCGTCTTTAGGACTTCGACTTTAGGTTTCTTGAATGCTAAGTAACGTTTTAATCTGTCCTGCATTTTTCCAACGGTTTTGTTTGTAATTATTAGTTTTATCACAGCGTCTTCCAACTGGTTTTAACTTTGAACGGTGTTTGTGAATACCAGTGTTTATCTGATAATCTCTTGCTGGTACTTAAATAAGGATTTAAGCGTGTATAATTTATTTCACGACTCCTATTGGAATACTTCACCCTGTCCTCTTCAAAGTAACTATAGTTTGAGCGAATGATCTTTTTTTTTGCGCGGCTTATTCGGTGCCGCCCCGATAGGTCCTATATTACAGACAGAAATCTATTTGAATATACCGGGCTCATCTGACAATCCCTCGCTGGCATTTAATAAAAGAACAGGGCCTGGTTTCACGAAATACCTTAAGTCTCTTATTTTGCAAAAGTCTGCCGACGGACCCCATTTCTGACTTAAGTTGAGTTTATTAGTTGAAACCTACTTTACTAGTATTAACAGTCTTAAGAAACATTCTCAAATCATGCGTTGACACAACATTTTACTCTCAACTCAGCAAAATAACGGACAATGACTTAACTCCATCATTTTGCCGAGCTGAGTCTGAAACGTTGTGTCAACTTAGGATATTAGAATGTTTCTAAAGGCTGTTAAAGTTAGTGAAACTCGTTTGAAATCACGGATTCAACTTAAGTCGGAAAATGACTCGGTTGGCGGACTTGAGCATAATAAGAGACTTCAGTTTTTCCGCTCCTGAGGAAATTTTGAACTACATGATAATTGTACTGAATAAATTATAAATCTAAAACTAGACTCGTCCCAGAATTTTTAAGATGCTTATTGAGTTAGTTTTAATTACCAGTGTCTTCACAGAGTCTCCTTGCTACTTATAATTACTAAATAGAAATTAAACTGTGTAAATTAGGATATCGTGCTTACCCCAAATGTCTCAATTTTCATAGTTACTTAGAAAAGATTAACTCTGTCTCTATTACCGTGCTTATTTTCTAGTCCTCTTGCTGCTTCCAAACTAAAGATCGAACTGTATTTGTATTCACAAGGCTAATCCCAGAATCTCCACGTTGGTTACTAAGTAAAGACAGAAAGGAAGAAGCGATAAATATTTTACAAAGAACAGCTAAAGCCAATAAGAGGGAGTTCGATACAAAACTCTTGGATGGTTTGACTGAAGCGCCTCCACAAGGTCGAGTATGGCAGTTGTTTTCTAATAGAATCCTCGGTTTCAGGACGACAATCCTTTTCTGGAACTGGTAAATCTAGATTTAATGTTCATTTACCAATCTATCTTTATATATAGTCGTATATCGTCGAGTGATCAATTTTAGCGATTCTCGCACCATCGAATTATCAATTTTAGCCATGCTTCATCCTGCTATTATGACTCTGTGTAACTGGAATGCGAAAAATAACCAAGATAATGTCTTGTCTAATGAAAATTAAATTTGCAAGTACAATTCCTAATATTTTATGGTACACTACTCGAAAATGTTCAGATCTTTTGTCAAAATGGGGAAAAAATCTTTTTTTTTTTTTCAATGTCTTTAGTTGACGTCCTATGAGGACAAACCAGAATAAAAACTGACAATTCAGTATCTCGTTGCGTGTGTAAAGAGGTTCGCATCGGATTCTACCTTCGGTCACTCGTCCGATACGCACCTCTTTACACATGCAACCCGACTTGATCCGACCACGCAGAGTAAATGGTATACTCTTCGAAAGAAGTTCTTTGACAATGAATGCAAGATTAATTACAAACATGTGATATTGTTTATTGTATTACATAGAATGGAAAGCTAAGGAATCCCCACACTTGTTCAATAGAGAATTTCATTGTTCAGTGGTGGTAACAAAGAGTCACAAGGCTGAAAAAGGGGTCAGTACCTAGTGTGACTGCCATGAGCCTGAATCACTGCCTCACAACGACGACGCATGGAGCCAATAAACTGCTGAATTTTGTGTTGTGGAATGTTCCGCCATTCTCCCTGGAGGGCAACACAAAGTTCTCGGGATTCTGAGGTGGTGGACGTCGCTCACGGACACGTCGATCCAGGACATCCCACAGATGTTCTATTGGAGAGAGATCCAAGGAACTAGCTGGCCAGGGCAGGACTGCAATGTTGTTTTGTCGCATAAATTCCTCACAGACACGGGCCACATGAGGTCTGGCGTTATCTTGCTGAAACACGCCATCGTTTACGTTTATGAAGGAAGGAACATGACTTTGAAGAATCTCGTCTCGGTACCGGATACCGTTTAGAGTCCCATCAACATGAAGAAGTGCTGTTCTGCCATCGTGCCGTATTCCTGCCCACACTATTACGCTGCCAACACCGAAACGATCAACTTCCTGTACACAATACGCAGCGTAACGTTCCCCACGACGTCGGTAGACACGTGCACGGTCATCGGTTTGTTTCAGCAGAAAACGGGACTCGTCTGTGAAAAGGACCGCCTTCCACTGATCCCTGGTCCATCTACGCCTCAATCTGTACCACTGAAGACGTTCGGCACGGTGACGTGGGGTTAAGACGTTACGTCGAACGGGTCTTCTAGCTGCAAGTCCGGCCTCTCGTAGCCGGTTCTGCAGTCTGGTCGGAGATTCTGCGCAGTCCAGGAAGTTCTGTTGTTGTTGAGATTGCGGTGAGGGTCCGGTCACGCAAATTGCGTAGCCGTATGTAGCGGTCCTGGGCGACTGTGGTTATTCTGGGTCGCCCTGACCTTGCTCTGTCCTGGACGCTTTGAGTCGCGTTATACCGACGCCAGAGGTTGGAGATTGTCTGTCTCAATACACCAAAGTGTTTTGCTACAGCATGTTACGTGGATCCTGCTTGTAGCCGCCCAATTGCATTCTGGCGTTGTTCCTCCGTCTATTTGGCATTTTTGGTAACAATGCTGAGTCACAACGTGGTCTGCCCCAAGCATTTCATTTATGGCATTTTATAGCCATAGTGGAGTGGACTAACTAATGAACCTAAAATTGCACTTGCATTTCGAGGAGGGTATGTTTTGTGCAATTTGACGTAGACGTTTTCGTGCGGTAATGTTTACGTGCAATTGTTCGTGTTACCCATGGATTGCCACAAACTCACCCCATGTTTTAATTTGACAATCCAACTGCATTGAGGTTTTTGCAACACTTGGTACAGTGAGGTATTTCATCCATGTCAAAGAACTTTTTTTTGAAGAGTATATTTGTATTATCTTTGTATTATCGTAAATTATTTACATGCCAATTGAGACTTAAAAGCTTGTGCGGACGGCTTATAAATATCAAGATCAGAGTTCACACCATTTGCAGTCTGTCATGGGTTTACATCATTTGTAATCCGAATCTAATCATTGATAATACAGAGAAAATTACTATTAGTTAAATATTTCAATTAACTGACTGCGAAAGTGCTCATGGGGAAGGCAAAGCTGTTTCCTGCTGTCTTTTCAGGTTTGTTTGCAGCATGTCCTATTACGGTACTGTCATGAATATAGATAACCTCAGCGGAAACTTGTTCATAAACTTTACTTTAATGACCGCGGCGGAATTCCCAGCTAAAGTGATAACGATGACATTGTTGGACCGCGTGGGTCGCAAGAGTCTACACATAGCTTACTTGTTTGTGGGTGGAGTGGCTTGTATGGGTACTCTGTGGCCTATCATTGACGGGAGAGATGGTAAGGGTCTTACACGTTTTTGTTAACCCGTTACTGTACAAATTCGGCTTGTAAGGCTCTGCAGTATACTTGAGGACAATAGCGATTTTTATTCTGTAAAATGGACTCATAGTTGAATAACCAACGATACTAATGCACTCACTCGTCATAACTTCGCCGATTCTGTCCGTATCAAGGAGGTTTCCATTTTGAAAAAAAAAATGTCTGTCATATGATCTTAAACACAGCAGCGCCCACGAAAAACTGTTCTCAACGACAACAAGAACCACAGTGTAGTTACTCACATGTATAAATCTGTCGGTGAAAACTGACAATGGAATTAATAAAGCACGTTTAAAGAAATGACTAAAAACTGTTTGTCAACGGAAAAGTATTTAGAAAAAAATTTTAATAGAAACTCGTAACTTCTGTTTTTCTTATTTTAAAGTGGAGCCAAGTCACGGGTAGGAAATTTCATATTCGGAGCCAATGGCTCTGACGAGAAAATGTTGTGTTGGTCTTCCGTTTCTAAAAATATCGGCTGAAAAACAACCAAAAAACAGGTAAGCTTGTCATTATTTGTAATCATGTGTTCTTCTGTCTTGGAAATTCCAAAAGAGTAGAATGTCATGCAATGCTAGGGTCTTTCAAGGTGTTTTCTACACTACGGAAAGTTGTAACAAATGTACGATGTTGTCTGAATCATTTGTGGCGTGGGTTGACCGTAGCCGAAATAATACCTCACAGACCTAAATTCAGTCTATTATTGCAATTTAACTGGCAAATGAGACAGAGTTTTGCTGTCCCAAGGGCGTCAATTATTGTCTTGAAATGTTACATTCACTCCTGGTAAAGAATTGAAAAGAAATCGCACAAAAATGATAAAAATAAAGAAGGGCTCCGATTTTGTGGACCGGCTCTGAATAGGTAAGTCGGCACCGATTGATTGGGGCTTCCTTTCAAAAATTTAGTTTTCTGTAAAGAAAAAAAATACTTGGGAAGTAGGCTTTGTTTTTCCGTTAATACCGTTCAGTCCAAATTGTAGTACATTTGTTGGATGGAACATGACCGAATTTATGAAAATACAAAGGACTGGTATTGTCACGATTAAAAAAAATGCTGTCGAACATTAGTGTATCTAAATTTTGAAAAAACTTTTGTGTAGCTTTTGATTAACAGAATGGTCTATACATGTACAAAGCATTTGTCATGCTTTCGTCGTAGGTGCAGTCCACACGTTAGAAAAATTAATGAAAAATATTTGGCATCTTCGGAAGGTTATTTGGTTTTGAAATATTCATTAAAAAGCTAAATGGAAAATATACCGATCGTAGCAGAGATACTGAATAGAAAAAAAAAACTTTTACAAAGAGTGAGAAATACATATTCGCAATACATGCCTGAGACGTATAATGCGAATATGTCAATTGTATTTCTCATGTTTTGTAAAAAAAAAATTTTTTTTTTTTTCTATTCAGTATCTCTACTACGGTCGGCACGTTTTCCATTAAGCTTTTTAATGACTATTTCACGACCAAATAGCCTTCCGAAGATGCCAAATAGTTTTCATTATTTTTGCTTACGTGTGGGTTGTACTTACGACGAAAGCATGACAAATGCTTTGTACATGTATAGACCATTCTGTTAATCAAAAGCTACACAAAAGTATTTTCAAAATTTAGATTCACTAATGTTCGACAGCATTTTTCAATCGTGACAGTATCAGTCCTTTGTATTTTCATAAATTAAGTCATGTTCCATCCAATTAATGTACTACATTTTGACTGAAAGGTATAAACGGAAAAACAAAGCCTACTTCCTAAGTATTTTTTCACAGAAAACTAAATTTTTGAAAGGAAGCCCTCATCAATAGGTGCCGACTTACTTATTCAGAGCCGGTACACATAATCGGAGCCCTTCTTTATTTTTATCATTTTTTGTGCTATTTCTTTTCAATTCTTTACCAGCAGTGAATTTAACATTTCAAGACATTAATGCACGCTTTTGGGAAAGCAAGATTCTCTCTCATTTGCCAATTAAATGGCAATTGTAGACTGAATTTAGGTCCGTGACGTATTATTTCGGCTACGGTCAACCAACGCCACAAATGATTCAAATAACATCGTACACTTGTTACAACTTTCCGTAATGTAGAAAACACCTTGAAAAACCAGAGCATTGCATGACATTCTCCTTTTTTGGAATTTCCAATACAGAAGAACACATGATTACAAATAATGACAAGCTTACCTGTTTTTTCGTTGCTTTTTAGCCGATATTTTCAGAAACGGAAGACCAACACAACATTTTCTCGTCAGAGCCATTGGCTCCGAATATGAAGTTTCCTACTCGTGCAAATTGATTTTAAGACCGTTAAAACGGTCTATTTTCATTGAAGAAATGTACCATGTAGGTGTAAACCAAATCAACCATCGTGATACAGCCGAGGGATCTGATTAACAGATTACCCGGGATTTACCAAATGCTGCTATTGTACTGCAAAGAAATTTCTCGCGATCTGATTGGATAATATTCCCCGTACATATAAGTCATGTACACTGGCAAAATCCGCGTAAAAGCAGTTCCCCTTTTACGGCCCCGTATACATGAATACACTTTCAACACAACATCCGAAATGGCGGCGTCGACCGATACGAGCCGCCCACAATACAAACATAATGAGTGGCCTGCACCGTATTATTTCTAGTTTCCTTCGATGGTTGTCATTAAAGCGGAAAGAATGGATTTTTTTCAAAATAAATGAATATACTTACAAAATTATCGTTTGTTGTCATTCTAAAACAAATACACGGGGTTAAAACGAGCCATCCCTTCGTCAGGAAAGTAAACTGTGAAGTGTCGAAACTCATTCATTGTAACGTTAACAGGATAACCAAATTGTCGTTTGTGGTAACTAATGGTCTTTTACTTTTAGACAACAAATCATTAAAATGCATAATTACTTACCTTGCAGTTGTTTAAATCTATGTTTGAATAAAAATATGACGAATTTCTATCGCAGTGACATCATCAAGTTCATCCACCCAACTGCACGTTTTACTAAGGTTTCGGCGACATGATTTTCCATAGCCGTGAACAAGTTTCCAAGTTCCCGGCCACCTGACCGTACAACTAATAACGCCATCGCTCTTATAAGACTGTGTGGACCATAAGCGTCTAACTATAGTTTACTAGTTAATGAATGGGGTTCCTTGTATTGAAACTGTTACTGAATGTTCGTGACTGTTCTAGTACTTTCAATGTTTTGTTTACAAACAAGATGTACACAGAATAGTCTAGAGAGAATATTAATTTTTCATAATTACTTCGTAATTAGCTACTTATTTTAATCGATAGTAATGTAGGTACTTAACTGTTTGTATGATAGGTCCATATCCTGGTCTAAAAGAAAAATTAATGTTATATTTGCCATAATTCAGCATGTATGTTTATTGGGAAATCCCCAGTGTTTTCTCGAAAATCCTTCCGGTAGCTTCCGGGTGTACTCGATCATTCTATTATGATATATAAGGTCCCAAACACCGAAGGGTGGGTGGAAGGTGAAAAGTATTTAGATTGATGTTTTCGACTGAAGTTTTGAAAGGATTTAAAGATTCTACTCGGCATCACCGTTAACTCATACGCTGTCATTGTTGGATTCTCAGCTTTTTGGAGTTCTACTGAGACCAGAAATTTTATGTGTTCTTCGTGACATTGTTTAAACTTTGTGAACTGTATGTAGGAACTTATATTATCATTTGTATGTAAATTACTGTGTTTTGAATTATTAAATTTTAAAACATAGTGGAACTCTTCTGTTCTTTTTTAACCTATTACAACGTCATTTAAGCCATAGCCATTCGGTATCGATGACACTGTAAAAAAAAAAAGTATGTGACTTATCCTTAAAGTGGAAATAGCATAATTATCTTTTACCAGGTGGAAATTTTCCGGTTTTGTCAATAATAAAAGTACTTGCAGATTGCTAAAAAGATGGGATTTGTGTTTTAAATAGTCGAAAACTGTTGGATAAGGATAAAATGTAGTAACCAGTATTTTCTCTCATTCCCATGTTTTCAAAAGCCTTCTTTCTCAGCATCGTTATTATAAACAAGGGATTAATTGACTTTTTAAAGCACGGATTGTATGATTATCTTACTCATTTCTGCGTTAAGAATTATTGAAATTGTGTATCAAAGCTGAAGTTGTAATTAAAGAGTATCATTTATATCGCCTATGGAAGAAAAATAGATGTGCTGTTTTGAAATGTACCCGAGGCAAAAATATTCGGAGATGCAACCTTTTTCCATGTGTACGAGTGCTGTCGAATATAGCGTATAAATTTTGTTTGTATACATTATACACTTTAGAACTGGCAAAATAGTGCTTGCGACATTTGAAAAAGATACACAAAATCTGGGCTATAAACAAACAAACAGATAAACAAACAAACAAACAAAACATTGAGTTTACAGCGATTGATTGTATTCTGATCAACGCCGTTTTCAACATTATTTCAGGTATATCACGGAGGCCAGAGCACCTATCCATGCTTTCCTGGAATTTCGTTTACCAGTTCTCTGCACAATATTCTTTCCTAGCCACTTTCCCACATAACCATCGTCACTGAAATGGTCAGCGGTGAGACAGGATTAAATCCTCAGAAAGAAATTGGCCTAACCGAGGATCGAACCGGCGACCCCCTGTTCTCAAGTCCTGCACGCTACCGACTGAGCTACAGGGGCTTGGCTGAGATTAGATCAAATAATAGCATCTTAAGTAATATTTAAAAACATCATAGCGTCGGTGCCCTCACCACAGGCGTCAAGGTCAAATATGATGGCAAGGTTTATGTTAGCCACTAGGCTGCAAAGTGCGAGCCAAGACACCTTTGCGGTTGTTGTAGATCAAGAGTAGCTTGCACAGAACATGCAGTCTGATCTGTGCACTGTCTAATACGTTGAGATTTTTCCGACAATTGAAATGTTGTGGTTTTACACAGAGGATCTTTTTTCTTCTTTTTTCGGTGAAAGATCGGAATTTATTTCACCGAGTATCACCAACATCACCGGCAGTATTTTACCAAATGATGTTCAAGAGATAGTCTTTCTCAAAATAAAAATTCTTCTTTTGTCATGCTTCTTTAATCTTCCGATTGCCAAGTATATCCCTCCGCGTTAATGTCATTAGTGTCCGCCATTTATTTATATTTGAAGTGACACAACAAATCAACAAAACTCATAAACCTGTATTTATTAGGATTAATAAACATTTTGAAAAAGTGAGATTTTTTTTTTTTATTATTCGATTTAATTACTGTCTGAAATAGATCCTGAAAGGGGAACGTTATAAACATGGTGAAAGACTCTAAGTAGTTCCGTACTGGTATATATCAAACCAGTAAATTTCGTTGGTCGAAACTATGAATTGTCAAACGTTAATCTACCATTATTTACCGATAAATTTCCGAAAAGCATGAAAATAAATGGACAAGAATTTTTCATTTAAGTGAACATTTTACATTTTGATGGAGCAGGAAAATTGTGACACTTGATGATAAATAAATACAAAATTTAAAGAAAGAAATTAGATAAATGATTAAATAAATTTACGACTTTCATTCTAGAACTGCAACCAGTCTTGATCACACTAGCAATGGTTGGAAAACTTTGCATGGTCGGCGCGTTTGGCACTGTTTACGTCCTGTCTACGGAAATTTATCCGACTGTTGTTCGGAATGCAGGAATGGGAGCCAGTTCAGCCTTTTCCAGGGTAGGGAGTATGATCGCACCATATATTGCAAGATCGGTAGGTTGTAATTGAATGGTGTTCGGGGGAAAATGGAGGGTTTAGTAAACACCGTTACGCATTGTATCAGAGCAAGAAGCTGCATTATATGGACCCATTTTGTCAAAAAAAAAAGACAAAACAATTGAATCATGAGGTAGAATGTTCCTTTAATATGTACAAATTTACCAACAGCAAAAAGTTTCGAACCAGGTTAGCCTGCGCAGTCCGCGCAGGCTGACCTGGTTCGATACTTTTTGTAGATGCATTAAACCAATTTTTTTTTTGCATGCATAGTGTGAGTCCATTGCATTAATGTTTTTTCTTCCTGTGTGTGCTTGTGTGCTTGATGTATATAGAACCGTTTTCAACATTGAATCAGTACCATCACAGCAGCCAGTGAATGTACTTATTTTTGCGTCCCTGGAGTACCTTTTACTTAACTGCGTACGCACGAAATTTGCGTACGAAGTTTTAGTAAGCAAGCACCAAGTCTGAAAACAAGTTTCACTGAACTGCCTAACTCTACGATTTGAGTAAATATTTGCATAACTTTACACTAGTTCAGATCTTTGGGCAAGACAAGGATCGTACGTTGTTTATTCAATCAAAAAAAGGGTAAATGTACGCAGTTTAGTGAAAGGTACCCCTGGTGTTTATGTGACCACTACAATTGCAAAACTATCTTTCCATGCCACTGAATACATTCCTGCTCAAGGTAGTAGACTCCTAACGCTTCTAGTGCAACATGGAATAAAATTTCTTGTTAGTTGATAAATAAGGATTTACAGTGATATAATACTTTTGCACATTTTTAACCGACCAGAAATTCCTTTGATGTCTACCTTGAAATTATTTGTTGATAATTTTATTAGTTTCCTGAAAAGGGAGGTAATTATTATCTCCCTTTGTAATGAGAATATAGTGGTTTTAGATTTATAAATGATAATTCTAAGAAGGACAAAAAGGAAAAAGTGCTCGGTTAAAGTAGTATAATAATACTCATTTTTAATCATAGCAAATTTTGTAAGATAATATTATAGTGGAAATAGCTTTTTTCCATTAGGAGGGTTCTACCTTAAATATCGTGGATACAAAATTGAGCGCTTAGGATCGATCCTGTAGCAATGAGTGTCACCGATTCCCTAGAAAAAGCCTTGCTGAGCCTAAATGTACTTGGCGTATTTGCTTAGAAGTGACCGGTGCTCTGGCAAAGTAAGGTTTAATGTGTCTCCGTAATGCATTATACCAAGCAAGTCATCACACCATTATGGATCCATAAAATCCATTTTGTCTTACAACCGACTAAATTCTGAGGTAGAATGGTCCTTTGACCTGCAGAAAAATTGCCAATAGCGAAAAACATCGACCTTTGTCAGCCTTCCCGGACTGCACAGGGTGACACTGGTCGATGCTCTTCGTAGAAAGCCGGCGCGGACTGCGCATTACGATAGGATCAGCTTATCAGCTTACATGTTTAGACCTCAGTGTATTAGACTGTGTAGATCTAGGATCAGACTGCATTCTTGTAAGTCTGATCTTGATCTAAAATGTCCTCAGAAATTTCATCTACCGCATTTGGTTGGAATTATCAGCTGAAACGTTCAGTATTACTCGTAATTGTTATTTATTTTGTCATTTATTTTATATAAATGCATATACATGTACGTAGTCTACCGTCTAGATCTAGGTTCAGCTCATCAGCTATACATATTTATATTATTCGCAATTATTTACTTATTTTGTCAAGATATGTATAAATGAACATTAAAACTTTCATCGAAAGAAAAACTGAAATTTCAATAGTTCGGAATGTTAATTTATCAGACTTTGCGGATTAGTGATCAGATCGCACATTGTGTGCGGTCTGATCCTGATCCACATCGTTTGCAATGCCGTTTTTAGGCGCGCTCAGCAGCAGATTGTTTTAGAAGTGTCTAACTTCTAGTATGTCAATTTTTTGGTTTTCAACGTAATTTGTATCTATTTTTTCCCTTATTCCTTCGGAAAACATGAAGTACTTCATGTATTGCCGACACACATTTTTTTCCAAATTGTACTGATGATATACGAGGGCTGTTCGATATGTAATGTGTATTGTACCACAGCGCGATAACGCTTTGCACGATTTCGTGGATGATGATACGCTTGAATAGCTCTATTCAATACCTTTCCAACGGTATAAACACGAGCCTTCAGCTCCACATAGTTTTAAACTTATAGTCATTTCATTAGAGCTAGTCGTTGACCACTGTTGTAAAAATGGTTGAGAAACGGATTAAGAATATTAAAGAAATTAGAGCTTATATAAAAGTTCGCACAAAACTCGGTCATTTGGTAATGCAGATTTTTACTGAATTGGGGGAAGTTTATGGGTCTGATAAGGTATCTTATGAGACAGTTCGTAGGTGGAGAAAGAAATTTCTGACTGGCACAGAGTCCGTCAAAGATGCAGCAAAATCTGGCCGACCTGTGACTGTAACAGGCAAGGCAAATGTCTCAAAAGTCAGGGAAATAATTGAAAGTGATGGCAGATACACGATTCGTGATATTGCCAACGCTGTTGGCATATCGCTATCGCGGGTGCATTTCATTTTGAAGCGTATTTTGAAAGTACGAAAGATTTCTGCCAGATGGATACCGCATATATTGACAGATGACCAAAAACGGGTACGAGTACAAACCGCTAAGCAATTGCTCAAAATGTTTCCCAAATTCAATCAAAGACGATTTGCAAACATTGTTACTGGTGACGAAACATGGGTTCACTATTTCGAACCAGTAAGAAAAAATGGAAACAAAATATGGCTAACTAAACACGGTAGAAGGCCTGTAGTTGCCAAAAGAAGCATAAGCACAAAGAAGGTTCTTTATTGCATATTCTTCTCATGTGATGGTATAGCCGTACAAATTCATGTGCCGAAGGGCAAAAGTGTTACAGGTCGGTACTACCGAGATGTTATACTAAAAAAGGTCAAGAAATATTATCTTAAACGACGCCCTGTGTCAGGATTTAGGCATGTTCGTCTACTTCATGATAATGCTCCATCACATACATCTGAGCTTGTGAAGCAATTTTTGAAGTCGGAGAAGGTTACTGTCTTACCACACCCACCATACTCTCCAGATCTAGCCCCATGCGACTTTTTCCTTTTTCCAAAACTTAAAAAGTTCTTATCTGGTCGTCGTTACAGGTCCCGACAAGCCCTTGGCTCAGCCATCAGTCAGTGCCTCAGAGGTCTACCTAAATCAGCGTACCGTGACGCATTTCAGAAATGGATTCAGAGATTGAAATTATGTATTTCAAACCGCGGAGAATACTTTGAAGGGATGTAATGTTCATTTCACTATTTGAGTCGAATGCTTTTGAGATATTGTACAATACACATTACATATCGAACAACCCTCGTACATACATTTTTGTCTCCTCACATCTCGTGCTTATCTTGTACAACTGCATTTTGTATTGACTATAAATATGTTGTATTTTATGCCAAATAAAGATTGTTTAAGGAATGAAGAGAACTTTTTTGTTTTCATGGAGGTATGAAAAAAAAAACCTAATCACACTTTCGTATGAAACCGCTTCGCGGTTCATACGGAAGTGTGATTAGGTTTTTTTTTTTCATACCTTCATGAGAAAAAAAATCTCTTATTTCTTTATAATTCAATATCACAGACAACAAATATGCACTTAAATAATACTAACTGCTCTTTTTTTGTAAATCCAACATTGCGTATTTATTTACTCTCCTTTTCATTGATATTTCATAGCGCGGTAAAACTGCTCCTTCATGACGTAAAAATGACGTAATTCATGACGTCATTATAGTATTGAACATTTGCAGATTGAGTGTATTTATTAATAGAAGTTCAATACGCTAGAATTAAGTTGAAAATAAGACTGTTTAAACCAACAGAGTAACAATGAGTTTTCAGCTCTCTCTATGAATTTATTGTTGGATTTTTTTTTTTTTTTTTAGTATTCAGAAAAAATAAATTCAGCTAGCAATTTGAACTTCGGACTCGATATAAGATCAGAACGAAAAACATTATGAAATCTCATATACATGTTTGTTTACATTAGTTTGACTGCAAAAGTAGTTCCGGCACTACTGATTTTTTTTTTTTTTTTTTTTTTCATGGAGCTATGAAAATTTTTTTTCAGCCAATCAGAACTCGCCAATGTTCACGAAAAAAAGTAATATTGAATTATGTATGTATGATAGGGATCGATGTTTTTTGTAGATGCATTAAACTACCTTTTCACAGTGCATGGCTCATTTCTAAAAACAGTCACAACGCAGTGTTAGCCCGTGCATGCAGTAGTCTTATCATATACTACACAAAATTTGCTAGGGGTCACCATGTTTCCCGCAATCCTCTTTAATTTCAGAAAATCTGTTTGACATAAAGAACCAGTGCATATATTTTGAGTGTGGTATATTTTGGATACTTGAATAATTCATTGTGATTCTGATTAAACCGACTGCTGTAGAAACGCATGTTTTTCTAATGAGAAACTGATTTTTTTTTCCCGAAATATCAAAATGATCCCTATCGAAGTGTGAGTAGTATACTTGCATCATTTCATACGTGTTTGATTCATACATGTAGTTGTATTTATTTAAAGAAATTGATGCTTTTTCGGAATTACGTTCCAATTCTACCGAGTTCTATGTCTCTGTCCCCTGTACAATATGAGTCATTTACATTTTCAGCGCCACAGGCGAAACATAAACCGAAAGCTTACTCTACAGAACACGCAGTTGATCTTAGATTTTTATCGTTCTCAAGTTTTGTCAAGCCTATAAGACAAAGAGTTTTTCTGACTTTCATTCCCAGGCGTTCGTTATGATGAACTTCGCCAACTGTATAATGTAATAATGTCATATATTTAAGGAATGAAGAGAACTTTTTTTGTTTTCATGGAGGTATGAAAAAAACCTAATCACACTGTATGAAACCGCGAAGCGGTTTCATACAAAAGTGTGATTAGGTTTTTTTTTTTTTCATACCTCCATGAAAACAAAAAAAAAATTCTCTTCATTCCTTTTAATTCAATATCACAGACAACAAATATGCACTTAAATTTTACTCTAACTGCTTTTTTTTTTTTTTTTTTTTTTTTTTAATCCAACATTGCGTATTTATTTAATGTCCATTTCATTGATAATTCATAGCGCGGTAAATCTGCTCATTCATGACGTAATAATGACGTAATTCATGACGTCATTATAGTATTGAACATTGGCAGATTTAGCAGATTTATTATTAGAAGTTCAATACGCTAGAAGTAAGTTGAAAATAAGTTTGTTAGGACCCAGCAAAGTGACAATGAGTTTAAGCTCTCTCTTTGAATTTACTGTTGGATATTTTTTTCAATGTTCAGAGAAAATAAATTTAGCTAGCAATTTGAAACTCGGACTGGATATAAAATCAGACAGAAAAACATTATGGAATCTCGTATACATGTTTGTTTACATTAGTTTGACTGCAAAAGTAGTTCCGGCACCGCTTAATTTTTATTCATGGAGCTATGAAAAAAAAATTTTCAGCCAATCAGAACTCGCCAATGCTCATGAAAAAAACTAATATTGAATTATTACATTATATAGGTGGCGAAGTTCATTATAACACGAACGCCTGTTCTTTCATTGGATTGTATTTTCGACCGTTGGAAAATATCGATTTTTATAGATGTGGCGCTGAATGAACATAAGCTCTCATTACCTTCTTGTACTAAAAGCTTTAACTGGAATATGCTTACATTGAAACAAGTTTGATTTACAATAATGTCACGAAGCTTAATCTGAAAAAAAGACTACTTCTAACCCTTTTCCCGCCGAAACCATTTTCCAAACAATCTTGTGTTATTACAATATCTGGAAAGATGGCGTATGAAAACATCTCTGGAAAAGGAAATTGCTGGTATCAGCATTTGCTCTTCTTCCCACGATGAGTCTGAACCCTTTCAAAGGAATGTTTCACTATCTGGGCCACGTTTGATTTATCGTATGTAAACGCCTAAAATATGGAGATTAACCCTCAGGCTGCTAAGCGCGACTCACTGACCTTTTGCGAACAGTGTACATCAAGATCAGACTGCACAGAATCTTAGATCTACACTATCCGATAAGGAGATTTTTTTCTCCAAAAATAAGTTTGAAATAGCATTACTCGGGTTTTTACTATCGGCTTGAAAGTTTCAATGAAGTTATTTAGCAGGATAAGGCTTAAAATGTCGTGGTCTGGTAAAGAGACTGAATGTCTTGAAATTCAGGATGAGGGAATTGGGTGGAAACCCGCTAAGTTGTTTCCCAAAAACGTTTTTGAAGGATAAACGAAATGTGACTCGGTAATTATCCCGACAAGGACTCTAAATAAGATATCTGATTTGAAACTTAGATCTATATCTTTGAATTAAAATGTTGGAGAAGTTGAACTTAGTGCTTTACATCTGCTAAAAGCATTATAAACCTGAAGATCTGACCATAATAGCACTAAAGGTGCTTCAATTCGATGTTGAAAGGAAGCTGAAAAAAGCTTATTGTTTAAATCAATAGATATTAGCCGTGCTCTGGCAAATTGGGCTTAATGCATCTCCGTAATGCATTATACTACGCAAGTCATCTTCTGATAATGGAAGCTTAACATCCTTTCTGCTTGACAAACTACCAAATCATTAGGTAGAATGGTCCTTGGACATGCAGAGCATCACTGAAATAAATTTTTCTGCCAGCAACTGGAATTATGGCAGTTTCCAACAACGTATCCGTCACTTAATACAATCAAGCTTAATGCAATAGTATGAATTTTTGGTAGGATTATGGAGAAAAATAATTTTTCTACTCAAATATACCGGTAAAACCAACAAAACACGAAAGCTTTGTACGAGATATCTGTTTTGAAACGGTAATCCTCCCACCTCGAAAATTTAGTCGAGGAAATTTTCTTAAATGGCGTTCATGTGACGTCATTATCAGTGTAGCTAGACACATGTAATCAATTTGATAAAATTATCATTCGTACAGAAAGGAATAAACCACGTCTATTTATGAAATCAAACGCTACTACTACTACTACTGCTACTACTACTACTACTAATGATAATAATAATAACAACAACAATAATAATAATCATCATCATCATCATCATCATCATCATGGTACAAATAGTGTTAAATAAATTGATGGTTAAATATTGGTAAGTCTAAAGTGTTTTGATCGTGACCACCAAATATTTTGTATTTAGATAAAAATCGATAGTTTTCTTCGAATTCTCTTTTAAAGCATCATTTATCTGTCTTTTTCTCCTGGATAATTTGAAATCTGATTTTTGAAATGACAAATTTCTCTTTACACGCCAGTGTAAGGGTGTACAAAAGCCGGCGCATTAAATGACGGCACGCTTATACAGTACACAGCGGTACTACTGACCTTGTTTGGCGCAGGACTCCATGGATTTTGCAGGACAAACTACCGTTGTCCTACCTCAAAATTTTCAAACTTTTCCCAGTGTTAAGCACTACCTCATTTAAACTAACCTCGTTTCAGGCAACCCTTGTCGGTGGGGTCACAGGAGAAGCTATACCACTGACGTTGTTTGGCGCTGCCATGTTTTTGGCAGGACTTTCTACCTTTTTCCTACCGGAAACACTTAACAGACATCTTCCGGAGTCCATCGAGGACGCCATTAATATGAGGCAACGGTGAGTTATGTTTTCAGTTAAGAATGGCAACTTTACTGAATAACACAATCTTTTAATGGCAGATCTGTCGACGGCATCGTTCATAGATTCTGCTGGTCTGTATTTTCCAAAAAAAGCTATAGCACCACCAATCAAGAAAGTAATAACTTCAAAATTCTTCCGGATTATCTTTTAGGATAGCCGACTTGATTCCTCCGGTGAATAAAAAGTTTTGTTTTCCGCAGATCCTCAATTTTGCATTAAAAGACTAGAAAACACGATTTTCATTGGCTAACAGACATTTGTTTATCATTGCTAATCGAGCTGGCGAGTCATTTATGGAAACGCTATAAAGGTATTAATCCTCTTATCTAGTGTAAAATAACAGGTTTTAAAGTAACCTACTAAACAAATTAACAAATTCATGTCAAATCATGCGTGAAGACTTCCGCCAAAAATTGATTGACATAAAAATTGATCGCTGAAAAAAAAAAAGCGCGAAAACCCATGACACAACAAAGGTCAGTTTGACATCGTCCGATCAGAGCCGCTTCAAACTGTCTTTGCAACTTAAGTAATGAATTTAAACAGTGAATTACATAAATTTCTGTATAAAACAATATCTGGAAGCAAAATTCTGTTTAATAATTGGGTAAAAAACTTTGTTTATCTTATGAAATGATATATATATATGACAACCTACAAATAAGACGGGAGGTTGATGAAGATAAGGCCTTCTTGTCTTACAGTGCTAGCACTGGAACAAGAAGAAGGTATTTGACATTCATGGGCATTCATACAAAGGAAGAAGACTAGAATGAAAAAAAAAAAAACTTAAATGGATGTGACCTTTATTTTCTCCCTTTCCCACAATGTTCTAAGCTATGTGAGAAAAACGCAGTTATTTGAGCCACATTTGAATTGTCGTTTGTAAATGCTTTAAATAGTCTAAAAGTTTTCAGTTTTTTAAATGCTTTTAGGTTTGTTAGTTGTCAGTGCGAAGTGATAAATGTACAACTAAAAGTGCTTGAAAAAAAAGGGGAAGTTGTGCTTAAAGGGTGCTTAAATTTTGTCACTGAATACCTGTATGAACCCTGTTTTTGGATCGATAATTCTATGATGACTTGTTTGGCATCACAGAAATGCATTAAACTCCCTTTTCCTAGAGCATGGCCCTCATGTAGCTGAAACGAATGCTAGTATCTTTGAAAGGGTAGGAAACATTTCGGGTAAAAGGGAAAAAAAAAAAACTATTGGACAGTTTTTCCTTTTTCTACCATGTTTTCAAAACCGTTCTTTCACGGGGTCATGAACTATACGGGACTTTTTGTAAAAGGGACTGTGTTGAATTATTTTCTTTTTCCTCCAGGAAATTGATGGCACAGAAAGATGTGGTGGAGATGTCCAATTGTGAGAAAGATGTCGCGGAGATGTCCAATTGTGATAACGGGGGTTTTATTCCAGAAGAGAGATTTGAGAACGATACACTGTAGCCCCTTGGAATAGCGAGGACAACATTAAGGTCTTTTTGCGGAAAGTGTAGATCTGGAATCAGACTTCACCGAACGTTCATTCTGATCTTGAATCTACATTGTCCGACATTTTGTAAATACGGAGACGAGATTTAGACGGAATACATGTACATGTATATTGGCCTTAGAATATAATTTCATCATTCCAGTGTGAGAGTGGCAATAAATAATGTAAATAATGTAAACCATTGTACATCTGTAGTAAACCAAAAAAATCGATATTGTTGTAAATGATAAAATAATCTTAACACTTAGGCTGCTGAGTACGACTTTCTGATCTTTTGCAGACAGTGTCGATCAATATCAGACTGTATAGAACATGCAATCTGTTCTTGGATCTACACTCCGATTAGGAGATATTGTATTTCTCAAAAACAACTTTTTTGGGTTTTTTTCTGTAATTCAGAAAGCTAAACAATGTAACAAATGCCGGAAAACAGACTTGTCGGTCTGAAGTTCGTGAACGCTAGGTTAAAGCCAATTTCCGACTGTATTTAAAACAGAACTATTATGTGAGTTTTTAAAGGCCCAAAAGAAGAAACAATTGTTTGCATTTAGCAGGTTATGGGTTAGTTAGTATGAAAGAAATTTTCCTGTATACAATACATATAATAAATCACAGCTTGCCGCTATTGGGTCTTTAACCGTTTACCCCTTGCCGGCAACCAGCATTTTCTCCTTTTCCCACAATGATTTCAAAACCCTTCCATATCAGGGTCATTATTACCGGGGATTGTGTGGTAAAAGGTTGATTCTCTGATAAATTTCAATATACATATTGTGTTTCTATACCATCCAAGCCCTGATAGTGCAGTCGGTATTGTGAAGGAAGTAAGGGCCAGAAGGTCGCTGGTTTGAATCTCCAACTCAGGCAATTTCTTCCCAAGAATTGATGATAGTCACCGCTTATCTTTGTTTCGACAATGGTTATGTAAGCAAGCCAGTGACTTGGGAAGAATATAGAGCGACGTGCTGGTAAAAAGACATTCCAGGAAAGCATTGATGGGTGCACTTTCCGCTGTGATTTAACTGAAATGGTGAAATGATAAAAAAAAAGTAAAATAATAGTAAAAAAAAAGTGTCTTTTACAGAAGTAGATCGAACACTTTTTGAATTTAACATAATGCTGTGGGTTTTAGACCTATCTAAACTCAGAGGCTGCCAAGCGCAATCCATTTAACCTTTACGTAGGGACAGTGTAGACCGGTGTTAAACACTATTCAATCAATCAGTCAAACATTCATTTTTTCTAAACTCGGTTGAACCTTTTTTTTTTCTTCTACAGTGTGCAATGATTGTAGGATACAGAAATAAATCTAAAGTTAATTAACCGCTTTATCCTTAAAGCGCCTTTCACTACTTTAGTTGCCTTTGCTGCCAGTGTAGATCAAGATCAGACAGCGAAAACTTGCAGTCTGATCTTTGGTTTGCACTGTCCGCTTTGCTGAAACACTTTACACAATACCAACCTTGAATTTGCACTAATTTGGGTCTTAATTCTCGACTGAATTTCCCTAGGATTTGTTGGGCTCTCCAAGGGTCAGTCTAAACACACACACACAAAAAACGGTATTGCAAAATGGTGCCATTAGCTTCTGCCCATTTGTGACGGACTGACCGGAAGGAAATGTCTGTGGTTTATCTTAGCGACAAATTATTGGTAAATAGCGCCAAGATTTGTCAGTGAGGCGCAAAGTAACGTAATGTAGCAAAAATATGACAGCGCGTGGGACTGAGAACTAAATTCCTATATTCAGGGGACATGTATCTTCAAGAAAATAATAGAGTCCTGCTTGGTTCAATGGTGAATGTGTATAATGCGACCCCGGGTTCTATCCTTACTCAAAATGCTAGGCTTTTCATGGAAGGGTCCTTGAGCAAGACATCTCAAAGCCCTAATCTAGTATGGTTAAATCCAAGACAAACATAAATAAGTGAACTGTTGTCGTGATATGTTGCAAGCGACGTAAAAAGCCAACCAGTCACTCGAGAAAAGTAATATTATATGATATTTGCAAGAGTACATCATACTACTTCCTATCACTTCGTCTTGCGATTTTTACCAGCAGACGACTTTTTTTAACAATCTGTGTAGTCCGATCTTGATCTTCATCGTCAGCAAAAGAACACAGTATTGCCGTTTAATAGTCAATCTTAATGCATTTCCATGATGCATTATACCAAGCAAGTCATCACATAATTATGGATACATAAAATACATTTTGTCTAACAACCGACTAAATCATGAGGTATAATCGTTCTTAGACATGCAGAAAAAATCTTAAAAAGCGAAAAGTTTCGACTCAGGTCAGCCTAGGCAATACTTTTTGCAAATGCATTAGGCCCCCTTTCCACAGAGCAGGACTCAAATGAAGTCAAGTGACAATTTAGAGCTAAAAGTAAATGCCTAATTTAGATGTTTCCTTCGCAACAAAATCATAGTATCTGAAAATGTAGATCCAAGACTACACGTTCTTTGATGTCTGATCTTAATCTATACTGTCCGCAAAAAAAAATAATCATAGCATGGGGTTGCGCTAGGCAGCCTATGGGTTAAGAAGGGTCTAAGATTCAGTGCATCATTTTGCATGCAAAATGTGTTAGATCTACTTCTATAAAAGACACCTTTTTTCTTGGAAAAAAAAATGGATCGGTATTCTAACCACGTTTTCTCATTAAGTTATGTAAAGTAGGCATAACAGAGCTGATGAACTTCTCGTTCTCAAGAGCTTTAGGCATAAAGAAACCATTTTAAAAGAGATCAGTGTGTATATTGCTGCAACTTTCTTTTTTTAAACACTTCCCCACACAAACTCGGACTTTAAAGAGATTTCGTCGGGTTGTCATTGCGCAGCATTTCCGCGCATGTCTCTCTGCTTTCATATTGTTTCCTTGGGCGTAATTTTCCTCGATTGTACTACGATTATCGGACTGCCGATTTCAGCTGCGAGACGTGGAGGAAGTAGTGGTAGATAAAAGCTTTTTTAAAGATCACTTTATGAAAGTGTAAACCGTTCCGAAACAGCGGACACGGAACAGGTACATTTTTTTCGGACATCAATTATCCGGATAGTAAAATTAGTGTAAAAAAAAAAGAGAGAGAAAACTACACGTAATTCTCCTTTTCAGTGTATTCAAAGACTCTTTCCTGGATATTGATAGAAATCGGAATCGTTTTGTTCATTTTGCTATAAGGTTCATCAGTAATTTATGCCTTCGAGTAATTCCTGGACAGTTCTACTTTTATTGTTTTTCCATCAATTAGAATGTACTATTTAGCATTAACCCTTTCTTAAATGAATTAAATTGAAACTTCTAAATTGTAAGAAGCTGCAGATGAAAAATTAAAAAAGGTATAAATGCGAGTTAAAATGCCGCTTGTGTAGAAAATATTGTTGGGAAAGGTAAAATTGCTTGTTATGAGCAATTACGTCTTTTACCAAAATGTTTTCCAAAGCCGTCCCATTCCAATGTTAAATGGAGAATATATCAGGGAAAGGCAATATTATCTTTAGTGTGAAAAAGACATGATTTTGTTCTAAAAATAATTAATCTTACAAATTAATTTGAATCTTGGGTGTTTCGTGTCATTTTCGTTGTTCCAAGGGAGGTAATCGATTTCTAATACTGGGAACATTAGCGAGGCGACCTATCCATTTTTTTTTTTTTGCATTTTTTTATAAAGGATATAACCACGTGTATGTCTGCGAAAAATAATAAAAATCTCTGCTCTAGATTTTTTTCAATGTCAAGTAATGTCTTGACTTTCTGTAGTAAAATAAGCTTTTTGGGGGTTAAGGATGTTATTGATATATCGATAGCAGGTAATTAATTTGAAATGAATATTAATTTCTCATCAAGTTGAGAGGATCAATCAATTTCTTATGAATTTAAAACGCAAAGAACATGATTTGGCTGAAATGATAGACTTTACTCACAAAATTCTGACGTTTGCTGCAATAAATGGGTTTTTGTGTAATTTGAAAGAAAGGTTATGTTCTTTATGGGCTCAGAACTTCTTTGTTCATCTGGCTAGGTCTGATTATCTCTTCCTATACTGAAATAATATACTTTGAAGTGTCTCTGTGTTAAATTACACAAAATTCTCTGAGCTAGAAAAAACTCGCTTAAACGCCTTTAACGACCCTGAGGGAGGAGGCCTTTGAAAGCATTTTAGACAATTAAGAAAATGCTGGTAACCAGCGTTTTCTTCATGTTACACATTTTTTTCTTCTCTTTCAAGGACAAAGGTTGTTATGTGAGCTAGATTTAATTTGTCATCTGCAAATGCTTTGAATTTGGACAAGTCTGAAATTTTTCACTTGGTAAAGAAATAATCGTCCAATAGTACGCCACATAACACAAACGTACGTATAATCAAGCCAAGTATGATGTGTGCATCGTAATGGAGGTATCACGCATGCGTAATCATAAACAACATTTTAACCTTTTATGCATATATGTGTAATTACCTACAATATTTTTACCGTTAATGCATACATGCGTAATCACGCAAAACGCACACATCTACCTGTCATAAACAATTTGGAACTACACATGCCTTATCACAACAAATATACGGTTTAAGCTTTAATGCATTTGTCAGATGGTACTACAAATGCGTAACAACATCAAAATTAAATGAATTGCGTACCGTAAAAAAGGGGGTTTCATGCATCTGAATGCATCTGCGAAAAGTTTCGACTCAGGTCAGCCTGCGAAGAACGTGCAGGCTGACCCAAGTCGAAATATTTTGGTATCGGTAAATTTTCTACGTGTCAAAGGACAAGTCGACATCAGGATTCAGTCGGTTGTTTGACCAAATGGATTTTATGAATTCATAATTATGCAATGACTTGCTTGATATCATGCATCATGGAGATGCATTAACCGCCCTCATCCCCTGCATGGTTCAGATTTTAACTATTAATGCAAATCTTGGTACAAGACATGTATGCGTAATCACAGCAAAAATTAATTTTAACCTTTAATGTACAACTTGAAAATTGACTTGCGCTGGTTAAAGGAACCAGGAATGGATGGATGGATGATTTGGCCACTGTGAAAAATCTCCCAGAGTAAAGAGTACAGACTGCCGTGTTCCTGATACATTATCGAGTTTGGTAGCTCAGTCGATAATGTACAGGGCTTGAAACCTAAAAGTGGCTAGTTCGAGCTCCGAACTCGGCCATATACTCTCCCAGAACTGATAATAGGCATTCCAAAAGGGTTCATTCCTCTCATCGCTATGGTTTCGACTATGGTTGTATGGGAAAGCAGCCAGCGGTTGGGGTAGAACACACACAAAAGGCAAGCAAATATCCTGAGATTTGGTTTTCCGTTCGTTTACCCTGGATATCACCAATTACTGTTCCCATGTTTCCATTTACGATTCCATTAGAAAATCGCTAGGTCTTTTCCCATAACGGAATTTCGTCTGCACGCTGGGTATCGGACGTCAAATAAGCGCTAATGAACCTAATTTGTCCGTGTGTAATATTCCCACTGTGATTTTTCATTAGTCAAGCAAAGGGGATGCTTTGTCATTTCATTTGCCTCATTTAGACATTTTTTTCATATATAGGCATCAAGAGAAACCGTCCTGTGCTGTCCATCGGCAAATAACGAAAAGGGAGCTATTCATATTATTCCTGAAAAAGACCTATTTTCTTAATTGGCTACGTAGTCACTTCAGGTATTTTTAGCTTTTTTTTTTGCCAGAATTTTGCAATCTCTTGTGGGAATGTGTGTCAGTAAAACAGACCGATTGCCAGAAAACCATCCCTTGCTTTAAACGCCTAAAATTGCACATTTTCAGTGAAAGTAACCGCACAGTTTATAGGATTTATAGAAAAATGCATGATCTAGTTGTTTCATCGGCGTTCCACAAGAAATTTTGATTTACGACATAAAAAACCTAAATAGGCCCCTTTAACAAAGAACAAAGTCGAAATGTATTAGCTGAAGGAAATGCGTTACTGCCGAACCACGGCAGCCCTTTAGTTACACAAAGGTATCCTATTCAAGGGATCTGAATTACTGCGATAAGATTCAGTTCTCTCTCAGAACGGAATATTGTTTCCACTTTGCAGGACGTGCTTTTGAAAGTATGTTGGTAGAAGTAATGATAATAGGAACCACATGAACATACCGATAGGGTACACTGGCGTATCCGAAAAACTGTTGAAAGAAATTTAACCACTTGACAAACAGATTTGTGGCCATTCAAGCCAACATATTCTTGTATTGTGCTCTAGAGTCCAATCTGTGTTAACCATTTTCAACACAATCTCGAGCTTAAAAGACCCTGAGCAGAAAGCTTTACAAAAAAATATTGGGGAATAAGACAAAAAGAAAATGGTAACCAGCACAAACTCTTTTTACCACAATATTTTCTGACCTTAGTTTAGTTTAAACATATTATTTTACATCGATTGAGAAACAAGATCTTACAACTTATACTAATCACTCCCGATTCTGCTTCCTGGAAACTACACCAGTACTCGCGCCGACAGTGTGGGCCGATGAAAAGTCCCAAAAATGACATCCGTTTCCGGGTGTTGAACTCGGGACTTTATGATAACAAGGCCGACTCTCTAACTCACAACCACAGACACCTTCTAAACACAGATTTCAAGATTCTAACATGGAGAACCTCATTGATTTCAACCGACTTTATCAAAGTACAACATGGTATCTTATCCGAAATTGAAAGCATTTGCAGACAACATTTTAATTGTGTCTCAAAATGATTGAAATTACCTTAAGATGACAGAAAGTATTTGGGGAAATGGAGGAAATCTCAAAATAGTTGGCACCTTTTTTCCAAGGGGGGGGGGGGGGAAGGCGATTATTTCAAACATGACTAAATGTACAAATTTATTCCCAGCGTTGCACAAAAACCTTGAAAATGCAATTTCAAAAGAAACCAAAGCACCTAAATTATGCAGATATTTTTGGCTCGGAGTTCCCCAAAAATAACGTAGAGTACCACTTCACTGGATTAAAGCACACCCAAAATAGTCAATAAATAAACCTGTTAAGCTAACTATATTAGCTGTTTACCAGGCGGAAAATTGTTCTACTTATTTAGATTGAAAGTTTCTGCAGGCGACGAATTAAATGCAGCACACAATACAAATATACTCAGATGAAAAAGTTTAGTCAGTGTAGATAATTTGTAACATAGGTAGGTTAAAAGAATCATTTTCTTGGCAAAAAATCTGTCTATCGCAAAAGTCATTAAACGCCCACGAAAATCAAACTTTTCTTAATAACCAATTGACAGTAAACTGTCTTTTTTTTTTTACAGAATTAAACAGAGGGGGGTCAACTTAAAAAATCCATCACAATCAATATTTTGTATGTCCACCTCTTGCTTGAATAACTGCCAAGCAACGCCGCCTCATGCTGTTTATGAGTCGTCTAACAAATTGTATAGGAACACGTGTCCATTTTTCTTGCAACGCTCGTTCCAGATCATCAACGTTGTTGACGCCATCCCTATTCCTCACTTTACGTCCGAGGTAGTCCCACACATGTTCGGAAAGATCTGGGGATTTCGATGGCCATTCGAGAGTACTGATGTTGTTTTGCACAAGAACGTTTCGAGTATACCTAGCAGTGTGGCAACGAGCATTATCCTGCTGTAAAATATCAGCATATCCATTCGCTACGTAAGGAAAGATGACAGGGACGATAACTTCTGCACAATACCGGGCAGAATTTAAGTTACCACGTATTTCAGGTGGACTTTACCATGATAAGAATTACCGCTCCAGATCATAACACCACCTCCGCCGTAACGGTCATGTTCCAGCACGTTAAGTGGATCGAGCCTCTCACCTTTGCATCGCCAAACACGAATTCTACCATCAGGCCCATTAAGGTTAAATTTTGACTCGTCCGTGAAAACGATCCTGTTCCAGTGCTGCCTTGTCCAGCGACTGTGCTGACGTCCAATTCAGACGTGCGACGCGGTGACGTGCCATTAATGGGACCCCTTTATAAGGACGTCGCGCACGTAGCCGAGCGGCCCTCAGACGATTTTTTTGCGGTAAAAACGGATATTCTTGTTTCTGTGGCATGTCTGAGTCTTTTAACAAGCTTTGAAGCTGCCATGAACCGATGACGTTGCGATAACGTCACGATGAACCGATCTTTGCGCTGTGTTGTTTTCCTTGGTCTGCCTGAACGGGGTCTATCTTTAACACTGCCAGTCAGTCGATAACGCGCTTGTAGACGATAAATTGTTCGCTCATGGTATCTAAAACGACGTGCGACGTCAGCAACACGTGTACCCGCTTCAAGAAGTCCCAACACGATATTTTTTTTCATGTATGGACAGGCCTGGACGACGACCCATGGTAGCTGCAATTGGTTTTACGCCAGATTCTTTAAAGCTGACAATACTCCTTCAATATCGAACAGTATATGAGACAACACACATGTGGGTTTACCTGAGCACGTGCAGCACGTAAATGTTTAAATTGACGGAAACGGCCTTATGGGACGGGTTATTCGTGATATTGTTGATAAGTTCATGTCCATTAAAGATATCTAAATTCATGTATAAAATTTGAACACAAGATATTCATTCTGGGCACAAACATAAAACTAACTAAACTTTTTCTTCTGAGTATATGTCTTTGAAAGATTAGAAAACATCGTGAAAAAAAAAAAAAGGAGAAAATACTGGTCACCAGCATTTTCTCCTTTTCCTTTAAATGTTTTATTAAGTCTATCGGTACTTCCTAAAGGTCGTTTTTTTTTTTTTTTTCAAACTTCGAGTGTTATTCATTAATTCACGAATGTGGATCTTGACTTCACAAATAACAATTGTCAAAATTTGTAAAATCCCCCCTCTTATAAGCTACAAAACAATAGAACAACAATGGAGTTGTCCCATTCAAAAAAATAGAAAAAGCCATACAAATAATTTGTATGTAGGTTTTAGCCTCGCAGTGGGTATTTCCGTACACTATGTCAATTCTGATTACTAGTATCGTGCGAAATTACACCGGAAACAAATGAGCCATGCACTGGCAAAAGGAGGCTACATAGAATCTCCGTGATACGTGATACCAAGCAAGTCTTCACATAATTGTGGATCAATAAAATCCATTTCATCCAAGAACCGACTGAATCATGAGGTACCCTTGTCGTTTGACAAGCACAAAACTTACCAAAAACTAAAAGTATCGGTCCAGGTCAGCTTGTGCGGACTACACAGGCTTACCGGAGTCGATACTTCTTTGTGGATGCATTAAGCGCCCCTTTTCACCTAGCATGGCTTAAATATATTAGCGTTAAACACGCTTTTATTCTTAGACGACCTTTTCGTCTTTCAGGTGGGATCAATTTAAAACAATGTGCCTCACAAAGGGTATTTCTCTCCTCCATCCAGTCCTGTCACTTTGTATATTTCTATTCTACATAGAATGCTTCCAAAGTCATGTGCTGTTTTTGTTTTGTGTGTGTGTGTGTGTGTGTTTGTGTGTAATAAACCAGACACAAAGTGGAGCGAGCTTACCTTCCCTTTTTAAGTTCAGATTTGTTTAGAGACTAATAGTTGAAACATACGGTGGATTTCCCTTTTTAGTTCAAATTTGTTTAGAGACATATGAAGTAAACGAAAAAGTCGAGCAATATCACTGTTTCTTTTGAAATTCAGGTCAACAAGCATTACTCTACACTAAATACCTTTGAAAAATTATCAAAAGGTCTCACGTGTTTCAGAAAGTGTCTCAAAACAAAACCAGTGTGCCGTAAGCTGCATTTATCGGTGATGCGTTTATTTATTTATTTATTTATTTTTCCATTTTTCTGTTTACAGCTTCAATAGAACCGACCAATCACACTCGTTCATTATGTTCATCGTGGTGTTAAATTTCCATTTCAAGTAAGACAGAGAAAATCTGTCCGTCTCAAAATGTTTGACCTCAATAACTTCAGCAATATTTATCCATAAGTTACTACCCATATAACAAATCGGAGAGAAAAACAAAAACAAAAAAAACATTAGTAGTACATTTTGAATTGGTTGTCCATTTGGAGTCATGTTAGGCTTATTTGTTTGATATTGGCCGAGCTTTTCTCGTTTTGGCCGAGTTTGCTGAAATTAACAGAATGTGTCAGTTGGCATTGAACGAACCATTGACGTAATATAAATGCAATAGCACAGTTACTTTTAATTGATAAATCAAGTTAAAGAAGGCGAACTTTGACAAAAAGCAAGTGTCTGAAAATTATACAATGGACTGAAGACATCGTATCTGTGATCGATTTGGTACGATTTAGTACAGAGAAAAACATCTGTTCCATTATACCGCGGATTTTTATGACATCGTTTGTTTTTAAATCCTTTACCAAATGATCCTGTCTTTTTATGACCTGACGAAGAAGGTTTTTGAAAACAATGTTGGAAAAGGAGAAAATGCTGGTAAACCAGCATTTTCTTCTTTTCCAACATTGTTTTCTACCTTTCCCACCCTTTTCAAAGAAAAACTGTATAATTTAACCTCGTTTGAGTTATCGTTTGCATTTGCTTTCAAGTTGGACGAGTCTAAGATACTGTCTTCTGATGGAGAGTTTTACGGACTTCATAACCGAGGAAACGTCATTGATCTTGTTCTAAACAACCTACGGAAACCCTTTTTTCCGCTCATTTAGAAAAATCAACGTAACTAACTGTTGTTTACGATCCACGTACTGATCTTAAACTCTTTTCTCTTTCCCTTTTTTCAGCTTTTTTAGCCACATCCACTGATATGTAAAATTCTTACTTGTTAGCACAACTTCAGACTCGTCTGTATCAAATGCTTTTGTAGAGGACATATTAAACAGGCCAACAGTAATTGGATTTGTCTTTGAAAGGGTAGAAAACATTTGGGAATCGACATTTTGAGAACGCCCTCACAACAAACATTAGAGAATATAAAAAAAGCAACTAGCACTTTCTCCTTTTCCCAAAATATTTTGAAATACATTCTTCCTCAGGATCATTACAACATGGAATTGTTTGGTAAAAGTTTGATCGAGTATAGGAAAATTTAATCTATCAATACAACTTTATTTCGTATTTCAATAGACAGCTATCGAAAAAAATTGAGTCATGCACTGTGAAAAAGGCAATTAATGGATCTGCAAAAAGTATCGACTCATGTCAGCCTGCGCTTGCCGCGCAGGCTGACCTGCGTCGATATTTTTACATTTGTTAAATTTTCTGCATGTTAAAGGATCATTCTACCGTATGATTTAGTCGGTTGTTTTCCAAATAAACTTGTTTTTTAGACCCATTATTATTGTGATGACTTAAATGAATCATGGGGATGCTATAAGACCCTTTTGTCACAGTGTGGCTCATTTCTCCTTTGTGGCAATGTTTACACTATTTTTGTCCTGTTTTTATTGTCACCCTTATCGTCGTTTTTGTTGCCATTATCGTCATCGTCGTCGGTGTTGACACTGGTGTTGGTGGTGATGTTGTCTTGTTGTTGTTGTTCTTGTTGTTGCTGGTGGCGTTGTCGCTATTGCTGTTGTCGTGGTTGTTATTAGTGGTGTTGGTGTTGTTGTCGCTGTGGCTGTTGTCGTCGTTGTTGTTGATCTTGTTAGTGCTGGGGGCCTTGTCGCTATTGCTGTTGCCGACGTTGCTGTTGTTATCGTTTGTGCTGGTGGCGTTGTTACTATTGCTGTTTTCTTGTTCTTGTTGTTCTTGTTAGTACTGGTGGCGTTGTCGCTATTGCTGTTATCGTGGTTGTTCTTGTTAGTGCTGGTGGCGTTGTCGCTATTGCTGTTGTCGTCGTTGTTGTTATTGTTGGTGCTGGTGGCATTGCCGCTATTGCTAATGTCGGCGCTGTTGTTGTTCTTGTCGGTGCCGGTGGCGATGTCCTTTTGCTGTTTTTGTCGCCGTTGTTGTTTTTGTTGGTGCTAGTTCCGTTGTTGCTATTGCTTTTGTCGTCGTTGTTGTTGTAACTGTTGGTGCTGTGGCGATGTCGCTCTAGCTGTTGTCGTCGTTGTTGTTATTACTGTTGGTGCTGGTGGCGATGTCGCTATTGATGTTGTCTTGTTGTTCTTGTTACTGCTTGTGCTAGTGGCGATGTCGCTATTGATGTTGTTTTGTTGTTGTTGTTGTTGTTACTGTTAGTGCTGGTGGCGATGTCACTATTGCTGTTGTAGTCGTTGTTGTTATTGTTTGTGCTGGTGGCGATGTCGCTATTGATGTTGTTGTTGTTACTGTTAGTGCTGGTAGCGATGTCGCTATTGCTGTTGTCGTCGTTGTTGTTACTGTTGGGGCTGGTGGCTTTCTGGAAATTGCTGTTGTCGTCGTTATTGTTGTTTTTGTTGGTGCTGGTTGCATTGTCGCTCTTGCTGTTGTTGTCGTCCTTATTGTTATTATTGGTGCTGGTTGCGTTGTCGCTGTTGCTGATGTTGTTGTCGTGGTTGTTATTGTTGGTGCTGGTGGTGTTGTCGCTCTGGCTCATGTCTGCGTCGTTGTTCTTCTTGTTGGTGATGGTGGCGTTGTTGCTATTGATGTTGTCGTCGTTGTTATTGTTGGTGTTGGTGGCCTTGTCGCTGTTGCTGTTGTTGACACCGGTAGTTCTACTGGTGGCGGTGGTGGTAGTGTTGTTGTTGATGGTGGCGGTGCTGTGTTGATGAGATGATGGTGACTGTTGCTGTTGTTTTTATTTTTGCTTATGATGGTGGCATTATTGCCGCTTATTTTTTGGTCATATTATTGTTGCTGTTTGTGGTTGTGGTGATGGAGGTATTTTTGCTGTTCAACGTTCTGTTCACCCTGTTAACCATTCACATTTTACAGGGATATTTTAGAGTCGTCTCCTGTCGTTTTGTTTCGAAAGGCAATTAGATAACGACTGTTATTTAAAAAAAAAATATAGTGTTAATGAAGGGAAATAAACAAACAGATATTAAATGTGCAGTCTTTTTTTTTTTTTTTTTTTAATTTACAATGTCCGATACGGTGAGATATTTTTCCGGAGAAAAAATAAACTTTGATATCCGAAAATTTTGATTTTACTCACAACTGGACCTTCTCGTTTAATTCATTAGACTTTAAAGGGTTAAAGAAAGAAAAGTTCTAGTCTTCAAACGTGTTTCTCGGAGATTTCCAACCGCAGGCTAAACCAATTACGATGCAGGTAATTTGCCTTACGTTATTTGCTATTTCGATAAATCGTCTGATTGCACAAGTTTTTTCGCTGAAGACGTTGACCTTTATTGTCGTTATTGTTTTGATTGTCTGTATGGTGTTAAACACTTTATCAGCAGTATGTCATTTATATCACGGTGGCCAGTGTACCTATCCATATATACCTAGTGTTTGTCTTTACCAGTTCTAAAGAGGACATTTTTTTCAAGCAGTTTGCACATTTTCCATACGGGCAAAAACAAAACAGTCTTAGACGATTCGATAGGAATGAATTCTGCCGCAATATCCTTGAAAACAAGAGTTTGATGAGGCTGGAATTCGAATTTGTAACCCTGTTTATTCTGCTGCATTAAACAACACTTTTTTAAACCCGTACAAATTTGACATTGGTACGAAAAGGCTGTAGTTCTCTGGAAGAAGATACTGGTTACCAGGTTTGGTCGTTAAAAATCAGGATAATGTGTTAAAACTTTAACACAATTTACTCATCAGTATCATCCTCCCGCAGAAAAAAAATATAAAAATAGATAGATACATGTCGATTGGATGGATGGATGGATGGATGGATGGAAAGGTAAGAAATAGGTGGGTTGACGGACGAACGGACGGACGGACGAACGGGCGGACGGGCTGGCGGGCGGACGGACGGGCGGACGGACGGACGGACAGACAGACGGACAGACAGACAGATAAAAATAAAATTGCAAGTAATTGAAAATAGTTAGTAAGATATGTATGACATTGAAAGGTAAAAGGGCGTAACAACCGGTTCGCCTTTATTTTGTACAATGGGAGAACGTAAAATTCTTATATGACTGTCACATCTATTTAAAGTAGTATAACGGAAAACCTACACATTTATAGAGGAATTGTTCAGAAACTAGGGAGACCCACGGAGATTTAAAAAAATAATAACGTGCGCCCTAAAATTGGATTAGAAATTTACGGTTGATCTAATTTCAATATGCGGAAATGTAGAAACGATTGTCTGTTTGCTGTCTTCTGCCTGTCCTAAGTTTCCTGGAGCTGAAATGTAATTTGAAAAGAAATATAGCATCTACTTTTTTCGAAATGTGCCAAAATTCCAACGAAACGTGTGTGTGTGTGTGTGTGTGTGTGTGTGAGAGAGAGAGAGAGAGAGAAACAGACCGACCGACTAACAGACAGACAGATAGAGAAAACGGTCTTGGGTCAACCGTATACTCCCCCCCCCCCAAAAAAAAAAACAAAAACGGTCTGACCTGGAGCAAAAAAGAATTTATTCTTTAATCGTAGGTCACAACCTATCGGCATGCAAAATTCAGTGATAAAAACATTTTTCAAGTTTGGTAGGATTATAAAAATCTGAAAAGCCCGGACCCCTAACCTTTGAAACACCAAAGAAGCGAAGTCAAAATGGGCTGACTGGAACACAATGCAATATTCAGGATCAATTTGTTGACGATCGCACTTTTACCTTAAACACTAACTGACTGTCTGTGATGAAGTGCCCGTCAAGTGATGCCGAGAGTCCAATTAGGGAAGATTTTTTTTCATAAGAAGTGACTTCTAGTTCTTTACAACGGCCTTTCAAACAGAATAACTCTTGTACCAATCGGCACCTTCTTTTTTCCGACCGTAAATAAGAAGACTTTTGAAAACATCATATTTGAAAGAGAAAATGCTGATTTTCTATATTTAGCACAGTGTTTTCCACAATCTAAAAGATAAATTCCATCATATGAGCCGCGTTTGATTTGTCGCCTGCTATCGCTTTCTATATAGACAAGTCCAAAATTTTGTCCTCTGGTAAAGAAGGATTTTGAAAATATCGTTGCAAAAGGAAAAGAATCAATAAAGAGTATTTTCTCCATTTCCTACAATGGTTTCTAGGCTTTACATGACAAGGTTCATAATTTCGAGCCACATTTGATTTGTCGTCTGCAAATCCTTTCAGTTTGGACAAGTCCAATGTTACTTTCATCGTCTGGTTAACAGATAATATGAAATCGTTAGGGCGGAAAGGATGGTAACGAGGGAGTGAGAGGAAACAAGACATTTTATTTTAGATGTTCTGTCGCCGCCAATTAGATGGCTAGTCTTTAGAATATGAGCAAGTGTCTGGGGACAGGGGTTTTAATGCATCCCCGTAAAGCAGTTTATCAAGCAAGTCACCACATCATCATGGATCCATAAAATCAATTTTATCTTACAACCCATTGATATCATGAGATAGAATGGTCCTCGAACATGCACGGTATTTACCAAAGGCAAAAAGGTTTTGACCAAAGTCAGCCTGCGGGAACTGCGTTACTCTTGCAGCTGCATTAAACCCCCTTATCGCACAGCATGACTCAAATATGTTTACACCTAAGTTAAGAATCGCGGGTGAGTTTAAACACAAGATATATACGAAACTATATTTAGATTCTTTGCAGTGAATCGCATTTACTTGAATAACACAGATGAACATTTCATGAGGTATTTTTTTTTGCGAAAGAAAAGAAACTGCACGCTTACCTTCAGTTGAAGAGTGAAATTTTAGCGTTTGAATGACGGGGTGATCGTTTTCGATGGGGAAATTCGTCTCTCTCATTGAGACCAGGTTTGAGGTCATCGTACCTGTTTGAATCCTATCCCACGTAATTAATAGAGGACAGAGCGCTCTATTTTTTTTTTTTCGGTGAAAGATCGAAATTTATTTCATCGTGTGAACATCATCGATAATATTTTCACGACCGGAGCAGCCACAAGTGAAAATATTACCAATGATGTTCACAAGATGAAATAAATTTTGATCTTTCACCTAAAAAAAAAACACGAAATATTCTATTATTCTATTGATTTCATCCTAACCCCCTTTCCCCGTGGCGTACCCCCCCCCCCCCCACATAAGACTGCATTACACTATTAAGAAAATCGCGAGAAATGTAGGGTAAATGTGCGTAAATTACGTTTATTTTCGTCAGGTTGAATAGCACGCACTGTTTACCTGGGTAACCAGTGCGCAAGAACTTCTGTTTCCGTCTTCAATAGAAGAGTTACGGAAAAATTTATGTTAAATTTCACTGGTCGTAACCATGATTTATAAAACCTTATCCATTTCCCGATGAGTTACCGAAAAGCATGAAATAAATAGAGGATATTTGGTTTGTTTTTTTTTTTCGGTGAAAGATCGAAATTTATTTCATCGTGTGAACATCATCAGTAATATTTTCACGAGTGGCGCAGCTTCATGCTTCTAACCCTTTTTGTTGGGGACTTACATCAAAATCCAGTACAGTTCTTTTCGGTAATTCCGCGTGGCGTACCCCCTTGGCATAACAATATTACGTAAAGTGCGAGAAATGTAGGGTAAATTACTTCATATTTCCATCTGGTTGAGTGGCACGCGTCGCATTTTACCAGCTTAACTAGTGCGCGGGAACTACTGTTTCCGCCTTCAATTGAAGAGTTGGAAAATAAAATCGGTATTTTTCACTGGTTGTAACCATGAAATATCGAAAAGTATTTCACCGCTATTTCTCGATAAACTACCGGAAAGCACGAAATAAACGCCCACAATTGGTCATGTAGCATTACCACAAGTCATTGCAAAATTCTGGTGCAAAATTTAAAAATAGCTCAGAAAAGTTACGTGTCACTTTTCCGACATAACATTACAGATAGTTTTGTTTCATCCTAGGATTCTCTCTCTCTCTTTTTTTTTTTTTTTTGTTAGATGGTATGTAAGCTATAGGTTTGCTTAATGTAGTGATAAACATTTTTTTTTTTTTTAGTTTGATCTGATCATAGAAAATTGAAAATCCCTTTGAATCGATAAGACGTGAACTGTATAAAAAAAAAAACCAGTCACGTTTTGTAATGTCAGGGCCTATTTTGGTCAAAACAGCTCTGAAATACCGCACAGTGCAGATGAAAGATCAGGACACACATATCTTGGTCTAAATTTAGTGCTTGCTTAAATGCAATATCCGCAGTCCGTGTTATTTCGAAGAGCAGAATAAATAAATGAGGCTTGAAGCACAGAAAACAAATTGTATTTTGTAAGCACTAGACTACGACTTCCTTATACCTCTCAACTATTTACTATTCCATCCCGTGTTCAACGACACAAAGGGAAAAATCTTCGAAAACATTGTGGGAAAAAAGAGAAAATGCTGGTAACCAGCATTTTCTTCTTTTCCCACATTGTTTTATAGCCATTTGTATACATATGAGACCAATTTAGTAGGTCGTCTGCAAACACTTTTAAACTGGACAAGTCTAAAATTCGATCGTCTGGTGAAGAGGACAAGAGGCCCACGTGAATAAAATGAATCTACTTTAGCTGGTTAGAAGGGAAAACTCAGTTTTTTTTTTCCAGAATATGTAAAACTATGTGGAAAACTGTAGATTTAAGATCAGACTGTACGCTCCGTCTAGTCTTTGACCTACAGTGTTCAGCAATGTTCAACACTTTTTCTTGCGTGGTAAGGAATTGCCTATACGTCTCAAAAGATCTCTTCTGATTTTACCCTCAGCTAGTGACAGACAGAAACTAATATCTATATCAGTAATTGATAACTCTACATCAGTAATTACCAAGCCACTAATATCTCTTTATCAGTCATTAGTACCAGTATAAATTTTACTTTAACTGAAACGTGACATAGCTAAGACAAACTGGCCTGTTCTGATTTCGAAACCCTGTAGGTCAATGCCTGTATATTGCAACATAATTACGCTGCTGTAATAACATTCCTGTTTTAACACAGTATTTTATTTAGTGTTCTTTTTCGTAAATAGGCATTGAAAGATTGATTGATTGATTGATTCTTGAAATCAAGGAGTGAGCTCAAAGCCAAGCTTGGTCAATGGTCTTGCCGGAAATTGATGACAATAAATGCATTTAGGATTTTCCTTTATCGTATCTGAAGGAAGACTGTATTTTGTTCATTACGAGAGCAGTTAGTAACTTTGAAAGAGTGCTTTGCCTGTACAGAAACTGTGGGAATGCGTGGATAGCTGACTGTCTGTCGTGATATAAGGAAATTGATTTGAAAACAAGTTTTGTGAAAACAAGAAAGTCAACTGTGTTTTGTATGGCTTACACGATATTCAAGAACTCACTGAGCGGTTTTCGCTTGTCCTGGCAAGCCGATACAGAACATGTCTGGATGCAAACTTACGCAGCGCGGTAAGGTTCGCTTCGAGCAGATGATTTAAAACCATATGCTGAACAAAACAATGATTTTACAACCGTGAGGAAGTATGCTTTTGAAAGCATCGTGGAGAATGGAGAAATGCTGCTAACCGTCATTCATCTCTTTCCAGAAACATTTATTCCAAAACATTCCTACCGTTTGAAAGACGGACCACACCATTTCAACCTCATCTAATTTGTTATATGTGATTTCTTTCTGTGGAAATATGTCGTTTGTTTGAGCGAATCGCTTTTGGCCACATATAGTTGCATATATATCTCTCACTTATATTAGGATAGAATAGTCCCGAAATTAGGCTGTACCTTCTGAGCAGAAGCTGCACCGCTAACATAAGGTTTTTATCTAAAACAGGGCTTTGTCGAAATCACATTAATTACATTCGCCCCGACAACTCAGAGCGTGGATAGGTGCACTAGCCGTCGCTTTAGAAGAAACTATAGTTTCAAATTCTTGAAATACTTGAAAAGCAAACAATTACTGTATCAGCTTCAACTGGCCATAAAGAGTCCTATATTGCTAAAAGCGTGAAAGCTCAAACCAATAATACTAGTACATATTGTTTCTTCGACCGTGAGATGGATGTAGAATACGATAAAAGAATACTTTGACATTGCCGCAGGAAAGATTATTACCATGAGTATGTTGTGCTTGACGGCAAGCCTTTGTCGTCGGTATTAATAAGTATACAATGAATATAAAATTTGATATTCACATGGTATCTTGTTTTGTGTTTTATCATTACGTATCGGAAACTAGTGTCATGAACCATTCAAACGGTTCAACTTTTTCCAACTTCCACTTTCACTGTGAAATATAAATTATGGTGCTATGGCTGTTGGCAGCGACGTATGTTCAGCTCCAGAAACTAGGAGACGAAATACGATGTCGCCAACCTTCTATAGCACTGAATGTTGAACAGTGACTGAGGCATGCGATATGTCAAAAGACAAAAGTCTTAAACCTAAGAAGCGTACCTGTACAGTTCGGTTGTGACAATGGTCATAATGTAAAATAGTGGAAAAACATCGTCAGTATTTACCAACCTTTCTAATTTACGCTCGGAGTCTAATTCTCAAGAATTTTTGTAAGACAAGCATTTGAAGGAATTTGATAGTATACGAAAAAAAAAAAAAAAAAAAAATCAACGCCATAGTGGGTAACGATGAAGTTTTTCTTTGTTATTTTGTTAGCAGTACTCCTTTCTCTTTACAATGTTGTACACTATTGTCCAGCTCAGGAGAATAATGACTCGTTTTTGTTTGATCACGGGTTAATAGCAGACAGATCGCAATTATGCAATGATTAATACGAGACTTGATGTTACATAATATGTCTGCACTGGAGACCGATTATAGGGATTTCACAGGATTTATGGTGGTCCTCCTTGGCAAGGAGAACGAGACGTTTCTAGATTTGTTATCGGGAAATCTTTGCAATCTTTAATGTCCGCCTTGGTCACATTATATTGACCTTTGTGCACATAAGAAAAAGTCCGAGTGAGACACTCGTAAAACTAAGGACTGACAAGAATAACAGACCAATTGCTGTGATATGACCGAAATAATGATGAAGAGGTAACCAGCGTTTTCTCATTTGAACATCAATTTTCAGAGACAGGTTTCATCTTTTGAACCACGCTTACTTTTAGTACAGAAAAGTCTAAATTTGTCTCGGTGGTTAAGATAGATAAAAGATAGTTTGTGCTTTACGATAATTTCAATAAAAAACCCACCAGTTTTCCTTAGTAAAAGCCTAACTTAGTGTTCTTTACACGATTTTTTATTTGTTTTAAGACAGATTTATAAAAGACTTTGCTTTATACTAAGACTCAATTTAAAAGTTTTCTATGTGTCATACTGCTGCTACTTCCTGTGATATCAACTCAATACAATATGAGACAAATCTGCTCGTTTGTGTTCCATATAAAAACGGATGTTTGGTACACAAGGAAGGCTTTGAAGTCTATTATCAGGAGTAGAGAATCGTTCTTGTTTTATTATCAACGTTAAGGTTACTTTATGTCTTCTATCTATTGAAAATAATATAATGTATGTTACAGCAATATCAAGAGTGTTACCTTTGTCAGAGAGGGTTTTTCTATTGCTGAAATAGGGAGACGGGTCACATTTGTCACTATGTGGAATGATCATAAATCCATCATTTGATATGAGGAACTGCAGTATCAATGGTCTCACTCCCAGCCATTCTCGATATTGCATTGATAAAACCAGAAAACGAAAACAGTTGTTTGACATTACTACTGTTTAACGAATCAAAAGGATTGTTTGATGTTAAAAATAATGCTGTTGTTAAGCTTTTAAACAAAACGTCTTCCTATACATCACATCTTCAGGGCACTGGCTCCAACTAAGTCTAAATGATATATATTGCATAATTTTCTTTCGATCGCTGATTGCTGACAAAAGTAACATTTCTTTCAGATACATTAAAAAAAAAAAAAACTGCATTTAGGAAGACATTTGTCGTATCGAAATGTAGAAGTGGACAATCTCAATTAACTAGTACATATTTCACAGTCATTCTTTCCCTAGAATACTTCAGTGCTGCGTCTGCGTAAGATGCCTAGTATAGACGGCTTCATTAAAATCCAGGATGAGAAATTATTCGTAAATCGTTCCCTAGCCTATAATGAGCTCCAGGCTATTTCCAGTTACCCACTGGTACATCTGCCGTCAACAAAGTTGCGCCCACGAGACTAACAAGCGTTTCGACTGCTTCCGGTGGCACCTTGATCAAAGAAAGAACTTGTCTTCAGATAGAATAATTTCAGATAGAATATAATCTCTCTCGTAGCGGCTATAGGGTAAAAATACATCATAGACAGTATCGTTGCTCGAGAAGCCAGCTCCCCAACAAGGATATCCGTTTTGCTTTACTGACTTTGCAGATTATCAGCACTAAAAAAACATTCTGAGCCAATGAAAAAGACATTCTGGCAATTCATAGAGATAATTTGACTAAAACTATTGATAGACAGTGGGATAGAGTAGCTCAAACATCTCAGTTGATTGCACCGTAGGGATTTAAACTTATTTCATAATTTTACCTCACTGGCACAATGTAATCTTACTAAAAGAAAACCTCTGCCAATGCAGGTATAACAATACCGGTTTGAAGGCTAACTAAAAGCTGGGAGATAAATCGTTTGGAAATCAATCGCAAAACTAGAGTTTTCCAAAATAAATAGATTCAGGTTATTGTTGTTTAATAGCATGTATAAAGATCCATTCTTGCCAGGTCATACGGAAAATTGATAAGTGACATTACACCTCAGTGATTTAGTGTTTGTAACAGGGAAAACAAAACAAGCTAAGCGTGAATAAATACATCCACACGGGAGTTCTTCAAACGAAAACTGAGGTATCAGATATATTACATGTGTAAGAATTGTTACCGTGATATGTGCAGTATTCTGTCGTGACCAGAAATGTCAGTATCTGGATTCATTCAACTGACGACAAAATCCATCGGAATTAGACTGTTTGTTTCAATGATCTACGTTGTCTGACATCTGATACATGGAGTAAATCTGGCAAAAACAGCCTGTATTTACCTTCTTACATATAAAATGGATACTATATCATTTTAATCAGTAAGACATATTTTTTTCACCGCAGATGCCTCGATTTCCATTCAGAAACTTTATCTCATCAAGCTATATAGCTATTACACTGTTTCCAATCGCTGACAAAATATCTGCCTGTTATTAATAAGGTTAATGAACGTATCAAAAGTAGTTTGTTTTCATGGGGACAGTCCCAGGAAACTTAAAGACCCAGTGGCCGAGAAAAAGTAAACAACGCCGGCATTATAAAGCATTTCATTTTAAATCATAACATTTCAAGTATGAAAACTGTTGTGAGAATGACAATCTGCTTTTGAAACTAAGTGTTAGTCGCTGGCAGAAAAATGAATCGTAAAACTTGGTAAAAAGTTACCAACCGGCTTTTTCTTTTATTTACTTTTTTTTTTATTTTTTACCTGCTAACACTTGGACCGATTATACCATTACAGAATGTCAGATTCACATTATTTTTTTTTGCTTTTAAAGGATGTGATTTAAATTCAAATGCATTTTAACATCTACATTATTTACTCTTCGTCTCAACTGGGACTTTCAAGATAAAGTTGTTAAACGTTTGGAAATTTAGAAAGGTTTCAAATTGGTTAGCTTATTTTTGTAATTCGCGCTATACCACACAAAACAACATGTAGGGCCTACTCACAGATCTAAGGACGATCATGATTTTACCAAACCGGTCTTTAGTCTGTCAAGTCTAGTATTCCCACTAAAGGATTTTGAAAGCTTGGAAAATTAGGGAACATAAACAAAGAACTCCGTTTTCTGGTCTACATTTCAATTATGTTAATACTCATGCACCATTACTGTGCTTGTATTGATGAATCGAAACATTTCTTATTATGGTAGTTCATATGTTACTAAAAATTGTTCTACTAATATGGAATATCTTTCATGACAAAGCCGATACTAAGCATTGTAACATAAGTCTTGCCTGATTACACACCCGAAATATCTGTCGCCAATAATTACAGAAGGCAGTAGATTCACTTTAAGAAGACTGTTAAAGACCCATTTTCGAACATTCCAGTGATCATAAGTCCCTTCTGAAATAAGCATTGAAACAAATCTTGGGAAAAGAAGACAATGCAAGTAACCATCATGTTTTCCTTTTCCCACAATGATTTCTACCAAAACCTTAATAGCAGATCATAGCACCTGAGCCTCATGTGAATTATCATCCATGCGTATTTTCTGTCGACAAGTCTAAAAGTATGCCTTCTGATAAAGCACTAACGTTCAAACTTCTAAAATATTAATTGTACATGTTCAGCCCGAAGGATGAAGACCGCTTTCGGCCACGAATCTCTCCACACAAGTTACATGAAGATAGACCTATTCAAAATCCAGATTTTAAATACTGTGCTGTTTGATCTTGAATCTACAAGGTCATCATAAAAACATCTTACTCTAATCACCTCGAACTGTTTACTAAACAATCCTGTGTTTAAACAACCATAGCGAAGAAAGCTTTTGAAAACATTATTGGAAAGGAAGAAACAGCTGGTAGTCACCATTTTGTCTTTTCCAAAAATGTGTTCTACCCCTTTAAATACATGAGTTCTGTCATAAATTGCAATTTGGGTAAGCAGAAACCTTCTGATCTTTTTATTATTATTATTATTATGAGAAAAGCACAGAATTTGACTTTGATGGTAAAGTCTCAAGAATGCAAAACCGAAGCATTTTTAACCAACAGAAAGGTGATGTCTCGTGCGATAGAATTGCGGGAAAAAATACGACTATTTTGAAACACATCAACAGTTTTTAGGTTAAACAGAAATAAAAAAAAACGTTATGTTACTTTGACGCAAACGGTTTCAACTTGGCACATGCCTCACTCCATACTGTACAAGAGCTACGTTTAGATTGTTAATCCGGTATACGTTACTGTACACTAACTACGTGTAAACTGTTAATCCGGTATACGTTACTGTACACGACCTACTTGTAGATTGTTAATCCGATATACGTTACTGTACACGACCTACGTGTAGATTGTTAATCCGATATTATTAGTTGTACTGTCAGGTGGCAGGGGACTTGGAAACTTGTTCACGGCTGTGGCAAATCATGTCGCCCCGGGCCGAAGGCTAGGTGGCGACATGATTTGCAACAGCCGTGAAGAAGTTTCCAAGTCCCCTGAAACCTGACCTTCGGCTCGGGGCGACAAGATTTGCCACAGCCGTGAACAAGTTTCCAAGTCCCCTGCCACCTGACCGTACAACGAATTTATTAAACTGCAAAGTTTTACCATTCCAATGTGCGTTAAGCGAAATTGACCTGTTTTTTTTTTTGTTTGTTTCAAAAATTGAGTACGCTGACGAAGTAGAATTTCCCTTCTGAGTGCCCCAATTCAATGAAAACTCACGTCACTGGGAACTGACGTCACTGAAACCTTGGTAAAACGTGCAGTTTGGTGCATAATCTTGATGTTAATCTTGACCGACGCCGCCATTTTGGATGTTGTATTGAAAGTGTAGTCATGTATACGGGGCTCCCGAAAGGGAAACTGCTTTTACGTGGGTTTTGCCAGTGTACATAATATATATGTTCGGGGCATATTATCCAATCAGATCACGAGAAATTTCTTTGCAGTACATGACCTACGTGTAGATTGTTAATCCGGTATACGTTATGTTAATGTTCAGATTTTCAGTTAAGAGCTAATGCAAGACCTATTAAAAACAAAAATTACCACCAATCACATAAAGAACGAAATGGAAGGAAGATATATTCTTTTCTTTCCGTGTAGAAAAGAAAAACGATGATTATGATTGTTGTGAGAGTGGGTAAGCAGTAGTTATTTCTTTCCACAGAGTTATATATAATAGTCCAGAGTGGACGAATAATAATTCGTACATGTTTGGTTATGGTTAAAATCAAACAGTTCGAAATCCCACAGTGATTAATTTCAAGACTGTTCGTTACATAATATGTCTGGATTATTCTAGCATTAGAGAACGGTTATAGAGATTTCAGATGATTTAATAAGGTCCTCCATGGCTAGGTCGATGAGAAAATTATAAGACTTGTTATCAGGAAACCCAGATCCGATCTTTGATGGCTGTGCTGGTCACAAGATTTTGTCCTAAGTCAATGCAAGGAGAGTCCCAGCCTTGTACTGGTGAAACTCAAAAAAGACAGGAATAAGCGGGCTATTAGTTTAAACATATTTATTTTACATCGATTGAGAAACAAGTTCTTACAACTTATACTAATCTCTCTCGATTCTGCTTCCTGGGAACTACACCAGTACTCGCGCCGAGTGGACCAATGAAGGATCCCAAAGTTGACACCCGCTCCCGTGTATCGAACTCGGGACCTTAAGGATACGAGGCCGACGCTCTATCTCACAACCACGGACACCAGCGGGCTCTTGTTGTGATATGACTAACATAATGTTAAACTCCGGCTATAAGACTTAAAAATGGGAGCGTTTTACAATAATTTCAATAACATTTTGTTTTTGTTTTTTTCTGTCGATTAATGTGTATGTAACAAAGAGATATACCTTGAGTGACAGTTTTGTCAAAGACGTTTTTTTTTGAGGCGAAAGGGCGGATCACATTTAATTTGTCACAGTCTAGATTATAGCATAGCCATCATATAATGCTCAGAACTATCCCCACTCCCAGCCCGAACCATTCTTAACATGGCATGAATAAAACATGATCAATCCGATAAAGAAAAAATCACAAAATATAGCCTCTAACTTATGCTTAACGAACTGAAAGAGTTGTTTGATTTACCGATATGGATATTATAGATTTTTGCCGTTCACCAACAAGGTTGTTGTTAAGCTCTTTATGCCAAACTTCGTTCCTTGACACGAGTGCTCTAGGACATTGGCTTCAATTGAACTCAGATAAGATATCAGGCACGCTTGTCGATCGTTGATTGCCGACAAAAGTCGGCTCCGTGATCAAGGCGAGAACTTGTTTTTAAATAGACTCTTATCGTAAGCGAGTCAGTCTCTCTCTCTCTCTCTCTCTCTCTCTCTCTCTCTCTCTCTCTCTCTCTCTTTAGAAGCAGCTGACAGAGACAGATGTCTAGGCAGTATCTTTATTCGAGAAGCCAGTTTAACAACAAGGATGTTCCTAAATCTTGGATAGGTAAAGATTAAATATTAGTTGGGTAGGTCATTATCTATGACAAAATTCACTGAAATCTTGATAAATCTTTTCTTTGGTAAGACATTTAAGTTAAGTTTTATTCTTCTGAATTTATTTTACAGATTATCAACACCGATCAATACATATTTTGCTATGTTTACTGGCAATTCATGGAGATTACAGAACTGAAACTATTCAGAGATAGTCGGGGTGTAGACCAAATAAAAGTTTGATTCTATTGCATGGTAAGGATTAAGAGGTATGAAGTCTGACTAAAAGCTGGTAGAATAAAAATATTTATGGAATCAACTGCGAAGCTGAAATATTTTCATTATAAATAGACCCGATTTTAAAGCTGTCTGATTGCATGTCAAGGCTCAGTTGTTGTCATGTCAAACGTAAAAAGTGAAATACGTCTTTATACCTCAGTGACTTAATGTTTGTAACGGAAAAAGGAAAGCAAACTAAGCGTGAAACGACATTTACAAGGAAATTCTACGAACGAAAATCGTGGTCTCGAATACTTTGAATATCTACGAGTTATTTCCATGCTATGCACAGTACTCGATGCAAAACAGGTCAAATAGATCAAAATCAGATTACACTATGCAGTCTGAACTTGTATCGCCAGTTTCCGACATATTTTGACATTCTGTCCAAAGTTACCATGGAACGGCTTTGTCTTGATTTATTCACTCACTTAAAGTGTACATTACAATTAAAATATGTGGTTTTGAATCTACACTGTTCGATATCCGAAAGGTAATCTTACTGGAGGGCTTCTATATTGCCTTCTGACACAGAAAATGGCCAGTATATCAGTTTTACAGTAAGAAACACGTATTTTTTGACGCGATTTTCTCAAATTTTATTCGTTAAACTGTTCTTTTGTATGAATATTGTGTGCCTTTCCACATCATGCTGTATAGCTGTTAATTCGTAACTGTTATATCATCTTTTAAGCAGTTAAAGTGTTTATAAAAGAACAGTTCCATAGATACAGAAAATTCCACTTCTGAGAAGATTAAAAAACAGTAGTTACATTTTGTCTAGAATCGTGTAAAGCTGTTTCCTACGGCTGATTTAACTCTTGCCTGTTATTAGAAGGAATATGACCATTATCAAAATTAGGTATTTTCTTAAAAGCCGCTTTCTGAGCAAATGTAGTTGTTAAACGTTTTAACAATGAATGGGAGAACGTCTCTGAATGGCGCTAAACCACAAACAAATAGTTACTTATCTAAAGATGGTGAAGTTTTAAGTTGACTAGCCTACTGCGTTGGTTCTAGACATTCCAAACAAATATATGTGATACCTAGGGCAGCTACGGATTGACAAGAACTTCAAGACGTCCATTTACTGGTCTATTTTTTAGTCACGTTCCTATTCATAGACCATTCTTTTACTTGTTTAGTTGAATGGAAATATTTCTTAGTACTCTATATAATAACTCGCTTACTATAGACAGCCTTACTAATGTGGATTGTCGGTCATGAGTCATGACAAAGGACTGCTGTGAGACTTTTTACATCTCAAATTATGTGTTTTGCTATGCAAAGAAAAAAAAAATACATTTTTAATTCTGGAAACCATTACGGCAAAATCTTCATAAATGACACGTTCATTTGCCTCTATTGACACATCTGTAAGGAATCCATCTCCAGAAAAAGAAGAAACTCAACCCTTCTAGTGATGGTATAACTAAGACAGGTTCAGTAGCATGTGATATGTCAGACTGACAGTGGATTTATTTTGTAGTTAAAACATCAGAAATATGGTTGACAGAAAATTACATATTTATCGTTGCGCCTTATTAATTTTTACTCGTGGTACAGAGGGTAAATACCAAATACAAAATGACTATTCAACAATTATAACGAAAGGCAAATGATTAGTTGTCAATCCAATTTAATATGATATTGACTGAATTCGGCAACCACATCTTTCGTTCAGTGCAGATTTACAATAACAGAGAAGCTCTAGTAACACAGACCCACACTGCCATACAAGTTTTCCACGATAAGATGAACAAATTACTCTCTTTCAGGACTTATATCACACTAAAAGCTGCATTTAGTCAAATACCAATGGGGGTAATACCCGCCATATGGCAAGTTCATATCGCCGACAGTTTGACTAGAAAGGACAACCGAATACACCAGAGTCTGGAAATACATATTCAATGGGAAAAATGATGCAAACCGTCTTTAGTATTGCTCAAAATAGGTCATTGCCTACAACAGAAAAATGTACATCAAAAGGGAGTGGTCGTTCTCACGGATGTCAGTGTGCCTCAAATATTTCCCACCGATACTCAGACAGAAGGAGGCAGTCTCATTATTAACCTTCTGCCTGACTCGGTCTAATGCTATATGAAAAAACGCTCTGCTCTCCATTTCAGTCGAAGATGAATCTGCGACCAAATGAATTTAGTTTGCGGTAGACATTTCCTGATATTTAACAAAGCATATCAATTGGATATAAGCAGATATAGCCTGTTGACCTATGTCATTTTCTCCACAGTGAATAGTCAGATAATCTGGTTCATCTTGCAACGTCAGTAAGAGCCCCAGCAAAGGAAAAAGCCGTTTAAAGACCAGCCCGCTCCTACCTTGCCAAAAATGTCAACCCCCGTCCATGGGTCCAGTTCACGTGTCTGTTTCTGGCATGGCAGAAAAGTCTATTCATGATGGATGAGCCAACTATCCACCCTAACTTGAGATGACTTGCAATACTCGAAAGAGCCATCAGCTCAATTATCTAAGCAAATACACGCATACACTTGAAATTGTTTACGGGATATAACTGAAAATTATTTTGATGCTAAAACATCCGATGGAGTTCTAATGTAAGACTTAAAAGCTGCCGACTTCCATATATCTGAATATCCTGAGCCGTTGCCCGATTGTAAGAAGCAAATGTCGCTGCCCTAAAACGGAAAGAAGGGCTCTTAAGATTAGACTTTTGGAAGCCTAGAGTGCAAAGCGACTTCTTCAAGACAGCAGGAAACTGATATCGACAAATTAGTTAGCCATTTATGTGACGAATCAGGCTTTGCAAGTTACAGATTTTCATTCGCTTCACTGTACATGTACGTGTAACCCAATATAAGAAATAATGGTTACAAGTCCTGTCTCATGTTGATCTATTTTAGAAAATCTCCAGAATACTGATAAATATTTTCTTCCCTTTTTTCTGTTTGCAAGTCTGATAAACGAACTACATGTCACTCATCCTTTAAGGTAGAAAAAGCAAGCTCGCCTAACTTGAAAACCCCCAAAAATACTAAGCAATAAATGGCCTCAAATTTTAAGCCAAGAATTGGGTCCTACCGGAAAACGGCTTTTATACTCATATGACCAAAGAAACTTTGTATTGTTTGTATTAGGCTGTATCGATATTATAGCACAGGTTCACCGAACTTGATTCACATGCTCTTGATTCTAGCCGATGGTGAGGACTGGAACACAAGTCTTGCCTGATTACACACCAGACATGTCTAGCGGTAACCATTTACAAAAGACAGTAAGATTTGCTTCAAGCAGACGATATAAGACCGCCTTTCGAACAGTCCAGTGATCTTACGATCCTAAAGAAATAAGCAATTAAAAAAAAAAAAGTCGGAAAAGAAGATAATACTGGTAACCATTTTCTCCCTTTTTACCACAAGTGTTTTACCATTCTAAAGACAGTGCATTTGAGTCTCATCTACGTCATGTCATCTGTGATCGTTTTCAGCAGACAAGTCCAAATCTCTGGAGAAGAGTTAACGTTCAAACTGCTAAAAACGAATCGGAAACAATCAGTCCACTACTACAGTACCAGGATCATAACAATGTCACACAGGATAAGAATGTCAAAATCAACCTGAAAAAATTAAAAAAAAAAATACATACATTGTTATGGGATATCACTCCTTCCTTACAGCATAGATTCTTCTCATATTAAAACAAAACCTACTAACTGCGTTAGGAAGAATACTCTTTAGCGCAGTGGTCAGTGTATTGGTCTTTTGTGCCTCAATAAACGAGGATCTTCACAGCACAGGTTCGAGTCCCAACCAGGGCGGTTTGTACTTCAGCAATGCATTTGTTACTAACTTTAATGTTCGTAAGATGGGGGGGGGATGTGGGGGATCGTCCGGGATTGGCAGTTGAGCTATTTGTTGTCTAAATGAAAGACCTACTGCCTTATTGGGCTTTATGCCAACAAAATCTTTCAGAGGGGATGTGTTACGGGAGATTCTTCCGGTATAAAATAAATACCCAGCAACTGCGTCAGGGAGAACTGTCTTTAGCTCAGTGGTTAGTATATTGGTCTTTTATGTCCCCATAAAGGAGCATCTTCACCGCACGGATTCGAATCCCAGCCGGAATGGTTTGTATTTCAGTTACATATTTTTTGCGAACTTTCATTTTCGTAAGATAATACATACATACATACATACATATATACATTGAACTAAGTCGTTATTTTAAATTCACAGCGAAATGTCCCATTTTGTATGTTGTCTTCATCGTGTGAAAAAAGTCGTTATTTTAAATTCACAGCGAAATGTCCCATTTTGTATGTTGTCTTCATCGTATGAAAAGAAGGATGGCCATACATGTTTTATGGCATAGAGTATCTTTTGGTTAACAATTCACGGTAGCCATTAAAACATGCCTTACCGTGTAGTGCAGCCTTTTCACACCTGTCAGAGTATAATAAAACTTTTCAGGTAAAACTCATTTACATGTACATAATAGGAAGCCATATCCACAAAAGGAGATAAGCATGTGTGAAAGACAATATATGTCAGGAAACAATAACGGAGGAAAATTAACAAGTAGAATGCTTGGTGGGACTTAAAGCGCGTATTTGGACAGTGTAGATCAAAATCAGAATACACATAATGTGTAGTCTGTTTTTAGGTACACTTTCCAACAATGAGACTTTTAACGTAAAAAGAACCCCACAGAAACAAAGAAATCACAAGTGTTGAATTTTGTTAATGTTGGTTTAAGAGACCTGTTTGATTTATTTGGCTTTTGAAGGGTTAACGTTGGTGATAAACAGATCAACATCAAGAGACACACTGGACAGTTGTTACAAAGAGCTAGAGGTTGTGTTCTCTACAAATGAAATTTAAGTTCAGCCTTCAATGATCCTCAACATAGATGAAACTGGTGTGAACAGAGAATATTCGCCACTCAAAAAAGTCTGCAAGAAGGACACTGTTCCACAGAATATTACGTCTTCCAGGTCAGCAACAGTCACTGCGATAGCTGCTGGGAATGCTGCAGGCCAAAGTATCCTTCCATATTATGTATTTCCCGGACAGAGGTGTAACGAAGACTTTCTTACAGGGTCTTGTTTAGGTTCAGCTCGTTAGATGTCCAAGACATGTTGGTCGAATTCTTACATATTTTTTAACTATCTCATCTAACATTTTCTGGAGTATGTTACAACACCTGGGAGTGAACACCTGACTCTTACACTATATGACGAGCACAGATTTCACATATCTCTAACTTTAACAGAATGGGCAAAATGATATATTATTTTGTGCTACCCCCACATTCAAGCCGTCTGACCCAGCCCTTAGACGTCAGTATATTTGGACCTTTCAAAAAGATGTTTTCCCGAGAATGCAAGAAAAACATGAAACTTAATCCTGGAATTAACATAACCAAGCATGATATTTGTGCGCTAGCAGCAAAACCTTACTTAAAGGCATTAACCCCATGGAATCTTATTTCTGCATTTAGATGTACTGGAATATACCCATTTTGCATACCGTCATCAGTGATGTTCAAGTGTTTCCTGCTACCATTTATGATGATTGTCATGATGAAGCTGATGACAAAATACTCAGATTAGTGCTCAGCCAGCTCGAAATACAGATGTTTCTGCATCTGTGGATCTCTTCTCTACGAGAACAATTACAGAGACCGTAAAACCTAAATCCAGAAAATTCATGCCACTATCCAAAGTTTGTGTACTACAACACACGAACACTGAATTGCTGACAACTACAGACAAAAGCAAGTCACTTAAACAGGATAAATGAGTTACTGTTAGCCAAACAAAGTAAGACCTAGCAGAACTGGACTTGGAAGGAAAGATGGTCCCATCCCACTTGACATGGCAGAAGACACAGAGTCGGAAGTTGACGAAGAAATTACTGATGATGAAAAATGTTGTGTTTGCAATAAAGAGCAACCGACAAATTTGGATAAATATCCATATATAATTATAGTTTCATGGGGTAAATGCGATAAATGTGCACACTGGACCTACTTAAGGTTCTGCAGCAATGTGCTGGTCCTACGCCGTGACAATGAGTTCGTATGTCCTCAGTGTCAGTCGGATAATAACTGACTAAAAATACCAAAACTGAACTGCAAACAGTGTTTTCGTTGAAATTGAGATGTTATCAACAGGTTATTGAGATAAAATATACTGAAAAGTTTTTATTTTCCACAATACTTACATTAATTTATTAAACAGAGACTGTGCATTCTGTTCCATTTGTTTTGGCAATGTTTGAACTCCATAATGGTATGAAATCAGAGTTCATTGAATTTGACATGGCTACCGATTGTTGACATATTTGTTGCTGCATAATGATATTTAACGTAAAATTTGGCCATATAAAGACAGTAAAAACTTGTTTGGTGTGACATACACTTTAATCAATTTAAGTGTTTAAAATTTGCATTACATTCATATGTTAAGAGTAAGAAGATCGATACAGTCGGGTTCCAGGCTAAAGGTTATCGAACATCAAAGCAAGACCAAACTTTTGAATGGAATGAAGATATCGGTATTTAATGGTATGAACAATGATAAAAATTTGTTAAAGGAAACGGAACATTTTCTTGTAGAGAGTAATCGCTCTTTCTTTTCACAAATGTTTTCCATTATCATTCAAGTAATGAGTTCTAGGAGTCGTATTTATTTAGCAGTGGTTTTATAGCAGACTTGTCACAATCGTGCAATAAATAACCTTTGCTAGTAATACGAGTTTGAACGACCCTGAGGAAGAAACCATTTAAGACATTATGGGAGAAAGTGGAAATGCTAGTAATCAGCATTTTCCTTTTTTTTTTTTTCTCCAAAAGTGCTTCTACCCTTTCATAGACAATTCTAAAATAATTCAGTCACTTTGGATTTAATCTCTGCAAATGCTCCCTTTGAACGGGTCAAAAAATGTGTCGTCTGTGAAAAGATTGATACGAGACTGTTGCATATCATGTCTGGATTACTCTAGGGTTAGAGAACAATTGCAGTGATTTTACAAGACTTATAGTGAGTCCTCAATGGGTGATTTACATGAGCCATACTCTGTGAAAAGGGGTTTCATGCACTTGCAAAAAGTAGGCCGGCCTGGGTTGAAACCTTTTGCTCCCGGTCAATTTTCCGCATGCCACAGGATCATTCCAGCTTATGTTTCAATTGGTTGTTAAACAAAATGGATTTTATGGATCCGACATTATAATGGTCTGCAACACGCGAAAAGGGATATTCGGACATTTGCGTAAAGTGTCGTCTCGGATCAGCCTGCGCAGTCCGCGCAGGCTGATCCGAGACGGCACTTTACGTCACCATTTAATTTTGTCCTACAGTAGACTTGCGTGAAACAGAAAATCACACACAATTAATAAGTGTTGTCTCGGATCAGCCTGTGCGGACTGCGCACTTTACGCAAATGTCCGAATGTCCCTTTTCGCATGTTGCAGGCCATATTATTATGATGACGTGCTTTGTATGATGCATCTCGGAGATGCACGAAACCCTGTTTTGCCAGAGCGCCACTCAGATACCAAAAAACCTTAGATTTTTTTTTATCAAGAATTTCCTGGTCCGGTCTTTGATGACTGCACTCCTCACACAGACGTGACCTTTGGGTAGGGCACATAAAGTCCCGGTCTGACAATGCTTAATAAAGAATAGACATACAACAGCTGCTATGATATTATTTCAATACGAGCTGACATAGATCCACTATCGTGATTTTAGGGCTGTCTTTAAAGCCGGATATTCGGTACACCAAGGATACTTAGAAATCCATTATTCATTGTAGGAAATGATCCGTGTTTACAGCATCTTAATTTTTACATGATTTTGACTTTTATTTTTTTTTTTTTTTTTTTAATTAGCTCTACGGGCTGAAAGCCAGCAGAGCTTATGTCATGGCGTGGTTTCCGTCGTCCGTCTTTCCATACGTTAGTCTTTTTGGTGTTTACGCGATAACGTCTGCATTTATGTTCGGATTTTAATGAAACTTCCACAGTTTGTTTATATCATGAATAGCTTGGATCCTATCTATTTGGAAAAAATCCGACAAATAGTAAGGGAAAAGTGGCTATTTAAAAATGAAAACATACAATTCTTGTTTACACGGTTAAGGACGCATTTGTGATTTGATTTTCATGAAACTGTCACAGCTGCCTTATATCAACAACAGCTTGAAGCCTATCGATTTTGAAAAGATCTGACAATTATTTAGGGAAAAGTAGCCATTTAAATTTGAAAATATACTTTTCTGGTTAATGCAATTTAAGCGGCATTTTGGTTTTAGTTCTTTTGAAACTTGCACAGATCACTTGTATCATCAAATGATTGAACCCTTTCAAAAGAGGAAGAAAATCCAGCTGTCAGTTTAGGAAAACCAAGCATTTGATGACTTAGTCTTGTTAACTCAACACAATCCGTATTATTGGTCACATTTCTTTGAAATTTACAGGGATTGTTTGTAATGAGTCCTGAAACCCTATTGAATTTGGCTGGATCCCAAATTTGAGAAACTGCCCTTCAATGATTTCACTATTTTTTCAATTCACCGTGCTTACTTACGCTGTTTTATTGGGTTCAAGCCCAGTTGCAACACCCTCTTTTGCGTGTGTGTTTTTGTTTTCCTCCTTTTTGCATGATGAATTAGATGCTAGAAAATAAGCAAACTCTCTGCCAGTAGAGCAATTCAGGCCCTAAGGGCTTCTTGTCATCATTAAGGAAGGCAAGTGTTTCTTTTCTTTTTTCTGTTGATAAACATATACGTATAAATACTAGGAGTGACACTTTTGTCAGAGAATTTTTTTCTGGTGGTATGTGGACGGGTCACATTCGATTTGTTACTATGTAGATTGACCTCAAAGCCATCATCTAATGGTAAGACCTTTAGTATCAAATGCTTTAATCCCAACCATTCTGGATATTGTATGAATAGAGCTATATCAATACGAAAGAGAAAAAATCGCATGATGTAACTGTTGTTAACGAACTGAAATAATTGTTTGATTTACCGATATTGATATCATTCATTTTTTTTCCCCATTCATCAACAAGAGAGTTGTTAGGCTCTTTATACATGAGGTCTTTTCTTGGCATCCAAAGGATCTTTATTTCAATTGAATTTAGATAAGATATTTGACATAACTGTTTTTTCGATCGTTTATTTCTGGATAACCCAATGTCTTTATGATACATTTCAAACAAGCTGCAATGACAGCACTGTATTGTATCATTATAACCGACCGTAGGTGGGAGATTCTAGATAATACATATCTCCAGATCTCATGCTCTTAGTGAACACAATTTTATACTGCAGCTGCTTTTACCTAAGGTCTACAATATAGACGGCATCAGGACTTTGAATACCGAAACTACTCGTGTGAGCCTCGGGATATTTCCAGGTATTCACCGGTAAACGAAGGGTTTACAAAGTTACGTCCTACTTATCGTAAGCAGTAGGTACAAAACTTTTTGATGGTTTCGGGTGACTTTTTATAATCAAGTAGAAAAGTTGTTTTCAGAAAGACTAATGTCATAAATTGTTTTTTTTTTTTCAATACGTACAAAACTGGCTAAAATGTCGTTCGAGCAACCAATTCAGCGACAAGGCTCTTCCTGCACCTAAGTAGGGCAAAAGGTTAAAAAATGCAACTAACACAGGCCGTTAACGATTGAATGCCACCACCGATATACATTACATTCTGTTAATATAATACCGAACAAAACTTCTAACCAAACATTCTTATTTTCAATTTATATCATAATTGATATGCAACAGAATTTCTAAAAAAAATGACTTGATAAAGGATTGAATGTGACAAAAAGTTTTTCAAAATACAATTTCGTTGTTTTTATTCTCTTAAGGGTAAAAACAAATTTCATTAGTGCTATCCTTAACAGTTTTTTTCACAGTTGTAAGGTATGGTAAAATTTTGTGAAAATCAAGTGAGACATCCATTCGTATCGATAAGTTTGACATCGACGGCGCATAGAGTTTGTACACATAATTAATATCCATGTTTGCGGAAGCTGGTTCTACGTGTGCACAAGATTCCTACTCTAGGACTGTAGGATTACTGTAGGATTCACCTGTAAAAGGAGACTCCAAACACGTCGGTTTTTTTCGCCCAAAACATGTTCGATGGTATTGAAATCCGAACTGCGTGGCTGTCAATACGTAACTTAACCATGGATATTAAGCATTTACTTAATAGTTTCGTTTGCAGTACGTGGCCGAAGCGCATGCACGGTTGTCTGGCATGCAGAGCAGCTTGCAGAGACGAGTCCCTACAAGTTTAGCAGAATTGAACGACTATGGACACCAACCGTTTGTTCAGCACTTTCAGTAGCAGTTTTCTTATATAACATAGGACTATTAAGCAATATTGGCGTCCGGTTGTTACTTTTCTTCTCGGGCGCCGAGGCATAAGTGACTGAACCCCTGACGTTTTAAACTTTGCATGATGTCAATCAAATTGGCAACCGTCAGGGGGAAAAAGAATAACGATATGCATTTGTCAATTTATACTCGGAAGACAGAGCATTTATTTAGAAAAATTCAATGTTTGAAAGAAGCCGACATTGCAGTTATATACTGAAATATGCCCGGAAAAGCAGTGACATACTGGGTTCAATGTATCACATGTCATGTGACGCTAAAGTCAAGGGTCACAGAAAATGATAAAGTAAACATGCCAATGTATTATGGTTACTTTCAGAGTGATTTAATAACGAGAGAAAATATGTTGTTAAACTCATTACAGAGAGTAATTACAGATATGTTAAAGGACCTGAATCCAGTTCTTTTTATAATTCTAAGCCACTGAACGTGCTCATTTTAAACGAAATAAATCTTCTGATAAATAGACATGAAAAGCAAGAGTGAATTTAAAAAAAAAATAAAACCAAAATGTCATTATGAAAGTACACCACTGATCAGCAAACCACGGTCTACAGCAGTCAAAGGCGGCATGTTTAAAGCGTTTTAAATTATTTATTTTTCAGGTACTTCAATTGACTCGCTACGTAAAAAGATTAAAAATATTGAAAAAAATCAAAATCTACTTGTTAAATGCTTGAACAAGGAGTTAGAGATTATTAGAAATGGTTCACAGATTTCAGAATATGGTTCACAATCGGGACAAGCAACGGATAATATACATGTATATTCATGTCTAATTGTAATAAATGTTTCAGCAGAATGGACTCTAAAGCGTTGATTCCAGACATTTCACTCAAGAACTTAGACAGAGCAGACCTAGATGTACTGGTCTATTTTTTTATCATGTTCATATTCACACAAAATTCCTAAACTTAAAAAAATGAATGGACTTTTTTCTTTGTTATTAGTAAATTGGTACAAGGCCTACTATTATAAAATGTCGTTCAAGGCTTGGCAAAGGCCTATTGCAGGTGTGATACATGTCAAAGTATGCTTGTTGTACAAGAAACATCGTTCGGATTTAAATCTGAAAAACAATAAGAAAGAATCCGAAAAAATAACTCATTCATTTCCCTATATTTAAACTGCTGTATTGAGCTCATCTCGAAAGAAGAAACTAAAACCTTCTGATGACGGTATAATGAAGAACAGATTACAAGCGTGTGATATATCAGACTGACAGTGGATTTATTGTGTGGTTAAATCATCAGAAATCTGGTCGACAGGAAATTACATATGCATCGTTGCGCCTTATTAATTTCTCCTCTTGTTGAAATCCTCCTTAAGAATTCCGATGAAAGGTTCCTGTGCCTCGTTCTCGCTCCATGTTTTCTAGTCATTGCAAATTGCAGTCTATTCCAAGTTCCAAAAGACAAGCCAGTTTCGGGCAATAGGATGGCTAGTCTTGAAATCAACGGGTCGAAGAAATATGCAGAAAATTGAATGAATACTAGATCTATCCCTTTACGTACAACGTCTTAGTTACATACAGATATGGATCTGTGTCTTAGTACATACATGTATCTTTTTAATGCTTATTGTCAACTTTGTGACATCCGATATCCTTTGTGGAAAGGGTAGATCAAAATTATTCTGCCTGTCGATGTAATCTTATTTAGCTCTTTACCTTCCGAAGACCAAACTGTTAAGAAGGCTATTTGTTCCGATACCCATTTTAAACCACCAAGTAGGTCCTAAACCACAGCTGTTTGCGCTGATCATTTTATTTCGGACATTTAAAGTTGAAGATCCTGTTTGTGCTAAATGATTTCTTTGTTGTTTTCATTCTGCCAAAGCATTCTTCGATGGTGTATTGGTTTTGGACTGCATGTGAATCCCCTCAAAATATACCACGGTGGTTGTTAGGTTTGAATGTTTGCTTCGACAGCGGCAGGTTATAGGTTCAACCTTTGACTGGATCACACAAAAGACCAGAAACCACTGTGGTTTAATTTCCCGTGCAATATGTTTAGAATTTAAGAGATAACATTACTATTTTCTCCCACCATCGACGGGCTCTGACATGTCCTCATCATAACGATGTAGTGATAGTTTATCACGATCATAGTGGTTGATTAAAGAGATGAAGAAAGGAAAAGGAAAAAAAAGAAGAAAAACAAGAAGAAAAACAAGAAACCACAACTGGTTCTGCAAAAACGACATTCACTTTACCATAATACGCCCACCACATTCGCTTGAAAACCAAATGATAGGGCTCCAATCAGGCTAAAAAGCAAGGGGACTTAAAGTCTTACCTGGATAGAGTTATTGTGGGTAAGCGTCAGAGCTTACATTAGAGGTTTTGTATTCCAATCCCGCGATAGCAGTCGTCAACCTCTAGGACATTCGTCATAATGAGTCGGCGTTCCAGAAAGCAATTGCCGAGAGAAATTGCTATAAGCTGCATATATGTTGCCTTGCAATCGATGTAAATACGGTTTCATTGACAAGGATATTTCAGTCAAAGATGTGTCTACATAATTTCAGTGTCTACAAGAAATGATGCTAGAGACTAGTCAGATTGCGGACTGCTGAAGACATAGAGGATATTTGTTTTTTTCGGTGAAAGATCGAAATTTATTTCATCTCGTGAACACCATCGGTAATATTCACTCGTGGCTGCGATGGTGTTCACTCGATGAAATAAATTTCGATCTTTCACCGAAAAAAAAACAAATATTCTATTTATTTCATGCTTTTAACCCTTTCTGGGACGAACTTTATCAAAATCCAATACAGTCTTTTCAGTTATTCCCCGTGGGGTACCCCCTCCGCATAGCAAGGCATTACAATATTACGTCAAACGCGAGAAATGTAAGGTAAATGACGTCATATTTCCGTCTGGTTGTGAGTGACGCGCATTTTACCTAGGTAACTAGAATATAAAAATCGGTATTTTCACTGGTCGTACCCGTGGAATATCGAAAAATATTTTCACCGCTATTTCTCGATATCCTACCGGAAAGCATGAAATAAAAATAACGATGTCATTAAGTGTTTATGTGCTGGTCGCTTTAACCAAGAAACTTTATAAACCATTTGTCTCCATCAATCGCTTATTGACAAAAAGTCTACAGTAATACTTAAAACTTATCTGATATCTCTCCTAGATTATTGGGGCACCGGAAACATTTCGAGGCGTAAAGCTCTGCGAATTGCAACCCTGGGGTATAATAAGGTCGTTGTAATTTTGTAAACGACTGACTGCCAGCGGGTAACTAGAAGTAGTCGGGGGCTCACGAGGGACCGGAGAAATAATTCGAAACAATTTTCTTCCGCAAACTGCCGTAGCCGTCATAATGGATATATTACACAAATGCAGCTGTTGAATTCTAGGAAGATGTATCAAATTTAAACATCATGAAGAGTGGTAGTATTCTAGTTTTTTTTTCCGGTCAGCCATTGTTACGTAATATACCGGCGATAGTGTAATACTCAATTAATAGTAAGTCAAATGGTCGATCGGTAGAAACATTAAACAAGTATCATAAACGATAAATAGCTTTTCTAAATATACATATAAAACAAAACCAAAATTTATTATACCCGTTTTGTGTTGTTGTTTTGGATTTTTTATGTAAGAGTCATGACCTGTGAAAAGGGGGCTCAATGCATCTGCAAAAAGTATCGACTTGGGTCGAAACTTTTTGTTATTTGTAAATTTTCTGCTTGTCCAAGGACTGTACTATCTAATGATTCAGTCCGTTGTTAAACAAACAGGTTTTATGGATCCATAGTTATTTGACGACTTGCTTTGTACAACGCATCACGTAGATTCATTAAACCCCCTTTTGCCATGGCATTGCTCATATACTAGTGACACCACATCTACATTAAGGACATTCTATTTCAATTCGTTAGCAAGGTATCTAGTTTATGAAACAGTATCATTTGAGTAGCGCTCTGCCAAAGAGAAGTGAGCCATGCTTTGTGAAAAGGGGACTTAATGCATCTGGAAAAAGTATCGACCAAGGTCAGCCTGCGCATTCCGCGCAGGCTGACCTGGGCCGAAACTTTTTGCTATTTGTCAATTTTCTGCATGTTAAAGGACCATTCTACCCCACGATTTGGTTGTTTGTTTGATACAATAGATTTTGTGGAACCATGATTAAATAATGATTAGCCAAGTATACTGTATCACAGAGATGCATCAATCACCCTTTTGCCAGAGCATGGCTCAAGTTTAATGCATGATATCAAGTAAGTCATCATATATATGGATTCATAAAATCTACTTTGTCTAAAATCCGACCAAATGATGAGGTAGACTGGTTCTTTGACATGCTGAAAACTGACCAGTATCAAAAAGTATCGACTCAGGTCAGCCTGCCTGGGCTGCGCAGGCTGACCTGGGATGTATTTTTTTTTTTTTTTTTTTTTTTTTCACATGCATTTAACCCCCTTTTCACAGAACATGGGTCATTTATCAAAACATAAGGGATTAAAGGAAAGTTTCCAAACAATGCAGTAATGGACTTGTAATATTTAGGACTTTACTCGGTTCTTACTCGTGACGCTTTAGCAGACGACAAAAGTTTAGACCCCTCCGAATAGAAAGCGTTTGCAGATGACAAATCATACTTGGCCAAAAGGATGTGATTTCTCGTAGAAACGATGAAAACATTGAGGCAAACAGGGAAAAATGCTGGTTACCAGCATTTTCTCCTATTTCCACAATGTTATCAAAGCCTCCTTTCTTAGGGTTGTCAAAGCAAGGGATTGTGAGGTGAAGGGTTAAGCATAAAAAGGAAGCTAGAAGCGGTTCTATCCGCTATTTGTTTCAGCGCTTAGAGCGGTAAGCTAAACTCAACCCTCTTTTCTTTTTGCAGAAATTGTAGATCAAGATCCTATTGCTAAAAACGTGCAGTCTGATCTTAGATCTAAATTGGCTGCTGCTTTTTTTTTTCCCCGAGATATTCTAAATAATGCAGCCATATAAGTACAATATCTTGCTTTTAACCTCAGATTTAAAGTATCTATCTCTAGGGATACTATTTCTGCCAGAATCGTTTTTTGACTTTGATTAGTATTCAGACACGAAAGCAAATACACTATAGCGTGATAGGAAAAAAAAAACTCAGCGCTATATTTTCCTGGAAAATCAGGGCGACGCTCAATGTGTTCTGTAAAATGAAGCTTAAAATCCTATTGGGACTGCATTTGTTCATGTAAATTTAGACACTGTTCCGATAATATACAGAGCCCGCAGATTTCAATAAAGATTCCGATTCTTTAAAAGTAATATATCATTGTGAAAACCGAAGGAAGACGGAAGAAAAAAAATACATCTCAAACCGTTACAGTTATATGTGGCCATTTACCAAAAAATCCCCTGTTTTTTAACGACCCTTGAGAAAAAGCATTTACAGCGCTGAAAGGGACTCTGGAGTGCACTCAAGTACTGTCCCATGTTGCAAGCGTCAAAAGCCAGAATCGAACCTGGGTGTTCAAGTAGAAATCGAACGCCTAAGGGAGCTAAGTGCGGTTTTGTGGCCAGTGTAAATCACAGTTAGATTGCATTCTGATCATAGTTCTACACTATCCGATACATACGGGGAGCCCTCTATTTTTTAAGAACTTTGAAACTGCAACATTTGGGTTTACAATTGGCTGGAATTTCTTCATTCAACATATGTACAGGTTCCATAGTAAACAACTGAACTCTGAAAATTTGGGTCACAATTCTTGCAGTTTGTCACATTATTCTAATGGCGTTTTAATTTTTGTAAACAGCTTTCTAACTTCAACAGAAAGAGTAAAAGACGAAAACTCCGATGAAGGGAAGTTTTGCTTCAGATACAAGTTTACGATCAAAGCATACCATTTCCACTTCGATTAGTTCAACCCAAAGAACAGCTACAGACATAAATATTTCGTATGTACAGGACAAGGCAAACGTACAAGATTGAAAACAACAACGACAAAACAAAATTCTTAGTATTTGAGATAGAGTTTATTATCACCTTTATCATACGGTTGAAACTGATAGAATCTTACGATAAGCCAGCGCTTAATTCTTGAGCGGTACCAAACATCATATATCCTGACAACGGTACATGCTTGGTCAAACAATTGAAGTGCTTGACTTTAGAACGACCCCACTTCACCTCGGAGACCTTCCACGCTAAATTACATTCTTCCGCCTAGAACTATGATAAATTACCCATGAAACATGTAAAGATGATATTAGTCGGCCGATGGCGAAATTTTGATTACATGGTTGTAAAAATTAATGTACTCGGAGACGAAGAATAGCAGATAATTTTTAAAGTTTACTTTTTGGTATCATTTCCAATGGCGGACAGTGCAGATCAAGATCAGACTGCACAAAATGTTAAGTCTTATCTTGGATCTATGCTGTCCGATATTTTGTCGAAAATTCTGAACAAGACTTGAAATGGAATATTCGAATAGTTTTATCAACCAACTATATATATATATCAGATTTAAACATTAACATGCTAATGACGAAACGTGAAATCTGAACTTAATACCTTGTTTTGTAAATATTTTTGTCAAAGGTTAGCCTTAGTTTATTGGAGGTTCAAATAATAGAGGCCCGTTTCTGTATAAGAGAAAAAGGTGGAAGAAAGACTGTCTCAGTTTGAATTGAAACACGAAGTTTTTTTTTTTACCTCGGCCAAAATGGCTTTTTGTCAAATGGAGGTCGCCAGTTCACATTTTCTTTTCTTTTTGGTCTTTTTACACGTGGTTGACTTCCTTATTCCTAACATAAGCTTTAAAAAGTTCTGCCTAAATTCAGGAAGAATCGTAAAGTAAAGAATTCCCTTATATGCAAAATTGATTTTAAACATTTCTTCAAATAATTTCAAGAAGGATCGGTCATATATTGTTAATACATAGGAACCAGTTGTGTAAGTGATTCTGGCCTTAATAATGTTGTGTGGTATAAATAAAGTCACGTATACGAAGGCGACGATGAGAGAGACGATAGTCAAACGTTTACTTTGAACAAAACCAATCAAGTTATTCTTGGTCTGCTGTTGCGAGCCAAATCCAGTCGTCTGGGTCTGTTTGAAGGAATACGATTTCACTCGCACTTCAAATGTTAGACGTTTTGTTTCGAATGTCAGCGATCTACCTTCACAATTCTGTGAACAAAAACAGAAATTAGCAGCGACGGCTATGATGAGTATAAGGCACGCCAACACCGGTAAAAAGACGGAGAAAACAGTATCCACTTTCCTAACTATCACGATATCCTTGGCATTTTCATGGATGACAGTACACATAGGTTGACCATAAATGATATATACACCACTTGTCCAGGTAAGATAAAGGTGACCTACGATGGAGAAAACGGCAACGATTGCCACGTAACATTTCGTGCGAAACGCGCTGCAATACCTTCGAGCCTTTGTTGGTAAATAGCACACAAACAGACGTTCAACGAGAAGCATAACGATGAACCAACTTGACAAAAATGTCGTGAGTAGGTTGAGATAGACAACAAGTTGGCAGAAACCTTCACTGTTATAAATATCCTTCCATTGTACGGATATCCATGGGACGAACATAGCTAGTAGATAAATGGAATCCACGATGCTCATGGATAGATAATAACAGCAGGCAGATACATTCTTCAATGGCGTGTTCCTGATCGTGACCCCAACAATTAGGTTAGATATAACACCAATAGCAACAATCGTAGGAACACCAAATTCATCAAGAGCAAATATGATGTCTTCAAGCACTGCAATGGAGCCCGGTCGAGGACCAGCGGGTCTTGATGTACGGTTGTTCAATGGCAAGGATGCATTTGGTTCGCCACTATAATTATACCACATAAGATCCTTGACATCCAATGCTTTATTATCCCATAGTTCTGGGTCAACGGGAATTTCCATAATTTTTTAGACCCAAGGGTTTTCCAGCATCGATAGAAGGTATTACATATGTATCACTTGGGAGAATATTCAGGTTTACCCATTGATTGGGCTTTTCTGCAAACGTCTTTGCCTTTCACTCACACAATAACACTGCTATTGACACAAATATTGATTGAATCTACCAACGTTTTTCGTGGATAGCACACTGTAAATATGTATATATTTTGCTTTCATTTCATATTTTTCCCTTGGGACACGTGTTTTTTGTGTAGGACTAGATCGCTGGAATGATATTGTTACCATGTTGTTATGCGGGTTTTTTTTTTGCATGTACATCTTCATCTCTTCGAAGGACTCATCATAGTCTCGTAATAATATCTTACCACCGACGTTCTGTCAGGTTCTGGAAATACATAAAAGATTTTCAATTTCAATACAGATTACTGGCTCATTTTGTTTTAATCCAGAATACACGCTATTTTATCTTATTAATAGCAAAAGTATCGCAAGCAAGACATACTCGAGAAGGAGGAAATGATTCGAAAACATTCGGGAAAAGAAGCGATTGTTTGTGAAAGCACTCGCTATCTTTCCTGGCTGTTTTTAGAAGGCTTCTTCAAAGACTAAACTAATATCGTCCACAGCAATTAAATTTCAAAGGTTTAAATGCAAATGAAATGGAAATCAATTTTTCGGCACAAAACATAAAATTAACAGTTCTGTGCTACATGTTAATTTCCTCGGATATGTAAACAACGCAACAATTATCAGACAGATTTCACATTCAAGTCCATCAGCTTTACACTAGGGACTGAAATGTTTTGATTTACATCGTTCTTTAATTAATCTTAGATCCTCTCCCTGTAAATTTAAGTTGTATTCCAAGAATTTAAACATTATTGTTTTTCTAACCAATCTATATCAATATCCTCTAACCTTATATATATGTGCTTGAATTGGAAGACATTATCAATCAGCCAAAATACTGTAAAATAATTTAATTGAAGGAAAAATAATTTGTTTGAAAATTTATTGCTTTATTCTTTACAATGGCTTGAAATGATGTATCTTACACTCTTTCGTTGCCGAATATATGTATACGATATTTCACGATTTCTAAACGTTTTTGAAGCCGATGTAGTAATAATAATGCATTCATCCAGTTCATCCAGGCTTTATTGTTTTGTGTTACTTTATTCGGACACCTATCTATTCATCACCTTCCCCAATCTTGTCCTCTCTGGCTCATTGGTTAAGACATGAGTGTTCACGGACACGATTGTGTGCTTTAGTGAGACAAAACCACGATAGAATCAGGACTGAAAGAATATGCTGTAGTGAGATTCAGGACTGAAAGAATATGCTGTAGTGAGATTCAGGACTGAAAAAATATGCTGTAGTGACATTCAGGACTGAAAGAGTATGCTGTAGTGAGATTCAGGACTGAAAGAATATGCTGTAACGAGACAAATCCTCGGTAGATGTACCATAAAAATATGCTCGATGAAACAAAACTTCGTTAGGCTCAGGAACAATATGTCGGGACAAAAGACAAAACTTCGACAGATGCAGAACAAAAGTATGCCAAGTGAGACAAAACCGTAATACATACAGGACAAAAATATGCGTAGTAAATAAAAACCTTGACAGATGAAGGACAAAAGTAGCCCATGAGATAAAACCTCGATAGATACAGGACAAAGATAGGCCTGGTGAGACAAAACCTTGATAGATGCAGGACAAAAATATGCCTAGTGTGACAAAAGCTCAATAGATACAGTAAAAATATTGACCTAGTGAGACAAGACCTAGATCGATCGAGGACAAGACAAAATAAGTTTTTTTGATGACACATGTCGAAACACTTGCAAGAGCTCCACATTAAAGACAATAGGAGCGTAAGAGTACAACTAAAAGCGTGAATTGGTATTCCAGTGTAGTTTTTTTTTTTAATCTTTATATACGTCTTCATTCCGGGCTAAAGTTTTCTCTTGAAAATCACGATACGTAATAGCAAAAAGAAATTGTTCTATTAAAACAGAACCTTAATATATTCAGAACAAAACTGTAAAGAAACAAAACCTCGATATATTCAGAACAAACACAGATGCTTTAGAGGAACAAAATAGCTTTACGGGAAGAAAATTTCGACAGATTCAGGAGACTAACATATGCTGTAGAGAAAGCAATTCCTAGATAATTTTAGGACAAAAATATATGCTTTAGAGAAACAAAATCTCTATAGATTAAAGACCAAACTTATGCTTTGAAGGAATTAAACCTTAATCGATTTAGGACAAAAACGTATGCCGCGGAGAAACTAAAACCTCCACGGATTTTAAGACGAAGAGATGTGCTGTAGGGAAGCAAAATATCGATAGGTTTATGACAAAAATATAAGCTGTAGAGAAACTAAGCCTCATTATATCAAGGGCAAAAAGAGAAATACTTTAAAGTTAAATAATAACATTGATTGAATTAATTCAACAAGAAAATGCTTTAGTGAATCTAAATCTCATTACATTTCAGATGAGAAAAAATATGTCTTATTGAAACAAATCCTCAAAAGATTCAGGACAAAAAGAATATGCTTTAGTGAAACAACTGCCTCGATAGATTTAGATTTACAATTCAAGAATAAAAATCCGATATATATCAGGCAAAAGGAACTTGTTTTATTAAAAGAAACCTCGATCGGTTCAGGACAAAAAAATACATGAATGCCATGTTGAAACATAACCTCCATGCATTCAGGACTAAAGGAATATGCTTTAAATAGTGAAACAAACTTCCACAAATTCAAGACTGAAAGGATGTTTTTTTGAGAAATCAAACCCAAATTCTAACAAATGTAGTATTTAGTTTTTCTGAACTAAAGATGTTCTTTAAAATAATTGAGCGGGATAACACATTACCCGTGTTTTCACGAGGAAATAAGCTGTAAAATGTTAGAAAAAGAAACAAATGTTGATAACAAGCATTTCATCATTTATTAACAAAGTTTTCACCCTTCAAACACAAACAACATCATGTAAGCTACAATTGATTTTGACGTCTGCAAATACATGTACGTTCAATTTGGACCAGTCTAAAATACTATCGTCTGGTTTAGAGTTAAGAGTTAATATCATCATTCGAGATAATAAGATCATCGACATACTTCATCAAGTTGAGAGTCTACATGTCTCCCACTTTGAAAGGACAATGTTATTCATTCTTCTTACTACAGAATCCAATTAACTGTCACCGTCCAATACGAATTGTCTAATACTGTCAGAATCTAATTTATTTCCATCGTCATTAATCCTTTCAGCGCTACAGGCGAAAATATGGGTTTCTTGGGGACGATATAGATCCAAGATCAGACTGCACAGAACGTGCAGTCTGATCTTGATTCTATACTGTCCGCTTGGTTAGTCAAGCCTATAAGAGAGCAGTCCTTCTGGACCTTGGTTGGTTGTATTTTCAGCGTTGAAACAGGTCGAGTTTAGATATGTGAAGCTGAAAGGGCTAAAATCATGTCTCATTTCTTGGCGGTAATGGTACTTTCTTAAGACGGCAAGAAACAACCAAATTTGATGTGTCTATTACTTTCACAACAAAGCTATTTTTGTATGATTAACCCTTTACACTTTATCAACTGCAAAATGATTTTGTTTTGAATGTTTTGCTCATTGTTGTTTTTTGTTGTTGTTGTTGTTGTTGTTGTTGCAGAGTACTGTCTTGTGGACATTCTAATTGAAATTACATCCCATAGACGACAAGAAACAATCACATTTGATGTATCTAAAATGTTTTACCTGCTATTTCTTTAAATTGTTGTTATTTTTGTTGCCGTTGCTGCTGCTGTTGTTGTTGTTTTACAGCAGAGCACTTGTGAAAAGTTAAATGGTGCATTCTTTGGACGGCAAGCAACAAACGCATTTGGTGAGTCTATTTTGGCAACAGTCATTTTTGTATGATGAACCTTTTACTACCTGCAACATGTTTTTTTTTTTTTGTAACCTTTTGTGTCGTTGTTATTTGTGCTATCTCTAGCTACAGAGAACTAGTGAAAGTTGTAATGGTATGTTCTTCGGACGGCAGAGAAAAATAAAAAAAACTGATTTTGATGTATTATTTCTTTTATAACAAAGTCAAAGATATGTGTCTAACTCTTAACACTTTACTATCTGCGAACAGGTTTTTTAAACTCTTTTCTTTTCCTACGGAGCACTCGTGAAAATCGTTGTGTCAGAATGAAAAAGACTGGCTATGAGCAAATGTCTTCTGTTACGATGGATTCTCATGCTTTCAGGTACTGAACCGGAATTTGGATAGATTAACTATCTGCAACATTATTTTACACATAATTTACTACAAATTTGTTTATAGGATTTTGAAACATTTTGTACAGTAATGATTAAGAATTTATCTGGTACATGGACCATGACCAAAGCAAAACAAGTCAATGTATAGGTGAAATAAAAGGATCAAAAGAGATTTTGATTGTCAATAAATATTAGGTTTCTTTCTTGCAAGCGTCGATATTAATATCGAGTTCGTGATACGATGTCTTATATTGAAGGACAACAGAATAAAAGGACATCGACCCTATTTCTGACCTAGCCAGAGGAAAAATGTGTGATCGAAGCTTTTTTGTTTGTGAACTTTCTTTTACATTTAGAGACATTTTTTTTGCAAAGAATCATAGTAGCAAAGTGAATGAGTAGAGCTGACCCAAAAGCATTGTGAAATTAATATTAAAACGACGAAAAGCCCTATAAATCTATGAACAGATGGCATTTTTTCCCATGACTACTATCAGACGGGATCGTTTTTTGTCTCGAGGCAGAAAACCTTTGAAAATAAAGGGAAAAAAAAAACGATGCTGAAAGGAAAAATGCCTGGCATTTATATGTTGGACCCGAAATAAGGTATATTATCCATACATAACAAGATATTTTCTAATTCATCCCGTTGCAAGTTTCTTCTGTCGGTAATGAATTGAATTAGAGTCATTTCAGATGGTAATAATTGAAATTGTAACTACACAACTTATACCAAGACATGTTTATCATGAGTTCTACTTTGTTGTGCTGTCATTGAGCTTTTACACTTATTCAACCTATGAGGCTGAAAAGGACACGTTCAAGGTATTTAATACAGTAAAGGAATCGGTAAAATCATGCAGTTCTTTGTTTTGTAAAGTCGATTTCAGACACATAGATCTGCTTTTTTTTTTTTTTTGAAAAATTGGGTTGGAAAACAATTTCTAGTGACTTAGGATCAGCCTTCTTTCTACAATACAGTGGATAGTATTTTTAACGGTTACACTAACTTTTGGTGATGAATTCTGCTATAATGGACCAAGAAATAGATGATGAAAATAAAACAAAAGAAAATACAAAAACTTTAAAAAGCACAGGGAAAATTAGTGAATTAAAACTGTTTGGCTAGGAAATACAACCAAACCAAAGATTAAACCTCTTTTTAATCCTTTCAGCACCATACACGAAAACATGTGCATCTGAAGACGGCATAGGTCAAGATCAGACAGCACAGAACGTGCAGTCTGAGCTTCGATATATACCGTCCCCATGTTCAGTCGAGCCTATAAGATAAAAAAAAAATCATTAGTTACAGAGAATTGTATTTTCAGCCGACGAAAGAGGTCCAGTTTATAATTGGCCTTCAACACGCGAAAAGGGGCATTCGGACAATTGCGTAAAGTGTCGTCTAGGATCAGCCTGCGCAGACCGCGCAGGCTAATCCGAGACTGCACTTTACGACTACATTAGATTTTGTGCTACAGCAGACTTGTGCAAAACAGAAAATTACATAAAAACGGAAAGTGTCGTTTCGGATTAGCCTGTGCGGACTGCGCAGGCTGATCCGAGACGACACTGTACACAAATGTCCGAATGCCCCATTTCGCATGTTGCAAGCCATATATACTGATTCATGATCTGTGAAGCGGGGGTTTAATGCATCTTTGTAATGTACAATACAAAACAAGTTTTCGCATACGATAGACCCATTTTATCAACAAACCGCGAGGTAGAATGTTTTTATAACATGCAGAAAATTTACCCCTAGCAAAAGGTTTCAGACCTATGTTAGCCTGCGCAGACTACGCATGCTGACATGGGTCTGAAACCTTTTGCAGATGCATTAAATCCCTTTTCACAGAGCGTGACTCATTTGATACTGAAAGAGTTAAAAAGACGTCTTTCATGTAATGGATTCTCTATTCACTGTTAGGAATTGCAACGGAATAAATCCGGTATAGTAATAGCTGATTTATGACATCGTGCCTTTTATCCAACATTTACAGCCTTAGAGAGCCCTTGTCGTGATGTAATTAACCCGTCTCTCGCAAGAAACAGCTCTTTGGCACGCAGAGAATAGACCTACCATGTTAAAGGGGGTTATTCAGATTTTTTTAACTACTGAATTTACTAAGCATATGGTTTGCTAACCAAAAATAGAATAGAAAGGGTAGTGTAAGAAAAAATAATTCGATGGCATTTTCCTGACATGATATGAAGAAATTCAAGGTACTAGTTTGCGCTAGAATTTCGCAAAAGCTTATAGGAATGCCACATTATCAATAGCACGTGTCGATCATGTAAGATCTTATTTAAAAAGAGACGACGATGTCATATCTGGCCTCACAAATATAGACAGTGTTCTCGATTGCAAAATGACCATCTCGTAATGTAAACGCCTATATATAAAAAAAAACTTGTTTTGTCTTTGTATTAAGATTGTCCTGCAAAAGCAACCAGCTTTAAAATCGTGCTTTGAATGTTTTCAAATGTGGTCAGCCGATTCCAAAAATGTTACCTGCAGGTAATAATTCACCAGAGACCTACTCATTATGATTCTTGTTCGATTCATGTTGACATAGATCTGGTGAAACGTAGCGACATAAATACGAGGGCTGTTTTAAAAAAAAAAAATACGCGGAAAAATACTATAATTCTCTCAATTATTGCTTGAAAATAGCAAAATTGGTATATTGTACACAAATTAATACTGTATTAGAAGTTTAGATTTCAAGTTAATATTTCAACACCTTATAAAGATATGGTAGTTATGGCAACGTCATGTTTCAAAAACTCGGCCCAGATTCCAATAAAAGGAAAGCATGTGCAATTTGGCAACAACTTTTGGCATGACGTACTTCAGGTCACATCAACGTCTGACATCATTTGAACGTATGGCGGCCAAATTGTTTTGTCATGTATGTCAAAATGAGCACCGAACAGAGAACTGCGGTTAAATTTTGTGTTTTAAATGGAAAACCAAGAAGAGAAACAATCGAAATGTTAATCAAGGCATACGGGGGTTCAGCAATGAAGAAATCGGCATTATTCGATGGTATTGGCGTCACGAAGAAGGATAACGAAAGTGCGATGGATGACCAGAGAAGCAGACGGGCGGTTTTTGAGCGATGACGCTGACATAACTACCATATATAAGAAATTGGCATGAAATTTATACTGTTAATAATTTTTCCTTCCTTCTCCTTCAAATACAGTCTTAATTTCAAATTTACTTGCCTGCTTAAGTGTTAGGGAAGCATAAATTTTGAGCCCGTACGCACTTGAACATGGCGAAGGGCTCATACAAAACCTTTTTTTCCAGCTCAGCACGGATGACAATGGCATTTCAAAGTTACATAAAAGTAATACAATGCATCTAAGAAATTAATTTGTTCTTTATCCTTGCATTCTGAAGTATTACAAAGGCATAGTTTATGAGCACGTACGTACTTGAACACGACTAAATGACATATCACTTTTGAGTACGTCGGTGCAAAGAATGCTAATTGTAGGTGCCATTCAATGATATTTAAAAAAAAAATCAAAAAGGTTCGCTATTCCATTTTAGTTTTTTTATGCTCTATATTTAAGCCTCTCTCTCTCTCTCTCTCTCTCTCTCTCTCTCTCTCTATCCCAGTTGACGTGTGTTGATAAAATGTTAAAGAATTTTAAAATTGTGTCATTGTAAAATTATGTATTATTACGTAGCGGGCAGACCAATAGTAAGTTGAGAAAAACTTGTGGTCCAATCCCATTTTCACATGTTGAAAATAAAATATGTTTTAACTAAGTACGTGCTTGAGCATGACGTCACGAATAGGGTTGATAACAACTGCTTTTATTTCCACATAAATGTCAGCGGTTAAGAATTGATCGAAGAGATCAATGTAGGATAAAAAATTAGCATGCCCGTAAATGAGAATTTTTTAATCAATGTCTCCAGATGCCGATGCCTTACATTAATATGGCACGCAAAGCAAAATGGCAAGGTTAGGAAATATAAAGAAATTCATTATGTTGTCTGCCCTGATGGTATTTTTTCAACGTTCGTTTTTTAACACTCCGACTGCTATGCACTACTCAGTGCACTTTGGGGACGGCGTAGAAGGATGGACCCTGACACTGCAACCTCATGGCTATTTTGGCTCCACTTGCTCAAAGAAATATCAGGCAGCGCAAACCTTGATACAGACCGCACATTTTGTACAGTCTGATCAACGTCTGAACGTTTCCAAATCAACTAAATGTTTCGATGGCACCTTTAGTTGTTATGCTTTTGACATGGATTTTACTTATAAAAATATTCACTCGAACGTACGTGTCCAGAATTGTTTAGCAGAACCTAGAGTGACTAAGCCAGTCAGATGGCAAGCTTTGAAAGTTTAAAATTATAATTGAAATTAGAACGATTGGTAAATACGACCACATGTATTAAAAATGAATTCTTTTTTGTCGTAAAAAGCCTCATGCCTGGAACATATTCTACAAAATAGTCAAGTTTCTTGAGAATTTTTTCGTAGATAATCCCGTATCACGACATAGAAATTAATACCTTGTAGTTTGATGTCCTCTGTGTGTTATTAGCGGGAACCAAAAAAAGACCTTATTATCTGGAAAGTATGTAAATTGACTCCCTTTTGACAGGGCGGAAGACTAGAAATTGCGAAATAGCGGAAGCGTTCCACGCGGATTGACGCTTTTTATCTCGAGTCTTTTATAGTGACGTCATTGATCTACATTTGACTTGCGGTTTAAATCCAGTATTATCCGGTAGGAGTTTGCCTCTGAGATGATTTTTTTTTTTCTATCGGTAATTCAATTTTGCGTAAGTGTTGGTATAGTATTTCTTGCCTTCAGTCTAATTAAACAGTACCATGCTCTATTTTGGGTGACAACGTGTTTGAAAAAAGCTTCTTTACGGAATGTTACTTTGGGTTAATACACGTTTTAACAAGTTTACATTCACGTGATCTGACTCTATATGTGGTGTATCTCAGTAAAAGAGAAATTAGTTCGAGGTTACAAGAGTGGGTGGTCACGGGTTAGAGCCTATATGTAATGTCAACAACACCATTTACGCTTTACCTTCTTAACCCTTTACCACACAAAGCCGTGTTTTTATGGTCCCTGTCGAAAACAGTTTGGAAAAGGAGAATATAGATCTACTAATATCCAGCAGTTTTCCTTTCTCGATCAATGTTTTCTATACCATGAAAGACAAATTCAATAATTTAAGACACGTTTGAGTTGTCGTCTGCAAATACCTCTAATTTGGACAAGTCTAAACTTCTGTTGTTTGGTAAAGACTTAAAGCTTTGTTTTCACATGCGTCTATTGAAATTGTATCAACGTAACACTGTGGTAAAGCGTAGGACTCCTAACCTGGAGGCCTCGGGCTCAAGCCTCACTGAAAGCAATGTGTTATTCATGAGATTTTCCTACTGCAAGACACTACAACACCCTAGCCTAGTACTGCTGAAATCGAGTACATACATAATGTGTGAAGTATCGAAGTGATATGACTGAAATAATGTTTAATGTGGCATAAAAACCAATCACTTAATCATATTGAATCAAATCATAATTCATGATGATTATGCATTATCTAGGACAGGTTTTTTTTTTTTTTCAATGTCCTCTGGTACAGAATAAATGTCAATAACCGGAAAATATTCTCTAAGAGTTAACACAACAGATTCGGCAACTTATGGGTGGAAAGCATTATTTATGCAGTTCCTCCTTTTGTAGGTATTCAATATGATCTAGACTTCAAATTTTTTCACACTGCAATACCGCTGAAAGTGGCAATAATTCAGAGACACAAATAAATCAATTTTTTTACTCTGTATCACTTTCACATGTTTTTGCGTGTACTGTAATGGGTTGACAGAGTTAGTTCTCTCCTGTGTTTCCTCAAAGATTTATTACAATGGAAGAATTGAATTCTTTATTGAATTCTACGGATCAGTATATTACAAGAATAACGTCTAAATTTGCATGAACAAATGCAGTCCCAATAGAATTTTCAGTGCATTTATAGAATAAATCCTTATTCGCTTTGATTTCCGAGGGAAAAAAGAAAGTGTCTAGTTTTTGCTATTTCACACTTTAATATGAACCATGCTCTGACAAAATGGGGCTTATTCATCTCCGTGATGCATTATACCAAGCAAGTCATTATTATAATCATGGATCCGTAAAATCCATTTTGTCAAACAACCAACTGGACCATGGGGTAGTATGGTCCTTGAATATACAGAAAATTGACCAACAGCGAAAAGTTTCGGCCCAGGTCAGCCTGCGCGGACTGCGCATGCTGACCCGGGTCGATGTTTTTAGCAGATGCATTAAGCCCCTTTTTCACAGAGCATGGTTCATGTATTTATTTCTAGACACCAGAGACAGGCAATTTCTGCTATAAATAAAAGTTCTACACAGTACTAGCTTTCAGTATGCACGAGTGCATGTATATCGCTCTGCACTCGCAAATCTGACAACTCGATATGGGAAATGACTTGAACCTATACGGACCGACATAGTGACTCCGGCGCCTTTTATACAGAAATTGAAACATTTAGATTCTTACTTTTGGCTGTAAATTTTCTCTTATTTAAAGGTTAGGAAATATAAAGCACTTTAATTAGTTTTTTTTATACAGTAATTTGCGTATCGAAAAGTATAGACCAAGAAAATGTTGCCAGTCTGTTTTTTTAAATCTAATTTAAGATTCGAGTCATTGCTGTTCTTCAATTGTTGATTTCTGTTAAATAGTATTATACGATTTCTTTTACATTTATTTCAAATAAATAAAAGAGACATGTTATATTGGCTGTCTGTTGAACTAGAGAACACTGATATATATCACGTTGTAGCGTTCTCACAAAACGCATTACCCAGTGATATCACTGGTACGTTGAATAAGACATCCAATATAAAATTTGAGTTAAAACAAATACAAAAATAGCTCTCTAGTTTATCATGGAGCACTGACCACTTCCAGTTACCCAGAGTCGTTTTCAAAATTCCAGCGACATTATTGTACACGAGGGTTACATATTTACAAAGCCGTTTGCCACGATGGTTTCCGTTGGCCCCATGATCAAGGGACTAAATTCAGCATAAGATTTAGATCAAAAACAGTCCGGAAATAGACCATGGGATGTCTGCCTACATCTCGTATAAATAGGTTATCTGTAACGTGAAGTAAATGATATATAACGAAAATGGTGCGCATTGGTTGTAATCAACACCAAGGCGACGTCATTAGGTCACATTTAGGATGTAATTTCTATATCTTTCAGAAGTTCTACATGGCAGAAAACATTACGAGTGTAAATTACTGTCTGGTGGACGTGTTTATAACTGTCGGCCCATAAGGTTTATCAATCGAACACAACATGAAACATAAGGAAGTGAAATGGTTGTATTTCCCATTGGATAACATAGATTATTTTCCCACTACGAAATGGTGTCATGTCATTTTGATGTATCAACACGACCGAAAAACTATTTGCTGTCAAGTACACAGCCACAATGTTTTGTTTTTCTTATTTTGCACTAGATTTCTAACCCTGTACTGAACGATCACTTATATCTACAACCGTGAGTTAGTAGGCTTTTAGAAACATTGTTCGAAAAGGAAAAAAGGGAGAATAGGCCCGTTTGCTCCAGTTCCCACAGACATTTTACACTATCCAAGACGAATCTCAAGCCGAACTGAACTTGTCGACTACAAATGAGCCTTGCTCTGGTAAAAAAGGGGGATTTAACGCATGTCCGTGATTCACCGTACCTAGCATGTTACCTAATTATTGTTCCATAAAATCCATTTCGTCTAACATCTTGCTGAATCATGGGGTAAGACTGGTCCTTGGACATACAAAAAAATTACAAATAGCAAAATGTTTCGACCCAGATCAGCCAGCGCGGTCTGCGTAGGCTGACTCGGGTCGATACTTTTTTGCAGATGCATTAAGTCCACTTTTCAAAGGGCATATTTCACATTTAATACCTTCAATATGGGCAAGTTCAAGATTTCGATATTTAGTAGACATTATTATCGAATTGCAACGGCGCGAGGACTTCCTGTGTTGTTTTCTCATGTGTATACCAGTAGCCTATTAACCACCAAGCTTCCTTTTACAAGGCATATGACTTTCTTAGTTTTATAACTCTCTCTCTCTCTCTCTCTCTCTCTCTCTCTCTCTCTCTCTGCACTTAAAATAACAAGAAATGAAATACATGTAACATTCAAAGTTCCAATAACAAAGGAAACACCACAAACAATACAAACATTACTCGACATAATGTCCCAAATGGAGAAAACATGTTACATTTCCAAATGCTAATACTTAATTTCATTCTGATGTTACCATAGCAATTCTACTGACAAAACAGTTCGCAAAATTATGAGATACAGCACTAGACCTGTAAAATTGCATAACGTGTTGTTGTTTTGAAATTCAACTGTGCTGAAATAAAACCAAAACTTGCCACGTTGATCTACATTTGGCCAAAATTCTGTGCAAACCTGTCCGTGCCATAGGCACAATCAGAGGCGGCCATGGACGGCCTAGGTCAGGATCAGACTGCGCAGAACAGTCTGTTTAAAAGATTTGTTGAGTTCGCGTTTATTATTAGTTGTACGGTCAGGCTCGGGGCGATATGATTCGCCACAGCCGTGAACAAGTTTCCAAGTCCCCTGCCACCTGACCGTACAACGAATTTATTCTACTGCAAAGTTTTGCCATTCTAATGTGAGATAAGCGAAATTTCCCTGTTTTATGGTCTCGGGAATGAGGGCCATTCTTCAGTTATTTCCCTTGATTCCTCTCCAGCACTACATTGGTCCTGATAAGGTGTTTCCTTGGATTTTATCCTTGATTTTCTTGCACTACACAGATATGTTCTTGAGATAACATAGCAGCTAAATCTGGTAAGATTGTTTTACAAATCAATATTTACACATTTCTCTAATGATTGAGAACAGAATTTGCTTTAAAATTACATGCTGACCTTGCATGTAATCATAAATCAAGTTATATTTATCACAACATCCGCAAAGGAATCAAGGATAAAAACAAAGGAATACAGATAAAAGGACCAATATGTTATTTGGTTACCTTTAGTTTTTATCTAGCAAGGGAGATGATTTTAATTACTGGAATGGCCCTCATTGAGTATGCTGACGAAATAGAATTTCCCTTCTGAGTACCCAAATTCAATGGAAACTGACGTCGCTGGGAACTGACGTCACTGAACCCTTGGTAAAACGTGCAGTTTGGTGCATAATGTTGATGATGTCACTGTTATAGATATTTGACGAATTTTTATTTAAACATGGATTTAAAAAACTTCAAGGTAAGAAGCTATGAATTTTAATGATTTGTTGGCAAAAGATAACGACCATTAGTTGCCTCAAACGACCATTAGGTTATCCTTCAAACGTAATGCGCAATGTATGAGTTTCGACACTTCACAGATTGCTTACATGACGAAGGGATGGCTTGTTTTAACCCCATGTGTATTTGTTTTAGAATGATAATACGATATATCAAACGATAATACATGTAACTATATTCATTTATTTTCAAAAAATAATCCATTCTTTCCGTTTTAATGACAACCATCAAGGGAAACTAGTAACGATATGGTGCAGGCTACTCGGTATGTTTGTCTTGTGCTCATATTGATCGATAAACGCCGCCATTTTGGATGTTGTGTTAAAAGTGTAGTTATGTATACGGGGCTCCCGAAAGGGAAACTGCTTTTACGTGGATTTTGACAGTGTACATGATATATATGTTCGGGGCATATTATCCAATCAGATCACGAGAAATTTCTTTGCAGTAATAATAAAGTAACTTATTATACTGCAAAGAAATTTCTCCCGATCTGATTTGATAATATGCTCCTTACATACAAGTCATGTACACTGGCAAAATCCACGCAAAAGCAGTTTCCCTTTTGGGAGCCCCGTATACATGACTACACTTTCAGCGTCGACCGATACGAGCCGCCCACAAGACAAACATTCTGTATAGCTTGACCATATTATTTCTAGTTTCCCTTGATGGTTATAATTCAAGCAGAAAGAATGGATTATTATTGAAAATAAATGAAAATAATTACATATGTTATCGTTTGTTGTCATTCTAAAACAAATACACGGTTTTAAAACGAGCCATCCCTTCGTCAGGTAAGCAAATTGAGAAGTGTCGAAACTCATTCATTGTAACGTTAAAAGGATAACAAAATGGTCGTTTGTGATAACTAAGGGTCTTTTACTTTTTGACAACAAATCATTAAAATGCATAGTTACTTACCTTGAAGTTGTCTAAATCCATGTTTAAATAAAAATATGACGAATGTCTATCACAGTGACATCATCAAGTTCATCCACCAAACTGCACGTTTTACCAAGGTTTCAGTGACGTCAGTTCTCAGTGACATTAATTTTCATTGAATTGGGGCACTCAGAAGGGAAATTCTATGTCGTCAGCGAACTCAATTCGTGAGTACATAAACGGGAAAATTTCGCTAAATACACACTGGAATGGTAAAACTTTGCAGTATAATGAACTCGTTGTACGGTCAGGTGGCTCGGGACGACATGATTTGCCACAGCCGTGAACAAGTTTCCTAGTCCCCGGCCAGCTGACCGTACAACTAATAATGTACCCTGTCAAAAAGGCACATTGATATATATAAGTGTAAATACTTATGTAAATTCTATTCGCATCGAACACAGAGTAAATATACTTGTACTATGTACGAAAGACCTAGCATGTAGGAATTGTGCGCATGTAATCGAGCTTTATTTAATTCATTCGCTTCTACTGTCGACTTATAGAGTCGGACTGTGCAAGACGTACAGCCTGATCTTGACAAATAAGTTTTGATTGCGGTAAAAGATATACTTTTAGACCTCTAAAATAGCTGCATTTATTTATTTCGTTGCGAAACAGTTAAACGTGCTTCTTACTCGAATTACGCGGACTTTACCGTAGCTTACAACAACTCCACAAGAATGTGGCCCCTTGGGCAAAATCTTAATTTTGTTAACGTGTTTGCAGTATGCCGTTTTTTCCTGGAAAAATCAAATAATTCAAAAGTCAAGATGTTTTTTTCTCATTTTAAACTGACGATAACTCATCGTTGAATCCCTTGTGTGATAGTTTCGTTCTGGACGTGCGGTTTGTGTCATTATTTGCTTGCCTTTGCCGTAACTGTTGCTAATAATTTTCCCTGAACACCACACTCATATAGCTTCAGCTATTTAGCGTTGCATCCGGATTTAATTTCTTATGCGGGCAGCTTAGATCAAGATCAGACTGCACAGAACGTTCTGTCTGAACCCGGAATTACACTACCTTCTTCGTTGCCAGATATTTTTCTGGAAAAATAGCTTTTAAGTTGCAATAGCTGCATCTGTAGCTTAGTCTGAGATCATTTTCATTTAAGTAGCATGGCAAGGTTTGAAAGCAGGTTTTTACTTTTTTTTAATTTGTTTTTTTGTTAGGGTAATACCGTTTGGGTGTGAGTGTTGTATTGTACGATCAGTGATGGATAATTAAAAAGATCATCTTCCTATAATAGCTTGACAAAACGAAATCTAAATTAACTGTAAGGTTTTTTCCGCCGCTTTTAACGTATGTCGCAAAAGTAAGCTGATGTAAATTCGCAAGAATTGAACAAGACCAGCACGCACATATTTTAACCTCATCTTCACTATCAAGTTCGACACATATTTTACCATACATGTTATAATTTATGAACGGTGGATGTTTACAAAATCTCCGATCACACATTATTAAAACAGCGGTTATGTAATCGGTTTTAATAATATCGTTTTCAAATTGTTCCGATGCGCCATTCTCAGAGTCTCCCCCTGGCGACAAGATTCGCCGTCCACCTCAATTTTTTTAATCTCATTTTACCGAGTGTACATCACTTTTGTTTACTGCTCGTAACACCTTGTTTATGTATAATATTCATTTGGTTTTGGCAGGGAAATAAGGCTTTTTCGTTCCATCGAGTATTCCAATAATTTTAGAGACATAAATTGCAGTTTTTCTGATGACAGTTTCAGGGTGTAGGATTAGTAAACCTGTGGTCCCGAGTTCTATTAAAAAAAAAACCGAGGCACCGGGTTTTCAAAGAAGTGTTTTTAAGCAAATTACTGTTCTTGTGAAACGCACAATACACATAAACAGCGAGCTATGGCTGTGCTACGAGAATTACAGAACACATGTAGAAATACATTGCCGGGCTCTGGATGTGAAAGAATACCGTCAAAGGTCATTACAAATCAAGAGATCGTCGTACCTCTTTCTACATAATTCCCTCTAACATCAACCGCTCCCTCACTTCAGACATTCCTAGATCCTGTGTAAGGATACACATTTTACTGAGGAACAAAATACACATTAGTTGTCCAGCATGCCAAGCACTGTAACCTGCTGGTCGTTATTCACCTAGTCAAGTACAGTATCCAAAATTTTCGCCGTTACGCGAACCGGCCATCCCTCAAGAGGATCATCTTCAAGCGGTGTTCTTCGATTTGGTGTTTGACCGAATCCACCACAAACCTTTACTATTGCACGTAATTTAATATCCACTGAAGATGGCTTTGCTTCAAAAATTACCTAGCAATGACTGGACAAAAATCATGTTTTTACAGTTACAGAAAGTGCCACGGCGGTGATGTTTTATGGAAAAAGGACGATATGGTGTTATTTGGCCGTGTGCACAATCGCTGCCATTTTTGCACGTATCTGAATGTTCATTTTACAATAAAATGTTCTAAATCGGAAGGAAATTTAGGCCCGATAATGTGCATTAAATGGGTTGCTATGTTTACTCATATTTTGCATTTAAAATGTTCTAAATCTGCGGGGTTTTTTATATCAAGTTAATAATATGCTACCATAAGCAATTGTTTCGCTTAAAAATCAAGAAAGGTGAATGCAACAACAAATTTCCACAAATGTATCAAACAACCCTCGTACAAAGTTCCCTGGCATAAACAGCATAGACATACATGACGTTTACACCATCTTCCCGGCAGCCACGGCAGCCCCGTTTGTCCGAAACGTGGTGTGCCATGAGATTTTGTTCTTTTTTCCTCCATTTACCAAGTTTAGTTAAGTCTCTTTACGGTACCTCACGGTATCCGTGACAAGCCGTGGAGGGAACCCTACGTTTACACCATGTTCCCGGCAGCCGCGGCAGCCACGTTTCTGACAACCGTGGACAAAACGAGATTAACGTAATGCAACGCAGAGGAACGAGATAAACAAACTTGTCAGACCGTGATCGCCGGGGTTGCCGTGCCAGATTTTCTGGCTGTCAAAAAATTTGCCACGGCAGTCCCGGTGCTGATGAGAAACCTAACAGACCGTAGCGGAACGGGTTGACCGTTGCGTTCTACTACGGCCTGATCGATACCGGTGAAAAAAGGGCTTCCACGTCCAAACACGGATCGTCTCTGAATCTTGTTACGTGCTGGTAAGTTCTGATGCGATCAAGTTTGCTTATCCCGTTCCTCTCTGTTGTATTACGTCAATCCCGTTTTGTCCACGGTTGTCAGAAATGGGGCTGCCGTGGCTGCCGGGAACATGGTGTAAATGTAGGGTTAACGGTCAACCCCATTCTCACAGTTCCGGCTACCTCGGTAAGTCCAAGTGAGTGATCAACGGGAAACCGTGTTGAACCGTGAGAACAACCCCTGGCGGCACCATGATACTCCTTGACGATCCGCGATGAACCATGCCTGTTAAACCGACAAACGGCCCCGGATGTTTTTTTACAGGTTTAATATACCTGAAAATGTATCGAAAACCGGCTTAATCCTTGGATTTTCGGGGCAATGCCGGGCCTCTACGACAGTACCTCTTCCATGATGAACCGTAGCATTCCAGCGTTGTAAGGACTACGGTAGTTTTGGAGTGTTAAATGTTCGGGATAGTAAGTTTTACCTTCCGCTGTCTCATTCTGCCAGTCTGTTCATCTGTCCCATTTCTTTTTTGTTGCATATTGCTTCATATCTCCTGAACCCCTTCAAAGATTTTCACATGTCAAATACTAACCCCTGTCACGATTTAAGGAAAAATTGGCGGCGGGGATATACCTGTCCTTCAACTGCCATCTTGTTTATTGAGCAGCCTAAATAGCTCAAGTAGTATAAGCGACAGATCTTGGGCCACTTGAGGGTCTGGGCTCGATTCTGACGGCAGGCCAAATAAAGCTCTTGGAGTCTTTTGGGTGAGACGTTTAACTAGGTCCTGTGTGACGCTGCTATACACTAAGAACAATAAAGCACCAGGTGTAACTTATGATGGATTTAGACCTGTATCTTGCACTATTCCCCGCAATGTCACGGCCTCCCAGGGCATCGCCCATATGGTCAACCGGTGGGAAAGCTAAATATCCGAAACTCAATCTATCAACTGATTTAAAAGGCAGTGGAGGACCATTATAGTCCTCCTTTTTCCCAGTTAATTATTTCATTCAAAATTTGGTTTCTGAATTCCTTCCTGATTTTTTTTAATACGCATGTATCAAATATCTAATGTTTCACTATTTCACATGTTTTATATCAACAATTCTAAATTACTTTCGAGCAAAATGATCTAGTTGTGCAATATTGAAAGGAAGATAAATTTGCAGGTGGATGGAAAAAATAAAACGACAAACTCATTGAAAGTAACCTTGAAAATTTCTTTTTTACAATTTGTATATTTGCCCGGATCTTCTTTTACGTAATATGGGACAGTCCTGAATAACGTTGGAGAAAAACGGTTGTGCGATAAAAATGGATTCCTGTCTAGTAGGCGTGAAATTATGATGGTATCGGAATAGGTAATTAATCATATTGACTGGAAAGTTATTAGACAGGGACACAGGGAGAAATATCTCGACGGAAACTAGATTATGCCTCATTGCACTTCATTTCTGCCCAGGGAGTGAATTCAAATTGGAGTCTACGTCATTTGAAAGAAATGAGAAACAAAGGAAAAATTATTTGCTGGTAAGAGTATAGACAAAATTAATGACGTATTACATGGCTTGCAACACACGAAAAGGGGCATTCGGACATTTGCGTAAAGTGTCGTCTCGGATCAGCCTGCGCATGCCGCGCAGGCTAATCCGAGACGGCACTTTACAACTACATTAGTGTTCTTGGGCTACAGTAGACTTGCGCAAAACAGAAAATGACATAAAAACGGAAAGTGTCGTTTCGGATTAGCCTGTGCGGACTGCGCAGGCTGATCCGAGACGACACTTTACGCAAATGTCCGAATGCCCCTTTTCGCGTGTTGCACGCCATATATGAGCTATGCTCTGGCAAAAGGGTGTTTAATGCGTCTCCGTGATGCCAAACAAGTCATCACAAAATTATAGACACATAAAATCCATTTCGTCTAAAAACCGACTGAATCCTTAGGTAATATGGTCCTTAGACATGCAGAAAATTGACAAACAGCAACAAGTTTTGACCAGAGTCAGCCAGCACGGACTGTACAGGCTGACATGGGTCGGTACTTTTTGCAGATGCATTAAGCCTATTTTTCACAGAGCATTGCTCATATATAAGAAAAACGTCGCCTCAGATTCCGTCTCTTTTCATATTCATCTGTCCAGGATCTCATGCAAAAATTATAACACGAAATATCGGTTTTACACTTTTTTAGACATTGAAAACCAGAAAGACAACTCAACTTCGTTTACAAAGTGAAATTATCACAAACCCAGGCTCACTTGCTAACGTTTTGCCAGAATGGTTTAAGAAAACCGTTATCCGAAATGCCAGCTTATGTCAGATCTTTAACATTACATGTGTCACTCTCATTTAGTCAAATGACGAAATAAAGTCTGTCGAAGCAACTTTTCCTCACCAACAATGTGATTACAAATCGATTACTAGATCTACTTTAGTATTAATGTGACAACTTAAAGTAACAATAAAGGCCAAATGTAAACAACGCAGGTGTTTAAATGCATTTAAATTTATTTTGAAATTAATTTCTCTGTCAGCGACTAACAGGATGCGCTCTTGTCTGAGTCTATTGGGTGCGACAAATACCGAGCGCAGTTGGACACCTTGTCTTATATATTAGATTATAGAATGCAAAGTTTGTCACCACACAAGTTCCCGTGTCATCTGGTCTGAAACCACACAGCCCAGAAAATTACTATTTTGTATGTTTAAGCACATATAATACTGCATCTGGGGTAATCAAAAAATAAACCTTTACTGTTGCGCTAGAAATATCGGTTCAACCACTACAAAGTTTGCGTCTAACAAATTGTCAGGTCTTTGTGACGATAAGCAAACTTTTAACTTGGTAATAATAACCTGTATTTAAAATAAGCTAATCATAAACGCTCGACTTACAAAGGCTATGTGAAAAGTAACAGTGGTGGAATTACAACTGTGAAAACAAAGCAAAGGTAGTAAACCATAATAGTGTCAGCAAAAACTACCGTCAGTGGTGTGTACTGCACACACCTCCTTTGAGACCCGCTTCAAACACCATGCGAGGGTAGTCCAGGAAATATGTTTTCCCATAACTCGACTATTTATCAACAGTTTAACACCAAATTTGGTGATGTATTATTGGATATGTCATTGATACATTCTACAAATGTCATCAAAATACAATGATCCTGTAAAAAGTTACAAAGGACTAAAAAAAAGAACATCACTGACTGCTACCCGGCGCACGACGTAAGACCACTTTGACGTCGCTTTTAAAAGCCATCTTTAACTGTTTCCACGCAGTCACCACCAGTATGTATACATTTTCTATAACAGGCATTAAATTTGTTCTACATGGCAATGTAAAAATTGTCTATTGAAGGAAGAGAAGACACAAACTGCAGTGTTTTCCTGTGGTGACAGCTAGCCTAATGTCAGAATCTCGCCCTTTTGAAGCGACTTAATCTATGCGGAAGTGAGCAAGAGTTGAGACAGCTGACAGGCTCTTGTAAGGGAAGCAGTCTCAGTTCTGGATGTTAGTGCATTTTATCTATCTAGACTACCTTCCTGAAGTATGACAAATTAACTGTCTTTCTGTGATTCTCTGTGCACTGCCAGCCTGCCTCGGAGTTCCGTAAGACCACAAACATGTTTCCCGCCAGACTTAGACACTCTTGCCTTCATCCGAGGTGAGGATTTCGGTGTATTAGATCTATAATAAACTGAATAACTCAGTTTATTTCATACATAGAGAACAGTACATTTATTTTCCATATACAAAAGACAGATTGTGCGAACGATAAAAAACACAAATATTCCGCTACATATATAGAAAAAGTTTAAAATGACTTTTCAAGGCGACGTCAAAATGGTCTTACGTCGTGCGTAGGGTTGCAGTTAGTTGTGTTTTTTAAATTCTTTGTAACTTTCTACTCTGTCATTGTATTTTAGTGAAATTCGAAGCATGTATCAATGGTACATCCAATGATATGTGGCCAAATTTTGGTATTTAAGTAATGGTACATAGTAGAGAGATGGAAGAAGTGTAGATACATTTTGGACAACCCTCGAACATGCATTAAGTTTCGAGATTTGATACACTCAATTAGTGAATTCGGTGTTGAGAATTAAAAAAAAGCTAAATAATGTTGATATTATAACAAGTACCATTCACGGTTATTTAGATATCCCAATTTCTTAAATTTATTGATAATCGCTTGAACCTATAGCAATTTCTGTCAGACTTCAGCATGAAGATTAAAGAAAATGCACCAACCACAGATCTATTAATTACGCAAGTAATCGGAATTATGTCAGTGGCAAACAAGCACTCAAATTGAAATTGACACCTACGATACAATGACCAATATGTTTTGTGGCAAAACCTGACAAAAACAGACCAGCTTATGACATATTAAACAGGTCAGTGACATTTAAGATCCATTTAAAAAAAAACTTTTTCTGAGCCTAAAGCTAGACGTGCAAGACAGCTTCGTACAATTTTGTCAAATTATGGTCTTCTAAATTTCTAGTTAATGTTGTCAGAGCCGGACGAAGAAAAACAGTACTTTGAAAGTGTCTTTCAAGATAAGCTTGTCGACAAGTGTAATTTTAACTTTTTGAGTAGTAATTCGAGTTTCGAAAACCTTATCCCGTGCAGCTCGCTGTACTCGCCCATTCACCACATCAGTGGTCTACACAATCAACTTTTCTTCTATTTATATTATATTCAGAAAAAATTTGCAAGTGTTAAAGATTTCTTGGAAAATACACATGATCAGGGTCACCGGTAATTATACTTGCTGCTAAATTTCTAACTGCTTATGTAGGGAAGATGATTGTCCAAAGAGTGCTGACAAATAATCGTGATGAAAGTCAAACAACTGTTCTTTCTTGTGATTGTTTTGTGTTAATTCGTCAATGACATTAACTTGTATTGCATCGTAATAAGTAAGACCACTGCGGAGAAGGAGTCTAAGACATAATTTCTACGTAACATATTTTCGTATACTAACCATGTGTCAGTGAAGCCACAATACAGAACCGAAAATTGATAACAAAAAATTCAACAATTAGTTCCCCTTAATTCAGCTGAAACCAGCTGTCTGTAAATAATCAGTATAATCAATCCAGTAAGTTTTATTTTCAGCAATACTATTACCTATCGGATGTATACCTTTGTCAACCGGCATTGGGTGCCCCATTGCCGTCATCAAATTTTTATTTCTCCGATTAAAGGAAAATCTTGAACGTGGTACTATGTTTAAGAACCTAAAGGGCGTCTTACAAAGCGTCAATGTTGCTCTCGCACTTAGCAGGTCTTTTTCCATTACTGGTATTGTCTATTTCATTCTTTTAACTCTGTCCGGCTCTTGGAAAAGTTTTAACCAAAGAGACAGCTCATAAAGCCGCAGTTTACAACCATTCGTTTTATCTCGCTGCTTAGTCAACAGTAAACCCAAATCTACGTCATGTCATTTTTTTAGATTTTATTTTCTGTTACACGTCCTTTTTATTCATACCTAAAGAGCCTTCCTTGTCTTCGATTATCAAATTAGCCGTCAAATCGGTTTACAGTGACTACCAAAACGAAGAAGAATAAATTGGACAAAATAGGTCAATCATATTGGAACTTTGAGCATTAGGTTTGAACTGCATTAAGCTGTCATCTGTCTTCAAAGGCCAGCATGAATTTCGATAAATGGTTGTCCAGAACAGTTTTGACTGTATTTCATTTTGTCGGTCTTTAAAACTTCTTTTGAACCATTCAGTCATAACAATGCAAGAATGAAGAACGGTTACAATGATAAATTTAAAGCATACTGTTGGCCATAAGTAAACAAATCGGGAATCAAGCTGCAGACAAATTAAATTCATGCAGCTTAACAGCTTAAAAGGATGGATATTATCACGAGTCTAAAATAATGTGTTACAATGCAGTGTGTCAATGTTCCAGTCGATGGTAAAAGAATGTATCGTAAAACTAGAACAAAAGTTGAAACATTCATATAGAACTATCCCTTCTTTTACATGGTATAAATTAAATTTGTTTGCGAGTTTACTCCCCCGACTGTTTACATTTGGCAGCTAGTGGGCCTTTTAGAAATGTGCAAAAACTTGCGAATCTAGCTACTAAAGTTTATGAAACTTAATAATAGAATGAAGAAGAAATCTCCCTAGGGACACATACGTTCATAGAGAGCCCACAACTCATCAGGAATATCAAGCAAATGAAGCGATTTACAGTCGACATAATTCCACAAATCGCGGATGCTTGTCATTAAATTTTTAGAAGTTTGCAGTTGTGATACATAAGCACTGAAAAACGAGATACATCAAAATTATTGCACGCAACACCTTTGATTTTCAAGATTTCCAAGTAACATAACTTTTGATTGGCTCGATCATTTATTTTCTAAATTTGACATTCGATTTGAAATTAGTTTTGAGAAATACTCTGTGATAACAGGGCTTAATGCATCTGAAAAAAAGTCTCGACCAAAGTCAGCCTGCTGGCATGGGTTGAAACTGTGTGCTATTGGTCCATTGTCTGCATGTCCAACGACCTTTCTTTCTCCTGATTCCATCGGTTGTTAAACAATTTTTTTTATATTCTAATCAGTGAATTACTGAGATTTCACAGTGAATAACACCACTAGTGATGGTAAATGTGGAGTCATCGCTAGTGACGATATAGTTTTAGAATGTTTGCCAGAACTACTTTTTTTCCTATATTGCTCATATTTTACCATTCTTTATAATTATTAGAAGAAAAAACGGTGAATTAGGAATATAATAAATAGGATAATCAACTGGTTGTGTGTGATATTAAAAATCTGTTACTCGAATGGGGTTGGATGCGGTTAAAAAAACTCGTCCTTCGGACTCGTTTTTTCAACCGCATCACACCCCATTCGAGTGACAGATTTTTAATATCACACACAACCAGTTGATTATCCTCTACTGATTTTACAGCTCCCTAGTTGGTTTGCAATACGCGAAAAGGGGCATTCGGACATTTGCGTAAAGTGTCGTCTCGGATCAGACTGCGCAGTCCGCGCAGGCTACGTCTACATTAGATTTTGTTCTTCAGTAGACAAGAAAATTACATAAAAACGGTCGACGTTGTTTTTACTTGTATGAAATCAATATAAAATCTATTAACTCCTTACCAAAGGACAAAATGTAGGACTTGACGAAATTGAAAGCATTTGCAGACGACAAATCAAATGTAGCTCAAATAATGATTTCTGTCTATGATAGGATAGAAAACATTGTGGGAAAAGGAGAAAATGCTGGTTACAAGCATTTTCTCCTTTTACCTCAATGTTTTCAAAAGCCTTCTTCTTCAGGGTCGTTAAAAGCAGGGATTGTGTAGTAAAGAGTTAAGTGAAATATTCACTGGTCGTACTTATGAAGGCTCGTTTTCTTCTACTGAAGAGAAAGTTGTGTAGGGGTAGAGGACCGCCGTCTTATATCGAAGATTTTCTTTTCGAATACTGTGATGGGTGGGGTCAATTCCTGGACCTACCAAAATTACGACTCAAGAAATGGTGAAGGTTTCCGGGAGGCAGTCATTGGGATTGATTTATTCAAGTTGTATGAACTTGTTTCACAATCAATGTAAAAATAAATATAGTCTTTAAATAAACTCATTGTCACAACCTGACTGTATTCATATATGTAAGTGCTAGGGAGTTGTCGTCAGTAACATGTGTTGGAGACTGTTTTTCCCACTCGCCAACATTTAATCAACGATAAACCTTTGCTCAGAGAGATTCTCTTTTTAGTTTTGCTAAAATTCATAAGCTACAAATACCCTTTTCAAACCAACGTTCTCAAATTACGTTGTCAGCCATTGTTTCAAAAAGGGGAAGTACATTACTTTAAAAGCCCTTACAGCCAGTGTAGATCAAGACTAGAGTGCACAAAACGTCCAGTCTGATTTTTTTATCCACAATGTCTGCTGAGACAAAAGCAACGTTGAAAAAGTTATTGCTTGCGTCTCATCTCTAGTTTGAAATTTCTGCTGGGTTTATCCGACTCTCTAAGGTTTATTGAAATTTTAGCTTCAGACAAAAAGAGCTCAGCTGTGAAATTGTCTCTGATTTCGCCACACACGTCTAAATACCACCTTTATCATTAGTAATCGAACGAAACAATTAAATTCTAAGGGTTGCAACACTCATGGGAACTCGAGTTGTTGGCGTGAAAATGTCATATCCTGTTCCTGTGGCCATGTTTTCGCAATGCAATTAAGCGAGGATACCATTTCCAATTAACCAGGGTCATACTTAAACCTGCTTTTTTAATTTGATTTTTCTCTTAAAGTCATTCTAATAAGGATACCACCAGACAAAACAGGAAGTTAAATTAATATCATCAAAATAGTGTTGTTTGAAGACGCGCAGTGCACCGGTATTATGAGTAGCTTCGTTACATGCAAATAAGACCAGCCGAGACACATCGAAAAATATCTTTCAAAGAGGCAGTCTAGTTCTTATGTCGTACATCAAAACTTCTTGTGTAAAACAGAAAACTACGACTTGTAACAACCCTAAAAAAATGTACGGTTACATTCAGTAAAGAGATGCTTCGAAATAACGGGTTGGGCGTTTTGCAGTCGATAACTCCGTCTTTTTTATCTTAATATACTCAACAAAAAAAGTTAAATAAATTGTGTTTGAGGGGCTATGACAAAAGATCTAGAACATTCAGAGAATTTTGAATTTCACAGTATCATAAAGCATCCATTTTTCTTCAAACGGATGCTTCATTTGAGTTTATAGTACTAATAGCAGCTTAAATAATCACTGTCAAAGTTGGCTGGTCTTCAAGTCATTTTTCGCAAAATTGTGATATTGATTGGTTTGAGTAAAGAATGTCACTGTAGAGTGTCACTGTAGAGTCTCACCCACAAAAAGCCTTTTTAAAATTGGCCTTAGGGCTATTTACCCATCTCAGATAATTTGAGCAATACTTTCCAGACTGAGTCGACATTTAATTTTTCAAATCAGTTCAATATCTCCATTGCTATCGTCCAGAAACGTCCAAGATTCTTTCGTCAGAACAATGTTGTGCTCATTGACTTGCCAGCGCGCTAACCAGAAATCTCTCCCGTTGAACATGTGTGGGACATTCTGGGATCGAGGGGTCGACGCAGAATACTGGCACCACCTCCAGGCTCTTGCTGTGGCGCTACAGGAGGAATGAAGACTGGTTCCTCAGCTCCAAATCGCCAGAAGTATTCGGCGTATGAGGCGCCAATGCAAGTCCTTATTTGCCGCTGAAGGCAGACACACTTGTTATTAAGTGGTATTTTGAACATTCCCATCTTCCATACATGACATTTTAGGCTATCATGTAAAGGGAGTTACGTAAATTTCATGTGACATTCAAAGGAACAGAATTTTAAGTTATAAAAACTCACAGCGTATATTCATGACTATGTTTTGCATGAAAACAGGGAATACTCTGTTGACACTAATTTTGCGAAAAATTACTTTGACCCCTGTGTTACTTGACACTGTGCCACAACAAGGATATTAGTGCTACAAAGCTAAAGGAAACTTTTTCATTTTCAAGCAATGAAGTGTATCTGACAAAAATAATAAAAACTGCATAATTGTTTGGTTTGGTAATCTTTTGTTCGATGGTTCTTTGAGATTTCCTTAACTTTTTTGCTGAGTATATATAGATAAAAAACCTTCATATTGATTTGATACGAACCTTTGTAATTCACGCATGTTATTGATCGTGACATTCCCACAAGTCTGTGCAAAACTCTGGCGCGAAATCTAAAGATATCTAAAAAGGCCACGTAGCCACTGATATATATTTTTTCTCACTTTTTGTCTGACTTCTGATGACATGCCAGCTATCGCCTCACTTAAATCAGTAACGAATCATTTTTGGATTTTTATGAAATTACAAAAAATCCGAAGAGCTACCTTTAACATTACAAACGCCTCAGTTTGTCTATGCACTTGGGCAATGTTGCTAACTCCTTTAACTTTCTTATGTTTACGTTGTGATCGGTGGCAAGACATGCAGACAGAGGATTTACATAGCACTTTGACCCGTTCCATGTTTTATCCCCTCGGATTCATCGCATAACCTTTGAAAATGATAGTTACAATGATGATTTAACGACATACCTATTTAAATGGTCACAAATCAAGAGATATACGTACACACCCTGAGAAACATTCACTGAACAAAAGAAAATAATACTCATCAAAGAAAAAACAGACAAACAAATATAGCAATTTAATCATATTGAAAAGCCAATCAGAAAATGCGTTCCTTTCAAATTTAAGGAAATTATCGACAATAAGACTAAGATTGTTATTAAGAATGGTTTGTGTATACGGGCCTAGGACTGTTGCAAAAAAAAAGTATTTAACTCTTTACCAAACGACAATATTTAAGATTATTCCAAATTCAAAGCATTTGCAGACGACAAAATAAAAGTGACTCAAAAATGTAATTCATTCAGGGAAGGGTAGAAAACATTGTGGGAACAGGAGAAAAAATTGGTTACCAGCATTTCCTCCTTTTCCTACAATGTTTTCAAGGGGCTTTTTCTTCATGGCTGTTAAAACTCGTGATTTTGTGGCAAATAGTTAATACCCAAGTGCTTTGATTGATAAAACATATATTCTGATCTAAAGAGCATAATGTAACATACATGTACAAACATGTATGAGTTCAAAGGGCGGTAAGTGATCGCCCCTAAAAGACGGGCATCAAAGAGCCTTGTCTTCCACGTTTATATTTTGTGGACAAAACCATTGATAGCCGTTTCAATATAAGGTAGGCAAAACTGAAGGTGAACTAAGCCACAAGAATATACGATTCTGGATGAATACAGATAAACACACGAATGTAACAAATGTCGGAACCTTGAAAAAAAGTGTTTTGTTACAGAAAACATGGGAGAACCAAACCACAAGAATAAACGATTCTAGATTAATACAGACAGTCAGACGGACGAAACAAATGTCGAAACTTTGGAAAATAGGTTGTTTTTTTTTTAAAGATAACATGGGAAAAAGCTTTTGGCGAGAAAAGCATAGAATGTAAAGCTAGACACTAAGGTTCAAGATTTGATTGATTGTTGTGTAAAAGTTTCTGCAGTTACTCTTTACCCTGGCAAAAAAATAAAAAAGAAGATTCAAATGAAAGTATTCTAGTAAAAATAATAAGGATACTCATCATAAACTCAGGTTTCACACATGAATACATGTAATAACATAGTGACAAAGGGATAAATTGTTCGTTGCGAGCAGTTTTTCCTTCCGCCACGGTAATCATCTGACCAAAAGTTGGTACCGTAAATGGCCTTTTCAATTTTGGAAATAGATGAAAGTCTGATGGAACGAGATCACACAAATAAGGCGGATGCTCAATCAGCTCAAAGCTAAAATCGTTAATGGGAGCCGTTTCAATGACAGACTTAGGAACAGGGGCATATCCTGATGGAACAACACCTTTAAAAAGTCACTTGCCTTGTTTATTATACCGTACTTCCTATTTGACTTAAACAGACCATATAACACCAGTCTTCGGGTAAAAATGAATAGTAGTGCTAAAAAGGACATCCCTGTTTAAATCTCTCAATAAAAGACTTAGAACTATTCAATACAGTAATTTTCTAAATTATAGTATGAAAATTGCTTCACGTCTGGGAGACAGGGAAATTTACTGTGATGGTTTTGGAAACTGGTACTAGATCATTTTCACTAGACAAGTGTATTAGACAAGAAAACTGGGAGCAATACGTCTACAGTTAAACAGTCTGGGACCACAAGTATATATACAGGCAGAATCAAGATAGAACTAACGCCATATTAACCTTCAACAAACTATACCGTTTGTGGGACGGACAACAAAATTGTGGGCAAAGGATAAAATTCTGTTAACCAGCATTTTCTATTTTTCGCACAATTTTCTACCCTCTAAAGAACAAAAGTCTTATTTTGAACTTCATTCAATTTGCCATCTAGAGGTCCTTACAATATGAATTAGTCTAAACATCAGTCGTTTGGTAAAGTTTTAAAGGGAACCGTTCACTTTTTTATGCCGTAATTCAAATGTTCTTGAAAAATACCGATAAATACATCTAGATATATTTTTCTTTGCAGTAGTCACGGTAAACTTGACGATTATATTCAATAATGATACGTCGGTATATTGATTCGACACGAATTTTGTATCGTGTGACAATCCCAAAAGTCTAAAGTTGCGAAACTTCGGCGCGACATATAGAAACACCTAATGAGCCTACGTTCTCTTTAAGGAAAACCATTGAAAAATAATCTTCTTACTTTTGTCTTTCTTCTGCACTGATGACTTGCCAGCTATCGGCTTTCTCAATTCAGTGTTAACTTAAAGTTTGGTGAGATATATAGGATTTCACATGAGTTGGCGTTTGAGATAATAGGATCTGACATGAGTTGGTGTTTGAGAAAAAAATTTATTAAACGAGTCTACAAAAAATGTTATTCAGCGAGCCTTTGGCGAGTTGATAACATTTTTGTGAACGAGTTTAATAATTTTTACCTCAAAGCCAACAAATGTCAGATTCTTTTTATCACATAACTGTATAACAAGAATTATAGTCCATAATGTGTTAAAACATGGGCATACATGTATAATGTGTTATGAAATTAACACGAAGCCTATTCGCTTCTTTGACAGGTACATTACGATCGAAAAATAGTTCCAAAGAAACTTGCAAATATTGATTTAGTTTTGAATGCAAAAGTGATTAAATTAACAACTGTATCATGATTACGAATTTTGACCGTTAATTTCACTAAGGAACCAAGGTCAGCAATGTTTTAGAAATGATGTGTATCATTACAGTGTAAACAAAATACAGCACTATTTCCTTATCTCACACGTGTGTGAGACAAGAAAATTCGTAATGGCTGTATTTCGTTGAAAACAAGAGGAGTTATGTGATAAAAAAATTATTTTAATTAAACGAGTCTAGGGAAAATGTTATTAAGCGAACCTCTGACGAGTTTGATAAAATTTTATCTCAAACGCCAACGAATGTCACATTCTTTTTATCACATAATTATATTTCAAAAATTAAAGATCAGAAGATTAAAAACCATCTATAGATGCACCCACGGTAATATCCATAAAACCCATTCACTTCTATGAAATACGTACGAAATGACGTCACACAATTGTGAAATCAAACGTGTATAATGTAAGAAAACTCGTAATGGGTATATTACACTGAAAACAAGGGAGGTTATGTGATGACATAAAAATCTGAATAGCTGCCTTATGGAGCAATTAGCATTGAAAGAGTTAAGAACTCTCCATAAGCGAGGATAAAGTGATTGACAATCGACGTGCAAGTTACCCTTACTCCTTGTCGGAGTCCAGGGTTCGTATTTACCAACCATTCATAAGAACATTCTTGGTCTTATTCTCCAGAATTTTCTAAATTTGAACCTAACACAACTTCTGATTGGCCAAACCATTTTGGTTTGGCCAATCAGATATTGTGTTACTTTCAAATTTAGAAAATTCTGGACAGTAAGACTAAGACTGTTCTTATGTTGTAAATAATCTTTTACTGACTCCTTGGTTACAAACCAGTGGTTCACAAACCGTTCTTAATTTATTCTTTGTCTAATTCTAATTTTAGAAAATAAGACAACTTCTGAATGGCTAACCCATTTTTGTTTAGCCATTCAGGACTTACGCTAGTTTCATATTTAGAAAACCTTGATCAAAGACTCCTGTAAGGTAGTAGACCCCTAATGCTTCTAGTGCAACATGGAATAAAATTTCTTGATAGTTGATAAATAAGACGTTATACTGATATAATACTTTTGCACATTTTTAACCGACCAGAAATTCCTTTGATGTCTATCTTGAAATTATTCGTTGATACTTTTGTTAGTTTTCAGAAAAGGGAGGTAATTATTATCTCCCTTTGTAATGAGAATATAATGGTTTTAGATTTATAAATGATAATTCTAAGAAGGAAAAAAAGGAATAAGTGGCTCGGTTAAAGTAGTAAAATTATACTCATTTTTAATCATTGCAATTTTTGTAGCATAATACTATAGTGGAAATAGCTGTTTTCTATTACGGGTCCACTACCTTAACGGGCCGAGCCCCGGTAGCTCAGTCGGTAGCGTGCAGGACTTGAGAACACGGGGTCCAGGGCTCGATCCCTGGCTACGACCCCTGGCTCGGCCAATTTCTTTCCGAGGATTGATGATAGTCACTGCGACAGGATTCATTCCTCTCCCACCGCTGACCATTGTTTCGACGATGACTATGTGGGAAAGCAGCCAGTGGCTTGGAAAGAAAATTGTGCGGAGTACTGGTATAATAGACTCCAGGAAAGCATGGATAGGTGCACTGGCCGCCGCGATATAACTGAAATAATGTTGAAAACGGCGTTAAACACCATACAATCAATCAATCTACCTTAACGGTCTATACGGATCTGTAACAAAACTGTTAGTAGATTATTATCAACTTATTTCATGCTTTCCGGTAGGTTATCGAGAAATATCGGTGAAATATTTTTCAATATTTCATGGTTACGACCAGTGAAAATACCGATTTTTATATTCTAACTCTTCAATTGAAGGCGGAAACAATAGTTCCCGCGCACTAATTACCTAGGTAAAATGCGCGTGCCTCACAACCAGATGGAAATATGACGTAATTTACCTTACATTTCTCGCGCTTGACGTAATATTGTAATGCATTGCTATGCGGATGGGGTACGCTACGGGGAATAACCGAAAAGAACTGTACTGGATTTTGCGCCACTCGTGAAAATATTACCGATGATGTTCACTCGATGAAATAAATTTCGATCTTTCACCGTAAAAAACAAATATCCTCAATTTCTTTTTCTAGAAAATAACGTCAGAATATATAAATGGAAAAATGATTAGGCTGGAATCCAGGCTAACTTACCCCCTGTATTATATGCAATATCCTAGTCAGCAATAAAGGTATTTGTTGTCTGACAAAACTCGCCTTTTCGAAGTTCGTAATTGTGCTCAGAACCGAAAGAAGCAAAATATGATGGGACAGGGTAGGCCGAGGATCACCAGTCCTGAATAATTTCATTATTTCTTTAATTGATTGATTCGTTGGAGTGAAATATTACGACCACAATGACCTGAACTTTGAAAATATCAGGGTTGTTGACACACGCAGTTCTGTAATTACTCCATGTTAAAGCTATACAATCTTACATGGTCAATACTCGCTTTAACCATTTATCATACAGTCCAAAGTTTTAACAACCTTGAGAAAGATGGCTTTTGAAACAACCAGCATTTTCTCCTTTTCCCAGACTATTTTGAACCCTTCTAATAAACAAATTTAGATTTTTGAGTCACAGTAGATGTGTCGTCTGCAAATGCTTTGATTTTGGACCAGTCTAAAATTAAGTCGTTTTGTAAAGAGTTAACAAACTCATTGATTACTACTTGTTAGGACTAGCGAGTCGAAACAATAGGCAATTGACCAGACACAGGCCATACAAGTGCTATGAAGGCGCCAGTAGGGGCACTTACTGCATTCTGAGTCATCTAACATTTCAAAATGAATGCTCCAACCTAAGCCTATATGCGAACACAAGCGCCCCATCACTTTGTCTAGCTCATCTCACTTAGACTCATTAAAGGGGAATAATTGTGCTGGCTATATAATTTTATATGGTTATATTATTTACGGCATGCCTACTCTGCTCCTGTTCGGTCCCTGTTCCTACGGACCTGTTGGTGATCGGGGCGGTCTTGGTCTATAGACTGTTAATTAATTTTTAAAAGCCTCCTCTGACCGATATTTTGTGATGTGTTCTGGCCTAAAAAAAAACCTCGGTACGTATCTACCAAAAATGTCCATTTCAATTACTCGGGGCTCCGAGGCTTAATGACCCGCGCGACATAAGGAAAAAATTAATGATTTATTCATAACTTCCAACACTTTCCGCAGTCTTTTCGGATAAACAGGTACCACTCTCCTTTCCATATGGGAAATGCAATATTTGAATATTCACTCCCATCAACAATGCAGAAGACCATTGAAGCATATATCTCGTTTCCGTGGAGATTGTTCTCACAGTTTTCCTGTCTAATAACTTTCCAGTCAATATGATTTAGTGCCGGTTCCAGAAACTATTACAATATCTCGCCCTCAAGACCGCAAGTCATTTTTCATCACGTGGTTAGTATTACTTACTTCCTACCCATTTGACTCCTTACCGAACGACACAATTTTAGACTATTTCATATTTTATGATTGGTTGACTGTACATTGTTTAACACCGTCTTCAACATTATTTCAGTTATATCACGGCGGCCAGTGGCTCTATCTATGCTTTCATGCAGTTTCTGTTACCAGTACTCAGCACAATATTCTTTCCGAGCCACTGGCTGATTTCCCACATTACTTTCGTCGAAACAATGGTCAGCGGTGAGAGAGTAATGAATCTTGTCGCTATCATCGGTCCTCGGAAAGAAATTGGTCGAGCCGGGGATACAACTAGCGACCTCCTGTTCTCAAGTCCTGTACGCTACCGACTGAGATACCGGGGCTCGGCAATTTCATATTTAAAGTATTTGCCCACTTAAACGTGTTTGTAGCATTACGAAGATGCACTTTGTGAATTCCAAAGTAACGTATTTTCTGTTTGACCACACGAAATAGTTCAGCCAATCAGAAGTTGTGTTATTTCTTAAATTTAAGAAGACTGTGAATGCAATTTATAATAGTTGTTGAATTTGGGCTCTCATGGGCTCTTTTAAACCGGCGGCCTATTATCGATCTTTGTATCAACAACACCTGATGCTACAAGGGATTCAGAAACTCTGTTCTCTTTTTTAGTGGCACCAAATATGGGGTATTTGTACGAAGATGAATACGATCCCGTCTAATCGACGCGTGACACGTGACATTCCAATAAACCTGTGCGAAATTCTAGCGTGAGATCTAAAAATTCTTTAAGAGGCTGCGAGGCCCATTAAGGAAAAAGGTGTTTCTTACATTTGTCTGTCTTCTTCACTGATGGTTTGGCAGCTTTGGTCTTACCTAGTTCTTTGGTAATTCATTTCTTAATTTTGGTGATATTTTAAGAATCTGAACCTTTCAGGTGCCAATCGCACTGCAATGCTATCTTTCTCCAGTATTCATCGTAAAGATGAAAATTAAATGTTGGTTGTGTGCCAGTTGAAGAACATTAAAGAGAAACCAAGATTGGTAATGACCTATAAGGTAACCCTATTAAACGTAACCCACTCGTGAAGTTTGAAATAAGCTTCTATTGTTATAAATTTTATTTGTGCTAAAATGCGTTTCAATATGCGCATGTATAAACTCAACACGCTATAGATAACTTCATTGGGAAATTCCGGTGTTTACTTGTAGGTAATAAAGGTTAATTATCTCTTACTAGTGTCACGTAGTGTTTCATCTATAATGCCTGGACTACTCTTTGGTTACTTTTCGAATCGCCAAAAAATATTTCAGCCATGCTTTGGCAACAGGGGGCTTAATGCATCTATGTGATATATGATACCAAGAAAGTAATCACAGTATTATGGATCCACAAACTCCAGTTTGTGGAACAACCGAATGATTCACGAGGTAGACTGGTCCCCATAACATGCAGAAAATTTACCAACATCAAACAGCTTCGACACAAGTCAGCTGCGCAGGCTGACCTGGGTAGTTATACAGATAATTGTCCTCAAAGGCGATGTTACTTTTTGACTGGTCGCCTCTGGGTACAGAGACAATCAAGACAAAATCAGTTGAAAGCTCCGCACAGATTTTGTGCGCAAGTTTGAACTCGTATAATTTCGCAAATAGAGCACATAACTAGGATTTAAACATACCTGTTGCTTGCGTATTTATTGGCCCTTTGTTTTAAATACAAATATTTCAATTTAAACGCTGAACATAAGAGAAAACCGTGCATTTCATCTGTTACTCGAGTTGTTCACGTTCCCGAAAACACACAAAATGGCCGCCACGCACGATAAATTTCGTCAGTGTTTTTACCGAGATTTACATGTTATAAACGACTTCTACAAGCTCTTTATGTAATGAAGGGTTTAATAATTTGTCTTTGTTCGTGTATTTGTCTTTGGTCATGTTTGTTACTTAAAGATAATTGCATTCCGCTGCAATACAGATTAAACCGACGAAACAGGAAGTCAGTATAGCGCTCTATCTTTGCTACCGGAAAATTTACGGTGGACTTGAGACGGTACGTGCACAATAAATGTCCAAATATGAAAATCTTACGAACAAAGTCCGTAACAAAGAAACAAATTAATAAATGCATGGCTGAAATACAAACTGCATCCGGCGGGATTCGAACCCACGGCGGACAAGATCCTCGTTTTTCGAGGTTTAAAAGACCAATACCATAACCACTGTGCTTTCGAGGTTTAAAAGACCAATACCATAACCACTGAGCTCAGTGGTTATGGTATTGGTCTTTTAAACCTCGAAAAACGAGGATCTTGTCCGACGTGGGTTCGAATCCCGCCGGATGCGGTTTGTATTTCTGCCATGCATTTATTCATTTGTTTCTTTGTTACGGACTTTGTTCGTAAGAAAAAAAAATCACCATAACGTCTCATTATTGGGACTAGCCTGGGTAGATACTATTTGCAGATGCGTCACCATTCCCCGCCCCCCCCCCCCCCACCCCACATACACACACTCTTTCATAAAGCATGGGATATTTATAATCGATTTGACATGAGACATTTGCATATTCTGAGACTTTTTTTTGTTTGTTGTTCATTCTCGGATGTCAAAAATAAAGCGATCTGCTGCCGACTCGATTTCTAGATCCATTTACTGGAATTCGACTGTCTTATCCATTCGACCATTTAGAAATCACAAGTACATTATAACTTTCGGTATCAAAAGCATGCATATCACGACTATATAAACACGAATATTTTCGAACTACTTAGGCGGAAATTAATTTTGTCCTCGGTTAACACCAAAGATAAAGTACACACCGCCTGTTAACAACAGCAGGCCTATAATGTACCCAAAGATGGTCAAAATAGCACATTCGAATTATACAGGCCAGTTTCTTTTTCCGTTTCAGACGGAAAAAGCAGCGGGTAATATCATTTTCAGTTAAGTCGCGATATTGATCTCGTTACTGTCAAAAGTTTATTCAATATTTGTCTAACGTCTGTCAACTATAATGAAATAAAGAGTAACACTGTAGTGCCGAATGTTTTCTATAACCCTTATAATCCTGAATTAGCCATCGGAATGGACCTTTCTGACTAGATAACAAAAGCTAAAATATTGTTATTTTTAGAGGAGTTTTGTCAGAACATGTAACGAAAAAGCAGACATTGTAGATCCAAGATCACACTGCATGTTCTGTGCAGTCTGATCTTTGCCTACACTGTTGCTAAAGCAACTTCTGCTGAGTTCATCGCTGTAACAGTTCAGATCTTTTCGCTACCTCAGATGTTCATTGCACAAAGAGTAAAGACCATGATCACCTGAACGTCGACATAGTCTGATCGTTGTCGGAACTCGACGATATCAAACTTGTTGCTTCAGTTTTACAATATCTACCCGTGTATTAATTCGTAATGCAGTTTTGGGGATTCCTAAGGGATCTTTACAGATTTTTTTTCCATTAATAAAAATTTCTGGTAAAACACAGAAAAATACAACTAAATATGACCCATGCTCTGGTAACAGGGGGCTAAATCCATCTCCGAGATGCACGGTACCAAGCAAGTCAGCACATGGTTATAGATCCAAAAAGTCCATTTTTTCTTACAACTGACTGAATCATGAGGTACAATTGTCCTTTGACATGCAGAAAATCGACCAAAAGCAAAAAAAAGTTTGGCCTAAGTTAGCTTGCACGGACAGCGCAGGCTAACCTCGATCGATACTTTTTGCAGATGCATCAAGCCACCTTTTCACAGAGCATGGCTCATATATTTTTCTTTGCAATCGTATAGAAACTATACTGGTACAATGGGTAAAAAATGCAATGTTTGGTGTTCAACTTTTTTTCCCTAGCTTTTGTTTTACTTCTTTACTAAATGAGTTCCCTGCTTGGTTCAGTGAAAAATCATTTTTGAAGTTTGGTAAGATTATTAAATAGAGGATAATCAACTGGTTGTGTGTAATATTAAAAATCTGTCACTAGAATGAGGTGTGATGTGGTTGAAAAAACGAGTCCGAAGGACGATTTTTTTTAACCGCATCAAACCCCATTCGAGTGATAAATCTTTAATATCACACGCAGCCAGTTGATTATCCTATTTATTATATTCCTAATTCACCCTTTTTTATTCTAATAATTATCAACAATGGTACGATATGAGCAATATAGGAAAAAAATAGTCCCAGGAAACATTCTAAATCTATATCGCCACTAGTGATGATACCATATTTATCATCACTAGTGGTGTTGTTCACGAAAGGCTTAAAGTCCAATGCTCCTCTCCCCCTTTTTGTTTTTCTTCCAGCTTTTACAGTCAGTAAAAAATCTTGAAGACTACATGAAAGGAAAATCGATAAGGTGCATTTTTGTTTACGGAGATTCCGTCGTAAAAATTAGCCTACGCCACAAATAGAAAAGTGCGCAGAGAGCTGTGCGCCCATATCAGGCAGTAAACAATATCAGTTGTACGGTCAGGTGGCAGGGGACTTTGAAACTTGTTCACGGCTGTGGCGAATCATGTCGTCCCGAGCTGGCGACATGATATGCCACAGCCGTGAACAAGTTTCCAAGTCCCTTGCCACCTGACCGTACAACGAATTTATTATACTGCAAAGTTTTACCATTCCGATGTGTATTCAGCGATTCAGCGAAATTTCCCCTTTTTATGTTCTCACGAACTGAGTACGCTGAGGACATACAATTTCTCTTCTGAGTGCCCCAATTCATTGACAACTGACGTCACTGAGAACTAACGTCATTGAAACCTTGGTAAAACGTGCAGATTGGTGGATGAACTTGATGATGTCATTGCGATAGACATTTTTATTTTTTTTACTTAAAAATGGATTTAAACAACTTCAAGGTAAGTAACTTTGCATTGTTATGATTTGTTGGCAATATTTACTAAACAACCATAAGTTACGTCAAACAACCATTAGGTTATCCTTTTAACGTTAGTACCATGAAAGAGTTTCGACACTTCACTATTTGTAACCTGACGAAAGGATGGCTCATTTTAACCCCATGTATTTGTTTTAGAATGACAGCAAACGATAATATATGTAACTCTATTCGTTTATTCTAAAACACAATCCATTCTTTCCGCTTTAATGACAACCATTAAGGGAAACTAGAAATAATATAGTGCTTTGTCTTGTGGGCGGCTCGTACCGGTCGACGCCGCCATTTTGGATGTTGTTTTTAAAATTGTAGTCATGTATACTGGGCTCCCAAAAGGGAAACTGCTTTTACGTCGATTTTGCCAGTGTACATGACTTGTATGTACGAGGCATATTATCCAATCAGATCGCCAGAAATTTCTTTGCAGTATAATAAATTATCAAGGACGTTGTAAACAAGAAACATCCAACCATGCAATTGGAATATTCTGGGGAAAATATACGTTCTACGTGCATTTTCATTATTCTTATCATTTTAAAGGCCCAGTAAAGGCCAAAATATCAAAGCAGGTGTCAAAATACATTTAAAATTTAAATCATACCATTTAAAAGTATGAAAAATATTGTGGCGATGACAGTCTGTCATCGTGTGGTCGGGCCATATGTTAGTCGCTGGCAGAAAAAAGAATTTTAAAATCAGGCAAAAATTAAACAAAAGACACAGCTACCTGGCAGGTTTTAACCTGGTTTTAAAATTAACTTCTCTGTCAGCAAGTAACACTTGGACAGACCGTACAATGAAAGATTATCATCTTCACAATAATTTCCATACTTTAAATTGGTATGATATAAGTTCAAATGCATTTAAACACCCGCTTTGTTTACTTTTGGACTTTATTGTTACTTTATTGTTACTTTAAGACATCCCTGCAGTACGCAATTTACCTCATACCTCATAAGCATTATTTCGGGTCTTGCCTCGAAATATACATAAAGAGGGTTTCCGTAAATATCCGTATGATAAAAGCTTCGGTGAAGTCATCAACGTTCTGGGTCCTTATTCACCAACCACTCTAAAGAACGTTCTTAGTAATCTTGTCCAGACTTTTCTACATTTGAAAATAACACAACTTTGATAGGCTAAACCATTTGGTTCTGCCAATCAAAAGTTGTGTTACTTTCAAATTTGGAAAATCTTGGAGAGCAAGACTAAGGATGTTCTTAGGAATGGTTGGTGAATACGGACCCTGGTTTCTTTTCTGAAACTATTTTCTACCATTTGAATGTCTTACTTAAAATTCTTTGCCCATTTTTTTTTTTTTTTTTTGTTCTTTTTCATCAAAGAAGGCATGGGTCCCAAATAGGCTAAAAGGACGGACTCTCGTCCGCTCCAATGGAATAAAATCTCCTGTAACTCCTGTTTTGTCATGAATATCAAACCATTTACGCACAAGAGAAATCTCAATAACGGAAAATATTCCGCTGATATTTGAATTGAAAAAGTGATGAAATTATGAATAATAAAGTGCAATTATTGCATCGTATAATCACCCAATTCATAGCGTAGTCGTCTGAAAATTGGAATTGATTGCATTTGTGACATTGTGAGGCACGATTCGATTTAAATAATGCTTTCAATAACTTAAGATAAAATTTTGCATTTTTGACGCTTTTGTTTATTTCTGTAATTCTTGCTTTGTTGTCTGTCTGTCTGTCTGTCTGTCTGTCTGTCTGTCTGTCTATCCATTCGTTCGGTCGTTATTTCGCTCGTTCTTCCGTTCCTTTGTTCGCTCGCTCGCTCGCTCGTTCGTTCGTTCATTCTTTCTTTCTTTCTTTCTTTCTTTCTTTCGTTCTTTCGTTCGTTCGTTCGTTCGTTCGTCCGATTATTTGTTCGTTCGATTAGGCGTTACTTCAGTCGTTCGTTCATCCGACTATTCGTTCGTTGATCGTTCGATCTTTTGGCCGTTAGTTCGTACGTCCGTTTGCAAGTTTGCCTGCTTGATCTCTTTACTTATTTTTAAAACCGGTTTAACTAATATTTTCGTCACAATACAATGACAATGTTGTTTATATATTCTTTTCTTTTTTGGGAGGGGGCTGCACTAGAATTATGTTGGACTCACAAGTATCTTGGCAAAGTACCTTCCGCTGAACGATCGCCCCACCCATGACGGCCATACTCCCAGGATGGTTCGAGCCCCCTTGTTACTGTTTTGTTAGGGTATTAATTCAGATTCGTTGTGCCCAATCCATGGACTTTAAAATATTTTGTGGACTGTGCAAATCAAGATCAGACTGCACAGAACGGGCAGTCTGATCTTGGATCTGCAAAGTCCGATATGGTGGAACTATTCAGTCTGATCTTGGATCTATAGTGTCTGATACGGCGTGGTTAATCCGTTAAGAACAATTTCGAACAAGCAGATTTTTTTTCATTTTCATTCATTCAGCAGTTTAGGTGTTAAAGAAAGCTATTCATTTTTAGTACACTGTTCTATCCAACATAAATATGAGCCATGCTCTGGTAAATGGGGGCTTAATGCATCTCCGTGATGCATTATACCAAGCAAGACATCACCTAATTACGGATCCATAAAGTCCGTTTAGTCAAACAGCCGACTGAATCATGAGGTAGAATGGTCCTGTGACATGCAATAAATTTGAAGGTAGCGAAAAGTTTCGGCCTATGTCAGCCTGCGCGGACTGCGCAGGCTGACATGGGTCGATGCTTTTCGCAAATACATTAAGCCCCCTTTTTCACAGAGCATGACTCATATATAGATGTTTAGTTTGTATTTGTATACAGGGACACTTATACAGCCTTGCTATGGAGCTCGCAAATTCAAAGTCATGTGATTGATTGGAGGGAAATGAACGATTAAACAGAACACGGGTAAATGCAAACTGACCAAGTACATATGGCATGTGAAACGTGACACTCCCTATTACACTTATTATCATAATCTCACCAAACTTAAAAAAATGATTTATCACTCAATTGAGTAAGGCCATATAGCTGGCGAGTCATCCGTAATGTCGAAAAATACAAATAAGTAAAACAATCTGTGATATTTCCTTATAATGGGCTACAAAGCTTCTTAAAATATTTTTTATTTAGATTTCGCATCAGGGTTTAGCAGACTTGTAGAATGTTACAAAATTAGTCACACGCGTCGCTTATGAGGATTCGTACTCAAATCAGTGCGGTGACGTGTTAGCTTAAGTACTTAAAATTGACGGAATTACCGACTGCAAAAACAACATCGCGATATTCAAAAGCCCAAAACTGCACCCTTTTTTAACTTATTTAATTTCTATTTTGTTGCAAATAAACACGTTTATACATGTTTTATAGGTGAGTGGCAAGAAATTTTGATTTACACTGTAAAACTATATAGGCCCCTTTAACTAACTGTTCAATAACAATGACAACCCAATGAAAGGGAAAATTCTCTGACGTAGTAACAAAAAAAAAAAAACTTGATTTCGAGTATTAGAGTCTAATTATTGCATCTTATAATCAACCAACCCACAGTGTTCTCGCTTGTAAAAAGAAACTGACAGATAATTTCTTAAGATGTGAAAGTGCGATGAAATATCAAATACAGCCTTGTATTATTGTGGATTAAAATACGCTCTCTTCATCAAACCTTGCATTTTATTGAACTTGTTTGTTTGGCTGTTTGTTTTGTTGGCTGGTTGGTTAATTGATTTTCTTTGGTTGGTTGGTTGGTTGGTTGGTGGTTCGGATTGTTAGCTGATCTTTGTTGCTTTGTTTTAACAGTATTTTACGCTGCTTACGATAACGTCAAATGGTCATGTCACGGCTAACCACCTGAAGACATTTCTAGGTACAATCCGTTGAAAATCAGAAAGAAATCCAACCAAACAAGCGAACGGTATAGATCCAAGATCAGACAGCACGTTCTGTGCTGTCTGATCTTGATCTATGCCGTCCGAAAAGGCTCTGATTTCGCCTATGATGCTGAAAGGGCTAACCTTCGAAATCCTAATTTTTGTACTTTTCATCATATTTCTCGAATTTTCAAAGTTTTCCTTGCAGCAAGAATTTGTTTCACCGCTCCAAAATAATTCAAACATCTGTTTCATCTCACAAGTTTTCTCACTTCCATGAAGCTCCGTTGTCAGCCCTTGCGGACTGGTTTTGACAATTAAATGACAGTTATACTTAAAAAAAAAAGGCAATAATTTTACGAACGATTTTTTTTTTCCCGATCTGATGTCATTGTCAAGGGCGATGTCTCCAGTTGACCTTTAGTGTTTTCAGTGATATTATTGAAATGAGAGAAGTTAAACTTCGGCACGCTCTTTGTCCTGTCTTCGTGAAGTCCCATAATTTTATAATGTGATTTTATCCGCAGGTGCTTGGTTTCTGACGAGCTTCACCATCTATAACCTTATAAGTGAGACAAGGTGTCCGTCCGTAGTAACTACCGAACACCATCCAGATTCCATTGTATTTTTTCACATATTTATTAACTTGATCGGAAATAGTCGTTACTCGGGTCAACGCATGTATACTAGACTGCATGGTCCAGGTGTAACGTGTTATGACGCCGTCAGGACTTATCGCTAACGCCTTAACTTGGACGGCTTGTTCTCAGGAAATGAATCCCATGGATCATTCTCTTTGTTGGAGATTGACAGAAAAGCATGTAATCCATGATATCAATGACTTGTCTGCAGCCTTAGATCATGACTGGTCCGCCATTCGCGGCGACGTCATTACGTGGGTCCATGTAATCTAGAATACTTGCTTTGATTCGTAGATGAGTACTCCACATTAGATACTGATTTACTATCAGGTAACTTAACAAATATTCGAAGGCAAAGAAACGGTTACAGAGCATATAAAATCTGCAACTTTTACTTTTCAGCTCTATGTCGTTCACTTCTAGATAAATATTCTGATAATTTTAGAATTTCAATTTAAAGCAAAACTTCGTTGTAGCCAATACCTTTCATCACATTTTGATACCAAAGTTGCATAAGTTTTGTTGGTACATGTATAAAGGTAAAAAGAAAAGAATCTATTACCAAAGTGCACACTTTTTTGTGCGAGCATGTTATGAGAGTTTTAATTCAACAAATACATCGTTCCTCTTTTATAGTATGAAAAAAAAAAGCCACTTGATAAAAGTTATCATGGAAAATTTTCAGTTTGCATAATGAGCAAAATAAACAATTATATAAACATCGAAATAGAAGTATAAAAAAGATATCTACCTTCATTAAAAATTGTACCGTTCACTTTTATTTTTTGCACAATTACACAAATTTCTCACGTTCCTTTGTATTCTTTTAATTGAACATGCACAATAAATTATACCAAAATGAAATGAAAAAAAAAAATAATAAAATAAAATGATGTTCAAACAATTTAGACACATAAAAATGTTACCTTTAAAGAAATATATTTTCCACTTTTTGCTGGTAAAGATAGCAATTTGATGTCGGCTATTACTAAATCTGCACACCGTGCAATGTGCTTTAATAGTTCCCTTGATCTGTACCAGTAAAGGCAATTCACCACGTTTTGTCAACGAACCACGCGCTGCGCAAAGCTCGCAGTATTGGTAGATCGATTGTGAAACACCGGGACAGTTGTATGCTAGTATTTGTCGTGAAATTAAATCTGGACAGAGACAATTTCCACCATAAAGCTGCTATGTTTTTTTTTTTTCGGACGTTATAGATCAAGATCAGACTGCACAGAACGTGAAGTCTGACCATAGATTTTAACTGTCTGTTACGTTGAGTATCTCACAGCAAAACTAATTTTGAGATGGCAATATTTTTTGTTTTAGTATTGGCTACAAATTTTGATTTTAACATGTGCAGGCGAAAGGTAAACCGTTTAGAAAATACAGGAAATTATAGCATTTGAAGCTTATTACCAATCGTAGGCGAAGAAGCAGGATGGGCGAGCAGGGACGATGCCCCCACCCCTAATTTTTTGATATGGTGGAAGCGGTGCAAAATCTCTTTCCCCCCCCCCCCTTTTCATCCTTACCTTTTTTTTTTAAACAAAAACAGAATGCTTTAGTATTAAGCGAATTCAATTGGAATACTCAGTAATGAGAGGTTTGTGAAGAAAGAATTTCTTTCTCTGGTCATGGAGGGGGACAGGAGTGAGGAGAAATAGGGGTGTGTCACAATAACAACATTTTGAAATATATCTGACAGTGTCGGTTCAAAGTCAGATTGCATGTCTAGGCTGTTTGATTTTGACACATCATGTTTGGAAAAGGAATTAAATTTACCTTTCTAGGTGGAAAAATATCTAAATGATTGTAGTGGACTCCAGCTTGTGGCTGAAACCCGCAAATATTTCTGCGGTTTATCATAAGTTTGGTAAGATCTTTGAATTGTAATATTCTCGGTCATTACTATTCCCTTTTCATGTAAAGATCTCTTAATCACCATTTTCCATCTAGAGACATTACGGACATAATGTCGTTTTTATATACGAGTTATGCTGAGTATGAACTACAGTCCGTTTCTCACAATGACAGTGTTAATTCAAGAAAGAAAAGTTGTTGTTGTTGTTTCAATGAATAAAAAAGTATTCACTTCTCTTACCCTTTCACCAGACGACAAAAGTTTAGACCGGTGCAAATTGGTACCTAGCATGTTCTCATTTTCCCCATAATGATTTTAGCCTTTCCTCTCCAGGGTCGTTTAAACATGATCATCTAGTAAAAAGTTTAAAACTATGAAAGAGAAGCATTAAAAATACATGTTTTATGGGCTTTACCTCAAAACCATACTTAGCCATTTAGTAATTTTAGAATTCAACGCAGAATTTGGTTAAAGCTTACGGGAATGTCACATGCTCAAACACACGCGTTAATCATGGTGTACTCAATTTAAATATGTAGGATGATAAAAAACGGATAAAAATAGACGGAGCTGTGTTATGTAACTGCAAAAATTGCACCTATTTACTAAAAGAAACCGCCCAGATTCTACATGCTTGTAGAGAAAATTCATTTTGTTGTATGCTGTTTTACAAAAAAAATTCACAGCAAAAAGTCTATATCGAGGACTTTATGTGAGCTAATCTCTCATTTTAAGTACTATTCGCTTGTACAATCCTGTGTCTGGAACCTTAAAATGCTGAGAGAGACGTTGAGTGATTTTAAAATAAGCATAGATCATGATCAGATTGTACATTATACCCGGTATCCTATGAAGTATTCATGGGTTTAACTCTTTACCGGAGACAAAATTTTAAACTTGTCCGTCTTGAAACTCATTTGGCCTGCAACACGCGAAAAGGGGCATTCGGACATTTGCGTATAGTGTCGTCTCGGATCAGCCTGCGCTGTCCGCGCAGGCTGATCCGAAACGACACTTTCCGTTTTTATGTAATTTTCTGTTGTGCGCAAGTCTACTGTAGCACAAAATCTAATGTAGACGTAAAGTGCCGTCTCGGATTAGCCTGCGCGGACTGCGCAGGCTGATCCGAGACGACACTTTACGCAAATGTCCGAATACCCCTTATCGCGTGTTGCAGGCCATTTGCAAACACCATATTAAATACGACTCAGATAATAGAGTGTGTTTTCAGGGGGGGTCAAAAACATAACATTGTGGGAAAAGGAGGAGATGCTGGTAACCAGCGTATTCTCCTTTACCTTCTATGTTTATGAAGGGTCCTCCTTGCCCTGGGTCGTAAATTCATTTTGTCCTTTACCGTCAATGTTTATGAAGGATCCTTCTTGCCCTGGGTCGTACAAAAGACACGTTGAGATAAAAAAATAAATAAATAAAACAACAATAATAATAACATCAAGGGAAAAGGAGAAGATGCTGGTAACCAGCATTTTCTCCTTTACCGTCAATGTTTATGAAAGCTCCTTCATGCCCTAAGTCGTACAAAAAACATGGGATTGTTCGGTAAAGAACTAAAAGAAAACTCAAACAAAATCGTAATAATTGGTTCTTTTGTACTGACCAACTATAGGTTTTTTTTTTATACCATTATTTCAACGCCCTTAACCCTTATCCTGCTAAATAAGTGAAATAAAATTTTTAAGCCGATAGCAGAAACCTAAATTCTGCTACTTCAAAGGTAATTTTGGGGGGGGGGGGGGAGATATCTCCTTATCGGACATTGTAGATCCAAGATCAGACTGCACGTTCTGGGCAGTCTGATCTTGATCTACACTGTCCGCAGAACGCCAGTGAGTCGCGCTTAGCAGCCTAAGGGCTAAGATTTAGATATCTCGTAGAAACGGTTTTGGGTCACCATGTACTATACAGTTATCCTCTCTGAGCTTCTTATAATGAAAGCTCCAGTGTGCTAATTATAACAATTATTGTATTTCGTTTCCTGTCTCGTTAAAGACATACATGCTCTAGAGCAATTATAAAAATACCAATTATTTTTTCCCCATAAACCCTTATCATGTCGAATTTACATTGGTTACTGCGGCAAAAACACATTTCGTTAAGCACAATGTGTGATTGGGGATGACGGGAGCGTACCTGTGCATATCCCATACTCCCGCTATCCTTTGAAATAAGAGTAATAAAGAGAAGAGGAGCGAGAAAAATCAAAGTACTGAAAGTACTAATAGAAGGTGATGCTAGAAATATGCTAGCAAATAGGTTTTAACAGTGAATCATTTCATTAACAATTACATTCATCTGATGGTTGATAACATCTTTTTCCTCAGATTCATGTAATGTTTTAGAGTCCGCTCAACAGCAATAACCAGTATAAATGTTGGTTTTTCACAAATTCATGTGACTGCTCATTTGATCACACACATGATGCACGTCAACTTCTTTAAACTTTTGTCCCGAGTCTAATCTTATCAGCACATCTTCTGCTGTAGGTAATGGATATTCTCCTATATCAATTAAAGGATTAAAGATGACTTTGCAATCTCCTTAAATTCTAACTTTATTGTCAGGTTTTAATACTCAGGCCTCTGCCAACTCTCAGAATTTGAAGAGAAGTTACTTCTCCCTAGCCTGAGAATTAGGAGAAGTTTTTCAAAATGCAGAGAAGTGGTCAGACTTTGAGAAGTTTAGACAGACATTAAAAACAGGATGTAAGCTGAGTTGTACAAGGAAATAATAATATTTTAACAATTTCAGTTTAATTACATACAAAACCATGTCAATACATGAAATAATATCATACTTTTTATCTTTTTAATCAATATCCTTATTCGTACAAGAAACTACTTAAATCTTTGCAACTGTGAACACAATAAAACTTTTGACCAGTCCAAATTGAAAGTATTTGCAGACGACAAATAAAATGAGACACAAATGACAGTATCTGTCTTTGAGATCTTTAAAAACAATGTCGGAAGAGAAAAAAAAAATGCTGGTTACTAGCATTTTCTTCTTTTCCCACATTGTTTTCAAAAGCCTACCTCTTCAGGGTCTCTTAAACTCAGGACTGTGTGGTAAAGATTTAAAACATGTTTATTGTTTCCCCAGCTCAATCCATACACTTTTTGGATAAAAAACATTATGGAGAAGTTACTTCTCCCTAGCCTGAGAATCAGGAAAAGTTTTTCAAATGGGAAGAAGTGGTCAGACTGAGGAAAAGTTTAGACAGACATTAAAAACAGGATGTGAGCTGCGTTGTACAAGAAAATAATAATATTTTAACAAATTCATAGTTTAAATACAAAACAATGTCAATGCAAGAAATAATACATGTACTTTCTATCTTTTTAATCAATATCCTTATTGTATAAGAAACTACTTAAATATTAGCAACACAATAACATTTTAGACCAGTCCAAGTTGAAAGCATTTGCAGACAACAAATAAAATGGGACACAAATGACAGTATCTCGCTTTGAGATCTTTGAAAACAATGTCTGAATAGAAAATAAATGCCTGTTACCAGCATTTTCTTCTTTTCACACAATGTTTCCAAAGCCTTCCTGTTCAGGGTCTTTTAAACTCAGGACTGTGTGGTAAAGAGTTTAAACATGTTTATTGTTTCCCTAGCTCAATTCATTCACTTTTTTTATTAAAAAAAAAATATGGAAAGAGAACACATTTTTTTCTTGAATAACCGTTTCTCTTAGCACATTTTTGTTTTCTTTTTTCTTAAATCTTCCAAGCACTATTATTTCCAAAATCCTGGACAGAATTTTTTGCTGAAATTTCAGCTTTCTCATGGTAGGCTAACCAGTTTCAGGAAATTTAAGATCTGTCATGACACAACTTACAAGAGTACTTTGCATCAATCTTAATACAACAGTTTTTTTAGAGAACCTGCGACCTTTTGCAGGGCTGGTCGATACACTGATATTACTGTCTCTATTAACTTTGACAAGTGTCAGTTTACTTCTTAGTTTACGCAAAGAGCCCTTCTACCATCAGCTAATTTTGGTGTTGCCCATTCAAAGTTTGGACTATTTCCACTATCAACTAGTCTTTCTTATTCTGTTTTAATTTTGTTCTCTAGTGCAAACTGTACAGGTCTTGGTTTGCAGAAGTTTGGACTGCAGTCATCATTTAACGTCAGTTTTGCTGCGACACCTTTCATCACTCCAATATTTGTATCAAACAAGTTAGAGTATTTTGACAACAATAACTCTAAAGAACCAACTTGGTGACTCCATTTCAAGCTTGAGTTCCATTAACCAGCTTCTCCCAAATAGAGAGACCATCTCCACACATGGCAACTAATTCTAGACTTTTCTTTTGATGACGATATTCCTGGTCTAGAACTTTATCTTCTGTGTATGTTTTTAGCAACACAAAAGTAGCTAAGTTTCACATTTAAAGTACTTTAATGGAATTTTTCCAAAACAATAGTTATAGAGGCCCCTGTATCTATTTCCATGTCACAATCTTTACCCTCAATCTGCACTGAAACATTGATTTCTGAGCTAGACAGTGATCTTAGTGTGAAAAGTGGCCATTCTACCTCATTTTCACTTCTAGACTCCAAAAATTAGATGTTCATTCAGTAAATGGACATTTGTTTATTTCTCTTGTCCCGTTTCAACCTGGGTTGTGAACTTTTGTCATATTTTAAGAGCCTTTTTCAGAGACATCTCGCAGTGACCTTTACAGCTATGACACTTGGCATTCCTGTACAGACAATTCTGACTATCATGATTAGTTTTACCACCCATAAACCACTATGTGAACACTTTATCATGGACCATTGGTTTTTGACGCTTCAATGTCTACCAATTCCATACTTACAGCCAAATCAACTGCCTTTTTCAAAGTTAATTCCACTGCTGACAGTAACTTTCTCTGAGTAACACTGTTCTGTAACCCATAGACGAAAAATCACTCACCACATCTAAAAATGTCCAAAACTCACATGATTCACTTAGCCACATCAATTCTGTCAACTACTTGGTTACAGTTTCATATTCGTTTTGCATCTTACAATGAAACATAAATCGTTCTGCAATGATGAAGGTTTTGGGTTCTTTTAAATGGGATTCGGTCAAAACGTACCCAAACCAAAACATACCCCAAAAATAAGTCAAAATGTACCCAAAAATAAAGTCAAAACGTACCCAAAATAAAATTTTCCTTGTAACAATTTTGATGTTGGATATAAATAAAACATGGCATGTACTCTACCTTTTACGGATGGTTTAACTCCATACTCACTTTTAATTGAAATTGAAGCATGTTTTCAACCCAGAGCTACATTCAATTATGGACAATGTTTCTTAGTCAGGAGTCAGGACTAATCATGTGTTACAAACTAGTAGTAATTTAACAGTTTTATGTACAAAAAAGATAACTTTCACACATATGGGCTAATTGTTCTATAGTATTATGTTTTAATTTCATTTGTTACTTTTTTCGAAGGTTTACTAAAAGTAGGTTAGTCCATTTATGTTCCAAATGAAAATGTTAGACACAATTAAGTCAACAGTTTTTTTTTTTTTTTTTCACTAATGAGCACAAGTTACCTATAACCAAACAATCCAGAGTATAAACAACTTTTTTTAAAATGGGAAAAGGAAAAAATGCTGGTTACAATTTCCTCCTTTTCTCACGATGTTTTCTACCCTTCAAAGCGTCACCTAATTTGTTGTTTGCAAATGTTTTCATTCTTGAAAATCAATGGTTTTATTGTTGGTTAAGTGTTAAGTTAACAATATGTTCAATGCAGAATATATCTTATCCACCCCCCCCCCCAAAAAGAAAGTAATAATAATAATGATTTTTTTACATTTTACGTAAATGATAAATAGTATAAATGATACTGGTAATGATAAATATGTGTAACTGTCCATATATCGAGCATTTCCAGATGATAAAAATGTTACAATCAAGAGCTCCTAAAGGGTAGAAAAGGAGAAAATGAGAAAGAGTTTCCAGCAGATAAATAACTGAATTTTGAAAATCAACCCTTTTTTTTTGTAAGTTATCTATTTCCTTTAATTCACTTATTGAACCGTCTCATAATCAATAAAGGCTTACTCATGAAATGTTAACAAAGATAATACATTAATTACCATGCAAGCTACAACTGGTTAAAGACCATGTGATTATTCAATTTTTTCACTGCTTAAAGTTTGCCTTTTTTTAGTTTGCAATTTGCACCATTGGTATTTCAATTTTTTTTAAATGTGTAGATGTTTGTGAATGTTTAAAATTATGGATAAAATACAATCGTCTGTAAAAAATGATTGAAAAGATAGGTATCTGATGCTGTTTCATTAAGATCAAATATATTTTAAAAAAATATACCGGGTAGATATTTTACCCTGAAGCATCTGATTTGCTTACCTTTGTAATATGTTTACATTAGTTTTAATAATATAAGGCAGGGATCCTATATATACTGTGTATATACGATCCCTGTATAAGGCAAGTCTAAAATAATGCAGAGTTAAAAATCTTCAACTTCAATTTCGTTAATACAACAATTTCTATTCATTTGTACAAAGACGAAAGATAAAAACACTATATGTAAGATGGGTACATTCTGACTTCACATTGGGTACGTTTTGACTTCACTTGGGTACGTTTTGACTCCAATTGGGTACGTTTTGACTTAGGTACGTTTTGGTTTGGGTACGTTTTGACTGGCTTTTTAACTGGGTCGAAAGTCTTATCATTAAACTCTTGAGGCGCTACAAAATTACAGAGTGGGCTGTAAGTCTTAGATCCCCATGGAGATAAAAGAAAAGAACCAGCTCTTTTTTTGTCATTATCATCGACGCTATTTGGTATTGAAAACCATGCTGAACAGCTATTCCACGTTCTCCAACCAGCTGTCGATGCACGGTCGACATTGCTGTATTTTACCCAGCGTGTCATATTTCAAGTTATATTTACTGTACACGGAGGGAATGAAATATCCTTGTCGCCACTGTTTAAGGGTTCGGACAACAGCAATAAGTAGCATAAATGTAGATTTTTAACTTCATTGATTACAATCGTTCTCTACTTTCGGTTTCCAGAACAACTACAACTAGCCTAATCAAAGTACATGAACTACTTCGACTTGAAGCGGATCAAAGAACTAAAATACTGAAATTGACAGGATTAATTCATGGCTAATTTCCATAAAATCGTGTATCCAATCGTTTCGCATAGAGTTTTAGATGTAAAGTAAGTGTTTGAGGTGTAATGACCGCGGTTTTTGGAAATTTTCGAGCGGTTTTGGATGTTTTGGGGTGTTTCTTTTACTGCTTCATCTGCGATGTACACTTTATAAATTAGGTCAGGTCAAAGCTGCGGAACGATACTAATTTCAAATTTAGTGGAAATTCTACGACTTTAACTCTGAAATTTGTTGTTTGTGTAATTGGCTCAACCTGATTTTTAAAACCCGCACATTACTTGTACATATTAAATGACACAGACGCGTCTGTTCATTGATCTGTAAGGACCTATTTTTTTTGAAGCTGAGGTGTAATACGTCATCTTGGGGAAAACGTCTGTCGGTTGGCATAAGAAGGTGATGACTCATCACCTTCTAAAAATGGAATATGTTGCCACAAAGAATATAATCTATGTTTTTATTTCCTCTCTAACTTTTTACTAGATCATTGTATTTTGATGAAATATGATGCATGTGTCAACGATACATCTAATAATATGTCGCGGAATTTTGGTATTATACTGTTCACAAACAGTCGAGTTATGGGGAAAAGTCTACATACTTCTAGGAAAACCTGCTTACGTTAATCAGCAAGATTTGCGGATACCTGAGCCAGTAGCGTCGCTGAACTACGCTATAGAAGGTCGCTGATTCAAATCCTAGGGATGTCAAATATTTTTGTGGTATCAAATATTCACCTTCAACTTATTTTCCTTACAAAACTATCATCTGTCTTCTAAAACATACATTGTATGTCAAAAAAATATTTTTTATGCAACTCGAATGCTGACACATCTCTCTACCACAAAACTTACCTTAGTGTAAATGATATTTTCAACTGTCACACAAATGGATACACAAACACAATAGTAGACTTATAATGTGTTCGTTATCTAATTATACGTTCGCAAACGACCAGAGCTAACAGATATAAAAACTCAAAGTTTTAACTGAAGTCTCTGGAGTTGCAGGACCATAAAATTCCATTAGAACCAGGAGTCGCATCGCAAAACACATTTTCTCTTGTTTAATTTTTTTCCAGACTCACAAAAACACCTTCCTAAAATTGGCACAAACTTAAATGTATATTGTATGCCTTTGTGTACTTTAGTCACAGACAATTCAAAACTCAATTTCTATTCTAACCCTTAAGCTGCTAAGCGCTACTCACTGACCTTTTGCAGACAGTGTTGATCAAGATCAGACTGCACAGAACATGCAGTCCAATCTGTCCACACTGTCTGATAATTTTTTTGAAAAAAAGTTTGAAATAGCATTTCTCCGATTTTTACTCTCGGCTTAAAAGTTTCTTTTAATTCATTTAGCAGGATAATGGTTAAATTCAGAGACTATTAACCTGATTGGCTGAGACGTTCTATCTCTGATACGGTTTGTCTCTGATACGGTATGTCTCAGGGACAGTCTGTCTCTGATATGGCCTGTCTCTGATGCGGTCTATCTCTGATATGGCCTGTCTCTGAGAAGTTCTATAACCAATACGTTTTCTTTGAGACGTTCTATCTCTGATACGGTCTTTCTCTGAGACGTTCTAGCTCTGATACAGTTTGTCTCTGATACGGTCTGTTTCAGGGACAGTCTGTCTCTGATACGGTCTGTCTCTGATATGGCCTGTCTCTGATACGGTCTATCTCTGATATGGCCTGTCTCTGAGACGTTCTATCACTAATACCTTCTGTCTTTGAGACGTTCTATCTCTGATACGGTCTGTCTCTGATACGATCTGTCCCAGGGACAGTCTGTCTCTGATACAACCTGTCTCTGATACGGCCTGTCTCTGATACGGTCTGTCTCTGAAACGGTCTGCCTCTGAGACGTTCTATCTCTGATACGTTCTGTCTTTGATATGGTCTGTTTCTGAGACGGTCTGTTCCTGATACAGTCTGTCTCTGGGACGGTCTGTCTCTCATACGGTCTGTCTCTGATAAGATCTGTCTCTGATACGGTCTGTCTCTTGGACGGTCTGTCTCTGATACGGTCTGTCTCTGGGACGGTCTGCCTCTGATACGGTCTCTCTCTGGAACGTATTTATCTCTGATACGGTCTTTCTCTGAGACATATTATCTCTGATACGGTCTGTCTCTGATACAGTCTGTCTCTGATACAGTCTGTCTCGTAAATGGTCTGTCGCTGAGACAATCTATCTCAGATACGGTCTGTCGCTGATATGGACTCTCTCTGATACGGTCTGTTTCTGAGATGTTCTATCTCTGATACATTCTGTTTCTGATAGGGTCTGTCTCTGATACAGTCTGTCTCTGATATGGTCTGTCTCTGGGACGGTCTGTCTCTCAGAGAGTCTGTCGCTGATACGGTCTGTCTCTTGGAGGGTCTGTCTCTGATAAGGTCTGTTGCTGATAGGTCTGTCTCTGGGACAGTCTATCTCAGATACGGTCTGTCGCTGATACGGTCTGTCTTTAAAACGGTCTGTCGCTGATACTGTATGTGTCTGGGACGGTCTGTCTCTGGGACGGTCTGTCTCTGATATGGTCTGTCTCTGGGACGGCCTGTCTCTGACATTGTCTGTCTCTGGGACGGTCTGTCTCTGATACGGTCTGTCTCTGGGACGGTCTTTCTCTGATACGATCTGTCTCTGATACGGTCTGTCGCTGATAGGTCTGTCTCTGGGACGGTCTGTCTCTGAGACGGTCTGTCTCTGATACGTTCTGTCTCTGTGAAGGTCTGTCCCTGAGATGGTCTGTCTCTGTTAAGGTCTTACTCTGGGACGGTCTGTCTCTGAGAAGGTCCGAACCTGAGAAGTTCTGTTTCTGAGACGGTCTGTCTCTAAGACGGTCTATCTCAGCCAGTCAGGGTGCCTAGTCATGGAGATAAGAATCAGAATTAAGCTCTTTTTACCTATATGTGTTAAAGATTTGGAGAAATATTAGTTCTCTGAAAAACCCAATTCATGATTTTTCAACGTCCACCTGTCTATTGGACGGAGCCTAAACAACCACCATAAATAATAACAGTAACGTTACGTCCGTCAGCTCGTTCGATTCCGTTCATCATGGTCAGTATTGCACTGGACGAGTAATCCAGGTTTGTGAGTTATAATCTGAGCTCGGCGTAAATCTTGTCCAGGACTGAAAATTGTAGTTGCGACATAAATCATTCATCTCTTATTGTTAAATATTGCTTATATGTTGTCGGAGAACAGCCAGTGGCCAATAAAGACAGGTGTGTTTTGTACTTCGTACAGGACACAGCACGAACGCCTGAATAGATGCACTGGCGGTTGTAACAGAACTCAAACGTAGTTAAAAATGGTGGCAATAACTACACGAACGAATAAAACTTTAACCCACATGCAGAATGAAAGAGGACGGGTGGTAACGCAATGGTTTCCCCGCGATTCTTCCTCTATTAGACGGCAATTTGTTTCACTTTGTAACTTTAATTAACCAGAAATTTTCTTGAAAGCAACTTGTTCAAAAGTCTTGCTCCTTCATTCGAGCTTTGTTGTCTGCTTACAACATCCATTTTGCCTTTTCTGAAAAAATCTGAAGCAATAACCAAAAGGGAGGTGGGAGAAGGGGGCAAGAATCAATTGATATCAGTCAAATGATGTACCGAAATCGAAGGCAGTCCTCTTGTTGCCGCTCGTTTCTTAGTTTATCAATTTTTTATCAGTGAGCTTTGCTCAAGTCAAGGACACTCATGTCGAATGGTTGTACTCCACACAATATCTCGAGAGCCTAATTAGCCAAATTTTGGCATCAGGAAGGACGAATTGTATTAGCTTCCGGCGCTTTTCTAATTGTAGTTGCAGAACAATGTTCACATTCCAAGAATATGACCTCCAATTTCATGTTTTTGTTATGGAATTTAACCTTTACATCGCTAGAATAGATATAACAAACCTTTACGGAACGTGCAGATCAATACCAGACTACACTAAACATGCACTCTGATCTTGGATCGGCACTCTCTGCTACTTTTTATTTCATCTTCTCTTATTTAGCGATCAAAATTTTCGTAATATTGCTTTTTATTTAATGCTTTTCGGTAGTTTATCGAGAAGCAATCGTGAAGTATGGTTTGATATTTCATGGTTACGACCAGTGAAAAGTACCGATATCATATTTTCAAACCGAAGGTGGAAACAGTTACTGTAGTTCCCGCGCAATAGTTACCTAGGTAAACAGCGCGTGCCATTCAACAAGGCGGAAATATGACGTAATTCAAGCGCGTTTACCCTACATTTCTCTCGCTTTACGTAATACTCATACTGGAGAGACCTTACGTACTTGCTCCAGGTCAACGTTACTGCTCCTGTCAATTCAACGTACCCGCTCCAGTAAAAAACATGGCTGCGCCCATAAGATTCCACAAGGTAAGCACAAAAATATAATTTTTTTTACATGTTATTGAATAGATATGCAGTTGCAGGTTGTCGCACGGAATGTCTGGGATGTCAGTGCACGTTAATCTGTAGTTCTTTTGGTGGTTAATCGTTTGTTGAAGACGTTTAATCCGACAAAGTTCCGTCGGCGACTACGATTTCTGGAAAAAACACTACTTGGAGTCTCCAAAAACCTTTGTAAAACATATACACTCGATATTCTGAAGTATGTGCTGTGTCAGATGAGCAATATAATGATTATCCTCACAACTATAAACCGAAAAAAATCAAATTGCAGTTATTAAATGATATTTTGCCATTTTTGCATTACAACGTAACATGCTCCTAAATTCAATACAACGATCCAGCTCCTGAGCTGAAAATACGGTAAGCGTATGGGTTCGTGTTACAGTAAACAATTTTTTCATTTTGGTCAAGATTCTATATTAATTATCGTTGTCACAGTCATAGGTTCGTCATCGTTAATAATAATCATCATTATGCACGACCGATTGTATATTCAAATCAGCTGAACATCTATAGACATCGGTTTATGTGATTAGTTAGAGGCTAAATAGTAAATTCTACAGGAATATAATACACCCAAAAGAACAAGTGCAGTGTCTGTTTTAACCCTGTACCAAATATTTCCTAATATGAATAAACTGATGTAGAATGCTAAGCAAAACACTGGGCATGTTTTCCTTTTCTCACATTGTATTCTATCAATGAGATAAGTATCTTTCAGTTAAGTCACAATTTAAACTGTTTTCTGTAACTAGATCCCTGTCGATATAGATCGGTTCAGATGTGTAGTTTGATAAATACTTGAATGGCAGTACAATTCTAGAACACGTTGAACCTTTTTTTTTTTCTATCAATAGGCCTAATCTTATTGGGCATGTATTCAGGCGATCTCGGGTTCTCTGTTTCTCTCCCGAATTTTATTAAGCTGGCAGAATCAGACAGTCATCGTGAAAAAATGGAGAGAGAGAGAGGGAGAGAGGAAGGAAGGAAGGGAGAGAAAGGGAGAGAAAGGGAGAGGGGGGAAGGAGGAAGGAAGGAAGGAAGGGAAAGAGAGAGAGAGAGGGAGAGAGAGAGAGAGCGTGGGCGGATTTGTCTAATAGGCCTTGATATCTTCTCAATTTGTTTCAGAAAGTAACGATATTAAGTTGTTTGTATCAATTTTATATACACAGTTGTGTATGAAAGTGGTCAATGCTGAATACATTCATTTCCTACATTATTAACACTCACTTGAAAGTCGCCTATACTTTACCTTAAAAAACATAGAAATATGAAAGCGAAAACGATCTTGGAAAATGATCACTTTGTTACGAAAGCCTACATACGAAAGCCTACAAGGGTCAAAATGAAGGTAAAATATTTTTATCAAAAACACGCAATAACGTGAATTCAAAACACCTTATAACGCAAAAAGGAAGTCGCACTAAGGCGAAAAATCTCGTAATAACGTGTTTTAAAACACGTTATAACGTGAATTTAAAACATAATAACCTAAAAAAAGTTGCACTAACTCGAAAAATCTTGTAATAACGTGTTTTAAAACACGTAATAACGTGTTTAAAAGTCGCAGTAACGCGAAAAATCTCGTAATAACGTGAATTCAAAATACGTAACAACGAAAAAAAAGTCGCACTTACGTGAAAAAATCTCGTAATAACGCGTTTAAAAGTCGTGGTAACGCGAATCGAAAATTCGCAGTAACATTTTTTTTTTACTTTATCAACATTAGATGAGTACAGTTTACATGTATGTGCAATAAGTCTTTGACATGCATTCGAATTTCCCAATAAAGATTAAATTGTGTTGGTTGTGAGTTTTGTTTGTTTCAGCGTTATTTCAACCACATCACAGAAATCACTTTCTTATTAATGACCTTTCTAGAATTAGCCGGTATTAAGTCTGCATCTTTACTTTGCCTTGTACCAATAACTCGCCAATAACTACCAATAATTCGCATAAATATATTTGAAAGCTACTGGCTGCTATCCTAGATCAACGTCTTCGAAAAATGACAAATGGTGAAAGAGGAATGAAACCTTCTGCAATGACGATTATCAATCTCCGAAAAGAATTTGGCTGAGCTGTTGAATCGAGCCATCGAACAAACCCCGCCTTGCATGTTTATTTATATTTTATAATTTATATTAACGAAGAGGAGTCTTGTGATGACGATATCGAAGATGATAGTTATAATAGTTATGGATCTTCTGCACGATAGTTATGATAGTTATCCACCCTTTGCATGATACTGTCTGTCATCAAGCTGTTCATGTATATAATGACATTTTATTTCAAAAGCATCAAAAGGACAATAAACCTGACGGACAGAAAAACCGAAAGACGGAGAAATAGACAGTTATACATATTGATCAAAAAAGAAAAATTGTTTGATTAAACTCGTACACAATCGCATATAATATCGTTCTCTGTTTCAACTCAGGAGCTGGATCGTTTTATTGAGTTCTGGAGCGTGGAGCGTTGCCTACAAAAATTGACAGAAAGTTGCTCTTTAATGAATGTCGTATAGTTTTTGCTTAGAACTGTGGTGAATAAAGCATATATGAATCACAAAGTACAAACTTCAGATCATTGTGTTTGTATGTTTAACAAAGCTTTTTGCTGACTCCCGCGTGTTGATTATTCAGAAATCATAGTCGCTGACGGACGTTTGTTGGATTAAACGTCTTCAACAAATAACCAACCACCAAAAGAACAATACAGAAATATGCACTGACATCCCAGACATTCCGTGCGACAACCGTCTACTGCACATCTATTCATCTGATTGTTATAGAAGTATGTTTTGGTGCTTACCTAGCAAAATTCTTGGGCGCAGCCATGTTTTTTTATTGGAGCGAGTACGTTGAATTGACAGGAGCAGTAACGTTGATCTGGAGCAAGTACGTAAGGTCTCTCCAGTGTGATATTGTAGTGCGTTGCAACGTAGAGGGGGTACGCCAAGGTAAATTACCGAAAACAACTGTGCTTGATTTTGATGAAAATCCCAACAAAAAATGGGGTTAAAAGCATGAAATGAATAATTCATTTGTTTTGCTCAGTGACCGATCGAAATTTATTTCATATCGCTAACATAATCGATAATATTTTCATTCGTGGTTGCGCCACAAGTGAAAATATTACCGATGATATTTACTCGATGAAATAAATTTCGATCTTTCACCGAAATAAACAAATATCCTCTATGTATGAACTAACAAAGTCTTACCATGGTTGCAACTTTGCTTTTGGAGAGGACCAACAAATGAGTCGTGCTTCTGCAAAAATATCTATCCATGTCAGCCTGCACAGTCCACGAAGGCTGTGATGCGTCGAACCTTTTACTTTTGGTAAATTTTTGTAGTGTCCAGTGAACACTCTACCTCATAATATGGCTTGCAACACGCGAAAAGAGGCATTCGGAAATTTGCGTAAAATGTCGTCTCGAATCAGCCTACGCAGTCCGCGCAGGCTAATCCGAGACGGCACTTTACGACTACATTAGATTTTTTGCTACAGTAAACTCACCAGTGTCAAAATACTACAATAGAAAAGTGAAGTCCTATAGGCTAATTGATTTCCCCCCTTGGTTTTTGAATTTCAGATACGAAAAATGTTCTCCCCATAGCCTGGGTGTGAGATAGTATTGTGACCCCACACAGAATATTGAACCCAGGGTCAAATACTACAGTAGAAAAGTGAAGTCCTATAGGTTAAATGATTTCCCCCCTTGGTTTTTGAATTTCAAATACGAAAAATGTTCTCCCCATAGATTATTGAACTTAAACTCCCCGGCTGTGACATTGAACTTGGAGCCTGAGGTTTTAAACCTTCAATCAGTAGGTTTTCTCATCAAGGTGCACACATGTGAGAAATATCTTTAAAATCTGACAAGGGTTTCAAAAAATAAAATGGGAACATGACTTTTGAGCATGTGAACGTTGACCCCTTACATAGGTCTTGCCATTTGAGCCTGGGTTCTAAAACTTTTGATCTTCTTATCGTCTCATCAAGGTGCACGCATGGATACTTTTTTTTTTTTTATTTTTAAAGCAGTCCAGGGATTCAAGAGATATAAAATGGGCACTAAACTGCTGAGATGGACAGACAGACGGCCGGACAGACAAACAGATCATGTCTGTAGCCTCAGGCTTGCATGTCGTCTCATCAAGGTGCACACATGCGTGAAATGTTTTTGAAATTAGACTAGGGGTGCAAGAAATATCGGACAGAAACGAAATCATTAACCAACGGACGGATATGTGGATGGACAGACAGACAAAAAGACAGATCGACGGACGGACAAACGATAAGGGGCATAAAAATCGCTCATACGGGCTTATAAATGTGGGGAAGGGGTCATTATTCTGTATGAGGGGTCACTTTCCTATGGCTATCTTCCTATAGAAAAGTGACCGGAGGTCATATTACTATAAAGAAAACTGACCCCGGGGTCACTCTTCTATGGTGTCAGAAAATACATGACATCAGTAACACATTCGGTGATGTACTGAGCTTGACACACTGGTTCGAAATCCGAGCTCGGCAAGTTTCTATCCAAGGACTGATAATAGTCATGACGACGAGTTGTATTCATTTCTCACTGCTAATCATTGTTTCGATGATAATTTTGTGGTAAAGCAGCAGCCGGTGACTTGGAAAGATTCACAGGCTGAGTACTAGTGAAAGAAAATTCAGTAAATATTGGGTAGGTGAACTGTGGCAGCCTGGATATCAATGAAAGTATGTTGAAAACGGCGTTAAAAGCTACAAAAAACAAACAAACAAACAATGACATTTATTGGCAACCCATGTTTGTAGGCATTATATAGGAAGGATTCAAGTTAAACGTATAAAAATCCAATATTTTCGTAAGAGTACTTCCGGGTATTTCTTGATTCATTTGTGATTTGTGCAGACAATACTCGATCCATTCCGTTAATTCTTTCAGCGTCAAATCATTGATTGACTCGATCTCTCTCGACGACTGAAAATTCAATCACAAAAACTAAGAAAATATTTTTATTGGATAAGATTGACTAGACAAGCTGACGTATAGAATCAAGATCACACTGCATATTCTGTGCAGTCTGACCTTGATCTAAGCTGTTTGCAAAAGGTTTCTGTTTTCGACTATGGCGCTGAAAGGGTTAGATTAACTATGAATTCGAGATTCAAACTATGCTTAAAGAGGCCTTTTTAGAATTTATACCGTAAACTCAAGTTTTATTTTTAAAAAAGCAGATAAATACCACTCAATATATTTTCTTTGAAAGCGTAAAAAAGTGGCCGGGTATATTCAGTGCATATGTGCAATTTGAAAATTTTAGTTAGAGGATGGGGTCGTTTTTGCAAACGGGACCTCTCCGACTATTTTTATGACATCAGACATGGCCTAAACGTGCCTATTTGAGTACGATCTCACGTAATCAACGCGTGTTATTGATAATATGACGTTCAAGTAAGCTTTTGAAGACTTCTGGTGTGAAATCTAAAAGAGTCTTCAACGCTACCGTATTCCATTAGGGAGATACCATGGAAAAACCTCTCCTCATCCCTTTCTAATCTATAGATAGTTGCTTACTTTATTCAGAGATAAAGAGATAAAACATTTTTTAAGTTTTTTTTTTCTGATTTCTTTAGTCTGCATGACCCCCATTAATTTATTTCATACATAGGCCCTACTGTGAACAGTGGAAATTAGGTAGATCAATCAACATTTTCAAAAGGCAGTTAAAGATAGTTGTTGCGTTCAATATGTATGGTATAATTAAGTTAAACACAGGAAACAACAATTTGAAGTACTAACTTTAAATATGTTGGCGTCATGAAATTATTATTTAAAAATGAAGAATTAAACTGGACTCAACTTTGCATTATACGACTCCTTAGAAAAAATGCATGAAGCACTGAGTCCTTCTATGGAATAAACTAAAACTCCGTACCTCCCTTTATTGAATTATTGACTTTTTTCCAATATGATACTTCCAGTACTCAAATACGTATCCGAAAGATGGGGTTATAAAAACATAAAACAATTACAGTTACAGAAAATGAAACAGTCTTTACCCTCTTATATGTTCTACGGATAAAGAGTATTTTAAAATCAAAGAAATAGACACGTTTCTTACTGGTTCAAACAATAACACACTGATAAGTTTTGACATTTGGAACGTAATTATGTTTCTTACTTCTGAATCTTGAAACAAACATGGTTTTTATGAGTACTTTCTGATACTCATGGTTTTAAACGTTTAAAGTCCGTATCTGTACACTACTAGGTCATTAAGATTTATTTTAAAGACGATTCGCGATATTTGTGAAGCGATGTACCTTTTCATTTTTTGTTTGTCATTGGCAATGAAAATGAACGAAAAAGACGCTTGGGAAAAAACTAGTTTTATGGAGCTCAACTATGGAAATGAGGCTACTAAATTTTTGTGGGTGTTAAAACAATTTATTTTCAAAGGAGCTTGCCAATATCGCGAATTGTTTCATAAATATTTACAGCAGTTGTGTAAATGTAAAATTAATCACCATGTTGCCAGTCTCACCAATGTTTTTTTTTTTTCTCAAGATCTTTTTTACACCGATTATGTTCAATACGCCAGTATTATGATGGCGACAAGTTCTCATAACCGTACATGCCAAGAGTTTCTTTAAAGACGTCTATGCATAACATTCGTAACGACAATTAATAGGGGACTCCCTAAAACGCTGAATTTTCTGCTGAATTCAGCTACCTGCTGATTAGCAGAAGTATCCTACAAAGCTGAACGCTGAACTGCTGATAAAATTAATCAACAAGTTTAACACGATTGTTTAAGGCATTAACAAGTTACTTTTCTTTTATATATGTTTGAATTTATCATCAACTTTTTGTTTGTTTAGTTATATAAATAATAAATGATAACACATTTTAAGTGTTACGTTGCTGAATTGCTGATGAAATGAATAATTATGATTCTAAATGCTTCCTTAAAGATACATCTTCGCTCGTTTTCATCCAGTTTTTTAACCGTTTTTTTTTTTTTTCATTATTTTATGAAACTATAATCACTCTTGTATCTTCATGCCAAATATTGACCCTGATTGTTGCAAGGTTGCACAGATTACGGCAGATAGAAAATGCATTTCATTCTATTGCGGCTAGCCATAGACATAAAAATCACAGTTTCCGGTTTAAATCGAAGACAAATCCCTACAGTTTCTTTACCCCATACACCTTATATTGATTTTTTTTATCTACATTTACACAGATGACTAGATTACAACACCGTCAAGTTTTAACAGAGTTTGTTTACGCTGTAGAGATGTCTCTTTAAGCAAAAAAATGTAGTATTATTTTCTGATAGACTGGTTTGAATATAAAACCATTCATTGTTTGATATTCAATATTTAGGCTATTTTACGAGAAGAGTAAATTTAAGCAAGCGTTTTGTTGTTGGATTGCTGATGAAATGAAGCTTTGACTTTCAATGCTGTCCAGCAAATTTAATATATTTCTGTCATTATTTCATGTTTGATATTATTTAATTATTATCATTATTATTATAATTATTATTTAACACCTGAGCTATGTTACGAGAAAACAGGGTTTTACAAAAAGTGTTTTGTTTCGTGTACTTTCAATAACTGAACACAATCAAAGGAAGAAAAGTAGAGCCACAAGGCTCTTGTATCCGTATTCTTATCAAGTTAAATACTAGTATATGGTTTTGGGCTTTAGATGCATTTATGGACACAAATCACAATAAAAAAAAAAAGAATGCTACTAATACTAAACGATTGGATTATAATATATCTGTATCTTTGTTGACTACAAAAACATTGACTTTTCTTAAAGCTCTGTTGTGATAAAACCAACAAAGTGATATGTGCTCAATTTGAAGACTAGGACCAGCATTGGTATCCGACCATTCTGACCAGGCATCATCTTCAATTTGAGAAAAGCTATGTACATCAGCTACCAGTGAAGTGCACAGCGGAGACCCTGATGTAAACTGAATTTCTCTGACAGGGTACAAAAATCGTGTAAAAGGGAGAATTTGCTTGTAACCAGCATTATCTTCTTTACCCACAATATTTTCAAAAGCTATCTCCTACAGGGTTGTCAAATGTCAGGATTGTGTGTTCAAGGGTTAAATACACTGCCTACCTTCAACAGTAAACCGACTTAGCAGGATTAAAATCATATTGAAAAGATAATCCAATAAGTGTATTATCAATAAACAGAAGTGGATTGACTTATTATAGTACGATAATAGATTTTTTTTTTTCAAGTAGCACAACTTGGTTACTAGTTAAACACACTTTCCACTTTTAAACAATGTGCATACTTTACAGAATTCAAATAATATTGACACGATAATTAAATCTACTAATTAGAATTTATGAAAATGGACTGTCTCTTATCGTTGAAAGTTGTCTAAAATGCAAAATATAACTTATGTTGCTACTGAATATCAATGTATAATTCCGATGCAGGTGATAAAATTGTATGCAAGTAATACCGTATGATTGCATATACATGTAGGCTGACTCGGCTTCAGATTTGTAGCATGTACTGTCGTTTAGTCCTTCAAACCAACTAACAACAGAAAAAAACACATTTAGGAGTAATTGTTTGTACCTCTGGGTGTATTGTCTCAATGAAGATTATCATTACTGTAATAGAAATACTTACTGAATAACTTGTGATCAGCCATGTAAATGTTCTAAAGCATGACAGAAGCACATGTATACGCACATCATGACCACGTCGACAAAGTGGCATGATCACTCGGCAAAGACCCGGATCAGAACGGGCATATGCCGCCCAGTCTGATCAGGGTCTTCGCTGTGCACTTCATTTGTAGCTTATGCTTTTCTCAAATTTAAGATGAGAAAAGTAGAGCTACAAGGTACTTGTGTCTGTAATCTTATCATGATTGGATTATGATATATCTGTATCTTTGTTGACTTCAAGAACACTGACCTTTCTTAAAGCTGTGTTGTTATAAAACCAACAAAGTGATTTGTGCTCCAGTTGAAGACCAGGGCCAGCATTGGTATCCGAACATTCTGACCAGGCATCATCCTAAATTTGATTATAAAAAAGACATGTTAATGCATAATAAAGTTTGTAAATATCACAGATTCATTTTATCAGCAATTCAGCAGTTCAGCGTTTTAGTGTACTTCAGCTGATCAGCAGGTTGCTGAATTCAGCAGAAAATTCAGCGTTTAGGGAGTCCCGATTAATACGAACAACTACGTTGTGCTGTACGTGTATTTTATAGAAAACAAAGATTGAGAGGTCCAATCTAATAGATCTGAGACTACCTGAGCGAGCAATATCGACATAGTAGGCCCTCACCAAACACTTATATAAAATAGCAATAAGCAATGTTTGGATAGTTTGATAGTGGATTGTTTACAATTAGCGCATTTAGCCAAGCAGTATGACGACTCTCTGCTTGGAGACTATCAAAACGCCGAAAGCACTGATGGCTTGAGGCGAGTTGAAAGTTCGTATATGCGAAGAGCAATTTGTATTCAAACCATGAACTGTCCATTTAAAAAGTTAAAAAAAAACACATTTTTGTGTGATGCTGCACTTTTTTTATTTTGTTTGCATATCCAAACGCTTAGAAATGTTCATGATGCATCCATATGTTGCATCCTCATGATGCAAAAATTCACACATAAACTACACATATCATTCTTTCCAAGCGCCGAGTGCATTTTACGTAGTCCAAGTCCATAACAGTACTAGTAATAGTTGAAAAAGAGGATGAAATGTTTTTCATCACTCTTCAAAATAAGGAATTAGCAAACAAAACTAACGTAGGTTTGAAAGACTTTTTATATGAAGCAAAAAATACAATTCCGTGTGATTGAAAGAAAAAATAATTTTATGAATCATTATTCAATATTTCAAGCTTGGTATGTGAAAATGGTTTTTTTTTTTTTTTTCACATTCCAGTTATCTTCTTCTTCTTATTGTTATTATTATTACTATCTTTTACACTGTCCTGCATTTAAAAAACCTAACAATGGAATAGAAGCATCGCTTTTGGATCTTTTGTATTTAATTAAGCCTTTACAATGACCGACTACCTTGTACCGTGCCTCGGTACCACGACGTTCAGAAAACCTGAATAAAAATCATGATGACGAAGATTGCAGTATCTGCTGTATTATTTTCTATTTTATTGGAGCTGATTTTAATGATGTAAGCCTCTCCTCGGACAACTCTATTTGTTTTCGTCTGGTAACATGAAATTTGATTTATTTAACAAAAAGCAGGACAGTGTTCCTAGCTTTCGCCAGGCTATATACTGCATGAGTATTGAAGCCAATTTATCTACCTAATTGGATACTTTCAACCCTTTCGGTATCGCAGGCGACATGACGGCACTGATCAAAATCAAACTGCACAGAACATTCACTTATATGGTCAAACCTGTAAACTTGTATCAATTCTTCTGTGTTTCAGAGGATTGTAATTTCAGCCGTTGAAAGATTTAAAGTCGCTGAAAGAGTTCAAGCATAATTTATGTACTAGTACCTTTTACCGTGTATTGAATTGTTTCTGTGTTGTTAAACATTATATTTCTTTATAATTATTATGAGATGGGCCTTTTCTAATGTTGTAGTAACTTGTGGAACAACCCCTTTCGATGTTATTTGAGATAATTAGAATAAGTTTAAACTCAGCTAAATATGATCCGACCTTGAATGATATAGCTCACACAAATTACATTCAAATGGCTTAATCTACCTACATGTGAGTTTATTTTTGATTATATTTACAAACTGTTAGTGGGCAGGATATCTAAAGAGAAAAAAGACTTGTATGCTCTCATTGCGTAATAATTTAGCTCAAAATCACAAAAACGGTAAGCTTAATATACTACATGCCTCGATCTCATGACGCTATAATTTGGTTGAGGGCTGCAATAAGTCAGGCGTCATGAAAGCCGAGTTCTCCTAATAGGGTTTACAGGTTTTTCAGACGTGTCTAACAACAGAATTAGGACTTCGTTATAAGATACCGACCTACAAGAGAACTGTATTAGCCACCTTGTCCCTATATTGTGCGTTTTAGGAAAAGAAATGTGTTCACTTGGTTGGAATTGAACGCCATTTTAACAGTGATACAGTTAGAGTTTGTATTATTGCTATTGAAAACACTCTCTCGGAAAAAAATAGCTAGTTTTCCAACCAAATAAAATCGAAATAATGATTATTATTGAGAAAGTCATGAAAACCTACAGCAGTGACAAAGTTTAACGGGAATCTTACATGCAACACAATTCTTGTATTTACTTGACTATTAACTTTTAATGGCACTGCGCTATTTAGTAAAAGCTAGTAAAACTGCCATTTATGAGAAAGGGTTTAAAGTTACAAAGGATGAGAAAGTTTTGTGGATGTCCTATAGAACAAGACTGACTACGTATTTTCGAGATTCACCTCGTTCGCTGCAACCGAAAATGTGTTCGACTTTTTTTCTAGGTATAACTGATCCATAAGGGTTCCGATGCAATTGAAGATGATTTTGGTCATAGGTTAGCTATAAGGTAGCAGACAATGTAAATCCAACATTAGACTACACATTCTTTGTAGTCTTATCTTTCTCCTACTACGTGCTTTCTCTTCCATGCACTAAAAATAAAGTCCAAATACTGTCGGTAACGAGGCATGCGCTTAACGCTTTCTTATTTCAGAATTTGCAAATACTTCTCAACCTTTTATAGTCGCCTGAATTTAGTCCTACAGCTTATACATGTAGAAAACCGCGTCAGCTGGTTGTAGGCCTAACTCGGAAACGCAGTTCGTAGCGTACAGGACGTGAAACTAAGGGTCGCTGGTTCGAATCCCCTGGGATATTTCTTTTCCAGGATTGAAGATTGTCATTCCTACATGAGGCATTCCTCTTTCACCGCTGATTATTTTATCGACGATGGTTATGTGGGAAAGAAGCCAGTGGCCTGGGAAGAACAAGTAACGATAAAAGGAACGCCCGGAAAGCACGGATAGGTGGACTGGCCGCCACGATATAACTAAAATAATGTTGAAAACGACGTTAACATCATGCAAACAAACGGATTGATGGCCGGTTTATCAGTCTACTTGATCAATTAACTACCTACACTGAGTTAAAAACACGCTTAGCCTACTGGGCAGACAAACTCTACTTTTCCTTGCCCCCCTTTAATTACGAGCGAAGCTCGTTTTGCGGTAACACCGTTGGTAACACCGTTCTAGATTTTTTAAAAATAAAATTCCGACTTCGCACTGGGTTTTGGTCTGAATCTAGATGGGAATGACTAAAAAAGACTGTCTTCCGGTTGATCGCAAAGCGTCACACGTATCACAATCTTTCGTATATTTACTTAATTGGTCAAAAATGGAACAACTGATCTACCGATCGGATGATAACTTAAAAATCATAGTCAGTTAAATGTGTACAGATTATCTAATTTCCAACTTTCTTTTAGCCTAAAAAACTTCTATTTTTGTATTTATATCCATAATGTTCGATGATAGGAAATAATGACGTCATAAATCTTATTATTCTTATGTCATGCACGAGCCGTTTTCCAAAAAAAAAATGTGTCGAAGAAATGACAAAACCTGAAATAAAAAGAAGAGCGAATCAGAGGACTACGAGAAACTAAAGACTCAGACAGTACAATGACCTGTAAATTGAAGAAAAATAATGTGCCAATTGCATCTGGGAGAGCAGTCACCAGCGAAGACTATATTTCTGAACTAAGCTTACTTTAGAAAAACAAGCAATCACATAAAAAGCTACCAATAAATCAACAAAACAAAAAAGAACAATCCACATAAAAAAAAAACAACCTGACAGTCCTAGAGCAAGCACCAGTGGAATTCAAATCACCAAACAGATAAAAAATATGAGTGATGATAGTGATATGTATGTGAAATATCATCATACTGAAAAATGCTGTATTTGTAAACGTTTTGAACCAGAAGGATTGAAAGACCTGCCTTATTTCAAATTTTTAAAATAGGTAAAATGTGATTGTTGCGAGCACTGGGTACATCTGACCTTCTGTACAGCCGAAAAAACAATTAGGAGACAGAGTAAATTTCACTGTCCCCATTGTGTAGCCAGTTAAACTTTTGAATGAATATACGGATGGGGTATGTCAGCTGTATCCTGTTTACTTATTTTTAAATATTTGGGTTTTATATTTATTTGAAAAAAAGTTTTTTAAAAAAATCGAAAGTTCAAATAGAAAGTGTTCCCATCTCATTACGTAGACTATATAATTTGAACTGCGCTGTAGTTTTATCGCGATACGGCCACCATGACCTTTTTTTTCATCATACCAATCAGAGGGGTCGAATTACAAGACAAGTACCTGAGTGATCCAGAGCAGTGACCCGATTTGTTTAGTTACCGATGTTTTCACTTACATTTTTTTTTTTTGTTCATGGTTTTGAAAGTTGATAGTTCAGTTTACATTTAAAATAATGAGAAGTCAGCTAATATCATTTATGTGCATGTGCGATAATCAATTCTAAATGGGTGTCGAAAACACAGGTCAACAGGCTAATTGTCTTATTCCTCCCGTCTCTCTATTTTTTTTTTATCACGTCCTTCTCTTCTCTCTCCCTCACCCACTATCACCCGGTCTCTCTTCCACTTCCCTCTCAACACTCTTCCCCGTCCTTCTCTCCTACTTTCACTCAGTGTCTCTCTCACCCATCCTTCTCTTACCACTCTGCTTTTTTCACCCGATCGCTGTCTTGGTCTTGTCTCTCTCACCCATTTTCCTCTCATCCCTCCCATCTGTCAGAAGCATAAGGAAAAAAGTCTGTCAAAGAATAACTGTTATGGAAGGATAAACGAAAAAAAAAACTTCCTGCAATGTAAAATATCCGCGTAGCAGTAGTCAGTCACAGCAACCGAGATGATGTCGCAGTATACGCCTAGTTCTTTGCGAAACGTAACCTCAAGATGACTTACTAAGGATTTAATGAAATCCAAAGTCAGCCGTTCCGAGATGTCTGTCTTCGGCCTACAACAGTCAAGTTAACGTCGCAGTGTAAGTCTATTTATTGTCAGTCAGGCAAAGCATAACCTCGAGTTGGCCGTTACTATGGATTTATTGTAATCCAAAGTCAGCCGTTCCGAGATGTCTGTCTTCGCCCCTAAAACGGCCAAGTTCATGTCGCAGTGTTAGTCCAGTTCTTGTCAGTCAGGCAAAGCATAACCTCGAGTTGGCCGTTACTATAGATTTATTGTAATCCAAAGTCAGCCGTTCCGAGATGTCTGTCTTCGCCCCTAAAACGGCCAAGTTCATGTCGCAGTGTTAGTCCAGAGTTCTTGTCAGTCAGGCAAAGCATAACCTCGAGTTGGCCGTTACTATAGATTTATTGTAATCCAAAGTCAGCCGTTCCGAGATGTCTGTCTTCGCCCCTAAAACAGCCAAGTTCATGTCGCAGTGTTAGTCCAGTTCCTTGTCAGTAAGGCAAAGCATAACCTCGAGACGGCCGTTACTAGGGATTTAATGAAATCCAAAGTCAGCCGTTCCAAGATGTCTGGCGAACCCCTACAACAGTCAAGTTAACGTCGCAGTGTTAGTCTAGTTCTTGTCAGTAAGGCAAAAACATAATCTCGAGTTGGCCGTTACTAAGGATTTAGTGTAATCCAAAGTCAGCCGTTCCGAGATGTCTGTCTTCGCCCCCTATAACAGTCAAGTTAACGTCGCAGTGTTAGTCTAGTTCTTGTCAGTAAGACAAAAACATAATCTCGAGTTGGCCGTTATTAAGGATTTAGTGTAATCCAAAGTCAGCCATTCCGAGATGTCTGTCTTCGCCCTAAAACAGTCAAGTCAGTTGTTGGTCGTCAATAAGTGTCAATGATTTGGCCACCTAACTGTAGCCACGGTCGTGGTTGCATTTGGGGACTAAAGGACTAAACTTGACAGGCCTATGTAAAAGTATGAGATGGTGATCCCGTGAGGGATCTCACATCTGAATTTTATTTTCGTTTGATTGATAGGTTTACTATGTGTTTTTATATGATTTCTATTTTGCATAGAAACGGTTTCCAGAAGAGTATAAAAAGAAAAATACTTTACTTTGATTTTTTCTTGTTGTCATTTCAATTTGTCTATTTAATATAAAATCCTAGACGACAGTGTTCTTTGATCATCATTTGATTTGTTATTTATAAAACGAAGTAATAAAACAACCCAGAATGTATACCGCCCCTTTACTATGCATTATATAGCTTAAAGTAATTTTCACACATTTTTTACAGTTAATGTAGTTCTCGATCACAACTCATTTGAAGCATAAACTCTTCAACTCTACCAAATGACAAAAAATTGAGGCTGGTCAAATTTGAAAGCATTTGTAGACGACAAATTAAAATGTAGTTCAAATGATGAAAGTTGTCTATTGAAGGGGTAGAAAATATTGTAGGAAAAGGAAAAAATGCTGACCAGCAAATTGTTTCTTTTCCAATAATGTTTTCATAAACCTTCTTTCTCTGGGAAGTTTTAGCCAGGGTTTGTTTGGTAAACGGTTACAGACAGGTTAGTATCAAATGTAAATTTTCTTTCAATATTTTAGCTAGATTTTAATCTGTATAACGAAAAGCAAAATATTTCTAAGCAGAATTTGATGTAGTAACCTACGTCATGTGTCAGTCGGTAACGTATTGTGGTGTTTGGAATGTTTCATGTGTAGAGAAAGCGGAATTTTCAGTTTGTTATTCCTTTTCCAATAGGTCTGTATAGAATCTAGATCTAGGCCTATTTATTCATATGTTATGAAAGCTTGTTAATAGACCTGTAAGATTTTTTTCCTTTTAGTCATAAACCAGATATCCAGATCTACCCGATATTTTAAAAGCGAATATATTTCCAAGGATTAATATTCTAACTAGTCATTGCGACACCACTGATTATTGTTTCGACATGTAGGAAAGCAGAAAAGTAAACAGAAAGAAAGAGCAACAAATGATCTAAATAGGGCAATCTATCAATCACGCTGAATAAAGAAACTTCAGGGAAAGCATGGACAGGTGCACTGACTGCCATGACGGCTGCTCTAGTTCGCAGGGCCACATGTATACATCTAAACCCGAAAAAAATGTTTTGGCAAAGCCGTGATTCGAACTCAAAACCGCACGATTTCAAGATCTAGCTTGTGCTATGAGTTTTTAGATACCGGTAGATCTATTTATCCTACAAATGATTCATGTCCTTCGTATTGAGGCTTTGCCTTTTTCATATTATATGCATATATACACGCAGCGCTCTAGAAAATGGTTGTTTAATGCATCTTCATGATGCAATTTACGTAGCAAGTTATTACATGATTATGGATCAACAAAATCCATTTTCTCTAACAACCGGCTGAATCATGAGGTAGCTAATAGTAAAAAATTTCCACCAATGTCCGCGTACGAAGACTGCGCAGACTGATAGGGGTTAGATACATTTTTGCAGATGCATTAAACCTCCTTTTCACAAAGCATGTTGAAAGGCTGTTTTCCCTCCATATCATTGCTCCACAAATCCGCTTCTCTGGACTTTTAGTCCTTTGATTTCCTCTGAAAACTAAAATTAATGTCATCAATAATGGTATGAAACTTGATGTGCAGATCCGTCTAAATGAACCATTATCACGTCGAAATAATAGAATGGAGATAATGAAATAGCCATCCGTTCCCCAAATGAGCTATTGAAATGACATGTCCATCGACATTTGTGACATCATTTCCGTTCAACATCTAATATATAATCCAGAATCTTCGCAAGGTTAATGACAGTTTGAACTTGCATGTTACTGTCTGTTTCCGTTGAAAACCAGTTCAAACTTTGTCAAATCAAATTCATGTTGTCATCTCTGACTCAGAAAAGATTTTTTAACAAACTATTCTATTCCCCTCCGCCTTTAAATCATCCTAATGACGGAAAACAAAACGACTTAATATGAGCCATGCTGCGCAGGCTGACCTGGTCCGAAACTTTTCGCTATTGGTCAATTTTCTGTATATCCAAAAATCATACTATCTCATGATTAAGTCGGTTGTTAAAAAACAAAAGCTAAAAAAAAAGCGGATATCATGGATCATATCACCATGTTAAGTATGAGATGGCATGCTTGATACCATGGATCACAGAGAGGCATTAAGTCCCCTTTTGCTGGAGCATGGCTCATATAATTGGCCTGCAACACGCGAAAAGGTGCATTCGGACATTTGCGTAAAGTGTCGTCTCGGATCAGCCTGCGCGGACTGCGCAGGCTAATCCAAAACGACACTTTCCGTTTCTATGTAATTTTCTGTTTCGCGCAAGTCTACTGTAGCACAAAATCTAATGTAGTTGTAAAGTGCCGTCTCGGATTAGCCTGCGCGGACTGCGCAGGCTGATCCGAGACGACACTTTACGAAAATGTTCGAATGCCCCTTTTCGCGTGTTGCAGGCCTATTATTACTATTATCTTTAAACACAAAAAATACATAAAGTGATGCTCCGCCTGCAAGTGTGCTGTCTCATGATTAAAGTTCATAGATTAGAGTTTTCATGACAACATTTTTACAAGTATATGTAAAAAGTGACATCCGTATAAATTAATGGCCTTTACCGTAGGATATAACAAGTTTTTTTTAACAAACCTAGTTTTGAGTAGTATCTAATTATTATTATTCATTTATCGTTCACGTCTTGTGATTTAAAGAAGCATAATCTGTATCTGAAGGACCAGTCTACCTTATGATTCAGTCGATTGTTAGACAAAATGGATTTTATGGATTCATAATCATGTGATGATTTGCTTGGTATAATGCAATGCGGAGATGCTTCAAACCCCCCCCCCTTCTAATCGCTCGCATATTTTTCCCGACAACAGTTATGTAGGAAAGCAGCCATTGGTTTCGAATAATGTGCAAGGTACTGATAAAATGAAATACCAACACAGCATGGGTAGGTGCACATGACGCCCTGATATACATGTAACTGATATGACTGAAATAATACACTTTTAACTCTCTATGTATCTGCTATAAACTTAAATTCCTCCCTCCCCTCCCCCCCCCCCCGGTGCCCGGTGCCAGAGTATGATTCGTAAAGTTACCGCTGAAAGAGTTAATACTACTCTTTGCCTGCCCACACTGATGGTTGCTAATCTCATATACGTATGTCTTTCGCCGTAACTGCGTTTAAGATCGTTTCATCAAATATTCTAAAGAAATGTGAGTTTTAAAGCCCCTACATCGGAAAGCATAATGAAATATCACAGAAGAAAATGATTTAGACAATTGGTTTTCAATCAATGCCTTTTGTTCCAAAAGAGACATTATCGTTCCCTTTAGGAAATCAAAGTTTTAAATTCAGACATCATCTGAGTTTCGATGATTGCTGAGTGTCAATAATACAAAGCATTTCTATCCCCCGCGTTTAAAACGGTTTCGATTCTACTCGTGTTCCAAGGAAGCCATGGGCTAAGAAAGAGCCTTCTGTGGATAGTATTTTTAAAAGAACATGACTTATGAATCTGTAAGTTACCTGGCCGCCGTGATATAAAAAACATACTGACAAAAATGAAGAAAAAACGCAAAGCAAGTGAATGAATTTCCAGTTGATAACCGTTTTGACCTGAAAATGAACTTTGTATTTATATGATACTGAAAGTTAATATCCTTTGAGAATTAGCTTTTTTAGATTCACGGCCAATCGTGTGCATACTTTCCAGCCCCAAAGTGCCATACAAAAAAAGGTCATGTTGCTAACGACGTTGAACTAATTTGATTATTATGAAAATAGCAGTGATTCCCATGAGGGGCGACGATTAATTCGACTATGTTATATGAGATCTACTTGAATACCGCTGGTTAACCTTTATCCTATTGAATTAACTGATTTTGGAAGAGCTTTGTTATGTTGATCCTTGATATGATAAAGACGTTTCCAGCACTTTTCTTATTCTTCTTATAACTCCTGTTGTAGCTAGGCAATGGTACACCTCATGCGTTCTTCGTAAATGACAGTGGCGGTTTTTGGTTTAGACAGCAGAGTTTGGTTTACATTAGGCTTTACTTCTTTCTTTCCTTCTGGTTCCCCCATTCAAATAGTTGTGTGTTACTTATCCATTTTAATAGGTACATGTATTTGACTTATGCTCTGTGAACAGAGGCTTAATACATCTTCAAAAAGTATCAACTCAGTTCAGCCTGCGCACTCCGCGCAGGCTGACCTGGATTGAAACATTTTGCTATCGACCAATTTTCTGCATTTCAATGAAATAGTGTGTCTCATGATTAAGTCCGGTATTATACAAACAAGAGGGCCAAGATGGCCCTGGATCGCTCACCTGAATATTTGAGTAGACCATAGCCAGTTTTGTTGTTGTTGTTGTTTTTTTTTTTTTTTTTTGTTATTCCAAAACTTTTTCTTCAATAACTTCAATAAAAAGAACAAGAGCACCGCATGCGGGTGCCAACAATTGGCTGTTGGGTGCTGGATATTAAGTTAAATTGTAACTCAAAAAAGGGGTTTCATAGAAGAAGAATTTTTAAAAATTCCTTCATGTCCGTATAGTACAAATAGCCCCCCACCACCACAGCCTTGTTCTTGACGGTCGGTCAAAATTTCTCTAACATTTTTTCAAAAGGGGCATCTAAGGGACATTTCTGTGAAATTATTTCAAAATCTGACGAATGGTTTAAGAGAAAAAGAATTTCAAAGAATTTCTTTAAGTCAATACAGTGCAAGGAGCCCCCCCCCCCACACCACGGCCATGTTTTTCGACGGATCAAAATTTTGCAAACACTTTTTGAAAAGGGTCACCCATGGAACATTTCTGTGAAATTATTTCAAAATCTGACCAGCGGTTTCAGAGGAGAAGATTTTTAAAAAATTTCTTAGAAAATTCCATTTGGTTGCCATGGCAACCAGAGTTTTTGATAGAATCAAATTCTGTGAAAGAGGACCTCCTAAGGAACATTTCAGCCAAGTTTGGTCCAAATCGGCCCAGCGGTTTAGGAGAAGAAGATGTTTAAAGAATTGTTGACACCACTTGACGCAAGGAGCCCCCCTCCCACTGCCACGGCCATGTTTTTCGACAGATCAAAATTTCATGAACACTTTTTGAGAAGGGTCACCCAAGGAACATTTCTGTGAAATTATTTCAAAATCTGACGAGCTGTTTCAGAGGAGAAGATTTTTAAAGAATTTCTTAAAAAATTCGATTTGGTTGCCTTGGAATCAAATTCTGTGAACAATTTTAAAGAGGACCTCCCACGGAACATTCCAGCAAAGTTTGGTCCAAATTGGCCCAGCGGTTTAGGAGGAGAAGATGTTTAAAGAATTGTTGACACCACTTGACGCAAGGAGCCCCCCCCCCCACCCCCCGCCACAGCCATGTTTTTCGACGGATCAAAATTTCGCGAACAATTTTTGAAAAGGGTCACCCAAGGAATATTTCTGTGAAATTATTTCAAAATCTGACCAGCGGTTTCAGAGGAGAAGATTTTTAAAGAATTTCTTAGAAAATTCCATTTGGTTGCCATGGCAACCAGAGTTTTGATGGAATCAAATTCTGTGAACAATTTTTAAAGAGGACCTCCTAAGGAACATTCCAGCCAAGTTTGGTCCAAATCGGCCCAGTGGTTTAGGAGGAGAAGATGTTTAAAGAAATTGTTGACGACGGACGACGAACGACGGACACAGGGTGATCGTAAAAGCTCCCCCTTGAGCACGTTGTGCTCAGGTGAGCTAAAAAGAAAAAAAAATAGATCCATTAATATGTGATGTCTTGCATGCTAGATTGCATCACGGGGCTACTTTAAACTCCCTTTTCCCAGAGCATGGCTAAAATATTCGTTTCCTGTTTTTGGTCAAACGTTCCCCCACATTATCTGCACATATATTTTAGAATTAAACTGACACATGTGATCACTGCTATCAGTACTTCCTGATCTGTGGTATTAATATGAGCTGTGCTCTTTTAAAAGGTGGCTTCATGCATCTGCGAAAACTATCGATCCAGGTCAGCCTGCGCAGTCCGCGCAGGCTGACCTGGGCCGAAACTTTTCGCCATTGGTCAATTTTCTGTATGTCCAAAGACCAGTCTAGCTTATGATTAAGTCGGTCATTAAAAAAAAGGCTCTTATGGATCCATAAGTATGTGATGGCTAACTTGGTATGATGGATTATGGAATTGAATTAAGCCCCCTCTTGCCAGGTCATGGATCATATGTTTTACATTTGAAAAAATCACCACAATTTTTGCAAAACCAGTCTGCTGCAAGATGAACAACGTGCCTATAGAAAGAATTTTATCCTGCACACTATGTACAGCATTTTAACGACGTATACCACACATTTTTATAACCGACAGATTTTTTTAAAACTTTGAACATACAAAGCTCATAATGTCTCTCGGAGATTACAGTAACAAAAGATATGGGTCATCGTCCTCGTTTCTGAGAAATTTGCCTTCGAAAAAGGGATATACAGTTCCAAAACTCAGCTTATATTGGATTTAACACGCTTTTCTTAAATAGTCAGTTACACAGAAAAATTACTGGAAGAATATACAAATATACATCATTTTAATGAAAATTCATTTAGTTTTGCACAAAAAGATATCTATAAAAGCCTGGTTTTGAACATAGTAAATGTAAAAAGATGCATGTTAATCTTTAAAAAATACATACTTTCTAACGGACAAATTGTTCTTAAAATTTACACACTTATAGTATTTATGATTCTTAACAATAAGAAAAAATTTTAAAAATGCTACCTATCCGTGCTTATTTCGTCAGAAAACAGTGTTGAAGGTCACTTTGGAATTTAATTTTTTCAAGGAAAAAAAATGGATAAAAGCTCAGCAGACATAGTGGGATCTCCTTTACTCACACTAATTGTGAAAGTGGAAACAGCTATACTTCACGTCTTTGAATTTCCTGCTTTTGTTTGCTTGTTTGGTGTGTAACGCCGGGTCAACAGTATTTTAATTATTTCATGGTAGCAGCTCACAGGTCCATTTTCTTTTCTCTCTCTCTTTACTAATACTACCCAAAGAAGGTGCTACTTGTTTCGGTGCACGAATAGTATGACCATATGTGCAAAAAATACATAGGTGCACTTTTGATTCACTATCCATGACGAAAACACATGCGCAGTATGGATGCGAGCGAACATTTGTGATATACTATGGTGGCATATTTCTGCCACGAGTTACGAGATAGCTATCATGATAATTTTAGAGAACTATCGCGATAAATTAAAGTTTCCTGGAAATCTTATCGAGATAGTGAAAAGTTTCCTGAAAAAAAATATCACGATAAACTTAATATTTTAACGCAAAATTTCTCAATAGTGCACGAAGCTGCCATCGAGATAAAATTATCGTGAAAGTTCTATCCTTGTCTCGATATCTATAAATAGAAAATTTACCATTTGGATAAACTCGGTAGTTTTTGACTTTATAAGATTGCAGTAAGTAAAAATTCGAGTTATTAACAATTGTAGCTTAATTGGTAAATTTTGACAAGACTCGAAATGAACAGAAGCCTGTAAAATCACAGACAACTGGAAATGCCTCCTACGAACAACTTTATAACCATTCAGGGAAAAGGAGAATTCATAAGGTTGTAGACGAAGATGTTCTGAAACCGTATCTAATTATAGATACCTTGAATGTCAGTTATGGGCACTAAAGCAAAAAAAATCATGATAACAGTTAGAATTATCGCGATACTTTTATCGTGAAAATTTTTATTATCTAGATAATATTTCCAGGAAACTTTGTTTTATCACGATCGTTCTCTTAAATTATCGCAATAGCTATATCGTATCTCGCGGCAGAAATATGCCACCATAATATACATCGTTAAATAGAGCTGTCTGGTAAACCAAAGTAAGCCGTAAACTGCTGTATAAATCAAATTACAAGAAAATATTGATGCATAATATCAATGGCGCCGCTAATCAGTTGTTTCTGAAATAGGGCACATTACAGCGGGTTAATTTTTTTACACCAAGGGCATCACTTGAACAAACTTCGTAGAGGTCCACCTGGTGATACTACATGACAAATATTTAAACTCTGGGCCATCTGGGATACGATCTGGTTTTTATCGATCTGTCAATGAAAGTACGGTATTTTACATGTTAAAAAAAACAAAAAATCAGTCTCGGGCTCGATCTGGTAATGAAAGTACCGTATTTTTACATGTATGTTAAAAAAAAAAAAACACTGATCCAGTCCATATATATAGTAAACAATATGGCTGCCTCCACAGGCACTTTTCAAAAGCGAATAAAAATATAGTGCCGCCGCTCATGCGGCGCCACAATAATTTCCAGTGGTAAAAACATAAATTTTGGAATGTCAAAGTTTTTTTACTCGGAAATATCTCTTTGGTTCGGATAATGTAGATCAGAAAGTAAGTTTTGAGCCGTCTAATGTTAATCTAGATTGTCCGAAACAGCGCCTTGAGTTGTGCTAAGCAGCCTAATGCGGAGATAGTTAAAGGAACAGGCCTCTGTCTATTAGCTGATCTACACTAAATATGAACACTTACATGTAGGTTTCAGCAACAAACTTTTTAAGGTTATCGGTTAAATACCAAAAAGAGCTGACAAAAGCAGAACACGAGTAAAAAAGGGAGAAATTTGAAAAAATCTCATACCCAGAGACAAAAAAGAACTGTCCAAATTTTTTTAGAAATAAGTTGTTTCTTAATTAAACTTTTCTTCGTTGACGCTCTCGCTCTCTCTCTCTCTCTCTCTCTCTCTCTCTCTCTCTCTCTCTCTCGCACTCTTCTTTTTTTTTAAAACTGTAGGAAATATATTACCACAGTAAAACGTTAATAAACGTTTTCAGAAAATAATGATTATAAAAAGTCTGATTTCTTTCCTGTATTTTGACTATATCTTCCGTAGTTAGACCAATAAAGTTAAATAACAGTCTATATCAAGGGAACACGCAACAAGACGGATTTGGAAATCAATGATGTAAGAGAAATTTAATGAAGAAACGTGTCTTTTCGAAGAAATTATGTCATATTTGTGCCTGAGACAGCGGCAATATTAGCTATAATTGTAGTCTAAGACGGCGCTGTTTGCATTTCTAATTCAATCATAATTTTGTGTTCGTTGGTCTCGAAGCCCTCAAGGGGCCAAATAAATAAGTCAATTTCAAGCAATATGAGACTCTACACCTTTTCTTGTTATCGTACAAACTCGACTTTCAATTCCTTGCAGATAACAGATGATGAAAATTGGAAAAGCAGTAATTGCTCTTTACAAACAAAAATGGTTTATTACACAATAATTTCTTTAGAACTAAGACAAGAAACCGCTAGCACTAATTATACGGCATACCGTTTTTTTTACAAGTAGTTTATCCAACATTTAGATTTTCTTTTGAAAAGGGCTTTTATTTTCCTTCACAGAAATTTCATCGCCTGGCAATTATCTTCTTTTTACAAAAATAAAAAGGAAAAAAATGTGGTTTTCCGAGAAGAAAATCCAAACTCATAATGATACCCTTAGCATTTTCTCGTTATATTTGTCCACTATTACACTCGGATACAATAGTTCGGTTTTTATTTTTACACGAGTCCTATAAAGAAAACACTTCTCTTGCAAAAGCAAATGTAGATCTACAAAAATAAACATTTGATCTTTTTAATTATTTACCTTCGAAGTATCAAAGCTACCCTACGAGAAGGGGTGTTTAAATAACCTTGACACAGATTCCCTGAAGGTAGCGAAAGGCACTTGCTTGATTATTATTCACAAAGTCGAGGACGCTTTTATTTCGAAGACGTAAATATCCTAGGGTGATACAACTGTGTCATCTGTAGAACATATGAAATAATACTACCTACAGCAAGAAAGGAATATCGTTTACTTTTCTCTTGATTCCTATACAGGTTCTAATGGCACTCCACAGTACAGAGTACTGTTATTTCATACATCCAGTTTCAGACCTAATCAATAACAAATCACTCACAGGACAAATAGGAAAGAATGAAATCTTCTTTTGGAATATATATATATATATATATATATATATATATATATATATATATATATATATATATATAGAGAGAGAGAGAGAGAGAGAGAGAGAGAGAGAGAGAGAGAGAGAGAGAGAGAGAGAGAGAGAGAGAGAGAGAGAGAGAGAGAGAGAGAGAGAGAGAGAGAGAGAGAGAGGAAAAGGAGCAAATGCTTGTAAAAGTAATTGTTTCCCCCACCACACACACACACACTATTTTTTTCTCTGCTTACTGTGGGTGCGAAGAAAGTTTAATTATATCATTATCATAAGCAAGAAAATTTAGTTATTATTATGAGCAAGTATTTTAAGAAACTTATAAACAGAGTAGATTAATTGTGTTGGTGATTATACATATATTACTGTCCAAGAAAAGCTCCGATGTCCTTTGCAGATTTCTGAATAAAAAAAACTGTGTGCTATCTGGCTATACCTCGTTTAGGCATAGATCTGTCAAAATACCTAAAGCGGTAAGTTGCGAATTATTTCTCTTAAAGCCCCTGTAAAGCCAAAAATAGGTAATTTTCACCGTTTATAACTCGAAAATATATTGGATAACCCATCTTAACACACATATATAAGAACGGAAAAAACTCGAACGTGTCAGTTACTGCATTGGTTGCCATAATATACGTGAGCGAAAATGCATAGAGAAGCCCGTCGATTTCACGGACGCCATTGATCGAGACAACCTTCATTATCGTTCGTGTATATTCGAACTAGGTCTTCGAAAAAGGCCCGTGATAACATTGCATCTCATTAGCGCTATGACGTAGTAGACAGGACTATTGTTTACAATTCCAACATTATGTCATCGGAGAGTAAGATTGCTCATTCTGAACCTGTTTTCTTATTTAGATGTAGTAAACTTTTCCTGTAATGATGATAAATGAATAAGCGATGATCAGCCTGTGTCGTTGTTTCTGTTTACGATGTCGATAAACTTACGTTTTTCAAGCCTAGAATGGGGACAAAAGGATCAAGTGAATGAAGGGTTTGTTTCGACGCGTTGAATGATCACGTGGTGTTTACGTCACTAACACGTCACTGCGGACATTTACGACGAAAAGTCGGCTAACGTCGGCGATCATCGATGTAAACAAACAGATAATGCGGAATGGTAGGACCTGTTCTAGTTTCAAAATTCTTTTTTCTGCCACTGACTGGACCTTTTGCGAATTGCACCTTTACATATCGTGAAAGTCATAATAATTGCCATATTTTTACATGGTAAAAATGAAATTTACTTTTATTTTATAAACAGGTTGTTCTTTCAGTTGGACGCTACTGAGACTTTAAGTAGGATATTTGGCTACGTGCCAGAAATGTAATCCAATGTCATGGTGAAAGCGAAAATAGCAAATACATTGGTGCTGATGTCATATCGATCAAGTCGTTTTACCATATCCTGAAACGTTAAAATCAAACTGTGGAAATTGCCTGTTGCTAGGGGTCCATCTACCAACTTCAAAGATATATGGAAAACCGTTGACCTTGAACTCTATCAGAACACAGAAATTTGGTCAGACGACAAATTCAATGTTAATGAAATAGTAAGATTAATCTTTTAGAGAATAAAAAACATTGTGGGTGAATGACAAAATATTGGGTACCAGTCTTTTCTTTTTTTGGCTTTATCATTATTATGATTAAACAGTCAAAAGGGTAAAAAAAAAAGGGGGGGGCTAAGTTTTCTGGTCTTTTTCTGCTTTAAGCTGCTCGTATCATGTTGGTTTCACTTCCCTAATTCAACCCTTTGCCAAAGAATCCTATGTTTAACGATAAAAATGTTCTCAATCTTTTCGGAGACAAATCCCATTGTCGTCTGTAAATTCAAAGTCTTCAATTTTGCCGTCTGGTAGCAAATTAGGAGGACCTTCGGACTTAACATAATCTGTCGAGGAAAATAGGTGTTACTTTTACATCACAAACAAAAGTGATTTGCACTGATAAATATAAAAGGTTAATCAGACACTCGTTAAGTATCTGGTATTACTCCGCCAGATTTGTGTGATTTAAAAAGGTGTATACATGTCCACTCCCTACGTCCTGTTTGGCGTATGTACTTCCGTTGGAATAGGTTGCCAACACAGTAATTTTAATTTCACCGTTTTCGCAGTAAATACTAGAAAATTTACCCCTAGGCTGACAATAGCCACTTTAAAAGTTTCTGTTGACAGAGTATTTTAAGATCTGACTTTTTTTGGATCAACACTGTCCGATACGGTCAAATGTTTTCCTGCGACAAGACCTTTGCAATTGCGATATTTAAGGGTTTAATTGGTGTCTGGAATATCTGTTTGATTTATCTAGAGGTTCTAGGATTAATTATGTAGCATTGGGTGTCAAAGGAAGTAATTCTAATCCTGCCAAACAGGTTGAAAAGGTGTTGAATTCTAATGGATGTTAGCGATTATTTTGAGACATAAAAATTTGTCAGTCTGAATGTTTTGTCTTGAGACTATGAACGATGAAGTCGAAAGATGTTCTTATGTGTCAACAAAAAGACGGAACTAAGACCAGTAGACCAACAGAGAAAAGTAATTCGGTACATCCCTTCAAGATATTAATCTATCTTTTCCTGGGAAAACATGAACACAAGCTTTTCACTGAAGCAGGAAATGTCAAGCAATGAAGCATAGGTAAGCCAGGGTCCATACTCACCAACCACTCTTAATAGCATTATTAGTCTAATTCTCAAGAATTTTCCAAATTTCGAAGTAACTCAACTTCTGACTGGCCAAACCAAATTCAATAAAACTAGGAATTATTGATGAATACTGTCCAAAATCTTTGCCATATATGGCCTGCAACACGCGAAAAGGGGCATTCGGACATTTGCGTTAAGCGTCGTCTCGGATCAGCCTGCGCAGTCCGCGCAGGCTAATCTGAAACGACACTTTCTGTTTTTATGTAATTTTCTGTTTTGCGCAAGTCTTCTGAAGGACAAAATCTGGTGTAGTCGTAAAGTGCTGTCTCGGATTAACCTGCGCGGACAGCGCAGGCTGATCCGAGACGACACTTTACGCAAATGTCCGAATGCCCCTTTTTCGCGTGTTGCAGCCCATATAGTTTCACCATCAAGCTGACACACCATTTATCAATCTCCGTCCTAATTATAGGTTTGTTTGTCCCAAAACCAATTTTCCCCTGCATTAACTTATGTCCGCCTTTGATGCCCTACTTTAACATATGTGACAATAAGATGCAATTAGTAAAAATGACTTTTTTTTCTTACATTTTTACCGATGTGAACAAGTTCTTGAAACCAGCTATGTGCACCTTCGGGGCATAATAGCCCGTCAAAAGGACAATGTTTTTTTCATTCGTATTTTCTCAACATGTTGGAAAGTCGTTGACAATCCAGTCTAAAACAAATAAGTTATCTCTTTACTAAACAACAACGATTTAGACCTTTGCAAATTGTTAAGTAATTTCCATAATGTTTTCCAAAGCCTTTTTCCTGAGAATCAAAATTTGGCATTGTTTCATTTGTAGACGACAAATTAAATGAATATGATTTGCCTTTGAAAGTGAAGAAAACAACTTTAAGAACTGGAGAAAATGCTGTTAAAAAGCATTTTCTCTTTTTCCCACAGGTGTTTCACAAACCTTGTCTCTCAGCGTCTTTGAAACATAGGATATTTTTATTTAAGGGTTTATAGTCAGCCCATGATAAGAGTGAACGCGGGTAAATATGGTATGGCCAATATTTTGGGGATTCAGCATGAACCAAGAAAATTATCTCAGCTGAACTTTTTACTAAATGAGCTCATATTGCATGCAGACGACAGCTTTCGTCTGGTATAGCATCGTGACAAGCACTTTGTCCTTTTGCTTTGTGTACTTACACGTTTGCATATATTATACCGTGGTAAAATGCACTCGTTTAGATAAATCACTGATTACAAACTTTCCTTCACAACGTTTAATATAGGTCTACTTGAAGTTATTCTGGTCTGTCGTTTCTCGTAAAAGGGGGTTATCCGTGATGAATTATACTAAGCAAGTCATCACATAATTATGAATCCATAAAAACTGTTTTGTCTAACAACCGACTGAATCATGAGGTAGAATGGTCCTTTGACATGCAGAAAGTTGATCAGTAGCAAATATTTTCTGCGCAGGCTAACCAGGGTCGATACCTTTTTGCATATGCATTAAACGCCCTTTTCGAGGATCATGAAATTTGTTCGTTCTTTCGTTTGTTCGTTCGTTCGTTCGTTCGTTGGGTGTTTAACGCTGTGTTTCGACATTTCTGTTAGGCTGAGAAAAACTGTACTTGTGGAAAAACATGGTATGGTTCACAACAGGACAGTCAGCATCGAATCTTTCTCATTTGAAATTATCTCAGTTGAGATTATCTAGGTTGAAATTATCAGTTTACGACCACATTACCATCTCGTATGGCGTCGTTTGTCTCGGAAAACACTTGTGAAAGCACCGTGACGAGCAATTTCTTTTTTAGACTCGTCTTTTTACAATTTATAATGAATTGAACATCGGTAGTAAGCACATAAAATTTCAGAATTCATTGATTATAAACCGTCCCTCAAAATATACTACTCAAAATTTGCTAGGGATCACTATCTTAGATTCAGTCGATGTGTATGTGTGGCATGCATCAGGTATGTTTTTTTTATATAGAACATTGCCACACTGATGAAATAATCCTTCTTAGGAAATAAATGTTTTTTAAGTATAACTATTTTTGTAACATATATCCGTATTGAAATATCTAAATGATCCCTATCAAAGTGTGAGTAGTATATTTGTCAACATGTAAGTTTGTATGGGTTAGAAGATGTATAATATGTATGGTAGCTATTAGAGATACCATGTCATCAATGTAGCAACCGGTTATAGGCCTACTAGCAGCCAAATACAAATAATTTTGGGGTAAAGTTGCAAGTTATATTTTATTCATCTGTCTTAAATTATGGATATTATCATGAGTCGGACAATGTGTAAGAGTATGGTCCACCAAAGTTCCAATCGTTGGCAGAAAATGAACCTCATAATTAAAACAGAAGTTAGCAACTTTAATTAAGAAATAATCTTCTTTCTATCGGGGTTTATCGTTCAAAAAACAACGGAACCTTGTGAGTTATGAGGCACAATAAATAGTCCACGAGGGCGATAGCCGGGGTGGTTTATTCATTGCGCATCATAACTCACAGCTGTGATTTATTGAACGATAAACCACGACAGAAATAAGATTATTTTGTCTCTAACATGACTAACTCTTGATCAAAGGAAAACAAGTTCATACTTAGTGTATAATAGCGCATGTGGGTTATATTCCCTTGAGTAAATCATGGCTGTTCCAGTTACTTACCAAGACAATACCCCACTGCCCAGTCGGTAAATATAAAAAGAATCAAAATTTCAATAAAACCTTAGGCATCAAACACAACATAAAAAACTGCACCGTTTTACTATTATATTTTTTCCCTTTCAAATGACAAAGAGGAATGAAAGTATCGTCAAGCATTAGAGTCGCAGTCGCTTTGATTGCTCTGAATATTACTCCATCCACTTCCAAACCCATTTCTAATGCAACGACATCCAATTTTGAACTATCCTTCAACAAGAAAAGACTCTTGATTTATACATGTTTACTAGTAACATTCAAATTACTTCCATCGTTGTCAATTTTTATCAAAAACGGTTAATATCAGTATATCCTTGAGTTTTTGCTTCCTCATTTGTCGAGTAGGCCTAGCGGAAAATGACAATTTGTTCACGTCAAGTTACTGTCATTGATAAAATATCGAAGGGTGGAGACACGGAAAAGCCACGAGTGACTTACTTTACATATAATGACGTCACTTTATATGGAATGACGTCTATTCTAACATGACAAGTGAATTCGGCTCACTAAACACAGTGCAACGAAAGCGTGGTAAAATCTACGTCATTCTTTATAGAGTGACGTCATTCTGTATAAAGTTAGTCGCCTGTGGCCGTTCCATGTCTTTGCCCTCCGATATTTTATCAATGAAAGTCACTTGATGTAGACAAATTGTCATTTTCCGCTTTTTGACCAAGGAGGAAGGAAAATCCTCAAGGAATTGCCGATATTAGCTGTTTTTGATAAAAACTGACAACGATGGAACTATTTGAAAATTTATCAGTAAACATATGTAAATCAAGTATCTGTTCAAGTTGAAGGTAAGTTCAAAATTGACCGGTGTTGCATATTGGAAATGGGATTGGAAGTGGGTGGAGTATATTCAGAGCATTCGAAGCAACTGCAACTCTAATGATTTACAATACATTCATTCTTCTTTGTCATTTGAAAGGGAGAAAATATAATATTAAAACGGTGCGGTTTTTTATGTTGTGTGTGATGCCTAAGGTTTTATTGAAAGTTTGATTCTTTCATATTTACCGACTGGGCAGTGGGGTTTTGTTTTTGTTAGTAAGTGGAACAGCTGTGGTTTATTCAAGGGAATATAATCCGCATCAACGTTTTTACATTTAAGTATTAACTTGTTTTCCTTTGATTAAGAGTTGGTCATGTTAGAATCGAAACAATCTTCTTTCCATCGTGGTTTATCGTTCAAGAAACCACGGAACCATGTGAGTTATGAGGCACAATGAATAAACCACTCGGGCTATCGCCCTCGTAGATTATTTATTGTGCCTCATAACTCACAACCGTGGTTTATTGAACGATAAACCACGATAGAAAGAAGATTATTTTTTAATTTTACCACGCTTTCGTTGTACTGTGTTCATGGAGTCGAATTCACGTGTCATGTTAGAATTCTACTTTTACATTTCATTTTCCTGCCAGGAACTGTAAATTTGACAGTCCCTGTTGTAAAATATTGTTAGTCTCATAGTAATATCTATATTTTTAAACGTATATGAATAAAATTTGCCTGCAATATTACCCCCAAATTATTATCTTGTAGCCGCCAGTGGGACTTTAACTCTTCACCAAACGACAAAATTTGGGACGGCTCCAATTTGAAAGCGTCTGCATACGACAAACAAAATGTAGCTCAAGTGTTCCAGTTTGTCTAAAGAAAGAAAACATTGTGGGAAAAGGAGAAAATGCTGGTAACCAGCATTTTCTTCTTTTTTCACAATGTTTTCATAAACCTCATTCTACAGGGTCGTTAAAAGACGAGACCTTGTGGTAAAGGATGAAGACAGCATTCGGTGCATTATTTTCATTAGACACATTGTAAAATGAAGCCAAATAGACACTGAAGCATTAGGAAAAAAAAAAACGCGACGATTTATTCTTTCCCCCAAACGTGATGATGTTGTTTGCACTCAGTGTGACCTCTGCATTTAACTGGGGATTCTCTCCTTGAACCCTCAAACTGCAAAATGATTTAAATGAGAATTTCCAGCCAACAGTAATTAAATAGAGTTTATTTCATCAGCTTGTGGTTAATATGGGGAAATATTTGCCGAAAAAGGGAAAGGTATGCGAAAATAACGAGTGCCGTAAGGCACGAGTTATTTTCGCGGACCTTTCCCTTTTGAGGCAAATATTTCCCCATATTAACCACAAGCTGATGAAATAAATTATATATTATATTTCCTCTGATTATTTTGTCAACGAAAGCCACTTTTAAAACTTAAAAACTTAAAAAACTTAAAAAAGTAGTTCCAGATTTTCGGCAGGAGGAAAATATTTACTGTGACGGGGAAATAATTCCCCCAGCTTAAATTACGACATTTCTTTACCCATAACATTTCTAAAAATAGACACATGAAATATAATATAAGCCGTTACATTTGAGAAATGACTTTATTTTTGTAATCCATTTCCCGGAGCCCTGTAGCACATGCGGTATCATACAGGACTCGGGACCAGAGGTTGGTTCAAATCCCTAGTTCTGCCAGTTTCTTTCCAAGGATTGAGAATCAGTACGATAGGGTTCATTCCTCTCTTACCGCTGATCATCGTTTTGACGATGGTTATGTGGGAAAGCAGCCATTGGCTTGAGACATTTTTTTTCTCCTGAAATAGTTAATCCAAACAATTTACAAAACACATGTATGCATTATCAATATGAGTTTTTGTCTTGTACATGGTTACATGTGAAAACGCTATGAGAAAAGTCGCATTTTAGAAATTGTACTTTACGAGCTTTCTTTCAATTTGTCACCATATTTTAAGAAAAGCATGCTTCAGGGTACGAGAAGCCGTATGCAGGAGGTGGGATGGTTGAATATATTTTAATGGATGGATCGATTTAATTCAAGGTGTCAATTTAGATTTTCCCCCGCGAATCAAACTTTATTATAAAACACTGAGGAAGCCCACTAAATATATTTTCCTCTTAAGGCGTAAAGAAACGATGGTAATATTTACTAAAAAGCTGCAGTTTTTTGGCAGTTGAATATAACGGGGTAGCTTTTTCCGATAGGGAACTCCAGCTATTTTCAAGAGACCAGATATGACGTCACTGTAGCTACACGTTCGTGGAGCTCTTTTTGAAGCAACTATCAATGAATTATTTTGAGTCTTGACAGATTTGCGTCCATTTCTTGATACATGTAGTTCTCGTAACAAGAGACACTCCGCTCCGCACTGCTTCCGGGACGAAGTAGTAAAAAGTAGTCACAGTTAAAAAATAGACGCTAAGCACTTTCACTCAACAGTTTTATCAGAGAAAATGGAAGGACAGGTCTTTTTTAAAGCGGCCGTCTTACATTGATTTGATGATTTCTGTGGAAAATGAGTGTAAGTTTGTTATTCCTTGGGGATTTATTTTGTGCCTGTGAAGGCATACTGGAACATGGTCTAGACTGTGAGTTTTAAGGGTGGTTATGTTTGAGGTGAAATAGCAAAACACAGAATCGGCTGAGGCTCTCTTGTATCAAATTCTTGTGCAGACCACTATATATATATATATATATGTGTGTGTGTGTGTGTGTGTGTGTGTGTGTGTGTGTGTGTGTGTGTTTTATGAAAACTATTAACCTGCAAAACTCTGTGTTTGTCAAAGATAGTGTTTTTAACGTTTTTCTCAATGTTGAAAAGAATCAGTGATGAGAAACCTTGAAAAATATATTGAGTGGCATACAAGCAAAATAAGACCAAGCTATTGTTGGTAACGTTAAACGAAGCTGTCACCGAAATCTTGTCCATTTAAAAACTCTTCTAGATGAGACATATTTTACATGGTGTATTGTCAATGCATTAGTCGAAAACCCATGTACACCCACTAACGGTAGCAACTTTATTTGTGATCTATGTGTTCGGTCTCTTTTAAGTGGTCCTACGTAGCTTAGTGGCAAGATGTACGATTCGCCACGGTGAGGGCCTTGGTTCGATCCTCAGTGGAATCACCGGGTAATTCGTGGGAGTGTCCTTGAGCAAGACACTTCAGAGCCCTACGGTCCAGTACTGTTCAAACCCAGGAACGCATGAATATGAGCTATCACCTTGACATGTCTAAAATAATATTGAAAGAGACGCAAAAGAGCATTCTATCAATCCATCAATTTTACAGAGGATGGGTTTGAGATTCTTCTTGTGTTCTCGAGGGTTTGACATCTTACGAAGCAATCTTATTCAAATTCAAGGTTTTTACGACAGAATTTATTGCTTTGATGCTGCAAGTTTATGACACATTTTCTTTTCTTGGATGAAGGAACATCTTATAAGGCCAGTAACTTAAGTTTGACAAGTAAACAGAAATTGTTTGCACGAGGCAGACAATTATGAGGAATCAGCTTATGGGGGGTCTTTTCTTACCTAAGTTACTTTTTTCTGGAAACTACCTTGGGTAAGACACTTCAGAGCTTAGAGTCCTTTACTAGTAATGAAGAAAGCCAGGATTTACTGTGAACAAGTAAGCTGTCGCCGTGATATGCCTGAAGTAATGTTGAAAGCTGCGTGAAACACCATACAATTGACATTATAGACTGCTGTGAAAGGTAAAACATGTCTGAGCCTTGGGGTTTTATAGATTGATACACTCATGCGTTTTAACCCTAAACTCTTCACAAAAAGACGAAATCGACCAAGCCGAAATCATTTGCATGCCATAGATTAAGAAATAACTGTGGCTGATAGTGTGAAAAGTCTCAAAAGGGATAGAAAACATTGTCGGAAAAATGAAAACACTGGTAATCTACATGTTCTCCTTTCTGACAATGTTTTCAAAAGTCTTCTTTTTCAGGGTCGTTAATTACGAGTCTGTTTGGTAGAGGATTTAACTGCAGAATAAATAATTTGACACTTTTTTGCGGTAGTATAATCCCAAAATAGCGCGCTTTCAAAAGTTATTTTCGGACGGTATAGATCTAAGATCAGGCTGCAGGCTGCGTTCTGTGTGGTCTGATCTTAATTTACACTGTCCGATAAGGCGTCTTGAGTCGCGCGTAGCAGCGAAAGGGTTAAATGAAAAACGAGACAGTCAATGCGGAGAGATTATTGATGCTGCAATTAAATTTTGACAGATGCTATGTTTCTAGCGACGGGTTTTGAAAGCCGGTTATTAAATATTGTAACATAAAAACAAATGGCATATGAAAATAGAGCAAAAACGGCACAGAACATGTAGTGATCTATAGTGTCCGATTGTTTGAGAGAAAATGGTACCATAAAAGCCCTTAAGTTGCAACATTGCAAAATTTGCTTTCTGCAAAGGGACTATAACTCATCTTTAGCCTGCTTAGACTTAAAGCAGCCTACCATTACATTGACAATAAATCCCTTGGTTGGCGTGTTATGTATTTATCGTCAACAGTATGATATTGAGAGACTAACTGAAATCAGAAAACAAAAAAAGAATGATATAAAGAGAGCGGGGTGAAAACCCATTTCTCATCCTTGAGTCAAAGTCGATTCTATTTGAAAAAAGAGGGGGACAGGGGTCTCTCTTGCACCTGTATTCATGTCAACTTATCAAACAAGCGTCGGATCGGAAAACTGAAGACGTGCGATGTGATCTTGAATCTACCCTGTCCGTGGTTTTGAGGTAATCTGACAAGAGAAAAAAGCTTTACACTTACATTTGGTTGGTCGATGCTTAAGGCCGTTTCGAACATCAAAAAGTATACATGTATCGCATGGGCCAGTGACCCTATCCATGCGTTTCTGAACTTTCGTTCTATCTGTGCTTTGCACAGCATTCTTTCCATGCAACTCGCAGGTTTTCCACATAAACATCGTTGAAGCAATGTTCGGAGGTTGGAGTGGAAAAATTCATTTTGCAGTGACTGTCATAAATTTTTGGCGAGATTAAGGTAATGCTGGGACTCAACCAAGCGACCCCTTGCATTCAACTCCCGTACGTTACCGTCTGATCTACCGGGCCAGGCATAAAATTTAATAACCAACTACTCCTTCTCTTTGTTTCGTTCGCTTGCACAATTATGTTTGTGTCATTTTGTATAACTGTTAGAAATTCCTCATCTTGCTAATTCAAAGGGTCTTCACCGCTTTCTTATATCTTACGATATAAAAGGCAGATAAAGAATCCGATAAGATTTTCTAAGCAATTTGTACTTGGGGAAAAAATACCATTACTTCCCTGTCAAACACACTCACTGTGTTTTGTATAGTTGTACAAAAGAAACAAAATATTTCAACCGGTAACAAAACTGCATGAACCATTTGATAAATGTCTTATGCGCTTGAAAAGAGGATTTAATGCATCTGCAAAAAAATTCGACCCAGGTCAGCCAGTGCAGTCCGCGCAGGCTGACCTGAGTCGAACCCTTTTGCTTTCGGTCTATTTGCTACATGTCCAAGGACTCTTCTACCGCAGTATTCAGACGGTTGTTAAACAAAATGGATTTTTATGGACCCATAATTATGCGATGGCTTACTTAGCATAATGTATCATGTGGATGCATTAAAACACTTTTGCCAGATCAATGGCTCATAAATCTATAACTGGCCTGCAACACGCGAAAAGGGGCATTCGGATATTTGCGTAGTGTCGTACCGGATCAGCCTGCGCAGTCCACGCAGACTAATCCGAAACGACAATTTCTGTTTTTATTGTAATTTTCTGTTTTGCGCAAGTCTACTGTAGGACGAAATCTAATGTAGTCGTAAATTGCCGTCTCGGATTAGCTTGCGCGGAGTGCGCAGGCTGCTCCGAGACAACACTTTATGCAAATGTCCGAATGCCCCTTTTCGCGTGTTGCAGGCCAATTATATGTGTGGATTATGCCCTTTCAACATGGATGTTTTCAAAGTTGTCTGCGGTAAATTCTGTTTCATTTGGTGATGAGATAAAAGTTACATTATTTTCTTTTTTCGTGTAGAATGAAAAATCTCGTCACATGTGTTAATTTTCTCTTTAGGTGGCATTATATTTATTACATTTTATGTATGAATTGTTCGAGTAATGAGTGGCCCACAAAATATCTATGTACGGTAGGTATTAGCTGCGTTGTTGCAAATGACAAAATTTGATAATCTCCGAACAAGGTTGGTGTGTCTCTACTTTGGGCAATTCAATCAAGTAAGAAAAAGACTCCAAACCCCAATCTGTGGGAAATGATAATAGCGGGTATTCCAATAATATTATGACGGATAATGTACAATACATACATTTGTACAATTTTATTTGAATTTGTCTGGAGTCGAGCTCTTTTTTTATTACTATTATTCACTTACCAAGCGAAGTTACCATGTTTGGCCTGCCGTTTGAAAATTGGAATTTGTAATGGAAACTTTGGATTTGGATGAAACAGCGTATGAAATGTTCTACATGTTATACGAAGACGAATGTTGATACCAGAAATGGGCTTGTGCTCGATAAAATGGGCACTTGAATACAGTAAGAAAAAGACAAAAACTACAACGTTCTTGGTAGTGGCACAAAACATTTTTGAATTGGGCATCTTTGTTTGTAGCTTATCATGGCGTTGAATACAAAGTTACCATGTTTGACGTGCTATTTGCAAATTTGAATTTGTGATGGAAAGTTTTCAAACTCCAGCTTGTAGATGAAATAGCAAACGGAGACTTACAACAAGTGATGCTTCAAAGACAATTGAATCAAAGAAAAAGATGGGTTTTTGTTTGATTAACTCTTTGATTGCTATTGTATGAATGAGTCATGCTTTGTGGAAAGGGAGTTTAATGTATCTGCATACAGTATCGATCAATGTCAGTCTGGAAAGGTAGACATAGGTCGAAACTTTTTTGCTATGGGTCAATTTTCTGCGATTTCAAAGACCATTCTATCTCATGATTCAGTCGTTTGGTAGACAAAATGGATTTTATGGATCCACAATTATCTGATGACTTGTCTTATATAATGCATCACGTAGATTCAGTAAACTCGTTTTGCCAGTGTGCCGCATAAAATGGGCATTTATATTCAGTGGACAAATCTAAACTACTGCAGTATCCTTGGTGGTATGGCATTGACAGGCATTCCGATAGATGATAAATGATTTTGTGCTTTTTTATGTATATACAATGCAACAAATTTTTACAGAGCGTGAAATTGTCTCCAGTTCAAAGTTTTCTTTTGTACTATATTCACAAGGCTAAAACGAAACCCAATTTGTTTTGAGCATTGTTTGTACATCGGACTTCTCATTCGAACTTTGTAAACTAAAACGGGTCTTGCGTTGTTCAGTTGTGGCGTGTAGGATTCGTAACCTAGAGACCCCGGGTTCGATCCTCTTATTAGGCACTAGATTTTTCGTAGCAATGCCCTTGAGCAAGACAATTCAGAGCCCCAGTCTAGTGCTTTTGGAACCCAGAACATACATGAATACTAGTATGTGAGCTATCACCGTGTAATGACTGAGATAATGATAGCGGCGTAATACAACATTCAATCAATCATTGTAAATTGAAGATCGAATACAAGCCAAATATTAACTGTATCATTGAAGATCGGATAGCAGCCAAATATTAACTGTATCATTCACAAACGTAAATGACCAAGGCAAAAGGTGCGAATGATTTTTATAACTCTTTACCAGACGACAACAATTAAGACTCTTCTATAGCCCATTGACAGCATTTGAAGGCTACAAGTCAAATGTGGCCTAAAATTGGAATTTTTAAAGGGTAGAAAACGTTATGGGGAAAACGGTAACCAGAATTTCCTCTTTTTCAACTATGTTTTCAAAAGCCTTTTTTGTAAGAGTGGTTAGAATACGGAATGGATCAGTAAAAAGTTTGGAAAACGGTTTTTTGCTAGATCTACGAATCGGGCATTTTCATTCTGAAAGAAGGGTCCAAAAATTGCATTGTTTATGCTATTATAGCCTAGACAGACATGACGGTAAATGATAAATGTTTCCCATTATTCTGTGTATAATACAACGCGTTTTTACAGAGGTTCAGTTAACACTGATACCTTTTAAGTATTTCAGTCATGCTCTGTAGAAAGGGGGCTAAATGCATCTGCAAAAAGTCCGCGCAGGCTGACCTGAATCGAAACTTTTTGCTTTTGATAAATTTTCTGCATGTCAATGGATTAATGTTTCCTACAATTCAATCGCTTGTTAGACGAAATGGCCGAGCCCCAGTATCTCAGTCGGTAGCGTGCAGGACTTGAGAACAGGGGGTCGCGGGTTCGATCCCTGGCTCTGCCCAATTTCTTTCCGAGGATTGATGAAAGTCATTGCGACAGGATTCATTCTCTCCCACCGCTGACCATCGTCTCGTCGACGGTTATGTGGGAAAGCAGCCAGTGGCTTGGAAAGAAAATCGTGCGGAGTACTGGTAAAGGACACTTCAGGAAAGCATGGATAAGTGCAGTGGCCCACGCGATATAACTGAAATAATGTTGAAAACGGCGTTAAACACCATACAATCAATAACGATAGACGAAACGGGTTTGATGGACCCATAATTCGATGCCTTAGAATGATAAGGTCGTAAGTGTCACTTACGACCTTATATGATGCATACATATTTGGAAACGGCATTTCATTCTCTATCCTTTTATGTCAATTTCATAGAAATTTGAACTTGATGTGTTGACCAAATAAGGTGCTGAAAAAGGTCGTAAGTAAAATCCGTTTCAATCTGTTTATAACATAAGGTCGTATGTGACACGTACGACCTTTTGTTAATATTTTACAAAGTATTACACAGTTGAGTAAGAAGGTCGTAAATTCTACATACGCCCTTGTTTTACAACGTTTTGCACTTAGTCTTAAAAATGAAGAATCCTTAGAAATACATGATCAGACTTTTCTGTAATATATCATATAGCAGAAACACAGAATTAATAGAAATTAAGCCAATAAAAATGCACTTTACCCGAAGAAAAAGTGGAAACAAACAAGAAACAAGACAATTTTATGAAACTGATTTTGGTGTAGAGATTACAGCATTGTCAAAAGTTTGAGAGAGGGAAAACAATAAACATTTCGTAGCAATTCAACTTGTGCATTGGGGTAAGTATTTAAAACTGGTTTAACTTATAAGAATAGACAGCCTTTAAATAAGTAGTATTTTTAAAAAAAGCCTCCTAAACGTCTTGTATCTTGTTAAAGATAAAATAACTGTTTATGAAAAAAAAAAACCTAAAAAGTGTAATAGTATTCGCACTGACCATACTGCATAGAGAATTGGTCCTTCGTGAAATTACACACTCTCTCAGGTAATTTAATCAGTTTAAACACCATAAGGCAATTAATAAGTGCTTTAAGCTGATTTCTACATTATTTCAGTCATATTAGATACACAGCGTACTTATGTAGGTTATGGTTTTGTCTGTGGAGGTCCTACTTATGGACACTCAATTGAAAAAAAGGAGTTTAGAATGAAGATCCAACAAAGGAACTCATGATTAGGAATTCTTCCCCTTGTTTGTGTGGTGTTCAACCCACTCTTAAAACACTAGGCACGATCTCTTTCCTTTGGAACCATTGTAGATCAAGATTAGACTGCATAGAATGTGCAGTCTAATTTTGAATCTACAATGTCCCATATGCTGTCATAATAGGACAAAGAGACCCCTGAAAACATAATATTTCTATCTTTTCTCCAAAAATGAAAGTGCCCATTTTGAATTTGTAGCCCATTGAGGTTCAGTGTCGCTTTCATCCAGTAATATTGTGAATGCCAGTACACCTTTATAATTATACTTCTGTAGAGATTCTCCTATGGCTGCTACACACAATATTCTTTCCGAGCTACTGATTGCTTTTGCACATAAAATGTTTTACTGCATCTTTCTTCATTTTGCATAAAGGAATAGCAAATTAGCAAATATATGTATATTTTTAAAAAGAAGGAATATAGTATTCAAGAAGTATAATTCAGTATTTAATGTTAAAGCCAATATAAATGTGGCCTAACACAAAGTGTCTTAACTCTGCCTGTAAGGGCTATAATAACATGTTACTAATCAATCTTGTGTGGACCTTGATGAAGAAAGGTTTTTAAAACATGATGAAAAAGTTTTTTTTCCTTCCAAATATTTGAACTGCCAAGTCCGAGTAGAAGCTTGAAAATTACATAATTTAAAATACAATTTCAAGCTTCATCTAAATGAGTTAAAAATATCCTTGTGAAAGGAGAAGTTGCTCAACATGAGTGATTTCTCTGTTTAACTTTTTAACAGATGACAAAATTTTGGTGTCATCCAAATCAAAAGGATTTGCAGACAAAAACTAATTTCGAATCTAATGATGGATTTTTCTTTGGATAGGTAGAAATCATTGTGGGAAAAGGAGAAATGCTTTTCGTGAATGTTTTCTACAACCGTCAACCTTAGGGCCATAAAAACCAGAGATTATCTGGTAAAAAGTCAACCAGTTTTTAACAAAAATTTTTCTTATGGACTTGTTTATATGTGGTAGGGTTTAATGATACTCTGAAGTCTACGATTCAACTTTCAACAGCAAAACTGTTCATTAACTACCTTGATGGGAGCAGCTTTTTGAAAACATTGTTGGAATAGGAGAAAATGCTGGCAATCAGCTGTTCAATATTTTTCTACTACATGTATGTCTTTCAACCTGATCAAGACAAATCATTTGAACTGCAACTAAAATTGTGTTTACCTGTTGTATGCAAGTAATTTTAATATAGAGAAGTTTCAAAAGGGACTCTTTTGGTTAAAGGGCTGTGGCCTGTTATTAGTATTTTGCTGGCTTAGAAATGTTAAAGTGTTTGTTTTAAAGGAAGTTCATAGGTTTATAAAGTATTCAAGATTTTATTTGTACTTTTCTATTTGATGTAAGCTACTGTTGACCTAGTTATAGACCTGTTTGTTATCTGTAGCTGTTGTATGAATGATTATATTCTTTTAAAAGTATAACAAGAGGGTAGTCTGAAGGACAGCTATATCCTCCGCTGCCGCGTCCCGGGTATGATTCCTGCTGGACCTAAAAAGCACTTCAGTGCACCGAGCCATTTATAATCACTCTTCAATCATCCTATCATGACTGAAGTACGGTTGACGGATATAAAACACCAAGACAGCCATAAATCCATATCTTTTGTTGCATTGATGAATTTAAATCAATAAACCCACATAATTTCTTGATGATATATAGATCTACAAACACGAAATCCACAAACAAAATCTGCAACACAAAAGCTGCAAAAATAAAAGCCAGGCTTCAAATATTAGACCCATCACTAGGACATTGGCTTTCACAGCTTTTAGGACAATCACTCCAAAAAAATATTGAGAACAGAAGTATGACTGTTGTGCACTGCACTTGTCCTCAAGATGGTCTATATACAGTTTGAAGCCGACAGCTTTTATACCTTGAAAGTTATGCTCAAGACAAATCTTTTAGATTTGTTAGATAAATAAGGGCCACAACTCCAAAATTAGTGGAGACAGAGTTATGGATGTTGAGCATAGCATGTGTCCCCAATGTGATCTGTCTGCATATGCAGTTTGACGTCAATAGCTTTTATACTTTGAAGTTATGCGCTCGACAAAAATTAAGTTTGTAACACAACAAAGGGCAATAACTCCTAAAATAATGGAGACAGGGTTATCTGTCTTAAGCATTGCACTTGTTCTCAATATCATTTATTTGTATATGAAGTTTTAAGCCAAAAGAAGTTATTTTCCAGACTAAAAATCAAATTGGTAAAATAACTGAGTGCCATAACTCCAAAAATAGTGGAAACCGAGCTATTGGTCTTGTGCACTGCACTTGTTCCGAACATAGTCTTTTTGTATATCAAGTTTGAAGGCAATAGCTCTTTTACTTTGGGGAGTTTTGCTCCGGACAAAAATCCACTCTTGGGGAAATAACCCCAAAAATAATGTAGGCAGAGTTATGGATCTTGTGCTTTGCCCTTGTCTTAAGTGTGATCTATTGAAGTCAATAGCTTTTATAATTTGGAAGTTATGCTCCAGACAAAAATCCCATTTGTTAAAATAACAAAGGGCAATTACTCCAAAAATATTGAAGATAGTGTTATGAATCTTGGATTCTTCACACCGTCTTACTTAGATGAACATTTAGCCAAAGTTTGATGAAAATCTTTCAAAGGGGTCAGGAGATATGAAGCAGACAAGAAAAAGTTACAGATGGACGGACAGACAGACAGGCGAACAGACAGAAAGACAGACTGACAGGCAGACAGACAGAGGCCATTCCTTTAATCCCCTCCGGCTTCGCAGGGGGATAATAATTTAGAAAGAGGTTTCATATGTAGAAAATATGCAGCTACACTTACGACCTTCTGTTGATACCTTTTACAACATACTATTTTGACAAAAAGGTTGTTACTGGCACTTACGACCTTTCATTACTTGTCCATTTTGGAACAACCTAAGTATAAAGGACGTTTGCAAGTTTTTTTCCTAATTTTCTCAAACTAGATAAGGTTTTTTATTATTATCAATGGCCATTTAAATTTTGCTCCATAGTTAGAAGAAAATAAAAAATGAATTATTGAAAATGATCTGTTACTGTTGTAATAAAAATGTTTTTTCAAGTTTTCTCAAAACTGTGTTTTTTCACTTACGACCTTCTCATTCTAAGGCATCGAATTACAAAATGACTTGCTTGGTATAATCCCATCACAGGGATGCATTAAGGCCCCTTTTGCTAGAACATGGCTCACATTCATTTTTCTTTCTTTTTTGTTTTAAACCTTTTCAGCGGCATAGGCGAAAACAGGGTGCTTTTGTGGACGGCATAGATCAAGATCAGTCTACATAAAACGTGCAGTCTGATGTTTGATATATACCGTCCGCTTGTTTGGTCAGGCTTATATGTTAAAACTGTCTGATTTCAGTAGGTTTCACTTTTAGCCCCCCCCCCCCCCCCCAAGAGTTATATTTATATTCTTGCTCTGCAAAAGTTTGTGTTTATGGTGTTTAAAGCCGTTTTCATCATTATTTCAGTCATATCATGGGGGCCAGTGCACCTGTCCAGGCTTTCCTCGAATACAAGCACTGCGCACAATATTCTTCCCATGCCACTGGCTGCTTTCCCACATAACCATAAATATACGAAGTTACATATACAATATTTTTTTCCTATTGTTACAGCAAAATTTAACTCGTTGCCTCCTGAAAGAGATTTAACCCTTAACCTACTAAATAAACGAAATGAAACTTTCAAGCCGAAGTGAAAACCCAAAGATTGCTATTTCAAAGGTATATTTTTGGGAAAATATCTCCATATCGGACAATATGGATCCAAGATCAGACTACACGTTCTGTGCAGTCTGATCTTGATCTACACTGTCCGGAAAAGGTCAGTGAGTCGCGCTTAGCAGCCTAAGGGTTGAAGAGGATGATCTTGGCAATAAAGGAAAAGCTACCTTGAAATTAAATTGCCATCACTTGGATTCGATCCTGCAATCTTGAAACCCTGCAACAGACCCACAACAACTCTACCAACTCAGCTATGCTCGTACTTCGTGTGTTTAAAATGTATTTATCACTTCTAACGCAATAACAGCGACCCCCATGACAAACGGGGTGAGAAAATTTACAAGAAAACATGTCGAAAAAATGGACATTTATCATGTTTTCTACATCTATTGCTGTCTAAATTCTTGTTTCAAAGCCATCATTGTAGACGTATACATATCGTAAGTTTTTGTAAGAAAATGTTAAACATTTGGGAAAAGAAATCTGGTTTCATGCCGCTTAAAAATATTACATAATCTGTAGGGTATTTATTATGCCTGTAAATGCATTTCCGATGGATTTATTTTCCTTATTCTGTATGTCTTTTTAAGTTTGTCTGTTTTGTTGGTTGGTAAGATAAATAGCTGGGAGGAAAGTCTGTTTGTTTATGTCTTACTGTCTGATTTATTTGATAGACATTATTCCTCGATGATGTAAGTAAATAAATCTTATTTAGATATAAGCTGTTGTATCTCAGTATCTTTTTCCGTTTTCTGTAGCCACTCCTGACTATAGTTTGATCGTTATATTGCATTATACTCGTCCTTTGATAAGAGCCATGCATTGCGGAAAAGGGGTTTAAAGCATCTGCAAAAAGTATCGACCCAGGTCAGCCTGCGCACTCCGCGCAGGCTGACCTCAGTCGATACTTTTTGCTAATGTTAAAATTTTGTATGTCAAGGGCTATTCTTCATCCAGTTTCGGTCGATTATTACACAAAATGGATTTTATGGTTCCATATGTATGCGATGACTTACTTAGTGTAATGCAGCACAGATAGGCCTATGCATTAAACCCTCCTTTGTCAGGAAACGACTGATACATATTTTGCGGATAGTGTAGACCAAAATCAAGATCAGTATGTCTGCTTTCGTTTTACGGTTTCAGTCTTATAATCCAAAACAAATGTCAATAAAATAATGATGTAAACCTATTCATCTTCTAATTTTGTATCATGCCAATCAGAAACTGTGTGTCTTTGAAATTTCTAAACCAATCATCATACAGACTATTAACAGCAGTGAATACAACGGGTGTGCAGGTCATTGAAAGGAGATGTAATGATGGAAGGAGAAATGTCTTTTTGATGAAGAAAGAAAACCTTGTTTAAAAAGGGGGCGGGGCATTATTGGCAACATACAGTTGCTTCTTTCCATTTCTTTTTTCAATCATAATTGTTGTTATTTTTTATGACAGAGAGGTTGTACATATAATCTGGCCATGCTCTCGCAAAACGGGACTTAATGCATCTTCGTGATGCATTATACCGAGCAAGTCATCACATAATCAGGGATCCATAAAATCCATTTTGTATAACAAGTGACCGAATCATGAGGTTAGTCCTTTGACATGCAGAAAATCGATCATAGCAAGGTCAGTTTGTGCGAACTGCGCAGGCTTACATGGGTCAATACGTTTTGCAGATGCATAAAGCCCCCTTTTCACAGAGCATGACGCCATTTATTGTGTGGTAACTGACGAGTTCGAGTGTCTGTGTTATGATTATTTAACACTGCTTCTAATTCCAAACTTGAGAAAGCTAATCAAGTTTAATAGAACAGCCTCTGTAAAGTGTTAAAACATGAATTGCGCTTTTAATTTCTGTTGCGAATGTTCGCGTGTGAATTTCCATTAGCATATGCATGACTGAGAATACAGCAGAACGAAGACAAAGTATTATAAACATCTAAACTGTCATGACAGAACTATAGACTCTGTAAAAAGCCATGCTCTGGCGAAAAGGGGGCTTAATGCATCTGCAAAAAGTTTCGACCCAGGTTAGCCTGCGCGGTCTGCGCAGGCTAACCTGGGCCGAAACTTTTTGCTATTTTATAAATTTTCTTCATGTCATAGGACCAGTTTACTTCATGATTCAGTTGATTGTCAGACAAACTGGATTTTATGGATCCAGAATTATGTGATGACTTGATTTATATGATGCACCACGGACATGCATTAAGCCTCTTTTTGCCAGAGCATGATTTATATGTATGATATTGTGCAAATTTTGTGTTTTTCCCATTTAGCACATGGCTTGCAACACGCGAAAAGGGGCATTCGGACATTTGCGTAAAGTGTCGTCTCGGATCAGCCTGCGCAGTCCGCGCAGGCTGATCCGAGACGACACTTTCCGATCGTGTGTGATTTTCTATTTCACGCAAGTCTTCTGTAGGACAAAATCTAATATTGACGTGAAGTGCCGTCTCGGATTAGCCTGCGCGGACTGCGCAGGCTGATTAGAGACTACATTTTACGCAAATATCCGAATGCCCCTTTTTCGTATGTTACAGACCATATGTAGATAGTCTACAGTTTAGAGTGGTTGGTGGATATGGGTCCATGGTCCGTATTCACCAACCATTCTTCGTGTTATTCTAAGTCTAATCCTAGACTTGGTTTAGCCGATCAGAAGTTGTGTTACTTGCAAATTAAGATAATTCTTGAGAATAAGACAAAAAAATTTCTGAAGAGTGGTTGGTGAATTTCGGGACCAAGTTTCTTCCACAAAGGTATCCAAGATTTAAAAAGCTGCCTACATTTGTCTAGTAAAATGTCGTATACTCAGCTGTATGGTTAGATAGTTATGGCAGAATGGTGTGGAAGGGTTTCAACAGAGCTCCAGATAAGAGGGAGTGACGGTATTCTAAATCCATTATTTCTCTTTCAAACCCTATGTTGTGGGTACTTATTAGAATCGTCTCAATGAGACGATTCTAATGAGTACCCATAACATAGGGTTTAGTAGAGAATAATTAATATTTTCAAATTTGAAATCGAAATCATTCCCTCTATCTGGAGCTCTGGTTTCAATTTTCATCGGAAATTTTGTCGGACCAACAGAGTTTTTTTTTATCTATTTTTGTTTCATACGGTAACACCGTAGACAGAAACCCGCTTTTCAAATGTAGGCTTGGTTTTTTATCCAATTTTCTGTCTCGGTCAAAGCTTACATGAAAATCTCTATATGATCTTTCGTGGATTTCTGCGTGATACCATCAATAGACGCCATTCTTATTTAACAATCTGCACTAAAGAAAATGAAAAACTGTAACTTTACGCGTGATTTCCGCCTGGGTGATGTTGATTTCTATATTTGTCTTGTACATATCCGGTCACGTGGTTGATGTGACATTTTCTCGGTCTAAGTACCTGCTCTTGATACTTGCTACAGAGGAATTGTATTTCAAGTTTTTCTCCAAATGTCTCCGAGTTACACCATAATTAGCTCTATATCTAGTTGCAATGAAATAATTTTGTATTTTGTCTGCCCATTGGCAGTGTACTTGACCATTCAGTTCAAAAGCTGTTTGATCCATTTGTTTAAAGAAATAAGCAAAAACTGTCTACCTGCAGTATCAGAAATCATGTTATCTTCAACGGCATACTTTATGATCAGATCCAGATTATATTGCAATTATTATTGTGTCCATTTTTATTACACGACTTGACCGATGTTACAGTGATCAAATTAGCACGGGGAAAATAAGTACTGGTCAGTAGGGAAAGAGGGCTGCATTCCTAAGCTTCACCACCTTATGGTCTACCTCGAACTGCTAGTACAACAGCATTGGAAACGCTTTAAAATTAACAGAAAGCCAAGTACGACTAACTTGATAAATGATGTTCGTATGAGCATTTTGTCAAAAAAGTTGTAAATGAGATTGATTGACTGATTGCATAGTGTTTAACACCGTTTTAACATTATTTCGGTTATGTCGTGGCGGCAAGTGTACTTATCCATGCTTTCCTGGAGTTACTTTTATCAGTAATTCACACAATATACTTCCCAAGTCACTGGCTGCTTTCCCACATAATCATCATGGAAATAATGATCAGCGGTGAGAGAAGAATGAATCCTGTCGCAGTGACTTTCATTAATCCTAGGAAAGAAATTGGCCACGCTGAAGGATTCGAACCAGCGACCCCCTGGTCTTAAGCCTTAGGCTACTAAGCGCGACTCACTGACCTTCTGCGGACATCGTAGTTCAAGATCAGACTGCACAGAACATGCAGTCTGATCTTAGATCTACACTGTCCAACTAGGAGATATCTTTCATCCAAAAATACTTTTGAAATAGAAACATTTGGGTTTTTACTATCGGCTTGAAAGTTTTATTTCTTTTATTTAGCAGGATAAGGGTTAAGTCTTGGACGCTACCGACTGGGGCTCGGCAAAAAGACTCTCAGAGCAGCTGTCTAACCCACTGCGCTATGAAGACAACTTTGTAAATGAGAGTGCAGTTTCTTAGTATGAGAAGAAAAATCATACATTAATTCGCCCTCATGGATAAACACCTAATATGTTTACTTGATTTGACTTCATCGACAGGACTACAGCTAAATGAAATCCGGGAAACCATATTATAAGATGATAGAATTATAGATATTTCAGACGACAAATAGCCAAGGAGAGATCTAGAAACACTGTCACAGCTGCAATTGGCTACAACTCTTGCAACCTTGAAAACAAGTGTATTATGGATTTGTGTCCCTTTTCATTAGCAGAGCCATACAATAAACGTAATGGCACGCTTTACTTTGTTACAAGTTTAATTTTCTCTCTTTTAAACTTGTAGTCAACATGGCTTTGGATCATTGAGGAAAATGAAGAAATTGCTCAGACGTTAGACAGTGATTTTAAAAATATTTTACTTCCCGCCAAAAAAATGTACATGTATTACCATTTTTGACAACAAACGTCTTGCACGACTTCGACCTGGACTCAATTAAACCGGAAGAATATAGACTCTATATGAGATATAACAAGACAAGTTGATTGGCCCTTAGGCTACTGAGCGCGACTCACCGACGTTTTGCGGGCAGTGTAGATCAAGATCAGACTGCACAGAACGTGCAGTCTGATCTTGAATCTGCACCATCCGATAAGGAGATATTTTTCTCAAAAAAATAAAGTTGATATATTATCAATCGGATTTTTACTATTGGCTTGAAAGTTTCATTTGATTTATTTAGCAGGATCAGGGTTAAATCGTATGTTTTCAGAAGACACCGGTGTTTTTTCTTCATCACCACAAACCCTAGACTAGAGTCCCTCGACACTGGGCTCCGTGGCAGTCTCCGAAAGGGTAGGTGTCGGGAATGATCAGTGTTTGGGTTGTGAATTCTAGGACAGAGTCTGCAAGGCCGGGAAATGTAACCTAGAAAATATTTATTGATAGAAAATAAACTCATTTATTTGAATAGACGATCAGTGTTTGCGTATTGCATTGTTTTACACTGAGTAAAACGTACATGTATAAACCTCTACTGTCCATTTTGAAGAATTAAAGTAATTGCCGAGTAAGAGCAATTTCTCTTTTTTTTCACAATGTTTTCTGTCGTATCGAAGACAGATCCCATTGCTTGAGTCACATTTGCTTTATCGCCTGGAATTGCTTTCAAATTCACCGAGTCTAAAATTTTATTGTCTGCTAAACAGTGAATGACTCCAAGTTTCTGTTTTGTAATCCATTCTCTATTTTTTTAATACAAAATACGGTATCTATGAATAGGAAAATGTAAATGAGTGGCGATCTAGCAAAAGAGGATTTAAAGCATCTCCGTGATGCCTCATACCATTTTGTATAACAACCGACTGAATACTGAGGTAGACTGGTCTTACGACATACAGAAAATTTAACAATAGCCAAATTTCGACTCAGGTCAGCCTGCGCAAACTGCGCAGGCTGACCTTGGTCGATATTTTTAGAGATGCATTAAACCCCATTTTCAAAAAGCATGGCTCAAATGTAATTCAATACAGTGTGTAAAAGTATATCAAAGTACATGTATACCTTATGTTATATCAAAATAAACTACCTGGATAAAAAATGCCGTCCAGCCAACATCCGGGTTATCCATTTCCGCTTCAAACGAAGTCTCACTCTAAAAATAGGCCAAGTCAAAAGAATTAGTAATTGTAGATCAAAGTCTCAGATTGCGAACTATTCATTACTTTTTCTCTTTTGAATCAAAAAAAGTGTATCGTTGCTTAGAATTTCATCTGGGTCCACCAATTTCTCTTTTTTCCACAAAGTTTTCAAAAGCTTTCTTTCCTCAGGGTCGTTATAACACAGGATTGCTTGGGAAAGGTTGAATTTGACTTTAGAGTCATGATGTAATTGCTGAAGCTGCGAGGCCCAGTAACTCAGTCGATAATCTACAGAGCCTGAAACCGAGGGGTCACTGGTTCGATTTCAAGATCGGATAAATTCTATCCAAAGATCGATGATAGTGATTGCAGCAGGGTCCATTCCTCTACACCAGCTGAGCAATCTATTGATTATTTTGACGATGCATATTCGGGAAAGCAACCAGTTGTCTGAAAAGCATGTTGTGCAAGTGATACAAGAGACACCAGAAACGCATGACTAGGTGCACTGGTCACTGCTGTATCACTGAAATAATGTTGAAAACGGCGTTAGACACAAACAATAAAGTAGTAGCTGTTCTTACCAGAGGTTTAACATATTTCTTGCGCCATAAGACCGGATGAACCTGAGGTTTGCTGGGATTTCCTGGCGTTGCCCTCAACAATCGAAAATCCTTCCTGCAACCAATCAAAAGTGCTTATGACCATTTTAACTCTTGACTAAATGACAAAAAATCTCACCTTGTCTAAATTGATGGCATTTGCAGACGACACAACTTTGACATTTTCGTATATTTTTGTGATTACTGCAGACATTTTCATCAGACATCGCAGGAACATTTTCTCTGGATATACGTGTTTTCGCCCATTTCAAAATATATACTGGTAGACCTGTGTATAACGACGTGGGATCAGAACTAACAGATGATGGCTTTATTGAACTGAGACCAATCGCACTAGATCTACATCACTCTCTTCGTCTGTTTCCGTGAATACCCGGTTTATGTTCGTTTACCATGATCAGATGTAACAGATTTTCTAGTAAACTAGTCGGTTCGGAGGACGAGATTTACCGAAGCAGAGTTCACGGAATTTGCAGATGTCTCGGTTAAACCTTGTCAACGAATGCCTGGAATGAGACTTTAAGGCTTACCTTTTGCCATCGAGAGTGGAAGCATAAAAACAATAGACTGTATCCGGAGGAATCTCTGTTTTTAACGTAATGATACCGCCCGTCGATGTCTAAAGAAAATAAGAAAATACGAAATGTATGAGCCATGCTATATGAAAATAGGGTTCAATGCATCTGCAAAAAGTTTCGACCATACCAGCCTGCGCAGTTCGCGCAGGCTGGCCTGAGTCGAAACTTTTGCTATTGATCAATTTTCTGCAAGTCAAAGGACCAGTCTACCTCATCAAAAATCGGGTTATTGACAAACTGTTAATTCCCTGCATTCACAACATGAATATCCTACTTTTTTCTTCATACCAAAATCCTCATTTATATTTGTAAACAATAAACCTTTTTAGATTGAAGTTAAGTCTACACCGAACGAAAAAAAAATGCAGTAGACATATTAAAGTCTTTCTTTATTAAAGGGATTTCTCCTTCTAAAGATAGAAAACATTGATGAAAAGGGAGAAAATGTTCTCACAATAGTAGTAAAAAAAGGGAGAAAATGCTAGTTACCAGCATTTTCTCCTTCTCCTGCAATGATTTCTTTAGCCTAATTCTGCAAGGATGTTAAATCTCGAATTTGTGTGGCTACGGGTCAAAACATATATGAACAGTCCAAAAATGCGCAAAGCTGATTTTGAAATGCTGTTGTTGTCGGCAGTTTCCTGTCAGTCTATACTATGTTTGCACTTCCAACCACAGGCCTTTGAAGCTCCATTGGTCTATCACAGAACACTCAAATTTTCCTTGGTCGACCATCGAACACTTATAGCATATTGGTGCATCGCCTGTATAACACGGATTATACTCAAATTTTCAATAACATATTGGCGACTCCCTCTTTACTATATATAATAAGACAATACAGAGGGAGTTGCCAATGTGCTATTTATAGTAACGGTGTCCAATAGTGAAAATTTCGTTATCCCTTGATAGAACAATGGAGTTTCCGGGGCCTATGTTCCAACAGAATAGCATATAACATGTCTTCGGTCATATAATAGTGAACTCTTTACCTAACGACAAAATTCTAGTCTAGTTCGAATTGAAAGCATTTGCCAGCGACAAAAGAAATGTGACTGAAAAACTGAAATTTGTTTTTGGGAAGGGTAGAAAACATTGTGGACAAATGGGAAACTGCTGGTTACCACTATTTTCTCCTTTTTTCCCACCATATTTTCAAAATTCATATTCTTCGGGATCGTTTAAAGCCGGGATTGTGTGGTAAAGGTCAGTACATACCGTATTCAACGTCCAGTTCATCTGTGGTAACGGTTTACCCTAAAAAAGAAATGGGATGTTCTCGTATACTGTATTAGTTGTACGGTCAGGTGGCAAGGGACTTGGAAACTTGTTCACGGCTGTGGGAATCATGTCGCCCCGAGCCGAAGGCGAGGTGGCGACATGATTCGCCACAGCCGTGAACAAGTTTTCAAGTCCCCTGCCACCTGACCGTACAACAAATTTATCATACTGCAAAGTTTTACTGTTCCAATTTATATTCAGTGAAATTTCCCCGTTTTATGTTCTCACGAATTGAGTACACTGACGACATAGAACGTGCAGTCTGATCTTGTACCTATACCGCCCACTTGTTCAGACAAGCCTATAGCGATAAAAAATCGTTTTCAGTTTTTTTCTGGTTGTACTTTCAACCGTAGAAAGAGGGCTGGTTTATATATTTGGCGCAGAAAGAGTCAAGTCTTTACCGAATGACAAAGTTTGCGACTTGTCCAAGCTACAAGTGTTTCCAGACAACAAAGCAAATATGGCTAACATAATGAAATTTGTCTTTGAAAGGAAAGAAAACATTGTGGGAAAAGGAGAAAATGCTGGTTACCAGCATTTTCTCCTTGTCCCACAAGGTTTTCTTAGGGTCTTTTAAGCTCGGGATTGTTTGTTAATATCTTCTAAAAGCATAAACATATTGCTTCTTATATATACATATCAGTAATTAAGCCAGAACCTTATCCGGTTACGCACTTGCGACGACGGTCGCTATTAATATACAGCTCGGGAAAAAAAAAACGCGACGACGACATGGCCTAGCTTGAGTGCCAAATTTAAACGCTAAAATTTAGTATCTAACATTACAAAAAAAATAACAGGCGACCCTACCCAATATCTGCGTGCATAATATTCCTGTGCTACATTGGTTGATTTATTTTTTAGTTCATATGGTGTTCCAAAGCCACTGGCTGCTTTCCAACATAAACATCGTCGAAACAATTATCAGCGGTGAAAGAAGAACGGATCCTACTGCAATAACTATCATCAATCCTAGGAAAGAAATTGACCGAGATGGGGATGAGAACAAGCGCTCCGCTGGTCTCAAGTCCTGCATGCTACCGATTTCGCTACCGCGGCTCTGCGCTATACTAGTTGAACAGGTCTGCATATAACTATAGGGAGGCATTGGAATAGTGGCACAGGGTCTGCCTTTCACATCAACGGTTTTGGGTTCGAACCAAGTGACGAGCGGGTTCAACCTTGGAGCTCACATTACGGTGCTGATACCGGTAAAGTCTTCCATGAAGCAAACATCAGGAGTGATTCATTTAACTTGAAAGAACTTGTTTCAGAATCGATATAAACTTAACAGGTTAAAACTTAGTGTACCTGCATTACAGAAAGGTAGAACGATCGAATTCCGAACAACAAACTTGTCTCGTGACCGGCCAGACTGTGCTCAGCATTGGGCACCATCCTGTAGTATTTATTTGATATCAATCAATGTAAAAGATAGTTGTCAGATGCTATAGTGCGCAAACAAAGTCCCTTAACCCTTTACCGAATAAACCTGTGCACCTTGGGAAGAACATTTTTGAAAACCTTGTGGGAAAAGGAGGAATGCTGATAAGCAGCATTTTCTCCTTTTCCCAGAGTGTTTTCTAACACTTCAGGTACTATCCCATTATTCGGACTACATTAAATTTGTTGTCTGCAAATGCTTTCAATATGGACTGGTGTAAAATTTTGTAATTTGTTAAAGATTAAAGTCGTAGCTTATTTGTATGCCTGGTTACCAGCATTTTCTCTTATTCCCACAACGTTTTCAAAAACCATCATTTTTAAGGTCATTAAAACTCTGGATTGTGTTGTAACTGGTGAAGAACGGACAATGGGAAGAGAAATCGTCAAGAATAGTCAGCTTGTGAGTACATTCTGCAGCAAACTATCGAACTATCAGACTGTTAAACTTTTATGCACTGTACAGGATCGACTACGGATAGAACATAAAACTACAAAAATGAAGAAAGCCAAATATCTTGGATTCCACTTTTTAGCAAATACGGTGTGAATCCAACTTAGACAAATTTCAGATAAGATATGTTCCTGATTTGCAACTTACTTAATTACGAAAATCACTGACTCTGTCTGTCTTGTCTGTCTGTCGATTATTCGCTCTCTCTGTCTCTCTGTCTCTGTCTCTCTCTGTCTCTCTGTCTCTGTCTCTGTCTCTCTCTCTCTCTCTCTCTCTCTCTCTCTCTCTCTCTCTCTCTCTCTCTCTCTCTCTCTCTCTGTGAACCCGAATTTTCTACCTTAGATACGTAGGTCCTTGAATTTCATTATAATAATATTTGGCATCATCCACCATGAAGAACTCGTCCCCGCCTGTACTCGTGATGTATTTTGGTTTGTTAGCGTAACGGTCATTGTAAGCTGAAAGATATAAAGAAGTAAATATGTTCTGTGCAGTCTGATCCTGATTTGAATCGCGCTTGAGCCAAATGTTCATTACAACTCAATACCATAAATGTGAGAACTATTTCACGAGCACGTCTGCTTACAAAATGTTTATTCAAATGAGCCATGCTCTATGAAAAAGGGGCTTAGTGCAATTTGCAAAAAGTATCGACTCAGTCCTCCAAGACTGACGTAAGTCGAAACTTTTTCCTAATACATCACGAAGATGCATTAAACCCCCTTTTTGCCAGAGCACAGCTAAATATTTTGGTGGATATCTTTAATAAAGCAGCCATGGCGCACCCGAACGAATTCAAAGCATTTCAAAGTCACATTTTTCATGTTTCAGTTTTATTGTTGTTTGTTGGTGTTGTTTCGTTGTTGTCCATACTTACATATCGGGTCTATAATATCCGCCATAGCTTTGATATACGGACTGTCCAGATCCGCTGTGAAGTTCAGGGCGTAGTAATCGTCGAAAGCGAAGGTCCATCCACCAAGTGACCGGTAATAATGATGCAGATTCTGAAATAGGACGCTCGCAGCTTAAGTTCGATCAGTTTTCTGTCAAAATATTTTTGTTTCAATTGAAAACATTGAGGCATTAATACCGTGAGCAAATACCATGAAAGAGGTCAGACAAAAGGAAAATATAACAAGCGAGTATACAAAAATGTTTCCGATTCCTAATGGCTTGCCATCTGATGTTATAATAATAGTCTTTCGGATGAGACTATAACCCCTATCATGCAACATAACTAAAATTAAATTTTCAATTCGATAGTAAAAACCTAAATATTGGATATTTCAGTTATGTTTGAGGCATAATATTTCCTTATCGGACAGTGTAGATCCAAGATCAGACTGCACGTTCTGTGCAGTCTGATCTTGATCTACACTGTCCGCAACTGGTCAGTAAGTCGCGCTTAGCAGCCTAAGAGTTAAAATCGAAGTCCCGTGGGATGCTGCTATACACCGAGAATTTTAAAGAACCAAGCTTAACATAGATGGGTTTCGTCCTATATCTTGCACTGACCCCCGTAACATACCATGTAGTCTTCTGGGGAAGTGCCTATACAGGCAATCGATGGCGACGATAAATAAACGGAAAGTCAATCTTTCAAGAACAAGATTGCATGCCACTGGTATAACACGTGCGAGATAAGCACCATGACCTACCGTTTTCAATGGTTCTCAGTGTCGACGGGAAGCGTTTAATAAATACTATTTCTTATGGCCTTTGGTTATGACATTTCTGTGTTTAATAGCATGGTCTACCATTATCAAGCGCCCTGATTCAGCAGCAGTCAAGACGGTTAGTACCGATGGCTTCTACAGCGTAACAAAGATTAATGATACATTTAGGGATTAAACTACAAACCGTCTGTATGTGTAACAGGTCCATGACGATTGGCGCTATGGCAACTACTCGATTGTCAACGGCCCCCACAGTCCACGTTGTCCAACCACGCTATGTAAAAGAAATGAAAGACAATTCACAGGGTCGGGTTGAGTTCAATTTTACAAACTTGCCGATTAAACTTAGCACATTTATTGCAAACTATTAAACTCTTTAATAATTATCGATAATGCTAGGAGTAATATCAACCCTTAAGCGTCACAGGCGCAAAAAGATACTACTGGGGACGGCAGATATCAAGATCAGACTGCACGGAACGTGTAGCCTGATGTTTAAGTTAAAAACCTTTCTTGAATTCAGTGGACTGTTTGACGTCGTTCTCAACATTCTTTCAGTTGTATCGCGACATCCAGATCACCTATCCATGCTAATTTCTCTGGCAAATGGAATTTCTCTTACCAGTATTTCGCATGACATTCTTTCCAAGCCACAACGCTGCTTTCCTAAACAAACACTGTAGCAACAGTGTTGTTATGTCTGATTGACTATCATACATTCTCAGACAGAATTAGGTCGAGCTGAGAATGACATAAGCGCCCCCCTCCACCTGGGTTTCGAGCCTTGTACGTTACCGACTGACCTGCCGAGCTCGGCATGTAACATTGTGGAAAGTAAAGCGATAGATTTACATACCTTAGAAGCACCTGCAACAAGAAATTTATCCACAGAGTATCCTGCTTTTTTCTGAGTCAGGTCACTTATGGTGTCCAATGCCCTTACACCGGCCTGAAAAAAAAGATGAAGACTTATATCACAGTGACTACTGCAACTACCATTCAGTCCTAATGATTGTTTACTGGTGTTGACTTTCTTTCAATATCAATGGATGCTTTGCAACATAAACCGAGTCAACCATAAGAGGCCTTTGCACCTCACAGTACATTTAATGCATTTTAGGTATTTTTTATCAACGCTATGCATAGAAGGCGTTCCCATGCCACTGGCTTCTTTTTAAAATGATTAAAGAGTCAAAACAATATTAATCCTTCATTATGCGATTCAGTATTTTAATGACCTGAGTAAAAAGGATTTTGAAAGCATTGTGGGAAATGAGTAACTGCTGGTTGCCAATATTCTCCTTTTTCCACAAGTTTTTTAGTCTTTTAAACACTACTTCCAACATTTGAGTAACACCTCATTTGTCGTCTGCAAATACCTTCAAAGTCAAAAACTTTGTCGTCTGGTAAAGAATTGACCCTTTACCAGATAATCACGACTTTTAACGACCCTGAGGAAGGCGGCTTTTGAAAACATTGTGGGAAAAGGAGAAAATGCTGGTAACCAGCATTTTCTCCTTTTCCCACAATGTTTTTCACCGTTGATAGACAGATTTTACATTTTGAGTTACATTCAATTTGTAGTCTGCAAATGCTTTCAATCGAGACGAATCTAATTTTTTGTCGTCTAGTAAAGAATTAAGGGTTCAGAGTGTAATATATTTTGTGACAATGACCATCAATAGATCCTGAAGTTTTGACATAACTGAGAGTCACCACGCAATGAAAATTTAGATGCGTACCTTGGTCATTGGCATTCTTAACAAGATTTCTGGATCTGCCGCGGCTTGGTCCACAAAAGTTTTCCAGGTCCACGCAATGATGGCATCTTCGGTTCGTCTTTGTTGTATTGGATCTGCCTAAGATTAAGCAAAGGTCATCAATGGTAGATTTTAACGGCAGTACCTAGCATTAAGCAAACGATTTTTAAAAGATAAATTGGCGTAGCATTCGTTTTACATCGCATTTTCTCAGAATTAATGACTTATCTGACTTATTCTCTCTCTCTGTCTCTCTGTCTCTCTCTGGCTAAAGATTTTAAATCATGCACAGGTCTCACTTCCACTAAGTCTTTCAGCGCCAAATATATAAACTTGACCTGTTTCAGCGGCTGAAGGCACAGTCCACTGAGACTCAGACAGGCTTTTATCATACGGGTTTGACTAAACAAGCGGGCGGTAAAAAGCGGAGATCAGACTGCACGCTCTTTGCAGTTCTGTGCAGTCTAATGTTGGAACTATGCCGCCCACAATAGTCCCTGTTTTCGCAGGATGCGACGAAAGAGTTAAGGAAAACAATAACAAATCTTTATTATATTCAGTGAATTACTGTAAAAAACACCGCTAGTGATGATAAATATGGTATCATAACTAGTGACGATATAGTTTTAGAATGTTTGTCGGAACTACTTCTTTTTTTATATATATATATATTGCTCATATTGTACTATTCCTGATAATCATTAAAACAAAAAAGGGTGAATTAGGAATATACTGAATAGGATAATCAACTGGTTGTGTGTGATATCAAAAATCTGTCACTCGAATGGGGTGTGATGCGGTTGAAAAAAACGAGTCCTTCTAATCAACTGGTTGTGTTTGATATCAAAAATCTGTCACTCGAATGGGGTGTGATGCGGTTGAAAAAATGAGTCCGAAGAATCGAATGGGCTGTGATGCGGTTGAAATAAGGATTCCGAAGAATTCAGACTCGTTTTTTCAACCGCATCCCACCCCATTCGAGTGACAGATTTTTAATACCACATACAACCAGTTGATTATCCTCTGTATAATCTGTTCAGCTTTTCAACTCACCTTAAACACAATAGGTTGGTTGGGTATTTGTTTCAGACATGCACCAACGGTATTTGTGGTGGCAGCAACGACCGTTGTCAACATAACGAACGTATCGGTTTCTGATGGCGGTCTGGTGATGGAAAAAAGATCACAATAAAATTGCTGTGATTCGAGTAGGACCGGAAAATAGTATATTAAATTATAAGTAAATTTGATTCTATAAATAAACTACGCAACACCTTAATGTGCGTAAATATAGCACGTAGTAGATATACCCATATTTATTTCTACAATACGAGCAACAGTTCGAATAAGAGAATGGCCAGGATTTCATGTTTGAGCCATCAGTCATTTTGATTTTATAGAAAAAACACATTAAGTTCGAATGTCCATGTATATCTAGTTATATTTCGGATGTTCTTAGGTTTCATCTATCATTAAAATGGTGTTTGCATTCCTTGAAAATAATGTCTTGAAAAGGAGCTTTTAGTGATCGTATGAAATTTCATACGCGTTCCAACCAATAGTTCTAACTAATCAACAATAATTAGTATTGCCAACATTGAAATAAACGAAATTATGTTCTATGTAATGGAATGGTTAGTGTCATGCTGACTGTCTAGCGCTTGAAGTCCACAAGTATCAATCCGCTTCGGCAACTGAGTTGCAAAACTTAGTAATATGTATTTGTTTGTCTCTTATATTTTATTTTATTATTATCATTTTTTTTTTTTTTTTTTTCTTTTTTTTTAATTAAGCCTTAAAGCGCCTTTCACTACTATAGTTGCCTTTGCGACCAGTGTAGGTCAAGATCAGGCTGCACAAAAGGTGCAGCCTGATATTTGATCTACATTGTCCGCTTTGCTGATACACTGCAGACAAACACAACCATGAATTTGCCATTACTTGGGTCCTATATCTAGGATAAAAATTTCTGCTGGGCTTATTCAGCGCTCTAAGGGTTAAATACGCACGATAATTACAATTTACCATGATAATGCAGATAACATTGTATGAAGACAAAAACTTACTTATCGTTGTTGGATCCTCCGTCGATAAAAAGAAACCCAGTGTTTTTGATATCTATTTGATCTGGTACAGTGATGTACAGGTAATGCCACCATATTGGCTGGCTCTGTAAGTCTGTAATGTTTCGTAGCGATAGATATGACTAATTAGAGAGACTCAACCCTTTACCACACAATCCCGAGTCTTAACGACCCTGAGGAAGAAGTCTTTTGAAAACATTGTGGGAAAAGGAGAAAATGCTGGTAACCAGCATTTTCTCCTTTTCCCACAATGTTTTCTACTCTATCAAAGACAATAATCATCAATATAGCAACATTTAATTTGTCGTCTGCTAATGCTTTCAGTTTGGTCCAGTCCAAAATGTTGTCGTTTGGTAAAGTGTTAACACATTATTACCTGGAGATGCCAATGTCTTTAAGCTGTTTGATGGTAAAAACAACACTTTTTTACGTTTGAGTCGACACAGTCCGCAGAGGCTTACCGGCGCCGAAACTTTTTGCTTCTGATAAATTTTCTGCATGTCAAAGACCATTTTTTCTCATGATTCAACTTTTATTTTTTAATCTATACAGGCAAAATGTATTCATATTATCCGACGGCTTGATTAGTACAATGCATCACGATGATGTATTAACACCCCCCCCCCTTTTTTTTCCCAAAGCGCCGCTGATATCTATGGCATCAGTTATATGACCAGCCCGCATAGCTCAGTTGGTAGAGCGTAGGACTCGTGATCACGAGGGTGTGGGTTCGATTCCCACGGCTGGCCATCTAAAATTACTAATAGTCTTTCGGATGAGACGTTAAACCGAGGTCCCGTGTGACGGTGCTATACACCGTGCACGTTAAAGAACCAGGCGTAACTTAAGATGGGTTTCGTCCTGTATCTTGCACTATCCCCCGTAACAATACTAACAGTCTTCAGGGGGCGTCGCCCATATGGGAAACCGGTGGCGACGATAAATAAACGCAAAGTCAATCAATCAGTTATATAAAGGTAATGCCACCATACTGACCAGCTCATTTAGGTCTAGGGCCCCTAACTCTCATATTGAAAGACGGAAGCTGCCTAGATTGGCCGAATAGCCTTTACGAAAACGTCGATGTTACACGATATTCACCGAAGAGTTAGTGAGTCTACGGCCCCTAAATCTCATATTAAAAAACGGAAGCTGCCGAGATTGGCCGAATAGCCTTTACGAAAACGGCGATGTTACACGATATTTACCGATGAGTTAGGGATCGTAGACCTTAAGTCAAAAACAACACTCTTGACAAAAAAATCTGTCTTTTTTTTACAGCTATTTGATCTGGCAAAGACATATAAAATAAAACCCTGTATAATGATCTGCAATACCACAAAGTTAACTGATCGTGTAAGACTGAAATATGTGCGATAAGTAATGTTGGCTACTTCAGTTAGCTGCTCTTTCCAGCAACTTGTTCGGGAAAAATTTCTTTGAGAATGGTTGGATATTCCATAATGATTGTTTTTGTGTATACCTATAAATCTTCCGGTTCAAGTATATAGATCGCACGCGGATGAAATCGGACAACACGGAAAAAATCTCTATCTACACAGCCTCAAATGCGGTCCAATATGGCTTGCAACACGCGAAAAGGGGCATTTGGACATTTGCGTAAAGTGTCGTCTCTGATCAGCCTGCGCAGTGTGCGCAGGCTAATCCGAAACGGCACTTTACGACTACATTAGATTTCGTTCTGCAGTAGACTTGTGCAAAACAGAAAATTACATAAAAACGGAAAGTGTCGTTTCGGATTAGCCTGCGCGGAGTGCGCAGGCTAATCCGACACGACACTTTACGCAAATGTCCCAGGAAAAACATAAACAAGCGAGCCGTGGTCGTGACAACTGACACTGTTGACTCTTTACCATAAGACAAAAGTTTAAATTTGTCCGGACTAAAACCTTTTGTATATGACATTAAATGATGCTTCAATAAATGAACTAGTTAATAGGCTGTTTAAAAAAAATTGTGTGAAAAGGAAAAAAATGCTGGTTATCGGCATTTCACTTTTTCACACACTATTTTCAGAAGTTCTTTTTTTTCCACGGGGTCGTTATCACAAATGCAAATTTCGAAAGAAAAACATTTTATACTATGATAAGTTACATACCCGATTTCCACGTTTGTGAGGTCATGTTGACCATATACAGTGTATAGGTCGGACCTCGCGCCGAGTTGAAGATCTCATACTTGTACGTGGGGTCAAATTTCTTCACATAGTCGTCGAGCGGTGTGCCTGACCCCCGGGAGAGGAGAATCAGGGTACAAACGAGACGAATGAAAGTTGACATCTCTAACTGTTGTGACCTATTTAATCCTGTATCGATACAGATCTGATATAAATAAACACGTGTACTCTATTTATCTTTATCATTGGATAATACAATCTACCTTTATTCGGTATGATGGACCATTCGAACCATTAGATTTATACACGGTGAGATATGTAAAGTCTGACCTTGATCAACAATGACTGCAAAAGCACATGAGAAGCGCCTAGCAGCCTGGGGTTGACTAAGAACATCTTTGTTAATCGCTTTTTTCTAATTTTGTAAAAGTTATTCAGAATAAAGTCGTGTTCACGGACAGTGGCTCATCTTATGACTTTTTGTCAGATTAAATGCATAGCTCAGAAAATCAGCCGCCCAAATTCAAAGACAACATCAAGATAGAGCACTCAGCAACAGACTGAGGAATCTTTTGTTTCAAAAGATATGCTCAAACCCAAACCATATATCCACGGCACAGTGCGTCTATACGATCAGTGCACAATCTCATCTATACGAAGTTTTGAAGCTATTGGTGTATAGGAGGTGGCGTGTGTCCTGTAACTTTAGTCGTATATCAGTATTGTGACAAAAATAAAAACAGTACTGAAGCTCTGTATGATAGAAGTGGAGTCCTAACAACGCATACCTGACAAATTCGACCATTTCTTTTCCTTTTAAGGTAGGGAGATAGATAGGGATAGACGGAAAAACATGGATATAAATGACTGTAACTGCATGTCAAAAAATGAAAAATTCACTTTTTGTTTTTCACATGTTGAATTTTTTCCTGGGGTGGGGGGGAGAGGGGGAAACAAGGGATCTTACCATCCCAGCCCATCACCCCGTAACGACTGGCGTAGGAAGATCTTTTTCAAATTTGGCGTTCTTCAATTTTCACCCTAGAAACGCCCCTGGCGGATGACACATATTAAGCATGATTGTCCAATAAAAACACACGCATACACACACGATGATGGCCTTAGGAATATTCCAAGAAATATCTATATATCAAAACAAACACATACACATACAATTATGGTCCTAGGAATACACCATGAAATATCTGTATATCAAGTGAATCTGAACCCTGTATTCGCACTGTTAACCTACAAAGCCCTCTATAAATTTTGTTAAAACTGATAAAGTTGGTTCGATTTGACCGATTTTTCGCAGTATGATTGTACTGATAATGTAGTATGTAACCAAATTCACGATAAAAAAAAAAGATCAAAGTGTATCAGCAAAAGAGCCGACTGAAATCATCTTCCGCGGGCTGATCCGTGTCGGAACTTTTCGATCAAGGCAGGATGTATCGTTTCACTGTAAAAACTTAACGCAGAGTCCCAGAATAGATTTGCTTGTATGTGAATTATTTCATGGCAGCCAGTGCACCTATCCATGCCTTCCTTTAGTTTCTTTTACCAGTCCTTTGCAGGATATTTTTCCCAAGCTACTGGCTGCTTTCCCACATAATTATCCATGAAACCATGATCGGAGGTGAAAGAGGAATGAATCCTGTTGCTATGACTTTCAGCAATTTCCAGAAAGAAATTGGCCTGGCCAGTGTTTCGTACCTGGGAACCCGTGGTGTCAGGCCTTGTGATTCTGTAACCAACTGAGCTACCAAGCTCGGTGAGTCCCAGAATAGAACTTGTAAAATCTAGGAAAAGACATGAAAAGGCTGCTATTATATGGCTGAAATTCTGTTTAAAGCCACCATTTAACCCTATACCCCACGGTTCATAGTTTTAATGACCCTGATATTAGAAAGCTTTTGATAACATTCTGGGAAAAGGAGAAAATATTATCCCATCAGATTTGACCATGACAGCTGTCAAAGTGATATGACCAAAATAATACTGCAACTGGCATAAAACACTATTCAATCAGTCAATGATTCCACCAAAGTATTTGTGGGACCCAGAGAAGGCATGTATAAATGAGATTTTGCTATTATATATACTGGTAACACCAATATGTCAAAAACAGCATTAATTCTTCTCTTCGATATTTAAAACCAATCTACCCTTGTATCATAATGGCTTTATCATTCACCCTTAAACTACACGAAACTTTCGTAGACCAGGTTTGGTGCGAGAAAGCCGTTAACCTTTTACCAGACGACAAAATTTTAGCCATGTCCAAATTGAAAACATTTGCAGACGACACTTTCAATGTGGCTCAAATGGTGCAATATTTCTTTGAAAGGGTAGAAAACATTGTGGGAAAAGGAGAAAATGCTGGTTTCCAGCATTTTCTCATTTTCCCACAATGTTTTCAGAAGGTTTCTTTCACAGGGTCATTTAAAGTTGACATTATGCAGTAAAGGGTTGTCAAACATTTACTAGAGACTAGAATCATAAATGTTGACGAGAACAAATCTTAGAACTTTCTACTTTTTCCACAGTGATTTCTACTCTTTCAAAAGTAAATCCTACCATTTTACTGTCTGCATATGCTTTGGACTTGTATTATTCTAAATGTTAGTAGTGTGATAGAGTTAGATGGGGGGGGTCGAATTTGGGGATATTATATGTATTGAGCTCAGGACACGAACAAAAAAAAAACAACTTCTGTTGGCTTTTTTTTTTTCAGAATTTAATTTGTATACCGTACGAGAGCTACAGTAAGAAAACATTCGTTTGAACCTCAATTCAGCGACATTTAACACGAAGTAAAGATTTTTGATTGGAGGAATGTAAATGTCCAAAAGATAAGGCGAATTTAATCGTATCAATATACGCGATCTAAAAAAATATTTAAAAAAAAACCCGTAATGTGTTTTATACAATGTGAAAGGTTGAAATATAAACTTTCATTTGAAATTAATTTAATCAGAATTAAACAAAAGAAAATAATGATATAGGGACCGGATTTGTGGAAAAAAAAAAAATCATTAAATTTACATAATGAGTAATTCATTTCAAAGACCTACTATTCCATTAATTTTCATCAGAATAAACTCATTTTTACCTTGTTGGAAAACTATAAAAGTACAATTTGTTTAGAAAACAATTTCCGCGATATTATCCATTAAATAAAGATTTCAGCATCGGGGCCGAATTTATGGGAAAACTCATTAAATTTACATCGCAGGTCAGTCATTTCAAAGACCTATTATTCAATTATTTTCCATCAGAATTTACTAATTTTTATACTGCTGGAAAGCTAAAATCGTAATCTTTTACAAATATCTTTTTGCGATATTTTTGATGAAATAAAGGATTTAGCATAGGGCCCGGATCTGTGAGGAAACTATGATCATTAAATTTCATCGTGGGTCGATCATTTCAAAAAACCTATTATTCTATTATTTTCTATCAATATTTACTCATTTCTATACTGCTGGAAAGCTAAAACCATACACATTCGTTTAGAAATAGTTTCCGCGATGTTTTTCACGAAACAATGGATTTAGCATAGGGGCCGGATTTGAGTAATTCATGAAATACCTGGAAGAAAATTTTATACGAAAACCTTACCTATTTTTGATCGACAATATTTCAAAAAGTGTTTTGATATCATATTGTACCTTATATTATATGAAAGGGTGATATATAGGCTTTAATATGAAACCAATTCCAGCAGAATGAAATAATAAATGAAAAATTTAAATAGGGGGGCCGTTGGGGGCCGGGAAATAACACCTATTTTTTGGGTAGGCCTAAAATACGCAATTTTTTTACGAAATGGACGAAATGGAAATCGTTTTCACGAAATGGAAATCGTCTCTGACTTACATTGATACCTACTTGATATGGGATCACATTAATCATGTGATGATATCATTTCAATATGTTTTTAATGAATATTGCATGATTTATGCACTTTTTCCCCATAATTTAGCCTTTCAATGTTCTTTTTAGCCTTTAGTTGGAAATTTTGGTAATGAAAATTGGCGGGCGAAATGGAAGTGTTTAATGAAATTGAAAATAAATTGAACTTAAAAAAAAAAAAAAAATGAAAATGGGTAGATTCTATATTTTCAATAAATTTCAAAAGAATATAACACAAACTTTTAGTATTTGGTCATTTTTTTTTTGTTCGTACTCGATGGAAATTTTGATACGAAATAGACGAAATGGAAATCGATCGACGAAATCAGGGATCATATTTCAGATAGATCCCTGACGAATTGGAAATCGTCACGTCTCGAATTTCATACTTACTTGAGGTCAAAATAATCTTTTAACAATATCATTTCAATATCTTTTTAGAGAAAACTACACGACATATGCAATTTTCCGCTCAATGTTCATATTTCAGTATCAAAGTTGTCTTTTATCCAATTGAAATTTGGCTACGAAATGGAAATAGTTTGACGAAATGGAAATTATTGACTTGAATCAGAGGTTAGCCCTGTTGAAATTAGGCTAAAAAGGATTCATGTATTGAGTAAATTACGACGTTCTGTATCGAGAGCGTTTAGTTAAATGTTCAAATAATAGAAAATAATATTCGTTGCTCGATAATTTTCCATAATTTGAAATTGCAATCCATGCCACACCACGTGGAGGCGCTCTCGACCGTGCCCCATATTTGTTTTTTTTTTTTTTTTCCTTTTCCGCACACATTTTTCATTCAGTCTATTATAATACAATTTTTACAAAATGGCCTTAATGGCAATAAGTTTTAATGATTATACGCAGATAAAACTTGTTAAAACTCTGAACTCTTTACCAAACGACAAAATTTAAGACTTTTCCAAAATGAAAGTTGTTGCAAACGACAAACTAATTGTTACTCTAATATTGAAATTTGTTTGAGGAAAGGTAGAAAACATTTTGAAAAGGAAAACTAGAGAAATTTTGGTAACCAGAATTTTCTCCTTCTTCCTCAATATTTTCAAAAGCCTTTTTCTTTTGGGGTCGTAAAAACTTGGGATTATGAAAATTACTCACATATTGATTAATTCCATAGTACATGAAGGAAAATTTAACAAATCAATGAACACACGCAGGTAAAAATCTTTACCAAACAACAAAACTTTTCTAAGTTGAAAGCTGTTGCAGACGACAAAATAAATATTTCTCTAACAATGAAATTTGTTTGTGGAAAGGTAGAAAACATTGTGGGAAAGGAGAAATTACTTGTTATTTTCTTTTTCTTCAACAATGTTTTTAAAAGCCTTTTACTTAGTTTATCAAGGAATTATTAACAGAACAATGAACACACCCAGATAAAACTCTTTACTGAACGACAAAATGTTAGACTTTTCCAAATTGAAAGCAATTGCATACGACAAAGTCAATGTTAATATATTATTGAAATTTGAAAGGCAGAAATCAATATGGGAAACGGGACCAATTGCTGGTTACCAGCGTTTTCTTCTTTTCCGATAATGTTTTCAAAAGTCTTTCTCACAATCGGAATTGTGAGTTTAACTCAAATATTGAAATTTGTTTGTGGAAAGGTTGAAAACATTGTGGGATAAGGAGAAAACAAACTGTGCATTAAATACTGGCGGCCGTCCTTGACTATTTAAAGATTATTAAAAGAAACAGTGTAAATTGACGTTCTAATTACCCAGGGTAGTTAATATAGGTGTGAAGATTATACAATGTTGACCGTCTCCACTTAATCCAATTCACCAAATGTTGCCGCTTTGTTTCCAAATCCTTAACATGTTCGACACTTACCATATTGTTCACAAAAGTCTTTTACAGGGTCGTGAAAACTCGGGATTGTGTTAAGCGAATTCCATTTAACGATTTCGTAGCATACATGTAATTCCACAAAGGGTGTGAACACAAATATGACAAGTTCGTATATTATTCTTTTAAAAATTTACAGAGAATATAACAGATCTGCATATTGTTATTATAATTATTTATTTATTTATTTATTTATTTTTTCAACTTTAAACCTTTATCAATTTGATCCACCAGTTCCATTTTGCCAGGAAAACGGCATAGGAGAAAAAACGAACAAGATTCTTCCTAAAACTAAGGCAGCTTATGGTGGGGTAAAACATCCCGTTCATTCATTATTTATCTAATAATTTGTGCGACTTTTAGAAGTTCCTGTATTTCATGAACACTTTCACTTTCTTTCCACTCTGTTTACACTGATTTTCGTCAATGGGAAGATCTGTGTGGCACGAACCGGAAACCGGCTTAAATTAGGAATAATTTTATGGTCGAAGGGAGAAAACTCGTACATACGACATTACTTTCTTAGTGGCAGAGTTACGTCCCTTATATTTGAGGACAGCATAAGACCAAAGACGAATAAACATCATTGCAGTTTGTGAAGACGGTCTATATATGAAAAAATGATCGTAGAGCTGTCATTATTTCCGGTAAAGTTTAAGACAGGATTGTAGATACTGCTACTTCTGAAAATATCATGACAGTAGACAGAAGAAAGAAAACCAATTGTGTACCAAACTTGGTAGGGCCTTAATATTTTGTAAACAGGTGGTAGTCTCCCTTGTATTTCGTCACATTTGTAAACAGGGCGACCGCCAAAATTTAAACTTGGAAGTAACAGTTATCAAAGTAAGAGCTCACGTAGAATATAAATGTAATTTTTATAATGAAATTTATCAACTGGTGAATGTATACGATAATAAGCTTTCTTATGTTACAATTTAAACTTATAAACCAACGACGTTTTCGTTCAATTAGGTTTTCGAGGTTATTAACAAATATCGTTAATATGGGCTGAATTGTCAAATTCCAGTCATTTCTTTGATCATTGACCGTAAGGAATAGGGGACAGAAAGTGAGAGCATGCCTGAATCTTCCAAGCTAATAAATGGAGATGAAAGCTATGTTTTTTCCCGATATTATTGATGTTGATTTCAGTTTAGATCCCTCCTTTTTTTTGAGTGGAAGGGGGCTATAAGATGGGAGGTCGCTCTCTATTAATTTGAACACTTAATGCCTTAGACAATAAATTGTTTTAAAATAATGCAACAGCATCCTGCCTTTGACAGAAAAATACCAGCGTGCAAACAATAACTTTAAGAATCAGCACAGACTAAACTTAGGTGTACTTATGAACGTGCAGTCTGATCTTGAATCTACACCGTCCAATCAGAACATTTTTCCAAAAGAAAACTCCTTTGAAATTGCAAAGATTGGGTTTTTAAAATCGGCTTGAAAGTTTCATTTTAATTATTTAGCAGGATAAGGGTTAACAGAGGGTCCAGGTTTTTCGATATACCGTATGGGTATAAATTAACGTTGCACCGGTTCTTAAAGTTTCGGTGTGACTGTAATAGTTGGAAAAAAGACTATTCCGAGTGGGGGGGGTAACAATAAGGGAGAGTACTCTTCATTACTAATGAATAAACAGCTTGTACGAGTTTTTTCCCTTTGACCATAAAATCACAATGAAATCTGACTGACCGTTTCCAGACCCGAGATCGCTTCATAATGATGCTTAGGAGCTTTAATTTCTCTCGTTTCCTGTATTCTAGTCCAATTTTGATCAATTAAAACGTCTATTTCTTCCCCTAGGTCTATTGCCCACTATCTTTATTTGCAGTTTTGCTGTAGATCTAGATAGATTAAAATTTGATTTTCTTTTTACATGTAGTTGGCTGGTTACGACAGGAGGCCTACCTTCGATTTGGAGGGTAGCTCTGTTTTTATTTTGTTTTGGCTTTGTCTGGAGCGCTCTACGCTCTAGCCCTTAGCGGAGAAACAATCACAAGTATAACGTTAGGGTTACCCTTTGTTTTGGAGGTGGAGAGTGGTTTATTAACCCTGTCTCAAGGTGGATTCGGGGGACCTACCTCCGAAAAAAATTCAAATTTACAGCGATTCTGACGCGTTTTAAGACCAGTTGTGCTAGTGAAACTCAAATAAATAGACTAGATTTTTTTTCAATAAATACTTGCTAAGTTACATAGATCTAGATCTACTGTAAGCGGTCGAAACAGTGGTCCGGCCATGGGCGGACTGCCGACGACAGCCTTGATCAGAAAAAAACGGACTGAAATTATTTTGCATTGGTATTGTTCTATACAGACATAAGTTTTGCTCGTGATTTAATTTTACTCTTCCGTACAAGGATGATATGCAGTTGACATATATGCCCGAGTACCAGTGTCAACATTGAAACGGGAAACTGACGGAACCGGTCAATCGTACAATGTCTCCGGCTCTACATAGAAGAGTAAACAACCTGTGATAATTACAAATTTGCGGAAGGTCCTCACAATGGCACCCGTTTTAAAGCAAGCCCTAAAAGAATCTGATAGCTTAGGAGTGCCAGGAATTAATGCCATTCTTCTGGGACCACCAGGGTCGGGCAAAGGAACCCATTGAGCAGCTTAAATATCTTGAAGTAGTTTGTACAGAATTACTATCAAATTCATCCAGAGACATTTTCCATTTCGTGAAAAATTTCCATTTCGCCCACCATTTTTGATTACCGAAAATTTCGACTTAAGGATAAAAAGAACACTGAATGGCTAAATTATTATGAAAAAGTGCATAAGTCATGCAGTATTCTTTGAAAAATTATTGAAATGATATTGTCATGTGACAATTTTGATCCAAATTTTAGCAGGTATCAAATTAAGTCAGAGGCGATTTCCATTTCGTGGAAACGATTTCCATTTCGTCCATTTCGTGAAAAAATTTCCATTGCGTATTTTAAGCCTACCACTTTTTTTTTTTCGATTGGGGCCGGGGAATACACTTTGCCCTTATGGTACCCGTTTTTGATGAGTAAATTCTCTTGGCTAAGACCAAAGAGGTTACCAGCAGAACTCCCCTATTTACTTCCTGGAATCTGTCAAAAATCGGCTTACAATGGAACATCCGCTAATATCTAGCATACAAAAGCTCGTCTTGTATGAGACAAAAATGGTAAATTTTCCATTCAATAGTACATCTACTCACAAACTGGTCTTAAACAGTTTGCTACAGTATACTTATTCGCACTCAATATTTTTCGCCATCCAACCACCCCCCCCCCCCCCGTTTGCTTATCAAATCTTGTTGAAATTTTAAAGCTATTTTAACCATTCAGTAACAGTATCCTCTATTATTCAAAGATCTTGTTGACAGGCTTTTGAAACAATTGTTTCGAAAAGTAAATGCTGGTAACCAAAGGCATTTTTCATTATATTAGTCACATTAAGTTTGACATCTGCATTTGATTTAACTGTTGGTCAATCTAAGATTTCATGCCTTGTAGTAAAGTGTGCATAATCCTGATAAGCCCCCACCATTTTACTTTTCATGGCAGACTTTTGGGAATTATGCAGGAAATGTCCACAATGAATGTTGGTGAATACATATGAGCCGTGCTCTGTGAAAAGGTGGCTTAATGCATCTGCGAAAAGTCTCATCCCAGGTCAGCCTGCGCAGTCCGCGCAGGCTGACCTGGGCTGAAACTTTTCGCTATTGGTCAATTTTCTGTATGACCAAGGACCAGTCTACCTCATGATTCAGTCGGTTGTTAGACAAAATGGATTTTATAGATCCATAACCGCTGTAATGACTTCCTTGATATCATGCATCATGGAGATACAGGGTTTTCCATGACGCACAAATCCTCCATCAATGACGCGATTTTAACTCAAATGACCCCCAAAATAAATAACTGCGTTACCAGTGACGCAACTTTCCAAAATCTAAATTATCTGGGAAATTGAATAAATCGTCAAAAATCCAAGTCTGTTCTTGCTTCACTTTCTTTTTTTAACTACAGGGTCTATTTTAGATACAGTGGTTTTCTGGTAATTTATTTATAGAATAAGACTGTGCGTACTGGTTTACGCACTATTACCATAAAGTACAGTGGACAGTTGTCGTAAATATGGGCCCAGTCAAAGTCTTAGTTGGGTTCTCTGTAATTTATAGCTTATTTTACGCGACTTTCGGTAGATAAAAGTACACATTACCAGTCTGTTCTGTTCGTGGAAAATGTCACGACGACGTAATCTGTAACATTCTTTTTAATCGTCTGCTTCCTACAGCTGCCAATCAAGCCACATTAAGCAGCCATTTGGACGAGAATGTATCGTCTGTCAAAAATTGAAATCGAGCTTTCCGTCAGAAATGACTTAAAGACTTTACTTTCGTGGAGTTTAAAGGTGAAATGTATTGTAATCTGTGCTTGAGACGAAGAGATCCATTTGTTTTGACCCCCAAAGTTAAAGAAATGACCCGCAACTACAGAGGCAGGGGGTCACAATGACCCCCAAATTTTAATGCTGAGGGAAAACCCTGGAGATACATTAAGCCCCCTTTTGCCAGAGCATGGCTCAATGACTTTTTTGGTGTTATCTCCCCAAAACTTGCTTAAAGTAAAATCCTTGTAGGGAAGTCAGTTTTGGTAAAATGTAAAGTACTTTAATGCTTTGTTTGTAGAGGTTCTATATTGTTGGTTCCAATCCAATGGAGACAGAGTTTAGAGTTCTCAAGATTGATAGAACAGAACTCAAAGATCTGCATGTGCAAGATGAAAAGGTAAGGGAACTTCATCAACATAATACACATGTTATCCCAATGAGGGCTATTCTTCAGTTAATTCCCTTGATTCCTCTCCAGTACTGCATTGGTCCTGATAAGGGGATTACTTGGATTTTATCCTTGATTTTCTTGCACTTCACAGCCATGTTCTTGAGATAATATTTCAACTAAATGTAGTAAGATTGTTTTACAAATCAAAATATATGTAGTTCCTGATGACTAAGCATAGAATTTAAATTGAATTACATGGGGACCTTACATCATGTATCATAAATCATATTATATTTATCGCAATATCACCAAGGGAACCAAGGATAAAAACAAAGGAATACAGGTAAAAGGACCAATCTGTTATTTGGTTACTTTCAGGCTTTATCTGGCAAGGGAGACAATTTAACTTACAGGAATGGCCCCCATTGGAAAACAGTTTAAGATTATCTGGCAAAGGAGACAATTTAACTTACAGGAATGGCCCCCATTGGAAAACAGTTTAAGATTTTGACATTAACCCTTAGGCTGCTAAGTGGGACTCAAGGACCTTTTGCATACATGCAACGTGCAATCTGATTTTGGATCTACACTGTCCTATAAGAAGTGTACTATTTCCCATAGAATTAAATAACAGAATTTTTGGTTTTACTATGGGCTTGAAAGTTTCGTTTCAAGTATTTAGCTGGTTAAGATTTTCAAATATTTCAAAATCTTCCTGTATCACATTGGTTTCATTTTCTTCATGTATAAGATCTTCGTTCATACTGATGATTGTTATTTCACATGGATGTTTACAAAATTGTCAGCTACAAATTTGTTTCAAAGGCAGTTAAAAAAATGTTTTCAGGTAAAAGCAATTTCTCCTGTTACCACTATGTTTTTAAAAGTGGTCAGCTATTAGATGAGAAAAGTTGTCTTCAGGAGGTTGTCAAGTGACCCTTGAAGCACCTTTCACAATGATAATAGCCTTTGCAGCCAGTATAGATCATGATCAGACTACTCAGCAGATGCAGTCTGATCTTTGGTCTACAATGTTTGCTTAGCTTAGAAATTCTTAAAATTGCAATTATCCTGGTCTCATTTCTAGCCTTAACTCTTTACCATGCGATAAAATTTTGACTTAAAAATATCTAAATTCAAAGAATTTGCAGATGACAAATCAAAAGTGGCTATAATGATGAAACTTGCCTTTTACTTAGAAGAAAACATTGTTGGAAAAGGACAAAATGCTGGTTACCAGCATTTTCTCCTTTTCCAACTATGTTTTCAATTGCTTCCTTTCACAAGGTTGTTAAAACTCAGGGTTGTGTGGTAAAGAGTTAAAATATCTGTGGGTTTTTTTTTTTTGTGCTCTACGGGTAACTTTAAACCATGGCTCATTTCAGAGGGTTTATAATACAGTGGAGATTAGAAATTTATTAACAATGCTGGAGTCAGGTAACAGGGTGCCAACCAAACAAAAACCACAGACTGGCCTCACAAAAACTGTGTCAGCCTATGGCATTGCAGGTGAGTTTAAAGAATTTGATAGAGCTCCATAGCATGCTTTCACTTGCAAACAACTTTTTGCTTCTGTCTGTAGACTAGTTTTTTAAAATATCATGGTAAAAGAAAAAAATGATCATCGTAGCAATGTTAGGGTATAGTACTGTAGAAGTAAAGTGTCAGTCTCTCCCCTTTGAGGTTCGAGCGCTGTAAACCTTTGGGACATCATGGCACAAGTATTGGTTTGCTTTTATTCAGGTAATAATTACCTTGAGTAATCAGTCTAGATAAATAGGTTTAAATCAACAACATGATTTAACTTTTTACCAGATGACACTATTTTTGACATTCCAAAATGACAGTTTTCACAGATGACAAATTTGATATTGCCTTAGGATTGACGATAATCAGTGTAACAGAATTCATTCCTGTCTTACTGCTAATCATTATTTGACAATGGTTATGTGAGAAAACAGCCAATGGCTTTGAATGAATAGTGTGTGAAGATCTGTTAAAAAAAGAGAAGCTCCAGGAAGGCATAGATAGGTGCACTGGCCACCTGTGATATATCTGAAATACCCGGTATGTTAAAAAATTGGCATTTTATACCATACCAATAAACAAATTTGATAACGCCTAACCCTTTACCACACAATACCAAATTTTGCAAACTTGAGGAAAACGGTTTTAAAAACATGGGGAAAAGAGAAAATGGTGGTAACCAGTATTTTCACCTATTTCCCACAATGTTTTCTACCTGTTTAAAGACAAATTACACAACTTAGCTACATGTTACTTGTGTTTGCAAATGCTTTAGATTTTGACAAGTCCAAAATTTTGTTGTGCGATTAATGGTTAAAATATAAAATTTGTCTTTGAAACAAAAGAAATCATTGTTTAAATATTAACATTGTTTTCAAAAGCCTTCCTTTATGGTTGCATTAAAACATAGAACTGTGTGGTAAAGGCTTAAACCGACAAAATGATTGAAGTCAGCCAGGGTTAGCAAGGATGGCCAAATCTATTTCTTCAGAATTTTTCTTTTAAGGATTTGTAAAATTTTTGGAGGGCTATTACATGATTCTGATTACCAAGAGAAGAAAGATTGCCCTCATTGGAGGACACACCCTGTACAAGATAGAAGATACAAACATGATCTATATTCCAAACATCCCAGCATCCCATCCGGAAGAACACAGGTATCACCTTAATGCTTTCCATACTATAGATGACACCAAAAGCTTTTGTGGACAGTGTAAATCAAGATCAGACTGCACAGGATGTGCAGTCTGATCTCTGATCTACACTGTCCACTGCTTTATTCTAGATTTGATTGAACTGTCTCTTGATCTTGCTGCAGAACTGTATTTGTGGCCTTTGAGAAAATACAATTTATTTTTTTCAGTAATGAAAGAGTTAATGTTTTACCAGTTGACAAAATTTTAGACCTGTACAAACTGAAAGCATGTGCAGATGGCAAATTAACCATGGTTGAAATTACGGGTCTGTCTCTGAAAGGGTAAAAGACGTTGTGAGAAAAGGAGAAAATGCTTGTTACCAGCATTTTCTATTTTTCCCACAATGTTTTAAAAAGCCTTTTTCCTCATGGTTGCTAAAACTTGGAATTTTGGGGTACAGGGTTTATCCTTTATCAAACAATTCTCAAACAATTCTTATGTTTTTAATAACTCTGAGTAAGTAGACTTCTGAAAACATTGTGGAAAAAAGAGAAGATGCTTTTCCAAAGATCAGTTTGACATCTGCAAATGCTTTGAGTATGGACCAGTCTAGTATTTTGTCCTCTGGTAAAGACTTCAGTCGGCAATCTCAGAAAACATCTTACATGTGATTTACATTCCTGTGTCGGATTACTCATTCTGTACAGTTGAAACTTGATAAAAATGACAGCAGAAGAATCTTAAGTCTCTATCTCCTGCAGAAAACTTTCTACAGTCTTGCAGCTGAAGACTTTTCAAACCTTTGTCTCAAACACACAGATTACCTGTAACAGATGATATCTCCCTTTTCCTCATTTGTTTTTCACATAGTTTCATATATCAAATCTCTCTCAAGGTTAACCCTTTATCATACTACTCAAGTTTTAACAACACTAGGGAAGAAGTTTTTTGAAAACATTGTGGGAAAAGAAGAAAATGCTAGTAATCAACATTTTCTTCTTTCCCAAAGTATTTTCTTTATCCATTTCACAGGGATCTGCCATTATTTTAACAACATTGATTTGTTGTCTGCAATTGCTTCCAATGTGAACCAGTCCAAAATTTTGTCTTCTGGTAAAGAATGAATTATCCTGTACAAGGATTTTTTCCAAATTTAGCCACTGTAAGTTTGGTTCAGGAGGTGATATGTTTCTTAAGTTGCCAAGACTAAAAACTCACACATTGTATCATCATATTTGTGCTAAAATTATGAATATGATTTTTCTTATTTCAGATATGTTAAGATATTCCAGAGTGTTGACTTATCCAGTAACTTCTACTTTAGGTATATAAAAACTTTTCAGAACCCCTCAATGAATTGGTTAAATAAGTTTTCTTGGCATTTTATGTTTTTTATAGGGGGGAGGGGATTGTCCATGTTCAAAGTATCAAATTTTTTCCAAAAGGTGACCAAAATCTGGTCTAAGTAGATGCTTAATGATGATTGCTGCTCCTGACAGTTTATATCATGAATAAGCTGCATAAAACACACAGTCTGATCTACCCTGCTATGTTTACCATATTACTAAAAATGTCTAGTTGGGATTACTTGGCACCCTAATGAATGGCTTCCTTGTAGAAATATTTGGGTAGTTATACTTAATAGTTCAGGCATGGAATCAGTGTTTTAGTATTGCAGATTGTTATTTTATAGCCCAGCCGGGTAGCTCAGTGGTTAGCGTATCTGACACATGATCTAATGGTTTGGGCTTTGATATCCGGCTGATGCAAACTTTTTCTTCCAGTGATTTTTCACCTCTCACCTCTGATGCATGTGAGAAAAGTAGTCAGTGGCTTGGAAAGGAAGTTGTGGTAGTACTGGTGTGAGACAGCCAGGAAACACATTCATAAGTGCTCTGACCGCCGTGATATGACCTAAGCTCTTCAAAAGGCGTTAAACTCCAATTAAAAAAAAACATTATATTATCAGGGAAAAGCAACACCAAATGAATACTTTTTTAAAAGAATTTTTTTTTTAATTCTGGAAATTTTTAATTTCAGTTACAGTTATGATTTAACCCACACTCTACAATACAACATGGCTGGAGCAAGCGATATAGGAACCATTACATTATCTGAAAAAGGTAAAAAAGGATATGTGTTATGCTCTGGCAAAAGGCGTTTTAACACATCTCTGTGATGCATGATGCCAAACAAGTCATCACATTATTATGGAACCATGAAATCCATTTAATCTAACAATCGACTGGATCTGGAGGTAGAATGGTCCTCTGACATGAGGAAAATTTATGAATAGCAAAAAGTATAGACCCATGTCGTCCTGCACAGGCTGACATGGGTTGATACTTTTTGCAGATGCATCCAGCCCTCTTTTCATAGAACATGGATCAGATCTGTTTGTTTTCATGTACAATTGATAACCAGTCAAAACTGACATGTTTATCCTTTGAAGTTACGCATTTCTATTTTCATAATTTAAATTACAAAAAGCTGTCTAATTTATGATGGCAATGGTGTGATGTCATAAATGATGTTATCAATATTTAGGTTTTCAACACACTGTTTTGAACAGCCTTCTTTGTCAGCCTCATTTAACTTTAAGCTAATCTGGTAAAGATTTAAATTATTAAAAAATGGCGTGTGGGCCTACAAATTACAATGTATCTATTTGTAGCAGAAATGGGTAGCAGTAAAACTGAAGACCACAGAACAGACACAACAAGTACAAGAATGTCCAAGCAGGAAGTTTATGGTGTAAAGGTGAAACCAGCCAGGAAATATGTGTGGAATAATTACCTGTTAAAGAAGTTTGAGTCAGCAGTGCTAGAGGACTGGATCTTGTACATTATTTATGGGTTTATACAGCAGTCTAGTATCCTTTCTGCACTGTTTGATACTTTATCACACTGATCGTTTTTTTAACAAAGATACAAACATAAAGCAGAAAAAACTTACAGAAAACAAAATTTGCTTTTAACTCTTTACCAAACAGCAAAATTTCAATCTTGTCCAAAGTTCAGGTTTTTCAGACAAGAATTATGGTTCAAATGATAGTATTTTCAGGCAGCAAAAGTTTAGAATTGTCCACATTTAAGGCTTTTGCAGATGACAAATGTGGTTCAAATGATCAGATGTCAGTGGAAGGGTAGAAAATATTGTGGGAGAGGGAGAAATGCAGGTGACTAGCATTTTTAGCTTTGCTGTTTTTTACGAAAACACTAAGGTACTGTCATAGTCCTATCATGGTCTATGTTGCCGTCCTTTGACATTTTATAAAAATGTATCTCTGATATTGATGAAGATTTTTACTTCAAACTTGAAACAGTTGATAACAATTAAAAGGAGAACCCATTCAACAAGGGCAGGTAATCATCAAAGTATTTTTGACACAGTTATGCCCCTTTTTTTATTTAGAATTTTCTCTGAAAATCAAGCAATAGTAGCTGAAGGTTGGCACCCACATGGGATGTTCTTGTTTCCTTTCCTATGTTGTTTTCAGTAGCCTCCTTCCACAGGGTCATTGAAACATTTGATTGTGTGCTAAAGGGTTAAGTCAGTACTACAAGTTATTTTTAGACATAGAATTGACTGGCGCAACTGCCACACAAGAGAAATATGTAAATTAAGAGGAAAAACTGACTCTTTGAACCCTTTACCCAACAACTTGAAGTTTTTACTAACTCTAATAAAGAAGGTTTTTGAAAACATTGAGGGAAGAGAAGAAAATGTCTCAACCAGCATTTTTTGCTTTTTTCCCACAATCGATTATACCTTTCAGATCCTTCTATTTGAGTCACATCTAATTTGTTGTTTGCAAATGATCTGTCAAAAATTTTGTAGTGTGGTAATGTGCTTAATTGTATAACAAACATTCTTTGATTAAGGAGCATTGCATTTAAAAGTCTGTAGCTCCTTATTCCAAAAACTTTTCAAAAGCTGTCCACTGCAGCAGGGTGAAAAGTTGTATATATGAGTGTGTTAATTCAATGGTAAATGGTAAAGTATGCGTCATTCATACATACAGTGGTTTAAAATTGACTCTTTACCAAATGACAACATTTTTTACCAATTTAAATTGGATATATTTTCAGATGACATACCAAATGTGGCTCAAATTATGCAGTTTGTCTTTAACATGGTAGAAAACATTTTTCAAGAAGGAGAAAGTACTGGTTACCAACATTTTCTCCTTTTCGCACAATGATTTTAACAGTCATTTTCTTCAAGGTCATTTACGACACTGGATTGTCCAGTAAAGGGTCGATCTGTAGTGTAAAATATTAGATGTAATGGGGATATCTTTACAAAAAGAGTAGCTGCAGTACATATTGCTCAAGTGACCTGCATTAGTTGTATTGTTATATATCTACGAAAAAATAAAAGATGAGTTTTTTTATTAATTAGAACAATTTTTGATACATGTGGTTCTACAAATTATAGACATGATATCACTGGATTATTAACTAATAATTCCTCAGCTATTACTGAACTGTTTGTACAGCTTTGTATCCCTGTACATGGCAATCAGGCATCTAGCTGTTTTGTTACTGGGTTAAAGAACATTGATGATTTCACACACACATCATCATGAGTATTATGTTTTCTGGTAAAAACAATTTAAATCTTTACCACATGACAAAATTTTAGACTTGTCCAAATTGAAAATATTTGCAGACAACAAAATAATTGAAACTTGACTTTGGAAGAGTAGAAAACATTGTGGGAAAAGGAGAAAATGTTGGTTACAAGCATTTTCTCCTATTCCCACAGTGTTTTCAGAAGGTGTCTTTGTTGGGGTCATTAAAACCAGGGATTGTTTGGTAAAGGGTTAAATCAGTCATACAATTGAAGCAATGTTACTGAATAGATAAAAATGATACATTATAATACTTAACTATGTTAAAGATCTTTGTGTTTATGGGAAACCTATATATATAACATTGATTGCTAGAAGATCTAATCAGTTTGCTGGGACAAGATTTTTGAAAAGAGGTGCCAGTAGTGAAGTAAGCCTATCTATTATGATTTTTGTATTATTTTCTTAATTTTGCTTTCAAAGTACTTTCACTCAAATTGGAATGCCAGCACTTATTCAATTTCCATGCAATTATATTATTCTGTAATAGGTTATTTTTCTGGTATGCCTGAAAAATGATCGCAGTTTATGCAAACATGAAATGTTTGATGAAAAGAAAGAATTATTTACAGTATGACAGTATTTACGGTATTTACAGGAAGACAACAAAATAGTAGACTTTTCTAGATTGAAAGCATATGCAGTCGGCTAATCGAATGTAAGTCATATAAATGGGTTTGTATCTGCAAAGGTAGAAATCGTTGTGTTGGGATAAGGAGAAAATGTTGTATACAAGTATTTTCTCCATTTTCCACAGTATTCACACAAGTCGCCTTCCTCCAAATGATAAATTCATGGAATTGTTTGGTAAAGGGTTTAGCAGATACGTCATATTATTGATATTTTTCAGGGAGCTGTAGCCAATGAAGTCGAAACAGAACAGATAGTCCATGATGCCTCCCTCACGTGTCTGGAGAAAACGAAAGTATCATCTTTTGTACAGATGAGGGGATCTATACCAGTGTACTGGTCACAGGACATTTCTAAAATGGTGCCCAAACCACCCATAACAAGTGAGTAATTCCTAGCCTTACCTTCAACTCTTTCACTACTAAGTATATAAATTACACTATTTCATTGGCTATTAATATGATTCCACTGCAAGATGAACAGACAGTTTGACCTTAATCTAAAGAAGTAGACAGTGTAGATCAGAGATCAGACTGCATCTTCTGTGCAGTCTGATCTTGATCTACACTGCCCACAAAAGCTTCTGGTGTCGTCTACAGAAGGTAAAGAGTTAATTAAAAAACATTTGCAAGTATCACTCTTCAGAGAGGTTGCAAACTTTTGTTATTTCAAACCTTTTATGTGAGTTTTTTTTCCCCCAAGCTATTGACCTCTTTCCCATTTTAGGCTGTAAAATTCAACAGATTTTGGATGTGAAAGAAGAAATATTTCCGTCAAAGGGTCATTTGATCGAATTGTGGCGTCTCTGATAAGCCTGGTACATACCCAATTTGGGATACCATGACTGAGATGATCCTGTTGCTACAACTTTCCATGATTCTCAAACTTCAATACAGTATTTTGACCATGAAATCTCAGTTTGATGAAACATACAGAGGTCCATAAAGATGGGTGTACTGCTAACCTTAACTCATCAATCCTTCCAAATGATGAAACTTTCGGATTGTTCATTGGCCCACACATTTGGCGCGAGTACTGGTGTAGTTCTCAGGAAGCAGAATCGAGAGAGATTAGTCTAAGTTGTAAGAACTTGTTTCTCAATCAATGTAAGATAAATATGTTATACATGAATACATTGGACAGTGTCTTAGCAGTTTCTCCTTTTGACATAATTTCTTTTTTAACCCTTTACCACACAATCCTGCGTTTTAACAACCCTGAGAGGTAGGCCTTTAGAAAACATTGTGGGAAAAGGAGAAAATGCTGGTAACCAGCATTTTCTCCTTTTCCCACAATGTTTTCTAGACTGTTTGATACAAATCTCATCATTTGTGCCAAATAAATGTTGTCATCTGCAAGTGCTTTCAGATTGGACCCGTTTAAAGTATTGTCGTTTGGGAAAGAGTTAAAAGTGATCTACTGTGTAAGTAATGTTTTCATTCCCTATAAATTGCATTATAATAATTATACTTTTTACTGCATTTCAGTTGATCAGAGAGATCCATTTTTCCATACAGCAGGTGTTCATTTTAACCAATGTTTGAGGAGATATGGTGCACCGGTCATTTTACTCAATTTGATCAAGGTATTGATAGAATAGTAAAGCCCCCTTCACACCAAACTAGATCTTAGAACATTTTTCCCTGTCTTAACAAAATTGTTAAAGAGGTTGCCGTCAGGGTAGAACATGTAATTTTGACCTAATAATGCCTAAAGCCCCTGTCGCACCAAACTAGATCTTGGAACTTTTTATCCTGTCTTACCAAAAAAGTAAAACAGGTTGCAGTCAGGGGTAGAATGTGTGATTTTGGTCAGTTTGCAAACATACTGCCAATTGATGCCCGAATGCTGCACTTGGTAATATGGACCTAATAGGATCGAAGTACGGCAGTTCTGTTTGTAGTATGTCCATCTCATTTCAAATACGTTGTCGCTCCGTCTAATTACAGGACGGGATGAACGGCAAGAATTTTTTAGCAGGCTCAAAGTTCTGGAGCACCCTTCCCGTCCTTGCCCGTCAATGAAGCTCGTAAACAGGTCATAAAATGTTGCAGCTACATCTGCTCCGTTTGAACACAGTTTGATTCCATTTGGCAACAAGAACGAGTTCGGACGGGGGTATAAGCTTGAAGAACTTAAAAGAAAAAAAGTTATGTTGATCCCTGAGCAGAAGACAAAATGAAGGACTTGACTGCATTGAAAGCACTTGCAGGTGGCAGATTGAATATGGCTCAAACTACAGGATTTGTTCATAAAAAGGTGAAATTTTTGGAAAAAGGAGAGCATGCTGGTTACCAGAACTTTCTTCTTTTCTCACAATGTTTTCAAAAGCCCTGTCTGTCAGGCTCAAATTATGGAGTTTGTCTGTGAAAGAGTGAAAGAGTGAAATACATTGTGGTGATAAAGGAGAAAATGCTCATTACCAGCATTTTCTCTTTTTTCAACAATGTTTTTAAAGCCCTCTATGTCAAAGTCATTTAAACTCTGAATTGTAATTTAACCCTTTACAACACAATCCAGACTTTTAACGACCCTGAAAGAGAAAGCTTTTGAAAACATTGTGGGAAAAGGAGAAAATGCTGGTAACCAGCATTTTCTCCTTTTCCCACAATGTTTTCTACGCTATCAAAGACAGAAATCGTCATTTATGTAATGGTTAATTTGTCGTCTGCAAATGCTTTCAGTGTGGTCCAGTCTAAAATTTAGTTGTTTGGTAAAGAGTTAAAGACTTACGTACAATGTTTTATATAATTCTTGATTATGTTTTGAGTCAAGGAAACAGTTTTAGTAAGTATCATGAAAGGAACTGGTTATGAGAAGCAGTGTATTTCTTAATTAATTTGGAAAATGGTTAGCATTGCTGAGTATATCTCAGAAGAAATTGTTTTAACTCTCAACAAGACAACCCCATGTTTTAACTAGCATTTTTTTCCTTTTCCCACAATGATTTCTACCCTTCAAAAGGCAAATGTCATTTTATTAGCCACAATTAATTTGCCATTTGCAAATGCTTTGAATTGGACCAGTCTGAAATTTTGTTATTTGGAAAGAGTTAAAACATTGTGAAAGATAGAGAAATTGCTCGCTATGAGCAACTCTACCAATTTGGTTATAATATTTCCTTGACTGCATCAAGTTTATATCAAGACATGACAGCTCATTTTGTGCAGGCTGATCTTTGAGCTAAACTAATTCCTCTAATTGGGTCTCTTTTACAAAATGAATGGTTTATTGAGCTGTGTAAGGGTTAATACTTATATTTTAATCAATGAACACTTAGCCCTTTACCACACGATAAAATTTTAGACCTGTCCGAATTAAAAGCATTTGCAGGCCACACATAAATGTAACTCAAAATTGAAAATTATTTTCCGGAGGATAAAAAACATTGTAGGAAAATGAGAAGATGCTGGTTACCAGCATTTTCTCCTTTTCCCACAATATTTTCAAAAGTCTTCTTTCTCAAGGGTCATTGAAAGTCGGTATTGTGTGTTAAAGGGTTAAGAGTTCTAATTTACAAACCATTTTTAACATCGTTCCAATTTTTAATCTTAAAGCAATCAATCTGATAGGCTAAAACACAGCATATCAGCTAATCAGATGGCTAGTTTTGAATTTTAAATTAGCCCTTTCCCAAACAACTAATTCAAACTCTTCCATATTGAAAACACCTACAGATTACTTATCTGAATGTTATATAAATGAACTAAAGGCCTTTGACCAGATAAAAATCATTGTAAGTTAATATTATTGCTAGTAACCTGCATCTCATTTCTCCATCATGCTTTTGTAAGGCTTCTTTCTCAGGGTGGCTAAAAAACGGGATTGTTTGGCAAACAGTTAAATGAATAAATGCTGTCCTTGATTTTTACTTTCAGAGAAGAGAAAAGCGGCCACATGAGAGTCTACTGTGTGAAGAATTCAAGAATTGTAAATCCTTTTTGAATCAGTTTTTACCTCCAGACAAAAATATCTTATACATTGGGTTTGATATGGCTCACTATACAAAGAGGTACAACCCTTCCTCCCCATCTCTCTGTATCTGTCTCTGTATCTCTCTCTCTCTCTCAGACCAAGCTTTTAAATCATACAGGTCTCAATTCCACAGAGTCTGCGTTGTCTGTGTAATTGTCATGCAAAAATATGAAACTTTTTATAACATGTCTTTCATTATTGAAGATATTTATATCAAACTTAGAGTATTTGTTAATTATCAAAAGGGGAACCTATCAAATAGGGGCAGGTAAACATTAAGATATTTTGGACATATTCAAGGCCCTTTTTGACTTAAAAGTTTCACTGAAAAATCAACCTTTTTCTAATAGGTCTGTCATTTCTTAAAAAATTTACTGCAAACTTGGAATAGTTGTTTATACTCAAAAGGGGAACCCATTCTAGTATGGCAGATAACCTTCCAAATTGTTTTGACAGAGTTATGCGCCTTTTTCTACATAGCTTTTTCACCATCTTTAAAAGCAACTGCAGCCAAGCGTTGGCACTCACGTTTGGTGCTCTTGTTTTTTTTTTTTCCACAGTGTTTTCAAAAGCCTTTTTCCTCAGGGTTGGTCTGCTGCAAGACAAAAAAGAGAAAAAGACAATTACACTTGTATTGTTTGCAGAAGTAATGATTTGTTAAGAATAATCAGTAAAACGTGTAGCTGCACCGGCCATGATAACATAATTGCAGTGCTGATAAAAACAGCATTAGAATAAATCAACTGAATCAATGGCAGATCCATTACCTTTAAGATAAAATTTCACTTCTCTGTTTCCACTTTTTTTCACAGTAAAAGTAACAGTGTATTAGACAGACTGGCAAAGATATCTAGGAACTGTGTGAAGCATACAGGATTCTTTTTCTACTACTCTGGTTTGAAGGCAGATTTTTGGGACCAAGAACAGTAAGACTTAAAACATCTATCAGTTTTGTAACAAATATGCTAGAAAGAGTGGTATAGGTAAAGTGAATAGAAATTTGATATAGCAAGTGATGTATATGGTAAAAAATGAAATTTGGATGAACTTGCTCTTATCTCAGAATTACAAAGTCTCAGATGAGCAGCCTAAGGCCATTGCGGCCCTTTTGTTATCATAACACAGAAAAATTTACTAAGTTCTAGACAGACTGGCAAAGATATCTATAAACTGTGTGAAGCTCGCAGGGCTTTTCGTCCACCATTCTGGCTTGAAAAGCAGATTTTTGGAATCTTTGGCAGTAAAATACTTGTACACCCAGTAGTTTCTTATCCTGTTATCGTACAAATACAATTTTTACACCTGTGCATTTCACAGGTTTGGAAAAGTTTGAGGGAAAGGGAGTATTGGCTATACAAAAGTAATTATACTCTTTCCAAACAGTGTTAGAATGCAGAAAAGCGATACTTTATCTTCTTTCAAATGTTTGTTCTTTGTATTATTAGCTCACCTGAGCACGAAGTGCTCAAGGTGAGCTATTGTGATCGGTCAATGTCCGTCGTCCGTCAGTCCGTCCGTCTGTCCGTCCGTCCACAATTACAAAAAAATCTTCTCCTCCTAAACCGCCAATCAGATTTCAATGAAACTTCACAGAAATGATCCTTAGGTGATTCACTTTCAGAATACTTCAAAGATTTGAATTGCATGAAGAACTCTGGTTGCCATGGCAACCGAAAGAAAAAACTTTAAAAATCTTCTTGTCCCAAACTGTAAGGGCTAGAGCTTTCATATTTGGCATGTAGCATCATCTAGTGGCCCTTTACCAAAATACTTCAAATTATGGCCCTAGTGTGGAAATTGGCCCTATGCTGTGGGTTCTCGGATTTCACATAGAGATAAAGAAGGAAATCTTTAAAAATCTCCTTGTCCCAAACTGTAAGGGCTAGAGCTTTCATATTTGGCATGTAGCATCATCTAGTGGCCCTTTACCAAAATACTTCAAATTATGGCTCTAGTTTCAAATTTGGCCCTATGTTGTGGGTTCTCGGATTTCACATAGAGATAAAGAAGGAAATCTTTAAAAATCTCCTTGTCCCAAACCGTAAGGGCTAGAGCTTTGATATTTGGCATGTAAAATCATCTAGTGGCCCTTTACCAAAATACCTCAAATTTTGGCCATAGTATGGAAATAAGGTAAAAGAAAAAGTTGTAAATGCTGGTAACGTAATCAATTACAATCAATGTTTTGTACCCTTTTTTACTCAAATTAGATTTATGTTGCCCTTTTGATGATATGATCAGCTGTTGCTACAACTTTCCATTTGGATTAGTCTGTAACTCGTATCCATGGTAATAATGACAAAATTCAAGACTGATCAAATTTCAAATTGTTGCATTTTCTGCCCCACATCGATAGATCAGGGCCTACTCAGGTGAGCGATATAGGACCATCATGGTCCTCTTGTTTCTAAAAGTTATTTGAACATCCAACATAGCCTGCACAAATATTTGAAACTTTCATAGAGAAGAGAACAGACAGAATAGACTTGTCTTTTTATTTATATTCAGAAAAATTGTGGTTAGTATTAAGCTTAACTGTTCGAGCAGTAAACTAATTACACAGGTATCTTCTGTCTATAAGAAAAGCATGTGGCTTTCAGAAGTGATAAACTGAATGATGTTAGACAGTGTAGTTAGACAATAGAAAAGATGTTTTGAGCCGTCTTTCCTCCATCAATACTGTCTTAAACAGCATCTAGAGGTTTTAAGGCTTTTTAAGGCTTTTTCATTCTATATACTTGCTTGGTTTTGTATACTAAAATCTCAAGTTGATGTAGTATTTCATACAGAAAATTTTTTGTAAAATATTGTAATGACCCCCAAAAAGAACTGTAGCAGACTGAATGTACTTTATATCAGACAACGAAATTTTAGACTTGTCAAATTCAAAAGCATTTGCAAGAAAATAAAGATGACTGAAATACAGGAAATTGCCTGTGAAACAGTAGAAAACTTTGTGTGAAAAGGAGAGTGACATTTTTTCGTATGTCTTTTGAAAATAATTGTGAAGGTTCAGGTAAACTCTTTACCATATAACAAAACTTTAGACTTTTCCAGTTTGAATGTAACAAATTAACCCTTTATCATACAATGCTGACTTTTAATGACCCTGGAAAAGAAGCCTTTTGAAAACTTTGTGGGTAAAGGAGAAAACGCTGGTGACCAGCGTTTTCTCCTTTTCCCACAACGTTTTCTACCCTATCAAAGAAAGATTGCACCTTTTGAGCCACATTAAAATTGTCATCTTCAAATGCTTTCAGTTTGGACAAGTCTGAAATTTTGTCATCTTGTAAAGGGTTAAACATGTCTTTAATATTAAAATTTATCTTTGAAAGGGTACAAAACGTTGTTACCAGTATTTTTAGCATTTTTCACAATGTTAACAGAAGCCTTCTTTCGACGGGTTGTTACTACACAGGATTATGTGACAAAGGTAAAGGTGTTGGTTTTCAGATTTGAGGGTATGTTAGGTCACAAGACCAGTACAGGGAGCAGACAGACAGGTGTGGTTAGAACAAACTGTGTGGACTGTTTGGACAGAACAAATACTGCTCAGTTTGCTGTCAGTAAATGTGCTTTGGCTTATCAGGTATGTATACATATCCTGTACCAAAACATTTAGACTGTTAAAGACCCTGATGAAGATAAGTTTGTAAATATTATGGAAAAAGGAGAAAATGCTGGTAACCAGCATTTTCTCCTATTTCCACATAGTTGTCTACCCTTTCTTAGACAAATTGTATAGTTTGAGTCACGTTTGATTTGAAGTCTGCAATTTTTTTCAGTTTAGACAAGACTAAAATTTTGTCATCTTGTCACTATTTACCCTTTACAAAACAATCCTGTGGTTTCACAACTCTGAAGAAGAAAGCTTTTGAAGACATTATAGAAAATGCCGGTTACCAGAATTTCTCCTTTTTTTCACAATGTTGTCTACTATCTCAAAGGCAATTCTTGTTATATGAGGTAAATTGAATTTGTCTTCTTCAAATGCTTTTGATTTGGATTGATTTGGATTGGTGTATAATTTTGTCATTTGATGAAGGGTTAATTTTTCTATCAAGGGCTATTTAACCTAGCTGATTTTGGTAACTTTAAGAAAAAAAGCTTTGTTTGAAAAGAAATTTATAAGTTAGTCATTGATATTAAATGTTGCTCTGTTTCTTTCAGTTTTTTTAAAAGGTGTTTACTGCAGGGCATGAACTAATATTTATCTTGTAATGTTTCAACCTCGGCCTTTCTCTATGGCATGTCGTAGAAGGCGACTAAAATTAGAGACAAACGGCTGCTTTCCTCGTAATTCGTAGGACTGCAGCAGGCTGGGTAGTTCTTATTCCAAATCCTGTATTTTTTTCTCGATGTAAATAGGGTTTGGAATGGGAATCAATTGGCCTGTGGGACCCCGTGTGGTTTAATCGGGGGTATAAGAATAAACCACTGCAGTCCCGCGATCGTCACATCTGCCATTTCATCTGGCGGAACAAAAGTGACAGCATGCATGTCGTAAAAGGCGACAAAAGGGGCATCATTTTGTGTGTCGTCCATTCCTCATTTATCATGTTTGTCTTATGTTGTTGCACATGTATGTTATTTTCACCTCGCATTATTGTTTACTAAGTAAGTGCGCCCAATATGACCTAAGTTGTCGACGGGCCTTAAAACGCTATTCATCATCATCATCAATTTTTCCTCTGTAAATGTTTTTCAATATGGGCAAGTCTAAAACAGTAGGAATAGATACAGGTCTCAAGATGATTACTGTTTATTTGAAAGGTCAGGTATTTCATTGTCATACAAATTGAACACATCTTATATCTGAGGTTGAAAAAGTTGTGATTAGGATATAAATAGAGAATACGTACATAATGTTTTCATATACTATTTATCTTTTAACATCTGATTTTTTGCTGGTTATCATTTCTAACAATGAAAACACAAATTTAGCGATATTTGCAGATGAAATGGATATGGATTAGCTGTAATAATGACATCATGAATGATGTTTACTGTGCCATAAAATGTGATGTTTATTGGCAGAAAATTCATTCATGTTCTATAAATATCCTTGATATGTCAAAAATTGTTCTATAGATATCCGTGGTATATCAAAAAAAATTTCGCATAGGTGTTATTGCATGAATATTAGGTTAGTTGAAAGAAAAAGTAATTTTCTTGCTTACTTTGATTTTCAGTAGAGTTTTTATTTCCAAATTATAGATTTGTTTATTTTCAAATAAATTACTTTCAGCTTTGTGCCTTGGGAGTATTGACTGCACCAGACTTGGATTTTGATACAGATTGTTTAAAGTAGGTATCCTGCATACTTTGTGATGAACATGTCTATTGCCATGAATCTTAATCTGTAGGCTGCTAAGCGTGACTCAAGGACTTTTTGCGGGCAGTCTGATCGTTGATCTACATCGTCCGATGAAGAGATAGTTTTCCCCCATCAAATAACTTTTAAGTAGCAATATTTTGATTTTTACCATCATCTAGAAAGTTTCATTTCAGTTATTGAGCAGGTTAAGGGTTAAGTGCTTTTCACTATTTGAACTGAGAAGATTTTGAATAACTTTTTATTGTAAGTGTGTTTCATAAATGGATTAAAATTCTAGACTGTTCAATAGTTTGAACAGTATAGAAAACAACTAATTAAGCACCACTAATTTATTTTAAGTTGATTCTTTTCTATTTTCCCTTATGACATTTCATAAATAAAGCTAAAAAAATGATTTTCAAAAAAATAAAAGGTGCGAAATAACAAATTGTATGCATATTTTAATTTCTTACCAAAATTTGGGGCTTGCCCTAAATGAAAGCAACTGCAGATAACAAATTTAGTTTGGCCCAGATAATGATGTTTACTTTTAAGGAGTAGAAATCAAGTGCCAGTATTTCCTCCTTTTCCCACAATTTTTTCAAAAGCTTTATCAGGGTCGTTGAAACACAAGATTGTCTATGAACTTTTATGGTAGTCATTGTGACAGGAGGGGTCCTGCTTGGATTACAACTAAAGTGCAGGATTCACAACCTTGAGATTGAGCCTCACTGGAAGCACTTTGGTTTTTCTTTTTTTTTTCCGTGGGAGTGTCCTTGAGCAAGGCACTTCAGAGTCTTAGCTTAGTACAGGTGAAACCCAGAAAATACATAAATATGAAGACTGTTGCCTCTATATGACTGAAATAATGTTGAAAGCAGCATAAAACACCATTTAAATGATAAATCCATCAAAAGTTGCATATGAGTGTGTGGGAAAGCAACACTGGCTTGGAAAAAGTATTGTAAAGTACAAGTAAAAGAAACTCCAGGAAAGTATGAATAAGTGCACTGATAGCTGCTATATAATGGAAATAGTGCTTAAAACTGTCAAACACCATCCAAACAAACAAACTTTAAATATTCAGGGTTTTGGAGGAGCTTTATGAGGATCAAGGTGACACTATAGCTTTACAATATGGCGGATCACAGCTTGTACATAGAATTGAAGGTTATAGAAAAATAGCTCCTTGGAAATCCCATTCCAGAGATGTTCTACAGACCCTGTCACGTTACTATAGCAACACATTCTCAGGTAATACTGCAGTAAAATTTGGATACCTATTATTACAACTAAATTTTTAAGGTTGAACATGATCTGAATTAAGCAATGACTCACATTGTCAAGCACAAACCTTCATAAACTAATTATAGGGTAGAATTTATCCCAGAGAAAGTATGGCAGCATTTCTGGGTTCATGCACAAAAGTACAAGGTCAACTTGATTGCGCTCAGCATGTAAGTGTAGGTAGTGCTTTAGAAAATAAAGAAAATTTCAAATGAAGACTTTAATTCAATTAGAAAATGGAAACAAAATCTCTCAAAATTAAGGCCTCATAATCTTTTAACTCTTCATCACATAATCCCGAGTTTTAAAGGCCCTGAGGAAATAGCCTTTTGAAAACCTTGTGGGAAAAGGAGAAAATGCTTGTAACCAGCATTTTTTCCTATTCCCAAAAGGTTTTCTACAATTTCGCAGACAATTGCCATCATTTCAGCTAAATTTGATATGTCGTCTGCAAATGCTTTCAATTTCGACGAGTCTAAAATTTTGTTGTTTGGTAAAGAGTTAATCAAATTAATAGACCAAAAAAAATAGCATGGGTAAACAGGGGCATAGCTAGCCCAAAATAAAGTGTATGCAGAAAGAATACAGAAGGTGTTACCTAAGGTGCAAATTCGAGAGAGGAAAGGGAGATCTCATAGGAGGGTCTACCCCAAGAGAAGTTTTGAATTGTAGAAGCTATTTGATAGCCTCTGGTGATGTTTTCAGGCAAAAATTTTTTATTTTTTTTGCAAAATGTACGCACCTGCATTTTTGCGTACAGGCAGCTATGCTCCTGATAAATAATAGTTTCAAAGAAGATAAATGTACCTTGTTAATATTCATTTGTTAAAACTTTCATTTATAAGGCAAGTATGGAAAACACTTGTTTAACATACCTTTAGACATGATCTGTAATTTTATAATGAATTGAGCAGTAACTTGTGTACAAGCATCTACACAGATGCATTTGGCAACAAGCTAAATTTAATGCTCCATTTGCTAAATGTTTTCCAATATTGTCAGCTGCAAGAAAAAAAGAATGCATAATGCTTTAACTGTCTACCAGATAATAAAATCTTAGACTTGTCCAAATTGAAAGTTTTTTCAGAGAACAAATTCGATGTAACTAAACATATGAAATATGTCTTTCAAATGGAAGAAAAACTTTGTTGGAAAAGGAGAAAATGGTGATAAACAGTATTTTCTCCTTTTCCCACAGTGTTTTCAAATTTTTTCTCCTTCAGGGGTCAATAAAACTGGTGATTGTTTGGCAAAGGATTAAATGTTTTTTTTTTTCTCTCTCCAGACCTTGAGAAACAACAGGCCACAAATGTATTCCTAGGACTTTATATTCCAAATGAGTATGAGCCCAATATTTGGGACTTACCCACTGATTTTTATCTGCACAATCAAAGAGCTATGGGAAAGGCTGTTCCTAGAAGAAGGTAATACATATTATTATTTGCTACAATACATGAAAGTATTTGAAAACACATTTGCAATAGGAGGAATTGATTTTTTCTTTGAGTATTTCCCCTTTATGCAAAAATTGTGTTAAAAGTGCACTGCTTGAACTCTGTAACCAACAGCAAAATTTTAGACTGGTCCAAATTGAAAGCATTTGCAGAGAATAAACTAAATGTTGCACAAGTTAAGAAATTCTTCTTTAAAAGTGTTGAAAACATTGTGGGAAAAAGAGAAAATGAAGGTCATCAGCATTTTCTGCTCGTCCTGCAATGTTTGAAAAGGCCTTTTGCTTGGGGTCCTTATAACTCAGGATTGTATGGTGAAGAATTAAGACAAAAAAGTCATCAGTAGGTGGTGATATATGAAACACTATTAAAATCAAATTTGTCATTCTATTCACAGTTACACAAACTGGTGTGAACCTTGTGTGTTTGATTGTCTCCCGTTACCGTATGAAGAAGGTAATATACCTGGCTTGTTTCAATCATTGTAGTGACTTTATTTAACCCTTTACCATATGACCCCGAGTTTTAACAACCCTGAAAACAGCCTTTTGAAAACATTTTGGGAAAAGGGGGAAATGCTGGGAACCAGCATTTTCTCTTTTTACCACAATGCTTTCTACCTTTCCTAAAACAAATTTCAATTTTTGAGTCACATTTATTTTGTTGTCTGCAACTGCTTTCAATTTTGGACTATTCCAAAATTTTGTCATTTGGTAAAGAGTTAAAGAGTTTTTTTGGCAGAGAAGAAAACTGTCAAAATTACAAATATCTCTGTTATCAACTGCAAGTGAATTTCTTGGAAGGCTGGTGAAATATATCATACTTTAAGCCAGACAACTGTATCAAAATTTCTGTTATGAACATTTTACGAAACTGTTCCAAAATTTTAATAACCTAAGGAAAGAGGCTTTTGAAAACATTATAGGAAAACCACCATTTTCTTCTTTTCTGACAATGTTTTCTTCTATGTTTAACCCTTTCCCACACGACAAAATTTTTGACTCAGCCAAATGAAAGCATTTGCAGATGACAAAGTAAATGCAACTCAAATGATGATTTCTGTTTTTGATAGGGTAGAAAACATTGTGGGAAAAGGAGAAAATGCTGGTTACCAGCATTTTCTCCTTTTCCCACAATGTTTTCAAAAGCCGTCTTTCAACAGGGTCGTTAAAACCCGGGATTGAGTGGTAAAGTGTTAAGACAAATGCCACCATTTGAGACACATGTAATTTATCATCTGCAAGTGCATCTGCAACCTTGAGAAGTCTAAAATTCTGCAGTTTGGCAAAGAGTTAAATTTTTAATTGCCAAGAACAGCTGCAATAGCTTTTGTAGATGGCATGGGTCAATAACCAGGTCAGGGATCTACACCGTCCACTACCTGAAACTGAAATGACCAAATCTGTCTTTAATTGTTGTTGCACTCCACTTTGCTATTTTAAAAAAAAAGTTGAATATATATTTGTAAGGCAGAAGAAAGGTTTAGATATGTAGTTGCTGAAAAGATGAAATGAAATGTAGGAATTACATGTAATTCGTTACCAAACCACAAAATTTTAGACTTATCCGAATCGAAAGCATTTGTTGCTTGTAAATTCAGCATTGTTAAAATAAAGGGAGTTGTCTTGTAATGGTTGAAAACATTTTTGGAAAAGCTGAAAATGCTGGTTACTAGCATGTTCTCCTTTTCCCACAATGTTTTCAAAAGGCTTCTTCCTCAGGTCTGTTAAAACACAGAATTGTGTGATAAAGAGTTATGAAGAAGAAAAGTCACAGAAAGATATGAATTTGTGAGCTGTTGCCATGATGTGACTGAAATACTGTTTGTAGCCACAAAATACCACAGTTTAACAAACACAATTTAAACAAACACATGCGATTCCAAGCAATTCCAAGCCTTTTTTAGGTAGAGCTGAGCTTGGTAACTCAGGTCTATCAAAAAAATATCAGTGTTTAGGGTTTTCAAACTGTACCTAGAAAATGCTGCCGACCCTAAACTTTTTAAGCTACAGCTGAAAAAAAAAATCTGTTGGGTGTGATTTCTGTACATGGTCCATGTAAAAAATTTCTGGGGGAAAAAAATCCCTACCTAGCCTTCCTACATCACCTTGGATCGAAACTCTACAGACAGATATTTTTTTGTTAGGCCTCAGTTAGTAACACACATGGCTTTAAATTCAGGGATATCTGCAGTATGATTGCATTAACTCTTTACCAAACAACAAAATTTTATACTTGCTCAAATTGAAAGCATTTGTAGATGACAAAATAGATGTGACTCAAGAATCTAAATTTATTCTTGGAGTGGTAGAAAACATTTTTGGAATCTAAATTTATTCTTGGAGTGGTAGAAAACATTATGGGAAAAGAAGAAAATGCTGGTTACCAGCATTTTCTCATTTTCCCACAATGTTGTCAAAAGTCACCTTCCTTATGGTGGTTAAAAGTGGGAATTGTACAGTAAAGGGTTAAAGGGAAGTGAATGAAAAAGTCATTATATATACTGAGACAGCTTGTTACGTCGCTTAAACCTTTACCACACAATCTCAGCCCATAATTACACTTAATGAGAAATATTTTGAAAAAATTGTGGGAAAAGGAGGAAATGCTGGTAACCAGCATTTTCTCCTTTTCCTACAATGCTTTTTACCCTTCCAAAAACAAATTTCAGTTTTGAGTCATATTTATTTTGTCGTCTGCAAACGCTTTCAATTTGGACAGGATTAACAGATTGTCTTTGGTAAAGAGTTAAACCTATAACCTCTTCAGAGCACACAGGAGAAATGCTATTGGTATTGCTGAAATGACAGGAAAATGTTGTGACAAAATTTCTCCTCCCACAATGTACGTGTATTCAAAAGCTCCTGACTTTTGAAGGTTTAAAAGCAAATGGCTTGTTTATTTGATAAACATTTAAGTTAATTTTTCAGAACACAAGAAAGAAGACTGTACCACAAAGGTTAAAACACATCCACCTAGTGAGGAAGTGGACATGTTTTATGAGTATTATAAACCTTTTGAGTTGACAACATTGGATGATCTTTACTGTTCCACCATGGCTCATTCTCATAGGTAAAACGACAACATTTACATTTTAGAATTTTGTTTGCCTAACCACATGATAAAATAGAAACACAGAATTGTTTGAAAAAAAGTAAACTTGTATGTTTTTGAAATTTCTGCTAATGCAAATTCAACAAAGACACACTTTAGTTATGCAATTTGTTGTAACTAAGGGAGAGGGCCTATTGCTGCAAATGGGTTCTTATTTCTTAATAGTAAAACAGTAAATGAGCCATGCTCTGGCAAAAGGGGGCTTAATGCATTTCCGTAATCCATCATACCGAGCAAGACACCACATACTTAGGACCCATAACAGTCACTTTTTTAAACAACCAACTTAAACATGAGTTAGACTAGTCCTTGGACATACAGAAAATTGACCAATAGCGTAAAATTTCGGCCCAGGTCAGCCTGCGCAGACTGCGCAGGATGACCTGGGTCGATACTTTTTGCAGATGCAAGAAGCCCCCTTTTCACAGAGCATGGCTCAAATATATTTGGACAGTAGTTTTAGAAAATTTTAATTTCTTCTTCAGTTTTATACCGAAGAACAATCCAATACACAGTCCATTCAAAAGGAGAACTGCTGCTGAAGCCAATAGAGAAAATAGGTGAGTGCAAGGAACAAATATTAAGAGATCTATGAAATTATAGATGAAAATTTACATACTTTTCAACAGATATTTTGACTTTCGGATAAATAACATAGTAATAATAAATAGTTTGTGGCAGAAATTCTAGAATTATTTGACAATTTATATTTTTACCAGTCTGTGCACAAATGAGAAAGATGAAAAAGATGAACATATTAAGTTCAACAAATAAAGAATAACTTTGAAACTCTCTTAAATGATTTGATCCTATGCAACAAGGAGTAAATAGTTCGATTCTCTGAAACAAAGAGTAAATTATTTGATATCTGAAACAAAAAGTAAATGATTTGATACTTTGAAACAGAGTGAAAAGTCACAATGGAATTTATGTCCATTGGCAATGAGAAACTTTTAGGCAAATAAAGTTTATTTTTCTTATGCATGATATATTATACTCAGGCAAAATGAATGTTTTATGGGTATACTTGCATCTGTTGTCTTTGCATCATTGTTTATGTACCTGGATATATTTTATGGAAAACTTTTCCTTTTCTTTTGCCCACATTGTTTTGAAACTTTGTTGAACAATTAAAAAAAAAATCTATTGATGAGCAAGACACAATTTTTTGATGTCAGCTTTGAACATCAATGAATTATCTCCCTTTTACATAGACATTTTTATACGTGTCACACTCTGAGAAAATGGGGTTCAAAGCATCTGCAAAGAGTACTTGACCCATGTCAACCTGGGCAGTCTGCAGAGGTTTATTTGGGTCAAAATTTTTTGCTATTTGCAAATTTGTGCATGTCCAAGTACCATTCTACCCCATGATTCAGTCGGTTTGTTAGACAAAATGGATTCATAGATACATAATTATGTGATGACTTGCTTGGTATAATGCAACACAGAGTTGTAATAAATCCCCTTCTACCAGAGTGCTGCTCAGATGTACATGTATGCATTTTGAACATCTTTTTCTCTATTAACTATTTACCAAACGACAAAATTTTAAACTCGTCCAAATTCAAAAGCATTTTCAGACGACAAATTGAATGTGGCCCAAATGATCATTTCATTTTTGAAAGGGAAGAAAAAATTGTGGGAAAAGGAGAAAATGCTGGTTACCAGCATTTTCTCCTTTTCCCACAATGTTTTCAAAAGGCTTCTTCCTCAGGGTCGTTAAAACTCGGGACTGTGTGGTAAAGCGTTAAAGCTCTTGATGGGGCTCTTATTTTACTTTTTGTGACAGTTCTTGGGGTCAGTACTAAATGCTGAAAATGATAATATTTAAGATGTGCATTTTATGAGAAAAGTTAACTATACAAGTGGGTTAACTACATGTACATTGTAGATTTGCAGCATTTTCACGGTCAGGGACAGAGACAAGTATATTTTTGTTGAGGAGTAAGAGTTGGTCCAGGTTGGAAAAAAATTCAAAGTATCCTCACCTTTCCCATTCCTTTTGATTTTTCTGTTTTTTGGGGTCAAAGAGAAAGGAGATTCTAACAAATTATGGCATAGATACAACCTTAACCCTTTACCAGACAACAGCATTTTAGTCCAAATTGAAAGCATTTGCAGACGATAATTTCAGTGTGGCTCAAATGGTACAATCTTTCTTTGATTGGGTAGAAAACATTGTAGGAAAAGTAGAAAATGCTGGTTACCAGCATTTTCTCCTTTTCCCACAATGTTTTCAAAAGGTTTGTTTCCCAGGGTCGTTAGAGGTTGGCATTGTGCAGTAAAGGGGTAAATGTCCTCACATTAGAGAAATTTTTAAAACATTTTGGGAAAAAGAGAAACTGTTTCTGGTAAACAGTTGTTCTGTTGCCATCAATGTCTTATATATGATAATGAAAACTATTTTTCTTAGAGATCACCATGTAATGCACTGGGTTGAAAAGGTCCATAACCACTATTTATATCTCTCTAATAAGGACAAAGCATTTGAGTCATACTCTGTGGAAAGGCTTTTAATGCATCTGCGATAAGTATAGACCCTGGTCAGGCTGCACCGTTTGTGAAACTTTCTGCTCTTGGTCAGTTTTCTGTATGTCTAAAGGACCAGTCTACCTCATATTTCTGTCAGTTGTTAGACAAAATGGACTTGATGGATCCACAATTATATGATGACTTGTTTGTCATCACAGAGGTGAATTAATGTCCCTTTTGCTAGAGCACAGCTTATTTTTGTTAACCCATAGAGGGCAAGATCATGGAAATACTCTTTGCAGTCAATAGATAATATGGAATAGTGCCACTATGTCTTGGCTGTTTTTGTCAGAAAAAATTAAATATATGTCACACAATATAGCTCCAGCATTGGAAGACTTGTTCTTTGCAGTATGATTTTAAATGTGACAGGCATTCTAAAATTCTTAGGGAATTTAACTGCATGTAACATTGATAGAAATAGTCAATTATGATACAGCCAATGCATAAATGCTTTTTTTTTCCTTTAACATTTTACAACTAGTATAAGTAATACAAAAGAGAAGCATGTTATGGAAAAGAAAATGTATGAAGACTTTTTTTAGAAAAAAGAGCCATTGCTTGTAACAGTTGATGGCTCCTTTTTGTTCAGTGTTTTTAGAGTGCTACATGCACCATTCCAGGGGCTTCAGTGACCTGTTTCCTGATCTCCAAAATTTGGACTCTATCATTTCCTAGACTAGATAAGGTAATGGCCATTCCCTCAAGAAGTGGGGTTCAACCCCTAACTTTGTCAAATGAACATATTTCTCTTACAGACATATGACTCAGTTTCTCCTTTTGCCAAAGTGTCTTCACATTCATCTATCTCTAGCTCAGCCAAGTTCTTTCCGAGGATTGATGATAGTCATTGCGACAGGACTCATTCCTCTCTCACTGCTAATCATTGTTTTGATGATGGTTATGTAGGAAATCAGCCAGTGGCTTGGAAAGAATATTGTGCCGAGTACTGGTAAAAGAAACTCCAGGAAAGCATGGATAGGTGCACTGGCCGCCGCGATATAATGAAATATTGTTGAAAACGGTATTAAAAACACCATGCAATCAACCATGCAATCATCTGTCTCTTATACTGTATTTCAATTTGCAGATCTGTCTCTAACGAAAATGTTTTCTAAATCATCTGCTGCAAATGTGGTGCAAGGGGTGATGAGAGAATGATTTGCATAAAAGAGAGCTACTTTATTTCTTCTTGCCAAAAACATTTACACGATCTCAATGCACTTCATTGCTTAACCCTCAAAGTGCCTAATCTTGCCTGTTTTGCTTTAACTGAGAGTGAAAATCAAGATCAGACAGCACAAAGTGTGCAGTCTGATCTTGTAACTGTACTGTCTATTACCCTGTTATATATTTTGGTCAACACACCAGTAAAATGACAGTATTACATCTTGGTGTCCCTGTTTGAAAAGCTCCATTTCATTAAGTCAGTGCTTTAAGGGATAACTCTTTACCAAACGACTAAATTTTTGTGTCGTCCAAACTGCAAGCAATTGCTGATGACAATTTAAATGAAGCTAGGATTATGAGATTTGGCTGTGAAAGAGTAGAAAACATTGTGGGAAAAGGAGAAAATGCTGGTTACCAGCATTTTCTCCTTTTCCCACAATATCTTCAAAAGGCTTTTTTCTCGGGGTTGTTAAAAGTTGGGATTGTGTGGTAAAGGGTTAAACTGCAGCTTAATACCATACCCTGGGATAAACGACTTATAACAAAATATAGGATCTAACACAGAAGCCATTTGACATAAGATTTATTGAACATGTATAGAAAAAAAAGTTACTGACACTGCACCACACAATCCTGAGTTTCAACAACCCCGAAAATGAAGCATTTTGGAAAACTTTGTGGGGAAAAAGAGAAACTGCTGATACATATCATTTTTTCCTTTTCCCACAATGTTTTCTACCATTATCAATGGCAAATTCCATTATTTGAGCCACATTTAACCCTTTCCCAAATAATCCCTGGTTTTTACGGGTCAGGAATAAATTAACCCTTTATCATACAATGCTGACTTTTAATGACCCATTATTTGAGCCACATTTAACCCTTTCCCAAATAATCCCTGGTTTTTACGGGTCAGGAATAGAAGCCTTTTGAAAACATTGTGGGAAAAGGAGAAAATGCTGGTAACCAGCATTTTCTCCTTTCTCCACAATGTTTTCTACCCTATCATATAGAAAAATCATCTTTTTAGCAACTGTTAATTTGTCATCTGCAAAATGCTTTCAGTTTGGTCTGGTCCAAAATTTGCCGTTTGGGAAAGGGTTAAATTAATACTGTTGAAAATGTTTTGAACACTTTTACCAGATAACAAAATTTTTGAATTGAAAGCATTTCAGATGACAAATGTGTTTCAAATGGTGGGATTTGTCTTTGAAAGGCTAATAAACATTGTGGTAAAAGGAGAAAATGCAGATTTACTTACTGTTCCCTTTTTCCTACATTGTTTTCAAAGCCTTTTTCCTCAGGTTTGTCAGAACAGGAGATTATTTGGCAAAGAGTTATAAAAGCATCAAATGCCAATTAGAAAGTAACAAATAATGTAAATGAAGTTGGTTACTTCCCAAAATACAGAAATGACAGATAGTCATGTTGATTACAAAATTTTGCAGTGTTTATTTTTTGTACATCCTGTTTTTTCACCACATGAAAATTGTACAAAACTATCATTCTGCTTAACCCTATTCCACACGGGAATATTTTGGACATGTCCAAATTAAAAGCACTTGCAGGCCACAATTTAAATATGTTTCAAATAATAGGTTTGTCTATGAAAGGGTGGAAAAAATTGTGGGAAAAGGAGAAAATGCTGGTTACCAGCATTTTCTCCTTTTCCCACAATGTTTTCATAATTATTGCCTGTAAGCGTTGTTAACGTTGTGTGGTAAAGGGTTAAAGACTTTCTTTATGAACTTCAGTTGAATCCTCAGATGAGAACCCTTTTCCAAATTACAAATTTTTATTACCTGCATAAAACAAATAAGACATTAGTAAGAATGAACTTAAGTTCTCTGATTGGTTTGAAAAAATTGTGGTAAAAGGGGAAAGTGCTGGTAAGTAGCATTCTTCTCTTCTTTTCCAAACTGTTTTCAAAAGCTTTCTCACTTGTGATTACATGATGTTGGTAAATTGTTAAATAAGTATTGAATGTACGACAAAAGTATTTCATAATATAGATTTTCTTATATATTCTCTGTGTAGATGCTGTGAAAACACCTTGAAAATCAAAGATTTTGACCAAAGAAAATAACATCCACAAAGACCAATTTTTCCAACTATTGCCTTGTTTTAAACATTTTCTGCTGAAGATGATTAAAAATGTTTCTGTACAATTTAACCTCTTATGAGATGACAAAATCACAGACTACTAGTCCAAATTGAAAGCATATTTAGATGACAGATGTATCTTAAATGACAAGATTTGTCTTTGAAAGGGTCGAAAAGATCATAGGAAAAGGAGAAAATGCTGGTTACCAGCATTTTCTCCTTTTCCTGTAATTTTTTCAAAAGGCTTTTTCCTCATAGTCGTTAAAAGTCTGGATTTTGTGGTAAATGGTTTTATCACTTACTATTCTATTGTTCGTTTTAGCCATGAATTAAATCCAAACATAAGTGGGAAAGATTCTACTTCCTCTGTTCAGTCCAATACATCTGAAGAGGGCAGCACCAGCAGTATAAGTAGTGTTGAAGGAGATATGGATGTCTCATCCTCAACGGATGATTGCGATGATGATATGAACTACTTAAATGATAGTTGCCATGACGACCAGGAAAATCTGTATAGCCTTGACCTTTCAAGGTTTGAGGATGATGAAAACACTCAAGAAGTTTATAAGAAGTGAGTTTACTTTTGTATCAATACATTATTAGTTGTACGGTCAGGTGGCAGGGGACTTTGGAACTTGTTCACAGCTGTGGCAAATCATGTCGCATCGAGCCGAAGGCGAGGTGGCGACATGATTTGCAACAGCTGTGAACAAGTTTCCAAGTCCCCTGCCACCTAACCTTACAACGAATTTATTATACTGCTAAGTTTTACCATTCCTACATGTATTCAGCGAAATTTCCCTGTTTTATGTATTCACGAAATGAGTACGCTGACGAAATCTTATTTCCCTTCTGAGTGCCCAAATTAAATGAAAAGTGACGTCACTGGGAACTGACGTCACTAAAACCTTGGTAAAACGTGAAATTTGGTGAACGAACTGGGTAATGTCACTACAATAGGCATTTGACGCGTTTTTCTTTTAACATGGATTTAAACAACTTCAAGGTAAGCAACTATGCATTTTAATGATTTGTTGGCAAAGTAAACAACTATTAGTTGCCTCAAAAGGACCGTTAGGTTATCCTTTTAACGCTACAATGCTCGAGTTTCATGTTTGTCTTGTGGGCGGCTCGTATCGATAGACGCCGCCATTTTGGATGTTGTGTTGAAGAATAATCATGTATACTGGGCTCCTGAAAGGGAAACTTGTTTTACGTGGATTTTGCCAGTGTACATGATTATTTGTTCAGGGCATATTATCCAATCAGATAGCGAGAAATTTCTGTGCAGTATAATAATTTTTCATGTTTGTAATGGAGTTAATGTACATGTACATATAAATACTGGGAGTGCCTTTTACTACTTGATTTGGTTTTATGGTCTGTATGACCCAAAATCAGGCTACACAAAACATGTAGCTTGATCTTTGATCTACACTCTTTACTTTGTTGAGACAATGCCAGTGGAGCAATTCAGACCCTCAAGGGCCTCTAGTTAGCCCGGCTGTTTTCGAAGAAAAAGTTGAGGTCTTGTTGTAGCCCTGTTAATGTCGTCGGCATCTGGTTCATTTTCTGAATTGTTGTGCAAAAGCTTTGACGTCTTTTTAGTAGCTCTATTGTTTCTAAAGATATTAACTTCAAAATTAGACTAGTTATTAACTATCAAAAGGGGGAACAAATATGAGAAGGGCAGGTAGCCATCAAAGTAATTTTGACACAGTTATGTCCCTTTTCCAACTTGACTTTTTCAAAATCGAGCAACTGCAGTCAAGTGTTTGCCCCCACTTGCAGTGCTCTTGCTTTTAACCCTTTACACAATCCCAACTTTAAACAACCCAGAGAAAGAAGGCTTTTGAAAACATTGTAGGAAAAGGAGAAAATGCTGGTAACCAGCATTTTTTCCTTTTCCCACAATGTTTTCTATCAATTCAAGGACAAGTACTATCATTTGAAAAAAATTTGAATTGTTGTCTGTAAATTCCTTTGTTATGGATGAGCCTAAAATTTTGCCATGTGGTAAAGGGTTAATCAGTTATGTCACTTTTTTGGCTTTGAATTCCATGGAAAATGCAGCTACAGCTAGGTGTTGGCACACGCTTGTATTGCTCTTATTACAGGTATGTAAGTTTTGCAGTGCTATGTGAGAAACCACCTAAAGTGAAAATAGGTCTGGATCTGGAGGATAATGTGTCACTGTACGTATTGGTCTTATGTATCTCATTTCATCATAGCAAACTAGTGAAAGATGACTTTTTTTATATATTTGTAAAATATGGATGGTGAACATTCATCAACGTTAAAGCAATGACTACAATGTTGAAACAGTGTGGCAATGATCTGCAGAAATTAATATGAAGTAGAAATGCGTTTATAGGTCTTTTTAGCTGAAAGCTTAATCTCTTCTCAGTGGCCAAGCCCCTGTAGCAGGACTTGAGAACAAGGGGTCGCTGGTTCGATCCTGGGCTTGGCCAATTTCTTTCTGAGGATTGATGATAGTCATTGCAACAGGATTCATTCTTCTCTCACCATTGACCTTTGTTTTGACAATGGTTTTGTGGGAAAGCAGCCAGTGGCTTGGAAAGAATATTGTGGGGAGTACTTGTAAGATAAACTCCAGGAAAGCATGGATAGGTGCATTAGCCGCTGTGATATAACTGAAATAATGTTGAAAATGGCCCTAAACACCATATAATCAATCAATCAATTAACCAATCAATCTCTTCTCAGTGACCATCACAGAGATTGCATTTAGTCCTGAACTAGTCTAAACGTAGTGTACACTGATCATTTCTCTATCTTGGTCTGCTATCTTCACTTCTCTTGTAAGGGTTTATTTCATATAATCCCCATTAACTCTTTATTAAAGGATAAAATTTTAGACTCGTCCATATTCAAATCATTAGCAGACAACAAATTAAATTCCCTGGTGAAATCAAATAATGGGTTTTGTCTGTGAAAGGATTGAAAACATTTTGGGAAATGAAGAAAATGTTGTTGACCAGCATTTTCTCCTTTTCCCATATTTTTTTCAAAGGCGTTCTCTGTCAGGACGGTTAAGACTTGGGATTGTGTGATAAGGTTTAACTGGAGATAAGTATAACAAAATCTGTCTTATGATAGTTAAAATTTTAAATTTCGGTAAGATGTAGGTGAAGGATTTAGCCCTAGTGCCGCTTTGGATTGAACCAACAACATGTCATATACATGTATTTGTTTATTTACTGTAATTATGCATGTTGATCAGAAAAATTGTTTAGATCCTCAAATTAAACCATATCCGATGACATAGCAATCTTTCTTCACAGAGAATCCAATGACGAATACAAGAACGACATTTACTGTGTAGAACAGCCCACAGTCAGTCGAAGATCCAGAGATATCTATCAGAAATATGTGAAATGTGGTCGAGAAGGTGCCTCAGAGCCATCAGATATAAACAAGGATATTTATAGAAACTATGTGAGGCAGCTCTACAGATAATGTCGAAGGTTTTATAGGTTTGCGAATCAAATAATTATTATGTGAAGCGTGGCAGAGAAAGTGCGCCAGAGTCATCTTACAGGAAAAGGATATTTATATATTTATATAGACATATGAGTAATATAAACAGTTATGTATTTTTACCAATCAAATATGTAAGATATTGTGGAAAACATGGGTTGAAGCCATCAGATCAGATTCAAACAAGGATATTTAAAGAAACTATGAAAGGCATTAGTACGAATAACGTCAAAGGTTTTGCAAATCAAATGTGTGATGTCATAGAAAAGGTGCAAAAGAGATGCTGTGTTTAGCATACAGACGTGTTCCAAGATATCAATAGTATATGAGCTTTGATCTCATATCTACATTCTCACAATTTTGTGAAATTTTCAGGCAAAGATAGCCCTAAAATTGCTACACTTTGGTCTTCTTTCTTGACTATAAAATACATGTATCCTCTTAACCCTTGACCACTCTATCTCAAGTTTTAATGCCTCTGAGAAAGGGGCGTTTTGAAAACATTGAGGAAAAAGGAGAAAGTGCTGGTAGCTAGCATTTCCTCCTTTTCCCACAATATTTTCTCTATTTCCAAAAGCAATTCCATCATTTAGCACTGTCTCATTTGTCGTTTGCAAATGCTTTCAAAATGGACAAGTGTATTTTGTTGTCTGGTAAAGTTAATGTAGCTGATGCTCCAAGGTGCGAGATGGTAAAATGCATATTCCAAGGTGAAGTATACATGAATTTTATTCTGAACTAGTGCAATAGTGATAAGGTGCAATGATACAGCAATAAATTTTCTGGAATCTATTTATTTATGATGTTGACAGCTAAAGTTTCTTAAATACAAGGGCATTTTGAGCCTATTGCAAGGGGTCTTTTTGTTGATTTTTATACACCAAGTTGGACTATGCAAATAAATCTCATATAAATAGAAATACTACAATGGAAAGTTATGAGCAGACAGCAAACATCAGTGCTGCTCAAAAGATTGGATTTGCCTTTGAAATATTAGAAAACATTGTGGGAAAAGGAGAAAACAAGAGGGCCATGATGGCCCTGTATTGCTCCACTGGCTAATACGTAAAACCCCTACACACCAAACATTACAATACCTGATCAATTAGTTTTGAACTAGTACACATACAAAAATTTCTCTATAAAATCACATGAGAAAGTTATGACCCCAGGGCAAAGCCATTTTTGACCACAGAGCTATAAATACTTGAATCCTGGTAGAGGTCCACAAGATAAAGCCCCATACCAAATAAAACAGGTCTAGAATGTAAGGTTATAAACGAGAAGATTTTCAAAGTTTTCTCAATAAGAGGCCCCGTAAAACATAAGACCCCTGAGACAGGGCTAAATTTGGTAGCCCTAGTTCTTATGGTTAGTAACAAGAAGATTTCTTAAGTTTTCACTATATAAGCCCATGTAAAACTTGAGACCATTGAGGTGGGGGCAAACTTGACCCCTTGACTATAATTTGGGCTCTCTTGGTAGAGGCTGACTAGATAAAGCTGCATGCAAAATTTACTAGCCCTAGGCCTTATGGCTAGGCAAGAGAAGATTTTTAAAGTTTTCCCTATATAAACCCATGTAAAACTTGTGACCCCCGGTATGGGATAAAATTTGAACCTTGGGCTATAATTTGGGCATTTTTGGTAGAGGCCCACTAGATAGAGCTAAATGTAAAATTTGGTGGCCCTAGGCCTTATGGCTAAGTACAGGAAGATTTCTAAAGTTTTCTGTATATAAGCCCATGTAAAACTTGTGACCCCCGGGACAGGGTCAAATTTGACCCAAGGGCTATAATTTGGACACTCTTGGTTGAGGCCCACTAGATAAAGCAACATGCAAAATTTTGTAGCCCTAGGCCTTATGGCTAGGTACAGGAAGATTTTTAAAGTTTTCTCTTTATAAGCCCATGTACATGTAGAACTTGTGAGCCCCAGGGCAGGGCCAATTTTGACCCCAAGGCTGTAATTTGAAGAAACCTGATATAGGTCTACTAGATAAAGCTACAAGCCAAATTTGGTAGCCCTAGGCCTTATGGTTTCAGACAAGAAGATTTTCAAAGATTTCCAATATTTTTCAGTTTTGTTGCCATGGCAACCGGAGTTTTTGAAAGAATCAAGTTCTTTCAAGAACTTCAGAAGAGGACCATGGCAGGATCATGTCTGTGAAGTTTCATCAAAATTGGATGGGTAGTTTCAGAGAAGATGTTTGAAATAAAAGCTAATGCACAGACGGACGCATGCATGCACGACAGACACAGAGCCATGACATAAGCCCGCTGGCCTTCGCCCAGTGGAGCTAATAATGGTTACTAGCATCTCTCCTTTTCTCCCAACATTTTCAAAAGCTCTTTCACGGGTCATTGAAATAGGGGATTGTTTGATAATTGGTGGACTATTTCTGTTTTGTGTCATCTGTTGAACTTAGGGGCTCTTTTCTAGTATTGGATACTGTCATTTGGACAGGTGAAAAGTACTGGGAAGGGAAACCCAGAAATACAAGAATTAGTGCTCTAGCTGTCATAATGTGACCGAAATAATTTTGAAAACGTACATACATGTAGTAAGAGGTATATCCTAATACAGCCTCCAGTATGGTAATGGGTGAGGAGAAGTTTCAGAAATGCATATACAGGTGTACTGGCTGTTAAGATGTGACTGAAATAATGTTTAAAATTTTGTTAAACACAAACTACACAAAGTGAGGGGTATATCTTAAAACAGCCTTTTGTATGTTAATGGGTTCAAAAATTAAGCTGAAAATGCATAAAAATTGTATAAAAATTACAAAAACAAATTTGTCTATCTTAAATATACTCTTTATTTTCATTTAATAATCATAGTTAACAAACCCCAATAGTGAAATTGGTAGCAAATACATGATACTTTAAGAAAACGAAACTTAAATACCAAACCAATATCCAACAGTTATTCCATGATATGTCAACCTTATCATAATCAGTATATTTAAGAACTATCTTGGAACGTACGTAACATAGCCTATTCACAACAGTCACTCCAAAATTTACTTTGAAAAAAGAAAAAAAAACTCAACCCTGTAAAGTGGACAAGTATCACTTCAATTTTATGTTTATGGCTAATAAATATTCAAAATAAATCAACTACAAATTAACCCCTTACCAAGCAATCCTGTGTTTTCATGGTACTATACTTAAAAGTTGATATCATGTCACCTGTATATACACAAATATCTAAAACAATAACACAGTATAGATATTATGAGTTCCGAAATTTTTGTATACGTATATTTAGGATTGTAGTTATTCATTTATTAGATTTACTTATATTTTATCTTACATATTCCTACCATAAAACCCCGACACAAAATGATTGTTAGACTGTAAAAGCCAAGGCTTTTGAAAACATTTGGGAACAAGAGCGGCAAATTGTAGCAAGATACGCCCGTCCCACCGCCAGTTGTCAAGGGGGTATAATAATCGTAAAGGGCAGGTAATGCAACAAACATGTTTACCAAGTGTCAAGTCAATTTGACTTGAGGTGACAAAGTTCTGTTCCAGACAAGCAAGAAATACTGCAAAAATGAAGATCAAAGTGGAATTACTCAAAATCCGCACTAGGTAGAGTTATTGTTCTTGCGCACTGTACTCCGTAATATTGCAACAAACATGCATACCAAGTTTCAAGTCAATCGGACTGGAGATGACAAAATTATGCTCCAGACAAGCAGATATGCTGTAAAAATGACGATCAAAGGGAAATAACTCGGACAGCAAGAAGTAGAGTTATGGTTCTTTTGCACTGCAATCCATATTATTGCAACTAACACACATGCCAAGTTTCAAGTCAATCGGACTGGAGATGACAAAGTTATGCTCCGGACAAGCAGAAAATGCTGTAAAAATGACGATCAAAGGGAAATAACTCAAAGACAGCATGAGGTAGAGTTATGGTTCTTTCGAACTGCACTCCGTATTATTGCAACAAACACACATGCCAAGTTTCAAGTCAATCGGACTGGAGATGACAAAGTTATGCTCCGGACAAGCAGAAAATACTGTAAAAATGACGATCAAAGGGAAATAACTCAAAGACAGCACGAGGTAGAGTTATGGTTCTTTCGCACTGCACTCCCGCTTAATGAGATATATCCACCCATAAAGTTTCATAACTGTAGCTAGCATAGTTTTGGAGATATGCTTTGGACAAAATTCAAGTATGAATATAAACAAAGGGCAATAACTCAAAAATTAAGGAAGCAAGAGTTATGATTCCTGTGCACTGCACTCCCCCTTGATGAGATCTATCCACCCATGAAGTTTCATAACCGTATCTAGTATAGTCTTGGAGATATGCTCCGGACAAAATTCAAGTATGAAAAACAACAAAGAGCAATAACTCAAAAATTAAGCAAGCGAGAGTTATGATTCCTGTGCACTGCACTCCGCCTTGATGAGATCTATCCACCCATGGAATTTCATAACTGTAGCTAGCATAGTTTTGGAGATATGCTCCGGACAAAGAATGGGAACGCCGCCCGCCCGCCACGGGTGATCCCATAATACGTCCCGTCTTCGACGGGCGTATAAAAATGAAAAAATGCGGGAAACCACCGTTTTTCTCCTTTTTCCCACAAGTTTTTCTATCCTTTCAAAAACAAATCCCTACAATAGAGCCATATTTAATGTCTTCTGCAAATACTTCAACTCTACCAAACAACAAATATTTAAACAGTCTAAATTACAAGTATTTGCAAACAATAAACAAAAAGTGGCTGAAACGATGGACTTTGAAAATGACAAAATGCTGGTTATCAGCATTTTCTTCTTTTTCCACAATCTTTTCAATAGCTCTCTTTCGCAAGGTCATTCAATCTCAGAATTGTATGGTAAAGGGTTAAATTTGTAGGAGTCTACGATTTTGTTTTCTGGTAATAGTTTTACACAAAACAGCTATATACATGTAGATAAGAACAGTATCAACAACGTCCTATTGAATCAATTCAACAACTGAAGGTTTCAACAAAGAGACCATCAAATGGGAATGGAACACATGGAAATTTATGTAAATTATCTAACGTTTTGGAGAAAATTACGATTTAAAAGAAAAATGTGCTACTGATAGAACAACAAATAATGGAATGTGATCATTCAGATGACATTTGAACAATTAATTAGCATACAGAGGACTTAGCGACCACCAAATACCCAAGTTAAAAATCAAAATGCAATCAAAGACTAAACTAAGATGCAGTGACATAAAAGTGAACATTTATAACAAGGTTTTCTTTTTGTCACAAAGATCTTCTAAATATCCTCCTCTGTAGAAGTACAAAAAAATTGTTATATGCTGAACCCTTCAATGCACCTTTAAGTATCTTTTAAGCCTTTGACAGATGACAAAACTTTAGACCAGTCCTTACAGCAAGCATTTGCAAACAAGGTAATTGTGGCACAAATGATGAAACTTAATTCTTTTTTTTACCATCATTTTCTCCTATCTTCAAAATTTTTTCGATAGCTTCCTTGCTCAAGGTCATTAGAATTCTAGATTGTGTGGTAAAGGGTTGGTCAAAACGGACAAGAATATATGAAGTTGGACAGTAACTTGCCTAACACCTAAGGAATATCCTGGTATATTTAAAATTATAAACATACAAAATATTTGGTTGCTATTGAATAATGTAGGAATGTTTAAAGATAATAAATGATTAACCTTAGTAGAACATCAACAAACTAGAACTGTCAAAGGCAACCTACTTGGGAGGCAAATGAATACCCCCAGCAATTACTGTCACTGGATCAGGAAAAAATATTGAAAGCATTACAACTACTGTCAGAGTCAATCATCATTATGTAAGTTGCATGTGATCAAGTTACTATAATATGAAGGCTTCCATCAAATTTTTTGCCAAATTGACTGAAAACTATGGGAGGAGAAGAGGACAAAGTTGTGTCTATGTTAGGACAGATCAGATAGACAACATGGTTCCAGTAAGTGATCACACCCACCCCCTGCTTTGTGGAGGGGGTGGGGGCAGGGTGCAAAAAGCAAAGTGCAATATCTTTATATATATACACAGTAGATATACATATGCAAGCAAAAACAAAATATTTCAAATGAAAGACAACCAACAAAATCTGAACACAGAAAAAAAAAAACTTATTATAAATATATAGAATTACATACTAATATACAACCTTTGCCTGAACTGCTTCTGAAAACATTGAAAAAGCATCTATTGCTTGTATCAAGTGAGTTCTCCAGTTCAAACAATGGTCCTACAAAGTGAAAAGAAGGGGCAAAGGGGCAAAAAGACAAAATGCATGTTTGCAAGGAAGTGCTCCTCTTCTGACATTGCATTCTACATTAAAAAAAAAATCTCCCCTTCATTTATTTTCCTTTGCATTACTTTTTCAAGTTTTGGTTCATCTAAAGATAATTATGATTGCAAAGCAATGGGTTTCATGATAATTATATATGCTCCCATAACAAATTTCAAGTCTTCTTGACATGGAATCAGATGTATCTTGATCTCCATTGCTATGGGAATATGTTTCACCAACTTGCGACCCTCTTCTATTTCAACCATCACTGGAAGAAGAAATGAGATACAATTAGCATAACATACCTATTATCTTGACCATTCTCAACCCTTCATTGGACAATCCTGTGTTTTAAGGACCCTGAATAAAGAAGGGTGTGGAAACATTTCAGGAAAAAAATGCTGGCAGCCATCATTTTCTATTTCTCTGACAATGTTTTTTGTATTTTCAAATAAAAATCATTTCATTTCAGCAATATTCAATTTGTCATCTGCACCTGCTCTTAATTTAGACAAGCATCTTCTTCTTTTCTACCCTTTGACAAGCAAATACTCTGACTTTGAAATTCAATAAAAATCTAAACTTTTGTAGTTTGGCAGAGGTTATCTGACTAGATATCTCTACATAAAAAAAGACAAGAGCAACCCAGATAATTCCAAGTAGTAACAAAAGCACTGCATACAGGTGCCAATGCTCAGCTGCAGTTGCTTTCAGAAATAAACTGATTTTCGGTGAAAAATTTAAAGAAATAAATTATCAGTAGTCAAAGGGGCCTAACTGTGTCAATACTTTGATGGTTACCTGCCCTTGTTGTATAGGTTCCCTTTTGATAGTCAACAATTATTCCAAGTTTGAAATAAATATCTTCAGTAATGACAGAACTATCATGAAAGTCAAATTTTTTGTATGACATGGACGAAGACAGGGCTATGACAATAACTCAACATTTTCTTCTAACACATCAAAGCTAAGGGAGATAACTTATCTAAAAATATTTTAAGGATTACCTGCCCTCCTAGTATGTGCTTAGGTAACAAAAGTGCAGCAACAATACCTCACAGTTTTCTTTCAAAACAGCTGAGCTAAATATTAGGAAATAATTGCCCTGCCTCTTTAAGTATATGCACAGTATTCCTGAGAAGTATTTTCAAACTTTCCTGAAGAGAAACATGGGTATGAGGGAAGAGAGGAGGGTAAGCAGAACTGCTGCCATGTTGCAATCATCTGAACAATATCCATTCAGATCCCTTCCCTATCCACTCGGACCCCTTTGATTCAAAAACCGTATTCCCTAAAATGTATCTGAATCTGAATGCAATGACTTAACATTTGGCATAAAAAAAATCTCTAAAGCATACTTACACCTTTCCTGGTGAAATAGCACTGAAAAGAAAACAACACAAAAGTTTATGTCGTTACCCCTTTATCAAACAATCCAGATTCTTCACGACTCTATGGGAAAAGCCTTCTGAAAACATAGTGCGAAAAGGAGAAAATGCTGGTAACCAGCATTTTCTCCTTTTCCAACAATGTTTTCTACTCTCAAAGACAAATACCTTGATTATAACCAATTGTGATACGTTGTCTGCAAATGCATTCAAATTTGATGAGTCTAAAATTTTGTCATTTGGCAAAGAGAACAATTTCCAAAATTATTGTTGACTTTTTGGAGTTGTAAAGTTATCTATGAAACAAAGTACCTCCCAAGTTGGTTGTCTTTGTCTTCCATCACAACAGTTTTGAAAACATTGTAAGAAATAAAGCCATTACTTAAATGTTTACAAATTCTCTCTTTGTTACATTCTGCTACAATATTTTAATTGCTTTCACACATCAAACCTTGCTTTCTGTTGATTACCCATATTTTGCTCAGTAATACTGTGTATGTTTTCTGAGTCCCTTCTTGCACAATTTTTTCTACAGGTTTTTTCTTTAAAACATGATTCTCTTCACACTATAACAAACAAAAAAAACATTCAACCTGCATGGGGCAAAGGCATTTGTGGAAGACTTAACAACTGTTGCTCATTTCCTAGCTGTTATCATTCTCAGTGTAGAAAACAGTGTGGACCAAACAATCCTGTGTTGTAATGACCCTACTGAAGAAGACATTTGAAAATATTGTGGGAAAGGGAAGAAAATGCTTGCAACCAGCATTTTCTCCTACTTGCACTGTTTCTACCTTTTCAAAAGCAAATCCCATCACTAACCCTGTACCATACAATCCCGAGTTCCAACAACCCTGATGAAGATGCCTTTTGAAAACATTGTAGGGGAAGGGGAAAATGCTGGAAACCAGCATTTTCTCCTTTTCCCACAATGATTTCTACCCTTCCAAACACAACTTACGATTTTTGAGTAACATTTATTAGAAAGTCTGCAAATGCTTTCATTTTGAACATGTTAAAAATGTTGTTTGTAAAGAGTTGAACTACATTTGTTATCTGTAAATGCTTACAATTTTTATCATGTCCAAAATTCTGCCATCTAGTAAAGGGTCAAAGGACTTTTAACAAACCAGAGTAAATTTGTACTTTTCAAATAACGATCGTTTCAAAATGAGCGGTGCTCTGGCAGACTGGGGTATAATGCATTTCCTTGATGCACTGTATCAAGCAAATATTCATATAACTATGCATCCATAAGATCAAATTTGTTAAACAACTTACTGAATCATGAGGTAAAATGGTCCTTTGCCATGCTGAAAATTGACCAATAGCATAAGATACTTTTTGCAGATGCATTAAACCCCCTTTTCATGAAGCATGGCCCAAATAAGATACTTTTCTGATATAGTGCTTTTTAAGTCTGATCAAAATCCTACATAAATATACCTGCTCTTACCTTGGTATAATAAGCCTTCTTTGTATTCTCTCCAAATAACTGTTATTTCCTTGCCTCACTGAAGAAGAAACAAAAAAATGATAATCATTTAGAAATGAAAACAAAGTAAAACTGTGGCACATCTGTAAATACATCTGTTGCCTTGTTCCTGGGTCAGGAAAACAACAATTGTTATCAGACAGCACAGCTCACCTAGAAAACTTGTTTGTTCAGGTGGCAGTTCCTTGAAACAGCAATTGGGTCCCAGCATAGGACAGAAGACCATATAGCAACTCTGACGCAAGCATTAGTGCAACAGCCCAACCTTGAACTTTAGGTCAAAGGCATGGGCCAGCTCTAACTAGAGCTGTCACTGAATGTGACTTAATACCCCCACCAGTGCTTTGACAGAAACAGGCAATTATTTGTACACAGACGGACACACGGACGGACACACAGACAGACAGGCTCATTCCAGTATACCCCCGAAAACATAAGTTTTGCGGGGGTATAAAAAAAACTTTAACATGGTATTTCAAAACCTGTGACTTTAAGATCTTTGGCATGGACATGGCTAGGGTATTGCTTAACTCTTTACCATACAATCCCGACTTTTAACGACCCTGAGGGAGAGGCATCTTGAAAACATTGTGGGAAAAGGAGAAAATGCTGGTTACCAGCATTTTCTCCTTTTCCCACAATGTTTTCTTTCCTTTCAATGTCAAAGTTTTATGTTGTAAGTTACAGTTAATTTGTCACCTGCATCATGCTTTTATTGCGGGCAAGGCTGAAATTTTGTCATGTGGTAAAGGGTTAAAAAAAGTCGGAATTGTGTGGTAAAGGGTTAATGAGAGGTTGAACCTGTACCTGTCATCAAGCCAAATATGAACCAAGTCCATCCAATGTTTTCGTAAATGTGACCTCTTTAACAACTTTAGGCTGAGTCTTCCTGGACTCTGTCAAGTTGAGCTAAAAAATCTAAATGCCAATGCTACTGGGCCTTTAAAATTTCAGTGTTATTGATTGAAAACTTCAAGGGGACAGGAAGACACAAGATTGAATCTACAGACAGACACACATCCCAGTTCCAGAATACCCCCATAGCATTGTAGTGGGTATCACAAGCATATGAGTCATGCTCTGTGAAAAGGGGGCTTAATGTATTTGCGAAAAGTATTGATATACGTCAGCCTGCGAAGGCTAACATAGGCAAAAACATTTCGCTATCCTAAAAGCTCCTGCATGTCAAAGGATAACTCTAACTCATGATTGTCGGTAGTTAGACATAATGGATTTTATGGATCTGTAATTAGGTGACGACCTGTTTGGTATTATGCATCACAGAGATGGATTAAGCCCCCTTTTGCAAGAGCATGGCTCATATAATTTTGTTTGACCCTTTACTATACAATCCTGAGTTTTAATGACCCTCAAGAAGATGGGATTGTGTGGTAAAGTTTACAGTGCTAAACTACTGAAACTAGGGGTTTTTTCAGTCCCATTATAAGACCTATCAGTTGCAGTTAAAGAATGCTAAAACCCAAATAATACCCTTAAAGTTATCAAACAGCAGAGAACAAAGATCAGACTGCATTTTCTGTACAGTCTGATCTTGATTTATTCAGCAAAATCAAAACAGGCCATAATTAGCTTCCTTATAAGTGCAACTTTCATGGCAAAAAGTAGGTATCCTTCCTCTTCCAACTCTGTTGTCATACACTTAAAAAAGTTTTCATTCATTCAAATTTTTTCCATTTTAATAACTTATAACTGTAGGTGATAAGTTCCAAATTTGTTCACACTAATAAAACAATCACTCCTTTTCCCATTACATTTTGATACAATTTAAACTGGAACTGACACAAAGCGTACAAATACCCCACCCCCACCCCCCGTATCTTGTCACTGAACCAGCACAGAGAATGGAAACGACTTTCAAAACAAAGATCACCTGTGACCTTGACCTTTGACTAATGTGACCCAAAAACAATATGGCACATCCGTGGGTAATGAGCAACACTTGTTTCACAGTCCAAGGTCAAACAGCTTTTGAGTTAGTGCACAAAAACGAAAGAGTCTACAGACTGACGGATTGATAGATAGACGGATGGACAGACAGAAACTGTGAAATTGGTATACTCCCCCTCTACTTCGTAAGTGGAGTGTATGAAAAAATTCATTTTCAATTTTTTTTCCTATGTTTCCCTTCTGTGTAACTGCTTGCTGCTGTTGATTGGTTTAACCCATTACCACACAATCCCTACTTTTGATGACCCTGAGAAAGAAGCCTTTAGAAAACATTGTGGGAAAAGGAGAAAATACTGGTTACCAGCATTTTCTCCTTTTCCCACAATGTTTTCTACCCTTCACAAAACAAATTTCAAATTTTCAGTCACTTTTATTTTGTCGTCTGCAGATGCTTTCGATTTGGACAAGCCCAAAATAGTGTCGTTTGGTAATGAGTTAAAGTTCGCCTGAACAGTAATGGACTCAATCACTTACTCAGCTGAAGTCCTTTAATTCGACTGGCAGCATCATCTGTATCTGCATCCCCTCCTCCAAGTGTCTGAAAAAGATAACATATTCACGATCTGATATAAGTTGGCTTTTGACAAAAAAAATTCTAACATGCCACAAAAATTCCGCTCCATGAACACAATGCAACCAAAGTGTGATAAAATCGACTCCATGCTATATATAGTGGGTCATGCTTCGCTATTACATCTCTCCAGCCTTGGATATTTTATCAATGAAATTCATGTGTCAATTCATGATTATTAGCATAATGTACATCTAAGTTCATTCTTCTTTGTCGTTTGAAAGGGATAAAATAAAATAGTTAACTATGAATAAAGATGGAGAACGTCTTTATACTGTACACTATATTTAGCTGCAATAATGATGTCCATAGGATTATGTCATGAACAAGATGATTACCAGCAGAAAAAAGTTGTATTGAATGAAGACAAAAATCTCTCTGTTTTTGAACTTGTTTCCCTTTGATCAAAAGTTGGTTATTTAAGAATCAAAATAAAAAGAAGATTTTTAAAGTTTTCCCCATATATATGCCCATGTAAACCTTGTGACCCCAGGGGTGGAGCCAAATTTGACCCAAAGGCTATAATTTGGGCACTCTTGGTAGAGGCCCACTAGATAAAGCCTATATGCAAAATTTGGTAGCCCTAGGCCTAATGGCTAGGTACAACAAGATTTTTAAAGTTTTCCTTATATCATCCTATGCAAAACTTGTGAACCCTGGGGCTGGGCCAAATTTGACCCCAGGGCTCTAATTTGGGCACTCTTGGTAGAGGTCTACTAGATAAAGCTACATGCACAATTTGATAGCCCTAGGCTAGGTACAGGAAAATTTCTAAAGTTTTCACAATATAAGCCCGTGTAAAACTTGTGACCCCCAGGGCAGGGCCAAATTTGACCCCAGGGCTATACTAGATAAAGCTACATGCAAAATTTGGTAGCCCTAGGCCTTATGGTTTCAGACAAGAACAAGAAGATTTTCCAAGATTTTCAATATTTTTCAGTCTTGTTGCCATGGCAACCTGAGTTTTTGAAGAAATCAAATTCTTTCAAGAAATTCTGAAGAGGACCATGGCAGGATCATATCTGTGAAGTTTCATCAAAATTGGATTGATAGTTTCATCAGAGAAGATGTTTAAAATAAAAGTTAACGCAGGCATGGACGGACGCACGCACGACGGATACCAGGCCATGACATAAGCCTGCTAGCCTTTGGTCAGTGGAGCTAACAAGTCTAAAATTGGCCTCTAGCAAAGAGATGAAGGTTCTTGTTAGATAAATGGAATGGATAATGTACAGTTGAAAGTACCCAATTATAACAATGTTACCTCTTTATCAGACCACATAACTTTAGACTCATCGAAGCATTTACAGACAACAAACTCAATGTTACTAAAATGATGGGATTTGTCAGAGGGAAACATTTTGGGAAAAAGGAGAAAATCCTGACTACTAGTATTCCCTCTCACCACACATAAAGTTTTCAAAAGTCACATTTTTCAGCACGTTTAATAAACAGATTATTTGGTTCAGGATTAAAGTTGTTTTTGGCCAAATCATTTCACAAGCTACTAGGCAGCATATCTCCAAGATTTGGCTTGATTTAAACAGGTGCTGTTTACCAGGTTTTCACTAGACAACAGAGGTGCAGAGGTAAAGGATTACAAGTCTATGACAATGCCTCAATGTTTTCTTAAAAAAAAAATTCAATCTAAAAATTGTATGCAATTAAAAATGATTAAAACAAAAAAATGATACATAGGCGTTTACCTCTACTTCTCCTAATCTCTCTCGCAGTGAAATTTCCAATGGTTCCATCATGATATTGCTATGTGTGTCCGAGTTAGAGCTTTGAGATGTTTTCCTCTCTTGCATTGAAATTTCCAAACTGAAAACAGATATACATGTATTCGTACAACAAATTAGTATATCATGATTACTGTACTCTAGTAGTAATAAGGACAACTTCAAATTGTTGGTTTTGCAGTCATTGTAGATCATGGTCAGACTGCATAAAATTTCCAGTCTGATCTTGGAATCTACACTGTCTGCTATTCTATGAAATAATCAGGCAAACACTGCTTTAACATGCAATTTAAATGTTTTCCCCAAACTGAAAAAGGCTCTGTGATTTATTTAGTCCTCTAAAGGTTCAAACTATTTTCACTTTTCAAGGAGAAAGTTTTCAAGATAATTTCCTCATAGGAAAAACTCCTCTAGCAGAAAGTACATGTAGACAACTTTTGAGAACATTTCCAGATTGAAACAGGCCCATTTCTACAATGTATAATATATTTGTCATAGTAGACCCTGTACTTTTCATTTCAAACAAATCATGAATTTAAATAAAATTGTCTAAATGATATCTACCACAGATTGTTCACCAGTACTGTACTAGCTCTACCACTGTGTTTAGTTGCATGAAATACTCACAAAAAAAATCATCATTGCATAACTGTTTGTATGGGGGAATCAAATTGTAACAACAAGACCATGATGGCCCTGTTTCATTCTGCCTTATATCAAATGTGCCATACACGTAATTGACATCCACAGAGACCTTTAATTGCAACATGTCTGAATTGCATAAAATTTCAAAGAGAAAATAAGCATAGCCCCAAACAAGCCTTATCTTTTTCACATAAAAAGATGATGTCTATGAATAAAAGCATATCCAATCCAGTATTATTTACACCAAATATCAATAAACTCTCACAAACAGTATTTTGACATAAAGATTTCCAAAACCTTAGAAGCAGAAAAAACATTGTTTTCTACAGAAAGGTAATGGTATAGGGAAAAGAATAAAATGATACACACCTTGCTTAATTTAAATATGCCATACATCAAAGCATAAGCATTAACATTAAAATCAGTCATAATGAATGAAAACTGAACATAGTTTGGCAAGTTTGTAGAGAGTTCCAAACTGCAGTTTGGAGGAGATCTTCAAAGGTTTTAAGGATTTTTCAGTTTAGTTTCCATGACAATCAGTTATTCATGGAATCAAATTCTATGATGGCAGGATCATTTCTGTGAAATTTGGTCAAACTTGAATGGAGAAGTTTGAAATAAAAGTTATACACCAACATACAGATGGATGACAGGGGCACACGCAATGGACACAGGGCCATGACATACGCATGCTAGCCTTCAACTAGTGGAGCCAAAAATGGATAAAGGTAAAAGAAAAAGAACTTACTTCTGAAAATCAGCTGTTTTTGCTGAAATATGTCCCTCAACAGGGGTTACAGACCCTGATGAAGGGGCCGGGGATCTTTGAATAAGGTCCAGTATGGCTCTTTTCTCTTGTTCTGCAACCTAGAAAAATAATCATCATTGAAAAGGGACAATCAGAATGAATCATTCTTTAAAATTTTGCAGTTAAATCAGTTTTAAATCTACACAAGCCACAGTCACATCAACTTGTTCAGCAAAAGTCACTATTTGAATTTCTTTGGTATGCAATATTAATAAACAACAACCTACACAGATCATGGAATTTTTGATAAAATGTCTTTGACATAGCAATTCTAAAATCTATTTTCTCTGACAGAAACAAACCTATTTCATTCAACTCTCTACCAAATGACAAAATTCTATACTTGCCCATGTTGAAAGCAGTTGCAAAAGACATGTCAGGAAAATGAAAATAACCCTGTTTATCTGCATTTTCTCATTTTCCCACTGTTTTAAATAGCATCCTTTTTCAGGATCATTTAACCCTTTATCAAACAAACCCAAGTTTTAACGACCCTGAGAGAGAAGCCTTTTGAAAAAATTGTAGGAAAAGAACAAAATGCTGGTAACCAGAATTTTCTCTTTTACCCAGTGTTTTTATACCCTAATGGCATCAAACACAAATTCCATCATTTGAGCCACATTTAAATTATTGTCTGCAAATGCTTTCAATTTTGAGGAGTCTAAATTTTTGTTGTGTGGTAAAGAGTTAAATACCAACTTGTCTGGTACAGGTTTAATCCAGGTTCAAAGGCCTAACACATTACAATCTGTAAAATGACCCTACTTCTCCTTCTGCCACGTTTTTACAAAAAAGATATTGTATCCAACTGCATGTTGCTTATCCATATTTAACTCCATTGTTTTTAATCTTGTCAGCAGTATTTATGCTTTAGAAGGTTCTTACGTAAATTACATCTTTGCATAATCCAAACTCTACTTTTCTTACCTTTGTTTGTATGGCTGTGTATCTCTGGTATAGATTTCTATACTGCTGTTGTAATTGGGGTATTTCCTGTTCTTTCTCCCTCAAGGACTTGGACAGTATACCTAGCTGGGTGTTTAGATAGCTGCGGTCTTGAGCCATCTGACTCACCTGTACAAAATAAACTTTCTTTATTGTTGTTTGACCCTTTACCAGACAACAAAATTTTAGACTTATCCAAATTCAGAAGACAAAATGTGGCTGCAACGATGTGAATTGTTTGAAAGGAAAATGGAGATCAGCCATATGGTGTGGAATCAAGGGAATATGTGGAATCAAGGGAGTAGGGAAGGCTTGAAAACACTGTGGTAAAAGAAGAAAATGCTGGTTACCAGCATTTCTGCTTTTACCACATTGTTTTCGAAAGCTTTCTTCCTGAAGTCACTCAATTCAGTTGACTCTTTCCATACTATAGACCACAGCAGAAGCTTTTGTGGACAATGTAGATCAAAATAAGACTTCACAGAGTGTACAGTCTGATCTCTGATCTAAAGTGTCCACTGCAATAATCTAAATTATGACCAAACTGTCTCTTGATCTTGCTGAGGAAATGTATTTTTATCCTTTGAGAAAATGCAATTTATTTATTCAGCAGTGAGAGTTAAACTCACCATTGTAAAGGGTAAAATGTGCACATAAATGTCAACAAGATGTGAAAAGAAAGGTAACCAGTCTCACCTGCATAGCCAACTGTTGACATCTTGCCTCCCTTTGAGCTGAGCTTCTCTGTGCTAGGTTCAAATCAGTCTGTAGTTTGTTTTTCTGCTGTATAGCTGTACTAAACTGTTTGTGTAGTTTTTCTGAGTTTTCTTGATAATAAGCATATTTATTTCCGTCTGTTGTGGAACTAGTCCCACACATATGCACAGAGTCCCGATCAAACTCGGCTTGCTGAAGACTTGTTTCTAGTTTTGATTTTTCCTGAGAAAGTTCTGCATTACTGTTTCTCAGATCTGAATTTTCTTTTTCTAGCTCAGATATTCTATTTGATAATGTCTTCTTAGCTTGGTCAAAGTGGTTAATATCTACTTCAGATATCTGATCCATGGCTGACAATTCTCTAAGCTTGAAATGAAGTTCTTCAGTCTGTTTAGCAAGGTTGCTCTTGTCAACCAAAAGTTTATTGTTTTCTTCACTCAGTGCTTCATATTCCTTTTTAAGGGCATCAAATTTTTGTAATTGTTTGTTAGCTTTGTCAAATTGTTTCTTCATTGATATATTTTCAGTTTTACATAACTCTATCTCTTGTTTGAGGGCTTCAACTTCATCTTCTAATAGTTTTATTTTGCCCATAGCTGCTTCTTGCTGGCTATCCATCTGCTGACTTAACTCATCTATAATGTTTTCATTTGTCTTGATTGATTCTTTCAGCTTGTTGTCTACCTCATCAAATTCATTCAACTTTTTCTCCTGTGTCTCCATAATAAACTTTTGTTTCTCATTTTCATTCATCAGAGATTCAAAATTACTTCTATCTTTCAGAAGTTCATTTTCCAGATCTTTTTTGTCTTTTTCCAGTAAGTCTTTCTCCCTCCTTATCTCATTTAATTCCTCTTCAAGTCCTTCCACTTCATCAAGTCTCCACTTCAAGCTTTCAATTTCTTGACTCTTAGATGCCAGGTCCTGGGCAAGTTGTTGGATTTTTTCTGCATGTGCAAGTTTCTCTGCAAGTGATTCTGATTTTTCTTTCTTCAGTTGAATGATATCTTCTCTTAGTCCATCCATCTCTTCCTCCAAATATTTTCTGTCATTGTTCATTTCCACTAGCTCATCTTCAAGCTCTTTAATCTTTGCATACTGAGTTTTTCCAGCATCACTCTTTGCTTGTAATTTTTCAAGTAACATCTTCTGTTTTATATTCTCGTTTTTTAACTCTGTAGTCTGAGCTGCTGACTTCGAAATAACATCCTGGAATGTTTTATTATCTTGTTCAAGCATTTCATACTGGTCCTTCATGTCTTTTAATTGTCTGAGAGCCATTTTTCCTTGATTCTCTATTTCGCATTTGGCTGCATCACTGTCCACTAACTTCAATTTAAGGTCTCTATTTTTTTCTTCTCTTTCCAAAGAAACAGCATTTTCACTTTCTAATTTCTTTTCAAGATATGAAATTTGCTTCTGCAGACTCTCATTCATTTTCTTGTCATTTTCAACACCAGATTCAGCCGAAATCAGTTTCGCCCTAAAACTGTCTATTTCTTCCAGCAGTTCAACATTTCTATTTTGAATTTCAGACAACTTATTACTAAGCAAGGTATTTTCCTTACTGTACATTTCTTTTTCACTTTTTAACATTTCTAACATTTTATTTTTTTCTCTGTCTAAATTTTCAGCCTCCTTTTCACATTCTAAATTCTTTGCTTTCATTTCCGACAGTTCATTCATCAAACCTGTATTCTCTGCCACCTTTTCTTGTAGTGCTTTAGATTCATTGAGTAATTTTTCCTCGGTGGCATCCAAATGAGACTGAAGTTTGCTACATTTATGTTCAAGATGTTCAATATTTGAATTTTCAACTCTTTCACTAGATATCAATTGCTGTTTTAGCTCTGAAACTTCTACTTGGTAATTATCATTTCTTTCCTTGAATGTCTTCAATTTTGCAAGCATTTTGTCAAACTTTGCAGAGTCAGCTTCACTCTTTTCTATTAGGGAAACATTTTCCTTTCTCAGTTCATTCATTTGTTCCTTCAACTTTTCAATTTGAGATGCAGCCTGCTCATTTTCCACCTCAGTGTTGTTAGACATACTAGTGACAATGTTCCCATCAATAACCAACCTACTTCCAGAAGTAGTGTTTTCAAGTTTTTGGAGCTCCACTTTCTCTATTTGTTCTTCCTGAACAATGTTTTGATCCAACTCAGTTGCCTTTTCTCCATGATGAACAACGCTTGAATTATGTAATTCTCTCATTTTCTTTATAAGTTCTTCCTTTTCAGTTTTGAGGATATCAACTAATTCAGTTAGTGTTTTATTCTCAGTTACGTTACTTTCACATTCAGACATTACTGTTTCATGGTCAGCAAACATTTTTGCATAATTTGATTTAAGCAATGCCATTTCAGCAGTAACTTTCTGAAAATCAACCTGTAGTGTAGTTAACTGATTGTTCAATGCACTGTTCTCTTCTAGAGAATTATTCAAATCTAGTTGCAGTTCCTTTTTAAGAGATTCTGTGGCAACTATCTTTTCAGATACTTCAGCAAGCTGTGCTTTCACTTCATTTTGTGTTTTAGCAAGTGTTTCCTTTTCTTCCTTCATCTTCATAAATTTCTCATTGTTTTCATCTAAAGAGGTTTTGTATAAATTGCATTCATCAGAAACAATGTTCAGCTGCCCTTTTAACAATTCATTGTCTTGCTTGGCATCCCCCAGCATGGACCTTAATTCATCCTGCTGGGCATGGAGTGAGTTATTTTCTTGTTTCAGCAAGTCTAACTGAGAGGTCAACATTTCTTTATCTTTTTCGTGTTCAAATGACCGAGTTTCATTGTTTGACTCTATAAGTCTGATTTGAGACTGAAGTTGCTCTAGTTCTTGCATGTGATTGTTGACTTTCAACTGATTTTCTTTCAAATCACTTTCAAGCTTTTCTTTCAGAATTCTATTTTCATTCAATTCAACCTGCCTTTGGTTTGCTAATCTAAAATGATCCTCTTTTTCCTTTTCTGCAACTGCAAGTGCTGCCCTTGCAGTTGCTTCTTTCACCAAAGCAGCAGCTAACTCTTCCTGCATATCATTTTTCTCCACACTTTCCTTTTCTTTCTCTTTTAAAATTTCTGATAATTGTTCCTTCAAATGTTCATTTTCCTCTTTAATCTCAGAGCTTTGTGTCAACAATAATATTTCAGTTTTGAGGGCCAAGATTGTGTTTTCATATTCACTAGCCTGTGTGTGCAGAAAATCAACTTTTCCATAAAGTTCAAGCATTTCCTTATTATCTTCATTACCTTTCAATGACAATATTTGACATTTCTCTGTCTGTTCATTCAAATCTTTCTTTAATAGATCCAGTTGTTCATTCAGTTTTCCATTCTCTAATGACAAAAAGTTAAGTTTCTCACTCATGTCTTTTTCATTCTGTACTTTATATCCAATATCATCTTGTAAATTGGAAAGACTCTCTTCAAGCCATGAAATTTGGTCAGTTGCAGTAGTCAATTTAGTATCTCTTTCCTGTATGGTAGAACTCATTTCATTTAAATTTTCAATGATATGACTTAATTTCATGTCCTTCTCACCCACCTGGACCTCAAGTTTTTCATTACTGTTCTTCAATGATAAAATTTCATCCAAATGTTCAGCTAATTCCACTTCTTTTTTTTGTAAATCTTTCTTTAAAGCAGACATATTTATCTCCATAGCTCTAAGTGTATCATTCACAGCACTATTCTTGCTGACCAACTTTGTGTTTTCTTTTTTGATATCTGCCCAAATACCTTCTGTGCCTTCGAGTTGTTCATTCATGTCTTTCAAAACAATTTCAAGACGCTCCCTGGTCTCTGTTTCTTCATTCAACTTTTCTTTTAGCTTATCTATCTCACTTGTACGAGTTCTTAATTCGGTTTGCATCATCTGTATGGTATTCATATAACCCTGGCATTGTTGTTCTAGTTCTGTATACTTTTGCATTTGAGAAGACAAGTCTGTAACACTTTCCTCCAATACTTTATTAACGTTCTCATATTCATCTTTCCATTTTTTTACTTCTTTCATGCTTTCTTGAATTCTTTCCGCATCAACATTATCTGACTGAGACTGCAGGTTTTGAAGTGAAAGTGATACATGCTGAAGTTCCTGTTGCAACAATGAGTTCATTTTCTCTTTTTCTTCTAGCATACTTGTATAATTCCTCAAGGCTTCCTTATTCTCTTTAAGTTCCTGATTTATTTGTAATACAATATTCTCTTTCTCCCAATTTGAATTTTCTAACAGTCGTTTTTCTTGTTTTAGCGTTTCATTGTCCTCTTCAAGCTTTTTGTGACTTTTTTCTGAAACATGCATCCGATCTGTTAACTCTTGTACTTGATCCTGCAACTGTTGAGAAAACTCTGCATATGTCTGAAGCTGTAATTGGAGATCTTGAATAATTTCACTTGAATGAGGACTTGATACACTGCTTTCTTCATTAACATTTTTTACTGTTTTGTTTGTTTCTGTATTTTGTTTAATTTCATCTTTATCTTTTTTCATATTATTCAGCTCTTTCTCTATTTCATCCTTTTCACGTTTCACACTTTCTAATTTAGAATTTGATTCATTTAACTGTATCTTTATTTTCTTTGCAGTTGCAAGGGCTTTTGTAAATTTGAGTTCTTTTTCTTCAACTGCTTTCGTTAATCTTTTGATTTCTTTTTCCAAGTAAGTATTTTTTGTTTCGGATTCCTCCTGAGTTACACTGGTATCTGATAATTGAGACAAACGCTCTTCCATTTCTTGCATGTTCTCAACTAGGGACTTTATTTTTTCATCTTTTTGTTGCAGCTTTGCCTCAAGGGTAGAAACAGCTGTATTTGCTTTTTCCAGTGATTTCTGGGCTTCTTCTAATTGTGATTGTAGTCCATCAATAATTCTTATATCTTTCTCCACCTGAAATGTTAAGCAGCGTTATTATTCATTTTCTCAAAAACTTATTTCTCTTACATCTTGCTTAGGTATGTAGTAACTTTTATTTTTGTGATATTCAGCCTTTGGTACATCAAAAGAATAACTGGTTGGAAGTCTTGTTCCTAAAATTCATTGGAATTACAGTATTTTTTAACACCAAACACATCCAAAAGCTGGAGAAAACTCTAACAGATCACAAACAGCACTTCATTTTGACTTCTGGTAGCTTTTTCAACAAAAATCTTGCATTGTTTTTCATTCATTATGACATATACATATGGATATATCTGATAAAGAAGCATAATGTATTCCTTCTTACATTTCTTTTTATCTACATTTTATTCTTTTTCTTTTTATCTATATGAGAAACAAGATTGTTTCCACTGAAGTATAATGATATCTATTTGGTTGCTGACTTTTTTCCCCATTATACCCAAATATTTCAGTCATTCATTCATTTACATCTCTTTCAGTTTTTCAAACAAGAGGGCCATGATGGCCCTGAAGCTGCTCACCTGAGCCTTTTGACCAAATGTGACCCATTTCCAATCTCTTCCCAGATAAAATGACAAGCATTCTGACAAACTTTCATTAGTATTCGGCTTAAAATATGGCCACTAGAGTGTACACAAGCTTTTTCTAAATTTTTTCCTCAGCGACCTACTGTTCAGACCTATTTTAAAACTATTTCAAAACTTTTAAAATTATTTAGACAAACATTCTGACCACCTTTCATGAGTATCTGAGAGAAAACATGGCCTGCAGAGTGTACACAAGGTTTTTCCGAAATTTGACCTGGTCACCTAGTTTTTTGATCCAACATGACCAATTTTCAAACTGATCTAAGATATCACCAAGACAAACATTCTAACCAAGTTTCAAAATTATCAAACTGGAAATGTGGCCTCTAGAGCATACACAAGGTTTTTCAAACATTTGACCTGGTGACCTAATTTTTAACCCCATGTGGCACATTTTCAAATTCGTACAAGATATCATCAAGGCAAACATCCTGACCAACTTTCAAGAGTATTGTACCAAAAATGTGGCCTCGAAAGTGTACTATAGGTTTTTCTATGGTTTGACCTAGTGACCTATTTTTTTTACCTGACAAGACCCCTTTTCAACTTGTCCATGATATTACCACAACAAACAATATGACCAAGTTTCATGGGAATCAGACTAAAAATGTGGCCTCTAGAGTGTATACAAGGTTTTTCAAAGGTTTTTGATGCAACATCACCGAATTTCCAACTGTTCTAAGATATAATCAAAATAAACATTCTGACAAACTTTCATTGGTATTAGACTGAAAATGTGGCCTCTAGAGCGTACAAGGTTTTTCAATGATATGACCTGCTGACATAATTTTTCACCTGATCTGACCCTTTTTCAGAATCATCCAAAATATCTTTACGACAAACATTCTGACCAATTTTAATGAGTATTGTACTGAAAATGTGGCCTCTAGAATGCACGCAAGATTTTTCTAAGATCTGACCTAGTGACCTAGCTTTTGACCCCACATGAGCCAATTTCAAACTCATCAGAGATATCATCCAGATGAACATTCTGACCAAGTTTCAAGATTATCTGACTGAAAATGTGGCCTTCAGAACCATAGGCCTTTGAAACTCTATTGGTCTATCAAGGGGTAACGAAATTTTCATCATCGGACACTGTTACTATAAAGAGCTGTTTGGAACTTTCGAGAGTCAGGGTACAGAAGTAAAATCATTTGTGAACCCATCTGCATCGGTAACTAGGTTTATTATTCCATTTTCTGTTAAATATTATCTCTGAAAGGGGGGGGGGGGGGGGGTCGTCAAATTTTCTTCGATTTCGTTCCACACCTTGTCTTACTATATACGATATAGAGGGAGTCACTAATGTGCTATTTATAGAAACAGTGTTGATGAAAACATGAATATATATTCTGTGATATACAGGCGATGCACCAATGTGCTATAAGTGTTCAATGATCTACCAAGGACAATTTTAGTGTTCCATGATAGACCAATAAAGCTTCAAAGGCCTGTGTTCAGAACATACACATGGTTTTGCAAAGATTTGACCTAGTGACCTAGTTTTTGACTCTATGTGACCCATTTTCAGACTCATCAAAGATATCATCAAGACAAACATTCTGACTAACTTTCAAGAGTTTTGGACTGAAAATTTAGCCTTTAGAGTGTACACAAAGTTTTTCTAAGATTTGACTTCGTGAACTACTTTCTGACCCAATATGACCCACTCTTCAAACTCATCCAGGATATCATCAAGACAAGCATTCTGAGTAAGTTTCATGAGTATGGGACTGAAAATGTTGCCTCTAGAGTTTACACAAGGTAAAAGTTGATGATGGATGTCGCACTATGAACAGTGCGCGCCAGACACAGCAGGATCACAAATGCTCACCTTGAGCACTTCGCACTCAGGTAAGGTAAACAAGAGGGCCATGATGGCCCAGTATCGCTCCACTGGCTAATAAGTAAAAACACTAAAAGCCAAACATTACAACACTTGGCTAATTGGTTTCAAACTTGAAGACATACATATTTTTTTCTATAAAATCCTACGAGAAAGTTATGACCCCCGGGCAAAGCCATTTTTGACCACAAAGCTATAATTACTTGAATCCTGGTGGAGGTCCACAAGATAAAGCCCCATACCAAATAATACAGGTCTAGAATGTGTAAAACACGAGACCCATGAAACAGGGCTAAATTTAGTAGCCCTAGGTCTTATTATGGTTAGTAACAAGGGGATTTATAAAGTTTTCACCACAAAAGCCCATGTAAAACTTGTGACCCCTGGTGTGGGGACAAACTTGACCCCAAGGCTATAATTTGGGCACTCTTGGTAGAGGCCCACTAGATAAAGCTACATGCAAAATTTGGTAGTCCTAGGCCTTATGGCAAGGTACAAGTAGATTTTTAAAGTTTTCCCAATATAAGCCCATGTAAAACTTGTGACCCCCGGGACGGGGCCAAATTTGACCTTAGGGCTATAATTTGGGCACATAAAGATACATGCCAAATTTGGTGGCCCTATGGCTAGGTACCAGAAGGATTTTAAAATTTTTCCCTATATAAGCCCATATAAAACTTGTGACCCCCGGGGCGGGGGGCCGATTTTGACCCCAGGGCTATTATTTGAAGGAACTTGGTAGAGGTCCACTAGATAAAGCTACATGCCAAATTTAGTAGCCCTAGGCCTTATAGTTTCAAAGATTTTCAATATTTTTCAGTTTTGTTGCCATGGCAACCAGTGTTTTTGAAGAAATCAAATTCTTTCAAGAAATTCTGAAGAGGACCATGGCAGGATCATTTCTGTGAAGTTTCATCAAAATTGGATGGGTAGTTTCAGAGAAGATGTTTGAAATAAAGGTTAACGCACACACGGATGGACGCACACACGCACGACGGACACGGGGCCATGACATAAGCCCGCTGGCCTTCGGCCAGTGGAGCTAAAAATTATGTCAATTGGCAAGCTTGACCTGCAACATAATACTACAAGGTCCTGTCTTGGGTATATAGATAGGTTTATAATGGAAGGAAAAAGTGAGATTCAAATTATCTTCCTTGTTAGACAAAAATCGAAACAACCAAATAGCAACTGGGTCCTTTTATTTGATCTCCTTTGTTTTTATCCTTGCTCTACTCGGAAATCCTGCAATTATTATAATTTGGCTCATGATGTGTATGAAAGGTCTTCAAAATATTTGCAAATCGAATTTCACGCAATATTACCATTGAAATGCATCAATTAGATCAAATTTTCTGTTTCATAAATTTTGAAGGAGATATTTAAACCTGAACATTCCTAATTACAGTGAAACCCTGCTACAATGCCGTTGTCGGGAGTCACGATCGACGACAGAGTTATATCTTGATTGAAAAATATAAGGCTGATTCACACACACTACCTGCAACTGATTCACCGACCAGTGCCAGAACTTATATAACGTTCATTAGTGTGTGAATAAATAAAATAAATATGACTATTTTAACCCTTCACCAGGAGACAAAATTTAAGACTCCTCCAACACTAGGACTGTCACAAAGCAGACAAATACCCTCCCCACCACCACCACCTTGTCACTGAAGCAGCACAATCAGGGAAGGATAATGATTTTCAAAACAAATTTTACCATTGACCTTGACCTTGACCCATGTGACCCAAAAACTATAGGGGACCTCCTTGGGTCATGAGTAATGCTTCTAAAAAGTTTCAGGGTCCTAGGTCAATCAGCTATTGAGTTAGAGCATGGAAATGATTTTAAAACAAAGTTCACCTTTGACCTTGACCTTTGACCCATTATTGCACCTCCTTGGGTCACAAGCAACCCTTGATTTAAGATTCAGGGTTCTAGGTTAAATGGCTTCTGAGTTTGAGCACAACAACAAAAACACGAAATGGACAGACAAACAGACAGAAGAAACGGATAAACATGGTGAAACTAGTATACTCCCCTCTACTTCGTAGGTGGAGGGTATAGTGAAAGCATTTGCAAACAACAAATATAATTTGCCTAAAATGATGAGATTTGTCTGTGAAAGAGTACACAACACTGCGGGTAAAGCATTTTCTCCTCTTCCCACAATGTTTGCAAAAGCCTTTCTTTGTCAGCCACATTAAAACTCAGGATGTATCATAAAGGGTTCATGTGACTTTAATAGGGTATAATGTAAAAAATAATATTATGATCTTCAAAAGCCCACATACCAAATGATAACTGAACTTTTAAGATATGATTCCACAACCGTTAAAAGCTAATTAGACTAAATTTCTAATTAGTCCACTGTTCCCTTAACCCTTAGACTTTCTCATCGTACAACACTAAGTCAACATAAATATAGTTTATATTTATTTCAAATGGTAACGTGGCACGTAAGCACTGGAGAGAGCAAGCGTATATACAGGTCTTCAAATACATTACATTTATCACCAACTAACTATAAACAAACATATGTAGTAATACACCAACTCCTGTTTAGCTTGACCGAACTTGAACTACACCTCTTCTCCTAGATGCTTTGTCTACAACATTAACAACCAACAACTAGAGGCGCTTGAGCGCCTGTATCGCTCCACAGGCCTGATATTTCTATAATGGCGAAAGGAAGTTTTTAACAATTATCATTCAATCCTGCATTTTAGCTCACTGAAGAAACAATTTGGTAGACAACCACCATAGGAACTTACCTGCAAAACAACAATGAAATCCAATGAATAGTTTTAGAGAAGAAATTTTTCAAAGATTTTACTTTATACCATAAAAGGAAAATGAGTCTCCCATAAAAGCCATGTTTTTTGACAGATCTTTTTTTTTTTAAGGAATTCTGTAAACCTGTATCTAAGGAACATTCCTGCAAAATAATAATGCTATCCAAATAGCGGTTTGGGAGGAGAAGATTTTTAAAGGTTTTTTACTTTGGTTGCCTTGGCAACCAGAATTCTTCATGGAACACAATTATTTGAAGGAATTTGAAAGAGGACCACCAAAGGAACATTCCTGTGAAATTTGGTAAAAATCCAGTCAATAGTTTCTGAGGAGAAGTTTTTTAAAGAAAAAGTTTACGGACGCACGAACGGACGGACGGACGGACGCACGACGGACACAACGCCATGACAATAGCTCGCTGGCCTTCGGCCAGTGGAGCTAAAAACCTTTGTTGAGCAAACAGAAATGCTGGTATGTGCAGTGACACAAATATATGAATACATATGACACATTGACATTTTTCAATTTACTGTTCCATTCAGTATGTACAATACATGACTATATGTAATACCATATGCATTAGTAATGAAATGGTGATTTCTCTCTCTTTCAACACTATTTTTCAGCATATGACCATCGTTCATTGCATTTATCAATTATTCTATGGCCGACTCGCCCAGGAAAAACCAGAGATAAAAACTACATGTAGAAAAAACTCTGGAAACCTGTGCCCATTTGTCAACATCTAGTGCCATGGAATGTTGGGCCTCATTCAATGAATTTGATTTTGAGCTACCGAAAACAAATGAATTGTGTATGACAATAACAACACCCGTGGAAATAAAATGACTTCTTTTGGGAATGGTACTACTGTATCGATGGTATTCTTACAAGGAATAAGCGACACTGCTTCAGAGCTATAGTGCTAAACCATGGGTGCGCACGCTTACTTTCACAAAAGAAAAAATGTCTGTACGCGTTGCCCTCACAAAGCTGATTGAACCTTGTACCAACTACATGTACAACATGCTTATCATAAATCCCGTGCTTCATACCTTACAGGTACTTATCGAAGCGTCATCAAAAAAGGGAAAATAATTTCCTTCTAATTCGTTCCTCAAACGCAGGAAATTATATTTCTCTTGATTCACTTTCACTGGTATGATTTGGTTGCCTAATATTTTGTTCCTTACTGAATGACCCAAATATTGAGATGTCAATGGTGTTGTGTACATAGAATGCCTCAACATACAGAGTATTGTAGACTCCAGATCAGACGAGCCATTCTCTTTTATCCGATTTTAACCCTTACAGCACCAAATTAATGAAATAGATTACTTAAAATCTGGGAAAATGTCCAAAATATTTTTATTTCAAGGTTTTTTTAGCCAGAATATTTAACGAAATGGCGGAGAGTGTAGATTCAAGATCAGACTGCAAACTGCAGTCTGATCTTGTTTTCTGCACTGTCTGCAAAACCAGCTTAAGTCGGTTCCAATATTGTGTGGGTTAACAACACTGTCAGCAATACAGTCCAATTAAAACCATCAAGGGTTAACTGTTTCATAAATAACAAACAAACTTTTGGCCCCATCCATAGAAACACATGCAGACTATAAATCAAATGTGCCTAAAGTGATTAGAGATGTCTTGTAAAGGGTAGAAAATGTTGTGGAAAAAGGGACAATGCTAGTAAACAGCATTTTCTCCTATTCCCACACCGTTTCAAAAAACTTTGTGCCTCAAGGCTGTTACATCAAAAAACTGTCTGGTGAAGGGTTAAAGGAAGAAATGACTTTTAGTATCATATATACACACACACACACACACACACACACACACACACACACACACACACACACACACACACACTCTGAAGGAATAAAGAAACGCTGGGTAAACTTTGCAGATGACTCTAGGTATGATGTTGGATAGAATGTTCAATATCTTTCAGTAAGAATGAGGAATGGTCCATGCTGAACTAACAGCAAAAGTGCACCCTGTAATCTGAAATCAAAATTGTGCAAAAGTTTTGCTGCAATAAGGGGACAACATTTGGTTGGGGGATAATTTCCCTATACCTAACAGCAGGTAAATTGCCCTATAATACAACAAGTGGTGATTTAACCCCATGTGAGATTCCCCCAAACACCATGACTGATCCACCCCAAAACCTGTCCCTCTAAACAATACAATAGTCAGTTAAATGTTCCCTACGATGGAGGTATACACGACTGTTGACAATCTGCTAAAAACATGTAGAACCAGGGTCTGTATTCACCAACCATTCTTAGGAACGTTCTAAGTCTTATTCTCCAGATATTTCTAAATATATAAGTAACACAACTTCTGATTGGCTGAACCAAATGGTTTAGCCAATCAGAAGTTGTCTTACTTTTAAATCTAGAAAATTCTCTAGAATTAGACAAAGAATATTCTTAAGGATGGTTGGTGAATACAGACCCTGGACTCATCAGTAAACATGGGTTGACTCCATTGCCTAAATGGGACTATTCTGTGAGTAAGTGGGTCCACCCAAGCTATATGACACCAGTGACAAGCAGCAGAAAGGGGCCGACCAACATATGGTTGACAAAACCAATTTCTCGCAATTGCAAGTCCTAATAATTTTAGCATTGAAAGGATGCTTATGAATACCTACTGTCTTAAGGGCAGGTTCAGTAGCAGTCAGGTGACAATTGTGTTGCGATACGTATAATTCTGTCCTGACATTGTGGTGTCAGGCATGGATGCCCAGACCTAGGTCTGTCTGTTACAGTTTGCCTTAGACATCTAGCAAGATGTTCTATAAAGCAATCATTGACATGAAAATGTCTGGCGACCTATGTTTGCCTTTGACCTTGCATATGCATTGCAAAGGCTTGACCCCTCTGAACTTCTGTCAGCCTTACCATTGTAGATTGCTCTTCAATGAGAAAAAAAGTATCGAAAAATGATGCATCTGTATGAAGAAAATCCAATGGTATGATGAGCTGTGTAACTCAATGTCACAACAGGTTTTTCGCACTTTGTGCTCTCTATGGAAGAGTGTAAAGTTATTCTGTTACATCATCTTCAACACAAGACAGTGTTGTGTGATAAACAGTTGCTTAACCAAATTCCATTGATTTTCAATGAGTTCGTAAGATATTGCAAGTAATGTTACCCTGCATCTCTTTATCCTTTGAGTATAGTACATTTTAGTGTGTCACACCTTAATATATGTAGTAAATTTTAGTTTGTTAGTCAGACCTTAACTTCTTTAATTTACTTACAAGTAAAATCATGGATCCTTTAGATACAGACATAGCTTTTTCATAATATTATTGGAACATTTAAATGTAAATATGTTCACAAAAAAGAAAAACTTTTGCACATAGATGTCAGGAGAAAAAGTTCATTTTGAATATCAATATAAGCTATTACTAAAGAATTTTTGAAAATGATCACTGCTTATATATGCAATGAAATAAATTGCACTGTTAAAACTAATATATGCAGAGTTGGTCCGAGTAAATACTTCTTTTCTAGATACAAAATCAGAGCTACAAATCATGCATACTACACAAAGAGTACAGCTCAGCAGCTGTTTGACTGCTAACTAGTACATGAAATAGATATTGTCAGTGAATAAAAAAAGCCTGATTGTTAAATTTCCAGGCTACTCAGCCAAATATTGATATGTTGGACAGAGTAGACCTACAATGAGACTGCAGGTGCAGTGTGTTGTGTTGTATCTAAGTCTACACTTTTAGCAAAAATACATAAATCTTCAAATTCTAGATTCATATAACAAATTCTACATACAGATATATTGCAGCAAGACAGATAACTTCTGACTTTTCATGCATAAATTGGGCTAATGAAAGGTCAACTAAAGCATGAATATTATTATGAATCTGATAATGAGGCACAGTGGAATCTATCAAAATTCCATTTGCTGACAGAAAATGTACTGTAAAACTAAAACTAAAGTCACTAACTTTTGTTCTAGTTTAACAATACATTTCTCTGCCAGTGACTGGAATGTTGACAGATTGCAATGTAACACAGTATCAGACTCATAATAACATCCATTCTTTGTAATTGTATGAATTAAATTTGTCTGCATTTTGACTCCTGAATTGTTTACTCTTGGCCACTACTGTGCCTTTGAATTTTATCTCTTTGTCGGATGATAAAATTTTGGAGTCATTCATACTGTGAACATTAGCAGACAACAGAGATCATGTGGCTGAGGATGTTAAAGCATAAGATTGTTTGATATAGGGTTAAAAGGCATTTCTAGGCATCAGGCATGTCTGTATCTTGAATGAAAAAACAATTAAGACTGCATTTTGAAAAATGAAGGCTGATTATATATCTATTTTATACTGTAAAACAATGTTTTCTGAAGTAACCACCACCAGTATTATCAAAAGGTATTGATATTTTGTGAAAGGATTAGTATGTATCATTGCTATGTATGATGCAGTGTTATTTATGAATACCTTCGATTCCTTTTCATGATAACCTGAATTACAAAATTCATTCTGTTTTGTTGAATTTGTTGGCACCACATTTGGTCCCACAGTGGTTGAAGGAACAGTTGTTGACAGCTGTATTGTATCTTGAATAATTTCTGGCTCAAGAGAATCCCGTTGGCTACCACTGTAACCACCAATGCTCGTGACATTGTCAGAAGTCCCTGTAGTTTTATCAAAACTGGCTCTTGTGATGTTTAGCTGTTGAGCAAGATTGTCATTTTCAGCTTTAAGCACAGCAATCTCTTTGCTCATGCTTTCACATTTAACTTGAAAGGCCTGCAGCTCCTTTTGGTGCATGGTTTGCATATGAAGTTGCTCCTTATACAATGCAATTTCTTCTTGCAGATTTGATATCTGATGTATGTAATGTTCTGCAACAGATGAGCTACTTTTTATATTTTCCTTCAAGGATTCAATAAGAGCATCTCTTTCTTCACACATATCTTTCAGCTTTGAGCAAGCAGCTTTTTTAGAATTCAGTTCTGACAAGACTATGTCAAGGTTTTCTTCAAGTGCCTTTTCTTTCTCACTCGCAGATCTGTAAGCATTATCAACTTGTTGTTTCATTTCAATTAATAGTTGATTTTCCTCTTGGACCTGATTTATTTGATAATCCTTCCCTTCAATTGTTCTGCATATATTTTCCATTTCCTTGTCTTTCTCTGTCAGTCTATTTCTTAACTCATTCACATCTCTAGTCAGAGTATCACACTCCAGTTGCAGTTCATCTTTCTTTTCTATTAACTCATCTAAATTGTCCCTATCTGTGGCATATTGTTTCAGCTCTTCCGCTGCTGTCCTTAAATCTCTGTCTTTCTGTTCTAAACTACATTCTAAATCTAACTTTTCAGAGACAAGTTGACTCATTTGCTCATAAAGAGATTGTATTTCTTCTTTTTCATTCTTCAGTAAGGTCTCAAATCTCTGTTTCTCAGATTCAAGTCCTTCTCCTGATTGACTGAGAGCTTCGTTTGTTTTCTTCAAGTCCTCTAATTCATTGATTTTCTCTTTCATCACAGTTTTCAGATCTTGCAGTTCTTGGTCTTTCAATGTAAGGAGACTTTCATTCTCTGTAAATTGTCTTAAAGTAACCTGATACTTTTCATCAGCACTATTTAGTTCTGACCTTAAGGACTCTACCTCTTCATTTAATCTACTTATATTTGAAATCTGAAAGTCATTGATGTTTTTTGTCTTCAACTTGAATTCATCAAATTGACTCTCAACTGCATCAAGCATACTTTTTGTGTCTTCAAATGAAGCTCTGTTGTTATCAAGTTCTATCTGCAAAGCCATACATACTGACTTTAACTGTTCAAGCTCTGTCTCCTTAGCAGTAGTCCTAGCTTCTTTTTCTCTTTCTGATGTCTGCATATTTTCCTTTAATGAATCAAGAGTTCTCTGAAGGTCCTCAATCTGTACAAGATATTTGTCTCTATCCTCCTGTGTATGCAAAAGGACAGATTCAAGCTCTTGGATTTTCTGGCTTTCCATTTTTTCAGTCCCAGCCTCCGGCTTGACAGGCTGCTCTGACAGTTTTTGTTCAAGCTTTTTTATCTTACCATCTTTTCCTTTGCAGAGTTGCTTTAACTTATTTAATTCTGTTTTTAATTTAACAAGTGGCTGTTCACTTTTACTAGCCTGAACCAATGAGCTATCACTTTCAGCTGTTTCAATCGGGGTGGGATTCATTATTTGTTCTTCAATACTGCTCAATACTGATGTTTCATATACTTGATTTTGAAGAATAGACTGAGTTTCACTCCCTTGATGCACAGCTCTTTCTTGCATTATTTCTTCCAAAATAACCATGCTTACTGCTGCATTACTTTCTTTTAATTCAGGGTTGGTTTCTGCATTGCACTGATGCACTGAAAGATCTTTTTCAAGTCCGGCAATATGATCCAGCAAATTTTCTATTTGGTTCTGTAGCTTAACAACCTCCTTACTCTTACTCTCACTGACAGTGTCTAATGTGTATTGAAGATTTATTATTTTTGAATCTTTTTCAGCAATTTCATTATTTTGCTTCTCAATATACTCCGTCTTTTCGCTTAAGATACAATTCTGCTCTTCCATTAACTTTGAAAATTCATTATTCTCTGTTTTGTTGCTGTCAATCAATTTCCTTGCATCGAGTAACTCCTCTTTATCAGACATTATCATAGCCTCTTTTTCTGCTATAACCCTCTTGTATTCTTCAAGAACTCTTTCACATTCAACCATGCGAGCTGATAGGTCACTGCAATACTGTTCATACCAAATCAATTTTTCATTTTTTGTCTTCTTTTCCTCCTGAAGTGATGATACTACTACTTTCAGCTGACTTGTTTCATTCTCCTTGTCCTTATGCACTTTTGCCAAATCATACTGTAAGTTTTCTATTGACTCTTCATGTGATGAAATTTCCAGCTGCTTTTTTTCTATTTCATCATTTAAACTCTTGATCTTGCTTTCAACATCAAATATATAAACTTCTGCATCGCTTAGCTTTCCAGTCATCAGATTCAAAGATGTTTCATTTTCCTGTAGAGCATTGTAAAGCTCAGTTATTTTATCTTCACTTTCAATGACTTTCCTTCGTAAGATGGCAATATCTTTATCTTTCTGCTGCATTGTTTCTAGATTGTAATCAAATTCTTTTTGTAAAGCAGTACATCTTAGTTTCAACATTTTCATAGCCTCAGTACTTTCTTCAATTTTTTCTCTACCTATCTGCTGTTCTTCTGTGTATGATTTCAGCTTTCTTTCTAATTCAAGTCTATATGAAAGTTCTTCATCATACTTAACATTTAAGTCAACTACCTTTTTCGCATTTTCTTGATCCTGTTCTGTGAGAGCTTGGATGACATTATCTTTTTCCAGCACATTTTCTCGTAATGTTTGGCAGAGTCCCTCTTGTCTATGGATTTCACTATGGTTACTATTTATTTCCATCTCCATTTCTTTCTCTTTGGCTTCCATAGTCTGACAAAGGTCTGTCAAACTTGCAATTTTCTGTGCCTCTTCATGGTTTAATTGAGTGAGATATTTATTAGTTTCTAATAAAGAATTTACTCTTTCGTTTTGTTCGTTTAATTCCTTTTCCATAACAATAAGCTGGTTCTTGAGATCATTTGCATAGCTTTCTTGTGTAGAACTAGTTTGTTCAAACATCATCCTGTCACTTTCATACTGTTTTATTTGTTCTTCATTGTGAAACAAAATCTCATCTTTTTTTTTAACTGTTTCCTTAATTTGACCAATTTCATGAAGTACTTCTTTGTATTGATTGTCAACAGCAATTTGTTGCTGTGTAAGATCACTACAGTATTGTTGCAAAGCATTAAGAGCAGTTTCAGTTTCATGCAGTTTTGAGACAGTTTCAGTAAGATTTGATTCTACTGTGCTTACAGCAGACAATTTAAGTTCAAGATCGCTTTGTACCTCATGGTGATGTTTTTCCATTTTCTTGATTTTGGTATCCTTTCCTTTCACTAACAAATGTAACTTTTTAACTTCAGCTTCAATGCATTCTTTCTCTTTTTCTACTTTTTCTATTTCTCCCTTCAAGGTCCTTACCTCATCTTCTTTATCTGTAATAAACTGTTCATATTTTTCAAGCTCTGACAACAAATGTTGATGCTCTTTCATAAGATCATCTTTATCCAATAGTAAATGATCAATTTTTTCTCTAGTAACTGACAAGTCTTCCTCCATATTTTGAATTTCTTCATTTTTTCTGTCTATTGCTTCATGTGCATCATCAATCTGGTCTTCTAAATCATGACAATGAGCTTTCCATTCATCTAAGTCGGCTAAAGCATTATCAAGACGGTATCTTAAATCACTGTCTACTTCCTCTAAAACCTCTAATTTGCTATTAATATCTTTTATGTTTTCCTGCATAATCAAAATATCAGTGTTTTTCTCTGAAAGTGCTTTTTGTTGTTCTTGTATGAGGTTTTCCATATGTTTCACCTTTGCTTCTTTACCTTTACTAAGTTTGACAAGTTTACCTTTTTCCTGTTGCAGTTTTTTATTATCAGACAGAAGACCTGCTAATTTTGACTTGAGTTCTTCAAAAGACATTCTAGACGTGTCTAAATTCTCATGACTTTCATCTCTATTGTCTACCACACTGGATGATAGATCTTGCAGACTTTCTCGTATTACATTACCTTCAGCAATAACATCATCTCTCTCCTTTATAACATCACTTACATTTGAGCTGATTTCCTGTATTTTAAGTTCTTCACTCTCAAGGCTTGACCTCATTTGCTCCAACTCTTGCTTTGCACAATCCAACTCAAACTCTAGAATTATTTTTTCCTCTGTCAATTTTTTCATAAGTTTTTGATGATCATTTAAATTGCTTATTTCATCCTCTTTCTTCAATAATGTTTTCTCCATTTCTAAAATCTTTTCACTCAGTTCTTGGCATTTCCTTTCTAAGTCCTTACTTTTTTCAAATGAAAACTGAAGCTGATCTTGCAGATTTCTCTCTTTTTCATTTAAGGCACTCAAATCAGAGTTTAAGGCATCCAACTGTTCATGAAGTCTAGTATTATCATCTGTTATCTGATTTATCTCTTTGTCCTTTTCCAAAATCACTTCCCCCATTTTCTTTACCTTTGCATCCTTCCCTTTATTAACTTTTTGTATTTTTGTGTAATCTGTTTTCATCTTAATCATTTCTTGGTGTAAAGTTTCAACATCATTTCGAGCAACAGCCAAGAGAGATTCCAAATCATCTATTTGAGTCATTTTTTCTTGAATTTCGGATTCTTTTTCCTTTAAAGACTTATCAAAATCCTGATTAATTTTCATAATTGTAGCTGTTTTGCCCTTTCCAATCTTTTCTAGTCGTGTTGCTTCCATTTTGAGTTTTTCATTTTCCCTACTTAGAACACTAATTTCAGAAGCCTGTTTATCATCAAGGTCAGAAGAAGTAATCCTATTTTGCAAGCTTTTGAGTTTGTCTATCTCTTTATCTTTAGCATCACATTTTTCTTTCAACTTTTCATATGCAGCCATAGAGTCATCTGCATTCTTCTTTTCAAACTGATCAATGAAACTTGAGCTTAAATCCTGAACCTTATTTTCCAAACTGTCTCTGTCAGCCAACAATTCATCCCTTTCTTTTCTCAACTTTTCAAAATTTTCAGTCATAATTCGCAGTTTCGTGTCTTTTCCTTTCCCAAGTTTAATCAACTTTTTGTTGTCAGACTTAAACTTGTTTCTCTCTTCAGTTACATTTTTTAGTTGATCTTTCAATTCTTTCAAACTTGTTTCATTATCAGCATGATCTGTGAAATCTTTCTCTGATGAAATGGATGAGAAGGAAGTGTTGAAACCCGATGAGACCATAGGTTCTACAGATGCAATTATCAATTCTTCATCCACTAAGTTTACCTCTTCTTTATTATCATCTGTATTTTGATCTGAGGATTTGGAAACAAAATCAACTCCAGCATCATTTGTATTGCCTATAATGGAACTTTGACTTTTGGCTAGATTTTCCTTCAGTTTCTCTATTTCCTTTATCAGTGAATGAATTTTTCCTTCCTTCTTCTTCAACTTTTGCTGATGAATAGTCAGCTGTGCCTTTAAGTTGTCTTTTTCAACTTCCAACCTATCACAAAAGTCCTTAAAATCACTTTCAGGATCGTACGAAGGCTTCACTTCATTTTGCAATTCTTCAATCAGTCTATCTTTTTCTTGAAGCATTTCATTTAATTCAGTTACACGAGCCTGTAATTTTTCATTCAAATTTTCTGTTTCAGGTGTAAATGAATCTATTTCTTGCACATACTTATTAGGTTTAACATTCACAGGAAGGAAATCTTGGCTATGTTCTACTATTACTCCCAAGCGACTAGAAAGGGCTGTATTTTCCTTAGTCAACTGCTTAATTTCATTTTCACGGTCTTCCAGAACCAACGTTATATCTACTATTTGGGTCTGCATCTCTTCCAGTTGATTTCTGAGCTCATCTTCACATTGTGTATTTCCTGATCCTTCATTGGACTCATCCTGCAATTTTTTAGTTTAATCAAAGTAAGATTTTTGTTTTTTCAATTATAATGGGAATGCATGACTCTGATTCAATGTCAATTCATTCAAAAGAACATTCTATAACATACAAATCTCAGAAAGTATCAAGTGGCCCTCATACATGAAAAACAATAACACAAACTGGAACAAGAGGGCCAGGATGGCCCAGAAGTCTCTCACCTGAGCCTTTAGACCAAAGATGACCCATTTCCAATCTCTTCCGAGATATTATGACAAACATTCTAACAAGCTTTCATAAGTACTGGCCTGAAAATTTTGCCTCTTGCATGTACACAAGCTTTTCTGGAATCTGTCTCAGTGACCTACTTTATGCTCAACATAGCCAATTTACAGCTTGTTGTAGATATTCTCAAAGTAAAGCTTCAGACCATCTTTCATGGGTATTGGACAGAAAATATGGTCTCTAGAGTGTACACAAGGTTTTTCCTACAATGGACCTGGCGACCTTGTATTTGACCCAATGTGACCCATTTTCAATCTCATCTTACTTATCATCAAGAAAAACATTCTGACTAATTTTCATAAGTATTGGACAGAAAATGTTGCCTCTAGAGCATACACAAGCTAATTTAAAGATTTGACCTGGTGACCTAGTTTTTTAACCTGATAACCCATTTTCAATCTCATGTGTGGTATCATCATAACAAAGATTTTGACCAAATTTCATGAGTATCTTACTGTAAATGTGTCCTCTAGAGTGTACAAAAGGTTTTTCAAAGATTTGTCTCAGTGACCTAGTTTTTTATCCAATGTGACCCATTTTCAACCATGTCATTAAGACATACATTCTGACAAACTTTCAAGGGTATTGGGCTGAAAATGTAGAGGGTACACGAGGTTTTTCTAATATTTTACCTAGTGACCTAGTTTTTGACCTGATGTGACCCATTTTCAAATAAGTTTGAGATATCATCAAGATAAACATTCTGACAAATTTTCAAGAGAATATGACTGAAAATGTGGCCTCTAGAGCGTACACAATGTAAAAGTTGACGATGAACGACTGATGATAGACGCTGCATGATGGACACAGCATGATCACAAAAGCTCACCTTGAGCACTTTGTACTCAAGTGAGCTAAAACTGCAATGTAAAGTTTCGACAAACAAGAGGGCAATGATGGTCCTGTATCGCTCAACTGTTTACAAATACAAACCATACATATCAAACATTACTATTCGAGGCCAAATTGTTTTGAACAAGAAGGTTTTCATACTTAAAGCATTTGCAGATGATGATTCAAATGTGGCTTGAATGACTGGAATTTTCTTTCATACATGTAGCTTTTAACATTGTGGAAAAGGGAGGAAACGAAGGTCATATCCATTAAAGTCTTTTTTTTTTCCAATCTTCGTTTTTTGTATGCATGTCCAATATCTTCTTCTCTAACACTTGTTCCAGTGCTATCACCTTAAGACTAAAAGTCTTAATCTCCACCCTTCAAACCCCCTCCCACGTCTATTTGTAGGATATTATATTTTTTCATTTCATAAGAGAACCAAAGTTTATCAAACAGAGATTTTAGCTTCAACTTATTGTTTTGTACAGAGATTTGTGTACATTACCCGTTAAATTTCATTATTAAAGATGAAAAGACAGTCTGAAGTGACTCTGATTGGATGATGTCAAACTGACCTTTCTTGTGTCATGGGTTTTCGCTTTTTTCGGGCACTATAGTTTTCCTGTCAATTAATTTTTTGGAGAAGTCTTACCGCATGATTTGAACTGAAATTTCTCAATTAGGGTTGTAGGTAACTTTAAAACCTATTATTTTAGCCTAGATACGTGGATTAACACCTTTATTGCGTTGTCATGTCTTTCCAGTTGTAAAAAGAGCAGTGTGCATACTTCAAATTAAATTGCGTTTATTAAAGCCCATATTTCTGCCAGATGCACATAAGCTAATTTATATGAAGCTTTAGTCAATAATCTTATGTGTCAGATTGATGCTGTGGCAAATATTTTTAAGCTTCAAAAACGGATCATTTAAAATTTCCAAGTGTCAAATCCTTGGGACCAGAATCAAATCAGAACCCTGTAATAGGCTATATGAGACTTATGTTTCTTACATATTACCAATGTCAGTTAATTTCTTGCATGTGCGACCCTTTTCTTTATAGTAACAATCAATAACCTTAGAGTATGTTGGCATCTATTTCTTATTTCCCGTCGCATTTTCTTGAACTTGGCGCTATGCAAAACTAAGGGATGCAATTTAATGGTATTTTCGTCCCAAACTAGTTCATCCAATTGTGGTTACCTCACCATAGTTACACCAAAGAAAAATAATTTCGCGTTTTGTACTATTTGGGATCGTATCTTGAAACTGGCTCCTATTTAAAAGACATTTTGACTACTGCTTATTTTAAACATATTTTCAGACAAAAATAAGCACTTTTTTAAGCAATTTTTAAGAGACGGTTGCCAAGATCAAGGACTTTTAAGGATTTTTTTTCATATTCAAGCACTCTTCAAGAAAGGGACTCAAAATTAAGCACTTTTTAAGACTGTGCGAACCCTGTTACTACATGATAAAGGGTTCAGTCCCTTGTTGATACAAATAATATGTGCAAGTTTCAAAGAATTGGATAAAAAATGTGGACCGTATAGTTTAAACAAGAAAAGCATATATTTTCAACTTTAAATGGCTGCTTTTCCCTTACTAATTGTCAAATATTTTTTTTTTCAATGTCGAAAAAAGCTCAAGTAATTAATAACATTAAAAAACTGTGCAAGTTTTACTAAAATCCAACCACAAATGCAGACTTTATCAAGTAAACAAGAAAAAGAAGAACAGACTACGGAAACTACGCCATAAAATAAGCTATACTAGCCTTTGGCCAGTAAGACTAAAAATTGCTTTTCTGCCAGTTTTGGGACAAACTACCATTAATTCAGCCACTTTTAACTAGTAGTCTTCAGATGCTCTCAATATAAACAAGGTTAAAAATTTGTTATAACGAAGAAGATAGAAAATAATCAATTCTTTATGAGAGGAAACTGTCTTAAACCTAACCATTACTGAAAGAAGATGCAGATAACAAGTATGGCTGAAAAGATGGTATTTGCATTTAAAAGGATTGACAACATCATGGGAAAAAAAAAATCAGTCTGTAATTTTCTCCTTTTGTAATAAGTTTTTCACGTCTTCATTGCGCAGTTTGTGAAAACAAGGGATTGTTTCATGAAGGGTTAGAAGAATTCTTGCAGAATGGTCATGTGTGGTCATGCTTAAAGCCATAAACTAGACATGCACACATAGTATGTATTGACCTGTGTAGACTGGAAATAACACATAAGCAAATGAAATCTATGTATTTCTCCCCCCCCCCCTCAAAAAAAAAAACCTCCAAGAGGGCCATTGGCCCTAAAGCACTCACCTGAGTAAAGTCATCTACAGTTTATAAAGCTGCAAAGATTCTGATCATTACAATGTAAAACATACAAGATTAAGTGAATTTTTGACCAGACATGACACAATGTCAAACTTGTCCCAGACATCAACAAGACATACATTCTGACCAAGTTTCAAGAGCATCAGGCTGAAAATGTAGCCTCTAGACTGCACTGAAGGTTTTTCTAAGATATGGCCCAAAGGTTTTTCTCAGATATGGCCTAGTGACCTACTTTTTGACCCAACATGACCCAAATTTCAAATTTGTATGAGATATCATCAAGACAAACACTCTGACCTAGTTTCATGAATATCTGGCTGAAAATCTGGCCTGTAGAGTGCACACAAGGTTTTTCTTAGATTCAGCTCAGTGACCTACTTTTTGACCTGACCTGTCTCAATTTCAATCCTATCTCAGATATCAACAAGACAAATCCTCTCATGAAGTTTCACGAGTATCAGGCTGAAAATGTGGCCTTTAGACTGCACATTAGGTTTTCTAAGATTTGGCCTTGTGACCTACTTTATGATCCAACATGACCCAATTTTAAACATGTCTGAGATATCAACAAGACAAACACTCTGACCTAGTTTTATGAGTATAAACCTTAAAATGTGACCTCTAAAGGTTTTTCTAGGATTTGGCGCAGTGACCTTCTTTTTGACCCGTTGTGATCAAATTTCAACATTCTTTAACAAATCATCAAGACAAACACTCTGACCTACTTTCATGAGTATCAAGCTGAAAATGTGGCCTGTAGTGTGCACACAAGGTTTTTCTAAGATCTGGCTTAGCGACCTATTTTTTTACCTCAGGTAACCAAATTTTCACACACTCCGAGATATCAACTAGACAAACATTCCGACTCATTTTCATGAGTATTTGGATGAACATCTGGCCTCTATATTGCTCACAAGGATTTTCTAAGATTTGGTCCAGTGACCTACTTTTTGACAAGACATGACCCAATTTTGAACTTGTCCCAAATATCATTAAGATAATGTTGATTGATTGATTGAATAGTGTTTAACGCCTTTTTCAACATTATTTCAGTTATATTGCGGTGCCCAGTGCACCTATCCATGCTTTCCTGGTGTCTCTTTTACCATTACTCCACACAATTTTCTTTCCAAGCCACTGGCTGCTTTCCCACATAACCCTGGTGCAAACAAGGGTCAGCAGTGGGAGAGGAATGAATCCTGTTGCAATGACCATCATCAATCCTCGAAAAGAAATCGGCTGAGCTAGGGATCAAACCCACAACCCCCTGTTCTCAAGTTCTGCATGCTACTGACCGAGCTACTTGGGCTTGGCTCATCAAGATAAATACTCTGACCAAGTTCCACGAGTATTAGGCTGAATAAGTGGCCTGTAGAGTGCACAAAAGGTTATTCTTTGATTTGGCCAAGTGACCTATCTTTTGACTTCACATGACCCAATTTTCATCTTCTCAAAGATATCAGAAAGACAAACATTCTGACCAAGTTTCAAGAGTATCAGGCTGAAAGTGTGGTCTCTAGAGTGCACACAAGTTTTTTAAGTTTTTTAAAGATTTGGCCTGGTGACCTACTTTTAGAGCCAACATGACTCAATTTCAACCTTTCTCGAGAAATTATCAACACAACTATTCTGATCAAGTTTCATGAGTTTCTAAATGAATTTGTGGCCTCTAGAGTTCACATAAGGTAAATGTTGATGACAGTTTGACAGGCAATGCATGATGGATGACAGACACTGGACACAGCACGATCACCAAAAGCTCACCCTGAGCACTTCATGCTCAGGCGAGCTAAAAATATTCCAATCATGTATGCCACATACATAATCATGCAAAATGATGTTCACCCCAATTGTGCAAGAAAAACAAAATGCCTGTTCTCTCTTTCTGAAGTAAAAAGAAAACAAATAACGCCTAGAAAATGTGGCAACTTTGCCATAGAGAGGAGGGTGTTTTACCTCATTTTCAACAGCATTCAACTCTTTATCAGATGACAATATTTTGAACTTGAATGAAGGCACTTGAAGAACACAGATTAATTGTCAATCAAATATTTGGCTTTTCTTTAAAATGAAAAAAAGCATTCCCGGAAAAGAAGAATGAGCTGATTACCAGCATTTTCTCCATTTTCCCATAATTTTTACCAAAGCCCTATTCCTCAGAGTTGTTATAAAAGCTAGATCAGTTGTCACAAAATTAAGTCCCATCACCAAAAAGGGAAGGGATAAACCCAAAACATTTCTAATCCCAAAAAGTAATTTCATGGTGTAACACAATATCCTCTGAAAACAACTATTGTTATCTTGCAGTGGATCGTTTTTGAAAATATAGTGTCCAAAGGAGAAATTATTCAAATACTGATAAATTTATTCTCTTGCCAAAATTTTCAATATGTATTGACCTTTTCCCAAACAAGATTGATTCACCGATTATTTGGTCTTTAACGCTGTTTTCAACATCATTTCAGTTACATGTATATCACGGCGGCCAGTGCACCTGTCCATGCTTTCCTAGAGTCTCTTTTACCAGTATTCCGCACAATTTTCTTTCCAAGCCACTGGCTGCTTTCCCACATAACCATTGTCAAGACAATGGTCAGCGGTGGGAGAGGAATGAATCCTGTAACGATCACTATCATCAATACTCGAAAAGAAATTGGCCGAGCCACATGATCAAATCCACAACCCCCTGTTCTCAAGTCCTGCACGCTACTGACTGAGCTACCAGGGCTCAGCTTTACCAAAAAAGGATGGCTTTTGTAAACATTGTTGGAAAAGGGAAAAAACCATCATTTTGTCCTTTTTCAATAAATTTTTTCATCCCTATCAACAAATTTAAGCTTGTTTCACGTAACAAGTTAACACAGAGGGTGCACTTACATCTAACTTGCTGCCCTCAGTCTGTGAATGCAACACCTGTGACATGTCCATTTTCTTTGACTTGTCTTGAACCTGTAAGCAATAATGTCAAGAATGTTAACCCTTTACCAGCCCATCCCATATTTATTCTACCCTAAGAAGTCTTTTGAAAACAAAGTGAAAACTTTTTGTTCATTTCCATTCCCCAAATCAAACCATCTAATCCTTTGCCAAATAATCCCAAATTTTAAAGGGACTAACAATTTCTTTGACAATGAAATTCAAGTTTTTGTTATTTTTGTCTTTTTTGTCAACATCACAACCATGTGTCAACATTTAAAAACAGAAAACATAAGAAAAAGAATTTTTGAGAGTGAAACAAACACTTTCCATCCTTAAGTCAAAGCTAATCCTGTCCTGTAAACAGGGCATGTCTTCCTTTGTGAGCACCTGCATATATGTATCACACGTTCATACTAGGGTCATTAGCATTTGTTGCATGCTCTCCCAGGTTTAACCATTTGCTGTCTTATCCGAGTCATTTAATCCATAAATGAATTGTTTAGTCTAGATAATATGCTTGACAAGCTAGAATGATAGGCTGAAACATTAGATGTTGTAAAATTTAGTTCTATTCCTGCATACATAATGTAACAAATACCTGTCCTACCAATGCACACTTGTACTCGTAACAGTGTCTATTTGCAGCAATAGCATACATCATGCAGTGTTTATCTGACCTGTTTATATGGACACAGTTTGGCCAGCTGTAGGTTGACATTAAATTTTAGCCATTCTGTGTTTTATGGAATTTATATGCAAGTGCACAAAGGTTAACATGATTTTCATCAGTAAGTAGCATTTTCCGCGCAAACAAATTTCCTTGGTCATGACTTTGTTTACCCATGCCTGAAAAAACATGGAAATCATCTTAAAACAGATTTATACTGTTAGCTAGATAGGAAAATAGAAAGAAATTCCTGTGAAAGTGATAAATTCTTTTTGCTTTCGAGCCTTGCTCTTTCACAGACTGCTCTCATAATACCCTTTATTACATATGGTACTATCAATAGTAATACTTCCTACTGAAAATGGTGTAATATATGTGTGGTCATTTTTGTGGATCTTTATGTCATGCGAGGGCAGATATGACCGGGTAACAGGCTAATACCTGATACCCTGCCCGTTGACGAGATATACTCCTCAAAATAAGTTAAGGACAACATTTTTTGACTCACTTGCCTGAAATACTGCAGATATTAGAATTTTTTCTTGCACTGGAATCTATACTAATGTAGCAATCTTTACTAACTACAGGTAGAACATGTTTATTGTGACATGCCTGCGCAGGTTGATCAGGTATATTTTTTTTCATATATATACTGATACCCTGCATTCATCCGAAGTTTTTGTGTCCTTCATTGTAAAGCAGATTTGCTGTAGAGCTTCCATCAGACATCTCTATAATTTTCTGTAGGGATCTTGAGCTATTTTTTACATTAATTTTGCCACTATGAAGGTATTCGCCAGTCGAGGACATGGAGCAAGTCAACCAGACTGACACAATGTGACGTTGCACGTCAGTATCACATAAGCCATACTTTCATCGATCACTGGCTTTGTCACTGAATGTCCTAGTAGTGGTCGTCCGAGACAAATAACACAGTGACGACCAGTATATTGTCACAATAGTTCAAATCTGCAAAAGTGCTAAATACAGACTTTAGGAGAGCATCTGGTGTGTGCATTTGTGAACAGACAATCCAGAACAGACCCTATGATGCTTATAGACCTGTTGTCAATCTGCCTTTGACCCCAGCACACAAGAGACAGATGAATCAAAATTTGGTGAGGATTTTAATGCAGAAGAAGACGAGTATGGACGTCTATGGACAGAAAAAAATGAAAGATTCAAGGACTGTTGCATAGTGGAAAGTGACCATTTCTAAGACCCCTCAATGCTCGTTTGGGGAGATGTGTCTTATGACCGCTCTGCTGATCTCTTCCCTTTGATCTCCTCCCTGACTGGTAATTAAGAACCTCATGAGGACGGAGATGCACAGATCAACAGTGTAAAAATTAATTTTGTGTTTGTATAACACATTTAAAAGACCTGAGACTCTCACTAAGAGCTTAATTTTTCATCGGGGGTCCCACGTAGCTCAGTGGTGAAGTGTGAGACTCCTAACCTGGAGGCCCCAGGTTCGAGCCGCACTGGATCCACTGGATTTTTCGTGGGAGTGTCCTTGGACAAGACACACTAGAGCCCTAGCCTAGTACTGGTTAAACCCAGGAAATACATGAATATGTGAGCTGTCGCCGTGATATGACTGAAATAATGTTGAAAACAGCCCAAAACACCATTCAATCAATCAATCAATCAATCTTCCTTTTTTTCCATCACTCTATAATTGTATCTTTTATTGTTAAAATAACAGATCACCACCTGTTTCAAAGGTATGCTACGGTGTACCAGTCATTGACAATGGGGTCTGACAAGCGCATACTACTGGGACGATATTTTGATATTCGTGCATTCTTACGCGGACATTATGGGCGAATATTTTTTTTTTTTATGGATGGTCATCCAATACCTGGAAAGCAAGGGAATGGAGCAAATGGACTGCCCTGCTTGATCACCAGACTTCAATCAGATCAAACACGTGTGTGACACTCTTCAAAGACAATAAACTTGTGCAAGGCCAGTTTAGCCAAAGACCTGTGAAGACCTTATAACTGTCTTGAGGGAAGAGTAGGAAGAATGCCTCATGCATGTGTCCACAAGATGATTAGGAGTTTCAAATCCACAAGCTCATACAAGCTCATGGCAGGCATACCAGGTACTAAAGTTTGTAAAGGGTTGACATTATTGTGAGGCAATGATTGAATCACAAAAACAGCAAAGACATGACAAATTTATTGAGAAAGACGTACTAATTTCATCCTGTGAGCTGTTGGAACAGAGCCTGATAAACTTTCCCAATCCAAGACACCAGACACCAACCATCTATTCTATTTACCATGTTTCTCATTTATAATCCATATCAAACTAAATTGAATATTTGGCCCCAAATAAAAAACACAGGTATCAACATTTTTTATTAGCACTGAATGAAGATGAAGAACTATTTAATTGTAAAGTCCTCATACTGTATATGCAGCTGGGTTAATATTTACATCATGAATGATGTATATTATATTTCATGTGTCTATTTTTAGAAATGTTATGGGTAAAGAAATGTCGTAATTTAAGCCGGGGGAAATTATTTCCCCATCACAGTGAATATTTTCCTCCTGCCGAAAATCTGGAACTACTTTTTTAAGTTTTTAAGTTTTAAAAGTGGCATTTGTTGACAAAATAATCAGAGGAAATATAATATATAATTTATTTCATCAGCTTGCGGTTAATATGGGGAAATATTTGCCGAAAAAGGGAAAGGTATGCGAAAATAACGAGTGCCTTCCCCATATTAACCACAAGCTGATGAAATAAACTCTATATAATAACGTAAAGAACAATGAATGTGATGTTGACCCCCCCCCTCCGAAAAATAGAACGAAGACATTTTTTTTTAAGTGTTTTAACATATAAGAAAATGAAAAAGTCAAGCAAATGATCCATGAATGTAATAAACAGGTTATCACACAGCTGATGAGGGCCTGAGAGTGATATTGGCCCATCACCCCGAAATCTGCCCTCGGGCTAAGGCCTCTGGACATATATCAAGATGGCGGGCTGATCAGCTGTGTAATAACCTCTACTTACCAAAACAAAATATTGTTATATTGTCAATTTCAAAAACTAACTTTCATTTTTCATTTTAGCTATGTGGTTATCAGTCTTTTCACCTCTTTACCAAAATTTCGACTTGATCAAATTGAAAGCATTTGCATACGACAAATTAATTGAAGTTAATGGTGACTTCTGTCTTTCATTGGAAAGAAAACTTTGTGAGAAAAGGAGAAAATGCTGGTTACCAGCATTTCCTCCTTTTCCCACACTGTTTTCAAAATTCCTCACCCTCATAGTCAAGATTATGTGATAAAGCATTAACAATCCTGACAAGGCTATTGAAAACAGTGTGGGGAAGGAGAAAACTGTGGGAGGCAGCTTTTTCTCCATTTCCAACAATGTTTCCTATCCTTTCAAAAGCAAATTCTATCATTTGGGTCAAACCTAATCTGTTGTCTGCAAAAGCTTTTGATTTGGTTGACTGTAAATTTTGCCATTTAGTATAGATGTAAGACACATGTACTGTGTTATGTAAAAATTTGAACAAGTCTTAAAAATATTTTTGTTTGGTATAGAGTTAACAAGATGTGTCACTGCAAAGTGACTGATTCCCCCCGACAATAATATAACCTTTTCCTATGAGATGTGAACATGAACACTGACTATGGACACAACTCTTGCCATGACCTTGACCTTTGACCTACAGACAAGTCTTGCACAATAAACATCATTTAATATGTGTTATACAATTCTATTAAGTTATACTAATATTCATGGCACACTAACCCCCCACCCCCTACCCCCCAAAAAAACACACACACATGACCTTGCTGTGACCTTAACCTTTAACCCATTGGCATCACTCATGTGCATGACATATTGTCAGTATGTGGTTAACATTTGTGCAAAGTTATTTTGAAATAAAGAGACAGTAAAAAGAGTTATAGCTTGGACACAAAAATAGACACTTGATCTTGACTATTGACCTACAGACATGGTTCTTAGGCTCAACATATCATCTTTATGTAGTTGACCATTTTGCAGATATATTAAAATACATTCATAATTGGAAAAGATACAGGTCATATACTTGCTGTGACCTTGACCTGTAACCTACAGAGATATGACTATTGCGCATGACACATTGTCTGCATGTGATTAACATTTGTGCAAAGTAATATGAAATAGGAAAACAAAAGGGCCATTGGCACTAAAGCGCTCACCTCAGTAAAGTAATCTATGGTCGATAAAACTGAAGAGATCCTGGTTTAAATGATGTAAAACAAATGAGTGTAACTGACAAACTTCATAATTCCATCTAACCCGATTTCAAAAAGTTTTCGAGAAATCATCAAGACAAACATTCTGACAAGTTTCATGAGTATCAAGCTGGAAAAGTGGCATCTACGATGCACACAAGTTTTTTCTAAGATTTAGCACTGTGATCTACTATTTGACCCTATGTGACCCAATTTCTAACATATCCAAGAAATCATCAAGACAAACATTCTGATAATGTTTCATAAGTATCAGGCTGCAAATGTATCCTCTACAGTATACACCCGTTTTTTTCAAAGATTTGGCCAAGTGACCTACTTTTTGACTAAACATGACAAAATTTCAAGCTTGTCCAAGATATCATCAAGACAAACATTCTGACCTAATTTCATAAGTATCTGACTAAAAATGTGGCCTATAGAGTGCACATAATGTTTTTCCAAGTTCTGACCCTGTGACCTACTTTTTGACCCAACATGGCCCAATTTAAGACTTGTTCGAGACACCATCAAGACAAACATTCTAACCATTTTTCACGAGTACTAGGCTGAAAATGTGGCCTCCTCTGAGCTCACAAGTTTTTTCTAAGATTTGGCCAATTGACATACTTTTTGACCCAATATGACCCAATTTCAACCTTGTAAAAGATATTATCAAGACAAACAATCTGACCCAGTTTCAAATGTATCAGGCTGAAAATGTGGTCTCTAGAGTACACAGCAGGGTTTTCTAAAATTTGGCCAGTGACCTATTCTTTGATCTTATATGACCTATTTTCAAAGTTGTCCAAGGTACATCACGACAAACATTTTGGCCAAGTTTTATGAGTACCAGGCTGAAAATGGGACCTCAAGAGGCACACAAGGTTTTTCTAAGATTTGACCCAGTTACCTACTTTTTGACCAAACATGACCCAATTTCAAACTTGTCTAAGTTATCATCAAGACAAACATTCTGATTTATTTTCATAAGTATCTGGCTGAAAATGTGGCCTCTAGAGTGCACACAAGGTTTTTTTTAAATAATCTGACCCTTTTACCTACTTTTTACCCAAACATGACCTACTTTCAAACTTGTCCGAGATAGTTTTGAGACAAAAGTTCTAGCCTATCCAAGAGTACTAGGCTAAAAATGTTGCCTCCTTAGTGCACACATTTTTTCTAAGATTTGGCCCAGCCACCTGCATTTGGATTCAACATGACCCATTTTCAAACTTGTCTAGATATCATCAAGACAAACAATCTGACCTAGTTTTATAAGTATCAGGCTGAAAATGTGGCCTCTAGAGTACACAGAAGAGTTTTTAAGATTTGACATTGTGACCTACTTTTTGATCCAATGTGACCCTAATTTGAACTTGTCCAAGATATTAACAAGACAAACATTTTGACCAAGTTTCATGATTATCAGGCTGAAAATTTGACCTCTAGAGTGCACACAAGGTTTTTCTAAGATTCAGCTCAGTAATCTACTTTTTGACCCAATGTCACCAAATTTCAGACTTGTCCAAGATATCATCAAGACAAACATTCTGACCTAATTTTATGAGTATCAGGCTGAATATGTGGCCTCTAGAGTGCACAAAAGGTTTTTCTAATATTTAGCCCAGTGACCTACTTTTTGACCCGATTTCAAACTCGTTTAATATCAAGACAAACATTCTGACCAAGTTTCAAGAGTATCAGGCTGAAAATGTGGCCTCAGTGTGCACACAAGGTTTTTCTAACATATACCCCAGTGACCTACTTTTTGACCCAACATGATGCAATTTTGAACATGTCTAAGATTTCATCAAGAAAAACATTCTGACCAAGTTTCATGAGTATCTGACTAAAAATGTGGCCTCTAGAGTGCACACAAGGTAAATGCTAACGACTTCAAGACAGATGACGCATGAGGGAAGCTGGACACAGCACGATCACAAATGCTCACATTCAGTACTTCAGGCTCAGGTGAGCTAAAAAGTTATGACCAGGACACAAACACCGACAGACAGATGGACAGACGGATGGACAGACAGTTTTTGGGGGCATTAAAAGCAGTTACAAACAACTACTTTTATATTTTGATTGCAGAACATCTTCCGTTCGTGTGTATGTTTTTATCATTATTTCGCAACCAGCTAAAGAAATCTTTTGAAAAAATATGGTGGAAAAAAGGTGAAATTTTTGTACAAGTATCTAGGAACTTTTCCATGCACAATGTTTTTAAATTAAGAAATAATTTTCTTTCTATCATGGTTTATCATTCAATAAACCACTGTTCTGAAATATGAGGCACAATAAATAATTAACCAGGGCTATAGCCCGAGTGTTTTATTCATTGCACCTCATAACTCACAACATGGTCTATTGCATGATAAACCATGATAGAAAGAAGATTATTTTGATTCTAACATGACCAACTCTTAATCAAAGGAAAAAAAGTTACTTAGTGTAAAAACACGGATGCAGACTATATTCCCTTTAATAAACCACCACTCTTCCACTTACTTACCAAAACAAAACCCCACTGCCCAGTCAGTAAATATGAAAAGAATAAAAATTTCAATTACACCTTAGGCATCAAACACAACTTAAAAAAAAAAACATTTTACTATTTCATTTTCTCCCTTTCAAATGACAAGGAAGAATGAATGTATTGTCAAGCATTAGAGTCGCAGTTGCTTCAATTGCTCAGAATATTACTCCTCCCACTCCCAATCCTATTTCCAACACAACACCCGTCAATTTTGAACTAACCTTCAACTTGGAAAGACACTTGATTACCATATGTTTACTGATAACTTTTCAAATAGTTCCATAGTTGTCAATTTTTATGAAAAACAGTTAATATCAGTAGTGGTGGGCCGATGATCGACCATAGTCGAAAGTCAGTTAGTGTAAACTATATGTTTACTGATATGTTTACTGATAACTTTTCAAATAGTTCCATAGTTGTCAATTTTTATCAAAAACAATTAATATCAGTAGTGGTGGGCCGATGATCGAGTATAGTCGAAAGTCAGTTGGTGTTGGTTTCTGATCGCGATAATCGATTGAGAAATCCTGGAATGGATTGTAGTCGGTACCGGAACTCACTCGGTCCCCAACGTGAATACTGGTTTTTAGCGCTTGGTTTTGCAACTAATATTAATCACACTCTTGGATTCAACATGGTGGATAACAAACACGAAAATTGGCCAGAAAAATGAGTAAGAAATTTCTGTACATGGTTGTCTTGACAAAACTTGACAACTTGGCAAGCCTCTTATTTGACCCCTGACCCCTGGTTTTGATGCTTGGAAATTTGGAATGACCCGTCTTTGACCCTCAACAATATCTGCCTAAATGTCAATCTGACGCAGGAAATTATCGTCTAAAGCTTCATATAACTTGGCTCGTATGCATCCAGCAGAAATATGGGCTTTACATGATCAGTATCAAATGCGAAGGCCACGCGTGGCTCTGTATATCACAGCTAATGAAGCTGGCGTGTCCTTTATGAAAACCTAATGAAGGTGTTAACCCTCTTATCTAGTGTAAAGTTACCTGCTATTCAAAATGACAAACTCATGTCAAATCATGCGGTAATACTTCTCCAAAAATTAACTGACATGAAAAATAGATCACAAAAAAAGTGAAAACCCATGACACTACAATGATCAGTGTGGCATTGTCTGATCAGAGGCACTTCAAACTATCTTCTCATCTTTAATAAAGAATTTAAACAGTGAATTTACACAAATCTCTGAATAAAACAATAAGTGATAGCTAAAATTCTGTTCATGAGTGCAAAAAATTGTTGTTTTATGAAATGAAAATTTAGATCTATAACAGACAGGGCGCAAAGAATTTAATGGTATTGTATTTCCTTTGATTTTTAAAGTACAAAACATAACATCTTTATAAACTTAATACCATGTAGACAAATTGTCACAGTATTTAAAGCAAAAAGGCATTCTCAGTTAAATGGAGAAACCGATTGTACAACCGATAGCTGGTTGGTTTGCTCTTCCAATTATAAAGCGATAATTGATTGTGATTTTAAACCGATTGCCCAACACTAAATATCAGTAAATCCTTGACGACTTTCCTTCCTCATCGGTCAAGGAGCGGAAAATGACGATTTGTTTACCCCAAGTGGCTTTCACTGATAAAATATCAGAGGGTGAAGACATGGAACAGCCATAGGCGACTTACTTTATACAGAATAACGTCACTCTATATAAAATGACATAGACTTTACCACGCTTTCGTTGCAGTGTGTTTACGGAGTCAAATACATGTGTCATGTTAGAATAAGATTTAAGACAGTAAGTCTGAATATATTACATAAAAATTTTAACTGAAAAGGAAAGAAGATATATGATAACTAGATCTATTTCAAAACTATCTTGGCTGAAATATTGCACATATAAGATAAGAGTGTTAGCCCTTTATCCCCTGTTTTAACAACCCTAAAGAAAATAGCCTATGAAACCGTGAGGAAAAATGCTGGTAATCAGAATTTTATCCATTCCTCTCAATGTTTTACATCCTGTTATAGAACTTCAATTCATTTGTATCAATTTCTAAATTGTTGTCTGGAGATTACTTCAATCCATGATTTGTCATTTGGGATAGGGTTAAAGTCTGATCTTAACCTACACCCTTAACATGAGTATGTATTGTTCTGTTCATGCCAATTTTCATTTCTTTTACAATATTACACAATGATTTACTTATTTTCTATCTCTTTCCTGTACTGTATCAGAAAGTAACTCTGCCACTTAAAACTTTATCCACTTTTACTATCTTATTCTTATGATATTGTACTTACATGCGGTAATTCTTCGAAAGACACCATCTTTCTATGTACAAGAAAACAATCCTCTTGTGAAGCATCAGCTTCTTCAAGCATATTAGTCATTTCAAATCTCTTCTCTCTTTCAATTATAAGATCCTCAGCACTACAGTCAATTTGGGAACTCAATTCTCTACAGTGCATTTTTAGTTCTTCAGTATCTTCATTTTGTCTATGAAGTCTATTTAACAGGTCAAATTTCTCTTCTGAGAGTGAAGACTTTTCCTGTTCTATTTGCTCCTTTTCCTCCATTTCCTCATCACATTCTCTCTGAGATTTTTCTAACTCTACTTTCAGTGTTCTAATCTCAAGTTCTTTCGCTTCCATGCTACGAGATAATTCTATGTTATGCTGTGTAAATTCTATTTCAATCATTTCCTTTTCAGACTTTAGCTTATCATAATTAGCTCCTGATACATCTGCTGATTCCTTTGGGTTATTTAATTCCATCTTCAATTTCTCTATTGATTCTTTCATGACTTCAATAGCTTTTTCATTTTCAACCAATTTTAATTTCTGAGATTCATACTGAGTACTCAAATTCCCATATTTTTCCTCCAGCATTCCAAAATTTGCAGCTTTTTCTACAAGATCTACCTGCAGTTGTTTCTTTTCTTTGGCACTATCCTGAAGACACGATTTCAATTCCTTTATAGTTTCTTGACTTTCAAGGTTTTCATTTTCCTTCACAGATGTCTTCTCTATCAAGTCTGAGAGGGTCCTTTTGAAATTATGAACTTGGAGTAATAGCTGGAATAATACTGCCTTTTCTGACACAGACTGATCTTGAATTTCTATAATTGCAGACTGCAGAATAGCTACCTGCTCTTCTTTTTCATCCATTTCTCTCTTTGACAGCTCAAGAACTTCATGTAATCCATCATTAACAAGCTGTAACTCTCTAAGACTCTCCGCACACAGCTCAAGAGAGTTTTCTCTTTCAGTCAATTTTTCATGAAGATCCTTTGAATCTGCACTAACAGTGTTGAATTTTGATTCCATAGAGATTAACATCTTTGTTATCAACTGATTTACCTCCTCTTTCCTGTCAACTTCATTTAGTAATTGTTCAATTTCTTCTTCAAGAGCATCAATATGAGGAGATGATGCAGACTGACTGTCATATAGAGTATTTTCAAATTGGAGATGTGATTGTTTATAAATTTCTAATTTTGTCACTTCATCTTGCAATTCCTCAATCTGAGCATTCAAAACATCTTTTTCTGTTTCCAAAGCAACGATTTTTTCCAAGGATTTCAATTCTGCATTTCCAAGTTGTACTTGCATTATCTGGCATTCTTTTCTTCGTGTTTCTATTTCTTCATTTAAAGATTTATTTTTCTCAATTGTCACTTCTAATTTCATAGCACAATTCTCAAAGATTTCCAACTGTTGTTTAAATTTTACCTGCGATTCTTCCTTCTCTTTTTTATGTATATCTTCAATACTTTGCTTCTCTACAAGGGTATCTTCCAGTTTTTTGTGTGTATTTCTGTACTCTTCTTGAACCGTTCTATAATTATCATTCAGCATAACATTTTGTTTATCAAGATCAAATAACTTTTTGTCCTTCTCTTGCAGCAATTTGTCACACTGCTTGTTATATCTTTCTTTCTCTTCACACTTGACTTTGAACTCATTCACCCATTGAAATAGCTCGAAAAGCTGTTTTTCTATTTCAGCTTTCTCATTTGATATTCCATCAATTTCCTGTAATAATGTATCTCTTTTTCCGTATTCTGATGCTAATTTACCATTTAAACAAACATTTTCACTTCTGATGCTATCAGTCTCTTTTGCAAGATCAGTAATTTGTTGTTGTAACATAGCTATCTGTGTTTTAAATGCCGAATTCAATTCCTGATTTTCTAATTCTTTTTGCATTATCAAGTCTTTCCTTTCTTTATGTTCCTTTACTGCTTCAATTAACTCAAGTTGCACTCTTTCCAAATGTGCTTTGCTATTCTCTAGTTCTGTTTTGAGCATAGCATTTTCTTTTTGTAAGGATTGTATATCATTTGCGTATCTATCTAAAATTTGTTTCAAATCTGTCTCTTTGACATCAGCTTCATCAAGTCGCTCCTCCAATCTTGTTACCGTTTCTTCACAAGCACTTGTATCTACTTTCATCTTCTGAATTACCTCAGAAAATGAATATTTCTCTTCTGATAATTTATCTATTTCATCTCTAAGAAGGTCTAATTGCAAATCTTTCTCTTTAATTTGATTGTATAAGTCCTTACTGATGCATTTTGAATTGGACAAACTTTCTTGTAAATCAGAAACTTGCATACTTGATACCTCAGCTTCACTTTCCAACTGTTTTATTTTAGCATTGCTCAATTCAAGCTTTTCTCTCAAGTCAGATTCCATTTCTTGTGCAACCAAGAGATTTCTGTCTAGTGTTTCTTTGTCTAAAGTGACGGTAGTCAATTCAGAATCTTTTGATTCTACTTTTGCTTGTAGCTGTGATGATTTTTCTTCGCACAGATATAATGCATTTAAACTTTTCTCCAATTCCTGATCACATTTTGAGCATCTTAGTAACAAATCTTGTTTTTCCAGAGAAAGGGATTCAAGTTGGCAATTTTTATCACTTAAAGTCTTTTCAAGGTCTGTTGAAGAGATTTGTAATTCCTCATAATCATTATTGAGAATCCTGTATCTTTCCTGCTCAGATCCAAGTCTGGCAGATGTTTCCTCCAAGTTTTGTTTTAATGAACTCAGTCTGTTTTCCAGCTCGTCTCTTGAAGCTTCTGTGTTCCTTAAATTTGATAAAGCATCTGCTAACTTTGACTGAAGCGTGTTTCTTTGAGTATTACACACTTCCATCTGACTAACAAGTTCATTGACATTTTCAGACAGTAACTCAATTTTCAAATCTCTCTGCTCCTTCACCTTACGCAGATTACCGTCTAACTCTTGCACGTTATTGATAAGATTACTGATTTCATTATCTTTTTCTATAATTATTTGATTCAAACCTTTTATCATCTCATTTTGTTTCTCAAATTCAAGTAATCCATTACTTTTTTCATCTTCCATCCTTTCAATATCCTGCTCTTTAGATGACAATTCTGTGGTGAGAACATTGATCTTTGCTGTAATGTTTTCAATACTGCCTTTTAAATCCTTATTTTCCTCCTCTAAACCATATTTCTGATTCTGTAGTTCACTAATTGTAAGGCTTAAGTCTTTACATTGTTTAGCTGTAACTTCAGCTGTATCTTTCAAATCATCGATTTCTTCCAACTGTTTTTGTATTTGTAGTTCACTTTCAGCAACTTTCTTTTCAAACTCTAATTTAACACTAAGCACAGAGTTATAATCTGATATTTTTTGTTCAAGTTCTAAGTTAACTGAAGACAGTTCTCTCTTACATGTGCTCAACTCTAAATCAAGTTTCTGCTTTCCCAATTTCAGTTCTTCTAACTTACCCAATGCTTCCTCAACTTCTAATTCAAGTCTTCTCTTACTATCTTTCAGAGAATCTATCTCAACACAAGCATTACCATACTTTTCCTCAGCAACTCCTAACTTTTTCTTGAAATCATCTTTTACAGATAGTTCTTTCTTCAGTTGTTCTTCCTTTTCAGCAAAACAAATTTCCTTGCTACTCTTTAAAGCAATCAAATCTGTCAGTTCTTTCTCTTTTATCATTAAAGTCTGCTGATATGATTCAACTTTGGCATTTTTGTATCCTAATTCATTTTCAGCCTGTTGTAATAAACTTTGCTTCTGCTCATATTCAAGATAAAGTGATTGATGGCCAACTTCTAAATCTGACAAAGTCTTTTGAAGTTCAGATATTTGTTTTTCTTTCAACTCTACATCAGCAAGAGCCTTTTCATAGTATTTCTTGATATAATCCAATTCAGATAATTTTTTTTCTGCCTTGTTTTCTAAACTCTCAATAACATTACTTGCAGACTGCAGACGATGCTGTAATTCATCTACGTGACCATTCATCTCGTCAATGTTTTCAGAAAGTTTTGAATTCTCATCTCTCAACTCATGTGCAACTTTTGCTTTTTCCGAATACATCAGTTTAACCTGTTTGATTTCTTCCTCTAAATCATCCTTTTGATGGCGAAGTTGCTTGCAGTCAATCTGAAGGTGTCCCATTATAGCTTCTAATGAATGAATTTGTTCATCTTTAGTTAAAACGTGTGTATCTAACATTTCTAGTTTTACCAAAAGTATCTGCATGTTTTCTTCTTTCTGTAAACATTCATTTTCTCTTGCAATTTTCTCTTCACGGGTATTTTGTAGGTCTTTTCTTAATTCCCTTTCAAAAATTATAAAATCCTCTTCCACAATGTTTTTTTCCTCAAGTCTCTGTTCTGCTGTCTTTTCTGTTTCTTGTAATTCTGCTTTGACTGCTAAAAGTGATTGCTCTAACTCTGCTATAAAATTATCCTTTTCTTCACTTGATTTCTCAATAGCCTCACATTTTTCTGTCAACAAACTATGTTTTCCTTCCAGGTTGTTTTTCTCTTGCTCAACATCTGCTAAAGCGTACTGTGTCTTAGCAACCTGAGCATGCAGTTTGTTGCAATTCTCAACACTTGCTTTCTTTTCATCTGAAATTAAAGCTATTTCTTTTCTGATTATATCATTTTCATCCTCCAGATGACGAATTTGTACTTGCAAAATCTCATTCTTTTCTGTCAAATTTTTCAAATTCTCCTTAGTACTAGTCAAATTACAGTGTAATGTATCCACTTCAAGTATAAGATTTTTACATGTTTTCTCTTTCATTTCACTCTGTGTTTCAAGCTCTGATAGAGTATTATTTAAACGGGTTTCCTTGAAGAGTAAATCTGACCTCTGCTGTGTTAGGTTATGAACTTCTTCTTTCAACCTGCTATTCTCTTCTCTCATTGATTGCACCTGATTCTCACAATGACATACTGCTTTTGAAAATTCTTTATTTTCTTTTGATAAAGATTGTTCACTTTCCTTCAAAAGCTCATGCTCATGCTTAAGCAAATCATACTGCTGCACACATCTTGATCTATTTTCCTTTTCTTCTGATATTTCCTGAGATAATTCAGATATTTTTTGTCTCATAAGGCATGCCTCATCAGTCTGCTCTGTGACTTTATTCATCAGAAGTTTAATTTCATTTTCCAATGAAAATATTTTTTTCTTTGCTTGGTCATATTCTTGATTCATTCTATCTATCTCATTTGCATATCTATCTTCAATATCTACTATTCCCTTCTTATTTTCCTCTAAGTCTAGCTCTGATGCTTTCAAGGCAGCTTCAAACTTTTTCTTCTCCTCAACAAGACTTTTTTGCAATTCTTCAATTTGGGTTTCCTTTCTTGCTTCTAAACAACAATAATTTTCCAAAGCTGCTGTAAGTGAGCTTAATTTTTCTTTTAACTTAGCAATCTCCTGGCATTTATCTTCCAAACTAGTTTCCAATGAAAGTGTATTTTCTTTGTAAAGTGCTTCAAGCTCATTCAAATTATTCTTCTGATCAGATAATGTTTTCAAAAGCTGTGATTTCTCATCAGCAACTGCTTTTATCTGTGTTTCATTTTCTTTTAAACTTTGTTCAAGCTTTGCTTTATCACTTCCTAATTTTTTGATAACTGTGTTTTTGTTATCAATTTCTTTCCTTAGAAATTTCATTTTCATATCAAAAAAAGCACTATCTTGCTTTTGAAGTATCTTGATTTTGTTTAATGCAGATTCACAAGATATAAATTTTTCTACCGTATTTTCAATGTTCTCTTCAAGCTGCAGTATTTGACAGACAAACTTTTCAATTTCAGTACTTTTACTGCTAATGTCAGATTCATATGCACTTATCTGCTCTGCATGGTTTTTCTTTAACATGCCATTTTCATTTTGAATCATTACAATGCTTTCTGTTTTTTCTAGCACTAAATCTTCAAGTTCAACAATTTTGTGTTTTGCATCTTGTAATTCTCTATTCAATCTATCCACTGTGCCTGTCAGGCAATCCAAGTCTGTATTTTTCACTTTCAACTGTTCTAAGGCAGAAGCCAATTCACCTTGTGCAAGATCTAATCTGACACTTTCTTCTTCTAATTTTTCTTGAAGTTTGTGCATCTTTTCCGTAGTCACTATTTTTTCCTCTTCAAGTTTCGTTTGCATCATTTTACAGTCTATGTAAGCCTCCTTTACTTGAGTCTCAAACTTATTAATTCTTTTATTGCAGTCAACATGAGCTTCTTTAAAAGTTGTGAATTCGCATTTCAAAGATTCCATAGAAGCTTCAAATCCTGACTTCTCTAAATCAAAACTACTTTTAAGACATTCATTTTCTGACCTACATTTTTTAAGTTCAGTTTCTAAAGAAGCTATTTTTGTATCTGATTCTAAAGAGTGTTTCCTAATTGAGTCACACTCATCAATAACACTTTCCATTTTCAATGAGGTGTCATTAAATTGTTTCAATATGTCTCTCTGTAACTCCTCTACAGCTGCCTTTTCACAATGCAAGGCGTCACATTCCATTTGAAATGAGACCAACTTTTGATAGAGATCATCATATTTCACTTTGAAATCAACAGTTTCTTGATTAGTTAAACTTAATACATTTTCAAGTTGAGACACTTGGTCCTTAAGGCATTTAGTTTCATTTCTAAATGATTTTTCATCATTTAATACTTTTTCAATCAATTGTTTAAAAACAGTAAAATCAGTTTCAAAATCATCTATCTCTGATGACCACTCCATACTTATCTTCCTCAATTCTACAGACTTCAAGTCTAATTCTGACACAGAATCACTATTCATGGAATAAAATTCATCAATCAGTCTAGCATTGCTTTCAGTATCACTTCTCAAGCATTTGATCAGTTGTTTTATGCCATTTTTTACAGTATTATATTTTTTGACACTGTTATCAATTGTCTTTGTAAGTGTAGCAATCTCTTGAACCTTTGCTTGCATTTCTTCTGCATGGTGACCTTCACATTTCTTCAGAAAAATTTCCTTTTGATCCAAGCTATTTTCTAGTTCTTTTTTCAAGTTCTTTTCACTAGATAAAGCTCTTTTCAACTCTTGTATCTCTTGACATTTGCTTTCTAAGTTCGTTGTATGGCAAACATTACCTTGCTCAAGCAATGCTTTTAGATTTGAAATTTCATTCACTAGCTGACTCTTCTCTGCATCTAATGAGCTTGCTTTAGAACTCTGGCACGAAAGTGAGACTTCCAGATCTCTAATTCTGTCTGACAATTTGATATTTTCTTTATCTTTGGAGTCAATGTCTTTCTGAAACAATTCCTTTTCTGCTTTGACAGACAAAAACTCAGATTGTACTTTAGTAAGTAAGTTTGCATAGTGCTCATTTTTTTGTTTCAGCTGACTTGATTCACTCTCATACATGTGTAGTATTTCACTATTTTTATGCGTTACTGTCTCGATATCTCTTTCTAGCTTTGTAATGGACCCAATCATAACTTCTTTTTCCTCAACAGAGTATTTGATTTTGTCTTCAAGAGAAGAATTCAGTTCACTCATATCTTTAATTTCAGATTCATATTTCTTAATCAATTGATTTAGTTCATATTTCAGCCTGTTAATTTCTTGTGTCTTTTCATCAATCAAAAGAGAATGCTGACATTTAAATTGTTCATGTGAATGACTCATCATCTTGAGCTCTTGTTCTTTACTTTGCAAATTGCTTTTTATCTCAGCTGATTTATTTCTCTCCTGCACTATCAATTTGTTAAGTGAACAAATTTCTTCGTCTCTTGACACTAAAATTTCCTTTTCATCTCTCAAACATATTTCACATTGACTTAATTTTTCAGACAATGAAAGCAATTTTAATTCTAATTCTTCTACTAAAGTAGCTTTTCTTTGAATGTCTTTATCCAAAGTTTCAATGAAATGTTTTTGCTTTGAATTTTCCTCTAATATTTCATCCAACCTTGTGAATAACCTTTCCTTTTCATTTTCAAGATCAGATATCTTTGACAAATATTCTTTTTTCCTAGCTTCTACAGAGTCAATATACTGTTGTTGTTTCAATGTCTTCGATTCAAAATTTTCCCTCTCAGTATACAAAACATTTATCTTTTCTTTCATATCATCTAGATCAGAAGTAAGGTTACTTTTATCTTCCTGAAGACTAGAATTACATTCTGACAGCTCGTGTATCTGTGAATTGAGTTTTCCTTCATTTTCAATTTTTTCCTTTGACAATTTATCCATCATTTCAATATAATTAGTGATTTCATCATTTTTTTCTTTTAACAATTCATCAGCTTCTAGGGAATGCTCATACTGTTCCTTAAGTTGTCTTTCCAAGTCTTTCTTCATTTTAGCATACTCATGTTCATTCTCCTGAAATATCTCAATTCTTGATTCCAGATCATTCACAATGTTTCCTAACTTTTTAAGATCCTGTGACAAGAAACCTCTCTCATTCTCAGATTCAGTCAATTGTCCTTCTACATTAACCTTTTCCTCTTTTACTTTGTCATATTTATTCTGAATTTCTGATACAGTACTTTGGAAAGAAATGTTTTTTTCATGCATAACATCACATTCACGCTGCTTTTCAGACAGTTGCTCATGCATCACATTACATTCATGTTGAATATCACTAACCTGTAAACTGAGAGTGTCTTTCTCCTCTTCCAGCTGTTTGTTCTGCCGTTGTAATTCAGCAAGTTGTATATCACTATTTGACTTCATTTCTTTTGTCTGAGCTAATTCCTCAAAACCTTTATTCAGTTCAAGATGAACATCATTCAATGCTGATTCATGAGTCTTCCTGAGAGAGCTAAAATCATCAGTTAGTTGTTGATAAGCAGTTTCCTTTTCCTGTAAACTTTGCAAGTAAATATCACACTGTTCCTCTAAACCATCTTTCAGATTCTGTAGTGTGCTTAACTGTTTTTTTAAATTTCTACAGGAGTCATGTAAGTGCTGAACATCCTCTGATTTTTCTATCACAGAACTATTAAGAGTATCAACCTCCTCAGATAGTGTTTTAACAACATGTTGTTGCTGATGACATTCATGGCACTTTTGATCAAATTCAATCTGAAGTTGTTTTACTTCCTCTTCTTTGGTAAATATTGAATTTTCCAATGTGTTCAACTGTTCATTCAACATTTCTTTGTCACTTCTTTCTTCATCCAATTTAGATTTTAGATGTTGTACTTCTGCTTCATATTCATCTATTCTAGATTCTGACCTAGTTAATTCATTTTTAATTGATTCAACATTTCCTGTCAATGTTGCCACTAAACTCTCCTTTTCATCAATGATTCTCTGTAGTTCAACCTGAATTGTACTTATTTCAGTATCTTTTTCTTTCATTGCTGAAACATTTCTTTCCTTTACTTCAGATATTTGCAAGTGTAAATCTTGAATAGTATTATCAAGGTCTGAATATTTCTCAGCCTTCAGTTTAAGTTCAGTAATGAGCTTCTCTTTCTCCAATTTCAAGTCAGAGCACTGATGTTCTAAATTTGAAATTTCATCCAACAAAGACTTCATTTTAGACTCAAACTCTTCTCCTTTAGCTGTTTGCCCTTCGTGTAAAATGTCTATTTCACGACTTTGTTGTTTGCACTGCAAATCTCTCTGTTCTAATGATGACCTTAACTCAGTTATGTTCAATGATAATTTCTCAACTTCCTTTTCATATCTACTTAATTTTTCTTCCTGTTCCATAGTGACATTCTTATATGACAGAAACAATTCTTTCATTTCTTTGAAGTCAAGTTTAAAATCAGAAACTTCTTTTGCATAACACTGTTTGATATGTACTAATGCTGACTTCAGCTCTTTTGTGTTCTTTTTCATATCAATGGTCTTACACAAGTAGTCTTGAATTGAAGCTTTTAAATCAGCATTGCATGAACTGAGTTCATTGATGTACTTCTTTGCGTAAGAGAGATCACAGCTATCTTGAATATCACAGTTCTCAAAGAGGAATGCACTTATATCACATTCTAATTTTTTAACATTTTTATTTAAAGATTCATTTGCACAAATTAATTCTTTAACTCTAAACTGCATGCCATCACGCAGCTCTGTCATTTGTAATATTTCTGATTTGAAAGCCTCTATCTCTTGATTTTTTGACTGAAGTTCCTGAGACAATTCTACAACCTTGACCTGTAGCTTGGAAGTGTCATCAAACAGTTTGTTTGAATCCTCTCCTGCCTGCCTTAATGACTCTTTTTGTACATCTGATTCACTTTTTAATACTGAAAGTTCTTGTTTCAATACACCAATGGATACTGTCTGTTGATCCTGAAATGAAATTGTTAACATGTACGCATGAGTTTGCATGGGAACAAATTCCACTTAAAATAATCTTATCAGATTCAAAGCACAAATACCCCGATTACTGAAACTGAAACCAGGAAAAAAGATCTATGTTTTGATCACAAAGAGTACACTCTCTTTTTTACACTACAAAATATGCAGTTAAGAAACACAATAAATATGTTCACTTTCACACTCAATCTTTCTATTACTTCCTAAGGCTTTTTTTATTTAGAAAAAAATTAAACGTTCAAAAAACATCCTTTGGACCTTAAAATTTCTTCTCTGTCACATCCTTTGCTGGAGATATTTTGTAACGTGCGTACTTATGGCTTGCCCATATAATGCCCATCACAAGTTAAGTATGTCGTAAAGACAATGCCAATAAAGATTTGTATGTAAAGAACAGGCTGTCTGATCTATAACCTACTCTGTTTTATACTTAGTGATATTGCAACCAAGAAGTTGTGCATTTACTATATTTGGGCCATTTTACACACTGAAAATATCCATTTTGTTCATATAGCACTCAATGGGTTACAGCAAAGTAAGTTTCAGTTGTAATAATTTTAGTGTGTGCAAAGTTTCTGATAGTTGTAAAGAAAAACAGTCCTTGTCTACTGAATAAACACTTAATGACTGATTCATTGAATGGTGTTTTACACTTTTCAGTTATATCATGGCCACAGCTCATATATTCATGGTATTTCCTGCGTATCACCAGTACTGTGCTAGGGCTCTGAAGTGTCTTGCCTAAGGACACTCCCATGAAAAACCCAGTGGATCCAGAGAGGGTCGAACCTGGTACCTCCAGGTCACCAGTCCTACACTTTACCACTGAGCCATGCAGGACCCTGAATCAATGCTTACACATCGACACATCTTTTGCATAAGCCTACACTAGTATATGTCTTGACTTTGCCTGATTTTTAAAGTATGGGATATGAAAAATTAGAACAGCAAACTTGAAAAAAAATCCTAGCATTGCACATGTAAATTACTAGCGAGCTTACTAATATGCAAATGGTCTTGTAGATAATTAGTCTAAAATTATTAAACCATCAAACTTTTAGTTTTACTTATCTTAAGTAATATGCCTTTCAATAGGAAAAATAAATTAAGAAGCCCTACTAAAAGTAGTCTGACTTGCAACTTCAATGTCTGATACTGCATGTATTTTTTTTTAAAAAATACTTTCAAATGCTTTCAATTTGGACAAGTCTAAAATTTTGTTGTCTAGTAAAGAATTAACCAGTCCTTTGCAATGTCAGGTGCAGTTTAACTTATTTGCAGCATATCAAAGCATGATAAATAGAGACTTTCTAACAATAATTTCTCTGGAAAGATCTTGAAAGATAATGATAAATGTTCTGTTATATATATAGTAGTATTCTTTTAGAAACTGTACCTGAGGAAATGATGAAAAAAGTCTGTGTGACTTGAAAATTATACATTAATGAATCTATTTTGGAGAAAAAAAGAAAACAACGAAAAAGGATGGGTTAGGAAAGGAATGAAATGCATGTGATTTAGGAATGAGGAAACAAAGTAAAATGACCCTGTTAGTATAACACTGTCATAAACTGCAACAATGGAAAATACAAATTACTTTCAAAGTTGACTGATTGTGTGGTGTTTAACACATTAACATTATTTCAGGTAAATCAAACCAGGCTACACAAAATCTTACTGCCGATTTATATAAGGCTTTTCCACAAATAGATTGAACCTTATCCAAATGACAAAATTTTAAACATTTCAAAAATGAGCAGATTTGCAGATGACAAAGTTGATATGTCTCAAATGATTGGATTCATCTTTGGAGGGTTAGAAAACATCATGAGAAAACATCATGGTTTCAAGCATTTTGTCCTTTTCCAGTGTTTTCAATTGCCTTATTCCTAGTACACGTATTTGTAATCAATTGATATGACTGAATTATTCCTAATTTGAAAAATGAAAATTTTTTGTGAATATACCACTGTAATTCTCTGCTTAAAAAGTATTGTACTGCATTGTACAGTATGAAGTGTTTCCATACAGAACAAAAAGCAATCAGTTTTTGCATGCTGTGCATTTATTAATGTAGCATCATATTTTTCCTTCCTCAGAAATGATACATAATTATTTACCATTAACCCATAGAGTGCCAAAAAAATCAACAGACATTTTCAGTATGGAAACAAGATCCAAATAATTGTAATTTGAAAGTTATTTTTGTCCAGAATATCTCACTTTAAAGGATATGGTCAGGCATGGGTTACGGAGATTTTAAGTCTGTTATAATGACATCCTAAAGAATTTGATATCAGTGAAAATTATTGTTTATGATTCAATAATGCCTCTATTTTCAATAGAAAATAAGTAATGAGTTACCTCCCTCTGGTCAGAATTTACCAAAACCCGTTAGAATAATTAGTTACAATGAACTTTAACAAATTATTTTCACCCAGTCAAAAGAATTTGAAATAATGCAATTCTTGCTAAAATATCCTTATCCTAACATACCAAACAGTGTATAGATCCATTGTTCTACCACAGTCAACTTGTAAAATCCAAAATTGAAGAGCATGCCTATGACAAAATAAAAACGCAGCCAGGATTTCAGAGACTCTTTATACAAAATTTCCTGAATGTACAACATGTAAAAACTTTGATTATTCCACATGTTTTGATATAATATACCTTTACTGCTTGTAAATCTTGAATTTCTTTCAGATGTTCAGCAACTTTGTTATTCATGGTTGAAATATCAGATTCAAGAGTTGACTTCTCTTCCTTGATCTGTGACAAGTTGCTTAATAATTCATTTATTTCTTCTTTCTGCTTCTTGCTAAGCTCACAACTCTCAACCAGTTCTTCATCAAGTTTGGTTACCTAGGTAAATCAAATTGATTTTGCTAAAAACCAAACTGTTCACAACAGTGCCTGTTCAACTCCCTACATTGAAGGCTCTTTGAAAACAATGTAACAACACTCTTTTACTCCAGTTATTCCCATACCATCCAAAACAATTATTTCACTTTCCTTTTAACCCTTTACCACATGAGCAAAATTAAGACTTGTCCTAACTGACAGCATTTGCCGCCCACAATTTCAATATGATTCAAATGACAGACTTTGTCTTTGATATGGTAGAAAACATTTTGGGAAAAGGAGAAAATGCTTGTAATCGACATTTTCTCCTTTTCTCACTATGTTTGCAAAAGGCTTTTTTCTCAGGATTGTTAAATGTTGGGATTGTGTGGTAAAGGGTTAATGTCTCTTGTTTGTGTGGCTAGTTTCTGGTATGTCTTAAAGCCTGTCTGGTTAACCTTTTTCATATAAATCCTGTGTTTTAATGACCTTAAGGAAGAATACTTTTACAAACAATGTTGAGCTGAGCCCCGGTAGTGCATTCGGTAGCATACAGGACTCAAGAACAGGGGGCCGCTGGTTCGATCCCCGGCTCTGCCAATTTCTTTCCGAGGATTGATGACAGTCATTGCAACAGGATTCATTCCTCTCTCATCGCTGATCATTGTTTCAGCGATAGTTATGTGGGACAGCAGCCAGAGGCTTGGAAAGAATATTGTGCGGAGTACTGGTCAAAGAAATTCCAGGAAAGCATGGATAGGTGCACTGGCCGCCACAATATAGCTGAAATAATGTTGAAAACGGCATTAAACATCATACAATCAATCAACAAATAATGTTGAGGTAGGAGATAGGACAAACTGCTGGTAACTAGCACTTTATTCCCACATTTTCTACCCTATCAGAGACAGGCTCTATCAATTGAGCCATAGTTTGTCATCTAAAAATTCTTTGAATTTGGACCAATCCAGAATTTTGCCATCTGCCAAAGAGTTAAGTAACTTTCAGATAATTTATGATACAAATAATAATGATCAGAAAGATGATGGCAAAAAAAGTTATAATTTAACATGACAAGTTCATTTTTTTAACCCTTTACCACACAAACCAGACTTTTAACAACCCTGAGAAAGAGGGCTTTCGAAAACATTGTGGGAAAAGGGGAAATGCTGGTAAACAGCATTTTCTCCTTTTCCCACAATGTTTTCTACCCTATCACAGAAAAATTGCACCATTTGAGCCACACTGAAATTGTCGTCTGCAAACGCTTTCAATTTGGACAAGGCTAAAATTTTGTCGTCTGGTAAAGGGTTAAACAACTGAACAACTGTACCATTTATGAAGGCAAAATCTTACAGGCACAAATTTGATTTAAATTGGTAATTGGATAGCAGTTATAAACTTGGTTCTTTCCAGCAGTAACTGATTGACCAAACGTCCATGATGGTCTTTAATTCTACTAAAAATTTGGCTTAGGTGACTAGATTTGTTACTGAAAAGGAAAGAAAACATTGCGAAAAAAAAAAATGCTGGTGTTAGCATTTTCTCCTTTACCCAGAATATCTAGAAAGTCTTCTTCTCGAGATCATTCAAATCCTGAGTTTAGATGATCTCCAGAAGAAGGCTTTCTAAATATTGTGGGTATAGGAGAAAATGCTAATACTGGCATATTTTCCTCAGGATTGTTTTGAAAAGGGCTAGCCAAGGACTTGAGATAAAGGGGTTGCTAGTTCGAATCGCCAGTTTGGCCAAGTTCTCTCCAAGGATTGATGAAAAGTCTCTGTGACAGGGTTCATTCCTCACTCACCCCTGATCACTGTTTCGATGATGGTTGTGTGGGAAAGCAGCCAGTGGCTTGGGAAGAATATTATGCGAAGTACTCTATGCGAAGAAGCTCTACTAAAGCTTGGAGAGGTGCAATGGCTGCTGAAATACAGCTGAAAAAATGTCGAAAAAGGCCTTAAACTGCACTGAATCTATCATTTGGGTTGCAACATTTTCTGAAGTTGTGTGCTGAAGATCCATCAAGACATATCTTACCAAACAATACCCTGTTTTATTGGTCTTGAAGAAAACAGCTTTTAAAAACATTGTGGGAAAAGGGTAACCAGACCTTACTCCTTTTCCAAACAATGTTTTTTGCTCTTTCAAAGACTAATTATTCCATGATTTGGACCTCAAATAACTCTGCCTAATGACAAAATTTAATACCTATTCAACTTGATAGGACAGGAAGACAACAATGCAAAATTCACCAAAAGGATCAGCTTTGTGTTTGAAATGGAAGAAAACGTTGAAAAAGGAAAAACTGCTAGTAACACCTTTTTCTTCTTTTTCCAGAATGTTTTCAAAAGCCATTTGAAAATGGTGTTAAGAATAGAGCAACCTAATGGGATTAGTGTATTATCGCCTTTCATTGCCAAAATCATATAGATTCGGCTAAGACTAGGATAATCCGTAATCAATGTGGGGACCCATCGGCCGATTGATAACGGATTATCCGAGTCTTAGCCGAATCCGTACATTTTTTCGACGATGAAAGGCGATGTTACAAGAATCCCATTTGGGGTGCCTATCCTTAACACATGGGATTATTTGACAAAGGGTTTGATTGTCATCTGCAAATGGTATCAATTTGGACAGGTTCACAAAATTTTGTTGTTTGAAATAGTTTTATTTGATTCAGCAACAGGCATCCATACCTTTCCAGTAAGCTGTTCAATTTCTTCCTGGTATGACAACAATTTCTTGTCTGCTCCAGTTGCAGTCTCCAACAAAAGGTCAACTTTTGAAACAAGCTTTTCTTTCTCTTGCCGTAAACCTGGAGATTAAAAGTTTGTTATACTTTGATCATTTGGTGTTTACAGCAATTTTCCAGGGAACTTCACTGTTTTATCTCCTTACCACACAATCCCGAGTTTTAAGGACCCCAAGAAAAGCTTTATAGACATTGTGGGAAAAGGAGAAAATGCTGGTAACCAGCATTTTCTTAATTATCAACAACATTTCCTACCGTTTCAAAGACAATTTTGCCCATTTGAATCACATTTAATTTATCCTCTGCAACTACTTCAGTTTACACAAGTTGAAAATTTTGTCATTTGCTATAGAGTTGAACATTGTTCCCCTAGAGACTACTTTTTCCACTTTTCTAAGGACCACTTTTGAAAACATTGTGGCAAAGAGAGAAACCACACATAATGAGCAACATGTCCTCTTGCCACAATGATGGAAAATACTGAATGGCCTGAAACCAAATCTACCCTAGAATACCAGCAGAGACTATATATGGCTTTTCCTCATAAAATGTTGTTGGTCTTAGACTAGTTTTTTCCTATGTTAACTTATTCCTAAACAAGAGGGACCCAGAAGCAATATCTCCTTCACCCACAATGTTTTAAAAATTGGTCTGCAGAAGGGTAATAGTTGTCGAGAAGTAATGTGCTGCATGCTTAGGTTATACATGTAGCTAAATCTCTGGGCAAGCATGCAATGCTGTATTTCACCTGCTATGCTTGCATTTACTTCTGAAAATTATACAAAACTACAGGAAAAGATCTTTATTTCCCCTTATACCACTGCAGAGTAATGAGATTTATCCTTTGTCCAAAACAGAACAAAACTGAATCAAATGATTCATTGTTTGCTAGAAATTTTTGATAGACAGCAAGTATAACATACTTTCAATTTGACAGTTGTAGTCTTTAATTTCACTATCCAACTCAATTTTTTCTGAAGCTAACTTTTCCATGAGCACCCTCTCCTTTTCAAGAGAATCTTTTGTAGTTTTCAGTTCGTCTTGCAAGCCAATATTCACTGACAGCTGTTCTTCAATTTGTTTTTCCTGTTCTTTAATTTTCTCCTCCAGTTCCCCACTAATATTTTCCTTCTGTAGAAATAAAGATTCTTTGTTATTTTGTGTTCAACATTATTTTCAACAGTTTTCAGACTTGTCCCACTCGAAAATATTTGCAGACAACACATTAACCCTTTACCACACAACAAAATGTTGGAGTTGACCAAACTGAAAGTAGTTGCAGACGACAAATTAAACGTAGCTCAAATGAAAATGTCTGTTTTTGATAGGGTAAAAAAACATTGAGGGAAAAGGAGAATATGCTGGTTACCACCATTTTCTCCTTCTCCCACAATGTTTTAAAAAGGCTTCTCTTTCAAGGTCATTGAAACTTGAGATTGTGTGGTAAAGAGTTAACTATTGTTAGGCTGATACAATTTCTCTTAGAAAAAATGGAACCGGGTGAGAAGGGGAGAAATGCTGGTTGCCAGCATTTTCTCCTTTTCCCACTATATTTTTAAAAGCCTCAGGGTTGTTAAAACACAGGACTATTTTGTAAATGTTTAAGGTTTGCTGGCAGCAGTCAGTGCGCCCTGCCATTCAATCCTACTGTTTCTCTTCCAGTACTATTTGCGGCATCCTCTTTAAGCCACTGGCTGATTTCCTTCATAACATAATTAAATACAGCATTCAAATGGGTAAGAAATATGAAATCTGTAACAAAGACAATGTGTTTAAACTTAGAAAGAATTCAGGCTGAGTAAAGACTCTTACTTATTAAAACTTTACATTGGATTATACTAACATAAAATAATTTCTATCTATATCATATCTTTTGTTTCAAAGTAGTAACTCAATAAACTTGGCTGTGGGCCGATACTTCATTTGCACTCCTTTTTCTCCCTTATACTTCTAATAAAATACTGAAAACCACTTTTTTTCCTTTTCTCCAAATGTTTCTCCTTTGTTTCTTTCATTAGGACTGGTAAATGATGTTTCCAGTCATAATGATAAACAAGAGCACTGCATGCAACGCTCAGCTGCAAGTGCTTGATTTTCAGTGAAAATTTTAAGTCCAAAAATGGGGTATAACTGTGTAAAAAATACTTTGATTTTTGCCTGCTCCTGTTGTATGAGTTCCCCTTTGTATAGTTAACAACTTGCCCACGTCTTAGAACAGAGATTGCCCAAGTCTGAAGTAAGTATATCTTAAGTAATAACAGAGATATTACAAACTATCAAAGTTTGTGCATGACGACACCAGGGCTATGACAATAACTCATCCTCTTCTTCAAGCTAAATAATAAGAAAACTGCATGCAGTTCAGAGAAAATCTTAAGTGGAAAAAGGGGCATAACTGTGTCAAAATAACCTGAGTTTTACCTGCCCATCTGCTATTGGTTCCCCTTTTGATAATTAATAAGTAGCTAAAATTTGAAATAGGACCTGTCAGAAATGGCATAGATATCAGAAAGTGTTCAAATTTTCTTAAGGCGATGACAACAACAGCAACATGGCTCTGACATTAGCTCTATAATTTTCTTCCAAAACAGCCAAACTAAAAATGAAGTCAAGCAAAAGGGATGTTTACAAACCTGATCTAGAGAGCTTTGCAAATCTTTTATTGTCTCAAGCAGAGCATTTTTCTCTGCCACAACAGAATCCTTTTCACTCTCAAGACCTCTCTTTTCAGTTTCTAGCCCTGTACACACATCTTCAAGTTCTGTCAGCTTCTTTGAGGTAGATTCTGAAAACAGTCCCAAGATAGAAATATGCATATGATCTGACATAAATTGGTATTTAAGATAAAATTCTATCAACTCCTTACCAGACAATGAAGTTTTAGACGAGTCAAAATTTAAAGCATTTGCAGACACCAACTTAAATATGGTTCAAATGATTTATCTGTGAAAAGGTAGCAAACATTGCGGGAAAAGAAGACAGTGCTGGTTACCAAAAATAAGAATAAGAATTGTCTCCATTTCTAATGAGTACCCACAACATACCTGTAGATTTTAGGACAGATATCATGCATGCTTTTAGGATTTGTATACCCCACCATATTTTGATCTCTGCATAGTCAAAAACTGTACTTGTAAATGAGCCATACTCTGTGAAAAGAGGACTTAATACATCTCCGAGATGCATTATACTACACAACTCATCACAGTATTATAGATCCATATAATTTATTTTGTATAACATCCGACTGAATCATTACGTAGAGTGGTCCTTGGACATACAGAAAGTTGACCAATAGCATAAAAGTTTCTGTCAAGGTCAGCCTGCGCAGTCTGCACAGGCTAACCTGGGTTGATACTTTTCGCAGTTGGATTATTTAAGCCCCTTATTCACAGAGCACAGCTCAAATGTATTACAATAAAGGTTTAGATGCATAGATCAAAACTTAGCTCATTCTTTGATTGATCCAATGCATTCATGTTTTAAAAATGCATTCTGAATGTTTCTTTTTACTGAAACTGAGTACATTTTCTCATACAAGGAGAAAATGTATGTCAGTGTCTAGAAATATAAATGTTATATACCAAAGATTTGAGGAAATTATCATTAAGAGACTTGCTGGGTCATCATGTTTTCTCTCAGCTGAGGAAAACAGTAATAAGCCTATAAAGACATACAGTAGCCATGAGCTATGCAGAACGTGGATATGCCAAGTTACACAAAATCAGTTATTTCAAAATGGAGTCTGTATATTTGAAATGCTTCAATTGAACTTAAAATATATGGTGTACAACTAGATGTCATAGGATCACATTGTGGTAGGTTTCACTGAACTTCCATAAAAGCTGTAATAGATAGCCACCCAAGAAATTGCAAACAGTAAGAAAAACAGACAACCAGGGATACAACAGACTGACATCACAGGATATAACATAATGCATAAGAAGTCTGATTGTTTAGGAAGTCTGTATTGAATTTGAAGTAAAAGTTTGTAAATAAGAGTGGATATATACCATAGAGGTTCTGAATTTCATCCATCCTTTCAACTTTCTGTTTCATTTCATCTCTTTCAGAAAGTATGGCTGCAATTTCTTTCCTGAGTGCCTCTATTTCCTCTGATTTGTTGCCCTTTTCAAAAAGAAAAAAGGGGGTGGGTTGAAAAAAATCATTACTAGTAATTTGAAGCATAATATAAGCAACACTTCCTTTCAAAAAGTACAACTAGTTTGTTGGAACCTGTTGCAGGTAAATTCCCAGTACATATGTGTTAATCTTTCATTATTTTGCAACTCAGTTCATGAAATATATCAGTTTCAAAACGCATTACACAGAATTCAACACATCTTCAATTTGAATTCATAAATCCTAGAAAGCACCCTGAAATCATAGGCTTAGTTGTGCAACGGGTCATCAGATGAAAATCAAAGTGAAATAAACATTCAAAAGTGGACACATTTCCATGATCAATTGTCAATCAGTTGAAAATTGTGAATGCAAATACATGTTTTACTTTGTAAAAGCAACTTTTTTTATTCACATTTAAGATCAAGGGACTGAACATCTCTCATGGAAATTATCTGTATAAATAGAAAGAATTTCTAGCAGACTCTTTGAGATAGTTTCGTCACTGATATTCACAGACAATGTTCTTTTTTGCAGGTAATAACAACAGCTAAAGAACAACATGTACTCTTATGCTGGAAACATCTCTAAGCTAGCTTGAACAACAACAATCCAATTTAAATAAATACCAAAATGCAATCAAAATAAGTACCTTTTTCAATTCAGCTACTTCTTTCTCTAGGCTCTTGACCTTTGCAGTTAGCTGGGCTTTCATTTTTAACATTTTGGCCTCACCTTTGGGTGGTTCTGCTGAACTTTCTCCTGTTTTTTTCTGTGTGAGAGCCATTTCTTCTTCTTTAGTGTTCAGTAGCTGTTGTAATCTCTGGTTCTCTTTTTCCATTTCTATCAACATTGAATTCAAACTGTCTGACTTCTGTTTCAGACATTCTAGCTCTTCAATTTCTCTTTCCTTTTCCCTCAAAGCAATTTGCAAAGTTTCCATCTTACTTTTCAGATCAGCTATTATGTCTTGACTTTCTTCTGATTCAACAGCACTACTTGATTCTGACTCTGGCTTACTAGAGGGTATGACACTTCCTGGTTTTGAAACCTGTTGATATCTCTCTTGTAAAACACTGTACTGTGATAGAGACTGATTATAAGCACCCTCCATCTGTGTAACAGTGGACTTCAGATTCTGAATCTGAAGTTCTTTCTCAGTCAATTCTGTTTCATGTTTTTCAACTAAGTCCCTAATTCTCTCTTCATATTTTCTCCTTGATTCAAGCCAATGTGTTTCCAAATCTACTTGATTAGCTTGAAACAACATCATCTGTTCCGACATTTCTTGTAACTTATCTTTAAAACTCTTCTGAATCTCTCTACTTTCATTAACTTCTTTCTCTTTGTGACTGGACTCCTTTTGCAGGACTTCTATCACTTTTATCTTCCCTTCTAGCACTTCATTAGTATCTTTCAATTTCTGCTCTAGCATCTGTATAACAGGATCTTGTAAATTCACTTCACCTTTGTTCATAATTTTTTGTATATCTCTCTCATGGCGCTGAATTAATTCTCTTAAGTCATTTTCGGACACTAATAACTCGCTTTCCTTGTCTGCTAGAGCTTTCTGAAGTTTAGACACAGTCTGCTCTTGTTCCTGTAGTGATTCCTCAAAATATTTCTGAGATTCAGTAAGACGTAGATTAAACCTGTCTCTTTCCAGTTTGAGGTCATGTTCAGCCTTTTCAACTGCCTCTCTCAGGTGACCCAGTGTCTCATCATTAGATTCTACTTTACCGGTAAGTTTCGAAATCAGCAAGGCTTGATCAGTGATGTTTTGGTCTTTCTCTCGGATGGTGGACTGCAGCAACTGAAACACACAAAAGTAAACTACCATTACTAACTTTCCTCTCCTAACTCTAGCTCTTTCCCTGCCAAGTAAACAAATTATCCTTTTTTTCCTGGTCTGAATGTACAGTTTGATCATTTACATCACTTTCATCATGCTTTCATCATTATTTAGTTATATCACTGTGTAGCTCATTTATTCATGTGTATCCCGTATTTTACAAGTACTAAGCTATGGCTCTGAGGTGTCTCATCAGAAGATACTTTCACAAGATATCCCAGCCCACCGAGTGATGACCAGACTTGGCCTTTAGGCTACACTTTCATTACAGAGCCATGCAGGACTCCAGTGATAAATTCAATCCCCATATATACACATGGGTATACATTTACATCTATATGTGGAATAGACCAGTATACTACATAACCATACCACACAAGTTGGATTATCCTCTTGCATGGATGTCGAAAAAGAAAAAAAATCTGACAATGATATCAATGCTTTTGCTACATTAAAAGCAACATAATCTTTGTAATGAAAAACTTCCTTAGATTGTGGTTAAGAAAATGCTATGATTAATCAATACTCTGCAACACCACAGCTTGGAAGATAGACAGCCTCATTCATGACTATATGGACTGATTAAATGAAATTGGATTAGTTTGTCACCAGACGAGAAAATTGTAGACATGTCTAAACTGAAAACATTTACAGATGGCAAATCAGGTGTAGCTTGAATATGGAATTATTTAGAAAGCAAATAAAACATAACGGGAAAAGGAGAAAATATCAGTATTTTCTACTTTTCCCATAATTTTTCTAAAAGCCAGGGGTGCTAAAACTTCTGATTGTTCGGTAGAGGGTTAATAAAATTTCGTTGTCCTACCTCAATTACTTTATCTCTTCCTCGAATAACCTCATTCTTCTCTCCAATAAATTCTTGTAAATCTATTAACTTTCTCTCCAGTTCAAGAATTTTGTTGTTCAGCTCAAGCAGATTCTTGTCTTTGTAAACTATCTGGGCATACATCTGGTGGACTCTAGCCTGTTAAAATACAGTATTAATATGTAGAATAATAAAAAAAAAAAAAACTAACCATAATTTGAATGAATATCAGTTGGGGATAATCATAATCATTGCAAAATGTATATTTGCTAATGTGAAAATCAGAACTGCTGCTGCAAAATTTTACAATCAGTCATCTATTTCCCAGCACTGACTGGTACATGGGAAAAATCAGAAATGCTGTTTCACTATTATCCACAATGCAAAAATATATGAGCCATGCTCTGGCAAAAGGAAACTTAGTGCATCACAAGCAAGACATCACATAATTGTGGATCCATAAAATCCATTTCAATCCAATTTGTCTAACAACCCACTGAATCATGAGGTAGACTGGTCTTCTAAGCTGCCCTATAGCAGCAGGTCAGCCTGCGCAGATCGTGCAGACTGACCTTGGTCGATACTTTCTGCAGATGCATTAAGTCCATTTTTCACAGAGCATGGCTCATATTATCTTACAGAAAAAGTAACAGTCATGTTGATATGATTAGTTCCAAGCAACAGAGCTGCTTAAATCGAAAAGAAAGGAGTGATTTGGTCAAAAATATTCTGAGGATTACCAGCCCCCCTGTATATAGGCTTCAATATTTAAAAACTACAAAAAGTCTTAATAAATATCCTCCGTAATGATAAAAGAATCAGAAAATCTCCAAGTTTTTGCACAATAACATGTGCAGAAGACAAAAGGACTAAGACAATACCTCACCATTTTCTACAAAAACGGCCAAGCTAGAAATGTAACAATGATTTCTTCACACAAAATGAGCCATGCTCTATGAGAAAGGAGCTTAATGTATCTGCAAAAAGTATTGACCCACGTCAGCCTGTACAGTCCGCACAGGCTGACATGGGCTTAAACTTTTAAAGATGCCCGTCTACAGCCGGTAAGCAAAAATGCTGTTAAATTTCAAACAATTTAGAATGGTACAGAAATCAGTCCTTTGTGTAAACATGGATAAATTACTGGCATATATGGTGTAATTGAAAAAAAAAGAAAACTGGCTGACATTCAAAGCTGTAAACAATGGCGGTGCGTCACGGAAATTTATCGTTGGTTTCCGCCTAGAGTCGGATACGGTGTAATTTGCATATAGGTCGCGACCTCCGTCTGAAAATCGAGGCTGCAACAGAGAAGCCTCCATTTTCCTTCGTTTACCTCATTAGACATAGGGCGAAGGTCAAATATAGTCACGTGACAGAATGCATGATCTTCATACGAATCTACCCAAGGGTATAACGGATATATCGAAATCTTCGATTCAAAAACCAGAAACGACGAGTCTGTTTACATGGAAGGCCGCAACTCAGCGAAATGCATTTTCTATCGACCGTAATCTAAGCAACCTTGCAACCGTCAGGCACAATATTTGGCATGAAGGTATAAGAATGACTATAGTTTGATAAAATAAAGACAAAATGAGTTAAAACTGGCTGAAAATGAGTATAAGGGCCTCGTTAACTGTTGGTCAATTTTCAACATGTCAAAGGACCAGTGTACCTCATGATTCAGCTGGTTGTTCAACAAAATGGATTTTATGGATCCACAATTACATAATGACTAACTTGTTACAATGTTTTAAGGATTATGCATTAAGCACCCTTTTGCCTGAGCATGGCTCAAATGTATCTAAATACCTCTGCGTCTGTAGCCTCCTCCACAGAACTGTGAGCATGGAGTTCCTCCATCAGTTTGTATTTATCCTCTAACTGTCTGGTTAAGGTCTGGATAACTTCCTCTCTCTCTGCTATTATCTTCTCCTTTACTTCTATTTGTTGATCTTTTAATATAATTGTTTCATCTTTTTCTCTCACTAGGCGATCAGACTCCTCCAATCTTTTCTTCAGTAACACTGTTTTGGCTCTGACAACCTTACCCTGACTTTCTTCCTCTCCCTCATTCTGCAGGTAAAGTGATGTTAATATAGTTGTTATTACACCGAGTATCAACAACAAAGGTTTTAGCAAATAAACTATGTTTTTAGACTTTAGCAGCTCCCTCATATTTGGTGGAATGATTGACTGAATGGTGTTTTATGCTGCTTTCATATCATTTCAGTTATTTCATAGCACAGCTTACTTACTCATGTGTGTTCTCAGTCTCATCAGTATAGGTAAGGGCTCTGATGTATCTTGCCCAATGACACCCCCACAAGAAACTCAATACCTCGAGAGAAGATTTAACTAGGGGCCTCAAGGATGCAAATTCTACACCCTCACCATCTAGCCACAAGGCCCAAAACGCCTATCTGGACCTCTGCTCCTATCATCTTGTCAGATTTCTGATTCTATGGTCATTCCTTAGAATGCTTAAAAACTGTTTTTGATTAAGATTAGATAGTATGAGCTGATGAAAGACAATAAACCCTTCACCACAAAATTCTGTGTTTTAACGACTCTGAATCCGAAGCCTTTTGAAAACACGGTGGGAAAAAGAGAAAATACTTGTAACCAGCATTTCTCCTTTTCAATCAATGTTTTCTACCCTTTCAAAGATAAATTCCATTATTTTACTTACATTTGTCGTCTGCAATTCCTTTCAATTTGGACAAGTCTGATATTTTGATATTTAGTAAAGAGTGAATTAACCCTTTACCACACGAATAATTTTAGACCTGTCCGAATTGAAAGCATTTGCAGAGAACAGTTTCAATGTGAATCATATTAAATTATTTTTCTCTGACAGGGTAGAAAACATTGTGGGAAAAGGAGAAAATGCTGGTTACCAGCATTTTCTCCTTTTCCCACAATATTTTCAAAAGCCTTCTCTATCAGGGGTGTCAAAAGTCGTCACTGTGTGGTAAAGGGTTAACAGTGAATTGGCTTAACTGTTTACCACATGTTCAAAGAGCATTTGCAGACAAAATTTTCAGTGTTACTCAAAAGATGATTCCTTCTTCTATTCATTAGTAAACAAGAGGGCCATGATGTGCTAAACTTGCATTAACAGAGACATAAATCATAAGAAGTTTGTATGGCAATTAACTTTCACAGAAACAATAGCCTAGTGCCCCCACCCCCCCCCAAAAAAATAGGTTATATCTTTTTCAAATTAAAATGCAAAGATTATATCAATGAATACAAGGTCTAATCAAGTGTCATTCATACCAAATATCAATGAACTCCAAAAAAGGATGCTTTGACATAACTATTAAGAGCCAACTAAATCAATCTCACTGAATTTTCTTTCTAAAAATTTGAAAACCCAACATCAACCTCATAAAAGTATAGTTTGATAATCAAGGGAGGTAAATCTTAACAAACTATATATCTCTAATAACTGTACTTATTTTCCTTGATCAGTATCTTAAGCTTAAGTCATATTGATTTCATGTACTACATGAAGATTTTTAAAGTTTTCCCTAGTTAAGCCTTTGCAAAATGTGTTTACCCTAGGGCTATAGTTTTAAAAATCTTGATAAAGGTCCACTAGATGAAGCTACAGGCAAAATTGGTAGCTCTATGCTTTATGGTCAGGAGTTATTATTAAGTTTCACTAAATAAGCCTGTGTAAAGTGACCCTCAGGGCAGGGCCATTTTTACTCCAGGGTTACAATTTGAAGATTATGGGTAGAAGTCTGCTAGTTAAAGCAAAATGCCAAATCTAAAAGCCGTAGGCTTTATGCTTTCAGAAAAGAAGATTTTTAAAGATTTTCATTATTTTTCAGTTTTGTTGCCATGGCAACCAAGGTTTTTATTAGGATCAAATTCTTTGAAGAAATTCTGAAGAGGGCCATAGCAGAAACGTTTCTTTGAAGTTTCTTTAAAACTGCATGAATAGTTTCAGAGAAGATGTTTGAAACAATAGTTAATGCATGCACGCACACAGGAACATACGCACAGATAACAGACACCAGGCCATGACATAAGCTCTCTGGCCTTTTACTAATAGAGCTTAAGACATTGTAGAAAAAGGAAAGAAGAGGGCCATTGGCCCTAAAGCTCTCACCTGAGTACAGTCATATACAGTTGATAAAGCTGAGAAATCCCGGTTTTAATGATGTAAATCACAGAGTGAAGTGACCTACTTTTGGACCCGACATGGCCCAATTTTGAACTTTTCCAAGATATCATCAAGACAAAAGTTCTAACCAAGTTTCATGAGTAACAGAATGAAAATGTGGCTTCTACGGCACACACAAGGTTTTTCTAAAATTTGGCCCAGTGACCTACTTTTCCACCCGATGTGACTCAATTTCAAATTTGTCAAAGATATCATCAAGGCAAACATTCTGACCAAGTTTCATGAGTATCAGGCTGAAAAAGTGGCTTTGGAATGTACAAAAGGTGTTTCTTAGACTTAGCCCTGTGACATACTTTTTGCCACGGGATGACCAAATTTCAAACTTGTCTGAGATATGGTCAAGACAAACATTCTGACTAATATTCATGAGTACCAGAATGAAAACGTGGCCTCTAGAGTGCACTTCGGGTTTTTCTAAGATTTGACCTACTATTTGATGCGACATAACCCAACGTGACTCAATTTCTAACTTGTCCAAGTTTTTTAAAAAAAAAAACATTATTACCAAGTTTCATGAGTATCTGACCAAAAATGTGGCCTCTAGAGTACACACAAGGTAAATGTTGATGACCGAACGACAGAATTTGCCAGAATTTGCATGACGCATGAGGGACAGAGCACGATCACAAAAGCTGATCATGAGCACTTTGTTCTCAGGTGAGCTAGAAATGCTGGTTGCAAGCAGTTTTTCTTTTTCCCAGAATACTTTCAAAATCTTTCTTCCCAAGGGCTATTAAAACATAGGATTATTAAAATTTTGGTAAAGCATCAAAGTTCACATTACTGAGCCTCATGTCTGTAATTGTACAATCAAATCTAAAAGGCATGAAAAACTGCATTACAAGATATGTGTGGTCAATAACTGAAACAACCATTGCAATGAACATTTACATTGACAATAAAGGTTTTTATTGACAACTAAATTATGTACATTTTTTTCTGTCTATCATGTTTTCACATTGGTAGAAAATATTCCTCAGGACAAGAGGTAGAATTGCTCAATATCAACTTTTGTTATGTTTTCTTACCCCTTTACCAAACATGCCTGTGTTTTAACAACCCTAATTAACAAGCCTTCCAAAAACATAATGGAAAAAGAAAAGTGCTTCTAACCAGCATTTTCTCCTTTTCTTACAATGTTTTATGGTAAAGAGTTAACATATCTGCAACCAAAACCCTCTACATTGAAAATTAATGAAACAATATTATTACAACTGAATTTGAGCAACGCTCTGTTAAAAGGGGCTTAATGCATCTCCATGTTGCATGACACTAGGCAAGTCATCAGATAATAATGGATCTATAAAATCCATTTTGTCTAGTAACTGACTGAATAATGAGGTAGATCGATCATTTGACCTGCTGAAATTGACCAATAACAAAACGTTTCGGCCCATGTTAGCTTGCGTGGACTGCGCAGGCTGACCTGGGCCAATACTTTTTTTTTCAGGTGCATTAAGCCTGATTTTCACAGAGCATAGCTCATTTCTGTTGGTGAATGAATTTTCCAGTCCAATAAGTGTTGTCTACAGTGGTTTAGCTATACATTACCTTGTCTGTAGATGTAGATTCCTGCTTTTCCTTTTGCTCCTTGCCTGTAGATTTAGCTCCTTTGTTCTCCTTTGACTCTTTAGCTTCTTTAGCTAGTTTGGCTTTGGCTTGAAGCTTCATCTTTGACAGTTTGGCATTCACATCCTACATGCAAAATAACATGCAAAATGCACAATCAGACAAATACATGTAAATCAAGCAGGTCAGTACTCTTTTTGGTTCTACATTGTATACCTTTATATGAAAAGTTCTGTATTTAACTACATGTATTACATGCAATTCAATACTACCTGATAGATCAATAAAACGTTCACGGTTGCATTGTGATATTTGTCATCTACAAGCGTTTTAATACTGGAAAAGTCTAAAATTTCGTAAACTCGTAAATCATCAGGTCATGCTTTGAACCCTTTGAGTTAACTTAAAATTTCGTAAACTCGTAAATCATCAGGTCATGCTTTGAAACCTTTGAGTTAACTACAAACTATGTATATCTTTAGTTAATGAAACAAAATGCTTGGTTCAATGCCCAGGCTTTAAGGACAATAACAGTGTAGTTTAAGATCAAAATGCATGAGTCAAATCTATGAAACGTGCATGAAGAAGCGTTAGCATATGTATATATTATTTTTTTGCATGAAAATTGAAATCTATGCAAGCAAGCTTTCATGTATCTTTACCAAATGACAAAACTAATTTGCTTAATTTGACAGCATTAACAGATAACAAATTAAATATGGTTCAAATGATAAAATTTGTTTTTAAATGTGCACTAAACACTGAGAGAAATGCAGAAAATGCTGGATACTAGCATTTTCTCATTTTCCCATTACTTTATAAGTTTTCTTCTTCAGGGTCATTAAAATTCAGACAGCATGTTAAAGGGTTAAGCTAAATGGAGAATGAGCCTTAAACATTTTGATGCAAAGCAAAAGCAGTAAAATGTTGTTGATCTTTCATCAAATAATTTCATGTTTTAACAACCCAGAAGAAAGATACATCAGAAAACATTGTGGAAACTTCAAATGCATTAAAATCTGCCTCAGCGTTTCTCTCTATTAAGCAACACACGCCTATTAACCCTTAAAGGACTGGAATGGGTTGGTTGCTTTTGCAGACCATGTAGATCCAAGATCAGACTGTATACTCTGTGTACAGTTTTGTTACACAATCTAGCCAAAACAATTTGAAACAAGAGGACCATGATGGTCCTATATCGCTCACCTGAGTACTAAGCAGTAAAGGTCTAAAATAAAGATAAATACCAAATACCGAGGTTCAAGGCCAAATGATAATGAAACAAGAGCAGCAAATTGTCGCAAGATATGCCCGTCTCACCGCCAGTTGTCAAGAAGGTATAATAATTGCAAAGGGCAGGTAATGCAACAAACATGTTTACTAAGTCTCAAGTCAATTTGACTTGAGACTTCGAAGTTCCGTTCCGGACAAGCAAGAAATACTGTAAAAATGAAGATCAAAGTGGAATTACTCAAAATCCGCGCTAGGTAGAGTTATTGTTCTTGCGCACTGTACTCGGTAATATTGCAAGAAACATGCATACCAAGTTTGAAGTCGTTCTGACTTGAGATGACAAACTTATGTTCCGGACAAGCACTAAATGCTGTAAAAAATGATGATCAAAGGGAAATAACTCAAAGACAGCACGAGGTAGTGTTACAATTCTTGTGCACTGCGCTTCCAAATATTGCAACAAATAAGCATACCAAATTTCAAGTCATTCCTACTTAAGATGACAAAGTTTTGCTCCGGACAAGCAAGGAATGCTATAAAAATGAAGGTAAAAGGGGGAATAACTCAAAATTCGTGCTAGGAAGAGTTATGGTTCTTGTGCACTGCATTCCGTAATTTTTCGACAATCATGCATACCAAATTTGAAGATCTTCAGGCTGGAGATGACAAAGTTATATACCAGACAAGCAGAAAATGCTGTAAAAATGATGATCAAAGGGAAATAACTCATAGACAGTACAAGGTAGAGTTATGGTTTTTTCATAATGCACTCCATATTATTGCAACAAACACAAATCCCAAGTTTCAAGTCAATCGGACTGGAGATGACAAAGTTATACTCCGGACAAAGAACTATTCTGAAGAACTTTCTAATTCAAGGGCAAATAACTCCAGTCGTTCTGGTCCAATTAGACCCATAATCGAACTCATTCGAGATCTTATAGTCATATATATTTTAACCAAGTTTGGTCCTGATTGGTTGATATTTGTAGATTCTAGAGTGTAAACAAAGTCAAATATAGCAATTTTTCTAGTTCAAGGGCAAATAACTCCAGTTGTTCTGGTCTGATTAGACCCATAATCGAACTCATCCAAGATCTTATGGTCATATATATTTTAACCAAGTCTGGTGCCGATTGGTTAATAATTGTAGATGCTAGAGTGTAAACAAAGTCAAATATAGCAATTTTTCTAATTCAAGGGCAAATAACTCCAGTCGTTCTGGTCAGATTAGACCCATAATCAAACTCATCCATAATCTTATGGTCATATAAATTTTGACCAAGTTTAGTGCTGATTGGTTAAAAATTGTAGATGCTAGAGTGTAAACAAATGCAAATATAGCAATTTTTCTAATTCAAGGGCAAATAACTCCAGTCATTCTGGTCCGATTAGACCCATAATCAAACTCATCCGAGATCTTATAGTCATATATATTTTGACCAAGTTTGGTGCTGATTGGTTGATATTTGTAGAAGATAGAGTGTAAACAAAGTCAAATTTAGCAATTTTTCTAATCCAAGGGCAAATAACTCCAATAGTTCTGGTCCGATTAGGCCCATAAACGAACTCATCCGAGATCGTATGGTCATATATATTTTGACCAAGTTTGGTGCTGATTGGCTAATATTTGTAGATGCTAGAGTGTAAATAAAGAAATGTAAACGGACGGACAGACGGACGACGGACAGTGAGTGATCACAATAGCTCATCCTGAGCACTTCATGCTCAGGTGAGCTAAAAAAAAAAGTCTTACATCTGTCGGTTGTTTGTCCTTGTTGAAAAAAAAAAAATGCCCATTTCAATACCAGTAACTTAGTGCTCTAGGGGTAAAGCAAGCATATATTGCAGAGAAGAGAACACATGTTTGTTGAAATGAACCTGTACAAGGCAAGCACTATTTATTCCTATGGAGTTTACTCAACTCTTTACCACACAACCGAATCTTAGACTTGTCCAGTATAAAAGAATTCGCAGGCAACAAACTAAATGTGATTCAAATGATAGACTTTGTCTTTGAAAGGACAAAAAACATTGTGGAAAAAGGTGAAAATGCGATCTTTCCTTGAATAGTGCTCCTTTTCCCCCAACATATTTTCACAAAAGCTTCACACTCCAATAAATGGTGCACCCAACACTAGCAAGTTATTCTAAATGAATGTGCAGGGGTAGCACTATATTTTTAACCGAACTGTCTTTGAAATGAAAACTTCACACTTCTTTTGACTGAAATAATTGTGTCATGCTCTGTAAAAAGGGGATTTAATGCATCTGCATAGAGTATAGGCGCATTTCAGCCTGCAAAGTCCATGCTGGCTGACCAGCATTGAAACTTTTTTGCTATGGTCAATATTCTGCATGTCCAAGGATGATTTCCCTCGTGATTCAGTCGGTCATTAGAAAGAATAGATTTTATGTGATGACTTGCTTGGTACAATGCACAAACTCCCTTTTGCCAGAGATGCTCACATACAGGAGACTTTTTCATAATTCATACAGGAGACTTCTTCATTTCTACATGCAGTAATGATAACATATTTATTACTATAATAATACAGACAACCATGAAGGTTGATTTTTGCAAACCTTGACATGTTAATCAAACAAACCTGGAGTTCTTTCTCTTTCTGCTGGAAAGCCTCATCCCTCTCTCTAATCATCGACTTGAGCTGTTCTATAAGCTTCTGCTGCTCTAACATCTGTATCTCAACATCCGCCATGTTGAGGTTCAGGTTGATGGGCCTAAATGCCTTTAATTAGACAAAATTTTCATGAAACATGCTCATAATTTATTTAAGTGATCACATTACTCTTACAGCAATTTATGGGTAGCATCTTTCAAAACATGGTACCTATAAAATTTAAACAGAAAATTTCAAGTCAGAATTTTTCAATTTTTCTTTTAAAGGCTTCCTTCCAAGTTCATTTTAAAGGTCAGGGGAAAAAAAGCCTTGAAGAGAAGAGAGGGGAGGGGAGGGGAGAAGGAAGGAATGAACAAGCAAATTAACAAACAAACGGAGTTTTGTGGCCATCTCATAAACTTTACCTAACTTTGCCTAATGATGTGTATGTAATGAGATAAACTTTCCAAACACAAACAATTACTTTTTATAACAAATATAATAGATGTTTTAAAATGCAAGACTGTTCCATAGAAAGAATGTTCAGAATTTACAATTTGGAGGAGTAGTTACAAACATAATCATTTGTTTTTTAATGATGTTTGCTGTAATTAAATTGATACTGTTTTAATATAATGTCAAAGAAGATTTTGGTTGTTTGAATCTATGATTTCTTATCAGCATCTTTGTCATAAATGTGTAATTCCTACCTGAAATCTATCGTAAACTAAAACTTAGAGGTTGAGAGAAGACAAGCCTCTGTCAGGTTGCCACATATCACCCGCATTTTGATCATACTATACATGTCTTTTCCTGTAAAAAAGAATTAATATCAGTCCTTGAAAGAAAGGGCAGAAATTAATGAGAGTCCCAGAAAAAAAATATTTTCAACAAACTCAAACCCTGAAGAACTTGTACCTCGAAAATTTGAATCCTAATTTCAAGGGTACAAGTTCTCCAGAAAGGTTCTACCCTTGATTCGAGTTCTCCAGAGAACTCAATCTATAGTAATACACATCTTCTCACCAAATTTTCAATTCTGTTTTCTTAATTTCAATGAACATTGCTTGTTCTATCAAGTTAGATTATACTTTTTTTAAAGCTGTTAAACAGATAATCATTTTACGCTTTATGTAAAGCTCTAGACAGGTGATGAAAGAAAACCGTGTACCACCACTGTGTGTTATCTCATTTATGTTGTGTTTTGAATAAATAAAATGTAATTCAATCATTACTTTTATCTAAAATTATACAATCTTATAAGTCATTCCCTACTCTGCTTCAGCCTTTACTACCTCTTTCTGTTGCCCTAGCTTACAGAGATCTAATTGTATGTCAGGTGTGATAAACAGATTTAATTACCAGTAAACAGTCAAAAGCCCCACCAATCATTATCCCTAAAATAAGCAAGGTGGTCAAAAGCCCATTCACGTTTCTAGGATGGGCAGATAGCGGACATATTCTCCTTCATTATATATTAAAGGTGGTGAAAAGCCCCTTCATCTCTAGCAGACAAGATTCCCTGTGGTAACCATGCAGATATTATCACCTTCATAGACCTTAAGTCTGAAAATCGCTCGAAAACCAGATCACTTGTGAAATAAACACAAGCTCCATAAGCTCAGTAAGTCGTGTTTTTCATAATTTCACCAGTACCAGGCTTTAGTTCTGCAGCTCATTACCCAAAGACATCCCTCACCCACTTAACCACTGTTCCCATTTTTTTAAGGGGGGGGGGGGGAATGTTAATTTGAAAAATCAAGGTTCTAAAGTCAAAATTTTCAGAGATAGTACACACGTCTTTAATAAGGTGTTCAATTTCCTTGGCATACCAGGCTGATATATGTTCTATTCTAGTATGTATTCTATCAACAACATCATTTAGGCCTACATATGTCTTAATCTCCCAGCTAGGTCACGTTATGAAGGCACTGCAAGGGTTCGCGTCAACAGGTGTTCTGGTAGATAATCTTTCGTTACAAGTTGCACTGACTCTCTTCTGTACGAAATGAGAAGAAAATGGGTATGTTTCAATTAAAACTTGAGCCATTTACACGAAAATAAATGCAACGGAAGCATTACTTTCAATGAAGGGTTGATATGCCTGCGTGTCCAATCTCACTGTCCACCATCTTGAAATTTTATTGTCACGTGATAGTCTAGACTGGATCTAATGTATAAAATAATTTCACAGAGAAGGAGTACACAGGCAAAAACTACAGCCAACCTCACATAGATCTGAACCAAAGATTTTCATTTTAACACTTTCGTGCACGAAAATGACGTTATGCACAGCTGTACAAGTGATCCAAAGAAGCACTTTTATTGTGATCATAGAGGTCCGGGACACCTGCCCAGAGAAAGCAGACGAACTCATACATCTACCAAAGCACGTGTTTTGTCATCTGCTGATGCAGTGGAATATTTTTCAGTTTTTTTTTCGTTTTCAGTAGGAAGCCGACATCTCTCTGATGAAATCCTTAGGACATTTCTCTGAGGTAAAATAGAGCTATAACAAGAGCATGCACTCTTAAAACATTCTTCCACGTTTTAAAATTACAGTAATCCCCCTTGACTCAAATTCCTCACAGAGCCTATCAGATCGGCCGTTCTTCAGTATTAAAAAGTAGATAATGAAAGTGATCGTGCATTGGTCAACAGTGCGAAAAAGTTAGAAATCAATAACAGAATTTTCACCTATTTCCGCATTGTTGTCTATTATTACAAAGACAAATTACACGATTCGAGCCATGTAGACGTGTAATTCGATAGATCTAGATAGAATCAGAGAAGACGATGGACAAAAGTAAGGAAAATATTTTTCAATGACATTCCCTAAATAGGCTATATAGTATTTTTAGATTTGCTTGTGCCACACTATCGATAACATTCGTCAATTATGCGGGCTCTTACTCGAATAAGTACAAAATTTGGCACCATAGTTGATGGCTTGGTTCTAATAGACGGAGTTACTGACTGCAAAGCGACCAAACCGTTATTTGAACGCCCTCAAACTGCATGTAACCGTTCAAATTCTAAATATTAACAGGAAACGCATATTTTGTAATAGATATATCTATGCATATTAATTTTTAACAAAAATTTTAATATGAAGCAAATAAATCTAGAAATGGCCCCTTTTATAAATTCATACAAGCTAAAGTTTGGCCGTCTGACAACTCAAATTGAACCAAACTGACTTTCTTCTGTCAATAAAAAGAAGACAAAACAAGAAATGTCTTAAAAAATAGATGCATGGAAGAAGCAGTGCTGGAATATAAATAATCTGGACAATGTCCTCTATGATCGTCCTTAGACATGCAGAAAATTTACCAAAAGCAAAAAGTTTCGACCCAGGTCAGCCTGAGCGGACTGCGCAGGCTGACGTGAGTGGATAGGCATACATTTCGCAGACCTGGTATTCATATTCTAGTGCCGCTTGTAATGTCTACTAGAAAGCTAAATTGCTGGAGTGGTTACTTATTATTTTTGTTATTGGACCACAAAAAGTTTCATTATTCATATTCCAGTGCCTCTTACTCCGCCTATTTCATTAATCTTTCTCGTGTGTATACACGCACTTAGTCTTGACAGTGCACGCCTTATCTAAGCAGGGATCGTATAGACACTGTATATATAGGATCCCCGATCTAAGAGAAGAAGATCATTTAAATTTTGAAGAAAATGTGCATCAGGAATTCTAGTCTCAAAGGCGGGAAACAAACAGTATTTATCGATGTTTATCATCGCGCCGTTAAGGAAGCAATGTAAAAAAAAAAGACCGCTTGAGTTCAAAGCCGATGAAAACATTTATGTCATGTTAGAGAATACAGTTGCCAGCTTGCGAACGAAGATATATCAATTTATTGGTAATTGAGAGAAAAATGGAAATGCGGCATAGAAGAAATGATGATTTCTGAAGCCATTAAATCAGTTTTCTTTAGTCATCAAAATAATTTTGCATTCAGCGAGCTTCTAGTTTTGATTTATATACAGCTACATAAATGCCTGTAGGGTCCTACTAAATACCACAAAGACACCCTAAATACCACAAAGACACACAAAGACGCACAAAGACACCCAAAGACACCACAAAGACGTCACAAAGACACCACAAAGACGTTAAAACATGTAAAAAAAAGAAAGAAGTTAGTTTTTTTTCGAGTTGTTTGCATTATTCTAGGGTAAAAAAGTGGACAAAATCATGCAAATTTTATTCGCGCGTGGGTTAGAGCATCTGCAGGGTCAGGTGGATATTTTTCTACTTGTTCTGCTGATTTCATATACATGTATACTAAATATTTCCTCTATTTAAACACCATGATGAATGATTGATGATGATGATGATGATACTTACACTGCTCTCAGTGATGATGACGATATCTACTTGCTTGCATATTTCTTGAAAACATTCTATAAAGTTCAATTTTGCATATTTAAAGGCAAAGTTGACAATTTATCATTTACCGTTTTCTTTTTATCTTATTCTGCACTGCAAAGCTTGTAAGCTATTTACAAAACGACAAAAATATCAGACTCCTCCAGACTCAAATTCGGAGACGACAAATCAAGTGTTGCTCAAATCATGAAATTAGTATCTGAATGGTAGAGAACATTGTGCAGGTAGGAGAAAATGCTGGTAACCAGCATTTTCTATTTTTTCCACATTGTTTTCAAAGGCTGTCTTTGTCTTAGGATCGTTAAAACTCTGAATTGTGTGGTAAAGGGTTAAAAGTACCGAACGTTCCTTTGGTTACTGTATTGTTCCTGAACATTCCTCCATTTCGTGTTATTTGTAAACGGGAGTAATAAAGAATAAATCTATGAAAATAATGAAGGCATTTGTCAGTTACTGGTGAAAAAATGCACTGAGTACTGGTTACCCGATAAGGAGGTCTAAGTCTGTATATGAAAAGTTTGTTTATAGAAAGTAATCAGTATTCTTTAATCAGAATTGGATATCACGAGTAAATAAATAATCCAAAACAAGAATTAAACATATCACTCATCGCCAAATTTTACTTTTTACAGATTCCAGCTAAACGTTCCATTATATACCGACGTGCCTCTTTCATTAAGACTCAATGAATCTCATTAAATTTAATTTCGCATTATTCTCTTTCATCTTGAACTTTACAAACCAGTCAATATATTACAATAAGTTGTCAAACTGTTAGCCATACGAAATGAGATTGTCCAGTTAATTATGGTCAAAGAACAAACCATGAACAAACTACGATTTACTAATAAACAAATTTTTTACGGTGCCGACTTGATAAAGGGCATCAAAAGAGGACAAGGCTTTTAAATTACCAGAGATTAAATGATTAATAGGAAAATTAATTGCAAGAAATGATCCGGCGGATGCTCGGACCTACATGTGTGTCTACGCATTTTGTCATTTTTTTTAACCTACATGTAGCATAATGCAAACAACTCAAAAAACTAATATATTTTTCTCTTTTTTTACATCTTTTTACGTCTTTGTGGTGTCTTTGTGTGTCTTTGTGCGTCTTTGTGTGTCTTTGTGGTGTTTAGGGTGTCTTTGTGGTATTTAGTAGGACCGATGCCTGTATTTGGCCTATCTATTTTGGGCTATCGACAAAATTGATTTAAAAATAGAAAGAGAAAAAATCTGCCAACTACAACAGAACAGTGGATATCGACCGACAAAATAATTTCACGCAGTCCTTGCCTGTCTTTTCGATTTCACAGAGCAGATTTAGCGATAGTCGCTAATATTCAATAAACCATTCCACTATTCGATACTGCGCGCGAGCGTTTTCCCGAGATCTGTCAAAACCGTCGTCTGCACTAAACAATCCGCAAGAGCGGCTAGTAAACGTGCTATTTCTTGAGCGGTTAAGTGCCAAATAATACCGTGTCCGACAGGAAAATGTAATTTTGTTGCAATTGAAGGATATATTTTATGTTGATAATGCCTGGAATAGTAGTGTTTGGCCGGCGCTGGTCAGCCGGCTCCGACGATATGGTCGTGCCAGCTCTCTCGCTCGTTTTCGCTCATGCTATTTGGTGAGTAAGATATGATACTGATGTTATTATTGTACGTAAATATCGATCTTTATTCGCTACCAGCAGCCGCAGATTTGCTCATTACTCTGAAACATGTTCAATTTTACCCTTAATCAACTCGGTCGACATTTTCAGTGGGGTAAAACACGAAATATTACAACTTCCAGTCTGTTTTAGGCCGGATTATGCCACTTTTTAGCGGATAGTGTAGATCTAAGATCAGACTGCAAATTTTGGGCAATCCGATCTTGATTTACACTGTCAGAAAAAAATAGAGTTTGGCGGAGTGATACATGTAGCTGCTCAGAGGTTTAACACTCCGAGCACCAAAAAAAAACATTTTCGAATTTTTCATCCTAGAAATACGACCCAAATAATTGCAGATTCATGACTGCTTTTTGTCTACAGTGTTTCAGCAAAGCGGACAGTGTTGATTAAAGATCAGGCTGCACATTTTGTGTCAACTACAGTTGTGAAAACCGCTCTAAAGGTTAAATACTAGATCTTCATCAATCTTAGATGTTAGCTTGAATGTTTCTCTAACATTGCCTCCTGATAAAAAAAAAATAGCAGCAGATGACTTTTATAGTTTACTATATAACCCTGAGGTTTTTTTTTTTGTGACTGAGGAAGAAGGCATTGGAAAAACTTGGTGGTAAAAAGAGAAAATGATGGTAATCAGCATTTTGTTTTTTTCCTATAGAGATGATACTGAATTCAGTGGATTTAACCCTATCAAAAACAAATTCTATCTCTTGAGTCACCTATGATATGTTGTCTGCAAATGCTTTGAATTTGGACAAATTTAACATTTTGTCATCTGGTAAAGAGTTAAAGTATCATTGGAATAGTACAGATACAACTTCATTTTCTTTACCAGCCAACAAAATTTTAGAATTGTACAAATTGAAAGCAATGGCAGACAATGTATTTAGTGTGGCTCACATGATTGGAGATGGTTTTTGAAAACACTGTGGGAACAGGAGAAAATGCTGGTAGCCAGTGTTTTCTCCTTTTCCCACAAAAGTTCTTAACTTTTTCAAAGACATCATTTTTAGCAACATCTAATTAGCTGTTTCTGAATGCTTTCAATTTGGATTGGTCTATATTGTGTTACCAGGTAAAAAAGTAAAAGATAATTAACTATTTATTGATTGATTGTATACTGTTTAACACTTTTTCAGTTATATGGTGGCAGCCAGTGCACCTATCCATGCTTTCCTGGAGTTCCTTTTACCAGCACTCTGCACAATATTCTTTCCAAGCCACTGGCTGCTTTCCCACATAAGCATTGTCGAAACAATGGTCAGTGGTAAGAGAGGAATGAATCCTGTCGTAATGACTATCATCAATTCTCGGAAAGATTAGCAGAGCGATAACTTACTAAAAGTAATATATTTTTCAAAATAGGCGGGGTTGATTGAATGGTGTTTTACACCTCTTTCATCATTATTTCATATCACAGCTCACTTATTTATTTTTGTCCAATACTAGGGAAGGGCTCTGAAGTCACAAGTGTCTTACCAAAGGACACTTCCAAGGAAAACTTATTGTTTTGAGTACTCACATGTGGCAGGATAGTATAGCAATAGAAAACATGGTTTCAAGAATATCTAAGAAATATTGGCTTGTTCATGGAGAGAAAACAATGGGAAAATTTCCATGTGTATACTTAAACATCAATATTGTGTCATTAGTATATAAACAAACAATCCAAGAAAAAAAAAACAGCACAAAACAGGTATAAACTCAATGCAACAAATTTGCTATCCATCTGGATCAATCTATCAAACTTGAATTGGTTCATCAAAAGTCCTTTGACGTGACACTGCTTGCATTTGTAAAATTACAGTTACTATAATGTACATTCACAACTTATTGCCTGTGTTCGTGTTTTCAGTGAGCCAGTACTGGTAAACAAGTACAAAAGTTACCACATTTGCATTATACCATGAATTTCAGAAATAATATATATGAATTTCTAAGAATGCAGATTATCATTGATAAGATTTATGTAAGTATTGTTTGATATGTTTTTACTGAAAAACATTTGGTTGAACACTTACCAAGTGACACACTATCACCATTATACTATATATGTATATAAGTTACTGTAAACAGAAGGAAGATGCCCCATCAATGTAAACAGGAACAGTTTCAAATTCTGTTTGTACTTAACGCTTTACACAACTACATAGTTTCAATCTGTTCCAAATTCAAAGCATTTGCAGAAGAGAAATGTTGCTGGAATGATAAGAATCAACTGTGAAAGAGTAGAAAACATTGTTGGAAAAGGAGAAAATGCTGGTTACCAGCATTTTCTCCTTTTTCCCACAATGTTTTAAAAAGCTTTTCTCCTCAGGATCATTAAAACACAGCATCATTTGGTAAAGGATTATCCAAGGAGCTTAAGAGCTACTTGAGATATCCCATTACCAAACAAATTGTTTTCTACTCTCCAAGACTTGGAAAACATAATTATGGTTTGTGATCTGCAAATCAGTGGCCTTTATCTCCATCTGCAAAGGCTTTAAATACATCATTAGCTGAGTGCTGGTAGCACAGTTGGTAGCACACAGGACTTGAGATCAAGGGGTCCCTGGTTTGAACCCCCAGCTTGGTGAATTTCTTTGGGAGGATTGATGATAGTCATCGTAACAGGATTCATTCCTCTCTCACCTTTGATCATTGTTTTGATGATGATTATGTGAGAAAGCAGCCAGTGGCTTGGGAAGAAAATTGTGGGAAAAACTGATAAAAGAATCTCAAGGAAGGCATGGATAGGTGCTCTGGCTGCAGCGATATAACTGAAATAATGTTGAAAATGGCAGTTAACAACGTACATCACAAGTTTTTCTAACAGACAGATTTTTTTAAAACTGTGCACATACAAAGCTCATCACGTCTCTAGGAGATTACAGTAAAAAAAGATGTGGGTCACCGTGCACGTTTCTGAGAAATTTGCCTTTGAAAAAAGTATATACAGTTCCAAAATTCAGCTTATATTGGATATAAAGCGCCTTTCTTTAATAGTCAGTTACACAGGAAAATTACAGGAAAAATATACAAATATACATAATTTTAATGAAAATTCATATATTTTTGCACAAAAAATATATAAAAGCCTGGTTTTGAGCATGGTAAATGTACAAATATGCATGTTATATATGGATCATTCCGTTAAAAAGGGAGATAATTTGACCGAATTAAAGGTTAATCTTGAATAAATACATACTTTGTAACGGACAGATTTTTCTTAAAATTTCCACACTTATAGTATTTATAATTCTAAACAATAAGAAAACAAGGTTGAAGGTCACTGTGGAAGTTATTTTTTCAAGGAAAAAATAGGATAAAAGCTCAGCAGACATAGTGGGGAAAGAAGAAATTGCTCAATAGGAGTGATTTCTCCTTTTCCAACAACAATAATTTTCAAAGTGAAAACAGCTATACTTCCAAAGCTTTAAATTTCCTGCCTTTGTTTCCGTGTTTGGTGTGTAATGCCGTGTCAGCAGCATTTTAATTATTTTACAGTGACAGTTCAAAGAACCATTTTTTTTTCTCTTCACCAATACTACCCGAAGAAAGTGCTACTTGCTTCAGTGCACCAATAGTTTTACCATTATGTGCAAAAAATACATAGGTGCACTTTTGATTCAATATCCACGACAAAAATACATGCGCAGTAGGATGCGTGCCAACATTTGTCATATATGTCGTTAACACCACACAAACAAACAATCAATATATCATTAGACAAGTCTATTTTTTATCTATATATCTGAAAAACAGTAAATCACTTGCACTGAAATTCCACATAATTGAAGAGGTCAGTGCAGATCTAAGAGTATACTGCAGTCTGATTTTGATTTACCCTGTTTTCAAAAAACAGAGTACGTTTCCCTGATCAGATAATTCTTTACCTGTCAACAAAATTGTAGATTCTTCCAAATTTATATTATTTGTATACCAAATTGGCTAGAGGAAGGGCAGTATATGCCGATCAACTTCATACCTAACCCAAGTAGTGGTGAACCAGGTTTTAATTGCATATGTGAACAGTTTAGACCAAGATCAAACTGCACAGAACATGAAGTAATATAGCAGTATAAGAATATCAGATATCAGAATTTAAATGTTTGAAATTCAAAGCTATTTTGATCAGAAAACAGGTGTATGTCACCAGATAACAGACATAAAATGTAGATGGAACAACAGACATCAGTTTGATCTTGATCTGCATAGTCTTCCAAAGCTCACAAAGTTGATGTAAACCTGTTGATATATGTACATGAATGGGGAAAAACAAGCCCAAGGATAGTTTACCCTCGAGTTTTAATATCCTTGAGAAAGAAGGTCTTTTGGAAAACGTAGGAAAAGAAGAAAATGCTGGATATCAGCATTTTCTCCTTTTCCCACAATGTTTTCTATCGTTTCAAAAAGGGAATCATTTTTAGCTCCACTGGCCGAAGGCCAGCGGGCTTATGTCATGGCCTGTTGTCCGTCGTGCGTCCGTCCGTCCGTCCGTCAGTCCGTCCGTCCGTCCGTCCGTCCGTGCGTCCGTCCGTCCGTGCGTTAACTTTTTTTTAAAACATCTTCTTCTCTGAAACTACCCATCCAATTTTGATGAAACTTCACAGAAATGATCCTGCCATGGTCCTCTTCAGAATTTCTTGAAAGAATTTAATTCCTTCAAAAACTCTGGTTGCCATGGCAACAAAACTGAAAAATTTTGAAAATCTTTGAAAATCTTCTTGTCTGAAACCGTAAGGCCAAGGGCTACCAAATTTGGCATGTAGGTTTATCTAGTGGACCTCTACCAAGTTTCTTCAATTTATAGCCCTGGGGTCAAAATTGGCCCCGCCCCGGGGGTCACAAGTTTTACATGGGCTTATTTAGGGAGAACTTTAAAATTCCTCTTCTACCTAGCCATAGGGCCTAGAGCTACCAAATTTGGCATGTAGCTTTATCTAGTGGACCTCTGCCAAGATTGTTCAAATTATAGCCCTGGGGTCAAATTAGGCCCTGCCCGGGGGTAACAAGTTTTACATGGGCTTATATAACAAGTTTTACATGGGCTTATATAGGGAGAACTTTAAAATTCTTCTTTGACCTAGCCATGGGGCCTAGGGCGACCAAATTTGGCATGTAGCTTTATCTAGTGGACCTGTACCAAGGGTGTCCAAATTATAGCCGAGGGTCAAATTTGACTTCGCCCCGGGGGGTAACATGTTTTACATGGGCGGGCTTATATAGGAAAATCTTTCGCATCTAGCTATAAGGGCTAGGGCTATCAAATTTTGCATTTAGCTTTATCTAGGGGGTCTCTATCAAGGGTGCCCAAATTATAGCCCAGGGGGTCAAATGTAGCCCCACCCCAGGGGGTCACAAGTTCTACATGGTCTTATATAAGGAAACTTTAATAATCTACTTGTACATAGCCATATTTAGGCCTAGGGCTACCAAATTTTGCATGTAACTTTATATAATGGGCCTCTACCAAGAGGGCCCAAATTTTAACTTTGGGGGTCAAGTTTGACTCCACACCAGGGGTCACAAGTTTTACATTGGCTTTTATAGTGAAAACTTGATAAACCTGTGTCATGGATCACATATTTTACAGGGCCTTTTATTCAGCAAACTTGTTTTACATGACTTTTTATTGGGCAAGATTAAAAAATCTTTTTGTTTATAACCACACATTCTAGTTTCATATTGTAGGTCTGGGGTCAAAATTGCCTTCATTCCAGGGATCGCAAGTTTAACATGGGCTTCAAAATATTGTCACTTCAATTTAAACATTAATCAAGGGAAATAACTCTTTTTATGAAAGATAAAGTTCGTTACTATTTACCTCCCTTGATTATCAAGCTGCAGTGATACATGATTGGTGCTAGACAAGTTTTTTAGCTCCACTGGCCGAAGGCCAGCAGGCTTATGTTATGGCCCGTTGTCCGTTGTGCGTCCATCCGTATGTTAACTTTTTAGCTCACTTGAGCACAACGTGCTCAAGGGGAGCTTTTAGGATCACCTGGTGTCCGTCGTGCGTCGTGTGTCGTCAACAATTCTTTAAACATCAACTCCTCCTAAACCACTGGGCGGATTTGGACCAAACTTGGCTGGAATGTTCCTTGGAAGGTCCTCTTTAAAAACTGTTCACAGAATTTGATTCCATCAAAAACTCTGGTTGCCATTGCAACCAAATGGAATTTTTTAGGGAATTCTTTAAAAATCTTCTCCTCTGAAACCACGGGTCAGATTTTGAAATAATTTCACAGATATGCTCCTTGGGTGACCCTTTTTAAAAATTGTTCGTAAAATTTTGATCTGTCAAAAAATGTGGCTCTGGTGAATGGGGGCTTCTTGCACCATATAGAAATGAAGGAATTCTTCAAAATTCTTCTTCTCTGAAACCGCTGGTCAGATTTCAAAATAATTTCACAGGATTGTTCCTTGGGTGACCCTTTTCAAAAACTGTTCGTAAAATTTTGATCCGTCAAAAAACGTTTGGCTTGTAGTGTTTTTACTTAATAGCCAGTGGAGCAATACAGGGCCATCATGGCCCTCTTGTTTAACCCTTAGGCTGCTAAGGGCAACTCAAGGACCTTTTGCGAACAGTATAGATCAAGATCAGACTGCACAGAACGTGTAGTCTGATCTTGGATCTATTTTGTCCGATAAAGAAAAATCCCCCCATACCTCTGAAGTAGCAAAATTTTAGTTTTTACAATTGGCTTGAAAGTTTCACTTCACTTATTTAACAGGATAAGGGTTAAGCTATGTTTAATTCTTGGTCTGCAAATACTTGAGATTTGGCAATCAAAAATTTTGTTGTTTGGTAAAGATCTAACCAAGCGTAGGGTAAATTCCTTCTCTAATTCATTAATTTTTATCAGACTGCTGCTATCATTGTCATGTTCTTCAGGTGTAGTATGAATGAACTCTTTTCCTGACAAAAAAATTATTTAAAGACTTGTGCATATCAAAAACATTTGTAGACAACAAATGAAAATGTAGAAAATGTTATCCAGCATTTTCTTCTTGTTCCACAATGCTTTCAAAAGCCTTATTTGTCAAGGTTGTGAAAACATGAGATTGTTTTAGAAAGGGTCTAGCCATAGAGTACTGAACTTAGGAGATGGATAATTTCTAATTGCCATTGAAAATCACTGTTTCGCAGTTTCTCTGATACCATGGTAAGAAAATCTTAGAGAAGTGGCCAATGTAGAGTTAAGATCATTCTGCACATTTTGTCTAAGCTGATCATGATCTTAATTGTAAGCGATGGCATTTTAGGGCATTTTAAAGGTATTTTAGGTTAGATTTTGACATAATAACTTTTTTCTTTAAGAAATTCATATGTAGTGAAATTGAATGTTTGCTCAAAGATGGCAAACATCTACCTCGCTCAAAAATGTTGCCATCACTGAGGATCAAACTTGTTACTTTTAAAACCACAGTGACCTGTAAAACCACAGAATTGGTGTCTCTACTGACATAACAACTATTGAGTGTGTTTACTTCATATGATGATAATAGTGACTATATATAATTAAACTACCTGGCTAAGGAATTTCTGTGAAGAAAAAGAAAAAAGTGGAATCTCCATCCTGTTGATGTTTTAGCTCAGCTGCTTTTGAAGAAAACTGGAGATATTGTTGGATGATGGCTGTTGTTGTCTGTGTCACATTGACATTAAACAAGTATTTTTTTTATTTCAGAAAATGAATTAGTTACTTCAAACTAGGGTCAGTTGTTAACTATTAACCCTTGAGCTGCTAAGTCGGACTCACTGACCTTTTTGCAGACAGTTTAGATCAAGATCAGACTGTACAGAACGCACAGTCTGATCTTGTATCCACACTGCCCAATAAGGAGACATTTTTCTCAAAAAAAAAAAAGTTTGAAATAGCATCATTTGGCTTTTTACTATTGGCTTGAAAGTTTCATTTAATTGATTTAGCAGGACAAGGTTTAACCCATACAACGAGGGCAGGCAACTGAAATATTTTTGACTCAGTTTTGCCCCTTTTTTTACCCAGAATGTTTACTGTAAAAGCAACTGCAGCTGAGCATTAGGATCTGCATGCCATGCTCTTGCTTCTTTTTTTCAGGAGGCAATACCATAACATAATTTTAATTCTTTAACATTTTCAGGTTAATAGCTCTATCAATCATCTTTGCCAGAGTTGAGTTCGACTTGTCCAGAAAATGTTCAGAGGAATTAAAGGAGTTAGTGCTTGGAAATATAGTGATTTTAAGTGTGTGTTTAGTGTTAGAAACAATAATAATGTGGGTTTCACTAAGGGGAAGTATACTGGAAACAAAGCCAAGAACAAGCATGCAGTACTTGCTTTATGTTCGGCTTGGTAAGTATCATCCTCAACTATTGATGTGTTTGTCACAACTTTGCCAGTTCCATAAATGCATCTAGCGATATCAACAGATCACAGAGGTTTGCAGAATGCCATTTAAGATTCAAGATGAGACTGCTCATTTCACAAAGTCTTATCTTGATCTTACAGCACCTACCAAAGAATTCATAAGCCATTTCTTAACAGGTGGATAGATGTAATAGACATTATATATCAGCTATTATGATGAAAGACAAATACATGTATAGTAGATCTCTACATGGCGATATTTGTTTCAACAGAAATGAAAATAGAGCTAGTTTACAGTATGAAAAAGATTGTTGAGGAAACAGCGAAATTGCTTATTTTTTCTATCAAGCAACTGCTCCATGAATGTTTTTATAAACTTTCAGTGGAAGGCTGTAGAAAACATTGTGGATAAAGGAGAGAACACTGGTAACCTGTGATAAATCTCATCAGTTATACCACATTATTTTATTCTTTATATGGAAATGCAGGTCCAGTCTAAAATGTTGATGTCTGGGAAAGAGTTATGTGCTCTACTTACTTGAGGGTTTCACATTACAGAAATAGCAAGGTATCCTATGTAAAGTAGATTGATTCACTGAATGAGTGGTGTATTGAGCTGCTTTCAACATTATTTTAGTCATTTCACGGCAACACTGTACATACTTATTCATACATGTCCTGGGTTTCACAAGGACAAGGCCAGGGCTCTTCATTGTCTTGGTCAAGGACACTCCTGTGTAAAATCCAGCATGTCAAGTGAGGATTGAACCTGAGGCCATGTGAGTTTGCTATGTAATGTTGATGATTGTTTGCCATGTAATGGTTCCATTTTTTGTCTTTTTCAGTTGTGTTTTTGGGAGAGTTGACATGGCTTGTACTGTGTATGAAATGGGTTTTCCAGTATTATATGAAGGGCTGTATGCCTGATGCTGCTCGCAGGACCATTCTTGGTATGTATTCAAGAAAGTCCTTGTTGTTTGAATGGGATTTTACAATGCTTCCCATGCATCACATTTGGCTTGCAACATGCGAAAAGGGGCATTCGGACATTTGCGTAAAGTGTCATCTCGGATCAGCCTGTGCAGTCTGTGCAGGCTAATCGGCAACAGCACTTTACAACTACATTAGATTTTGTGATACAGTAGACTTGCGCAAAACAGAAAATTACATAAAAACAGAAAGTGTTGTTTTGGATGAGCCTGTGCAGACTGCACAGGCTGATCCGAGATGACACTTTACACAATTGTTCGAATGCCCCTTTTCGTGTATTGCAGGCCATTTACAACTCACTTAATATCCAACCCGGGTTATACTGGGTTTGAGTTTTAGAGAGTCCTTTCCCCTTGGACACTATCATGTGTGTAGCTGCCTATATCTAAGCACACGGCTGAATCTTCATGATTCAGACCAAGAGAAAAATAGATGCCAGATAAAGGGCTTACTTGTTGCTTTAACCCTGTACAAAACAATTCCATGGTTTAACATCAATGAGGAAGAAGACTTTTGAAAACATTGTGGGAAAAGGAGAAATACTGGTTACCAGCATTTTCTCCTTTTCCCACAATATTTTCTACCCTATCAAAGACAAATTCTATCATTGGAGGAATGTTTTGAATGTTGTCTGCAAATGCTTTCAATTTGGACAAGAGTTCTGAAATTTTGTCATGTGGTGAGAGTTATGTTCTGAAACTGTCAGTTTTCAGTTCTAAATAACAGTTATCAGAATGCCCAGAACCAGGAGAATTATACCATTGTTTTCAAATAATTCAGGGCCATACCCATGCACATCCCTGTTTGGCTTTGATTGCTTGATGTCACCTTCAGCATCATTTTAGTCATATTACAGCTACAGCTACACTTATTGATTGAACAGTATTTGATGCCACCATCAATATTATTTCAGTCATATCACAGCTACAGCTTACGTTTTCATGTCTGTCATGGGTTTCACCAGTAGTAGGCTAGGGCTCTGAAGTTTCTTGCCCAAGGATATTCCTTTGAAAAACCCAGCACTTCTAGTGAGAAAAGAACCAGGGGCCTTTAACTCTTTACCAAATGACAAATTTTTGGACTGGACCGAATTCAAAGCATCTGCAGACAACAAATTAAATCTTGTTAATATGATGATTTTTGACTTTGATAGGGTGGAAAATATTGTTGGAAAAGGAGAAAATGCTGGTTACCAGCATTTTCTCCTTTTCCCACAATGTTTTCTATAGGCTTCTTTCTCAGGGTCGTTGAAAGTCGGGATTGTGTGGTAAAGAGTTAAGTTAGGAATCCTACACCTTCACCACTTACCAAGACAGTCTCTCTGTTGGGCTTTGAAAGGGTATAAAACATTTTGGGAAAAAGAGAGCATGCTTGTTACCAAATACTCTCTAGTTGCCTTGAAATGACATCAGCAGATGTGTTTATTTATTTATTTGGGTGTCAATTTATCTGGGCAGAAAAGTTATTAAGTAGGCCAGAGCCATTTTTTCCTCTGGATAAGTCTATTTACTTTCTCTTGAACCCACCCATCATTTTATGACAAGGTGCCTTTGCCACTATAATTGTTTCTGCTGGAATTATCAGAGGAAAAAAATGATTAGGTTAAACTCTTTCCATCATGGGTGGTGCATTTTATCCTTTGCTACAATATTCCAGGTTTTAATAATCCGGACTTTTGAAAACTCTGAGGGAAAAGGAGAAAATGCTGGTAACCGGCTTTTTTTCAGTTTCCCACATCATTTTCTATCTTATCAGAGAACTTAAGCTCATACGTAATTATTGTGAATTTCTCATCTGGAGATGTTTTGAAATTTAAAGAGTCTAAAATTTGTCGTGTGGGAAACCACCTTTACTCAGAACCTGAGTCAAATATATTTTAAAGAAAGGGATTTTTCAAACAAAATTTTGTACCAAACAATCCAATGTTTTAATTATTCTGAGTAAAAGGCCTTTAAAAACCTTGAGGGAAAAAGAGAAAATGCTGGTAACCAGGATTGTCTCCTTTTGCCACAAAAAATTCTACTTTTTAAACCGTAGAGCACCAAATAGAGAGAGACCCATTTATTGTTATTATAGGGTTGCTCTTTTCCAGAATGTTTCAGCAATGTGGACTGCGTAGATCAAGGATCAGACTGCATACTTTGTGCAGTCTGATATTGATATACACTGGCCACAAAGGCATCTAGAGTTATGAAAGGTGCTTTAAACTCTTTACCATACGAGCAAAAAGTAGCCTTGTCCAAACTGAAAGCATTTGTAGATGACAATTCAGATGTAGCTCAAAAGATAGAATTTGTCTATGATAGGGTAGAAAAGATTGTGGTAAAAGAAGAAAATGCTGGTTACCAGCATTTTCTCCTTTTTTCCCACAATGTTTTCAAAAGGCTTCTTTGTTAGAGTCGTTAAAAGTCGTCATTGTTAAAGGTGACAGACAAATCTTATTACTAGGGTCACATGTAAATTGTTGTCTGTCAATGGCAGCCTTCAATATGGATGAGGCTGAAATTTTGTCTTGTGGTTTCCAGCATTTTCTCCTTTTCCCAAAATGTTTTCAAAAGCCTTTCCCTTCAGAGTCATTAAAAAGAGTTTATGTATAAAGCAATTATTGCTACAGATTTCCAGAATATTAACCAAAACTTTTTACCACAGGGATATAGGGCATGGTATCTGAATGGTAATGGGTTGTAGGTCAACTTAACGATTCTGATACAGGTCAATAATTAGTCATTGATTTTTTGCAGTATAAAAATACATATTAATCTACAAAAAATGAAGGGGCTTTGTGTTGCCATAGTGTTTCTTTTTCAGATATTTGTAAATCATGTTCTAACAAATAATGTTAAAATATGAAACAGATTAAATCTTGAAGCTCCGAATCTGCTCTAGGTGCCAGTGCAGAAGGTGTTGTAGATCAATATCAGAGTATGTGGAACATGCAGGGCAGTCTTTTTGCATCTACACTGTCCACTACTTTGTTACATGTTATTACCAAAACATCATTGAAATAGCTATATTTTGGCTGTTTTTCCTGATTAAAACGGTCTATTTCATCAAGTAAGACTGTATAGGCGAATGACATTGATCTGCTCCTATTAATATGCATGAGACAGCTGTTACAGCTTTCCTCACTTTGTTTATAAATCCCTTTCAGTACTGAAGACAAGTGAAGGTGCTTCTGTTTGAAGCTATAAGGGATTGTATAGAAGTAGATAAGGATACACAGAATGTCAAGTCTAATCTTGTCAAGTGAATCACTGCATTTATTTGCCAAAAGAACTGTAAAATTACATCACCTTGTTTGTTTCTTCTGATTTGAATATCCATTTCATTTATATACTTAGTCTTCATTTCATCAGTCATTTTCAATTTCCTTGAATGTCTGGATTCTACTAATTCTGACTACAACCAACCAAACTTTAGACAAGAAAATTGTTGAAAATTGAGTAAAACTGCTCTTATCATGTTATCAGCAGAGATGGCAAATTGCCTCAAATTATCTACAGTTCCTTTGCGTTTCACACTGGTACATTACATCATCAGATTATTGTTTTCCAGCACTAAGTCAAAAAGGGAAATCGCATGACTTGCTGCATATATAATTATATACATGTACCATCAGGCTGACTTATTCACTATAATCAGATCAAATAATTATTTTGTGAAGGTAACTTAAGGACTGGAATAACACACTCATTGACTAGCTACTTTTTAACTGCAGTTGTGTTAACTTTCGGTAAAATTTGCGTGGTTGGGTTGCTCAGTGGTTAGCGTAACCAACTTGTGACCTGGTTGTTCCGAGTTCCATACCCGGTTGAGGCAAACTTTCTTTTTCGCCTCTCACCTCTGATGCATGTGAGAAAAGTAGTCAGTGACTTGGAAAGAAAGTTGTGTCAATACTGGTGTGAAAAAGCCAGGAAACACATGTGTAGATGCACTGACCGCCGTGATATGACCTAAGCTGTTAAAACAGCATTAAATTCCAATACAATCAATCAACAAAATTTTGACCAAAAACACGATAAACAACAAACAAAGTTTACTTATTTTATATGCAACTGTTACTTCATGTCCTGAATGCTATTATTGTTGTAAGGTACAGATATCAGGGTAAAAAAGACTATTTGATATATCTCCAGCAAAAAGCCTTGTATTAAAAAGTCTTCCTAAAACAAAATTGGCCATTGTTTCTGTGAGATTTAGGTAATGTATTCTTCTAAAGCCCTGAGATTTAAGCATCATGATATTTTTCTTGATGAAAAGCCCTGACATTTTCAGTTAAATTCCTTCCTTCCAAGTCATGATTTATTTCCTGTTTGAATGCTCAAGTATTGATTATTGTATTATACAGCAACTTTCAGGTACTGAAATTCCTTTTAGCTGTAAACTTTTCTCACTACAGTACAGAACAACTTAACTCTTACCAGTTGACAAATTTTAGACTTATGTCCAACTTGAAAGCATTTGCAGACCACAAATTAAATGTGGTTCAAACCATTGGATTTATCTTTGATATTTAGAAAAGCTTATGGGAAAGGGAGAAAATGCTGGTTACCAGCATATTCTCCTTTTCCAACACTGTTTGCAAAAGCCTTCTCCCTCAGGGTCATTTAAGCACAGTATAGTTGGGTAAAAGGTTAATGGTCCATCTGGACTATGCAATCTCTTGTAACACTACTGGAGGAGGGTTGATGTCACAAAGATTTGAAAAAAAAAATCCAGAGGTCAAAATTGGACCTGCCTCGGGGATTACAAGTTTTACATTGGCTGATATCGTGAAAACTTTGAAAATGTTCTCTTTCCTAACCATAAGGCGTAAGGCTACCAAATTTTGCATTTAGCTTTATATAGTAGGCTTCTAACAAGATAATCCAAGTTATAGTCCTTGGGTCAAATTTGGCCCCGCCCTGGCAGTCACAAGTTATATATGGGCCTACATAGTGAAAACTTAAGACCTTCTTGTTCCTAACCATGAGACCTAGGGCCACCAAAAAAATTTTGCATGCATGATATCTGATGGACCTCTGCCAAGATTTTAGGCTATTATACGCTAGGGTCAAAATTGGCTCTGCTGTGACAGTTACAAGTTTTACATGGGCCTACATAGTGAAAACTTATAAAATCTTCTTGTCCTAACCAGAAGACGTAGGGACACCAAATTTAGCTTGTACATTTATCTAATAGACACCTACCAAGCTTCACCCTGGGGTCAGAAATTTCACTTTGGAGTTTTTAGAGAAAACTTTACGAGTCTTCTTGTTCGAAACCATTTGGCAAAGAATAGTAATGTTTTGTATGTATGGTTTGTACCCTCATGGCCCTCTTGTTTGTTTGTTTTTTTAATAGAAATTATCTTTTTCGGCAAACAAGCTTTTTTCACCAACTAAACATCGGATTCCTGTGCAGCAAACAGTTATGGTTGAATCCTTACCAAGTAACACACTATCTCCGTTATGCTATCCTGGTATTTATTTTGGTTTCTATTTCTGGAAACATCTGCCCAAATTTCATAAAAGGCAAATTTTTGTTTGAGAACTGTTTGTTTTTATTTTCTTCACTCCTTTTGCCTGAAACAGGAAGATTAATTATATCCTTTATCAAACAAATCCTGAGGAAGAATGCTTTTGAAAACCAGCAATTCCTCCTTTTTTCTTTGATGTTTCATACACTTTAACTCTCAACCACACGACAAAATTATAGACAGATCCAACGTGAAAGCATTTCCAAAGGACATAGTAAATGTGGCACAAGTAATGGGATTTGTCTGTAAAAGAAAAGGAAACATTGTGGGAGAAGATTTAGAAAATGCTGGTTACCAGCATTTTCTCCTTCTCCCACAATGTTTTCAAAATCTTTCTTTCTCAGGGTCGTTTAAACTCGGAATTGTGTGGTAAAGGGTTAAAAGAGAAATCACATCATTTGAGCTGCCTTTAGTTTAATGTCTGTATTAGTGCTTTCAATATGAATGAGTCTAAATTTTTACAATATTATCTTTCTTATAGCATAAGGTAGGCATTTTTTTTTGCTGAAAGAACACAATGCAATGTTAATAGGTGTCATGGAAAGTATAGATCATGATAATATCGTAACTGCAGTGTGCAGTCACATCTTTATATGCTATCCTAGGTACTCACACAAAGACAGCTATCAGTTTGTCTGTAAAATCCTCTTTTTACCCTGAGGACAAACGGAGGAATATTTGCTGTCATTTGTCTGTCTTCCATCCTTCCACATAATTTCCTTCTCTAGAAAAGTCTGTAGTTTGGAATATTAGTTCACTGCAGCCTCATGTTTAATCCTTTATCAAACAACCAAGTGTTTTAACGCCCAGAAGATGATGGCTTATGGCTTCATTAAGTATTTTTAGATTTTGCCCCAGAAATTAACAAAGGTTATGAGAATGTCATATGGTTGATAACATTCTCAATCATGTTGAATCATATCCAAACAAGTATGATGACGTCATTATTTAACCTCACGGAAATAAAGGGATGCATAAATAGCACTTTCAGCGATGCATTCTTCTTTATTGCTGGTATAGCCACATAGCACTTGGAAACAAATTACCTTTCCATTTGGCAATAAAGGAAATAACACTATACAGCACTAAAATGCTGATGATCTTCGTATTTCTCTGTGAAAAAGATTACTATAGAGCTGTATAATCAGTGCAAGAATGTGTGAAACCCAGGAGCTTGTTTATGAACAATATGCTTCTGTTTAACTATATGCCATAACAACATCATTTTAGACTAAATTAGAAACATTTGCAGATTAAAGAGTCAGTTTAGCTAAAAAGATGTGTAACCGGGTCTTTCTATCTGCACTGATAGACAAACTGGCAGAAAACAGGAAGGTTCTTTTGGATAAACACAATAAGCAAGCTTTATCACAAAGAACATAATTTGTTTCTCCATTGTAGTTTTCTTAAAACACAAGAAAATGACAATGTGCAATAATTAAACCTACGACCACAATTAAACCTACATTATGGGGCGGGAATAATCAGAGAGAGACAGGGATTGACAGGTGGAAAGACAGAAAGAAAGGCAGAAATGCTTAGTGAAGTTGGCTTGAAGGTAGATGCTACCTAAATAGCTCTACAACTGAGTGACTGTCTAAGCTAAAACCCTGCTTATATAGCCAAAGTCAGCTTGGGTGCTGGCTGTACTGAAAATACAATTAAAAATCAATACATTAGCAGTGTAATACAGACTGCTAATCATCACAGTCTTGTCGAAAGCGTGTGCAATATTTCTTTTGAAAGAAGCAGATAAATGCACAAGTGATGAGAGGGAGTAGATAATAGCATGGACAGAGGGCAGAAACTGGTGTTGTAAGATAACATGTGACAAGGGAGGTAAACTGCCAAAACATAAGTAAGACAGTACTTATAATGCATAGTAAGTACATTGAAAAAACAAAACATGATACTGTTGGGGTAATGGAAAAATAGGTTTTTTTCAAATACAGATAGTGAATCACTCCTGTTACAGATGATTTTTGCCATAAAAATGGTAGAAAACATTGTCTTTTCAGTGTTTTCAGTAGCCTTCCTCACCAGGGTCATTAAAACAAGAGGATTGTTTAGTAAAGATTAAACCCTAGTCACACTACCAAGTTCTCACAATGTTAAATGCCCAGTAGTGGCCAAAAGTAAATAATCTGTGTATTAAAATGTATCTGAACTTGAGTGATAGCATTTAAAAGTATGGAAACTAGCGTGAAAATGCCAATCCCTTATTGTCTGGTCAAAGCAAGTGTTAGTCACTGGCAGAAAAATTAGTTTTAAAACAGATTCTGTTTAAAAAGTAAACAAAAGATAGGGCGACTTGGCAACTTTTTATCTTCATGTAGTTTAAAGATTTACTTTCTGCCAGCCACTAACACTGGGACCAACTGTTAAATAACACATTGTCAATTTCATAATAATTTTCGTACTTATAAATGGTATCATTTAAAGGCCCAGTAAAGGCCAAAAGATCGAAGCAGGTGTCATAATACATTTAAATTTAAATCATACCATTTAAAATTATGAAAAATATTGTGGAGATAAAAGTCTGTTATTGTGTGATCTGGCCATATGTTAGTCGCTGGCAAAAAAAAAGGATTTTAAAATCAGGTAAAAAGTAAACAAAAGATACAGCTACCTGGCAGGTTTTAACCTAGTTTTGAAATTAATTTCTCTCTCAGCAAGTAACACTTGGACCGACCATACAATGACAGATTGTCATCTTCACAATAATTTACATACTTTTAAATGGTATGATATAAATTCAAATGCATTTAAACACCTGCTTTGTTTACTTTTGGGCTTTATGTTACTTTAAATTGCATTTTAACACTGCATTGTTTACATTTGACCCCTACTTGGCTTTTAATGAAGAACTCAACACAAACTTGTTCGAATTAGAAAGAACACTGTAGAAACCCGTAAGGATGTGTTGCTATCTTTATGGTCTTGGCTGACCTGGATAAATTTTGAGCATGTTTAAAAAAATGAACATAGCAAGAAAATGATTAAATCAGGATGCAGAAAGGGCTCAATGAGGACGTCAAATGGGGTATGAGCATAATGCGGTCTTCATTGAAGAAGTACAAACTTGGTAAAGGAGTGGAAATTGCATGAAAATGCAGAGCGCTTGGTCTTGACTCAGGAAGACAATGAGGAGTGTAGTAAGGACGTGATAAATGTGCAGTAAGTGCATTGAGCAATCTTCAAGGTTTCAGACAGAACAAAGCAAAAGTGCAAAGGATGTGGTGCGTGTTTGAATAACACATCTGGCAGTGGATGTAGTGACATCCTTGCAGGAACATCATAAAGACTTAAAACAAAGTTAAGATTTTTTTTCCTTATGTTTCACTCAATTTTCTCTGTGTTTGTTAACTTTTGAGACCCTCCTTTTTGATCTTTGAGTGTGATTGGGAATTATTTATAAACATAAAATGGGTAAGTGATAATCCATTTCTTCACAGGCAATTTCTATACACACCTCCATACAGTACAATACACAGGGAATAACCCCTCACCCAACGTTACAGAAAGTAGGGAAAAAACAGTAGACAGAAAATTCCTCACAGATAAACTATCTGTAGGATGCTGCTAGCATAACTGTTTTGCAGTAATCAGTTAACCTTCTCAGGAAGGTAGGAGATTTTTGTAATCCTTCACATGATCTATATCCATGATGATGGCACTATTGCCCATACATCTTTGCAGGTGGAGAAAATGCAGAAAACATGAATTCTTTTTTTAAATACATACATACTCTCTTGTGTCTTTCTTTGTATCATTATTAGTCTGTTTTTGAACTGCGCAAATTTCCATAACTTTCTAGGTGTGTAATTCAAGGGGTAGAGGGTACTTGGAACGCTTTAACCTTTAGGCTGCTATGGACAATTTGCTTTTGCAGACAGTGATAAAATTGTTTGTTAGCATGAGTTGTGTTCAAATGGCATTTTCAACATTATCTCAGTTATATTGTGTCAACCATTGAGCCTTTCTATGCTTTCTTGGAGTTTCTATTACTGGCTGCTTTTCCACATAACCATTGTCAAAACAGTGATCAGAAGCATTGACTATCATCAGTCCTTTGCTGAGACATTCTGCACAAAAACAACCTTGAACTAACATTTGAGCCATGCTCTGAGAAAAGGGGGCTTAATGCATCTGCAAAAAATTATCAATCCATGTCAGCCTGTGCAGTCCATGCAGGCTGACATGGGTCGATGCTTTTCGCAATTGAACAATTTTCTGCATGTCCAAGGACCACTCTTCCTCCATGTGTAGTCAATCGTTAGATTAACTCTTTACCAAACAACAAAATTTTGGACTAGTCCAAATTGAAAGCATTTGCAGACATCAAAAATGTGAATCAAAAATTGAAATTCGATTTGGGAAGGGTTGAAAACATTGTGGGAAAAGGAGAAAATGCTGGTTGCCAGCATTTTCTCCTTTTCCCACAATGTTTTCAAAAGTTTTCTTTCTCAGGGTCGTTAAAAGTTGGGATTGTGTGGTAAAGAGTTAAATGGACTTCATGGATCCTGTATTATGTGATGACTTGGTTGGTATGATGCATCATAGAGATGTATTAAGCCCCATATTGCCAAGCATGGCTCATTTATAGTCTTATTTCTAGATTGAATCTGCCTGTTGGGTTTACTCTGGGCTGTAAGAACTGGGGGGGGGGGGGGGGGGGAAATGTTTCCAGGTGTCTATCTCACCTATACATAACCTCACAATCAATGATAGCTGTTAACCCTTATCCTGCTAAATAAGTAAAATGAAACTTTCAAGCTGATAGTAAAAGCCCAAAGACTGCTATTTCAAAATTATTTTTGGGGGGAAAATATCTCCTTAGGGGACAGTGTAGATACAAGATCAGACTGCATGTTCTGTGCAGTCTGATCTTGATCTACACTGTCCGCAGAAAGAGTTGAGCTTAGCAGCCTAAGGTTTAACACTTTTCCAAGCAGATCTAATCTACAGAAAATGACATCATGGAAATCAAAGGACTAAAATTTCAGAAAAGGAAAATTCTTTACTTTTCGGTTGCATAAAATCAACTTAGACTGACAAAACTTGTTTCTGGTTAATTATTATTAATATTTAATGGTCACAGTTTTGTTATCCATGTTTGTGAAGAATGCTTAGACCTTAATTGTAGAGAAATATATTGATTATGGTGTGAAGAACAGGTCAATTAACCTTTCTAAAGACCACAACAATTTTAGACCTGTCCAAATTCATAGGTTTTGCAGGTTATAAATCAAATGAGGCTCAGATGATAGAATTTATCTTTAAAAGAATAGAAAACATTTTGGGAAAAGGAGAAAATGCTGGTCACCAGCATTTTCTCCTTTTTCCACAATATTTTCAAAAGCCTTTCTCCTCAGGGTAGTTTAGACACGAGATTATTTGGTGTTTATTAATTGCCTCTGGAAGCTACTGTAATCCGTATTTTTTCTTGTTAGCACAAGATTAACAGCACATGTAATTACCGGTAGCCATGATTGTCATTTTTGGACTAATGAGGATGCCAAACAACCTGTTTAAAAGTACAAGCATTTGCCAGCTAATTAGCCCACCTAGAATATCAGTTTAACTCCTTACCAAATGACAAAATTTCTAACTAGTTCAAATCAAAAGCATTTGCTGGTTAAGAATTAAATTAAGCTTAAGTGATGGGATTTTTCTGCAAAAGAGTAGAAAGCATTGTGGGAGAAGTAGGAAATTGTGGTTAACTGCAATTTCTCCTTTTTCTACAACACTTTCAAAGAGTATTTTTCCTTATTGTCATTTAAAGAGGGGATTGGGTGGTAAGCAGGGTTTTTCCTGCCCTACTGTTTCTTTGAAGTTGGACCCCCAAATTTTCCTAATGACCCCCAAACTATGTAGGCGAGCCTTCTTTTATTCATTTGAAAGGGGGGAAAAATTTTGACTCCCACATCAGAAAAGCCAGGGAAAACCTTGGGTGGTAAGGAATTATTCCTTTGGAAGTCTGTTGTTTTTTGGTTCTCAGCTTTTACCTCTTTCTCCAGTCTTTTAAAAAGCCTTTTTCCTTGGATCGTTTAAACACTGGATTGTTTGCTTAAGTATTATTCCCAAATTTGCTTTTAGTGAAATATTGGTAAGTTAGACCTGATGATGTTTCCCATAAATTAGCCATTTAGCACTAAGTATTTAGTCTGTATATATTGCATAATATTATGAGACACACCTTCATTCCATGTGGTCTGAATAGGATAGACAATAAGAGTTAGTGGGGTTGTCCATTTGATATAGACACAAGCCTTAGCAAGTGCCCATATCACTTAGACAATACCACAAGCTTTTGTCTATCCAACTTAGACATTGATTTTGTTAATGCTTGTGTTGATATGGCATAGCCAACCCCTACCATGCTTATTTTCCTTAAAGGCCCAGTAGTAAATAAAAGTAAAATAATACACAGTAGGCTCAGTCATTGGCAGAAAAACACTTTTTAGAACTAAGTAAAAAGTTGCCAAGTCACTCTACCTATTGTTTACTTTTTACGTGGTTTTTAAAATTTATTCAGCATTGATACTTACACAAACACTTGGACAAACCTTACAATACAGATTAGCCGTATTCGACTGGTCAACTTTCGTGAAGCACGAAAATGAATATTAAGCTCCGCCTACCTGTAAGGTGCCCGTTTCATGCTGTACGAACATTATGACAATTTGAAAGCGTAAGGTTTGTGCTTCATGAAAGTTTACGAAATTGTGAAATTTACCAGTCGAATACAAAGAGTGCAACACGAAAAACCATAATTACCAGTCGAATACGGCTATTGTTATCTGCACAATAATTTCCATACTTATGAACTGTATGATTTAAATTTTAAATGCATTTTAACATATGCATTGTTTACTTTTGGCCACTACTAGGGGTTTTTAATGTATTATGCTATTTTCAAACATGTCTGTGTGAGTCTGATCTTGATTTACAACGGAAAACTACTCAAATCGTTGATAGCGCTTGAAGGATTGTGTCAGAGGTGAAAGAATGAGTGATATGAGAAAGACAAATAATGCACTCAGCTGTTATATTCATTATTCTCAGTGATCAAGATTTCTACTGACAGCACTATATATCAAACTTCAACAGCAACATTGGTTGAACTCTTAGCATGGAAAGGGTAGCATACAGTACTTTTATTGAAAGCATAGATCAAGATGAGGCTACTCTGAACATGCAGTCCGATCAATGATCAACTCTGTCCAATATTTTGAAAGATACTCTTGAAAAAAGTTTCAGCCTAGAAAAATAGCTACTTCACTGTTGAATATAATAATGGAAGAGCCATCCTGTGTGTGAAGGGGCTTTAATGCATCTGCAGAAAGTATTGATCCAGGTCAGCCTGGGTAGTCAGCGCAGGCTGACCTGGGTCGATAATTTTTGCTATTGGTCAGTTTTCAGCATGTCCAAGGACCATTATACTTCATAATTTATTTGGTTCTTAGACTAAATTGTTTTTATGGATCCATAATTATGAGATGACTTGCTTGGTATAATGCATCATGAAAATGTGTAATAAACAGCCTTTCGCAAGAGCAAGGCTCATTTGTTAATCTACTTGGAAAGTCTATGATTCAATGGATATATTCGACCCATGCACACTATATGAAAGTTGGTTTTTGCTAACAACATATCACAAAATATATTACAGTGTAGAGTCAAGATCAGACTGAATGTTCTGATCAGTCTTAACTTGATGTATACTTTTAGGTATAGCCAAAATTTAGCCTCAGCATCCTTTTACTCTTTGCCAAACAACAAAATCTTTGACTCATCCAATTTGATAGCAACTGCCAGTGAAACATCTAAATGTTGATTCAAATGACAGGTTTTGTCTATGAAAGGACAAAAAACATTGTGGGAAAAGGAGAAAATGCTGGTTACTAGCATTTTCTCCTCTTTCCCTCAATATTTTTGACAGCTTTCTCTGTCAGGGCTGTTAAACCCTGTACCAAACAACAAAATTTTAGACTAAATTTAAGTCTAAATTGATGATGACATGCAACTTTTTCCACAATGTAATCACACCTTCACATTGTAGTAAAGCTTAATTCATGCTGATTACCAGTATTCAAATTTCATCAGAGATTTTATTGACATGGTCTTTGTGTGAGCAGGAATTCCTACAAAACATTATAGGTCAAGAGACACTTGCGGTAAAAGCTCATTTTCTCTGTAAAGACTGAATGAAAGCTCAGGGTATCCTATATAAAAAACAGAAATCTATAATGAATTCCCCAAAGAGCAAGGATAAATGAAACCAAGTATCAAGTATTCAGTGGTTTATTGCAGGTTCTGTTTTGTTTGTACATGAATAATCAGGTCTGGTAAATTAATTTGTTGACAGGATCTTCAATCTATGGAAAGAATTAATACTTTCTGTGGAAACTCTCTCTTTACCAGATGATAGAATTTTAGACTTTACCAAACAATCCGGGAGTTTAATGATCCAGAGGAAGAGGCCTTTTGAAAACATTATGGGAAAAAGAGAAAATGCTTGTAACCAGCATTTTCACCTTTTTCCACGATGTTTTTATACTTTTTCACAAACAAGAATTTGTATATATGTAACATTGTATTTTGTTGTCTACATAAATTGTTGCTTTCATTTTAGACCCATCAAAAACTTTGGTAAAAAGTTAAGAGCATATTTTTGCGGAGTAAATTTGGCTCAAATTATGGGATTTGTCTTTTTGTAGAAAATTTATGAGAATAAGAAAAAGGCTCGCAACCAGCTTTTTATTATTGTCTTTGCTAATGCTTTTGTTGTTGAGATATCTCAAATTCTGTTATGTGGAAAAGATTTAACAATAGTGAAAAAAAATAACATGATGACAACTGTTGCAGATCACTGAGTAGACGATAGATCTGCAGTCTGATATTAAACATCACTGTTTCCAAAAGCACCGTATGCTATTCCCACAAGTGTCTTCAAAAGCATTATTCCATGGTCATAAAAATGCAAGGTTTTTTAATGAAGGGTTAAATGAGATATTTGGGCCATATTTCATACCCTTATTGATTTATCAATGCTCAAGAAAATGATGGACATTGACTTCTCCTGACCCTTTCTGTTGACAGCAAATTTCTTTGCAATTGACATCTTTGCACAAATATAGCTGTTTAGCCCTTTATCAAACAGTCCTGAGATTTAAGAACCTGTGAGTGAAGGCTTTTGAAAACAATGTTGGAAAAGGAGAAAATGCTGGTCACCAGCATTTTCTCCTTTTCCCACAATGTTTTCAATTCTTTGAATAGAAAATCCTTTTGTTTGAATAACATCTAATTTGTTGTCTGCAAAGGCTTTCACTGTGGATAAGTCTAAAATTGTTGTGTAGTGAAGTGTTAACCTTGAAGAACAACATCAATAAAATAGACATTCTCAGTCAGTAACAGAGATGCAGACATTGCAATTTCAACACTTCTCTCAGAATATCAGGGAAAGAACAGGACAGGTTGGACCCAAGATCTGCATGTTTTGTGCAGTCTGATCTTGATCTCTGCTATCAACAGAAATGACTAAATTAGTGTTCAGCACTTCAGTGGTCAAATCATTATCAGTGGTAGACAACTTTTTTCATCAAGCAGCAGATTACTTTTGAAAACACAATAACAAAAGGAGAAAATTGCTTGTATCAGGAATTTTCTCTATTTGCCCTTATGTTTTCATACATATATGTATTCATGTATTGAACTTCAATCCATTTTGATTTTCCGTAGTTCACATGGATATTTGTTGTGGGCTGCATTTTTTTTTTTCACCAAGCCTGACAGCTCAGCCGATAAGGTATAGGGGGGACTTGGTTTGATTCCATGCTTAGCCAAATTCTTTCCAGGGATCGAGATGATTGTCATGGTGACAGGATTGACTTTTCTCTATTGCAGCTGAACAGCAGCCAGTGGCTTGCCAAAAATGTTGGAATATTTGTCAAAATGTCTGGTAATGAAGCATACAGTGTTAATCTAAGGTCACGCAGTACATTCTGTGCAGTCTGGTCTTGATCTACATAAACACTGTCTCCATGAGCAGTTTAATCTGGGTTCAGGGTTGCAGGGTTTAATAGTTTACACCCAAACATAAAATTTATGGCACCATATTTCATCAGAAGCAAGTGCCAAACCAATTCCCAGGAATATTTTCTATAGACTTTCTGTCCAAATAGCCTTCCAGTACATTGAATATCCGCTTTCTGGCAGTCTTATCAGATGGAGAAAAGACTCTGACAAATAGGAATTCTCGGTCAAATACATTTCTGTCTTTAACAGGGCATTGAACTGATTCTGTGCTACTTTGATACTTGAAACGTCGCTTTTTATAAATGGAGTGTTTTCTTCATATTGACTTGATTTTAAGGGATTTTTTTTTTCTATTCTGAAATTAATTGTAACAAGCACATTCTTCTTTTACAACACTGTTTTTGTAAAGGGCTTACTGCAAGACTGAAAAAGATTGTCTATAGGTACTAATTTGTCTCATACATGTACAAAGTCATGTATTTTTGTCAATTTTCTTCCAATCCATTGGCCTATCCATCCTTGTTTATGAGTATTTCTATCCTCTGTATCTGAGATGTTCAATTTATTGCATGATAAGATTTTATAGAATGTTACTACAAAATATAACAAAGTATGAAATGGATGGCTGCCATATCGTTCCTATTTTGTGTGTTTTCAACTAATATATTGTTCAGTGTTATCTTCACAATGTAAGAAAAATTTACATAAATAATAATTGTTTAGATGGTTTGTATTTCAATCAATTTACCAGTACTTTTCACACCAATAGCTGCTTTCCTGTGGATCATTCCCCAGGGCTGCACTGGAACAAAATAATCAGAACTGTTTGGTCTGGAATCATCCTGAAAATGTAGAATGATGAAATGATGTTCTTGAACATCATTAGACTGCTCTCAGAATTAACCCAACTTCCAGAAATGTTACGGTTAGAAAGTTCAGAAAGTCCTCCACTGCATGTATAATGTCATCATCTGACCGTAAGTGGGTACTAGAAATGACCTATTTTATTTTTGAAGTAGATGAAAGTCTGATAATGCAAGATCAGACAAATGAGGCAGATGCTCAATCAATTCAAAGCTACAATCTTTAATGGCAGCAATGACAATTAAAGACTTGTCCTGGTGGAACAACACACCTATACTGAGTTGAGACTTTTTCTTAACTGCCTAGGAAGTGATACACTATTGTGCCATTGATTGTTTGTCCCTTTTGCAGATAATCTACCATCAGAATAATCAGCATCCTAGAAAACTGAGGCCATTCCTTTCCAGCTGATGGAATAGTCCTTGCCATCTTTAGAAGGGTAAATCAGGGTGTTCCATTGTTTAGATTGTTTTTTGGCCACATTTCATCCTTAGTCACATTTTAGCCTCTGCAGAAAGTTAGCAAGATCTGCCTCTAAAGGATTCAGATAACCATACAACAGTTTGCCTGGTGTTTTTCAGATCAACTATTAGTAGTCTTGGTACCCAACAGGCTGAGAGTTCTCATTTTAAAGATACCCATTTACTCATTTTAAGCCAAATATAACCAATTTCTTCGATATTTTATCAAACTATAGTCATTATTGTGGCTTCATGACAAATATTACACGTGGCAGTTGCAAGACTGCATAGATTACGATGGATAGAAAATGTAATTTTGGACTTGGCTCCTATCCACTCGTTCCATCGAGGATACCACATTATGCTTGTTGCGTGACAGTGTACAACCTTCACCTTGCATTCATGTAACTGGCAAGAAAGTGGAGCCTAGATACACTACACAGGTCTACTGCTGCAACAATCTATGTCACAAGAACCCAACAGCAGTTTACTCGAGAGTGCAGTGGAATGATTTTAAAGACATTAGAAATGTAAATTTCGTATGTGCACATTAATATTTAGCGATTTTGTATTGCTGAAAGAAGGGGAAAACCCATGATCCTACAAATAGACAAGTGCGCCATTTCCCGTGTTGAAACAACAAGTACCGGTAGTCTAGCTTTCTATTTTTAGATTGGGTGTGTGTAAATGACTGAAGTGATACACTCCTTCATCGTTTACAATATTGACCCAATGTAACGTTCTCCTGACCAAAATCCATTTCAAATAACAAATCTGAAACTTCTTTTCATTCTTTTGCGCTATAGAAATTGCTAATTTATTGATTTAAACACTTTTCTACATTCAGCTAAAATGAGTAAATCGGTATCTTTAACTTCTTCCGTAAGAATGGAATGTATTCTGATCAGAACAGGTATGCTATAAAATTCAGGCACAGATCCGATGTTTCTTGGTAGAAATTCATGCTGATTTGCAGAAAGTGTATTGAAAGGATGCATCAAAGCTCAGTAAAGTTTGTAAATGGGTCCAGGGTTTCAAAGATGGTCGAGATTCATTTGAAACTGACCCTAGTATGGGAGGCTGACCTCACTCTGTCATGAAGGAAAAAAATCTTGCCGTTGTGAAATCATTAATTGATGAAGATGCAAGATATACAGTGCAAGAGGTAGCTGTTATAACAGGCATTCATTCCTGAAGTATTTTTAAGATATGACATGAATGCCTTCAGAAGGTCTGTGCCAACTGGGTCCCTCATTTGCTCAGTGATGACCAGAAACAAACTAGGGTTAGGCTGGCCTCACAAGTAATCAAAAAGTATAATAAATTTGATCCACGTCGTTTGAAAGAAATAGTTACAGGCGATGAAACCTGGATCTACTGTTTTGACCTTGAGTTTAAGCTTAAAAGGAAGGTTTGGATTACTTCTGACAGTGAAAGACTTATTATTGTTCGCTGAAATAAGACTTCAAATCTCATGTGATATGTGATTTTCTTTGATTCAAGAGGCTCAGTTCTTCAAATTGTCAAAGGTAGTCCTGTTACTGGGAAGTTTTACAGGGAAAATGTTCTCACACGTCTTTGATTTCTTTTAGAAAGGCAGACTGTGCACTGGTGTCTGTGGCATGAAATTGCTGCATCATAAGGCATTGGCAAATAAATCAGCAATTATTATACTGCAAAGAAATTTCTTGCTATCCGATTGGATAATATGACCTGTACATACAAGTCATATACACTGGCAAAATCCACGTAAAAGCAGTTTCCCTCTTGGGAGCCCCATATACATGGCTACACAACATCCAAAATGGCGGCGTCTACCGATACGAGCCGCTCACAAGACAATTATACTGAGTAGCCTGCACCATATTATTTCTAGTTTCCCTTAATGGTTGTCATTAAAGCAGAAAGTATGGATTATTTTTGAAAATAAATGAATATAGATACAAATTATATTACCATTTGTTGTTTTTCTAAAACAAACACACGGGGTTAAAACGAGCCGTCCTTTCATCAGGTAACAAATAGATCTACTGAAGTGTCAAAACTCATTCATGGTAACGTTAAAAAGATAACCTAATGGTATTTTGTGGTACCTAATGGTCGTTTACTATTGCCAAAAAATCATTAAAATGCAAAGTTACTTACCTTGAAGTTGTTTAAGTCCATGTTTAAATAAAAGTATGACAAATGTCTATCGCAGTGACATCATCAAGTTCATCCACCAAACTTCACTTTTTATCAAGGTTTCAGTGACGTTAGTTCTCAGTAATGTCAGTTGTCACTGGATTGGGGCACTCGGAAGGGAAATTCTATGTCGTCAGCGTACTCAATTCGTGAGAACATAAAACGGGGAAATTTCGCTGAAAACACGTTGGAATGGTAAAACTTTGCAGTATAAATCATGCCGCACTGAGCTGATAATTTGCCACAGCCATGAACAAGTTTCAAAGTCTCCTGCCAACTGACCATACGACTTAAACTGTACAAGAGTTTTTGAAAGAATCTGGGCTTGTTGTTTTAGAACATCTTCCATACAGCCCACACCTGTCACCTTGTGGCTTTTGGTTCTTCACAGGGCTAAGAGACATGCTAGTAGGCTGATGGTTCGAATATCCTGCGGTCTTCCAGTATTTCAACATATACCTAAGGAAGAGTATCATATGGCATTCCTGAAGTATTAGATTGTTGTATGGAGGTGGATTGGGAGATACTTTGTAGGGCTCAAATAAACAAAACTTAAATACTGCAAGTATAATTGGAAAAACCACCCTACTCCGTAAACGTAAAAAATGGCCCTTGTACCAAGTGCACTGGCTATTCATGTGTATCTCTCTGTAACATGGCTGTCCATTTCTGGGATTGCAACAGTGACAGGCCTTCCAGGACGGCCATCATCCGAGCCTGCCACGCTTAAATTCCGCAACCTACCTTTTCACTGTAGAATATAAAGGGGCATCATTCCCTAGTGTTGCTAACACATCAGTATGGATATCCTAGGGTACTAGATTCAAGTATTGAATCACTGCTCTTTCAGAGATTTTGTCCATTTCGCAAAGGTCACTTGCCTGGTTTACAGTGCCACTTCTTTGACATAAACTGACTAAATGACACAAGTTTTTTGGGTACACAGCCTTAACCCTTTACCACACAATGCCGACTTTTAACGACCCTGGAAATGAAGCCTTTTGAAAACATTGTGGTAAAAGGAGAAAATGCTGGTAACCAGCATTTTCTCCTTTTCCCACAATGTTTTCTACCCTGTCAAAGAAAGATTTCACCATTTGAGCCACAGTGAAATTGTCGTCAGCAAATTTAATGCTTTCAGTTTGGACAACGCTAACATTTTGTCGTCTGGTAAAGGGTTAAATGGTCACGGAATAGTAGGGCTGAAAAAGGACATCCCTGCTTAACTCCTTCAATACAAGGTTCGCTACGTATCAATTAGCCCTCATACGTATATATTCAAGAAAAACTGTTCTGAAACGGTTCTAAGAACATGTTCTTTAACATGAATATGGAACATTTCTTGAACTGTTCTTAGTGTTTTAGAACAGTTCTAGAATTGGTTGAGTTTCTGGAACATATATTTTCAGGGGTTTGATTAGTCCTGTAAGGTACAGTTGATTAAAATGATGGTTAACCTCACAACATTATTTCAGTCATATTACAGCAAAATATCACTTATTCATGCAGGGTCTAGGTTTCATCTGTACTAGGCTAGGGCTCTGAAGTGTCTTGCAAAAGGACACTTCAATGAAAATCACAGTGCCTTGAGTGAGGGTCGAACCCGGAGCCTCTGACTTGTGAATCCTACTCCTTCAACTCAGAGCCAAACAGGATCCCTGTATCTTAGAGATCATAGGGCTACCAGGCCCATGTGTGGCTCATAATGAAAAACTCCTGCCTAATGGTTGTCCAAGTTATCAGCTGGTTGTATTGATTATGTGATAGCTGAAAAGAGTCTGCAAATAACACCTGAATCAATACATGTACAGGACAATTAGCCTCTGTTTACATTACTCAGGATTACTAATTTTTTTCTTTCAGTGTACATCTCGTTATCTCTATCTCTATTTTCTCATCACAAGATATCAGGTATGATATTGTTAGTCTTTACCAAATGATGAAATTTTGGACTTGTCTAAATTGAGAGCATTTGCATTAAGTTAGATGAGGTTCAAAGAGTGGAATTTATCTTTAACAGGGTAGAAAACACAGTAGGGAAAGGAGAAAATGCTGGTTACCATGTTTTCTATCAATTCAAAGGCAAATCACATCATTTGAACCACATTTAGACTGTCTTCATCAAATACTTTAAATTTGAATGGCTTTAAAATTTCTTCATCTTGCAAAGACTTACTTTTAAAGGCGCCTGTTTAGATTCTTATAACCATACTTAACTTTAAAAAAAAGTTTCATCACAGAATATAGTAAGGCAACAGTTTGCAAATCATTATGAAGTATTAAGAAAAAGAAGTGTAGGAAAAAAAGCATTATTACTTCGAGCTGATACATAGGGCTTTCTTAAGGTACTTCTATATTTCATTCCAGAATTTTGCAATGGCTTGTGGGACTGTCACATGTTCAGAAACATATGTTGATTATCATATGATTGTACTCAAATGGGTACAATATTGTGGTACCCGATACCATAAAAATAGAGAGAGTTGCTAATTGTGAAACAATCATCCCGTTTTTTTGACACCAAAATTTAACCTTTTACTACATGTAACCGTCAAGTTTCTTTATGCTTGCGAAGAAAAAAAGTTTTAATAGTATTTATGAGTTTTTTTACAATAAATTTTCATTCATAGAAAGGAGTCTGAATAGACCTCTTTTATATTATATTTTTCTCCAAACAGGGACCGAGATCAATCTGCCTACATCTGTTAAACATGCATATAGCCCTAAAGTGCTATAAGCCATAAAAGTAATATGTATCTTTATGGTGATAGAGAGCATCACGCTATTATGCCAATACATTACATACTGGTACTTGAATGGGGCTCGGCAACATTAAATCCTATCCTGCCGAATTGGAGTTATTGATGATTACACAAATACAATCCGTTAAGTTTATTGGCATTGAACCGGATTTATGTGTCCTAATCTACTTCTTAAGCAGCAGAGAGTATAGAGCAGACTGCACGTATTTGCAGGCTGATCTTGCTGTACACTCTCTGCAAAATACACGAATGTCGTGAACGGCGGGATAAAGGTTAAAATGATTTTTACAGGCACACCTTCAGCGCCATTAAGAGAGCACTTGTTTTTTGCAATATAAATCATTCTAGTTTGGATACTTTTGAAATGGGGTGTCAATTTAACTCTCTACTAGATGTGATGACAAAATTTGACATATCCGAATGGAAAACATATACAGATAGCAATTTACTGGTACTAAATGGAACATTCAAATAATGGATTTTATCTTTGATAAGATAGAAAAACAATGTTGTAGAAAGAATGCATTACATACTGGTATATGGTTGGGCAACATTACCATCTGTTTACATACACATTTTTAGCACCAACTTTTTGCTCTAAATTGTTCTTTTCCAACATTTCTGAAAAGTGGGTATCAAGGTGACCCTTTGAAAAGAATTTGGACCTTGATTATGAACCCTTTACCTAACAACAAAATTTTAGATTTGTTCTTATTAAAAGTATTTGTGGCACATTTTCTTCTTTTTGCAAAATATTTTCATAAGCCTTATACCTCAGGATTGCTAAAATATGGAATTGTGTGTTACAAGGTTAAATAACCCTCATGAAGTAAACTTTGGAAAACATTGCTGGAAAAGGAGAAAATGCTGGTAACTAAAACCATTAATCCAGTTGTTCTGGTTATATCATTTCATCTGCCAAGAGTCTTAATATGGACAAGTCTAGAATATTGTCATTGGGTAGGAAAGGAGAACTTTTGAAGACATTTGACATTGTTCAGTTCAATGCTCCCACGGAAAAAATGCTTTTACACCTTTTTGGTAACTAGCAGTTTCTGCTTTCCCTACCTTGTTTTTGCCTGATTATCAATAGATAAATTTCATCATTTCAGCAGCAGGTAGGTTTTAGTACTTGAGAACAAATCAATAAAGTTGCCATTGAAATTCAAACAAACACTGAAATCTTTCAATTGAAACAGTTGGACCTGAACTTTTTTACAATTAAGCAGATGCCATTCAAAGCATTAGAATCTTTAAAGAGGCATTATTTAAATTGATTAGAATGTCATTTGAATGACAAGTTTAATTTTGAGTTGGTTTTGATAAGCGTGCATTGTCATTTATCATTAGCATGCCTGACAAAAGTGATTGACAATGAATGCTAAAATGTAACAGCTTGTTTGTGGTTATCTAGTGAATGACAGCATAAAATCAAGTTTAAGATTACATCTGTATGTAATAAGGATTTTTTAATTATACATTTTACCTTTGTAGACCGTATAGATCAAGTCTCTCTGATGTAGATGAAAAATACAAGCTTTTACTATATACGCCACACACTCCCGAGGTATAAGGAGCTTTAGAAAGAAAACTTTCTAAATCATTGTTGGAAAACAAGAAAATGTTGCTAACTAGCATTTTCTCCTTAATTTAACTCTATACCAAACAATCCAGGGTTTTCACGACTTTGAGAAAGAAGCCTTTTGAAAACATTGTGGGAAAAGGAGAAAATGCTGGTAACCAGCATTTTCTCCTTTTCCCACCATCTTTTCTACCCTCCCAGAACAAGTTTCAATTTTTGAATCACGTTAATTTTGTCGTCTGCAAATGCCTTCAATTTTGACCAATCTAAAATTTTGTCGTTTAGTAAAGAGTTAATACCAAAATGTTTTCTGACCTGTCATGGGGAAATCCAAGCACGTGAGCAACAAAATTTTGTGATCTGCAAAGACTATCAAACTAAAGCAATTCTTAAATTTGGTGGTTCCAAGCCTTGTAAACATAGGGAAACAATTATGATATCAAGTGGTTACTTCTAGAGTAGTTGTCCTGAACACAGGTATTTGTTTTTTAGCTCACCTGAACACAACTTGCTCAAGGGGAGCTTTTAGGATCACGCTGTGTCCGTCGTTCATCGTCCGTCATGCGGCGTCAACAATTCTTTAAACATCTTCTCCTCCTAAACCACTTGGCCGATTTGGACCAAACTTGGCTGGAATGTTCCTTGGGAGGTCCTCTTTAAAAATTGTTCACAGAATTTGATTCCATGAAAAACTCTGGTTGCCATGGCAACCAAATGGAATTTTCCAAGAAATTCTTTAAAAATCTTCTCCTCTGAAACTGCTGATCAGATTTTGAAATAATTTCACAGATATGTTCCTTGGGTGACCCTTTTCAAAAAGTGTTCGCGAAATTTTGATCCATCGAAAAACATGGCCGTGGTGGGGGGAGGGGGGGGCTCTTTGCGTCCAGTGGTGTCAACAATTCTTTAAACATCTTCTACTCCTAAACCACTGGGCCAATTTGGACCAAACTTGGCCGGAAAGTTCCTTGGGAAGTTCTCTTTAAAAATTGTTCACAGAATTTGATTCCATGAAAAACTCTGGTTGCCATGGCAATCAAATGGAATTTTCCAAGAAATTCTTTAAAAATCTTCTCCTCTGAAACCGCTGGTCAGATTTTGAAATAATTTCACAGATATGTTCCTTGGGTGACCCTTTTCAAAATTTGTTCACGAAATTTTGATCTGTCAAGAAACATGACTGTGGTGGGTGGGGGGGCGTCTTTGCACTATACGGACATGAAGAAATTCTTAAAAATTTTTCTTCTCTGAAACCACTAGTCAGATTTTGAAGTTATTTCACAGAAATTATCCTTATATTATACCCCTTATTGATCTTAGCTGTTTTCAAAGAAAACATCGAGGTACTGACATAACCCTGTTGTCGTCATCTGCGTTGTTGTCGTTATGCAAAAACTTTGACATTTTGTTATATCTCAGCTTCCACTCAACACATGTACTTGAAACTCAGAATTATTGTTCACTAGTAAAAAAGCAACCCATACAACAAGGGCAGGTAACTCCAAAATTGTTTTGTCCAAATTATGCCCCTTTTGCCACTTGGAATTTTAACTTACTATCCAGCAACCAACAGCCAGTCATTGGCACCCTCATGAGGTGCTCTTGTTCAACTTAATATTTTTAGCCACTATCGGGCATGTGTTCTTGTTCAAGAAATGGTCTTTGGGTGACCTATCCGAAAATTTATTGCAGAATTCTGATTCGTCAAAAACATGGCTGTGGTGATGCTTGTAGGGATGGTGACAGATTTTGAAATGATTTTTACAGGTGACCTTTTCATAATTACTTGGTAAAATAATGATTTTGTTTCCAAAATTTCAATACTTTAAAAAAAGTTGGTTATGGTACTCTCAAAAATTCAGGTGAGCGATCCAGGGCCATCTTGGCTCTCTTGTTTGATAGAAATCTCACTGAAAATTAAGCAAATGCAACACACGGTTGGCACCCACATACAGTGCCTTTTTTTTTGACTCCTTTAAAGGGTGTCAAAAAAATTTCTAGGGTTTTGACCTCTGAAAATATGAATAAGATATTATGTATGACTTTAGAGCCCTGAAATATCAACTATGATGAATTTCCCGCTGAAAATATGGATCAAATGTTTTCTAAGACTTTTGACCCCTGAAAATATCCATGGATTGAAATATTATTCATGATGTTCACCCCCTGAAAATACTGGTCAAATTATTATATATGGTGTTGGCCCCTGTAAATATAGTCCAAAATATTATCTTTAGTGTTGACCCCTGAAAATATGGGTCAAAATATTATTTATGGTGTTGGCCCTTGAAAATATGGGGCAAAATATTATCTATGGTGTTGGCCCCTGAAAATATGGGTCAAATTATTATCTATTGTGTTGATCCTTGAAAACATGGGTCAGAATATTATCTTTGATATTGCTGACAACACTTGGCAAGATCTGTCTTGAGAATGGCAGATAAATGTGTTTGATGACAGGTGGAATGATCATCTTATTCCCTCTAGATGACAACAGGTTCAAAAGAGAATGATACAGTCTGCAGATAAATAAATGAGTCGTGCCCTGTGAAAAAGGGGCTTAATACAATTGCGAAAAGTATCAACACATATCTGCAGTCTGCCAGGCTGACATGAGCATAGACTTTTCACTGTCTTCAAATTTTCTGCATGTACAAAAACCATTCTACTTCATGATTCAGTTGGTTGTTTGACAAAATGGACTTTAAAGATCCATAATTATGTAATGAATTGCTTGGAATAATGCATCACGGAGATGCATTAAGACCCATCTTGCCAGAGCATGGCTCAAATACATTGTTCAGAGTGAATTTAATAAACAGTGTTTTATGTTGCTTTCAGCATTATTTCAGTCATATCACGGCAATATGTGCCTTGAGTTTCATCAGTATTGGATCAAAGGTCTGAAGTGTACTGCCTTAGCATACTGCAGCAAAAATCCCATGCCAGGTTTGAGGATCAAACCTGAGGGGCCTCCAGGTTGCAACTCATACAGCTCAAATTCCATGTCTGATTTTGATCTACACTATCCACAATACCAATGTAGGTTGTGCTTGGGCCTACAAATGTTAAAGAGTCTGCATACAGGGTTGTGTTATTGTTTATTTGTTTTCCATCATAAATGATCTCCAGAGGGATTGAAAATTGATCTATTATGTTGCTTACAACATCAGAAAGGACTTCCCCATGGAATTGTGGGTATTTCTGTAAGAAGACAAGTGGAATGACAATTACATTTCCTTGAGATGACATCATGTTCAAGGAAAATAATATGGTCTTTAGATAATCAAGTGAACCCATTTTTTTTTTTTAACATGAGTTTTAGAATTACTTCAGTTTTATCGCAGCTCAGTGAAACTTGGAATGAGTAGAAAGCCCTGGTAACTCAGTCAGTAGTGTACAGGACTTGAGAATAGAGGGTCGCTGGCTTGATTCCTGGCTCGGCCAATTTCATTCCATGAATTGATGATAGTCGTTGCAACAGGATTCATTCCTCTCTCACTAATAAGCATCGTTTCAGTGATGGTTATGTGGGCAAGCAGCCAGTGGCTTGGAAAGAATATTATGAGGAGTACTGGTAAATGAAATTCCAGGAAAGCATGAATAGGGGCACTGGCCTCTGTGAGATAACTCAAATAATGTTGAAAATGGTGTTAAACAGCATACAATCAATCAAATATGAAAAACACAAGAAGAAAGTGGTTTGTAAATATTATTTCAGTTGTATTCCCAATGGCCAGTGCACCTCTCTGTACTTTCCAGGTGTTTCGTTTACAAGTCCTTCACACAACATTCTTTCATTGGCCACAGGCTACTTTTCCCACATAAACCCTGTGGAAGTAGTATTCAGCAGCACGAAAGCTATGAATCCTGTTGCAATGACAATCATCAGTCGTCAGAAAGAATTTTGCATTCTAGGAATCAAACCAGCGACCCTTTGGTTTCAGGCCCTGTATATTACTGACTCAGCTACTGAGCAAGAAATAACTTCATATGAGGTTGCTTGCATAATTGCAGTATAATTTTTAAGGCTTATCAAAATTTGTTTGTGGGTCTCTTGAGTGTAAGATGACAGCTATTGCCTGGAATTGTCTCAAACAAACTGAATGATGAGATGATTGTACAAGACATTGACTAATGATTGAGTTTCTGTTGTCAACTGATGTCAATAAATGATTACCTGTGTAAAGCAAAACCAGTGGCAGTTAACAGACAATAAACATCAAGAAAAATGCAGGAAAAAGAGACAAAACTTTAGATCACTTGGGTCACAGAAGTTACATAAAGGACATAAAGTATCAATTTCTTTCATATGGACCTCCACATGAAAACATTGAGAGTGCTAAAAGGAATGAAACAGGTATTTTCAGTTTGTCATAAAGCCCCCAAATATCTTAACCCTTTACCAAACAGTCCTGTTTTTAGCTCCACTGGCCAAAGGCCAGCAGGCTTATATATTGAAAACTTTAGAAATCTTCTTTTTACTGACCATAAGACTTGGGGCTACCAATTTTAGTCCTGTTTCAGGGGTCTCATGTTCAAAATCAATTTGCCAAGTATTGTAAAGTTTGGCATGTAGTGGTTTTACTTATTAGCCAGTGGAGCGATACAGGGCCATCATGGCCCTCTTGTGGTTATCATTATGATTAAAAACTATTATAACATTTCTGTCTCCAGGTAACAGCATTTTTAACATTCTCATGATACTGATACTGGTTATGTGTCTATGGTGTACGTTCGATTCAGCGGGTAGGAAATGGGTCAAGATGAAACGCTATCAAGAGAGTATGAAGGAGAAAACTAGGAGGTCTCGACGCTCTGGAAGCGCCAGGAGGAATTGGAGACAAAGGCAAGTGAATTTTTCTTTAATATTTGAGCTCTTACAACTTATTTCATAACAATACCTCTAGTAGACAACTTTTTTGTATAGTAGCAAACTACTTTTGAAACACTGTTGCAAAAGGACAAACACTTGCCTACTTTTAAGTATCCCTCAACATAGGTAGTAGTTAGTTATACTGTTACTGTATCCCTGTGAAAAAAATGATGAAGATTTTTGTCATTTCTAGTTGAGCTGAACTATGGCCAGCAAAGCATAATATCATGGACCCTGTGGATGTCATGCCTGTATCTGTGGATACATCTGTGTGATAACTTTTATTTTAAACATCTCTTAAACTTCTGAACCAAGTTTGGTCAAACTTCACAAAATGATCATACCATGGTCCTTTTTTAAATTGTTTAAAAGAATTTGATTAAAAAAAAAGGTGGTTGCCTTGCAACAAAATCAATGTAGAAAATCTTCAATTTTTGCTCAAAACCACAGATTGGAATTATCTGAAAGTTAGCATTAATGATTTTTGCAACACAGGCTTCATAAAGATTAATATCTTCGTCCATGCTGATAATGGCTCATTTATAACACAGTCAAATGATACAGGGCTATCATGGCCTTCTTGTTCTTTTAATTGAGGCTGCAATTTCACCAAGTGTCCTGTTTTGCTATCACTTCAAATTCCAATAAAAAAACATTTGATTGGCAGAGACATGTTTCTGCCAATCAGATGGCTGATGTAGGAATCAAGTATTAGACGATCCTAGAATGGTTTATGAGTATTTGTCCCCGATATATTGGATATGGAATTACTCTAGAATCACAATAGTAGGGTAGTATAGGGTAACATGACAAAGCAGAAATTGCAGCCTCAAGAATCTTTTTGTATTCATTGATGGCTTCCCATTTATTTCATTTATGATCAAAGAATGCAAATGAAATTGTCTGGTTACACTGAAGGATGTGTAATTTGCATATCTACAGCATTGAACTTATTGATTTCTGCCTGGAGCAGCATGTTATTGTCTCCCAAAATTTTGTTGGGGTATTTAGAGATGCTTTATCTGAATCGGCATTATACAAAGCCACTCAAAATAAAATTGGGGAAATTAACCCATACAAATCCAAGCCCAACTTCAGTTTCTTTTGTAGACAGTGTATATCAAGATCAGATTTCAAAAACAATGCAGTGTGGTCTTGGATCTGTAATCTACCAACACTGCTAAACTACTAGTTTTCAGCTCTACTGGCTGAAAGCCAGCAGAGCTTATGTCATGGTATGGTTTCCGTCATCCGTCTGTCTGTCCGTCTGTCTGTTAGTCTTTTTCTTGTTTATGTGCTAAAGTCTGCATTTGTGGTCGGATTTTCATGAAACTTGCACAGTTTGTTTATCTCATCAATAGCTTGAACCCTATTGATTTTGAAAAAAAATCCGACAAACATTATGGGAAAAGTAGCCATTTGAAGTTGAAAATTTCCATTTCTTGTTTACACAATAAAGTCTGCATTTATGATTGGATTTTTGTGAAACTTGCATAGTTGCTTTTTATCATCGACAGCTTGAACCCTAGTGATTTAAAAAAAATCTGACAGTCAGTATGGGAAAAGTAGTCATTTAAAGTTGAAAATTTTCATTTCTTTTTTGGGTAATGAAGTCCATATTTTTTCATAGAATTCTTTCGAAACTTGCATGGATTGTTTGTTTCATCAAGGCATTGAACTCTATTAAAAGTGAAGAAAATCTAGTAATCAGTTTAGGAAAAGCAGCCATTTGATGACTTGGTATTGTTTACTAAACAAAGTCCACATTATTAGTCACATTTTTTGGAAATTTGCTAGGATTGTTAAATACAATGCATACTTGAACCCCATCATTGGTTTTGAGAAATTGTACTTCAATTTTTTTCACTATTTGTTCAATTCACCATGCCTTCTTATGCTGTCTTAGTGGGTTCAAGCCACTTCTTATTTTTGTTTTTCCTTTTTCATGAATTCATAATGTATGCTAGCCAAAAAGCAAAATCTCTGCTAGTAGAGCAATTTCAGGCCCTCAAGGGCCTCTAGTTTACTTTTTTCACTGTCTGACAATGTCCACCTCAATTATTTGGTGTTCTACCATTCATAGAGTTTGGATTGTTCAAATTATCGGTATATACATGTACCTGTATACCTTATACAGTACTGACTGTTTGAGACAATAGTTTTTCTGAAGGTCCATTACAGCTTTGAGTGATTAGATGAGGTTGTTTGTTTCCAGAGTGTTGGAGTATTTGGATATGACCATATACTGTATACGTGGATATATATGTGTGTCGAAAAATTTGGGAATTACAGATTACGGACATTTTGCGTATGGAAATGCTTGCGAATTCAAGACACTCGTTATTTGTTGGTATACTAAGGGTAAAATACGCAAACAGAAAAGTTTGTGAATTTTTCAAATTCGCAAAATCGCAAAAATTTCCACTTATACAGTATGTAAGTCAGAACCTGACATAAGTTGGCACTTTAGATAAAATTATATAAAACAAGTTTTGAAAATTGTTCATAAGTGAGCTGAATAACAATGTTTTAGACATGTTTTATAAAATTTTGTTAAAAAACCTAAAAAATGTCAGATTCTTTTTATCTTATTAAAATATTTCATAAATCATAGGTCAGAATATGAAAAAAAAACACACGCACACACACATGGGAATTTCTATGCGCAAATTTACTACTCTGAAAGTAGTATAAAATGACTGTATGAGGTCACATCATGCTCATCTCAAACAAGTGTAAGATAATAAAATTTGTAATGGCTGTTTTATGCAGAAAACACACAATCCCGAGTTTTAACAACCCTGAGAAAGAAAGCTTTTGAAAACTTTGTGCGAAAAGGAGAAAATACTGGTAACCAGCATTTTCTCCTTTTCCCACAATATTTTCTACCCTTCCAAAAAATGTTTATTTTAGACTCACATTTATTTTGTTGTCTGCAAATGCTTCCAAAATTTGGCCAAGTCTAAAATTTTGTCATTGGGTAAAGATTTAAACATTTCTTTTGAAATGCCAGTTGCCTCAGTCTGTTATTTGCATAGATGATAAGGAATTTTGGTGATTGTTTTTTTTTCCAGCTATTTGTTTGTTGTAACTGATGTTTGTTTGTAAGAACACCAAGGCCTTTTTTTTTCTGACATATGGAAAATATCTTGGTATAATTGGTGTCTTGTACATTGTGTTCATAGTGTACTTCTTATCACCACAATAACTACCAAGCTATCATACAAGTATAATTTTACATCCTTTCCACATTCTTGTCTGAACCCTTTACCAAAGTACATAATTTTAGACTTGTCCTATTCAAAGCAGACAACAAAGTATATGTGGCTCAAACAATGTAATCTGTATTTGAATAGGTGAAAAATATTGTGGAAAAAGGAGTCAGTATTTTCTTTTATAATGCTTCCAAAAGTCCCTTCCACAGGGTTGTTAAAACATGGGATTGTTTAATATAGAGTTTACCAAATATAGGTTAGTTCATGTTGCAGAGATCTTTGTAATATGTATCTTACTATAAGATGTTGCATGAGTGTCTAATTTATTATGTTATAATGTCAAAGTCCACATGAACTACATCTTACTGTAGCTTTATTTGCCAGTAGAGCAATAGGGGATCATTATAGCCCTCTTGCTGCTCAACACTGTTTTGTTTTCAAAGAGCCTTAATAATTAACGGTATGGATTTAGAACTAGGATAATTATGTTTTTTGTTCCAAGAGACCAATAATTCATTAGGGGTATAGAGTTACACAAAGTATTTGGGATTGAATATACACACATACGATCCCTGCTTCACCCAAAGGTAAGAGCTGGCATAAAGTTCTACAAACATTTACTCAAACTGTATACTTAAGCAGTTCAGTGAAACTTGTTTTCAGACTTGATGCTTCCTTACTTCAACTGCGTACGCAAATTTCGTGTGTTCACAGTGTAGAGAAAGGTACCGCAGGTGTGTAAGCCAAAGTATCAGGAGAGGGACTGTGATCAGTGTGAATTATTTGTTTGTGTTTGTTCACTATTTAACTCAATGTTCTACATTATTTCAGTAATATCCCCATTGCATCTACCTATGCTCTCCTTACGTTTCTTGTACCAGCACCATACACAACAGTTTTTAGCTCCACTGGCCGAAGGCCAGCGGGCTTATGTCATGGCCTGTTGTCCGTCGTCCGTCCGTCCGTCCGTCCGTCCGTCCGTGCGTGCATCCGTCCGTCCGTGCGTTAACTTTTTTTTTAAACGTCTTCTTCTCTGAAACTACCCATCCAATTTTGATGAAACTTCACAGAAATGATCCTGCCATGGTCCTCTTCAGAATTTCTTGAAAGAATTTAATTCCTTCAAAAACTCTGGTTGCCATGGCAACAAAACTGAAAAATTTTGAAAATCTTTGAAAATCTTCTTGTCTGAAACCGTAAGGCCAAGGGCTACCAAATTTGGCATGTAGCTTTATCTAGTGGACCTCTACAAAGTTTCTTCAATTTATAGCCCTGGGGTCAAAATTGGCCCCGCCCCGGGGGTTACAAGTTATACATGGGCTTATTTAGGGAGAACTTTAAAATTCCTCTTCTACCTAGCCATAGGGCCTAGAGCTACCAAATTTGGCATGTAGCTTTATCTAGTGGACCTCTGCCAAGATTGTTCAAATTATAGCCCTGGGGTCAAATTAGGCCCTGCCCGGGGGTAACAAGTTTTACATGGGCTTATATAACAAGTTTTACATGGGCTTATATAGGGAGAACTTTAAAATTCTTCTTAGACCTAGCCATGGGGCCTAGGGCGACCAAATTTGGCATGTAGCTTTATCTAGTGGACCTGTACCAAGGGTGTCCAAATTATAGCCGAGGGTCAAATTTGACTTCGCTCCGGGGGGTAACATGTTTTACATGGGCTGGCTTATATAGGAAAATCTTTCGCATCTAGCTATAAGGGCTAGGGCTATCAAATTTTGCATTTAGCTTTATCTAGGGGGTCTCTATCAAGGGTGCCCAAATTATAGCCCAGGGGGTCAAATGTAGCCCCACCCCAGGGGGTCACAAGTTCTACATGGTCTTATATAAGGAAACTTTAATAATCTACTTGTACATAGCCATATTTAGGCCTAGGGCTACCAAATTTTGCATGTAACTTTATATAATGGGCCTCTACCAAGAGGGCCCAAATTTTAACTTTGGGGGTCAAGTTTGACTCCACACCAGGGGTCACAAGTTTTACATTGGCTTTTATAGTGAAAACTTGATAAACCTGTGTCATGGATCACATATTTTACAGGGCCTTTTATTCAGCAAACTTGTTTTACATGACTTTTTATTGGGCAAGATTAAAAAATCTTTTTGTTTATAACCACACATTCTAGTTTCATATTGCAGGTCTGGGGTCAAAATTGCCTTCATTCCAGGGATCGCAAGTTTAACATGGGCTTCAAAATATTGTCACTTCAATTTAAACATTAATCAAGGGAAATAACTCTTTTTATGAAAGATAAAGTTCGTTACTATTTACCTCCCTTGATTATCAAGTTGCAGTGATACATGATTGGTGCTAGACAAGTTTTTTAGCTCCACTGGCCGAAGGCCAGCAGGCTTATGTTATGGCCCGTTGTCCGTTGTGCGTCCATCCGTATGTTAACTTTTTAGCTCACTTGAGCACAACATGCTCAAGGGGAGCTTTTAGGATCACCTGGTGTGCGTCGTGTGTCGTCAACAATTCTTTAAACATCAACTCCTCCTAAACCACTGGGCGGATTTGGACCAAACTTGGCTGGAATGTTCCTTGGAAGGTCCTCTTTAAAAACTGTTCACAGAATTTGATTCCATCAAAAACTCTGGTTGCCATTGCAACCAAATGGAATTTTTTAGGGAATTCTTTAAAAATCTTCTCCTCTTAAACCACGGGTCAGATTTTGAAATAATTTCACAGATATGCTCCTTGGGTGACCCTTTTTAAAAATTGTTCGTAAAATTTTGATCCGTCAAAAAATGTGGCTCTGGTGAATGGGGGCTTCTTGCACCATATAGAAATGAAGGAATTCTTCAAAATTCTTCTTCTCTGAAACCGCTGGTCAGATTTCGAAATAATTTCACAGGATTGTTCCTTGGGTGACCCTTTTCAAAAACTGTTCGTAAAATTTTGATCCGTCAAAAAACGTGGCTTTGGTGAATGGGAGCTTCTTGCACTATACAGAAATGAAGGAATTCTTTAAAAATCTTCTCCTCTGAAACAGCAGGTCAGATTTTGAAATAATTTCACAGGATTGTTGCTTAGGTGACCTTTTTCAAAAATTGTTCGTAAAATTTTGATCCGTCAAAAAATGTGGCTCTGGTGAATGGGGGCTACTTGCACTATATGGAAATTTAGAAATTCTTAAAAATTCTTCTTCTCTGAAACGACTGGTCAGAATTTTACTTAATAGCCAGTGGAGCGATACAGGGCCATCATGGCCCTCTTGTTTTAATTCACTGGCTGTTTTCCCTCACAGGCTTTGTAGGAGAAACGTTCACCAGTGTGAGAGGAACGAATTCTGTCTCATACATTCTTTCATATCCTTTAAAAGATTTTACTTATGCTGAAAAACAGATGCATAACCAGCCCCGTATCAATGACTAAGTTGTTATCAGAATCTACCCTTTACCCAATGATTCTGAGTTTTAACGACCCTGAGACAGAAGCCAGCATTTTCTCCTTTACCTTCTCCTGCTGTGTTTTCTATGCTTTGACAGGCATAATCATCTCATTATAGAGCTGAAATTACTCTGTTGTCTGCAAAATACTTTCAATTTGGACATGTCTAAAATTTTGTCATTTGGTAAAGAAATAAAGTTTTCAAAATGTGGTCAGTGTGAACTGTTGCCAATATTTAACTTTATTTACTGAAATGCAGTTTCTCCTTTAGTTTCCAGCTGCATAAACTCTTTACTCCATTATTCAGAGTCTGAAAGACACTGACAGAGAGAGCTTTTGAAAATATTGAGGGAGAAGGTGGAAATGCTGGTCACCAGCATTTTCTCCTTTTTCTACAATGTTTTTTACTATTTCACAGACAAAACCCATAACATGAGCTACCTTTAATTAGTCGTCTGCAAGTGCTATCAATTCAGATTAATTATTGTTGTTTGGTTAACAGTTAAAAGTTGTATCTGCATGGTAAGGTTGATTTGACCTTACTGGTAACTCTTTACCAAATGGTAAAGTCCTAGACTTGTTTAAATTCAATACATTTGCAAATGACAAGATAAATATGGCACAAATGATAAAATTTGTCTGTGAAAGGGAAGAAATCAAAGTGGGAGAAGGAGGAAATGCTATTCTCCAGTATTATCTCCTTACTCCACCATGTTTTCAAAAGCCTTCTTTGTTTGAATGGTCAAAACACAGGCTTGTTAGATAACGAGTTAACCCATAAGTGCACAGACCTTTTCTACAGAAAATATAGTAGTTATTTCATAGTATCTTAAAAAGATCAAGAAAATAAATCCAAGCTTCCTATTGATTTCTGGCATCTTTGTCAATCAATACAAGCTGTGGTCATATTGACATTAACTTTTCTCGTGATCAAGTTACTGACCTTTCTGGTAACAAGGACAATTTGTGATTTAACCTCATATAATCTTACAGTGACTGATTTTCAGGTTGTGATTCAACCTCAGAGTGACTGATTTACAATTTTTAGCAGATTTGTATAGCAAATCTGCTTACTGTTATCAATCTGACTGGAGCAAAATACGTCATGCGTAACGACGCATGCATGTGCGCTCACTGTACTATGCTATCGGTTTGACATGAAAGAAATATACTGTCACACACGCTTGCGAATACCCATTCTACTTTCAGTTTTATTGGTTTATAGATCTAGGACTTGACTGGATGCCAGTTCACTGTGCCGGTCCAACAACAAAATATCGATTCTAATGGACACTGTTGCAATGCTATGATTTGAAACAGTTCAAGTACTAGGGTATATATTTACTTTGAGAGGCAAAATTCAGAGAAAATCTGATTGGTCTCTTGGTAACCAGCATTTTCTCCTTTTAATACAATTTTTTTTTTAAAGCCTTTGTCCACAGGTTTGTTATATGACTGGATAGTTTAGTAAAGGGTATTGTTCTTACTGGATTTTTAGGATGCTGGATGCCAGGTATGAAGTTGAGTAGAGACCTTGTAAGTTTATTGCTTACCTTCCCAGTTACAGGGTTTTTTGGTGACTTCTATACAGTAAGAGACTTACAGAAATCTGTTTGAATGTTTCAGAGCATAGTGCAAAGATTAAAATGAAATTTTCTATAAACTAACTGTAAAAACAGTCTTTGTCTTATTCTCAAGAATTTTCTGAATTCCGAAATAACACAATTACTGATAGGCTTAACCGAATGGTTTAGCCAATCAGAAAATATGTTGCTTTCCAATCTAGATGAAGACTTATAGAATGTAACTAAGAATGGTTGGAGAATATATGCCCAGTTCTGCAAAAGATTAACTCAGTTTTTTGGGACCCCCATTCTGAGAATGATAAATTTGAAGAACTGTTATAACAGAAACAGTTTTAATCCCTATAAAAGTATGTAACCCATGACATTACAGGCAAGTTTTAGACATGCTGCTACCAGTGGAAATGACACAGCAGGAATATATTTGAGCCATGCTCTATGAAAAGAGGGTTTAATGCATTTGCAAAATGTATTGACCCATGTCAGCCCATGCAGGCGACGCAGGCAGAGTAGTTACTAAAATAATGTGTTGAAACTTTTTGCTATTTAAATTTGTAAATTTTCTGCATGTGCAAGGACATCACCAACTTCATTAGTTGGTTGTTTGACCAAATGGATCTAAAATTATGTGATGACTTGCTTGTTATCATGTATCATGAAGATTTGGAAAAAATTGCAGAAAAAGAGCAATAATTGTAACTGTAATGTTTTCTTAAGTGCTCAACTGCATAAAAGGATTTATTTGCATTGAATAAGGAAAGACCTAGTCATTCCAGTGAAACTTCTGTATGTTGCAGACATATCATTTTTAAATTTAGCAAAATTACTTATCTCTTTTTCTAAGTCAACATCATTATCCCCTCCTACGAAGTAGAGGGGCATATACATTACTGGTTTCAACATGTCTGTCAGTTTGGAGACTTTTTTTTTGTTTCCGTGCTCTAACTCAAAAGTCATTTGACTTAGGACCCTGAAAGCTTATACAAGTGTTGCTCCTGACCCAAGGAAGTGTCCTATTGATTTTGGGTCACATGGGTCAAAGATCAAGATCACAGGTCATCTTTGATTTGAAAATTATTTCCATTCTCTGATTGTGCTGCTTCACTGACAAGGTGCTGGTGGGGTTTTTTTTTTGCTTTGCTAGTTTTAGTTTACTAAGGAGTGTCAATAAATGCTCTATTATGAAAAGTGTAAAATGTACCAGAAGATTTGTACTTCCAAATGATTGTGCTGCCTGTATAAAACTCTGGATTTATTATTTAAATTGACAGCTACTTTTAGAGCTGTCCCCATCCCTCTGCTCCCACCATTGACAAGAATTAAACAAGTAATAGGAAAGGAAAAATTTATATCTTATGGTTTGGAAACCTCTGTTGGAAAATAAGTCACCGCTTCTGTTCTCATAATGCAGTTAAAAAGCTACCTTTTGCTGTGAAATAAAACATGGATCTATGTTATCTATATGGTTTTGTAGTAACAGACACCTAAAAGGAAAATATGTGTTAAGAGATAAGATTACTTTCGTTGGTTTTCACATGGAGAATTTTTGTTGATAATCAACGTAAATGGACTCTTCACCATTCAATCACATGTTTAAACGACCCTGAGGAAGAAGCCTTTTTAAAACATTGTAGGAAAAAAATGAAATGGTTACCAGCATCTTCTCCTTTTCCTGCGATATTTGCTACCCAGTAAAAGACAAACTCTGTCATAATAGCCACCTTTAATGTGTTTTTTTGCAAAGGCATTCAGTTTTGACTAACTTGAAATTTTATCATCTGGTAAAAAGCTATGCATTATTCATGTTAAAACTTTTTGGCAAAGGGAGTACTGAATTATAAAAAACAATCACTCCCTACAATTTTCAAAGGTCACTCATGCAAAATATGAAGTCTTCTAATTCTACAAGTAGGTCGCATGATAAATGGATTCATCTAAAATAACGCTTTGATCTTTACTTTGAACTTAAGATTATTAATCTCTTTTCCTGGAAGGAAACCTTTTTAGCTCACCTGAGCATGAAGTGCTCATGGGGAGCTATTGTGATCGTGCTGTGTCCAGCGTCCGTCATCTGTCGTCAACTTTTTCACCTTGTGTATGCTCTAGAGGCCACATTTTCAGTCCGATACTCATGAAACTTGGTCAGAATGTTTGTCCTAATAAAATCTCGGACAAGATCGAAAATGGGTCTTGTCGGGTCAAAAACTAGGTCACTAGGTCAAATCTTAGAAAAATCTTGTGAGTACGCTTTAGAGGCCACATTTTCTGTCCAATACTCCTGAAAGTTGGTCGGAATGTTTGCCTTGATGATATCTCAGACAAGTTCGAAAATGGGTCATGTCGGGTTAAAAACTAGGTCACCAGGTCAAATCTTAGAAAAACCTTGTGTACGTTCTAGAGGCCACATTTTCAGTCCAATACTCCTGAAAGTTGGTCAGAATGTTTGTCTTGATGATATCTTGGATGATTTTTAAAAAAAGGGCCATGTCGGGTCAAAAACTAGGTCACCAGGTCAAATCTTAGAAAAACCTTGTGTACACTCTAGAGGCCACATTTTCAGTCCAATACTCTTGAAAGTTGGTCAGAATGTTTGTCTTGATGATATCTCAAATGAGTTTGAAAATGGGCCATGTCGGGTCAAAAACTAGGTCACCAGGTCAAATCTTAGAAAAACCTTGTGTACGCTCTAGAGGCCACATTTTCAGTCCAAAACTCTTGAAAGTTGGTCAGAATATATGTCTTGATGATATCTCGAACAAGTTTGAAAGTGGGCCATGTCGGGTCAAAAACTAGGTCACCAGGTCAAAGCTTATAAAAACCTTTTGTACGCTCTAGAGGCCACATTTTCAGTCCAATACTCTTGAAAGTTGGTCAGAATGTTTGTCTTGATGATATCTCTGACAAATTTGAAAATGGGCCATGTTGGGTCAAAAACTAGGTCACTAGGTCAAATATAAAAAAACCTTGTGTATGCTCCAAAAGCCACATTTTCTGTCCAATACTCTTGAAATTTGGTCAGAATGTTTGTCTTGATAATATCGCAGACAAGTTCAAAAGTGGGCCATGTGGGGTCAAAAACTAGGTCACAAAGTCAAATCTTAGAAAAACCTTGTGTACGCTCCAGAAGTCACATTTTCAGTCCAATGCTCTTTAAAGTTGGTGAGAATATTTGTCATGATGATAGCTTGGATGATTTTGAAAATGGGTCATGTCAGGTCAAAAACTAGGTCACCAGATTAAATCTTAGAAAAACCTTATGTAAGCTCTAGAGGCCACATTTTCAGTCCAATAATCTTGAAATTCGGTCAGAATGTTTGTCTTGATAATTTCTTATACTAGTATGAAAATGGGTCATGTTGGATAAAAAACTAGGTCACAAGGTCAAATCTCGGAAAAACCTTTTGTACTATAATTACAGTCCAATATTCTTTAAACTTTTGTTAGAATGTTTGTCATGATGATATCTTGCATGAATTTGAAAATGGGTCACGTGGAATAAAAACTAGGTCACGAAGTTTGATCCTAGAAAAACCATGTGTACGCTCTAGAGGCCACATTTTCAGTCCAATAATCTTGAAATTTGCTTTGAATGTTTGTCTTGATAATATCTTAGACTAGTATGAATATGGGTCATGTTGGATAAAAAACTAGGTCACTAGGTCAAATCTCGGAAAAACCTTTTGTACACCCTACAGGCCACATTTTCTCTCAAATACTCATGAAAGTTTGTCGGAATGTATGTCTGGATAATTTCTACATGTCAAGTAGGCCGCTGAGACAAATTCTAGAAAAAGCTTGTTTGCACTCTAGAGGCCATATTTGTAAGCCCAATACTAATGAGTGTTTGTCACAGTGTTTGTCTTAGTATCTCTGAAGAGATTGGAAATGGGTCATGTTTGATCAAAAGGCTCATGTGAGTGACTTCAGGGCTATCATGGACCTCTTGTTGACTTATTCATATTGAAAGCATGTGCATACAAAAAATTAAATGGCTCAGAAAGGAAATGATTTGTCTTTCAAAAGGAAGAAGAGATTGTAGGAATTGAAAAAAATACAGGTTACCAGCATTTACTTTTTCCAATGATGTTTTCAAAGAGGCATTTTTCACAAGATTGTAAAAATGACCTTGCTCAACTCTCCCTTCTGCTCTATCAGCAGTTTCGGTCATATAAACCCAGTTCAATGCCAATAAACTTTATGGAATATGGTTTTTTTTTGTACTTGTTAACAATTATGCTCAGCAGGAAAAGGGTTAAAAGTTAGTTCAGGTTTACTTACCGTTTAATCAATGTATTAGTCTCTTACTGTTTAGAATTCACAGCACTGTGAACCTTTTGTCACATGGTATTTCTTTCCTTCGTACCCTGCATCAATGATTGTATTCACTATATTGATAGAGTATCTTTTTTGTTAGTAGTTTCACACTAGTTCACACTAACAGCATCGAGAAAAAGTCTACATGTACTTACAAAGTAGGGACGTGCTTTATGGCTAAGCCTATAAGTATAAAAAAATCCCAGAATCTTTCACAGATGCCAACTGTTTAGTTTCTAGTCTCCTAAACGTCACCAAGTTATACTGCACATGCAATTAAAGTTTTTCTTTTAAAGGACAGTCAAAGTGATAAAAACTTGAAAAAGAGATATACGTGAGGCTAACCCAGATGTTCTTGGAAAAATTGAATATCTTTTTTAATTTTCATAGCATATCAACAAAAACTTCACATCTTAAACATTTATACATTGTGCATCAACATTTGTATATCAAATAATTTGAATGGTCTGACAGAAGTAATACAGTCACCATAGCAATGTGCATAATTATAGGGATAGTGCCACACAAGAAAATTCAAAACAGTATTACTGTTTTTTATCTTAATAATTTTTTTTTAGATTACACACTAAAATATTCAATATTGATATATTGTCATTTACGGTAGCAAAAGCTATTTTAGCTGTTTATTACATGCATCCATTTTAGTAACAGGAAGTTTTGAATTAAAGTGGTAAATACCATTTTACATCGAAATGTCATCTGAAGAAAAGTTAAAACAAAGGGCAATTATTCAAATCTGCCTTGTTGTTGTACATATGCCAGTTCAAAACATCAAAATTTTAAATAGATTAGTCAAGAAGCAATCGTTTGCAGCATACAAATGGCATAAGCGGTAGAGAGAAGGATGGTAAACGATGATGGAGGATGACAGATGTGGCCGCCCAGTGTCAAAATCTAAAAGAAATGGCGTTAAGTTGGTTAAGAAATGTCTGGATGTTGAGCAGCGCATAACTCATAATGCATGAACTTGCCATGACATGGCAGACAGAACAGTACATGGTACACCTAAAGATGAACTGTCCATGACATAGTCCCTGTTAGGTTCTTGGGTTATGAGGATGGAGCAATACATGTATATAGTCACAGATTCCAAAACTTTTTTTAAGACGGAGTGTACTTTGAGCAAAACTCACGGTTGGACGTCATTTGAAATTTTGATGTGCAGCAATCCTTTTACATGGCATTAATTGATTGCCTGTAAATTACTCATTATTATGTATTTTTTAATGAAATTTTGAATACCGTTCACAGCGATATCAAAATATAATTTGTGTAAACTTCTTTACCTTTGTCCATGAACTTCTGGATAGACCCTTCATAGTGGTGTATTCATCATTTTATTTATTAACAATGTCATAGTTTTCATTTTACATCCTTTTGATATTCTACTCATTTAGCCTACCTCTCGAGACGTATGAGCTTATGTCAGAAAAAGCTTTGTAATATGCTTTCTCTATCATGGTGACATAGACAATAAAGTGCACATAACTATCCTTGTAATGCATTCATGGACATTCTTCACTACCAGAGAGAGAGAGAGAGAGACAGACAGACAGACAGTGAGAGAGAGAGAGATCATATTGACTTTCTAAATCCACAACTTTTAACAGTGCATGTTATTTAGCTTCTGAGACTCAGTCTTTTTTGCATGTTTTATTTGGCTTTCAAAAATGTTTTCCATAATGTTGAAGATTACAAGATCGTTTGTTGTTCAACCCTTTTCAAAACACTAAATCTGAACCATCTGCAGACTACGAATTCAAAATTGGTACAACTGTGCTTGAATTCTATGGTAAGGCAAAAATCATTGTTGGAAAAGGAAAAAAATGCTGGTTACCAGCATTTTCCATTTTTCCACAATGTTTTCAAAAGCGTTCTCTGTCAGAGTCGTTAAACTCTGGATAGTTTGTAAAGGTTTGATTAAGCCAATTAACCCTTTACCAAACAATACCAAATTTATACGACCCAAAAAAGTGACTTTGGAAAATACTGTGGGAACAGAAAAAAAAAATGACCAGTGTTTTCTTCTATTCTCACAGTATTTGCTATCCTTTCAAAGACAGTTACCTCCATTTGAGCCATGTTTGATTGTGGTCTGCAAATGGTTTCGATTTGGAAAGGTCTGAATGTTTTTGTTTGATAAAGTGATAACCGTCTGAGTGCTTTGACAACTTAAGTTGCTTGCAGTGCCAGTGAAGATCAAGATCACAAAATCTTCAGTCTTATCTTTCAATAACAATGTCTTGTTGCAGACATATTCTTTATAGCATCAACCTCGAAATTGCACTTACTCGTATTTTGGTCTTATTTCTTGACAGCAAAAATGTCTGTTGGGTTTATTAAATCTTGGCACTTCTCCAAGAGTTTGGTTCTAGATTTTAGTATTTAATTGATGTATGTTGTCCTTTGTTGTCATAGAAACTGAGATTTTGCTATCGCTTAATTGTTTTTTTCAACTGTAAGTATTTTGCATATTTTCCTTACATTTTCTAAATATATTTTGTTGTGTAAAGTCCAAAACTAGTCACAGTCTTGGTTGGTCTTTGAATGAAATTTGATTTTGTTCATTGATTTCTTGAATATTATAAACTGAGACTTAGATGTTTTTATTTTTTCTTCGGAAAAATAGACTACATTATTCAAAAATTAGATGAGACTTAACCTTTGAAGTTCCAAATAGATTGAATGCAAATTTTCAATCAAGTTAGTCAAACCTGCATTGAGTAAGGACACAAGGGGCACTCTAAATGTGCATGGTAAGGATAGGTGCTTGTTTAATACAGGTACATGTACACTTCAGCATAATGTGTCTTCTTTGGGATATACATGCTGTTTAGTACAGGTTGCTTGCTTAGTAGAGGTGACCACTGAGACAGTTAATATTGTACACATACAGATTTTTTCCAATATTAGGGATGTTTCTGTCTGAATGTCCCACAAGAAATTTGACCATGCCAGGGTTTTGACTTTTTGATGTGGGGGTCATTTGACAAAAAATAACCCCCTGAAAATGAAGAAAAGAAGGCACAGACATAAAATTTGGGGGTCATTTTGAAAATTTGGGGGTCAAAATTCAAAGAAACAGGGGGTCATGAAAAACCCTGCCATGCAGGATCTACAATGTTTGAAAAAAGTAACAAAATAATATTAAGTACCTGGATAGTTTGTTTTTATTGTTTAAGAGTTGGGGTTAGGTAATGTAGCAATAACCCTACTGACTGAATAAGGCTGAATAGGGTTATGTTCAAGGGTCAAGGCCATTCCAACTAAAACTTTCTTTACTTTGGAATTATCTTGACTTTGGAAACATTCAAAATTAGTATGATTTACTTTTGAAACTCTTTGACCTTTGAAACATTCAAAATATGCAATGTGTTTGGAGAGGGCTTATATTTGTTCATCTAGTACATTTATTCTTGGTCAAAAATTGATTTAATTTGTGAAACATTTTTTGTTTCAATAATTGCTCTTGTAAAATTGGAAAATGAAAGTGTTTTATTGTAAGTGTTATATTATATTTCATCTCGTAATAAAAAAAAAAAACTTTTAGAATGAGATATAAGGCTAGATTTTAACAAAGACTTTCAAGCAGTGGCCTCTTTCTGATTTTCAGACTGCAAAGCACAACTTTAGAGTTTTTTGTAGACATTGTAGATCAATGTCAGTCTGCAAAGAAAATGAATTAGGATCCTAGATCTTCCCCGTTCCTAACATGTACTTTTGGCAGTCTGTAGTTTTTAGATTTTAACTGAGATTTTTTTTTGAGAAATAAAGAAAATAATTACTTTTTTAATACTGATATATTTCTAAAATGTGATAGAAAGCTATGGAGACTAATTTTTTCTGCACACCTCTTGAAAACACTATGACAAATGCAAAAAAAAACCTTCTTTCATGGCAGTTTTCCTTTGAGATACAGTTTTTGTAAACAGCAATTAGAAATTTTCTTGCTGGCCTTGTGGATCACATTGACTGGAAGATGAGGATTGAAATTGCGAAATCTGGGCCTAAATTGATTGGATTGAAAATGTCTATACCACCTCTATAGCAGTCTAGATGTTTTATATCTATTCTGATTTCAACTCAAGTGATAAAATTATGAAATGATGAAACATAGTTCACCAGGCACAAAGCAGGCAACCTTAAAAAAAATTATAGGCTTCAACATCAATTTTGCAAATGAATTGCTTTTTACCTCTTGATCACATGACAAAATTTTAGATTTGTCCAAATTGAAAGCATTGGCAGATGATAAATGTTGAGAGGATTGAAAGGATTGAAAATATGTGAAAAAGGAGAAAATGCTAGTTACCAGCTTTTTCTCCTATTTCCACAGTGTTTTCAAAAGTCTGTTTCTCCAGGATCATCATAATACAGAATTGTTTTGTAAGTGTTCAGGAAAGAATAAAAGCATGACAATCATCTTCAACATGTGCATCTAAGGTGAGCTACATCCCTTGCTATGTCCCTGATCTGAATGGATTATAGACGATCAAAATGAATTTGAGCCGTGCTCTGTGAAAAGGGGGCTTAATGCATCTGCGAAAAGTATCGACCCAGGTCAGCCTGCGCAGTCCACGCAGGCTGACCTGGGCCGAAACTTTTCGCTATGGGTCAATTTTCTGTATGTCCAAGGACCAGTCTACCTCATGATTGAGTCAGTTGTTAAAAAAAGTGGCTATTATGGATCCGTAAGTATGTGATGGCTTTCTTGGTATGATGGATTATGGAGATGCATTAAGCCCCCTTTTGTCAGAGCACGGCTCATTTATAAATGGCTAAGTTTGTTACTTGTGTTTCCTAGAATGTCTGTCGCAAATTCTTTCAAATGTGACTATATTTTCTGACATGCAGGTTGTAGTTGTTGTTTCTTTCTGTATCTTTACTTTTCTTCAGGAGTATGCAGTCTCATTACTTCCTTTCCAAAATGCAAAGGTAATTATTGTGTTTAGTTGCTCTCCTTAGTTTTGCATGTGTTTTTGCTTTTGTTTGTATGATAGAGGATGGTCTTTTTTACTGAGAGATTCAGGTATAATTGTTCTGAATAACACACCAAAAGTGTAATATTTTTACCAGCCACATTCCATATTCTTCATGTCTAACAAAGTTTCCCATTGAAGATAACAAATTTGAAATTGGTACAAATGAACTGAAGTTTCCTGAAAGGTTTGAAAACATTAAGGGAAATGGAGAAAATGCTGGTCACCAGCTTTTTTGCATTACCTACAGTGGTTTCTAGAGGCTACTTTCTGAGGGCTGTTAAACAGAGGATTATTAGGTAATGGATTTTGCAGTAAAGGTTTAATGTAACTTTAATACTTTTTGACAAGCTTGATAAACAACAACCAAAGTGCTACATGATGGTGCCAACACTTGCTGAAGTTGCTTATTCAGAGAAAATTTTATGTCATAAAAAGGGCATAATTTGTTTTAAAAAAAAACTGTTTACAGGTTGCTTTTCCTTTTGATGGTTAACAACTAACTCAAGTTTGGAGTAAATATCTTAAGTAATGATATAGATATCAGAAAATGTCCCCTTATCCAAGCTTTAGTGATGGATTAGGAGCATTATTTGAGTAAAGCTGGAGGCTGAGCATGTATACATACACCCTCCCATCTTGGTGTTGTATCAATTGTTTTGAACCCACCCTGTAATATGTTCGCTGACCAACAAAACATTTGTCGCCTTTACTATAGACATTTGCGGCTTAAGTTGAGGAAAGGGGATAGAGGATCGGGGACATTGTATCTAGGGACAATCTCAAGATGATCTACAAAAGTTGTGAATACCGCAGGTAGGTAGCATTCACTTTGTTTGCTGACTTCCTACTCAAATCAATGTCAATGACATTTACATGTAAGTTGTCAGTCCTTTTCTATGACGCACTAGTCCACCACAAATATGCACAACACGAGGCAAAACATTTCCCTTGTTTTTCAACACTCCACCGACTGAGTTATATGTTATTAGCTCAGCGATTGAATGTTCTATCGACTCTATATTTTGTAATATAGATCTACCTGATAAGTTTCTAGATTTCAACTTAGTTCGGATATCCATTCTGTATAGTTGTGCACTGTTATAAGGGGTCATTAAAGGGTATCCGTTAGAATAGATTTTATCCCCCAAAAGGACACTGTTATTTTGAAGTTCTAAGTCTATGTCCACTTGTCGCATCATTCGAAATCGTTGCGCATCGTTTTTGTGACCTATAAAACCAGTTTCTAAATAACGAATAACACAAGAATCGTCGAAAATAATCTGCATATGTATTGCGTGCTATGTCCTGGATAATATTGTTTTTGTGGCTCTATTTTAGGTCTGTGTATTCTGTGAGATGTTCTATCAATGCTTCGACCACCAGCGTATTTTGTTCCAAACGTACATCATCTCAAACTACTCTTTGATTGAAAGCCATTTCATATATCTTTAAGTTTCAAATAAAAATATGGAAGCAGAACACGAATCTGTCGATATACTTATATCAAATAATGATGATAACATGATAAATGTAGGATAAGATCGTAGCCAAATAAGGGTCAATAAAACACGGTTTCTGTTTGACTTTGGGATGTAATAATCAAAGTATCAAGTAATCTTAGATGTGTTTCAGATGTCTCACCACACAACTCTAACAACTGGTATATGTGTGTAGAAAGTATTTGAAACACATTTCCAACACTGTAGTAATTTTCATCACAACCAAACAATCTGTAGTTGAGTGTAAGTGCGTGTCCCGGTGGAGCTCTCATCCACGGTAAAACTTCAACAATCAAGGCAAAATAGTTTGATACTTTAGGCGATGGGTCTAGAAGTGCTAACAAATGCGATGAAAATGACTGTTTTTAAATACCTGTCCATTCCGATAATAAGTCAAAGAATATATGAAAGTAAACAAGTAATGTTACAGTGCAACAAATGCCCAAAAGACAAAGACCTTGAACTGTGACCTTGAAAAAGGGAGAAACATTTCTGTGTGTGTCACACTCTCTTGTTATCCTTAATCATTCCGTGAGGTTTCATCCAAATTGCTTAATTAGTTTTCGAGTTATTGTTGAGACACAATTAGTTGCGGACTATGCAATTTTAATATGCAGCCCTTCCAGGTAATTAAAATGAATAAAATGATTTCATTGTGTGAAATACTTTCTTTCATATCATTTTGTTGAAGAAATGTAGGTAATATACTCATGAATTCATACTTTTGATCTTCATTGTATTTACGAGTACAAATTGTTGGACAGTTTTAGCTACGCAAAAATGGACTGCAGTGCGGCCCAAGCGGCACGATAATGTCGTGCCGTTTAGCTAAGTCACTTGCTCATGTATATTATATATATAATATGTTGGTAGTAAAAGAAAATGGAAGATAATGACATGAATGCTGGTATGTACATGTTTATTTAATTGAACATAAATCAACAGTATGTATCATATTTGTATCGTAGGCTACAACTTTGATAATATTTTAATACAAATTTACCCCTTTTTTCTATAAACATGATTAGATTGCAAAATTCAGTTTTTTATGTATACACGCAGTGCACGTGTAAAACGAGAGCGAACAATATAAGGCCGGGGAAATTTTTGTTTGTTTCCAGTTCTGCTTCATAAACAAGTTTACTTCTATTTATAATTACTGTTGTTTTTAACCCTTTCCCTGATCAACCGTTTTGAGACTGTCTAAAAATTGAAATCAGTTGCAGACGACAAAGCAAAACAGCTTTAAATAGGAGTGTGAAACACTGATCTGGTGGAAAATATTATGTCATTACTCATAATGGGCATTTTCACCTTTTCTCACAATTTTTTTTAAAGCGATCCCTTTCCTACGTGTCAACACGAGTATATATCAGAATAACCTAAGCCACTAGATCACAGGGCATGCCAAGAAATAACTGTAATGTTCTCCTTTTGTAAGGACAGAAAACATTTACAGTGCCTTGGTCATACAAACTTGTTAAATTATGTGTTGAGACGACCCCTAAATATTTAGCGTTACTGTTCCTCGGTCATCGTTCCCCACTTTAAGCTGCAAATGTCTATTATCAACTCACATGGAGCTTACTACCAGTAGTGACATAAGAGGTGTATTTGTTTCTTTCAAACTGTGGGTAAAAGAATAGAGTACAGAATGAAATGCTATGGTATACATGTGAAAGCCGAAGGCTTACAAAAAATAATGTTAAAGTTTTCACATCACAATGATACAGATGATGCAAGGGCAATGACAAAACCTGGACACTTACCATGTGAACTTAAAATACTTATTATATTCAGAAATAATAAAACTTGCAAAATTCAAGCACTGATGTTTGTATCATATGATAGTTACACATCCGCTGTTTGAATAATAAAAATTATGAATCACTGGTACTTTTCTATAGTGCATAATGTGCTTGAGTTTTTGTTTATCATAACTTTTGTTGCTGTAAAATAATACAAATTGTATCTTCAATGTAAAATTTATGTTTCAAGCATGTCATGTCATGCACATTGTATGTTATGTCCTGTGTTATTAATTGGCTTGTGATCAATCCTTTACCTACCAGTCCTGTTCTTGAATGGCTCTATTGAAGAAGCCTTCTGAAAACATTGTTGAAAAAGAAAATGCTGGAAACCAGCAATTCTCCTTTTCTCCAATGTTTTCAACCCTTTTAGTGACAATATCCGTTATTTCAAACATGTGTCGTTTGTTGTCTGCCAATGATCCCAAATCGGACAAGTCTTAAATTTTGTTGTCTGGTAAAGAGTTGACTATCCTAAGGATTAAGCATTCAGTCTAGAGGTTTGGTATCATGAATATAAATGTTTTGAAGTCTATTTTATACAAATCCTATCATTTCTGCTATATTCATTTTGTTGTGTGCAAATGCTTTGAAACTGGGCAGGTCTAAAATTTTGTTGTTTGGTAAAGAGCATCCTCGGTCACCCAGTTTCAATTCATTCTGTAATCGTTATGCATGGAGAGTAATGTAATGCTTCAAACCTGGGTTCCGAGGATGGGTAAAGAATTGAATCATAGCTTAGTTAAGTCAATTTGCCTCAAGTATCTAGTGATAACAAGCAATTTGGTTGAAATGATATCCCCTGCCGAAAAAGACCTTTTCAAAAATTTACGCGACCGCATAACTCAAAATCGCTCCCAGTCTGCCATTTTGCATCGAATCAAAAAAAGAAAAAAAGTATATCGGCGGAATAGGTTATTGTACACATGCATAAAGTTTCACAAAATTCCCTCAAATGGTATTGGAGATAATGTCCGGGACGGACGGACAGACAGACGGAAGGACGGACGGGCAACGCTAAACTATATCCCTCCACCTTTTGCGGGGGATAATGACATAATCTTTATTTTCTCACATGTCCCATGTCTGTTGCCAAAAGTAACTGTCTACACAGCTCTTTATAATAAATCTCATAGGTTGATAAGGTGCTACATGTTTCCATTTGTATGTCAGACTCTGTTTGTGTAGGGCCACAAAAATGCAGACCATTAATGTGGTAGACTATAAACCATATTGTTTGGGGTTAGAGACTGTGCTATTGCATTTCAGATGGGAATTACCATAACCAAGTAGTCCTGTTTTAGCTACTCACTGTAGCCCATTTTCATACATACTGGTAATTCTTTTTACACTTTTGCAGCAGACAGCTTTTAAAATGATTTCAGAAAATTAGTGACAGTGTTTTACTTGCCAAAACTCCTTTTTGTATGATATTTTCAATATCATATCAAATTCACTTTTTGTTATCCTTTATAGTTACGTTTCTCATCTGTCTCTTGTCTGACTCTTTAGAAATAGTATTTTTTAACCTTGTAACAAAAAATAGAAAGTTTTTAAGCATGTCTATTGAGAGAGAGAGTTGTAACATGCAATTTTTCAAGGCTTTTCCTACAATATTTTCCACCCTTAGAGCACTTTAGCTTATTTGTATTTTAAAATTATTTTCAGCTGGGGAAGCCTTTCTTTTTTGAGGCATCCAAAGGTGTAAAGACAATTAACCTGTTCCCATACAATCTCGTGTTTTAAGGACTCTGGAGATGAAGGCTTTTTGGAAACACTGTTGTAAAAGGAGAAAATGCTGGTAGCCAGCATTCTCTCCCTTTCCCACAATATTTTCTATCCGTTTAGATAACTTAATTTATTTGTACCAATCTAAAAGTTACCATCTGCAGATGCTTTTGACCTTTAACAGTCTAAAATTTGTCGTTTTGGATAGGGTTAAGATTTAATGTTTTCAACTTAGTTACAAATCATTTGATTTTTCATGGCCTGTAATTTATGGCTCCACTTCATTCATGTGATTGATTGGAAAATACAAGGACATAACTTCCAAATTGGAGCTGAAGACAGGAAGTTGGCTCAAATTGTAAACAAAACATAGCAGCATAATGTAACCATACAGAACTATTTCTTGCGTAAGCAGCATTTGATACATAAAACAGTATGTGTTTCTTTCCGTATAGTTAAATTGAACTTGTGTCACAGAGCCATTGAAACTATATAGTAGACTTTGCATTTTGGTTTCGTACCGAAGCATACTATTTTAGAGAAAGGGGAATACATGTAGTTTCTTGTTAGGTAGCTGTTTGATTTCAATTTATTTTGTGTAGTTCATCAGTGTTTGTCAGTCCTCATTTTGCCAAATTATTTCAAATCAGGTAGAGCCTTGAGAAACACAGGAAGTGCATGCACTAGGTGAAATATCATTGTAATACATTGACTAAAATAATGTTAACAATAATGTAAAACATTGGTCAAATACAATGGCATAAAGATTTTGCCTGGAGAGCCAGAGCATAAATCAAAGTGGAAAGACATGTGACACTGGGATCAAATTACTTCCATATGTCTTAACTCTTTAGAAAAGACAACATTTTAGGTCTGATCAAATTGAAAGCATTGTAGACAGCAAATCAAATGTGTTAAAAATGGCATAAAACACCAAACAAATATAAGTACAAAAGGATTTTGTCTGATTACAGCCAAGCCATAAATCAAAGTGGTGGTAGTTAGACATGTGACATGGGGTTCCAATCACTCCTTTATTTGTTTAACTCTTAACCAAACAACAATATTTTAGGTCTGACTAAATTGAAAGCATTTGCAAAGGAAACAAATTAAAAACAACTCAGGTGATAGGATTTACCATAGATTGGGTAGAAAAGTTTATGGGAAAAGAAGAAAGTTCCAGTTACTTGCACTTTTTCTTTTTCATACGTTGTTTTCAAAAGGCTTTTTTCTCAAAGTTGGTAAACATGGGATTGTTTGGTAAAGGGGTTAATATACGTCGAATTGCTGTCTTTTTATTTTATGACTACAAACAATATGACAGAATATAAACTACTCCATTTTTTTTTAGAGAAGTTATTTAGTTAGTTCAGTTAGTTTAAGCCTTAAACAATCCCAAGTTTTAAGGACACTAAAGCCAAAGAACTTTGAAAATATTTTAGAAAAAGGAGAAAAAGCCCTTAACCAGTATTTTTTCTTTTTCCAAAATGTTTCTACCCTTCTAAAAACAAACATCAATTTTTGAGTCACATTTATTCTGTGGTCTGCAAATACTTCCAATTTGGATAAATCTAAAATCTTGTCATTTGGTAATGAGTTACAGCTTTTTATTTTTCATTGATTGCAAACACATTCTTACACCATGAAACCATAGATCAGTGGATCTCAATGATTGCTTCCTGGTAATCTTAACCAGTGCTAGTGTCATGATGTAAAAAGCTGTTTAATTGGCTTAGGGTGTTATTTTGTGGTTCTGGAAATAGAGAATAGAGAAGGCCTTTGAAAATATTGTGAGAAAAGGGAGAAAATGCAGGAAAGCTTATGTTCTACCCTGTTAGAGGCAAATTCCATCATTTTAGTCGTATTTCATTTGTTGCCTGCAAATGCTTTCAGTTTGGACAAGTCTAAAAATGTGTCATTTTTTGAAAGCATTAAAAATTACTGAGCAACTTTCAGTTGTCTTATTGAACAGTTTAGATCAAGGTATTACTGTAAAGAACTGCTGTCAGATCTTGGATCTAACTTGTCCTATACTTGTGAGACATTGTGACCATTGAACATTTGTAAGATGCCTAAGACTTGGGTCGGTATTCACCAACCATTCTTAAGAACATGCCTTTGTCTAATTCCAGATGAAGAAAGTAACACAACTTCTGATTGGCTAAACCAAATGGTTTAGCCAATCAGAAATTGTGTTACTTTCTAAGTTAGAAAATTCTTGAGAATGACACTAAGAATGTTCTTAAGAATGGTTGGTGAATATGGATCCTGGGCTAGTATTCACCAACCTTCTTTAGAACATTCTTAGTCTTATTCTCAAGAATTTTTTTATATTTGAAAGTAACACAACTTCTGATTGGCCCTGTCCTCAAGTCCTGTACACTACTGAATGTGCTACCAGGGCAGGGCTGTTTGGCCTTGTAATGGTTATTATCCTTTAACCTGACAAAGATTTAAACTTGCCCATATTGAAAGCACTTGTAGAAAACATTTGAAATGAGGCTCAAATGATTTGACGTGATTTTGAAAGGGAAGGAAACACTGTCATCAGCATTTTCTCATTTTTGCGCAATAGCTTCAAAAGCCTTTTTTTGTCAGGGTAAACCTTACCTCTTTTGATGAAATTTCATGTTTTTGATTGTGTCCAGATATTTTTTACTGAACAGAGAAAACTTCTGAAATTAACCTTAAAATTACATTACCTTAGATACCTTAGATACCCTGGGAACTGGCTAACTATGATTCCTTCCATAACAATACAAGGATTTTTGTCTGGAAAGCTAGCCATTAATCAGAGTGTTTGAGGTGATACAGATTGACAACTTGATTCTCATTTATATTTTTCTGCTTTGTCATGGAAGACCTCTAAATTGCTTGCCATTTATGTTTGAGACCATAAATAAGGTAATGGGGTCTGAGATATAGTGTGACATTATTGAGACCAGTTTTACTTTAGCACAGTCTTCATCCTCTTCATGAAAACCCATTTATTTGAGGAGTTTTATGGAAAAAGGGGGCTGTATGCATCTCCATGATGCATTATACCAAGCAATTTATCTCAATTATGGATGCAGAAAATCCTTTTTGTCTAACAACAGACCAAGTCATGGGGTTGACATCTTGTAACAAAAGTTGACTAGTTAGTTCAGAAGAGGAGGTTTCCAAAGCATGCAATATTAACCCTTTACTGCACAATGCCGACTTTTACCAACCTCAGGAAACGTGCCTTCTGAAAACATTGTGGGAAAAGAAGAAAATGCTGGTAACCAGCATTTTCTCCTTTTCCCACAATGTTTTCAACCTTAAAAAAGAAAAAAATTGCACCATTTGATCTACATTGAAATTGTGGGCTGCAAATAGTTTCAATTTGGACAAGGCTAAAATTTTATCATCTGGTAAAGGGTTAATAACCAGTACGCAGATGTGTCACTTAAACTTTGTGGAGCAAATTAGTTAAGGCTATCTTTTTACCTAGGAAACAAAATGCAAAAATTTCACAAAGGCAAGGATATTGTTTTTCTACAGTTTGGAAACTTGGTGAGTCAATGAAGAACTGCATGTAACAAGCAATCTCTTTTTCACTAAAACAGTTTTCTGAAGCTGTTAACTTAAGAGTGGTACATGCCATCTTTTTGCAGAGCTTTATGGTTTAACTCTTTTGGTGTCACTAGAATAAAAGCAACTTTTTTGAGATCTAAAAGTACAGTTCCACTGCAACCTGGAAATAATTTTGGACACAGTTTAGTATAATTATAAGGTAGCAGAAGATGTAGTTCTAGCCAGCTATTTCAGTCGCCATCAGTAGTGCAAGAGTTAAAAATCCTCCCTATATGGCATTAGGTTCTGTTGTCTGGGCAACCATCAATAAATCACTGAGTTGTTGGTTATTTAAGGTGTCAATTATCTCTCATAGGTATTTTCTGGTTGTACAACGTGACAAGTTTTTCCTGTATGGCATTTTTCTCATTTAACCTTTTACCGCACAGTGCCAACTTTTAATGACCCTGGAAAAGAAGCCATTTAAAAACAATGTGGGAAAAGGAGAAAATGCTGGTAACCAACATTTTCTCCTTTGCCCACAATGTTTTCAACCCTTTTAAAGAAAAATTGCACCATTTGAGCTACACTGAAATTGTCATCTGCAAATGCTTTCAGTTTGGAAAATTATTACGTCTGGTAAAGAGTTGATGTCCATAAGACCAATCTGAACTATTGTCCAGGTTACATGTATATTTATTATAATTATATTTTACTGGAGATTGAGATTTTGCATTTCTAAAACAATTTATAATATGTCTTTAGCTTAGAAAAATACTTTTTGGTGCGAGCAGATCAATTTCAGATCTATGTTTTTGATTTTGTTCCTACAAAGATAGAATTTCAGAAATTTGTAAAACAAGATCACACAACCTTCAACTTCTCCCAAAATTCATTATTTTATGTTGTCCTGGCAACCATCAGTAAATCAAAATGTCATTGGTTCTATATTGTAACAATTGATTCCCATTTGTTTTTCTGTCATAAAAGTCTGGAAAATATTGTGGGATAAGGATTGATTGCTTCTTACAAGAAATAATATTCTATTTATTTCATGCTTTTAACCCTTTCTGGGAGGAGCTTTATCAAAATCCAGTACAGTTCTTTTCCGTTACTCCCCGTGGCGTACCCCTCCCGCATAGCAACGCATTACAATATTACGTCAAGCGCGAGAAATGTAAAGTAAATGACGTCATATTTCCATCTGGTTGTGAGGCACCCACAATTTACCTAGGCAACAAGAACATGAAAATCGGTATTTTGACTGGTCGTACCCGTGTAATATCGAAAAATATTTTCACTGCTATTTCTCGATATCCTACCGGAAAGCATGAAATAAACTGCTCCTTTTCCAAAATGTTTTCGAAAGGATATTATCTTCTCCCTGACTGCATAAGTTTTTGTTGTCTGGACAATTAGTGATAAATGATAAGTCACCAAGTTTTTGGAATAATACAGGGTGACAGTTGTTTCCATTGGTATTTTCTGTATTGGTCTTAGGGGACCTCTGGATTGCCTGACATTTTCTGTTAGGTCATAAACAATTTTGAAGAGCCTTGCAGTATCACATGTTTCCAATGGGTAATCCTGCCAAACCAGTTGTTTCAAGAAATTACTCCTTTTCCCAGAATGTTTTCCAAAGCGCTTAATCTTCTCCAAAAATGCAGGTCGGTAACAATAAAATACTGTGTTGTTGGTAATACAGGGTGACAATTATTGTTCCCCATTGGTATTTCTGTATTTGTCATAGAGGACCTTTAACTCTTTACCACACGACAAAAATGTAGATTTGTCCAAATTGATAGCAATTGCAGACAATAAATTAAATGTGGTTCGAATAATGGAATTTGTCTTCCATTATAGTTGAAAACATTGTGGGAAAAGGAGAAAATGCTGGTTACCAGCATTTCTCCTTTTCCCACAATGTTTTCAAAAGCTTTCTTCCTTAAGGTCATTCAAACTCAGTATTGTGTGATAAAGGGTTAAATGGACTGACATCTTCTGTTAGCTTATAACCAAAGGAAAGAGTCTTGGGGTATCCCATTTCTGGGAGATATTTTTCAGCAACAAATTGTTTTTTTCATTTCAGTAGATCAAGATTCATCATTGGAGAGAAATGTATAAGATTACAATTATATTTATTTTCAGGAAAGCCTTCAGAGCTTATGAGGAAAGCTGGGACAGAAGACTGGGCCTCATGTGTTGCTGTGTGGAGCGAAAAGGAAGGAACAAGGTTTGTCTGTTAATCTGTGTGTATGTGTTACTTCTTGAAACAAGTTTGTAGCTGTCAAGTTGGAAAAAAAAAATGTAAAAGCATGACTATTTAACATAAATGTAGATTTACTGACCATATGATTGCACATTAAAATATTATGGCTAAAGGAGAAATAGTTCTGTTGACCAGATTGTTTCTTTACCACAATGTTTTCAAATGTAACCAGGTACAGTGCAAGACTAACAAAGTTGTCTTGAGGGGGTAGAGCCTGGATGAAAGAGAGAAAAGAAATCAACAGAAAGTTCAAGGCTGTTTTTAACAGAATGACTCTCAAAAATGTAAGACAGCACAGATCAGTGATCAGACTGAATGTTCTGTACAGTCTTATCTTGATCTACATAGTCGGCAGAAGAACATTATTTTGTCCTCGACATGTTTTATAAAACGCCTTTCTAAAACCTGGGCCAGAGTTTTGACTTCCAATTTTGGGATCAGCTTATAAGTTGCTCTTTCGGTTTTTACCAGATTACAAAATTGTAGACCATTCCATATTTAAGACCTTTTAGAAACAAAATTCAGAGGGGCTAGAAAATTGAATATATACTCGAGGACTTAAAAAACGCCTCACCTATATTTTTATAACTTCCAAAAAATAATACCATGTAACAAGTATGCTAGTTTTTGTTTCCAAACACCTTAAAACCAGTTTTCTCAGATGGCCACTTAACCATGATATGAAATGTAATCATGTGACGCAGAGTACGTGCATATCAAGATGTCCGTTCGCCCACATGCTCAAATCAGCATGTACACTTGACCAGATATTGTTCATAGTCTTCAATAGTTGTCTACAAATCCAGTTCGCCTTGCTTTTTAAATATTGCTCTTCATTTAAAAATGCCATGTTTAAATAATGAAAATCGGAATCGGATTTTGGGCCTTCTTGAAGCAGGACGAGGCAGCCCGTTGCTTCAACGTCTCTAGATCGACAGTTGTTTGCCTTGTAAGACGTGTCGGGCAGACAGGAACAGTTTCTGACCACCTGTGAGCAGGTGCGCCTAGAGTGATGTCTCAACGTCAGGATAACTACATCCGTCAACATCATCTGCGGGAAAGTTTCCTAACAGCTCAGTCAACAGCATCCATGATTATCAGAAACCGGGGTCGACCAATTCACTGACGGACAGTGTCTCGATGTCTAAAAGCATTTGGGATCTGTTGTCAACGACCATACCGTAGACTCGTACTGACAAGACGCCATCAGCAGTTTCGACGGGCGCAAAATCAACGGTGAGCAGTAAATTGGCGTCAAGTGATTTTCAGCGACGAGTCCCGCTTCAACTTGCATCATACAGATGGAAGAACCCGTGTGTATCGTCGACTTGGCGAGAGGTTTGCTGACAGTGCCGTAGTTGAACGTGACAGATTTGGCGGCGGTAGCATCATGGTCTAGGGCGCCATCAACTACAACTTTCGCTCAAGCCTGCTAATACATGTACTCAATGGCAATTTGACAGCCACATGCTATATTGATGAGATTCTGCGACCAGAACTGGTCAACGTAATCCCATGACGTTTCAGCAAGACAACGCTCGCCCTCACAGAGCCAGGCTGACACAGGATTTTCTTTGACAACAGGGTATCAACGTTTTGGTCTGGCCCTACCGATCTCCTGATCTTAACCCGATCAAGCACATGTGGAACGAGTTGGGACGACAGCTTCATAGACGTCAAAAAGCTCCGCAGACGGTCAGACAGCTTGGACAAGTGCTGCAAGAAGAATGGGACAACATCCCACGACGAACCATCCGACACTTATGTGCATCTATGCCTTCAAGGATGCGAGAATGTTTGCAGCAGAACAGTGGGCACACAGGATATTGAAAATCCCACGTTTTGGTGCATACCACTGAGATAGTGACGCTTACTGAGATAGTGACGCTTTGGCTATTTTTTTTATGCTAATATTCTAATTTGTGATATTGTAGTGGTAGAACAAAACTGGAATTACCTTGTATTAAAATAAATTTGAAATAAATTTTGTAAATTTCAAAATATTGTAAGTTTTCTCTACTGAGGCGTTTTTAAAGTCCTTGAGTATAATTATATGGGGTAGAAAAGGTTGATGAATGAGAAATTGCTGGTTATACCAGCATTTTCTGTTTTTCCCTCATTTATTTCAAAAGCATTCTTTCTCAAGGTTGGTAATATTCAGGACTTTTTGATAAAGGATTAAATTGGAGAGATGCTCATATCTGTAGAACTATTTGGATTGTATTTCCCAAGTGGGGTATAACAAAAGACTACCAGTCTTAAAATTTCATAGCACAACAAATTGGCGGGCAAACCTTTTATTATTGAAAGACAGATTTCAGATTGCTGCACAAAAACAATAAAGTCAACAATTATATTATTGCATTCCATGAAACAATATCAAATGGTAATTTAATCCATCAGCATACACATAGGCCAATGTTATGCAACTAATGTGGACAACTTTTAGAAAAAGTGTGGAACCGGGAAATTCAAAAGCTTGTTTTCCAATGCTTGTTTTCCCCTACATATTTTACACTATCCAAATGATTAAAAAAGAGTACTTTTTAAATGGCTGAAATGAACTCTGTTTTGCATCGTATTAAATATCAGACACTGTTGAGCCAAAATCGGACCCTGCCACGGATGGCGTAAGAATTTCACTGGTACATCGTAGCATACCTTTGAAACAGAGATGGTGTTCTTTCGTTATTTTAACAATGAAAGATATAATTGTAGAATGACAGAAAGAAAAAATGAAGCTCTTAGTGAGAGTCTCAGGTCTTTCAAATGTGTTATACAAGCACAAAATTGATTTTCCACTGTTGATCTGGGCAACTCCCTCCTTATGAGGTTCTTAATTACCACCAGGGAAGGACCCCATGACCTCTCTGCCTTTTGAGCGTATATCAGCTTTCACCTAGAAACAGCACAGTGCACTCTATACAATAGCATGAAAACTGTAACATGGTATCAATACATACCTTGATCCCTTCAAAATGGTGGACATACAGCCTTTAGTTGATCTGGGTAAGCATTCATCAACCATTCTTAAGAAAGTCCTTAGTCTTATTTTCTGAGGTTTTTCAAATTTAAAAGTGTTACTTTCAAATTTGGAAAATTCTGGAGAAAAATACTAAGAATGTTCTGAAAAAATGCTTGTTGAATATGTACCCAGAAATTTTCAGTCAAACTTGCTTGATCAAAAAAAGTAAAAAGCAGGATTTGATTGGCTAATAGAAAGGTCAATAGAAGGTGACCCTGTATACACAGTCCTCTGATCCACACATTATTTATCAGCGATATTTGCTTGGTTTGCAAAGGGTTTTATGGTGTCCATATTTTTAGCTCTGCTGTTCTCAAGGAAAACGTCACAGTATGGTCATAAGTATTGTTGTCTGCATCATGGTTGTCTTCGTCCATAAACCTTGGATTTTCTCATTTCTCTGTCATTACTGAAGAAATTTTCTTCAAGCTTGAGCTATTGTAAGGGGAACCCACTCAAGAAGAACAGGTAACCATGAAATATTCTTGATGCAGTTCATCTACATAGACTTAGAATTTTCACTGAAAAAGAGGCTGCACTTGAGCATTTGCCATCTGCATACAGTGCTCTTATTTTGCAGTTTCTCCAGCCGCCCTTATGTTAAAAATATCTCCCTTTCATAACCTGGTATAGATGGTTGTTGAGAACCTTGTGGTCACCTGTGTTTTCTCTTTTTCCACTATGTATTCTTTCCCATCAAAGACAACTCCCACCATTGTAACCACATTCAATTGGCTGTCTGAAAGTTCTTTCTAAGTTTGGACAAGTCTAAAGTTTAGTTGTGTGTAAGTCAACAGTTTGTTCTCTTATACCAACAGGAAATGCTGATCGTTCAATTTCATGAACTAAGCAGGTCAAAGGTTAACAGAGTATTAAAATTATATTGGCTCTGATGGAAAGCATATCACACAAGACACATCCACATCATTAACTCTTTACTAGATGCCAAAATTCTAGATTTGTCCATGTTGAAAGCATTTGCAAATAATGAATTAGGTATGGCTCAAATGGTGGAATCATTCTTTGAAAGGGTAGAAAATATCGTAGTAAAAAGGATTACCATCATTTATTGCTTGGCTATTTTTGATAAAAAAAAAAGACAAGTTATTGTCATAGCCCAGGTGTCGGCGTCAGTGTCGCCATGTGAAAACACTGACATTTTGTAATATCTCTGTTATAACTGAAGATACATACTTCAAACTTGAACAAATTGTTATCAAAAGGGGAACTCATAGAACTGAGGCAGGTAACCATCAAAATATTTTTGACACAGTTGTGCCTCTTTTTCGACTTAAAATTTTCACTGAAAATCAAGCACTCCTAGCCAAGCGTTGGCACCCGCATGCAGTGCTCTTGTTTTTTTTTCTAAATCCATCTTCCCCTACTGCTGTAAAAACTTAGGACTATTTGATAAAGGGGTTAAGGGTCAAAAGAGAATTAGTGTTATGTTGGTTCTTATGGTAATAAGCCAACACAGGAGACCTCAGCAGAGTTAATTGAATTTCCACCATCAATTTAGTAGCATTTTCTGTCACCTCTGCAACATACTCCAGAAGATAGTGGCAGCCTAACAGGACACTTCTAACATAAAGGATACCAGTGCTTATCTGAAAATCATGAAAAATTACCTTGGTCCTCTAGCCCCTCTAGCTGTCTCAAGTTTGAAATTTAACTCTTTACCAGACAAAAAAAATGTTATTCTTGTCCAAATTGAATTTTTTTGTAGACAACAAATTGATTATAGATTGTATGATAGGATTTGTCCTTGAAAAGGTGATAAGGTAATTAAAAGCCCTCAACCCTTTGCCACACAATACGGAGTTATAAAAAGTCTAAGAAAGAATGCTTTTGAAAACATTGTGGGAAAAGGAGCAAATGCTGGTTATCAGCTTTTTCTCCTTTTTCCACAATGTTTTCTACCCTTCCAAAGGCAAATCATATTATTTGAATAAGATCAAATTTGTTGTCTGCAGTTGCTCTCAGTTTGGAGTAGTCTAAAATTTTGTCGTTTGGTAAAGTATCAATATATACATGTATTATATCAAATAACGATGATGTTGATTATCATTATTTATTTCAGCATATCTTGTAACACAGTGCGTGGTTACTACATCATTCTGGCAAATTTTCCAAATTTCAATCCTTTTAGTTTGACAAAAATGCAGACTGAAGAATGAAGAGTCTTGTGTCTGATGTTGTCTGCATATTTTGATATAGAGTCAGAGAGGATGATTACTTTTTAATCTGATTGTCTGGAAAAAGGAAAAAAATTAAATGAGTCAAATTTCTCTTGTAAAATCTTTAATTTGTCTTTCCAGGAAAGTCACAGATATAACTGAAAGGAATCAGATTTCTAGTCTCCTATTTACTGGCAAAATTTCAGGAGGATTGTCAAACTGAGATTCTGTATTATTTCCATTATTGATTATGAAAAATGCCATTGAAACAAACTATAATCTGCGAGTCTAATTTTGAGCATTTTTTACATCTTACAGCTCTAAATTAATGAAATGAACTTCTTTATTTAGTAAAAGCAGCCAAACTATTGCTATTTCACTGATACTTTTTTTTTTTTTTTTTTGGCAGAATACTGCTTTAAAAATCTAAGATCAGAATGCATATTGAAAATCAAGATTGAATATTAACCCTTTCCTGAGAGACAAATTTCAGAGTCTTGAAAATTCAAAATATCTTCATACAACAAAGTTGAAATTGGTACAAATGAGCCTAAGTTCTCTGACTGGGTCGAAAACATGGTGGGAAAAGGAGAAAAAGTTGGTCACATGCATCATCTCAGGAGTGTTTGATAAAGAGTACCATTGCTCTGAATTAAGGCAATCAAGAAATGCATTTTTAGCTTGGGTGTTCTGAAAGAAAAAAAACATTGAGGTACTGTCATAGCCTAATTTTTGTGTCTGGGTTGTATTTGTCTTAATGAAACTTTGACATTTTCTCATATCTTTATTATTGCTGAAGATATTTACCTCAAACTTTGGCTAGTTGTTAAGTATCAAAAGGGGAACCAATACTAGAAGGGCATGTAACGCTCAAAATATCTGAGACAGTTACTGCATGCTCATTTTTGGACATAAAAATTTAATATTCACTGAAAAAGCACCAGCAATTTAGTGTTGGCTTCCACTTGCGATGCTATGTTAATTATTTTCTCTATATGGAATATCAAGATCAAATAGGCCTATCATTCTTTTTGAAGCATCTGTCTTGGAAATAGAACTAATCAGAGAAATTGTTCTGAAAATGAGGTTTATCTAACTGTTTATCAGGCAACAAAATGTCAGACCTGTCCATATTGAAGGCATTTTCCCCTTTTTCCCAAAATGTTTTCAGAAGCCCTCTCTATTGGGGTCGTCAAAACACAAGATTGCTTGTTCAAGGATTATAGGTCCCATGATAGCTCTATGAGAGCTTCTGTAAAAAGACATTGATGAATGCCATGGAACTTTTAACACTTTACTAGATAATCCCCTGTTTTGATGACCCTGAGGATGAAAGCTTTTGACTTTTTTGACTTTTCAAAGATAGTCTCATCATTTGAGCTACATTTGATTTGTTGTCTGCTATAGCTTTCTATTTGGACAAGTGTTGTCATCTGATAAAGAGGTTAATACCATATTTGATATTTACAGGAAGCATTTTTTTGACAAATTTGTTTTCTTTTATCTCGAATAAATCCAGTTTGATCCAGTAACTCAGTCTATAATATATAGGGCTTGAAACCAGGGAACAGATAGTTTGAATCCCAGTCTCACTAATTTCTTTCCAATCATCAATGAATGTCATTGTGGTAGGATTAATTTTTTCTCTCACTTTGATCATTGTTTTCACAATTGTTATGTGGGAAAACAGCCAATGGCCTGGGAAGAGTATCATGTGACAGGCAAGAGAAACTTCAGGAAGGCATGGATAGGTGCACTGGCATCTGCAATATAACAGAAATAATGGTGAAAACTGCGTGAATCGCCATACAAACAAACAGATCAATAAATCTTACTGTATAAATAAAGTCTTGGTACAGTTACAAGAAATTGTGGGTATTTATAATCATAGAGCATTCTTTTGAAGAAATTTTTATTAAATTTGAAATTTATGCAAGTCCAACCTTCTCAGAAATTAAACTAATTTTTCACAATTCTGTCTTTTTCTAAAATGTTAGATGTAATAGAGCCACTACTTGGCTATCTTGCATGTCAAGGAGTGATGACAAAATACATAAAAATATTGATTTTCCTGCAAAATAAGTCTTTCAAAATCAAGGGAAAGTGATATTGGCAGTATTGTAAGATGTTTTGGATGAAATCAAACTATTTATCCACTTTGTATCCTGATAAATTTATGTTAAATATTCTGACAAAGTATAACTGTAGGAGTTATTCATTTTAAATGTTTCAAATACCATAGTATGCATTTCTAGTCTCATAAATCAAGAGCATGCAGTCTTGTTTTTGGTATTATAACTTTGTCACTCATTGCTGATGAAACATGATAGAGTTCTAGTGAAAATACAAGTAACAGTTCTAAAATTTTGATCTTTTGTTGAAGACAGTAAACTTATGTCCATCTGTTGAGCCTTCAACTCTTTCCAAAACAGCAGAATTCTAGACTGAACCAAATTGAAAGGATTTCCAGACACCAAAGTAAATGTTGCTACAATGAAGATTTCTGTCAATGAGAGGGTAGAAAACATTGTGGGAAAAGGAGAAAATGCTGGTTACCAGTATTTTCTCCTTTTCCCACAAGGTTTTCAAAGGCCTCTTCCTTAGGGTTGTTAAAAATCGGGATTGGATGGTAAAAGGTTAACCACACAGTCCTTATAAAAAAACGGTTTTGAGATCATTGTGGGGAATAGAGAAAATGCTGGACACCAGCATTTTCTCCTCTTCCAGCAATGTTTTGTACACTTTCAAAGAGACATCCTATCATTTGAGCCACAATTAATTTGTTGTCTACATTAATACTTTTAGTTTGGAAGAGTCTAAAATTTTTGTCATCTAGTAAAGAGGTAAGTAACTTACAAGTCAATAGTCATGACATAAGTACTCCAGGATACTGTGCATCAAGTGGAAAAAAGATATACACTAGAATCTAGTGATATTTTTGCAGATGAAAAGAATGCCAAAAGTACAGAGAAATCAATAATTACATTTTTTTATGATATTTTTCATTCATTATGCATACAGCAAGCATTTACACCTCATTTGTTATTCTGTTAGCATCAGACATGAAATATTATAACTGTCAAGACTGGCAAGCAAGAGTAAATGAGACTAGGCTGACAAATATGACAAAGGTGGCTAGCTGGTACACCAAGTGCATACAAACAAACTGAGGCATCCCAAAAATTTAGAAATAATTGATAGAATTTGCGTTTATTTATCGTCGCCACCAGTTGCCCAAAACGCTCTTCCAAAGCTGTAGGTTTTGTTATGGGGGATAGTGCAAGATACAGGACCAAACCCATCCTTATTTATGCCCGGTGCACAGTGTAAAGCACCATCACGTGGGGTCCTCAGTTTAACTTCTCTTCCAAAGGAGTATTAGTAATTTTAGATTCTCAGCTGTAGGGCTCAAACTCACACCCTCAAGTGAACGAAGACTTAGTGTTTACAAGTCCTATGCTGTACCACTTGAGCTATACAGGCATGTCAGATTTTTGTTAGAAATGCTTGAGTTTCATCTGATATACCGTACCTACACAAACACTTTGCCCAGCCTAATCTCGTTTGAGTTTATCAAAGGGAGGTAATTATGCTAGCCATAACAGTACTGGTGGTATCTTCATTATGCCTTGTTCAGACCAATCAGGGATCCTCCTTGCCTCAGTGATAAAACCTGCATAAAACAAGATTTTGAGTTTTTGACCCCATTGTTTTAAAATGAAAATTGATGTATTTTGTATGGATATGACTATTAACTCACAGTTAATAGCGATAGAGATAAAAAAAAAAAGCATAAATACCACAAAAGCCAATAACCATGGATGGGATTTGAAAACAGGCCTTCAAAATGATGCAATAATGGATTAGAAATTCTACAGAAAAATTATAAAAAATGGGACATTTCTTATGTTTTCTACATGTATTTCAGTTTACTTCTTATTTTTAATACCAACTTAGCAGAAGAATGAAAATTATCAACTTGCGGACAACAAAAGTTAGTAAAAAGAAAGGGTAAAATTATATGGAGAACATGGAGAGATTTGAGTGTTGACAGTGTCTTGTCTGCTTAATAAAATTGCTGGTTTCTACATGTATGTCCTTGGAGTGAATATAGGTCTGTTGATAAGAATTAAGGACCACAGTTATTCAATTTTCCTGGCAAAGGAAACTTTGGTGCTGTTGAGTGTTGTTACTTTTTCTGCATTTAAATCTTTTACCAAACAATCCAGGGTGTTAAAAACATTTAACAGAAGGCCTTGGAAAACATACTACATAGTTGAAAAATTTATTGTGAAAATGCTGGTAACCTGGCAGTGAGCACTTTTTACTTTTCTCATACTGTTTTCTAGCCTTTGGAAGACAAATCTCATCACTTGAGTCAATTTCTATTTGTCTTCTGCAATTGCCCTCAGTTTGGACAAGTCTCTTTGTTGTCATCTGGTTAAAGAGTTAAAAAAAAAAAACAACTTGCAATATTTACAGCCATTATTGGTGAGCAGGATATTGATATTTGCTGACCTGCAATGATTTAGTATATTTCCATAAATATAGGGGAATTCTGCAGTTTGATGTAGCGAGATGTACAAAATTTGATGAAAGATTACTATTGCAAAAAATTATTATATGTTGTTTCAGATTTAGTCTTTATTTTGGCAATGTATTGATATGGATACACCTTATATTCGGCTGATGACCTACCATATATTACAAAAGAACATGTTTATGTACAAGTCTATATCTACTCTGAACTTATTGTTGGCACAATAAGGACACCATAAAAATGATAATTATGCTAAAGCTGGTGCAAAAATTGTTTTTGTATATACAGATAGATGGCAAATCTAGGCTTTTTATCTGCCAAATGGTCATTGCCTTACCTTGGATCTGCACTGTGTGCTACTTTGTTATGCCATGTGGCCAAAACATCATATTATTGGCTGTGCAACAGTTACTGTACTTATAAACACTGGAAAAAGTTCAACACACAAAGGAGTTACTTTTACATGAAACATTTTTTTCTTTTGCTGCAGAAGACTTTTAAAATATTTTTGCAAAAAAGTGACAAATTAGAATGATGCAAGGCTTATTGCATGGACACAATATGAAAATATTGTTGCAAATATGCAAACGATATGTACAAGACTGTAGCCAGTCAAAAATAGTCTTCTGCAGCTGGTAATTGAGTTAGCTGGGAGAATAATCTGTCAAATTGTGTTTTTTTTCGTAGCAAGCAATTTTCAGTCTGTCACATATCTTATAAAACTTGTATGCTCCAGACACTGCAATCCTTAGTTTGCCTTGCACAGCTTAATTCTATACCAAAATGAAGGAAAAAAGTTATTCTCTCTAACTTAGAAAGGATTTTCTAACAACAAATTAAATAAAGGTGGCTCAGCTGATAATGATTGTCTTTGAAAGGGTTGAAAACATTGTGGTAAAAGGAGAAAATGCTAGTTACCAGACTTGTCTCTTTTTTGCACAATGTTTTCAAAAGCGCACTTTCTCAAGGTCTTAAGAACAAAGGATTGTTTGTTAAAGAGTTCAAGAAAAAAAATCAATCAGACTACGGGAAGGATTAAAATTATTTTTCAGGCTTTCTTTGTCATAGCAAGCTGCAATAATATTTTAACTCTTTACCTTGAAAGATTTAAGCACAACTTATGTTGATCTTTCTATATCTTGCAGATCATGATCAGACTGGAGCTACCATGCATTTTTATCTTGGAACTACATGTTTTGATTATTTTTGATAATATTTGACAATATAGCAAAAGCAACCTTTATAATTCTACATGATTCTCTTTTTTGACTGAAAAATCAGATCTGTGTGGTGCCCCAAGGGATCAACATCTCCATATTTTCAGGCAGCGGGGGTTTATACCCAAATGTTGCAAATTAATGGACTGTCTCAGGAAATTTGGGAATGTAAGCATGCAAGATCATATTGTATAGTCTAATCTTGATCTACACTGGCTGCCAGAGTATCTAATGTTGCCTATCTAGGCAAGAGCAAAGTTACTATGCCATACATTTTTTAAGAATGTCTGATAACTTGAATAATTTTTGAGATACCATCTGAGCTCTAAGCATCAGTGACCAGGCAGACTGCTCTATGAATATTTAAAAGACTTTACCACATAGTGTTTCATACTGAAAAGATGCTAGACTTTTCTCTTGAATATGAAAAGTTCATCACCTTTTCTGCATATACATCAGTGGATTTTTACATTACTGTGTTCGGCTCTTGCAAATTTTGTACTTTTTTGGCTAGAATGAGGCCCCGGAAGATATAAGTAAAGGCAAGCAAGTGAAATGTATTATTATCCAGGAAAAAGTATGCATGATGATGCATTCTCCATTTGTGACAGTATTTTTTATTAAAGGCACAGTAAAGCCCAAAATATCAAAGCAGGTGTCAAAATACATTCAAATTTAAACCATACCATTTAAAAGTATGGAAAATATTGTGGAGGTGACAGTCTATCATCATGTGGTCAGGCCATATGTTAGTCACTGGCAGAAAAAAGAATTTAAAAATCAGGCAAAAAGTAAACTATAGACACAGCTACCTGGCAGGTTTTAACCTAGTTTTGAAATCAATGTCTCTGTCGGCGACTAACGTTTGGACCGACCATACAATGACAGATTGTCATCTTCACAATAATTTCTGTACTTTTAAGGTAACAATAAGCCCAAAAGTAAACAAAGCGGGTGTTTAAATGCATTTGAATTCATATCATAACATTTAAAAGTATAGAAATTATTGTGAAAATGACAATCTGTCATTGTACGGTTGGTCCAAGTGTTAGTCGCTGACAGAGAAATTAATTTCAAAACTACATGTAGCTTAAAACCTGCCAGGTAGCTGTGTCTTTTGTTTACTTTTTGCCTGATTTTAAAATTCTTTTTTTCTGCCAGCGACTAACATATGGCTGGACCACACAATAACAGACTGCCATCTCCACAATATCTTTCACACTTTTAAATGGTATGATTTAAACTTAAATGTATTATGACACCTGCTTTGATATTTTGGCCTTTACTGGGCCTTTAAATGGTATGATATAAATTCAAATGCATTTAAACACCCAGTTTGTTTACATTTGGCCTTTATTGTCACTTTAAGTCATCTATAGCAGATACATGTAAGTGGAAGGAATATATTATATTCCACACATGTTATGTGTAGATATTACTATAAGAGGAATTAAAAAATATGGCATATGAAACTTTTCCTAAGCTTTTTATTATTTTTGCTATGATCAGCTTTGCTTGGTCTTTGTGCAGCCACTGTTTATTATTGACTAGTCTCTGGGGCTCAAAATAATAAATCCAGGTTTCATCACTTGTGAACAGTTCTGGTTTGTCACAATTTTTGTACTTTTTAAGAAGAATTTTGGCCATTTTTACATGAGTAGCCTTTTGTTCATCTGTCAAAAGGTGGGAGACCCGTTGAGTGCAAATCTTACGAAGGTTTTTAATCGGTTGGCGTGAACTGGACAATTAGAGAGACCAAAAATTTCGGAAACCTGTCTGCTGAGGGCAAACTGATGTAACTGCAACTCATAATGGCTTTTACTTACAGTCTTATAACACTAATAACAGCTGTTGTGACCTTATTAGAAATACTACTTTTAACCCAGATAAGCACAAGAATACGAACTAGAAGTAAACAGGCCTTCAAGTAATCCCTAACTTAACTTTTCAATTATGTAAGAAATGGCAATTACAGTTTGGTTATCGCTGAATTATGCCGTAGTACATGTATTATCAAAATCTCGGGCCTGCAAAAACTAGAAATTTTGTAGCAGTTTACTTACAACGCAGCTATAGGCAATTGTGTCAGTAATAAATCAACAACTTATGAATGAAACAAGAGCGAATCAAGAAGTATCGGATTATGTAAGCACATCTTGTAGTTGTCGGTTGTCTGTATTATTCAACAAACTTTGAGTGATCCGTTGATCAAGTTATACGTAGTTACGGGATGGACTGAGTTGTGACGAGTGCTGTCCGTATATGTAGCAGGTGTTGAAAAGATGATAGGTCATTTGGCCTTGAGCAAGGATAAAATTGCAATGGAACGGAGCTTGTAAGGAAACATTGCTTTAAAAGAATTTGAAAATTAAGATTGATTTGTCTTTGAGGAAACTGATGTACATGCTACTGGTAACAGCCATAAGTTTAAAAAAGTAATCTGCCGTTGGTAGTTTAACGTTAGCGAGGTGAAGCATGTGAGGCAGTGAGGGACAAAGGATGTAGAGTTTTTTAAGGGTTATGACCCTAGTGAAGAAGCCATTACGTAAACATTTTCAGAATGGAATGGTTATCCCACGCTTGCAACCTTAGTAACCATACTGTCCATTCACAATACTGACCAGCATAGATTTGATTACGCATCTTTCAGCTTAGGATGTATTAACCCTTGGGCTACTAAGCGCAAATGTATGACCTTTTGCAGACAGTGTAGATCAAGATCAGACTGCACACTATATGCAGTCTGATTTTGGATCTACACTGTCGGGTAAGGAGATGTTTTTTCCTAAAAAATAACTTTGAAATAGTAAAAAATTGAGTTTTTATTGTCGGCCTGAAAGTATCGTTTCACTTATTTAGTAGGTTAAGGGTTAAAATTGTTCATAAACCCTCTCTCTCTCCTTCCAGCCACGGCTCTACCATTTACATGCTCACTAACATGTTTCTTTTTGATGACATTCTTAAGACTGGAATCAGTCTGTTAACCGTTGACCAAACAATCCTGTTGGGCTTTAAAAATGTAGTGGGAAAAACAGCATACATGTATTCAGCATGTTCTCTTTTTCCTCATAGCGTTTTTTCATCATTTGAAAGATTTTCAACATTTTGTCAGTTGGTAGAGTTAAACAGAGCATTTTCATAGAAGGGAAAAAAATCTGAAACTGCAACACACAAAAAAGTTCACTTAACGTCATATTCTCCATGTCTGAATCGCTTGCCCAGGGAAAAAGCCTCTTCGGAGGGCACAGATTCAGACCAGATTGCACAGAACATGCAGTCAGATTTGGGATCTGTTATTCCTATTTTCTGAGATATTGTAGTCAAGACAGCACTGACCCTGCAATATTTAGGCTGCTTTTCCACGCTTAACATATCTATTTCATTAATTCAGTGCTTTAAGTGTAAAACTCAGTTACATGTTTGTCTGATCGGCTACTCCATAGTGGTTGATTCTCATCCTTTCCATATTTCAGATTAAAAGCACAAGGTTTACTGTAGTGATGCTCTTGCTCATTCAAATGATTCAATGCAATGGCCCATGTTGTTCAATGACAAGTAATGTTACTTTTGAAGACAATAAAAGATCAAAATCAGACTATTTTGAATGCAATGCAGATCAGTATCACAGACATACATATATAAGATCCTAATTGTCTGTTTATGTATGAATATATAAAAAAAAAAGAACTCGACCATGAAATTATAACATATGGATATTGTTTTTGTGACTGTAAAAGGCCATAACTGAGTGTTTTTACCAAACTATCCCTTTTTTGATGACTTTTTGATGACCCTGAGGAAGACGACTTTTAAAAACATTGTGGAAAAATGAAAAAAGCAGATAACCATTGTTTTCTCCTTTTCCCACAATGTTTTTTTACTATTTCAACGATTCAGATCATCATTTGATCTACATTTCATTCGTCATATGCAAATTCTTTCGATTTGGACAAGTCTAAAATTACATCATTTGGTAAAGGGTCGAGGGTTGGGTAGATACTACATTCTTTAAAAGTAACGTGGGAGAAATTGGCCAGCTGATGTTTTGGACAGAACAATCTTGCCCAAGACAATTTAGCCAGCCGAAAAACATGAGGTAGGACAATTTGTCGAGATAAACAAGAGCAGCCAAAAGTAAACAGTTTGATAGTCATAATACAGGCATATTCTTTATGACTTCCAGCATTTTAAAGTATGGATATTATTGATAATATCTGACAATATGTTACAGTGTAGTTTCCAAAGTTGCAAAAGTTAAGAAAAGAATACATGTATGTGTATTTTGTTAATCTTTTATAAAAAGTTGGTGGGTACTGTTATTCGTGATGAGTGATATCTAAAGCTTGAAAATTGGTATCACTGGTCAGAATAGTTCCTTACATTCTACGTTTTATTGCTGTCGACTGGCAGACATATATCTTTAGCATTCAGTTAAAGTACTAATTTGTAAAAGGCAGTTAAAAAAGGGAGTTCCTACGTGACTCAGTTATAAGGTGTAGGATTTCTATCCCATACATAGTTCAAACAACTACTATTTGATTTGTGATTTCAAACCATTGTAGTTATTCAGTGTCAACCGATTACAGTGCTGACAGCACTTTGATTAACTCTTTAGTCAAAATATTATGAACTGACCCCAATGATATGCCAACTCTCTTAGCAATTTTTTTTTTCAATGTAAGCCTGGCACCCTGCTTAATTGAATCTGCCACAGCAACAACATTTTCTTTGGAAGCTGCAGTTTTGGGTTGATCAGGATGGGGGGCATCTTTTAAGTAAGTTTTACCATCTTTAAATTTTATACCATCTGAAAACCGACCATTTTGATATCACAGAAGTCTCGTGTATCTGACATAATTCACTTAATATTTGTGAAGCTGAAATAATTTGACTTATGCGACTTTTGATATAGGCCCTAATTTCAAGCTTTGCTTTTCGGTTCATTGTACATTCAGTAATATAGCCAGTGTACAAGGGCAATTCAAATACAACATAGACAAGCGATATTATCAAGCTGTTTAACATGATATTTTCATGACTACCTAATACAGTGTAGCCAAACATCTTTACATTAGACAACTGTCTCAGACATCAGTTTGCTTGTTGTCCAGATTTACCAAGTTATGCTACATTTCCATAGTGACCACAGTGCAGTATAAATTACGTCGCCTGACATTATCAACATCATTTCAAAAAGACTCACCCTACAGCTTTTCCAAATCCTCACACGTGCACTCTATACCTTGTCTGTACCTGTGGACCCATTCCTGGAAAATTTTTTTGTACCAATTCTTTTCGATCCAAGCAAATATGATTCTGGTTTCATACTTCAATTTCTTTGTTGTGTTCATAACATTGCTGATGCTACTGATAAGTTTCTTGTCAGTTTTTCGCTTTTTTCCCTGGCTTATTCTGTCCTCTACAGATGTTCTTCCCTCTGAAAATATCAATGCTGCTTGTAGACTACGGCTCGGCACACATTTGGCTTAAGTTCTGCTTTTTCCAGCATCTCTCTCGTCTCAGTTGGTGTTTTTCAGAGGGCAATACAGAACTTTATCATCAGATGTTGCTCCGTGGCTTCGACCAATGTCGTATTTTTTCTCCGAAACAAATCTGGTTGCATTGGTCATTAAACAGTTTTCAAATAACCCTAGCAAATTTGACCTTGAAATTTAACACAAACAGTGATGTAAGTTTGTGCTAAATGTATGCACAGTTCTACAATGTTTTGCCACTGTATATTAGTAGACATGAGCTTAGTCATGCGACATAAAGAATCAGATGTCGAAATTCTGTGGGTTGCGCCATGTGTCTGAACTTCCGTTGCTATAACAGTCATAGTTTTGAGTAAAATCTAAGGATATCATTACCATATTAATTAATGAACTGGAATTAAGTTGCACCTTATCTATACCAATTTTTATAAATTTCCATCGAGCCTAAGTGTAAATATCAGAAGTGTCTAAATATTTTTTGAATGGCCCTCATATATGACTGCACCTACTTTAACTTTCAATAACTTTTGAAAGAATGAACCTATCGAAACAAAATTTTGTGGCAGTATTCAAAACAGCTTGCTTGTGAAAATAACATTATTTCCATGTGATATATACAGTCATGTGGTAAGGAGGCCTATTAGTGACAAAATTAAATGAATGACCCTTGTAGGAGAGTGCCCGGTAGTTCACAGATGCTATACCCTCAGAGGTCACTGGTACTTTTAACGTTAAACTACGTCAAATCTTATTGTTGTTCCATCATTATAGAACTTCATTTCAGAGATTATTGACAGAGTACTCCCCAGATTTAGATGTTGCCTCATCAGATGTGTTAGCAGGCTTTGTACTGTAGAGGAGATTACAGAAACTTCACTGAAGTTAATTTCTGGTGCTTTAATCCTTGACCACACAATCTTGACTTTTATTGAGCCAGATGGAGTAGGCTGTTAATGACCCTGATGGAATAGGTTTTTGAAAACATTGTGGGAAAAGAAGAAAATGGTGGTAACCTTTTCTCACAATGTTTTCTATCCTGTCAAAGATCTTCAGATCATTTCTGTCACTTTTGAATTTGGTCGTCTGCAGAAGCTTTCAATTTAGACGAGTCTAGAATTTGTCATTTGGTAAAATTTACTATACGTAATTATTATTTCTGTATTGTAGAATTCCATGTCAGAGATTGCCCAGTTATTCACAGAGTTCTTCAGAGATTTAGATGTTGTACCCTCAGATGTTATAGCTGGCCTTGTACTCTTGAGGAGATTCCAGAAACTTAGAATGATGAACACCATAGAGCAGGTATACATCAGATTCATTTTCCTTGTACAGCATTTAGATGTACGTGGTAGAAACTCCAGACAACAGTTTTAAGGGGTTCAAGTACAAATTACGGTGATGGCAATTTTTTTTTTTGTGTACCCCCCCCCACCCCCCACATCGGATATAATGTAAGTCAAGGGGTCATTTTCATATAGCATCCAAAATTTAGCAGTAGTTCTGATTTCAAAGCCCATCCATCTCATTGGCAAGGACTTTTCCTAAGATTTATATTTAGATGTTTCTTTTTTTTTTTTCAGTTAAAGGGTGTGAAACAGGCGTACAAGTCTCTTAGTTATGTTATTGTTAGCCAATTTTCCTTTGAATAGAATGCATCAAAATGCAAGAAGAAGCTCCAATAATCAAATGTACCTTTAGGTAGAGCTATAAAAGTGTGCTGAAAATATAGGATTTTCTTTTGAAGCAATGAATGATGGAAGCAAATATATTGGTTCTTATTCTGTTCAAATTACCAGGATTCAACTCTATATTACATTTATATACATTTATCCTTAAAATTAACAGCACAGCAATGATGTTTACCGCTACCTATCTGGTATACCAGTCACACCGAGAACACAGTTTGTCCAGCTGAGTCAACCAGAAGATCTACACCAATACACACTGGTTGTGCACTACATGAAGTTTGCAATGGCAGCCTATGGGTGGCCCATCTTCATGATGATGAACACAGGAACAGGCCTGTGTAAAATGCTTCCATATCTCAGGTAGGTGTTCTGTTTATCAGTAAGTTTTACATTATTTCAGGTATTTACATTGTAAATAGAAAAAAATAGAATCAAAAGTACTGTCCAGTATTTTGATAGGCTAATGTAAAATGCCATTTGTGTGAAATTCACCAAACAGTCATGCTTGTAGTCTCCCTATCTTATTGTATATTTTTCAAACCATTTAGATCTACCATCACACACAAGGGGCTCACAGCATGGCATCGAGTCATAATTAGTGACACCGACTGTTACTAAAAGTACCTCCTTTATATGATCACAGAACATGGCCGTGTACTGAAAAACAGCCAGAAAATTTTGCAATTTGGCATGGAGGGTAGCAAACACCAAAATTTTCTACTTGTTTACATGTATTATGGGGTCTAAGGACTGAAAAGGTCAAGAGAATAAGATATCGTGCCAAAGTGAATGGTTTGATTATTATCCCCATGAGGAAGGGCATAATTTACACGAACTGGGGGTTAATTGAAGACATGTTTGTCATGAGAACAGTTGGACATAACTCTTACATGGCTATGGAACAAATAAGGTAGGTTTCGTGCATGGAAGAGATGAGAATCAGACAGCATAGAAGGTGAAGTTTAATCTAAGATCGGTACCATCTGTTTGTTAATCTTTAACTATGATTTAAGAATATCTTCATTAATTTTGTAATATTTATTTTGTAATATGTATTTTAGACTTTTGGACCTAGAAATAGATGAATGAATTTATTTGGGCATGAAAGAGTCAAGGGAAAATCAAGGCAGGACAAATGTCTTTTGGGGAGTATTTTATTAAAGAGAATTCAAGATAATTCCTTTACCGAATGCAGGCTTACAAGTAGTCCTACTCTTTCCTACATTTCATAATTCTTTGCAGTGTTCTAACTTCTTTCCTACTTGTTTAAGAAATACCTCTACTATTCTTATTTTTAAAGAAAATGAAAGTAAACAAAAAATTGTATCTTGCAAAATTATTTAGTCTGTTTGCATATTGAAACATGCTTTGTACATGATATAAAAATAGAAGGCATAATTATACTGCTGTTAAGGTTCTTACAGCATCTTTGAACACGCTACTGTTGACCTCTGATGCAAACTGCACAGTGCCCTCTCGAAAACATGTCTCAACATGAGGCCATTCATGCCTAAGAAGCTGACAGCAGCATGGACAAAAAAAAAATGAGAACCTCTTGAAGTTGGACAGCCTTTATATTTTGTGATTGGAGTTTTTATGGCTCTAGTGTGGTGGTATATAGCTGTCGCATTGTCTGTCTGTCTGTCTGTCTGTCTGTCTGTCCATTCGTCCCACTTGTCTTATCCTGGTAATTGCTCCAACAATTCTTGTGTGATTTTCACCATTTTTTCACAGAATGATCTATATTGAGTGCTGTAGCACATATTCTTGGGCTTTTTTGGGGCCACATTTGGAAGAGTTATTGCCCTTTATTTAATTTACCCCTTCTTAATGCTCTTATCCTTGCCTACCTGGTTGAGGCAAACTTTCTTTCCAGCGATTGTTTGCGTCTCACCTCTGAATCATGTGAAAAAAGTAGTCTGTGACTTTGAAAGAAAGTTGTGTCAGTGCTGGTGTGAGAAAGCCAGAAAAGATACGCATAGGTGCACTGACAGCCATGATATGACCTGAGCTGTTAAAACAGTGTTCAACTCAAATACAAACAAAACATATGTACTTTAGTCAGATCATTTATAGGTAAATAATAAATATTCTTGAAAGGTAAGTATGTGTAGACAATTTAAACTTGTAGGTGCAAAATACAAAGTTAACTAACACACTTTTCACATGTAGGTTTTATGTAAAGTTACATAATTCTGATGCATTTGACTCTTTAAATACCATGAAATGAATAGAGGAAGTATCTTGACAAACACAGATTTACATTATAAAAACCATCTATGTGACCTGAAGAAGGCATTGATACTAGACGCACTATTAGATTGCAAAAATCATTTGTCTACTACCAGCATACCTAATAAGGTTATCCAAATGTAATTACGGTGCCTTGGGTCAGAACAAGAGTTTATCCTTCTTCGGTTAAGTTTTAGAAGAAAAGGAATCAAGGCTTTTCTTTTACATTGTATTGCTCCAAGTACTTTAGGACTTTGCATATAGAGATGCAAGAAATTAAAGTAAGAAATAATAAGAAAGACACATGGAAAAGAAAGTGACATTTTAGCTTGGTAGAGAAAACATTGTGTGAAAAGGAGCAAATGCAGTAGCAACTAGAGATTGCACCTTCGTCAACTCTGACTTAGCTCTTTGCTATGCAAATTTGCTGGAAAATACAATTGTAGTGTCTTTTCTAAGATTATCAGAGATCTAAACTGGATTTAGTTGATAACTGCTTCCTTGCAAAAGTACTACTTTAAACAGAACATGTATTGGAATTGTCAAAAGAATTTTGATACATTTTTGTGTGAATGGTTGAGTCAAATTCTGAACTTTTCAGACTTTCTTTCTTTATAAAATTTCATATATATTCAAGGTTTTTTAAATTTTTGTACAGAAAATGCTAATTAAAGTTACCTTAAAGATTTTATTAGCAATAAATTCCCCGTCTTTACCTGAGCATGAAGTGCTGAAGATGATCTATTGTGATTGTAGACTGTCTATTGTCTGACGTCAATTTCTAAGGTTTTTGCTATAAAGCTGTGAGTCCACTATATTAAGCCTCAAAGCATGTATGACAACTTAAGTTGCCCTTGAGACAACTGTAGATCAAGATCAGACTGCACAAAATTGCAGTCTGGTGTTAAATCTACACTGGCTGTTTTTGGAAACATTCTTTTTGGAAGCATTCTGGACTCTAGACAAGGGCAGCAATGAAATTGGAGTTACGAGGGCTGTTCGATATGTAATGTGTATTGTACCACAGCGTGATAACGCTTTGCACGATTTTGTGGATGATGATACGCTTGAATAGCTCTATTCAATACCTTTCCAACGGTATAAACACGAGCCTTCAGCTCCACATAGTTTTAAACTTATAGTCATTTTAATAGAGCTAGTCGTTGACCACTGTTGTAAAAATGGTTGGGAAACGGATTAAGAATATTAAAGAAATTAGAGCTTATATAAAAGTTCGCACAAAACTCGGTCATTCGGTAATGCAGATTTTTACTGAATTGGGGGAAGTTTATGGGTCTGATAAGGTATCTTATGAGACAGTTCGTAGGTGGAGAAAGAAATTTCTGACTGGCACAGAGTCCGTCAAAGATGCAGCAAAATCTGGCCGACCTGTGACTGTAACAGGCAAGGCAAATGTCTCAAAAGTCAGGGAAATAATTAAACGTGATGGCAGATACACGATTTGTGATATTGCCAACGCTGTTGGCATATCGCTATCGCGCGTGCATTTCATTTTGAAGCGTATTTTGAAAGTACGAAAGATTTCTGCCAGATGGATACTGCATATATTGACAGATGACCAAAAACGGGTACGAGTACAAACCGCTAAGCAATTGCTCAAAATGTTTCCCAAATTCAATCAAAGACAATTTGCAAACATTGTTACTGGTGACGAAACATGGGTTCACTATTTCGAACCAGTAAGAAAAATTGGAAACAAAATATGGCTAACTAAACACGGTAGAAGGCCTGTAGTTGCCAAAAGAAGCATAAGCACAAAGAAGGTTCTTTATTGCATATTCTTCTCATGTGATGGTATAGCTGTACAAATTCCGGTGCCGAAGGGCAAAAGTGTTACAGGTCGGTATTACCGAGATGTTATACTAAAAAAGGTCAAGAAATATTATCTTAAACGACGCCCTGTGTCAGGATTTAGGAATGTTCGCCTACTTCATGATAATGCTCCATCACATACATCTGAGCTTGTGAAGCAATTTTTGAAGTCGGAGAAGGTTACCGTCTTGCCACACCCACCATACTCTCCAGATCTAGCCCCATGCGACTTTTTCTTTTTTCCAAAACTTAAAAAGTTCTTATCTGGTCGTCGTTACAAGTCCCGACAAGCCCTTGGCTCAGCCATCAGTCAGTGCCTCAGAGGTCTACCTAAATCAGCATACCGTGACGCATTTCAGAAATGGATTCAGAGATTGAAATTATGTATTTCAAACCGCGGAGAATACATTGAAGGGATGTAATGTTCATTTCACTATTTGAGTCGAATGCTTTTGAGATATCGTACAATATACATTACATATCGAACAACCCTCGTATTTAAATCTCAATTCCAGCCCTTCAGTATATTTTGTGCTCTAAGGATTAAACTTCCATGTGCAAACTCAATAGGATGTGGAAAAAGTATGCTTATGTGACCATTATACATGGAAAAGGGAGAAAATGATGGTTATCAGCATCAAACTTTGGAAGGAATTTGACAAAGCTGGGAATCAAACTTGCAACCCCTTGGTTTCAAACCCTGTAATACTATGCAAATGGCTGACCTTCAGGGCTAATGGTAGGATTGATGTTACTATAGTTGTCTACGAAGGGAATACCTTATGTATCAAGATGACATTTTCCAACAGAGACATAATGCCCTGAAGGTCTGAATATCAGGAACAGACTCGGAATAAATAAACAACCTACTTTATGTCAGATTACAGGATATCTTTGTCACAAAGATTTTTCTGGAAATCGACAGCGTAATTAGGAATTGATAAAAAAAGTTACACACACTACTGTTATTGCAGATAGAGGACCTACCGTAATGACATCTAGATAACTGACATTTCAGATGCCTGTAGATACAGCAAAGCATCCTTGATTTATTCCAATGTTTTTGTTTTTTTCTCCTTGATGAAACTATGAAAATAAGTAATCTTTTCAGCTTTGAACACTTCACCACATAGTGTTCGAACAATTCTTAGGAAAAAGACTTTGAAAACATTGTGGATATAAGAGAAAGATGCAGCTGGTAGCCAGCATTTTCTCCTCTCTACACTATCTTTTCTATCCTTTCTAAGACAAATCTCAACATTTGAGTCACATTACATTGTGCAAATGCATGCAATTTTGACAAGTCTGAAATTATGTGATCTTGTGTTAAAGAGTTGATGCAAAAAAGTTGCCATATAATAACTCTTAGAGTACTGAATTGATAAAATGGATCTTTTCAATTAGTGAAAACAGCCAAAACAGTCTGCAAATTTCAGGGAATTTTTGCCAGAATACTTTCACAAAACAGCAGGCAGTTTAGATCCAAGATCAGGGTGCATGTTCTGTACCATCTGATCTTGATCAACACTATCTGCAAAAGCAAGGTTCATATTGATCAACATTTGCTACAAAAACAACTGGAATTGTGCTTAGACTTAACCCTTTACCATACAATCCCAAGTTTTAACGACACCAAGGAAATGCACTTTTGAAAATATTTTTAGAAAGGAGAAAATGCTTATAACCAGCATTTTCTCCTTTTCCCACAATATTTTATACCCTTTGAAAGACAAATCAAGTCATTTAAATCATATTCACTTCATCGTCTGTAATTGCAGTGAAGTTGGACAAATCTGAAATTTTGTGGTTTGGTAAAGAGTTAAGCAGTATTCCATTTTGCTTTTAACATCATCTTTGTCATGTCGCTACAAAAGCTTACTTATTCATGTATTTCCTTGGTTTCACTTGTACTGGGCTTGGGCAATTTAATGCCCTACCAAAAGAAACTCCCAGTGAAAAACCAAGCTCTGTGGCTGTGGATGGAACCAAGGACCACTGGATTGTCAATCAGCACCTCAACCACTAAGCCATGTAGACTCCCTACAGTTCACTGAATAGTATCTACCCACCCCTCCCCACCTTATAACATTGTTTAAGTCATAGCATGGTGAGTGCTTAAAATTCATGTGTGCCCTGGATTTCAAAGGTACTGAGCAAGGGCTGTGAAGTGTCCTGCCCAAGGAGACTTCCCAAAAAAAACCAACAGTGCTTCTTATTGTGCATCTTCAAGAAAAGCATATATCATTTCAAGGGCTATAGAATGCCCATGATATACAAGGCACAGGTTGAAAAAATGTTGTTCGATCGTAAATGCTCTTTGTCTGTAGAGAACTAAGTTATTCCAACCATTTATCCATTGAGTGCAGAGTAGAACAAAAAATATATTATAGACAATGTAGATCTAGATCAGACTGCCTTTTGCAGTCAGTGTAGATCAACATGCCATCTGATCTTGGATCTACAGTGTCAGCTGTTTTTATGCTCCCCAAAAGGTGAGCATATAGTTGCCGCTTCAGCTGTCTGTCCTTCTGTCCGTCCTTCTGTCCATCCGTCTGTCCGTCCTTCTGTCCATCCGTCTGTCCAAAGCCATTTCTCCACAACCCCTGGACCAAATTGGTTGAAACTTCATATATGAACTCCTAAGGATATTGCGCCGATGTGTTTTTCCCGGTTTTCCAATTTGAGGCTGTGTCTTGGAAAAAGGGGTTCCTTGTAAAATTCGAATTTCTACTAATATCTCCTTCAGTTTTTGTCAAAATTTCATGAAACTTTACATTTATATTGTTTATTTAAAGTTTCTCCATGTGCCCTTGTTTTTTTATCTATGCAAAACCGTGTTATGGGAAAAGGGTGCTTAATGTCTTATAACTGTAGGGTTCTTTTTTTTTGGACTCTGAAATTAAACATTTCCCATTTTCTTCAAGACTATTCAAGATATAAGGTCAAGATCATTCTGGTTGTAACATTTCTTGAAAAGAAGTCCTTGGTAACATTGGCAAATGCAGTTTGGCAGACAGGACCAAACACAAGTAGCCTATTTCACCCCCACCCTCCTCTCCCATGACCAACCATTTACCAACAGAGACCTGTTCGGGGGAGTAAAGTCCGTCTACGACGGCTCTTGTGTTAAGTATACTGCAAAAAAACCCCTTGGAATTGTGTTGTTTGGAGGTTTTATTCCTAATTGTGACAGTTTATTTATTTATTTACTGAGGGCTTTTGCCTTGTACCAAACAATCCCAAGTTTTGACAACACTGAGGAAAATCACTTTGAATACATTGTCATGATTGCATGTGGGAAAAGAAAAAAATGCTGGTAACCAGCATTTTCTCCTTTTCCCATAATGTTTTCTGGTATTTTGAATACAAATCACATCATTTTAACCAAGCCACAATATTGCAGTCAGTAGCATACAGGACTTTAGAACAGGGGTTTGCTGGTTCAAATCCCCAGCTCAGCCATTTTTCTTTCCTAGGATTGATGATAGTCATAGTGACAGGATTCATTCCTCTCTCACTGTTGATCATTGATTTGACAATGGTTATTTGGGAAAGCAGCCAGTGGCATGGGAAGAATATTGTGCAAAGTACTGGTAAAGGAAATTCCTGGAAAGCCAATCAACCAGTCATTTTCGCCAGTTTAATTAGTCGTCTGCAAATACTTTAAATTTTGTTAAGTCTAAAAATTGTATGTATGGTGATTAGTTAAGGTTGAATATTACTCTAGCTTTTGGGTGCATATAAAACTCTAAAACCCTGGCTATCACATTTCATGGTGCATACATAAGCAAAATTCGACAATTTTTAGCATTCTATAATGTCAAGCTGGCGATATCGAACAAATATACAAAATCGTAATGGAATGAATATTTAGGGAAGCTTCAATATGTTTTATTGATATGACCTATTTTTACCATAGATTACAGATTTCATCAGGGGAAAAAAAACATCGGTAATTATGCAGTGCTTTGTAAAAGTCCCATAGGGACCCTTGATTTATATTTTTTGTCCTAGTGAAGGATCAGTATTACAGAGAGTCTGTCATAAATAATGATGGAAAAATGTTTCATGAATATACATGTATTTCCCTAGAGCAACAACCGAACAGGAAACCAGAGTCTGGTATTTCTGTGCCCTTTAATCCTTTACCATACGATCCCGAGTTGTAATGACCGTAAGCAAGAAATCTTTTGAAAACATTGTGGGAAATAGAGAAAATGCTGGTAACCAGCATTTTCTCCATTTCCCATAATGTTTTTTTACTTTTCAGGAACAAGTTTGAATATTTTAGCCACATTTATTTTGTCATCTGAAAATGCTTTCAGTTTGGACCAGTCTAAAATTTTGTTATTTGGTAAAGAGCTAACTTTTTGCCAGATGAGAAAATTTTATACAGGTCCATATTTTTAGCATTTGCTGACAACAGTTTAAGTATGACTCGTTTGATGAGATTTGTCTTTGAAAGGGTAGAAAACTAAATGCTGTTTAACACCTTACCATACAACAAAATTTTAGACTTCAAAATAGAAAACATTTGCAGATGTAGTATTAAAGATGGCTTAAATGATAGTATTTATCAAGGGCAGAAAACATACCGTTGTATTTTGCACCGGAAGAGGAAACAGTTTCTACATGTACAGATGGATCAGAGAGGCTTACATCTAATTGAAGATCCCTCAACAAGGTAAACAAGGTAAATATTGGAAAGGAAGAAAAAGGCTGGTGACTACAATGTTTTCAACAGCTCCCTCCTGAGAGCCATTAAAACACAGGATTGTTTGGTAAAGGGTTAATTCTAAATTTCAAGACCCAAAAACATCTAAATGGCTAAAAGCCTATTAGATGACTAGTCTTGAAATTTAGAGTTGGAATTTTAGTGAGAATGCTTGCAGGATTTTACTAAATGCCTCAGGATTTTCAGCAACCATTTTTAATTTCAAGCAGAGACAGAATGTCTCAGCCAATCAGATGGCCACCCCAGGAATGTACAAACTGGAATGAAGTCAAGAATAGCTGATGCCCTAGGATTTTTTTTTCAGCAACTGGTCTCAAATTTCAGGTGCTGCTGTTGTAAACTATGTTGCAAGGGAAGTAACTCTGACTATGTAAAGGATGATAACTGTTGTGAATGTAATCTGGTGGCTTTGAAGAGGATTAGTGGATTACCTGATGCAGATTTGGTATATGTAACATACCATGTAGATGTAAGTAGAATTAAAGTAGTTAATTATTCTTATGGGATTTGATAGAAAAAATGTGCTTACTGCCTGGAACCAAACAATCTGGATGTATTTGTGCTCTACTTGTTCTACTCCTAGAATTTGTTTAACCCTTTACTAAACATTACCTTGTTTTAACGACCCCGAGGAAGACGCCTCTGAAAACACAGTGGAAAAATGAGAAAATGCTCGTAATCAGCATTTTCTCCTTTTCCCACAATGTTTTCTACTCTTCCAAAGTCAAGTTTCAATTTTTGAGTCAAGTTTATTTTATCATCTGCAAATGCTTTCAATTTGGACCAGTCTAAGATTTCGTCGTTTGGTAAAGAGTTAAAGTACACAACCAACTACATCAGAGAAATATGTTGGCTTGTCAGTCCACTAGATCAATTAACTGTTTATTAGTTATAAAATAATACAGCTGACAGTTTCTGACTTTTCTTTCCCATACTTTTTCCATCAAGTAATCTCAAAACACACTGTTTGATTAAAAGTTTGTATCAGTTTTTACTACCCTTACTTTCAGTGTAATACAGCCAGTACAAATTTTCATTTCTTACACACGTTTGAAATATGCAAATAATGCTGTATTTTGTCAAAGCTCTGTAATCATACACCTCATTTCTAAAACATTGCTGACCCAGATTTCTCTGTGAAATTAACTATTAAAATTAATGGTCCTGACAAGGCTGCAAATTTTATCATCTTAAAGTTCATAACAAAATCATTATATTTAAGCAAGTTTCCTTGGAACTATGTTTCATCCAGAATGTACATACTTTTCATAAAAGCAAATAGGCTTCATGTAAATTTCACTACATAGCCATATCTACTTGTTAGCCTATGTTTTAACTCATCATGAAATGTATTTCTTGGGATGCAGTTATGTAATGAAAAGAATTTGACAAATTTTAGTTCTTGGATAAAAGTTTATTAAACTTGCCAACTAAAAAATGTTATTAAGCCCACCAAAGGCTTGCTTCATAATATTTTTCCTGGACTACTTGAATAAAAAATTTACCTCAAATGCCAACTCATGTCAATATTTTTTGTTTCCTCCTTATCACTAGATCTAGTCCACAACTCCTCTTGTAGGACATTGAGTCCTTTAGTTAACCCTTATCCACCTAATCCAAAGTTTTAATGACCTTGAAAAAGAAGGCTGTTGACATCAATGTGGGAAAAGGAGAAAATACTAGTAACCAGCATTTATTCTCTTTTCCCACATTGTTTTCTACCTTTTCAAAGACAAATCCTATCATTTTAGACACAGTGAATTTGTCGTCTGCAAATGCTTCTGATTTGGGCAAGTCTATACTTCTGCTGTCTCATACAGATTAAATGAGTACATAGCTTGCTTACTCAGCAGATTACATTTTTTGCTCTATGAAGCATAAAATCCAGTATAGTAGACATAATATTCTCTACCAACTTGAATCTCAATTATTAAAATAACCGTTTTGCTTCTCTACCAACTTGAATCTGACGAGAAGGTCAAACAGTCTAACAACTTGTTATGATGACGCAAGCCATCCGTGAATATTATGATGTAAGAAATACCTCATTCAAATAATGTAATTAACTTGAATGGTTTCTCTCTTCAATAACTGGCTTTATGTCGATAAACAACAAATCCTAATGTTTTACAGATTGGAGAAACGCCATTTTATGTAGCATTAGACAACAAATATAAAAAGATTGTGATTTGTGTCAGGGGAACGCTTTCCCTTCAGGTAGGTAGTTTAAATTGTTCAAGCACCATAGGCAAAAACCCTTTGAAATTGATAGAAGTATAAATAGAGGACAAGCAATAGGAGCAGGGGAAATTTATTTTTTAACATTACAAAAAATATTTTGCAAAAAGCATTATTTGCTTTTGCAATCCATTGCTCCTTAATACCTCAGTCTGTCCGAAACATTTAGTTTAAACATATTTATTTTACATCGATTGAAAAAAAAGTTATTGCAACTTATACTAATCCCACTCGATTCTGCTTCCTGGAAAATACCCTGTAGATCAGTACTCGTGCCAAATATGTGAGCAAAAGAACAGTCCAAAAGTTGACATCCATTCCAGGGTATGGAACTCAGGACTTAACGGTCACGTGGCTGACACTCTAACTCACAACCTCGGACACCACAAAACATTAACTGAGTGGGTTTTAAAAGTAGTATTACATGTATAAGCTCTTTAGGCTTACTATGTATCTGAACTTGCCCTTTCTTTTAAAAACTTTGGATGACTATAGCAATGCATGTATATGATTTTTTTTTTTTTATGTGGGTGCAGCATCAAGTAACTTTGCAGCCAGTGTAGATCAAGTTATGACTGACCAGAACATGTACATGTAGCTATAGTCTGATCTTGCACAGAATCTTGGGTATTTTTCTTTATCAATGGTCATATGATCATGAAAATCCATAAAACTTCCTCTTTTACCTAACAACAAAATTTTAGACTTTTCAGAATTGAAAGCTTTTGCAGATGACAAGTTATATGTAGCTTAAATTGTGGAATTTGTCTCTGAAAGGCTAGAAAACCATTGAGAAAAAGAGAAATTGCTGATTACCAGCATTTTCCCCTTTTCCCACAATGTTTTCATAAGGCTTTCTCTCTCAGGGTCCTTAAAACTTGGGATTGTGTGGTAAAGAGTTAATTCTTTAACTTTTGTACTTAGAAAAAACTGATGCTGCTTTTACTAAAGATCTTGCACAATAGCTGTCTTTGAGGTCACCATTCTCACACATTTGCTATATAATCTTTGAGGTCACCATTCTCACACATTTGCTATATAATCAATAATATGCTCATGATTAAAGCAGCTTATTGATAATATTTTGATAATTGAATGTATGACTTTGGATAAAAAGCGTCCCTGCAGTCTGGCCTTCAAACAAAGACATTGAGCAATATGTCCCACCTGAAGCAAATTAAGCTTTGCAGTACTTTGAGTTTTTCTTCTAACCAAAGTTTTCAATTTCATTGAATGAAGCAGTCTAAGTTATGATAGATTTTGAATTGGATTTGTGGAATATAAAGCTAAAATTTATCTTTTTGCCCCAGGATGTTTTAACAGACCTTAAAGCTGATGCAGAGACTCTCCCTTTAAATCCAGTTAGGGAGGATTGGGTTGGGCATAAAGTAAGTACATGTTGTTTACTCTGTTACATCCACCCAGAGAACACGGGGAGTTTTGAAGGTTTTAAAAAGCAAATTTTTTCAATTCTTAACTAAAACCTAGTTGAAGGTACTAGTTAGAATTAGCTTGTCAAGTTGCTTCTAATGAATACAGATAAAAGGTTTTACAGTCAGAAAAAAAAAAATGCTTTTAAATATTTATCCTCCCACACTTTTCTTGATCTCTTCGACCACTTTTATGTTTGAAAAATTCCTTTGCTCATTCTTTGAGTTTACTGTCTCCTGTAAAAGTATATTTTGTGTCTCTGCAAAAAATGGAAAATATAGTTTCAGCCGTTTGACACAAGTCTGAGCCTGGTAGTTCAGTTGGAATTCTACAGAGGATGAATTCCAAGAGTTGCTGGATTAATTTCCAACTCAGCCAAATCCTTTCCGAGAACTGATCATGGACATTGCATCTCTCTTAATTCCTCAATCACACACTGATGAGCTTTGTTTGAACAATGTTCTTATGGGAAATCACTCAGTACTTTGAAAAAAATGTTGTGCAAAATGCAAAACACTAAACAAATGAACAAACACACTTTTGACATTAGATGAGGAAACTTAATACAATTCACCTAGCAACTGAAGTGTTAGCTTAAAATATCTTGCTCTTTTCTACTTGTTATATAATTTTTTTTTGCTCTGTTTGTATTATAAACAGGGTATGGTGCAGGCAGCTGTTTATATCAAAAAGAAATTAAAGGAAGATGGTATATTAGCAAATGCTTTTCAGAAAGTAAAGGTATGTAGTGTCCCTTTATGTTCTAGGTTCATTCTAACAACAACAGCAAAGTTTTAGACATGTCCAAATTGACAGAATTTGCAGATGACAAAATAAATGTGACTCGAAGATTAAAATTTATTTTAGGTAGGGTAGAAAACATTGTGGGAAAGGGAGAAAATGCTGGTTACCAGCATTTTTAGCTCCACTGGCCGAAGGCCAGGGGGCTTATGTCATGGCCTGTTGTCCGTCGTGCGTCCGTCCGTCCGTCCGTCCGTCCGTGCGTTAACTTTTTTTTAAAACGTCTTCTTCTCTGAAACTACCCATCCAATTTTGATGAAACTTCACAGAAATGATCCTGCCATGGTCCTCTTCAGAATTTCTTGAAAGAATTTAATTCCTTCAAAAACTCTGGTTACCATGGCAACAAAACTGAAAAATTTTGAAAATCTTTGAAAATCTTCTTGTCTGAAACCGTAAGGCCAAGGGCTACCAAATTTGGCATGTAGCTTTATCTAGTGGACCTCTACCAAGTTTCTTCAATTTATAGCCCTGGGGTCAAAATTGGCCCCGCCCCGGGGGTCACAAGTTTTACATGGGCTTATTTAGGGAGAACTTTAAAATTCCTCTTCTACCTAGCCATAGGGCCTAGAGCTACCAAATTTGGCATGTAGCTTTATCTAGTGGACCTCTGCCAAGATTGTTCAAATTATAGCCCTGGGGTCAAATTAGGCCCTGCCCGGGGGTAACAAGTTTTACATGGGCTTATATAACAAGTTTTACATGGGCTTATATAGGGAGAACTTTAAAATTCTTCTTTGACCTAGCCATTGGGCCTAGGGCTACCAAATTTTGCATGTGGCTTTATCTAGTGGGCCTCTACCAAGAGTGCCCAAATTATAGCCCTTGGGTCAAATTTGACCCCACCCCGGGGGTCACAAGTTTTACATGGGCTTATTTAGGGAAAACTTTAGAAATCTCCCTGTACCTAGCCGTAAGGCCTAGGGCTACTAAATTTTGCATGTGGCTTTATCTAGTGGGTCTCTACCAAGAGTGCTTAAATTATAGCCCTGGGGTCAAAATTGGCCCTGCCCCGGGGGTCACAAGTTTTACATGGGCTTATTTAGGGAAAACTTTAGAAATCTCCCTGTACCTAGCCGTAAGGCCTAGGGCTACCAAATTTTGCATGTGGCTTTATCTAGTGGGTCTCTACCAAGAGTGCTTAAATTATAGCCCTGGGGTCAAAATTGGCCCTGCCCCGGGGGTCACAAGTTTTACATGGGCTTATGTAGAGAAAACTTAAGAAATCTCCCTGTACTTATTCATAAAGCGTAGGGCTACCAAATTTCGCATGTAGCTATATCTAAAGGCCCTTCACCAAGAGTGCGTAAATTATAGCCCTAGGGGGGAATTTGATTCACCCCGAGGGGTCAGAAGTTTTACATGGGCTTATATAGTGAAATCTTTAGAAATCTTCTTGTTACTAACCATATGAACTAGGGCTACCAATTTTAGTCCTGTTTCAGGGGTCTTATGTTCAAAACCAATTGGCCAAGTATTGTAATGTTTGGCATGTAGTGATTTTACGTATTAGCCAGTGGAGCGATACAGGGCCATCATGGCCCTCTTGTTTTCCTTTTTCCTTAATGTTTTCAACAGTGTTCTTCTATAGGGTCGTTAAAACTTGGGATTGTTTGGTAAAGAGTTAATATGTATAACGGCAGAAAGCATTTTATAACTCTTTACCAAACAACAAAATTTAGACTTATACCCAAACTGAAAGCATAATTTATGAAAACAACATAATAAATATGACTCAAATCATGGCATTTCTTTCTTAAAAGATAAGAACATTGCAAGAAGAGGAGAAAATGCTCATTACAAGGATTTACCCCTTTCCGACAGTGGTTTTAAGAACATACATACTTAATTTAGGGTTGTAAAAACACTGGATTGTTTGGTATAGGGTTAAATTTTATTGATTAACCCTTTACCTAAAAATCCCGGGTTTTCACGACCCTGAGAAAGAAGCCTTCTGAAAACATTGTGAGCAAAGGAGAAAATGCTGGTAACCAGCATTTTCTCCTTTTCCCACAATGTTTTCTGCCCCTTCCCAACACAAATTTCAATTTTTGAGTCACATTAAGTTTGTCGTCTGCGAATGCTTCCAATTTGGACAAGTCTAAAATAATGTTGTTTGGTAAAGGGTTAACACATTGCTGAACAAATGCATGTTTTGACTTTCCTGCAGCAGAGGTATTTATAATGTATGAAATAGTGATGTCTCATTGTTCAATCTGCTGAAGTCATTGACTGTATAAATGAAATATTTTGCCAAGCTCTGTAGCTCAGTTGATGGCGTATAGGGCTTGAAATCAGTTTGTCATTGGTTTGAATCCAAAGCTCAGTAAATTTTTTGCAAGGATTGAAGATTGAAGTCATTTTGACAGGATTCATTCCTTTCTCTTTACTGATTGGTTTTTTGGATAGGTGCACAGGCCATGGATAAAGTAAAATGTTGAAAACGGCATTGTCTGTTTCAAGTTTGTTTAAGGTTTGAGTGAAGCAACTCTTTACCAAAGGAGAAAATTTTGGACTGTTCTATATTGAAAACATTTGCAGATGACAAGGTGGGATTTAAAAACTGAAACTTTCCTCTTGAAGTGGAAAACATTGGTGAAAAAGAGAAAAATGCTGCTTACCAGCATTTTCTCCTTTTCCTACAATTTTTTATAAAAGCCTCCACCCTGAAGGTAATTAAAACTAAGGATTTTATGGCCAAGGGTTAATCAACAACTGCTGCATAAAGTTGTATTGTTTCATTAATTTTTTTCTTCAGTCTAGGAAAGAACAACAGAAAAATACCAGCTGATGCTGGTTGGACATTCCCTGGGTATGGGAACTGCTGCCATTCTAGCTATACTGCAACAACAAGAATACCATGAACCTCAGGATTGTGTGGAAAAGGGTTAATTAACAATTGCTGCATACATAAATTTTTATTGTTACCTGTATTCTTTTTTCTTAAATCTAGGAAAGAACAACAGAAAAATACCAGCTAATGCTGGTTGGGCATTCCCTGGGCGCGGGAACTGCTGCTATACTAGCTATAATGCTACAACAAGAATACCATGACCTCCATTGTTACGCATACTCACCACCTGGTGGATTACTGAGGTAGGGTCCATTTGTGACTTTCATGTCGAAAACAACAAATTATTTGAGTTTAAATCTTTAACAAATGACAACATGTTAGATGTGTCCAAATTGAAAGCATTTGCAGACTACAAATTGAATACAGCCCAAAAACAAAAAGTTGTTCTCAGTTGGGTAGAAAACATTGTGAAAAAAGGAGAAAATGTTGGTTATCAGCATTATCTCCTTTTTCCACAATGTTGTCGAAAGTCTTCTGTAGGGTCAATGACACTGGGGATTGTTTGGTAAAGGTTCAAGCAACTATCCAGACTAGCTTGTGAAATTCTAATTTTTTCAAGCCAAAAAGAAAATTCATAATTTCTAGATATGCACCTAACTGGTCTTTGTGTTATGTTACCCTGTACAAAACAATCTCAAACCTAAGGCAGAAAACTAGACCAGATATGAAATCTCTCTCTCTCTCCCTCCCTCCCCCCCCCTCTCTCTCTCTCCAATTTTTGTTTTTAATAGAAAACATTAAGGTATTATCATAGCCCTGTCATTGTCTCTCTGTTTTATCCTGCAGAAACTTTTACATTTTTTGATATAACAACTTAAGATATATACATCAACTCTGGTTAGTTGTTAACTTTCAAAAGAGGAACCCATAGAAGGGTAGGTAACCCTCAGAATGTTTTGGACACAACTATGCTCCTTTTGCAACTTAGAGTTTCCACTGAAAGAGCAACTGAGGCATAGCATTAGCACCCCCATGTAGTGCTTGTTTTTTCTTTTGTTATAGTTATGAGTGTGTTGAGGAGACCAAATCCTATATTACCTCAGTTGTTGTGGGCAAAGATGTAGTTCCAAGGTAGGAATGCCATGCTTTGTTTGTTGTTTGTATGAAGTTTAACGACACTTTCAACATTGTTTTAGTTTTATGGCAGTGGCAAGTGCACCTATCCCTGCTTTCATTGAGTTTCTTTTACCAGTACTTCACACAATATGCTGTTTTCCTACATAATCATAATAAAAACAAAGACCAATGTTGAGAGAGGAATGAATACTGTTGCAATGACTATCATCAATCCTCAGAAAGAAAATGGCAGAACCAGCAACTCCATGGTCTTAAGTTCTGTAGATGACCAACTGCGCTGCTCAGCATGGCGGGTATGGCATGCACTGAATTTGCCTTGAAGTTAGAGTTCTAGCCTCCAAAATGTTTTCTCCAGAATTAGATAGTGTTAATGTTTTTTCCATGTAAATTCCGTTTAGACGTATTGCTAAATTGCAAAAGAAAAACAAGATAAAATTATTTTAGAAAAGCAATCATGAAAGCACTCATACACCTGAAAAGTAGATTTGTGGAATAGTTTTTAATCCTCAAAGTTCCTTTCACAACTATTGGTACCTCTGTGGCCAATGTAGATCCAGATTAGACCGCACAGTACATGCAGTTACTTACCTACACTAACTGCTTTGCTGAAACACTATAAACATAAACATTTATGAAATCACGATTATTTTTGTATCATTTCTAGATTGCATGTGTCTGTTAGGTCTTTTGGCACTCTAAGGGTTAACTCTGATATAGGAGGAATGTAAATATAAGCTTTTCCTCATTGTGGTGGATCTAGTCTACATGCTCATGAAATTACAGGACTGAATAAGCAGGGACAAGGAAAATCAGAGTTGGTTAGCCCAGTAGGCTAAATGTCATTTTATTGCTTATGAGAAGTTCGCTATAGCTGATCAAATGAACTGATAAGCCAGCATATCAAGCTGTCACCATTTTCTACTGGTATAGGATGTAAGGCTGTAAACATGTGTGTACATACCATAGCAAAGATGAAAATAGATAATATTGAGAGCTTGCTCAATTTGAAGTATTTGGTTCCTGTCAAAACTACCGCATAAAGCTGAATTGTTATACAAATTGGCTAAAGACTGAAGATTGTTCTGATTGATGTAAACAAAATTCAGACAAAGGTGGTTTGCAATCAAATGCTCCTTTTCCCATTATGTTAAATTAACCCTTTACCACACATTCCGCAGTTTTAACGACCATGGTGTAAAAGGCGTTTGAAAACATTGTGGAAAAAGGAGAAAATGCTGGTAACCAGCATTTTCTCCTTTTTACCGCAATATGTTTTTACTTTTTTAGATACAAATCCAATCATTAGAGTATAATTTTATTTGTCCTCTGCAAATGCTTTGAAATTGGACCAGTCTTGAATTTTGTCATGTGGTAAAGAGTTAAAAAAGCTGCAGTCTAAGCTTGATCTATACTGGCCACAAAAGCAGCAATAGTCATGAAAGGCTATGTAATACTTAAAGTTATTACTATAATAATTAGCACTGAATTCATGCAGAAGACCTGTTCAATTACATGTAGTGAAAAAAACCAGCGAAAATACTACAATTACAGGGTTGTTTTGGCTGGAAGAATATTATGTTACATAGAAGCAGACATTGTAAATCCAAGATCAGACTGCACATTCTGTGAAGTCTGATCTTGATCCACAATGTCTACAAAGACAACTTAAGTCAGTTTTAGGGCTTAAAAAGTTCTCAGGTGTTTCATTTCGTCATTGCAGGATTGGTTTGCCACAAATGGAGCTGCTCAGAACTGATCTCATTAATATTATCAAGAAAAGTACAAATCCAAAGGTACCTGTGTTTCATATACCTATTTTATTGCCATATATGGCTTGCAACACGCGAAAAGGGGCATTCGGACATTTGAGTAAAGTGTCGTCTCGGATCAGCCTGCGCAGTCTGCTCAGGCTAATCCGAGATGACTCTTTACGACTACATTAGATTTTGTGTTCCAGTAGACTTGGGCAAAACAGAAAATTGCATAAAAACGGAAAGTGTCGTTTCGGATCAGCCTGCGCGGACTGCGCAGGCTGATCCGGAACGACACTTTATACAGATGTCCGAATGCCCCTTTTCCCGTGTTGCAAGCCATATAGAAGCTAGGCCTATTTCAACAGCTGGAGATATAATTTAGTTTAATTCAGAAAGATTTTTTTATCTCGTAAGCTTGACTTAATGAGTGGACTGTATAGATTCAAGTTCAGACTGCATATTCTTTGCAGCGATCTTGATGTATGCTGTCCACAAAAGCCCCAATTTTTTGCCAGTGGTGCTTAAAGGATTAAATGTCATTTTCAACTATTCTTAGAACATTTTTAGTGACAGCAAGTCTTCATTTATTTCCTGAAATTGAGCATTACTTGTGAGGTTGTCATTCTTTATTCTTAAGTGTCCCAGATCCAAGGATACTCTTAGTAGACCAGTGCTAGCAGTAAGGATCAGTGGAAGACTGTGGCCCAAGGGTAGAGTGTCAACCTCTCCTGTCAAAGGTTTTCGGTTTGAATTCACTGATAGGCTGGGTATTTGATGCAATGAGACATACTGTAACTAATTATTTTAACTCTTTACGAGACGACAAATGATAGACTTTTCTGAATTGAAAGAGTTTTTAGACATCAAATTAGATGTAGCTAAGATGCTGGTTTTTTTTTTTTTTTTTATTATTTTTACAGTGGCAGATAATCACTAAGGCACTGTGTTGCGGCACTGGTTCTGCCTCAAAGATGACATATGAAGACGTCAGAGAAGATGTTGAGAGAAATGTCACAGCACACCCATCTGACGAGCAAATTGGGCTGACTGCACACAAACCCATGTACCCTCCAGGCCGGATTATACTGGTTGTCAGAAATCATCCACAGAAGAAAAAGTATACATGTGTTATTTTTGTACATGAGATGTTGTACTTCTATAAATCTGATAAAAGTAGGATCCAGGAACTTCATATAGTACAAATTATGAATGTTTTATCCCTTAAAGCATTGGAACAAGCTTAAGTTACTTTTGCAGGTAGTTTAGATCTAAGAGTAGACTGCACAGAACCTGCTGTCAGATCTTAGATCTACACTGTCTGATACTTGGTAGTGCTCTGGCCAAAGAATCTTAAAATTTTAATAACTTTGGGTGCTTTTCCTATAAGGTCAAGGTCACTGTAACTAATTATAGAAAAAAGCATTTTGGGAAAAGAAGAGAAAATTATGGTAACCAGCAATATTCTCCTTTTCCCACAATGTTTTCTGCCTTCTCCAAGAAAAATTCCATCATTTGAGCTACAGTAATGTGTCACCTGTAGATGCTTTCAATTTGGACCGGTCTAAAATTTTGTTATCTGACCAGGAGTTAACTCAAGCTCTTTACAAGATGGCAATATTTTAGACTGGTCCAAATTCAAAACATTTGTAGGAGACCAATTAACCCTTTACCACACAATCCCGAGTTTTAATGACCTTTAGAAGTAGGCCTTTTGAAAACATTGTGGGAAAAGCGGTAACCAGTATTTTCTCCGTTTCCCACATTGTTTTCTAGACTATCTGATTTAAATCCCATCATTTGTGCCAGATAAATTTTGTCATCTGCAAGTGCATTCAAATTGGACCCATCTCAAATATTGTCGTTTGGGAACGAGTTAAATGCGACTCAAAGGATAAAACTTGTCTGTAATAATATTGTTTCAAAAGTCTTTTCCTACGGGATCTTTGGCTAAAGAGATAATACCTTTATAACAGGTCCTGCTGTGGTGAAGTAGAACCAGTGTATCAGGCAATATGGGCAGACAACTCTGATTTTCAGGAGGTGCTGATTTCACCAACTATGGTGAATGATCACATGCCTGACAATGTTTTAGATGCTTTAGAGAAGGTAATATATTTTTTCTTATTTCTTTCAGCCATAAGTATTATAGATATATAATTGATATATCTCAAGGAAGAGACTTGAGAAGGAAAAAAACTGACGGATTTCTTTTTTAACAAAATGTTTTTCATTTTGTGCTGTTTTGTTTGTTTCTTTAGTCAAAATACATTGATGTTACAATTTTAGCCACTGTAGGGCTGAACCCCAGTTTAATTGCTTATATCATTAGCTTAACCACTCATTACCATGTTTTAACAACCCTGAAAAGAAAGGCTTTTAAAACATTGTGAGAAAAGAGGAAATTCTTGGAACAAGCTTTTCTCCATTTCCCACAATGTTTTCTACACTTCAAAAGACAAATTGCATTATGTCAACTAATCTTGATTTCTCCTTGCAAATGCTTTCAAATTAGACAAGTCTAAAATTTTTATCAATTAGTAAAGAGTTGACTGTTTACTTAGTCTCAAAATGTTAGACTTGTCCTAATTGGATGCATTTGTAGAAGACAAAACAAATTTAAATCAGAAATTAAAATTTGATATTGGAAGGGTATAAAACAGTGTGGGAAAAGGAGAAAATGCTGGTTACCAGCATTTTCTTCATTTAAAACAATGTTTTCAAAAGCCTTTTTCCTCGGGATCGTTAAAAGTCAGGATTAAGGGTTATATGAAAATTTCTAGCCAAATCTTTTGCAATTCTAGGTTTTTATTTTCCTTGACAGAATGCTACTGTATCAGATGGTGTAGACCAAAGAAGAGACAGCACTGTCTGTGCAGTCTGATCTTGGATCTGCAGTGTCCACAAAGGTGCATTGACTTCGGCTTTGCAACCAAAGAGTTATGATTCTGAAAAGCCGATGGGCACCATATAATGTCCTTCTTTCTTTATCCTTTAAGATACACATTTTTAGCTCCACTGGCCAAAGGCCAGCGGGCTTATGTCATGGCCCGTCGTGCGTCCGTCCGTCCGTGCGTGAACTTTTATTTTAAACATCTTCTTCTCTGAAACTACCCATCCAATTTTGATGAAACTTCACAGAAATTATCCTGCCATGGTCCTCTTCAGAATTTCTTGAAAGAATTTTATTCCTTCAAAAACTCCGGTTGCCATGGCAACAAAACTTAAAAATATTGGAAATCTTTGAAAATCTTCTTGTCAGAAACCATAAGGCCTAGGGCTACCAAATTTGGCATGTAGCTTCGTCTAGTGGGCCTCTATCAAGTTTCTTCAAATTATAGCCCTGGGGTCAAATTTGACCCCGCCCCGGGGGTCACAAGTTTAACATAGGCTTATATAGGGAAAACTTTAGAAATCTCCCTGTACCTAGCCATAAGGCCTAGGGCTACCAAATTTTGCATGTGGCTTTATCTAGTGGGCCTCTACCAAGAGTGCCCAAATTATAGCCCTTGGGTCAAATTTGACCCTGCCCCGGGGGTCACAAGTTTTACATGGGCTTATTTAGGGAAAACTTTAGAAATCTCTCTGTACCTAGCCATAAGGTTAGGGCTACTAAATTTTGCATGTGGCTGTATCTAGTGGGTCTCTACCAAGAGTGCCCAAATTATAGCCCTTGGGTCAAAATTGGCCCTGCCTCGGGGGTCACAAGTTTACATGGGCTTATATAGAGAAAACTTAAGAAATCTCCCTGTACTTATTCATAAAGCGTAGGGCTACCAAATTTCGCATGTAGCTATATCTAGAGGGCCTTCACCAAGAGTGCGTACATTATAGCCCTAGGGTGGAATATGATTCACCCCGAGGGGTCAGAAGTTTTACATGGGCTTATATAGTGAAATCTTTAGAAATCTTCTTGTTACTAACCATATGAACTAGGGCTACCAATTTTAGTCCTGTCTCAGGGGTCTTATGTTCAAAACCAATTGGCCAAGTATTGTAATGTTTGGCATGTAGGGATTTTACGTATTAGCCAGTGGAGCGATACAGGGCCATCATGGCCCTCTTGTTTTCTTTTTATTTTATACATTTTGTGCATACCATACTGTGCATAAGTTTTGGGACATCCAAAGTATTGGGACACCATTAAAAAATGTGAAAATTATTATTTTTCATGACCTAAAGATTTGGGCCATACTAAAAATTGCGAAGCAAGATCGGTATTTTTTAATTCCAAAGAATTGAGACAGTGAATATCTGCTTGCAAAAAAATTTTCGATCCGTTTGATACCCTTTGTTTACAAGCATTTGCTTCACCCAGTCTCATTTCTGCACATAAGCATGCCTCCCAACCCTCGCGATTTCAATGGGAATCTCCCGATTCAAGACAAAAATTAAGATCACTCTGACAGGTAATTTAGAAACCCTTTTTTGAAAAAAAAAATCTGATGTAAGAGTTGAAAGGGTATGATAAACTTGTGCTCAAGGTGAATTTATACATGAAAGTTCGTTGTTTATAAATAAAAATCATGATACTATTCTAAATGAGGTTTATTGATAAAAAAATTGTGAATAAATCAAATCTGAAAACAGGCCGAGCAGCAAATTTGGTACTCAAAAATCAAATCTTTGTTTACCTTATGATAACAGGTGAAAAAGGGCAATGTTGTAAAAGAATCTATAAATGTAAAATAGCCATGCTCATTGCGTTCCCACAACACAGACAAAAATGAGTGAAAACAATGAGTTAATCAGTTACGGATACAATGAAAAAATACGAACTCATACAGCACAGACTGTCCACTGGAATTTCAATTTGTCTAAAAATAGACAGATCTGCATGTGATCATAGTTTTATTTGAATCAATAGCATGGCAATATTTGTCAAGGTAGTGGTCAGTGACAAACAGTATGACAGCTTGTCCTGTCTGACCTTGAGTTTTTGGACACCTGAAAAAAAGAAAATTCTTTTTTGTCGACCTAAGTATTGGGATATCTGAAAAAACATTTATTATCTTTTATTGTCCCAAAACCTAAGCATTTTAGGGTACTATCAATTTTTTTGTTAATTAGTATTTTGAATCTAATTTTTTAACATTGAATATGGAACAAGTTCTACATATTCTAAAAATCATTGTTGGTGATTTCTTCCTGGAAACCAAATATTGATAGTTCCAAAAATTGACCCGGCCCATCAGAAAGTTCGATGTACGCCCTTTACCAAACAATCTGAACAACCTCGAGGGAACAGGCTTTTTTAACACATGGGAAAGGAAAATGCTACTTTTCCCACAATGCTTTCTACCCTGTCACATAACTTCAGTTTATTTGTACCACATCCAGATTTTTGTCTGTATATGCTTTAAATTTGGAAGACTCTAAAATTTGTCATTTGGGAAAAGGTTTAACTGCTTATAAATTCAATTAAAAGTTCTAGTCAAAGATAAAAACCATTCTTAATTGAATGAAAGGGAGACTAGCTATGTAACAGGCTTTGACGATAGCTTGTTTCTGAACAAAACCCTTACCACACAATCCTGTCTTTTGATGGACCTGAGGAAGAAGGCTTCTGAAAATACAGTGGGAAAAGGAGAAAATGCTGGTAACCAAATTGTTTAGCCAATCAGGTTGTGTTACTTCCAAATCTAGAAAAAGTATGTGAATTTGATTTAGAATACAGGTCCAGGCTCTTTACTAAACAATTACCTACAAAATTGTAGCATTTATGCTTTTTTGTTTGTTTTTATCCTTTTATAGGTCAGAGGTAATTTTTGAGATTTGAATTATATTCTTGAAAATCTTGCTTATGTAGCATGGCAGCATGAATATTTAATGCATATTAACCCCTAAAACTGCCTACTGACAACTACGATTGCTTTTGCAGACAGTGATGATCTAGATCAGAGTACATAAAATGTTCAGTCTGACTTTGGTCCCTTACTGTCTGATATTTTGTAGGATATTAATATTATAAGCATTTACATTGAACTATTTATCATAAGTCCTGTCCTGGTGAAGACCCAGGAAGCATAAACAATACAAACATACCACTCTTGCTGTGTGACTGAAATACTGTATACCTCTTTATTTTACATCAATAGTAAATTGAGTATCCTAACAACTAACATCAATCACTCATGATGAATTTTTTCCGGAAAAGAAATTGGCACATTTGCTGTGATGTGGGTAGTTTAAAAAATTGACCCCGCTGAGCAGGAGGTTCGAGCCCAAAACCTTTGATGTAAGAGACTGATGTGCAAATCCTACAACACTGTCTCCAATATGACATTGTTGAAAACAGTTGCTAATCCTACAATACTGTGTCCAAATATGACATGCACTATTGAAAACAATTTAAAGTTTCCAGTTCATTTCTTTAGTACTTTTTGAATTTAGTTTAAATCTACCAAACGACAAAATTTTTTACTCAATCGAATTAAAGCATTTCCAGATGATGAAACAATTTTTTTTTTTCAAATGATGATTTCTGTCTTAATAAGGTAAAAAACATTGTGGGAAAAGGAGAAAATGCTGGTTACCAACTAACCAGCAGTTTTTTCCTTTTACCCACAATATTTTTGAAAGCCTACCCTTTCAGGGTCATTAAAACTCGGGATTGTGTGGTAAAGGGTTAACTATGTTCCAGTTGTTGACGAATTTTTACACTTGTTCAGTTTGAAAGCATTTGCCTACTACAGATCACATGTTGTGTAAATAATGGGATTTGTACATGTATATGAAAAGGTAGAAAGAATTTTTGGAAAAGGAGAAAATTCTGGTAACCAGCATTTTCTCCCTTTTCCCACAGTGTTTTCCAAGGCTTATTTATTCAGGGTTGTTTAACCATGTAATTTTTTGGTAAGGGTTAAGATATTGATCCTTGCACAAACTAATCTAGTGTGTGAATAGTTAGCTGTTTTCTGGTATTAACCCATTACCACACAATCCCTACTTTTGACGACCCTGAGAAAGAAGCCTTTAGAAAACACTGTGGGAAAAGGAGAAAATGCTGGTAACCAGCATTTTCTCCTTTTCCCACAATGTTTTCTACCCTTCACAAAACAAGTTTCAAATTTTCAGTGACTTTTAATTTTTCGTCTGCAAATGCTTTCGATTTGGACAAACCTAAAATTTTGTCGTTTGGTAATGAGTTAATCTGAACTGTTATAGTGTTCTGCAGAGTGAGTGTTTCAGAAACCTATCTGTATGTATTAGAGCCATGTTCTGGTAAAAGAGGGTTATATGCATCCCTATGATGCATTATATCAATCCAGTCATCACATAGATCCACAAAATTTTGTCTAAAAAATTACTGGATCTGGAGGTAGAATGGGTCCTTTGACATGCAGAAAATTGACCTTTAGCAAAAAGTTTTCACCCATATCAGCCTGAGCGAACTGCACAAACTTATATAGGTTGATACTTTTCGCAGATGCATTAAGTTCCCTTTTCACAGAGCATGGCTCGCTTAATGTAATATTTGTCATAGGCAGATATACTCTTCTCTTGCTAAAGGCAGCTTAAGGTGCTTTTGCAGACAGGATAGATAAAGATAAGATAAAACAGAAACTGTAGTCTGATCTCAGATATATGATATCTGATATGGTGTTTGATATTCTGTTGTACAAGTACAGTCAAACCTGTCATAGGGACCACATGTATTAGGCAACTCATTGCTTTAGGAGACCACTCTACACACCTAGTTAGAGTAACTGTTTGTTTGTTTGGTATTTAACGCCATTTTCAACATTATTTCAGTTATATCGAGGCGGCCAATTCACCTATCCATGCTTTCCTGGAGTTTCTTTTACCAGTACTCCGCATAATATTCTTTCCAAGCCACTGGCTGCTTTCTCACGTAACCATCATCAAAACAACAGTCAGTGATGGAAGAGGAATGAATCCTTTCGCAATGACTATCATCAATCATCGGAAAGAAATCGGCCGAGCCGGGGATCGAACCCACGACCCCCTGTTCTCAAGTCCTGTACGCTACCGACTGAGCTACTGGGGCTTGGTATTAGAGTAACTGAAATGAACCTGCATTTAATGACCACATGCTGTGAAAGGCCATTTTCCTTATAGCCTTCTGATGGTCTTAGAACACAAATTTGACTGTATTTTACATATGAGCCATGTTCTGGCAAAAGGGAGCTTAATGCATCTCTGCCATGCATTATACCAAGCAAGTCATCACATAATTATGGATCCATAAAATCCATTTTTTGAAACAACCGACTGAATCATGAGGTAGAATGATCCTTTGACATGCAGAAAATTTAAAAATGGTGAAAAGTTTCGGCCCATGTCAGCCTGCATGGACTGTGCAGGCTGACATGGGTCGATACTTTTCGCAAATGCATTAAGCCCCCTATTCCCAGAGCATGGCTCATGTGTGTCATACTCTGTGAAAAGGGGATTAAATGCATCTGCAAAAAGTATCAACCCATGTCGGCATGCGCAGTCAACACAGGCTGACCAGGGTCAGAACTTTTTGCTATTGGTCAGTTTTCTAGATGTCAATGGACTAGTCTACCTCATGATTTAGTCAGCTTTTAGGCAAAATAAATTTTATGAACCCATAATAATGTGATTACTTGCTTGGTATAATGCATCACTGAGATGCATTAAACCCTCTTTTTGTAGTTTTGTAGTGGCTCATTTTGTAGTTGTGCTTTAACCTGTTATTTTATATGGTACTTAACAGATATATAACAACTAATAAGACGAGTAATCAACGTTCGATATTCCCATGGCTAGCATCCACTTATATTACTGCCCCTGTTATTATCGTTTCACTAGACAACATAATTTTTAAGACCTGTCCAATTTGATAGCATTTGCATATAAAAAAGTGAATGTGGCTCAAATGATGGAATTTGTCTTTGAAAAGGTTTAAAACATTGTAGGAAAAAGGGAAAATACTGATGACCAGCATTTTCTCCTTTTCCCACAATGTTTTCTAAAACGGTAGAGTTGATAAAACTCTAGGTTATTCGCTTTGAGAAATCACCTGCTGTAAGAAACCACATTCCATACTAAACTTTGGTGGTCCTTGAACACAAGTTTGACCGTATTGTGTAGACTTTTGTACTTATGCCTTTTATCAAACTTACAAAATAACTAACAACTATTTCAAGATATTTAGTATTATAGTAACAAATATCTCCATTATTGTCATTGATATTTATGCATATGTTCGTTAAGCACAAATGTTCATTTGCATGTTTAAGATCGCTCTTTGATTCTTACAGTTTGGGATCAAAAAGTCTCTAAAGTAGTTTTCTTGTCTCTAAACATCCAACACTGTCAATTGTGAAAGCTAATATATTCATTTATTATATACCAGTAAATTTTCCCAATCAAGTACATGTGTTGAATGGGATGAAATAACACACATGACAGAAAAAAAATCTGTATCTACACTCAGTGAAATACGGTCCCAAATATGGTATGCTGACATGTCTCGCGCACGGACTAAGCATGCATTGATTTGCGATTGGATTGGTCAAAATGTTACGCTGTAATATTAATCCGCCATTCATGAAAACAGAGTTACTACCATCCACACTATTAATTGTCTCTTTTTGTTTGCCATTTTCCAATAAAATGTCAACAGTTGCAAAATGTTGTCATTGAAAGTTGAAGGTATATCGTAAAAGGAATATTATGTTGTAGTAACTTTTCTGGTGCTTGTATTTACTTCTCGCTGTGTAAGAAAATTTTGACATTGCGCTCGACCTTCGGTCTCGCGCGATATCAAATTTTCTCACGCTGCTTGAAGTAAATACAAGCACCAGGGAAGTTACTACAACATAATATTCCGTATTTATCACATAGCTATTTTCTGTGTAGTACAGCCATAACAAATTTTCTTATCTTACATGATGTTTGACCAAAGCCAAAAGTGACATATTTTGTAATATTACACCCCATTTCTAAACAATGCTGACCCACTTTTCTCAATGAAATTAAATGTCGAAATTGATGATCAGGACAAATTTTATCATCATTATGTTCAAAACAAAATCTTTATGATTATGCAAGTTTATTTTGAACTATTTATTCATACACTATGTACACACCTGTACCTTTGAATACAATTATACTTCTTGAGATACATTTATGTGATAAAAAAATATGATATTTATTGGCTTTTGAGGTAAAATTTTATTAAAACTTGTTGAAAAAAAAAAAATTATTAAGGTCTCCACAGGCTGGCTTAATAACACTTTTTCTGGATTTAATTAAATTCTATCTCAAATGCAAGGTCATGTCTGATCCTATAATATGTATCGGTATATCTGGAGTGCTATGCTAATTACATAGTTTTTAGTTCCATTTCCTATGCTTCGGTGACATTCTCAACCCTGTACTGGATAAGCCCTCATCTTCACAAATTTTATTAAGAGGGCTTTTGTAAACATTGAGAAAAGGAGAAAATGCTTGTAACTGACATTTTCTCCTTATCCCACCCCACAATGTTTTCTACTTTTCCAGAAACAAATCCAATCATTTGTTATCTGCAAATGCTTTCAAGTCTAAAATTGCATTGCTTGGTATTAAAAGTTAGGTTTACTTGCTATAATCTTAGAACTGCTTTTTCTTTTAGGAGTGGTGGTGGGGGAAATGTGTACTTTTTTGTTCTTTTACTCTGTTTAGAATGAAAGAGGGAATGATTTAACCCTTTACCACACAAAACTGACCTTAACAAGCCTGAGGAAGAAGCATTTTGGAAACATTGTGGGGAAAAAGAGAAAATACTAGTAACCAGTACATGTATTTTCTCCTTTTCCTACAATGTTTACTACCCTATTAACCCTTAGGCTGCTAAGCGCGACTCAATGACCTTTTTGCGGATAGTGTAGATCAAGATCAGACTGCACAGAATGTGCAGTCTGATCTTGGATCTACACTGTCCGATTTAGAGATATTTTTCCTTCCAAAAATAACTTTGAAATTACAATATTTGGGTTTTCTACTACGGACAAGAATGTTTCATTTTAGTTTTACAGCAGGTTAACGGTTAAAGAAAAGTAACATCACTTGAGCCACACTGAAATTGTCGTCTTCAAATGCTTTAAATTTGAATATGTCTATATTTTTTGTTGTGTGGTAGAGCGTTAATGTCCCATGAGGTCATGCTGGACCTGTATGTAACACTTCCCTATCATTGCCTAGGTTTGCTTTCACACAACATACAAATTTTTCATTGCATTAATCCACAACCTTTAAGAACCATGATTGGCAAATCTATTGGGCCAACCAAAATTCAATTAATTTTAAGTATTCATCCCTTGTTATGCATTAATGGCTATATGGTTACTAATGGAATGAAAAAATTTAACAAAAAAACTTGATAAGTCCACATGTTTTCTGCATGTATTTGTGTCTATATGTATTTCTTAACTCTCAACCACACAATCCTAACTTTCAACATCCCTGAGAAAGAAGCCTTTTGAAAACATTGTAGGAAAAGGAGAAAATGCCAGTAACCAGCATTTTCTCCTTTTCCAACATTGTTCTCTATCTTATCAGAGAACGCAAGCTTGTGTGTACCAGATTAGAATTTTTCCTCCTTGGATTATTTGAATTGGGATAGGTCTAAAATTTGTTGTGTGGGAAAGGGTTAATTATACAGCCATCTTTGCACACAAAATGAAAATTAGCAGTATTTGATAAGATTATCTAAAAAGCTTGTGAAACGAAACATGTTTAGATGCCCCTTTAATTGATTTAACAGTTGCTGATATGTATAAAAGTTTCTTGTACTCTAGGTCAGGCCTTCCTCTAATTTTGTGTTTACTTTTAAAGATCTGGGGTACAACAACACTGTAATTTCTCTGTTCTGCTTAAGATGCTGCATAATAAGTGAGTTGTATGATCTTTCTGAGTATGCAGTTCTTATACATGCACTGTAGATTGACAATGTGCCCATGATTAAAACAAGCAGTCTATTGACAATCATATTACAAAAATAGGCATGCAACCATAGATAAAAAACATCTCTAGCTATATAATTAGAATTTCATACCAAATAAGATGGCTCTCTTTGAATATACTGTCTAGGATGACACTTGTAACATGGTAACATTTGAAGTATACTCTGTCAAAAGGGGTTTTAATGAGCTCTATGAAGCATTATACCAAGCAAGTCATCACATAATTATGGATCCATAAAGTCCATTTTGACTTACAATCACCTCAATCTGGAGGTAGAATGGTCCTTTGGTATGCAGAAAATTTAACAGTAGCAAAAACTTCTGACCCAGGTCAGCCTGCACAGACTGTGTCATCACATAATTATTGATCCATAAAGTTCATTTTGACTTACAATCACCTCAATCTGGAGGTAGAATGGTCCTTTGGCATGCAGAAAATTTAACAGTAGCCAAAACTTTTGACTCAGGTCAGCCTGCAGACTGTGCAGGCTGACCTGGGTCGATATTTTTTACAGATGCATTAAACCCCCTGTTTCACAGAGTATGGCTAATTTGTATAGATTGAACCAACTCATTTCTTGCTTTAATATTTTGTAGGTTTTAGTGAATGTAGCTCCACCAAAACCAACTCGCCTGTTGACAGAGTCTGAGAGAAAAGCACTGCTGAATCATGATACATCACCAGGGACACCCGAGTCCCCTATATCTCAAAAACATTTAATTGTTGAAAGTAAAAGTCGACCACTCAGTGAAGCTCCACCTTTTATTCAGTATAACCTATTGAATCAAAATGACTCATTAAATTTAAGCAACCTTGGCTGGGATGCATTGACAGAGGAGTTGTTACTAAGTTTAGACAGGCAGACTTTGTTCCCAGGTTTAGGTGATCCACCTCAGTTAGACATGGACATTGGGACAGACTGGATTCATGCCCCTTTGGCTAGTCCTGAAATTTTATCAGCTGCTTCTAGCATGAGTGCTATAAGTCGGTGTAGCTCGGCGGCTCGTGCTGAACAAAAAAGTGATGGTAATGCAATATCAGGAAGACTAGAGACCATTCAACAATCTCCGGATGTGAAGATAAAGTCTGACACACCAGTTTTAGGTTCTGTGGAGGACATTTGTGAACCAGGAGAGGCTATTGAAAATGGATTAAATGGAGATAGGGATATTCACAGAACTGCCTCAAGTGATAGTGCTAAAGATTTTCTTCTAAGGCCTCTTCCATATAATATACTAAATGGAAGTTCTCAAGATATACCAAATGGTTCAATGAATAACCTTCTAAAATCTTCAGAGTCTCAGAATAGTCAGTATGCATTTACTCAAGATAAAGAAATAGCTTGTGATAGTGTTTCACGTACTTTTGGATCCTTCAAAGAATCAAAGCAAAAACCAAAACCACACTCATTGGAATTTATTTCAAATGCATCAGATAAATTAACTGTAAGTACTAGGGATAAGCCTGTTGATACAGGCAGAGGGGAGAGGCCTGACATCAAAAGTACCATAGAAGTTTATGATCACCACTCACCAGAGGAAAATAATCAGTTTGGTTATGGAAATCCTAATGAGGTATACTCAGCAGCTTGTATTGGGTACCATCCTCAAACTTTTGCAGGGTACCACCCACCCCTCAAACCAACCAATGAGAAATGCATCACCAATTCTGAACCATCAAAACCTAGTAAAAAATTACATTATTCACAATCAGAGTCTCACATTGAGGTGCTTTCAGATAAATACAAAATGAAAAGATCTACAGAGCAAGGGGATATTGCTCACATGGGGGACACTACAACAGTCTTTGTGCCTGATCTGAACAAGAAGAGAACATTACATCAGAATGACTCATCACCTCAGTTTGATTCAACAGCACTACCGAGAATCAGTGGAGGTATATCTCGGCTGGATTCTGTTGAGGAGCATGTGCAAACTGTTGAGAAGCTATCTGAGAAAGTACCTGAATCATCAAGTAATAGTGACAACTCTAAAAATCATGAAACAGATGAAGGTATTCTGCTGAATGAAAATGGTGGATCTGATGACCAATGTACATGTGAGGGAAGTTCCAATAAGGAAAGAAACTCTTCAAATATTAAGGGGCTAGTGTTAAATGACTGTCCCGAATTGAATAAAAGTAATAGAGGCAGGAATGGAAGCATGACTGATTCTGTGATTTCTCCAACTAGGTTCGAGAAATTTGAGGATTTGGAATCCCCTTTGTTTAATAGTAACTCATATCACTCAACATCAGTTAGTTCTTTTAGTGGGGAATCGGACAAGCATTTATCCTCAGTGTCAGGTCAGTCAGACATTTCTGACCTTCCGATTGTTGAAACTGATGTGTAGTGTACGTTTAATTAGACTATCAGTTGTGCATAACAATCATCTAACAACAGATATTGCGTATATATTCAACTAACACTTCAGTTCATACATTAGACAGCAGTTGAAAACATTTTGAGAACAGGAGCAAGTGAAATCTGCTTTTCTGACAATGTTTTCCACACTCTTAAAGGCACACTAGTGGCCAAATGTAAGCGATATAGGGGTAAAATTGCATATCAATTTGAATTTGACCATTTAAAAATACGGATACTATCATAGGTCTAAAAATGTGTCACTGTACACTCTGTTATAGATCTGGTTGCTAGCAGAAAGAAATAGAGGATAATCAACTGGTTGTGTGTGATATTAAAAATCTGCCACTAGAATGGGGTGTGATGCGGTTTAAAAAACAAACATGAAGGTCAAGTTTTTTAACTGCATCAAACCCCATTTGAGTGACAGACTTTTAATATCACACAGCACCAGTTGATTATCCTATTTATTACATTCCTAATTCACCATTTTTAGCTCACCTGAGCACAAAGTGCTCAAGGTGAGCTTTTGTGATCGTGATGTGTCCGTCGTCAACTTTTACCTTGTGTACGCTCTACAGGCCACATTTTCAGTCCGATACTCCTGAAAGTTGGTCAGAATGTTTGTCTTGATGATATCTCGGACGAGTTTGAAATTGGATCATGTCGGATCAAAAACTAGGTCACTAGGTCAAATCGTAGAAAAACCTTGTGTACACTATAGAGGCCACATTTTCAGTCTGATAGTCATGAAACTTGGTCAGAATGTTTGTCTTGATAATATCTCAAACAAGTTTGAAAATGGGTCATGTCGGGTCAAAAACTAGGTCACTAAGTCAAATCTTTGAAAAACCTTGTGTACGCTCTAGAGGCTACATTTTCAGTCCAAAACTCTTGAAAGTTGGTCAGAATGTTTGTCTTGATGATATCTCGGATGAGTTCAAAAATGGGTCATGTCGGGTCAAAAACTAGGTCACTAGGTCAAATCTTAGAAAAACCTCATGTATGTTCTAGAGGCCACATTTTCAGTCCGATACTCATGAAACTTGGTCAGAATATTTGTCTTGATGATATCTCGGATGAATTAAAAAATGGGTCATGTTGGATTAAAAACTAGGTCACTAGGTCAAATCGTAGAAAAAGCTTGTGTACTCTCTAGAGGCCACATTTTCAGTCCTAAACTCTTGAAAATTGGTCAGAATGTTTGTCTTGATGATATCTCAGACGAGTTTGAAATTGGATCATGTCGGGTCAAAACTAGGTTACTAGGTCAAATCTTAGAAAAACCTTGTATACACTCTAGAGGCCACATTTTCAGTCCGATACTCATGAAACATGGTCAGAATATTTGTCTTGACGATATCTTGGACGAGTTTGAAAATAGGTCATGTGGGGTCAAAAACTAAGTCACTAGGTCAAATCTTAGAAAAACCTTGTGTACTCTGTAGAGGCCACATTTTCATTCCAATATTCATGAAACTTGGTCAGAATGTTTGTCTTGATGACATCTCAGATGAGTTCGAAAATGGGTCATGTCGGGTGAAAAACTAGGTCACTAAGTCAAATCTTAGAAAACCTTTGTGTATGCTGTAGAGGGTACATTTTCAGTCCACAACTCTTGAAAGTTGGTCAGAATGTTTGTCTTGATGATATCTACAATAGGAAAATGGGCTATGTTTGGCTAAAAAGTAGGTCACTGAGAGAAATTCTAGAAAAAGCTTGTGTACAAGCTAGAGGCCAAATTTTCAGTCCAATAATTATGAAAGCTTGATAGAATGTTTGTCAGAATATCTCGAAAGAGATTAAAAATGGGTCATGTTTGGTCAAAAGACTCAGATGAGCGACTTCAGGGCCATCATGGCCCTCTTGTTTTATTCGAATAATTATCAAGAATAGTACAATATGAGCAATATTGGAAAAAAGTAGTTCTGGCAAACATTCTGAAACTATATTGTCACTAGTGATGATACCATGTATTTTATCATTACTAGTGGTGTTATTTGATGTGAATTGCCAGTAATTCACTGATAAGAATATAATAATAAATCTTAAAATTACATCAAGAGTTGGCAACATTTTCCTGCCAGGGACTGTTAGTTTGATGGATTGTACTGAAGCACATTATCAGACTCATAATAATATCCATACTTTTAAGTGGTTTGATTTGAATTTATCTGCTAAACTCTTTACAGCACCAGCAAAATGTAGACTTTTCCAGATTGTAGGCATTTGCAGACCACAATAAAAATGTGGTTCAAATCATGGGATTGTCTTTGATAAGGTAGAAAACATGTGGGAAAAGTGGAAAAAGCTGGTTACCAGCATTTTCTCCTTTTCCCACAGTGTTTTTAAAGGGTTTCTCTTTAGGGTAGTAAAAAACTGGGGATTGTGTGGTAAAGGGTTAGTCGTTTACTTTTGGTTGCTATTATAACCAGCATTTCTCCTACTTCCAACATTATTTTCTTCCTTTTTCTATTTTATTTGTGGTTGGAAAGATACCTAGTCCTAACAAGCCCTAATCTAATACTGTTGAATCCCAGGACATACATGAATATGTGAGCTATTGCTGTGATATGACTGAAATAATGTTGAAAGCTGCATAACAAATCAATCAATCCTTTTCAAAGGCAATTCCTGACATTTTAGCCAAATTTTTTTTGTATTCTGCTGTTACTGGAAATCACTCCTTCCTTACTGCATAGCTTCTTCCCGTATAAAATCAATACCTAAGAACTGCATTGGGAATTCTCTCTAGCTCAGTGGTTAAGGTGTTTGTCTTTTAAACCTTGAAAAAGGAGGATCTCATGGGTTCAAATCCTGGTTGCACAGTTTGTATTTTCAGCTATGTACTTGTTGCGAACTTTCATGTTTGTAAGATGGGGGCTTGTCCTGGATTGACCATTGAGCCATTTGTCGTCTAAATAATAGATTTACTGCCTAATTAGGCTTTCTGTCATCAAAATGATGACATTTAAGGGGGGGGGGTGTTATGGGAGATCACTCCTTCCTTACCACGTAGCTTTTTCCTTCATAAAATCAGTACCTCGAAAAAGAGGATCTTTTCCATACTGGTTCAAATCAAGGCCGTGGCGGTTTGTCTCAGCTATGCATTTGTTGCCAACTTTCTTGTTCGTAGACTGCAAATACTTTCAATCTGGACAATTCTAAAATTTGTTTGTCTGGTTAAGAATTTGGTAAGATGTGGACATATCATTAACTGTTTTTCACTGTTGTTTTATGTACTACCAGTCGATCCTTCACTGCACAATGCGGACTTTTAACAACCCTAGGAAAGAAGCCTTTTGAAAACATCGTGGGAAAAAGAGAAAATGCTGGTAACCATACTGAAATTGTCGTCTGCAAATGCTTTCAATTTGGACAAGGCTAAAATTTTGTCGTCTGGTAAAGGGTGAACAGTTTGTTTAGTGATTTTTTATCTTGCGAAACAGTCAAAACTAGTGTTTTTATTTAACCCTTTATCTTAGATACTGAGTTTTAGCAATCCAAAGAAAAAGAAAGCTGTTGAAAACATTGTTGGAAAAGTAGAAAGTATTGGTAACCAGTGTTTTCTCCTATTCCCACAGTATTTTCTGATATTTGATAGACAAATCCAATCATTTGAGCAAAATTCAATTTGCTGTCTGCATATTCTTTCAATTTGGACAAATCTAAAATTTTGTCTTCTGGTATAGAGTTAATAGTCTTGTTACTTGTATTGAGCAGTTACCATGTTGTTTCTTTTGTTGTTGTCTCTTTTTGTACATAGTCTTTCTTAAATATTTATTAAAAGCTCAGTTTCTGTTTTTGTAAACTATGTGTCACTATCTTTTGCCACCATAATTATTCTCTAATTCTTATAGATTTAAACTTGTCTTTATTCTCCACAAAGTTCAGTTTGGAAGTGTCCATACATCCTTGACCCTCATTTTGCTAAATACAATGTCTGTCTTTATGTCGATGAACAAACTAAACACTGTATTGACAAAAACTTACAACAGTTTTTAGTCATATATAAAATCTGAAAATTACACAATATGATGTCATCGCACTCTTGTTGAAAAAGGAAATAAGAAAATAAGTAACAGAAAATACTTTAATGAATAGACATTTTATTGGAGGTTAAGCCAAAGATCTACAATGTAGATCAATATCAACAGTTGGCAGTCCTAGAAAACATTGCAGGAGAAAAAGCAGCTGTTTGTTACAAGCAAAATGCTCCCTCCCCAACAATGCCCCCCCCCCCCATGCCGTCCCAATTAAAGAATTAATAGATTAATGTAACAGCATTTTCAACATAATCTCAGTTATAGCACAGCAGCAAGTGCAACTATTCATGCTTTTGTGGAGCTGCTTTAACCAATACCCTGCACAATGTTCTTCCCAAGCAGTTGGCTACTTTCCCCCATAAACATGGTCAAATAGCTATACAAATGAATATGGACATGCTCAGTCTGTAATGAAAACGCAGAAATATAATTTCAAGGTAGTTTTTGTTGGAACATCTGGCTAATTAGCAGAGTTTAGATCAAGATCAGCCTGCATAGAATTTGCAGTCTCAGCTTGCATCTACACTGTCCACAATTGCAATTAAATCTAGGTTTGGCACTATCAGGGATATAATATGGCATGGATATACCACAAACCCATAGACACAAATGTACTTAACCCTTTACCACACAATCTTGACTTATAACAACCCGAGAAAAAAGCCTGTTGAAAACATAGTGGGAAAAGGAGAAAATGCTGGTAACAAGCATTTTCTCCTTTTCCCACAATGTTTTCAACCCTTCCCAAAGCAAATTTCAATTTTTCAGTCAGATTTAAATTTCGTCTGCAAATCCTTTCAATTTGGACCAGTCTAAAACTTTGTCGTTTGGTGAAGAGTTAAAACAACCAACTTGTTCACAGTGAAGGGGTGTAAAGCATACAAAATTCAAGATTTTCAATCTAAAGCATACATGCATTGTTTATTCTCACTCGCTCAGTCACCAAGAATGACTGACTGAGACATTTCATGCTGTAGAATTGAGTGTGATTCCTGCATAGGTAATTTAACTCTTTACCACAAAATAAAATTTTAAGATTACGACCCCTTACTCATCGCTATTATCGTGTAACTTCGACATTTTCGCAAAGGCTTTTCGGCCAATCTCGGCAGCTTCCATCTGCTAGTATAAGTGTTAGGAGCTGTGGACTCACTAACTCATCTGTAATTATCGTGTAATATCGACATTTTCTTAAAGGCTATTCAGCCAATTTCGGCAGCTTCTGTCTTTTGATATGAGAATTAGGGGCTGTAGACCTTAAGGAAGTACAAACCAAGAGCAGATGCAGACAACAAATTAAATATGGCTCAAAGTGAGGAAGTTGTCTTCGATAGAGTAGCAAACATTGTTGGAAAAGGAGAAAATGTTGGTTACCAGCATTTTCTCCGTTTCCCAAATTGTTTTCAAAAGCCATCATTCTCAAGGTCGTTAGAAGTTGGGATTGTGTGGTAAAGGGTTAACACATATGCTCTACCCGTCTATTTATGCATATATGTACAGTCTTTGTGGTCTCTCTCATTTAGGTCCTGAGCAATGTCTTCTTTGGTCCTTCAAGTCTCCTTCAACAGTTTTTCTACCCTACTTCTCAAATCTATCACACTGTCAACTCCTTTTATCATATCTGAAGCCTTTTCAGCAATCATTATTGTTGGTGCGTTAGTATTACCACTTGTTATGGTAGGCATAATGGAAGCATCAACAACTCGTAAACCTTTGATCCCCTTCACCCTGCAAAAAAAGACCCCTCAGCATACAAGAGTAGATCAAGAACAAACTGGACAGAATATGCAGTTCTGATCATTGTCCTGTATACTGTCTAACATTTTGAGAGATATTCTGGTTTCTTCTTTACCACACAGCAAAAATTTAGATTCTCCTAAAGTGAAAGCACTTGTAAACATCAAATGAATTTGGGTGCAACTAGTTGGACTTGGCCTTAAAATGATGAAAAAATTGCGAGGAAAGTATAAAATCCTAGTTATCAGCATTTTCTCCCTTTCCCACAATGTTTCTTGAAGCTTATTCTTGGGGTTGTTAAAAATTGAGAAAGTGACGTAAAGGGTTAAAAAAAGCCTTGAAATTTCTACAAGTGCCTTTTGTGAATTGACTCAAAATATGCTTCATTTAAGTTGCAGTTCAAAGAGTAAATCTTCAAGACAAAACTTACCAGTCACAGTACAGGACTTTCATACCTTAAACAAAACAATCCTATAGTTTTTCCATCAATCAGGAGGAAGACAGATATCAGAAACATTGTGGGAAAAAAGAATATGCAGGTAACCAGGGATCAAATTTTGCCCCATCGCCGGGTGATTATTTACATAAACGTCATAATTATAGTGAAACATAAGCCTGATGTAATGCAATCTAATCTTGTGCAAAAAGTATGTTCTCGGATGAAAGATTAAGGGCAATTTAGGCCCTCTTGCTTGAGATACTTAGAGGACAATTTACTACTGTCAATAATCAAAGCGTTGAGAATGCTGAAGTGGTATTTGTCAAGGAAACCATTGTGTGGAATTAATAATTTGAAAGAAAAAGAGAAATATTATTCAAATATTTGCTTGAAAAGCAACCTACTAAGCAAATGAATACCTTTTTGGTTGAAGGGAGAGTACTCATGACAAAGTTTGGATTATTTGTGTATTGGTGGTCTCCCTTTGATCATGAGGAGTCAGGAGTATCGTCCCTTGACAGTAGGATGCATGATGGATAGAGAGAGAAATCATGTGAATGTATCGAATAAAATTAAGTTTGTAACCGAAAACTATGATTTTGAAATATCTTTGGCCGTTAACATTTAATTCCCAACATTACAAACAATTATTTTGATCTATAAATATTCATGCCCAATCAAATGGAGTAGGGCGCAATCATGAGACGAACAAGCCTTGGGATGAACTGGTTTTGGAACGAAAAAGCCTAGGACAAAGCGATCAGTAGACAAATTTTGTATATATCATTGTGCCAATAAAAGGCTATGAGCGAGTGAAGCTATTTTCAATAAAAAAAATTAGTATTTCCACGATCGATGGCCTCACACAATGTATTTTAACATGTCATTTCCAATTACATACCTGAGTGCCACCGAAAAATTCATTTGTCAGAGAAAAATTGAGTTTAATTGGGTTTATTTCCTTTGGCTTTGCACAAAATATGATACATGGTCTTCAAAATTCAATATTGAACTCATAATGGTACTGTCTTCGACAAATACCACAAAAACTACATGTGTAAAGCACTGTAAAATAACCTTGATATTTACCTTAATGTCTCATCTACTACAGCAGTGGGATCATCAAAACTCCCCATCTTACATGTCCCAATAGGATGATATACTGTAACTGCACTTGCCCGTATGTAACATTCCCAGTATTCATCACTGTTGTATGTGAATTGACTCTCACACTTTGCATGTCGTAAATTAGGTTCATCTGGATCAGCACCATGATCTGTCATCACCTTTGTTTTCAAAAATCTTACAGCTTCCCTAACCCCTGAAATCATTGCAGGTTAAACGATATTTAAACTCTTTACCAAAGAACAAATTTCAGACTTGTCTAAATCTAAAGCATTTTGCAGACAAAAGAACTGAATGTGGCAAAAGTAAAAGGATAATATGTTTTGAAAGGTAAAACACACTAAGGATAAAGGAAAAATACTAATAACCAGCATTTTCTCCTTTTCCATCAGCCTTCTTAAAAGTCTTCCCAAGGTTGTTAAACTCAGAAATGTGTTTTAAAGAGTTACACTGTGAGTCTATTTTTCCAATATTTCAAAAACTTTCATCTAAAAATCATGCAAAAATTATCAAAGTTCAGCTATCTACTGCTTTGAGAAGGGTACACATTGAAACCATGAACAACAAACAAACCGCTAGAAACCCTTCCACAACTAGGTCATTATTGTTGCCGGCGTAGGTCCATGATCAGACTGCACAAAACATGCAGTCTGATCTTGGCTCTACACTGCCCTCTTTGTTGAGCTATCTTTGTCATTAACTCTTTATCAGACAGAATTTTGGACTTGTCCAAACTGATAGCATTTGTAATTGACAAAGTAGACATGAATTAAACGACAAGTGTTTTATTTTAAAGGATTGACAACAGTGTGTGACAAAGAAAAAGCTGGCTTCCCATATTTTCTCCTTTTCCCACAATGTTTTCAAAGTCTTCTCCCTCTATGTTGTCAGAACACAAGAATGTGTGGTGAAGGGTCACCCAGTCATGAAATTGTAATTTTTCAGTTTTTCATTGCAATAAAAAAGAAACTATAATAGAACAATATACCTTTAATTGCCAGTGTGATGTCATCAAAATGGCTAAAGTAATTGGGATCTATTACAGGATGATCTAGGGGATCTTTAGACTTTAAGCGTACTGAGCCTCGGCTTTTTGGATGAGCCACATTGGCTAAAATGACAAATCCTTCACGTCCATTTGCCTTTTTGGATGATTTAAACAACTGCTCCTCTATCTGCAAATATGACCAGTAACCAATCACAACTTCGGCAATTTTTAGACGTTCCACTGAATACATAAATGATGTTCTAATTTCAAAGCCTTGTACTAGCCCATTAAGTGACTTTGCCAATCTCAGCCAATAAAATTGATTCAGACAGAAAACCTCAGCATTGAATTGAATGATACAGAAGATTTCAGCCAATCAAATCAATTGAGCCAGACCATATCAGCCAATCAGATAGCTAGTCTTGGGAAATTTGTGAGAAAGTATAGTATACTAGCTACCAGCATTTTCTCCTTTTCCCATAGTTTTTTTCTAAAACATGTTTTCCTCAGCATTGTTAAAACAGGATTGTTTGGTTAAGGGTTAGTATAAACGATAGTGATGTCTATCATAGCTTACCTTCTGTTTTACAGAATAGAAAAGAACACTGGTATTCTTGTACATAGCTTAATTCTTTACTACAAAATCTCGATTTTTTTAATGACCTTAAAGAGGAAGGCTTTTGAAAACAAAGTGGGAAAAGGAGGAATTGCTGGTAACCAGCATTTTCTCCTTTTTCCCACAATGTTTTCTACCCTATGAAAGGCTGAGATCATCATTTGCACTACATTTGATTTCTCATCTGCAATTGCTTTCAATTGGTTGGGTCCTAAATTTTGTTGTATGGTCAAGAGTTAAGAGTTTTTATTTATCCATCAGTTTTAAATAGGCTGCACTTTACCCTTGCAGCATTTAACCTTTTACCAAATGACAAAACTTTAGACTAGCCCAAATTTAAAGCATTTGCAGACGACAAAGTAAATGTGACCCAAAATTTAAAATATGTTTTGGGGAGGGTAGAAAACACTGTGGGAAAAGGAGAAAATGCTGGTTACCAGCATTTTCTTGTTTTCCCACAATGTTTTCTAAAGCTTTTTTTCTCAACATTAAAGTCCAGAATGTGTGGTAAAGGGTTAAAGCACAACTTACGTTGCTTCTGCAGGTAGCATAGTTCAGGAGCAAACTATAATTTTAGCTTGTAGAGGCTCTCTAGCTCTTTACCAAACCACAAAGTTCAGACTTGCCAAAATTCAAAGCATATACAGGTGGCAAATTAAAAGTGGTCTAAATTGTTAGATGTGTCTTTGAAAGGGTAAAAAAACATTGTTGGACAAGGAAAAAACATTGGTCCCCAGCATGTTCTCCTTTTCCACAATGTTTTCAAAAGGGTTTTTACTATGGGAGTTAAAACTTGGAATTGTGTGGTAAAGGATTAAATAATTAACAACTAGTCTGAGTTTCAAGCAAACCTCTTGAGTAATGACAGATATACATGTATCAGAAAATGTCAAAGTTCTTGCATGATGATGATGACAGGGCTATGACAGTGCCTCTATGTTTTCTTTGAAAACAGACAAGCTAAAAAAGCCTTTGCTAGAAACAATGTACTAATAAGAAGTCACAATACAATACCTCTGGTTTTAAATCAAATGTTTTTGTAACTGTTTCAGGGTCTGACTGGTACATTACAGGGACAATGTGAAACTGAGTGTCGGGCAGTCCAGGTTTAAGTTTCTTCATGGTGTCATCTAATTGCAAAAAGGCAACACTTGTTATCACACCAGTATTTCTAAACCAACCTATTATTGAAAAGAGAATCATCCATCATAATTTCTATTTTTTGTGGATTATTACATGCATACAAACAAAATGTTATGTTGAGGTAACTTTTCTAGTCCATGTATCTGCTTTGAGCTGTATGGGACACTTGATATCAAAGGTCGAGCGAGATGTCAAAATTTTCCTATCGATGCAGCAAGAAGCAAATACAAACAATTGGAAAGTTACAACAGCATAATATTACTTTGTTATATACCTGCAATGACAAAACACTGAAATTATCAACATTGCAATTATTAACAATATTATTTGAAAACAGGAATCAAATCAAATACTTGCTTAGAGTGATAAGACTTCTTTTTACAAAGAATGAATATTTCAACATAACATTTTGACCAATTAAATCAGAAACCAAGCTTAAAGCAGTCCACAAGTGAATTTCATCAACACAGATGTACCATATTTGAAACCATATTTGACACTGTTTAGAAACATTTTTTTTTCTGTTTTATCTGATTTTTATCTGTGTGTGATGCCTGTTTTTGCACCAACAAATCTATCTAGGTAGATCTATATGATACAATTTTTTTTTGTCTCTTGGGAAGATGGTTACAAAGTAAATTACTGATAACTCTGAAATAATTGCAAATTATCAAAGGGAGGAGTATAGGTTTGACATACTGAAAAATTATTTTTAAAATGAAATTCATTCTTTTCCAAATGACAAATGACAAAATTTAAGACATGCCAAAACTGAAAGCCTTTGTAGAGGACATTAAAATGTAGTAGACATGTTGAATGCAGCTCAAATCAAGGGATTTCTCTTTGATAGGAAAGAATGACCCAATGGAGGAATTAACTTTGCTATAAATATTTTGAGAAAAGAAACCATCATCCAAAAGAAAAATTATATTTTCACATGCAAAACATGCTATTGAATATGAAAGAGGCCTAATTAAGGATCATTCATGCCAAATATCTATGATCTCTGAAAAAAAAAAGGTTTCATGATAAGATTTCCAAAAAATTTGTGGCAGAAAATCTTATTCAGTCGGGAATAACTGGTAATGCAATGGAACAAAAATAAAATTACACAAAGATTGCTTTATGTAAAGTATTCCACATGTCCAAGCATTACCATAAAATTCGAAACTTTCACTGTTCAGTGCGATCCAGGTTCAGACTGCATGTCTTGTCCTTTCTGATCTTGTAGACACCTTTAGAGATTTTAACTGAAATTTCTGTGTTTTTACCTTTCCCATGTATTAAATAATTCCACACACTAGAAGGTGCCAGTAGGTTATATGGATTCAACAAGTCACTGTTGTTTAAATGTGTTGACACTACTGCATACAGATGATCTTGTAAATTGCTACCAACAGGTAAATCTGATATAACTTCTATCTGCAAAGTAAAGTCAGAGGCCTGTTGTAGGAAATCCATGTTGATTCTTCTGTGCAGGGTTAGTTTGTTACTTGTAACTCTTACCAAACAATACTGTGATTTAACGACCTTGAAGATGAAACTTTTTGAAAACATTCTGGGAAAAAGAGAAAATGTTTGTAACGAACCCCTAAATCTAATAAATCTCTAACTAGAAGAGAGGTTATTAGCATTTTCTTCTTTTCCTGGAATGTGTTCTATTCTTTTAGAGAGAATTCTGATCATTTGAGCAATGTTTGATTTGTCACCTGCAAATGCTCTCACTAAGGGCAGAATGATTACCATGCTAAATGCATAAACCCTTTACAAAACAATCCTGAGTTTTAATGACCCTGAGAAAAAAGGCTTTTAAAAAAGTTGTGGGAAAAGAAGAAAGTGCTGGTAACCAGAACTCTTCATTTTCCACAATATTTTCTACCCTCTCAAAGAAATCATGTCATTTGAGTTGCATTTGTCTTCTGCAGATGCTTTGAAATAGGACAAATCTAAAACTTTCTTGTCTGATAGAGTTAAAAAATTGTGGAAATAGAGTATAACCAGCATTTTCTCCTATTTCCACAACGTATTTACCCTTTCAGAGACAAGTTCCATCATCCTGGCCACACTTTATCTACCATCTGCAAATGCTTTTAATTTAGACATGTGGTAAATTTTATCATACGGTAAAGATTTACATTTGTGCCATATCTGATTTGTTGTCTGCAAATGCTTTTATTCAAACAGGCCTATTGCTATGATTCATGCTTTCAAACAAACCCTCAAAATTGTTTTAAACCAACAACATACCCCATGTTTCTCAAGATGACTCTTTGGTCCAATCCCAGACAACATTAACAATTGTGGAGACTTGACTGTCCCGGCTGAGAGTAAAACTTCCTGTCTGGCTTTTATTTCATGTAGACTACCGTCTTTAGAAAAACGAACACCAGTTGCCTCCTTACCTTCGATCAAGATCTGTTGAAAGATATATGTAACTTCATTTGAGCCCATGTTGTAATGAACTGAAGGTAGAAAGGATTTTGAAAACATGAAGCAAAAAATGTTGGTTATCAGCATTTTCTCCTTTTCCCTTTATGTTTACTGCCAAGCCAGGTAGCCCAGTTGATTGTACCAGATTTGAAACAAGGAGACTGCTGGTACGAATCCCTAGCTTGACAAATTTCTTTTAGGGGATTGATGATAATCATTGTGAAAGGATTCATTCAATTCTCAGTGCTGATCATTGTTTCTATGATGGTTATGAGGGAAAGCAGCTAGTGGCCTGGGAAGAATATTGTGCAGAATATTGGTAAAAGAAACTCGAGGAAAGCATGGAAAGGAGTACTGGCCGCCATGATATATATCTAAAGTAATGTTGAAAATGGCGTCAAACACTCTAAAAACTACTCATGTTTACTATCCTTTTAAACACAGGGATTCAAGCCCTGTACCTTACCGACTGAGAAGCCAATGAGTAACTACCAGAATGTCTCAGCATTAAGGATTACGACCCCGAAGTAATCGGTAAAAATTGTGTAACATCGATGGACATTTCATAAAGACTATTCCGCCAATCTTGGCAGCTTCCTTAGACGTTGAAATAGTGAGTGTGAACTGGAAGTACATGATATTTGAACTTACTTTGTGAGCATGTGAGTTAATAGATATATGAAGATTTGGTCTGTTCGTGACTGGGCGTAAAAACACTCTTGATGTACTAGCTCTGAGCCCATTACTAGTAATACTGCCCTGGGTGTCAGACACTCCTGTTTTACAATGGAACACAACTCATTTACATGGAAGACAACAACATTTGTATATTTTGTCCATTTTGAAAACTTTTTGAGAGTATCTTTGCTGATATCAGATTAAATGCAACCTAGATGATGGGATTTGTTTTGAAAATGCTGGTTTCTTTTCCAAACCAGCATTTTCTCTTTTTCCTTCATTTTCTTTTCCAAACCAGCATTTTCTCCTTCTTTTCAAAAGCCTTTCTACGTCAGGGCCATAATTACACAGGATCAGTTGTCACAGGATTAACCCTTTACCAGACGACAAAATTTTAGCCTTGTCGAAATATAAAGTGTTTGCAGAAGACCATTTCAGTGTGGCTCAAATGACAAAAGTTTTCTTTGATTGGGTAGAAAACTTTGTGGGAAAAGGAGAAAATGTTGGTTACCAGCATTTTCTCCTTTTCCCACAATATTTTCAAAAGACTTTTTCCTCAGGGTCGTTAAAAGTTGTCATTGTGTGGTAAAGGATTCACTACTAGTATTTCTAATGCCATGGACCACTCTTTTGGCTTAATATGATATTGGCAGTTACCACTTTTTCTTATTTCTCCATCCTTACTTTTTCTTTCTAATGTGGTGATTAAGCCTTTACCAAACATTCCCTTGTTTTCACCACCCTGGAAAAGAAGACTTTTGAAAACATTGAGGGAAAAGGAGAAAATTTGGGTAACCAGCATTTTCTCCTTTTTCCATTTACCCGCATTTTCTCCTTTTCCCACAATGTTTTCAACTCTATAGGAGAGCTTTCGCTCATTTATACCAATTTTGAATTTGGTGTCTGCAGATGTTTTGAATTTGAAAGAGTCCAAAATTCATCTTTTGGGAAAGGGTTAATCCCATAATTTTATAAGAATGAAACTTGTTGTTTTTAAAATTTTCAATGCTTTCAATCTACCTAAGTTTAAAATTATGTGGTCTATCAAAGATTTAAAAACGCCTGCTGCAAATTAGTTTCTGGAGATGATTAACGGGATCAAAGGGTAGTATAGAAATTTGATTTCAACCCTGCGAGTACTAAAGAAAATCTGATGGACTTTTTCTATCAGAAAAAAAAGAGGACGTAAACGTGGCAATTTCAAGATTGTTATTGCAGGTTATTTTTTCAGAACAGCAGACTTTTCCCATTCTATACAGTCTGATCCTTATCTACAAAGTCCAGAAAAAGGCAGTTTGATCTTGACTCATATTGCCTATAAAAACAACTTTAGTTGTGCTCAGCGCTTTAACAGTTGTACCTTTATCACACAATTCTGAGTTTAAACCACACTGAGAAAGAAGCCTTTTGAAAACTTTGTGGGGAAAGGAGAAAATGCTGGTAACCAGCATTTTCTCCTTTTCCCACAATGTTTTCTACCATATCAATGACAAATTCCATCATCTGAGCCACATTTAATCCTGAGGCTGCTAAGCAATGACCTAATGACCTTTTGTGGACAGTGTAGATCAAGATCAGACTGTACAGAATACACAGAAAGTTTCATTTACTGATTTAGCAGGTTAAGAGTTAAATTGTTGTCTGCAAATGCTTTCAATTTGAATGAGTCTAAACTTTTATCACTTGGTAAAGAGTTACTTAATCATAACTTTGAATTCTGCAGTGTTTACCTGTGTCACAAACTAATTAACCCTTTACCATACAATCCCGACCCTGAGCAGGGTGGCTTTTGGAAACATTTTGGGAAAAAGGAGAAAATGCATGCAACCAGCATTTTCTCCTTTTCCCAAAATGTTTTCTTCTCTTCCCAGAGTAAATTTCAATTTTTGAGTCACTTTTATATTATTGTCTGCAAATGCTTTCAATTTGGACTAGTCTAAAATTCTGTCATTTGGTAAAGAGTTAAAGAATACCTTTAGTGGCTATCATTACCTATCATTTCTTTGCCATTGTAGTCAATTTCCTTATATCCCAGTTCTCTACCAGCATCTATAATCAGGTCTTGGAGGGTAGATACTTTTTCTGATGTTACAGGTAATTCTCCACCTCTATTGTGGTAACCTAAAATAAATAATTAAAGATACTCCCTCTCTCTTTCAAGTTATCATTATTTTGATCTTCCAGTTTTTACCAAATAATCCTGTGTTTTTTTAGGAGAAATAAGCCTTTTGAAAATGCTGTTTTCCCACAATGTTTTCTACCCTTTCATAGAAAAATCCAATTACTTGAGCCATATTTAATTTGTCATCTGAAAATACTTCAAATGTGGAAAACCCTAAAATATTGTCATGCAGTAAAGATTTTAATATCCATTTGATCGGTACTTATTTAAAGACTGTTATGTTCCACAGTTTGCTCACCTACTACACATTTTCCTTTTGGCCCTACCCTTGAGCACCTTTTGTCAGAAGTGCATCTGACTCCTCAATCATCAAAATGTGATGCTTGTTCAAAACTAGCAGCTTCATAATGTCTCTTTTTACCTTGATGTTTTCATATATATGCATGTCCAAATTGTAGAAAACACCTAGGGAAAAGGAGACATTGCTGGTAACCAAAGAAACTGCTCCTTCCAATCAGGGATCGTATATATAGATGTATATATACGATCCCTGTTCCAGTGCAATGTTTTTGTTAAATTCAGATTTTAACTCATTACCAAACGACAAAATTTTAGGTTTGTCCAAATCGAAAGCATTTGCAGACGACAAAATAAAAGTGACTGAAAATTTGAAATTTGTTTTGTGAAGGGTAGAAAACATTGTGGGAAAAGGAGAAAATGCTGGTTACCAGTATTTTCTCCTTTTCCCACAATGTTTTCTAAAGGCTTCTTTCTCAGGGTCGTCAAAAGTAGGGATTGTGTGGTAATGGATTAAAGCTTAATTCATGCGAATTAAACCTAATTCAAAGGATTATCCCAAAGCCATCTGCTTCAAATTGGCCATAGGAGGTGATGATTTGAAACAGAAAACATATGACCCATACTTTGTTAAAAGGGGGTTTAATCAATGCATTTGCAAAAAATATCAACACATATCAGCCTGCGCAGTCTGCACAGGCTGACCAGGGTCAAGACTGTTTGCTATTTGTCAATTTTCTGAATGTTAAAGAACCATTGCACCTCATGATTCAGTCAGTTATTAGACAAAATGGATTTCATCGCTTCACAGTTACATGATGACTTGCTTGGTACAATGCATTACGAAGATGCGTTAAAATCCCTTTTACCAAAATATGGCTCATTTTTATGTAAAGGCATTTATGTTATGGCTAGCATAATAACCCCACTTTCATGAAGGCTATAGAGGTAGGCTGGGCAAAGGATTTGCATGCTTATGTAGATATATCAGCTGACATTTCCAATAAAGGTCAGATGCCTCATTCTGTTTAATTTCAAGTCCCCAAGTTAGGCGCCCATACTTACTAGTTGGGCTGGCCTGTCTTGTTTGTTTTTTGTTACGAATCATTGGTTGTAATACAACTGACTGCAATAAATATTGCTGTCCCAAGATATACCTGATGTTTCAAGCCCTTTGATTTGTACATTCTCGGATTTCAAAAAATAAGGGAGCACTTCTCTATAGCTCCACCCATGGCAACCATGCTCCGCCCATCCATCGAAGTCATGACGGCTCCCTCTGGTGTAGATCATTGAATTAATACTGCTGCTTCCGCCAAGGCATTTACCACGTGGCCAATGGGTTTTCTTTAAACAAAACATGAATAAATAAATAAATAAATAAATAAATAGAGGCATACATAAACAAATAGTGGCAGCAGAAAAAACGATCAGTTATTATTCAGGCAATTGTGAGAAGATCTACTTGAAAGATTTTAAATTTAGCAGTCTGTGTGTAGGTCTACGAGAATTATCCTCACATGTGAGCAGCCCTCTGGAATAAAATCAACAACGATTGGTGGATACAAGTCCAGGTATGTTACGAAATGATTTTGAAGCTACAGCCACCTCCAATACTTTCCATAACTGCTATATTTTAATTCATTAACTTTGAGTTTGCCGCAGGTGTACCCAAGTAGAGCCAGCCAAACCAAAGAAATAGTGTAAAGCGACTGGCTACTAAATTAGCCAGCTTAGATCTTACCAGCATGGGAAATACAGACAATATAGGTACGGTCCTCTGATCTAGTACGGGCTAGATCCCCTATTCGAAGCCCCCATGTTATTTTTTCGTGAGCGGAGAAGCAATAATAAAAAAAAAATCCCAAGAAAAAAAAAAATTATATAGGTGGAAGATGTAATTTAAATTTGCTCGCTATAGTTTGGCCAATTAATCTACAGCTAGAGCTATTTTTTTAAAGCAAAGGATCATTTATATATATATACATGTATTTATTACATTTTCCACATAATCCCTGCTGGAATGTTTCTGTGGTATTGTATAAAAGCCCCAGTCGACATGGGACCGCATAGTTAATGCATTCAGTAATGGCGTGGAAACAAGGATATCACCACTATCGTCACCACCCGCCTCGAGCAACAGAACGCTGACGTCATCTTCAGATAATCTGGAGGCCAACACGGAACCTGCTGAACCTGCTCCAACTGAAAGAAGAAATTCTGATTTATGTAAAAAAAAGTGACTTAAATGCCCAGTAAAGGCCAAAATATCAATGCAGGTGTCATAATACATTTAAATTTAAATCATACCATTTAAATGTATGGAAAATATTGAGAAGATGACAGTCTGTTATCGTGTGGTCGGGCCATATGTTACACGCTGGCAGAAAAAAAGAATTTCAAAATCAGGCAAAAAGTAAACAAAAGACACAGCTACCTGGCAGGTTTTAACCTAGTTTTGAAATTAATTTCTCTGTCAGCGACTAACTCTTGGACCGACCGTACAATGACAGATTGTCATCTTCACAATAATTTCCATAATTTTAAATGGTATGATATAAATTCAAATGCATTTAAACACCCGCTTTATTTACATTTGGCTTTTATTGTTACTTTAACTTAAATTTCTCCGTAACTCTTTCCCAGAAGACCAACAGACTTGTCCAAACTGAAAGCATTTTAGTCAACAAAGAAATTATGGTTTCCAATGAGATGATTTCTCTTTGTAAGAACAGAAAGTCCAGATGGAAAAGGGGAAAATGCTGGTTTTCAGCGTTTTTCCTTTTCCAGCGATGTTTTCTACCTTTTGAATCACAAAAACCATCAATAGAGTCACATTTGTAGTCTGAAAATGCTTCCGAAATGGACGAGCCCATAATTTTGTAGTCTTAGATCTTAATTACAATAATGTAGTCTGATTTTTGATCTGCAGTCAGATCAATATATAGAGGAGACGTTTCCGAAAAGTGTTTTGCGCAATACTGACTCAAAATAACTAATCCATTTATTTGTGCTAAGTAGGCCTACAAGTGATAGAAATTCCAGGAAAGAAGTGATAGGTGCACTGAACGCCGTTATATAACTGAGACAGTGTCAAAAACAATGTTAAATGTTAAACACCAACCAAACAAACAAACAAAAAACAGCCAACGGGTTAACCCTTTTCATGGTCATGGCCTACAAGTGGTTTCACACCACAACGAAAATGTCGCAGCAGTAAAAGTATCCGCTTTGAACATATGATATCAACCACTTTTGCTGCGCTGTTATAAAAGGAAGAGAAAGGGAAAAAAAACTATTTCACTCTTTACCAAACTACAACATTTTGGAATGCCCAAATTGAAAGCATTTGCAGACTACAAACTAAAGGTGGATCAGATGACCAGAGTAGTCCCAGGGTAGAAAACATTGTTGGAAAAGGAGAAAGTACTGGTTACCAGCACTTTCTCCTTTTCCAGCATTGTTTTCAAAAGCCTTCTTCCTCGGGGTCGTTAAAAGTCGTGATTGTTTGGAAAGGGGTTAAATGTGTTTCAGGTGTTGATTTCATGATGTCCTTGAAACTGGGTTCAAATTCGTTATTTCATAAGGAATTGCTTACTTCTAGAATGGCAACTTAAAGCTCCTTATACACTTAGCGTGTGATTGTGACAATTCGGTCATGCATTGCCCAAAAACGTTGTGTGTCGCAATGGATTGCAAAAGCCTTTCACAAATGCAACAGGGGTCGTTCAACAAAGGTCATTGTTGCTCTATAGATGCCCACATTCGTGAGAGCGAGTTGCGTTTACAAGCGATTGTTTCATGAGTAGGTCTACGAGCGATTGATATCAGGTCAACCATGATATCACTGCGACGATCGCAAGGTCGTTCGATTTGATGTAGGACCATGCAATCGTTTGGGTGTGTGGATGAGACCAACTACACGATCGTGAGATTAGTCCTACGGGCGATCATTTGGGTGACCGGAGATAGTACGCCGCCTTACGTCAGATCTCGTCAGATCAAATTCAGCTTCGAAAAACTAAAGGAGGTGCCACCCTAAAAGACAAAAAGTCCATACCTACATGTATACAGAATGCATACGTGAAGCGGCGGCGGTGAGAAGAAGTAGAGACTCCTAAAGTAAAGCTGCCAATGGAGCAATCAGTGGAGCAGCTGACATATCATTCAGCTGAGCAGCCGGCAGAGCAACCCGCAAAAGAGCAACCAGTAGACACTTGTTTTAATCAACAGTGGTTTTCGTTCAGGCAAGTCTTGTTGTGTTTTAGTAAAAAAGGTATACAGGGCAGTCGGTTAAAGTACTATTCATTACATTTTTAAGGTCATTGGACATTTATTTCGAAGAAATAAACAGCATAGTTCTCGCTTGGTTAAGGAAAGCGGTGCTGAGGGTCGAAAATAAAGTTTTTCATTCATTTTCCTTCGCAGAGGAATCGCACTTTTCTCCCTTTGGAAAAATAACTTAACATTTTCTGCTTTTCCCACAATGTTTTCTACCCTGTCAAAGAACTTGAGTTTATTTGTACCACTTTCAAATTTGTCGACTGCAGATGCTCTCAATTCGGAAAGGCCTAAAATTTGTTGTTTGGGAATGGGTTAAACACCGACATATAAATTTATCCTTTATGTTTGACTGAACAAGCGGAAGGTATAGATTTCAGATCAGACTGCACATTCTGTGCAGTGTGACCTTGGGTCTATGCTAGTCTGCGAAAGCCCTTGTTTTCGTCCATGGCGCTGTGTTAAAACACCAACACAATAGTCACTTTTTCTACATGTATGATGTGGGTTTAATGATCCGAGACAAAATAGGGTACATAGACCTACCTAGGCACACTCTTGGTCCATTTCCGTGAGGACACGGGTTTTTTTTTTACACTAGCACTTGCTTTATTGACAAACTTTGTGCTCCATAAGCCTATATAGATCTATTAGGTTTTAGAAGGCGATTTTTGTAAAAAAAAAATCTTCGTGCCTGTGACTTTTTACTCAAGTCACATATTGACTAGATCTAGGATACAGTATGTCAGTTTGGAAGACAAGCCCTATACTGAAGTAGGTTAGCGGAATATATAGCCTATGCGGAAGTCTCATTTATTGGTTGGCAAGATTTATCTTAGTCATCTACACGAACCCTACCTCGGCAAGGCTTGTCTGTCGAACTGGATACTAGATACTATAACTATTATTATGGTAAAACCATAAAAACCCTCACGGAAACGGACGAAGAGTGGGCAGAAGAATATGAGCCAATGCTCTGGTAGTTAGAGGACATAATGCATCTCCGCGATGCATTATGCTATGCAAGTCTTCTAATAAGTATGGATCCATAACATCTGTTTTCTCTAACGAATGACTGAACAATGAGGTAGAATGGTCCATTGAAAAATGCAAAAAAATTGACCAATAGAAAGTTTCGGCTCATGTCAGTCTGCGCGGACTGCGCAGGCTGACCTGAGTGGGTACTTTTTGCATATGCATTTTAAAAGCCCCCCCCTCCACCCCCCGTGTTCATAGAGCATGCATATAATGTAAAATGTGTTCCACTTCAATGCCTCTGTATTGTATAAAATACAGTAGATCTACATGTACATGTATAGGTTATTATTAGACCTGTATAGGTTATTATTAGACCTGTATAATTACTATCAGTATCATAGATTTGCAACAACACATAAACACTTACCAATGATAAAATCATACTCAGTGAATAAATGGTGTGTAACGTTAGTCCCTTTTCTCCAAGAATATATTAGGGCAATTAAGATAGGTACCGCTGCACAAAATATCCAACCGAATTTAGCCATGAACACAGCTAAGCTTTGTTTACTTGTATGTTTTTGGTTTAAAGGTCACGACCTTTAATTCGACCTCCGCGCCCTTTACACATAGTGGCGGCAAAACGAAAGTTTAAATTATGGACGACGTAGGGGTAAAGACCACATTATACATAATGAACATTTAGGTTTCAATCTACATACATGTATACCATTATCTGTTAAATCTATACTTGTGGGTTTGACAAAAGCAGATCTGCGAATCATTTGTAAAAATAGATCTAGATCTAGTGGAGGTTTTCTCATTCTTGTATGACCTAGAAAAGATGATTATTTCTTGATATTTTATTACGCTAATTGGGGTTAAAGTATATATCAACATTATATAAATACTCGTTTGGTGTTGTTGTGCTTAATTATTCTGCGCCGCTTTCAACATTAATCTTATCACGGCAAAAGCTCAATATTCATGTGTGTCCTGTCTTTCCCAAAACCAAGGCTGGAGGACTGAAGTGTCTTGCCCAGGGACAATCAAATGAAAAACCCAGAGTGTCAGGTGTGGATTGGGGCCGGGACCTCCTGACAGCGAATCTCACCTTCACCACTGAGACACATAGGACCCTCATTTAGACTGAGCGAAACACGTAATCTTCTTGTTAATATGAACCCCTGGGGGCCTATCATGACTATATAGTTGCTTTTACGGTCAGTGTATTTTAAGACCAGACAGCACAGAACATGCAGCCTGATATTTGACCTACACTGTCAGCTTTGCTGAGATTTCCTGGACAATAGCAACCTTAAAATTGCAACATTTTACCCACGCATTGTTGGAACTGCATTAAAACTGTCTCTTTTGTATTTAACCCTTAGGCTGCAGAGCGCGACTCACTGACCTTTTGCGGACAGTGTAGATCAAGATCAGACTGCAAAGAACGTGCAGTCTGATCTTTGATCTACACTGTCCGATAAGGAGATATTATTCCTCAAAACATAACTTTGAAATAGCAAAATTTGAGTTTTTACTATCGACTTGAAAATTTAATTTTAGTTATTTAGCAGGATAAGGGTTAAGACGCTGAAAGGTTTAACAAGAAAAGGAGAAGAAATGCTTTTGTCGAAAAAGTTTCGTCTGTTCGTACCGTGAACCCTTTACCACTTAAATTCGGCTTTTAACGACCCCTAGGAAGAAGCCTTTTGAAAGCATTGGGTTTGTTGGTTTTGAAGGTCGTGCGTTTAATTCCCAGTAGAGGTAACGTATTTTTGTTGTACAAGTATTAATTATCTCATGTTTTTTTTTTTCTTCTCTGACAGTAAACAGTCAGATTCTTGCGATTTTTCCTCACAAATTATCACCCCCCCCCTCCAAAAAAAAAGGTCAAAATCAAGTTTTAAGCTCCGTAATAAAATCCCCTCCTACCCATTTATTTGGCCATCGACTATGTGTTCAATATTTGTGGTATATCAATACCGAGATTTATCCAAGAAATTATTTATCAAAAGCAGACACTGAGCAATTTCCGTCTGTCCCACCATGTTTTTAAATGTGCTTTTCAAAATAAAAAACAGTCCTCTGCATGTAGAAATGTGGTCATGAACCAAATAGTTCTTCTGAGACGACCTTAAATGCATCATGCTAGTTTCCCCTTCACTTATCATGCCGTAATTATCGCCCCGTTCACGGCTATCCTCGGCTATTCATAATGTTTTTTTTTTAACCTGAAAAGACGCAGTACTATATTCACGAATGTGGTACGAGGGCTGTTCGATATGTAATGTGTATTGTACCACAGCGCGATAACGCTTTCAACGATTTCGTGGATGATGATACTCTTGAATAGCTCTATTCAATACCTTTCCAACGGTATAAACACGAGCCTTTAGCTCCACATAGTTTTAAACTTATAGTCATTTCATTAGAGCTAGTCGTTGACCACTGTTGTAATAAAGGTTGGGAAACGGATTAAGAATATTGAAGAAATTAGAGCTTATATAAAAGTTCGCACAAAACTCGGTCATTCGGTAATGCAGATTTTTACTGAATTGGGGGAAGTTTATGGGTTTGATAAGGTACATGTATCTTATGAGACAGTTCGTAGGTGGAGAAAGAAAATTTTGACTGGCACAGAGTCCGTCAAAGATGCAGCAAAATCTGGCCGACCTGTGACTGTAACATGCAAGGCAAATGTCTCAAAAGTCAGGGAAATAATTGAAAGTGATGGCAGATACACGATTCGTGATATTGCCAACGCTGTTGGCATATCGCTATCGCAGGTGCATTTCATTTTGAAGCGTATTTTGAAAGTACGAAAGATTTCTGCCAGATGGATACCGCATATATTGACAGATGACCAAAAACGGGTACGAGTACAAACCGCTAAGCAATTGCTCAAAATGTTTCCCAAATTCAATCACAGACAATTTGCAAACATTGTTACTGGTGACGAAACATGGGTTCACTATTTCGAACCGGTAAGAAAAATTGGAAACAAAATATGGCTAACTAAACACGGTAGAAGGCCTGTATTTGCCAAAAGAAGCATAAGCACAAAGAAGGTCCTTTATTGCATATTCTTCTCATGTGATGGTATAGCCGTACAAATTCCGGTGCCGAAGGGCAAAATTGTTACAGGTCGGTATTACCGAGATGTTATACTAAAAAAGCTCAAGAAATATTATCTTAAACGACGACCTGTGTCAGGATTTAGGCATGTTCGTCTACTTCATGATAATGCTCCATCACATACATCTGAGCTTGTGAAGCAATTTTTGAAGTCGGAGAAGGTTACTGTCTTGCCACACCCACCATATTCTCCAGATCTAGCCCCATGCAACTTTTTCCTTTTTCCAAAACTTAAAAAGTTCTTATCTGGTCGTCGTTACAAGTCCCGACAAGCCCTTGACTCAGCCATCAGCCAGTGCCTCAGAGGTCTACCTAAATCAGCGTACCGTGACGCATTTCAGAAATGGATTCAGAGATTGAAATTATGTATTTCAAACCGCGGAGAATATTTTGAAGGGATGTAATGTTCATTTCACTATTTGAGTCGAATGCTTTTGAGATATCGTACAATACACATTACATATCGAACAACCCTCATATATCTAAAGGAAAACAAAGCCGTTTTTATCGATAATGCGAATACACGCATACTCATTTCACTGGTATGGACATGCAATCCGTGCACATGCATTTGGCTGAATAAACACATAGCGGATGAACTCTTTACCAGATAATTAATATTTTTAACGACCCTTCAAAATGCTTTTAAAAGCATTGTGGGGAATGGAGAAAATGCTGGTAACCAGTGTTTTCTTCTTTTCTTATAATGTTTTCGACCATTTCCAAGAAAAATCATATCAAGTTAGCCTTTTTGACAATGTCGTCTGTAAATGCTATTATTTGGAACAAGTCCAAAATTTTGTCGTCTGGTAAGGAGTAAAGACTTACCTCCTCAGACGACATTAACTAGCTTATAAATGTGAGCTCAATCTCTATGCAAAAAATTAACTTTGTTCGTTTGTTGCTAAACTCCATTTATAACATTATTTCTCTTATTATACAGGGTGGGCCAAAAGTAGGGTTACAGTCAACATTTAGTAGGTTTACAAAATGATGACACTTAGACATTTTGCATTTCTCTTTTTCTTTTAAAACATTTTATTACATTTACAATTCTTACAATCAATTAGTTTAGAAAAATCCCCGCACAGCGAATAAATTAAAAGATTTCATTTCTGATGTGTTCACTGAAATTGATGGAGATCGGAATTTGTTTCGTTCTGTGTGTCAGAGTGTTTTGGACAGATATGAAGAATGTTGCAATGTTGAAGATGGACATTTTGAGCACTTGAGAGATTAAATGTTCCCACACGCATGCAAATAAATTGTTAAACAAAAGTGCATGCATTTCAGGATGAAATTTCACCTATGAAAACTAAGCCTATGTATATTTTTTTAAATGACTACAATTATAAGCAATTTTTTTGTCATTGTATTGGTGAAATATCAAATTTAATGAAAAAAAATAATTTAGAGTATACTGAGTATCAATCTTTAAAAAAAAAAAAAAAAACCCTTAACTTAGGACTAAAACACCTTTATGGGGGGGGGAGTATCTTTTAAAGTTACTATTTTCAATGTTCTAACATTCAGATTTTTCTTATTTTTTCTATAAATGATATTCAGGTACTAAACTAAAAGAACCAGGTTTAAAACAAATAGGTCACCAGACTTATTTTTTAAGAAAATGAATTTTAAGTTTGTGGGTGGGGCATTATATGAAGTAAATTATCTCATTTTTTTTTTTTTTTTCAACAATTCAACAATGTTTATAAGAATCAAGTTTGTTGGTCATAATAAACCAATCCATAGCATATAAATGTAATTCTGATGTTGTCATTTAACCCATTACCAAACGACTAATTTTAGACTTCTAAATTTGACGCGTTTGCAGACGCTAAACCAAAACCTGGTATTCATGTATCACAGTTCTTTGATGGGTCAGAAATCATTGTGCGAAAAGGAGAAATCAATCATTAGGAGCAATTTCTCCATTTGACATCAATGTTTTCTAATGTTGTCTGCTGCAGACTCATCAACCTAAGGGATAACCTGGTAAAGGAGAAAGAGTTACAGTCCCTTGTTTTCTGCAGGTCTTTACCAAGTGACATAATTTTGGACTAGACCAAACTGAAAGCATCTGCATCTGAAAAGATGTTTTAGCTTGACGATACGTCTGCCAGATAGAGCGCTAGTAGTAGCATCTGTGTCCATATTTCCGTTGTTAGGTGACATAGTTAAGTGATTCACTTTGACTTTCAGTCCGATCTTTTGAAAGCGTAATTTCGGATTCTTGCCTCGCATATGATTATTTGGCTTGATTCAAATACTTTTTTTTTTCGTTTTGCTGACATGAAACGACCCGTTTTAGTTCTTGGTTTATCCATTTTCTGCAGACATTGACAAGTGTGGCAAGATCAACTGTGTTAGGTGCTCACCCTTTCGAGTAAAAGGTGAGCGTGATAGTTACACGAAGCGTGATAATGGAAAGTGTCGCGAACATCGTTGAGTTACAGTGTTGTAATTGGGCCATTCTTTTTCAAACAAGGTGGAGGGATGCAGACAGTAATCAGTGAACGTTACCTGATATTGCTGCAAAACAAGTTTTAGCCAGCTTTACAGAGAAAAAGAGATTAAAGACAATTGGTTCAAACAGGATGGAGCAGCACCCCAGACAGCACATTCAGTATTGTCGTGGCTTCATGAAACTTTTGGGAAAACTTCATCACCTTCAGGACTAGCAATGTTTGGCCCCCACACATTCCTAAGCCCCTAGTCCTTTGGACTTTTTCTCATGGGGACACTTGAAAGAAAATGTATATTCACTTAAACCAAACACTGTTGGAGCGTTGAAACACTCTATTTGTTGAGAGATGAGAAAAATAATCCCAGAAATGTGTGCATCGGTGATAGCAAACTTTCAAAAGAGGCTTGACATCACAATAGCCTAGAATTGACGTCACATAGAGCATATCATGTACATGTTATGAAAAAGTTTGATTTATTATTTTATCTAACATGTAAGTGTTTAAAGTACTTACCATTGTATATCAAACAAAACTGTAATTATTGTAGAGTATTATGATATAAATTGTAACTTGGTATGTGCCGGCAGTAAAAAATCATAACGGATTGAAACTGTATCAGATATTATGAATCACCCTGTACACCACACAGTATTATCGCCCGTTATTTGGTACATTGTATGTGATCTACAACGATAAAGATTTGTTGAATAAAGCTCGAATTTGAACGTTAGACAAGTCTTAAAAACATTGCAGAAAAAGAAAGCGATTGCTTGAAATTACAGACAATAGCTCCTTTTCTCGCAGGATTTCGTATATCGTTCAAAACGGTCGGATTCCTGTTTTCGTACTCCGAGTCATTCAGTCGAACCCAAAGAGGAAAAATGTCGCAAATCGGATGGATTGTGTTTGGTGCAATTGCGGTCTCTTTGTCTATTTTGTTATCTTGGTGGAGACAAGGTACAACGGTTGTGGAAACCCCGTTACAGGAGTATGATTACATCATAGGTAAGTACTTCAAAGTTATTTTCCATCCATTACTTGATCCTTGTTTAGCGGAAAGAGGTTTATCTGTTCTTAAAACCAACCCTGCAGTAGATCGAGCGAGCTTTCGCAACGATGGTAAAAGTTGACAACGGACGAAACACGACGGACGACGCACGACAGACACAGCACGATCACGAAAGCTATCTTGAGCACTTTGTGCTCAGGTGGGCTAAAAAAACATTCAAGTAGGTGATAGTAAAGCAGCGTGCGTTATGGTTAACGTGCTTGGTTCGGTGAACAAGCATTGCATATAACGATTGGTGGGAAAGAGGCAAATTTTATGAAAACTGCCGATTGGCAGTTGTCCCACCTCAGTAGGAGCACATTTGTCTCGGAGCACATTTGTCTTGCGTAGGACCGATGCGGTCGCATTTGTCTCACATGAGACAAATGCGACCTCAAATGTCTAACCAAAAAAACACATTTGTGTGACAAATGTGCTCCGATCAAGTTTTTTTAAGGGACTGGAAAGCACATTTGTCTCATGTCATTTTTTTATGAAATACAAGCACATTTGTCACATATTTTTCCATGACAGAAAAAATCCTAGAATCGAGGTTCGCCGTTTTACCTTATGTCAAGTGTAATCACCAATAGGTTTGCTGATGCTTTTTTATTTTTTATAAAATCTTAAACCTAAAAACTGCAGTGGAACTATTAATTCCAATATCTCTAATTCAACAAATTTGAGTGGCTGAACCTTAAGGTGTACACTGAAACATACGGAATCCCATTACTGTCATATGGAATATCATGCCTCTCATCCTTAGGGCGAGACACGAGAATCGGGCGAGACCCGATATTCCGACGAGACCCTACGCGAGACATGATATTGTAACACCAACAGGGAGGTCATGACGCGCAGTTATTGTTTTTGTCATTGGTAATCCTATTAAAGATAATTATCTAAGCCTCAGAAATATGGATATTTTCATGTGTAATAACTGAAAAGATGATTATTACTTATTTAGCCTACACATGTAAAAATACAGTTTTTCCTTCTGAAGGACTGAAAGAACAAGAACTTCCAAGTACCCCCTCGGCGACGTACTTTTTTTCAAATTGATTACTCAAATAAAAGAATAAATAAAGAATTGATAAGAAAAATGAACTATTCTATAAAACTAGCATGATAATCTACCGAATATGAAGGACTGACAGCGACTGACAGCGGTTTCTTAATCGTGTAGACTTCAAGTGAAGACACTATTCGATTAAGTAATTTTTAATACATCTCTAAGTAGGTCTGTTATCGCAGGTAATTTTCAGGCTGTAAATGTGGATAGACAGACGGACAGAGAGACAGACAGGCAACTAATTTCTATACCCGCCTTTTCGGACAATTACAATGTACTAAGCAGAAAAAGTTTTCCTTTTAAGTAGAATTTTAGTATAGATAGAATGTGAGACAAATGTGCTTCGAGTGTCCTTCCTATTGTGTGTCAAAGACATCTATCTCATTTCCAATTTGTCGCAAATATGAATGTTTACGAGCACATCGGTCACGCCTCGTGAGACAAATGTGCTTCAAGACAAATGTGCTCCTACACACCTCTCTTGTATTTCCGTCGTTAATTTGTAAATGATTTTCTCAAAGTAGAAATCGGTAGCCTACATTTCTGCGCAAAATGGGAGTATCTACTCTTAACAATATCTAGAATTGTTCGATTTTATCGATTTTTTATCGATAAGCCGCGTAGGTAGAGTCTCTTCGGTAAAGCAAGAATCCTTAGGGTAGTAGACCCGTAACACTTCTAGTGCAACATGGAATAAAATTTCTTGATAGTTGATAAGTACGGATTTATACAGATATAATACTTTTGAACGTTTTTAACTGACCAGAAATTCCTTTGATGTCTATCTTGAAATTATTTGTTGATACTTTTGTTAGTTTCCAGAGAAGGGAGGTAATTATTATCTCCCTTTGTAATGAGAATATAGTGGTTTTAGATTTATAAATGATAATTCTAAGAAGGAAAAAAAGGAAAAAGTGGCTCGGTTAAAGTAGTACAATAATAATCATTTTTAATCATAGCAAATTTTGAAGGATACTATTATAGTGGAAATAGCTATTTTCTATTACGGGTCCACTACCTTAACCCTTAGGCTGCTAAGCGCGACTAACTGACCTTTTGCGGGCAGTGTAGATCAAGATCAGACTGCACAGATGTTATTTCCCAAAAAATTTACCTTTGAAATAGCTAAGTTTGGGTCTTTACTACCGGCTAAAAAGTTTCATTTCACTTATTTAGCAGGACAAGGGTTAAGAAAAAGTAGGAATCTTAACCTGATTTAACCCTTTACCGAAGGATAAAGTTTCTAGACTTGTCCAAGTTGTAAAGAAAGCATTTGCAAATAACAAATTAAATGTTTCTCATAACATGAAATTTGTCTCTCATAGGGTAGAAAATATTTTCTCCTCTCCCACATTGTTTTTTAAAGCTTTTTTCCTCAGGATCGTGTTTCTGTTTCTATTTCAGGTCAGTTCGTTCGAGTAATTGCAAACATTTTCTCATTTTTCCACCACTTTTTCTCCCTGTCAAACATAAATACTCGCACCACAATGTACAAGATAATGTACAATTAAACTGTATGTAGTTTGCTATCTGCAAAGGCTCTTACTTAGAATTATAAGTTTGAAAAATTGTCGCCTAGAAAGTGTTAATACTTTTTGTACTTACTATTTATTACATATCATTTAAGCGACAATTATCTCTGTACGATCAGGTATATCAGATTAACGTACATTTTCTCTTAACTCAGAAATAGTTCAGTACATTACGTTTGAATAAAATAATAAAAAATAATAAAAAGAAAATAATAATGATAATTATAATAAATGTTATAATGATGATAAAAAGAATTTCAACAAAGATAAAATAGTATCAGTTGACCAATCAGATTGATTTCTATATTCACTGTTCTATTGAAATCAGAGGGAAGGCAAGAACATGCACAGTATTGACCAATCAGATTCATTCCTATATTCACTGTTTCATTGAAATCAGAGGGAAATCAAGTACACGTACAGTATTGACCAATCAGATTCATTCCTATATTCACTGTTTAATTGAAATCAGAGGGAAATCAAGTACATGTACCTGTTGATTGATTGATTGATTGTATGGTGTTTAACGCCGTTTTCAACATTATTTCAGTTATATCGCTGAGGCCAGTGCACTTATCCCTGCTTTCCTGGAGTTTTCTTTTACCAGTACTCCGCACAAGTTTCTTTCCAAGCCACTGGCTTCTTTCGCACATAATCATCGTCGAAACAATAGTCAGCGGTGGGAGAGGTATGAATCCTGTCGCAGTGACTATCATCAATCCTCGGAAAGAAGTTGGTCGAGCCAGGGGTCGTAGGCAGGGACGAACCCTCGACTCCCTGTTCTCAAGTCCTGCACGCTACCGACTGAGCTACCGGGGCTCGGCACATGTACCTGTAATACCATTCCTGTGTAAGATACCATGAACAAAATAAAGTTACCAAAACTGGGGAAGAAAAATGTTCTTTTTTTCCCTTCAAAATTTGGCGGAGACTCACTGACCTTATGCGGAGAGTGTAGATCAAGATCAGACTGCACAGAACGTGATGTTCACGAGATATTTCTCGATAACCTACCGGAAAGCATGAAATAATATTTTATCACGATACCAAATTAAACACAAAATGTGTTCGTATCATTGAAAGTACATAAAGGTATTTATCTGGTATCACGAATTAAGTCAAGTTATCATGGTAATTTATATCAACTTCAAATGCGCCATAGTTTTCGTGGAAATATCCACGCTAACTGCTATTTGGTGGAAGTTCTATTTTGCCGTAGTTTGGCAATGCTACTGTTTAACTTATAACCACAAGGAAAAATATAAGCAGACTTGTCCAGATCGAAAGCATTTGCAGACGATATTTTCAATGTGTCTCAAAGGGTGGAATTCGTCTTTTATATCGTAGAACACATAGTGGGAAAAAGGAGAAAACGCTGGTTACCAACAAATTCTCCTTTTCCCACAGTGTTTTCAACATACTTCTTTCGCAGGATCGTTAAAACTCGGGATTGTGTGGTAAAGGGTTAAGTCCTAAAGCACTACCACAAGGTTAACGTTACCATACAATCCCAGGTTTTTACGACCCTGAGATAGAAGCCTTTTGAAAACATTGTGGGAAAAGGAGAAAATGCTGGTAACCAGCATTTTCTCCTTTTTCCACAATGTTTTCTACCCTGCTGGAAACAAATTTCAATTTTTGAGTTACGCTTATTTTGTCGTCTGCAAGTGCTTTCAATTTGGACCAGTCTAAAATTCTATTGTTTGGTAAAGGATTAACACGTTACCATACAATCCCGTGTTTTAACGACCTAGAGGAAGACTCCTTTGAAAACATTGTAGGAAAAGGAGAAAAATATTGGTAACCAGCATTTTCTCCTTTTCCCACCATGTTTTCTACCCTATCACAGATGAATTCCATTTGAGTTGTCGTCTGCAAATTGCTTTCAGCTTGGACAAGCGTACACTTTTTGTCGTGCGCTAAAGGGTTTAGTTTTCTCCTGTTTACCTCGCATGAGGAAAAAAATCAGAGATTAAGACAATTATAAAAAGTTACAGACTAGATGTACATTACTATCTCTTATCCCGTTAAATAAGTGAAACGAAACTTTCAAGTCGATAGTAAAACCCCAAGTCTTGCTATTTCAAAGGTATTTATTGGGGAAAGATATTTTCTTTTCGGACAGTATAGATCCAAGATCAGACTGCACGTTCTGTGCAGTCTGATCTTGATCTACACAGTCCGCAAAAGGTTCTTGAGTCGCGCTTAGCAGCCTAAGGGTTAAGCCTTTACAAGACATTTCAATGTTTTTACAACACCGTTGTAGAGCAATATTAATAACATTGTAGGTAAAAGAGAAAATGTCAGTATCCAGCATTTTCTGCACTTTCTACAGTGTTTGCTACACTTTCAAAGCCGAATACCATCATTTCAGCCATTTTCAGGCTGCAAATGCTTAAATGTGGAAACGTCTAAAAATTGTCCTCCAGCAAAGGATTAAACACAGAGAGGATAATCAACTGGTTGTGTGTGATATTAAAAATCTGTCACTAGAATGGGGTGTGATGCGGTTGAAAAAACGAAGACCGAAGGACGAGTTTTTTCAACTGCATCAAACCCCATTCGAGTGACAGATTTTTAATATCACACACAACCAGTTGAATTGCTTATTTATTATATTCCTAATTCAAGGCTTTTTTATTCTAATAATTATCAACATTGGTACAATATGAGCAATAAAGGAAAAGAGTAGCCTAGTTCTGGCAAACATTCTAAATCTATATCGTCACTAGTGATGATACCTTATTTATCATCACTAGTGGTGTTATTCACTGTGAAATCCAAGTAATTCACTGATAAGAATATAATATAAAGTTATATACAATGTATTTTTCTTTGTTACATGTATACAGTTGGTGCCGGATCGGCTGGCTCCGTGGTAGCTGCGAGGTTGTCAGAAGAACCAAATGTGACTGTTCTATTGCTAGAAGCTGGCGAGGATGACAGCGGAAATATCAAATTGTCTACGCCCCAGTTTGCGAATAGTGCCCAGAAATCCCAAGTCGATTGGATATTTCATACCGTGCCTCAGAACTATTCGAGCCGAGCTTTTGAACAAAATGTAAAGTTGAAACACACTTTATTTTCTTCTTCGGCTAATATTGCAAAAATGTTATATAATGTGTTGATGTTGTTGATGATGGTGACGACAACTACGACGACGATCATGAAAGTTATATGAAGGGGAAAAATGTTTTATGAACCGCGTTCTGGCAAAAGGCGTTTAATGCATCTCCATGATTATTATACCAAGCCATCATATTTTTATGGATCCGTTAAATCCATTTTGTCTGGTAACTGACAGAACCATGTGGTAGACTGATCCTTTGACTGGTCCTTTGACACTTAGAAAATTGAACAACAGCGAAAAATTTCGACCTGGACTGCGCAGGCTGACCTGGTCGATACTTTTTGCATTTGCATTACGAATGAAAGGACGGAAGTCCATGGGAAAGAAACAAAACTGATTTTTCTTAGTTCTGCATTTAGTTTCGACGGAAAGTCTCCCTTTTTAGCTCTACTTGCTGAAAAATCAGCAGAGCTTATGTCATGGTGTGGTTTCCGTTATCGTATTTATGCGATAAAGTTCCCATTTGTGGTTGGATTTTCGTGAACTTACACGGTTTGTTTATTTCATCCATAGGGTTAACCCACAGGCGTGCGTTTTATGACGAACGTCGCCATCTCTATAATGTAACATATAAGATTTATATATAGATTACATTAAAAAAATAACATCACATGGGAGTATATATGAATAACGTTTATTGCCAACCGGTTTCGCTTTGAAAGCTCATTAGGGCAATGTTCAATAAATCACGTAGCAACGTCGCGTTGCTACACACATAACGCAATAATTGATGACGTCAACAATAAACGTTATTCATATATACTCCCATGTGATGTTATTTTTGTTTATTATGTAATATCCTTGAACCGGCACCATTTGATTTTTCACATATAGATTACATTATATAGATGGCGAAGTTCGTCATAAAACGAACGTCTGTGCTTGAAACCTATCGATTTTGAAAAAGGTTGATAATCAGGAAGGTTTACGCGATAAAATCCGCATTTTTTTTAAATTTTCATTTGTATGATGAACAGATCAAATCTTATTAAGAATTAAGAAAATCCAATAGGTAATTTAGCAAAAGCAGCCATTTGATGACTTGGTCTTGTTTACTCAACTCGGTCCACATTATTGGTCACATTTCTTTGAAACTTGCAGGGATTATTTAATACAAAGAGTACTGAAACATTATCGAATTCTGCTGGATTCTAAACAATCTGTTTTGAGAAATTGTACTTCAATTATTTCGCTTTTTGTTCAATTCACCATGCCTTCATAATGATGTATGCTAGAAAATAAGCAAAATCACTGCCAGTAGAGCAATTCAGGCCCTCAAGGGCCTATAGTTTTAAAATAATGACACCAATGAACATCAACCATTTTTTGTAGAGAGGATTTTGGCCTCGTGGCAAATGTCTTGGCGGAAGTAGTAGTCTCAATGGAATGGTTGTGACTAGAGGGAGTCCATATGACTTTGACGGCTGGGCGGAGAACGGTTGTGAGGGTTGGAGCTATAAAGATGTACTCCCATATTTTCTCAAGTCTGAGGACATTCAAATCCCAGACCTGGACAATTCAGGTACGAGTATTTCTAAGTATTACTAAGCATTAGGGATTACTTCTTGGTGGTAGTAGCCTACGATATGATATATTTATACTTATTATACTGCAAAGAAATTTCTCGTGATCTGATTGGATAATATTCCCCGAACATATATATCATGTACACTGGCAAAACCCACGTAAAAGGAGTTTCCCTTTTGGGAGCCCCGTATACATGACTACACTTTCAACACAACATCCAAATTGGCGGCGTCGATCGGTCGATAGGTAAGCATATTGTGAAGTGTCGAAACTCATACATTGTGCGTAACGGTAAAGGATAACCTAATGGTCGTTTTAGGCAACTAATGGTCGTTTACTTTAGCCAACAAATCATTAAAATGCATAGCTACTTGCCTTGAAGTTGTTTAAATCCATGTTTAAATAAAAATACGATGAACGTATATCGCAGTGAAATCATCAAGATTATGCACCAAACTGCACGTTTTACCAAGGTTTCAGTGACGCCAGTTCCCAGTGACGTCAGTTTGCATTGAACTGGGGTACTCAGAAGGGAAATTCTGTTTCGTCAGCGTACTCAATTTTTAAGACCATAAAACAGGGAAATTTCGCTTAACACACGTTGGAATGGTAAAACTTTGCAGTATAATACATTCGTTGTACGGTCAGGTGGCAGGGGACTTGGATACTTGTTCACGGCTGTAGCGAATAATGTCGCCACCTCGCCTTCGGCTCGGGACGACATGATTCACCACAGCCGTGAACAAGTTTCCAAGTCCCCTGCAACCTGACTGTACAACTAATAATGTACATACAAGTATATATGTACACAATTTATTGTTCTTACGAACGAAGTCCGTAACAAAGAAACAAATGGACAAATGCATAGCAGAAATACAGGGACCGGGCAGGATTCGAACCTGGAACGCCCGGACGAAAGGCCAACACCATTACCACTGAGCTAAAGAGAATTCTCCCTAACGCAGCTGTTAGGTATTGTATTTAAACCGGGATGAAGCCATGCATGAAGGAGTGGTCTCCCGTAACACACCCCCTCTTAAAGTCATCATTTATTGATGACTCAAAGCCTTATTAGGCAGAAAGTCCTTTTTTTTGGCAACAAATAGGATTAATAACGAGCCCCCATCTTACGAATGAAGTCCGTAACAAAGAAACAAATGATCAAATGCATAGCAGAAATACAGGGACCGGGCAGAATTCGAACCTGGAACGCCCGGACGAAAGGCCAACACCATAACCACTGAGCTAAAGAGAATTTTTCGTAACGCAGTTGTTAGGTATTGTATTTAAACCGGAATGAAGCCATACATGAAGGAGTGGTCTTTCGTAACATTGTATATTTTTCATTGCTCTTGAATATGCATATGAACCATGCTCTGTGAAAAGGAGGCTTACTGCATTTGCAAAAAGTATCGACCAAGGTCAGCCTGAGCAGTCTGGTCTGCGCAGGCTGACCTGTGTCGAAACCTTTTGTTATTAAGGATGGCTAGTGAACACGGATCCTGGTCACAGTTTAATTTTAGGCTTAACTGTTCCTATTTACGATCATAACGAGGGGGTCCGCAACGTCTAAAGTATCCCACTCGTAAGTACATGAATAAGCATTAAACAATGTTTAGTAGAGTAAATTTGGTGGATGGAAGTCAAATGGACTTCAATTACACAGTTCATTTTGCCAACGTGTCCTCAAAAAACCACATAACAAATCTTCCTAGTTGCCTTATCATGGGACTCAAGGTAAAATTAAATAAATCTACGTTTATCTCGAAGATAAATTTGATTTTAAACTCGTGTTCATGTTGAGCTCGTCATCTTGAATAAGATAAAAACTCGGTATGTCTCATTTTTATCTAGTGTTATCAACTCGTTCAACTAGTCCAGTATAACATTAACAGTCATTTAAGATCCTTTATTTATATATGGCCTGCTTCACGGGAAAAGGGGCATTCGGACATTTGCGTAAAGTGTCGTCTCGGATCAGCCTGAGCAGTCTGCGCAGGCTAATCCGAGACGGCACTTTACGACTACATTAGATTTTGTCCCACAGTAGACTTGTGCAAAACAGAAAATTACATAAAAACGGAAAGTGTCGTTTCGGATTAGCCTGCGCGGAGTGCGCAGGCTAATCCGAGACGACACTTTACTCAAATGTCCAAATGCCTCTTTTCGCGTGTTGCAGGCCAATTACATTATGGACCATGCTCTGTGAATTTAAGGGGGTTTAATAGTGCATCTGTAAAAAGTATCGTCCAGGTCAGCCTGCATAGTCCGCGTAGTCTAAGCTGGGTCGAAACGTTTAGCTATTGCCGTATTGGACAATTTTTTTTGCATGTCAAAATACTATAATACCTCATAGTCTATATCAGTTGGTTGTTAGACATAAAGAAAGAATTTTTATATTAAAATAATTCCATAGACCTCTATTAGTTTTTTTCATGAACATTGGCGAGTTCTGATTGGCATATAAAAAAATTAGCAGTGCCGGTGTAATGCAGAGAAATGACCCATGGGTCATTTCACTACGTAGAGGAATGACCCGGGTGATTATTCTACGTAGAGAAATGACCCCAGACCGTAGAGAAAGGACCCCCATCTAGCTGTAGTAGAATGACCTCCTCATGAAAAGAAAGGACCCCCGTAGAGAAATGACCCCCCCCCCTTTTTTCCCCTGTAACATTGTTGTTGCTGCTTATGCTGATACTACTACTACTACTACCATTACTACTACTACTACTACTACTACTACTCGTACTTCTACTACCCCCTTTTTGCCTTAACATTGTTGTTACTGCTGATGCTGCTGATGTTTCTACTACTACTACTACTACTACTACTTCTACTACTACAGCTTTTAATGAGGGGGTCATTCTACTACAGCTAGAGGGGGTCCTTTCTCTACGGTCTGGGGTCATTTCTCTACGTAGAATAATGACCCGGGTCATTCCTCTACGTAGTGAAATGACCCATGGGTCATTTTGTAGGGGAGGGTCATTTCTCTGCATTACACCGGAACTACTTTTGCAGTCAAAGTAATGTAAACAAACATGTATACGAGATTTCATAATGTTTTCCTTTCTGATTTTAGATCTTTATCGAGTTCGAAGTTCAAATTGCTTGCTGAATTTATTTTCTCTGAAAATGGAAAAAATATCCAACAGTAATTTCAAAGAGAGCTGAAAACTCATTGTCACTTTGCTGGGTTCTAACAAACTTATTTCCAACTTAGTTCTAGCATATTGAACTTCTAATAATAAACCTACTAAACCTGCAAAATTTTTATGTTCAGTACTATAATGACGTCACGAATTTACGTCATTTTTACGTCATAAACCAGCAGTTTTACCGCGCTATGAATTATGAATGAAATGGACATTAAATAAATACGCAATGTTGAATTTACAAAAAAAAAAGCAGTTAGTATTATTTAAGTCTATATTTGTTCTGTGATATTGAATTATAAGGAATGAAGAGAACTTTTTTTTGTTTTCATGGAGGTTTGAAAAAAAACCCTAATCACACTTTTGTGAAAAGTGTGATTAGGTTTTTTTTTCATTTAAGGAATGAAGAGAATTTTTTTGTTTTCATTGAGGTATGAAAAAAAAACCTAATCACACTGTATGAAACCGCGAAGCGGTTTCATACAAAAGTGTGATTAGGTTTTTTCTTCATACCTCCATGAAAACAAAAAAAAAATCTCTTCATTCCTTATAATTCAATATCACAGACAACAAATATGCACTTAAATAATACTAACTGCTCTTTTTGTGTAAATCCAACATTGCGTATTTATTTACTGTCCTTTTCATTGATATTTGAAAGCGCGGTAAAACTGCTCCTTCATGACGTCAAATGACGTAATTCATGACGTCATTACAGTATTGAACGTTTGCAGATTGAGTGGATTTATTATTAGAAGTTCAATACACTAGAATTAAGTTGAAAATAAGATCGTTTAAACCCAGCAGAGTAACAATGAGTTTTCAGCTCTCTCTTTGAATTTACTGTTGGACTTTTTTTCAGTATTCAGAAAAAACAAATTCAGCTAGCAATTTAATCTTCGGACTCGATATAAAATCAGACCGAAAAAACATTATGAAATCTCGTATATACATGTTTGTTTACATTACTTTGACTGCAAAAGTAGTTCCGGCACTGCTAAATTTTTTTTTTTCATGGAGCTATGCAAAAAATTTTTCAGCCAATCAGAACTCGCCAATGTTCATGAAAACTATTAATATTGAATTATACCTCCATGAAAACCAAAAAAGTTCTCTTCATTCCTTAAATGAATTCATAACTATGTGATTACCTGCTTGGTAAAGTGCATCGCCGAGATGCATTAAACCCCCTTTTGTCAGAGCACGGCTTACAAACAAGTATTGCCATTTAACATTTCAGTTTACCTAAAAAGCACTTACGTTTATCTACATATCAACTACAGCCTCAAGTTCAATTGGTGGATTTCCACATTTTCCCTGAATAGTGAAATACATGTAGATCTTTTCAATTGACCATTATCAGTATATATACAAGTTGAACTACATTTGTAATATAATTTGGGGAAAGTGTTTTATATTTGATATTTGATGTTATATTGACATAAAGCCCACTGCCCCCTTTGATGAAAAGATTGGGCAAAGAAAATAAGTAAGTCGTTTCAGTAGACAATACAGTACTTTAAAAAAAGATACCAGAACGGTACTGACATTACTGAAGCTTCAAATGATCAGTAGGATACTTACAGAAAACCACCGGTTGCATAATATTACCTGCAACACGCTAAAAGGAACAGTCGGATATTTGCGTAAAGTGTCGTCTCGGATCAGCCTGTGCAGTCCGCGCAGGCTAATCCGAGACGGCACTTTACGACTGCATTAGATTTTGTCCTACAGTAGACTTGTGCAAAACAGAACATTACATAAAAACGAAAAGTGACTTTTCTGATTACTCAGCGCGGAGTGCGCAGGCTGATCCGGGACTACACCTTACGCAAATGTCCGAATGCTCCTTTTCGCGTGTTACATGCCATATTATTATCACCAGCATTGATGAGAAATTGTGGTCAAGGGCAACATTGAAATTGCAATTATTTGAGTCATATATTTCTAGACCATAAATAAATATCTGTTGGGTTTAGTCAGTGCTTTAACCCTTATCCCGCTAAATAAGTGAAATAAATGTTCAAGCCAATAATAAAATTCTAAAATTCGTTAGTTCAAAGGTCTTATTATGGGGAAAGATATTTCCCAATCGGACAGTGTAGATCCAAGAGCAGATCAAGATCAGAATGTACTTTTGTGCAGACTGATGTTGGTCTACTCTGTCCGCAAAAGGTCCTTGAGTCGCGCTTAGCAGACTTAAGGGTCAAGGGTTAAGTTCAACAGATGAAAAATGGTGCATTTCTTTTCAGCTTACCACAACAAAGGGGGTGCAATTCCAGTAACTACTGATGTAGTAAGTTCCATACAGGACTTGTTTATAGCAGCTGGTAAAGAGCTCGGATACGAGGAGGTGGATTATAATGGGGAAAATATGATCGGTATGGCTAACTGATAACCCGTCAATGTCTGTCTGTGTGTCCGTCTGCCTGCCTGCCCGTTTGTTCGACCGTCCGTCCGTCCGTCGGTCTGCCTGTTTACTTGCCTGCTTGCCCGTCTGTCAGGCTGTGTAGGCCCTATTTAGAATTAAAATATTTCTTATCTTTTGCATAAAACGGTTTCAAATACTTAACCGACATCACATGTTATTATCCCTTTACATATTATAATATGTTTGGGATAACAGGTTTGAAACCATGTACCGTGACGAGATAATTCATAAGCCCCACTCGATAATGTATATATTATCTAGTCACAGTTTGTGTTTTAAACCTGTATTCCAAAATTCAAACAATAATGTAAGATGTTAATGAAAGGTTTATCTAGTTAGAGTTATAAACCCAATCTGTTGACATCAATAAAGTATAAGGTACATTGTAAATAAAGTGTCTAGGTGGGCTTGATGTACAAAGCTATAGTAAAACGCCATTTATTATTATTATTATTATCATTATTATCCCCCGCCGAAGGTGGAGGGATATGGTTTTAGCGTTGTGCGTCCGTCCGTCAGTCCTTCCGTCCGTCCGTGTGTCCGACAGGGAGAATATCTCCAATACCATTGAACGGAATTTCGTGAAACTTTATACGTGTGTCCAATAACCTATTCCGCCGATATACTTTTTTTTTGATTCGATGCAAAATGCCCGCCTGGGAGCGATTTTGAGTTACGCGGTCGCGTTAATTTTTGAAAAGGTCTTTTTCGGCGGGGGATATCATTTCAACGAAATTGCTTGTTATTATTATTATTATTATTATCACCATCATCATCAAAAATTGCAACAACAATCGTCGTCATCGTCATTGTTATAACTCATATTATTAATTCAATTTAGGTGTTTCGAACATACAATCCAGTATAACTACAAATGGTTTGAGGGCGAGCACATCCCGTATGTTTTTACGGCCAGCCATGGATAGATCCAATCTTCATATATCAATACATTCTCAAGTACAAAAGGTTTGTTAAAGAATTATTTCAAATCATCGGAAATAATTTTAAAAAAATTATTTCATGGTGTCTTACCCCGTTTTCAACACTGTTTCTCTCTGCGACAGCATACCAACCCATTACTTAAGATATCGTTGTCTTTTTTCATGCTTTAAAACTTTATTTGATACGATAATTACGGAAAACGCCTGTAATACATATTTCGAAGTAAGACCTATGATATTATTATGAGGTGGGAGGTATTTTGCTTACGGACATGCTTATAGGCACATTCGGTCCAAACTGCACTAAAGCTCGATGGTAAGAGGCCAAGGGTTCATATTCCCCAACCAATATTCACCATATTCGTTTAAGTGTCTGTGGGCAAGACACTTCAGATCCCTAGCCTGCTTAGGAGACTCTGGAACTATGGGTGAATATGTGAGCTGCTGCCGTTAAATGATTGTAATATTGTTGAAAGCGGCACCCCATTTAACCAATTAACCGGCTGAAGACGAAAACTGTTATCTGTCCCCAATGGGCTGGTCTTTCTTTTGAGTTTTCGAGTAGATACTAACAAAACCTTTGTAAAGTGAGATATACACAAACTATTATTCATTTTAGAATAGAAGAATATGTTACCTATATCCAACGTTTTGTTTTATCAGGTTTTGTTACAAAATGAGAAAGCAACAGGTGTAAAGATGACTAAAGAAGGCGTCGACTATGAAATCAAAGCCAGAAAGGAAGTCATTCTTTCTGCCGGAAGTGTACAGTCTCCTCAGTTACTGATGCTCTCTGGGATTGGGCCGAAGGATCATTTGGAATCCCTTGGAGTAAGTACAAGGAAGAGTGTTCTGATTAAGTAATCTCAACGGTTTCAAAGTATTCTTTATTGTTCTTGTGCTTGATTTCCTTTTCTCACAAGTTTGCTGCAATGCAAATTAAACGATACATTAATTTTGATACATTCAAAGTTCAGTATTAGGCGACCACAGGTTTATTAATTACCTAGTGCTTTATCATATAATCAATACAGCAAAAAATGGACAATAATAACATAAATTTAACGAAACACGTGTGATCACATTTGTAAATTGCACTTGCACGAACTTATCAACAATAATGTCCAGTGCAAATGTAGGACTGTTACAATTACAAGCACGGCCTGAAACTGAAAGAAAGCCATAAATGAAAGGATTTAGTTACAAACAAAAAATGAAATCCTGTTTTATTTGATAAGTTGCATATCACGTACACTATTTTCTGCTGTTAATGTTCTTCTTTGGCGCGTTTTATCTTAGATGCAGCTGAAAGAATCCACATGTTCCGAACGATAGTTATATCTGCTCTTTCGACCATAAGTCAGAACAACTGCATTGCCTCCAAGAGATGAATCCTCAAAGCTGAATGAATTGAGTGAACTTTATCAATCAAGAAAATAGATCAAAACATTGTAACTAAAATTGTGTTTTTGCTAGACTATTACAAAAAAAGACGGCAAATTTGGATCAATGATCTGAGCAGTCTGATCGGCAGTGGGATCAGCAGACAACCTGACCTATATCCACTCTTTCTGCACTATATAAATCAAAACTGTGCTTTCGTTCAAAAGGATTATAAGTAAAGGAGATGGAGCGCCTGACATTACTATATTATAAACGTTACAAGCTGATGCATACAGTATAATACTCTTACACCCCATAATGAACGACTGGACTCATTTCCGTGATATTAAACCATATACAAAGGGAGTTAAGAATGTTGATCATAATGATGCAATGAGAATAAGTCAGTCACTTTCCCCGATTCCTCACCATAACTGAGTATGAAGCCCTGGTTTGAATTTTACCCGGTTTTCAACTTTGAAATCCTGTGCATTGTCTAGAAATCTTCAGGTAGAAATAACTCCATTGAAATTGATTAGATCGCTAAATTGATCCACTTGATGCATTATAGTGGTATTTGATTTGAAATTTCTTTTTGCAAATACCAAGCAGACTTTGGCTTACACATAAATTACATACCAAATAATAGCAACATTTATAAAAGAAGCCAAGATGACGATAAATGTACACAAATAAAACGATTGTTTGGTTACCTTCAGTTTTCGTCTAACCAGGTACTCAGTAGAATTTTTTAAGTATTGTCCCACTTTGAATGTCTTTACAGATTGCCGTAATATCAGACTTACCCGTAGGCAACAACCTACAAGACCATAATTATGTAATCGTCTCAACCCATATCAACACGACAGATTTGATGTATCCGTCAAACGTACTGTCAGCGGGCAGTGTCTTGAATTATCTGATATACGGTAAAGGTAGGCATAGCAAACATAATCCTCGTTGTGTTAGTTAAAAATGTTTGTCAATAATACCACGGCACATATCATCAGTTCGTGATTCTCCTGGCTTTCAATATTTCTAGACTAGAGCTTTGCAGTGCCCTGCTCAAGGACTCTGCTAAATGAACAATGCCGCCAGTGGGTCCCGACCGATAGTTTACCTCATTGTAACTTGTAATTCGCATACGGAGGGCCAATACGAGGCAGGAAGGCAGAATGCCCTATTAACTATTTGATGTGAGGTTTAACTCTTTACCAGACGATAAAAATTTTGACTCGTTCGAATTTGAAGCATTTGCAGACAACAAATTTAAGCACTGGGACTCGTCTTTCAAAAAGATTGTAGGATTGTGGGATAAAGGGTTAACCAGTAACAATAGTTCTGGGCTATTTTAAACACGTTAAAACCCAAAACAAACATTTGATTGGCTTGTTTGGTGGTAACCGTCGTTTTCAACATGATTTTGAGTTCTATCACAGCGGCAAAGTACACTTACCCTTGCTACTCTGGAGTTTCTTTTACTGATACTTCTCAGAACATTATCCAAGCCACTGGCTACTTTCCCATATAAACATCGTTTAAATAATGATCAGCGGTGAGAGAAGAATAAATCCTGTCGCTATGACTATCATCATTCCTCGGAAAGAATTTTCCAGAGCAGGGCTTCGAACCAAGCAATTTACCGATTAAGCTACTGGAAACGATTCGGTTACGAATCTCCACCAAAAAAGCATCAGTTAACAGCATGTGCCCAAAAAGGCGTCTATCATAACATCGGGGCGTGCGACGGACTGTCGGCAGGACATGGTGTTTCAGAAGATGCACTACGTATTCACTGTTGGTAGTCACAATGATTCCTTCCTCAGAAAAAATAAATAAATAATAGAGGATATTTGTTTTTTCGGTGAAAGATCGAAATTTATGTCATGCTTTCCGGTAGTATATCGAGAAATAACGGTAAAATTTTTTCGATATTTCATGATTACGACCAGTGAAAAATACCGATTTTATTTTCTAACTCTTCAATTGAAGGCAGAAACAGTAGTTCCCGCGCACTAGTTACCTAGGTAAAATATGCGTGCCACTCAACCAGATGGAAATATGACGAAATTTACCCTACATTTCTCACGCTTTACGTAATATTGTAATGCGTTGTTATGCGGAGGGGGTACGCCACGGGGAATAACAGAAAAGAACTGTACTGGATTTTGATGTAAGTCCCCCAAAAAAGGGTTTGAAGCATGAAATAAATAGAATATTTGGGTTTTTTTCCGGGGAAATATCGAATTTTATTTCATCTCGTGAACATCATCGGTAATGGGTAATATTTTCAAGAGTGGCTGCGCCACTCTTGAAAATATTACCGATGATGTTCACTCGATGAAATAAATTTCGATTTTTCTCAAAAAAAAAAAAAAAAAAAAAAAAATCCTCTTTTTTATTTCATCGAGTGAACATCATCCTTAATATTTTCACAAGTGGCTCAGCCTCACGTGAAAATAATACTGATGATGTTCACTCGATGAAATAAATTTCGATCTATCCCTGAAAAAAAAGATTTCTATTTATTTCATGCTTCTTGCCCCCTAAAATCCGTCTGAATCACGCGGCAGAATTGTCTTTTGATATGCAGAAATTTTAAAGATGGCAAAAATTTTCGGCCCATTTCAGCCTGCACGGACTGCGCAGGATGACATTGGTCGATAGTTTTTGCAGGTGCATAAAGAGCCCTTTTCACAGAGGAGCATGGCCAAATCATATATTTCAGGTTGGTTAAGGCTGTCTGGACCCCTGTCTAACGTGGCATTTTTCCAGTTAGATGAGGAAATGAGAAAACTTAAACCCGGCTTACCGGACATTCAGTTCCACCTCATACCAGTGTTAAACCAAGAAGATGCTAAAGGCTTGTCACAGCTTCTAAGCTTTAAACAGGAGGTAGGCTTATTTCAAGATATATCTGGATTCAAATTCACCAAAAGCTGTTAATACAGCTGCTATTCGTAATTTTAGACTAGCCATCTGATTGCCTAATATCGTTAGCCTTGGAATTTAGAATTTTAGAATCAAATTCAGAAAAGTCGGGGAATTTTGGCATTTGATTGTATTTACCTTGCCTCGAACCACTCCGGTTCAGCTCTGTTTAAAGAAGTAATAGCAATAAAGCAAAGATGCAAGAACAGTTTTAAGGTGTCTAGAATGTGTGCTATGATTACAAAGACATTTTGTTTCCTTGACTTGCTTGCCCAAAATATTTGTTTAAGACGTGAACAATGTCATTGTCTGTTTGATCAGAAAAATATCACGAAGAAGATTCAAGTTCAACGAAGTATTCTGCACTATATAACTAGCCTGGGTTCCAGTCCATACATTGTTTTCTTTTTTTTTCCTTCGAACGTTACTTTGTCAAAAATGAGGGTTGGGTAATAATTACGGAAGCGATAAACCGTTTTGCTACACATCTTTATAAACCGTCAAAGGAGACCGCGCTAAGGGTGAATAAAAGATTATTACCGCCTGGACCCAGGCTACTATATAACTTGTATGAGTCTGTTTAGTAATAAAACCTTAGGGACAAATGTGTTTATTGAAATTTGATCAATGAACAGCATCAGATGCTCTGGAAAGTGGGTATACCACACGAAGTGAATGTTTTGAACTGGCTTCATATTTTCAGAAGAGAAGAGTTTCACTGATCATAAGAGCCAGATTAGATTCTTTTGAGACACCTTTAACCCCTAGGCTGCTGAGCGCGACTCACTGACCTTTTGCGGACAGTGTAAATCAAGATCAAACTGCACAGAACGTGCACTCTGATCTTGGATCTACACTGTGAATATCAATGCGTTATAATACTCAGGTACCTCTTCAAGATTTGTAGGAGTTTATCTGTTTATTAATTATTAGCTACAGTTCACGTTATTAGTAGCGATATTTCTTTTTTCAGAAACGATATCATTTTTACAGTGGCGAAATCAATTTTTACATGAACTACATATTTTGTTAAAAAGTTAAAAGGATGAACAACGACAGTTATACAGTTATAGATTTTCTCAGATCTTTAAATCATCCTAGGTTTATCTTTATTTACCTAGGTAAATAAATAAATGTACATGTATATTTTACCTAAACGTTTAATCTGTAAAACATGTTGTCTCATTACAAGAGAGATTATCACTGAAGAGCCTCCGTTTCTCCTACTTCGCAGTGCTATATAACTTCGCTCACGGGGTCTCGATGCTTTTTTGCAGAAAGTCAAATATACCCAAAGTTACAGATACGTGAAAATTTATTGAATATCTTCTTGTACCAGGCAAGAATTAACCCTTAGGCTGCTAAGCGCGACTCGAGGACTTTTTGCGGATAGTGTAGATCAAGATCAGACTGCACACAACGTGCAGTCTAATCTTGGATCTACATTGTCCGATAATGAGATATTTATCCTCCCATAAGTACCTTTGAAATAGTAAAATTTGGCTTTTTACTATTGGCTTGAAAGTTGCATTTCACTTACATGTATTTAGCAGGTAAATGGTTAAAATCTGCTAGAATCATCCGGTTTCTTTTTTACTAGAACGTCTTACGTTGACCTAGATATCACATGTTTCATTATGCTTGCGGAATAGTTGTTTGACCTACCCTAAGCTCAAACATGTACAAATAGCATTTAAACTTAAAGACGTCGTCTGCTTTATTTAATTTTGTTCGTTATCGCTTGGAAAAGGCGACGGATATACTTTCAGCGTTGTCAATCTGTCCGGAACAATGTCATCGAAACAAATCACCCAAATTCAGTTAACTTCATAGATGCATAGATCTATTTTTTTTTTTTTTTTCTCTCTCTCTCTCTCATTTTTGATGACGACAGCAGTGCCCAAGACAAAGATTGGTCCCTCGGGGTACAAATTCATTTAAATTCAGTGTTGTACCCAAAACATTTTAAATTGCCTCTAATTTCACACTTACTATATGACTTAAAACAACAGATATGTGAGCTTGTTAACTGTGATTAACATTTGAAAAGAAAAAAGAGAAAACATTAGCATTACAAAGTGGTGAATCGAAACGATGAATCTTACCTTTCCTTGCAGATATCCGTATTTAGGAACTTTAGCCTCGGTCTGAAAAATTCATGTTAGGAACTCTTTAGAGTCAAATATGGATTCAAGATATACGTTGTAGTCACGTGGTACTATCAAAGTGGTTTTACTGGTCGTTACGATGAAAAAAAGAAAAACTGTTGTGCGTTATTGGTACACACAATGTCGGCATGTATCCTTGAGCCATTTCAAGTATGATAACATCTCGTACATATGTATGTAAATACTCGTATTTACATTTTGTTACCTAATATTGTATCTGCTCTATTACTCTAGATTCATAAACAGTTCATGGAGTCCGCTGCTAGGATAGATGGTCGTCAAGGTTACATGGTTTTAGTTAATGTTGCACATCCAAGAAGTAGAGGTACAATTCGTCTGAAGAACACAGATCCCTTTGAGCCTCCGTTAATTGACCCAAATTATTTTGAGCACCCATATGACGTTGATTTGACAATTAAAGGTACGGGCAATGGCTTACACCTAGTTTTTAACCAAACGACAAAATTTCGTACTCATCCACATTGGAAGCATTTGCAGATAACAAATCAAATGTGACTCAAATGATGAGATAGTCTTTGGAAGCGAAGGAAACATTGTAGGATAAGGATAAAATGCTGCTAACCAGCAATTTCTACTTTTCTAACAATTCTTTCGAAAGCTCTATTCCTCAGGACTATTAAAATTCAGGATTGTTTGGTAAAGGGTTGACCAGACCACGAAATTCTAGACATCTCCTAGAAAGGAATGGCTCAAATGATGGATTTGTCTTTGAAAGGATAAAAACTTCTGTGGAAAAAGGTGAAACTTGGCTATGATGCTTGTTATGAGCATTTACTCCTTTTTTACCTTAAATTTTTCAAAGACCTTCACATCCAGTGTCCTTAAAACTCCGAAAGAAAAAAAAAACAAAATACTCCGGCAAATTAGTTACAATAATAAATTTTGACAAATTTGTCAGAAAAAACCAAAACACAGACACACTTTAAACACTGTCATTGTTGGAACTGGAAACAAATACCTTAAAGTTTGGATCCTTTTAAGTACATGCAAGTGCATTATATTTTCGATAATCTATTGTCTACGAAGTTTTAAAAAAAAAACAGATCAGTTTTCATTACATTGTTGATACGTATATCTAAAAATTGAGCCTATGTGAAGACAGGATTTAATGCATCTCCAAAGGTCAGCCTGCGCGGACTACGAACTGTGTACGCTGACCTGAGGTCAGCGTACACAGTTCGTAGTCCGCGCAGGCTGACCTTTGACGAAACTTTTTGCATTCGATAAATGAATATTCAAGGACCATTAGAAATACCTTCAGTCGGTTGTTAGACAAAATAGAGTTTATGATTCCATAATTATGTGATGACTTACTTGGCATCATGCAGCACGGAGATGCATTAAACTTTCTTTTGCAAGAACGTGGCTCAATTCTTTCTATAGGTCTCAGAGAAGCAAAACGTTTTATGAACACTAAAGTGATGAGAAATCAGGGAACGGACCCAGATGAGCCAAATTTTAGACACGCTAATTGTGAGAGGGAACATAAATATGACAGCAACGAGTATTGGGAATGCGTTGTTCGTTCTTTTGGGATAACGGTGTATCATCCGACATCAACTTGCAGGATGGGCAAAGTGGATGATCCTACGGCAGTTGTAGACACAAAACTAAGGTATATTGAAACTTAAATTATTGAAAATCACAGTATGAGGTATGATAAATAGAGGCGTTTGTTTCCCTGTTAGGTATATGCTTCGTTATCAAGTATCCTTTACTTTGAGATGTGCTTCGCTGTAAGGTACGCCTCCGGGTTTTTTACATTACGGTAAGGCCAAATTTAAGGTGTGTTGAATCATAATATACACTCCACGTTTAGATTATTTACCTTCCCTGATACGGCAAGTGTATAGGAATGTATATATCTGTAAATGTACAACGGGTCACGTTATGGTATGTTTTGTTTGAGCGTATGTTCAACTGTAAGGTGTCTATCGCTATACAGTATGTTCCACAGCAGGGTGTGTTGAATCGTAACGTATGTTTCACAAAGTTATATTTCGTTCGAATGTATTTTCAACTGTGAAGTGTTAATCGCCATATGGTATGGTGCACTGCAAGGTGTGCTGAATCATAATGTATGTTTCACTATATGGCATGTTTCGTTATAAAATACATGTACATACATGTTCCACTGTAAGGGGTCTTTGGCTGTATAGTATCTTTCACTTCAAGGTGTCGGATCTTAATGTATGTTTTAACGTAAAGTCTGTTTTGTTATAAGGTATTTTCCGCTTTATAGCATATGTTTTGTCTATATGGTGCGGTCCACTGTAAGGTGTGTTTATTCATAACATGTTTCGCCATAAGCTATAATTTATTTTACTGTGACTAAGTTTTGCTAAGCTATATGGTGTTTAACCATAACATACATGTATGTTGGACCATGATGAATGTTTCACTATAAGGTATATTCCGCTGTCCAGTATTCACCTTCAGGTATGTTGGGTCACATGTATGCTTCGCTATCAGATATGACACAAGCTTTCAGGTATAATTTTTTCCCATTAAATTGCCTGTCCCTCAATGAGGTTTCTTCCGCGATTGGCCGTACTTTTAACTGAAAGAATGTCCCACATTAACTCCTTTCCTTGTGGCATCAAAAGTTAGGAATGTTCCGTCCCAATATATGCTCCGCTGTAAAAAATAGACCGTCATAAAGTATGTTGTTCTAGGTATATATTTGATTTTTTTTCTATATTGCTATATGGAGGTATGCTCCAGCAGAAGATAGTGTACAACAATATCCCTTGTAAAAGGTTGTAAAAATCAGAACTAGTTGGGAATAAAATAGAGTTTGCATTTTTTTTTTTTACACAATTATGCCTCTAAATGTCTGTTTTATGTAATGTTCTGCAAGAGGCAAGTACCACAAAAAAGCTATGCTTTCTAGATATATTTTTCTGTCGCCTACCGTACGATGCATCCTATGCTGCAACGTAATTCTAAAAATAATCGATATCTGTATTTCAAGAACCATTTTACATTCTATTACTGTATAGAAGTGCCACCATATACCAGATAAAACTGGCTGGTATTTTGTGAAAATTATGGCGGATTTTAGAACCATCGTAGTATTTTTTTCATCACGATACCAGATTAATACATAACACGATTTAGATTGATACTTACCACGATTTATTATTTACCTGTTCCTCTTTAACTGTCAACACTTCCCAGACTGATCAGGTGGATATAAAGGTATATACAAAAGGGTTCCAAAGCACATCACAACTATCTATATAGATTCATTGTTATCTATTTGGAACACCATGCGTGCCCAATTGTATATACGAACCAATACGTTTTTTTTTAATGAAAATTAGTAACACCCGGCAGTTAAATTATTATATTGTATTATGAAAATGATAAAAAAAAGTGTCATAATAGTTCCAAAATAACGTGAAACCTGCCATAATTTTCCCGAAAATGTCTGCCAAGTGGTGGTAGTTCTATGACACTATAAGTTTCATTTCTAACACGAAGGTTTCAAGTATCCTATAGGTCTAAAAAGATCAAATGAAGCTTTTGAACTTACTTTTCTTTGAAAAAAAAAAGGTGGATTCTCGCCACGGTATGAAAGAACATTCTTTGGTAGTTCCCTGTTTAGGTCTTAGCATGTGACAAACAATTTAGGGGACTTCTGTAGAACGTGTAAATGATAATCATACTTCGCATAACTCGCATCTGATCTTAGACGTATACTTTCTGATATTTGTGCGCATATTCTGGCCTTCGGCATTAAATTTGCCATTTAATGGGTATGAGCAGTGGCCCAATTTGCTAAAACTTTATACTTGTACCTGGATATCATGGTTCTGTTCAGGTGTAAGTGTTCTTGAGCAAGGCACTTCAAAGCCTAAATCTGTCCAAGTAAAACCTATACAAGACATGAATAAGTAAGCTGTCGACTTGATATGACTGAAATAGGGTTGACAGAAGCATACATGCAAATGAAATTATAGCTGAAATAGGGTTGACAGAAGCATACATGCAAATGAAACTGTAACTGAAATAGGGTTGATAGAAACATTAATGCAATGAAATTATAACTGAAATAGGGCTGACAGAAGCATACATGCAAATGAAACTGTAACTGAAATAGGGTTGATAGAAGCATAAATGCAATGAAAATATAACTGAAATAGGGTTGGTTGACAGAAGCATACATGCAATGAAATTGTAACTGAAATAGGGTTGACAGAAGCATACAAGCAAATGAAACTGTATCTAAAATAGGGTTAACAGAAGCATGTATACATGCAAATGAGACTGTAACTGAAATAGAGTTGACAGAAGCATACATGCAATGAAATTATAACTGAAATAGGGTTGGCTGACAGAAGGATGCATGCAAATGAAACTGTAACTGAAATAGGGTTTACAGAAGCATACATGCAAATGAAATAGTATTTGAAGTAGCGTTGAAAGAGGCATAGATGCAAATAAAATTGTATTTGATTGATTGATGGTATGGTGTTTAACGCCGTTTTCAACATTATGTTAGCTGTCTCGCGGCCGCCAGTGCAGCTCTCCATGCTTTCCTGGAGTGTCATTTACTAGCACTCCGCAGAATATTCTTTCCAAGCTACTGGCTGCTTTCCCACATAACGATCGTCGAAACAATGATCAGCGGCGAGAGAGGAATGAATTCTGTCGCAATGACCATCATCAATCCTCGGAAGGAATTTGGCCGAGACATGCAAATGAAATTGTAATTTCGCTTGTCCAGAAAGCAAAGAGTAAATAAATCTCAACGAATTAAAAAAAAGAAAGAAAGAAAGAAAGAAAAAAAAAAAAGAATCGGTGCTTTGGGAAAAGGGGTTTAATGCATGTCCGTTGTCCATAACACAAAGCAAGTCATCACCACCTATAGATCCATCCAAAATGTTTCGATCCAAGTCAGCCTGCGCGGACTGCGCAGGCTGACCTGAGTCGATATTTTTTGCACATGCGTTAAACCCCCTTTTCACGGATCTATATATCTATCGTCAATTTATCCGTGATAATTTATATGCTCTTACTGTTTGTTTATTGCAGGGTAAAGGGTGTGCAAGGTCTGAGAGTAGTCGATGCGTCCGTTATGCCTTCACTAACTACTGGGAACACAAACATACCTACCATTATGATTGCAGAAAAAGCGGCCGATATTATCAGAGGAATCGATTCTGTTTCTGATATACGGAAGAAACTAATAGAAAGCCAAGTTCTTTGATTCTAATAGATTGTTCTTTTTTGACATTTTTAGGGGTGGAAGTATAAGCTTGCCTTTGACGAAGGTATACGTCTCCGTCTTAATCTCGAATAAATATAGGGTTATTTACGATGAGGTAAAAGTGTGGACATGTTTATCCTGCAGGCCTGTTTACGGGCACAGACACAAATAGACAAGAATTGATAGTGTTAATCAATATTCCGCGGTGTTTATTCACTCCCTAGCGAAAGGATACAATAGGGGTTAATCCTTTTCTTGTACTAATTTGTATTCTTATATTTTTACGCATAACCATATTACACAGTACATTCTACATGTATTCAGACACGCCATTTTTATCAATCCCTTTTCCAACGACGGGTTGGATTAAGATCTAATCTTGAAAATTATGTTTTCAGTAATTGAAAAGTTCACCTTTCAACAGTCTAGAAAGCAATGAGCAAAAAGGGGCAATTGCTAGCGTGGTTTTATTCATTATTTGTCTCCATAGTGATCAACGAAAAAGTTTCAATATTCTTAATCCAGTACATCCTACGCCGTCCGTGTTTCTTTTTAACATATTTCTTGTTTCTGTTGCAAACCGTGGTTCTGTTGTTTTCTGTTCTCAGATTGTAAATCTCTTATACCTAAATCAATGTGAACTTTAACAGCAAAATAAATGAGTCGTGCTCTGGCAAAAAGGGGCTTAATGCATCTCCGTGATGCATGGTACCAATCAAGCCATCACATAATTATGAATCCATAATAGTCACTTTTTTTTAAAACCAACTTAATTTTGAGGTAGATTAATCCTTGGACATACAGAATATTGACCAACAGCGAAAAGTTTCGGCCCAGGTCAGCCTGCGCAGTCTGCGCAGGCCGACCTGGGCCGGAACTTTTCGCAGATGCATAAAGCCTCCTTTTCACAGAGAATGGCTCCAATTCATTAGTATTTAAACGGATCTTTATATTCACACACATTCTACATGCTTATAGAGATGAGTCATGCTCTTTGAAAGAGGACTTTGATGCAGCTTTGTAGTTCCACTATACCAAGCAAGTTGTTGCATACCATAGACCCATTTTAATTGAAAACTGCCTTAATCACCAGGGAAAATGTAGTAGAATGACACTTTAACATGCACAAAATTCACCAATAGCTAAAAGGTTTTAACCCATGTTAGCCTGCGCAGACTGCGCAGGTTAACATGGGTCGATATTTCTGGAGATGAATTAAACCCTCTTTTAATAAGGCATGGCTCGATTTTTTGTTGTATACATGTACCTATAAATGATCTAACAAAAATACCTACGTTGTCCAAAACACATATACACTCAGCATAACTTATAAACCGCCACTTTTGTTTCTCCTACAAATGTAACCAAGTAATAGACAGGTAAATGGAAAGAAACTGTAATATCTTGACTTCAGCCATGGTATTGTAATGAAAAGATTCTCGAATATGCCAACAGAAGGCATGTCTTTTTAAAAATAGGTAAAACACATCGGTTGTGCAAGCGCAGTGTTTATGAGCCAAAACGGATGAAAGAGAGAAGCTTAAATTACCAAAATTTTGTCGGCGATGAGAAAAACATAAGAATAATTTTCTGCACAAGCATATAAATCGAGAAAACGAGTATGAAGTTTTCAAGAATTTGATTTTTCAATTTTCAATGTTGAGTGGATGGATGTTAAATAAGCTCCTTTACCAAGAAGAAGTTAATAAGTTCGTTTCAAACTTAGGCGGAGGCATGCTTTTATAGGTAGTTTGAGGTTCATAGGGACCCCGTAAATTTTGAAATATCTTAGAAAATGTTTTAGCTATTGTATTGAAAATTTGCATAGTTAATAATATTACCTTTACCAACTCTGGACGAAATTTTCAGAATTTTTGATAACTTCGTTTGACATTTTTTGCATTCAATGCAATGTTAAAATGTATGAACAAAACAGCATAAAAACGGTGTGAGGTTTGAAGGCTATTCCGAGTAAAGGGTTAGCCTGTTTATGAAAACAATTCTTATGCAAGTACAGTAACTGTGGTTGTCTATTCTTTGAACAGCAGCAACTTCAACTTTTGAGGCCCTTATCTCGTTTTTTATTTGGATTTTATTTTTATAATTCAATATCGGAGACTTGCACTTGTTTACACTTCGTTTTCTTTTCCACGCCATAGATAATTTCCTGAAACCCAGTCAAACTTTGGCTCACATTATGTGGTATAGCACACAACAATTAAATGAAGTAGGGTGAATTGTATGAACAGATTAAGTTCTATAAACAAGTTCCAGAGTATTGTTGTAGATGAATTTTTACACTCAAAGGGACACCGTGTCTTTAATATTACCACCCTATGAGTGTGACCAAAATAAAATTGAGCTTATTTTGCGCGAACTGAAAAATTCAAAGCGAAAACCAATTCAAACCAAACCACGAAAGACCTTCAAATCTAAGTGTGAGGTGGTTTCGAACATATATCTCAACAGAAGTGGTATAAAACATGAAGCCATGCCGAAAAGAAAAATGAAACCAAATATTGGAGAACAGACACCATATAAGAGAACATTGGACAAATCGTTTTAGACTTTGAAGCAGAGTGATTTAAATGAAAGTGACGAAAGCGATATCTATGGTTAGGTATAGAACTATATTATTTATACAAAAAAAAATTCAGGGATTCATATTTAAATAAAGTGAGGTACTGAAGTCATGCACTTGTCCAGTTATGTTTGCTGTTGAGGTCACTGTTCGAAACCGTCGGAGAAATTTAAGCTTCAGAACAAAAATTTAACACTACTGGAATAGGCAAAATGCTCTTTGTTGGGGAAGAAAAATTCTAATTTTCGCTGTGAGAGTTTGGAAGGTCATTTTAAAAGATTTTGAAAAGTTTCATAAAAATTGATAGGGCATTTTTCAAGATATTTCAAAATTCAGGGGGTCCCTATGAACTTCAAACTACCTATATATACACTGATCAATCATTGTGCAAAAAAAACCCAGACCAAATGAAACATCTACTTTCTGGACAGTGATGCAAAACAAATGTCTACGGAGATTTACAGCTTAAAAGTGGCGGTTTGTAAGTTTTGCTGAGTGTACGAGTATCAATTCAAAACAAACCCCTTAAAGAGCTTTAAGTCTTTGTGTCAGGTGGTTTCGAATACTTAGCTCAAAAGAAGTGTTATTAAACAGGAAGCCATGCAGAAAATTAAATTGAGACCAAATACTGCCATAATAATTAGACAACCTATAGAAGAGAATATTGGGGAAATCATTTTAGACTTTAAACATTTGTATGAAAGTGACAAAAGCGATATCTAGGGTAAGGTATAGATCTTTGTAGCCTGGGTTCCTGCCCGAGCATTTTTTTTCCTTTAATATTTCGGACATTACTTTGTAAAAAATGAGGTAATAATTACGACAGCGATAAACCGTTTTGCCACAGATCTGTATGGACCGTGAAAGGAGACCGGAATAAGGAGTGATCAAGAGATTATTACCACCTAGACCCAAGCTAACACCTTGATTTATTCCGCAAAATAAATTCAGGGCCTCATATTTAACTAGAGTTAGTGACACTCTGATGTGAGTGGGTCGGTTGAAGGACATTCAGAGGCACGCTATCCGCCACCTACATATGAATCATACTCTGTCAAAAGGGTGTTTAATGCATATCCGTGATGCATGATACCAAGCAAGTCATCACATAGTTATTGATCCATATAATCCTTTTTGTCTAACAATCGACTGAATCATGAGGTACATAAGTCCTTTGACAAGCGGAAAATTGACCAAAAACAAAAAGTTTATACGCAGGTTAGCCTGCGCGGATTGTGTAGGCTGACCTGGGTCGATACTTTTAGCAGATGCATTTAGCCCCCTTTTCACAGAACATGGCTCATATTCTTGCAAGCGCAATCACCATGCATCACCAACCTCTCTAGATCTAAATCCCATGGAGCCAATCTCAGACTCGTGAGTTACTCGTACATAGCGACGTGTTCGTACAAAACATAATATCCGTAAAAAACCCTCATCAGCCGTATTCTAAATTCCACCGACTTGCCATTTGATTTGCCAAGACAGACTGAATGTGCCAGCCAATCATGTGGTAAAATGCAAGATGAGGCTACCCGGATTGTTACCGGTTGTACCAAACTAGTTGCTATCGCTGATCGATATCAAGAATCTGATTGGGAAACTCTAAGCCAAAGATAGCGCAAGCACATGCTTATTCTTTCCTATAAAATGGTAAATGGACTTTCTCCAAATTATCTTAATACTCTTGTTTCACCTACCGTTGGCAATTCTTGCTCTTATAACCTAAGCAGGCCAAACAGTTTGAGAAACATTGCTCGTAGAACTAGTTTGTGATTAATGATTGGAATTCCCTGCCAGATGAAGTTAAGAATGCGGGATCATTGTCATCTTTTAAATACCGTTTAAACGTAGATAAACCTTGTTCACGGAAGCTTTACTTTTTGGTGACAGGAAAACTCATATTATACTTGCCAGATTACGCAACAGATGCAGCTGTCTCAATGAGCATTTGCTCATAAAGAAATTGGTGAACTCGCCACTTTGTAGATGCGGTACAGTGGAATCGACCCATCACTACTTTTTAGAATGTCCTTTTACAATAACCAGAGAATTAAGCTAAGTCTATTTATTAACGGTATAACAAGACTTACACTCCAAATCATTCTACTTGGGGATGAAAATCTTAATCTGCTTGATAATTAAAGAATATTTGCTGCCATGTATACATCCGTGAAAGTAGTTCTAAGATTTACCAAGTAGGCTAATTCCTAATTCTTATGTCTTCTTGGTAATAGATGAGTGTGTATATAAGATCCCTGCTCTGAACAACAGAGAAAAGTAGTCACTTGATCGTCCTCTGCTTGGCTAGTGAAGATGCCACCCCCCCCAATATATATGTGTGTGGGGGGGGGGGGGGGTGCCCGCGCGCGCGGGTGTGTGGGTGTGTGTGTGGTGTGTGTGTTGGGTGTTTTGCATTGAGATTTTATGTATCATATTCCGTCTTGTTTAACCTTCTACCATACAGTTCCAGATTTAAACGACTCTGAAAGGGGAAGGCTTTGAAAATGAGAGAAAAAGAGAAAATGCTGTATGTAACCAACATTTTTTCCATTTCACACACTGTTTTCAAACAATTCTAAGATTTTTTTCTTTTGGCAAAGGATTAAATTGAGTGAGAGGAATAGTGATGTAATTACAAAAAAATACATAGTTTGCATAGTTATGGTATCGCATGATTATCACAATATAAATGTTCTATGGCTGTATGCTTTTGAAACTGTGGACTACCTTTGTTTGTGAACCAGAAAGTGACCTAATTTGGCCTGCAACACGCGAAAAGGGACATTCGGACATTTGCGTAAAGTGTCGTTTCGGATCAGCCTGCGCAGTCCGCACAGGCTGATCCGAAACGACACTTTCCGTTTTTATGTAATTTTCTGTTTTGCTCAAGTCTACTTTAGCACAAAATCTAATGTAGTCGTAAAGTGCCGTCTTGGATTAGCCTGCGCGGATTGCGCAGGCTGATCCCAGATGACACTTTACGCAAATGTCCGAATGCCCCTTTTCGCGTGTTGCAGGCCATTTGATACAGCAGAGATACAAATGAGCAATGCTCTGGCAAAAGGGACTTTACTGCATCTGTGTGATGCATTATACTAGACAAGTCATCACAGTATTATGGATCCATAAAATCCTCTTTGCATAACAACCAACTGAATCATAAGGTACACTAGTCTTTTGACATGCAGAAAATTTACCAAAAGCAGAAAGTTTTGACACGGGTCGGCCTGGGTGGACAGCACAGGCTTACCCAGGGTTATACTGTTTGCAGATGCATGAAGCCCCTTTTTCACAAAATATGTCTCAAATATCGTGAGAAACCTGAGTTTGATTAGATACATGTATACCTTTTTAAGAAAAAATGCCTACGGCTAAGTGACTTGTACATAAGAAAAAATACTGGTTGATTTATCTCATAAACTAGCAAATGTGGGACCAGGGCAATATAGCCTAAAATCCTTTGTTGATGACTGGGACACAATTCACCGCAATCGACAAGGAAAGTTCGGGAAAGTACAGCAATACCCTGATAAGCCCACTGATCGTGTGTTCTGCAGTACCTTCTCACGGTGTCCAAAAGAATCAGTAAGTCTGGATGAAATAATCTTTGAGTTTAACCCTTTACCACACAGTCCTGGGTTTTAATGACCTCTGAGCAAGAAGACTTTTGAAAACATTGTGGGAAAAAGGAAAAAAAATGCTGGTAACCAGCATTTTCTCCCTTTCCCACAATGTTTTCTGCCCAGACATAGAACTTCAGCTCATTAACACCAATTTTGAATTTATCGTCCGCAGATGTTTCTAATTTAGAAGAGTCTAAAATTAGTCTTTTGGGAAGGGGTTATGTCTTTATCAAACATTCCTGTGTTTTAACCACACTGGGGAATGAGGCTGTTGAAAACTTTGTGTGAAAAGGAGAAAGTACTTTTCCTACAATATTTTTCAATCATTGTGAGACAAATCCAGTCATCTAAGCTACATTTTTGTTACCTGGTTTCAATTTGGACAAGTCTGAAGTTTGTTGTTTGATAAGGAGTAAACCCTTTACCACACAACCCTGAATTTGAACAACCCTGGGGAAGAGTGCTATTTCAAATATTTACATGTCCATGTTGAAAGCATTGGCAAAAGACAAAATAGATTTGGGTGAAATAATGGTAATTTTCTATTAAAGAATGGAAAGCATTGTAAGAAAAGGAGAAAATGCTGCTTACCAGAATTTTTTGTTTTCCAATAATGTTTTCAAAGATCTTTTTTCTCACACTGGTTGTGAAAAGGGAGGATTATGTGGTAAAGGGTTAATGCCCCACAGGATTGATATTTGCCTTTTATTCTGCAAAATGTGACAGTATTCTTTTTGCAAAGTCAACTATATGCACATTTGAACTGCAAGCTGATAAAAATCATAAGCACATTATGTGTGTGTGTGTTTTTATTTTCATGCTAGTCCAGGTCCTGGTCAGTATGACCCTGGTCAGTTGTCCAAACCAGAGTCCAAGAAAGCTGCAGGATTCTTGTCCACTGCACAGAGAAATGATAAACTGTCACAGCACTTCTTTACTAGAAACTTTGTAAGTTTTTACAACTTTTTGTATGAAAGTTCTATGAAACTGTGTTATATTGTGGAGTGCATAACCAGGTGTCAGTCTGTTTAGGTAATTTATAGAACAATTACTGGGTAGGCATTACGTTAGATACTGTTATATTACTTTCGAATACAAATGCTGCCAAGTAGCCTCTTCTTTTTTTTTACTTTTTGACCTAATTTTAAAATCTATTTTTCTGCCAGCAGGTAACACTTGGACCGACATAGAATAACCAGTTGTCATCTTCACAAAAATAACCATACTCTTAAATAGTACGATGTAAAACTGTAATTTAAATGTATTTTTACACTTTTGGCCAGCATTTGACCTTTAAATGTGAAAAGAGGGGGGCCCTTAGAGTTGTCCAGTATTACCCAGGGGTAAAGGTGTTCAGTTGTAGTCCAGAGGTCCTGGTTCAATCCTCCAACAGGCACCAATTTTAAGTGGGAATTACCTTGGGCTAGGCTGGTCAGAGCCCCAGCCCAGCACTGGTAGATAAGTATCCAAAATTGATATCACTTCAAGGTTAACTTTTTTCCTCTTGACCAGGCCTATTATTTTATCTTTTAACTCTTTACCAGACAAGAAAATTTTAGACTGGTCCAAAGTGAAAGCTTTTGTAGACAACAGATTAAATTTGACCCAAAAGACAAAATTTGTCCTTGATAGGATAGAAAACATTGTGGGAAAAGGTGAAATCCTGGTTACCAACATTTTCTCCTTTTCCAACCGTTTTTCAAAAGTATTCTTTCTAAGGGTTGTTAAAAGTAGGGACTGTGTGATAAAGAGTAATATTGCCTTTCACAACTTTAAGCTCTGCCTTTGTGGCCAGTGTAGATCAAGATCAGACTGCACAAAACATGCAGTCTGAACTTTACACTGTCTGGTTTCTCCTTTTCCGTCAGTGTTTTCTACCAGTTCAAGGGCAAATTCCATCATTTTAGCCATATTCAATTTGTCAACTGCAAATGCTTTCAAGTTGAACCAGTCTAATTTGTTGTATGGTAAAGAGTAAATCTAATTTTTGCTGCTATTTATAGAATCCTGTAGGCCCTGGCAGGTATGATGTTCAGAAATGGGAGGAAGCTCAACACCGTAACAGACACATTCAGCGTGTTTAAAGCAAAAACTGGAAAACTGTCAGCAGGCATGGAGAAATTCCTCAAGTAAGTCTTCACAAACAAGACAAATTTATGATGCATAGCATCATAGAAGCCGCAATCTTTTGGTAGACAATTTCAGAAATTTCAGCAATACTGACTCTCTTGAGAAATTGTGATTACATTTTTTGTATCTGTTTTTACCTCCACCCCCACCAGCGGAAAATCATGAAAATCACAAATTGTACTAAAATGCAAGGAAAAAAGAAACAGAAAATAATATGAACATGTATTCTTATTCTTAAAAAAAAAAAGAAAAGAAGTTTAGAGAGGAATCTTAAATAATCTTATTATTATATTATTATTATAAAGTGATGTTTATTTGGAAAAAAAAAAAAACGTAAAAGCATCGGAATTTTTAAATTTCTACTCGAAATTTGAAAATGGAGAAATTGCGCATTCGAATACAGCATTTTCCATTTATTTAATGATTTTAGAAAGGAAACTTTCTATAGCAGCATTAAAGGCAATACTACAGAATTATTTAAGTTACCAATTATTCAAAGTGATATTAAGATCATTATTCACATATGATGTTTACATGTATTTACAATTTTTATCAGTGATCTCTTCTTTGTGTTTCTTTTTTTTTACAACAAAAAAGAAAAAAAGAAAAAGAAAAAAAAAGAAAATAGTCAACAACTTTTTTCTAAAAGATGATCTTCTTGCTTGTCAAAAGTATCTTAGCATGCTTGTAACACAGTGAATCTTTATAATTTCTACACTGGAAACAAAAGCTTTTGCATGGCATCTCCAAAATTATTCTGATCATAGCCTGTACAGTTGGCACAAACCACGTTTCTTTTATTCCTGAAATGGCAGCCACACACACACACACACACACACACACAACATTTTTTAATTCTTTAAAGATCTGGATCTACTCAACCACAACATAATAACTATTACTATACATATTTCGTTTAATAAACAGTAGTTTGAACCATTTTCTGCAGAGGCCTTGTACATACCTAGTGTAAAACTTCTAATGTAAATTTCAAGAGCTATTCTAAACCTTTGACCAGCAGCGACGTAAAAAGTTGTATATTCACAGTAATAGGTTCTGTGATAATTAAATTTAACCCTTCGACTACACAACAAAATAAATACACTGAGTAAGGAAAACAAACAAGATTTTCTTTTATGTTTACGAAATATCTTATAGAATATTAAAAAAAAATATCACACGGGCTATGTGCTGTCTTATCTTCATCTATTTCCGTCATTTTCGAGCAGCTTCATCCAGGCACCACCATGATAATTACTGTAGTCAATGTACATTACGATACATACATCATGATTCATGCAGGCCTGGTTTCAAGGGTTCTGTAGATCAGGACCATACCGTACAGCACGTACAGTCTGATCATAACAGCTTCGACACACAATACAGTAAATGCTAAATTTTACAGGTCTCATAAGGTAGACGTTTCGTGTAACAAAAATCCATTGGGCTAATGTGTAGACGAAGGGAAGAAAAAGGGTTATCTTTTCGCAAGTATTCTATAAACAGCTGATGTAGACGCCTCTTGTGTAGGGAGGTAACCAGTCTATACCTTGATCAAAGGTTAACCGCCGTTTTATCCTTTACAAATTAAGATTGGACGAAAAACTTGTACGTAAAATTGCTTCTGATTATCATATTCTAAGATGCTCTCTATATCATAATCATCATTATTTTGTTTTGTAAAAAAGTAGACAAATGCGAAAACCATTGAGAGATGGGAAAGCTTGTGATAAACGGAAAGCATAACAACTTCGTTTGGGAAAATAGACGGAATCCTGTATGTTTGAAAACTTTGGGGGACTAGCCAATTAAAGGATGTTTATCTTTCTGTATTTTTATTGTTATTTGGGAATGAACTATATATTGCAAGAAAACCAGGTTTGAATTTCATGTAGGTCTGTTGGAATACTTAAGAAAGAGTCATGTGGAGTAATTCTGTCACAACAACACAACATTATTAGAAATTTTATAAAAATTATGACCTATCGAATAATTACTGATCATCTACATGGTAAATAGTTTAGGTACATTCCTACTGGAAGCCGCTTTCGAGCGGCTTCCAATTAATAGCTTCCCTTTTTAGCTTGGCTGTTTTGGAAGAAAACGATCGCTAGTAGTTATTGTCATAGCCCTGATGTTGTCTGCGTCATTGTTGTGTGTGTCACCCTTGTGCAAAAACATTTACATTTTGTAATATATCTGTTATTACTAAATATATTTTTCTTCAAACTTGGACAAGTTGTTAGCAATTGAAAGGGGAACTCATTCAACAGGGCGATGTAATCATCAAAATATTCTTGATACGGTAATTGTCCTTTTTCAATTTAGAATTTTCACTGCAAATCAAACAATTGCAGACAAGTGTTGGCTTCTGCATACAGTGTTCATGTATGAATGAATACTTTACTGCACAGTTATGAGTTTTAATGACCCTGAGGTTGAAAACATGGTTGTAAAAGGAGGAGATGCTGGAAGCCAGTATTTTCTCCTTTTCCCACAATGTTTTCTTACCTTTTTTATTCAAATCCCATCATTTTTTCGTTGTTTGCAAATGCTTTGAATTTGGAATAGTCTAAAGTTTTGTCGCTGGGTAAAGAGAAGTTTATTGGTATACATAATTTTTTGCCAAGGACAGCTGTAGTTTAGATTGTGGAAAGGGACAATGAAGATGAGGCTGCACAGAATATATAGACTGATCTTTGATCTTACGTTGTCGAACATTTTATGAGATAATCTGGCTAAATAAGTCTTGAAATTATAGGACTGGAGTTTGTTTTCCTGTCTGAAAGTGTTCGGCTATGCTGTATAAGTCCTGTTTAGATTTCCTTTGAAAAATTAGATTCTGTATGGCACTCTGGTTGCAATGGTTACAAAACAGAGAGAGAGAAGGGAAATTCCCCCCCCCCCCCAACCCCACAGGTTAGAAATCTCTACGAATTGGCATAAACAATCCTTGGAGGAATGTCCTTCAGAGCTTATGATTAAATTTTGATCAACTCAGAAACTTCATGAATGTGGGCTTAGCATTTCTTTTCTTAACCCTTTCCCAAACAATCCCTGGTTTTTACGCCCCTGAGAAAGAAGCCTTCTGAAAACATTGTGGGAAAAGGAGAAAATGCTGGTAACCAGCATTTTCTCCTTTTCCCACAATGTTTTCTTCCCTTCTCAAAACAAATTTCAATTTTTTAGTCACACTAATTCTGTCATCTGCAAATGCTTCCAATTTGGACTGGTCTAAAATTTTGTCGTTTGGTAAAGAGTTAATTAATGATCAAGCTGTATAATAGTCAAGGGAAAATAACTCACATTGTTGTATGATATATGTTCAAAACATTGTTCTCCTTTAATTATTACAATTTTTGCAACATGGTTTGATTTGTATACCTGAAAGATTTGTATGTAGAAAATGTTCAGTTTTCACTTGTAATGGTTGACAAAACATGATATCCTCTTCTTGAGAAATATTAATTTTAATTATTATAATCTATGCACACAAGCTTTCGACGTACAACCGCCTTCCTCAAGTGTTATCCTGTATCACAGGATTACGCTTGAGAAAGGCTTTTGTACCGTCGAAAGCTTGTGTAGATAAATTATAATTATTAAAATGTAATGGTTGACTTTGATGTTAAAGGATAAGGTTTTTGTTTTCTTTGATGTCACATGCAGCTATTTTATGCTCGACTGATTTTGAAGAAAACATCAAAGTATTTTTATAGCTGTTTCATTGTCTGCATTGTCATTGTGGTGCAAAAACGTTGACATTTTATAATATATCTGTCATTATTTTGAAAACATTTACTTCAAACTAAGACTAGTTGTTAATCATTGAAAGGGAAACCTATACAATAGAGGAAGGTAACCATTGAAATATTTTTGACACAGTAATGCCCCTTTTTTGACAAAGAATTTTTTTACTGAAAAACAATTTATTTCAAAAAGCAAGTGCAGTTGTGAGTCGATACCTGTATGTGGTACTCTCTGTTTTCAGATACTGTTTTTGTTTCAGGATTTAGCCATCTATACCAGCGAAAAATTGTTTGCAACAATATTTTGATAATTTTATGTCAATAATGTTTGTCGGAGTACATTAATATTTGGCAAGAATGAACCTTTGTTATTGCATGATTGTACTATCACTATTGCACGGTGATAGAACTTTCTAATGGTCAACAGGTTGAACATCATACATAAACATTGTAAAATGTATTGTTTTAAAGTAAATGAAAGCACTCACTGTGATGAAAAAATATTTTAGTTGAATTAATAGAGATCAGTAATTTTTGAGTTAGATTTGTATTTACACATATTTTGCTAGCCCTGTTTGATATGGAAAACATGAATGTTGTGGGCTTTGCTGATTTTCTCTAGGAAATGATTCTATGAATTACAAACTTTCAATGGATAAATGTCAGTTCCTGCCAGATATGGCTCACTTACCTTTGAGCCAGTGGAGCAATATAGGGCCACTATGGCTCTCTTGTTATAGTCTTGATAACTTATAGATTTGAGAAGCTCAGAGTCTGAGTTAAGTTGTTATGCTATGTTCAAATCAATTGCAAAATTTCCAAGACACACATTCTGACTGCTATTGGCAAAATGTCTCAGCCAATGTCCAGTCAAATTTGCATGAAAGGATAATATCTTGTTGTATTTGGAGGCCCAAACAGTTGATGTATTCTCTCATCCATGGTGTCAGTGAAGAATACAAATGCTTGTTTGAAAAAGACATTTCTTTACTTCCCTTTGACAATTGAAAATTATTCTACTGGATACTACAAGAATTAAGAATCAGCTTTGATTTCCCTCCCTTCATTTTGTAGGAAATCAGGGCACATAGATAGTGGAGAAAAAACATTCCATCGATCCAGAACTAGATTGAACACAGAAGTATCAGCGTAAAATATAAAAATCAGGTTAAATGTTTGTCCCTATACCCATAATTGCATGAAGACTTGATTATTTTCAACCATATAGTAACTGTCAGGGTGTCTAAAATTCTACTCAATAACAATTACACCTTGTTAATGCAAAATGAGTCAAATACTTATGTAATTGCACTTGTGTGTTTTCTGTAGTATCGAACAGAATGCCCAGACAAACAGTAGTTTTCTTTTGAAGAATCAAGATCAGACTGCAAATTATTTCAAGAATGATTTTGGATCCTTTCTTGTTCACATTTTCAAGAAATTCTGGTCATATAGGCATTTGAATTCTCCTTCTGAAAAAGTCCATGTATAGTCTGTGTAAAGTAGCATAGCCATTTTCATAATATGTGGTAGACAATTACTTTTTTTTTTTAGCTCACCTGAGCACGAAGTGCTCATGGTGAGCTTTTGTGATCGTGCTGCGTCCGTTGTTCGTCGTCCGTCGTCAACTTTTACCTTGTGTACGCTCTAGAGACCACATTTTCAGTCCAATACTCATGAAACTTGGTCAAAATGTTTGTCTTGATAATATCTCGGACGAGTTCGAAAATGGGTCAGGTCGGGTAAAAAGCTAGGTCACTAGGTCTAAGTCCAATACTCTTGAAAGTTTGTGAGAATGTTTGTCTTGATGGTATCTCAGACGAGTTTGAAAATGAGTCAGGTTGGGTCAAATACTAGGTCACTAGGTCAAATCTTAGAAAAACCTTATGTACACTGTCGAGGCCACATTTTCAGTCCAATACTCTTGAAAGTTTGTCAGAATGTTTGTCTTGATGATATTTAGGACAAGTTTGAAAATGGGTCATGTCAGGTCAAAAACTAGGTCACTGGGTCAAATCTTAGAAAAACCTTGTGTACGCACTAGAGGTTATATTTTCAGTCCAACACTCTTGAAACTTGGTCAGAATGTTTGTGTTGATGTTATCTTGCATGAGTTTGAAAATGGGTCACATGGGTTCAAAAACTAGGTCACCAGGTTTAATCTTTGGAAAACCTTGTGTACGCTCTAGAGGCCACATGTACAGTCCAATAATCTTGAAATTTGGTCAGAATGTTTGTTTTGATAATGTCTTAGACTAGTATGAAAATGGGTCATGTTGGATAAAAAACTAGGTCACTAGGTGAAATCTTGGAAAAAACCACCTGTACACCCTATAGGCCACATTTTCTCTCAAATACTCATGAAAGGTGGTCAGAATGTTTGTCTGGATAATTTCTACATGTTTGAAAATAGGTAATATTGAGCTTAAAAGTAGGCCACAGAGACAAAAATTCTAGAAAAAGCTTGTGTACACTCTAGAGGCTATGATTGTAAGTCCAGTACTAATGAGTGTTTGTCAGAATGTTTGTCTTAATATCTCGGAAGAGATTGGAAATGGGTTATGTTTGATCAAAAGGCTCAGGTGAGCGACTTCAGGGCCATCATGGCTGTCTTGATTTACTTTTTTTATGCAAGTCTGAACTGTTTTCCCTGAATCTTTAACAACAGACACGACCCAACTCAAACCTTTCCTACTTTCTCTATTTTATATATACGGGAAATGTAATATGGTACATGCAACATACTTGTTTTGATGCAACCCATTCTTTCAATTTACCGGTATCACATTTTAACTGCAATGGCTTTAATAATCTTTCAAAGCCCCTCAGATATTTGATAACACAAAAGTAGAAAAAGAGCAGTCAGGGAATTTGTTCTATTTTTCAGTTCTCTATATAGAGTTATTCAGAAAGTGTGTTTTTCTCTCCTTCAAATATGTAATTTTTTGTGCCCATTTGCCACTATGTTCACAAAGCAAAAGGCTTCATTTGATACATAATTAGTTCGTTGTCTCCAAATGCTGTCAACTGGGGTTTGATCTGTGTCACCTTGGTTGGATTTTTGTGAAACTTGTACAGTTTCTTTTAATCATCAATGGCTTAAAGCCTATTGATTTTGGAACAAAATTGAAACAATTAGTAAGGGAAAAGTAGCCATTTAAATTCGAAAATTTACATTTCTTCTTTATGCGATTAACTCTGCACTGATGGTTGGATTTTCATGAATCTTGCACAGTTTCTTTATATCATCAAAAGCTCGAATTCTTTTGATTTTGCAAAAAGTGTGACACTTAGGGAAAAGTAGCCACATAAATTTGAAAATTAACATTTTTGTTTACCCAATTAAGTCGGCATTTTTTATCCACTTCTTTTGAAATCATCATTTATATCATCACAGATCATTTATTTCATCAAGGGATTAAATCCTATGGAAAATGAGAATATCCAATTGTTCTTTTTAGAAAAAGCAGCTACTTGATGACTTAGCCCTGTTTGCTCAAAAATTCCACTTTATTGGACTCATTTCTTTGAAACTTGCCTGGATTGTTTAATAGAATGAATACTAAAACCTCACCAAATTTAACTGGATTCCAAACAAGATGGTTTTGAGAAAGTATAATTTGATTATTTTAACAGTTTATTCAATTTGCCACGCATACTTGTTACGCTGTCTTAGTGGATTCAAGCCCAGTTGCAACAACCCCTTCCCCTCATTTTTTTGTGTGTTTGTCTTTTTTCTGTTTGTGTCATGAATTAATGATGTATGGCAAAAAATAAGCAAAATCACTGCCAGTAGAGCAATTCAGGCCCTCAAGGACCTCTAGCTTTTAGCTCACCTGAGCACAAAGTGCTCATGGCGAGCTTTGGTGATCGTGCTGTATCTGGCGTCCGTTGTGAGTCGTCCGTCATCAGTTGTCAACTTTTACCTTGTGTACGCTCTAGAGGCCACATTTTCAGTCCGATACTCATGAAACTTGGTCAGAATGTTTGTCTTGATAATATCTCGGACGAGTTTGAAAATGGGTCATGTCAGGTCAAAAACTAGGTCACTAGGGCAAATCTTAGAAAAACCTTGTGTATGCTTTAGAGGCCATATTTTCAGTCCAATCTGGAAAGTTGGTCAGAATATTTGTCTTGATGATATCTCAGGCGAGTTCGAAAATGGGTCATGTTGGGTCAAAAACTAGGTCACTAGGGCAAATCTTAGAAAAACCAAGTCCCCTGCCACCTGACCATACAACAAATTTATTGTACTGCAAAGTCTTACCATTCCAACGTGTGTTAAGCGAATTTTACCTGTTTTTTGGTTTTAAAAATTGAGTACGCTGACGAAGTAGAATTTCCCTTCTGAGTGCCCCAATTCAATGAAAACTGACGTCACTTGGAACTGACGTCACTGAAACCTTGGTAAAACGTGCAGTTTGGTGCATAATCTTGATGTTAATCTTGCACTCGTCACAATTTAGCCGATTCTGTACCTACATCTAACCTCGTCCGTATAATGGTCGTTTCCATTTGAACTGCAAATCATGTGATCTTATATACATGGCACGCCAATGTCAGTTGTTTAGCAACGACATAAACAACCTCGATGAAGTTATTCGCATCTGATTATCTGTTGGTGAAAACTTCAATCAGAATTGATAAACCATGTTAAATAATGAATGTAGAACTGTTTGTCAACTCAACTGAAACATAGAAAGATTTCGATAGAAAATTGAAACTCAAGTTTTCTTTTTTTAGGGTAGCCTTTCAATTTTCAGAACGGTAAACCGGCGTATTTCCGGGTATGTACCGATCTGGTGCATATTAATCCACCAGATTCAGCTGAGGGATTTTGATGGCTCCTATCACCCGAGGTATGCCGAATGGTTAATCTTGATCGATGCCGCCATTTTGGATGTTGTGTTGAAAGTGTAGTCTTGTATACGGGGCTCCCGAAAGGGAAACTGCTTTTACGTTGGTTTTGCCAGTGTACATGATATATATGTTAGGGGCATATTATCCAATCAGATCACGAGAAATTTCTTTGCAGTATAATAATAGTATCTCTGCAGTGTAGTACTTAGTTTTAAATCTCCATGGATAACCTGTGATGTTCTCAATTAGGTCTGTCCCATCTGGTAATGTGTCAGTATCCAATATACCTGTATATAAATCTATTTTTTTGTCTTTCAACCCCTTACCACACAATTCCTATTTTCAACAACCCCCTAGTGGCCTTTTGAAAACATTGTGGGAAAAGGAGAAAATGCTGGTAACCAGCATTTTCTCCATTTCCCACAATGTTTTCTGCCCTTTCAAAACACTTAAATTTATTTGTACCACTTTTAAATTTAGTGTCTGGAGATGCTTCCAATTTGGACTGATCCAAAATCTGTTGTTTGGGAAAAGGCTAAATTGAACGGTTTAAAATTTCTTGTCTGGTGTACAGTTAGAATTTATAATTTATGAAACCATGGCAGGTACTAATACTGCCCATATTGTATCAACTCTTCACCTTTGGAAACAAATTTGAAGAAAATAACTTTCAAAAACCCTTGAAAACTATAGATAACTCTTTGCAGTGCGGAGTTTTAATGAACCTTGGAAAGAAAGTTTTTTAAAACATCATGGGATGAAGGAAAAGTATGCTGGTAACAAGAATTTTCTACTTTTTCCACAATATTTACTTCCTCTCCAAAGCCAATTCTGATCTTTATCATTTGAGGTATCTTCAGTTTATTGTCTGCAAATCCCTTCAATTTCGACAAGTCTAAAATGTTATCGTCTAGTAAAGGAATAATCAGTATGGATTTAAGTTTGATACTATGTACATGTGACATCAATTTCTACTAAATCTTCCTTACAACAATCTGACAGCAGAGGTCATTTGCATGACAAAGAATAAAATGTCTTAACCATTTCCCACACAATCCCAAATTTTAACGACCCTGAGTTAGAAGTCTTTGAAAATCATTGTGGGAAAATGAGAAAATGCTGGTAATCAGTTTTTTCTCCTTTTCCAAATGGTTTTCTACCATTTCAAAGACAGAAATCATCCTTTGAGCTCCATATGAATTGCTGTCTGCAAATGCTTTGAATTTAGGCGAATCCAAATTTTTGTTTGTGTGGTAAAGAGTTATAAAGATTTAAAGTGAACAAAATCAACTCAGTTATCTCTTAACCCCTTACCAAATGATAAAATTTTGGACTATTTCAAATTCAAAGCATTTGCAGACGGCAAAATAAATGTGACTCAAAACTTCAAAATTAATTTTGGGAAAGGTGCAAAACATTGTGGGAAAAGGAGAAAATGCTGGTTACCAGCATTTTCTTTCTCACAATGTTTTCAAAAGCCTTCTTCCTCTGTGTCGTTAGAACTTGGGATTATGTGGTAAAGGGTTAGAGTAGTAAAAGTGCATTATACTGACATCCCTGATCATATAATGGCTTTAACTGATTTAGCTCTCACGGAACAGTGGTAACTTTTAGACTGCTTAGTAAATAAAGGGAATGTCCGGTCATTTGGAAGGACTAAAAAGAGCCATTTACAAGGAAAGAGTTTCAAATTAATATTGTGGAAATAGTAGATACAAGATAAGACTGTGCAAAGAATGTTGAAATATCGGTAGTCTAAAGCATTTTAATCATTTGAACCCCAAACCAAATCACCAGCAATACTCCAGCATAACCAGCATATTTCATCCAAACCACAGCGGCTTGGCACATAATTGGCCTAATTTGTGCTTAAAGATAACATTTTGATAAACATCCGAATATCTGTATATAAAATAAACAGATATTCGGACTTTTATCAAAATGTTATCTTTAAGCACAATTATTATAATTATGTACCGAGCCCCTGTGATCAAAACTGGTACTTCCTTCAGATTTTACACATTTTTCGTCGTTATTTTCTGTTCAGTTACATTGGCAAACTGTTATACTGTGCTTTTTGCGATGACATTATCTGATCGTACGGTCCACGTCAAGTGATTTCTGCTAAGCTCTTACCCCTGATTCAGAGGCTTGCTCCAATCTGATTTTGTGTGTGTGTGTGTGTGTGTGTGTGTCTGCGCTAGCCCTCACTGCAACCCTTCTTTTCATGCATCTGGAAATTTCAAATTTCACTAATCATCTGTCAGCAAGGTTTATGTGTCTTAAAATGTGTTTGTCAGCAATGAAAATGGACGTGTATCAATTGATAAGTGATTAGATTTTAAGTTTTTCATTGATCTTACTGTAATTTTCTTTTTACTGAGGTAAACAGGTCTTGTTAATTGTGTGTAATTTAAGTAACTGCGAAAGCGCATTCAATTTGACTAAAAGTACATATAGTAAAGAAACGGTGATGTAGGAAAATAAATATGAGAGAAGATAAGAGGAAGAATGACCTAACAGCAGTTTTGTGATATCCCAATTTATTAGCTTGATGCAGATAAACAGTGTGCTCCTTAGTCCTGCCAAAAATCAGTCGAAAGAAACATGGCATGTCTAAATATAACAAATGATCACGTGATTCAGTCATGTTTTTCAGCCGCGGAAGTTCGGAATGGAAATAGTACTGCTAGTTTGTTCTGCTTGTGAGGTAAACTAACTCTATTTTGGATTAACAAACGACAACTAGGTATGGACACCCTGTGTTTTCGGAAGCAAACATGATTCAAAAGTTCATTTTTTTTTTCATTTTGTTGAGGAATTATTGTGTACAAACATTACACATGCGCAGATGTAATCTATTCTTTTTCAGGCTAATTATAATATTATTGATCGCATAGGCCAGATATCCAATCAGCGCATGGCATACCTGTCACGTGATCCAGACACCCAATCGGGGCACATAAAGATTCTTTTCGGCTGCGGTGATGTAAATTGAATCGGCACTACCGTTTTTCCTCTGTGAAAAAGTGAATTTTTATTTATTTGGAAGTGAATAAGGCTATTCCAGGTATGGATTATTTCAAATATTGGAATTTTACACAATTTAGCAGCTTTATTTTCAACGTTTTGATGTAATTTTTGTGTTAAAACGAATCCGAAGGCAGTGGCCCAACCTCCTTCTTTGGGTTTGAAGCAGCTCTGTTTTCATTTGAAGTCTTCAGTCGGTTCCCGTGTTTACCACATATAATTATATTTTCCTCCGGAAAGTTACTATGATAAGCATCACTTGCTACTGAAAAATATATTGTGATCCTCTATTTGTGGAAAATCATTTAAATGGCATGAAAAAGTGAAATTGCTCGACACAGTTGTTGTCATTTCCTGAGCATGTTAAAGTGGCACGACCGGAAAGTTACTAGTTCTTTAGCGCCAAATAAATATATCCATCCTTTTTCGCTTTACAAGCGGAAGATATAGAGCCAAGATAAAACTGTATGTTCTGTGCAGTTTGATCTTAATTTGTGCCTTTCCTGCGCCTATGGAAGATCAAACTTCCCGAGCAAGGTAAAATGACCCGACCGGTAAGTTATTAGTTATTTCAGCGCCAAATGAATAATTGCGACCTTTTTCACTATACAAGCCGAATGTATAGATCAAGATGAGACTGCATGTTCTGTGCAGTCTGATCTTAATTTGTGCCGTCCGCAAAAAGCGCCTGTCTGGGCCTACCGAAGATCAGATTTCATAGATATTCAGCAAGATCTTGGTCCGCAAAAATGCCTCTCAGCGTCTTTCCAAGATCAGAATTCACGGCTGTTCAGGCTTATCTTAGTCTACTCTTATCGCAAAGACAAAAGCTTGTGATGAGCAGAATATAGGCTAGGGTAAGGCAGCTTTTCAACCGTCAGAACAACAGTGAGCCCTGTCAACTGAAGGAGTTTATATTTTTATATTGTAAATAAGTTCCGCTTATGTCATTTATAAACCGTTCAGCAACTAAGCGCGACTCCTTCTCCTGTGGCTGGAAGTGCAGATCAAGATCAGACTGCAGAGGAAGTTCAGTCTGATCTTGAATATACACAGTGATTCTTTTTACAAGAGAAAAGAACTTACCAACTATCGGCTGGAAGTTTTTATTTCATTATTTAATGTTTTTTTTTTTGGGGGGGGGGTGTTTTTATTGGATTTTTAACGCAATTTTAACAGCTTATGACATATCACGACGGCCAGTACACCTAGGCCTGTGTTTCCTGGCTTTCTTACACCAAAACTGACACAACTTTATTTTCAAGCTACTGACTACTTTTCTCACATGCATCAGAGGTGAAAGGCGAAAAATTGCCAGAAAAAAAGTTTGCCTCAACTGGGTATCAAATCCGCAACCACCAGATCACGAGTCAGATACGCTAACCACTCAGCTACCCGGCCAAGAAGTTAACGATTGGTGGAAAACACTTTCGCGTAGAGAGGGGTCCTTGTAACAACCACTGCTAACACAAAGATAAGAAGATTCTTGAACATAATTTTGTATCAATCTATTCAAACTTTTCTGATGCTTCGCCCACAATAAATCAGAGGAGCCTTCACATCATTACACTTTTTGAGCGCAGTATTCCTTACCAGCCGAGTTAGCTCAGTTAGCAACCCTCAGGCCCAGTAATGCCATGCTATTGAGTTCAAATACCAGTGCATGTTATATGCCGAGCCCTGTAGGTCTATCGGTAATCTACAGGCTAGGTATTGAGATCGAATACCAGTATTTGTATCCAGCCGAACTCCATAGCTCATTCGGTGTTATTCAAGCATAGTTTTGCAGGAGTCGCGAGATTGAATCCAAGCTAAGCCTAACTCTTTTCTCAGACTGATGATAGTCAGTGGTCTACGATTCATTCTTCTCCCTACTCTGAACGACTTTTTGACCATGTTTATGTGGAAATGCAGCTAGTGGCTCAAAAGAACGTGGTTGGTAGCACTGGTAAACAATACTTCGGGAACGAACAGAAAAGTGCACTTGTCTTTGTGATATTACTGAAATACTATTCAGTCAGTTTGTTACCGTCCCATTTCTTCTGTCTCTCTCTCTCCCTCTATTTTGAAAGCTTGAAATACAATCCACTGTACCTTGATAACTGTTTATTTTTTTAAAAAATCTTCCAGGCATTTCTAAAGAAAACGGAATGTTTCTGTGCAGTCTGATCTTGATCTATGCCTTTCGGAAAGACCCATCCTTTCGGCTATTGCATTGAGAGGGTTATTCCCTATATAATACTCTTTTTTACAAAAGTAGACACTGGCATACACAGTGGACGCAGATCAGGTGCCGCAAAAAGTGGCATCTTATCTGTGTTAAACTGTTAATAGAATATTTCCATTGAAAAAATCTGCAGTGTGAAAAGGGGTTTTATGCAGCTGCAAAAAGTATCGATCCAGGTCAGTCTGCTCAGTCAACGCAGGCTGATCCGAGTCGAAATGTTTTGCTTTTGGTAAATTTTCAGCATATCAAAGGACCATTTTACCTCATTATTCAATCGGTTGGACTTTATGAGTCAATAATTATGTGATAACTTGCGTGATATATAATTAATCACGAAGATGCATGAAACCCCTTTTTTGCCAGAGCATGGTTCGACAACATGGCCTACATTATACTGGCAGGAATAGAAGGCAGTGCTCTTGTAAAAACGTAAATTAAAGTAATTGTTTATCAACGATAAATTACAGGCTGACGACTAACACAGAAACAAAACTTGCACGGAATCTGCGAGGGACAAAAGCTGCAAGAATTCAGCTCAGACAGAAACAGCACGAAGTTCAAGGAACAGCAGGTGCACGTGCAGGAAGTACATTTAGTCCCGAAGCAGAAACTGTATGTTAAAAACAATAGTTAAAATGCAGAATTCATTCCTCTTTGACCTGCCTGTTCTTATTTATTTTACTGATTAACACTTATACACTACACGGACAGTGTACGAGATACAGATCAGACTGCAAAGAACGTAAGTCTGATGCTGAATCTACACTTTCCTCCATCTCATTAGCTATTCTGGTAAAAACATTCATCGAAAAGCATCAATACATAGGTCTTTCACCTCGCTGAAAGTACAGGTTTCATTAATTAGCATTCTGGCATTTCTCAGGCAACCACGTGTTGTCCTGCGGAAGAAATCTTTTGAAAACAACACTGGAAAATGTGAAAATGCAGGCAACCAGCATTTTTCCCTTTTACCGTACCTTTTCAAGAGCAAATCTCAATAATTGAGACATACATGTATTTGATATGGTCCCTGCAAACGCTCTTGTTTTCGACAAGTCTTAATTTTTGTCTTTTGTTAAACAGTTGAATGATCCTGCGGAAAAAAGCTTCGGAAAACGTTTTTGGAAAAAAAAAAGGTTGGTAACCCTACATTGTTTTCCACCATTTCAAAGATAAATACGTGTACATCATTTGAACCAAATTTGACTGTTTGGAAATGAATTATACTGGACCAGTGTAAAATTTTGTCATTTAGTTCAGAAATAGGGATTAATAAATGCAAGCAAACAGAATGTTTGTATATTGATGTGTTTAGTGTTAAATATTTCTAGCTCTTAAAGTGCTGGAACTTGTTGCTTTTGAAGACATTGAAGATTAAGATTTGACTGCACAGAACATGCATTCTTACATAGAATCTACATTGTTTGCTATTTTCTCACATGTTCTGGCTAAAACAACCTTGAAACAACAAAAGTTTGCATGTTTTTCCTGTGACAAGGGTTATTTCATTTAAGCAGCAGTAGAGATAGGGGTTAGAGGTAGGGGTTAAGGACCACAAGTTTCTACTCTTTTAACCATTGTCCTGGCAATCTGTAGTTTTAATGACCCCAAGGAAGAAGGACTTTTGAAAACATCGTGGGAAAAGGAGAAAATGCTGGTAAACAGCATTTTCTGCTTTTCCCACAAGGTTTTCTATCCTTTCAAAGACAAATTTCATAATTTGTGTAACATTTCATTTGTTACCTGCAAATGCTTTGAGTTTGGGCCTGTCTAAACTTTTGTCATCTGGTAAGTAGATAATCCAGGAACTGTGAACTTGAGCCTTCAGTAAGCAGAGTTGCCTTTTAGTTAAAAAGCAATACCCATCTCAATCCCAGTTTTCCCTAAATAACGAGCCCTTCAGCACTAGATGTACGTGCGTTAACGACCCTGTAGCGGAGGCATTTGGAAAGCATTATGGGAAAAGGAGAAATGCTGGTAATCAGCACTTTCTCCTTTTTCCACAATGTTTTCTACCCTATCAAAGACGAATTTCATCATTTGAGTCACATTTATAGTGTCGCCTGCAAATGCTTTCAATTTGGACATGTCTAAAATTTTGTCGTCTGGTAAAGAGTCAGTAATAGGGTTTGATCATTATTGTCGAAGGACGAATGAATTCTGCATAAATAGATATATTACAAACACTGAGACAAAAGTGAACTTTAATCAATTGATTCGTCCACAGTGAAAGGGTGTAAAGCTTATGATGCGTCGCAAAATTCGAGATTCTTAACCCTATACCAGGCAATCACGACTTTTTCAACGACCCCGAGAAAGAAAGCTTTTGAAAACATTGTGGGAAAAGGAGAAAATTCTGCTGCGAACCAGTATTTTCTCCTTTTCCCACAATGTTTTTTAATCTTTCAGAAACGAATAATTCATTTGAGCCACTGTTTATTTGTTGTCTGCAGTAGCTTCCAATATGGACGTGTCTAAGATTTTGTTGTCTGGTAAAGGGTTAATCTAAAGCAGAAAGGTCTCGTGTAGTCTTACGCACTCAATTAGCCAGAATGATTAAATGAAATATTTAACTCTATACCAAACAACAGAATTTTAGACTTGTCCAAATTTAAAGCATTGGCAGACGACAATTTCAATGTGGCTCAAATAATACGATTTTTTCTTTGATAGGGTAGAAAACATTGTGGGAAAAGGAGAAAATGCTGGTTACCAGCATTTTCTCCTTTATCCATAATGTTTTCTTAAGGCTTCTTCCTCAGGGTCGTTAAAAGTCGACATTGTGTGGTGAAGGGTTAAAATAATAAAACTCATTCCTATTCATGGATGGGCTATGTAACAAATATAGCTGTTATACCCTTTACTTGGACCGGTCTATCGGGTCTTTGTGGTATATCTAGTGTCGTTATATTTCAGTTCTGTCGTTGAAGAAAGCGTTATCAAGTTTTTTCTCAGTTTCTGAAATCAAACTCAGTTCGAGTATGTTAAATATGATTGTTTTTTATTTGCTGACTTTAATGTATTCATTAACCCTTTATCTAACGACAAAAATTTTAGACTGGCCCATACTTTGAGAAAAAAAAAAGCTTGCAGAGGACAAACAAAAATGTGGCTTATATTTTTGTGCTTGTTTTTGAAAGGTGGGAAACATTGTGAGAAAAGTAGAAAATGCAGGTTATCAGTAAATTCTCTTTTTACCGCAATGTTTCTAAATGTTGTTAGTTTGTGAGAACTCGGGATCGTTTGGAAAAGGGTATATTGGAAATTTAAAGCGTATGGTAAAACCCGAATTAGTGCGATTTCAAAGTTCTCTTTCGCCGGAAAATCTTGGTTAATTGGTCAGTGCAAATCGAAGATCAGACTGCCTTTTCAGCGCATTCTCATCTTGGTCTACCCTTTCCTAAAGGGATATTGATTTGTGACCAGGAGCCTAGTATTTGTTAAATCTTAGCATGCCAAGGACAACAACAGGACGTTTTTGCTGACAGAATAGATTAAGATCAGACTAAACGGAACGAACAGTCTGATCTTGTATCTTCACTGTCCCATATCTTGAACTAGTCTAGTAAAATCGTTCTTAAAATTACATTTTTTTTTTCGCAGAGACGTAATAGCTTATTTTATTTATTCGGCGTTCGATAGTTTAGTTTCCCAAGGTCACCATTTGAAAATTCTCAGAGTTCAGATCTCAGAGGTCAAGCGTACTCGTATAGAGAGGGAAAACATTGTGTATAGAAAATTGGTCATATAGAAGAGTTAGAAAAGTTGCCTCAATGATTTCAAAGATTTTATTACACAAATACGTTCAGGGGGAAATTAACCCTTATCCTGCTAAATAAATGAAACCATCAAGGCAATAGTAAAAACCCGAATGATGCTATTTCAAATTTATTTTTTGGAGAAAAATATCTCCTTATCGGGCAGTGTAGATCCAAGATCAGACTGCACGTTCTCTGCAGTCTGATCTTGATCTACATTGTCCCCAAAAGGTCAGTGACTCGCACTTAGCGGCCTAAAGGTTAGCAGTGAAATAGACAAGGTCAAATTCCGTTTGGTGACACTTCCGACGGCATGTTTTCTTGAGCCAATCCCATGCACCTGTTGTTTTGACTACCTTATCCACCTAACGATTGTTAACCCTGTACACATTCCGATCTTGTCACGACCTTGAAGAAGAAGGCTTTTGAAAACATTTTGGGAAAGGAGGAAAAAAAAAAAGTGCATTAACGAGATTTTTGCCTTTTCCTGCGATCTTTCCGGCCGCAGCCATTGGCTGCACATGATGTCCAAGACATTCGTTCCAATTGGTAAATTCTAAAATTTTGCCATTTGGTACAGTATTAACCCTCTACCAAACAATCCCATGTTTTAAGGACCTTGATTAAAAGACCTAGATTGAAAACACGGAGGGAAATGGAGACAATGCTGTTTCGAAGACAAATCATTTTGTCACATTCATTTTGAAATCTGTAGACGCTTTTAACCACTAACCAATAATTTACATGTTTAGATGACCAAGAAGAAGACTATGAAAATATTGTGAGTAAAGGCGAAGATGCTAGTATATTAACTTTTTTTCCTTTTCCCACGCTGTTTCTACCCTTTCTAAGAATTATGTCATCATTTGAGACATTTAATTTATCGTCTGCTACGGTAATGCTTTCAATTTGGACAAATCTTAAGATTTTTTCGTTTGATAAAAATTTAACTCATTAAAGGTGGGTATTTAGATTTTTCACATCTCACCAAATTAAAAAACATATATATCACTGAAATTTATATAAAAAAACAATACAAATCATCAATAATTAAGAATCATAAAATTACAAAATTTTTTTTTGATGGTGTTCCCTTAAAAGGCTACGTAGTCTCTTAAGGTATTTTTAGATTTCGCGCCAGAAATCAAAAAAGCATTGTGGGAATGTCAAGCGACTGGCACGTGACTAATGACGCTTAAATTCCATAACATAACAAACATGTGATTATTTTCCATAATGTCTTCTTCGGACGCTATGTTTGAAGCTGCGTCTGTGTATTTCCGGTATGTACATGAGCGAGTTGCTCATGTAAAAATAGACCGTGTTTCCCGTCGGTGTCGACCTGGGCCGTAGTAAATCTGTAATTTCTCTTGTTGTCGGATGGTTTTCGACTACTGGGGTTTTATGAATGAAAATTTAAAGGCTTTGGGAGTATAAGGATGATTTTTTTGTATTTTTGTAAAATTTTCGTCCCAAAATCTGAAGGGCCACCTTTAACCCTCGAAACAAATTTGCAGCTGGTGATAAATCAAAACTGTCATTGTATGGTATGGAAAATTGACTGAACTAAAAGAGGATACATGAATAAACGAGGCAAAAGGATAAAATGCTAGTAGTAGGTACTAACAATTTCTCCCTAGCCACAGTGTTTTAAGTGTTCTGTTACAGTAGGCAAGCAGCCATTTTCAGATGGAAAGGGTTCAATATACATGAGCCTGTTCTGGCAAAACGGGACTGAATGCATCTCCGTGATGCATAATACCAAGTTACTCATCGTGTACTTATGACTTCATAAAATCCATTTTGTCAAACAACCGGCTGAATCATGAGGTATACTGTTCTTTTGACACGCAGAAAAATGACCAATAACAAAATGTTTCGTCCCAGGTCAATCTGCGCGGATTGCGCAGGCTGACCTAGGTCGAAACTTTGCAGATGCATTAGCTTATTAAGCCCCCTTTTCACAGAGCGTGGCTCATGTGTATATTAGCTAGTACATAAATTATCCGACGAAGTTGGACTCTGAAGAAATGAAGATCCGCTCAAAATTTCAGATGAATCCAACCATTAAGCTGTTAAGCGCGACCTGAGGCTCTTTTGCGGACAGTATATTTCAAGATCAGACTGCACAGACCGTGCAGTCTGATCTTGGATCTGCTCTGTCTGTTACGCTGAGATATTTCCGGCCAAAGTAACTTTGAACTCGGTATGATTTTTTTTAAATATCGGTCGAACGTTTCCATTTCATCTATTTAATAGTTTAAATGATTGACTGTATTGGAGTTTAACGCCGTTTTAACAGCTAGGGTCATTCGTATCAGGGCGGTCAGTGAACCTACGCATGTATTTCCTGGCTTTCTCACTCCAGTACTGACACAACTTTCTTTCCATGTCATTGACTACTTTTCTCGAACGTATCAGACGTGAGAGACGAAAATTCGCCGGAAAGAAAGTTTGCCTCACTCGGGTATCAAACTCGCAACCACCAGGTCACGAGTCGGATACGCTAACCACTGAGCTACCTGGGCGGGCTGAGTAATTTAATGATTGATAAGTTTCTGTTATCACAGTGTTTTAAAAAAGTTGCAAACTGCACATGTTTCAAACTTGTATTTCAAAAATTCAGGAAAACGGCTAATATGATTGCTATTCCAACGTTGTTTTGATCGGAGCACTTGTTGAAGTGGTTGGCAGTATAGATTTACAATCAGATTACATGTTCTGTGCAGTCTGATCTTAATTTTAATCTTAACTGTCTGCAAAAGCAGCATAAGTTGTGCGTAGCTCTCTTAGGTTAAAAGAGAGGGTAAAATGAAACGACACTTAGCTTATTGCAACATTGCAAAAGTGACCATCTGGGGTGCTGAATTAAACCTTAAGTAATCTTTCGGACAGTGCAGATCAAGATAATACTGCACCTAAGTGCTGACAGCGTCAAGTTACCAAGATGAGTCTGAACATTTCAGCTTCAAAAAAGCTTTTCAAGAACATGTACCACTTCTTTCATAATGAAAACGTTACAAATAGGGGCTGATTTTTTTTTATCCGATCATACGCTGCTACTTTATAGACGAAGATAATCCAGTGTAAAGGCGGGGTCTAATCTTTTTTCTACACGTTCCTCCACTCAGTTTACCCGTTTTCAACGTTAATGAACCATTGGTAGTTCGCTGAGCGAACCTCAAAAGATTCCTAATTAACCCTTCTCCTGCTAAATAACTAAAATGAAATTTTCAAGTCGATAGGGAAGACCTGAATATTGCTATTTCAAAGTTATGTTTTGAGGAATAACATACCTGTATCGTACAGTGTAGATCAAAGATCAGACTGCACGTTCTGTGCAGCCTGATCTTGATCTACACTGTCTGCAAAAGGTCATGGAGTCGGGCTTAGCACCATAGGGGATAAGATAACTTTTAAGACGAGTTCATAACTTTCTCTACAATTGTTACTATTAGTAAATTACTATTAGTAAAAGTAGTGTTCGTGCAGTGAGCAAAGTCTCCTGTTTTGCAAGTACAACAGTTCGGTTAAATAATGGAGAAAAAGACCAATTAGCAAAAATATCAGATTGTTGACTGACACGTCTACATGCATGATAATTCTATCTACATTATATGTAACTTTATTCTGTCCATTCTCTCTCCCCATAAGCTGTAGTTTGTCGCTAGCTAGAAATCATGTGCGTTAACCCTTGGAGTGCCAATTAAACCAAATAGACATTTTATTTTAAATGTAGATATAAAACCCAAATAACTGCAAATTTCAACATGATTTTTTTAGCGATGTATAAACAAAGCGGTTAGTGTAGATCAATGATCAGACTGCACAAAACGTGCAGTCTGATCTTGATCTACACTGGCCGCAAAACAACTATAGTCCTTAAAGGCCCTTTAAGGGCTGATTCCCTAACGTGAGTTTATGACGGTTTAAATGTCCATCATCTAAATCTGGGGAAAAAAAATGAGACCTTTATAATTTATAAACATTAGTATTTTTCATGGTAAGTTCATTATGGCACCAATTCTTTAGACCCACGTGACGCCCATTGTCTAATAGCAGACGTAAGCTTACATTTCAATTACATGATTTCTAGCTTAATTATGTGCATGCTGTGTTTAACAAATTACGTATTTTTTCTGTTAGTTTTAATTGTTTGCATGCGTTAGATTTTCAGCGAAGAATTCAGGTTAAAGCGGGGACGCTGTAACGAAAGGTAAGTGGAACAGGACATTTCTTTACCCCTTTACCAAATAATCCAGTGTTTAAACGATCCCGAGAAAGAAGTCTTTGGAATACATTGTGGGAAAAGGACAAAATACTAGTAGCCAAATCTTTTCCCTTTCTTCTCAGGGTGTCTATCCTTTAAAAGAAAATTCCTATCATTCGAGTAAGATTAAAATTGTCGTCTGCAAATGCTTTTAATTTGGAGACGTCTGAAATTTTGTCGCCTAGCTAAGAATTAAATCGTTCTCTAATGATCTCAGATAACGAAAAGCGTTCAAAATTGCTTTTTTAAGAGGGTGGGGTAAGGTTATAAGATTGATATAATGGTTTTGAATGATTGTATGATATTTAATGCCGTTTTCAACATTAATTCGTTATATCGCGGCGACCAGTGCACCTATCCATGCTTTCCTGGAGTTTCTTCTTACCAGTACTCCGCACAATATTTTTTCCAAGCCACTGGCTGCTTTCCAAAATAATCATCGTCTAAACAATGGTCAGCGGTGAGAGAGGAATGAATCCTGTCGCACCGACTGTCATCAATCCTCGGAAAGAAGTTGGCCGAGCCAGGGATCGAACCCACGACCTCCTGTTCTCAAGTCCTTCACGCTATCGACTGAGCTACTGGGGCTCGGCTGATATAATGGCTTTCGTGATAAAGGGGAGAAATCAATTCCAGCAGAAATTTTCTTAACCCTTTCCGAAATAACAAAATTCAAAGCATTTGCAGAGAACAAAGGAGCCTAAATATGACACAAAAGTTGAAATTTCTTTGTAACTGTAGAAAACCTTTAGGGAAAAGAAGCAAATGCTGGTTACCAGCATTTACTCCTTTTTCCTCAATGTTTTCAAAAGCCTTTTCTGGTGCAGTTTATTCTAGGGACGTTTGTTAACCCTTTGCCAAACAATCACGAGTTTTAACGACCCTAACGCAGTAGGCTTTTAAAAACAAAGTGGGAAAAGAAGAAAATGGTGATTTATAACTAGCATTTCTCCTCTTCCCACTTTGTTTTCTTCCCTATCAAAAACAAATTCCATTACTTGAGCCAAATTTAAACTCTCGTCTTTAAATGCATGAATTTGGGCTAGTCCAAAATTTTGTCTTTTTGTAAGATTAAAGGAGTTAAGAGTATGCTATTTTAGCTAACCTGAACACAGTGCTAAAGGTGTGCTTTTGTGATTGTACTGGTGATTGTACGGTGTCTGGTGAAGTTGTCTGTCGTTCGAAAGTCAACAGTAACCATGTGTGCGCTCTTGGGCTACAATGTGTCTGTCTAATACTCATGAGCCATACTCTGTGAAAAGGGAGTTTAAGGTTTACGACCCCCTAATTCATCGGTAAATATCGGATAATATCGATGTTTTCGTAAGGCTATTCGACCAATCTCGGCAGCTTCCGTATTTAAATATGAGAGTTAGGGGCCGTCTACTCACTAACTCATCGGTAAATATCGTGTAAGATCGACGTTTTCATAAAAGCTTTTCGGCCAATCCCGGCAGCTTCCGTCTTTTAATATGAGAGTTAGGGGCCTTAGACCTTAATACATCTTCTTGATGCATTATAACAGCATGTCATCACACAGTTATGGATCCCTAAAACCCATTTGTCAGCTCGGCTGTTTTCGAATTTCCACTGAAATGCAGGCACGTGCAGCCGCGCGTTTACAACTGCATGCGGTGGTCTAGTTAACCGACTAAATCGAGGGTTATAGTGGCCCCTTGACATGCAGGAAATGTAAAGATAGGAAAAGATTTCGATCCATTCAGCCTGCGCAATCGGCGCAGGCTGACATGGGTCGAAACTTTTTGCGTATGCATTTTACCCCCTTTTCACAGAGTATTAGTGTCGTAAAACTTTTACAAAATGTTTGTTTTGACGGTATTTAGCATGTGTTGGAAAATGGGTCACGTTAGGTCAAAAGTAGGCTACTTGGACAAATCTTAGAAAAAAAAAAAGCGTATATACACTGTATACGCCACACTTTTCGTCCAACAGCTATAAAATTTGGTAAGAATTTTTGTGTCGATGATATCTCGGACAAGTTTGGAAACTGATCCCATCGAATAAAAAAAAAAAAAATGTAGGTCATTGATAGAAATCTTAGAAAAACTTTGTGTGCGCACAAGAGGCGACAATTTAGTCCTATGCTCCTGGAAGGTTGGTCAGAATGTTTGGCTTGATGACATTTCGCAGGACTATGACAGCAGAATGTCACGTGGGGTCAAAAGTAGATCACTTGGACAAATCGTAGAAAAATTATATTGTGTACTCTACAGGGCACATTATTAGTCCAATGCTCATGACAGTTTGTTAGAATGTTTTTCCTGATATTTGGTCTAACCGTTTCAAAAAGATCACAAAGACAAAGTTAAGATATAACTAATATTTTAAGATTTACCTTGTGTACACTTTTCAGTCCGATACTCATGTAATTTGACAGGATTGTTGTCTTGATGATATTTCGGGGGGTCATGAAAATAGGTCGCTTTGGTCGCAAAGTCGGTCAAATGGACAAATCCTTGAAATCCTTGAATCCTTGCAGTATTAACCTCAGCTATTTATCTTAAATATGTCAAATAAACCAAGGTTCGCATAGCATGATTAAAAGGAACTTCTTCAATAAAATATATGATGCGTAAGCATTCACTTATGATTCTCTGTATCAAAGTTCTACAGTAAATACACTAATTAGCATAATTCTTTCAAAGATTCACAGGTTCTGGTAGGCAATAAAAGAACATGGCACTATCGCGATATTGTATATTTGTATGGTTTTGAACGCCGTTTTCAACATTATGTCTGTTATATCACAGCGGCCAGTGTATCTATCTATGCTTTCCAGTAGTTTCGTAAACCAGTCATCAATACTGTAGCAACTGGCTGCTTTTCTGCATAATGATCGTCAAAACAAATACGAACAGAGAGAGAGAGAGAGAGAGAGAGAGAGGAATGAATCTTATGGCCATGACTTGCATCAAACCTCGGAAAGAGATTTTCCGGGCTGGGGATTGGAATCAGCAACCCCTGGTCTCAGGTCCTTTAAGTTACCAACTGAGGCTTCCGAAATCGGCATAATCCATTTCGGCATTGTTTTATTTGGTGAAAGTTTAATCGTTCAATACAGTAACCGTCAAATGAGTAAAAGTAGCAGCTGAAAAAGGATGAATTTGTTTTAAGACAGATTTTCAAGTGTTGATGTAAATGAAATAAATAAATGTTTTCACGGCCTCAGGGAGAGACTTTTGAACAAATCGTTTAAAAAGGAGAAAATGCTGGTTTCATTCCATAGTTCCCCTTCTCTATCCTATTTACGACGACACATATCATATAGCCACGTTTCATTTGTGGTCCTCAATGTTATTTATTAGGGAGAATCTAAACATTTCTTGTCTGAGTTCAAGGGAACTGACGACAGTAACTGAAGTTAAATTTTATAACCAAAACAGGACGTTGAATGAGTAATTTGGATCGCTCTTCGACGATTTTGGATGAGAGTCAAACTTCAAAATTAGATGTCAATATCGGAAATGTTCTGGAAGAGTACTAATTTGATTGTAGATCTTTTTAATTCTTTAGAATTCGTTTTAGAGAAGAGAACCAAAATCGATATAGTACGACTGTCTGAACTTATAGGAGTTGTAAAGCTATTTAGTCAAGGATTAAAAGATGATGCTGATGATAATAATGATAATGAGGATGATGTTGATGATGATGTCTATGTGATAATAATGATTGTGTTGATGGTGATGACGAATTTGATTGTAGAGAGGGATTTATTTGTGAGTTGTTTTAACGCCTTTCTCAACCTTATCTCAACTATAATGCGGCGGCTAGAACACATAGCCAAGCTTTCTTGGCGTTTCCTTTACCAGTACTTTGCACAATATTCCGAGGCAACGGCCGCTTTCCGACATAAAACTCGTAGAAACAATTATGGACAATGAAAAAAAAAGAATGAAACCTGTCATAGTGCAGTAAATATCATCAAACCTCGGAGGGAGAGAGAGAGAGAAAGAAAGAGAGAGATCCCGTGCTTTGGAATCCTGGACACGTTGCTGTCTTTTTAAACACTTACGTGTATAGAATATCAATGATAAAAGTTTATTTTTATGATCAGATCTTAGAGACAGACACACGAAAATGAGAGTTATGATCACGATCTGTGGAGCTTTTTAAACATTGCTTTGATGATGATGATGATGATGATGATAAGGCTGATATTTGCGGTGGTGGTTAAGTTGGTAGTGATGATGATGACGGTGTGATGATTGTGGATTTCTTAATGGAGATAGATTTATTTGTGTGCTTGGAGTTTTAAGGCCGACTTCCAAGTTATTTCAGTAATATCGCGGCAGTCACTGCACCAACCCATACCTTATTGAAGTATTTATTACCAGTACTTTTCACATGATCTTTCCCAAACCACTGGCTGTTTTCCCACGTAAATAGCTTGAAACATGAATGAACAATTAGAAAAGGATGAATTCTGTCGCAATGAACGTAAACAATCCTAAAAAAGATATTAGAACAGCTTGGGAATCGAACCATTCACTCGTGGGTTTCAAATCCGCAATGTTGTTACAGGGCTTAGCTAAGCGATCTGACGTAAGAAGAAAGAAACACAGAGAGAGAGAGAGAGAGAGAGAGAGAGAGAGAGAGAGAGAATTTGAATTTGACATGTTTTCTTCATTCCGGAAAAGAAATTGTGATTTTTGAAAAGATAAATGATGGAAGAGGAAAATGAAAAAAAAGAATGAATCCTGTCGCAGTGCAGTAACTATCATCAAACCGGGGGGGGGGGGGGGAAGAGAGAGAGAGAGATCCTGTCGCAATGAATATAATCTATATTTGGAAAGAAATTTGCCGAGCTAGGAATTGGAATCAGCAATACCCTGGTCTCAAGTCCCATAGATTACCCACTGAGCTACCGATCTCGGCATTGTTTTATTTAGTGAAGGTTTAATAAACGTCATAAAGATTCTTTCAGCACGACCTTACAGAGGAAGACTTTTAAAAACATTGTTTGAATCAGGAAACAATGCTGGTTTCATGCCGCGTTTGCCCCATTACTTCAAAAGACAAATCTGATCATTTGGACCACGTTTAATTTATCGCCCTAAATGAAATTATAAGGGAGAATCTAGTTGTCTCTTGCCTTAGTTCAAATGGGTTGACGATGTTCGAAGGAATTTAAGTTTATAGCAGATACATAGAGAGTTGAAAGTGTATTATTTCAGTCATATCAGTTACATGTATATCAGGGCGTCATGTGCACCTACCCATGCTGTGTTGGTATTTCATTTACAAGTACCTTGCACATTATTCCAAACCAGTGGCTTCTTTCCTACGTAACTGTTGTAGGGAAAAATATATGAGCGATGAGAAATTAATGAATCTTGTCGCAATGACCGTCATCAAACCTGGCATAAGAATTGCAACAGCTGGGGAATCGAACCTAAAAACTCCTAGTTTCAGGCCTCGTACATCATCAACTGAGCAACCAAGCTGAGAATTATGCTGCTGAAGTTTTCTTTTGCAACTGATCAGTTCTTAAACGGAGCCATGTTAACGAAAATGAAAGTTATGAGCCCGATCTGACGACTTCAACATAATTTGAGTTATAACGCACGCACCTACCTATGCGTTATTGGAGTTACTTTTACCGGTATTTTGCTTTTAACCTTTCCCAAACCACTGTTTGCTTTCAAATGTAGATCATTTGAAACATTGTTCAATGATGAGAGAAGAATGAATCCTGTCGCTTTGAACTTAATTCTGAAAAAGGAAATTAGATTAGCCGGCGAATCGAACTACAGAACCTTGGGTTTAAAGTCTAGAACTTTATTTTGCCACTGCCTTTAGTGATGTTGGGAGAGAGAGGGAGAGAGAGAGTGTGTGTGTATTTGATTTTGAAATGTTTACTGTATTCCTGGAGGGTTGTTATGTGCGAGGAGAAATTGTAACATTTTGTAAAGAAAAATGATGTCCAGTTGTGTTGTGAATTAAAGGAAGGAAAAAAAAAAAAAAAAAAACTGCTGCAAGCGACGAGAAATTAATCTTGTCGGAATGACTGTTATCAAACCTCGGATAAAAATTGCAACAGCTGGGGAATCGAACCTGTGAACCCCAAGTTTCAGGCCTTTTACGTCATCAACTGAGCAACTAAGCTGAGAATTATGCTGATGAAGTTTTCTTTTGTAATTGATCAGATCTTAAAGGAAGCCATGTTAACGAAAAATGAAAGTTATGAGCCCGATCAGACGATTTCAACATAATTTGAGTTATATCGCACGCACCTATTTATGCGTTATTGGAGTTTCTTTTACCGGTACTTTGCTTTTAACCTTTCCCAAACCATTGTTTGCTTTCAAACGTAGATCATTTGAAACATTGGTCAACGATAAGAGAAGAATGAATTCTGTCGCAATGAACTTATACAATCCTGAAAAAGAAAATTTGATTTGCCGGGAAATCGAACTATAGAACCTTGGGTTTTACGTCTGGAACATTACTTTGCCGCTGCTTTTAGTGATGTTGGCAGAGAGAGGGAGAGAGAGAGAGAGAGTATTTGAATTTGAAATCTTTACTTTATTTCTGGAAGGTTGTTATGTGCGAGAAGAAATTGTAACATTTTGTAAAGAAAAATGATGTACACTTGTGTTGTGAATTGAAGGAAAAAAGACCTATTTGGAAGGAGGCAATTTGATTTTGTAAAGAAGTGGTGAAAAGCAAAGAAGTATGTTGCTGAAGTCTACTTTTGAAGTTGATCGATTCTTAGAGGGGACATTGATAAGGTAAACGAACAATATGTTTATGAGTCATGTTTGCAAGACCTTGGAGAGAAAGATCTTGCTATAATGGGAGAAAATACTGGTATCATATCCCCAAGCCTGTCCCCATATTATGAAAAGCACTGGAAATGATAAGTGTATATTTGATTGTTGTTTACTGATTTTTTGGAAAGAATCAAAACTTAAAAATGGGAATAAAATGGAAATACTGTGGACAAGCTGGAAATCGAGTAAAGAAATGGAACTAATTTGAATGTAGAACAAAGATGTTTTCCTGATTTCTTATAACAGTGTTGAAAAGTGAACTGAAATAGTATTGAGGAAAACTGTTTAAGTTTACAGCAGTTGTGAAGCTAGTGAATAATGGTTTGGATGATGATGATGATTAAGTTGGTAGTGCTGGATGTTGTAGCGGAGCCAGATTTCTTTGTTAGCGTGTTTTTTTAGCGTTGTTTTAACTTGATTTCAGGTAAATGGCGCGGCCAGTGCTCTTGTAACTGTCTATCCAAACCACTGGCTGCTTTTCAAAATAACTTTAGTCGATAGAATGATCGGCATTAAGCATAGAATAAATCCTGCAACAATGAATATAATCGAACCTCGGATAGAAATTGGTACAGCTTGGAGACCGAACCTGCGACTGTATAGGTTTTAAGCCATGTACTTTACCGACCAAGCAACTTTGCAAGACGATCTGAGAGAGAGAGAGAGAGAGAGAGAGAGAGAGAGAGTGAGAGAGAAAATGAATGAATTTGATTTTGACATGTTTACTTTTTTCCTGAAAGGTTGTTATATTCGAGAAGAAATTGTAACATTTTGTGAAGAAAAATGATGTACAGTTGGGGATTGAAGGAAAATAAAATATAAGATTTTGGAAGGGGGATAACTTTTTACCGGTACTTCGCACAGTAGTGTTCTCATTGGCACTGGCAGCTTTCCTCACACAACCTCGTCGAAAGAATTATGAGCGCTGAGAGAAGAATAAACCCTGTCGCAATAACTGTCATCAATTCCATAGAGCATATTCTCAGTCTAAGAGATTGTATCCTCAGTCCGCAGGTTTTACTTTCACATCGGGAGATATATTTTCAGTCCGTGTTTATTTATTTCTGAAGAGTTTTCATGTGCGAGAAGAGATTGTAACTTTTTGTAAAGAACAATGATGGAAAAAGCAAAATATGTGAACACTGAAGATTTTAGTGGTCGTATGTTTAGAAATGTGCAGAAGTTAATTTTAAGGGGTTCGATATTTTCTGGACAGTTTTGGATTCAATAAAAAAAGTTATAGGCTATTTGGAAGGAGATCAGTACTTTCTTTTACCAGTACTTCGCACAATATTGTTCCCGTTGGCACTTACTGCTTTCTGTTTCTGACTTCGTTGGAAGGATTATCAGCGCTGAGATATGAAGAAACCCTGTCGCAATAACTGTCATCATTTCCATTAAACATATTCTAAGTCTTGGAGATTTTATCCTCAGGCCGCAGGTTGTACTTTCACATCGGGAGAAATACATTTAGTGTGTAATACTGGCCCATCAGTCCTTACCATCGTCTTTAGTCTCATTCAACCGAATCTCAGTATGTACCCTCAATTCGTGAGATGAACCCTTAACCCATGAGAGAAGTCAACAAACGCTTGAGAATCAACCAGTTTCTTATTTCTCTACTTCATTAGGCTGTACTCTTAGTCAATGAGATAAACATTACCTCTGGAAATTATTCGATATGATCAACCACTTTTTGGTCCTTTGTATGTGCCTTTCTGTAAGATGTATCGTCGGTCTGTCAAATGTAAATGAAGATCCAGACACTTGTTTTTACTTTGAATTAAACCAAATGCCGTGCGTTAGCCCCTTCAGTCTGTTTGATTTACCTTTAGTCCAAGAGATGTACCTTCAGTTGGAGAAGTATTTCTTCTTTTTGTCTGATTGAGTCTTACACCTTTAGCGGAGAGCTCTATATCGCTTGAAATTGCTTTTAAATAGGTCCTAAAGCTGTATTTCCACCTTCCTATGACTGAACAGTCGGCGATTTAATACCCACAGCGCCTAAAACCAACCCTCAGTCTGTTACAAGCATATCGATTGAGCCCTTGAGATTGTATCCTCAGTTTGTGGAATGTTTTCCCAGTCTATTTCATGTCCTCTTAGACGACTTTGAAATCGTAGCTATAGTCAGTTGAATGTACCCCCAGGCCCTGAACCATTGGCCTCACTCAAATGGTACCATTTGCACAGCTTGCCTTTACACACTTTTCCCGATATGTACCCTAAATCTGTTAGGTGTAAGTTTAGAGAGTTTCCTAATTATAACTTTTCTTCCAGTCTTATAACATTAGTCAAAGCGTTGAACCCAAAGTTAGCAATGAAAACCCTTAGTCTATGAGATGCACCTCAGTCACTCGGATACACCATAAGGCCCTAAAGCTGTATTCTATCTTAAATTTACCCGTTTTCAATTAGACTGTATCCCTTGCCCACTTGATGTACCCACAGTTCGAAGATGTGTCCTCTGTCCATTGGTTACTACAACAGCCCGTTTTATGTTCTTACAGGAATTGAGATGGTAGCCTTGGTGAGTGAGATGTGTATCATTAAGCTATAAACCTGTGTCCTTTCAGAGATTTTATTCCCAACCTGTTAGCCTGCACCGCCAGTCGGTAAGATGTTCTTTTGGTTCCTTCTACTTTGTCTCAGACGGTGAAATACATTCTCAGTTCGATGTTCCCTCAAACCTTGAAACAATGTCCCTTCTATTATTTCAAGCCAATGCCGTATGCCTGTATCTATGGTAGGTTATATATTCTCTCAGTTCGACAGATATACCCTCAGTATTTACAACTATGCCCTTACTCGTATTTTAGCTCCAGTCGATTAGCTTGTTCTAACTGCTTCCTTTATATTTCAACCTAACTTAATTGAATGTACCTTCAGATGACGAACCTATGCCTGCACTCTTATTTCACCGATAACTCTTTGGCTTCTACTTCTTCTTCATGACTTCAACCCTCAATCTAAACGGTCTGAAATAATGTATTCACCCTCATTTCACTGTCATCTCGCTCTCTTTCTCTCTCTTTTTCATTTCGGTCTCTCTCTCAGTCTCTCTCTCTCTCGTTTCGCTATTTCTGTCTCTCTTCACCTCTCTCTCTCTCTCTCTCTCTCAATCTCTGTCTGTCTATCTCTTTCTTTTTCTCTCTCTCTGTCTCTGTCTCGTTTCGCTATTTCTGTCTCTCTTCACCTCTCTCAATCTCTGTCTGTCTATCTCTTTCTTTTTCTCTCTTTCTCTTTGTCTCTCTCTCTCTCTCTCACTCTCTATCTTCTCTTTTCAAAACTCTTTGTCTTACTCTCAGCTCCTCATTCTTATCTTTCCATCTACACTGATTTCCACTTTCAGTCTCTCTCTGTCGCTCTCTATCTCTCTCATTCTCTCTCTCTCTCTTTCTCGCTTTCTTTCTTTCCCTCGCTCTCTATTTCTCTCTCCATCCATTCCCATTTCTCTCACTCCTCTTCGTATATATCTCTCCTTTTTCTATCTACATCTCACTGCCTCCTTTCACACAGTCTCTCTATCTCTCTTTCTCTCTGTCTCTTTCGCTATTCCACCATCTTCTGTCTCATTGTCTATCGTTCATTATTCTCTCACGTTCTCTCTGTCTATTTGTCTCCCTTTATTTCTTTGTCCTTCAACCTTCTCTCTCTGTCTCTATCCATCTATCCATCACTTGCCTTCTGTCCCTCAAATTCTCTTTCTGTCTATCTATCTATCTATCTATCTATCTATCTACCTATCTCCATCCATACATCAATCCATCCATCCATCCATCCATCCATCTCTTTTTGCTGACTTTATATTGCTGCTGTGGTCTCCTTGTTCTGTTTCTCACGTTTATAGGACTGTATTTTTGGACTATGATGTTTATCCTTTTCTTCCAAAAAATGTACTTCCTACAATAAATTTAGCTTCCTTTTCTTCATATTTTCCTCAGTCTGTATAATTGATCGTTTTTCAGTTGATATGATGCTGCCTCAGTCCGTAATTTTGAGTAATCTGCTTTGAAATACATGTAGATGAAGAACTATGTAGAATTCTGCATTGGATCTTTTAGAATGAAATGTTAATGGTGTAACTGGCACAATTGAGACATCCTGGCAAGATCTTACAAAATTATGTAATCACCCTGTACATTTCTACATACGACCACTTTGAATATCGTATCAGCCTCAGCTATTTACCGTAAGAATGCCGAAAAAGCCAAGGTTCCTATTTTATGATCAAAAGCAACTTGTTTATTGAAAATAATTCATAAACATTCACGTAAGATTCTTGACTCATTAATTGATTGAAGAGTGATAAACGCCGTTTGCAACATTATTTCAGTTTATATTGCGGCGACCAGTGCATCTATCTATTCTTTCCTGTAATTTCTTTTACCAGTATTACGCACAATATTCTTTCCAAGCCACTGGCTGCTTTCCCACATAACAGTCGTCGAAACAATGGTCAACGTTGAGAGAGGAATGAATCCTATCGCAATGACTATAAGCAATCCTCGGAAAAAATTGACCGAGCCGGGAAACCAACCAACGACGCCCTGTTCTCAAGTCCTTTATGGTTTCTTTATCCAGTGCTCCACGCAATATTATATCCACTGGCTGCTTTCTCACATACTCCACGTCATAAACATTAAAACATTATTCAGCAGAGAGAGAGAGAGAGAGAGAGAGAGAGAGATCCTGTCGCAATGAATATAATCAGTACTTGGAAAGAAATTTGCCGAGCTAGGAATTGGAACCAGCAATACCCTGGTCTCAAGTCCCATAGATTACCGACTGAGCTACCGATCTCGGCATTGTTTTATTTAGTGAAGGTTTAATAAACGTCATAAAGTTTCTTTCAGCACGACCTTAGAGAGGAAGACTTTTGAAAACATTGTTTGAATCAGGAAACAATGCTGGTTTCATGCCGCGTTTGCCCCACTACTTCAAAAGACAAATCTGATCATTTGGACCACGTTTAATTTATCGCCCTAAATGAAATTATAAGGGAGAATCTAGTTGTCTCTTGCCTTAGTTCAAATGGATTGATGTTCGAAGGAATTTAAGTTTATAGCAGATACATAGAGAGTTGAAAGTGTATTATTTCAGTCATATCAGTTACATGTATATCAGGGCGTCATGTGCACCTACCCATGCTGTGTTGGTATTTCATTTACCAGTACCTTGCACATTATTCCAAACCAATGGCTGCTTTCCTACATAACTGTTGTCGGGAAAAATATGTGAGCGATTAGAAGTTAATGAATCTTGTCGCAATGACTGTCATCAAACCTCGCATAAAAATTGCAACAGCTGGGGAATCGAACCTGAAAACTCCTAGTTTCAGGCCTCGTACATCATCAACTGAGCAACCAAGCTGAGAATTATGCTGATGAAGTTTTCTTTTGTAATTGATCAGATCTAACACGGAGCCATGTTAACGAAAATGAAAGTTATGAGCCCGATCTGACGACTTCAACAGAATTTGTTATAACGCACGCACCTACTTATGCGTTATTGGAGTTTCTTTTACCGGTATTTTGCTTTTAACTTTCCCCAAACCAGTTTGCTTTCAAACATAGATCATTTGACACATTGTTCAATGATGAGAGAAGAATGAATCCTGTAGCTTTGAACTTAATCCTGAAAAAGGAAATTAGATTAGCCGGCGAATCGAACTATAGTACCTTGGGTTTAAAGTCTGGAACATTACTTTGCCGCTGCCTTTAGTGATGTTGAGAGAGAGAGAGAGAGAGAGAGACAGAGAGAGAGAGAGAGAGAGTATTTGATTATGAAATGTTTACTTTATTTCTAGAGGGTTGTTATGTGCGAGAAGAAATTGTAACATTTTGTAAAGAAAAATGATGTACAGTTATGTTGTGAATTTAAGGGGGGAAAATATGAGCGATGAAAAATTAATGAATCTTGTCGCAATGACTGTCATCAAACCTCGCATAAAAATTGCAACAGCTGGGGAATCGAACCCGAAAACTCCTAGTTTAAGGTCTCGTACGTCGTGAACTGAGCAACTAAGGTTAGAATTATGCTGATGAAGTTTTCCTTTGCAATTGATCAGATCTTAAACGGAGCCATGTTAACGAAAATGAAAGTTATGAGCCCGATCTGACGACTTCAACATAATTTGAGTTATAACGCACGCACCTACTTATGCGTTATTGGAGTTACTTTTACCGGTATTTTGCTTTTAACCTTTCCCAAACCACTGTTTGCTTTCATACGTAGATCATTTGAAACATTGTTCAATGATGAGAGAAGAATGAATCCTGTCGCTTTGAACTTAATCCTGAAAAATGAAATAAGATTAGCCAGCGAATCTAACTACAGAACGTTGGGTTTAAAGTCTGGAACTTTACTTTTCCACTGCCTTTAGTGATGTTGGGAGAGAGAGAGAGAGAGTGTGTGTGTGTATTTGACTTTGAAATGTTTACTGTATTCCTGGAGGGTTGTTATGTGCGAGAAGAAATTGTAACATTTTGTAAAGAAAAATGATGTCCAGTTGTGTTGTGAATTGAAGGAAGGAAAGAAACTGCGAGCGACGAGAAATTAATTAATCTTGTGGCAATGACTGTCATCAAACCTGGGATAAAAATTGCAACAGCTGGGGAATCGAACCTGTGAACCCCAAGTTTCAGGCCTTTTACGTCATCAACTGAGCAACTAAGCTGAGAATTATGCTGATTAAGTTTTCTTTTGTAATTGATCAGATCTTAAAGGAAGCCATGTTAACGAAAAATGAAAGTTATGAGCCCGATCAGACGATTTCAACATAATTTGAGTTATATCGCACGCACCTATTTATGCGTTATTGGAGTTTCTTTTACCGGTACTTTGCTTTTAACCTTTCCCAAACCATTGTTTGCTTTCAAACGTAGATTATTTGAAACATTGGTCAACGATAAGAGAAGAATGAATCCTGTCGCAATGAACTTATACAATCCTGAAAAAGAAAATTTGATTTGCCGGGAAATCGAACTATAGAACCTTGGGTTTTACGTCTGGAACATTACTTTGCCGCTGCTTTTAGTGATGCTGGCAGAGAGAGGGAGGGAGAGAGAGAGAGACAGAGAGAGAGAGAGCGAGGGAGTATTTGAATTTGAAATCTTTACTTTATTCCTGGAAGGTTGTTATGTGCGAGAAGAAATTGTAACATTTTGTAAAGAAAAATGATGTACACTTGTGTTGTGAATTGAAGGAAAAAAGACCTATTTGGAAGGAGGCAATTTGATTTTGTAAAGAAGTGGTGAAAAGCAAAGAAGTATGTTGCTGAAGTCTACTTTTGAAGTTGATCGATTCTTAGAAAGGACATTGATAAGGTAAACGAACAATATGTTTATGAGTCATGTTTGCAAGACCTTGGAGAGAAAGATCTTGCTATAATGGGAGAAAATACTGGTATCATATCCCCAAGCCTTTCCCCATGTTATGAAAAGCACTGGAAATGATAAGTGTATATTTGATTGTATTGTTGTTTACTGATTTTTTGGAAAGAATCAAAACTTAAAGATGGGAAAAAAATGGAAATACTGTGGACAAGCTGGAAATCGAGTAAAGAAATGGAACTGATTTGAATGTAGAACAAAGATGTTGGTTGGTTGGTTGTATTGGGGTTTAACGCCAATTTAACAGCTAAGGTCATATCATGGCGGTCGGTGACGCACATGTGTTTCCTGGTTTTCTCACACCAGTACTAACACAACTTTCTTTCCAAAGCCACCGACTACTTTTCTCACATGCTTCAGCAGAGGTAAGAGGCGAAAATACGCCGGAAAGAAAGTTCGCCTCAACCGGGTATCGAACTCACAACCACCAAGTCATGAGTCCGACACACTCACCACTGAGCCACCCGGGCGGGGTAGAACAAAGATGTTTTCCTGATTTCTTATAACAGTGTTGAAAAGTGAACTAAAATAGTATTGAGGAAAACTGTTTAAGTTTACAGCAGTTGTGAAGCTAGTGAATAATGGTTTGGATGATGATGATGATTAAGTTGGTAGTGCTGGATGTTGTAGCGGAGCCAGATTTCTTTGTTAGCGTGTTTTTTTAGCGTTGTTTTAACTTGATTTCAGGTAAATGGCGCGGCCAGTGCATTGTAACTGTCTATCCAAACCACTGGCTGCTTTTCAAAATAACTTCAGTCGATAGAATGATCGGCATTAAGCATAGAATAAATCCTGCAACAATGAATATAATCGAACCTCGGACAGAAATTGGTACAGCTTGGAGACCGAACCTGCGACTGTATAGGTTTTAAGCCATGTACTTTACCGACCAAGCAACTTTGCAAGACTATCTGAGGGAGAGAGAGAGAGAGAGAGAGAGAAAATGAATGAATTTGATTTTGGCATATTTACTTTTTTCCTGAAAGGTTGTTATGTTCGAGAAGAAATTGTAACATTTTGTGAAGAAAAATGATGTACAGTTGTGGATTGAAGGAAAATAAAATATAAGATTTTGGAAGGGGGATAACTTTTTACCGGTACTTCGCACAGTATTGTTCTCATTGACACTGGCAGCTTTCCTCACACAACCTCGTCGAAAGAATTATGAGCGGTGAGAGAAGAATAAACCCTGTCGCAATAACTGTCATCAATTCCATAGAGCATATTCTCAGTCTAAGAGATTGTATCCTCAGTCCGCAGGTTTTACTTTCACATCGGGAGATATATTTTCAGTCCGTGTTTATTTATTTCTGAAGAGTTTTCATGTGCGAGAAGAGATTGTAACTTTTTGTAAAGAACAATGATGGAAAAAGCAAAATATGTGAACACTGAAGATTTTAATGGCCGTATGTTTAGAAATGTGCAGAAGTTAATTTTAAGGGGTTCGATATTTTCTGGACAGTTTTGGATTCAATAAAAAAAGTCATAGGCTATTTGGAAGGAGATCAGTACTTTCTTTTACCAGTACTTCGCACAATATTGTTCCCGTTGGCACTTACTGCTTTCTGTTTCTGACGTCGTTGGAAGGATTATCAGCGCTGAGATAAGAAGAAACCCTGTCGCAATAACTGTCATCATTTCCATTAAACATATTCTAAGTCTTGGAGATTTTATCCTCAGTCCGCAGGTTGTACTTTCACATCGGGAGAAATACATTTAGTGCGTAATACTGGCCCATTAGTCCTTACCATCGTCTTTAGTCTCATTCAAGCAAATCTCAGTATGTACCCTCAATTCGTGAGATGAACCCTTAACCCATGAGAGGAGTCAACAAACGCTTGAGAATCAACCAGTTTCTTATTTCTCTACTTCATTAGGCTGTACTCTTTGTCAATGAGATAAACCTTACCTCTGGAAATTATTCGATATGATCAACCACTTTTTGGTCCTTTGTATGTGCCTTACTGTAAGATGTATCGTCGGTCTATCAAATGTAAATGAAGATCCAGACACTTGTTTTTACTTTGAATCAAACCAAATGCCGTGCGTTAGCCCCTTCAGTCTGTTTGATTTACCTTTAGTCCAAGAGATGTACCTTCAGTTGGAGAAATATTTCTTCTTTTTGTTTGATTGAGTCTTACACCTTTAGCGGCGAGCTCTATATCGCTTGAAATTGCTTTTAAATATGTCCTAAAGCTGTATTTCTACCTTCCTGTGACTGCACAGTCGGCGATTTAATACCTACAGCGCCTGAAGCCAACCCTCAGTCTGTTACAAGCATATCGATTGAGCCCTTGAGATTGTATTCTCAGTTCGTGGAATGTTTCCCCAGTCTATTTCATGTCCTCTTAGACGACTTTGAAATCGTACCTATAGTCAGTTGAATGTACCCCCAGGCCCTGAACCATTGGCCTCAACTCAAATGGTACCATTTGCACAGCTTGCCTTTACACACTTTTCCTGATATGTACCCTAAATCTGTTAGGTGTAAGTTTAGAGAGTTTCCTAATTATAACTTTTCTTCCAGTCTTATAACATTAGTCAAAGCGTTGAACCCAAAGTTAGCAATGAAAACCCTTAGTCTATGAGATGCACCTCAGTCACTCGGATACAACATAAGGTCCTAAAGCTGTATTCTATCTTAAATTTACCCGTTTTCAATTAGACTGTATCCCTTGCCCACTTGATGTACCCACAGTTCGAAGATGTGTCCTCTGTCCATTGGTTACTGCAACAGCCCGTTTTATGTTCTTACAGGAATTGAGATGGTAGCCTTGGTGAGTGAGATGTATATCATTAAGCTATAAACCTGTGTCCTTTCAGAGATTTTATTCCCAACCTGTTAGCCTGCACCGCCAGTCGGTAAGATGTTCTTTTGGTTCCTTCTACTTTGTCTCAGACGGTGAAATACATTCTGAGTTCGATGTTCCCTCAAACCTTGAAACAATGTCCCTTCTATTATTTCAAGCCAATGCCGTATGCCTGTATCTATGGTAGGTTATATATTCTCTCAGTTCGACAGATATACCCTCAGTATTTACAACTATGCCCTTACTCGTATTTTAGCTCCAGTCGATTAGCTTGTTCTAACTGCTTCCTTTATATTTCAACCTAACTTAATTGAATGTACCTTCAGATGACGAACCTATGCCTGCACTCTTATTTCACCGATAACTCTTTGGCTTCTACTTCTTCTTCATGACTTCAACCCTCAATCTAAACGGTCTGAAATAATGTATTCACCCTCATTTCACTGTCATCTCGCTCTCTTTCTCTCTCTTTTTCATTTCGGTCTCTCTCTCAGTCTCTCTCTCTCTCGTTTCGCTATTTCTGTCTCTCTTCACCTCTCTCTCTCTCTCTCTCTCTCTCAATCTCTGTCTGTCTATCTCTTTCTTTTTCTCTCTCTCTGTCTCTGTCTCGTTTCGCTATTTCTGTCTCTCTTCACCTCTCTCAATCTCTGTCTGTCTATCTCTTTCTTTTTCTCTCTTTCTCTTTGTCTCTCTCTCTCTCACTCTCTATCTTCTCTTTTCAGAACTCTTTGTCTTACTCTCAGCTCCTCATTCTTATCTTTCCATCTACACTGATTTCCACTTTCAGTCTCTCTCTGTCGCTCTCTATCTCTCTCATTCTCTCTCTCTCTCTCTCTCTCTTTCTCGCTTTCTTTCTTTCCCTCGCTCTCTATTTCTCTCTCCATCCATTCCCATTTCTCTCACTCCTCTTCGTATATATCTCTCCTTTTTCTATCTACATCTCACTGCCTCCTTTCACACAGTCTCTCTATCTCTCTTTCTCTCTGTCTCTTTCGCTATTCCACCATCTTCTGTCTCATTGTCTATCGTTCATTATTCTCTCACGTTCTCTCTGTCTATTTGTCTCCCTTTATTTCTTTGTCCTTCAACCTTCTCTCTGTCTCTATCCATCTATGGATCTCTTTTGCCTTCTGTCCCTCAAAGTCTCTTTTTATCTATCTATCTATCTATCTATCTATCTATCTATCTACCTATCTACATCCATACATCAATCCATCCATCCATCCATCCATCCATCCATCTCTTTTTGCTGACTTTATATTGCAGCTGTGCTCTCCTTGTTCTGTTTCTCACGTTTAAAGGACTGTATTCTTGGACTATGATGTTTATCCTTTTCTTCCAAAAAATGTACTTCCTACAATAAATTTAGCTTCCTTTTCTTCATATCTTCCTCAGTCTGTATAATTGATCGTTTTTCAGTTGATATGATGCTGCCTCAGTCCGTAATTTTGAGTAATCTGCTTTGAAATACATGTAGATGAAGAACTATGTAGAATTCTGCATTGGATCTTTTAGAATGAAATGTTAATGGTGTAACTGGCACAATTGAGACATCCTGGCAAGATCTTACAAAATTATGTAATCACCCTGTACATTTCTACATACGACCACTTTGAATATCGTATCAGCCTCAGCTATTTACCGTAAGAATGCCGAAAAAGCCAAGGTTCCTATTTTATGATCAAAAGCAACTTGTTTATTGAAAATAATTCATAAACATTCACGTAAGATTCTTGACTCATTGATTGATTGAAGAATGATAAACGCCGTTTGCAACATTATTTCAGTTTATATTGCGGCGGCCAGTGCACCTATCTATTCTTTCCTGTAATTTCTTTTACCAGTATTACGCACAATATTCTTTCCAAGCCACTGGCTGCTTTCCCACATAACAGTCGTCGAAACAATGGTCAACGTTGAGAGAGGAATGAATCCTATCGCAATGACTATAAGCAATCCTCGGAAAAAATTGACCGAGCCGGGAAACCAACCAACGACGCCCTATTCTCAAGTCCTTTATGGTTTCTTTATCCAGTGCTCCACGCAATATTATATCCACTGGCTGCTTTCTCACATACTCCACGTCATAAACATTAAAACATTATTCAGCAGAGAGAGAGAGAGAGAGAGAGAGAGAGAGAGAGAGAGAAATCCTGTCGCAATGAATATAATCAGTACTTGGAAAGAAATTTGCCGAGCTAGGAATTGGAACCAGCAATACCCTGGTCTGAAATCCCATAGATTACCGACTGAGCTACCGATCTCGACATTGTTTTATTTAGTGAAGGTTTAATAAACGTCATAAAGTTTCTTTCACCACGACCTTAGAGAGGAAGACTTGAAAACATTGTTTGAATCAGGAAACAATGCTGGTTTCATGCCGCGTTTGCCCCACTACTTCAAAAGACAAATCTGATCATTTGGGCCACGTTTAATTTATCGCCCTAAATGAAATTATAAGGGAGAATCTAGTTGTCTCTTGCCTTAGTTCAAATGGGTTGACGATGTTCGAAGGAATTTAAGTTTATAGCAGATACATAGAGAGTTGAAAGTGTATTATTTCAGTCATATCAGTTACATGTATATCAGGGCGTCATGTGCACCTACCCATGCTGTGTTGGTATTTCATTTACCAGTACCTTGCACATTATTCCAAACCAATGGCTGCTTTCCTACATAACTGTTGTCGGGAAAAATATGTGAGCGATTAGAAGTTAATGAATCTTGTCGCAATGACTGTCATCAAACCTCGCATAAAAATTGCAACAGCTGGGGAATCGAACCTGAAAACTCCTAGTTTCAGGCCTCGTACATCATCAACTGAGCAACCAAGCTGAGAATTATGCTGATGAAGTTTTCTTTTGTAATTGATCAGATCTAACACGGAGCCATGTTAACGAAAATGAAAGTTATGAGCCCGATCTGACGACTTCAACAGAATTTGTTATAACGCACGCACCTACTTATGCGTTATTGGAGTTTCTTTTACCGGTATTTTGCTTTTAACTTTCCCCAAACCAGTTTGCTTTCAAACATAGATCATTTGATACATTGTTCAATGATGAGAGAAGAATGAATCCTGTAGCTTTGAACTTAATTCTGAAAAAGGAAATTAGATTAGCCGGCGAATCGAACTACAGTACCTTGGGTTTAAAGTGTGGAACATTACTTTGCCGCTGCCTTTAGTGATGTTGAGAGAGAGAGAGAGAGAGAGAGAGAGAGAGAGTATTTGATTTTGAAATGTTTACTTTATTTCTAGAGGGTTGTTATGTGCGAGAAGAAATTGTAACATTTTGTAAAGAAAAATGATGTACAGTTATGTTGTGAATTTAAGGGGGGAAAATATGAGCGATGAAAAATTAATGAATCTTGTCGCAATGACTGTCATCAAACCTCGCATAAAAATTGCAACAGCTGGGGAATCGAACCCGAAAACTCCTAGTTTAAGGTCTCGTACGTCGTGAACTGAGCAACTAAGGTGAGAATTATGCTGATGAAGTTTTACTTTGCATTTGATCAGATCTAAAACGGAGCCATGTTAACGAAAATAAAGTTATGAGCCCGATCTGACGACTTCAACATAATTTGATTTATAACGCACGCACCTACTTATGCGTTATTGGAGTTACTTTTACCGGTATTTTGCTTTTAACCTTTCCCAAACCACTGTTTGCTTTCATACGTAGATCATTTGAAACATTGTTCAATGATGAGAGAAGAATGAATCCTGTCGCTTTGAACTTAATCCTGAAAAATGAAATAAGATTAGCCAGCGAATCTAAATACAGAACGTTGGGTTTAAAGTCTGGAACTTTACTTTTCAACTGCCTTTAGTGATGTTGGGAGAGAGAGAGAGAGAGAGTGTGTGTGTGTGTGTGTTTGACTTTGAAATGTTTACTGTATTCCTGGAGAGTTGTTATGTGCGAGAAGAAATTGTAACATTTTGTAAAGAAAAATGATATCCAGTTGTGTTGTGAATTGAAGGAAGGAAAGAAACTGCGAGCGACGAGAAATTAATGAATCTTGTCGCAATGACTGTCATCAAACCTGGGATAAAAATTGCAACAGCTGGGGAATCGAACCTGTGAACGCCAAGTTTCAGGCCTTTTACGTCATCAACTGAGCAACTAAGCTGAGAATTATGCTGATGAAGTTTTCTTTTGTAATTGATCAGATCTTAAAGGAAGCCATGTTAACGAAAAATGAAAGTTATGAGCCCGATCAGACGATTTCAACATAATTTGAGTTATATCGCACGCACCTATTTATGCGTTATTGGAGTTTCTTTTACCGGTACTTTGCTTTTAACCTTTCCCAAACCATTGTTTGCTTTCAAACGTAGATTATTTGAAACATTGGTCAACGATAAGAGAAGAATGAATCCTGTCGCAATGAACTTATACAATCCTGAAAAAGAAAATTTGATTTGCCGGGAAATCGAACTATAGAACCTTGGGTTTTACGTCTGGAACATTACTTTGCCGCTGCTTTTAGTGATGTTGGCAGAGAGAGGGAGGGAGAGAGAGAGACAGAAAGAGAGAGAGAGAGAGAGAGAGAGAGAGAGAGAGGGAGTATTTGAATTTGAAATCTTTACTTTATTCCTGGAAGGTTGTTATGTGCGAGAAGAAATTGTAACATTTTGTAAAGAAAAATGATGTACACTTGTGTTGTGAATTGAAGGAAAAAAGACCTATTTGGAAGGAGGCAATTTGATTTTGTAAAGAAGTGGTGAAAAGCAAAGAAGTATGTTGCTGAAGTCTACTTTTGAAGTTGATCGATTCTTAGAGGGGACATTGATAAGGTAAACGAACAATATGTTTATGAGTCATGTTTGCAAGACCTTGGAGAGAAAGATCTTGCTATAATGGGAGAAAATACTGGTATCATATCCCCAAGCCTGTCCCCATATTATGAAAAGCACTGGAAATGATAAGTGTATATTTGATTGTATTGTTGTTTACTGATTTTTTGGAAAGAATCAAAACTTAAAGATGGGAAAAAATGGAAATACTGTGGACAAGCTGGAAATCGAGTAAAGAAATGGAACTGATTTGAATGTAGAACAAAGATGTTGGTTGGTTGGTTGTATTGGGGTTTAACGCCACTTTAACAGCTAAGGTCATATCATGGCGGTCGGTGACGCACATGTGTTTCCTGGTTTTCTCACACCAGTACTAACATAACTTTCTTTCCAAAGCCACCGACTACTTTTCTCACATGCTTCAGCAGAGGTGAGAGGCGAAAATACGCCGGAAAGAGAGTTCGCCTCAACCGGGTATCGAACTCACAACCACCAAGTCATGAGTCCGACACACTCACCACTGAGCCACCCGGGCGGGGTAGAACAAAGATGTTTTCCTGATTTCTTATAACAGTGTTGAAAAGTGAACTAAAATAGTATTGAGGAAAACTGTTTAAGTTTACAGCAGTTGTGAAGCTAGTGAATAATGGTTTGGATGATGATGATGATTAAGTTGGTAGTGTTGGATGTTGTAGCGGAGCCAGATTTCTTTGTTAGCGTGTTTTTTTAGCGTTGTTTTAACTTGATTTCAGGTAAATGGCGCGGCCAGTGCTCTTGTAACTGTCTATCCAAACCACTGGCTGCTTTTCAAAATAACTTTAGTCGATAGAATGATCGGCATTAAGCATAGAATAAATCCTGCAACAATGAATATAATCGAACCTCGGACAGAAATTGGTACAGCTTGGAGACCGAACCTGCGACTGTATAGGTTTTAAGCCATGTACTTTACCGACCAAGCAACTTTGCAAGACGATCTGAGAGAGAGAGAGAGAGAGAGAGAGAGAGAGAGAGAGAGAGAGAGAGGGAGAGAAAGAGCGAAAATGCCAGCTTTCCTCACACAACCTCGTCGAAAGAATTATGAGCGCTGAGAGAAGAATAAACCTGTCGCAATAACTGTCATGAATTCCATAGAGCATATTCTCAGTCTAAGAGATTGTATCCTCAGTCCGCAGGTTTTACTTTCACATCGGGAGATATATTTTCAGTCCGTGTTTATTTATTTCTGAAGAGTTTTCATGTGCGAGAAGAGATTGTAACTTTTTTAAAGAACAATGATAGAAAAAGCAAAATGTGTGAACACTGAAGATTTTAATGGCCGTATGTTTAGAAATGTGCAGAAGTTAATTTTAAGGGGTTCGATATTTTGTGGACAGTTTTGGATTCAATAAAAAAAGTTATAGGCTATTTGGAAGGAGATCAGTACTTTCTTTTACCAGTACTTCGCACAATATTGTTCCCGTTGGCACTTACTGCTTTCTGTTTCTGACGTCGTTGGAAGGATTATCAGCGCTGAGATAAGAAGAAACCCTGTCGCAATAACTGTCATCATTTTCATTAAACATATTCTAAGTCTTGGAGATTTTATCCTCAGTCCGCAGGTTGTACTTTCACATCGGGAGAAATACATTTAGTGCGTAATACTGGCCCATTAGTCCTTACCATCGTCTTTAGTCTCATTTAACCGAATCTCAGTATGTACCCTCGATTCGTGAGATGAACCCTTAACCCATGAGAGGAGTCAACAAACGTTTGAGAATCAACCAGTTTCTCATTTCTCTACTTCATTAGGCTGTACTCTTAGTCAATGAGATAAACCTTACCTCTGGAAATTATTCGATATGATCAACCACTTTTTGGTCCTTTGTATGTGCCTTTCTGTAAGATGTATCGTCGGTCTGTCAAATGTAAATGAAGATCCAGACACTTGTTTTTACTTTGAATTAAACCAAATGCCGTGCGTTAGCTCCTTCATTCTGTTTGATTTACCTTTAGTCCAAGAGATGTACCTTCAGTTGGAGAAGTATTTCTTCTTTTTGTTTGATTGAGTCTTACACCTTTAGCGGCGAGCTCTATATCGCTTGAAATTGCTTTTAAATAGGTCCTAAAGCTGTATTTTCACCTTCCTGTGATTGCACAGTCGGCGATTTAAAACCCACAGCGCCTAAAACCAACCCTCAGTCCGTTACAAGCATATCGATTGAGTCCTTGAGATTGTATCCTCAGTTTGTGGAATGTTTCCCCAGTCTATTTCATGTCCTCTTAGACGACTTTGAAATCGTAGCTATAGTCAGTTGAATGTACCCCCAGGCCCTGAACCATTGGCCTCACTCAAATGGTACCATTTGCACAGCTTGCCTTTACACACTTTTCCTGATATGTACCCTAAATCTGTTAGTTGTAAGTTTAGAGAGTTTCCTAATTATAACTTTTCTTCCAGTCTTATAACATTAGTCAAAGCGTTGAACCCAAAGTTAGCAATGAAAACCCTTAGTCTATGAGATGCACCTCAGTCACTCGGATACACCATAAGGCCCTAAAGCTGTATTCTATCTTAAATTTACCCGTTTTCAATTAGACTGTATCCCTTGCCCACTTGATGTACCCACAGTTCGAAGATGTGTCCTCTGTCCATTGGTTACTGCAACAGCCCGTTTTATGTTCTTACAGGAATTGAGATGGTAGCCTTGGTGAGTGAGATGTGTATCATTAAGCTATAAACCTGTGTCCTTTCAGAGATTTTACTCCCAACCTGTTAGCCTGCACCGCCAGTCGGTAAGATGTTCTTTTGGTTCCTTCTACTTTGTCTCAGACGGTGAAATACATTATCAGTTCGATGGTCCCTCAAACCTTGAAACAATGTCCCTTCTATTATTTCAAGCCAATGCCGTATGCCTGTATCTATGGTAGGTTATATATTCTCTCAGTTCGACAGATATACCCTCAGTATTTACAACTATGCCCTTACTCGTATTTTAGCTCCAGTCGATTAGCTTGTTCTAACTGCTTCCTTTATATTTCAACCTAACTTAATTGAATGTACCTTCAGATGACGAACCTATGCCTGCACTCTTATTTCACCGATAACTCTTTGGCGTCTACTTCTTCTTCATGACTTCAACCCTCAATCTAAACGGTCTGAAATAATGTATTCACCCTCATTTCACTGTCATCTCGCTCTCTTTCTCTCTCTTTTTCATTTCGGTCTCTCTCTCAGTCTCTCTCTCTCTCGTTTCGCTATTTCTGTCTCTCTTCACCTCTCTCTCTCTCTCTCTCTCTCTCAATCTCTGTCAGTCTATCTCTTTCTTTTTCTCTCTCTGTCTCTCTCGTTTCGCTATTTCTGTCTCTCTTCACCTCTCTCAATCTCTGTCTGTCTATCTCTTTCTTTTTCTCTCTTTCTCTTTCTCTCTCTCTCTCACTCTCTATCTACTCTTTTCAGAACTCTTTGTCTTACTCTCAGCTCCTTATTCTTATCTTTCCATCTACACTGATTTCCACTTTCAGTCTCTCTCTGTCGCTCTCTATCTCTCATTCTCTCTCTCTCTCTCTCTCTCTGTCTCTCTCTTTCTCGCTTTCTTTCTTTCCCTCGCTCTCTATTTCTCTCTCTATCCCTTCCCATTTCTCTCACTCCTCTTCGTATATATCTCTCCTTTTTCTATCTACATCTCACTGCCTCCTTTCACACAGTCTCTCTATCTCTCTTTCTCTCTGTCTCTTTCGCTATTCCACCATCTTCTCATTGTCTATCGTTCATTATTCTCTCACGTTCTCTCTGTCTATTTGTCTCCCTTTATTTCTTTGTCCTTCAACCTTCTCTCTCTGTTTCTATCCATCTATCCATCTCTTTTGCCTTCTGTCCCTCAAATTCTCTATCTATCTACCTATCTATCTATCTATCTATCTACCTATCTCCATCCATACATCAATCCATCCATCCATCTCTTTTTGCTGACTTTATATTGCAGCTGTGGTCTCCTTGTTCTGTTTCTCACGTTTATAGGACTGTATTCTTGGACTATGATGTTTATCCTTTTCTTCCAAAAAATGTACTTCCTACAATAAATTTAGCTTCCTTTTCTTCATATCTTCCTCAGTCTGTATAATTGATCGTTTTTCAGTTGATATGATGCTGCCTCAGTCCGTAATTTTGAGTAATCTGCTTTGAAATACATGTAGATGAAGAACTATGTAGAATTCTGCATTGGATCTTTTAGAATGAAATGTTAATGGTGTAACTGGCACAATTGAGACATCCTGGCAAGATCTTACAAAATTATGTAATCACCCTGTACATTTCTACATACGACCACTTTGAATATCGTATCAGCCTCAGCTATTTACCGTAAGAATGCCGAAAAAGCCAAGGTTCCTATTTTATGATCAAAAGCAACTTGTTTATTGAAAATAATTCATAAACATTCACGTAAGATTCTTGACTCATTGATTGATTGAAGAGTGATAAACGCCGTTTGCAACATTATTTCAGTTTATATTGCGGCGGCCAGTGCACCTATCTATTCTTTCCTGTAATTTCTTTTACCAGTATTACGCACAATATTCTTTCCAAGCCACTGGCTGCTTTCCCACATAACAGTCGTCGAAACAATGGTCAACGTTGAGAGAGGAATGAATCCTATCGCAATGACTATAAGCAATCCTCGGAAAAAATTGACCGAGCCGGGAAACCAACCAACGACGCCCTATTCTCAAGTCCTTTATGGTTTCTTTATCCAGTGCTCCACGCAATATTATATCCACTGGCTGCTTTCTCACATACTCCACGTCATAAACATTAAAACATTATTCAGCAGAGAGAGAGAGAGGGAGAGAGAGAAAGAGAGAGAGAGAGAGAGAGAGAGAGAGAGAGAGAGAGATCCTGTCGCAATGAATATAATCAGTACTTGGAAAGAAATTTGCCGAGCTAGGAATTGGAACCAGCAATACCCTGGTCTGAAATCCCATAGATTACCGACTGAGCTACCGATCTCGGCATTGTTTTATTTAGTGAAGGTTTAATAAGCGTCATAAAGTTTCTTTCAGCACGACCTTAGAGAGGAAGACTTTTGAAAACATTGTTTGAATCAGGAAACAATGCTGGTTTCATGCCGCGTTTGCCCCACTACTTCAAAAGACAAATCTGATCATTTGGGCCACGTTTAATTTATCGCCCTAAATGAAATTATAAGGGAGAATCTAGTTGTCTCTTGCCTTAGTTCAAATGGATTGATGTTCGAAGGAATTTAAGTTTATAGCAGATACATAGAGAGCTGAAAGTGTATTATTTCAGTCATATCAGTTACATGTATATCAGGGCGTCATGTGCACCTACCCATGCTGTGTTGATATTTCATTTACCAGTACCTTGCACATTATTCCAAACCAATGGCTGCTTTCCTACATAACTGTTGTCGGGAAAAATATGTGAGCGATTAGAAGTTAATGAATCTTGTCGCAATGACTGTCATCAAACCTCGCATAAAAATTGCAACAGCTGGGGAATCGAACCTGAAAACTCCTAGTTTCAGGCCTCGTACATCATCAACTGAGCAACTAAGCTGAGAATTATGCTGATGAAGTTTTCTTTTGCAATTGATCAGATCTAACACGGAGCCATGTTAACGAAAATGAAAGTTATGAGCCCGATCTGACGACTTCAATAGAATTTGTTATAACGCACGCACCTACTTATGCGTTATTGGAGTTTCTTTTACCGGTATTTTGCTTTTAACTTTCCCCAAACCAGTTTGCTTTCAAACATAGATCATTTGATACATTGTTCAATGATGAGAGAAGAATGAATCCTGTAGCTTTGAACTTAATCCTGAAAAAGGAAATTAGATTAGCCGGCGAATCGAACTACAGTACCTTGGGTTTAAAGTCTGGAACATTACTTTGCCGCTGCCTTTAGTGATGTTGAGAGAGAGAGAGAGAGAGAGAGAGAGAGTATTTGATTTTGAAATGTTTACTTTATTTCTAGAGGGTTGTTATGTGCGAGAAGAAATTGTAACATTTTGTAAAGAAAAATGATGTATAGTTATGCTGTGAATTTAAGGGGGGGAAATATGAGCGATGAAAAATTAATGAATCTTGTCGCAATGACTGTCATTAAACCTCGCATAAAAATTGCAACAGCTGGGGAATCGAACCCGAAAACTCCTAGTTTAAGGTCTCGTACGTCGTGAACTGAGCAACTAAGGTGAGAATTATGCTGATGAAGTTTTCCTTTGCAATTGATCAGATCTTAAACGGAGCCATGTTAACGAAAATGAAAGTTATGAGCCCGATCTGACGACTTCAACATAATTTGAGTTATAACGCAAGCACCTACTTATGCGTTATTGGAGTTACTTTTACCAGTATTTTGCTTTTAACCTTTCCCAAACCACTGTTTGCTTTCATACGTAGATCATTTGAAACATTGTTCAATGATGAGAGAAGAATGAATCCTGTCGCTTTGAACTTAATCCTGAAAAATGAAATAAGATTAGCCAGCAAATCTAACTACAGAACGTTGGGTTTAAAGTCTGGAACTTTACTTTTCCACTGCCTTTAGTGATGTTGAGAGAGAGAGAGAGAATGTGTGTGTGTATTTGACTTTGAAATGTTTACTGTATTCCTGGAGGGTTGTTATGTGCGAGAAGAAACTGTAACATTTTGTAAGGAAAAATGATGTCCAGTTGTGTTGTGAATTGAATGAAATTAATGAATCTTGTCGCAATGACTGTCATCAAACCTGGGATAAAAATTGCAACAGCTGGGGAATCGAACCTGTGAACCCCAAGTTTCAGGCCTTTTACGTCATCAAATGAGGAATTAAGCTGAGAATTATGCTGATGAAGTTTTCTTTTGTAATTGATCAGATCTTAAAGGAAGCCATGTTAACGAAAAATGAAAGTTATGAGCCCGATCAGACGATTTCAACATAATTTGAGTTATATCGCACGCACCTATTTATGCGTTATTGGAGTTTCTTTTACCGGTACTTTGCTTTTAACCTTTCCCAAACCATTGTTTGCTTTCAAACGTAGATTATTTGAAACATTGGTCAACGATAAGAGAAGAATGAATCCTGTCGCAATGAACTTATACAATCCTGAAAAAGAAAATTTGATTTGCCGGGAAATCGAACTATAGAACCTTGGGTTTTACGTCTGGAACATTACTTTGCCGCTGCTTTTAGTGATGTTGGCAGAGAGAGGGAGGGAGAGAGAGAGACAGACAGACAGAGAGAGAGAGAGAGAGAGAGAGAGAGAGAGGGAGTATTTGAATTTGAAATCTTTACTTTATTCCTGGAAGGTTGTTATGTGCGAGAAGAAATTGTAACATTTTGTAAAGAAAAATGATGTACACTTGTATTGTGAATTGAAGGAAAAAAGACCTATTTGGAAGGAGGCAATTTGATTTTGTAAAGAAGTGGTGAAAAGCAAATTAGTATGTTGCTGAAGTCTACTTTTGAAGTTGATCGATTCTTAGAAAGGACATTGATAAGGTAAACGAACAATATGTTTATGAGTCATGTTTGCAAGACCTTGGAGAGAAAGATCTTGCTATAATGGGAGAAAATACTGGTATCATATCCCCAAGCCTGTCCCCATATTATGAAAAGCACTGGAAATGATAAGTGTATATTTGATTGTATTGTTGTTTACTGATTTTTTGGAAAGAATCAAAACTTAAAGATGGGAAAAAAATGGAAATACTGTGGACAAGCTGGAAATCGAGTAAAGAACTGGAACTGATTTGAATGTAGAACAAAGATGTTGGTTGGTTGGTTGTATTGGGGTTTAACGCCACTTTAACAGCTAAGGTCATATCATGGCGGTCGGTGACGCACATGTGTTTCCTGGTTTTCTCACACCAGTACTAACACAACTTTCTTTCCAAAGCCACCGACTACTTTTCTCACATGCTTCAGCAGAGGTGAGAGGCGAAAATACGCCGGAAAGAAAGTTCGCCTCAACCGGGTATCGAACTCACAACCACCAAGTCATGAGTCCGACACACTCACCACTGAGCCACCCGGGCGGGGCAGAACAAAGATGTTTTCCTGATTTCTTATAACAGTGTTGAAAAGTGAACTAAAATAGTATTGAGGAAAACTGTTTAAGTTTACAGCAGTTGTGAAGCTAGTGAATAATGGTTTGGATGATGATGATGATTAAGTTGGTAGTGCTGGATGTTGTAGCGGAGCCAGATTTCTTTGTTAGCGTGTTTTTTTTAGCGTTGTTTTAACTTGATTTCAGGTAAATGGCGCGGCCAGTGCTCTTGTAACTGTCTATCCAAACCACTGGCTGCTTTTCAAAATAACTTTAGTCGATAGAATGATCGGCATTAAGCATAGAATAAATCCTGCAACAATGAATGTAATCGAACCTCGGACAGAAATTGGTACAGCTTGGAGACCGAACCTGCGACTGTATAGGTTTTAAACCATATACTTTACCGACCAAGCAACTTTGCAAGACGATCTGAGAGAGAGAGAGAGAGAGAGAGAGAGAGAGAGAGAGAAAATGAATGAATTTGATTTTGACATGTTTACTTTTTTCCTGAAAGGTTGTTATGTTCGAGAAGAAATTGTAACATTTCGTGAAGAAAAATGATGTACAGTTGTGGATTGAAGGAAAATAAAATATAAGATTTTGGAAGGGGGATAACTTTTTACCGGTACTTCGCACAGTATTGTTCTCATTGGCACTGGCAGCTTTCCTCACACAACCTCGTCGAAAGAATTATGAGCGCTGAGAGAAGAATAAACCCTGTCGCAATAACTGTCATCAATTCCATAGAGCATATTCTCGGTCTAAGAGATTGTATCCTCAGTCCGCAGGCTTTACTTTCACATCGGGAGATATATTTTCAGTCCGTGTTTATTTATTTCTGAAGAGTTTTCATGTGCGAGAAGAGATTGTAACTTTTTGTAAAGAACAATGATGGAAAAAGCAAAATGTGTGAACACTGAAGATTTTAATGGCCGTATGTTTAGAAATGTGCTGAAGTTAATTTTTTAAGGGGTTCGATATTTTTTGGACAGTTTTGGATTCAATAAAAAAAGTTATAGGCTATTTGGAAGGAGATCAGTACTTTCTTTTACCAGTACTTCGCACAATATTGTTCCCGTTGGCACTTACTGCTTTCTGTTTCTGACGTCGTTGGAAGGATTATCAGCGCTGAGATAAGAAGAAACCCTGTCGCAATAACTGTCATCATTTCCATAAAACATATTCTAAGTCTTGGAGATTTTATCCTCAGTCCGCAGGTTGTACTTTCACATCGGGAGAAATACATTTAGTGCGTAATACTGGCCCATTAGTCCCTACCATCCTCTTTAGTCTCATTCAACCGAATCTCAGTATGTACCCTCGATTCGTGAGATGAACCCTTAACCCATGAGAGGAGTCAACAAACGCTTGAGAATCAACCAGTTTCTCATTTCTCTACTTCATTAGGCTGTACTCTTAGTCAATGAGATAAACCTTACCTCTGGAAATTATTCGATATGATCAACCACTTTTTGGTCCTTTGTATGTGCCTTTCTGTAAGATGTATCGTCGGTCTGTCAAATGTAAATGAAGATCCAGACACTTGTTTTTACTTTGAATTAAACCAAATGCCGTGCGTTAGCCCCTTCAGTCTGTTTGATTTACCTTTAGTCCAAGAGATGTACCTTCAGTTGGAGAAGTATTTCTTCTTTTTGTTTGATTGAGTCTTACACCTTTAGCGGAGAGCTCTATATCGCTTGAAATTGCTTTTAAATAGGTCCTAAAGCTGTATTTCCACCTTCCTGTGACTGAACAGTCGGCGATTTAATACCCACAGCGCCTAAAACCAACCCTCAGTCTGTTACAAGCATATCGATTGAGCCCTTGAGATTGTATCCTCAGTTTGTGGAATGTTTTCCCAGTCTATTTCATGTCCTCTTAGACGACTTTGAAATCGTAGCTATAGTCAGTTGAATGTACCCCCAGGCCCTGAACCATTGGCCTCACTCAAATGGTACCATTTGCACAGCTTGCCTTTACACACTTTTCCCGATATGTACCCTAAATCTGTTAGGTGTAAGTTTAGAGAGTTTCCTAATTATAACTTTTCTTCCAGTCTTATAACATTAGTCAAAGCGTTGAACCCAAAGTTAGCAATGAAAACCCTTAGTCTATGAGATGCACCTCAGTCACTCGGATACACCATAAGGCCCTAAAGCTGTATTCTATCTTAAATTTACCCGTTTTCAATTAGACTGTATCCCTTGCCCACTTGATGTACCCACAGTTCGAAGATGTGTCCTCTGTCCATTGGTTACTACAACAGCCCGTTTTATGTTCTTACAGGAATTGAGATGGTAGCCTTGGTGAGTGAGATGTGTATCATTAAGCTATAAACCTGTGTCCTTTCAGAGATTTTATTCCCAACCTGTTAGCCTGCACCGCCAGTCGGTAAGATGTTCTTTTGGTTCCTTCTACTTTGTCTCAGACGGTGAAATACATTCTCAGTTCGATGTTCCCTCAAACCTTGAAACAATGTCCCTTCTATTATTTCAAGCCAATGCCGTATGCCTGTATCTATGGTAGGTTATATATTCTCTCAGTTCGACAGATATACCCTCAGTATTTACAACTATGCCCTTACTCGTATTTTAGCTCCAGTCGATTAGCTTGTTCTAACTGCTTCCTTTATATTTCAACCTAACTTAATTGAATGTACCTTCAGATGACGAACCTATGCCTGCACTCTTATTTCACCGATAACTCTTTGGCTTCTACTTCTTCTTCATGACTTCAACCCTCAATCTAAACGGTCTGAAATAATGTATTCACCCTCATTTCACTGTCATCTCGCTCTCTTTCTCTCTCTTTTTCATTTCGGTCTCTCTCTCAGTCTCTCTCTCTCTCGTTTCGCTATTTCTGTCTCTCTTCACCTCTCTCTCTCTCTCAATCTCTGTCTGTCTATCTCTTTCTTTTTCTCTCTCTCTGTCTCTGTCTCGTTTCGCTATTTCTGTCTCTCTTCACCTCTCTCAATCTCTGTCTGTCTATCTCTTTCTTTTTCTCTCTTTCTCTTTGTCTCTCTCTCTCTCTCACTCTCTATCTTCTCTTTTCAGAACTCTTTGTCTTACTCTCAGCTCCTCATTCTTATCTTTCCATCTACACTGATTTCCACTTTCAGTCTCTCTCTGTCGCTCTCTATCTCTCTCATTCTCTCTCTCTCTCTCTTTCTCGCTTTCTTTCTTTCCCTCGCTCTCTATTTCTCTCTCCATCCATTCCCATTTCTCTCACTCCTCTTCGTATATATCTCTCCTTTTTCTATCTACATCTCACTGCCTCCTTTCACACAGTCTCTCTATCTCTCTTTCTCTCTGTCTCTTTCGCTATTCCACCATCTTCTGTCTCATTGTCTATCGTTCATTATTCTCTCACGTTCTCTCTGTCTATTTGTCTCCCTTTATTTCTTTGTCCTTCAACCTTCTCTCTGTCTCTATCCATCTATGGATCTCTTTTGCCTTCTGTCCCTCAAATTCTCTTTTTATCTATCTATCTATCTATCTATCTACCTATCTACCTATCTCCATCCATACATCAATCCATCCATCCATCCATCCATCTCTTTTTGCTGACTTTATATTGCAGCTGTGGTCTCCTTGTTCTGTTTCTCACGTTTATAGGACTGTATTCTTGGACTATGATGTTTATCCTTTTCTTCCAAAAAATGTACTTCCTACAATAAATTTAGCTTCCTTTTCTTCATATCTTCCTCAGTCTGTATAATTGATCGTTTTTCAGTTGATATGATGCTGCCTCAGTCCGTAATTTTGAGTAATCTGCTTTGAAATACATGTAGATGAAGAACTATGTAGAATTCTGCATTGGATCTTTTAGAATGAAATGTTAATGGTGTAACTGGCACAATTGAGACATCCTGGCAAGATCTTACAAAATTATGTAATCACCCTGTACATTTCTACATACGACCACTTTGAATATCGTATCAGCCTCAGCTATTTACCGTAAGAATGCCGAAAAAGCCAAGGTTCCTATTTTATGATCAAAAGCAACTTGTTTATTGAAAATAATTCATAAACATTCACGTAAGATTCTTGACTCATTGATTGATTGAAGAGTGATAAACGCCAATTGCAACATTATTTCAGTTTATATTGCGGCGGCCAGTGCACCTATCTATTCTTTCCTGTAATTTCTTTTACCAGTATTACGCACAATATTCTTTCCAAGCCACTGGCTGCTTTCCCACATAACAGTCGTCGAAACAATGGTCAACGTTGAGAGAGGAATGAATCCTATCGCAATGACTATAAGCAATCCTCGGAAAAAATTGACCGAGCCGGGAAACCAACCAACGACGCCCTATTCTCAAGTCCTTTATGGTTTCTTTATCCAGTGCTCCACGCAATATTATATCCACTGGCTGCTTTCTCACATACTCCACGTCATAAACATTAAAACATTATTCAGCAGAGAGAGAGAGAGGGAGAGAGAGAAAGAGAGAGAGAGAGAGATCCTGTCGCAATGAATATAATCAGTACTTGGAAAGAAATTTGCCGAGCTAGGAATTGGAACCAGCAATACCCTGGTCTCAAGTCCCATAGATTACCGACTGAGCTACCGATCTCGGCATTGTTTTATTTAGTGAAGGTTTAATAAGCGTCATAAAGTTTCTTTCAGCACGACCTTAGAGAGGAAGACTTTTGAAAACATTGTTTGAATCAGGAAACAATGCTGGTTTCATGCCGCGTTTGCCCCACTACTTCAAAAGACAAATCTGATCATTTGGGCCACGTTTAATTTATCGCCCTAAATGAAATTATAAGGGAGAATCTAGTTGTCTCTTGCCTTAGTTCAAATGGATTGATGTTCGAAGGAATTTAAGTTTATAGCAGATACATAGAGAGCTGAAAGTGTATTATTTCAGTCATATCAGTTACATGTATATCAGGGCGTCATGTGCACCTACCCATGCTGTGTTGATATTTCATTTACCAGTACCTTGCACATTATTCCAAACCAATGGCTGCTTTCCTACATAACTGTTGTCGGGAAAAATATGTGAGCGATTAGAAGTTAATGAATCTTGTCGCAATGACTGTCATCAAACCTCGCATAAAAATTGCAACAGCTGGGGAATCGAACCTGAAAACTCCTAGTTTCAGGCCTCGTACATCATCAACTGAGCAACCCAGCTGAGAATTATGCTGATGAAGTTTTCTTTTGCAATTGATCAGATCTAACACGGAGCCATGTTAACGAAAATGAAAGTTATGAGCCCGATCTGACGACTTCAACAGAATTTGTTATAACGCACGCACCTACTTATGCGTTATTGGAGTTTCTTTTACCGGTATTTTGCTTTTAACTTTCCCCAAACCAGTTTGCTTTCAAACATAGATCATTTGATACATTGTTCAATGATGAGAGAAGAATGAATCCTGTAGCTTTGAACTTAATCCTGAAAAAGGAAATTAGATTAGCCGGCGAATCGAACTACAGTACCTTGGGTTTAAAGTCTGGAACATTACTTTGCCGCTGCCTTTAGTGATGTTGAGAGAGAGAAAGCGAGAGAGTATTTGATTTTGAAATGTTTACTTTATTTCTAGAGGGTTGTTATGTGCGAGAAGAAATTGTAACATTTTGTAAAGAAAAATGATGTACAGTTATGTTGTGAATTTAAGGGGGGGAAATATGAGCGATGAAAAATTAATGAATCTTGTCGCAATGACTGTCATTAAACCTCGCATAAAAATTGCAACAGCTGGGGAATCGAACCCGAAAACTCCTAGTTTAAGGTCTCGTACGTCGTGAACTGAGCAACTAAGGTGAGAATTATGCTGATGAAGTTTTCCTTTGCAATTGATCAGATCTTAAACGGAGCCATGTTAACGAAAATGAAAGTTATGAGCCCGATCTGACGACTTCAACATAATTTGAGTTATAACGCAAGCACCTACTTATGCGTTATTGGAGTTACTTTTACCAGTATTTTGCTTTTAACCTTTCCCAAACCACTGTTTGCTTTCATACGTAGATCATTTGAAACATTGTTCAATGATGAGAGAAGAATGAATCCTGTCGCTTTGAACTTAATCCTGAAAAATGAAATAAGATTAGCCAGCAAATCTAACTACAGAACGTTGGGTTTAAAGTCTGGAACTTTACTTTTCCACTGCCTTTAGTGATGTTGAGAGAGAGAGAGAGAGAGAATGTGTGTGTGTATTTGACTTTGAAATGTTTACTGTATTCCTGGAGGGTTGTTATGTGCGAGAAGAAACTGTAACATTTTGTAAGGAAAAATGATGTCCAGTTGTGTTGTGAATTGAATGAAATTAATGAATCTTGTCGCAATGACTGTCATCAAACCTGGGATAAAAATTGCAACAGCTGGGGAATCGAACCTGTGAACCCCAAGTTTCAGGCCTTTTACGTCATCAAATGAGGAATTAAGCTGAGAATTATGCTGATGAAGTTTTCTTTTGTAATTGATCAGATCTTAAAGGAAGCCATGTTAACGAAAAATGAAAGTTATGAGCCCGATCAGACGATTTCAACATAATTTGAGTTATATCGCACGCACCTATTTATGCGTTATTGGAGTTTCTTTTACCGATACTTTGCTTTTAACCTTTCCCAAACCATTGTTTGCTTTCAAACGTAGATTATTTGAAACATTGGTCAACGATAAGAGAAGAATGAATCCTGTCGCAATGAACTTATACAATCCTGAAAAAGAAAATTTGATTTGCCGGGAAATCGAACTATAGAACCTTGGGTTTTACGTCTGGAACATTACTTTGCCGCTGCTTTTAGTGATGTTGGCAGAGAGAGGGAGGGAGAGAGAGAGACACACACAGAGAGAGAGAGAAAGAGAGAGAGAGAGAGAGAGAGAGAGAGAGAGAGAGAGAGGGAGTATTTGAATTTGAAATCTTTACTTTATTCCTGGAAGGTTGTTATGTGCGAGAAGAAATTGTAACATTTTGTAAAGAAAAATGATGTACACTTGTATTGTGAATTGAAGGAAAAAAGACCTATTTGGAAGGAGGCAATTTGATTTTGTAAAGAAGTGGTGAAAAGCAAATTATTATGTTGCTGAAGTCTACTTTTGAAGTTGATCGATTCTTAGAAAGGACATTGATAAGGTAAACGAACAATATGTTTATGAGTCATGTTTGCAAGACCTTGGAGAGAAAGATCTTGCTATAATGGGAGAAAATACTGGTATCATATCCCCAAGCCTGTCCCCATATTATGAAAAGCACTGGAAATGATAAGTGTATATTTGATTGTATTGTTGTTTACTGATTTTTTGGAAAGAATCAAAACTTAAAGATGGGAAAAAAATGGAAATACTGTGGACAAGCTGGAAATCGAGTAAAGAAATGGAACTGATTTGAATGTAGAACAAAGATGTTGGTTGGTTGGTTGTATTGGGGTTTAACGCCACTTTAACAGCTAAGGTCATATCATGGCGGTCGGTGACGCACATGTGTTTCCTGGTTTTCTCACACCAGTACTAACACAACTTTCTTTCCAAAGCCACCGACTACTTTTCTCACATGCTTCAGCAGAGGTGAGAGGCGAAAATACGCCGGAAAGAAAGTTCGCCTCAACCGGGTATCGAACTCACAACCACCAAGTCATGAGTCCGACACACTCACCACTGAGCCACCCGGGCGGGGCAGAACAAAGATGTTTTCCTGATTTCTTATAACAGTGTTGAAAAGTGAACTAAAATAGTATTGAGGAAAACTGTTTAAGTTTACAGCAGTTGTGAAGCTAGTGAATAATGGTTTGGATGATGATGATGATTAAGTTGGTAGTGCTGGATGTTGTAGCGGAGCCAGATTTCTTTGTTAGCGTGTTTTTTTAGCGTTGTTTTAACTTGATTTCAGGTAAATGGCGCGGCCAGTGCTCTTGTAACTGTCTATCCAAACCACTGGCTGCTTTTCAAAATAACTTTAGTCGATAGAATGATCGGCATTAAGCATAGAATAAATCCTGCAACAATGAATGTAATCGAACCTCGGACAGAAATTGGTACAGCTTGGAGACCGAACCTGCGACTGTATAGGTTTTAAACCATATACTTTACCGACCAAGCAACTTTGCAAGACGATCTGAGAGAGAGAGAGAGAGAGAGAGAGAGAGAGAGAGAGAGAGAGAGAAAATGAATGAATTTGATTTTGACATGTTTACTTTTTTCCTGAAAGGTTGTTATGTTCGAGAAGAAATTGTAACATTTCGTGAAGAAAAATGATGTACAGTTGTGGATTGAAGGAAAATAAAATATAAGATTTCGGAAGGGGGATAACTTTTTACCGGTACTTCGCACAGTATTGTTCTCATTGGCACTGGCAGCTTTCCTCACACAACCTCGTCGAAAGAATTATGAGCGCTGAGAGAAGAATAAACCCTGTCGCAATAACTGTCATCAATTCCATAGAGCATATTCTCGGTCTAAGAGATTGTATCCTCAGTCCGCAGGTTTTACTTTCACATCGGGAGATATATTTTCAGTCCGTGTTTATTTATTTCTGAAGAGTTTTCATGTGCGAGAAGAGATTGTAACTTTTTGTAAAGAACAATGATGGAAAAAGCAAAATGTGTGAACACTGAAGATTTTAATGGCCGTATGTTTAGAAATGTGCAGAAGTTAATTTTTTAAGGGGTTCGATATTTTTTGGACAGTTTTGGATTCAATAAAAAAAGTTATAGGCTATTTGGAAGGAGATCAGTACTTTCTTTTACCAGTACTTCGCACAATATTGTTCCCGTTGGCACTTACTGCTTTCTGTTTCTGACGTCGTTGGAAGGATTATCAGCGCTGAGATAAGAAGAAACCCTGTCGCAATAACTGTCATCATTTCCATTAAACATATTCTAAGTCTTGGAGATTTTATCCTCAGTCCGCAGGTTGTACTTTCACATCGGGAGAAATACATTTAGTGCGTAATACTGGCCCATTAGTCCCTACCATCCTCTTTAGTCTCATTCAACCGAATCTCAGTATGTACCCTCGATTCGTGAGATGAACCCTTAACCCATGAGAGGAGTCAACAAACGCTTGAGAATCAACCAGTTTCTCATTTCTCTACTTCATTAGGCTGTACTCTTAGTCAATGAGATAAACCTTACCTCTGGAAATTATTCGATATGATCAACCACTTTTTGGTCCTTTGTATGTGCCTTTCTGTAAGATGTATCGTCGGTCTGTCAAATGTAAATGAAGATCCAGACACTTGTTTTTACTTTGAATTAAACCAAATGCCGTGCGTTAGCCGCTTCAGTCTGTTTGATTTACCTTTAGTCCAAGAGATGTACCTTCAGTTGGAGAAATATTTCTTCTTTTTGTTTGATTGAGTCTTACACCTTTAGCGGAGAGCTCTATATCGCTTGAAATTGCTTTTAAATAGGTCCTAAAGCTGTATTTCCACCTTCCTGTGACTGAACAGTCGGCGATTTAATACCCACAGCGCCTAAAACCAACCCTCAGTCTGTTACAAGCATATCGATTGAGCCCTTGACATTGTATCCTCAGTTTGTGGAATGTTTTCCCAGTCTATTTCATGTCCTCTTAGACGACTTTGAAATCGTAGCTATAGTCAGTTGAATGTACCCCCAGGCCCTGAACCATTGGCCTCACTCAAATGGTACCATTTGCACAGCTTGCCTTTACACACTTTTCCCGATATGTACCCTAAATCTGTTAGGTGTAAGTTTAGAGAGTTTCCTAATTATAACTTTTCTTCCAGTCTTATAACATTAGTCAAAGCGTTGAACCCAAAGTTAGCAATGAAAACCCTTAGTCTATGAGATGCACCTCAGTCACTCGGATACACCATAAGGCCCTAAAGCTGTATTCTATCTTAAATTTACCCGTTTTCAATTAGACTGTATCCCTTGCCCACTTGATGTACCCACAGTTCGAAGATGTGTCCTCTGTCCATTGGTTACTACAACAGCCCGTTTTATGTTCTTACAGGAATTGAGATGGTAGCCTTGGTGAGTGAGATGTGTATCATTAAGCTATAAACCTGTGTCCTTTCAGAGATTTTATTCCCAACCTGTTAGCCTGCACCGCCAGTCGGTAAGATGTTCTTTTGGTTCCTTCTACTTTGTCTCAGACGGTGAAATACATTCTCAGTTCGATGTTCCCTCAAACCTTGAAACAATGTCCCTTCTATTATTTCAAGCCAATGCCGTATGCCTGTATCTATGGTAGGTTATATATTCTCTCAGTTCGACAGATATACCCTCAGTATTTACAACTATGCCCTTACTCGTATTTTAGCTCCAGTCGATTAGCTTGTTCTAACTGCTTCCTTTATATTTCAACCTAACTTAATTGAATGTACCTTCAGATGACGAACCTATGCCTGCACTCTTATTTCACCGATAACTCTTTGGCTTCTACTTCTTCTTCATGACTTCAACCCTCAATCTAAACGGTCTGAAATAATGTATTCACCCTCATTTCACTGTCATCTCGCTCTCTTTCTCTCTCTTTTTCATTTCGGTCTCTCTCTCAGTCTCTCTCTCTCTCTCGTTTCGCTATTTCTGTCTCTCTTCACCTCTCTCTCTCAATCTCTGTCTGTCTATCTCTTTCTTTTTCTCTCTCTGTCTCTGTCTCGTTTCGCTATTTCTGTCTCTCTTCACCTCTCTGTCTCTCAATCTCTGTCTGTCTATCTCTTTCTTTTTCTCTCTTTCTCTTTCTCTCTCTCTCTCACTCTCTATCTACTCTTTTCAGAACTCTTTGTCTTACTCTCAGCTCCTCATTCTTATCTTTCCATCTACACTGATTTCCACTTTCAGTCTCTCTCTGTCGCTCTCTATCTCTCTCATTCTCTCTCTCTCTCTATCTCTCTCTCTGTCTGTCTCTCTCTTTCTCGCTTTATTTCTTTCCCTCGCTCTCTATTTCTATCTCTATCCCTTTCCATTTCTCTCACTCCTCTTCGTATATATCTCTCCTTTTTCTATCTACATCTCACTGCCTCCTTTCACACAGTCTCTCTATCTCTCTTTCTCTCTGTCTCTTTCGCTATTCCACCATCTTCTGTCTCATTGTCTATCGTTCATTATTCTCTCACGTTCTCTCTGTCTATTTGTCTCCCTTTATTTCTTTGTCCTTCAACCTTCTCTCTCTGTCTCTATCCATCTATGGATCTCTTTTGCCTTCTGTCCCTCAAATTCTCTTTCTATCTATCTATCTATCTATCTATCTATCTACCTATCTCCATCCATACATCAATGCATCCATCCATCCATCCATCTCTTTTTGCTGACTTTATATTGCAGCTGTGGTCTCCTTGTTCTGTTTCTCACGTTTATAGGACTGTATTCTTGGACTATGATGTTTATCCTTTTCTTCCAAAACATGTACTTCCTACAATAAATTTAGCTTCCTTTTCTTCATATCTTCCTCAGTCTGTATAATTGATCGTTTTTCAGTTGATATGATGCTGCCTCAGTCCGTAATTTTGAGTAATCTGCTTTGAAATACATGTAGATGAAGAACTATGTAGAATTCTGCATTGGATCTTTTAGAATGAAATGTTAATGGTGTAACTGGCACAATTGAGACATCCTGGCAAGATCTTACAAAATTATGTAATCACCCTGTACATTTCTACATACGACCACTTTGAATATCGTATCAGCCTCAGCTATTTACCGTAAGAATGCCGAAAATGCCAAGGTTCCTATTTCATGATCAAAAGCAACTTGTTTATTGAAAATAATTCATAAACATTCACATAAGATTCTTGACTCATTGATTGATTGAAGAGTGATAAACGCCAATTGCAACATTATTTCAGTTTATATTGCGGCGGCCAGTGCACCTATCTATTCTTTCCTGTAATTTCTTTTACCAGTATTACGCACAATATTCTTTCCAAGCCACTGACTGCTTTCCCACATAACAGTCGTCGAAACAATGGTCAACGTTGAGAGAGGAATGAATCCTATCGCAATGACTATAAGCAATCCTCGGAAAAAATTGACCGAGCCGGGAAACCAACCAACGACGCCCTGTTCTCAAGTCCTTTATGGTTTCTTTATCCAGTGCTCCACGCAATATTATATCCACTGGCTGCTTTCTCACATACTCCACGTCATAAACATTAAAACATTATTCAGCAGAGAGAGAGAGAGGGAGAGAGAGATAGAGAGAGAGAGAGAGAGAGATCCTGTCGCAATGAATATAATCAGTACTTGGAAAGAAATTTGCCGAGCTAGGAATTGGAACCAGCAATACCCTGGTCTCAAGTCCCATAGATTACCGACTGAGCTACCGATCTCGGCATTGTTTTATTTAGTGAAGGTTTAATAAACGTCATAAAGTTTCTTTCAGCACGACCTTAGAGAGGAAGACTTTTGAAAACATTGTTTGAATCAGGAAACAATGCTGGTTTCATGCCGCGTTTGCCCCACTACTTCAAAAGACAAATCTGATCATTTGGGCCACGTTTAATTTATCGCCCTAAATGAAATTATAAGGGAGAATCTAGTTGTCTCTTGCCTTAGTTCAAATGGATTGATGTTCGAAGGAATTTAAGTTTATAGCAGATACATAGAGAGCTGAAAGTGTATTATTTCAGTCATATCAGTTACATGTATATCAGGGCGTCATGTGCACCTACCCATGCTGTGTTGATATTTCATTTACCAGTACCTTGCACATTATTCGAAACCAATGGCTGCTTTCCTACATAACTGTTGTCGGGAAAAATATGTGAGCGATTAGAAGTTAATGAATCTTGTCGCAATGACTGTCATCAAACCTCGCATAAAAATTGCAACAGCTGGGGAATCGAACCTTAAAACTCCTAGTTTCAGGCCTCGTACATCATCAACTGAGCAACCAAGCTGAGAATTATGCTGATGAAGTTTTCTTTTGCAATTGATCAGATCTAACACGGAGCCATGTTAACGAAAATGAAAGTTATGAGCCCGATCTGACGACTTCAACAGAATTTGTTATAACGCACGCACCTACTTATGTGTTATTGGAGTTTCTTTTACCGGTATTTTGCTTTTAACTTTCCCCAAACCAGTTTGCTTTCAAACATAGATCATTTGATACATTGTTCAATGATGAGAGAAGAATGAATCCTGTAGCTTTGAACTTAATCCTGAAAAAGGAAATTAGATTAGCCGGCGAATCGAACTATAGTACCTTGGGTTTTAAAGTCTGGAACATTACTTTGCCGCTGCCTTTAGTGATGTTGAGAGAGAGAGAGAGAGAGAGAGAGAGAGAGAGAGAGAGAGAGAGAGTATTTGATTATGAAATGTTTACTTTATTTCTAGAGGGTTGTTATGTGCGAGAAGAAATTGTAACATTTTGTAAAGAAAAATGATGTACAGTTATGTTGTGAATTTAAGGGGGGGAAATATGAGCGATGAAAAATTAATGAATCTTGTCGCAATGACTGTCATCAAACCTCGCATAAAAATTGCAACAGCTGGGGAATCGAACCCGAAAACTCCTAGTTTAAGGTCTCGTACGTCGTGAACTGAGCAACTAAGGTGAGAATTATGCTGATGAAGTTTTCCTTTGCAATTGATCAGATCTTAAACGGAGCCATGTTAACGAAAATGAAAGTTATGAGCCCGATCTGACGACTTCAACATAATTTGAGTTATAACGCACGCACCTACTTATGTGTTATTGGAGTTACTTTTACCGATATTTTGCTTTTAACTTTTCCCAAACCACTGTTTGCTTTCATACGTAGATCATTTGAAACATTGTTCAATGATGAGAGAAGAATGAATCCTGTCGCTTTGAACTTAATCCTGAAAAATGAAATAAGATTAGCCAGCGAATCTAACTACAGAACGTTGGGTTTAAAGTCTGGAACTTTACTTTTCCACTGCCTTTAGTGATGTTGGGAGAGAGAGAGAGAGTGTGTGTGTGTATTTGACTTTGAAATGTTTACTGTATTCCTGGAGGGTTGTTATGTGCGAGAAGAAATTGTAACATTTTGTAAAGAAAAATGATGTCCAGTTGTGTTGTGAATTGAAGGAAGGAAAGAAACTGCGAGCGACGAGAAATTAATGAATCTTGTCGCAATGACTGTCATCAAACCTGGGATAAAAATTGCAACAGCTGGGGAATCGAACCTGTGAACCCCAAGTTTCAGGCCTTTGACGTCATCAACGGAGCAACTAAGCTGAGAATTATGCTGATGAAGTTTTCTTTTGTAATTGATCAGATCTTAAAGGAAGCCATGTTAACGAAAAATGAAAGTTATGAGCCCGATCAGACGATTTCAACATAATTTGAGTTATATCGCACGCACCTATTTATGCGTTATTGGAGTTTCTTTTACCGGTACTTTGCTTTTAACATTTCCCAAACCATTGTTTGCTTTCAAACGTAGATTATTTGAAACATTGGTCAACGATAAGAGAAGAATGAATCCTGTCGCAATGAACTTATACAATCCTGAAAAAGAAAATTTGATTTGCCGGGAAATCGAACTATAGAACCTTGGGTTTTACGTCTGGAACATTACTTTGCCGCTGCTTTTAGTGATGTTGGCAGAGAGAGGGAGGGAGAGAGAGAGACAGAGAGAGAGAGAGAGGGAGTATTTGAATTTGAAATCTTTACTTTATTCCTGGAAGGTTGTTATGTGCGAGAAGAAATTGTAACATTTTGTAAAGAAAAATGATGTACACTTGTGTTGTGAATTGAAGGAAAAAAGACCTATTTGGAAGGAGGCAATTTGATTTTGTAAAGAAGTGGTGAAAAGCAAAGAAGTATGTTGCTGAAGTCTACTTTTGAAGTTGATCGATTCTTGGAAAGGACATTGATAAGGTAAACGAACAATATATTTATGAGTCATGTTTGCAAGACCTTGGAGAGAAAGATCTTGCTATAATGGGAGAAAATACTGGTATCATATCCCCAAGCCTGTCCCCATATTATGAAAAGCACTGGAAATGATAAGTGTATATTTGATTGTATTGTTGTTTACTGATTTTTTGGAAAGAATCAAAACTTAAAGATGGGAAAAAAATGGAAATACTGTGGACAAGCTGGAAATCGAGTAAAGAAATGGAACTGATTTGAATGTAGAACAAAGATGTTGGTTGGTTGGTTGTATTGGGGTTTAACGCCACTTTAACAGCTAAGGTCATATCATGGCGGTCGGTGACGCACATGTGTTTCCTGGTTTTCTCACACCAGTACTAACACAACTTTCTTTCCAAAGCCACCGACTACTTTTCTCACATGCTTCAGCAGAGGTGAGAGGCGAAAATACGCCGGAAAGAAAGTTCGCCTCAACCGGGTATCGAACTCACAACCACCAAGTCATGAGTCCGACACACTCACCACTGAGCCACCCGGGCGGGGTAGAACAAAGATGTTTTCCTGATTTCTTATAACAGTGTTGAAAAGTGAACTAAAATAGTATTGAGGAAAACTGTTTAAGTTTACAGCAGTTGTGAAGCTAGTGAATAATGGTTTGGATGATGATGATGATTAAGTTGGTAGTGCTGGATGTTGTAGCGGAGCCAGATTTCTTTGTTAGCGTGTTTTTTTAGCGTTGTTTTAACTTGATTTCAGGTAAATGGCGCGGCCAGTGCTCTTGTAACTGTCTATCCAAACCACTGGCTGCTTTTCAAAATAACTTTAGTCGATAGAATGATCGGCATTAAGCATAGAATAAATCCTGCAACAATGAATATAATCGAACCTCGGACAGAAATTGGTACAGCTTGGAGACCGAACCTGCGACTGTATAGGTTTTAAGCCATGTACTTTACCGACCAAGCATCTTTGCAAGACGATCTGAGAGAGAGAGAGAGAGAGAGAGAGAGAGAGAGAGAAAATGAATGAATTTGATTTTGAAATGTTTACTTTTTTCCTGAAAGGTTGTTATGTTCGAGAAGAAATTGTAACATTTTGTGAAGAAAAATGATGTACAGTTGTGGATTGAAGGAAAATAAAATATAAGATTTTGGAAGGGGGATAACTTTTTACCGGTACTTCGCACAGTATTGTTCTCATTGGCACTGGCAGCTTTCCTCACACAACCTCGTCGAAAGAATTATGAGCGCTGAGAGAAGAATAAACCCTGTCGCAATAACTGTCATCAATTCCATAAAGCATATTCTCAGTCTAAGAGATTGTATCCTCAGTCCGCAGGTTTTACTTTCACATCGGGAGATATATTTTCAGTCCGTGTTTATTTATTTCTGAAGAGTTTTCATGTGCGAGAAGAGATTGTAACTTTTTGTAAAGAACAATGATGGAAAAAGCAAAATGTGTGAACAGTGAAGATTTTAATGGCCGTATGTTTAGAAATGTGCAGAAGTTAATTTTAAGGGGTTCGATATTTTCTGGACAGTTTTGGATTCAAAAAAAAAAAAATTATAGGCTATTTGGAAGGAGATCAGTATTTTCTTTTACCAGTACTTCGCACAATATTGTTCCCGTTGGCACTTACTGCTTTCTGTTTCTGACGTCGTTGGAAGGATTATCAGCGCTGAGATAAGAAGAAACCCTGTCGCAATAACTGTCATCATTTCCATTAAACATATTCTAAGTCCTGGAGATTTTATCCTCAGTCCGCAGGTTGTACTTTCACATCGGGAAAAATACATTTAGTGCGTAATACTGGCCCATTAGTCCTTACCATCGTCATTAGTCTCATTCAACCGAATCTCAGTATGTACCCTCAATTCGTGAGATGAACCCTTAACCCATGAGAGGAGTCAACAAACGCTTGAGAATCAATCAGTTTCTTATTTCTCTACTTTATTAGGCTGTACTCTTAGTCAATGAGACAAACCTTACCTCTGGAAATTATTCGATATGATCAACCACTTTTTGGTCCTTTGTATGTGCCTTTCTGTAAGATGTATCGTCGGTCTGTCAAATGTAAATGAAGATCTAGACACTTGTTTTTACTTTGAATTAAAATTAAACCAAATGCCGTGCGTTAGCCCCTTTAGTCTGTTTGATTTACTTTTAGTCCAAGAGATGTAACTTCAGTTGGAGAAATATTTCTTCTATTTGTTTGATTGAGTCTTACACCTTTAGCGGAGAGCTCTATATCGCTTGAAATTGCTTTTAAATAGGTCCTAAAGCTGTATTTCCACCTTCCTGTGACTGCACAGTCGGCGATTTAATACCCACAGCGCCTAAAAGCAACCCTCAGTCTGTTACAAGCATATCGATTGAGCCCTTGAGATTGTATCCTCAGTTCGTGGAATGTTTTCCCAGTCTATTTCATGTCCTCTTAGACGACTTTGAAATCGTACTTATAGTCAGTTGAATGTACCCCCAGGCCCTGAACCATTGGCCTCACTCAAATGGTACCATTTGCACAGCTTGCCTTTACACACTTTTCCTGATATGTACCCTAAATCTGTTAGGTGTAAGTTTAGAGAGTTTCCTAATTATAACTTTTCTTCCAGTCTTATAACATTAGTCAAAGCGTTGAACCCGAAGTTAGCAATGAAAACCCTTAGTCTATGAGATGCACCTCAGTCACTCGGATACACCATAAGGCCCTAAAGCTGTATTCTATCTTAAATTTACCCGTTTTCAATTAGACTATATCCCTTGTCCACTTGATGTACCCACAGTTCGAAGATGTGTCCTCTGTCCATTGGTTACTGGAACAGCACGTTTTATGTTCTTACAGGAATTGAGATGGTAGCCTTGGTGAGTGAGATGTGTATCATTAAGCTATAAACCTGTGTCCTTTCAGAGATTTTACTCCCAACCTGTTAGCCTGCACCGCCAGTCGGTAAGATGTTCTTTTGGTTCCTTCTACTTTGTCTCAGACGGTGAAATACATTCTCAGTTCGATGTTCCCTCAAACCTTGAAACAATGTCCCTTCTATTATTTCAACCCAATGCCGTATGCCTGTATCTATGGTAGGTTATATATTCTCTCAGTTCGACAGATATACCCTCAGTATTTACAACTATGCCCTTACTCGTATTTTAGCTCCAGTCGATTAGCTTGTTCTAACTGCTTCCTTTATATTTCAACCTAACTTAATTGAATGTACCTTCAGATGACGAACCTATGCCTGCACTCTTATTTCACCGATAACTCTTTGGCTTCTACTTCTTCTTCATGACTTTAACCCTCAATCTAAACGGTCTGAAATAATGTATTCACCCTCATTTCACTGTCATCTCGCTCTCTTTCTCTCTCTTTTTCATTTCGGTCTCTCTCTCAGTCTCTCTCTCTCTCTCTTTCTCTCTCTCGTTTCGCTATTTCTGTCTCTCTTCACCTCTCTCTCTCTCTCTCAATCTCTGTATATCTCTTTCTTTTTCTCTCTTTCTCTGTCTCTGTCTCGTTTCGCTATTTCTGTCTCTCTTCACCTCTCTTTCTCTCAATCTCTGTCTGTCTATCTCTTTCTTTCCCTCGCTCCCTATTTCTCTCTCTCTCTGTCTCTGTCACTCTCTATCTTCTCTTTTCAGAACTCTTTGTCTTACTCTCAGCTCCATTCTTATCTTTCCATCTACACTGATTTCCACTTTCAGTCTCTCTCTGTTGCTCTCTATCTCTCTCATTCTCTCTCTCTCTCTCTCTCTCTGTTTCTCTTTCTCGCTTTCTTTCTTTCCCTGGCTCTCTATTTCTCTCTCTGTCCCTTCCCATTTCTCTCACTCCTCTTCGTATATATCTCTCCTCTTTCTATCTACATCTCACTGCCTCCTTTCACACTGTCTCTCTATCTCTCTTTCTCTCTGTCTCTTTCGCTATTCCACCATCTTCTGTCTCATTGTCTATCGTTCATTATTCTCTCACGTTCTCTCTGCCTGTCTATTTGTCTCACTTTATTTCTTTGTCCTACCTGCAAACTTCTCTCTCTGTCTCTATCCATCTATCCATCTCTTTTCCCTCCTGTCCCTCAAATTCTCTTTCTATCTATCTATCTATCTATCTTCATCCATACATCAATCTATCCATCCATCCATCCATCCCTTTTTGCTGACTTTATATTGCAGCTGTGGTCTCCTTGTTCTGTTTCTCACGTTTATAGGACTGTATTCTTGGACTATGATGTTTATCCTTTTCTTCCAAAACATGTACTTCCTACAATAAATTTAGCTTCCTTTTCTTCATATATTCCTCAGTCTGTATAATTGATCGTTTTTCAGTTGATATGATGCTGCCTCAGTCCGTAATTTTGAGTAATCTGCTTTGAAATACATGTAGATGAAGAACTATGTAGAATTCTGCATTGGATCTTTTAGAATGAAATGTTGATGGTGTAACTGGCACAATTGAGACATCCTGGCAAGATCTTACAAAATTATGTAATCACCCTGTACATTTCTACATACGACCACTTTGAATATCGTATCAGCCTCAGCTATTTACCGTAAGAATGCCGAAAAAGCCAAGGTTCCTATTTTATGATCAAAAGCAACTTGTTTATTGAAAATAATTCATAAACATTCATGTAAGATTCTTGACTCATTGATTGATTGAAGAGTGATAAACGCCGTTTGCAACATTATTTCAGTTTATATTGCGGCGGCCAGTGCACCTATCTATTCTTTCCTGTAATTTCTTTTACTAGTATTACGCACAATATTCTTTCCAAGCCACTGGCTGCTTTCCCACATAACAGTCGTCGAAACAATGGTCAACGTTGAGAGAGGAATGAATCCTATCGCAATGACTATAAGCAATCCTCGGAAAAAATTGACCGAGCCGGGAAACCAACCAACGACGCCCTGTTCTCAAGTCCTTTATGGTTTCTTTATCCAGTGCTCCACGCAATATTATATCCACTGGCTGCTTTCTCACATACTCCACGTCATAAACATTACAATATTAATCAGCAGAGAGAGAGAGAGAGAGAGAGAGAGAGAGAGAGATCCTGTCGCAATGAATATAATCAGTACTTGGAAAGAAATTTGCCGAGCTAGGAATTGGAACCAGCAATACCCTGGTCTCAAGTCCCATAGATTACCGACTGAGCTACCGATCTCGGCATTGTTTTATTTAGTGAAGGTTTAATAAACGTCATAAAGTTTCTTTCAGCACGACCTTAGAGAGGAAGACTTTGAAAACATTGTTTGAATCAGGAAACAATGCTGGTTTCATGCCGCGTTTGCCCCACTACTTCAAAAGACAAATCTGATCATTTGGGCCACGTTTAATTTATCGCCCTAAATAAAATTATAAGGGAGAATCTAGTTGTCTCTTGCCTTAGTTCAAATGGATTGATGTTCGAAGGAATTTAAGTTTATAGCAGATACATAGAGAGTTGAAAGTGTATTATTTCAGTCATATCAGTTACATGTATATCAGGGCGTCATGTGCACCTACCCATGCTGTGTTGGTATTTCATTTACCAGTACCTTGCACATTATTCCAAACCAATGGCTGCTTTCCTACATAACTGTTGTCGGGAAAAATATGTGAGCGATTAGAAGTTAATGAATCTTGTCGCAATGACTGTCATCAAACCTCGCATAAAAATTGCAACAGCTGGGGAATCGAACCTGAAAACTCCTAGTTTCAGGCCTCGTACATCATCAGCTGAGCAACCAAGCTGAGAATTATGCTGATGAAGTTTTCTTTTGTAATTGATCAGATCTAACACGGAGCCATGTTAACGAAAATGAAAGTTATGAGCCCGATCTGACGACTTCAACAGAATTTGTTATAACGCACGCACCTACTTATGCGTTATTGGAGTTTCTTTTATCGGTATTTTGCTTTTAACTTTCCCCAAACCAGTTTGCTTTCAAACATAGATCATTTGATACATTGTTCAATGATAAGAGAAGAATGAATCCTGTAGCTTTGAACTTAATCCTGAAAAAGGAAATTAGATTAGCCGGCGAATCGAACTATAGTACCTTGGGTTTAAAGTCTGGAACATTACTTTGCCGCTGCCTTTAGTGATGTTGAGAGAGAGAGAGAGAGAGAGAGAGAGAGAGAGAGAGTATTTGATTTTGAAATGTTTACTTTATTTCTAGAGGGTTGTTAAGTGCGAGAAGAAATTGTAACATTTTGTAAAGAAAAATGATGTACAGTTATGTTGTGAATTTAAGGGGGGAAAATATGAGCGATGAAAAATTAATGAATCTTGTCGCAATGAATGTCATCAAACCTCGCATAAAAATTGCAACAGCTGGGGAATCGAACCCGAAAACTCCTAGTTTTAGGTCTGGTACGTCGTGAACTGAGCAACTAAGGTGAGAATTATGCTGATGAAGTTTTCCTTTGCAATTGATGAGATCTTAAACGGAGCCATGTTAACGAAAATGAAAGTTATGAGCCCGATCTGACGACTTCAACATAATTTGAGTTATAACGCACGCACCTACTTATGCGTTATTGGAGTTACTTTTACCGGTATTTTGCTTTTAACCTTTCCCAAACCACTGTTTGCTTTCATACGTAGATCATTTGAAACATTGTTGAATGATGAGAGAAGGATGAATCCTGTCGCTTTGAACTTAATCCTGAAAAATGAAATAAGATTAGCCGGCGAATCTAACTACAGAACGTTGGGTTTAAAGTCTGGAACTTTACTTTTCCACTGCCTTTAGTGATGTTGGGAGAGAGAGAGAGAGAGAGTGTGTGTGCGTGTATTTGACTTTGAAATGTTTACTGTATTCCTGGAGGGTTGTTATGTGCGAGAAGAAATTGTAACATTTTGTAAAGAAAAATGATGTCCAGTTGTGTTGTGAATTGAAGGAAGGAAAGAAACTGCGAGCGACGAGAAATTAATGAATCTTGTCGCAATGACTGTCATCAAACCTGGGATAAAAATTGCAACAGCTGGGGAATCGAACCTGTGAACCCCAAGTTTCAGGCCTTTTACGTCATCAACTGAGCAACTAAGCTGAGAATTATGCTGATGAAGTTTTCTTTTGTAATTGATCAGATCTTGAAGGAAGCCATGTTAACGAAAAATGAAAGTTATGAGCCCAATCATATCCCCGAGCCTGTCCCTATATTATGAAAAGCACTTGAAATGATAAGTGTATATTTGATTGTTGTTTACTGATTTTTTGGAAAGAATCAAAACTTAAAGATGGGAAAAAAATGGAAATACTGTGGACAAGCTGGAAATCGAGTACAGAAATGGAACTGATTTGAATGTAGAACAAAGATGTTGGTTGGTTAGTTGTATTGGGGTTTAACGCCACTTTAACAACTAAGGTCATATCATGGCGGTCGGTGACGCACATGTGTTTCCTGGTTTTCTCACACCAGTACTAACACAAATTTCTTTCCAAAGCCACCGACTACTTTTCTCACATGCTTCAGCAGAGGTGAGAGGCGAAAATACGCCGGAAAGAAAGTTCGCCTCAACCGGGTATCGAACTCACAACCACCAAGTCATGAGTCCGACACACTCACCACTGAGCCATCCGGGCGGGGTAGAACAAAGATGTTTTCCTGATTTCTTATAACAGTGTTGAAAAGTGAACTAAAATAGTATTGAGGAAAACTGTTTAAGTTTACAGCAGTTGTGAAGCTAGTGAATAATGGTTTGGATGATGATGATGATTAATTTGGTAGTGCTGGATGTTGTAGCGGAGCCAGATTTCTTTGTTAGCGTGTCTTTTTAGCGTTGTTTTAACCTTGATTTCAGGTAAATGGAGCGGCCAGTGCTCTTGTAACTGTCTATCCAAACCACTGGCTGCTTTTCAAATTAACTTTAGTCGATAGAATGATCGGCATTAAGCATAAAATAAATCCTGCAACAATGAATATAATCGAACCTCGGACAGAAATTGGTACAGCTTGGAGACCGAACCTGCGACTGTATAGGTTTTAAGCCATGTACTTTACCGACCAAGCAACTTTGCAAGACGATCTGAGAGAGAGAGAGAGAAAATGAATGAATTTGATTTTGACATGTTTACTTTTTTCCTGAAAGGTTGTTATGTTCGAGAAGAAATTGTAACATTTTGTGAAGAAAAATGATGTACAGTTGTGGATTGAAGGAAAATAAAATATAAGATTTTGGAAGGGGGATAACTTTTTACCGGTACTTCGCACAGTATTGTTCTCATTGGCACTGGCAGCTTTCCTCACACAACCTCGTCGAAAGAATTATGAGCGGTGAGAGAAGAATAAACCCTGTCGCAATAACTGTCATCAATTCCATAGAGCATATTCTCAGTCTAAGAGATTGTATCCTCAGTCCGCAGGTTTTACTTTCACATCGGGAGATATATTTTCAGTCCGTGTTTATTTATTTCTGAAGAGTTTTCATGTGCGAGAAGAGATTGTAACTTTTTGTAAAGAACAATGATGGAAAAAGCAAAATGTGTGAACACTGAAGATTTTAATGGCCGTATGTTTAGAAGTGTGCAGAAGTTAATTTTAAGGGGTTCGATATTTTCTGGACAGTTTTGGATTCAATAAAAAAAGTTATAGGCTATTTGGAAGGAGATCAGTACTTTCTTTTACCAGTACTTCGCACAATATTGTTCCCGTTGGCACTTACTGCTTTCTGTTTCTGACGTCGTTTGAAGGATTATCAGCGCTGAGATAAGAAGAAACCCTGTCGCAATAACTGTCATCATTTCCATTAAACATATTCTAAGTCTTGGAGATTTTATCCTCAGTCCGCAGGTTGTACTTTCACATCGGGAGAAATACATTTAGTGCGTAATACTGGCCCATTAGTCCTTACCATCGTCTTTAGTCTCATTCAACCGAATCTCAGTATGTACCCTCAATTCGTGAGATGAACCCTTAACCCATGAGAGGAGTCAACAAACGCTTGAGAATCAACCAGTTTCTTATTTCTCTACTTCATTAGGCTGTACTCTTAGTCAATGAGATAAACATTACCTCTGGAAATTATTCGATATGATCAACCACTTTTTGGTCCTTTGTATGTGCCTTTCTGTAAGATGTATCGTCGGTCTGTCAAATGTAAATGAAGATCCAGACACTTGTTTTTACTTTGAATCAAACCAAATGCCGTGCGTTAGCCCCTTCAGTCTGTTTGATTTACCTTTAGTCCAAGAGATGTACCTTCAGTTGGAGAAATATTTCTTCTTTTTGTTTGATTGAGTCTTACACCTTTAGCGGCGAGCTCTATATCGCTTGAAATTGCTTTTAAATAGGTCCTAAAGCTGTATTTTCACCTTCCTGTGACTGCACAGTCGGCGATTTAATACCCACAGCGCCTAAAACCAACCCTCAGTCCGTTACAAGCATATCGATTGAGTCCTTGAGATTGTATCCTCAGTTCGTGGAATGTTTCCCCAGTCTATTTCATGTCCTCTTAGACGACTTTGAAATCGTAGCTATAGTCAGTTGAATGTACCCCCAGGCCCTGAACCATTGGCCTCACTCAAATGGTACCATTTGCACAGCTTGCCTTTACACACTTTTCCCGATATGTACCCTAAATCTGTTAGGTGTAAGTTTAGAGAGTTTCCTAATTATAACTTTTCTTCCAGTCTTATAACATTAGTCAAAGCGTTGAACCCAAAGTTAGCAATGAAAACCCTTAGTCTATGAGATGCACCTCAGTCACTCGGATACACCATAAGGCCGTAAAGCTGTATTCTATCTTAAATTTACCCGTTTTCAATTAGACTGTATCCCTTGCCCACTTGATGTACCCACAGTTCGAAGATGTGTCCTCTGTCCATTGGTTACTGGAACAGCCCGTTTTATGTTCTTACAGGAATTGAGATGGTAGCCTTGGTGAGTGAGATGTGTATCATTAAGCTATAAACCTGTGTCCTTTCAGAGATTTTACTCCCAACCTGTTAGCCTGCACCGCCAGTCGGTAAGATGTTCTTTTGGTTCCTTCTACTTTGTCTCAGACGATGAAATACATTCTCAGTTCGATGTTCCCTCAAACCTTGAAACAATGTCCCTTCTATTATTTCAACCCAATGCCGTATGCCTGTATCTATGGTAGGTTATATATTCTCTCAGTTCGACAGATATACCCTCAGTATTTACAACTATGCCCTTACTCGTATTTTAGCTCCAGTCGATTAGCTTGTTCTAACTGCTTCCTTTATATTTCAACCTAACTTAATTGAATGTACCTTCAGATGACGAACCTATGCCTGCACTCTTATTTCACCGATAACTCTTTGGCTTCTACTTCATCTTCATGACTTTAACCCTCAATCTAAACGGTCTGAAATAATGTATTCACCCTCATTTCACTGTCATCTCGTTCTCTTTCTCTCGCTTTTTCATTTCGGTCTCTCTCTCAGTGTCTCTCTCTCTCTCTTTCTCTCTCTCGTTTCGCTATTTCTGTCTCTCTTCACCTCTCTCTCTCCCTCTCTCAATCTCTGTCTGTATATCTCTTTCTTTTTCTCTCTTTCTCTCTCTGTCTCTGTCTCGTTTCGCTATTTCTGTCTCTCTTCACCTCTGTCTCTCTCAATCTCTGTCTGTCTATCTCTTTTTTCCCTCGCTCTCTATTTCTCTCTCTCTCTGTCTCTCTCACTCTCTATCTTCTCTTTTCAGAACTCTTTGTCTTACTCTCAGCTCCTCATTCTTATCTTTCCATCTACACTGATTTCCACTTTCAGTCTCTCTCTGTCGCTCTCTATCTCTCTCATTCTCTCTCTCTCTGTCTCTCTTTCTCGCTTTCTTTCTTTCCCTCGCTCTCTATTTCTCTCTCTATCCCTTCCCATTTCTCTCACTCCTCTTCGTATATATCTGTCCTCTTTCTGTCTACATCTCACTGCCTCCTTTCACACAGTCTCTCTATCTCTCTTTCTCTCTGTCTCTTTCGCTATTCCACCATCTTCTGTCTCATTGTCTATCGTTCATTATTCTCTCACGTTCTCTCTGCCTGTCTATTTGTCTCACTTTATTTCTTTGTCCTACCTGCAAACTTCTCTCTCTGTCTCTATCCATATATCCATCTCTTTAGCCTTCTGTCCGTCAAATTCTCTTTCTATCTATCTATCTATCTACCTATCTCCATCCATACATCAATCGATCCATCCATCCATCCATCCATCTCTTTTTGCTGACTTTATATTGCAGCTGTGGTCTCCTTGTTCTGTTTCTCACGTTTATAGGACTGTATTCTTGGACTATGATGTTTATCCTCTTCTTCCAAAAAATGTACTTCCTACAATAAATTTAGCTTCCTTTTCTTCATATCTTCCTCAGTCTGTATAATTGATCGTTTCTCAGTTGATATGATGCTGCCTCAGTCCGTAATTTTGAGTAATCTGCTTTGAAATACATGTAGATGAAGAACTATGTAGAATTCTGCATTGGATCTTTTAGAATGAAATGTTAATGGTGTAACTGGCACAATTGAGACATCCTGGCAAGATCTTACAAAATTATGTAATCACCCTGTACATTTCTACATACGACCACTTTGAATATCGTATCAGCCTCAGCTATTTACCGTAAGAATGCCGAAAAAGCCAAGGTTCCTATTTTATGATCAAAAGCAACTTGTTTATTGGAAATAATTCATAAACATTCACGTAAGATTCTTGACTCATTGATTGATTGAAGAGTGCTAAACGGCGTTTGCAACATAATTTCAGTTTATATTGCGGCGGCCAGTGCACCTATCTATTCTTTCCTGTAATTTCTTTTACCAGTATTACGCACAATATTCTTTCCAAGCCACTGGCTGCTTTCCCACATAACAGTCGTCGAAACAATGGTCAACGTTGAGAGAGGAATGAATCCTATCGCAATGACTATAAGCAATCCTCGGAAAAAATTGACCGAGCCGGGAAACCAACCAACGACGCCCTGTTCTCAAGTCCTTTATGGTTTCTTTATCCAGTGCTCCACGCAATATTATATCCACTGGCTGCTTTCTCACATACTCCACGTCATAAACATTAAAACATTATTCAGCAGAGAGAGAGAGGGAGAGAAAGAGAGAGAGAGAGAGAGAGAGAGAGATCCTGTCGCAATGAATATAATCAGTACTTGGAAAGAAATTTGCCGAGCTAGGAATTGGAACCAGCAATACCCTGGTCTCAAGTCCCATAGATTACCGACTGAGCTACCGATCTCGGCATTGTTTTATTTAGTGAAGGTTTAATAAACGTCATAAAGATTTTTTCAGCACGACCTTAGAGAGGAAGACTTTTGAAAACATTGTTTGAATCAGGAAACAATGCTGGTTTCATGCCGCGTTTGCCCCACTACTTCAAAAGACAAAACTGATCATTTGGGCCACGTTTAATTTATCGCCCTAAATGAAATTATAAGGGAGAATCTAGTTGTCTCTTGCCTTAGTTCAAATGGATTGATGTTCGAAGGAATTTAAGTTTATAGCAGATACATAGAGAGTTGAAAGTGTATTATTTCAGTCATATCAGTTACATGTGTATCAGGGCGTCATGTGCACCTACCCATGCTGTGTTGGTATTTCATTTACCAGTACCTTGCACATTATTCCAAACCAATGGCTGCTTTCCTACATAACTGTTGTCGGGAAAAATATGTGAGCGATTAGAAGTTAATGAATCTTGTCGCAATGACTGTCATCAAACCTCGCATAAAAATTGCAACAGCTGGGGAATCGAACCTGAAAACTCCTAGTTTCAGGCCTCGTACATCATCAACTGAGCAACCAAGCTGAGAATTATGCTGATGAAGTTTTCTTTTGCAATTGATCAGATCTAACACGGAGCCATGTTAACGAAAATGAAAGTTATGAGCCCGATCTGACGACTTCAACAGAATTTGTTATAACGCACGCACCTACTTATGCGTTATTGGAGTTTCTTTTACCGGTATTTTGCTTTTAACTTTCCCCAAACCAGTTTGCTTTCAAACATAGATCATTTGATACATTGTTCAATGATGAGAGAAGAATGAATCCTGTAGCTTTGAACTTAATCCTGAAAAAGGAAATTAGATTAGCCGGCGAATCGAACTATAGTACCTTGGTTTTAAAGTCTGGAACATTACTTTGCCGCTGCCTTTAGTGATGTTGTTAGAGAGAGAGAGAGAAAGAGAGAGAGAATATTTGATTTTGAAATGTTTACTTTATTTCTAGAGGGTTGTTATGTGCGAGAAGAAATTGTAACATTTTGTAAAGAAAAATGATGTACAGTTATGTTGTGACTTTAAGGGGGGAAAATATGAGCGATGAAAAATTAATGAATCTTGTCGCAATGACTGTCATTAAACCTCGCATAAAAATTGCAACAGCTGGGGAATCGAACCCGAAAACTCCTAGTTTAAGGTCTCGTACGTCGTGAACTGAGCAACTAAGGTGAGAATTATGCTGATGAAGTTTTCCTTTGCAATTGATGAGATCTTAAACGGAGCCATGTTAACGAAAATGAAAGTTATGAGCCCGATCTGACGACTTCAACATAATTTGAGTTATAACGCACGCACCTACTTATGCGTTATTGGAGTTACTTTTACCGGTATTTTGCTTTTAACCTTTCCCAAACCACTGTTTGCTTTCATACGTAGATCATTTGAAACATTGTTCAATGATGAGAGAAGAATGAATCCTGTCGCTTTGAACTTAATCCTGAAAAATGAAATAAGATTAGCCAGCGAATCTAACTACAGAACGTTGGGTTTAAAGTCTGGAACTTTACTTTTCCACTGCCTTTAGTGATGTTGGGAGAGAGAGAGAAAGTGTGTGTGTGTATTTGATTTTGAAATGTTTACTGTATTCCTGGAGGGTTGTTATGTGCGAGAAGAAATTGTAACATTTTGTAAAGAAAAATGATGTCCAGTTGTGTTGTGAATTGAAGGAAGGAAAGAAACTGCGAGGGACAAGAAATTAATGAATCTTGTCGCAATGACTGTCATCAAACCTGGGATAAAAATTGCAACAGCTGGGGAATCGAACCTGTGAACCCCAAGTTTCAGGCCTTTTACGTCATCAACTGAGCAACTAAGGTGAGAATTATGCTGATGAAGTTTTCTTTTGTAATTGATCAGATCTTAAAGGAAGCCATGTTAACGAAAAATGAAAGTTATGAGCCCGATCAGACGATTTCAACATAATTTGAGTTATATCGCACGCACCTATTTATGCGTTATTGGAGTTTCTTTTACCGGTACTTTGCTTTTAACATTTCCCAAACCATTGTTTGCTTTCAAACGTAGATTATTTGAAACATTGGACAACGATAAGAGAAGAATGAATCGTGTCGCAATGAACTTATACAATCCTGAAAAAGAAAATTTGATTTGTCGGGAAATCGAACTATAGAACCTTGGGTTTTACGTCTGGAACATTACTTTGCCGCTGCTTTTAGTGATGTTGGCAGAGAGAGAGAGAGAGAGAGAGAGAGAGAGTATTTGAATTTGAAATCTTTACTTTATTCCTGGAAGGTTGTTATGTGCGAAAAGAATTTGTAACATTTTGTAAAGAAAAATGATGTACACTTGTTGTGAATTAAAGGAAAAAAGACCTATTTGGAAGGAGGCAATTTGATTTTGTAAAGAAGTGGTGAAAAGCAAAGAAGTATGTTGCTGAAATCCACTTTTGAAGTTGATCGATTCTTAGAAAGGACATTGATACGGTAAACGAACAATATGTTTATGAGTCATGTTTGCAAGACCTTGGAGAGAAAGATCTTGCTATAATGGGAGAAAATACTGGTATCATATCCCCAAGCCTGTCCCCATATTATGAAAAGCACTGGAAATGATAAGTGTATATTTGATTGTTGTTTACTGATTTTTTAGAAAGAATCAAAACTTAAAGATGGGAAAAAAATGGAAATACTGTGGACAAGCTGGAAATCGAGTAAAGAAATGGAACTGATTTGAATGTAGAACAAAGATGTTGGTTGGTTGGTTGTATTGGGGTTTAACGCCATTTTAACAGCTAAGGTCATATCATGGCGGTCGGTGACGCACATGTGTTTCCTGGTTTTCTCACACCAGTACTAACACAACTTTCTTTCCAAAGCCACCGACTACTTTTCTCACATGCTTCAGCAGAGGTGAGAGGCGAAAATACGCCGGAAAGAAAGTTCGCCTCAACCGGGTATCGAACTCACAAACACCAAGTCATGAGTCCGACACACTCACCACTGAGCCACCCGGACGGGGTAGAACAAAGATGTTTTCCTGATTTCTTATAACAGTGTTGAAAAGTGAACTAAAATAGTATTGAGGAAAAATGTTTAAGTTTACAGCAGTTGTGAAGCTAGTGAATAATGGTTTGGATGATGATGATGATTAATTTGGTAGTGCTGGATGTTGTAGCGGAGCCAGATTTCTTTGTTAGCGTGTCTTTTTAGCGTTGTTTTAACCTTGATTTCAGGTAAATGGAGCGGCCAGTGCTCTTGTAACTGTCTATCCAAACCACTGGCTGCTTTTCAAAATAACTTTAGTCAATAGAATGATCGGCATTAAGCATAAAATAAATCCTGCAACAATGAATATAATCGAACCTCGGACAGAAACTGGTACAGCTTGGAGACCGAACCTGCGACTGTATAGGTTTTAAGCCATGTACTTTACCGACCAAGCAACTTTGCAAGACGATCTGAGAGAGAGAGAGAGAGAGAGAGAGTGAATGAATTTGATTTTGACATGTTTACTTTTTTCCTGAAAGGTTATGTTCGAGAAGAAATTGTAACATTTTGTGAAGAAAAATGATGTACAGTTGTGGACTGAAGGAAAATAAAATATAAGATTTTGGAAGGGGGATAACTTTTTACCGGTACTTCGCACAGTATTGTTTTCATTGGCACTGGCAGCTTTCCTCACACAACCTCGTCGAAAGAATTATGAGCGGTGAGAGAAGAATAAACCCTGTCGCAATAACTGTCATCAATTCCATAGAGCATATTCTCAGTCTAAGAGATTGTATCCTCAGTGCGCAGGTTTTACTTTCACATCGGGAGATATATTTTCAGTCCGTGTTTATTTATTTCTGAAGAGTTTTCATGTGCGAGAAGAGATTGTAACTTTTTGTAAAGAACAATGATGGAAAAAGCAAAATGTGTGAACACTGAAGATTTTAATGGCCGTATGTTTAGAAGTGTGCAGAAGTTAATTTTAAGGGGTTCGATATTTTCTGGACAGTTTTGGTTTCAATAAAAAAAGTTATAGGCTATTTGGAAGGAGATCAGTACTTTCTTTTACCAGTACTTCGCACAATATTGTTCCCGTACTGCTTTCTTTTTCTGACGTCGTTGGAAGGATTATCAGCGCTGAGATAAGAAGAAACCCTGCCGCAATAACTGTCATCATTTCCATTAAACATATTCTAAGTCCTGGAGATTTTATCCTCAGTCCGCAGGTTGTACTTTCACATCGGGAGAAATACATTTAGTGCGTAATACTGGCCCATTAGTCCTTACCATCGTCTTTAGTCTCATTTAACCCAATCTCAGTATGTACCCTCAATTCGTGAGATGAACCCTTAACCCATGAGAGGAGTCAACAAACGCTTGAGAATCAACCAGTTTCTTATTTCTCTACTTCATTAGGCTGTACTCTTAGTCAATGAGATAAACATTACCTCTGGAAATTATTCGATATGATCAACCACTTTTTGGTCCTTTGTATGTGCCTTTCTGTAAGATGTATCGTCGGTCTGTCAAATGTAAATGAAGATCCAGACACTTGTTTTTACTTTGAATTTAACCAAATGCCGTGCGTTAGCCCCTTCAGTCTGTTTGATTTACCTTTAGTCCAAGAGATGTACCTTCAGTTGGAGAAATATTTCTTCTTTTTGTTTGACTGAGTCTTACACCTTTAGCGGCGAGCTCTATATCGCTTGAAATTGCTTTTAAATAGGTCCTAAAGCTGTATTTCCACCTTCCTGTGACTGCACAGTCGGCGATTTAATACCCACAGCGCCTAAAACCAACCCTCAGTCCGTTACAAGCATATCGATTGAGTCCTTGAGATTGTATCCTCAGTTCGTGGAATGTTTCCCCAGTCTATTTCATGTCCTCTTAGACGACTTTGAAATCGTAGCTATAGTCAGTTGAATGTACCCCCAGGCCCTGAACCATTGGCCTCACTCAAATGGTACCATTTGCACAGCTTGCCTTTACACACTTTTCCTGATATGTACCCTAAATCTGTTAGGTGTAAGTTTAGAGAGTTTCCTAATTATAACTTTTCTTCCAGTCTTATAACATTAGTCAAAGCGTTGAACCCAAAGTTAGCAATGAAAACCCTTAGTCTATGAGATGCACCTCAGTCACTCGGATACACCATAAGGCCCTAAAGCTGTATTCTATCTTAAATTTACCTGTTTTCAATTAGACTGTATCCCTTGCCCACTTGATGTACCCACAGTTCGAAGATGTGTCCTCTGTCCATTGGTTACTGGAACAGCCCGTTTTATGTTCTTACAGGAATTGAGATGGTAGCCTTGGTGAGTGAGATGTGTATCATTAAGCTATAAACCTGTGTCCTTTCAGAGATTTTACTCCCAACCTGTTAGCCTGCACGCCAGTCGGTAAGATGTTCTTTTGGTTCCTTCTACTTTGTCTCAGACGGTGAAATACATTCTCAGTTCGATGTTCCCTCAAACCTTGAAACAATGTCCCTTCTATTATTTCAACCCAATGCCGTATGCCTGTATCTATTTTAGGTTATATATTCTCTCAGTTCGGCAGATATACCTTCAGTATTTACAACTATGCCCTTACTCGTATTTTAGCTCCAGTCGATTAGCTTGTTCTAACTGCTTCCTTTATATTTCAACCTAACTTAATTGAATGTACCTTCAGATGACGAACCTATGCCTGCACTCTTATTTCACCGATAACTCTTTGGCTTCTACTTCATCTTCATGACTTTAACCCTCAATCTAAACGGTCTGAAATAATGTATTCACCCTCATTTCACTGTCATCTCTCTCTCTCTCTGTTTTTCATTTCGGTGTCTCTCTCCGTCTCTCTCTGTCTCTCTCCCCCCCTCAATCTCTCTCTCTCTGTGTCTTCACCTCTCTCTCTCTCAATCTCTGTCTGTCTATCGCTTTCTTTTTCTCTCTTTCTCTCTGTCTCTCTCTCGTTTCGCTATTTCTGTCTCTCTTCACCTCTCTCTCTCTGAATCTCTGTCTGTCTATCTCTCTTTTTCTCTCTTTCTCTTGCCATCTGTCTCTCTCTGTCTCTTTCTCTCTCTCTCTTTCTCTCTCTCTCTCTGTCTCTGTCTCCCACTCTCTATCTTCTCTTTTCTTTTCAGAACTCTTTGTCTTACTCTCACCTAATTCTTATCTTTCCATCTACACTGGTTTCCACTTTCAGTCTCTCCCTGTCGCTCTCTATCTCTCATTCTGTCTCTCTCTTTCTCGCTTTCTTTCTTTCCCTCGCTCTCTATTTCTCTTTCTATCCCTTCCCATTTCTCTCCCTCCTCTTCGTATATATCTCTCCTCTTTCAATCTACATCTCACTGCCTCCTTTCACACAGTCTCTCCATCTCTGTTTCTCTCTGTCTCTTTCGCTATTTCACCATCTTCTGTGTCATTGTCTATCGTTCATTATTCTCTCACGTCCTCTCTGTCTATTTGTCTCCCTTTATCTCTTTGTCCTACCTGCAAACTTTTCTCTTCTGCTCTGTCAATCTATCCATCTATTTCGCCTTCTGTCCCTGAAATTCTCTATCTATCTATCTATCTATCTATCTATCTATCTACCTATCTCCATCCATCCATCCATTCATCTCTTTTGGCTGACTTTGTATTTCAGCTGTGGTCTCCTTGTGTTCCTCACGTTTATAGGACTGTATTCTTGGACTATGATGTTTATCCTTTTCCTCCAAAAAATGTACTTCCTACAATAAATTTAGCTTCCTTTTCTTCATATCTTCCTCAGTCTGTATAATTGATCGTTTTTCAGTTGATATGATGCTGCCTCAGTCCGTAATTTTGAGTAATCTGCTTTGAAATACATGTAGATGAAGAACTATGTAGAATTCTGCATTGGATCTTTTAGAATGAACTGTTAATGGTGTAACTGGCACAATTGAGACATCCTGGCAAGATCTTACAAAATTATGTAATCGCCCTGTACATTTCTACATACGACCACTTTGAATATCGTATCAGCCTCAGCTATTTACCGTAAGAATGCCGAAAAAGCCAAGGTTCCTATTTTATGATCAAAAGCAACTTGTTTATTGAAAATAATTCATAAACATTCACGTAGAATTCTTTATTCATTGATTGACTGTAGAATGATAAACGCCGTTTGCAACATTATTTCAGTTTATATTGCGGCGGCCAGTGCACCTATCTATTCTTTCCTGTAATTTCTTTTACCAGTATTACGCACAATATTCTTTCCAAGCCACTGGCTGCTTTCCCACATAACAATCGTCGAAACAATGGTCAACGTTGAGAGAGGAATGAATCCTATCGCAATGACTATAAGCAATCCTCGGAAAAAATTGACAGAGCCGGGAAACCAACCAACGACGCCCTATTCTCAAGTCCTTTATGGTTTCTTTATCCAGTGCTCCACGCAATATTATATCCACTGGCTGCTTTCTCACATACTCCACGTCATAAACATTAAAATATTATTCAGCAGAGAGAGAGAGAGAGAGAGAAAGAGAGAGAGAGAGATCCTGTTGCAATGAATATAATCAGTACTTGGAAAGAAATTTGCCGAGCTAGGAATTGGAACCAGCAATACCCTGGTCTCAAGTCCCATAGATTACCGACTGAGCTACCGATCTCGGCATTGTTTTCTTTTAGTGAAGGTTTAATAAACGTCATAAAGATTTTTTCAGCACGACCTTAGAGAGGAAGACTTGAAAACATTGTTTGAATTAGGAAACAATGCTTTTTTCATGCCGTGTTTGCCCCACTACTTCAAAAGACAAATCTGATCATTTGGGCCACGCTTAATTTATCGCCCTAAATAAAATTATAAGGGAGAATCTAGTTGTCTCTTGCCTTAGTTCAAATGGATTGACGATGTTCGAAGGAATTTAAGTTTATAGCAGAAACATAGAGAGTTGAAAGTGTATTATTTCAGTCATATCAGTTACATGTATGTCAGGGCGTCATGCACCTACCCATGCTGTGTTGGTATTTCATTTACCAGTACCTTGCACATTATTCCAAACCAATGGTTGCTTTCCTACATAACTGTTGTCGGGGAAAATATGAGAGCGATGAGAAATTAATGAATCTTGACGCAATGACTGTCATCAAACCTCGCATAAAAATTGCAACAGCTGGGGAATCGAACCTAAAAAACTCCTAGTTTCAGGCCTCGTACGTCAGCAACTGAGCAACCAGGCTGAGAATTATACTGATGAAGTTTTCTCTTGCAATTGGTCAGATCTAACACGGAGCCATGTTAACGAAAATGAAAGCTATGAGCCCGATCTGACGACTTCAACATAATTTGATTTATAAAGCACGCACCTACTTATGCGTTATTGGAGTTTCTTTTACCGGTATTTTGCTTTTAACCTTTCCCAAACCACTGTTTGCTTTCAAATGTAGATCATTTGAAACATTGTTCAATGATGAGAGAAGAATGAATCCTGTCGCTTTGAACTTAATCCTGAAAAAGGAAATTAGATTAGCCGGCGAATCGAACTATAGTACCTTGGGTTTAAAGTCTGGAACTTTACTTTGCCGCTGCCTTTAGTGATGTTGAGAGAGAGATATATAGAGAGAGAGAGAGGGAGAGAGAGTATTTTATTTTGAAATGTTTACTTTATTTCTGGAGGGTTGTTATGTGCGAGAAGAAATTGTAACATTTTGTAAAGAAAAATTATGTACAGTTATGTTGTGAATTTAAGGGGGGAAAATGTGAGCGATGAGAAATTAATGAATCTTGTCCAATTGACTGTCTTCAAACCTTGGATTTAAATTGCAACAGCTGGGGAATTGAACCAGAAAACTCCTAGTTTAAGGCATCGTAAGTCGTGAACTGAGCAACTAAGCTGAGAATTATGCTGATGAAGTTGTCTTTTGCAATTGATTAGATCTTAAACATAGCCATGTTAACGAAAATGAAAGTTATGAACCCGATCTGACGATATAATTTGAGTTATAAAGCACGCACATACTTATGCGTTATTGGAGTTTCTTTTACCGGTATTTTACTTTTAACCTTTCCGAAACCACTGATTGCTTTCAAACGTAGATTATTTGAAACATTGTTCAATGATGAGAGAAGAATGAATCCTGTCGCTTTGAACTTAATCCTGAAAACGGAAATTAGATTAGTCGGCGAATGGAACTACAGAACCATGGGTTTAAAGTCTGGAACATTACTTTGCCATTGCCTTTAGTGATATTGGGAGAGAGAGGGATAGAGAGAGAGTGTGTGTGTATTTGAGTTTGAAATGTTTACTGTATTCCTGGAGGGTTGTTATGTGCGAGAAGAAATTGTAACATTTTGTAAAGAAAAATGATGTTCAGTTGTGTTGTGAATTGAAGGAAGGAAAAAAACTGCGAGCGACGAGAAATTGATGAATCTTGTCGCAATGACTGTCATCAAACCTGGGATAAAAATTGCAACAGCTGGGGAATAGAACCTGTGAACCCCAAGTTTCAGGCCTTTTACGTCATGAACTGAGCAACTAAGCTGAGAATTATGCCGATGAAGTTTTCTTTTGTAATTGATCAGATCTTAAAGGAAGCCATGATAACGAAAAAAGGAAAGTTATGAGCCCGATCAGACGATTTCAACATAATTTGAGTTATATCGCACGCACCTATTTATGCGCTATTGGAGCTTCTTTTACCGGTACTTTGCTTTTAACCTTTCCCAAACCATTGTTTGCTTTCAAACGTAGATTATTTGAAACATTGGTCAACGGTAAGAAAAGAATGAATCCTGTCGCAATGAACTTATACAATCCTGAAAAAGAAAATTTGATTTGTCGGGAAATCGAACTATAGAACCTTGGGTTTTAAGTCTGGAACATTTCTTCGCCGCTGATTTAGTGATGTTGGCAGAGAGACAGAGAGAGATAGAGACAGAGAGAGTCAGAGAGAGAAAGGGAGTATTTGAATTTGAAATCTTTACTTTATTCCTGGAAGGTTGTTATGTGCGAGAAGAAATTGTAACATTTTGTAAAGAAAAATGATGTACACTTGTGTTGTGAATTGAAGGAAAAAAGACCTATTTGGAAGGAGGCAATTTGATTTTGTAAAGAAGTGGTGAAAAGCAAAGAAGTATGTTGCTGAAGTCTACTTTTGAAGTTGATCGATTCTTAGAGGGGACATTGATAAGGTAAATGAAAAAATATGTTTATGAGTCATGTTTGCAAGACCTTGGAGAGAAAGATCTTGGGAGAAAATACTGGTATCATATCCCCAAGCCTGTCCCCATATTATGGAAGCACTGGAAATGATAGGTGTATATTTGATTGTTGTTTACTGATTTTTTGGAAAGAATGAAAACATAAAAAAAAAAAAAAAAAAAACTGGAAATACTGTGGACAAGGTGGAAATCGAGTAAAGAAATGGAACTGATTTGAATGTAGAACAAAGATGTTTTCCTCATTTCTTATAAAAGTGTTGAAAAGTGAACTGAAATAGTATTGAGGAAAACTGTTTAAGTTTACAGCACTTGTGAAAGTATTTAATAATGGCTTGGATGATGATGATGATTAAGTTGGTAGTGCTGGATGTTGTAGCGGAGCCAGATTTCTTTGTTAGCGTGGCTTTTTAGCGTTGTTTTAACTTGCTGTCAGGTAAATGGCGTGGCCAGTGCTCTTGTAACAGTCTCTCCAAACCACTGGCTGCTTTTCAAAATAACTTTAGTCTATAGAATGATCGGCATTAAGCATAAAATAAATCCTGCATCAATGAATATAATCGAACCTCGGACAGGAATTGGTACAGCTTGGAGACCGAACCTGCGACTGTATAGGTTTTAAGCCATGTACTTTACCGACCAAGCAACTGGGCAAGACGATCTGAGAGAGAGAGAGAGTGCAAGAGAGAGAGAATGAATTTGATTTTGACATGTTTACTTTTTTCCTGAAAGGTTGTTATGTGCGAGAAGAAATTGTAACATTTTGTGAATAAAATGATGTACAGTTGTGGATTCAAGGAGAGAGAGAGAGTCATGTACAGAAAGATGGGGTACTATAAGGTTCAGGTGGATCTTCCCTTAACTTTTTACCAAGAACTCCGTGTTTTAACGACCCAAATTGAGTTAGCTTTTGATAGCGCTGTGGGAAAAGGAACCCTCATTTTCTCCTCCGCTCACATTTTTTCTTCTTTCCTGTCTTGAACATAAGTACCATTTAATTCACATTTATGTATCGTATACAAATTTAAATTTATGGTTTCATTTTTTGACAAGTCTAAAATTTTGCACTCTTGCAAAGAGTTTATACCTCGTTAGGGTTCTCATGACAGTTGTTTTTCGAGGTGATTGAAATTCTAGGCTGGAGACAGTTGTGTCCAACTGTGAGGAAGAGTGTCAGCGTCTCATATCGAAGGTTTCGGTGCGAACCCTGCGATAAATGGGGTCAACCTACGACACGATGAAAGGACTGGTTAAAGTTTCCAAGAAGCGTTCAGCGAGAGTTATCAATATAAGTTTTGAGAACTTGTTTCACTATCAACGTAAAGATAGGCTGAAACTAAACAAGACGGTAACAAGAATTAATAAACTGGTGACTCCTTTTCGTTTATTATTACGTTGATTTCAGTGTAAAATGTGCAAAAAATAAAAGAATTTGACTGAGAATATTTGCTTCATCGCGTAAAAAAGAAAATGTGAATTTTCGACTTTAAATGGCTATCTTTTCCTATATCGCATTTTCAGGAAGTTTTTTTTTTTATAATAGCTCCTAATGATGTAAATTATCTCACAAATTACTTCAAATTAGCAATGATCAGACAACTACATGGCGTCCAAATTTAGCAAGTTTAAAAAAAAAAGGTCCAAGAGGATGGTCGAACAGCAGATCTTGATGGCAAAGATAAGAAAAGAAAAGCGGGGTTGAAAGGGGGGGAAGGAAAGATAGAATCGTTTTAAAATTGCTCACGTAGGAAGGAGACGAATTTCTTTTGGTCGAGAATGCTACATCTCGTAACAAGACGTTTCGCCCCCAAGACATATCCCCCCTGGTCGTTTCGCCCCCAAACCCTAGTGAATTCAATTCAACATTTTATTGCGTTAAACAAATACATGTTTATGGCAAATAAGACAAAATATTTAGAGAACATGGATTTACATGAAGAGCATAAAGTATGTGGAAAAAGCAAAATTAATTCAAATATGTAGAAATAGCAATAGTATTCAAGTAGAAGAATTGATACAGGTACATGCTATAAGCACAAACTAATTTCTTAATAAAGTGGCATAGTAAATAAATTTACTTAAGTTATTAATAACTGTTGTTGAAGTTTCTGTTAAAAGGTTAATGAATTTGTGTTCATTCGGCCATGAATAATAGTAACGTTTAAGATACTGTTATCGTAGATGAGTATATTTTGACCAAATTAGCAAGAAATGGAATTCATTTTCAATTATATTTTGATTACAATTTTCACAAGCGTAGATTCCTAGGTTGTTCAATATATCGTCCTTGTTCTATGGCTAGATTATGAGCAGAAGTTCTTAATCGTGTTAAGGCTATTCTGAATTTAGGGACTTTTATTATGTTCAGATATTGTTCAAATTCAAAAGAGTGTTTAAAAAGAGAATAGCACTCGAGACGTGGGGAGTTATTAATCGAATGATACCAACGCTCGTGATATATTTGTAGGATACGAAATTTTAACGGCTCTAGCTCGATGCGTATATTTGTTTGATGTTCCCAGATAAACAAGACAAATTTATGATGCATAGCATCATAGAAGCTGCAATCTTTTGGTGGACATTTTCAGAAATATTGACTCTCTTGAGAAATTGTGATTACATTTTTTTATATCTGTTTTTACCCCCACCCCCACCGACGGAAAATCATGACAAATGGTACTAAAATGCAAGGAAAAAAGAAACAGAAAATAATATGTACATGTATTCTGATTCTAAAAAAAAGAAGACAAGTTTAGAGAGGAATCTTAAATAATCTTGTTATTATATTATTATTATAAAGTGATAATGGTTATTTAAAAAAAAAAAAAAAAAACGTAAAAGCATCGGAATTTTTAAATTTGTACTCGAAATTTGAAAATGGAGAAATTGCGCATTCAAATACATCATTTTCCATTTATTAAATGATTTTAGAAAGGAAACTTCTGTAGCGGCATCAAAGGCAATACTACGGAATTATTTAAGTTACTAATTGTTACTAAAAGTTACTAAAAGTGATATTAAGATCGTTATTCACATACGATGTTTACATGTACATGTATTTACAATTTTTATCAGTGATCTCTTCTTTGTGTTTCATTTTTTTTTTACAGCGAAAAAAAAAAAAAATTCCAAAAATTTTTTTTCTAAAGGATGGTCTTTTTGGTTGTCAAAAAGTATCTTAGGATGCTTGTAACACAGTGAATCTTTACATTTCTACTTTAGAAACAAAAACTTTTGCATGGCATCTCCAAAATTATTCTGATCATAGTATGCACAGTTGGCACAAACCACGTTTCTTTTATTCCTGAAATGACAGCCACACACACACACACACACACACACACACACATACACACACACACACACACACACAAGAACCCCACAATTTTTAAGTCTTTAAACATCTGGATCTATTCAACCGCAACATAATAACTATTACTATACATATTTCGTTTAATAAACAGTAGTTTGAACCATTTTCTGCATAGGCCTTGTACAAACCTAGTGTAAAACTTCTAATGTAAATTTCAAGAGCTATTCTAAACCTTTGACCAGCAGCGACGTAAAAAGTTGTATATTCACAGTAATAGGTTCTGTAATAACTTTAACCCTTTGACTACAAAAAGAAATTAATACACTGAGTAAGGAAAACAAACAAGATTTTTTTATGTTTACGAAATATCTTATAGAATATTAAAAAAATATTACACGGGCTATGTGCTGTCTGATCTTCATCTATTTCCGTCATTTTCGAGCAGCTTCAACCCATAGAGCACCAGGCACCACCATGATAATTACTGTAGTCAATGTACATCACGATCCATACATTTTTCACGGGGTCTGTAGATCAAGGCCATATCAACAGCACGTACAGTCTGATCATACCAGCTTCGACACACAATACAGTAAATGCTAAATTTTACAGATCTCATAAGGTAGATGTTCCGTGTAACAAAAATCCATTCGGCTAAAGTGTCGACGAAGGGAAGAAAAAGGGTTATCTTTTCGCAAGTATTCTATAAATAGCTGACGTAGACGCCTCTTGTGTAGGGAGGTAACCAGTCCTTTATCCTTTACAGATTAAGATTGGCCAAAAAACTTGTACATAAGATTGCTTCTGATTATCATATTCTAAGATGCTCTCTATATCATAATTATCGTTATTTTGTTTTGTAATAAAGTAGACAAATGCGAAAACCATTGAGAGGCGGGAAAGCTTGTGATAAACGGAAAGCATAACAACTTCGTTTGGGAAAATAGAAGGAATCCTATATGTTTGAAAACTTCGGGGGACTGGCCAATTAAAGGATGTTTATTTTTCTGTGCTTTTTATTGTTATTTGGGAATGAACTATATATTGCAAGAAAACCAGGCTTGAATTTCATGTAGGTCTGTTGGAATATTTAAGAAAAAGTTATGTTGAGTAATTCTGTCACAACAACACAACATTATTAGAAATTTTCCAAAAATAAAAACCAATCAAATAATCACTGATCATCTACATGGTAAATAGTTTAGGTACATTCCTACTGGAAGCCGCTTTCGAGCGGCTTCCAATGATAGATCGTGTTCGATTAGAATTTGCTTTATATTGTGTGCCCAATTATTTCCATTATAAGTTAGTCCATTTTCAGCGTCGTTTTTTAACATGATGTATGTTTTATGTAAGAGACTATTTTCTTGTTGATTTAATATTTTTATCCAGTATTTTAACATTGTTATTTTTCTATGAATGTACATTGGGACTCGTCCCAATTCTGCAAAGAGTGTGTCGCGATTGGTTAATTGTTTAACGTTAAGTATTTTTCTACAAAATTTGGTGTGAATCAGTTCTATATCTGGGGCTACATGTGTGCCCCATACTTCGCTCGAGTAGTTTAATATTGAAGAGACTAAAGAATCAAATAATTGGATTTTTTGTTGAAATGGTAATTTGATTAAATATGATAAAAAGATTGTGAAGGGCCAATGATGCATGTTGAGCTAAGCGTTTTTGCGTACGGTTCCAATTTCCATTTTTGTAAAGAAACACGCCGTGATATTTAAAACTTTTTACAATTTCAATACGAGTATTATAAAGAAAGAAATCGTAGTTCGTATGTCGGCCGTTTTCAAATGTCATTATCTTTGTCTTAGCAACATTAAGACGAAGTTTATATTTATTACTATGAGTTTCTATTTCGTTCAAAAGCGATTGTAGAGATACTGGGTCATGCGCGAATAATGCTGCGTCATCAGCAACTAAAAGAAGGAAAAAATTTATGCCTTCAATGTTAATTATACCGTCATAGCCAACTTTCGCGGACATGTAAAAATCGATATCAGCCCATTTTACCTGTATTTTTTTTTACATAGAATTATGAAGGGCCTTGGTAGATAAACGCTTATAACTTCATCAATTTTCAGAATCGAAAATTATCTTAAGTGAGGTAAGAAAATTAAATTTATTCTCTTTCAAATGAACTAAGTTTTATAAATTTCGTAAATGAAACTTTTGGTCCTTTTTTAACTTTAAAATTATAGGTATGGTTTATATAGAATAAAGAGGAAAAATACTTTTTCCGAAGATAAAAACTGACATATTTGTTGAATTTCCTCTCTTTTTGTTGAAAAGTCAAAATTATCTCAAGTGAGGTCATAAAGCTTATTCATTGCTCTTTAAATTGGTATAAGTTTGAGTCATTTAAAAAAATAAACTTTTGGTCCTTTTTACAGTTTTTTACTGCCCCTATCCTATTTTTTTCTTTTTCCGTAATCGCTCGGATTGTGCCGGATTTTGCCGATGATGGCCGAGTCTAACTGTAAGATTAGTCGCCCGGGTATCTTTGCTGTGTTACGTAATGTTATATTGACAAACGGACCCCCTGCTATTTTTATGATTAACATGTATCCACATAATTATGAACTCGAATTTTTACCCGGGTTGTTTGATCATGACAGAATCCCCAAGATTTTTTATTATGTATCTTATAGATCTAATAAAAGACTAGAATTTGATTTTTATGAGATTATTCCCATGGATTTACAATCACTAAGATTAAGGTTTGAAATTAGAAAATGTACGTTTGCTATTTTTTCCATTCTTAGATATTAATGCTGTATCAAAAGTATTTTTCTGGCGACAGTTTATAAATTCATGTTTCCTTGCCATTTTCAAACCGGTCCTTGACCTGTCACATCATATAGAAGGCTTTTGAAAACATTGAAGAAAGGGTTTAAATGCTGGTTAGTAACACATAGCCAACTTTCACGGACATGCTTTATCAGGAGTCTCGCATATCAACAAATCGATGAAAATAACCGATATTAAACGTAAAGGTTCGAGATTTTCCGGAGTTTGGCAAACATAAACCGCGTATAATCTATTCATAATCGATAGTCCGCAGCTATAAAAGATAAGAATAACGTAACATTATGTAACAGGATAACAGTAGCCCTGCTTCAAATCAGGGATCGTATATACACATAAGATCCCTGTTCAAATTTACAATCCTTGCCTAGACCGACTTTTTGTTTTCGTGTTTCCACCTTACATCTTTGTCTGCTAAAAGCCATTGTAGCCCCTGTAGATCAGTATCAGACAGCACAGAATGTGCACCCTCATCAGACTACACATAATCTTAGACTAACACCATCAGATAGTGCGAGATTTTTCTTTGGAAAGAACATTGCTATATTTGGGCTTTGTTTGACGGTTCATACTTCATTCATTCTTCCTTTGAAGGGTTGAATTTTGATGCTCTTAGATTAAAGTTCTGATCCTTGCTGTTCGGCCGTTTGTGCGACTAAGTGCACTTTTAGCTGACAATGTAGACCAGTAATAAACTTCACAAAAAGCAGTCTAATCTTGAAACCTAATCCGTCCAAATTCAATTTTGCTGACAGTGTAGATTAATAACAGGCTGCACAAAACAAGGAGACTGATCTTGGATCTGATCGACTCTATACATCGATTTTTTTTTTAAATTCTTGATACCGAAATATCACCAGGTTGCTGAATTCAGCAGAAAATTCGAAGCTTTTGGAGTACCGGTTTAATCCTTTACCATACACTCCCGAGTTTTAACGTTCTGTGCAGTCTGATTTTGATCTAAACTGTCCGCAAAAGATCCCTGAGTGGCGTACAGCCTACAGGTTAGAACATTTCATAGTTCAACCAACGGCAGATGTCGGTTGAGATAGCGAGGAGGGATCGGCATCAGACTGAACGGACGTACTCTGGTAGGCCTATTGATCTTCTCCGATACCTGGTAGTGTTTAACAGCCTTGAATTCATCCATTTACAGCTTTTACCAAACAATCTTCCTAGTTTTGAACGAACGAACAAACGAACGAACGTTTGAAAGAAAGAAAGAAAGAAAGTGTCGGATACAAAGTGGCAATAACTGAAAGTTGTGAACGACTAAAAGGCAAAAACGAAAGAAGACGGTAAAGTAGAAGTTTTTTTTTTCCCCTGATCCCTGGCCTGTCTGACCGGAAACCGCCTGCACTTTTCAATATTAAGGAATTCTTTACAGCCGGAAAAAAAAAAGTTTCCTTTCATATGAAGCCATAGATGTTTACTCTTTACTAAACGATTCAAATTTAGTCTCTTTTAGATGGAATTCATATATTGATATAATTTTTACCTTTAAATGGCCATGTTTCCAACTTGATCTGTAAGACCAGGGATCTTATATAACATATACGATGCCTGGTAAGACCTGGTTGCCAGTGACTTGCATGAGGGACTGCATTCACAAACTGTTCTAAATACTGCTGTACTGAAACACTAGTTGTACCATCTTGCAAATAAATGGCATCGTATAATGACGAAGTAAAGGGATGAAAAAAGAGCGAAATCGTTTATAAAAAAAAACCGATTTTTTCCCCCAAACAATATTATATAGAAAATATCAAGAAAAATTTGTTTGTCAACCTACGAAGAAACAAGCCCTCTCACGTGTCCTATCGGTCAATGGTGAGCACAATTGTAAACTTTGGAGTGGATAAATTCCTATGTGGCCTGAAACACGCGGAGAGGGGGCATTCGGACATTTGCGTAAAGTGTCGTCTCGTATCAGCCTGCGCACTCCGCGCAGACTAATCCGAAACGACACTTTCCGCTTTTATTTTTCTTTTTTTGTGCGTCTACTGAAGAATAAATTCTAATGTACCGGTAGTCGTAAAGTGCCGTCTCGGATTAGCCTGCGTGGACTGATCCGAGACAACAGTTTACGCAAATATCCGAATGCCCCTTTTCGTGTGATGCTCGCCATTTATGTACAAACAAAAGTAAAAAAAGAAATGAATTTAGAAATCCAAAGACATGTTATTGGTACAATACCAAGTTCATCTATAAATAAGTGGCTTGTTGGTTACCCGAGAGCTCCGAATAAACCTTGAGAAAAGACAATGCCAGTCTAGAAATAAGGCCTAAATAGTTGCAAGTTTAAGGTTGCTCTTGGCCAGATTATCTCAACAAAACGGACAGTGTAGATCAAAGATCAGAATGCCTTTTTCAGTCTGATATCAATCTTTAGTGGCCGCATTTAGGCGGCTTTAGTTGTGAAGGCGATTGAGGGTCAATAAAGGCTTCTGTTCCCGTCTGTTCTGGTTGGTTTTTAGGCTGACCCCGATCACGTGATTAATCAACCGCGCACGAGATTGCTCAGTGAGTAGTCAACGTTTGAGTGGGCAGTATGGTGTTTCGCAGAGAGACCCAGACAATTTGATCCGGAAAAAATGAAGTAAGTGTCTTATTTATTTGAAATTTGTAGATATTTTTCATGAATAATCAAAGTATGTGTAAATCTAGATCTAGCATAGTACACATGGTTGCAAATTGCGATTGTTTTATTTTCTCGCAAATTATCGCCGGCGTCTTAAGTAGTGCTGATCCAAGGTAGAAAATTTTGTGGAAAAGGCAGCAAATTCTAGTTGCAGCGTTCTTTTTTTTTTCAAAATGTTTTTGAAAGCCGTCTTTGTCAGAATCATTCAAGTATGGGAATGTTTGGAGGAATTTTCTCTAGCCTATTTTCAACAGCGAATTAAAAATTTTAGGGTAGAAAAATTCCAATTACAGTATACTGAGGCAAGTCAAAGAGTATCCTTAAAATGATGAACTCTTTACGAATTTTGGTCTTGACCAAATTGAAATAATTTGCAGACAACAACAGAAATATAGCTCAAAAGATGACTGCTGTCTTTGACAGGGTAGAAAACATTGTGGGAAAAGGAGAAAATGCTGGTAACCAGCATTGCCTCCTTTTCCCATAATGTTTTCAAATGACTTCTTCCTCAGGGTCATTAAAACTCGGGATTGTGTGGTAAAAGGATAGCATAATTAATATTGGTGTATTTATTACCCTTTTGTTTGTATTGGAGTTTAACGCCATTTTAACAGCTTAGGTCATATCATAGCAGTCAGTGACGCACCCATGTGTTTCCTGGCTTTCCCACACCAAAGCCACTGACTACTTTTCTCACATGCATCAGAGGTGAGGGGCGAAAATTCGCCGGAAAGAAAGGTCATCGCAACCGGGTATCGAAGCTGCAACCTCCAGGTCACGAGTTAGATAGGCTAACTACTGAGCAACCCCGCCAGGCTTTATTACCCTTCACCAGAAGACAACATTACTTACCAGTCCAAATTGCAAGCCTTTCAAGATGAAAAATTTAATGTGACTCAAATGATGAAACCTGTTTTTGAAGGACTAGAAAACATGGTTAAAGAGAAAATGCTGGTTATCAGCATTTTCTCTTTTTCCGTAAATGTTTTCAAACGTCTTTTCCTCAGGGTCATTAAAACTGAATATTGGATAAAGGGTTAAAAATATACACTTACAAAGAAATAGAATTTTTTACGTTGTTTGTTAATGACTATACAAAACTTGGATTTTATTTTTTTTTCCTTTGTAGATTTACAATATGACCAGATTTGGACTTTGTTGAGGTAAGAATCACTTTACATGAGGTAATTAAAAGTCAATTTGAGCACATATAAAATTATAAAAAACCTGTCCATGTAATGATGGATAACTTATCAACAATTTCTAAAATTCTGGAATACAATATTTATAATTTGAGACATTGAGGTATGACTTTGATATACATGTACTTCTACCTGCCTAAAAATCAGAATTTAAATATAACCTGATAGTTCTAAACTGATTGTCCACCATGGTGTCAAGCATATAAGACAATATGGTTGCCATATACTATTGAAGGGTAGCAGACTTCGAAAGTTTGAAAAAAAAATGAGATGCACTCAAACTGTGCCATTTCACTAAGATGCCACACTTTACCTTCAAATTACAACATCCTGCCTTAATTGATGAGGCCATCCCCTGGAGTCAGCCACTAATAAATGAAAAAGAAAACAGTATCATGAATGTTAATCTTACTCTGTCGATAGACCTACATATTTTGTGTTTGTCTCTGTGTGTGTGTGTGTGTCTGTGTGTGTGTGTGTGTGCCGGTGTTTTTTTTTTAAAATTATTTCAATTATACCAAATAAATCAATACAGATTAATACTTAACCATAAAACCTAAAATGGCCAACAAATATTGTTTTGCTAAACCTTAAGATTGACATGTTGATGAAACATACATTATCAGTCTCTAAGACAAACCATCTTAAAGCAGTTCCAGATATATTCTGACCCTCATGACATCAGTTTATGCATATTCTTACAGTATTTCTCTTAATATCCTGTAACACCCTTTATGGTTCTAAGACTAAGTAGATCTACTTCTTGTGAAAACTTGATGATGCTCCTTGACCACCCCCTTCTTGCTACAACCCAACCACCAAAAAAACTCACTGCATATAAATGTCAATATGACTAGCATTATTTGCAAAGATGCTTCAATAAAATAGGAAATTAACTATCAATCATCTGACACTATCATAGATAAGTCACATTACATTGATCATGTAGATTGGTAGATCAGTCAACAGTTATTTATAGGTCTCACTATATTGCATATTATAACTCTAAAGTGGTTGTCTTTGTACTAAATATATATGTTTTTACACGTTATTATCTAAGAATTCATCTAAAAGTAGGGTATTGTGGATGGGACAACCACTAATTTAGCAGTTACTACATCACACACATTACTGCATCATTTATGATTTTACATAGATTATTGAGGCTAAACTTTGTTGATTTTTATGAATCACAAATACTTAATTGTCACTTTATGTAGAAATGATTAGATCTAGACCAATTACAGTCAGGTATACTCATGAATATGATTTAGATTTTCTGCGAGAAACAGATCAGTAAAGGACATGTTTCTTAACCCAAGTGACAGTATGGACCAACTGCTGGTGAACAAGTGGCCTTCTGTTGACTAAAAAACATCTATTTTATTAATTATGAATTACATAATTATTGTCCTCAAAATAATAGTGACTTAGCACCAAATTTCATTCAATGTTTAACAGCTACATACAAATAATAAGGATGTAATGTGTCAAAAATTTGCATGAAAGCATTTGTATTGGGCATGACTCCTTAAATTATAGTTCTGACTTTTACTATTATTTTGCTCAAATGACTCTTAAAGTTTTGGCTAATACAATGTTCATCAATGGCTTTTGAGTTACTGAGTAGAGCAGAATAGACTCTTGTAGAAGAACTGTGTCCAAGGTTTTAAAGTTTTAAGTTTGTGGCCAATGTATTCAAAGTATTTCATTAGTTGACAGGTAACAGAAGACATAAAAGTTTACAACAGATGAATCTTTTAAATCAGCACCATGTTTATGAAATTGATAGGTTTGATACATTTTGAGGTATCCTAACATGATGTGTGTCTGTAAGACACACATGAAGTTAAAAACATGTTTGAGAGTTAGTAAACCAAAGGGATTTGTAATAGCCACCAAGGTATTGTCAGCATACCTTATTATATGTTGAGGATTGTAACTCCTAAAAATGAAAGTGCATGTAATTTCTTACTACTCTTAGTGTGTTTTTCTGATCTATTATTATATGCCTTGTTTAACCCTTTACCAAATGATCCTGCTTCATTGTAATCCTAAAGAAATATTAAGACTTTTAAAAACATTGTGAGAAAAAGAGGAACAACATTTTTTTCTTTATTCACAGTGCTTTGCTACCTACAAAGATAATTTGCAGCATTTGAGCCACATGTAATATGTCATCTGCAATGTTTCCAAGTAGACAAATCCAATTTATCATTTGGTAAAGATCTTTTTCTGCAGGGTTCATTTTAGTTTTTGTCTGAGGTGGGCTCTTGGCTCCTAAATCATTTTTGCATGAGCCAAGCTAATTGAGGTAAAATACTCTTAAGGAAACTGACCAAAAAATGGAAAGACAGTTTCAATCAAAATTAAAGATTTGTAAATATGAGCGAATAAAAATCAAAATCATACTTTCAATCTTGACCAAATACTGCAAAAATTTAATTTTAGAGAAACTGGAGATCAACAGGCAAGTAATTGTTACTGCACCTGATTACCCTTTTTGTGGCCCACCCAGCCAACCATTAACTTCTTGTTGCATTGATTTTATACCATCTTTTTTTGTACAGAAACTTGTTCTGAAATGAACACTGCATTTCTTTTTACCCAAGTCCCAAGCAATTCCTGTGTTGCTAAGGATCTTAGAAATATTAATTCTTTATCTCATACAATTTTTGATGTAGAGGATCTCAGATCCAGAAGTAAACAAGAAATAATTCATTAGCTCACAGTTTTTGATGTTAAGGATCTTAAATCCAACTTTGATAAGACTGATCATGAAAAAAAAGCAGAATTTGAATGATAGCTTGATAAGTAAGTAAAATATGTTCATGTAAATTCTGAAAATGGCTTGTATTAAGTATACTTACCTTTTTTTGAAAAAATAAGTTACAAATTAGAATACATGGAACAAAATTAGTTTTATACTTCATTGCTCAGAAAGGTTGTCCTTGCCCAATTGATGATTACCTTGGACTGGTTAGAATCCAGGAAACACAGCAGAGAGATACATGTAGTCAGGACAGAGTTGATTACTGGGTGGCATCCAGGAAAAATTTGTCTTTTGACCAAGATTTTTTTATCATAAACAACCAAAAATATAGAGATAAACTGTCACCAATGACGGATCAAGGCAAGTCAGAAAGGTTTGTCAGTCTATTCAGGGGCAGCAAGATTTTTGAATCATGAACAAACAAAAATATAGAGATAAACTGTCACCAATGATAGATGAAGGCAAGTCAGAAAGGTTTGTCGGTCTATTCAGGGGCAGCAGCTGTGTTTCATTTGCAAAGTTAACCTTATCTGAGCCCTTTTATCAAAACCAAAGTACATGTCACTGAAAAACAATTTTATCAGTGAAAAAAAAAAAGATCCATTTTCACAAGTTATGTGAATGCATTTATCTTACCTTTAGACTGACAAAGACAATATATAGATTTTTGGCCTTTCATATTTAATGTTAGTCTTATCTCTGTACCAAACAACAAAATTGCAGACTTTTCAAAATTAAAAGCCTTTGCAGACACCATCACTAATACAGGACAAAAGATAAGACCTGCCCTTGAAAGGGTGGAAAACATTGAGGTAAAAGGAGAAAATTCTGGTTACTAGCATTTTCGTCTTTTCCCACACTGTTTGCAAAAGCCTTCCTTTTGGGCTTTAAAACTTATGATTGTTTGGTACTGGGTTTATAAGACCACACAGTTTTTGTGTGTGTGTGTGTGTGTCAGTGTATATAAGGTTCATGTAATTTGGAATGAAAGGATCTTAACCTGTCAAGTGCCTCTCACAACTTTAGATTTTTTCAGGCTAGTGCAGATCAGGATCAGACTGTATAATGTAGCCTGCTCTTAGATCTGCGCTACCTAATGAGTAAAGTTCAGCATTAAAATGACATTTTTTTCTGGCCCCTGTTCCATGTCTACATAGTTTGTTTGGCACTTGAAGGGTATATAAAATAGATATGTAGAGCTTAATGGTACTGTACATTTATCTTTATACATGTATTTATATTAGATCTACATTAATGTACTTATATTTATTTTTTCTTTTGAAATTTTCCTTGATCAAATTATCTTATTATCATTGTCCTAAATTTTTCATTTATTTATTCATTCATTCATTCATTCATTTCCTTTCTTTCACATTTGATTTAATCCTTTACCACACAATGCTAACTTTTAACGACCCTCAGGAAGAAGCCTTATGAAAACATAGAGGAAAAAGGAGAAAATGCTGTTAACCAGCATTTTCTCCTTTTCCCACATTTTTTCTACCCTATCAAACAAAAATCACATCATTTGAGCAATATTAAAATCGTCTGCCGCAAAAGCTTTCAATTTGGAATGGTACAATTTTTTGTTGTGTGGTGAAGGCTTAAAATAGCAAAGCTTTTCTATTCCTCAGTATAGTACATGTAGGTTTCAATTTTATGTGATCCGACTGTCTATAAATGCATCTCTTGCTGAACTTTGTAATAAAGAGGGTATCTTTATTCATCATTATTAGGTTAGGTTGTATTGTGTATTTAAGCCTTTACCACATAATCCTGAGTTTTAACGACCCTGAAAAGGAAGAATTTTGAAACCACTGTGGATAAAGGAGAAAATGCTGATAATCAAAATTTTTTTCCTTTGTCCACAAGGTTTTCTAGCCTTATAGGGAAAAGTTCAGTGTTTGAGTCACATTTGATTTCTCGTCTGCCACTGCTTTCAATTTGGACAAGTCTAAGACTTTGTCATTTGGTAAAGAGTTAATATATTGAGAAGTAAAGTCATGCTTTCTATGTGAATGTAATCTCTGTTGGTTTAAAAACATTTCAAAGATGTTTTCTATAAAAAGATTTTGGATCAAACTGGGGAATCAATATCAAATAGATATTGGGGACAATCAAAGACTTGGTGCTTTTAAAAGATTCATTGGCTGGTCTATATATAAATGCATTGACATTGTCTGATTTCAATGTAGTAACACATACAGATCAGCTGTTGGAATACATTGAATACCAAAACCAGCCACACCATGAAAACCTTATAACAAACTTTTCTATTTAATGTATTAAATTATACTTTATGCTACAGCTGTTGCAACTTATGCATGCAAATTTTTACTATTTCATTTTAGGGGCTTTTCTTACAAAGTATTTGCATAAAGGTTATTTAAGAAAACGAATAGACAACAGCAATACATTACATTTATGATGTTTGAATTACTATTTTTTTCTGTTAAATCAAAACAGTAAAGGAAAAGATCTACTTTGAATATGCAGTGGTTCAGATCATAAATGCAAGGCTGGTTTCAAACACTTTACTAGCCAAGAAATTTACCATCCAAGTTCATATAGACCTAATTGTTAAAGAAACTTGTCATATACTATATTTCCAGTCATGTTTCAAAGTGTCATTTGGAAAACAAAGACATCACAATTTTTGAGTGTTGCTAGATTATTTCAAAGTTCAAATGCAAAAATGAGGATAATGACGTTTTGTCTTGGTTTCAACAATTTTGGCAAGCCTAGGAACACTTGTTAATCGTTGGAACATTTCTTAATAACTAATGAACTTCTAGCTTAGATGATCCCAGTACACTACACATTTAATGTGTCAACAATATTCGCATACTAGTAAAAGCATAATTCAAGCACACTTCAATAAATATCTTGTAAATAACATATTTGCAACTTTCAATATCAACTACCGGTATGTAATGGGTAAATCATGGGTAGTTATTTCCATTTATCCTATGGAGATTTGTGGGATTGATTGAATGGAGTATTGGTCATAGTGGATCATGAACACTGATAATTTATCTGGATACTTCATTGAAAACAGATTTTTAAAATAGCAAAAACACACAAAGCGAAACAGATCTGTCTCAGCTGTAAGTATGTAAGTAATCAGTGTCCCATCCCCTATGTGTCTGAGCTAATGGTTTTCCACACCAAATAGGGACATTTACACAAATGAACCAAAACAAAGCATAGGAATACAGGAAAATATAGGAATATTATAATTATCATAAAACAAAAACACTGAACAACCAAAAAAAAAAAGAAATAGTAAAAAGGAATGAATAAACACCCACAAAACACTAAACTAGAAAAAAAAATATATATTATTATAAATGACCAAAAAAAAAGGTAATAATAATAATGCAAAACATCTTATTAAAAAAAAAACTTGTGAAAAATGAAAAACTTGAAAAGGAATGAAATAAAATAACATGAGAAGTAAAAAAATAAATAAAAATTAAAGAAACATGACAAGAAAGCAATAAAAATAATTAGAAAAAAATAAGTTACAAAGGAAAAAAAAAAAAGGAAATAAAAACAAGAATAAAATGGTAACAGGGAAAAAAAATTATACAAGAATATATGAATAAAAGAAAACAATATTGGGGATAAAAAAGGTATAGAAATACAAGAACTGCTGCTTTAAATTCTAACACAAAAAATGGAGTTACAATACAAAAAAATGACATTGTCAAGTTCAAACAAACAGTTAGCTTTATACATAAAGCAACAACTTAATTTTTACTCACAAATGCAAAAAAAAGGGTGTAATCTTAAGTACCATAGATTAATATTGAACCGTTACCAGATAATCCTGAGTTTCAAAGGCCCTGAGGATCAAGGCTTAAATTGAAAACACTGCTATCAGCATTTTCTCTATTTGCCAACATATTTTATGAGCTTGTTAAAGACTAATACAACCATATGAGCCACATATTAATATATAGTCTACAAATGCTTTTGATTTGGACAAAATGAAATGGTCATTTGGAAAAAAGTTAGGAATATGATTTTACTCACCATTACCGTTAAAGTAAACCTTAATGTTCATTTTCTATTTATACAAGTTGTTTTTCTGTAGGTTAAACAAATAATCATATCTGTGCAGTATACTTGAATTATTTATAGGCAAAGTTGTACATGTAGTACTGAAAAAATCATTATTGTTTTTTTTCTTTAGAGGTTTTCAATGGGAATATGTTTGTTTCTGATACCCCCTGTCCCTGGCAAAAGTATTGCAGAAAGTATCAGAAGCAAGCATTATCCATAATCTTTTTTTTTTAAAGTAATGACAGGAATTTGCATACATAAACAATTTTCAGCTTGAACTAAAACATACACATTTGTAAAATGCGAAGGAAACATCAGGAGAGGTTACCTTAGATACAAACTTAAAAACCAAAGAATATTTAAATTGTTGATCAACAGTCATGAAATAGGATACGGATAATAAACCTAAAATTTTCAGTACTTTCTTATTGAGGAATCTTTGATTGAAAAATAGAAATATTGACATATAAGAAACAGAGTTTACTCTATGTTTCAAGAAAACATAAAGGAATAAATATAAAGTTACAGTACAAAAGTGTGATTGACAAGTTAGATATGCATAAAGATTTCAACAGCAGCAGGTCACAAGCACATGCGAGCAATAAAGTCTTTTGAATAGTAAGTTTAAGATTGATTCCTTTGCAAGAGCAAAGAAATCAAGATTACATGTATATATTCATATTAAGATGAAATTAAATTGAAAAAGAAAAAAAAAAGAAACAAATAAGGGTGTGGTGTATTAACTCTTTATAATATACAATTCTGTGTTTTAATTACTGTTAGAAATAAGACTTTTGGAAACACTGAGGAAAAAGGAAAAAATGCTGGTTACCAGCATTTTATCCTTTTTCCACAATGTTTTCTTCCCATTCAAAGACAAACTTTCTTATTTGAGTGCCATTTACTTTGTCATCTGCAATTGCTTTCAATTTGGACCATTCTAAAAATCATAAAACCTGTTATCAGAAAGAAAAATTAATTAAATGAATACTAAAAACTACCTCAAGCTTGAAGATAAAAATGAGAAAAGCTGCATTAACAGTACAAAAATAAAATGTTCACACTGAGAATGCATACAGTCAGCTTTCTACAGCAGCAGGTAATTTTTCACACACACAGGTTTGAGCAAGAAAAATTGAATTGTGAGTCACATAAGTTAAGATCTACTTACAATAGAAATACAGTTTAACCAAAAATAGTCATATTGATTTAAAACAATCTAAAGTGTATAAATCAGAAAAGAAACAAAAAAAGCAAAATAAAGTTACAGGAAACAACTTTTCCAACAACTAGCCCACCCCTTTCCCCACCCCCATAGAAAAAAGGAACCAGAGGTTTTTTTTTTTTGTTTTCAATTTAAGATCCCACGGCTTTGAAGTGGTAATACATGTACTTGAAAAAGATGACAGACACTTTGCCTAAGGCCATAATGAGAAAAATCTACAAGTAGCAGTGTATCTACATGGTAAGCTAAAAGCTATACAGGTAGATTAAGATCAGGCTAAATAGACTATGCATTGTAATCTTAAACATAAACTGTTTTTTTTTTCACAGATATTCTTTCCAAAACAACAATTTGGAAAGAAAAATAGTCTAAATTGTCCTATAACTCTTTACCAACCGACAAAATTTTAAGTCATTGCAAATTGAAAGCATTTGCAAATGACAAAATCAGTATGACTGAAAAATTAAAACATGTCCTGAGAAAGGTAGAAAACATTGTGGGAAAAGGAGAAAATGCTGGTTACCAGCATTTTCTCCTTTTCCCACAATGTTTTCAAAAGGCTTCTTTTTCGGGGTTGTTAAAGCTCGGGATGGTGTGGTGAAGGGTTAACCCCGCCAACAAACAATCCTGTGTTTTAAAGACCCTGGGAAAAAAACTTTGAAAACATTGTGGGAAAAGAAAAAAATGCTAGTTACCGACATTATTTCCTTTTCCTGCTGTTTTTTTTATCTTATCGCAGACAAATTCCATCATTTGAATGATATTAGTCATCTGGAAAATCTTCCACTCTGGACTAGTCGGGGTCCTGCGTGGCTCCGTGGTAAAGTGGTGTGGGACTCGTTACCTGGAGGCCCTGGGTTCAAGCAGCACTAGATCCACTGGGCCTTTCGTGGGAGTGTCCTTGGGCAAGACACTTCAGAGCTCTAACCTAGTACTGGTAAAATCCATGAAACACATGAATATGTGAACTGTTGCTGTGATATGACTGAAATAATGTTGAAAGAGGCATAAAACACCATTCAATAACAGTCAAATTCTGTTGTTTTGTATTCTAGCCTTTCCCCAACAATCCCGTGTTTTCATGACCTTGATAAAGACCCCTTCTGAAAACATTGTGGAAAAGGTAGGAAATGCTGGTAACCAGCATTTTCTCCTTTTCCCACAATGTTTTAATTCTACCTTATAAAATACAGATTCCATCAATTCAACCACACATAAATTGTTGTCTGCAAAAACTTATATAATTTGGACAAGTCTACGTTTTGCTTGTGTGGTAAAGAGATAAATGAAACAAGCAAAGATTTGAAAAAACAGAAAAGTAAAAAATGACAACACAAAGTAACTTTATAAACTGCCTCACAACAATTCCCCACTCCCATCTCCCTACCCCTCCTGCAAAATAAAATACATGTACAGAGGTTTTCTTTTATTTTTTTTTTAGGGTTTTCAATTCAAGATTGTTTCAAAGTGGCATTGCTTGGAAAAGATGGCAGACACTTTGTCAGCAGCAGTTATCAGAACAATCTACAACTCAGCAGCGCATCTATAAGGGAAGTTGAACACAGATCAGGTATTTAACCCTTTACCACACAATCCCAAGTTTTAACCACCCTATGGAATAAGGCTTTTGAAAACATTATGGGAAAAGGAGAAAATGCTGGTAACCAGCATTTCTCCTTTTCCCATAATGTTTTCTACCCTTTTAAAGACCAGGGTTCATCATTTGGTCCATATTTCTCTGGTCATTTTTAAATGCTTTTAATTTGGACTAGTCTAGAATTTTATTTTGTGGTAAAGGGTTAACCCTAGCTTTACCAACAGCAAAACTTTTGTATGTGACCAAATTGAAACCATCTACAGACAACAAAATAAATGTGCCTCAAAATTTGAAATTTGTGTTGGGCAGGGTAGAAAACATTGTGGGAAAAGAAGAAATGCTGGTTACCAGCATTTTCTCATTTTCCCACAATGTTTTCTAAAGGTCTCTTTATCAGGGTTGTTAAAAAATGGGATTTTGTGGTATGATCAGACTGAACAAAATACGCAATCTGATCTGAGATCTACATTACGATTATCTGTACAGATATTCTCTCGACATGAAATTGTAAAACATGTATCTTGACAGTCTTTTAAGTCATTACCAAATGAAAATTTTTAGACTTGTACTAATTGAAAGTATATGTAGACAACAAATTTAAGGTCTACGGCCCCTAACTCATTGGTAAACATTGAAATTTTTGTAAAGGCTATTCGCCCAATATCGGCAGCTTCCGCCTTTTAACATGAGAGTTAGGGGCTGTAGAGTTACTTACTCATCGGTAAATATTGTGTAACATTGAGGTTTTCATAAGGGCTATTCGGCCAATCTTGGTAGCTCCCATCTTTTAATATGTGAGTTAGGGGCTGTAAACGGTAAATATGGCCCAAAAGATGGGTTTGCCTTTGAAGAGATAACAAACATGTTTTTGAAACTTAAGACTGTGTGGTAAAAGTTCAAACTAATGGAAAATATCCACTTAGTTTATTTAGCAACCTGCTGAGTAAATTTGCTGCAGGTATCTTTGAGAATACTCTTGTAAAATAGTCATTTTCAATATTCAGTTTAAGGACTACGACCCACTAATTCATCAGTAAACATCGTGTAACATCGATGTTGATGTTAAGGCTATTCAGCCAATCTTGGAAGCTTCCATCTTTTAATATGAGAGTTAGGGGCAGTAGACTCACTAACACATCGGTAAATATTGTGTAACATCGACGTTTTCGTACAGGCTATTCGGCCAATCTCGGAGGCTTCCGTCTTTTAATATGAGAGGTAGTGGCCATAGACCTTAATTTGAATATGCCAATATGTGGAAAAATGAGGAATATGCCTTTTGCCACAGTATTTTCTAATGTACATGTATTCTTCAGCATTACTCAAATGTATCTAACTCTTCCTAATGGCAAATTTTTAGACTTGCCATTTGCAGATGACAAATGTATCTCTTTGTATGAAATTGTCCTTGAAAGAGTAAAAAAACCTCGTTGGAAGAGGGGAAAATGCTAGTATCCAGCATTTTCTCCATTTACCAAAATGTTTTCAAAAGCCGTCTTACTCAAGGACTTTAATCCTTTGGCTGCTAAGCACGACTCACTGACCTTTTGCAGACAGTGTGGATCAAGATAAGACTGCACAGAATTTCCGGTCTGAACTTGGATCTACACTGTCCGAGAAGGATTTATTATTTCCCCAAATAAAACTTTGAACTAGCAATATTTGGGTTTGTTCTATTGAAATGAAAATTTCATACCAGTTTTTTAGCAGGGTTAAAACTTGGGCATGTGGTAAAGGGTTAAAGACCTAGATGCCAAGGCCTTGCTGAATTGCCATTCATTCATTCATTCATTGTGGTACATGCCGAGCCCCAGTAGCTCAGTCAGTAGCATGCAGGACTTGAGAACAGGGGGTCATGGGTTCAATCCCTGGCTCGGCCAATTACTTTCAGAGGATTGATGATCGTCATTGCGACAGGATTCATTCCTCTCACTGCTGACCATTGTCCTGATGATCGTTATGTGGGAAAGCAGCCAGTGGCTTGGAAAGACTATTGTGTGGAGAAAACATTGATCGGTGCAATATAACCAAAATGATGTTGAAAACAGCATTAAACACTATACAATCAATCAATGATTGTGGTACATGTACATGTCTTTTACGAAGGTGTTGATTTTATGCTAAAATTATGTATATGTAGAATGATAAATTTTGTTTAAAGTTTATTATTATTCCTTTGAAATCTGTTGCAGGGAGGGAATGAACTCGCCTATATGGAAATTTCGGGGTGATTGTGGACTCGAGGTAGGTCAAAGTTGTCAGTCAGTTTTTAGCTGTACTATTGTTAAAGTTTTCTAAATTCACATGTATTTGGTTCAACAAAACTTTTATTAGTAGAGCTTAGGAGGTTTTAGCGTATTTTTTGTTTCATCATTTTGTGCATAAAATCCCTGTCTGCAATGCACTTCATTTTATCGGTATGGGCACAATAGGAGGAACACTGGGTGCAAGACATTCATACTTGTCCTGTTTGTACAAAGTTTTGCTAGGTTTGAGTTTCCATATAACATCTTTATATTTTCAAGTGTCTTTCTTTCTGAATATTTATGACAGACTATAGGTTTAGTCTTAAACACACAATCCAATTTTCAAAAACCCTATGGCAAAAAAGGCTTTTGAAAACATGGTGGTGAAAGAAGAAAATGCTGGTAACCATACCATAGTCAAAAACCGTTATTTGACGCACATTTTATTTGTTGTCTTCAAGTTTGGATAAGTCTAAAATTTTTGTTGTTTAGCAATTAGTTAAAGCAATAAGGAAATGACAGTTTTAAACTTTTTCACAGTATAGAAGTTCATAAACAATGAAAAAGCAAATTTAATGTTTGGAAGGATTTGTTTCTAAAACCTTTATTTTCAAACTAAGCACTAAAAGTTCTTTTGATGACTGAGAATGCTTTACCTTAGTATAAAGTTAATATAAACAAGTGAGGCTCAGTTAACTGATGGTAGGAATTTCCATTATATACCATTATATATGTGACCAGGGACAGGGGTTAAAACGAGAAATGGAAGTTTCAACTATCAGGTTGCTGGCAAAACTTCAATTGTAAATAGTTAGAAAATATTCATTAATTATCCAGTAAAAAGTTCTTAAATATAAGCTTTAACTCAAGAAGACCTACCGACTGCAAAATCTAGCTGCTGACAATATCTTTCTTAAACTATATGTAAACTGTTAGGTTAAATAGGCATTATGGCATAAAGTAACAAATTTAGTGAAAATTGGATTGAAGCTCCTGGAAAACCTACTTTTAGTGTAATGGTTAAAAATAAATCAGAGTATTAGACTAAAAGTTCATAAACAAAACATCTTACATTGGGTTCGTATAGGCAAGTGAGGGTCGGCAGACTGACAGTTGGAATTTCCATTACCGGTACATATGCATTGTGGCCAGGGACAGGGGTTTTATAAAACATGGAAGTTTCAACTATCAGGTTGCTGTCAAAAACATTTTCAAATTATATGTAACTACATCAAATATACATAAAGTATGAAAGTGTAAAGTTCATTTCAAGGTCAGACATAACACAGCATCAAAAAAGAGATCACTTATACAACTTCTGTACATAAATTTCACTTCGAAAACAAGAAATTTCTGAGCTATCAGGTTGTTCAAAATAACATTTATCTTTTTTTTTGTAAATAGGTCAAATGCACATCATGGAATCAAAAAAAAAAAAAATCTTTCCTGTAGTTGAATGAGGATGCTGGCAAATAATCTTCTATATTTTTAAACAGCATTTTCTCTTTTTTCCCCACAATATTTTCTTTTGAGAAGGTTTTTAAAGAAAACGGTCATCATACATGCTTCATGTAGTTTGTTGTCTGCAGGTGCTTTCATTATGGAAGAGTCTGAGACTAAAGATTTAACCCATTTCCACATAATCCGGACTTTTAACAACCCTCACAAAGAAGGCTTTCGAAAACATAGCAGGATAAGAAGAAAATGCTGGTAACAAGCATTTTTTCCTTTTCCCACTATGCATTCTACCCTTTCAAAATAGCTGCATTTAAGTTGCTGTCTGCAAATGCTTTGAATTTGGACAAGCAAAATTTTGGTCGTTTGGTAAAGTACTACTTAAGGTCTTTATCAGCAAATCAAACTTTGTACACTTGAAGCCAATGCTGTGAATGTCTTGCATCTCTGTTCTTATACATCTGGATTTTTGGCTTTTCATGCTGTGTTGTATCAAAATGAATGAAAAAACAAGTACCAGAAAACCTCTTCATAACAAACTCTAATAATTTTCTAAAATTTTCTAAATTCAAAATTATTTTTGTTTGTATATTTTTCATGCTGATTTCATACTTTAGAGGAGCTTTTGTGGACAGTGCTATTCCCACATTGATAACCTAGGTACCGGTCTGCAAAAATGTACCTGATATGGCCAATGTACAGAGAGGATATAGGGCCTTATGCCTTTTCTGTTGCAAAGTATTTGCAGGTAAAGATAGTACTGTCATGGAGTGTGTTGGGTACCCTGGTGCAGAGATCATCTATAGAGATTATAGGATCGCTGCCTAGTCTCATTAAAACCTCAACCCAACTAATTTACTTTACATATTTGCGCCCCTCTCTCATGTAAGACTGTCAGGCCAAGGCATGTCCAAAAACATTGTAATATAACCCCATAGTGACATCAACATGGCCATTTACATGCTGACACCCACACTGTATGGAGCAAGGAAGAAAATGGCCATCGACATGCCTAGAGAAAAAGCTCCTCCCTATATTGGCCACACCGTGCTAGGTGGACAGTCTTGTCTGTTGTCTGGAGTGTATAAAATAAATATTATATATTGTGTCAGCATATAAAGTAATGGTTTCTACTTATTCCCATACAGGGTTTTTGGTTTTGGTCTTTGAGAAAAAAGGACACAGCAGAGAGTAGAATGGTCATTACAAAGCTGACACCAAAATGAGCATTTGTTTTTAAAAAAAAAACGACCATGAACATGCCTGTAATATATTCGCTAAAATATAGCCACACTGCTATGTGAACGGTCTTGTCTGGTTGAATGGTTGTAATGCAGAATGCAATATTACGTCAGCTTAAAGGGAAAGGAATTAAATAAATTTTACACTAATGAAGTTATTTCTTATCATCAAAACATAATTCTTTGAGAGCTACAGGCTAAATCAAATGACCACTTTGGCCTACTTGGGGATGTGGATGTAGTTCCTTACCTTTGTTTTTGTTTAATTTTAGGTAAAGTACAGATCTAGAGCAAAACAGACAGACCATGGAAGGCAAAACTGAGATAATTTTTGAAAGTTGAACCATTTGGTGATATACAATATACAAGTGTAAAAAATACAGTCCCAGCGATTACCACAACATTCTTCACATCCCTACTGTAGACAGATTAACTCTTTACCAAATACCAAAAGAGTAGGCTTGTCCAGATTGAAAGTGTTTGCAGACAACATATTAAAAATCTGTCACTCAAATGCAGTGTGATGTGGTTTTCTAACTGCATCACACCCCATTTGAGTGACAGATCTTAAATATCAAACACAACCAGTTGGTCATCCTCTGTGTACTTTGAATTCATTCAAGTTATTTGAAAATATGTTGGCTACGGTGACACATGTACAGCCCTAGGGTATACAAGCAAATGCTGTATCTGAAATTAGCCAATATGGTTATGGGTTAAGATATTTTACAAATTGATACCACATTATGAAAAATGAAGTTCATGTTATCTTTAAATGTTAAACAGAATAACATCTTACAATATTTGAAAGACATAGATTTTTATAATAAAATATAGAATTTTTAAATTTAGGTCATAAATATAAAACAGGCTGGATGACTCTGCAATGAGGATTGCCTCGTTGCTAAGTCTACTAGCACTTGCAATCATATAAAAGATATATTCCACATTTTTCTGCTTTAATTTTTAATTCTTGTTCATGAAGTATTATGCTGCTCAAAAAAATTTATGGATCACATGTCCTCAACTTCGATCGCAAGATAATTTTTTCAGTCCAGGACAATGCAAAAAATTTTCTGCTCATATGTTCATTCAGTCTTAATACTGTAAAATCTCAGAGCAGGCAAAACAGTTTGGTTTGCACAAAAGATGTATGGGCTATTCTTGTCAAAGTCGTTTTTTTGATATGTCACACAGGCTTTTTAAGAGAATCGGAGGTGTCATTATTTCATCTCATCCTCTTCTTTCATTAGATTTGACAAGAATATGAACAAAAGATTGGAAAAATATGAGCTGTTTAACAAAACAACAAGGAAAACAAATTTCTTGATTTTCTTCTTAACATGGCTTATCAGCATTTAAAATGAGACAAACAAGAAAACTATGTAGCCATTTTGTCTAGTAAGAATGTAAGCTGATGGTTTTCAGAACACAAAGACCGAGTGTTTAGCAGAGTGAAAGACTTGAATTTTAGCATTTGTGTGATCCTTTAATACTTTTGAGCAGTTTATTAACTTTTAAATTACCACTTAGTTCTTACAACTATTGATAATACATTACCTTTCAAGCATGCTAAATGACCATAGATGTCGATGCGCCATTAAACACCATTTGACCCTTTACAGCATAATGCAGACTTTTAATGACCATGAGAAGAAAGCCTTTTGAAAACATTGTGAGAAAAGGCTGTTAACCATGTCTTCTCAAAGAAAAATCGAAACATTTGAGCTACACTGAAATTGTCGTCTCCAAATGCTTTCAAATTGGACAAGGCTAAAATTTTGTCCTCTAGTAAAGGGTTAAAAAAAAAAAATAAGAAATGAAGTACATTTACATGTAGTTTGTTTTTGAATTAACCCATTACCAAAAACCCAAATTTTAGATTTGGCCAATTGGTAAACATTTTCAGAAGACAAATGTGGTTTTGAAAGGATGAAAAACTTTATAAGAAAAGGAGTAAATTATGTTTACCTGCATTTTCTCTTTTCCTAGAATGTTTTGAGAAGTCATCTACCTGAAGTTCAATAAAACTTGCAATTGTTTGTTACAGGGGTTTGAACCAAAGTTGATTTTCCTACACTGAACATTTTCCATTTGTTTTTATACTGGCTATTCCCTACATTACACAGATTGACCTTCACCCTTTATTAGACAACAAATTTGCAGATGACAACGTATATGTGGCTCAAATGATGGAATTTGGAAAAAAACACTGGGGAAAAGGAGAAAATGCTGGTAACCAACATTTTCTCCTTTTCCCACAATGTTCATAAAAAATCTTTTAACTAGGAGCCATTTAAGCATAGGATTGTGTGGTATACGGTTAATTTTCAGCTCTGTCCGTATTGTGTGATGGAACTATTCTTTTAATAAGTGTTTGAAAACATTTTGGGAAAAGAAACAAATGCTAGCTTACCTAGCTAAACTTTTTACCAGGTATTAAAAAAAAATCAGACTTGTCCAAATTAATAGACTTTGCAGATGATATAATGCACCAAACATGGCTAAAATAGTGGGGGGAAAGGAAAGAGAAGGGTAAAAATAACTGAGTAAATGAAAGTACATGTAGCATTTTCTTCTTTTCTTACAATGTTTTCAAGAGTCCACCAACTCGGGGTCATAAAAACATGTTTAACTCTCACTGCCAATGTCGCCTTGGGTAAGTTTTGCGGATGGCGTAGATCAAGATCAGACTGCACAAAATGTGCAGACTGATTTTTGATCTACACCTTCCGCTACCTCATGTTCATCTTTTACTAGAGTTGGCTCCAAACGCAACGTAAATTTATTTACAGCCTTCAAAAAAAGTAGAATGTATTTGAGCCATGCTCTGGGAATAGGGGGCTTAATGCATGTGCGAAAAGTATCGACCCATGTCAGCCTGCACAGTCCGTGCAGGCTGACATGGGCCGAAACTTTACACTATCTTTAAATTTTCTGCATGTCAAAGGATCATTCTACCTCATGATTCAGTCGGTTGTTTCAAAAAATGGATTTTATAGATCCATAATTATGTAATGACTTGCTTGGTATAATTGATGGCAGAGATGCATTAAGCCCCCTTTTGCCAGAGCATGGCTCATTTAATTGGTAGTGAGAGAGTTAACCCTTCGCTTGCTAAATAACTGAAATAAAACTTTTAAGGTGATAGTAAAAACACAAATTTTGCTATTTCAGAGGTATTTTTTTGAAGGAAATATATCCTTTATTGTAGATCAAAGATCAGACTGCATGTTCTGTGCAGTCTGATCTTGATCTACACTGTCCACAAAAGGTCAATAAGTCGCGCACAGCAGCCAAAGCGTTAATAGATAAAGGATTCAGTTGTAAGGGGATGTAGTGGAGCGAAATGAAGCATATCAGCCAATCAAAACGGAGTATAGCGCATAGATGATATTTGTGCTGTCAAATGACACCGATTGTCTTGAAAGCAAGATTTAGTTGTTTTGTGTTTGATCCATTTTCCATCATTATTTCAGTCTTATCATAGCCATCAACCCACTAATCTGTGCACTCCTGGAGTTTCTATAACCAGTACTTGGCACAATATTCCTCCCAAGCTACTGTCTGCCTTTTCTCGTAACCACCGTTTAAACAACGTTGAAACTAGTGGTAAGAGTGGCAAACATCGTGTAGCAATGACTATTATCAATTTTCTGAAAGTAATTGGCCGAGCTTGGGACTGGAAACGGCCACCTCCAGTGTCAAGCCTTGTACGCCACGGCCTGAGGTATTTGGCTCTAGCTACTTACAAACTCAGTTGAAAAAAAAAGTTTAGCCATGAGAGATAAATGGCTAATCTCAGTACTCTAAAAAGAGTTTTACACAACCACACTGTCCCAAGATTTAATGATCCTGAGGTAGAAGGCTTTTCAAGGTTGTGCTGACCAGACCAAAGTAGCGGAGATCAGACTGCATAGTGTTATCTTGATCGGCACTGTCTGTATTAGCAACTATATCTGAACCTAGCGTTTTAGCCATTAACCAATCAATTCCGAATTTTTACAATCCCCGAGCCAGAAGGCTTTTGAAAACATTTTAGGAAAAGGAGAAAATGCTGGTAACCAGCATTTTAACCGAGAATGTTTTTGACCCTTTCAAAGATAAATCCACTGATTTTCTCCTTTTCTCACAATGTTTTAACTCTTTAAAAGACAAATTCCTTCGTTTGAGTCATGTTTCATTTTTTTTTTTAAATGACTTCAAATAGAACAAATCTGAAAATTTGTCTTTTGGTAAAGACTTAAATAACAACTTGAACCTATTGCTGTACAAATACGGTTGATTGTTTTTTAGGATAAAATATGGAAACAAGTGCAATAACTTTTTATCTTCTTTTCAAAAAAATATTTTTTACACCACTCAATCAGTTTCTGCTACAAAGAGTATTAACAGTAAAAAGAATGACAGTACTAGATCCAATATATTAAAATTGACATAGACTATGAATATTGTGGAAAAAGGGAGTAAAACAAACGAATATTCCTTTACAAATGACTTAAAAAGTTAGCTTCTGCATAATTATCATTTACATATACACTCATGAAAACCCCAGAGAAATAGCCTCTTCTAAAATTGCTCTGTGGGAAAAGGTAATACTTAACCCTGTACCACACAGTCCCGAGATTTAACGATCCTGTAGTAGAAAGCTTTTGAAAACAACTTGTAACAAGAGTGGCAAATTGTCGCAAGATACGCCCGTCCCACCGCCATTTGTCAAGGGGGTATAATAATCGTAAAGGGCAGGTAATGCAACAAATATGTTTACCAAGTCTCAAGTCAATTTGACTTGAGGTGACAAAGTTCCGTTCCAGACAAGCAAGAAATACTGTAAAAATGAAGATCAAAGTGGAATTACTCAAAATCCGCACTAGGTAGAGTTATTGTTCTTGCGCACTGTACTCTGTAATATTGCAACAAACATGCATACCAAGTTTCAAGTCACTCTGACTTGAGATGACAAAGTTATATTCTGGACAAGCAGAAAATGCTATAAAAATGACGATCAAAGGGAAATAACTCAGACATCATGAGATAGAGTTATGGTTCTTTCGCACTGCACTAAGTATTATTGCAACAAACACACATGTCAAGTTTCAAGTCAATCGGACTGGAGATGACAAAGTTATGCTCCGGACAAGCAGAAAATGCTGTAAAAAATGACTATCAAAGGGAAATAACTCAAAGACAGCACGAGATAGAGTTATGGTGCTTTCGCACTGCACTCCATATTATTGTAACAAACACAAATACCAAGTTTCAAGTCAATGGGACTGGAGATGACAAAGTTATATTCCAGAGAAGCAGAAAATGCTGAAAAAATGATGATCAAAGGGAAATAACTCAAAGACAGCACGAGGTAGAGTTATGTTCTTTCGCACTGCACTCTGTATTATTGCAACAAACACACATGCCAAGTTTCAAGTCGATCAGACTGGAGATGACAAAGTTATGCTCCGGACAAGCAGAAAATGCTGTAAAAATGACAAAGGGAAATACCTCAAAGACAGCACGAGGTAGAGTTATGGTTCTTTCGCACTGCACTCTGTATTATTGCAACAAACACATATACCAAGTTTCAAGTCAATCGGACTGGAGATGACAAAGTTATATTCCGGACAAGCAGAAAATGCTGTAAAAATGACGATCAAAGGGAAATAACTCAGACAGCACAAGGTAGAGTTACGGTTCTTTTGCACTGCACTCCGTATTATTGCAACAAACACACATGCCAAGTTTCAAGTCAATCGGACTGGAGATGACAAAGTTATGCTCCGGACAAAAACTAGACGCTGCCTGCCAACCTGCCCGCCCGCCAGCCATGGGTGATCCCATAATACGTCCTGTCTTCGACGGGCGTATAATAACTCAAATATTAAGCAAGCAAGAGTTATGATTCATTTGCACTGCACTCCACCTTAATGAGATCTATCCACCCATGAAGTTTCATAACCATAGCTAGCATAGTTTTGGAGATATGCTTTGGACAAAATTCAAGTATGAATATAAACAAAGGGAAATAACTCAAAAATTAAGTGAGCAAGAGTTATGATTCCTGTGCACTGCACTCCCCCTTGATAAGGTCTATCCACCCATGAAGTTTCATAACCTTAGCTAGCATAGTCTTGGAGATATGCTCCGGACAAAATTCAAGTATGAAAAACAACAAAGGGCAATAACTAAAAACTTAAGGAAGCAAGAGTTATGATTCCTGTGCACTGCACTCCCTGTTGATGAGATCTATCCACCCATGAAGTTTCATAACCGTAGCTAGTATAGTTTTGGAGATATGCTCCGGACAAAATTCAAGTATGAAAAACAACAAAGGGCAATAACTCAAAAATTAAGAAAGTGAGAGTTATGATTCCTGTGCACTGCACTCCGCCTTGATGAGATCTATCCACCCATGAAATTTCATAACCGTAGCTAGCATAGTTTTGGAGATATGCTCCGGACAAAGAATGAGGACGCCGCCCGCCCGTCCGCCCGCCAGCCACGGGTGATTCCATAATACGTCTCGTCTTCGACGGGCGTATAAAAAGTTATTGCATCTACTCCTTTTCTCGCACTGATTTTGATCCTGTTAGAGACAGATTTCATCGTTTGAGTCACCTTTTATTTGTCTTACAAAAAAAATTAAATTTAGACAAGTCTAAAATTTTGTCGTTTGGTGAAGAATTAAATTACAAATTTAACCTATTGTTGTATAAAATACGACTTTTAAAGACCATGCAGTTGATCTCTAACTTTTTCAAACAACTCTTTTTTTTAAATCAATCAAACAGTTTCTTGCATCTTCCAAATGTTTCCCATATAACAACTTTCATATATTCATTGTTCATTGGTAAGAATCAGTCTAAACAGTGAAGGGCTAATTGTTGATTCTTCCATATTTAAGATGATGCAACCTGCAAAAAGCATAACCGCGAAAAGGTTGTACCCATTTTTATGTATCAAAATATAGTTCAATGCATGGTCTGTGGAATATTCGGAACAAAACATTTTCTCCTTTTTGTTCGATCAAAACCAACTTTAAATGGATGCTTTCTTATATGCTGAATCTGTAACTTTTCGTGTGCATAAAACAATGTACATTTACTCTGACGGTTCTGAGCAGTATTCAAAATTAATATATGTGCTATAAATCGGTTGTATTTCTCCTTCTTCCCCACATTTTTTTTCATTTCTTTAATCGTACGAAGTGGAAATTGTACAAATCAAAACAATCAAACCACACACACAAAATACAATTTGTAAATTCTGACTTACTTACCCCATCAAGATATAACCTTTAGCTTTTTGCTAAACGACTAAATTCCAAGTTTTATTTTTTCAAGTTGAAAGCATTTGCAGATGACAAATGAGGCACATAATGAAACTTGCTTTTGAAAGGGTAGAAAACACTGTAGGAAAATGAGAACTTGTCGAGCACAAAGATTTTCACCTTTCTGTGTGTTTTCAAAAGCCTTCTTTCTCAGGGTCGTAAAACCATGGAATTATTTGCTAAGGTACTAGTATTTAACTGCATATAGCACATTTTCCCGTCAAAAGTTGAACTCGTTACCAAATGACGAAATTTTGGACTCGATCAAGTTAAAAGCATTTGCAGACAACACATTAAATGCAACTCAAATTATAATGCCCGTCTTTGAAACAGGAGAAAATGCTGGTTACCAGAATTTTCTCCCTTTCCCACAAAGTTTTCAAAAGGCTTTTCTTTTAGGTCCGTTAGACTCGAAAGTGTATGGTGAATTTAGTGTTAAACCAGAATCCCAAAATGCCCAATTTTTTGCTGGATGCAGCAACCTGTTGATATAGTAATATCAAGGATTTTTAAAAATCGACGCACAGAATCGATCAGGTCCAAGATCAGACTATTTGTTTTGTGCAGTTTGTTATAAATCTACACTGTCAACAAAAGTGCATTTGGACGAATTAGAATTCAAGATGAGACTACTTTTTTTGCAGTTTATTAATTATGCCCCCCCTTCAATGAAGTGGGGGTATATTGCTTTGCTAAAGTTGGTTGGTCCGTCGGTCGGTCTGTCGGACCTTACTTTGTCCGGATGATAACTAGACACAGAATTGACCTAGGTTCGTCAAATTTGGTACAGACATGCGTCTCGGAGTGTAGATGATCCCTATTGATTTTGAGGTCAATCAGTCAAAGGTCAAGGTCACAGTGACCGTCAACATGTTGATATATAGACCAAACCTTGTCCGGATGAAAACTAGACACAGAATTGACCTAGGTTCGTCAAATTTGGCACAAACATTCGTCTCGGAGTGTAGATGATCCCTATAGATTTTGAGATCAATCGGTCAAAGGTCAAGGTCACAGTGACCGTCAACATGTTGATATATAGACCAAACCTTGTCCGGATGAAAACTAGACACAGAATTGACCTAGGTTCGTCAAATTTGGCACAAACATTCGTCTCGGAGTGTAGATGATCCCTATAGATTTTGAGATCAATCGGTCAAAGGTCAAGGTCACAGTGACCGTCAACATGTTGATATATAGACCAAACCTTGTCCGGATGATAACTAGACACAGAATTGACCTAGGTTCGTCAAATTTAGCACAGACATTTGTCTCGGAGTGCAGATGATCACTATTGATTTTGAGGTCAATCGGTCAAAGGTCAAGGTCACAGTGACCGTCAACATGTTGATATATAGACCAAACCTTGTCCGAATGAAAACTAGACACAGAATTGACCTAGGTTCGTCAAATTTGGCACAGACATGCATCTTGGAGTGTAGATGATCCCTATAGATTTTGAGGTCAATCGGTGAAAGGTCAAGGTCACAGTGACCGTCAACATGTTGATATGTAGACCAAACCTTGTCTGGATGATAACTAGACACAGAATTGACCTAGGTTCGTCAAATTTGGCACAGACATTTGTCTCGAAGTGCAGATGATCCCTACTGATTTTGAGGTCAATCAGTCAAAGGTCAAGGTCACAGTGACCGTCAACACGTTGATATGTAGACCAAACCTTGTCCGGATGATAACTAGACACAGAATTGACCTGGGTTCGTCAAATTTGGCACAGACATGCATCTTGGAGTGTAGATGATCCCTATTGATTTTGAGGTCAATCAGTCAAAGGTCAAGGTCACAGTGACCGTCAACATGTTGATATGTAGACCAAACCTTGTCCGGATGGTAACTAGACACAGAATTGACCTAGGTTCGTCAAATTTGGCACAGACGTGCGTCTCGGAGTGTAGATGATCCCTATTGATTTTGAGGTCAATCGGTCTAAGGTCAAGGTCACAGTGGCCTTCAACTTAATGATATTTAGACCTAACCTTGTCCGGATGATAACTAGACACAGAATTGACCTAGGTCCTTCAAATTCTTACAGATATTCATCTTGGAGTGTAAATGATCCCTATCAATTTTAAGGTCAATCCGTGCCGAAAAGAAAATCGATAACCCAGTCTGTGTATCGGCGACTGTTTACAATCTTGTATGTATACACACGGCGGTGTGTATAATTATGCGAACTGTTGACAGATTATCACGTTTAACAATTGAAGTGGGTATAAATAAAAAAGATGATGTCGATATTTCCCAATCAATTCTTTTGATATCAGTTTATGAACTGTGCCACTTCCTGTATCAATGTGGCAGTAGGGGGGCATGGCTGTTTTACAAACAGATATCTTGTTATTGGTCTACATTGTCGGCAAAAAGTGCATTTAGACGCACAGAGCAGTTTAAGGGCCGAACAGCAGGGATCAGTAATGTTTCAGAGAATCCAAACTTGACCCTTAAACAGAGGAATGAATTCATTTACAAACTGACAAAGCTTAAATACAACAATTTCAATGGTCTTTTCCAAAGAAAAATCTTGCTGTATCTGATGACCAATGTAAATCAAATTTTCTGAGCACTCTGGTATGGGTGCACATTCTGTGCAGCCATATATTGATCTTCAAGGAGATAAAGGGTTTAGGTTGAAATCCGAAAAAAAAAACCGCCAGGGCAGATACACAGTCTAGGTAAGGATTGTAAATTTGATGCAGGCTACTGTTACGTAATGTTACGCTTCTCTTATCTTTTATAGCTGCGGGATATCAAATATGGATTAATAGTGTATACACGGTTTAAGTTCGCCAAACTCCGGAAACTCCCGAACCTTTACGTATGATATCGATTATTCTCATCGATTTCTTGGTATGCGAGACTGCTGATAAGGCATGTCCATGAAAGTTGGCTATGCTAATCTGCTATTTAAGTTATCTAGTATATCGTTTAGATAGAATAAACACCGTAAACTACTAGCAGGATCACCTTGTTTGACGCCTACAAATGAGTGAATAGGATCAAATTTTAAGTTTTCATAACGTATTGAACTTTTGACAGTATTGTACATTGATTTCTATGCAAGAATAAACTTTGTGCTATTTTTATTTATTAAGAGTTTTCTCCAAAGTATAAATCGATCGATTTTGCCAAACATTTTCTCCCAGTCGAGGAAAGCTAATATAATTTTTGACTGTTGGCAAGGGATTTTGAAATGAGTGCATGTAGGATGAAAATACAATCTATTGTTGATTTATGTTTTTGAAAGCCATATTGGTGATCTATTAGTGCTTCATGTCTTTTTGACCATTTTATTAAACGATTTACAAGTAATTTAGTATAGATTTTTGATAAATTATTATTAAGTGTGATTCCCCTGAAGTTCTTCGGTTCATGATTACCGCCCTTGAAAATTGGTATCAATAAACCTTCGCACCATTGTTCTGGGAAGTAACCATTGCTGAACAATTTATTAAATAGTGATTTGAGATAAGGCAATATAATGTCGATAGAAGATTTGAATATTTCGGCAATTACACCGTCGTTTCCCGGACTTTTTTAATTATTTTGTGAAAATACTGCTGATTTTGTCTCCGGGTCTGAAAATGGTTGATCTAGATCATCATCGAAGACAGTTTCAGTGTTGGATTGTTGCGTGTTTTCATTTTCTTGTATGTATCATTTTGTATTTCATATAGACTTTTAAAATGTTGGAATAACTCATCCATCTTTATGTTTGTTGGATTCAGAGTTTTATTTCTAAATGTGGATTGGATATTTTTCCAAAAAGATTTTGGATTTGTTTTTGCTAGGTTTGAGATTCTTTTTCCCTCCGATAGTTTAAATTTCGATTTATTTCTTCGTATCGTTTGTACATAAATGTGCTTTTTATCAATAAAAGAGATTCTGTTTTCTTCATTTTTATTTTGAATATATAAATTTCTGGCCTTGTTAAATTCTTTACGAGTGAGGAAGCACTCTGCATTAAACCATGGTTTCTTTTGAACTTTTGTTTGTGTAGTTTTCTTTATGTTCCGGGATTTACCAAAATATTTGAATGCTGTATCCCATAACATTGATGTAAATGAATGAACTGAATCGTCGACCGTAGTACTATTGTTTTGTAAGCTCGAAGTAAGATTTGCTAATAAGGGTGGCTGTTTGTTTAAATCGTCACGAAAAAGCATGGCGCACGTGTTTTCCCACGCTAAGATCGGTTCGCTATGGTTGCCAGTCTGGTCATGTGACAAAAGTGGTGTGTACACCTTAGACTGAAATAAACTGCACAATGATCAGAAAATTCATTTGGTGAAAGTATCTCGAATGAATTGAAAAGTTTAAAATCATTTTGGTTTGCTAACACGTAATCGATTACTGTCGAAGCATTTCTACTGATAAAAGTGAAATTACCTTTTGTGTTATCATCATATAGTCTACAATTACATATAGGTAGATCTGTTGATTTACAGAAATCGAGTAGACGTTGACCCCGTGCATCAATCACGTGATCACTGTTTACCCTAGCTGTGTAGTAAACGGTGCTTTCTGGGTCATCAATACTATCTAAATATTGATCATGTGTAATATAATCTCGTTCATTTGACGTTCTCCAGTTAAAATAATTTTTCCGAGAACTTTGTACTTTTCTCTATCTGATTCAATTAAATCAAGCATATCCTGGTCTGTTTGTCTTAAAATTCTCGAATTTGGTGGGGGAAATATAGGTGCAGCATAAATAAACATCTGAGTCATGATTCAAAATCGACTTAAGGCCCTACTTATTTTCAACCAAACAATTCCGCATTGTGTACTTTACACAATTTTGACATGGTTTTCTAGATTTGATTTGAAGTAGATGGAGATCCCACCGGAGTAACGTCCTTTTGTAATATTTTGTGATTTATTACCAAATAAGTGATATGAAGAATATCCTTTTATATCAAAATTATAGCATGTATTTCTTGAAATCCAAGTTTCAGTTAATATAACAACATCGCAGGACTGCAAAATTTCCACAAAATGATCGTCATTGATTTTACGGGCTAGTTCGTTGACATTCCAGCCAATAATACGTAGCTCTTCTCGACATTCCTAATCATTCTGTCTATTTTCAGGGTTGCAGATTTCTCCATTAATGTTCAGGTGTTCCCCAACAAATTTAACTTTATTTCCTTTTTGCTTTTCTTCTCTAAACACTGTTGATAATTTCTGACGAGAGTCGCGCCATTCTTTCGGGATTTGAACCGATACGCCGAGATTGGCTGCCTTTATATCCGCCCTTTTTTGATTCGATGCTTCTCGCACTAATTCCCTTTCATGAAAATAGTCGTTTCGCCCCCGAACCATTTCCTCCCCCAGTCGTTTCGCCCCCAAACAATTTATGAGAGAGAGAGAGAGAGAGAGAGAGAGAGAGAGAGAGAGAGAGAGAGAATGAGCACCTTTAGAGAATAATGGTTCGAAGAATCTTGAATGGCAGTGTATATGAAGAATTATTACAATTATTTTAATTATAATTTTCTAAAAAGAAGAAGAAAGAAAAATATATATATATATATGTTTACCGATGTCAGTGACCTTTGTAGTATTTTAATATAATAAACTGAAGTATCACGGTTTTTGATTGATACCGTTGATCACCTTGTTTAGTTGGTTTGAGTTATTAATCACACAATGTTCACACAATTAATGCTTTTAATGCTGAGGTGCGAAAACGCACGCTTTATGCAAAATTAAACGTCTTTAATTATATCATTAGCACCTTTACTAGGTAAGTATTTTAAACTGGTCGGTTGGTTCTTTAACAGTGTCGATGAGCAATGATTGAAAAAGGTAAAGTTTTCACAATTGGTATATCTTTTGCTTCAAGAAAGTCTTTTACACACCGTCGAAAGGGCTTATCATCATTCATCTTTGAAAATGTTGTATGTTGTGTAAAGGATACTAGAACGGAATTATGTCAGTTTTGTGCATTTCATGTCAGGAAGAAGTAAATGGCCGCCGCCATTCTATTTCTTTTGATAGGTGTTAGGGGTGGCAGCATTAGTTTTGTGGGACAGGTAAGCTTTTATTTTTGTGTTATATAGTTTGATAGCTTGTCTTGGCCATTGTACTCTCTGCTTTAGGCGTTGCATGTTTACCGACCAAACAAAGTACCCGTAAAGCTAAGATTTGAAAAACAACACTGCATTGTTCGATATTTTGACAATTGCTGTTTTGAAGAGCCATTTCCTCAAGAACAATCCTTAAGCAGATCGAGTTATACGATCCCTGTCAAAAGTAAAATGAAAAATCATGACAAAAAAAAAAAGAAAACTAAACTGTATTAGATAAATTTAATGATATAACTGCCGTTGTGGTTATGTAATAGAATCAGTATATCCAAAGGAAACTCTGTCCATAGTTTTTTTTTATATATATACAGATCTAGTCAATCCTTGATTAAGATTAAAATTCAGTAACGGAAAAAAAAAAAAACATTGAGGGAAAAGAATCATTTAGAACTCTATCTCCTTTTGTCACGATGCTGATCACCTATAGTAGACAAAGATGATACAGCCCATGACGCCGATCTGATCTCGGTCTTTACCTCTCTTTCACCTTCGAGGTCGTCTTTTAAAGGATTAATGCCATCAAAGATTAATCTCTGGTTGAAAGAGTCCACCGTGTTGCTGGTCAAAAGGCTTTAGATCACATGCCGTCATAATCCTGTTAGGCCCGATTATCAACTCTTTAATTACGTATTGCGCAATCTATGTCATTTTGACTTTGCTACTGTGAAGTCGCGTAATTGATTAGGCAACCCTTTGTCACATTATGCTTTTCTTTCAGTATTTTGAGGATAGATCTACATAACAGTTTTTTTTTTCAACAAAACGTTGATGTCTGCACCAATTTTTATCAAAAGGCATAGATGCGTTTATATAATTATCTTTATGTAGAAATACAAATTTGTAAAGAGATTTCACTGTATTGATTTATCATTTATACTTCTGAGGTTCATTGGAAAAAGGGTTGATTGATATCAGACAGAAAGGTTGTGAACTTTAATCCAGATTATGCATTTTTTCTGAAACGTGGGTGCGCTTAAAAGGGGGAGGGAGAGAGGGAGGGAGAGAGGGAGAGGTGCAGTATGGGGTAAGACTGAGATTAGTTTTGTCTCCAATAGCATACAATAATCGAAGCAGGAAAGTAGCAGAACATTGGCAGCAGTTTTACTACATATCTTTTTCATTAAATGTGCGCACAGAAATTATGGCTATCGGTGTGGCTCAAAGATCATACTACAACTTATGTGACGTCTGATCCTGATCCATCCCAACAGTCAGATAATTTATCCTTAAGATAAACCCTGGATTGTGTTTTAATGGTTAATACTCGTAATCTTATCACGGCAAACTTATATGAAGTCGCGTGCTTGATAAACATATCCCTAAGTCAGTGTGATTTTGGGGTTTGCAGAAATACAGTAGAGTACTAATCTTTTTACTATATTTTACTCTTTATTATTCCCATGTACAAACAACACAAAAAGGGGATATGTTTTAGAAAAATACAATAGCCAATAATAGTCTGGTACTTGAAAGAAAGCAATTTAAAAAAATGTGGAAAAAAAGAGTAAATGCTAGTTACCAGTATTTCCTCCTCTTTTCATAGTATTCGACCATTCAAACACTTACATCATAATTTGAGCAACTCTTGATACTTTCTTTTTTTTTGGTCTGCTAACCGAAAAATTGGTCTTTGTAAAGCTAGGGTGATAAGTTTCTTTCATTAATAGAATCTTTTTGCTTTCTTTTAAGTGTAATAACTCTTAACCTTTTACCACACGAATACGAATTTAATTTTTGATAAGGGTCTCATTGTCTTAATTATGCAAATGCCAAAAAAAGAAATTGCGAACTATGTTTACTTACCTGTGTAAAGTTAAAAAAAATATACATTATCATATTCTGATTTTTTTCCAAATATCACCATTGTCCTGCTATAAAAATTTATAAAAGTTTTAAGGTGCAATTCAGTTTTATCTTGTATAGGGGGCGAAACGACTAGGGAGGAAACAACGGGGGGGGGGGGGGGGGGGGGAAACCCTACATATGACCAAAAAGTCGCGATTGGAAGATTACGGATATTTTCGGATGTTATGAGTAAAGCGGAATATTTCAAACATGTAGTAACAGATAAACAAACAGCAGTTTCATTGAAAATGCTCACCAAGAGTCACCAAAAATCGTTTCAGGTACTTATTTTTAATTTAAAGAATTGCTTACGTTTACTTTTTGGAGAGATTTCACTGTCGTTAAATTGTATATATCGCAAACTGGTCAAGAATATTGTCTGTTTTTCAAACTAGGTATAATTCGGATGAACATACTAATCGGATAAACTTGATGATTTGTTCGTTTGTATGGGAGTTTAACGCCTTTTTAACAGCTTAGGAAATATCACAGCGGTCATTACATCTATGCATGTGTTTCCTGGATTTCTCACACAAGTACTGACACAACTTTCTTTCCAAGTCACTGACTTCTCACATGCAGGAGAGGTGAGAGGCAAAAAATCACTGGAAAGAAAGTTTGCATCAACTGGGTATCAAACTTGCAACCACCAGGTCATGAGTGAGATACAACAACCACTGAGCTAGCCAGCCTGGCATAAACTTGCTGATGCAAAATCTGTAGTGATGAAAGTGTGGGCGTAACCACGATGAGTCATCTGGGTGGCTCAGTGGAAGAGCACTTGCCATATTAACATAGGGTCTGGTATTTGAGTATGGTTTTCCACCTTCCCTGGGAAACTGTAACAGGAGCAAGAAAGTTACCCAACAAAACAGTTCCCAAACCCTATTTCTTCAGGGAGTTCCTGATAGATTTGATGAAAAGTTTTATGCCATTTTTAATGACAGGTTAGGAGTCTTCATATAGGGTTATAGTGTTGGCCTGGAAGGATCTTTGTTCCAATCCTTCGACAAGTAGGATCAACTGTTTGAACTTGTCTCAAAAAGGAGACATTTGTGATGCTTCTTTTCATGGTTGGACATTTATTGTACACCATACCATCTCAAGTCCATCATGATTTATCCGGTAGTAGAACTACATTGCTGTGCTGTCTTTCTGTTGGTGTCAGGAGAAATCGTCCCTAGGAGAAATCGTCCCCAAACTGCTTGGGGACGATTTCTCCGGAGAAATCGTCCCATGGGAACGATTTCTCTGGAGAAATCGTCCCCAAATAAAGTTTTGGAGAAATCGTCCCCAACTTCAAATTTCATATCGTTGTTCAAGTTGTCATAGAAAAATATTTTTGAAGATTTGTTTATGTAATGGTATGTTGATTGTTTAACTTTGTGATTTATATTTTATTGTTACAGAAAAAGGTGTTATAGATTTTTTTTTTTCTGTAATAGTAGATTTATTTACACTTTCTAACTTATGATGTATATTACACTGCTTGAAAAAAAAAAATAAATAAAATGTTTCATTTTACATTTTTGATGTACTTTACGCAAAATTGCTTTACAGATGTTGTGTTTTGATGTATTTTTTTCATTAGAATACTTGAACTATTGTCTGGTCTTATATCCATATTGCTTATGTTTTGATATATATATTTGATGGTATTGAAATTTTCTCAGGTCGATTAGTGTTGTCAATTATTATTTGTGTTTGTGTTTAATTGAATCGAACTATTTATATTTTGTTTTGACATGTAGCAAGCAAGGAAGATGAAATACGCTGACTTGCAATAAGCAAAATCGATATAATGACTAATAAAGCTGAGTAATAAAACTTACTTTGGACAAAGAATCATACCTGTTAGTAAAAATAAAGTCCTCAGAAAACAAGTTTTCTATTAAAAGTAGCATACTTTTTCCAAAAATTTATCCTAATCAAACACATGTTGAGTTGATTAATGACAAGTTTCTTTATTGTCAATTACGTAGCACAGTAGATTGAAGATCGTAATAAAAGATGTTTTATCACCATTTTAATTGTCAATCAGCTACCTCTATTTAATTCCCATTGATGACCAGCATGTTTGTCATGAAATTAGTTATCACCTTATGAGAGATTACTGGACCAATCTATATATAATTACACCTGAAAATTGAGATAAGCAACTGTTACAAATGATTCATTAAAAGGCTTCAACCGAAGCAAAAATTAACATGATGTTAGCAGAGAAAGCCTTTAAAAACATTGCGGTTTTGCTTCAAGAGCAGAGACCAGCCCGCATAGCTCAATAGGTAGAGCGTAGGACTCATGAACGTGATGTTTCGAGTCACTTGAGGGTGTGGGTTCGATCCCCACGGCTGGCCATCTAAAATTACTAATAGTCTTTCGGATGAGACGTTAAACCGAGGTCTCGTGTGATGGTGCTATACACCGAGCACGTAAAAGAACCAGGCGTAACTTAAGATGGGTTTCGTCCTGTATCTGCACTATCCCCCGTAACAATACTAACAGCCTTCAGGGGGCGTCGCCCATATGGGCAACCGGTGGCGACGATAAATAAACACAAATTCAATCAAATTCAAGAGCAGGATGGTTCCGTGGACAACACGCTAAATCAATCTAGCTGGTGTTGCGTAATTTGAAAGAGAGAGAGAGAGAAAGAGAAAAAAAAACGGACATCAGTGTGGTGTCCGTGGTTGTGGGGTAGAGCATCGGCCTCGTAACCATAAGGTCCTGAGTTCGATACCCGGGAGCGGGTGTCAACTTTGGGATTTTTCATTGGCCCACACATTCGGCACGAGTACTGGTGTAGTTCCCAGGAAGCAGAATCAAGAGAGATTAGTATAAGTTGTAAGAACTTGTCTCTCAATCGATGTAAAATAAATATGTTTAAACTAAACTAATTTCTTTCTGAGGATTGATGATAGTTATTGCGATAGGATTCATTCCTCTCTCATCGCTGACCAAACATATATACCTATGAAATCCAAGTTGTTCGATTCTCTGCAAATAAGTGCTTTCCAAAAATGTCCCTTTACCAAAGGACATTCTGGAAAAAAAATTGAAAGCATTTGCAGAATACAAATCAAATGTTAATAATCAAAGCGTTGAGAACACTGAAGTGGTATTTGTCAAGGAAGCCATTGAGTGGAATTAATAATTTGAAAGAAAATGAGAAATATTATTCAAATATTGGCTTGGAAGTCAACCTACTAAGCAAATGAATACCTTTTTTGGTTGAAGGGAGAATACTCATGACAAATTAGGATTATTTGTGTATTGGTGGTCTCCCTTTGATCATTAGGAGGAGTCAGGAGTAACGTCCCTTGACAGTAGGATGCATAATGGATAGAGAGAGAAACCATGTGAATATATAGAATAAAATTAAGTTTGTACCTGAAAACTATGATTTTGAAATATCTTTGGCCGCTAACATTTAATTCCCAACATTACAATCAATTATTTCGATCTATAAATATTCATGCCCAATCAAATGGAGTAGCGCGCAATCATTGGATGAACAAGCCATGGGACGAGCTGTTTTAGAACAAAAAAGCCCAGGACCAAGTGATCGGTAGACAAATTTTGTATCATTGCGCCAATAGAAGGCTATGAGCGAGTGAAGCTGTTTTCAATAAAAAATTAGTATTTCCACGATTGATGGCCTCACCCATTGTATTTTAACATGCCATTTCCAATAACATATCTGAGTGCTACCAAAAAACTCGTTTGCGTGAGAAAAATTGAGTTTAATTGGGTTTATTTCCTTCGGCTTTGCACAAAATACGATACATGGTCTTCAAAATTCAATATTGAACTCATAGTGGTATTGTCTTCGACAAATACCACAAAAACATAATATTCGTCTTTCAACGGGTAGAAAATACTGTGGGAAAAGGAGTAAATGCTTGTGTGGTAAAGGTTTCAATATACAGTATTCAGTAATATGAGTCAATAAAACACTCTCAATGGGATTGAACCAGTGAAAACGGTCAGGATCGACCGCCGGTAATGAATCTCATATTAGGCGATGGAAAACATACAAGTAGGAAAGGGCAGGAAAATGTACGAGAGAGAGAGAGAGAGAGAGAGAGAGAGAGAGCAAGCAAGAATGAGAAAAAGAGATCTTCGGACGATAAATCAAAACATTGGGCATATAAAAGTATAAAAATACATTAAATGACAAGCGAACAACTACACACATTTTTTATAAGTATATATTTTGGTTTCATGTCAAATTCAATCAAAGACATATTTAAAAATCAAACAGGTGTAACCTACCTGTGACAGGTGTTAAAGGTGTGAAATACATCCTATCAGTGTGAAATTTGCAGTATAAACAATGGCAAACTACCAAATAACTCTTGGATTAGGGTAACCAATACACAATGTACGTACTAAAGACAAGGAACATCCAAAAATATTTTCTTATCGACAACTTGAATAACAATATAGATGAAATTTGACATTGGGGACGATTTCTCAAAAATTTTATTTGGGGACGATTTCTCCGGAGAAATCGTCCCCAAGCAGTTTGGGGACGATTTCTCCAGCGGACGATTTCTCCAGCATTCTTTCTGTTTTGTTAGCTCCACTGGCCAAAGGCCAGTGGGCTTATGTCATGGCCTGTTGTCCGTCGTGCGTCCGTGCGTCCGTGCGTCCGTCCGTGCGTTAACTTTTTTTTAAAACGTCTTCTTCTCTGAAACTACCCATCCAATTTTGATGAAACTTCACAGAAATGATCCTGCCATGGTCCTCTTCAGAATTTCTTGAAAGAATTTAATTCCTTCAAAAACTCTGGTTGCCATGGCAACAAAACTGAAAAATTTTGAAAATCTTTGAAAATCTTCTTGTCTGAAACCGTAAGGCCAAGGGCTACCAAATTTGGCATGTAGCTTTATCTAGTGGACCTCTACCAAGTTTCTTCAATTTATAGCCCTGGGGTCAAAATTGGCCCCGCCCCGGGGGTCACAAGTTTTACATGGGCTTATTTAGGGAGAACTTTAAAATTCCTCTTCTACCTAGCCATAGGGCCTAGAGCTACCAAATTTGGCATGTAGCTTTATCTAGTGGACCTCTGCCAAGATTGTTCAAATTATAGCCCTGGGGTCAAATTAGGCCCTGCCCGGGGGTAACAAGTTTTACATGGGCTTATATAACAAGTTTTACATGGGCTTATATAGGGAGAACTTTAAAATTCTTCTTTGACCTAGCCATGGGGCCTAGGGCGACCAAATTTGGCATGTAGCTTTATCTAGTGGACCTGTACCAAGGGTGTCCAAATTATAGCCGAGGGTCAAATTTGACTTCGCCCCGGGGGGTAACATGTTTTACATGGGCGGGCTTATATAGGAAAATCTTTCGCATCTAGCTATAAGGGCTAGGGCTAACAAATTTTGCATTTAGCTTTATCTAGGGGGTCTCTATCAAGGGTGCCCAAATTATAGCCCAGGGGGTCAAATGTAGCCCCACCCCAGGGGGTCACAAGTTCTACATGGTCTTATATAAGGAAACTTCAATAATCTACTTGTACATAGCCATATTTAGGCCTAGGGCTACCAAATTTTGCATGTAACTTTATATAATGGGCCTCTACCAAGAGGGCCCAAATTTTAACTTTGGGGGTCAAGTTTGACTCCACACCAGGGGTCACAAGTTTTACATTGGCTTTTATAGTGAAAACTTGATAAACCTGTGTCATGGATCACATATTTTACAGGGCCTTTTATTCAGCAAACTTGTTTTACATGACTTTTTATTGGGCAAGATTAAAAAATCTTTTTGTTTATAACCACACATTCTAGTTTCATATTGTAGGTCTGGGGTCAAAATTGCCTTCATTCCAGGGATCGCAAGTTTAACATGGGCTTCAAAATATTGTCACTTCAATTTAAACATTAATCAAGGGAAATAACTCTTTTTATGAAAGATAAAGTTCGTTACTATTTACCTCCCTTGATTATCAAGCTGCAGTGATACATGATTGGTGCTAGACAAGTTTTTTAGCTCCACTGGCCGAAGGCCAACAGGCTTATGTTATGGCCCGTTGTCCGTTGTGCGTCCATCCGTATGTTAACTTTTTAGCTCACTTGAGCACAACATGCTCAAGGGGAGCTTTTAGGATCACCTGGTGTCCGTCGTGCGTCGTGTGTCGTCAATAATTCTTTAAACATCAACTCCTCCTAAACCACTGGGCGGATTTGGACCAAACTTGGCTGGAATGTTCCTTGGAAGGTCCTCTTTAAAAACTGTTCACAGAATTTGATTCCATCAAAAACTCTGGTTGCCATTGCAACCAAATGGAATTTTTTAGGGAATTCTTTAAAAATCTTCTCCTCTGAAACCACGGGTCAGATTTTGAAATAATTTCACAGATATGCTCCTTGGGTGACCCTTTTTAAAAATTGTTCGTAAAATTTTGATCCGTCAAAAAATGTGGCTCTGGTGAATGGGGGCTTCTTGCACCATATAGAAATGAAGGAATTCTTCAAAATTCTTCTTCTCTGAAACCGCTGGTCAGATTTCGAAATAATTTCACAGGATTGTTCCTTGGGTGACCCTTTTCAAAAACTGTTCGTAAAATTTTGATCCGTCAAAAAACGTTTGGCTTGTAGTGTTTTTACTTAATAGCCAGTGGAGCGATACAGGGCCATCATGGCCCTCTTGTTTATTTTATCTTTAGTGTAAGAAAATGCAATTCAGTTTTAGTGACACACATGACCAAATCCAAGGACACACTGTTAAACATTTCATAACTTGTTAAAGCATTTTTAGATGTTGTTTATAACATGTAAATCTTGAAAAAAAAGAAAGGAAATATGTCGTGTTTGGCTGCTGTTTTGTGTCTACTTTGGGGAAGGTTAACAAATCAGGTAAACTCTAGATTTAACTTGCTTCTTATGTTTATCATTTAAATTAAAAATATTTGTATTCAAAATGAAGGATTATTGAAAATGCAAGCAGCTGCTGCTGGTATGCCCAAATTCTAGTTTTGGTTGTGGTCAGTTTGTGAAAACATGAGAGTTAAAATGTGTGCACAAAGTCTCTGCGGAAATTTCAACTATTCTAAGCTGGCAGTATTTTTCATTGATATGCTCAAACATATTCAAAGAATATATACACATGTAAAATACAATTTATCAAGAGAATTTAACTCTCTACTACACAACAAAATTTTGTCCTGGTCCAAATTGAAAGCATTGCAGACAAGAACTTAAATGTGGCTCAAAAAGTGATATTTACCTTTGGAAGGGTAGAAAACATAGTGTGGAAAGGAGAAAATTCTGGTTACCACAGGCCCACCATTTTCTTCTTTTCCCACCATATTTTTTAAGATCTTTTCCCAGAACGTTGGGACATAGCTATCCCAATATAATGTATACAAAAAAGTAATACCGAAGGTATTATCAGAATTTAATACTGGCAGTGTTCTCTTACAGGCATAGTAATCTTGAGTCAGTTATTGGTAAAGGAAAGAAGAAACATCACAGGTATAAAAATCCAATCATTGTAGATCAGTTATCCACGAATATTTACATGTATTTCCTATCAATTATATGTTGTATAATAGTCAGGTCACTTACTTTGAAAAAACATGTTGGGTAACAGTCTGTTAACCTGTCAGGGCTCAAATGTTAAGATTTGTCTTTGAAAAGGTAGAAAAAATTGTGGGAAAAGGAGAAAATGCAGGTTATCTGCATTTCCTCCTTTTCCAGCAAAGTTTTTAAAAGCCTTTAACCTCAAAGTAGTGTGGACACAGGATTGAGTGGTTAATTAAGTGTATTTTACATGTACATGTATTGCTCTTTAAACATCACACAATTTACTTTCATTTTTAGATAAAACCATGAATAGAAAAAAGATTAATCAAACAAATTTTGATGAACAGTTTGAAGCCTTTCTGAAGGATGTAAGTAAACTGAATTTTTCTACAGATGTCATAGAAAAAAAAAAGGAAGTCTTCAATAAATGAATCCTTTTTACATTTTTCAGTAAAGGAAATATAGTGTATGCTGTTTCCATGTTTCTAGGTGCAATTCTACCACATGAGTACAAAATTTCTGAATTTGTGTTGCACTCAGTGGAGTCCTGAATATGGATTATTCAGAGCAAGGCTAGTGTCTGCATTTTTTTGAGGGAGGTTAGACCCCTAGATATTGATATCTGCATGAAAGAGTAGCCTACAGAAATTTGGCATCATACCTGTAAATAACCATGAGTCATTTTAAGAGTCCACTCCTTTTGTTCTTGAAAATATCAATAATTAAATGAAATAGCTGCCATATTTGTTGTTTTAAGTCAACACCTTGTGCATGAAAGAAAGAGGTCACTGAATTCAAATGGATTCATACTCTGCAAAACAAGTCTATACTTTGGACTAGGCGACAGCTGATTCATATTTAGATGTCGCCTTAACCAAAATATATACTGGTTCTGCTGTGTACTCATCCAATAGTATTCAGTATTGTACCTAAGCATGTAAACCCTTTACCAAACAATCACAGGTTTTAATGACCTTTAAGAAAAAGCCTTTTGAAAACATTGTTGGAAAAGGAGAAAATGCTGGTAACCAGCATTTTCTCCTTTTACCACACTGGTTTCTACCCAATCCAAAACCAATTTCAATATTTGAGTCATGTTTATTTTGTCCACTGCAAATGATTTCAATCCGGACTAGTCTCAAAATTTGTCGTGTAGTAAAGAGTTAACCCTTTGAGTGCTTAATAAACCAAACCAGTATGTGTATTTAAGTCTTATTTAAAGTCTATGGCCCCTAACTCTCATATTAAAAGACGAAAGCTTCCGAGACTGGCCGAATAGCCTTTACGAAAATGTCGATGTTACATGATATTTACCGATGGTTTAGGGGTCATAGTCCTTAAAATAGACACTAATAAGAGCAATTTCAAGGTTGCCATTGTAAAGAAGGTTGTAACTAAGCTGACATTGTAGATGAAAGTTAAGACTGCACATATTGTTACTCACTTTTGGATCAGTAACGTCTAAAGATTTAGAATTTGAACTGTATTGGACAAGTTGGATGCACCTGATAATGGTTTTGTTTTATTTAGTCCCTGTCATCCGAAGATTCGATTAACTCGGCAAAGATAAATCAATATCTTGATGCAGCCTCCTCAAAAACCAGCAGTAAACCATGGTGGGACAATGAGGAAGAGGCAGGTATGTATTGATTGATTGAATGGTGTTTTACACTGCTTTCAATATTATCTCAGTCATATCACGGTGACAGCTGACATATTTATATATGTCCTAGTTTGCTAGGTTTGTATTTGACTTGCTATAGTTGAATATGAATGGAGTGCACAGTGACTTTTTAAACTCTCGAGGGAATGAATAAAACATTAATGAATCAAATGACTTTGATTCAGTATTTTGGCTATTGCCTCTTTTAGGAGTTTGTAAACATTAAATCCAACGAAAAAAAATGTTAACTGTATAATTTTTATAAGTTTGCCATGTTGCTATAGTGAAAAAGTGAGCACCTGCCACCTGGTGTAATCATCAATCCTCAGAAAGTAAAATGGCCAAGCTGGGAATTTGAACCTGTGACCCCTTGATTTAAAGTCTGATACATAACCCACTGAGCTATTTGGTTTGGCGTTTCAGTGTTGGCAAGTCTAAAATTTATCATATGGGATTTGAATATATGACCCCCCAGGTTTAATTCTTTAACAAATGATAAAATTATAGACTTGCCCAAATTGAAAGTACTAGTAGACGATAAATTGAACGTTGCTCAAATGATAGGATTTGTCTTTGAAATGGTAGAAAACATTGTGGGAAAAGGAGAAAATGCTGGTTACCAGTATTTTCTCCTTTTCTCACAATGTTTTCAAAAGCCTTCTTTCTAAGGGTCTTTAAAAATTGGGATTGTTTGGTAAAGGGTTAAGGTCTAGTATATATCCCACTGAGCTTCTGGGTTTTGCTTTTCAATTTTGGCAAGTTTAAAATTTTATCATTTGGTAAAGACTTACAAGAAATATTAATTCTGTTTCCCATCTGATGTAGACTTCTGCATCATATATTTCTTTGATGTACTCTGCTTGGGGATGAATGATTAAGATTCTGTGCTACTGTCACTGATAAAAGTAGAGTCTTTATATGAATGATTAACCGTTTACTAAACAATCTCCTGTTTTAAAAACCCACAGGAAAAAAGTTTTTAAAAACATTGTGGGAAAAGGGTAAAATAGTAGTAATACTCGTAGCATTTTCTCCTTCTCCCACAATGTTTTATACCCTAACAAAAACAAATTACATTATTTTAGACTTATGTCATTTGCCATCTGCACATGCTTCGGATTTGGATCATTCTACAGCCCCCTGTTTGAACAACCCAGAGGTTGTTAGTAACTAGCATTTTCTCCTCCCACAATATTTTCTACCCTAATGAAGACAAATTCCACCATTTTAGCCAAATTTCATGTCGTCTGCCTATCTTTTGGATTTGAACCAGTGTAAAATTTTGTCATCTGGTAGAGAAATCTGAGAGAAGTTGAGAGATTCTGTTTTCCTACTTATTTAGACTTATGCATTATATATGAGCCATGCTCTTTGAAAAGGGGGCTTAATGCATTTGCCAAAAGTATCTGCTCAGGTCAGCTGACCTAGGCCGAAACTTCTCTATTGGTCAATTTTCTGTATGTCAAAGAACCAGTTTACCTCATGATTCAGTAGGTTGTTTTACAAAACTGACTTTAGGGATGTATATTACTATGATGACTTGCATGGCATCATGCATCACGTAGAAGTATTAAGCCCCCTTTTGCCAAAGCATGGCTCATATTTCTTAGATGTGGTGTTCCACTGGAGGGATCTGGTATCTTAGTATTCTAAATACAGGGCTTGCGACTAGTTCTACTCCCAGCTCAACTAAAGTCTCTCCAAGATTTGATTATAGTCATCACTACAGGGTTCATCCGTCTCTCACAGCTGAACATAATTTTGATGATCTTTATGTGGAAAAAGCAGCAAGGGCTTGTAAAGAAGCTCTGCCAAGTACTGGTAAAGTACTGGCTTCGGTGATAAAACTGAAATAATGCTGAAAATGGAGTTCAACACAAAAAAAAAAAAATTACTGGTTAATCTACTGGATTAATGATTAAGATTTCATGCTCTTATCACTGACCTTAAACCAGAAGTCTTTTCCAAGATTAGTTAAGCCCTTGCTAGACGACAAAATTATGATAGACTTGTACAAGTTGAAAGCATTTGCAGGAGAAAAATTAAATATGACTCACTTTGAAAGAGTAATAAACATTGTAGGAAAAGGAGAAATGCTCGTTTAACAGCATTTTCTCATTTTCCTACAATATTTTTAAGTCTTCTAACCCAGGGTTGTTAACTCTTTACTAGATGAAAAACTGTTTGACTGTTCCAAATTCGAAGCAATTGCGAACGACAAATCAAATGTTGCACAATTATGAAATTTGCCTTTGAAAGGGAAGAAAACATTGTGGGTGAAAATACTGGTTACCAGCATTTTCTCCTTTTCTCTCCTTGTTTTGAAAAGTCATTTTCCTTGGGGTCGTAAAAATTCAGGGTTACGTGGTAAAGGGATAAAACACTGGATCATCTGGTTAAAGGTAAGTAATAATGATTTGAAAAACATGTTGTGCATATAAATATTTTCGAATACAGGTGGAGGACGGAAGAGTTTCCTCAAAAAGAAGAATGAAAATACAGGTCCAAGACGGCCAGATCAAAACAGGATGATACAGAGCACCAAGGATCCCCCCAAGACAAAGGTATGCACTGTCAGGTAAAACATTGTTGCAAAGGGAGAAATTGTTGATGATGAATAATTAGCTTTGTTTTAACTCCCTCATAAATGTTAGTGTATATGTTTTCGTTAGATTTGTTTGTTGTTTCATTTCATTATCAATTTTGATAGGTTAACCCTTTACCAAACAAATACATTTTAGAGTTGTCCATATTGAAAGCATTGCAGTGTTTCCATTCATGTACATATGTATGTGAAAAGTATAAAACAAATCAAAAACTGTATGTGCGGTGCACATACAGGAAATTGTGCTTGCATTTTAATGTTGAATTTCGGTGTTGATTATTCTATGAAATGTTTTTCTGTCAGACTTTCTAGAGAATACGAGATCTGTTCTCAATCTGAATTATTTATAGATGCACAGACACGAATCCTTACAAGTAGCTTTTAATGATGTCATTTTATGTTGTCAGCCGATAACTGTTAAACAATGTCACCCAGTTGAAACTTCCAGAACTTGGAAGACACTGGCTTCAGCAAAGCTGTCTACATCGAATGCTGCAGATGACAATGAAGATTATGTACAGCCAAATCTCTGAAAAAAGGTCAGGAGAGAAGATTTCAATCAAGCTGGCTGAACATCTTTTCTTGGCTATAGTTTGATGATGAAAATAAAACCATGCACTGTCTTATAGTCCATTTGGTTTCTATAAAAACTAACATTTTGATCAAATGCATTCAAATGGAACAACTTCTTCATAATTTCTTTGTTACAGTGTTAGTTATATACAAAAACCATCCTGAAATCTAATTTTTCACAACTTTTCATTTTCAATTTCATGCTTTTTTTACTATTTAACTCTATAGTAATATTTTAGCATTTTTTGGTCTTAGCCACAGAGGAGTGAGGGGCAGTTGGAGAACAGCCATAAACAATAAGAAATCATAGTAAAACTGTGTTTTTGTAGTAATTTCATTCATATATAGACTCAGTAGTGACTTTATGTACACAACTAGCATAACAAAAGAGACAAACATGTTAATCTCATGTTTTGCAATGATCACCCTTAAGGCCATAGAAATTGAATTATTTGAGTATATACATACCTATATACATTATTTCACTACTAAAAAGATAGCAGTTTTATCAATCTTCCTAACCGAAAAGATGTGATACAAATAATCCATTATCAGAAGAATTGATAACATCATTCCCCAAAGAAAAGAGAGACGGTATACCTCTTCAGGTCAACGTCTGTTTTTCCAGCAGTGTTTCTTGAAAGTTGCTGTATTCAAATGATTGAAAATGTGCCTGTGTAAGGGTAACTTATTGTGAACCTAGTTTTTCAATATGCTTGGCCTCATATGTAAATTATGCTTTCAAATTGAACATGGGATAGTATGCTGCTCTATTTGTTGCACTCTCCACCATTTTCAGATGTCAAAATTAACATTGAGTTTAATGGACAAAATCATTAAAATTACAGTTTTAAATTCTTCAAGTACTTTTTCTCTCATGGTTTTTGTAAAACAATCAGATAGGTATAATGAAATTTCACCAGAAAATTTTTAGATAGATGATTTTGAGCCAAACATTAGTTTTTATAACAACCAAATGGACTATACATTTGAAAATGCACAACAGCCACAAATACAATATTGGATATCAATGAATTACTTAACATTTGCACCCCCAGTTTTTAGTGTGTACCCCAAGTTTTAAGATTTTTTCCAGTCCCAGGCATTGCAAAAGGCATGGGAACACTAACATTTGCAGACAAAGGTAAATTTGAGACCTGTTAACAGGGATTACAAATCACACAGAGGACAAACACTGATTTTTTAGTGAAAGGGAGATATTATTTGTTTAAAGTATAGAAGATACTGTAGAAAAATCATTGTCTAACATGAGCAATGGATCATCAAATGTTTCCTAGTGCAAAATTCAGATATTTGAAGATAATTTAAACTTTCTATTGAAAACCTTTATTTCAGATGAGACTTAAACGACCAGACTCATCATTGAGTAAAGACAGTTTAGATGACAGTAAGTAGATGATGATATACATGGTATATTCATGATTTTTGTTTCTATAAGTGCATGATGTGATTTTCTAGAGGGCTTGAAACCACATGGTCACAGGTCCAAATCTTCAGCTTGTCAAATTTCTTTGCAAGGATTGATGATAGTCATTGTGACAGGATCCATTTGTCTCTCACAGCAGATCATGGTTTTGAGGGACAGTAGTCAGTGGCTTGAAAAGAATATTCTGCAAAGCACTGGTAACAAAAATTCCAGGAGAGCACAGATAGATGCACTGGCCAATTTTATATAACTAAAATAATATTGAAAACAGTGTAACAGTTAAACACCACCCAAATAATCAATCTATTTCTTTGGCTTTCTCCACACTCATGTATGAATTATGGTAGTTTTCATTTGTTTTTATAAACCTGTGTTGAAAGGACCCTTCAAAGTGGGGGTTTTGAAAAAAAGATGTCGGAAAATGCTGGTCTTCAGCATTTTCTCTTTTTCTGATAACTTTTTAAATCTGTAATAGACAAATTATATTATTTCTGACACTTTCAATTTGCCTGGAAATACTGCCAGTGCGGTCAAATATAAAGACTTTTTAACTTGTAAAGAGTTGATATTAATGATATACTTTTTTGTGCAAAGAATATTAACGATGTTTCGTCGGGTTGTCAGTGCGCAACATTTTTGCGCATGTCTCTTCGCTTTTCTGTTTTCTAGCGCGTAACTTTGTCTGATTGTCGTACTGTTATTGGACTACTGATTTTTGCTTCAAGACGTGGAGAAAGTAGTGGTAGATACATTTTTTTTTAAAGATCAGTTTATGAAGGTGTAAATCATTCCTAAACAGCGAAAACAGAACATGTACATTTGTTGGACATTACTTATCCGGATAGTAAGTTGAGTGTGGTAAAAAGAGAAAATTACAAATATTTTCTCCTTTTCAACATTTTCTAACCCTCTTTCCTGGGTATTGATAGAAACAGGATCGTTTGATTCATTTTGCTATAAGGTTCGTAAGTAATCTATGCCTTTGAGTAATTCTGGACAGTTCTACTTGTATTGTTCTTCCATTCTCCCATCTATTAAAATATACCACATGTATTTGGTATTAACCCTTTCCTAAATGAATTAAATTGGAACTTCAAAATTGAAAGAAGCTGCAGAGGACAAATTAAACAAAGTTTAAATGAGATTAAAAGAACTGTTTGTGCAGAAAAGGTTGTGGGGAAAGGAACAATTGCTTGTAATGAACAATTACCCCTTTTACCAAAATGTTTTCCAAAGCCGTCCCATACCAGTGTTAAATCGAGACTATATCAAGGAAAGGGTTGGCAGAGTACAATCTTTATTGTGAAAAAAACATGATTTAGTGCTAGAAATAATACATCTTACTAAGTAATTTGAAATTTTGGGTGTTTTGTGCCACTTTCTTTGTTCCAAGGGAGGTAATTGAGTTCGAATATTGGGAAAAGTAGCCAGGCAACCTATCTTTTTTTTTGCATTTTTTGATAAAGGATATAATCATGTATATTTCTGAGAAAAAAGAGAAAAATCTTTGCGCTAGATTTTTTTGAGGGTCAAATAATGTTCTGATTTTCTGTGATAGAATAAGCAATTTTGTGGGCTAAGGGTTTTATTGAAACATAGATAGCTTATCATTAATTTGAAATATCTGTTAATTTCTCATCAAAGTCAGAGGATCCATTGTTTCACTATGAATTTAAAACACAGAGAACATGGTTTGACTAAAATTATAGATTTTAATTTCAAAATTCTGACGTATGCTGCAATAATTGGGTTTTTGTTTAATTTGAAAAAAGGGTTATGTTCTTCGTGGGCTCAGAACTTTTTGGTTCATCAGGCAACGTCTGATTATCCCTTCGCATATTGAAAGAACATACTTTGAAGTGTTTCTGTGTCAAATTTCATGAAATTCTCTGCGCTAGAAATAACTCGTAGAAATGCCTTTAAATACATTTTTACCTCGGCTGTTTTTGAAGAAAATGTCACATTATTATTGTCTTAGCCCTGGTGTTGTCTTCGTTGTTGTCATGCAAAAACTTTGATGTTATGTAATATCTCTGCTGTTCTTGAAGAACACATTGAGTTTTTGTCATAGCCCCGGCATCATCTGCATTGTCGTCATGCAAAGACTTTGACATTTTATAATATCTCTGCTATTACTGAAGATATATACATCAATTTTGGACAACTTGTTAACTAACAAGAGGGGAACTCATACAGCAGGAGCAGGAAATCATCAAAATATTTTTGACAAAGTTATGCCCCCTTTTCAACTTACAATTTTCACTGAAAATCAAGGACTTACAGCCTAGTGTTGGCACCGGAATGCGGTGCTTTTGTTAATCAAACACTGACATGTCTCATCAATGTTTTTTAGCTCACCTGAGCATGAAGTGCTCAGGATGAGCTATTGTGATCACTTACTGTCCGTCGGCGTCCGTCGTCCATCCGTCCGTTCACATTTCTTTGTTTACACTCAAGCATCTACAAATATTAACCAATCCGCACCAAACTTGGTCAAAATATATATGACCATAAGACCTCGGATGAGTTCGATTATGGGTCTAATCGGACCAGAACAACTGGAGTTATTTGCTCTTGAATTAGAAAAATTGCCATATTTGACTTTGTTTACACTCTAGCATCTACAAATATCAACCAATCAGCACCAAACTTGGTCAAAATATATATGACCATAAGATCTCGGATGAGTTTGATTATGGGTCTAATCGGACCAGAACAACTGGAGTTATTTGCCCTTGAATTAGAAAAATTGCTATATTTGACTTTGTTTACACTGTAGCATCTACAAATATCAACCAATCAGCACCAAACTTGGTCAAAATATATATGACCGTAAGATCTCAGATGAGTTTGATTATGGATCTAATCGGACCAGAACAACTGGAGTTATTTGCCCTTGAATTAGAAAGTTCTTTAGAATATTTCTTTGTCTGGAGCATAACTTTGTCATCTCCAGTCCGATTGACTTGAAACTTGGAATTTGTGTTTGTTGCAATAATACAGAGTGCAGTGTGAAAGAACCATAACTCTACCTAGTACTGTCTATGAGTTATTTCCCTTTGATTGTCATTTTTACAGCATTATCTGCTAGTCAGGAATATAACTTTGTCATCTCTAGCCTGAACATCTTCAAATTTGGTATGCATGATTGTTGAAAAATTACGGAGTGCAGTGCACAAGAACCGTAACTCTTCCTAGCAAGAATTTTGAGTTATTCCCCCTTTGACCTTCATTTTTATAGCATTTCTTGCTTGTCCGGAGCAAAACTTTGTCATCTTAAGTAGGAATGACTTGAAATATGGTATGCTTATTTGTTGAAATATTTGGAAGTGCAGTGCACAAGAATTGTAACTCTACCTTGTGCTGTCTTTGAGTTATTTCCCTTTGATCGTCATTTTTACAGCATTTAGTGCTTGTCTGGAATATAACTTTGTCATCTCAAGTCAGAATGACTTCAAACTTGGTATGCATGTTTGTTGCAATATTACCGAGTACAGTGCGCAAGAACAATAACTCTACCTAGCGCTGATTTTGAGTAATTCCACTTTGATCTTCATTTTTTTACAGTATTTCTTGTTTGTCCGGAACGGAACTTTGAAGTCTCAAGTCAAATTGACTTGAGATTTGGTAAACATGTTTGTTGCATTACCTGCCCTTTGCGATTATTATACCTCCTTGACAACTGGTGGTGGGACGGGCAGATCTTGCGACAATTTGCCGCTCTTGTTTCATTATCATTTGGCCTTGAACCTCGATATTTGGTATTTATCTTCATTGTAGACCTTTACTGCTTAGTACTCAGGTGAGCGATATAGGACCATCATGGTCCTCTTGTTCATTTTACACTACAGTATCTGAAAAGTCTGAAGAAGACCACCATGCTCCAAGGTAAGACTTTGTATCTTTTTTATTATTATCCTCCCTCCCAAAGAACCAAGTTAAACTTTATTCACATTGCCTGTCTCTTTGTCTGTCCATCCACCCACACAATTTTGTATCTTCTTTTCCCCCTGCAGTATTCAACCAATCTGGCTGAAATTTTATTGGAAGCCTTCTTATCTGAGGAACTTATGCATTTGCAATTTTTTTTTTTCCAGCCTGCATCAGCTGTTGTGCTCAAATTTCTTCCCTCCAAGTGTTTACTCAAGGTCTCTAGAAATGGAGGAACTGGAGTGTCTCATAACTTGCTGAAATTATGTCTAAGCTTTTAACCCTTAGGCTGCTAAGCGCCACTCACTGACCTTTAGCGGACTGTGTAGATCAAGATCAGACTGCACTAAACATGCAGTCTGATCTTGAATCTACACTAACCGATAAGAAGGTATTTTTCCCCCCAAAATAAGTTTGAAATAGCAACATTCAGGTTTTTACTATCTACTTGAAAGTTTCATTTAACTTATGTAGCAGGTTAAGGTTTAAGCTTTTAACTTGTGTCTGATAACTCTGAAAATTTGACCTAGCTTTTAAGCTGTTAACTGGTACGGAACCTTTCTTTCAAACCAAAGTTCATCTCCTGTAGTGACATAAATAGAGAATAGTTGCTTTATTCAGGGTATGATTGAAATAAAGTTTCACTGAGTTAACACCAATATTGGTCGATCTTTTTGCCAGCAATGTTGCCATGGTTGAAAATAATGAATTCTGGTATTCAAGAATATCTTGATTTACATTAATTTAAAACAAACTATCTTCTTAGTTTTTTTTTTTTTTTTTGCATTCTAAAAACTGACAAGATTGATCAGTTCAACATGTTACTTTCATGAATCCCAATAGGAAAACATCATTTTCATGATGACCTTTGTGAGACATTATCTGGTATGATTTTTTTTCCCAATGTCAACACAGGCAAAGTACACTATTGCAGTGTACAGGATACAACACAAGGGAGACTATTTATAGACATGTAATTCACAAACATTTTTGTCTTTAATCTACTGAAAACAAATGAGAAGATGCCAATAAGTTATACATACAGAATATGTTGTAGTAACTTCCCTGGTGCTTGTATTTGCTTCGAGCTGTGTGAGAAAATTTGATATTGTACCAGACGAAAGGTAGAGCAAGATGCCAAACTTTCCGCACACAGTGAGAAGCAAATACCAGGATGGTTACTGCAACATACTTTTCCATTGTAGAATATACCTCCTAATTTTAACAACAAAATATTGCAATTATTGATAATTTTATTTGAAAACTGTCAAACAGTTTAAACAAAAACTGGTTTGGTGGGTAGTGATTTTTTTGCCAATGGCAGTTGAATACCACAAAGTAACATTTTGACTAATCAAATTGTCTGAAATATTACAGTGTAAAATTTTGACCAATCAAATTACAAACTGATCTGAAAGTATTCCAGGCAAGAGTAATGTCATCATACCATATTTAGGACTATTTTATGCTGTGCAGATACAGATTTTTTTCCATCGTGTATGATATTATCCACTTGTGAAGCATGTAATTGAGCTGGAAAATCTGTAGGTATATTATAAAACCCTTTCTTTCATTGACATAAGATGCCAATGGAATGTATACCAAGCTTTGTGTTTGTATTATTTCAGGCCCAAGGTTCACATTCCTAATGAGAGTTTATCCAGTACAGATACAAGTGAGTTGAGTTATTCTATTCTAAATGCTATTTTGATTAAATTTGAAAAATATTTCTAGTATAGGTTATCAGACTGTGTAGACCTCTTTAACTTTTTACATCAAATAACATTTGTATTTTCTGATATTTTTGTCATTGCTGAAGACATTTACTTCAAGGTAGGGCTATTTGTTATCAATTTTATGGGGACCCATGGAATGGTAATCCTAAAAATACTTTTTGGACAAAGTCATTTCCCTTTTTCAGTGCAAGCGAAACTTTTGCTTGGAATCAGAAATGACCTCTCTCTCTCAATGGCATTTACATGTGGTGCTTTTTTAACCATGGATCCTTTGAAACATGATGTATCTCTGTTGTAGATGAGTACTTAAATGTTGAGGACTCTCCACCAAAACTTGGCATGGATACTATGGATGAGCTAGCTGAAAAGGAGAAATTCTTCAGAGTAAGTGTATAGTCATGTTTTTTTCATAAGAAAGGTGTTATAGCTGGCATAATTACCTCCATTTTAATAATGCAAATGGGATAGGCTTTTGGCAAACTGTTGGGTAGCTTGCTTAGGTATTTCAACTGAAATTGAAGCATTTCTATTAAAATGTCAGATGGCCAACTCTGTCAGTATTTAGAACTCCACTGATGTGCTTTTGTGGTTTTTATGTTCTGTTCTCTTGGCTCTTTGTTGCGGATGGCTTTTCTTAATCCTGGACAAAATAATCCCTTGTTTTATGGACCCTTAGGTAGAAAGCCTTCGAAAACATTTTGGGAAATGGAGTAAAAATGCTGATAAGGGGTAACTAGTATTTTCTCCTTTTCCCACAATGTATTCTTGTCTCTTAAAGACAAATCTCTTTTTTTTATCCTTTTTAGCTCACCTGAGCATGAAGTGCTCAAGGTCAGCTTTTGTGATTGTGCTGTGTCCGTCGTCTGTCTTGTGGTCGTTAACATTTACCTTGTGTGCACTCTAGAGACTACATTTTCAGTCAGATAATCATGAAACTTCGTCAGAATGTTTGTCTTGATGAAATCTTGATCTATTCAAAGTTGGGTCACATTGGGTCTAAATGTAGATCACTGTGCTAAATTTGAGAAAAAACTTGTGTGTGCCCTGGAGGCCACATTTTCAGCCTGGTACTCTTGAAACTTTGTCAGAATGTTTACCTTGATGATATCTTGGACGAGTTTGAAATTGGGTCATATTGGGTCATTAAGTAGGTCACCGGGCAAAATAAGAGAAAAACCTTGTGTGCACTCTAGGAAGCCACATGTTCAGCCTGAAAATCATGAAAGTTGGTCAGAGTGATTGTCTTAATGATTAACTCTGACAAGTTCAAAATTGGGTCATGTCCGGTCAAATAGTAGATCACTGGGCCAATGCTTAGAAAAACCTTGTGTGTACTCTTTAGGCTATATTTATAGCCTGACACTCATGACACTGTGTCAGAATGTTTGTCTTGATGATATCTTAGACAAGTTGGAAATTGGGTCATGTCGGGTCAAAAAGTAGGTCACTTGGCCAAATTGCACTCTTGGAGGCCACATTTTCAGCCTGATACCCATGATACTTGGGCAGAATCTTTTTTCCTTGATGATATCTTGGACAAGTTTGAAATTGGGCCATGTCGAATCAAAAAGTAGGTCACAGTCTGTCATTCATGTGTTTTGCATCATTGAAACAAGGATCTCTTCAGCTTAATCAACTGTAGATGACTTTACTCAGGTGAGCGGTTTAGGGACACTGGCCCTCTTGTTTGGTTTGTCATCTGTAAATGCTATCACTTTGGATGAGTCTATGATTTTTTCATAAGGTACAGAGTTAACAAAGGCCTTGAAATAGTTGTGTTTTGGTAAAAGCTCTGAATTTACTCTTACCAGATGAAAAAGTTTAGTAACATTCAAACCCAAAACATCTGTGAAGACCAATAATTAGATTAAATTTATGGTTACCAGCATTTGCTCTTTTCCCCACAATGATTATCTGTCTTCTTTATCTGGGTCATCAAAACAAAGGTTTGTTATATTGTGGGTAGAGTGGTAGGTCAGGAATCGGGAGATTTTTATTGGCTTAACTATCTCCATAAAAATGTTGAGATAATCTTAAACTCCTGTTGCCATTTGTGTCTGCATCCTCATTGTTGTCATGCAAAAACTTTGGCACTATATGCCCTAAAACGCGCAAAACGGAGCATTCGAACAATTGCGTTAATTGTTGTCTCAGATCAGCCTGCGCAGTCTGTGCAGGCTAATCCGAGACGACACTTTATGACCGTATTAGATTTTGTCCCACAGTAGACTTGTGCAAAACAGAAAATTACATAAAAATGAAACTGTCATTTCGGATTAGTCTGCTTGGACTATGCAGGGTGATCTGGTACGACACTCTATGCAAAATGTCCGAATGCCCCTTTTCGCGTGTTGCAGGCCATATGATAAATCTGACATTTCTGGTTTTTACTTTAAATGTGGGCTGGTTGTTTATATCAACCCATACAGAAGGGCAGGTAACCCTAAACATTTTGTTGACATTTATGCTCCATTCATGACTGAAGATTCTCACCGTAAGTAACCCACATGCTGAGTTGTTGTTGAAAAAGATAATAGATGAAATATTGAATAACAGTGACTTACTGCATAGTACTTTACCATGGTTTGCAAAATTCATTTGCTACTTTGAATGAAAAATTCCTTTATACTGGTAATCTTCTTGTCTTTCAAATGAATATCAGAATACATTTCTTGAAAATTTACTGTAATATACTTTTTTGTTGGATAATTTGCACTACACAAGGTAGGATGGAAAACATTGTGGGAAAAGGAGAAAATGCTGGTTATCAACATTTTCTCCTTTTTCCTTGAAAGGAAAAACGAGAAAATATTGATAACCAGCATTTTTTCCTTTTCCCTTAATGTTTTAAAAAAATTTCTTCTGTAGGTTGCTTAAACATGGTATTGTAAGTAAATGGTTAGCCCTTTAACAGTCCTGCCTGTGAAACACCCTGAGAACTAAAGCTTGGGAAAAAATTTTAGTAGAAAAAGAAAATGCTGGTAGCTAGTATTTTCTTTTTTCTCAAAGTTTGCTTCCCTTTGAAGACAAATTCCATCTTTTAAGCAACATAAAATTCGTTGTCAGCAAATATTAATGATTTTTAATCTGGATGTGTCTTACAGTTTTTTGTGTAGAAGAGAATTAAGAAAACTGCTGTTTGATTTTGCACCCCTTATCATATTTTACTTAATTCAACTTATATTAATAGAACACCTATAAGAAAAGGCCCTTCTAACTTTCCTGGGGTGGTCACTTAATACAGATTCACTTCTTAAAAACTTCAGGATTTGGAAAACAATGCTGATAGTACTATTGATTATGGAAGATTAAATCAGGAGTTAAGTGCCACTGGATATACCACTATGTCACCAGAGGGAGCTGCAAAAACTGCTGCTACTTTGGCAGCTTTGCAGGATATGGATGATGAAGAGGACTCCCCACAACTTAGGCCAGGTCATCAGGGGGATTATATCTTGTCAGAAAGGGTATATATGCATGATTTAGCATAGTGTTTAAAATGCTTAAAGCAGCATAAAACTATCTTGAGCCAATTTCTTTTAAGCTTTTTTATTGTGAGTGTAGGGGGGGAGAAAGTTGATATTTTTTAAAAGAAAAACCATAGGGATGTGAATGGTTTATTCTTTATTTGGGAAAAACAAAAAAGAAAATACTGAAAAATAATTTGCCTCTGCTTGGGTTCAAACCCACGACCTTCAAAACCACAAGTCCGTGATTCTATCAACTGAGCTATTGTTGCAACTGAGAGTCTTGCCTATTGCTTGTGAAGAGTTAAGGCTACCCATTTTAAGTGGGATAGGAAATTTTGTTGGAATAAAAACTAGCTAATTCCTCCTTTTTTGTTCTTTCTTTCTGTCTAAATTTTAGTTTAAGCCATCTTTGTACATGAATATAATTTACCAGTCTTTGTCAAAATTTTCTCAAAAACTTGCAAAGCGAAGTCTGATTGGATGCCACTTTAAAATAGACAAAACAAGTTAGATGTTCCCAAATGCAGAAAAAGTTTCTGCCCAGATTTTTTTTTAAAGGGTCAAAAATTGTTGGAATAGGAGAAAATGCTGGTACCTAGCATTTTTTCCCTTTTCCACAATGTTTTCTACCTGTGCAAAGACAATTTTGGTCATGTGAGTTCTATTTAAGTTGTCGTCTACAAATGCTTTCAATTTGGACAAATAACTTTTTTTTTTCTGTTAAAGAGATTAGACATTTAATTCCAGGAACAGTCTGAACAGAAGCCCAGCATGTTGTCTAAGGGTAAGTGCAGACATAAATTTTATTGGGTATCAGCTTCTATACTGCTGAATTTATCGTTCAAATATTTTCAAAGCAAACATTGAGTTGTTATCAGAGCCAGGGGCTACGCCCTTTAGTTGTCTTCGTCATAGTTCGATATATTTGACATTTTCTGATATCTTTACTTCCAACTTGGGCTAGTTTATTAGCTATCGAAAGACGAATCCATTTGCAGGTAACTCTGAAAATATGTTTTACACACTATGGTTCTTTCTTTTCAAATTTTAAATATAACTGTTTCTTGGAATCAAACCTGCCTGATATATCTCTGAAAACAACTGCAGCAGAGCAATGGCATCTGCATGCAAGGCTCTTGTTGTCCCAACTTATTACTTCAGAGGCTGATTTCCGATCTTTCTACAAACAGTACAATGGAAACAAAGTGGTAATTTTTTAAGAAAAGGAAAGTGCTGAATTTGTTCTAATTGTAAAGTCCGAGACAAGCCATCTGACTGGCTGTGATGTTTTTGTCTCTCTGCATTCACAGGGTGCATTCAGGCTGACCTTGGTCAAAACTTTTTGCTGTTGGTAAATCTTATGCATGTCCAAAGACGAGTGTACCTTACGATTCAGTCTGTTGTTAAAGGAAAATAGATTTTATAGGTCCATAATTATATGAGTACTTGCTTGGTATCATGCATCCTGGAGATTCAATAAACCTCCTTTTGCCAGAGCATGGCTCATTAAATTTTGTTACAAATATCTTCATTTGTTACAATGTTTTCAAAGGTGGTTTGCTACATGACAAAAAGGTCTGTTTTAGGAGGTTTTAAGTTAACCCTTTACCAAACAGTCCTTTGTTTCAACACCCATGAGGAAGAAATGTTTTTGTTTCTAGCAGTTACTCCTTTTCCCACCTTATTTTCAAAGCCTGTCTTCTTACCATGAATAATTAGGATTGATTTTTCGTCTTTTCAGAGGACTTCCTCCCTATGACTCACGAATGAAAATTCAAGACTGCTCAAGCTGAGAAGGCACTGCTCAGAAATTATGTATTTACAGAAGTATTTGAGGGGGTTCAGGATGTTATTTCCTCCCCTCCCATATTTAATCAATCACATCCCTAATTAAAACATGGGATTGTTTGGTGAAATGTTGATGATAAAGTTGATATTTATATCTTGTTCTCCAACATATTCCCAGTATCTTTTACCTATGTATAACACTTAAATGATTTCAGTATCCCTCATGGACTCACTAGAATCTACAATGAACACCACAACATCACCGCAAGTTGGAAAAGGTACTCTGCGTGAAGCTAAGGAGATGCTAGAAGAACAAGATGAGGAAGGGTATAATGAAGACAACGTTCATCTCAGACCTGGTCAAAGTATACCAGAAACATTGAAGACAAATACAGGTAAGAGAAGTGCACTTTGTGACCAGAGATTTGCAACTTTCTCTTAAAATTTTTATCAGTGATTTTTTTGTCCCCTTCAGGAAATAATTCCGTAAAAGAATATTTAGTTTAGTTTAAACATATTTATTTTACATCGATTGAGAAACAAGTTCTTACAACTTATACTAATCTCTCTTGATTCTGCTTCCTGGGAACTACAGCAGTTGACACCTTTCTTACAACTTATACTAATCTCTCTTGATTCTGCTTCCTGGGAACTACAGCAGTTGACACCTGCTCCCGAGAATCGAACTCGGGACCTTATGGTTACGAGGCCAACATCCTACCTCACAACCACAGATACCACCATAGAATATTTAGAGAAAGGCTTTTGAAAACATTGCAGGTAAAGGAGGAAATGCTGGTTAAAAACAGTATTTCTCTACTCTTAAAGAGACAAAGAGACATTAATTAGGTTGCCCTCAAATGCTTGAGTGTTAACAATTACAAAATTTTTGTGGTTTGGTCAAGGGTGAAGGCATTGAGTTTGTCATCAAGAATTCCCCATTCTGTGCCCACTTTTGGTGTTGGAGTTTCCTGTGGCAAGGTGCTGCTGAGCCCCAGCCATGCAGTGAATCTTTCATAATGGGTTGTGCCATACTGAAAACCTTAAAAGCTAAAAATGATGCTTAACTCTCTCCATGCCAAAGATGACACCAGAGGCTTTTGCGGAAAGTGTAGATCAAGATCAGACTGCACAGAATGTGCAGTCTGATCTCTGATCTACACTGTCCAGTGCTTTACTCTAGATTATGACCGAACTTTGTCTTGATCTTGCAGTGGAACTGTATTTGTAGTCTTCGAGAAACTGCAATTTATTTATTATTATTTATTTAGTAATGAAAGAGCTAATTGTCTTGTCTTTGCTGTATATATCTGGTTTGATTTTAACTTATTTCTAAGGTTTGGTGGGAACAAACACAAGCCAAGAAATTGAAGCCTTGCAGAAAGCTTTAGAGAAGGTGGGTTTGTCAACAACGATTGGAAATGACAGTCAGCTGGAACTCTCCTCTCAGGGAGATAAAGAAACAGAGGAATTGGTGAAAAAACTACTGAACTCAGACTCTGGTAAGTATTGTCTTAGAGGAGCGAACACTATTGGCTATTGCCATGACTTTTATCATTCTTCAAGGTGGAATATTTTGAGGGAGGCAGAATTAGTTTTCTATCAATGTTTTTAGCTCAGCTCTTTTCCTTGTCATAACCCATTCATAGTTGCAGTCATCATTGTCATGCAAAACATAGGACTTTTTGTCAAAATATTCTTGTCACAGTTATGCCCCATTTTGAACCTAGAATTTTCTTTTATAAAGCACCACACTTGCTTTCAGTGTTGGCACATGCATTTGGTGCTTTTGTTAAAATCTTTCTTCTTTGAAGGCTTGAAAATATATTTACAGTAAAAAGATCAATATCACTGTGTTATTTGCCTAACAGGTTTGAATTTTCCACAACCAATGCAGCTCTTCTGCTTTTGGTGGAAGCCATGTAATATATTTTTGAGATTGATTTTGCCAATCTGAAGTAGCTTTTTTCCTGTGCTTATAACTTACCTTGTAGAAATTTGCCACATTTTATCTAAAACTTGTATAATTTTGTCATATTTCATCATATGACATAGCTTAGCCATTAGATGGAAATGAACATTTTCAATTACATGTAGTAGGAAGTTTGTAAATTGCTAAGCCAAGTCATATTCTATGCAGTCTGATCTTGATCTTCTGTGTTTGCAAAATTGCCATGACCTTTACTTGTAAAAAGTTAATCTTTTACCAAAAATATTGAGCTTTTTATCTGTTTTAAAGGAGAAGGCTCAAAGAAACAATGTGGAAAAAGAAGAAAATGCTTGTAACAACAAGATTTTCTACACTTCAAAACACTCACTCCTATTTTTGAGCCATGTTTATTTTCTAGTCTGTTACTGTTTTCAATTTGAACAGTCTCTAATTTTGTTATATGGTTAAAAGTTAATATGAGGAATTATTGCATAAAATTCAAAGAAGCAGAAATTTCTCTCACAAATTTCATTTTTTTGAAGGAAAACAAAGAAATGTTTCAGAGATAATGAAAGAACTGGATGACCTTCAGAAGAAAGTGGAGGGGGATGATAAAGGTCAGTCACATGATGTTCAGAGAGCACCATCTGTTGGTAGTCCTAGAGGTATAACTCTTGTTGTATTACATATTTTCTCTTTGTAATCATATTTAAGGATGCAAATTTAGATGTTAAATTCTAGCTTAGATTGGTTGTTTGAAAACAAACTTGGAGGGAAAAAAAAAAATCTTTCAATTTAAACAGACAACAAAATTTTAGACTTGCCAGATTTGAAAACATTTGTGGATGAAAATTGAAAATGTGGTTTGATTGTTGGAATTGGTCTTGGAGAGAGTAGAAATCATTGTAATAACCAGCATTTTCTCCTATTCCCACAGTGTTTGCAAAGCCGCCTTCACCACGGTCTTTTAAACTGCCGATTGATTTGTTAAGGTTTAAGGCATTCTTGTAGAAATTCAAAACTTGTTGCTTAATTTTGTATCAGAATTGCAAAATGAAAGAAACACAGAACTGTGTATAAATGTACTTACTCATAATGCCAGAGTGTACGCTGAATACTATCAACTCAAACCACTTTTGAAAACATTGTGGAAAAGGGAAGAATTTCACATAACATGCACATGTATTCATTCATGTTACACAGATACACATCGTTCAAACAAATGAGCCATGCTCTGGCCAAAGGGGGTCTATTGCATCACTACAGTCCATTATACCAAGCGAGTCATTACATAATCCTGGACCCATAAAATGGATTTTTTTTTTTAACAACTGGCTGAATCATGTGATAGAATGGTCCTCAAACATGCGAAAAATTGACCAAAAGCAAAAGAGTTAGGGCTCAGGTCAGCCAGCATTGAATGCTCAGGCAGACCTGGGTCAATACTTTTTACAGATGCATTAAACCCCATTCCCACAGAGAATGGGTCAAATATATTCCCAATTGTTACAAGGATAATTGCCCTTGATTATTTGATATGTCAGCTGGATTAGCTCAACTTGTAAAGAACAGGATTTATAATCTCGGTATTCTTGAGACCAAGGGAATAACAATTAGTGGTCATCTTATGAATGAAGCTTTAAATCTATGTCCAGTGTGACAGTGCTATACAACAGAGCAAATTAAAGATTCAGGCGTAACTTAGGATGAGTTTGTCCTGTATCTTGGACTATACCCCACTAAAATGAGGAAGTGTTGGCCATCGGCAACTGATGGCTGAAATAAATAAATGCACAAGAGAAATACATCATTTAGTCTTTAGCCATATTACTATTCAGATATGATGGAGAAGTTTTTGCCTTGTAACAGGAAAGCAACATCTCTTATTGTTTGAGCAATAGGTTCAACTGCAACACTGTTTCTCAAGAAATGTCTGCAGAGCCTCAGTAGCTCAATTGGTAGTGTGCAGGACTTGAGAACAGGGGGTCAGGGGGTTCGATCCCTGGCTGGGCAAATTTCTTTCCGAGGATTGATGACAGTCATTGCCACAGGATTCATTCCTCTCCCACCACTGACTTTTGTCTCGACGATAGTTATGTAGGAAAGCAGAGAGTGGCTTAGAAAGAAAATTGTGCAGAGTACTTGTAAAAGAGACTCCAGGAAAGCATGGATAAGTGCACTGGCCGCCGTGATATACCTGAAATAATGTTGAAAATGGCATGAAAAACCATACAATCAATCAGTCAAGAAATGTCTCTTACAGCAAATACCTGCTCATTTTCTTGTGACCAGCGTAATTACAACCCATCAATTAATGCTAATGGGATAGGTATTGGGTTGCTTGTTTAGGTATATTAGCTGAGGCTGAAGCATTTGAGCCATGCTCCGGCAAAAGGGGGCTTATTGCATCTCCGTAATGCATGATACCAAGCAAGCCATTACATTATTATGAATCCAAAATGGTCACTTTTTGGCTCACCTGAGCACAAAGTGCTCATGGTGAGCTATTGTGATCGCCCTATGTCCGGCGTCCGGCGTCCGTCAACAATTTCTTTAAACATCTTCTTCTCCTAAACTACAGGGCCAATCTTGATGAAACTTGGCAGGGATGTTCCTTGGGTGAAGCTCTACCAAAGTTGTTCAAAGAATTGAATTCCATTCAAAACTCTGGTTGCCATGGCAACAAAAAGGAAAAAAATGCAAAATCTTTGAAAATCTTCTCCTCTGAAACTAGAAGGCGTAGAGCTTTGATATTTGGTATGTAGCATCTCTTAGTGGACCTCTACTAAATTTGTTCATATGATGCCCCTGGGGTCAAAACTGGCCCCGCCCCGGGGGTCACAAGTTCGAACATAGGAACAAAGAAGGAAAACTTTAAAATTCTTCTTCTCTGAAACCGGAAGGCGTAGAGCTTGGATATTTGGTATGTAGCATCTCCTAGTGGACCTCTTCCAAGTTTGTTCATATGATGCCCCTGGGGTCAAAACGGGCCCAGCCCCGGGGATAACAAGTTCGAACATAGGAACAAAGAAGGAAAACTTTAAAATTCTTCTTCTCTTAAACTTGAAAGTGTAGAGCTTTGATATTTGGTATGTAGCATCTCCTAGTGGACCTCTATCAAGTTTGTTCATATGATGGCCCTGGGGTCAAAACTGGCCCCGCCCCGGGGGTCACAAGTTTGAACATAGGAACAAAGAAGGAAAACTTTAAAATTCTTCTTCTCTGAAACTGGAAGGCATATAGCTTTGATATTTGGTATGTAGTATCTCCTAGTGGGCCTGTACCAAGTTTGTTCATATGATGGCCCTGGGGTCAAAACTGGCCCCACCCCGGGGGTCACAAGTTTGAACATGGGAACAAGAAAGGAAAACTTTAAAATTCTTCTTCTCTAAAACTGGGAGGCGTAGAACTTTGATATTTGTTATGTAGTAATCCTGTTCTAAGTTTGTTAGCCCACCTGACCACAACATGTTCAGTGAGTTCCAAATTTGGTCACCTGGGGTCATAAACTAGGTCACAAGATCAAATTAAAGAAATACCTTGTGGGCACTCTAGAGGCCACATTTATGGCTCAGATGACCTGAAATTTAGTCAGACTATTCATCTTGCTAAAATATCGGATGAGTTTGAAATTGGGTCACCTGGGATCATAAACTAGGTCACAAGGTCAAATTAAACAAATACCTTGTGGGCACTTTAGAGGCCACATTTCTTGCTCAATTGACCTGAAAATTGGTCAGAGTATTTGTCTTGATAAATTCTCACATGAGTCTGAATTTGGGTCAAATGGGGTCATAAGCTAGGTCACTAGGTCAAATTAAGAAATACCTTGTGGGCACTCTAGAGGCCACATTTTTTGCTCAATTGACTTGAAAATTGGTAAGAATGTTTCTCTTGATGAAATCTAAGATGAGTTTGAATTGGCTCACCTGGTGTTATAATCTAGGTCAAATTAAAGAAATACCTTTGGGCACTCTAGAGGCCACATTTCATGCTCAATTGACTTGAAAATTGGTCAGAATGTTTCTCTTGATGAAATCTTAAAGTGAGTGCAAAATTGGGTCACCTGGGGTCATAATCTAGGTCACTAGGTCAAATTAAAGAAGTACCTTTGGGGCACTCTAGAGGCCACATTTCTTGCTCAGTTGACTCGAAAATTGGTCAGAATGTTTGTCTTGATAAAATATTGAATGAGTTTGAAATTGGGTCACCTGGGGTCATAATCTAAGTCACTAGGTCAAATTAAAGAAATACCTTGTGGGCACTCTAGAGGCCACATTTATTGGTCAATTGATTTGAAAGTTGGTCACAATGTTTGTCTTGATAAAATCTAAGATGAGTTCAAAACTGGGTCACCTGGGGTTATAATCTAGGACACTAGGTCAAATTAAAGAAATATCTTGTGGACACTATAGAGGCCACATTTCTTGCTCAATTGGCTTCAAAAGTGGTCAGAATGTTTGTCTTGATGGAATATCGGATGAGTTTGAAATTGGGTCACCTGGGTTCATAAACTAGGTCACCAGGTCAAATTAAAGAAATACCTTGTGGGCACTCTAGAGGCCACATTTATTGCTCAATGTACTTGAAAACTCTTCAGAATGATTGTCTTGACAAATTTTTGATGAGTTCAAAATTGGGTCACCTTTGGTGATAAGGTAGGTCACTAGGTCAACTTAAGAAAATTCCTTGTGGACACGCTAGAGGCCACATTTTTAGTCCAATTGACTAGATAAATGGTCAGAAATTGAATTATTCACGTGGGGTGAAATTTTGCCTATTGACTCAGGTGAGCGATCCAGGCCATCATGGCCCTCTTGTTTAAATTTTGAAATTTATGGCTTAATTATAAGATAGACTTGTCCTTGGACTTACAGAAAATCGACCTGTAGTGAAAAGTTTCGGCTCAGGTCAGCCTGCGCGGACTGCGCAGGCTGACATGGGTCAATACTTTTTGCAGATGCATTAAGCCCCCTTTTTGCAGAGCATGGCTCATTTTCATTGAAATGTCAAATGCCTCAGTGTGCTTGTCTGCATAAGTGTCCCAGCTAGACTTTTTCTCTGTATTTGCATGGCTTGCCTCATGTGTTGTTTTTTGTGACTTGCTGGTTGTAATAGTAGATCTATTTATACCTCTAGATCCTTTGATTATTGAGTTCATTGTACATAATTGGTCATAGCAGGGTTGGAAAGACAGAAAGATTTGGACGACTACAGTGACTTGAACAGAGGTGTGCCAGAAGAGCTAAGGGGTTTTGCCCTTTCACCTGCCCAGCCCCTAGACCCTGACTACTCCCAGAGTACCTCTCATCGTGGAGACTCTCAGCGTGGGGACAGTTCACACCGTGGAGGATTTGATGACTCCCACACAGAGGAGACAGAACTGTATCAACCAGTCACGCAAGTGGTATGATATGAGTTTTAATATTCCACTCTAATCTTCTTTTTTTTTTCCTTTTTACAACACTGTGGAAAAAAGGCTTTTGAAAACGTTGAAAACTGAGAAAATGCTGGTGACCCGCAATGTTTTGTTCCTAGTTAAGACAAATCTCATCCTTTTAGCAACACCTAAATTGTTGTCTGCAAATGCTGTTTTTGTCTGGTAAAGCATAAGGTCTTAGTCTTTTTCCAAATGGAAAGCACTTGCAGATAACAAATTAAATGTGGTAGCAGTGATGGGATGTGTTTCTGGGAGGATAGAAAATATTTTGAGAAAATATAAAATTGCTTGTTGTCAGCATTTCTTTCATGTCTGATAATTTTCCCAAAAGCACTCTTTTTCAGGGTTGTAAACACAGGATTGTTTAGAAAAAGTTTAAGTTAACATTTGCCCAACCTCAAACAGGTCCATGGTAAATCCCAGAGCTTGTTTTATAGGGGTTGTGAGTTTGAGCCCCAGATTTGTTTTCCTTAGCATGAGGCTGACAAAGACCCTTACCACAGATTTCATTGGACCATTGTGTTGAACTAAACCATAGCTACCTTTGTTTATAGCCAAGCTTTGTACTGAAAGGAGCTTGAGACCCATGGGATACTGGTTTGATTCCCAATGGGCAAGGATTGATTGATGATGGTCATTGCTACAAGATACATTCCTCTATTACTGCTGAACATTTTTTCAACAATGTTTATGTTGTGAAAGCTAAAGTTAAATCTTAGGACCAAAAACTGAAAACTCTATGCCTGAAATAAAAAGGAAAAAAAAAGCCAAAAAACCAGTTGCATGTTCTACAGAATGACAAAATTTCAGAATGGTCAAAATTGAAACTTTTTGCAGATGAGAAAACAGATGAGGTGCAAACAATGTGATCTGTGTTTGAAAGGGTAGAAAACATTGTGGGAAAAGGAGAAAATGCTGGTCACCAGCTTTCTTTTTCAGCGTTGTAAAACCATGGGATTGCTTGGGAAAGGATTAATCAGCCAATCAAATTACTGTTTTCAAATTTAAGCAATTAATGTATCATAAACTAGAAATTGATAGAATGAACTACAGTTATAATTTTTCCTCTTTTTATCCGTAATGGCATAAAATTGCTTGTTTTGAAGCAACGAGACAAAGCAGGACTTGCAGTAAGTTTACCACTGGTCACTCTAACAAAATATGTGTTGAGGTGGTTTTGATCTAATTGTGTGTTTATGGTGACTGATATCAATGTTTTTTTTTTTCAAGCAGGTTTTCACAACTTTACTAGCATTGTCAGCAGATTGGAATGTAGCACTCTTGTTTTTACTTTTATCGCTGTTTTTAAAAAACTCAACATGCTAACCACTTTCCTTTGGAATTTCAAGAATAACTACAGTATCTGTTGTGAACAGTGTAGATTATGATTGAAATTTACAGAAGTTGTAGTCTGATCTTAGATCCACACTGACAAAGTAAACATTTTCTGGAAGTTGGCTTCTCTAAATTTGTTTTACCAGATGAGTCAAAAGGAAGTGTGAAGGTGCATTGACTGATGTGCTTTAAGAACTTAGTGATTTAGTTAGAAATAATTCCAGTGTCTCTATAGCTATAGATAAGTGAGTTGCAGACTACTTTAGATGCTTTTGTGTATGATACAGAGCAGATTCAAACTGCAGAGAATTTGCTGTTTCACTGTCCTTCATTCAGATATTCTGTTGTCAAGAGCCTTCAATTGGCTAAGAAACTGTCCGGAAAAGTGTTGTAACATTTTTTATAACATAAAATTCTTGGAAAAGTTCAATTAAATATGCTTTATTATGTTTTAAGAATAATAAAATTGACACACGAAGCCTATGTAGACTATTGTAAACTTCTGAGTCACTAAAGCGAGGTCAGGTTATATAGAGTGGGGCATGAGAGTTAAAGGTGGTTTCTGAATCTCTCTAACATATTATTTTTGGGCTTTTTTTGGATATACTTTTTATATGACGTTTATGTCTCTTATGTACAGACCCTTCAGCCAAAGCATGATTTGTAGAGTTTTGCAGATCATTTGCCTGACAGTAAAGATGATAGACATGATCAACATCCTGCTTCATAATTCTTTGTGAGACAGAACTTAAAATGATACTGCTTTATGTCTGAAGAATTACAAGATGCTTCACAGTCTAATTCCCTTACTTCATAAATGTTACTTTGGTGACAACAGAATATGTGAAAGGACTTTGTATTGGTGTTATGGAGGATTTCCATTTGGGTCCTGTGGATCATATTACCTTCATGATGACTTGAAATTGTGATTTAAGTAATCTTTCAAAAAAAAACAGTATTTCTCTATAACAGGTGGATCAGTATATACATTAGAATAAAGGAGAATGTTTAGAAAAAGTAAAAGATGTAAATGTAAGAAAAAGATTTTGCAATCACTATTCCTTTTATGAGTATGGCTGCCCTGCTGATTACCACCTGAAGTTGCTTTAGTGACTAGGGAATTTGTAGTGGTGTGAACAGGCCAAGTTTGCTTATTGTGTTATGTAATAACACATCCATTATTGGTCAGTTCTATAGCAAAAATTCCCACTCATTAAAAGGTTATGATACTGTTCAGGACACTTTTTTAACTCCCCTCATATTGGTTTTTTTGATAGCAATTACATCTTAATGCATGTTTGTCCACTTAACTTACTGGTATTAATAAGTCAAAACTTCAGTAGTAAGAGTGTTTATTTAAAGGGCAAATACTAAAATATTTTGACCAGACTGTTTTTTTCCTTTAATCAGCTGCAAATAATGTCAGTTAAACATGTGTCCATCATTTTTCATAAATACCACCCTGTAACATGCCATAAACCACGGCTGAATTGTCACGCTGATATATGGCCCTAAAAATGGTACATGGCTTACTTCCCCTGATTCGCTTATCTCCCATGCATGTGTGACATCATTGTCGAGTCAGTCTGTGTATACCGTCAGTAGACATAAAGTAGGAACGCGGATGATTGTATGCAGATATCTGAGTATTAACTGAGAATTGAGCCGAAAAAATGGTAAATTGTGCAGCCTATGGCTGCAACGTCGATTCGGGAACTGATAGAATTAGTATTTTCAAATTTCCAAAGGAATTAAAAAGGAGGAAACTATGGATTCAACGTTTAAACCGGGGCCGGACTGTAGCGACGGATTTTTTGCCATCGGTTCATTCGAAATAGTGTCTGAAATACTTCGATGACAGTCAGTTCTTAATAAGTCCAAAACTCGCAAAAGAAGTTGGTTATAGGAATTTTAGGCTGCGGTTAAAACCTGACGCTGTGCCGACATTATTCGAAACTCCGAGTCGAAAGGAGATAGGCCTTAAACCGAAACTCCTAAAGACAGACATTCCGCAATGGCAATTTCCAAAAAGAAAATCCAACATGAAGTAGGTAATTTCTTTTTTTCTTGAAATTGGACTACATGAATTGTTATTTGTACTATTTTACCCTTTTCTACATTATCGCTTCATTCTGAACAAAGGAGAAATTGCTGCCGTTTTCTCCCTTTTTCCAAATGATTTCAACATTTAACAAAATTATAGATTCATCCAAATTCATAACATAAATTTTGCAAATAACAAGGTGGACATTATTCAAATAATGTAAACTTTCAAGGGATAATAATCATTCTTTGAACAGCAAACATCATTTTCTTCCCGCACTGTTTTTCAAACACTCTTTCTTTGGGTATTGGAAACTAGATCTAGGGTTTGTATGGTAAAGTGTGAAGTAAGTATCTGGCTACCCCTAGTCATGGTCATAAATGTTAATCCATCACCGACCAGTTGAAACAATACAGGAAATGATTACATGACATTTGCATATCGCACCCCTTTACGCTGTAATGTTTGTTTGTGACAGTAAACCCATGTTACAGCTTTTATCCCATACACTACTTCTCTTTGACATTTCACTTTTAAAAATGATTTGACAACTTAGATGCATTTTGAACAAATTTTGAATTATATCTATACAATTTTGATTTGTGGATATTTCCTTTTCCTGTCCATATTATGTCTTCTAGACAGGCTACTGAGAAAAATGTTTTGAACATGTCAGTATGAAAATTTTGAAAATGCACATTTGACACAAGTCATTTTCTCTGATAATCAGACAAAAGTGAGAAAATTAAAAATAACACATATTTTTTTTTTTAATTAGGAAACAGGATGTTTTTGACCAGGCTCATACACCAATTCTTTTACCTCAAAATTCTGACCTTCAACCACCCTAATGGAGAAGGCTTTTGAGGACAGGGTGAAAAAAGGAATAAGTCCTGATACCCAGAGTTATCTTCTTTTCCTACAATATTTTCTACCCTCAAAACTATTGTCAAGGCCACATTTGATTTGTGGTCTGCAAATACTTTCGGTGTGGAGTGGACAAGTCTAAAGTTTTGCCATCTGTGTAAGGGTTTATCCTAACCGTAACCCAAATGATAAAAAAATTAGAATATTTCATTTAAATATGACCGATAAAATGTGATTGTTTATTGGAATTTAGTTTAACTTAGTTTAACCCCTTACCAAACAACCCTTTGTTTTAACGACCCTTGTGAAGAAAGAAAAACCTTTTGAAAACATTGTAGGTAAAGGAGAAAATGCTGGTAACCAGTATTTTCTCCTTTTTCTACAATGTTTTCTACCCCATCAAAGACAAGTCCAAACATGTGAGTAAAATTTAATTTGTTGACTCCAAATGCTTTCAATTCGGTTGAGTCAATAAATTTGACGTTTGGTAACAATCTAAACATGTATTTTACATCTCTTGAGAAACAAGATCATACAACTCGTACTAATCTCTTCGGATACTGCTTCCTGGGAACCAAAACAAAACTCGTGCCCGATGTGTGGGATTTATACTTAACCCTTTACCAATCAATCCCTAGTTTTTACGACCCTGAGACAGAAGCCTTTTAAAAACATTGTAGGAAAAGGAGATAATGCTGGTAGCCAGCATTTTCTCCTTTAACTACAATGTTTTATACTCTGCTGGAAACAAATTTCAATTTTTGAAATATTTAACTTTATTTTGTCGTCTGCAAGTGATTTCAATTTGGACCTGTTTAATATTTTGTCGTTTGGTAAAGAGTTAAAAATAGAAAATATTGTGGATAAAGGACCAATTGATAGTTACCAGCTCTTTCTATGTTTTTACAATGAATCTGAAGTCGTCTATACTGCAATTTGACCGGAATGTCAGTATTTAACCGCTCAGTCCCTAGTAGACGGTAGACCAATTTGAGACTTACCCAAATTGAAACAATTTGCATAAGACAAACAAGAACTGAACAAATTACAATTCAGAGTTTAAGACTTTCACAGAGAAGCTCTATATGGAACATACAATAGCTATACATGTATGATAAATTTTTGCATTGAATGGATCATGTGGACAAGGTAAACAGCCAAAAAGTATTTCACACAGGTAGATCCCCTCTCCCTCTCTCTGATGTTCATGTATTTCTGTATGGTAAGAAATACAACTAAAATAATTTTCAAAATAATTTTGAGAATTAACTCTTAATAATCTCAGAACATATTCTTTTATCAAATTTCATGCTGGTTAACAGCATTTAAAAATATTCTTTTTCTTATGAAAATCGTGATTTGTAACCCTTCACCCGCAAGAGAATAAACTTGTACTCGTCAATGTTTACAGAATTCTTTACAAGGTACAAATATCAACAAAGACCCATCAACAAATAGTTAGAACTAACATCTCACGATTATCAAACGTAAAAGTCAAGAAAAGGATTATTTGACATGAAACTAAAGTGTCGGGGAAATGTCTTCAAAAGTGTCGGGGAACTGTCTTGTGGAACTGTCTTGAAACCGTTTTTTTGTTTAATTCCACCCATTAATCTACTGAAAATGCTTCACGTGAAACAAAGTTTATGCCATACACTTAATTTTATCATGTATAGAATAATATTTCTGTAAGTGATGTTCGCCCCGTAATAGACGTATTTCAATAGTGCGCAGTACTCAACATGTTGAAAAGTCCGGCACAACATCGTCATTTTCGTCATCAGTGGGGGAAAAGTTATCCTCATCATCAGAAACTTAATAAGTTTCTTTAAAAATTGGCTTGTACGGCCTTACCGGCCCAGAATCGTCTATTTCTTCGTCTTCAATATCGCTCAGTTCACTATCGTAAACAACATCCATATTGAAACAAGCTCTCCTATGACGTCACAAATCAAGGGACGCAACAATAAGTAAGGGAGATAAGCGATGCAATAAAAATTAATAAGCAGAAATAAGAATTGAAAAAAAAAGTACTTTTACTAATTTTTTTTTCTAATTACAACATTACCAGGTTACCATTTGATAAGTGTAGATTTGAAAGTTAACCATATCTGAAACTTGTTGATTTGCCCATTAAGATATAATTTTTAAGAATAGAAAAATTAAACACATTCTCTACTGTTTTGGTAATCAGGGTTACACGGTATGTATGAATTATTTTCTAGCTGCAAGGTTAGTGCTGTGGGGGGGTGGGTTCTCTATCCATAGGGTAACGGTTGAGATGTGCTAACGTGTTACCCAAGCTTGAGCTCTTTCTAGGGCCACTCATTGTGAAAAAACCCTTTTGTTGCACATATCATAGTCTTATCATTGATATATGATTGGCATTATGGATAAGTGCACTGTTGCTAGTGGATTGGTATACAGTTTACAACTATGAACTCTGTGCCATATAAACAAAAAATTTAGAGTAGTCAAAATTGAAAGCATTTGCAGACAACAAAATAAATGTGACTCAAGTGAAGTGGTTTGTCTGTAGTTGGGTAGAACACATTGTAGGAAAGGGAGTATTTGCTAGTTACCAGCATTTTTAGCTTAACACTTTTGAAGAAAACATCAAGGTATTATTAAAGCTCTATCACCATCTGTGCCATAATTGTCATGTAAAAAAAATTTCATCTTTTATGATACAGGGCGATTGATGATTTTACATGACAATTTAATTGTATATCTTTTGTGCTGAAAATCTTAACTAGCCTTATATATCACCTGAGAGAGCTTACATGTATGTTTTATTAGCTCACCTTAGCACAAAGAGCTCAAGGTGAGCTTTTGTGATCGTGCTGTGTCCGGGGTCCATCGTGCATCGTTTGTCGTCTGTCGTGCGTTGTCTGTCGTCAACTTTTACCTTGTGTACACTCTAGTGGCCACATTTTCAGTCCAATACTCATGAAACTTGGTCAGAATGTTTGCCTTGATGATATCTCGGACAAGTTCGAAAATGGGTCATGTCAGGTCAAAAACTAGGTCACTTGGTCAGATCTTAGAAAAACCTTGTGTATGCTCTAGAGGCCACATTTTCAGTCCAATACTCTTGAAAGTTGATCAGAATCTTTGTCTTGATGATATCTTGGACAAGATCAAAAATGGGTCATGTCGGGTCAAAAACTAGGTCATTAGGTCAAATCTTAGGAAAACCTTGTGTACGCTTTAGAGGCCACATTTTCAGTCCAATACTTTTGAAAGTTGGTCAGAATCCTTGTCTTGATGAGGTCTCGGACGAGTTCGAAAATGGGTCATGTCAGGTCAAAAACTAGGTCACTTTGACCAATCTTTTAAAAACTTTTGTTTGGTCTAGAGGCCACGTTTTCAGTCCAATACTCTTGATAACATATTAGATGAGTTTGAAAATGGGTCATGTCGGGTCAATAACTAGGTCACTTGGTCAAATCTTTGAAAAACGTTGTGTAAGCTTTGGAGTCCACATTTTCAGTCCATTACTCATGAAACTTGGTTAGAATGTTTGTCTTGTTGACATCTTAAACGAGTTTGAAAATGGGTCAGGTCGGGTGAAAAACTAGGTCACTAATCTTAGAAAAACCTTGGCCAAATTTTCAGTCTAATAATTATGAAAGCTTGTTAGAATGTTTGTCATAATATCTCAAAAGAGATTTAAAATGGATTATGTTCGGTCAAAAGGCTCAGGTGAGCACATTCAGGGTCATCATGGCCCTCTTGTTTTACTATAAGTTAAGAAAAAAACATGGACATCATAGCATCATTTAGATATGATAAAGATGTGCTTGTTTTCCAAGACTGCGCTACATAGCTGCTTAAGCACTTCAGCTCTATTTTGAACGTCATTCTGCATCTAAAACACTTAGAAATATGAAAAACAATACCTAAATTATGTAGAAATTAGTAAACTTCCATTTTACAGTCTTGTTGAATAATTTAAAGAGACCAGATCTGTTACAGACAGAATGTCACATTGAATATAATTTATTATGATGTCAATCAAAAACATTAATATAGAGACCTTACAAAAATATGAGGGTCATGTTTTTATTATCAAACACAACTTACAGGCCTCTAGAATAACTTCATGTATATTGAGAGCAAGTACAATCACTCTGAAAGGTATTGATACCATTAACATTTATAACCATATCACATATTGTGAATCACCCTGTATCTTTGTCTTCACTGAAGATATTTTTACTTCATTTTTACTTCAGTCGGGGGGGGGGGGGATATTTCATAGGATTGCTTGGTATAGGGTTACAGTTATTTTTGTAGAGTAGGGTTAAATGCTGGTTTTTGTAGAGTAATTTGTAGGCTGATTTTATTTCTATTTTTGTGTAAATCAGATAAAATGTAAATAGCAGCTAGCCTGTATCTATACTTGTTGAAATGATTTTATAGGGCTTACAGATTAACTTACTTGTGATTGAAATTCTCTAACAACAGATAACATGAATACCGTACAAGGAAAAAAGGAAGAAAGCGAAAAATTAATTCCATGTTGGATAAGTGAGACATCAACCCTTTACCATACAATCCCGACTGTTAACAACCCTGAAAAAGACAGCTTTTGAAAACATTGTGGGAAAAGAAGGAAATGCTGGTTACCAGCATTTTCTCCTTTTCCCACAATGTTTTCTGTCCTTCCCAAAACAAATATTAAACTGTGAGTCACATTTATTTTGTCATCTGCAAGTCCTTTCAATTTGGATCAGTCTAAAATTTTGTTGTTTGGTAAAGAGTTAAGACTCATTTGTCATTACCTTTTCACTTTGATTAAGTCTTCTCAGGTTGTTAGGTACTCCATAATTGATATCTAGGCAGTTTTATTCTTTAAGTGATGATTGATTTAAACGGATATTTTCAGTTGGTGGAATAGAAAAAACTGTAGCAATTTTTGAGCCATTTTGGCAGATGACATTTCAAATGTGGCTCAAACCATTGATTTCTTTTTGTTTTGAAAGGATAAGAAAAAAAGGAGTATTGTTGGATAAGAAGAAATTGCTGTTTACCAAAATTCCTCCTATTCCAACAATACTTTCAAAAGCCTCCCTCCTCAGGGTCTTTAAAAAGAGCAGTGTTTTGTTATTGGTTAAAGTAATTAAGATTTTGTTGAAGTATTGATGGAATGATGTTTTTAAGCCACTTTCATCATCATTATTTCATCATATCACAGCTGTCATATTATGGTAAGGGCTTACTTATTCATGTATGTTCTTGGTTTTACCAGTGCTAGTTTAAGGCTCTGAAGTGTCTTGCTTAAGGACACTCCAGTAGAAAAACTCCAAAGCTTTGAGTGAAGATCACATTGAGGCCTCCAGTTACAAAACCTTTACCTTATCTTTGAGCCAGACTGGACCCTTTTACTATAAACCACACTGCCAAATTTGAGACTGGTGGAAATTAGAAGCATATGCAGATAACAATTCAGAGTAACTCAAATGAAAGTCTTGTTTGTTAAAGGATAAAAAAAAGTGTTGGAAAAGGAGAAAATGCTGGTTACCAACATTTTCTCCTTTTCGCAGAATGTTTTCAAAAGCCATCTATGTTAGGGTCATTAAAACTTGGGAATGTAAGGTAAGGGATTAAAGCAATCAAGATCAAGTAAATGGTGACTGTTGTGATACAGGATATATTGACTTAGATTACAGTGTGGCAAAAGGAGAAATTTTTGTGGTGCTACATTATATTGTCTTCTAAATCATTATTTTATTAGTCTGTGATTGAGAGAGGAAGAGTAAAGAAAAAAGAGAAGAAAAATCCAGATAGGGCAAGGTCGGCAGGTCTGGATGGCAAGGATAAATCTTTAAAAAGAACAAAAGACACTTTGAAAAGTCCAAGATCAACTTCACCCCTTAAAATTGGTTGGTGCATTTGTTTGTTGGTATTAAACCCTTTACTTTACAGTCCTGACTTTTTATCGACCCTGGGGAAATAAGGCTTTTGAAAAAATTGTGGGAAAAAGAGAAAATGCTGGTTACCAGCATTTTATCATTTTCCCACAATGTTTTCTATTCCATCAGAGAAAAATCTCACCATTTGAGTTATAGCTGGTTTTTGCCTTGAAAGGCTTTCAATTTAGATCGGCCTGAAATTTTGTTGTTTGTTGAAGCCATTTCCCACAGGTTACAGATTACTTCATGGCTGCCATTGCTTTTTCTCCTTTTTCCATAAGGTTTTGAAAAGCTGTTGCATTCAAATTCTTCAACACATGTAATTGTGTGGTAAACGGTTAAAGTCCTGTTCTACAGTTAATATGTCATATCACAGGTACCATTCCACCTACTGATGCACAGCACAGAGTGTTATGCTGATCTTTGATGTACGCTCCCCTGTTCTTTTGTGAGATATACTGGAAAAGGGGAAAAAAAAAAAAAAAAATCTTGAAAACTGCATCTTTATAGAGAATATTTCTATTTCATTATGGTAGTGTTCTTTTGTACTTCCATCAGGGTGCAAAAATGATGAAATGAACATGTTCTGTAATTTCTGGCAGGGAAAGAAAAAAGAATATCACAATCAATTGGATGTTTTACCATATCTCGTACAATATCAGAGGTTTAATCACATTTAACTCCCTCTCAGGTGACAAAAATATAGGCTAGTTCAAATTGAAAGCAGTTGCAGACAACAAGCTAATGGAAGCTCAAATGATGGTATCGTCTTTGTAAGAACAGGAAATATTTTGGGAAATTGGGAAAATGATGCTAACCATCATTCTCCCCCCCCCAACAATAGTTTTAAAAAAAAAACTGTCTTTGTTAAGGGCAAAACTTGAGATTGTATGATAAAGTGTTAAGTATGTTTTGTTGTCATACTCTAGATTTTTCAGATACAATGAAATCAAAGTACAAAAGAGTAAAAAGCTCAGGGTATGGGAAATTGTCCCCACCCAAGCCCCCTAGAGACAGGAGCAGGGAGAAAGACAGGGACATTTTAGGGTATTCAAGAACCATGCAAGACACAGTTGGTTCATGGGATTCTTCACCAACAAAAGTAAAAACAAAGGATGTCAGCCCACAAAGAAGGGAATTGAAATCTGCAAATAACACCAAGAAAGCCTGGAGCCCTGCTGAAGTATCAAAGCAGAAAGTTAAAGGTGTGTTGACGTTTATACATTATCCCTTGCTGATATGAACCTGTGGGCAAAGGCTCTGAAAAACATAGTGGGAAAAAGAAAAAACACTGGTAATCAGCATTTTCTCCTATTCTCAAATATTCTCTCCTTAATGAAAGACAAAATTCCATTACCAGAGCCGAATAGATTTCATGTAATTTTGGACTTGTTATACAATGCATTTGAATTAGTAGAACTTTTTAAAATAGTTAGTTATAGAATGGATTTGATTTATTAGAATTATTCATGGGATGGATTTTATTTTTTAGAATTATTTGATTAGGAAATTCTGTCATATGGCCTTTGTAGGGAACCAGACAGCAAAACAAGCAAGATTGGGTACTGTTGCTACATCACATCTCCAAGCTTCAGTTGAATCTTTTGCTCAATACATCAAGGATCATTTCTCATCAAAAACAGGAGATGTACCAGAAGTAAGTTCATGGTTTAGTTTGACTAGCAGATGTCCCACATGCTTATGTCATGGGCCGTTGTCCATTAACCTTTCCGGTATGGCAAAATTTAAAACTTATCCGTATTGAAGGAATTGAAAGAGCACTATTCAAATTTTTTCAAATGGTAATATTTGTCCTTAAATAGGTAGAAAACATACAGGAAAATGGAGAGATATTCTCCTTTTCTCATGATGTTTTCAAAAACCGTCTTTCTCGAGGTTGTTTAAATTTGGGATCATGTGGTAAAGGGTTAATGGTGCCTTAATGCCTGTGTAAACTTACATTTCAGATACCTTCGTCTCTGAAACTTCAGACTGAACTTTGAAAAAACTTCACAGAAATATTTAAAAGTCTTTGAAAATCTAAACTGCAGGCTTAACCCTTTTCCGTACAGAGCTGACTTTTAATGACCATGAGATCGAAAGGTTTTGAAAAAAGAGAAAATGCTTGTTACCAGTATTTTCTCCTTTTCACATTTGCAACTTTATCAAAGACAAATTCTATCATTCAAGCCACCTTTCATTGGTTGTCTGCAAATCCTTACAATATGGACCAAGCTAAAATTTTGTTGTTTGGTAAGAGTTAGATTCTTGGCATAAATGATCCCTAAATGAACTTCTTTCATATTTCTTGTGTAATTTTGATCTGTCAAAGAACATGGCTGCTGTGACCCTATCTTGTATCCACTTCATAAGATGCTATAGTGAAGCTTATAATGATCAAGGGAAATCACTTTTTTCTTTTTTATGACAAACATTTGTAGCCATTTATGTCCCTTGATTTTCATACTGAATTGTAACCTTTGGTGGACTTGATTTGAGTTTTTTTAGATTACTCCGACTGCACTGCAGCACCATTCTAAATCAAGTGAAACTGAGCAAACGGCGTACTCCTGAAATAAATCAAGTGAGAGGAAAAATTAAAGAAGGCAAACAATGATAAAAGATTGCATTCAAAAGCCACAAACTATTATTTCAGTTAATGATATGTAAATTACCAGCTTGCAATACACAAGGATGCCTAATGATGACTTCCATATAAAGAAAATCATCTTCTGCAATCTTCACATTCGAACATTTCTGGCCTTTCCGCCATTTTTTTGGGAGCAGGTCGTGTGACTGCTGCGACTGCTTCACCTCGGATGACAGAGCACTCTGGAGTGCTCTGGCACAGCTACTTTGTAACACTTGATTACAAATCCGCATGCTCAGAGTAAAAGGAGTGCCCAAATCAGCTAAATCAAGTCCAGCCCACGTTGATATTTTATATTCAGTCTTTCTGGATAATGAATGTTCAGTTTTCAGCTTGAGTGATTTATTTTGATGTTGAAGGTTATGCTCAGATGAGTCGAATCATGAAGAAAGCCTCTTAGCATTTAATTGTTTATTCTAAACTTAATCATTCTTGGCAAGAACAAAATGTTTATCTGTTAAAAAAGTTTTGGAAAAATCTTCTTGTCAATACAAAGATTGCTATGGTATATGTACATGTATATTTGGTGTAACTGATCATGGCGTAGACCACCCTCATATTGATGAACATCATCTTTAAATGTAAATAAAAATTTCTTGTTTTTGGAGGAGAGTAGGGGGCTGTCTTATTTTCTCTATGAAATTTTATTGCAGTAAAGGCTTCTTATAGTTTAATGTCTCCATCTGTACCACTTAAGTGTGTGGAAGTTGGGCAATACAGGGCTAATTATGACAACCCTGCTTTTTATTGCTGTTTGTTTCACAAAAATTAGTCGCTTTAACGTCTTGGATTTACACAGATTTGACTCACATCTTGTAAAAAGGAATTGGGTTTCAAGGTACACATGATGATGAATAAAGGAGATTTTGTTGCAGTATAACTGAAGTAATGTTTGACGCAGTGATAAACTTAATCTAAAATTGGCCTGTCTTATTTAAGGTAAAGTATTCTCAAGATGAGCCTCTTCTAGCAGCAAGCTACAAAGATAAAACAGAAGAGAACACTCGAGATTTTCAAGCTGATATTACTGAAAAAAACAGACTTGTTGAAAAGCTGACAGGTAAAGATTGCATCAGTGTTATTAACCTTTTCCTGAACAATCCTGACTTTCAACATCCCTGAGAAAGAAAGCTTTTGAAAACATTGTGGGAAAAGGAAATGCTGGTTACCAGCATTTTCTCCTTTTCCCACAATGTTTTCTGTCCTTTCAAAGAAAAAATTTCATCATTTGCACCATAGTTAATTTGTTATGTGCAAATTTCAATTTGTACAAGTCCACAATTTTGTCATTTGGTTAGAGGTAAAGTATCCTGACTTGTCTAGTTAGAAGCTATTTCAAAAGCTGCTGAGATACATTCTGAGTTTCGAAAATCTTTTGTTTCCCTGTTGTTGTGAGGTAAAAGTAGGCGGAATTGGATGACTTGTGTAATATTTGTACATTGTCTCTATATCAGACAAAAGTTTAAACATAACCAAATTGAAAGCATTAAACAAGCATCTTTTCCCACAATGTTTTCTTCCTTTTCAAAGATAAGTCACAACATTTGAGCCATGTTTGAATTGTCGTCTACAAATGCTTTTGATACGGACTAGTCTTAAATTTTATTGTCTCATTGAGAGTTAATGTAAGACCAAGATACAATGTATCTAAGTGAACACGAACATTGATATATTTACCAGTGCGAAAGTCACAGTAATGTGTAATTGTTTCATTCAAAGATGAAAACTTATCTTGATCTTCACCCAAAAGTTTTAATCTCTCTATCTTGGGTATTTTTGCAGGATAATTTAGTGTTCATGATGTCATCATTGTCATCATTATTTTGAGAAGAGTGAAAGAATCATACATCAGACACCTTTACACCAATTTTGTGTAAAAAGATTAGGGTTTTTACTCTTGATAGTGAAAATTGTTTTTTTTTTTTTGCCTTGTTAGATAGATTTGATAGTTTTGTAGTAGACTTACTTGATCCTATTGCTAAAGATATGAAATTGATAACCATTAAATGTTCTTTACAGTCGAACTTGAGGCTGCAGAAAAGAGTTTTCAGAGGCAATTAGAGTCACAGAAGTTGGAATATGAACAGCAAATAGCAGACCTGAAACAAGAAAACTTTGTGCTAAATGCAAAGGTAAAGCACTGAAGTCTGACAATACAGATAACTCAAATTTAGTACAGTTTAAGTCATACCTTCTGAAAGAAATTTTCAGCAGACATCTTTGATGCGATCTTGTAGAGGATGGATGATCAAAATCAAGAAAGGTTTGAAACATGAATGCATTTGTGTATTGATGGTAACTTTGATTGTATATTTAATATCATTAGATGTTAGTAAATGTAATTAACACTTTGTGAGGAAACAGCTTGTCAATATTAAATGGTGGGCTTTCAAGCAACTGACGTTGCCAATATGAGAAAAGAAGTACAAGTATTTTGTTAAAGGTAAAGATCCTGTGATAGTAGCTAGACATTTTCTATCCGATAGCTTTGCTTAGATGCTTGCCAGCAAATAACAAAAGTTTTATTGTAAAATTCATAAATAAAGTGATATCCAAATAGAGTCTGTTTTACACATGGAGAAAGTATAAATAAAGACTAGTAATTTTTATTTGCATACAAAGATGGCTCAACAAATGTAACAAGGGATAAATACTTTTGAGCACAGAAGAATGATAGTTACACGGATAGCTCCATTGGTAGAATTGCTAAATTATGATTTTGAAGATTGTGAATTTGAATCCCATGAGAGGCAATACAAAAAAATTGAGTGGAAATCGAGTTTAATGCTCCTTCAACACTTTACCGCAGAAGCTGAGTTTTAATAACCCTGATTGAAAGGTCTTTTGAAAACATTGTGGAAAAATAAGAAAATGCTGGTAACCACAGTATTTTCTTTCCTTTCACAAACAAAAACTTTCATTTTAGTAACATTTGATTTGTCGACTGCATATGTGTTTATAAATTCAGATAGGTCTGAAGTTTTGCTGAGTGGTAAAGTAGATTTTTGTACCCTGAAATGCTTTGTTCCTTAATTGTCAGTTGTCAGGAGAAACAGAGAAGGTAATGAAGGACAAAGTACTCTCTGGAGGTAAACTGGCTGCACTTACAGAAGATGAGCTGGAATCTCTCCAAAAGGAATTAAAGGAACAGGAAACCCTGATATCTGGATATCAACAGGTACCTGTGGACATTTGTAGTATCCTTTAGCACATTACCGCTTGCACACTATTTTTAGCTCGGCAGCTTTAAAGAAAATGTAGAGGTACTGGTGTACCCTTGTTGTCTGTGTTATCATAGTGGGAAAAAAGACCTCTTTAGTGTGTCATCTTTGAAGATATTAATGTCAAACTTGGGCTAGTTGTTAACTGTCAAAAGGGGAACCAATAATGCATTTCTCTCTCCTGTATTAACCTGGTTTTGACTTTATATGAGAAAGTAGCCAACTGACTGGGAAAGATTGTTTTGTGTTTTACTGATCAAGAAAGACCAGGAAAGTTTTGATAGATGCCCTGATTGCCATGAAACAACTGAGATACTTTATCAGACATAGTTGAACCTCAAACAAACAAAAACAGTTACAGAAAATTTTAACTTATTTCCGTATTTCTCAGCCCCTTACATGTTGCAACTGCTGACACTGATAGCTTTGTCTGGTTATGTCCAGTCCTTAAAACCCAGGGGTGGCTGGTTCGATTTCAAGCCCAGCCAAATGTTTTATAAGGATTTATGATAGTTATTATGCTCCCCGAAGGGGGAGCATATAGTCGCTGCTTTGTCTGTCCGTCTGTCCGTCCTTCTGCCGCTCCTTCTGTCCATCTGTCCGTCTAAAGCCATTTCTCCACAACCCCTGGACCGAATTGGATGAAAATTCATACATGAACTCCTTAGGATATTGCCCCATTGTATTTTTCCCGGTTTTCCAGTTTGACGCTGTGTCGTGGAAAAAGGGGGTTTCTTGTAAAATTCCAATTTTTACTAATATCTCCTTCAGTTTTGGTCAAAATTTCATGAATCTTCACATTTATATTGTTTATTAAAAGTTTCACCATGTGCCCTTGTTTTTTTATCTATGCAAAACCATGTTACGGGAAAAGGGTACTTAATGTCATAACTTCAGGTTTTGTTTTTTTTGGACTCTGAAATTAAACATTTCCCAGTTTCTTCAAGACTATCCAACATATATGTTGCTGATCAAAAGCCCCAGACCATGATTTCATTCTTTCCTTTTTATGCTAAGCTGTGTTATAGAAAAAGAGGGCTTAATGACAAACTCAAACACAAAGTTTATAAATGTTTAATCTGATTTATTTTTCAGACAATTTTGCCATTGCAATAATAGTAATGTTAGATTTACAGATTGTTCACATTGACAGGAAGTTTTACTCCACTGTTCCAAGAGTTATGCCCCTTCTTTATTTAATTATTTGAACATTGGTGAATGCAGTTTGGTAGATGGGACCAAACACAGGTAGCCTGTTTCACCCCCACCCTCCTCTCCTGTGACCAACCATTTACCGACAGCCTTCACTTTCCTAAAAAGAGACCTGTTCGGGGAGCATAATCCATCTACGACGGCTCTTGTTGTAACAGGATTCCTTCCTCTCTCACTGCTTAACATTTTTTTGCTCATATTGTTGAAAGAAAGCAGCCAGTGGCTTGGAAAGAATCTTGTGTCAATTACTGGTAAAAGAAACTCTAGGGAAAGCGTGGATAGGTGCACTGGCTACTGCATTGTAACTGAAACAAACAAATGTTTTGCAACTTTCAATGTTTTGCTATTTCAAGTTATATCCATTTTATCACAGGAAAATAAACGCCTTTATGATGAAATGAAGAACATTACAAAGCAGAGTAAACTTACAGAAGAGAAAATGTTTAGAGAGAATCAAAAACTCCTGGCTGAGGCAGCAAACTTAAGGTATAATCACTTTCCATATCTCTTTACCAAACAACAAAATTTTTGAATGGTTCAAATTTTCAATTCACTGAGAAAGCAACTGCAGTCATGTGTTGACACCTGCATGCAATGCCTTTGTTTGTGCACTCTATTTTCTATGTGTATTTGGACAACGGGTGTTACAGTTATCTGTTTTACTTGACAGAATTTAACCTTTTACTTTTCAAATAAGATCCATTATTACCCCTTGATATTGACATGTTTTGATACGGTGGTGGGAAAAAGAGCAGTCGTCAAAACACTGCTGGATATAGATCAATTGCTAAAAAACATGGTAGGCAAAGGAGTAATATTTGTTAGTACCAAACAACTGCTACTTTTACCAAATGTTTTAAATTGTGTAAGATTTGTAAATACAACCTGTACGGTCATGGGTGAAAGGAAAATGTTAGTTCAAGGTTTAAACACTTTGCACTCTCAGTACACTTGTTTCAGGGAAAAGCACCTAGTCTGACATTACTTTTTATGCCCCCCTTCAACGAAGTGGGGGTATATTGCTTTGCTAATGTCGGTCGGTCGGTTGGTCGGTAGACCTTACCTTGTCTGGATGATAACTAGACACAGAATTGACCTAGGTTCGTCAAATTTGGCACAGACATGCGTCTCGGAGTGTAGATGATCCCTATTGATTTTGAGGTCAATCGGTCAAAGGTCAAGGTCACAGTGACCGTCAACATGTTGATATATAGACCAAACCTTGTCCAGATGATAACTAGACACAGAATTGACCTAGGTTTGTTTACTTTGGCACAGACATGCGTCTCGGAGTGTAGATGATCCCTATTGATTTTAAGGTCAATCGGTCAAAGGTCAAGGTCACAGTGACTGTCATCATGTTGATATATAGACCAAACCTTGTCCGGATGATAACTAGACACAGAATTGACCTAGGTTCGTCAAATTTGGCACAGACATGCGTCTCGGAGTGTAGATGAACCCTATTGATTTTGAGGTCAATCGGTCAAAGGTCAAGGTCACAGTGACCGTCAACATGTTGATATATAGACCAAACCTTGTCCAGATGATAACTAGACACAGAATTGACCTAGGTTTGTCAAATTTGGCACAGACATGCGTCTCGGAGTGTAGATGATCCCAATTGATTTTGAGGTCAATCGGTCAAAGGTAAGGTCACAATGACCGTCAACATGTTGATATATAGACCAAACCTTGTCCGGATGATAACTAGAAACAGAATGGACCTAGGTTCATCAAATTTGGCACAGACATTTGTCTTGGAGTGCAGATGATCCCTATCGATTTTGAGATTAATCCTTCCAAGGTCAAGGTCACAGTGGCCTTCAACTTAATGATATATAGACCAAACCTTGTCCAGATGATAACTGGACACAGAATTGACCTAGGTTCGTCAAATCTGGCACAGACATGCGTCTTGGAGTGTAGATGAACCCTATTTATTTTGAGGTCAATCGGTCAAAGGTCAAGGTCACAGTGACCGTCAACATCTTGATATATAGACCAAACCTTGTCCAGATGATAACTAGACCTAGGTTCTTCAAATTCTGTACAGACATTCATCTTGGAGTGTAAATGATCCCTATCGATTTTAAGGTTAATCCGTGAAAGGTCAAGGTCGCAGTGACCACCAGATGATTCAGGGCCTGCGCTGCCATTCGCCACTTGAGCCATTTGCTCAAAAAAAATTAAAGTGTCTCAAAAATCGTCATATGTGGCTCAACTTGTGGCTCCAACATTTTATTCGCGTATTATCGGGGACGTAGTAAGCATCGAAGTTGACTGGGAAAAAGCGGAAGTGGAACGCGCGTGTCGAAAAGAAAATCGATAACCCAGTCTGTGTATCGGCGACTGTTTACAGTCATGTATGTATACACACGGCGGTGTGTATAATTATGCAAACTGTTGAGAGATTATCACGTTTAACAATTGAAGTGGGCTATAAATCAAAAAGATGACATCGATATTTCCCAATCAATTCTTTTGATATCAGTTTATGAACTGTGCCACTTCCTGTATCAATGTGGCAGTAGGGGGGCATGACTGTTTTACAAACAGACATCTTGTTTGTGATTATGTTTGGAACAAGTTTATGCACAATGTACCCCTCCACTATACAGTTCTGTGCTCTTATGACTTTAATGAAGCAGGCTTTTGAAATTATAGTTAGAAAAAGAAAAAAAATACAACAGGTTTTTCACATAGCAATCAGTCCGCTGTTGGCACCGACTAAAACCCAGACTGTGATTTTATTGTCATCCTCAAAAAAGTCTACTTTGTTTTCCTCTATTAATTGCCTCCCTTTTGGAAGATGTAACTCTCCCTGAGTGGGCATTAAAAAGAGACAATATGCTACTTTAGAATGGATCAGAAGCCCTTTTCATTGATAATTTTCCATGAAAACAAAAAGAAGATTATCAAAGTACCAGTATGTGGTATTAATGTTTAATTTTTACCACACAATCCCGAGTTTTAATGACCTTAAGCAAGAAGTCTTTTAAACACATTGTGGGAAAATGAGAAAATGCTGGTGACCAGCATTTTCTCATTTTCCCACAATGTTTTCTACCCTATTAAAGACAAAACCATCATTAGAGCTTTATTTTGTTGTGTGCAAATGCGATCAATTTGGTTGAGTGCAAAATTTTGTCATTTGGTAAAATGTTAAACTCGTAATAGATATATTTACTCTGTCATCAGTTAGGCTGCTTTGTGCAAGTTGTTTTATTCATAACTTTTTCTAGGAAGAAAAGAATTGTAGATTCAAACATAGAGTAAGTATTGTTCTGCAGTGAAATTCACAACCTCTGTCAAAGCGTGTAGTGTTGCTAGCTTACAAATCCATTGTTATTATTTTTTTGTATATTATTTTTATCCATGTTCCATTAACAAAGAATAAAATACGGCATCTGTAATGCCCCATGTTTGTATCATATTATTAGTTTCCATGTCAAAGAGTAAAGGAAAAGAATATGCAAAATAACGAGGGAACTGTACAAAAAAAGATATATTTTAATGAGCTGCAAGGTGTACATGATACATTCCTTTTACTCATTATTTCACATATACATTTGTTTGAAAATAATGTGACAAAACATGAGGCATTTTAGAGATATTTTTTCTCTGATACTGTTCCAAAACTGAAATTACGACAAAGCTGTCAGTTAAAATACCAAACTTCTGGTAGTCTTACTAATTTTTCGTTGACTTTTTTTTTCGCTGACATGCTGTAAATAACAAATAATGATGATCACCTGTTACTCAATACTTTCCAAAACAAACTTTTAGCAAATGGCGTAGAAAACATCCTTGTAAAATTTGGATAATCATGAGTTAAACCAACATGAATAAATGTGGAAACATTGTGACAAAAGGAGAAATTCTGTGTCACAAAATCGTCTGCAGGAGATTGGATTACTCCAGAATATTGTATTCACAATTTGTATGCAACAGAATGTTCAATATTCATTAGATCCATACTATAATATCATCAATATTTCACTAGTGCTGTCAGATGTTTTTTAGCTCTGCAATTTTCAAAGAGGTACTGCTTTTCCTACCCTTTAATTCCATACCAAACAATTATGTGTTTTAATGACCCTGAGATAGCAAGCATAAGTGTCTGAACACATTCTGGAAAAATTGAGAAGGTGCTGGCAACCAGCGTTTTATTCCTTTCTGACAATGTTTTCCACCCTTACAAAGACCAACCCCTTCATTTGAGCCACATTTGTCACCTGCCTATGCTTTTACTATGGACAAGTCTAAAATTTTATGGTGTGGTAAAGAATTAAAGCCACATAGGACCCCCATGTCCTAGTTTGCATCATGGTCTTGTAAAAACTTTGATGTTTTCTGCTACTTGTATCATAACTGAAGATATGTAAATGGCTTAAAACTCGGCTAGTTACTTCAAGAAGGGGAACCCATACTACTAGGGGAGGTAACACTCAAAATATTTTTGACACAGTTATACCCTCTTTTCGACATATAATTTTCTAAAACGTGAACAGTGTAAATTCAAAATCAGATTCTAGTATTCACATTCTTTGCTACCTGATCTTGATCTACAATATGCCCTTTAGCATGTACATAATGTTTCAGTGCTTTAACCCTGTATTGCACAATGCCGACTTTTAACCACCCTCGGAAAGAGCCTTTTGAAAACACTGTGTGAAAAGGAGAAAATGCAGGTAACCAGCATTTTCTCTTTTTCACACAATGTTTTCTACCCTTTTAAAGAAAAATTGCACCTCAAAAAAATTGTCATCTGCAATTGCTTTAACTTTGGACAAGGCTAAAATTTTGTTGTCTGGTAAAGGGTTAAGCAGATAGGAAGTCAACATAGCTGTAAATATTGTGACTTGTCCATTTCACTGATAAAATGATATGCTTGGAGTCCTGTGCAAATTTCAGTAAGTAACAAAAGAGCCTTTTAGATAAATCTCTGACAAATTACAAATCCTAAGGAAACTAAGAGCATTCTGCTTTGTATGATCTCTGTCTGCCTGTCTTGTATTTTTTTTAAAAAGCTAGATTTATTAGAATATGTGTGCTTTATAAATTGCTCATCTTATTCTCATATTTGTACTTAATCAGATCTGCTGTCTCAATGTTTTCAAGGAGTGTTTATGTATGAAACCTACAATATAATTATGTACTGGAAAATTTGGTAAAACATGCAACCCAGTACATTTCTTCCCTACTGCAGTTTTAGCATCTGTTCCTTAACAAATATTGCTGTCTGCATGTCAAAAGAAACTGAAAATGATTCGATAACTACAGCAAAATTGATTAAGCCTTTACCAGACACAAACTTTTAGGCTTGTCCAAATTGAAAGCATTTGCAGACGACAATTTCAGAGTGGCTCAAATGGTGCAATTTTACGTTAATAGGGTAGAAAACATTGTGGGAAAAGGAGAAAATGTTAGTTACCAGCATTTTCTTCTTTTCCCATACTGTTTTCTAAAAGCTTCTTTCCCAGGGTCGTTGAAAGTCAACATTGTGTGGTAAAGGGTTAAATGTTTATTGGATGTTTTTTTTTTCTAAATTCTCAAGACCTTGTCCATATGTAATTATGTCAAATAGTCAGATTCCTTACTTTCAATATTTGGCTTAACCCTTTTCCAAACAATTTTGTGTTACAATCCCTCTGATAAGGAAGGCTTTTGAAAACATTGTAGAAAAAAGAAGAACAAAATGATGGTAACCAGCATTTTGTCCTTTTTCTACAATGTTTCCTACATTTTCAAAGAAATACACTTTTATCACATTTAATTTGTTGTCTGCAAATGCTTTGATTTTGGTCTAGTCAATTACCTGTCATTTGGTAAATTTATAGGGTCCTGTAACATTTAAACTTTAGGCTGCTAAGCGAGACTCACTGACCTTTTGCAGGCAGTGTAGATCAAGATCAGACTGCACAAAACATGCAGTCTGATCTTGGATCTACAGTGTCGGATAAGGAGATATCTTAGTCCCTATAAAAAAACCTTTGAAATAGAAAATTTTTGGTTTTCACTATTGGCTTGAAGGTTTCACTTTATTAATTTAGCAGGATAAGGCTAAAAGCAAGAATAAAAAAAAAAAGGAATGCTCCAAATAATAGAAAGAAAAAGTGAATGTTTTGAAATGTTGAAACAAGAGGATGAAACACAGACAGAATTGGGTGCAGAACATTTATTACGCTACTATTTATTGAAGGAGCCAGCTAGAGAAGAAAGAGGATGAGATCAGAAACAGGGGGTTGATCACTGGTGTAGCTGCACAGCAGATGTTAGCAGCTGGAAATAACGAAGGAGTGATTTCTAACTTGGAGTCACAGCTTTTAGAATCAAAGGTAGGATCCTTATATGCTTTACAAATTGAACTTTAAGCATACTGAAAAGCATACTGAATATATCAATAGGGACACTAGGGGGACAGTGTGGATTAAGATCAGACTGCATAGAAGATAATGCAGAAGTTGTACTGTATGGAACTAAAGAATATCTATACTTTTTTATTCAAATCGTTATCAGACAGTAGAATTTTAGATTTGTCCAAATTTGCTTTTACTCAATTGATGTGATTTTTTAAATTTTAAGGGTAGAAGACATTGTGAGAAAAGAAGAAAATGCTGATTACCTGCAATTTTTCCTTTTCCCATTTGTTGGCAAAAGTTTTTGTCCTTAGGGTCCCTAAAATATGGGTTGGTGAGGTAAAGAGTTTACTGGTAGAAATATTTTAGTTTCTTCAGATATTGCTTGAGTATGGTAAGTGTGGATTTTCTCCTTTTTTCACATTGTTTTCAAAAGCTCTCATCCTAAAAGTTGTTAAAATATGAGATTGTTTGGAAATGGGTTACTGATTTGCAGCATTCAATTCACTATGAGTACCAAACAATCCTGAGTTTTAACAATGCTAAGATGGCTTTTGAAAATATCAGTGAAAAGGAAAAAAATGCTGGAAACCAGCATTTTCTCCTTTTTCAGCAATATTTTCTACTCTTACAAATACAAATTCAAGTTTTTAGCCACATTTTTGTCGTCTGCAAATGCCTTCAATTTGGACGCCTTTAAAATTTTGTGGTTTGGTAAAGACTTAAGTCTCTTTTCTGCCCCTGATTCATTCAAAGCTTACCACTCATACATAAAGCAAAATACATGTATGTGAGCCGTGCTCTGGCAAAAAGGGGCTTTATGCATCTCTGTGATGTATGATACCAAGCAAGTCGTCATACAATTGCTGATTCATGAAATCCATTTTGTCTCGCAGCTGACTGAGTCATTAGGTACACTGGTCCTTTGACATGCACAAAATTTACGAAAAGCAAAAACATTCCGCCCAGGTCAGCTTGCACGGACTGAGCTGCTGACTGAGCTGCACAGTCCTAAGTTTTAACGACCCCAAGGAAATAGGGTATTGAAAATGTAGAAGGAGATATTGCTGGTAACCACCATTATCTCTGTTTCAAACAATGTTTTCTACCGTTTTGGATACTACAAATGCAAGTGCTTTCAGTTAAGATGTTCAGTAAGATGAATCATAAAATTGTCCATGTTGTTAAATAGTTAATTCTTTACCAAACAGCAAAATATTTGACTCGACCAAATTCAAAGCATTTGTACTGAGCCCTGTAGGTCAGTTGGCAGCATACAGGACTTGAAAACAGGGGGTCACTGGTTTAATGCTAGCTTTGCCAATTTCTCTCTGAGGATTGATGACAGTCATTGCAACAGGATTCATTCCTCTCTCACTGCTGACCATTGCATCGATGATGGCTTTGTGGGAAATCAGCCTGTGGCTTGGAAAGAAAAATTGTGCACAGAATGGTAAAAAGAAATCCCAGGAAAGCATGGATCAGTGCATTGGCTGCCGCAATTTGACTGAATCAACTTATTTAATTGAAATAATGTTGAAAGCAGCATTAAAGACCATACAATCATTTAAAGCACTTGCAGATGATAGAATAAATGTGAGTAAAAAATTTGTTTTCGGAAAGGTAGAAAACATTCTGGAAAAATGTTTTCAAGTATTTTCAACGCCTTCATTCTTAGAGTTGTGAAAACATGGGATTGTTGGATAACGGGTTAAATTATAAACATGAAATATTTGATCATAAATGTAAGCCAAAAAAAATGGTAAACTTGAAAACAAATACTATTGGTCATAAATATGAAAATTGGTAAAGCTCAACTAATTTTAACACAAGTTGCAGCAGAGAAATTAGAAAAGATTCTTATATGGATAACCACCCTGAATAAAGGTCCAATACATGAGTACAGGTGAAAATATTGTGGCAAAAAGATAAATTACGTGTTATCAGATCCTTGTTCTTTTGGTAGTATTTTCAAAATGATATGCTGTTATATAAAAGAAAAACCTGATGCAAAAGTCAATCTATCAGGTCACAACCATCAAAAAATGTTAACCCTTCACCAGACAGTCCTGTGTTTCAACAAACATGAAAAAGGAAGGTTTCGAAAACTTTCTCTGAAAAGGAGAGCATTATCTCCTTTTCCTACAGTGTTTTTACTGTATCCATGTCTAAAATTTTGTTATGAATTTGTATGGTAAAGACATTTTTGTTTCATGTAGAGGACTGCAGATGCTGTTAATAGAGAGATGATGATACTCCAACAGTCAAGGGTAGAGCTGGAAAAACATGTAGAAAAACTGGTGATAGAGAGGGAAGAGATGAACAAAAAACTAGAAGAATCCAAGACAATGAAATCAGAAGAGGCTGTAGTAAGTTTTTAAAGGTTTTGTTTCAGATAGTTAACTCTTTACGAAACAACAAATTAAAAGCGTTTGCAGACTACAAAATAAGTGTTACTCAAAAAATGAAATTTGCTTTGCAAAGTGTAGAAAACAGAGAAAAGAAGAAAATGCTGCATTATCTCCTTGGTCATAAACATGAAAATTGTTAAAGCTTAACTAATTTTAGCACAAATTGCAGCAAAGAAATTAGAAAAGATCCTTATATGGATAACCACCTTGAATAAAGGTGGCTCAAAAACGAAATTTGCTTTGCAAAGGGTAAAATACAGGAAAAAGAAGAAAATGCTGCTTACCAGCAGTATCTCCTTTCCAACAATGTTTTCAAGAGCTTTTTTTCTCATGGTTGGAAAAAGTTGGGATTGTGTTGTAAAGGGTAAAGTGATGCATGTTACTCTGTAATGTAGAAGTATGTAGCTACTTTTGCTGTTTGTGAAGACTTTAACCTGCTGTAAGCAGTGCTCACTTTGAAGGCTTTTTTAACCCTTTCCCAAACAATCCTTGGTTTTCACGGCCCTGAAGAAGAAGCCTTTTGAAACATCGTGAGAAAAGGAGAAAATGCTGGTAACCAGCATTTTCTCCTTTTCCCACAATGTTTTCTACCCTCTCAGAACAAATTTCAAGTTTTGAGTCATGTTAATTTTGTCGTCTGCAAATGCTTTCAATTTGGACCGGTCTAAAATTTTGTCGTTTGGTAAAGAGTTAACCAAGCATTGTAGAACTCTATTTAAGTACAGGTGAAACTCAAAAAATATAGGTAAGCAAATTGTTGCCATCATATTACTACAGTTGTTGAAAGCAGTGTTAAAAAACAAACAAACTAAAAAAAAAAAATCAAAGACATTTTAAATTGACAGAGGTACAGGTAAGTGGAATATTTTAGGGCTCAAAGTGTAATACCTGCTGTTGAAAGGGTACAAACACTTTCTCCCTTTTCCTGAATGTTTTCAAATACTGTTTTTCATGGGATCATGAAAAACATGGTATTGTTTTTGGTAAAGGTTAACTCTTTACCAAACGACAAAATTTTAGGTATGTCCAAATTGAAAGCATTTGCAAACAACAAAATAAACTTGACTCAAAAATTGAAACTTGACTTTAGAAGAGTAGAAAACATTGTGGGAAAAGGAGAAAATGCTGGTTACCAGCATTTTCTCCTTTTCTCACAATGTTTTCAGAAGGCTTCTTCCTCTGGGACGTAAAAACCAGGGATTGTTTGGTAAAGGGTTAAAGGATCCAATTTTTTTTTCAGGCATTAGAAGCTAAATATGAAGCAGAAATTGAAAAGTTGAAAAACAAGTTGAAGTGGTATGCACAAAATCAGGAGTTTCTAGACAAAGGTGCCAAACAGTTAAAGAATAAAGATGATGATATACATAAACTGAAACTGAGAATAGAGGAACTTCAGACAGAAGTAAGTAGAATTTTATGTCAACTAAGATCCTTTTCCAAGCCCTTTTATTCTTTTAGAATGTGACAAAAAAGAGATGTCTCAATCTATACTTTATTTTCTGTATCTCAGATATGTATGCGTTTAAACATGATAATTGATTTGGATGTGTCAGAGCCTTCCAATCACACACAATGGAAATTTTACAAAATATTGGATAGTGTGGATTCAATAACAAACTGCACAGAAGTTGAGTCTTGTTCTGACACATACAGTGCAGTTGGGCTGCAAAACCCCCTGCTCTGGCATATTGTAAAAAATATCTATGCATATTAAGATAACCTATATTTGCCTTCAAAGATAGACTTGTCAATATTGGAAGTACGTACAGAAGACATGAATGATGCAATTTAATATATAGAAAAAATTGTGGGAAAGGAGAAAATGCTGGTTGTCATTTCCTTTACATCCTACAATGTTTTCCAAAGGCTTCATTACAAGGATCTTTAAAACAGGGGATTAGCAAGTAAAGGGTTAATAGATGGAAAATTTAATTCTTGTTAAAGAAATCTTTTTTCCTCTTGATTCTAATTTACTCATCTGTTTAACCCTTTACCAGATGACAAAATTTTAGCCATGTCAAAATTGAAAGCATTTGCAGAGGACAATTTAAATTTGGCTCAAGTGGTGCTATTATTCTTTGATTGGGTAGAAAACATTGTGGGAAAAGGAGAAAATGCTGGTTACCAAGATTTTCTTCACAATGTTTTCAAAAATCCAAAAGGCTTCTTTTCCAGGGTAGTAAAAAATCGGCATTGTGTGGTAAAGGGTTAAATTATGTCACTTTTGTTTTAGTGGTTGGTTAGTAGCTTGACTTTTTTTTTTAAAGGAAACATTAAGGTATTGTCATAGTCCTTTCGTTTTTAGCTCCACTGGCCGAAGGCCAGAGAGCTATTGTCATGGCGTTGTGTCTGTCGTGCGTCAGTCCGTCCGTCCGTTTGTCTGTGCGTGTGTCCGTAAACTTTTTCTTTAAAAAACTTCTCCTCAGAAACTATTGACTGGATTTTTACCAAATTTCACAGGAATGTTCCTTTGGTGGTCCTCTTTCAAATTCCTTCAAATAATTGTGTTCCATGAAGAATTCTGAGTGCCATGGCAACCAAAGTAAAAAACCTTTAAAAATCTTCTCCTCCCAAACCGCTATTTGGATAGCATTATTATTTTGCAGGAATGTTCCTTAGATACAGGTTTACAGAATTCCTTAAAAAAAAAAAAGATCTGTCAAAAAACATGGCTTTTATGGGAGACTCATTTTCCTTTTATGGTATAAAGTAAAATCTTTGAAAAATTTCTTCTCTAAAACTATTCATTGGATTTCATTGTTGTTTTGCAGGTAAGTTCCTATGGTGGTTGTCTACCAAATTGTTTCTTCAGTGAGCTAAAATGCAGGATTGAATGATAATTGTTAAAAACTTCCTTTCGCCATTATAGAAATATCAGGCCTGTGGAGCGATACAGGCGCTCAAGCGCCTCTAGTTTGTGTCATTATCAAGATTGGGTAAACTCCAACACTTCCTGATATCTACTTTGTTACACAGGCTAGTTCTTAATACTCATAAGGGAAACCCATGCCATTAAAGACGGTAGCTCTCAAAATATTTTGACACAGTAATGCCCCATTTTTAACTCAAAATTTTCACTAAAAAAAAGTCAACTGGAACTGAGCAAGCATAGGCACCGCCATGTTTTGCTTGTGTTATTTATTTTAGTCTGGCAAGAGGGTAGAAGACAGTAAAGTCCGAGCTAGAGAAAGAGCTGCTGACACTAAGAAAATACAGGATTTGCAGAGACAGGTGAATACCCCCTCTCATTATTGAACCCCTAAAAATTGTCCATATAGATTTAGGTAATTGATTCTGAACGGGTAACCAACATTACAAAGAGGTTTTCATTATATCCTCTCAGGATAGGGGTATATATTGGGATCAGGTTGTCTGACTGTTCATCTATGTGTCTATAGATGCAATTTTTTTTCCCTCCTCCAACAGTTTTCAAATGATATGGTTAGAATTTCAATGGAAGTCTTACTACCATGGGATCTTGCAGATCTGCAACTTTCATTACAATTGGTAGACTGTTACAGGAGTTTAGCTCTTTATTTTTTTTTCTTGATCCAGTGACAAGTCAACCAATGGGAAGTAACTGTTAGTGTACAATAGCTCTAGTTTTACTTAAATTTTCATTACATTGAACTTGGAATCTGTAAATTGTCTCGTGGAAGTGAGTCTTGATAGCCACAATGATATAACTGTAATGATTGGTTGGTTGGTTCTGTTTGGCTCATTCATTCATTCATTCATTCATTTATTCATTCATTATGTCTCTAATATCTGTTTAATTAGGTCAAAGAGATGGAGCAAATATTAAAGAGAAGAAATCCTAATTCCTTGCCAAGTTTGATGATAGCTGCAGCAGCAGCTCAGGAAAATAATAATCAAGCTAATAATAGAACAGCTTTCACAGAACTTCTAGAGAAAAGAGTGAAGAAATTGGAAGCAGAGTTAGATCAGAAAGATGCAGAGTCTGAAAAATTGTTGCGGGGAGTTGAACAGAAATATCATGCACTCAAGGTAATTTTATGTATTGTAATATACTTTGATATTGTCCCCATGTATTTGCACTGGATGAAAATATGCAGTATTTTTCTTTTTATATTGCATACTTTCATATTGTATGAATATCTTTTTCAGGATTTTGCAAGGTACAAAACTATTTTAAATGCGCTATTTGTCCAAAAATCAAAATCTGAATTGCTGCCATTATCATAAATTTCTTTGTCAGACATCATGTAGTATGAACTTTCATAGAAATCAATCAAATATAAAAAGAAACAGAACATTTGTTTTCCAAATAACAGTCACTACTTTTATTTGAAAATGTGTCTATCTAATATGTTTATTGATAATGAAATTAGTTTATTGATAATGAAATTATTAAGCAAAAGAACAGAATGCTTGTTTGCCATCTTGCAATGGTGACATCATCATAAGTTAATATTGAACATTTCATGAACATTTCATGAAGAATGGTAAGTCAAAGAAAAAGATATGTTATCGCTTTAATTCAAATAAACAAGATAGTATACAAATAAATTAATGAACTTGAACACTTTTAAATCAGGGGAAATTATGAAAGTAATATCAAAGTAGATAATGAACATGTTATTGGATTTGTATGAGAATATATTGTATTAGACTCATTCTTTTGGGTTAGTTGCCCTTGCAAGCTCGGGCAACTCTACCAGAAGAACTCGTCCAACACAGTATATTTCCATACAAACCAATAACCTACGTAATTTGTTAGACAAGTGGAGTTATCAAATATAGGAATGAAAATGAAAAAATCATGAGGGTAGGCACCTGTATGCAGTGCTTTTATTATTATTTTTAATTATTATTGGATGTAGAATGGTCGTTGATTACAGCTTCTGATTCTGTAATGGTTAGTTTAGTTTAAACATATTCATTTTACATGGGTTGAGAAACAAGGTCTTACAGTTTATACTAATCTCTTATTCTGCTTCCTGGAAACTACACCAGTACTCACGATGAATGTGTGTGGGCCATTGAACGGTCCCAGAATTGATGTCAGTACCTCATGGTTACGAAGCTGATGCTCTTTCTTACAACCACAGACAACGCAACTGTAATAGTTGCTCTAAGTTATGCTGGAAATGTTTTTGAAAAGGAACAAAAGATTTTTTTCTCTTTTTGCTGTACGTCCCTTTTCACTGTATTATCTGAATCAGTAGTCACTGTAAATTACATTCACCAGAGATACATTGATTCATTTATCACATATTTATCTTCCATTCATGTGATAGATCTAGCCAGTTAAAAAGTCATTGATGTTTTCTGTAAATTTTAGATCCAGTATGAAGATAGAATCAAAGAACTGGAATTACAGTTATCCATTTATCAGGGCCAGGCAGATCATGTACATCCCCACACACATGCTGTGGCCCTGGAAAGGGAGTTAGAGAGTGTTAGAGAGCGGTACAAGCAGCAGTTGAAAGACCTTAATGCAGAAATTGACAGGCTGAACTTAGAACTTACAAAAACAAAGAGAGCAGAAGAAGGTTATATATTGTTATATATTTCATCAGTCTTTCTTACAAAATTTACATGCAAATAATAATATATTGCATACCATCATTCTTAACATGATCAAAGTATTCTTATCCTCTCCTTATGGTATACCTGATAGTAGTCCCTCAAAGACTTTTCAAACTGATGTAGGATGTCACGGTGTTGTTTTGGATTATATTAAAAGATAATTTTAAAAAGTAATTGTGGCAAAAGAAACTTTGGTTAAAGAATGGATGACCGGTTTGTGAGAAGATTTAGATTTTTTTTTTCAACTGAGTATTTCTGCTCAACTGAGATGGCATTCAAATGGTCTATGAGATATATACATAGTATGGACTTATTATCTCAGATTATAGATTTAATCCATTACAACACAATCCCGACTTTTTACGACCTTGAGCAAAAACGCTTTTGAAAACATTGTGAGAAAAGGAGAAAATGCTGGTAACCAGCATTTTCTCCTTCTTCCACTATGTTTTCTACCCATCCCAATACAGATTTCAATTTTTGAGTCGCATTTATTTTGTCGTCCGCAAATGCTTTCAATTTGGAAAAGTTTAATATGTAGTCGTTTGGTAAAGAGTTAAAGAGTACAAAAGTATTGTTTAGTAGAAAAGACAAGTGATTACATTAGATTATTTAAACCGTTCCATCTACCCTATGAATATTTTCCATGGTTGTTCACTTAAAAACTTAAGCAGTAGGACAAAAAGGTGGTCTGTAGGAATTAATATGTAAATCAATTAATCAACAGCAAATAGCAGACCAGAGAGTCAGTCCAAGAAAGACGGTGATGCAGAGTTAAGGGCCCTTGTGAAATCACTTCAGAATGAGTTGGAGAACAAGAACCATGATCTACAGGTGATGCAGAAATCCCTAGAGAGACTACGCAAAGAAAAGCAATCCTCATTCCACGTTGATTTAAGTAAGTTCCATAGTAGATATTCTTCTTATTGCTAATTATCTTTTTATACTCCCTTGAATGAAGTTTGAAAGGGGGGGCGGGGGGCGGAGGGGGTATACAGGAAACAGTTTGTCAGTCTATATTTCTGTTGAGGCATATTCTTCTCGTAGTTTTGAACTAAATTGGCTGAAATTTTAGTGAAAGCCTTGTTTTGAAAAAAACAATCCCAAGGCAACCAGGGGGCATGTCTCAATGAACGCTCAATGGTACAGAGATTTTTTAGTTGAATAAATGGGCTAATTTAATTTATACCAATAAATTTTCCGGCTCAAATAAAAGCGTCGCAATCAGATGAAATAACACACATGACAGAAAAAAAATCCATATCTACACACTGTGAAATACGGACCCAAATATGGTATGATGATGTATCTCGTGCATGGACTAAGCATGCATTGATTTGCAGTTTGATTGGTCAAGATGTTAACGCTGTAATATTAATCCGCCTTTCATAAAAGCACAGTTACTACCATCCACACTAATAATTGTCTTATTTTGTGTGCCTTTTTTGAATGAAATGTCTCTAATTGCAAAATGTCGTTGAAAGTTGCAGGTATATTATGTTGTAGTAACTTTCCTGGTGCTTGTATTTACTTCTTGCTGCGTAAGAAAATTTTGACATCGCACTCGACCTAAAGTCTGGAGCAATATCAAATTTTCTCACGCTGCTTGATGTAAATACAAGCACCAGGAAAGTTACTACAGCATAATATCCCGTATGTATTTCATTGGTATGGAAAAAAAAAATTTGTGTTTGATGAAGCATCGGTTCCTTTTTACTGAAAGAGAACTCTTAACTCTTTACCACACGACAAAATTTTAGACAGATCCAAATTGGAAGCATTTCCAAAGGACATAGTAAATATGGCACAAGTAATGGGATTTGCCTGTAAAAGAAAAGAAAACATTGTGGAAAAAGAAGAAAATGCTGGTTACCAGCATTTTCTTCTTTTCCCACAATGTTTTCAAAGCTTTCTTTCTCAGGGTCGTTAAAACTTGGGGTTGTGTGGTAAATGGTTAAGTGACTTGTTCATTTAATCTGCTCTATCAGCTCTTTTTCCAAACAATATGGTGCTTTTAAAACTCTGAGGAAGACACCCTTTGAAAACATCGTGGGAAAATAAGAAAATGCTGGTTACCAGCATTTTCTTCTTTTCTCATAATGTTTTCTACACTTTAATAGACAAATTCTAATATTTGTGCCAAATTTAGTCAGATATTATCATTTGGTTAACAGCATTTTGTCCTTTTCCCACAATGTTTTCAATAGGCTTCTTTTTCAGGGTTGTTAAAAGTCGGGATTATGTGGTAAAGGGTTAAAAGATATCCAATAAAGAGATAATTGGAACCAATTCTTATCATATTCAAATTACCACAAATTTACAATTTTTATACGCCCGTCGAAGACGGGACGTATTATGGGATCACCCATGGCGTACGGGCGGGCGGGCGTCTGGAGCATAACTTTGTCATCTCCAGTCCGATTGACTTGAAACTTGGCATGTGTGTTTGTTGCAATAATATGGAGTGCAATGCGAAAGAACCATTACTCTACCTCGTGCTGTCTTTGAGTTATTTCCCTTTGATCGTCATTTTTACAGCATTTTCTGCTTGTCCGGAGCATAACTTTGTCATCTCCAGTCCGATTGACTTGAAACTTGGCATTTGTGTTTGTTGCAATAATATGGACTGCAGTGCGAAAGAACCATATCTCTACCTTGTGCTGTCTTTGAGTTATTTCCCTTTGATCGTCATTTTTACAGCATTTTCTGCTTGTCCGGAGCATAATTTTGTCATCTCCAGTCTGACTGACTTGAAACTTGGCATGTGTGTTTGTTGCAATAATACGGAGTGCAGTGCAAAAGAACCATAACTCTACCTCATGCTGTCTTTGAGTTATTTCCCTTTGATCGTCATTTTTTACAGCATTTTCTGCTTGTCCGGAGCATAACTTTGTCATCTCCAGTCTGATTGACTTGAAACTTGGCATGTGTGTTTGTTGCAAAAATACGGAGTGCAGTGCAAAAGAACCATAACTCTACCTTGTGCTGTCTTTGAGTTATTTCCCTTTGATCGTCATTTTTACAGCATTTTCTGCTTGTCCAGAATATAATTTTGTCATCTCCAGTCTGATTGACTTGAAACTTGGTATTTGTGTTTGTTGCAATAATACAGAGTGCAGTGCGAAAGAACCATAACTCTACCTTGTGCTGTCTTTGAGTTATTTCCCTTTGATTGTCATTTTACAGCATTTTCTGCTTGATGGGAATATAACTTTGTCATCTGAAGTCAGAGTGATTTCAAACTTGGTATGCATGTTTGTTGCATTATTACGGAGTACAATGCGCAAGAACAATAACTCTACCTTGTGCGGATTTCGAGTAATTCCACTGTGATCTTCATTTTTACAGTATTTCTTTCTTGTCTGGAATGGAACTTTGTCACCTCAAGTCAAATTGACTTGAGACTTGGTAAACATGTTTGTTGCATTACCCGCCCTTTACGATTGTTATACCCCCTCGACAACTGGCAGTGGGATGGGTGTATCTTGCGACAATTTGCCGCTCTTGTTCATTTATCATATCATTGAATTTAAATAGGTAAGAAACAGAAAATAAAAGGAAAGACTCCCAAGCAAGATACAATAGAGAGAAACCTGGAAGAAACTACATCTTTACCTAATCAGCCTGTATTTGAAAAGGAGTATGAGGCCAAAGTCTTTGAGGATACACATATATCAGATGTGATCAAAGAAAATGAAGAAATGAAAACTAAAGTAAGCTAATAGGACCACATATTTTTTTCATCCCAGAATCCCACATGGCGCAAATTTCAAAATGTGATTCTTTTGTGGCCATTGTTATGAAATTGTGAAAAATTTGTAAATATGAATTGGGAAGTTGTTAGTATGCAGACATATGACTTGAAATTTGTTATCATGCTTGCTTTATGAACTGGAAAGATGTTAGTATGCTCAATTTATGAATTAAAAACTTGTTAATCATGCTCAATTTATGAATTTAAAAGTTGTTAGAATGCTTAATTTTTTTAATTTAAAATTTGTTAACATGTGCAATTTATGAATTGGAAAGTTGTTGACATGCTGGATTCATAAATTGGAGGTGGTCAATTTACCTGAGCTGATAAAGTTTAAAGTTTTTTGTATGCTGTACTAATGAATTTGAAAGTTTTTATCTGGCTCATTTATGAATAGTGAAGTTGTTAGCATGCTTGATTTATGAATAGGGAAGTACATAGATAGTATGCTAGATTTATGAATTTTGAAGTTATTTGCATGCTAGAATTGTGAATTGGGAAATTGTAAACATGCTTGATTTATGAATTGGAAAACTGTTTATATGCTTGTTTTATGACTTGGAAAGTTATTAGCATGCTGGATTCATTAGTACGGGAATTGTTTATAGGCTAGATAATTATAGGCAAACAGCGGTGAACGCTTTTATATTTATAACTCTGAAGAAATGTATTCATATAACTTGAAAAAGGCTAAGAAATTTCAATTGCTATTGTTCTTTTTTTGTGAAATTTTTACATTTAAATGAGTATTCATGGGTATTTCTTTGTTACTGCTTCTATGGAGTCACATACATTCATTGTCAGTGCTCATTGTACTTAATAATTCCTTAGTATAGAAAATTTATATTGCAACTCAAATCTTGTCTTTTAAGCCATTTAACCCTATACCACACGATCCTATGATTTAACTACCCTGGGGGAAGAGGCTTTTGGAAGCATTGTGGGAGAAGGAGAAATTGCAGTTAACCAGCATTTTCTCCTTTTCTAACTATGTTTTTTTAAACATTCAGAGAAAACCTCCATCATTTGAGACACACTTAATCTGTTGTATGCAGATGCTGTCAGTAGAGACAAGTTGAAATACATGTATTGTCCTTATTTAAAAGGGTTAAGGCTTTGAACACAACTTCAGTTTTGCAGAAAGCATAGATCAGAATGTGCAGTCTGATATTGTTTCCATACTGGCTTATTTTTGTGAGAATTGCCTATATACCCATTAGATTATAGTATCAGGATCTTTTTTCAACCGAATTCTATTTCCTTAACCCTTTATCACACAATCCCAAGTTTTAATAACCCTGAATGCTGTTTAAAATACATTTTGAACAAGGAAAAAAAAAAAATGCTGGTAACTATAATTTTTTCTTTTTCAAACAATGTCTCATACCCTTTTTGAGAAAAGTTTGATTACTTGAGCCATATTCAGTATAGGTCTGCAAGTGCTTTCATTATAGGTAATGTCAAAAAATATTTGTCAAGTAAGCCTTTACCAAACGACAAAATTTTTGACTGGATCAAAATTGAAAGCATTTGCAGACGACAAGTTATATGTGGCTAAATGTTGCTAAAATGATGATTTCTGTCTTTGATAGGGCTGAAAACATTGGTGGAAAGGAGAAAATGCTAGTTACCAGCATTTTCTGTTTTTCCAACAATATTTTCAAAAGCCTTTGCTTTTAAGGTAGTTAAAACTGGGAATTGTATGGTACAGAGTTAATGAGGTTTTCATGTTACAATGTTTTTTCTTGTTTTTATAGATGGACAGAATACTTCTTCAACTTGATCAGCAGCGAGTGGACTACAGAAAAGCCTTGGCAGAAAACGAGTCTGTCTTACGGCAAGTCCGAGACGAATACTCAGAAAAACTAGAATCATTGCGTATCACACACCAACAAGAAGTGAAAAAGATTCTGGCCCAACAAGCCCTAGATCACTCCACGTCCAGGATGGCAGAGCTGCAGAGTAAAGTTGATACACAAGAGGTAATTTGTGTATTTTCTCTCTTATCACTTAAAAAGAATTGACGTTGCCTTTTGGTAAACTCATAACCATGATCATCATGCATAATATCACCTACTGCAGATGCTTTTCTGTAATTGTTCTGCACAAAGTTTCTGTGGAAAACATCATTGCATAATGAGAAATTGCTCTTTCTGAGCAGTGTCTTCTTTTGCCTTCATGTTTCCACAATGAAAAAAGTATGTTTTGAACCATAATTAATGAAGATTTTCCATATTGTACATGTATATTTTCAAAGACCTGTCCTACAAAACTGTTTCAGGAGGTAATCACATTGTCAGGATTTCATTTAACCCTTCACCACACAATCCCACGTTTTAACCATCCTGAGTGTTTGTGTAGTTACGTATAATTACAGGTTATGATAAAACATTTAAGAGAACAGCAAGCCAGATTGGAAGTAGAAGCCGAAACAGCATCAGTTCTTCGTATAAAACAGACCAGACTGGAGGAGACAATAAAATCTCTTCAGAGTGATCTGAAAGAGGCCAAAAAATCTCATTCTCCTGTATGTAATGCATTTCATTTTCTTATAAACCTTTTCTTAATGAATACCTATGTTTTAACCCTTTACCACACTCCAACAATTTTAGACTCGACTCTATTGAAGGAATTTACAGATTTACAATTCAAATGTTTTTTTTAAATGATAGCATTTGTCCTTGAATAGATTGAAAAAACATTGTTACCAGCATTTTCTCCTTATCCCACAATATTTTCAAAAGCCTTCTTTCGCAGGGTTGCTATGTATCATAGCTATTGGAATATCAATGAGATACCTTAGTCCAGTCATTATGTTCAAAGTTTTGTGCTTGCATAAATTTTTTTCTTGGGTTGTACTCTGAACACTGTATGTGTATGTGTGTAGTATATTTATTGGTAAGTGTAAAACTGTCTAATTTTATACAAGTGTATTTATGATTTACAGGTATTTATTATATGTGAACAAAGATGGTTTATTGAAAAGTTAACCAATTAGCTGTTCAACAGATTTAGGGATGTACAAATTGAAAAAGTTAGTAATCTTTTCTGTTCTTACATATTCCTTTTTTTTTCCCTAGGAAATGCGACACTTTGAAGCATTGCAAGATAAGATTGTACAGATTGAAAACAAGCACACCCTTAGAGAACAGGAATTGGAACAAATTATCCGAAATCACAAACAGAATGCGTCCATAGAGCTGGAGAAGGAAATAAATAACTGGAAAAGACTAGTAGAAACCAAAAATAATGAGATTCAAAAATTCCGCATGGAATTGGACTCCATTTTAGAAGTGTTACGGGTTCTTCAAAAACAGGGTGTAATCATACCAGTATCGTAGTAGAGAGATCATGATATAGATAATATAGAAAAATGAAATGCCGGACATCACAGTGTATCTGCAACTTTGAATGAAGCCAATTTAACTTAATTCTAATGGAAGAATTTTTTTTCCTCCATTTTGCAGCAGACTACTTAAAAAAAATATTGTGGCAAATGGCCCACAATTTTTCAAGTGTATTTGTGTATTAAGTATTTATTTTAATGATCCATCCTGTTACAAAGATTTTAAAGTTTTGGAGGATGTAATCTGTTAGTGTCTTTCTGCATCAATAAAACTTGTGTAACCTTTTACCAAACAGCAATATGTTAGACTTGTCCAAATTAAGAGCATTTGCAGATGCGAAATTAAATGTGGCTCAAAGGATAGAATTCTTTGAAAGGGTAGCAAAGATTTGGGAAATATTTGGTTACTGAAGCTTTCAATGTTTACTTGTCTAAAATTTTTTTTGTTTTGTATAGAGTTAACAAAGCAATCCCATGTTTTGATAACTCTTGGGAGAAAAGATTTTTGAAACCGTAATTGGAAAAGGAGAAAATGCTGGTAAGCAGCATTTTCTCCTTTACCAATATTGTTATCTACCCAGTCAAAGAACTTGAGTTCATTTGTACCATTTTTATACGCCCGTCTTCGACAGGACGTATTATGGGATCACCCATGATGTACGGACGGGTGGGCGGGCAGGTGGCGTCCACTTCTTTGTCCGGAGCATAACTTTGTCATCTCCAGTCTGATTGACTTGAAACTTGGCATTTGTGTTTGTTGCAATAATACGGAGTGCAGTGCGAAAGAACCATATCTCTACCTCGTGCCGTCTTTGAGTTATTTCCCTTTGATTGTCATTTTTACAGCATTTTCTGCTTGTCCGGAGCATAACTTTGTCATCTCCAGTCTGATTGACTTGAAACTTGGCATTTGTGTTTGTTGCAATAATACGGAGTGCGGTGCGAAAGAACCATAACTCTACCTCATGCTGTCTTTGAGTTATTTCCCTTAGATTGTCATTTTTACAGCATTTTCTGCTTGTCCGGAGCATAACTTTGTCATCTCCAGTCCGATTGACTTGAAACTTGGTATTTGTGTTTGTTGCAATAATACGGAGTGCAGTGCGAAAGAACCATAACTCTACCTCGTGCTGTCTTTGAGTTATTTCCCTTTGTCATTTTTACAGCATTTTCAGCTTGTCTGGAATATAACTTTGTCATTTTTAGTCTGAACATCTTCAAATTTGGTATGCATAATTGTTGAAAAATTACGGAGTGCAATGCACAAGAACCATAACTCTTCCTAGCACTATTTTGAGTTATTACCCCTTAGATCTTCATTTTTATAGCATTTCTTGCTTGTCCAGAGCATAACTTTGTCATCTTAAGCAGGAATGACTTGAAATATGGTATGCTTATTTGTTGCAATATTTGGAAGTGCAGTGCGCAAAAATTGTAACTCTATCTCATGCTTTCTTTGAGTTATTTCCCTTTGATCGTCATTTTTACAGCATTTAGTGCTTGTCCGGAACGTAACTTTGTCATCTCAAGTCAGAACGACTTCAAACTTGGTATGCATGTTTGTTGCAATATTACAGAGTACAGTGCGCAAGAACAATAACTCTACCTAGCGCTGATTTTGAGTAATTCCACTTTGATCTTCATTTTTACAGTATTTCTTGCCTGTACGGAAGGGATCTTTGTCAACTCAAGTCGAATTGACTTGAGACTTGGTAAACATGTTTGTTGCAGTTACAAAAAGTGCAATGCACTGGAGCCGTAACCTTATCTAATGCCCTTTTGCAATTAACCCCATTTATTTTTTTTTTTACAGCTTTTCATGCTTCTCTACAATATAACTTCGTCTTTTCATGTTGGAATGACCTGAAACTTTATATGCATGTTTCCTTAACATTAGAGGAGACATTCATGCCTATTTCAATCACTTACAGGATTTCTGCTGCACTACTATTTTCCTCTACCTGCCCTTTACAATTATTATCCCTCCTTGACAACTGGCGGTGGGACGGGCGTATCTTGCGACAATTTGCCGTTCTTGTTGGATTTGTTGTCTGCAGATGCTTTCAATTTGGAAGAGCCTAAAACCTGTTTGTAGCAGGCTCTCTTGAGGTTTGCCAATTTTCCAGACTTGCCATATGCAATTTCTTTGAGAAAGATAGCTGCCCGAGAGAAATTTGCAATACTAGACATTGAAAACATTCATGAAAACAGGATTATCCCTGTACCACACAATGCCAAGTTTAACAAACCTGACAAAGAAAACTTTTGACAATATTGTGGGAAAAGGGGAAAATGCTAGTAACCAGCATTTTCTCCTTTACCTATAATTGTTTGTAGCCTTTCTAGGATCACTCCCATCATTTGAACCATGTTTCAGTGATCACCTGCAAATTTTTTCAATATGGACAAGCCTAATTTTTGTTAGCTCCACTGGCCAAAGGGCAGCGGGCTTATGTCATGGCCTGTTGTCCATCGTGCGTCCGTGCGTTAACTTTTATTTTAAACATCTTCTTCTCTGAAACTACCCATCCAATTCTGATGAAACTTCACAGAAATGATCCTGCCATGGTCCTCTTCAGAATTTCTTGAAAGAATTTGATTCCTTCAAAAACTCTGGTTGCCATGGCAACAAAACTTAAAAATATTGGAAATCTTTGAAAATCTTCTTGTCAGAAACCATAAAGCCTAGGGCTACCAAATTTGGCATGTAGCTTCGTCTAGTGGGCCTCTAACGAGTTTCTTCAAATTATAGCCCTGGGGTCAAATTTGACCACGCCCCGGGGTCACAAGTTTTACATGGGCTTATATAGGGAAAACTTTAGAAATCTCCCTGTACCTAGCCATAAGGCCTAGGCCTACCAAATTTTGCATGTGGCTTTATCTAGTGGGCCTCTACCAAGAGTGCCCAACTTATAGCCCTTGGGTCAAATTTGACCCTGCCCAGGGGGTCACAAGTTTTACATGGGCTTATTTAGGGAAAACTTTAGAAATCTCCCTGTACCTAGCCATAAGGCCTAGGGCTACCAAATTTTGCATGTGGCTTTATCTATTGGGCCTCTACCAAGAGTACCCAAATTATAGCCCTGGGGTCAAAATTGGCCCTGTCCCGGGGGTCACAAGTTTTAAATGGGCTTATATAGAGAAAACAAGAAATCTTCCTGTACTTATTCATAAAGCATAGGGCTACCAAATTTTGCATGTAGCTATATCTAGAGGGCCTTCACCAAGAGTGCGAAAATTGTAGCCCTAGGGTGGAATTTGATTCACCCCGAGGGGTCAGAAGTTTTACATGGACTTATATAGTGAAATCTTTAGAAATCTTCTTGTTACTAACCATATGAACTAGGGCTACCAATTTTAGTCCTGTCTCAGGGGTCTTATGTTCAAAACCAATTGGCCAAGTATTGTAATGTTTGGCATGTAGGGATTTTACGTATTAGCCAGTGGAGCGATACAGGGCCATCATGGCCCTCTTGTTTGTCTGGGAAAGGTGTAGGGTCTTAGTCATGATTACAGCTGACATCATTGTGTCAGCGGTCTTCCCTAGCCCTTTACCACGTGACAAAAATTTAGACTTGTCTAAATTGAAAGCATTTGCAGACAACATTAAAATGTGGTTCACATGATGAAACTTGTTATAGGGTAGAAAACATCATTGGAAAAGGAGAAAATCCGATTACCCACATTTTCTCCCTTTCCCACAATGTTTTCAAAAGAATTCCTCAAGGTTAAATTTTGGGTCTGTGTGGTATAAGGGTTAAAACTCAAAAAGGCTGCAGGAAGAAGTTAGAAATTAGGCTATTTAGTAATATCAGGGTTTTCTTTCAAGTTGTAGAGTACATAAAGATGAAACAAGGCACTGCTAGTGCATAAATTGCTTATTTATTTACCATTTCTAGAATCATATTTATGGAATATTTATTTTTTACCTCTGACATATTAAAGATGGTAATATCATGATATTTGATGTGTCTTCATGCTTTCATATCTTTAAGAAAGTTTTCCAAAGTGTTGTATGCATTGAGTTTAAGTCTACGACTCATCAGTAAATATCGTGTAACATTAACGTTTTTGTAAAGGCTATTTGGCCGATCTTGGTAGCTTCTGTCTTTTAATATGAGAGTTAGGGGCGGTAGACTCACTAACTCATCGGTAAATATCATGTAACATTGACGTTTTCGTAAATGCTATTAGGCCAATTTCGGCAGCTTCTGTCTTTTAATATGAGGATGAGGGGCCATAGACCTTAACACAGCTTTCAAAGCACAGCTTTCAATAATGTTTGAGAATCTTATCACAGAGACTGTTCACCTAACAATGTTTTTTTTGGATTTCACAGGTACAGTGTGCTTGGCTGCTGCTCTGCAAAGCTTGTCTAAGTGCATTCCCAAACAACCACCAAAGGGGAACACATCAAGTTTCCCTTTAACTCTTTACCAAATGAAAAAAAAAAAATGTTAATATTGAAAGTACAAAGTCTTGCAGATAACAAGTTAAATATGCTTCAATTATTGGTTTTTGCCAATGATGTGGCAGAAAACATGATGGGAAAGGGAGAAAACAGCATTTTCTCCTTTTCATGTTTTCAAAAGCCTTTTTTCCTAGGGTTGTTGAAATTAGGTTTATGTGTGAAAGGGATAAGTAATCAAACATGTAAACACAGAGCCTCAGTGTGCTTCCTTAGAGTAAATTCTGTTTTGGCTTTTACTTGTCAGCAGAAAAATTTATAGACTTGTCCAAATTAAAGGTGGCTCAAGTGATAAGATTTGTCTTTGAATCGGTAGAAAACATAGGTTACCAATGTTTTCGCCTGTATTCAAAACCTTCCTTCTCAGTAGATATCCTAACTAAACAAACTTGTGTAAGACAACTTTGAAAAACAAAGATCACCTGTGACCTTGACCTTTGAACCATGTGTCACAAAAACAATGTGTAGTAAAGGGTAAAAAATCGTATCATCTTTGTTTGAAAAACAGTAAGTACACATACTATTGGTTAGGATTTATTTATTGCACTTTCAAAGATAGACATTGTATTGTCAATAATGCCACAAACTAGAAACTAATTAAGTAAGATTTATTTTGTGGAAATATTTTGATGCATCAGTTCTGATGATTTATCTTGAATGACTTTTAGAAAATATTATGACAAATAGAGTAATTGCTTAGAATGAGCAAGTTCTCTATTTTTCACAATGTTTTCCTTCCTCTTATTTCTTTCATGTAGCTTTTTTACATCTTAACATTTATTGGTGTGTATAAAACCTCTAGAAGCTTTTACATTGAAGTCTACCATAAATTAACAATTAAGGTTACAGGCTCATGTTTGAAAACCACTTATATTAATTTAGATCTGGAAAAGTAGGCCTATAAGCAGATATAGATTTAAAATTAAAAGCTTGAAACACATCATGATTGAAATATGTATGTAAACTACAATAGCTACATCCATACAAATAAATAAAATCAAATGCCCTCAAAAAACTGGTTGACCCTCAAGATGGCTGAATGATCAAGATGGCTGAATGATTCATAATTGACTATGGGCGTATTCCTTTCGCTGTTCCGAACACTCGGAACATGTTCAAGGTGAATGGAGTATTTCGGAACACTGTTCTATGTTCTTCAGAACATGTTCTGACCGTTCTAATTCAACCAAGGTGCAGCGCACCTGCTGAATGGTTGCTAGGTGATACAAGATGGCTGAAAGACGGACAATTCTTTGTGGCGAAACTTGCAATTGTCTTTTTCACGGTATGAACGCCATAAATAGGAGCATTGTAGACTCATTAGTGTTGATCTCTACTCCCTTTTTGCAGGTAATCATATCCTCCACTAGCACAGCTAAGACAGTAGCTCTTTCAACAGCCATCATGGCAATGTACATTCATTTCGGTATTGATTAGAACAATGCTCCGAAAATACTCCATTCAGAACATAATTCCAGAACAGTGTATGTGTTCTGAAATATACCATTCGCACATTCCAGAAGAGCATTCCAGAACACAGAACATTGTGCCAGAATAGGTGAATGGAATACGCCCTATGTATATCTGAGATCAAACTCTGAAACTGCATTTTTGTCCCTTCTAATGTTCATCTTCATCTAGTGTTAAATATACAATGATGAAGTAACACATCTTTCCTTTATAGAGACTGTTTTTTAATCTTTACCAAATGACATCATTTTGAGCTTTTCCAAATTCAAAGTTTTAGCAGATGACAAATTATATGTAGTTTGAATGGTGGAAATTGCCTATTAAAAGTTAAAAAGAAATGTTGGAAAATGTCGTCCCAAAATCTTTTCAAAAGCTTCTTCTTTCATAAAAACTCTGGATAGCATGGTAGTGTTACTCATTTGAAAAACAGGTAAATAACCTGAAAATTTTCAGCCAGAGTAACTGGCCAACATGATGCAATTTGAAGGCTATTATTCCTAGCACCATTGTTACAACATTAAGATTAACCATTTTCCACACAACGAAATTTTAGACTTGATCAAAGTGAGAGCATATGCAGACAACAAATAAGTTTAGCTCAAATGATGAATCCTATCGTTAACAGATGAATAAAACAAACCTATTTATGGGAAATGGGGAAAATGCTGGTTACCAGCATTTTTAGCTCCACTGGCCAAAGGCCAGCGCGCTTATGTCATGGCCCGGTGTCCGTCGTCCGTCCGTCCGTCCATGCGTTAACTTTTATTTTAAACATCTTCTTCTCTGAAACTACCCATCCAATTTTGATGAAACTTCACAGAAATTATCCTGCCATGGTCCTCTTCAGAATTTCCTGAAAGAATTTGATTCCTTCAAAAACTCTGGTTGCCATGGCAACAAAACTTAAAAATATTGGAAATCTTTGAAAATCTTCTTGTGTGAAACCAAAAGGCCTAGGGCTACCAAATTTTGCATGTGGCTTTATCAAGTGGGCCTCTACCAAGAGTGCCCAAATTATAGCCCTTGGGTCAAATTTGACCCCACCCTGGGGGTCACAAGTTTTACATGGGTTTATATAGGGAAAACTTTAGAAACCTCCCTGTGCCTAGCCATAAGGCCTAGGGCTACCAAATTTTGCATGTGGCTTTATGTAGTGGGCCTCTACCAAGAGTGCCCAAATTATAGCCCTGGGGTCAAAATTGGCCCCACCCCAGGGGTCACAAGTTTTACATGGGCTTACATAGAGAAAACTAAAGCCTAGGGCTACCAAATTTTGCATGTAGCTTTATCTAGTGGGCCTTTACCAAGAGTGCGAAAATTATAGCCCTAGGGTGGAATTTGATTCATCCCCAGGGGTCAGAAGTTTTACATGGGCTTATATAGTGAAATCTTTAGAAATCTTCTTGTTACTATTCATAAGAACTAGGGCTACCAGTTTTAGTCCTGTCTCGGGGGTCTTATGTTAAAAACCAATTGGCCAAGTATTGTAATGTTTGGCAAGTAGGGATTTTACGTATTAGCCATGGAGCGATACAGGGCCATCATGGTCCTCTTGTTTCCTTTTCTCATCCAAAAAAGCTAGATACTCTTGAGGGCCTGAATTGCTTTACAGGCAGTGTTTTTGCTTATTTTCAAGTATACATCATTTATTCATGATCAAAAAAAAGCCAAACACACAAAAATGGGACGGGGAATTGTTGCAATGGGCTTGAAGCCTTGAAGAATTACTTGAAAAAATTGACATGAAATAAATGACCTCTATTACCATATATTACACACTTGAATTACTGTCCAAACTTAGCTTCCGCTATTGTCGTCTGCATACAGAGCTATGTGAATGATTTTCAACGCTTTATACAGCTAATAGATTTATCATGTATTTAAAAGAATACTTAAAATACCTGAAATACATTATTTCTTTGTTTAAATTGGTAATACGTGATGGATAACATAGATCTAAGATGCTTTATCTGTGCTGTCTGATCTTGATCCATGCCAACCGCAAAATCATCTTATTTTGATTATGGCAGTGAAAGCGTCAAACTCTACATTTACTGATAACAGAATTTCCGTACTGTCCAATTATACACGATGATATACATATTCAGTCTTCAATTATTCTTTGCATAGAGATCAATTTCAGGTCAATTTGTTCGAGTAATAGGCATGGCGAATTGAACAAACAGTGTAATAACTGAAGTATAATTTCACAAAACCTGCTGTTTGGAATCCAGCCAAATTCGATATGGTTTAAGTAGTCTTTCTATTAAATAATCCCTGCAAGTTTCAAAAAAATGTGACCAATAATGTACAGAGTGTTAAGTAAATAAGACTAAGTCATCCAATGGACTGCTGGATTTTCTTCATTATTACCAAACCCTTGGTGATACAAATGATGTATGTAGGTTTCAAAAGAATTGGGTCCAAAATGTGGACCTTATAAGGTAACCAAGAAATATAACTTTTCAACTTTAAATGGATACTTTTCCCTTGAATATATCAGGTTTTTTTCAAATCAATAGGATTCAAGTTAATGATAAATTAAATTATAAACTGATATATATTGATATAAAGCAACTGTTTCATGAGAATCAGACCACTAAAGCGGACTTATCGCGTAAACAAAACATGGACTACAGAAACCATGCCATGAAATGAGCTCTGCTGGCTTTCAGCTAGTAGAGCTAAAAAAAAAAAAAAAAACCTCTTAAACTGGTCCAAATTGAAAGCTTGGGCAAATTAATTTAGGCTTAAATGAAATCTGTCTTTGGGGGTTAGAAAACATAGTGATTGCCAGTATTTTCTCCTTTTCCCATGACGTTTCAAGGGCCTTCTACCTCAGGATTGTTGAACTTGAGTTTGGTGAAGGGCTAAATAGTTTCGCATTCTATAAAACACTTTTACTAGGTAAAAAACAACTCCTGTACGGTAAAAGATTAGACAGATCTTTGAGACTTCTAGGCACCCTATAAGCCTTCTATGCACCCTCTGGGATCTCAGATCCATTCCAACCAGTTAACATTAGTGGTCATGAATCCAGTTTAATCTCTTGTGACGATGGCTGAACATTGACAAAAGACTTGATACGGTACACCACAGAACTACAAACCAGTATCCAGCATGTCACCCCTATACCACCTGTAAAATATGATATCATGAATTTATTCAAGTTTACATATTAAAGCTGCATACAAGTTGATTTTGATCAAATTTTTTAAGTTTAAATTAGGTTAGGAAAAAAAATCAATAAAACATGAAAAACTGTTGCATATATTGCATTGTTTTTGAGTTGTACTCGGGATGTTGCTGTTGAGCTAATAAGATGCACATGTGTGGCTACAAATGCAGTGTTTGCCCTATTGCCATCATTAATTTTAATTTCAAAGAAAAATAAAGAATCATTTTGGGGGGGGGGGGGGGGGGGTTGCTGGTAGAACTCTGGAAGGCAGCTGGCAAGGTAGACACTGTCTACATGTACCTCAAAACCAATAACAGCAATAAGCATGAATATGAGCATGTCCCTGTGAATCTAGTTTGCAGTGGCTTAATCTTGCTGATTGTCTGTCATCTGTGTCTGCTAATCACCAACTTTACTTTGGCCAATCTAGTTCTCTGAGACACAATATTGGGTGATTGGCCTGTCAGACTTCATTAACCATTCCCAAACGACAAATTTAAGACTCTTTTGTATTCAAAAATATCTTCAGATGACAAATGAAAAATTCGAACAAATGAGCTTAAGCTGATAGGGTAGAAAACATTGTGGGAAAAGGAGAATATGCTGGTTCCAGCATTTTCTCCTTTTCCCACAATGTGTTCCAAAGCCTTCTTTCCCCCAGTCGTGAAAATCTGTGACTGTTTGGTAAAGCATTAATTTTTAGCTCCACTGGCCAAAGGCCAGCATGCTTATGTCATGGCCCGTTGTCTGTCCGTGTGTCTGTCCGTCCATGCGTTAACTTTTATTTTAAACATCATCTTCTCTGAAACTACCCATCCAATTTTGATGAAACTTCACAGAAATTATCCTGCCATGGTCCTCTTCAGAATTTTCTGAAAGAATTTGATTCCTTCAAAAACTCTGGTTGCCATGGCAACAAAACTTAAAAATATTGGAAATCTTTGAAAATCTTCTTCTCTCAAAGCAAAAAGCCTAGGGCTACCAAATTTGGCATGTAGGTTTGTCTAGTGGGCCTCTATCAAGTTTCTTCAAATTATAGCCCTGGGGTCAAATTTGACCCCGCCCCGGGGGGTCACAAGTTTTACATGGGCTTATAGAGGGAAAACTTTATAAATCCCCCTGTACCTAGCCATAAGGCCTAGGCCTACCAAATTTTGCATGTGGCTTTATCTAGTGGGCCTCTACCAAGAGTGCCCAAATTATAGCCCTTGGGTCAAATTTGACCCCACCCCGGGGGTCACAAGTTTTACATGGGCTTATTTAGGTAAATCTTTAGAAATCTCCCTGCACCTAGCCATAAGGCCTAGGGCTACCAAATTTTGCATGTGGCTTTATCTAGTGGGCCTCTACCAAGAGTCCCCAAATTATAGCCCTGGGGTCAAAATTGGCCCTGCCCCGGGGGTCACAAGTTTTACATGGGCTTATATTGAGAAAACTTAGGAAATCTCCCTGTACTTATTCATAAAGCATAGGGCTACCAAATTTCGCATGTAGCTATATCTAGAGGGCCTTCACCAAGAGTGCGTAAATTATAGCCCTAGGGTGGAATTTGATTCATCCCGAGGGGTCAGAAGTTTTACGTGGGCTTATATAGTGAAATCTTTAGAAATCTTCTTGTTACTAACCATAATAATGAACTAGGGCTACCAATTTTAGTCCTGTCTCAGGGGTCTTATGTTCAAAACCAATTGGCCAAGTATTGTAATGTTTGGCATGTTGGGATTTCACGTATTAGCCAGTGCAGCGATACAGGGCCATCATGGCCCTCTTGTTACAGAATATGCCAGATTTGTTATAATATAATGTAAAGATTTTTATCACATAAATCCTCCTCCGGCAGTGTATTAAACCCATGACTTATTTTTGATAATACACTAGTGTATTATCATTTTTTGATCAGTTTTCAGTCATGAGCGTGTGAAGCCAGAGAAACCAGCCACAGCATGCGCGGAAACTTGTACTGCTTCGCCGTTTATTGGAAAAAAAATGACGTCATTGTTGCTAAGACGTATACGGGTGGAAATTTTTTGATTTTCATTTTTTATTAAAACCAAGAAATGCGGCAAAAGTCTTTTAAAATCAATATTATTGCGGAAATAGGTGGACTTGACCCCTCTATAAACTATTTCATTCTTCTTTCGGTGTCAATGTCAAAGAACTATCTACTTGTGTATATACACATTTGAAACCAAACTACAACTGTAAACATGGACCCGTGAATGGTATAGAGGCTAAAGGTGATGATGCAGGATATTTTTCTGTCTGTTATTCGTTTTATGTGATAAATAGAATCTCACATTTGTGTTTATGTATTATCATTTTTATCAAACTCGTTGACTAAAATGTATTTGAAGCTCGCCAAGGCTCGCGTCATACAATTTTAGTCAACTCGTTTGATAAAAATGATAATACATAAACACTCATGTAAGATCCTCTATATAACTTACCTGGTATACCAGTTGGAAACGATATCAGTTTATTGATAGGCATAAACCATTCCTCTGGTAGCATGTAGAGAGGATCATTCTTGTATAATATTATCAGACACACCATGACAATACCCTGTAACAAAAGTGGTAATAACCCTGTGGCAAACAATTTTATGTTTTTATGGCCCTATCTGGAGGAAAGCTTTTGAAAACATCAAGGAAAAAGGAAAAATTTCTGGTAACCAGCATTTTCTCCTTTTCCTACAGTATTATCTACCCTTTTAAAAAGACATTATCGTATGAACCAAATATAGTTTTCTGTCTGCAGAATTCTTTAAATATGAATGAGTTTAAAATTCTGTTGTGCAGAGAAGGATTTGCAGATATACAACAGGACCATCATCAACAGGACAAAGATGGTCCTGAGTCGCTCACTTGAGCCTTTTTGACCCAACATGAGCCAATTCCAATCTCTTCCGAGATATCAAGACAACAATTCTAGTAAACTTTCATGAGTATTGGAAATGTGGCCTCTAGTGTGTACACGTTTTATCTAGGATTTGTCTCCGTGACCAACTTTTTCAGCCAAAATGACCCATTGTCAAAACTTTTGACCAACTTTCATGACTTTTTGACTGATAATATATCATAAGTGTACACAGGGTTTTCCAACGATTTGTCCCAGCTACCTACTTGTTTGACCACTGTATTCACCAACCATTCTTAAGAATGTTTTTAGTCTTATTCTTCAAGATTTTATAAATTTGACAGTAATACAACTTCTGATTTGCTAGACCATTTGGTTTCCTCAATCAGAAATTGTGTTACTATGAAAGTCTTGAGAATTACACCAAGAATATTCTTAAGAATAGTTGGGGAATATGAAAGTTGATGTGACCCATTTTCAAACCATCCCAAGATATAATCTAGACAAACATTCTGACCAATTCTTATGTGAGTTGCACTGAATATTATGGGCTCTAGATTGCACACAAGCTTTTACTAAGATCTGTCAAAGTGACCTACTTTTTGACTGAACTTGACCCATTTTCTAAAATCATGTAGACAAATATTCTGATTACATGTCATAAGACTGAAATCTGGCCTCCAGAGTGTACACAGGGGTTTTTTAAAGCTCTGACCTGGTGACATAGTTTTCAACCTGATGAGACCCATTTTTTATCTTGTCCAAGCCATTATCAATACAAACATTCAGACCAACTTTCATCAGTTTTGGCCTGAAAATGTGGCCTCTAGAGCATACACAAGGTTTTAGCAAAAGATTTGACTAGTTTTTTACCCAACAAGACCCATTTTCAAACTTGTCCAAGATATCATCAAGACAAACATTCTTTTGTATTGGACATAAAATGTTCCCTGTAGAGCATACACAAATGTTTTTCAATGATTTGACATTTTGATCTTGCATGACTCATTTTCTAAGTTGTTTGAAATTTTCAAGACAAACATTCGTATCACGTTTCATGAGTATGGGACTTAAATATGGCCTCTAGAGTGTACTCAAGGTAAAACCTGACTACAGACACCATTCACAGCAAGATCACAAAAGCTCACCTTTAGCTAACAAAGTACATTATGAAATAAAGATTACTTGAATCAAAGAGAAAGCATTGCAGTCCATGTGATTACCAACCTTTTCCCATTTATCAAATGACGAAACTCATCGAATTTGAAAGCATTTACAGACCCCAAAATCAATACAGCTCAAATGATGAGACTTCTTTCTTTAAGGTTAAAACCCATTTTGGGAAAGAAAAGAATGCTTACAATTACGCACTAAATGTAATGCATATCACAAGTATGTGCAGTCTCATCTTTACCTTGACCCTCTGCAAAAGCCCCTCTGCTTTTAATCCCAAAACAAGTGGGCCATGCTTAACACTTTACCACACAATCCCGACTTTTAACAACCCTGAGAAAGAAGTCTTTTGAAAACATTGTGGGAAAATGAGAAAATGCTGGTAACCAGCATTTTCTCCTTTTATCACAATGTTTTCTACCCTTCCCAAACCAAATTTCAATTTTTCAGTCATATTTATTTTGTCGTCTGCAAATGCTTTCGATTTGATTTGGACCAGTCTATAATTTTGTTGTTTGGTAAAGAGTTAAGCTGCTTTGGCAGACAGTGTAGATCAAGATGAGACCACCCAGAATGTACAGTTTGATCTTGGTTCTACACTGTGTGCTACTTTGATACACATTCTGGGCAAAACGATCATGAAGTAGCAATCATTTCTGTTTTTTCCTACAGGAAATAATCTGTTTTGTTCATTTTTTTGCCCATAGGGTTAACATTTAAAGAGAAAAATAGAGCTAAAAGCCTTATACTTACATGTAGTATGTTTATTGCTATTTTAACTCCCATTGAAAACATGGCAAGCTTTTGTGATCTTGAAGACCCTAAAAATTAAGAAGAAAAAGATATAAATGATAGAAATAACACACACAAAAAAAAAAAAAACATGTAGCCCAGTTACATACATGCATTATGCTTTTATGAAAACAAATTGAAAATGAAATTGCAGTCTCACACTACATCATGACAGCAGTGTTCTCCCAGCTATACATGGGGTCAAATTTTATGTTTTCCTTGCACATCTTGTTATATACAATATTAAGGCATTGCACCAGTGTGCTATAAATGTATTTAGTAATGGTGTCTAGTGACAGAGCAATGAAAACCTTTGAGTTCCGTGATTAAACAAATGGCACTTCAGTGGCCTATAATCAAGTGAGTTGCTATAATTTTGTCCTGTTTCTGAAGACTATTGAAAGAGGTACAATGTATATTCAGCCAGACAAACCTAAAAGGGTTTTCAGGCCTGTTTGAGCCACAATGCCTCGAAAAACATAGGGCATTGTAGAACCAAGATCAAACTGCATATTTCATTCAGAGTCTGTCATTTCATTCAAAGTGGCAATTTTGCCTTTTCTCTGTCACAGTTGTTTTTCCTGGTCTTCTTTCTACATTACCATGATTTTAATTATTACCAAAATAGTTATTCACAATATTCAAACAATGGACGTTAAGAACTGTCAAATACGTGAAACATTCTGCAAAGAAATACATGCACAACTGTTTTAAAATGTCAAGACACAGGGTTTTGTTGCCATCTCTATAAACCCTGTTCAAAACAACATGCCAGTAAGCGTTTCACAAACCTAGTATATTTGTCGTACAAAATGAACGATGACAAATGCAGTCAAGAACATGGAAGTTTGGTACGTGCACTGAATTATGGTTTTGATGATTTTCTTGACCGAGTTTACAATTGGATGTGTTCATGTTAATGAGCAATGAGTACTTGTCTCAATATAGGCTTTACATTTCCTGGTTCACCTTTCCTATTGAGCAGGAACTTCACGAGGAAATGTTATGTCAGGTATGTTAATTATATCTTAAAGGCCCAGCAAAGGCCAAAATATCAAAGCAGGTGTCATAATAAATTTAAATTATGCCATTTAAAAGTATGAAAATATTGTGGAGATGACAGTCTGTTATCGTGTGGTTGGGCCATACGTTAGTCGCTGGTAGAAAAAAGAATTTTAAAATCAGACAAAATGTAAACAAACAAGAGGACCACGATGGTCCTATATCGCTCACCTGAGTACTAAGCAGTAAAGGTCTACAATGAAGATAAATACCAAATATCGAGGTTCAAGGCTAAATGATAATGAAACAAGAGCGGCAAATTGTCGCAAGATAAGCCCGTCCCACCGCCAGTTGTCAAGGAGGTATAATAATCACAAAGGGCAGGTAATGCAACAAAGATGTTTACCAAGTCTCAAGTCAATTTGACTTGAGACTTCAAAGTTCCATTCCGGACAAGCAAGAAATACTGTAAAAATGAAGATCAAAGTGGAATTACTCAAAATCTGTGCTAGGCAGAGTTATTGTTATTGTGCACTGTACTCGGTAATATTGCAACAAACATGCATACCAAGTTTGAAGTCGTTCTGACTTGAGGTGACAAAGTTATATTCCAGACAAGCACTAAATGCTGTAAAAAAGATGATCAAAGGGAAATAACTCAAAGACAGCACGAGGTAGAGTTACAGTTCTTGTGCACTGCACTTCCACATATTGCAACAAATAAGCATACCATATTTCATGTCATTCCTATTTAAGATGACAAAGTTTTGCCCTGGACAAGGAAGCAATGCTATAAAAATGAAGGTCAAAGGGGATTAACTCAAAATTCGTGCTAGGAAGAGTTATGGTTCTTGTGAACTGCACTACGTAATTTTTTTACAATCATGCATACCAAATTTGAAGATGATCAGGCTTGAGACGACAAAGTTATATTCCGGACAAGCAGAAAATGCTGCAAAAATGATGATCAAAGGGAAATAACTCATAGACAGTACGAGGTAGAGTTACGGTTCTTTCACACTGCACTCCGTATTATTGCAACAAACACAAAAGCCAAGTTTCAAGTCAATCGGACTGGAGATGACAAAGTTATGCTCCGGAAAAAACTATTCTACAGAACTTTCTAATTCAAGGGCAAATAACTCCAGTCGTTCTGGTCCGATTAGATCTATAATTGAACTCATCCAAGATCTTCTGCTCATAAGTTTTTTTACCAAGTTTGATGTTGATTGGTTAAAAGTTGTAGATGCTAGAGTGTAAACAAAGTCAAATATAGCAATTTTTCTAATTCAAGGGCAAGTAACTCCAGTTGTTCTGGTCCGATTACACCCATAATCGAACTCATCTGAGATCTTATGGTCATATATATTTTGACCAAGTTTCATGCTGATTGGTTAATAATTGTAGATGCTAGAGTGTAAACAAAGTCAAATATGGCAATTTTTCTAATTCAAGGGCAAATAACTCCAGTTGTTCTGGTCCGATTACACCCATAATTGAACTCATCCGAGATCTTATGGTCATATAAATTTTGACCAAGTTTGGTGCTGATTGGTTAATATTTGTAGATGCTAGAGTGTAAACAAAGAAATGTGAACGGACGGACGCCGGACGGACGGACGCCTACGGACGGCAAGTGATCACAATAGCTCATCCTGAGCACTTCGTGTTCAGGTGAGTTAAAAACACAGCTACCTGACAGGTTTTAACCTAGTTTTGAAATTAATTTCTCTGTCAACAACTAACCTTTGGACCTACCTTACAATGACAGATTGTCATCTTCACAATAACTCCATACTTTTAAATGGTATTATATATTTAAATGCATTTAAACACCCGCTTTGTTTACCTTTGGGCTTTATTGTTACTTTAATACCAAGCAGGAATAAGTTATTTACATTACTGTAGATGCTTTTTTTTTTGCATTAAAATAAGTAGACCTTGGCAAATATTTAGTAGTTTTATTGTTTACATAAGTGTTTTCAAGTTCTGTGAGTTCCAGTTTCTGTGTTTGATGGTCAGGTACCTGAAAAGTGATTGTACTGTGAAAACAGCAAGTCATAAATTGACCCCATTCACATTTTCCTTTGGAGTTTAGGTTAGTGTATGTTTAAAAAAAAAAAAAAAAAAAGCAGTGGGACTTTCATTTTTGATCATTTTCTAGTGTGAAAATGCTCTTTTAACTGACTTTGAATGACTTTGGCTTCTTAGTCCTGATCTTGATTTATGAAAAGCACCCACTTTTTGCCTATGCATGGACAGTTTGTTTGTTTGTTTAGAAAGCAACACTGTTTTCAGTATTGTTTCAGTAATAACAGCCTGGAATTTCTACAACACTATTTCAACGCAACAATTTTTCCAAGCCAATGAGTACATAAATATCTTCATAACAATGTTTTGCTATGGGAAAGAAATGAATCCTGTCACAATGACCATCATCAATCCTGTCCAAATTGAGAATCAGACCAGCCAACCTTCGGTTTCATGCCTCGTATATCACCAACTCAACTACAGGGTTTGGCAGTATGGATAGTACAACAAGAAAAGTTTTAAAGGTGTCAGAACATACCCATTTTTTTTACATGCTCGACTAATTTGTCAATCTTTCTCTGTAGTTTCATGTATTTTGCAAATTCATCTGTCATACTGATGGCACCTTGCTCTGCCTTTAGGTCACGAACTTGCTGTCTGAGATTTCTCTCTTCATCCTTCAACTGTATAAAGTAACTCCCAATCTAAAACATAGAAGTATTCTCTCCTTTTTACGGTCATAAAAATGTGCATGTATGTATAATGTATGTACCTTTGGATCACTTGAGTGAATACAGGTTTTTGAACCAAGTTAGACATTCAAAATGCTGTGAACTTTTGCTTCAAGGCTTATTCATCCCATACCAGTTAACCCCTGGATTTTTTTTTTTTTTTATACCTGGTCTTGTTCTTACTACCTAAGTCAGCAACATGTGTTTTACATCACCACTGCCGGGATCTCTTCAGCTTTATCAATCTTAGATGACTTTATACAGGTGAGCGCTTTAGGGCCAATGACCCTCTTGTTGTTAAACTCATCTGATAGTTTTCTGTTCAATTTGACCTACATGCAAGCAAAAAGTGGTGCTGACCTAGGTAGTAACTACTTACTAAGTCAGCACCACCTTGTGCAAGCATGTAGGTCAAATTGGACAGAAAACTATCAAATGAGCCAGGGGTCTCACACTTGCCCACCTATTTCCCCTAGCTATTTAGCTGTTTGAGCAAAATAGATATGAAAATCACAATCTCCTTGTGCAGCCTGTGCAGACGCATCACTATGCCTCACCCTAAGGCTCACGCAGTGACCTTGTCTGTGGCCTCTGATCTATACCAATATTACCTTCAATCAGAAGGGTAGCTCCAAGACTATTTTGTGACTGTTTCTCGGCTAAGCAAAGACACAATCACAAAAATGATACAGGCCATTACCTCCAAGTCAAGGGTAGACGAAAATGGTTCAAGGCCTGTTTGTCCCACTTCTTCACTGGGTTTGTTTGTCCATGGGATTGTACACCAGGGCTTGTTCAGCCCACTACTTTAGTGATTGCAATGATTGTTTAACTCTTTACCAAACGACAAAATTTTGAACTCGACCTAATTGAAATTGTTTGCAATCGACAATGAAAGGTAGCTCAACAGATGACTTACCTTTGGTAGGGTAGAAAACACTGTGGGAAAAGGAGAAAATGCTGGTTACCAGCATTTCTCCTTTTCCCTCAGTGTTTTCAAAAGCCCTCTTCTGCAGGGTTGCTAAAAGTTGGGATTATGTGGTTAGGGTTAACTCTTTACCAAATTTCACAATTTCAGACTTGTCTAACTTGAAAGCACTTGCAGATGACAAGCTATATGTGGCTCAAAAGAAGGAATTTTTCTTAGAAAGGGTAGAAAACACTATTGATAAAGAAGAAAATGCCGGTTACCAACATTTTCTTTTTGTCACACAATTTTTATAAAAGCCCACAACCCCAGGGTCGTTAAAAACTTGGGATTGTATGGTAAAATGTTAAGAATATGTGACAGCGCAATAAATAAGACTTTTATCATAAACCCAAAATAATTTATAAATAAAACCATGTTTGACAGGTTTTTCCTATATTTTTTCTACATCATTGTCCTTCTTTATTTTAGCCCTTCGTAACGGGTAAATAGTTCTGATAATTAGCCATTGTAGGCTACTCCTGAGTCACTGAGATTTGATAACGAATAATCAGTGATGGTGCCATCTATCGCTAGTGCCATCTATTGCAACAGTGAAAACTCATTTCTACCTAAAACTAACACTACAAGAACATCTTGTGCATGAAAATCCCAATCCCCTATCATTCATCTATTTATTTGACCGCTGTATAGGCAAATGCTGACTTTTTAAAACTCACATACGTAGTTACATAAGAAGCAGACTAAATCTTTCCATGATTAAAGACTTGGATTGATTACATAGACTGGATGATTATCTGTCGATTAAAGTCAGTGATAAACAATATGCAACCCTTATTACGATCAAGCCCAGGGACGAACACGCCCATTCACGACCAAAATTTACCACATGTACGGTAACCAATTTCAGTTAAAGCAACCCACCACAAATTTTAAAATTAGTTACCTTCGATGAAATCTTTGATGAATACGAGGGTAAGTACGAAAAAAATATTACAAGCGCAAGAATAAAAATGAGTAGCAGCATTTTCTGCTTATTGCCATTCTAGACGACCGAATGACAAGGACTTCACATTCGTCCTGGTCGTTTTCGCGGTTCCGGGACGTTTCGCCCCAAAACCATTTCCTCCCCTAGTCGTTTCGCTCCTAAGACATTCCCCCCCCCTTGGTCGTTTCGCCCCCATTGGTTGTTTTGCTCCCCTCCTGGTTGTTTCTGCCCTAGTCGTTTCGCCCCCTATACGAGGTAAAACTGAACTGCACCTTAGAACTTTTATAAATCTGTAACAAGAAAATGGTGATACGAGGAAAAAATTTCAGGATCATGATCGCCCCGTCACGTCAGCCTAGGGATAATTTTATCCTTAGTTACCGGCCAGCACTGGGCCTTAAAAGTGGTCTGTTGGGGAGGTGTGATTAGGACTTGTTACACTGAAATATTGAATTTTAGTGTAACCATTTACATTTACATTTTTTTACATTTTTTATTTCGTTTATGTTGCATATTCTTCAATTTCCTTTTTTCATCCTTTTTATTTTTAGTATTTTTAGTTTTGTTACAATTTTTCTGACAAAAAATGACAATAAACCCTTTAGCAGACTACAAAATTTTAGCCTTGTCCAAAATGAAAGCATTTGCAGACAGCAATTTCAATGTGGTGCTAATGGTGCAATTTTTCTACAATAGTGTGGAAAACAGTGTGGGAAAAGGAGAAAATGCTGGTTACCAGCAGTTTTTATTTTCCCATAATGTTTCAAAAGCCTTCTTTCCCAGGTCGTTAAAACTTGGCATGGTGTGGTGCAATTTTTCTTCGATAGGGAAGAAAGATAAGAAGAAATGCAAAATATCTGGATCAAAGTTCCCAACTTTTCTGTCTGATATCAATCAACCCTTTTTCCGATGAAGCTCAAAAGTATAAATGATAAATCAAGATAGTGAAATCTCTATACACATTTGTATTTCTACATAAAGATATATAAACCCATCTTTGCTTTTAGATAAAAATTGGTGCAGACATCAAAGTTTTGTAAACAAAAAAACTGTTATTTATCCTCAAAATACTGAAAGAAATGCATAATGCAACAAAGGGTTGCATAATCAATTACGCGACTTTACAGTAGCAAAGTCAAAATGACACAGATTGCGTAATATTTAATTACCGAATTGATAATAGGGCCTGATAGGATTATGACGGCATGTGATCTAAAGTCTTTTGACAAGCAACACTGTGGACTCTTTCAACCAGAGAACAATTTTGCATGGCATTATTCCTTTCTTTTTTTTTCCTTTACTGAATTTTAATCTTGATCAAGGATCGACTAGATCTATACAAAAAAAAACTATCGGTGGATATTCACATTTCCTTTGGATATACTGATTCTATTACATTACCACAATGGCAGTTATATCATTATATTTATCTAATTTAGTTTAGTTTTTATGTTTTTGTCATGATTTTTCAATTTACTTTTGGGGTCAAAATAAAATTTCTTGCTGATTTATTGAATGTATGAATGAAAATGAAATTAATTTATGCAAACGTTTTTTTTTTCTTCCGAAATGTTTTTACGTAATCCTTAATTGGAAACGACATGAACGTTTTTAAAATGCTTTTGATTTACTGGATTCAAATATTTTCTTCTTAAAAAAAATGAAGACTCTATCTGCCTAAGAATTGTTCTTGAGGAAATAGTGTTTCGAACTCTTCAAAACAGCAATTGCCGAAATAGCGAACAACAGCAAAGTGTTTTTCTAATCTTGGCTTTACGGGTACTTTGTTTGATCGGTATACATGCGGAGAGTATAATGGCAAAAACAAGCTATCAAACTACATAACACAAAGATAAAAGCTTACCTGTCCCACAGGGCCGATGCTGCCATCCCTCACACCTATCACAAGAAATAGAATGGCGGCCATTTACTTCTTCCTGACATGAAATGCATGAAACTGACATAATTCCTTTCTAGTATCCTTAGCACAACGTACAACAATTTCAAAGATTAATAATGTTGAGACCTTTGGGTGAAGCTTATATAGTCCTGTCGTCGGTGTATGAAAGATTTTCTTGAAACAAAAGATAAACCAATTATGAAAACTTTACCTTTTTCAATCATTGCTCATCGACACTGTTAAAGAACCAACTGACCAAGTTAAAACACTTACCTGGTAAAGGTGCTAATGATATAATTAAAGATGTTTTATTTTGCATAAAGCATGCTTTTTTCACACCTCAGCATTTATCACATTAAATGTGTGAACATTGTGTGAATAATAACTCAAACTAAATAAACAAGGTGATCAATGGTACTGATCAAAAACCGTAATACTTCAATTTATTATATTAAAAGACTACAAAGGACACCGACATCGGTAAACGGATATATATTTTCTTTCTTCTTCTTTTTCCTTTCTGTTTTCCTTTTCCAAATGATTAAAATTATTGTCATAATTCTTAATTTACACTATCATTCAAGGTTCTTTGAACCATTATGCTCTAAAGGTGCTCTCTCTCTCTTAAATTGTTTTGGGGCGAAACGACTAGGGGAGGAAATGGTTTGGGGGCAAAACGACTAGGGTTTGGAGGCCAAACGACTAGGGGTGAAAAATAGAGGCGAAACGACCAGGGGGGAAATGAACCAGGGGGGAAACGTCTTGGGGGCGAAACGTCTTGTTACCATTTTCGTTACTGTCTGTGTATGGGCAGTATGACCCTCCTCTTTCCCTCTAACCCCCCCCCCCCCCCAAAAAAAAAATAGGGCATTAAATTGAATTTGCATGGATTCAGAGTACAGTTTCTACTGGCTTTCACACAAAGCTTTACATAATTAAAGGTGCATGTGCCTCTTAACAAGAGTGCCATAAAGGCTGTTCACGTATTGCTCCAACTGTACCCACTTGTAGCGCTTATCAACTAGAAACCAGTGAAATTTGTACAAGACATAACATCATAGTGGCCCAACATCACAACCCTTTACACCTTTCACAAAATATTTCAGTGTTGGTCATCTTAATGTTCAGCATACATTTTTTTAAAATATTTTTTTAATAATAATTGTAAGTATCTGAAAGCAGGTGCAAGCCAGTATTATAGTAGAAATGGTGCCCATTTGTAAAGAGCTGGCATAGAGGTTAAGATGTACAAGGACATTGTTCTGGCTTAAAGATCTGAGAATCTTTCGTCACAGCAGAATTTTAAGGATGAACCTTGCAGCTGACGAATTCATCCATGCCATGTCGTTTGTGTACAGATCCAGAAGAAAAAGCTAAGGAACTGTTTCTATGGAAACAACAGAGGTAATTTAGGTTAAGATGGAACAATTCCAACAAGCTATAAAGGAGAAGAGATTTTGGAAAGTTTTTTGAATTTCATTGCCATGGCAACCAGAAAGTTCAACGGAATTTCTTTCGAAGATTTTCTAAATAGGATATCAGTTGGAAAATTTAAATTCGATATCGTGACTGTAGGAATATTGTTCTTGTCTGATATGAGGAATGTTAATTTATGAACGCATTAATTAATTAATACGAAATCCCATAAACAGTCGCACGACAAACGGCTTCAGCTGAATAACAATTTACGCAGACAGGCGCTGAATCTGCACATCATGCATAATTCATAGCAACTGGAAGTAGAAAATTGGTCTGTCAAAACAGTAGGCCAAAAATATGTAATGGAAATTTTTTCATGAAATGAACGAAATGGAAATTGTTTCCACGAAATGGACATTGCCTCTGACTTAATTTGATACCTGCTAAAATTTGGATCAAAATATTCACATAATATCATTTCAATAATTTTTCAATGAATACAGCATGACTTATGTACTTTTTCAAACTAATTTAGCCATTCAGTGTTTTTTTTTTTATCCTATAGTCGAAATTTTCAGTATATAATCAAAAATGGTGGGTGAAATGGAAATTTTTTCACGAAATGGAAAATGTCTCTGACTGAATTTGATAGGACTGTAATAGTAATTCTGTAAAGTCTACTTCAAGATATTATTAAGGTTCATCATGTTTAAGTTGCTCAATGGGTTCCTTTGCCCGACCCTGGTGGTCCCAGAAGAATGATATTGATTCCTGGCACTCCTGAGCTATTACATTCTTTTGGAGCTTGCTTTAAAACGGGTGCCATTGTGAGGACCTTCCGCAAATTTCTCTGTCTGTTTACTCTTCTATGTACAGGTGACCTACGATTGACCGGTTTCAATGCAATTGACACTGGTACCTGGGCATAGATGTCAACTGCATATGGCCTGCAACACGCGAAAAGGGACAGTCGGACATTTGCGTAAAGTGTCTTCTAGGATCAGCCTGCACAGTCCGCGCAGGCTAATCCGAGACGGCAATTTACGACTACATTAGATTTTGTCCTACAATAGACTTGCACAGAACAGAAAATTACAAAAAAAAAGAAAAACGAAAAGTGTTGTTTCGGATAAGTCAGCGCGGAGTGTGCAGACTGATCTGGGACTACATATTACCAAAATGTCCGAATGCCCCTTTTCGCATGTTGCATGCCATATCATCCTTGTACGCAATAGTAAAATCAGATCACAAGCAAAACTTACGTCTGTATGGAGTAATACCAATGCAAAATAATTTCAGTCCGGTTTTTCTGATCAAAGCTGTTGTTGGCAGTCCGGCCATGGCCGGACTACAGTTTTAATCGCTTACAGTAGATCTAGATCTATGTAACTTAGCAAGTATTTAATGAAAAAAAGATCTAGTCTATTTATTTGAGTTTTACTAGTACAACTGGTCTCAAAATGCGTCAGAATTGCTGTAAATTTGAATTTTTTTCGGAGGTAGGTCCTCCGAATCCACCTGGAGACAGGGTTAACAAACCCCTCTCCACCTCCAAAACAAAGGGTAACCCTAACGTTATACTTGTGATTGTTTCTCAGCTAAGAGCTACAGCATAGAGCGCTCCAGACAAAGCCAAAACATAAAAAAGAGCTACCTTCTGAATCGAAGGTAGGCCTCCTGTCCTAACCACCCAACTACATGTAGATCTGTTAAGAAAATCAAATTTTAATTGATCTAGATCTACAGCAAAACTGCAAATAAAGACAGAAGACAATAGATCTAGGGGAAGAAATAGACGTTTTAATAGATCAAAATTGAACTAGAATGAAGGAAACGAGAGAAATTAAAGCTCCTAAATATCATTGTGGATCGGTCTCGGGTCTGGAAACTCCACTGTGATTTTATGGTCAAAGGGAAAAAACTCGTACAATCTGTTTATCCATTAGTTATGAAGAGTACTCTCCCTTATTGTTACCCCCCCCCTCCACTCCTTGGAATAGTATTTTTTCAACTATTACAAACAGTCACAACGAAACTCTAAGAACCGGTGCAAGGTTAATTTATACCCATACGGTCTATCGAAAAACCCTGATCCTCTGTTAACCCTTATCCTGCTAAATAAGTAAAATGAAACTTTAAAGCCGATTTTAAAAACCCAATCTTTGCTATTTCAAAACAGTTTTCATTTGGAAAAATGAACTGATTGGGCCGTGTAGATTCGAGATCAGACTGCACGTTCATAAGTACACCCAAGTTTAGTCTGCTGATTCTTAAAGTTATGGTTTGCCTGCTGGTATTTTTCTGTCAGTGGCAGGATGCTGTTGCGTTATTTTAAATCAATTTATTGTCTAAGGGATTAAATGTTCAAATTAATAGAGAGCGACCTCCCCTCTTATAGCTCCCTTCCACTCAAAAAAAAAGGGGGGGGATCTAAGCTGGAATCAACATCTATAATATCGGGAAAAAAAAACATAGCTTTCATCTCCATTTATTAGCTTGAAAGATTCAGGTATGCTTTCACTTTCTGTCCCTTGTTCTTTACGGTCAATGATCAAAGAAATGATTGATATTTGACAATTCAGCCCATATTAACGATATTTGTTAATAACCTCGAAAATCTAATTGAACGAAAACATTTCGTTGGTTTATAAGTTTAAATTGTAATATAAGAAAGCTTATTTATCGCATTCATTCATCAGTTGATAATTTTTATTATAAGAATCATATTTACTTTCTGCGTGAGCTCTTACTTTGATAACCGAGTTGTTACTTCCAAGTTTAAATTTTGGCGGTCGCGTTGTCTACAAATGTGACGGAATACAAGGGAGACTACCACCTGTTTACAAAATAGTAACCACGTCTGCAATTGGTTTTTCCTTCTTTTGTCTACTGTCATGATATTTTCAGAAGTAGCAGCATCTACAATCCTGTCTTAAACTTTACCAGAAATAATGACAGCTCTACGAACATTTTTTTTCTGTACAGATCGTGTTCACAAACTGCAATGATGTTTATGGTTTTATGCTGTATACATAAATAAGGGATGTAACTCTGGCATGAAGAAAGTGATGTCTTATATACGAGTTTTCTCCCTTCGACCATAAAATTATTCCCAATTTATGCCGGTTTCCGGTTCGTGCCACACAGAATTTCCCATTGACGAAAATCACTGTAAACAGAGTGGAAAGAAAGTAAGAGTGTTCATGAAATACAGGAACTTCTAAAAGTCGCACAAATTATCAGATAAATGAATGAATGAAGGGGATGTTTTACCCCACCATAGGCTTCCTTAGTTTTAGGAAGAATTTTGTTCATTTTATTTCCTATGCCCTTTTCCTGGCAAAATGGAACTGATGAATCAAATTGATAAAGGTATAAAGTTGAAAAAACAAAAAACAAAAACAAATAATAATAATAATGAGCAGATCTATTATATTCTCTGTAAATTCTTAAAAGAATAATATACGAACTTGTCATATTTGTGTTCATACCCCTTATGAAATTACATGTATGCTACGAAATCGTAAAATGGAAATCGCTTTACGAAATGGAATTTATCAGGACATTAATTTTAGATTAGAAGTGGGGTAGAAAATAGAACTTTATGTAAGAGAAATAGTGCAATAATCTTGAATCGTTTTAAACTGATTTTAAAAGCACTTTTTCGTCATAGTTTTATCAGTCTATTTCCCTTACTAGATCTATATGAATTTTTAGAAAATGGAATCGGTGGGCGAAATGGAATTCGGCCATCACTGTTGAATTGGAATAAAAAAGACTATTGTAATTTATAATAATAAATTTGGAAAGAGTATTACACAAAATGAATATTTGTTATGTAGAGCTAGTCATACTTTTTTTTGAAATTTTGTTACGAAATGGACGTAGTAATGCAAATCGTTTGACGTAATGGAATTTTCGTCACGGCTTGAAACTGATGATTAGCCATCCTATTTACCTGTAGAGTAGGTTTGAAATATAACGCAGGTAATAGGTTATGATACAAAAAACTATTCTAATAATTGTCAAGAAGAACCTTAACCCCTTTACAACACAATCCCGAGTTTTCACGGCCCTGTAAAAGATTTTTGTGACTTGTGAACATTGTGGGAATAGGAGAAAATGCTTGTAAGCAGCTTTTTTGTCTCACTTTTTTTTTAAATTTCTCGTCTGCAAATGCTTTCAATTTTGAAAAGTCCAAAGTTTTGCCAGTTTGCATGGTAAAGAGTCAATATGGTAAGTGTCGAACATGTTACGCAGATAAGGATTTGGAAACAAAGCGGCAACATTTGGTGAATTGGATTACGTGGAGACGGTCAACACTGTATAATCTTCACACCTATGTTAACTACCCTGGGTAATTAGAACGTCAATTTACACTGTCTTTGAATAGTCAAGGACGGCCGCCAGTAATTAATGCACAGTTTGTTTTCTCCTTATCCCACAATGTTTTCCACCTTTCCACAAACAAATTTCAATATTTGAGGAAAACTCACGATTCCGATTGTGAGAAAGACTTTTGAAAACATTATTGGAAAAGAAAAAAACGCTGGTAACCAGCAATTGGTCCCCTTTCCCATATTGATTTCTGCCTTTCAAATTTCAATAATATACATTAACATTGACTTTGTCGTATGCAACTGCTTTCAATTTGGAAAAGTCTAACATTTTGTTGTTAAGTAAAGAGTTTTATCTGGGTGTGTTCATTGTTTTGTTAATAATTCCTTGATAAACTAGGTAAAAGGTTTTTAAAAACATTGTTGAAGAAAAAGAAAATAACAAGTAATTTCTCCTTTCCCACAATGTTTTCTACCTTTCCACAAACGAATTTCAATGTTAGAGAAACCTTTATTTTGTTGTCTGCAGCAGCTTTCAACTTAGCCTGAAAGGTTTTAATAGTTATTGCACGGTTTGTTTTCTCCCTATCCCACAATGTTTTCCACTTTTCCCAAACAAATTTCAGTATTTGAGTAACACTCACGATTCCGATTGTGAGAAAGACTTTTAAAAACATTATGGGAAAAGAAGAAAACGCTGGTAACCAGCAATTGGTCTCCTTTCCCATATTGATTTCTACCTTTCAAATTTCAATAATAAAGTAACATTGACTTTGTGGTATGCAACTGCTTTTTCAATTTGGAAAAGTCAAACATTTTGTCGTCTAGTAAAGAGTTTTATCTGGGTGTGTTCATTGTTTTGTTTATAATTCCTTGATAAACTACAGAATTAATAAATAATTGTTAAACATTCAAATTCCCTAGGTTTTTATCCCTGGTTTAACTACCCTAAAGTAAAAGGCTTTTAAAAACATTGTTGAACAAAAAGAAAATAACAAGAAATTTCTCCTTTCCCACAATGTTTTCTACCTTTCCACAAACAAATTTCAATGTTAGAGAAACCTTTATTTTGTCGTCTGCAGCAGCTTTGAACTTAAAAAAGTATTACATTTTGTCGTTGTGTAAAGATTTTACCTGCGTGTGTTCATTGGTTTGTTAATATTTCCTTCATGTACTACGGAATTAATCAGTATGTGAGTAATTTTCAAAATCTTAAGTTTTAACGACCCCAAAGAAAAAGGCTTTTTAAAATATTGAGGAAGAATGAGAAAATTCTGGTTACCAAAATTTCTCTAGTTTTCCTTTTCAAAATGTTTTCTACCTTTCCTCAAAAAAAAATTCAATATTAGAGAAACAATTAGTTTGTCGTTTGCAACAGGTTTCATTTTGGAAAAGTCTTAAATTTTGTCGTTTGGTAAAAGGTTAAGAGTTTTCACAAGTTTTATCTGCGTATAGTCATTAAAATTTATCGCCATTAACGCCATTTTGTAAAAAATGTATTATAATAGACTGAATAAAAGATGTGTGTGGAAAAGGAAAAAAATGGGCCACGGTCGACAGCGCCTCCACGTGGTATGGCATGGATTGCATTTTCAAATTACGGAAAATTATCGAGCAACGAATATATTATTTTCTATTATTTGATCATGGAAACTAAACGCTCTCGATACAGAACGTCGTAATTTACGCAATGTATCCTTTTTAGCCTATATATATATTTATATAATTTCAACAAGGCTAACTTCTTATTCAAGTCAATAATTTCCATTTCGTCAAACTATTTCCATTTCGTAGCCAAATTACCATTGGATAAAAGACCATTTTGACACTGAAATATGAACATTGAGAGGAAAATTGCATATGTCGTGTAGTATTCTCTAAAAAGATATTGAAATAATATTGTTTAATTATTTTGACCTCAAGTATGAAATTCCAGACGTGACGATTTCCATTTCTTCAGAGATCTATATGTAAATATGATCCAGGTGGTGTCCGTGGTTGTGGGGTAGAGCGTCGGCCTCGCAACCATTAGATCCTGAGTTCGATACCCGGGAGCGGGTGTCAACTTTGGGATCTTTCATTGGCCCACACACTCGGCGCGAGTACTGGTGTAGTCCCCAGGAAGCAGAATCGAGAGAGATTAGTATAAGTTTGTAAGAACTTGTTTCTCAATCGATGTAAAATAAATATGTTTAAACTAAACTATCCAGGGCTGATTTCGTCGATCGATTTCTATTTCGTATCAAAATTTCCATCGAGTACGAACAACAACAACAACAACAACAACAAAAAAAAAAAAATGCCCAAATACCAAAAGTTTGCGTTATATTCTTTTGAAATTGAAAATATAGAATATACCCATTTTCATTTCATTTTTTTTTTAAGTTCAATTTATTTTCAATTTCATCAAACACTTCCATTTCGCCCGCCATTTTCATTACCAAAATTTCCAACTAAAGGGTGAAAAGAACATTGAAAGGCTAAATTATGAGGAAAAAGTGCATGATTCATGCAATATTCATTAAAAACATATTGAAATGATATCATCACATGATTAATGTGATCCCATATCAAGTAGGTATCAATGTCAGTCAGAGACGATTTCCATTTCGTGAAAAATTTCCATTTCGTCCATTTCGTAACAAAAAATCCATTGCGTATTTTAGACCTACCCCTGTCAAAATAGAAATGTAAATATCGACCCAATATTCTATTCATATCAGTCTCATGTGACTGGAATTTTACGCTTATTCTTTTACAACGACCATTAGAACTTGCTGATCATCTACTCGACTAACAACTGTAAAACCTCTCAACATGTCAGGTTTTTTGGATAACTGTCAGTGGCCGAGATGTGAATGCATCGAATTAGGAGAGAGGCGGAACATGGTTGCTTCCATAATTTCTGGAGTTCTGGTAAGGATTCTTTTAAAAACTTTTTTCATTCATTTTATCTTCAATTGTAAAACCATGTCAGCTTTGATTTTAATTATTGTACCCTTTCAAAAACAATCTAGATTTTAAACTGTTTTTCCAGTTGTAAAATTTTGCGGGTCATTTATGACGGTAACAAGACGTTTCGCCCCCAAGACGTTTCCCCCCCCTGGTTCGTTTCCCCCCTGGTCGTTTCGCCTCTATTTTTCACCCCTAGTCGTTTCGCCCCCAAACCCTAGTCGTTTCGCCCCCAAACCATTTCCTCCCCTAGTCGTTTTGCCCCCAAACAATATTTAAGAGAGAGAGACAGAGAGAGAATGAGCACCGTGTTGAACAATGGTTCAAAGAATCTTGAATGACAGTGTATATTAAGAATTATTACAATTATTTTGATTATAATCTCCTAAAAAGAAGGAAGAAATACATATTAGCCATGCTCTGGCAAAAGGGGGCTTAATGCATCTCAGTGATGCATGATACCAATCAAGCCATAACATAATTATAGATATGTAATAGCCACTTTTTTGTAATAACCGCCTAAATCTTTAGGTAGACTGGTCCTTGGACATACAGAAAACTGACCGATAGTGAAAAGTTTCAGCTCAGATCAGCCTGCGCGGACTGCGCAAGCTGACCTGGGTAGATACTTTTCGCAGACGCATTAAGCCACCTTTTTACAGAGCATGGCTCACACACACACACACACACACCCACACACACACACACACATATATATATATACCGTTGTCAGTGTCCTTTGAAGTCTTTTAATATAATAAACTGAAGTATTACGGTTTTTGATTGATACCGTTGATCACCTTGTTTATTTAGTTTGAGTTATTAATCACACGATGTTCACTCAATTGATGCAGTTAATGCTGAGGTGTGAAAACGCATGCTTTATGCAAAATTAAACGTCTTTAATTATATCATTAGCACCTGTACCTTGTAAGTATTTTAAATCAGTCGGTTGGTTCTTTAACATTGTTGATGAGCAATGATTGAAAAAAGTAAAGTTTTCATAATTGGTATATCTTTTTGTTTCAAGAAAATCTGTTATACACCGATGAAAGGGCTCATCATCATTCATCTTTGAAAATGTTGTACGTTGTGTAAAGGATACTAGAACAGAATTATATCGGTTGTGTGCATTTCATGTCAGGAAGAAGTAAATGAGCGCCGCCATTCTATTTCTTATGATAGGTGTTAGGGATGGCAGCATTGGTTTTGTGGGACAGGTAAGCTTTTATTTTTGTGTTATATAGTTTGATAGCTTGTTTTGGCCATTGTTCTCTCTGCTTTAGGCATTGCATGTTTACCGACCGAACAAAGTACCTGTAAAGCTAAGATTTGAAAAACAACACTGCATTGTTCGATATTTCGGCAATTGCCTTTTTGAAGAGCTCAAAACACTATTTCCTCAAGAACAATCCTTAAGCAGATCGAGTTATACAATCCCTGCCAAAAGTAAAATGAAAAATCATGACAAAAAAAAAAGAAAACTAAACTGTATTAGATAAATATAATGATGTAACTGCCGTTGTGGTTATGTAATAGAATCAGTATATCCAAAGGAAATGTGAATATTCGTCCATAGTTTATTTATATATATATATATATAGAGAGAGAGAGAGAGAGAGAGAGAGAGAGAGAGAGAGATCTAGTCAATCCTTGATTAAGATCAAAATTCAGTAACGGAAAAAAAAACATTGAGAGAAAAGAATCATTTAGAACTGTATCTCCTTTTGTCACGATGCTGATCACCTAAAGTAGACAAGGATGATACAGCACATGACGCCCATCTGATCTCAGTCTTTACCTCTCTTTCACCTTCAAGGTTATCTTTTAAAGGATTAATGCCATCCAAAATTGTTCTCAGGTTGAAAGAGTCCACTGTGTTGCTGGTCAAAATCATAATCCTATTAGGCCCGATTATCAACTCATTAATTACGTATTATGCAATCTATGTCATTTTGACTTTGCTACTGTGAAATCGCGTAATTGATTATGCAACCCTTTGTTACATTACGCATTACTGTCAGTATTTTGAGGATACAGAACAGTTTTTTTTTTTTTCTTTTTAACAAAACATTGATGTCTGCACCAATTTTTATCAAAAGGCATAGATGCGTTTATGTATCTTTATGTAGAAATACAAATGTGTTAAGAGATTTCACTGTCTTGATTTATCGTTTTTACTTCTGAGGTTCATTGGAAAAAGGGTTGATTGATATCAGACAGAAAAGTTGTGAACTTTGATCCATATTTTGCATTTTTCCTGAAACGTGGGTGCGCTAAAAGGGGGGAGAGAGGGAGAGGGAGAGAGAGGTGCAGTACGGGGTAAGACTGAGATTAGTTTTATCTCCAATAGCATACAATAATCGAAGCAGGAAAGTAGCAAAACATTGGCAGCAGCTTTACTACATGTCTTTTTCAGTAAATGTTCGCACAGAAATTATGGCTATCGGTGTGGTTCAAAGATCATACTACAACTTAAGTGATGTCTGATCCTGATCCACCCCAACAGTCAGATAATTTATCCCTATGAAGAAAAACCCTGGATTGAGTTTTAATGGTTAATACTCTTATCACGGCAAACTTCTATGAAGTCGCGTGCTGGATAAACATATCCCTAAGTCAGCGTGATTTCGGGGTTTGCTGAAATACAGTACAGATCTTTTTACTTTATTTTACTCTTTATTATTCCCATGTAAAAATAACACAAAAAGGGGAAATGTTTTAGAAAAATACAATAACCAATAATAGTCTGGTACTTGAAAGAAAGCAATTTAAAACAATGTGAAAAAAAAAAAAGAGAGTTAATGCTGATTACCAGTATTTCCTCCTCTTTTCATAGTGTTCGACCATTCAAACACTAACATCATAATTTGAGCAACTCTTGATACCTTTTTTTTTGTCTGTTAACCGAAAAATTGGTCGTTGTAAAGCTCGGATGATAAGTTTCTTTCATTAATAGAATCTTTTTGCTTTCTTTTAAATGTAATAACTTTTTTAACCTTTTACCACACGAATACGAATTTAATTTTTGATTTTTGATAAGGGTCTCATTGTCTTAATTATGCAAATGCCAAAAAAGAAATTGCGAACTATGTTTACTTACCTGTGTAAAGTTTGAAAAAATATATATGACAATATTCTGATTTTTTTCCACATGTCGCCATTGTCCTGCTATAAAAATTTATAAAAGTTCTAAGGTGCAATTTAGTTTTACCTTGTACAGGGGGCGAAACGACTAGGGGGGAAACAACCAGGGGGGCGAAATGACCAGTGGGAGCGAAACGACCAGGTGGGGGGGAATGTCCGGGGCGAAACGACTAGGGGAGGAAATGGTTTTGGGGTGAAATGTCCGGGAACCATTTACGACCCCCTATTCAGAAATTAGGGTGTCAAAAGATAAGATAATCGGAAAAGGGATCTGGATTGTGAAAACGCAACTACTGAATTTCACAGGTACTATTGAATTCAAAACCAGTCAAAAACAAATCCTGGAGAAAACACTGGAGTTTAATGACCCAGACAGAAACAACTTCAGACAACATTGTGAGAAAAGAGAAAATGCTGATTAACCTCTCCATTTTGACAGTGTTTTCTAACTTTTCAGAGACAAATGCCATAATTGAGCCACATCATCATGATTTGTTGTCTACAAATGCTTTTAAATTGGTTGGCAGGGTTTTCGATGACCCCCTGTTTCTTTGAATTTTGACCCCAAATTTTCAAAGTGACCCCCAAAATTCATATGTGTGCCTTCTTTTCTTCATTTGAAGGGGATCAAATGACCCCCAAATCAGAAAGTCAAGGGAAAACCCTGGGTTGGGTCTAAAGTTTCGCTGTTTGGCAGAGAGTCAATTTCTTTCAAATTGGTCGCCTCTAGATGTTTGAGAAAGAGTTTACTCTTTACCAACCACCTAAATTTTAGACACAGCCAGCTTGAAAGAATTTGTATACAACAAATTTAGTGCAGCTCATAAGATCTTTTTTGCATTGAAATGATAGAAAAAATTTTCTATTTTTCCTACAATGTTTGAAAAGGCTTCTTCAGGGTTATTAAAGCTCTGGATGGTATCATAAAGTGTTTACCTAAAGTTTTGTACTTTGGTCTCAGGGATTGAAAAACATGCGACACATGATAGTATATTGCAATATGTTCATGGTATATTGATATCGCATTATGTCAGATCATGGTACAGTATACAGAAAGATTTTCATAAGGTCCAGCTCGGCTCTGCATTTGGCATTTTTTTGAAATTTTTATTCACAAATGACATAGTGTGATTGGTTTTCGTGCTGACATTTATGGAAGTCTGTCATGTTTATTTATTTTGCCAATCTTCGACCTGTGGTGAGCAATTATGCATTCATTTGTCAAACAAATAAAATCATGATTGAAACATGATTCTAGCCGTTTCAAGGCTGATTCATTCTTTAAACTTAAGAATGAAATGTCAAAAATGATGTAGTCCATGTCATCAAATGACAATGTTTTTTTGATAAATTGATGCTTTGAATAGTTGAACAGTGGTTTCCATACCCATTTGTAGAAGAATCCTCAAATAAAGCATCATAGAGATCTTTTTAAGACAGTGGAAAACAGGTTGTTAATAGAGCTGCTTTGACCAGGCTACTGGGTCAATGAATTGTGGCCAATGGCAATGCATTTAAAGCAAATAACTGAAATTATGTATCAACTGGGTGTGCCATCATGAAACAAAATCTATTGAACTTTTGCTATATTTTGTAATGTAAGCCAGCTTTCTATTCACTGCCATTATCTCTAAAAAATGAATGTCAGCACAAAAGTTCACTGTCTGCATGTGACTTTCGTTTTATAGTTTTTGCCTATGGTAGATCTACAAGCTGAAAGTAGGAGGTTTGAAATATTCGGACAAACAATGCAGATAACCAAATACATGTACATGTATACATACCCTTGAAACAGATAAACGATTAACCGGCATTGTCTCCTTTTCAAACATTGTTTTACAAATTTCTCCTTTTACATGATTTCAAGATCAGCCATTTTTTGAGTGTACATGTCAAGTAAATACTCTGATTAACTAAGTTAAGGTCATATTTGTCAGTATTTGTTTCATGAACAGTGCTATTACATGTTGTAAAGTTTCCTGTGCTTTTAGGTGTTTATTTTTAATAGCAAATTTGAACTACTGTAACCACAATGGCAGATCCACCACAGGTAAATGCTTTTTTTCACTTAGTGATTTATGGTAATTTGTCATCAAGTGGTCTTGACCATTCTGCAGTAAGTGCACCAGCTATGTATGCGAGTGCCACAAGATCACTCGGGGAACGTAATAGGTCAGACTGTACAGAAGGTGAAGTCCTGTCTCTGATGTTGCCCTACATAAAAATTCACCGTCAGTGTGCCTAGACTTTATAACTGTCTACTTTTTATCAAAGTTTTTCAGTGGATGGTGGATTGTTATTGATGCAGCAGTGATGTATCCAGACCAAAAAGACTTCAACCATGCATGTCATACTTGTGGGGCTATAGGGACAGTGGCATTTTTCTTGTAAGTATCATCAGTTATGAATTTTGAACTTGAAAAACTGCAAAAGAAGTGATACAGTTGGCGCCCAATATGGAGCAGTGTTGAGATAATCTTGGGCTGCTTTAGAATACTAGGTATGATAAAAAAGTTCTTGGGCTCTTGTACTTCAGAATACCCAGGAATGAAAAGCTTGCTATGACTTTTCAAAATTATCTCCCTTCATCTTGATGCTTTTTGCCCTTCTCTGATCTAGTTTGCTTATCTCTACAAAATAGAAGCCTTCATCCTGGTCCCTCAAGTACTCATTTACTACATCTATGACACCTTCGTTGCTTCCAAATTATCTTCCCCGAAGGTAAGTTTTCAGCATTGGGAACAGATATTAAGTAAGAAGGAGCTAAATCAGACAAATATAGGAGGTGAGGAAGGACTTTGAAGCCACATTCATTTGGAGCAGCCATGGCAACTTGTGACATGTGAACAGGTCCATTGTCCTGCAAGAGCAGAATGCTTCAAGTCAATTTTGTCAATTTGACACACCCTTTTCCTCTTTACAGTGACTTGGCGTAATCAGAAGCATTGGAATCCTACTCTCCCAGTCTTTAACCTTCAATAAGATTAAATCATTAACTGATCAGAATTTTTTGTCAATGTATTAAATCTTATTATACTGGGCAGAGAACTTTTTGATAATACTCTATACCTCAAGGCCATCTCATAATAATCTGTGTGTCTAAGCAATTTCAGTACTAATTTAATGTTTAGGACATAATTATAATTAGGCCTAGTAAAAGTTTGCACTTGCACTGTTTTGCTACAGAGTTTTGTAGCAACACAATGGACTGTTTGCATATGGACCAGGGAGATTTTGGGTTTGATTCCCTCCAAGAGCCAGCTGTTTGTCGGCCTGTCACACAAAGACTAAACCTAATGAATAATATGGGTTTTTCTTTTGATGCAACAAATTTTTTTGATAGGCTATACACATTTATTATGCTGAATTTTCTCAGGGTTAACCCGTATGTACTTCATTTTAACTCTATTTTTTAAATTCAAAAGATAGTCATACGATTGGCTGAAAACTTTTCTCTCAGCCAATCAGATTGCTAGTCTATCCATTTAGGATTTTAATTTACTTTTCAGTGCTTGATGACAACGGTTTCTTGCGTTGAACTTATGCAAGTTATACATGTACTTAATGTCATTCCACATAATTTGTCTTACTATTCAGGATTAATTCAGTGTCCAATGGACAGATCAGGGGAGATTCCTATAGCACGGGCTGTCTTGGGCAAACAGGTAAGTACTGTAAATACAATGCAACTCTGTTTAGTTGTCAACAGTACTAAGCAATCGTTCAGCTTGCATTTAGATGCCACTGTTTCAATTCACAGGTATCAAAAATAAGAAGAAATTAACTTGTATGTAAAATAGCTTAAAATCAGATTCACATAGACTTAACTTATTTCTCACTAAAACAAACTTGCAGCAGATGTTTTTGTTATCTAAACCATAATTTAAAGATATTGATAGTCAACATGGATTTATTTGTATGTGAAAACAGGATGACAGAAAGATAGACCTTTAAAGTGTTGCAGAATAAAGAAAAATAGAATAAAACTTTCAAAACAAATGTCTGATGTAAAGTAGCTTAAAACTAAATAATTATAAAATTTGATGTTTATTACCTTCAGTCTGAAGAGTTGCTCCGATGTTATTTTTGTGATTGGGTCTCTGCACCCAATCACAAAAATAACATCGGAGCAACCCTACAAACTGAAGGTAGATGTTTATTAAAATAATATTTTGTTTTAAAATGATTAAGTTGTAGTGGAAAAAATTAAACAAAGAAATTCTAAATGTCGGTTTGAAACCCTCAGCTCCTAGGGATGCAAAATTATAAACTGGGCCTTAAAGACCACATTGATGAAGTTTAAGGCTTGGCCAAATTGAAAATATTGGCAGATGAAAAATAAGATGTGGTTCAAATGGTAAGAATTATGGTTGATTGGGTAGAAAACCTTGTGGGAAAAGCAGAAAATGCTAGTCACCAGCATTTTCTCCTTTTCACACATTTTTAGCTCACCTGAAAACAAAATGCTCATGGTGAGCTTTTGTGATCGTGCTGCGTCCGTCGTGCGTCGTCCGTCGTGCGTCATCAACTTTTACCTTGTGTACGCTCTAGAGGCCACATTTTCAGTCCAGTACTCATGAAACTTTGTCAGAATGTTTGTCTTGATGATATCTCGGACGAGTTCGAAAATGGGTCATGTCGAGTCAAAAACTAGGTCACTAGGGCAAATCGTAGAAAAACCTTGTGTACACTCTAGAGGCCACATTTTCAGTCCAAAACTCTTGAAAGTTGGTCAGAATGTTTGTCTTGATGATATCTCGGACGAGTTCGAAAATTGGTCATGTCAGGTCAAAAACTAGGTTACTAGGGCAAATCATAGAAAAACCTTGTGTACACTCTAGAGGCCACATTTTCAGTCCAAAACTCTTGAAAGTTGGTCAGAATGTTTGTCTTGATCATATCGCGGACGAGTTCGAAAACGGGTCATGTCGGGTCAAAAACTAGGTCACAAGGGCAAATCTTAGAAAAACCTTGTGTATGCTCTAGAGGCCATATTTTCAGTCCAATGCTCTTGAAAGTTTGTCAGAATGTTTGTCTTGATGATATCTCGGATGAGTTTGAAAATGGGCTTTGTCTGGTCAAAAATTAGGTCACTAGGTCAAATCTTAGAAAAACCTTGTGTAGGCTCTAGAGGCCATATTTTCATTCCAAAGCTCTTGAAAATTAGTCAGAATGTTTGTCTTGATGATATCTCGGACAAGTTCGAAAATGGGTCATGTTGGGTCAAAAACTAGGTCACCAGGGCTAATCTTAGAAAAACCGTGTGTACGCTCTAGAGGCCATATTTTCAGTCAAAAACTCTTGAAAGTTTGTCAGAATGTTTGTCTTGATGATATTTTGGATGAATTCCAAAATGGTTCATGTCGGGTCAAAAACTAGGTCCCTAGGGCAAATCTTTGAAAAACCTTGTGTACGCTCTAGAGGCCATATTTTCAGTTCAAAACTCTTGAAAATGGGTCAGAATGTTTTTCTTGATGACATCTCGGACGAGTTAAAAAAATGGGTCATGTCGTGTCAAAAACTAGGTCACTAGGTCAAATCTTAGAAAAACCTTGTGTATGCTCTAGAGGCCACATTTTTAGTCCAATACTCTTGAAAATTGGTCAGAATGTTTGTCTTGATAATATCTTGGATGAGTGTGAAAATTGGTCATGTCAGGTCAAAAACTAGGTCACGAGGTCAAATCTTAGAAAAACCTTGTGTACACTTTTGAAAGAGATTTAAAATGGATCATGTTTGGTCAAAAGGCTCAGGTGAGCGACTTCAGGGCCATCATGGCCCTCTTGTTTCAAAAACTTTCTTCCTCAGATTTGTTAAACATAGGATTGTTTGGAAAAAATGATTCAGTACAGTTTATTCATGGAATGAAAAAGCCACTCAGAAATTTCATACAAATGAGCAGTGCTTTGTGAAAAGGGGGCTTAAGGCATCTGCGCAGACTGACCTGGGTTGAAACTTTTCACTATTAGTCAATTTTTTGTATGTCCAAGGACCAGTTTACCTCATGAGTCAGTCGGTTGTTAGACAAATGCATTTGTTGGATCCATGACCATGTGATAACTTGCTTGGTAACATGCATCAGCGAGATGCACTAAGCCCCCTTTTGTCAGAGCATAGCTCAAAATTGCTGAGCAGATTAGATATTTCTTGAGTTTTCTAGATCTATTTCTCTCTGCATCAGAGTCTTTGCAGTCAAACATGGGGTGTTTGTAACCTTTTCTTTTTTAGTCTCACAGAAACTCAATCTACTTGTGAGTCGCTGTCATGTTAGTTTTGTTTCTTTCACAATTTCTTTAACCAGGTGCCCGTGTTTGGTTGTTCCTTGGGTTTTTGCTTGGATTTGGAGCCCTGATTGCAGCCTCATGGATACTGTTTGGTGTTTATGTTGTCCCAAATGGTAGGTGATGGAAGGTTTTATAAACTGAATTAAAATTTGCAATCAAAATATATGCCCTTACAGGATCAAGCAACAAGATCAGAGTGAACAGAAATATGGCCAGCAACACGTGAAAAGGGGCATTTGGACATATGCGTAAAGTGTCATCTCGGATCAGCCTGCGCAGTCCGCGCAGGGTCATCCAAGACGGCCCTTTAAGTCAACATACAGTAGACTGTCGTGAAATAGAAAATCACACACAATCGAAAAGTGTCAGGCTGATCCGAGACGATACTTTACGCAAATGTCTGAATGCCCCTGTTCGTGTGTTGCAGGCCTTATGATGTTTAACCTTTTACAACACAACGACAGTTTTATACTTGTCCAAGTTGAAAGCATTTGCAGATGACAAATTTTATGTAGCTCAAGTTATGAAACTCTATGTGAAAGGGTAGAAAACATTTCGGGAAAAGGAGAAAATGCTGGTTATCAGCATTTTCTCCTTTTCCCTCAATGTTTTCAAAAGCCTCTTTCTTCAGGATCATTAAGATATGGGATTGTTTGGTAAAGAGATAACTTTGTCTGTTGTTTTGACTTAAATTTATGAGCTTGTCTTAGCCATAAACTTATCATGCCATCTGAGTTTAACCTTTGCACTGTACACATGTTTTTATTCCCAACCCTTACTGAACATGGCAAACAATCCTGCATTTTTATAACCTTTAGAAAAAAGGCTTTTGAAAACTGTGAAAGAAGAATAAAATGAAGATAACCACAGTTTCTACTCTGTCAAAGACTAATCACATCATTTGAGTCACACTTACTTGCAGGACTACACTTAATTGCAGGACTGACATTATGTCATCTGGTGAAGAATCAACACTTAATTGCAGGACTGACATTTTTTCATCTGGTGAAGAATCAACACTTAATTGCAGGTCTGACATTTTGTCATCTGGTAAAGAATCAACTTACATATTTTAGATCAAAAGAAAAAAAAAAAAAACACTTGACTAGAGAGTCTTATGATTTATATTGGTTGCAATGTTTGGTACCATGGGTGACACTTGAAACAATTTATTTGGTTAAATTTTGAATCTTTCAGACTTAATTTTTTTTTTTTCAGATAAACCAGAATGGCCTGGTATAGCAGTGTTCCTCCAGAATGCCCTGATTTTCTTCAGGTGAAATTTCTTAGAGATTATTTACTCTGCATAGGCTTCACTTGAATATCTTTCACTTTGTCTTTGACAGTGGTAAACTAATAACTCTAAGGAATATGACAAAAATTTAGTCTTCTCCAAAGTGAATCATTTGCAGACAACAAATTGGATGTTATTCAAAATATGAAAGATGTCTTTTAAAGGGAAGAAAACGTGGTGGGAAAAGAAGAAAACGCTGGTTACCAGGATATTTTCCTTTTTCCACCGTGTTTTCAGATGGCTTCTTCCTCAGGGTTGTTAAACTAGGGATTGTTCAATGAAGGATTAACTCATCACTTGATAAGATAAAATTTGCAGCAGACTGCTTTGTTTAAAGGAATACTCAACATGAACAAAGGTTCCAGTGCATTAGCACAGGTGAAAACTCTGTGGGAAAAGGAGAAATTATTCATTCTATAGCAATATCTTCTTTTGCCATTATGCTTTCAGAAGTACTTAGATGCAAGACAAAAAAATAATGTTGTCTACAGGAGGTGATGAGTTAACTTTCAATAACATTGGGCAAATATTTCTTGCTATAAGTATGTGCATCTACTGTACCCTTTAACAAACTGTTTTTTTTTAGGGACTTTGGGACAAAGACTTGAAAAAAATAGTGAGAAAAGGAGAAAGCTTCTATTTTTCTCTCAATCATTTCTATTTTTATCAAAGGCAAATCCTGTCGTTGAAGCCACATCTGATATGTTGTCTGCCAATGCCTTATAGGTGGATGAGTTTTTGTGTTTATTTTCTGGTAAAGAGTTAACCTGAAAAGTGCTAAGGAAAACTTTACATACTTTTGCAGGCAGTATAGAGCAAGATCAGACTGAACAGAATGTGCACTTTTTATGTTAGATCTAGAGTGTTTGGTATTTTCAAAGACAGCCTTTAAAACTGCAGTACATGCTTTGTAGGATATTTCAGTTGACTACAAGTCTTACTTCTTTTTATTAAGCACATGTTTCACTTTATTTTACAACCAAAATAAAACAAAAAGAATGTATAAAGAAAAAAGTGGATATTACCTCCCATTGTATGAATTATGTTATGATGATATCTTTTCATTAACTTATTATGCTTATCTTTTCTCTCTGTCACTCTCTATTTCTTTCTCTCACTCTCTCTTGCTCTCTATATATCATACTCAAGACAGAAGTAGAAATTGCTAGTTTCTTGTGGTGCAGTAATCATAATAATAAGGAGAAGCTCTTTAGGGAACCTGATGTTTCATATAAAACAACTTCGACTAAATCAACCATAAAACATAAAAGTAAGTACATGTTCTGATTTTTCTGATTTTTGCTCAATCCTAATGCACAGATAACATCTACACTAAAGGTCATCATGATGACTTTTTGTCTTCCAGCAGTTCATTTTTGAGAAGGCATGCATCCTCAAGAATTTCTTACCAGTAAAATATGTGATAACTGTGTAAATCGAACTAAACGATAGATTTTTTTTCATTGGCTTTTCTTGGGTTATCGTTTATGATTCCAACATGACATGTGAATTAGGCTCTATAAACATAGTGCAACGGAAGGATGGTAAAATCAACATTATTCTATAGTAAGTCACTCATGCTTGCTTTTCCTACGTCCGCCCTAGGATATTTTAAAATGAAAGTACTCATTTGAAGCGGAAAACATGAAATAGTAGAGGTCTGTGGGGTTCTTTTTGTTGTTGTTTTTGATGCCTAAGGCTTTTTGAAATTTTGATTTTTTTCTTTATATTTACCGACTGGGCAGTGGGGCTTTGTTTTGGTTAGTGAATGGAACAGCCATGGTTTATTCAAGGGAATTTAATTTGTATCAGCTTTGTATGACATTGTTTTTCTTTGGTCAAGAATTGGTCACGTTAGAAGTGAAATAATCTTCTTTCTATCATAGTTTATCGTTCAATAAACCACGTTGTGAGTTATGAGGCGCAATGAATAAACTAGTTGGGCTATGGCCCATGTGTATTATTTATTGTGCCTCATAACTAACTACCATGGTTAATTTAATGATAGAAAGAATATTATTTTTTAAGTAGGGTCAATCCTGGTAAATACGGACAATTTCTACAAAGCTCGCCTTCCTTAGTCAACTAGTCTAACACTTTGAAAGCCATGCCCTCAAAAACCTATGTGTTAATATTTCATGACCTACCTCTTTGATATTTTCCTATACTGTATAGTTTACTCCGCCAATGATAATGCGAAAACGCAGTTGCAGTTACTTAGTCAAATATGGGTAAATATGGACATGTGGGCTGAAGTACGGACCCAGAATGGAAAATTACGGGTAGCTTACTTTAAATGGGTAAAATACGAAATTGCTCAGTACAAACTATTTCTTTTTTTAGCTCACCTGAGCACAAAGTGCTCATGGTGAGCTATTGTGATCGTGCTGTGTCCGACGTCCATTGTCCGTCATGCGTCATCAACTTTTACCTTGTGTACACTCTAGAGGCCACATTTTCAGTCCGATTCTTGTGAAACTTGGTCAGAATGTTTGTCTTGATGATATCTCGGACGAGTTCGAAAATGGGTCATGTTGGGTCAAAAACTAGGTCACTAGGTCAGATCTTAGAAAAACCTTGTGTATGCTCTAGAGGCCACATTTTCAGTCCTCTACTCTTGAAAGTTGTTCAGAATGTTTGCCTTGATTATATCTCGGAAGAGTTTGAAAATGGGCCATGTCGGGTAAAAAATTAGGTCATCAGGTCAAATCTTAGAAAAACCTTGTGTACGCTCTAGAGGCCCCATTTTCCGTCCAATACTCTTGAAAGTTGGTCAGAATGTTTGTCTTGATGATATCTCGGACAAGTTCGAAAATGGGTCATGTCGGATTAAAAACTAGGTCACCAGGTAAAATCTTAGAAAAACCTTGTGTACGCTTAGAGGCCACTTTTCCAGTCCAAAACTCTTGAAAGTTGGTCAGAATGTTTGTCTTGATGATATCTCTGACAGATTTGAAAACGGGCCATGTTGGGTCAAAAACTAGGTCACTAGGTCAATCTTTGAAAAACCTTGTGTATGCTCCAGAAGCCACATTTTCTGTCCAATACTCTTGAAATTTGGTCAGAATGTTTGTCTTGATAATATCGCAGATGAGTTCAAAAGTGGGCCATGTGGGTTTAAAAACTAGGTCACTAGGTCAAATCTTTGAAAAACCTTGTGCAAGGTCCAGAAGCCACATTTTCAGTCTAATGCTCTGTAAAGTTGGTCAGAATGTTTGTCATGATATTAGCTTGGATGAGTTTGAAAATGGGTCATGTCAGGTCAAAAACTAGGTCACCAGGTCAAATCTTAGAAAAACCATATGTAAGCTCTAGAGGCCACATTTTCGGTCCAGTAATCTTGAAATTTTGTCAGAATATTTGTCTTGATAAGTTCTTAGACTAGTATGAAAATGGGTCATGTTGGATGAAAAACTAGGTTACAAGGTCAAATCTCGGAAAAACCTTTTTTACTATAATTACAGTCCAATATTCTATAAACTTTTGTTAGAATGTTTGTCTTGATGATATCTTGCATGAGTTTGAAAATGGGTCACGTGGAATAAAAACTAGGTCATCAAGTTTCATCCTTGAAAAACCGTGTGTACGCTCTAGAGGCCACATTTTCAGTCCAATAATCTTGAAATTTGCTTTGAATGTTTGTCTTTGTAATATCTTAGACTAGTATGAATATGGGTCATGTTGGATAAAGAACTAGGTCACTAGGTCAAATCTCGGAAAAGCCTTTAATACACCCTACAGGCCACATTTTCTCTGAAATACTCATGAAAGTTTGTCGGAATGTATGTCTGGATAATTTCTATATGTCAAGTAGGCCGCTGAGACAAATTCTAGAAAAAGCTTGTGTGTTCTCTAGAGGCCATATTTGTAAGCCCAATACTAATGAGTGTTTGTCTTATTATCTCTGAAGAGATTGGAAATGGGTCATGTTTGATCAAAAGGCTCAGGTGAGCGACTTCAGGGCCATCAAGGCCCTCTTGTCTCTATAATGTTTTCAAAAGAATAATACTGCCATAACCTAATAAAACAGTGGATTGGGTGTAGCCCTAAAGGGATAATAATAATGATAGATATAACTCGACCTGCACAAAGACATGGTAATAGTTACAAAATGTAGTGAAATGAAAGGTCATTCCTTTAAGCTAAATATCGGTAGTGCTCAGTGTGTTTATTTTTGGAATAGTATCATATTCTACTTATCCAAATCGCCTGGCTCTAGACTGTGTCCGACTCAAGCTATCAATTTACCCTATAGATATCCTCCTTTTGAAATATTTGATAAACATGAATTCTGTAGCAAAGAAGAAATTTTTTTTTGTAAGTGTCCATAATTTTACAGTGTGTTCAAACGACTGGTTAAATACTGACACTTGTCTTTTTCTTCTTATCTCTGCCAATTTGTATTTTGCCATTATGTTGATGATTTATTACTTTTCTTCAGTCATTTGTCTTAGTTTTTAACATCATGAGGGCTTAGTGTAAAATTTCTGTAGTTCTTGAAAGCGTTGAAGTATCTGTCAGAGTTGTAGCACAAATCTTTAAATTCAGACGTGGTTGAGAAAGGGTGAATCATGTGTGAAGTTTTAATGTGCTTGCATCATCACATAAACTTAATCGTCATCGTAAATAGCACACTGACACAGAAATAAGATGGGAGTGCTTTTAATAGACTGTAGCAAGGATATTGGGAGTTAAAATAGGCTTGGGGATTTTCCGAAATGTAGCATGTGTCTGTAATTATACCTCTGTCCGTATTTACTCGGACTGACCCTAAACAACCACCATATTTTTTTTACAAAGATACAAGTAGTTTTTACATGAAACTACCCTCCTATACAGAAAATTTAGACAGACACATTAGAATGGTTTTAGAAATTGAATTTGAACCAATTTTATAAGCTCATCTGAGCATAAAGTGCTCAAGGTGAGCTTTTGTGATGGTGCTGCGTCTGGCGTTCGTCGTCTGTCTTGCGGTGTACGTCGTCCATCGTCAACTTTTACTTGTGTACACTCTAGAGGCCACATATTTAATCTGATACTCATGAAACTTGGTCAGAATGTTTGTCTTTATGATATCTCGAACGAGTTCGAAAATGGGTCATGTTGGGTCAAAAACTAGGTCACTAGGTCAAATCTTAGAAAAACCTTGTGTACACTCTAGAGGCCACATTTTCTGTATGAAACTTTTGAAACTTGGTCAGATTAATTCAGAATGTTTGTCTTGATGATATCTCATACAAGTTTGAAAATGAGACACATCTTGACAAAAACTACGTCACTGGGTCAAATCTTCGAAAAACCTTGCATACGCTCTAGAGGCCACATTTTCAATCCAAAACTTATATAACTTGGTCAGAATGTTTGTCTCGGACTAGGTCAGGAACAGGTCATGTTGGGTAAAAACTTGGTCACTAGGTCAAATCTTACAAAAACCTTGTATACGCTTTAAAGGCCACATTTTCAGTCCAATACTCTTGAAAGTTGGTCAAAATGTTTGCCTTCATGACATCTTGGACGTGTTTGAAACTGGGTCACTGGAGGTCAAAAATTAGGTCACTAGGTCAAATCTTTGAAAAGCCTTGTTTATGCTCTGGAGGCCTCATTTTCTGTCCAATACTCATGATACTTGGTCAGTATGTTTGACTTGATGAAATCTCAGACGGGTTTGAAAATGGCTCATGGTGAGTCCAAAACTAGGTCACCATGTCAAATTTTTTAAAAATCTTGTATACGCTCTAGAGGCCACATTTTTATCCAATACTCACGAAAGGTGGTCAGAATCTTTGTTTTGTTAATATCTACAACAGATTGTAACATGGGCTATGTTTGGGTAAAAAGTAGGTCAATGAGACAAATTCTAGAAAAAGCTTGTGTACATGCTAGAGGCCAAATTTTCAGTCCATTACTTATGAAAGCTTGTTAGAATGTTTGTCATAATATCTCGGAAGGGATTGGAAATGGATCATGTTTGGTCAAAAGGCTCAGGTGAGCGACTCCAGGGCCATCATGGCCCTCTTGTAATTACAGGTTGAAAGTATGCAAAAATATTACTGCACTGATTCTTACCATTGATTCATCAAAATGCTAGTATGATATTAGTCTAAACTTTGCTAGAAACTTCTCCAATGCCTTGCCCTACCGAACAACAAAATTGTGGTCTTGATTAGATTGGAAACATTTGCAAAAAAACAAACCTAGCTCAAAAGATTACCCATGTCTTTGAAAGGAGAGCAAATCCAGGTTACCTGAATTTTATCCTTTTTCCACAATGTTTTCAAAAATCTATTTCTTTTGGGTTCTGAAACATGGGATTGTTGGTAGTTTGCTTCTGCAAATCGATTTCAAATAGTGAGTAAGATATTGTAGACAAACGTCTGTCTGTATTCTAATACTCGCTTTTTTTAGTGACATAATCATAGGAAAACATTTAAGTAGTGCTCTGTAAATGTATCTGCAAAAAAGTCTCAATCTGTGTCAGCCTGCACAGTCTCTGCAGGCTGACCTGGCTTTAGACAGTTTTGCTGTTGGTGAATTTTCTGTGTGTCAAAGAACCAGTCTGTCTCATGCTTCAACCAGTATTTAGACAAAATAGATTGATATTATGTGACAACTTGCCTAGTATAATGCATTACAAAAATGCATTAAACCCATTTTTCTCAGAGTACTGCTTACTTACTCTGTGTTCTGTGTGTTTTACAGTGCGATGGTGTTTAAATTTGGCAGGGCTGAAGACTTATGGGAATGAACAATATCCTCTGACTCTACTAACCATTATGTACTCTCACAATAGTTAGTTATTTATATGTCTGTCTGTAGCGCTCATCTTCTCTATTCTGTCACAGTAGTTAGTTATTTTTACATCTCTCTGTTCCTATCTTCTGTTCTTTTCATCTTACCTTTGCAAAAAAAATTTAACTCTCTACCAGAGCACAAAATCGCAGATGTGCCTTAATGAAAACATTTGCTGATGACAAATAGAATGTGGCTGAACCATTTATCAAGCAATGCCATGGTTTATCCCTTATCCTGCTAAAAAACTGAAGTAAAAATTTTCAATTCGGTAGTAAAAACCCAAATATTTCAAAGTTAAGTTTTTGGGGAATAGTATCTCCTCATTGGACAGTGTAGATCCAAGATCAGACTGCACAGAACGTGCAGTCTGATCTTGATCTACACTGACCGCAAAAGGTCAGTGAGTCGTGCATAGTAGCCTAAGGGTTAATATTCCTGTGGGAGAGAGCTTTAAAAGATGCTGGTAACCAGCATTTTCTCATTTTCCCATAATGTTTTCTACCCTTTCTGAGTATTTTATCTCATTTGTATCCAATTTTGAATTTGTTATCTGCAGATGTTTGAATTTTGAAGAGTCTATGTTCTGTCTTTTGGGAAAGGATTAGAGGATGGGATATGCTGTAATTCTGTTCCAGAAAACAAAATTTTAGACTCACCTGCATCAAAAGCATTTTCAGATGACAAGTTTATTATATATAGCTCAAATGATGGATTTACCTTTGAAGAGGTTGAAAAAATTGTGGGAAAAAGGAGAAAATGATGCTCATTACCAGGGATACCTCTTTTTCCATGATGTATACCAAAGCTGTCTTCCTCAAGAGTTTTAAACAGGAGATTGTTTGTTATAGGGTAAATGATAAGTTAAGGATGAGGAATAAGTTTTTCTGAGATGAAGTCCATAAAACTCTCGCAGAATTATCTGTTTATTTTCCTACTGTGAGAAAGAAGCCTTTCGAAAATGTTATGGGGAAGGGAACACACTTTTCTAGTGAAAAAGAAAGAAAATGGAAGCACTGGGAATGGACAACAGAAATACACAAGTTCTTTATTTTAATCATCTTTTCTTCAGTAGCAGGAAATCCTTGATTTTACAGATAAATAACTTTACATTAGACAAGTGAATTTTAGACTTGTCCATTTTGAAACATTTGAGGATGACAACTGAAATGTTGTTCAAATGTTTTTAACTCTTTTCCAAATGACAATATTTTAGACAGGTCCAATTTGAAAGCACTTGCAGATGACGAAACTTTATGGCATAAAACATGGCATTTGAATCAGATAGCCTAGAAAAGATTGTGGGAAAAAGAGAAAATGCTGGTTACCAGCATTTCTCCTTTTCCCACAATTTTTTCAAAAGACTACTTCTCGTGGTCGTTAAAACTCAGGATTGTGTGGTAAAGGGTTATTTGGAAAAGTGATCTTAAAATTTTGTTGTCTGTTAAACCTCACAAAATGATCCAAATATTAAAGAGGAGGCCTTTTGAAAAAATTGTGGGAAAAGGATAAAATGCTATTAATCAGCATGGCTGCTGTAATATGACTGAATGGGATTAAGCACCAAACAATCGATCAATCAACCAGCCAACCAGCCCACCTACCAACCAACCAATGTCGTTAACTTACTGAAATCAGTTTAGCCTGTAAAAGGCTCTTAGACAGGAAATATCTACATTTAATACGTTTTATAACAGAAAAACAGACATATTATACTTCTTGTGTAAAATTCTGTGAAAGGTAGTGGGAAACATGTAATTTGTATCAGCTGTGTGAAATACATCCCTCAGATATGTGTTTAATGTGTGTTTTTTTAATCCCTGAAGTGCTGAACCTGACTGAAGTTGCTATTTCAGACACCATATATCAAGATCAGACTGCACAGAATGTGCAGCCTAGTCTTAGATCTACAGTGTCCCTCTTTTTTATTGAGACAGCTTGCAGTGATCGATTCATTGTTGTCACAACACCACGCCAATCATCTGGCACAATTGTTTTCCATGAATAGAAATGCTGTTTGAAACATTTGTTCACGTAGGTCCAAAGTCAAGGTCACAGTTGAAGGTCAAATGATAAATTTGTCATAAATGGAGCTTCTCCAAGCCATAACTTCTATATTTACTGATGCTTTTAAAGATCATTTGGTACAATTGTTCTCCTTTACCAGTAGAAGTGCATTTTGTATCATTTGTTCAGGTAGGTCAAAGATCAAATTCATACCTAAAGGGCAAATGATACAATTGCCATTACATAGAGCTTGTCCTATTTACAATTTCTACATTTATGGATGGTTTTGAATATAATGTTAAACAAGTATTATTCTTTACCTGTAGATTTGCCATTCGAACCATTTGTTCACTTAGGGCCAGGGCCAAGTTCACACTAAAAGGTCAAATGATAAAATTGTCATTTCATAGAGCATGAACCATAAATTCTCCATGTTAAGTTGATTTCAAAATAATTTGGCATAATTATTTTCCTTTTTGAGTAGATATGTAGAACCTCTCAGTCAATCAGATAGCTTACCCTGGAATTTAGAGTTGAAGTTAGGTTCAATATAGTATGGCCTTTTGGTTGTTTTTACTTTTACTGAAAATGCCAGTTTCTTTTATTGACATCTTAACCCTTTCCAAACAGTACAGAGTTCTCGCAACCCTAAGGTTGAGGGCTTTCAAAAGCACCATGGGAAAAGGAGAAAGTGCATGTAACCAGCATTTTCTCCTTTACCTAAAATGCTTTTGCCCTAATTCAAATTTATTCTAATACAAATTCCACCATTTGAGCAATTTTTAATTTGTCTTTGCAAAAGCTTTCAGTGTGTACTTGTCTACAATTTTCTTGTCTTGTGAAGAGTTATGGGTTTCCCCCTGTTTGCCTGCATTATATTTTGGAACATTGATGCTATAGTTGAAAATAATTTCCATGTTTTGTCTTCCAGTTCCATCCTGTTTAAGTTTGGCAGAACAGAGGACCTCTGGGCCTAGTATAAAAAAAACAACAAAACTCAAAATGGCGGAGATCTGAGCGCTATGTGATTAACAGCTCATGTTAATTTGTTCAGTGTAGAACTTGCTGTTTTATATTTCAATGTGTTTTTATTACATGCTAATCTATGGATTAGATCATTTAAGTTAGAGGCTGAGTTTAAGAGGAAATGAGCCATGCTCAGCGAAAAGGGGGCATCTGCAAAAAGTATCGACCCATGTCAGCCTGTGCATTGCGGGCAGGCTGACATGGATCAAAACTTTTTTGTTATTGGTCAGTTTTCTGCATGCCCAAGGATCTCTCTCCCCCAGACTCGATCAGTCATTAGACGAAATGGATTTTATGTATTCTATATTTTGTGATGACTTGCTTGGTACAATACATCACAGAGGTGCATTAAGCCTCATCAGGCTGACATGGATCAAAACTTTTTTGTTATTGGTCAATTTTCTGCACGCCCAAGGATCTGTCTTCCCCCAGACTCGGTCAGTCATTAGACAAAATGGATTTTATGTATTCCATATTTTGTGATGACTTGCTTGGTACAATGCATCACAGAGATGCATTAAGCCTCCTTTTGCTGAGCATGGCTTAAATATAATTGCAGAAAAAGGGTTATATGCTCCTCCACTGTGTTTTTTTATCCCTGTAAAATTCTGTATTAGCTGCTAACTAACTTTGTGCTAGACATACTATTGGCTAATTACAACAGTATTCAGTATTTGCAGTATACCCCACATTTCATCTTACTGCATCATACTTAAGTATGTATCCCTCATATTTAGTGAAGATTTGACTGGGGGAGGCGAGACATAACAGAATTAAAGTTTATTAAATTAATTTCCAGACACATGTTAGGTCTAAGATTATCAGAAATAGAAGACCAGAAATATATACACAAAGAAATTTTGGCATTTTCATTGGCTGAAAAAGTTTGTCAGACACTAAAGAAAAATATCAGTGAATTATAACCCAATATTTTCTCTTCTGTAACTTCAGTGCTGGTGTAGTATTGTACCCCAGTACATTGTTGTAATGTACTTTTGCTGTTTTGATACTGAGATAGAAAATAGAGATGACATCACACAAATGTCATTGTGAATGTGACATAAATAAATACATAAATGGAATTTGTATTGTTCATTTTTGCCAGTTTTAAGTTTATGAAAAAAAAAAACCTTTTTTTTTTGCTTTGAATAGGTTTGAGATAAAATTTTATTTGTGAACACTTAAATCCAATATTTTCACTGATGGCCTTGTGCTTTTTGATTAGGTAAAAAATTAGGTCACTTCTGGTGAAAAAAGGTCACTGGGGTAAATCATAGAGTAACCTTGAATGCACTCTATGGGCCTTATTTTCAGTCAGATACTCATGAAAATTGTTCAGAATGGTTGTCTTGATATCTTAAACAAGTTAAAGATTAAGTCATGTCTGTGTAAAAAGATAATTCACTGGGGTAAAATCTAGAAATTCATTGTGTGCACTGTATAGGCCATATTTCCAGTGAGATACTCATGAAAATTGGTCTGAATGTTTATCTTGATGACATCTAGGACAAGTTTGTAAATGGGTCACTCCAGGTCAAAAAGTAATTCACTGGGGCAAAATCTTAGAAAAAACCTTTTGTTCTCTCTAGAGGCCACTTTTTCAGTCTGATACTCATGAAAATTGGTCAGAATGTTCATCTTGATGACATCAAGGACAAGTTCGTAATTACTGTCGGGTCACAAAGTAGGTAACTGGGTTGAGTCTTAGAAAAACCTTTGTGCACACTAGAGGCCAGATTTTCAGTCTGATACGCATGAAAATTGGTCAGAATGCTTGTCTTGATGATATCTCAGACTAGTTTTTATTTGGGTCATGCCAGTTCAAAAAATAGGTCATTGGGAAAATCTTAGAAAAACCTTTTTGTGCATTGCAGAGGCCACATTTTATGTCTGATACTAATAAAACTTGGTCAGAATGGTTGCCTTGATGATATCTTGAAAAGTTTGAAATTTGGTCAAATCAGGTCAAAAAGGAGGTCACTGGGGCAATTCTTATAAAACCTAGAGGCCACATGTTCAGTTTGATAATTATTAAAATTTGTCAGAATGTTTTTTGTGATGATATCTAGTACCGGTTGAAAATTGGGTCACCTCAGGTTTAAAATTAGGTCACTGGGACAAATGTTAGAGAAAGAAACCCTTCGTGTGCACGCTAGAGGTCACATTTTCAGTCTAATACTCATGAAAAGTGGTCAGCATATTTGTCTTGACATCTAGAACACGTTCAAAATTGGGTCCCATCAGGTCAAAAAGTAGCTCACTAACACTCATGTGTTTTACATCTTCCCAACCATGATCTCTTCAACTTTATCAGTTTAGGATGACTTTACTAAGGTGAGTGCTCTAAGGCCAATGGCTTTTTTGTCTGTTGTCTGTGGCAAACATCAGCTGTGAATTCCTGAGTTCTAACATAGTTCTGTTAACTCCAGGAAAGACACGTATAAATGAGACGACACTGTGATATTACTGAAAAAATGATGAAAGTTACTTACACTTAACCCTTTTGTCAAATAATTACTTGTTTTCATGATCCTAAAGAATATAACTTGAAACAATTTTAGAAAAGAAGATAATGGTGTTATTCAGTATCCCTCCTTTTCCTACAATTTTCCATCGTACAAACAAAAAAATCACCGTTGCAGCAACAGTTAATTTGTCGTCTTCAAATGGTTTTAATTTGAAAAGGTCTAAAATTTTGATGTCTGGTATTAAAGCGTTAACGCCAGTTTCAAAGAAGAAAGATTTTCTTAATGAAAAAGGAAGAACTTCAGGGAAAAAGGTAGAACTTCTCTATTTGTTCCATGGAAAACATGAAACAGAATTATGTAAAAAGCAACAGTTACTGTATGATTTGTAGAAGTTACAGCACATAGTACTTTAACTTTCTTATTTTCTATGATATTTGCTGTGATGACCAAAGCTATTTAGTTTTTTAGAAACGCTTGGCCAAAAGTACTATGTAAGAGATATGAATATTGTCATAACCTGTTGCATTTGGAAAATACTTTCAGCAGACATCTTTAGGAAACCAAATAACTGTAACTTTATAAAATCTGAAGTTTACAAGAATAGTCTGCTCTATAACTGGCATAAATCGGTCAGAAATATGTTAGTGTTGGGGAGAACCCTTTCCTAACACGCACCCTGAACTAACCAGTTAGTCACATTGTTTGGCATCAATGATAAGTATCGTCAAAAACAAGCTATAGGTGACTGTCTGTTTTATGCCGTATGTATGTGTAGCTGTTGAACCCTTTACCAAACAGTCATGTGTTTAACAATCCGAGAAAAAATGGCATTTAAAGCATTTTGGAAATAAGAGAAAATGCTCTTAACCAGCATTTTCTCATTTTCCCACGATGTTTAGATCCTTCCAAAGACATATCTCATTATTTGAGCAACATGCTGTTTTTTGTCTGCAATAAATGCTTTCAAAATAAAATGTCATAAACCTGGTTGTTTGTTAGAGTTGAGATTAGAAGAGTTTTGCTTCGGAAAAGGGTGGACCAGATTTTTCATCTATACATCCTTTTCCATAGAAATGTTAATTTTGTTTTCATAAAGCAGTCTGTTGTGATTTTATTAAATATTGTACCACAAGAAGAAAATCTCATCTTTTTGTCGTAACCAAACCCGAACATGACAATGTCATCCTGTTAACATCACAAACTAAAACAGATGGGCAGACAGACAGACGTAGGTCTGTTAACTCCAGGAAAGACATGTATAAATAAAACTTAGACACTGTGATACTACTAAAAATTGTTGAAGGTAATTACACTTAACCTTTCTGTCAAACAATTAGTCGTTTTCATGATCCAAAAGAAGATTACTTAAAACAATATTAGAAAAAAAGATAATGGTGTTATCCGGTATCCCTCCTTTTCCTACAATTTTTCCATTGTACAAACAAAAAAATTCAACGTTGCAGGCACGTTTAATTTGTCGTCTGCAAATCATTTTAATTTTGAAAGGTCTAAAATTTTAACGCCTGGTAAAGCGTTAACGCCAGTTTCAAAGAAGAAAGATTTTCTTAGTGAAAAAGGTAGAACTTTAGGGAAAAAGGTAAAACTTCTCTATTTGTTCTGTGGAAAACATGAAATAGAATTATGTAAAAAGCAACAGTTATTGCACGATTTTATACCAGTTATAGCACATAGTACTCTTTGTACATTTCTGATTTTCTCTGATATTTGCTGTGATGACCAAAGCTTTTTAGTGTTTTAGAAACGCTTGGCCAAAAATACTATGTATTACTCGAACAAATTGACATGAAATAAATGACCTCTATTACCATATATTATACGCTTGAATTATTGTCCAAACTTAGCTTCGGCTAATGTCGTCTGCATGCGGAACTATGTGAACCATTTTCAACTCTATGCAGCTAATAGATTTATCGTGTCTTAATGACGTATTCGGTAGTAATTTCTGCGCATCATTTTTGCGATTTCAAGGGAGACAATAACAGACAGTAACTCTTCTCAAAGAAGGTACTTGTATATTGTTCGGACGAATACCTTGAATTTCGGATACGGTATCTAACTTCTCTGAAATGATAGAAAACATAGTGGGAAAAGGAGAAATTGCTTGCTACAAGCAATGTCTCCTTTTCCACGATGTTTTAATAAGTCTCAATACCTCATGATCGAAAAAATGAGTGATTGTGTGGGAAAGGGTTAACTGTATTATTATTATTATTATAAACAGTAGTGGTATAGTATATCAGAGACAATAAATGGCATAGTTTCTGTATGCCTAGTAGTGTAAAACAGCGCTTTCTCTCTACAACTGATAGTGTGAAATGGAAAACCCAACTTGGCATTTTTTATGTGAGGTTTTTGACAGGTGGTTGTTACTTGGAGGTAATGTTAAAAACAGAAGAAGTTACAAACTGTTCAGTCATTTTATTTCATACAGTCCCCCAGCCGATATAGCTCAGTAGGTAGAGCGTAGGATTCGTGAACACAATGTTTCGGGTCACTACAGGTTGTGGGTTCGAATCCCTGGCTGGCCAACTAAAATTACTAAAAGTCTTTCGGATGAGACATTAAACCGAGGTCCCGTGTGACGGTTCTATACGCCGAGCACGTTAAAGAACCAGGCGAAGCTCTCAGTAGTTTCGTCCTGTATCCTTGCACTATCCCCCGTAACAACTAACCGTCTTCTGGGGGCGTCGCTGAGATGGGCAACCGGTAGCGACGATAAATAAACGGAAATAACCAATTTCATACAGTATGACTGAACTCAAATATTTATTTATGCAAAAGTCCACCAGAAAAATTAATGCATATGAAACTATTACATACCAATAAGTAGCCATGAAACAAATGCAGAGTTAGTTACCCTCTGTTGTAGACTCCAAAATTCAGCCTTTCAACATAAATTCGGATCAAAATTTCAGTTCTGATGAATTTTGCAACATATTAAAATATTGGTACTTTTATCTAAATAAGATGTAAAGTTACCCATAGTATAGAAAATATTGTGAAACGAGGTGAAATTTAATTGCCTGAATCAAGCAGTTCCATCTTTTCCCACAATGTTTTCAAAAAGCTGTTTTCCTCAATGTGTTTGAACAAGTTGTATGGGAAGAGGTTGAAAGATGTTCATTTGAAATTCATCAAACTCCATGCCAAGAATTTTTTAATGTCTGTATTTGTTATCTGAAAACATGTCAATTTTCTCACTTTTTGTCACGTTTATAGAAAATCCTATAAATGAGATTTGTTTAAAGAATTATTCAATTGATATTTTTATTCTTAAAGATTGAAAAGAAATAGTAATCAAATGGTAAAATTATGTTTGCTGCAAAAATTAGAAAGAATTTGGTACAATTTATTTTCTTTATAGAAAGTGTTACCATTCTAAATTGCTTTGGCCTAAACGGTTACTATGGAAACGGCCATTTCACAAAAAATCTAACACGCCAACATATCTTTTTCTTCTCATTTTTGTACTTGCCATTAAATTTTACTAGATATACCAAAAAAATAGAAAATTCTATGAAAGGAATTCTTCAAAATTTTGAATTAATTGAAGACTACATGTTGATTTTGCTTATATTTTGGCAAGTCAAGAAATAGGAAAAATAATTTTTTAAAAAGAAAATGAATTCAGATTATTATTTCATTCATATAGAATCAAGAAATAATATATTAAATATGGAAAATAATATTTGCATTGTATAATAAACTTTCTAGCACTGTATTACTGTCTTTTATGAAGATATAGTCATTTTGAGTGTTTTGATACAAACGCTTACCATAGAAACAGCCATTTTGCAGAAAATCCAACTCGTCAACATACCTTTTTCTTTTTATTTTTGAGTTTGCCATTGAATTTTACCCAACATATGAAAGAATTAGAAAATTTTATGAAAGGATTAAATTTTCACAAAACTGTAGAAAACGTCTTTAAAAGAATACTTAAAATACCTGGATAAACATGATGTTGTTGGTTTAAATTGGTCATACGTGGCGGATGACATAGGTCTAAGATGCAATTTCTGTGCAGTCTGATCTTGATCCATGTCATTCACAAAAGCTCTCATATATTAACTATGGCACAGTAAGGGTCAAACCCCACGTTTACCGTTAACAGAATTTCCGTACCGTCCGATTATATTCGATGATATAAGTATTCACGCTTTAATTATTCTTTGCATAAAGGTCATTTTCAGGTCAATTTGTTCGAGTAATAAGAGATCTGAACAATGTCATAACCTGTTGCATTTGGAAAATACTTTCAGCAGACATCTTTAGGAAACCAGATAACTTTGTAACTTGATAAAATCTGAACTTTATAAAATCTGAAGTTTACAACAATACTCTGCTCTATAACTGGTATAAATCAGTAAAAAATATGTTAGTGTTGGGGAGAACCCTTTCCTAACACGCACCCTGAACTAACCATGCAGTTAGTCACATGGGTTTGCCTCAATGATATGTATCGTCAAAAACAAGCTATAGGAGTACTGTCTGTTTTATGCCGTGTGTATGTGTAGTTGTTAACCCGCTACCAAACAATCCTGCATTAAACAATCCTAGTGAAAATGTCGTTTGGTAACCAGCATTTTCTCATTTTCCCACGATGTTTAGATCCTTCCAAAGACAAATCTGATCACTAGTATTTGAACAACATGTTTTTGTTGTCTGCAATTAACGCTTTCTAAATAAAAGTAGTAAACTAGGTTGTTTATTAAAAAGTAGAATATGGAAGCGTTAGCTTCGGGAAAGGGTGGGCCAAATTTTCTGATTTACACCGTTTTCCATAGAAATGTTAAATATTGCTTTCCGTAAAGCAATCTGTTGTGATTTTATTAAATATTGTACCACAAGAAATCTCATCTTTTTGTTGTAACCAAACCCAAACATGACAATGTCATCCAGTAAGGATCACAAACTAAAGACAGATAGGCAGACAGAAAGGCAGAAAGACACAGAAAGACATATCGGTTTTAGATGTATTCGTTACCAAACGACAAAATTTTGGACTTGTCCAAATTGAAAGCAATTGCAGACGACAAATTAAAGGTGGCAAAAATGACACAATTTTTCCTTGATACAACAGGAAACGTGGGAAAAGGAGAAAATGCTGGTTACCAGCATTTTCTCCTTTTCTCTCAATGTTTTCAAAAGGCTTCTTCCTTATGGACGTTAAAAGTCGGGGCTGTGTGATAAAGAGTTAACTCTTTACCAAATCTTCAATTACGCAACATTTAATTTGTCGTCTGCAAAGCTTTTCAATTTGGATTGGTCTACATTTTTATCGTCTGGTAACGAGTAAATAGATATTTTAATTAAGACAGAAAACGTAAAGGAAAAAGGAAAAAATGCTGGCAACGAACATTTTCTCTTTTTCAAAGATTTTAAGAGGTCTTCCTTTTAAGGGTGGTAAAAACATAAGACTGTTTCGAAAAGTGGTGTGGAATTTTCTCCTTTTCCCACAATGTTTTCTACCCTTTCAAAGACAGTAATCTTCATTTAAGCAATATTTAATTTGTCGTCTGCAAATCTTTTCAATTTGGACTGGTCTACGTTTTTATCGTCTGGTAAAGAGTAAATAGATTTTTTAATAAAGTTGCATGTTGACATTTTGATTCTGTCCGGAAAAGAAAACACTGCTCTCTCTGTAGTGTCTTGTGCACTTTAGGTTCCTTTTTTCACACTACTTTTCCAAACAGTCCTATGCTTTACAGTATTGTCTGGCAAAAGGTTATGTTGCTCATCCCTATGTTTTTTTTTTTCAAATTTACTGTTGCAAATTAGTTTTAGAAGTAAATAAGTCGAGAAAAAGAGTAAAAACGGATGAAAAAACTCCTAATACACAAGATTATTGTAATGTTTTAATCATGTATTAAATACAAGTTATTTAAAGTCAGTATTGATTTGTCAAAATCATGTTGTAAGAGCTTCCATTCGAGCCAAGTCCAACGCATTAATCACAGAAAATCCTGATCTTGTCCCAGAATCGGCTACTTTTTTCTAAAAATGTACCTGCCTAGTGTGGAAAGAGAAAAGCATTTTTTCCCACCTTCACTCGATTTCTTTTTCATCTGATAAAATTTACATGTGTGTTTAAGCCATAGGCGGCTGAAAACGACTGCGCGTGCTTTTGCGGAAAGCGTATATCAAGATCAGACTGTATAGAAAATGCAGACTGATCTTGGTTATACACTCTCCGTGAATGTTAGATTTCTCCTGCTAAACGACATTTGAACTTGCAGGTACTAGCAGATTTTAATTTTACCAGTGGCTGGTATTTGGTGTTTGATCAGCATGGTGAACACACATGACCGCCTGAAAACGATCGTTCTCGTCTTTTGTTGGACCAGTTTAAGAAAAAATAAATAAACATTTGTGGTCAAAGAATAAATCGCTCGGATAGAGCAAGTTACTTTTTTCTGCAATGTATTCGTAATATATTCATGTATTAAATCTTCATAATGTTTATCCAATAATTTACAAGGATGTTTTCATTGTCGTCTGTTGTAAATTTGCTTCTATTGGATACGAGTTAATTGCAGAAGAAATATGTTCACGCCGTGGAAGGAAATGACACTCTTGTCCGGTCCTACAGTTTGAAGTGCAGCTTGCACTCGAACCCGAGACTAACGGTGTACGGTAGTACATGTTCTGACCCATATAGGGAGTGTTGGATCTTGCATCAGGCGGGTACCACGAAGTGATGTAGTTCGCACTTAGTCCTACTTTGTAACAGGGCACCAATGATCTCCCAGTTGCGAAAGATCCTGTTTTTCCTACACGATGAAAGTCATTTAGCATTGCTTTGAGTTCGTCCAGTGATTTTGTTAACATTTGTATATAATTTCTGGCCAGAGTCAGAGTTGCGATTTTAGACAGTTTTCTCACAGAAGGCCCGTTAGCATAAGGTATCACTTCTCTCAAACCGTCCATCGCCATATTGAGGTCATGCATTCGCTTTCTTTCTCGGAAGTTGATTTTGCTTCTGCTTTCATGCGTACCAGAAACATGCTTTTTGCCGGCCACTCTGGTGGATACAGATTCAGTTACTTTAGTCGTTGCCTTTCTGGAAGAAATGTTCAAAGCAATCCCAGAAGAAGAGATGTCAATATATGATTCACCACTTTTCGATTCATTCGTAACAGAAGTCTTTAAATATCCTAATGTATTTTCTTCATACTCCAACGTCAAAGCGGCTTTGTTATTTCCTAAACCACTGATTTCAAACTGCTGCTGGAGGCCTTTCACGTTACACTTTTCATTTGATTTATACAGTTCGAAAGAGCTCGCCATGTCTGCTCTTGAGCAAAATAGTCAAACAGTTCTTTTTCTAAACAGAAGTTATTTGGGAGATCGAATTTCTTATCATAGAATGAACGAGAGAAGTTCTAACTTTCCTACCCAAGCTACAGTAGCCCTTAAAATGAACCCGTTGATTACAAGTGCATCAGTTTCGATTTAGACCCTTATACCACTACAAATCCTTGACGTGTCGGCTTTAAAAAAAAAAGACTTTGTGCACAAGACGTGAAATTCGTGTATTACAAACTATGATACCCTTTTGTTTGCTCTAATACAGAGATTTTTATCAGCTCAAAGTTTCTTTACTTTTCTAAAAATGTATTGATATTTACAATTTTTCTCCTTTGGTAAAAGAAAAATGTCCAAGATATGCATATGAGGTACCGTGTTGAGCACGCAGTCCATCTTTAATCGCACTGTCCACAGTATGTCATGCATTAAAGGCAGGGCGTTTTTGTTTTCACCACAAGGTGTTGGGACTTTTATGTCAATCACAAAAGGTTCACATTAGCCAAGTCAAAAGTTACCAATTAGGCCCACGACATGGCGAACGCTGTCGCTCTTATACTCGCCTAATTAGTCCGTTAAGTTTAAATATGTTTACAGATGCGAACGACTTGGGACAATCTGACCTGCTGTGAAACTGTCATAGCCTGTTTAATACGATAGTTACATTCTAATTATTTTTTTCCTTCATGTTCAAAAAAAGATTGTGATACATCGTGGTTGTAAAACAGAATAGAACATAATAACATAAAGTATAAAAATGGTGTCAAGCCGTCCACCTATGCCTTCATGGAGTTACTTTACCTCCATCAATCTTTACTAGCCACTGGCTTCCCACAGGATTCGGAGTTTTAAAGACCCGAATACCTCAAAATATCAATCAGTATGGTGATCAAAGATGAGAAGACCACATATACCACAAAACATTTTGAAATTGCCCTTGGTGCAGCAAGGTACACGAGACAAAACTTTCCAAAGCGGGATATAAATGACGCGTGTATAAATAATTCTTTGGTATCATCTGTACCATTATTTTACTCATTACGTCCTAACTGCAGCAGATGATTTAAAAATCATCCTAGTTGAATATGGATAATCATTATGAAGTGCAGTCATGTAGATACATTCATACATTCAAACAATTCTTAACATTGTGGAAAAAGAAGGAATTGCGCGTGAAGCGCAAATTGTTCATTTTCCATGATCCCTTCAACAGTAGTTTTCACAAGGACGCTAAATGAGTCTTTCCTGGAAAAATGACTTAACCCTTTACCACACGACAAAATTTTGGACTAGTCCAAGAGAGGGTAGAAAACATCGTGGAAAAAGGAGAAAATACCAGCATTTTCTGCTTTACCCACAATGTTTTCAAAGGCATTCTTCTTTAAGGTCGAGATTATTAAGGCAAGTATCATATTTGTCTTGATAAGAATTATTGACTTACTATTCGATCTACACTGTCCAGTATGGTGAGATTTTCAAAAAAAAAATGCTTGATAGAATGATGTTTGACACCACTTTCAACATTATTTCAGTCATATTACGGCGACAGCCCACATATTTCACGTATGTTCTAGTTTTCATCACTACACGACTAGGACTCTGAAGCGTTTTGCTCAAGGATACTTCCAGGAAGGGCCTAGTGCCTCCAGTAAACCTGAATCCGGGTTAAGATTCTACATTTTACCACGGGTCCGAGACGCAGGACCCGTTTAAGCCTACATAAATCTGAATTGCCATATTTGGAATTTATGCTGTTGGCAGGAAGTTTTCAATAACACATTCAGTAGTTTAGGTATTAAAAAGTTATACCAAACGCCCTTCAAGTTAAATCTAATGACGAAAGATTTACTGATAGTTATAAATCTGTAAATAACACTAAATATTTCATTTTGCGGGGATGAGTTTAAATCATAGTCTGATTTTAACGTGTTTGTAAATAAACTTTTTCCAAGCTGACAATTTTTTTAAACCTTCAGATTTGATAGCGTTAAAAGACTACAACTTCAATGTGACTAAAACAATAGGGATTGCTGTTTTCAAGCATTTTCTCCTTTCACCACAATGGTTTCAAAAGCCTTCCTCTGGGTCGTCAAAACACAGGATTGTTTGGTAAAATGTATAACATGTACGTTACAGTCGACTGTTTTGTATCGTGCAGCAAACACTTAAATTGCAAACTTGTGGCAAACAGAGAACTTGACATTTACGTGCAATTTTTCCTTTTTGTACATCTTTTCTTGTGCTTTTTTGATTGTTATTTATTGATTATATGCATTTCACACGGATCTTTGCAAAGTCCTCTGCTTTTTCAAGAGGTGATCCTAACAAAGTTGAGACTTGTGAAAGTGTCATCTTCAAGTATAAGGTGAATTAATTGGCTCATCGAAAATTTTCCTTTCATGGCATACGACATATTTGACTTGGTAACAGACAAAAATATAGTGGAAAATGCACCAATACTTCTAACAAACAATTTATCATATTTTCAAAAAAACATTATTTTTTGAATAGCGTATAGATGTATCGTATATGAAAATCTTATTCATACCATTCATTTGCAATTTTTCCGCATTCTTGAAATCATTGGCACAAAGTGAAGAGTTTTATACCATTTGTTACTAGGCGGGGCTACTTTTACAGCTTGATGCTTTTGATTCTGTTTGAATGGCAAAAGTCAGTCCATTAAGGACGTTTTACTAATCGAGCGCACCTCGGCGGTACTTGTCTGTGTATTAATCGGTTAATTATGATTGACATGCAGAAACAAGTGGGGTACATGTGACTATTTCTATGGTTCTTTAAAAACCCTATACCAAACAATCCGATTTTTAACCGTCCTGTGGACAAAACAGGCTTTTAAAAATTGTGGGAATATTAGAAAATACAGCATTTTCTCCTTTTCGTACAAAGTTTTCAATCCTTTCGAAGCTAAATCCCACTGCGTGAGGAGCTTTTATTTTGTCGTCTGTAAATGCTTTCAATTTGGACAATTTTAAATCTATCGTCAGGTATAGGGTTAAAGAATTTAGACACTCTCCTTGCCCTCTGTTTTCAAACAACATACTCATATTAAAGAGGGAAATTCTATTGGGGTTCAAGCTAGTAACGAGATTTTATCCTTTTGACACCTTGTTTTCACACGCAGTCATGTATTAGACCTAAACTCATATTGATAATAAAAGAGCCACGCTTTGTGAAAAGGCAGTTTTATGCATCTGCAAACAGTATCTACCATGGCAGCCTGCACACTCCGTGCAGGCTGACATGAGTCGAAACTTTTCATTTCTGTCAATTTTCTGCTGGTCCAAGAACCATTCTACCCGAGGATCCACCCAGTTGTGAGACATAAAGGATGGATCCATAATCATATGGTGAGTTGCCTTGTATTATGCATCACGGAGATGTATTAAAGCCCCGTTTGCAAAGCATGGCTGAAATATATTAAAGGGATTTCTTGCAAAGTGGTCTACCATGAATTTATTTCAGGAGGTGATAGGGTGAGATGAACCTCCATCCCTCCCCCCCGCCCCCTTAAAAATGTGGTCCCGGAGCTACAGATCAGCACAGTTTCTTCACGAGTAGGAAACTTCATATTCGGAGCCAGTGGCTCTGACGAGAAAATGTTGTATTGGTCTTACGTTTCTGAAGATTTCGGCTGAAAAACAACCAAAAAACAGGTAAACTTGCCATTATTTGTAATCATGTGTTTTATGTCTTTGAAATTCCAAAAAAGGAGAATGTCATGCAATGCTCTGGTCTTTCAACGTGTTTTCTACACTACGGAAAAATGTAACAAGTGTACGATGTTGTCTGAATCATTTGTGGCGTCGTTTGACCTTAGCTAAAATAATACGTCACGGACCTAAATTCAGTCTATTATTGCCATATAATTGGCAATTAAAAGAGAGTCTTGCTGTCCCAAAAGCGTGAATTAATGTCTTGAAATGTTACATTCACTGCTGGTAAAGAATTGAAAAGCAATAGCACAAAAATGATGAAAATAAAGAAGGGCTCTGATTATGTGGACCGGCTCTGAATTGTAAGTCGGCACCGATTGATGAGGGCTTCCTTTTCAAAAATTTAGTTTTCTGTAAAAAATTACTTAGGAAGCAGGCTTTGTTTTTCCGTTAACACCTTTTAGTCCAAAATGTAATACTATGGTTGGATGGAACATGACCGAATTTATGAAAATACAAAGGACTGGTATTGTCACGATTGAAAAATCCTGTCGAACATTTGACTTTTGAAAATACTTTTGTGTAGCTTTTGATTAACAGAATGGTCTATACATGTATATAGCATTTGTCATGCTTCCGCCGTAAGTGCAGCCCATATGTAAGCAAAAAAAGAAAAAGAAAAATATTTGGCATCTTCGGAAGACTATCTGGTCTTGAAACAGTCATTAAAAAGCTAAATGGAAAATGTACCGACCGTAGCAGAGATATTGAATAAAAAAAAAAAAACTTTTACAAAGCGTGAGAAATACAGTTGAGCTATTCGCATTACACGCCTAGGGTATATGTGTGAACACTCTTAACTCTTTTCAACACCTAACACGAACACAACAGTATGTCAGGTGGGTGGGGTAAATACAAGTCCGTGGTTGTGAGGTAGACCTTAAGGTCCCGAGTTCGATATCTGTGAGCAGGTGTCAACTTTGGGATTTTTCATTGGCCCACACATTCGGCGCGAGTACTGGTGTAGTTCCCTGGAAGCAGAATCGAGAGAGATTAGTATAAGTTGTAAGAACTTGTTTCTCAATCGATGTAAAATAAATATGTTTAAACTAAATACGAGTAATTTTGATTAAGTAAAAAGTAAAATTCTGAAAAAAAAAAAACCCTGCGTATCGTCATTTTTTGGAACAGTTTAGGGAATTTTCATGATGTATTTTACATGTACGTCTGCTCAAAGAAAACATTAAAAGTCTTAAAGTTTTGAAAAACCTTGCTCCGAAAAAAATATCCGATGTCCGAAATCCTTTTAAGCATGTGCAGATGAAATGGATACGAATAAAACGGGACAATACGCAGGTTTTTTGTTTAGAATTTTACTTTTTACTTAATCAAAATTACTCGGCACGGCAAAACACGAACACCCACGACAAAACAGGTGCCAAATTTACATAAATCGCTCAAAGACCCTTCAAACTGCCTTTTTATTCTAAATATTGACTCAAAACAGCTAATTGCATACACACAGTAAATCATGATATTGGAGCTGCAATCTCAATCTAATTACGGCGTAAAGTGAATGATTTCTACATTAGAAATGGGGAGGGGTCGGTGTGAGAATTCTGAAACAAGTGCAAACGACAATGTTTAGGACATTCATACAAATATCTAGGACGGAAAAAGAAAAATGAATAACTCGAAGCTATTCATTATGAACCCTTAAAGTGCCTGTCACAACTTTAGTTGGTTCTGGAGACGGTGTAGATCAATATTAGACAGCACAACACGTGATCGTTTGTTTGTTTGGATGGATGTTTGTTTATCATCGGCTTAAAGATTACTGATATGTGACATTTTCTGATCTAATATGCATCTGGTTAATTGAACATTGAAAGATCTGAGTAAGTACTATCAGAATCAGGTATCTATGAACAGTTTTTGGTCTTGACGTGCTTGTGAAATAGATTCTCTTTTTTTGTTGTTAAAGGCTTGTATATACCCCACCCACCTGATATACTGTTGTGTAGTGTTAAGTATTAAAAAGAGTAAACAGTGTCCACACATATACCCCGAGGCGTGTATTGCGAATAGCTCATTTGTGTTTCTCATGTTTTGTAAAAGTTTTTTTTTTTCTATTCAATGTCTCTGCTACGGTCGGTACATTTTCCATTTAGCTTTTTAATGACTGTTTCAAGACCGAAGAGCCTTCCAAAGATGCCAAATATTTTTCCGTATTTTTACTTACTTGTGGGCTGCACTTACGGCGAAAGCATGATAAATGCTATACATGTATACATGTATAGACCATTCTGTTAATCAAAAGCTACACAAAAGTATTTTCAAAATTTAGATAGACTAATTTTCCACAGGATTTTTCAATCGTGACAATACCAGTCCTTTGTATTTTCATAAATTCGGTCATGTTCCATCCAACAATAGTACTACATTTTGGACTAAAAGGTATTAACGGAAAAACAAAGCCTGCTTCCTAAGTAAATTTTTACAGAAAACTAAATTTTTGAAAAGGAAGCCCTCATTAATCGGTGCCGACTTACATATTCAGAGCCCTTCTTTATTTTCATCATTTTTGTGCTATTGCTTTTCAATTCTTTAACAGCAGTGAATGTAACATTTCAAGACATTAATTCACGCTTTTGGGACAGCAAGACTCTCTTTTAATTGCCAATTATATGGCAATAATAGACTGAATTTAGGTCCGTGACGTATTATTTTAGCTAAGGTCAAACGACGCCACAAATGATTCAGACAACATCGTACACTTGTTACATTTTTCCGTAGTGTAGAAAACACGTTGAAAGACCAGAGCATTGCATGACATTCTCCTTTTTTGGAATTTCAAAGACATCAGAACACATGATTACAAATAATGACAAGCTTACCTGTTTTTTGCTTGTTTTTCAGCCGACATCTTCAGGAACGGAAGACCAACACAACATTTTCTCGTCAGAGCCATTGGCTCTGAATATGAAGTTTCCTACCCTGTTCTTTGTCAAAGCAAATCGTCATTTTGAAACGCCGATCGATGACAAAAGTTTAGATGTATCCATACTGTAATCATTTCCTTAAAATAAATGGATCTCGATTAATTTGAGTTTTCCTTGAAAGGTTAGAAAACAAAGTGGGAAAAGGAGAAAATGCTGATCAACTGTATTTACCTCTATACTAAGTACGTTTTCAAAAATAAGCCTTCTTTCCATGGGTCGTTTAAACACGTAATCGTTTGGTAAATTTCTATAACGTTCAAAAAAGTTTACCCTGTTGTAGGTTCGAATCCCGGATCGGGTGAATATTTTCAGGGGAATGATGTAAGTTAAACACTGCGCCATGACAAATTCCTCACTGCCCACTGATGGTCGATTTGGCTATGATAATGTGGAGAAGTCGCATAGATACAGTGTTTCGGGTAGTGCTAGTTAAAGAACTATCACGAATGCACACATAGGTGTACTGGTCATCGTGATGTATGTAGACTATTGTGAAAAATAGCTTAAAACAAGAAATTAATAATCAAACTTTCCACTGGCCATGCACATTATCCAAGAATCACTCGGGATGAAAAGATAGTTGTACTGGCCGCTGTAACTACTGTTCAAAATAGCTTAAAACACAATTTACAAACAGTCAGACTTTCACAGATTTATTCAGATAATAGTTTTCATCAAGAAAATGTTTGTGGTAAAACGTTAAGTGCATGCATATTTTTTAACACACTTTGTATACATCAAAAGGGGTTAAATAACCCTCTACTAAACGACAAAATTTTAGACTTGTCTAAATTAAAAGCATCTACAGACGAAATATCCAATATGGCTAAAATTAGAGAATTTGTCACGGAAATGAGTAGAAAAAATTGTGGAAAAAGGAGAAACTGCTGGTTACAAGTACCCTTTCTTCTTTCCGTAATGTTTTCCAAAGCATTCTTCAATTCAGGGTCGTTATAAGACAGGATTGTATTGTAAAGAGTTACAAGGAACTTTATTCTGTATGTTTAACGTATCCAAATTATTGCAATGCACATTTGACAGACAAATTAGTGACAGTCGTTCAAAACACGTTAATATTTAGAAGGTTATCTATTATTATACTTTAATGATTGGTTTTTTTTTTCAAATTTCAAAATAAACATAAATTAAAAATTTAAGGTCGTTTTAACTAATGTTATTCGGAGAGTAATAGTCGATGAGAATTCAAGATCAGGCTGCACTTTCCGTGAAGTCTGGTCTTGATTTACACTATACATAAAAGCATCTATTATAATGTTGCCTTAAGCAAGTCAAATGCTAAGCAGCACAGCCGATTTCCCGACCCCCTATGTCACAAACGTCGGTGTCTCGGAGCAGTTCCGGCTGGTAATAGCTGATCACGTGGTTCTCTGAAATACACAAAGTTTTTTTTTTCTTGACATATGCTGCTGATAAGTGCTACCTGCGAGCCTTATTCCATTAGTGGAACTCTTCAAATTGAAAAGGCGCGTTAAGACGTACTATCGAGACAACGCCTTACTAAATTCAATCTTTTCCTTTAAATATTTTCGAAATAAGGCAGTGAAATTGGACATGTTTGTCCTTTCGAACTACTGTCAGAGGAAGATTTCAGCACAGTACAGTGTCTAACTGACATATTTGACTTTCATTTCATCGTTACTTGTTATGGGCTTGGCGTTGTGTAAACTTTGCCATGGATGATTCGCGCGAGACATGTTTGCAATTGAAATCAAAGAGCTGGAAACACTAGTGTGGTATTGGTCAAGAGAGTCATTGTGTGGAGTAAATAATTTGAAAATAAAACAATAGAAATATTATCTAAATATTCGCTTGAAAGTCAACCTACTAATTGAATTAATACCTTTGTCAGAAAGCAGTTTAAAAAATGTTAACTCTTATCATGATTATCATGACCTAGGATGTCCTTCGTGACGAGTGAAGACCAAAATTAGAATGCACATCCGTTGAGTCTTATTTGTATCTGCACTGTTCGCTTATTATTTATAATATCAGGCCAACAACCTTGTAGATATTAATAAACTAGTAAAAGTAAGGGATGAAAAAGGCAGGATAGAGGTTAAACATCAATTAATGCCTTGCAGTCAGACACAGTTATATTATTATTTCTTCTTTTTGCTTAGCCTCTGTAAGGCAGTCAGTAGCGACCCAGGCTGTAATCCATGGGACCCCAGCTTGCACTGGTTCGAACATTGCTTTTGCCACTTCCTTTTGATAATTGATGAAAGTCTATGTAACCAAATTCAATCTGCTCTCACCACTGGACTTATAAGACTACGTGAGAAAGCAGTCAGCCGTGGCTTCAGAAGAATGTTGTGCACTGGTGAGGAATTGTTAGGAACATATTGGTAGGTGTAATGACTGCCGCAAAATACTGAAATGCTGTTAAGAATGGCATTTAACCCCTATTAAGAAAACTTGCATCAAGATATTTCGGATAAATTAAAACACATTGTATTGTATCAACACATCAACATGTACGTTAGTATGAACCGTGGCTTCAACGAGTGAAAAGACATGTTATGAAAACATTTTTATTATTTAAAACGTTTCTTAGCATAACAAATAAGTATATTGTGAAATTTACACTAAAACTAAAAGCATTTACTATCAGAATCATAATCAGAATACATTAACTTTTGTGTACGCAAGAAGAAAGCGAAAGAGACTTCATCCCTCAAATAAAAAACAATTCATGACAACTTTGGAAGTTTTTGATAAAGATAAATACTCTTGTTAAGTATTGATGTTTTATAACACTGCTAGTAATGTGAGTTCATTCCTGTATAGACTGCTTCAGGTATACAGATTCACTGAGACAAATAAGCCTGAAGCAAACAAACGCTTTTCTACAACCCTTTAGCTCATACAGATGACTTTTGACAAGCATGCTGCAGCAAAGAACTTTAAACCAATAACCGCAACTATTGCAAGTCGGGTTACTGTAAGGTACCATAAATCATTTCGATTTGTAAATATTCATGCACAATCCAAAAGAGTTGACTGCAATCATATGGGACGAAAAAGCCCGGACAAACCAGACCGAGCCCGGGGACCAACTGGTTTTGGGACGGACAAGCCGGGAACCGAGTGGTCAGGAGACAAAGATTGTGTGTATCATTGCGCGAATAGAAGGCTTTGAACGAATAAAGCTATTTTCATTTAAAAATAAAAAGTATTTCCACTATCGATGGCTTAATCCAGTTTATTTTAATACGCCATTTTCAATTATATATCTGAGTGCTATCGAAACACTTATTTGTCTGAAAAAAAATTGACTTTAACTGGCTGTACTTCCTTAGGTTTTGCACAAACCATGATACATAATTTTCAAAATGTCCTATTGAACTCATAGTGGCACTGTCTTCGACAAATGCCAAAAAATTATTGTCCTGTACTTACTTGGGTCATAATAGTCATATAATTTGACGACAGCTGGTTGTATACCGGCCACTAGACCTGTTCTCGCCATCTGTATGTCTATACACTCCGTGTCAACCGGAATCTATGAGAAATGAACACCAGAAAAAGTATTTGTGACGGACCAATAGTTAGGTACTTGTTGTTTGAACTTACGCGGTTTGCGGATTTTCAGGAAAAATGCGCATGCTCGATTGTTACACGCTTGTTCGCAAATTTGGAACTACAGAAATGACGTATCTATAATATGACTATGCAGTCAGTCATTTTGGAAGTTTTATTTGATTAGTGCGATAAGCTTAAGCTACAATAACCATCTGCGGATTTACTGTACATACTCGACTTTAAGACACCTCGCTTGTATGACGCACCCTCTACTTCAGTTCAAACTTTTGGAAATAATGCGTCGTATAGTCGAGCATATACGGTATTGATATTATTTTATATAATTATGCCGGGCTGACCTCATTGTTTTAATAGCAATATAGATAAAGGCTGAGTTACCTCGTAGATTCAAGACCAATCAAATAACTTTTTGTGGAAACAGTTGTCTTTATACCTCCTACCTGTGTATCATAAGCTACTTGTTTCTGTCCAATTGGTTTTTCATCAATCCTGAGAAAAAGCCCGGAATAGCCAAGGATCCCTGATTAACTATCTCCTACGAGTAACAACAATGCCAGGTAAATATGATTTATAACGGATAGATAAGTAGTAGTGATGGAATACAAAACCATAGGGTTATTAAACTAGCACTCTGCAACAGTCGCTACAAAACCTAGTTCTCCAATTATATATTAGAGCGGCAACTTTTGATGGAATTGGTAACGATACAATTGTACGTAGAAAACTGATTATGCCAGAACTAACCAATAAGACTCCAGCTCTAATTTGCAATCCCTAGAGGCTTATAGGTTAGGGCAAACGATTTATGAAAAGTAAAGCATGATTCCATTCGAATCAATCGTTCGCGCTAGTCCTCTGTGAATGAATTTGCCGGGGAGGACTCCATCCCTTAAAATATTGAAGCCAAATCATTTTACTTCTGTCAAAGTTTTCCAAAAATATGCATGAGGTAAAATCACCACTCACTTCTTCAGGAAGGAGGAGGAGGAGGAGGAGGAGTGGGAAGGAAGGACAGGAGGAGGAGGACGAGAAAGTGGGGGGGGGGGGAGGGAGAAGGAGAAGGAGAGAATTGATTGAGTGACTGATTGATTGAATGGTGTTTTACCCCGCTTTCATCATTATTTCAGTCATATCACGGCGACTGCTCACACATTCATGTATTTCCTGGTTTTCACCCGTTCTAGGCTAGGCTCTGAAGTATCTTGCACAAGGGCACTCCCACGAAAAACCCAGTGGATCAAATGAGGCCCGAAACTGAGGACTCAAGGTCACGAGTCCTGCACTTCACCACCAAGCAATACAGAAGAAGAAGAAGAAGAAGAAGAACAACAACAACTATTTTACCTCGTCAAAATAGAGAACAAGCATGTTGTCTCCATCCTCGACCCTTTTCAGGATACCTAAACTTGTAACCGAAAAACGGTCCGCCATAAACCCGGATAGTAGTCCGATCTCCATGACGGCCATGCTGCTAACGTCTTCACCTAACCAGCTGAAGATGGAATCAAAAAATTGAAGGTACTGAAAAAATTGCGAGCTTTGAGGAAATGTCGCTAGAAAAAGGACACCAGTAATGTATGCCTGTTGTAAGCCTAGCTGTACGATTACAAAGTTTCCCTTCTGCTTCACTCTTTACTAGACAAAATAATTAAGAGATGTTGAAATTGAAAGCTTAGAACTACAGACGACAAATTTAATGTGGCTCAAATGATTGAATTTGTCTTTGAAACGTTTTTCGAAATTTTGTAAAACATTGTAGAAATAGGACAAAATGTCGGATACCAGATTTTTCTCCTATTCCCAGAACGGTTTCAAAGTTTTCTTAAACTCGGTACCATGTAGTAAAGGGTTGATCAAACAACCCTGGTGCCACCGTAATAAACCATGAGGATCCTGGACAAACCATGTTAATTTCCTCTTTCAAATGTCTTGTTATAAACCAATTGCTGTAAAGGCTTTAGATAACAAAAGATATTGAATCATTCATAACGAGCGACAGCGAGTTACGGGCGAAGTTTTGCGGTAACACCGTTGTAGATTTTTAAAAATAGAATTTCGACTTCGTTCTGGGTTTTAGTCTAAATCTAGAAGGGGATGACTAAAAATTGCGTGTCTTCCGTCGGTCGCACAGCGTCACACGTATCACAATCTTTCGCACATTTATCTGATTGATCAAAAATGACAAAAACTATTTACTGATCGGATTATTACTTAAAAATCATCGTTAGTTAAATGAGTACAGGTTAACTGGTTTCCTACTTACTTCCATCGTACTAAACGTCTATTTAAGAAATAATCTTCTTTCTATCGTGGTTTATCGTTCAATAAACCACAGTTGTGAGTTATGAGGCACAATAAATAATCCACAAGGGCGATAGCCCGAGTGGTTTATTCATTGCGCCTCATAACTCACAACGTGGTTTATTGAACGATAAACCACGATAGAAAGAAGATTATTTCGATTCTAACATGACCAACTCTTAATCAAAGGAAAACAAGTTCATATTTAGAGTAAAAACGCGGATGCAGATTATATTCCATTGAATAACTTACTTTATACAGAATGACGTCACTCTATATAGAATGACGTCACTCTACATCGAATAACGTAGATTTTACCACGCTTTCGTTGCACTGTGTTTATAGAGCCGAATTCACGTGTCATGTTAGAATTTTGTATAACTATACGCAGTGATCTATGCTAGAAAATGATGACGTCATTAATCATACGATTTTTACGTCATGCATGAGCCATTTTTTTCGCGGAAAATATTGTGTCGAAGAACTCATGAAAAAACTGGTTTTTTGAATGTTTCAAAATGCCATTTATAGAGGAAGCTTGATTTTAGTTTAGTTTTTTTTTTCCCTTTCTTTCCATTTTTCATAATAAATGAGCCATGATCTGTGAAATGGGGTTTTAACACAATCGATCAAGGATAGCCTGTTCAGTCAGCGAAACCCAGCCTGGGTCCAGGCGGTAATAATTCTAATTACTCCGTATCATGCTCTCTTAATCGCAGTCTGCTCGTTGATCTTTGGCAGCTTTTGATTGCTGTCGTTATTATTACCGCTTGGGGACATTTGAGGGTCTCCCCATGATTATAAATTGTGACGATAATCTAATAATAGACTTGTTTATGACGTGACGTCACAACGCTAATAACGACGGATTCTCGCAATTTTCGACCGATTCATAGCGACCTTTAACAACTCTTGTTATGAATAGCATCCTTTTCAATACATTTCAGAGTCGAACAGCCGAAAAAATTAGCAGGTATTGTATAAAAAAACAACAACATGGGATCCAAAGTCATCATGAATGACCTGTCTGAAATTTTGTTGTCAATATTTTCAAAGAAGGCGCACAAACAGGTAGTGATAAAACCGAGGTTTTGGAATTTCGGTATCTATTTTTAGTCATTTTCGTTCGAATCCCAACGTTGTCTGCGCATGTCATATTCTTCGAAGGTTCGACCTGTCTGCTATGACGTATCACCCATCCCCGTATACCTGGGAAAAGTAGGGCTTATACCGAAGCCATTAGCCTATTACCCAAGCATGTAGGGGATGTTTTGATAAATGGCCGATGCATAGGTTACATGCTAGCCGATCGTAGCTGAATGAATCACACCAGGTAGCGTTTTATTGAGTAAACGTTTATTTCATTTTGAAATTCAAAGTAACGGTTGTTGTTTTGAAAAGTAGTCCGGTTCTGTACCCAGAATGCCCAAATTAGATTGATGTGTATTTGTAGAATGCCATCTAGCGGGAGATAATGCGAATCCCAGTTGCAGTGACATCTACTTTACCCCACTGTGAGATGGAGTAAAGTAGATGTTGCTGTGATCGGTTTTTGAATGTCCCCAGGCCGTCATTTTTGAAAAAGTAACGTCCGAATGACAGAAAAGAAAAAAAAAAAAAAAAAAAAAAAAATGAACGGCCTGGAACCCAGGCTAGAGCAAGCTGACCTGGTCAAAACTCTTTGCTATTGATAAATTTTCTGTCAAAGGACCAATAAGCATGACTCGATCTCGTTATTCAGTCGGTTATCATACAAAATGGATTATAGACCTATAATCATGTGATGACCTGCTTGGTATCATGCATCACGGAGATGCATAAAACGCCCTTTTGCCAGAACATGGCTCAAACATATTTATTAAAATGTGATAATTCAATATTAGTTTTTTTCATGAACATTGGCGAGTTCTGATTGGCTGAAATTTTTTTTTCATAGCTCCATGAAAAAAAAAAAAAAAAAAACAATTAAGCAGTGCCGGAACTACTTTTGCAGTCAAACTAATGTAAACAAACATGTACTGTAGTATAGATCTACGAGATTTCATAATGTTTTTCTTTCTGATTTTATATCCAGTCCAAATTTCAAATTGCTAGCTGTATTTATTTTCTCTAAATATTAAAAAAATATCCAACAGTAAATTTAAAGATAGAACTTAAAACTTAGTCACCTTGCTGGGTTCTAACAATCTTATTTTCAACTTACTTCTAGTGTATTGAACTTCTAATAATAAATCTACTAAATCTGAATATTCAATACTGTAATGACGTCATGAATAACCTCATTTTTACGTCATAAACTAGATTCACAAGAAAAAAAAAAAAGCCAAAGCCTACGAAAATGGTAGAGGAATAACGATCAGAATGAGCAAGGCGCAGCTCAAGCATAACATGAAGATTAATGAGTGTTTTCTCGGAATGTTGACCGGGCTGGCAGCACGAGCTTTACCCATGATCGCAAAAACCGTTTTACCAGCGTTAGGTGTTGGCGCTCTTTCCGGCTTAGCCTCTTCAGGAGTACAAAAAGCCCTAGGATCCGGCTTGTATCTTAAAAACGGAGGATGCGTTTGCCAAGTAGAAACGGATGGTAAAGGAGTCTATCTAGGACCCGCATCCGGCAAAGGATTAGAGTCTCTTGGTGATGGTCTTTATCTAAAAAAAGGTGGACAGTTTTACGATAGAAAAGGGCTTCTTTTAGGACCAAAGAACCCATTTGCCAATATACCTATTTTAGGAGCAATATTATAATGTTTTAACGCATTATGATATTTAATCATTTTATAAAAAGCATGCCCGTTTACAAATTTGGTTTAAACCTAAACTTACTCAACCAAAGACGATTTATTGGCGACCATTGCGAGGTGTAAAGCATCCGCCTCGGAAAGTGAATTCGGTAATTTGGGAAATTTTTAGCCAAGAAAAAATTAACATCCATCCTAAAGAAGTTAAATAAATACGATTGGGGTTTGGTTTTATGATGACTAAAGGAGGTGTTTTAACCGCACTAGCACATGCTCTTAAAATAAAGAGTTTACAAAATGAGGTTAGTCTCGAAAACGTTGTGGATATCCTAATAACCATTACGAACAATTCAAGTGAGACTGTAGAAACTGGGGAAAACGAGCTTTTGCGGAGAACCTTTACCCAACATTACCGTCTGCTCCTCCCATTGATGAAGGGCAGGGGTATCGTTTACAAACAATAAACGACGTGCAAAAGTCCCTCGAAAAAAGAAAAAAGTGCTAGAGAAGCTGTAAGTAAAAAATATCATAGAGCCGTAAAGATAGTAGACAGCTTTGATGTTGTACTCATTGGTACTACAATGGGTCTTGGAATTGGTGGTGTTAGTCTTTTGTCTACGGTAGTGGCTGTTCCTGTCGTAATTGTGATGGAGGGTGTAGCGCTTGCCACTGGCGGTCTAAGTATTGTTGGTAAGTACGTAACGAAAAAGTGCGCCGCGAAAGCGGAAAAGCATGAGAAGATAAAGACAATTGCTGAAGCGAAGCTAAACACGATCGCTTCTAACATCTCTAAAGCTCTTGCTGATAATAGGATAAGTGACGGAGAGTTTCAGCTTATCTTGGGTGAGCTGGAAAAATACAGAGCTATGAAAGAAGAAGCTAGACGATCGTCAAGTAAAAATCTTAGCGAAGATCTTAGACAAACGCTTATTGAGCAAGGGAGGCGGGAAGCTCTTGAGTCCTTTCGGAGGTTGGTTGAGAAGAATAATAAAACCTAAAATAAGATTCGAGATGAAAATAAGGTTAAAAATAGGATCGTGATAAAAACTGCGATAAAAACTATGAAAAAAAAAAGTAGCTTTTTAAAAAAGAATGTCTTTTTTAAAAATCACTGATCCGAGAAAAAGAGACCTGATTGTAAAAGAGTTTCTCGAGACAAAAAAGAATATTCAGGATAGTCTACGAGCAGAGGGAACTGGGGAGCAAGAATTACAAACCGGTCTTGCCAAGCTTTTTAAGCCTATTACGGACACGCAAAAGACTACAACGAAGGAGGTATTGGGGGAAATTAAACCTATTAAAGAAAGCATAGAAAACTTACCGCAAGCTATTACGCTTCCGGCCTTTCCATCTATCAAACTTTTGAGAAACCGTCGGAAGTAAAAGAAGAAGACACGCAGTTTATCGGACCAATCGCGGAGGAGTACCTAAGAAAGTTCACTACTAAGTCTGAGGCTGATAAAACGTACGGACTACGACAAAAGCGGCAACTTTTATATTGGTAACAAGCCCGTTGTCATCTTAGACGACAATAGTATAGTTGACGGCAAGGAATACCAAGGGACTCCTGGTCTATGGGAACTTATCGTAGCTAAGAATCCGGATGAAAACATCTATACTAATGAGGATCGCAAAAATTACAAGAAGTTAATGTTAAAAACTAACGCCTTGCGTGCCAACAACGATCCAAATAGTAAAAATCCTAAAAGTAGTAAAGGATATAAATGGAAAAATATACTTCCCGACATTTGGAAAGAAAGTCGTTTTGGAAGCGGAATAACTTCTGTCGTGATTCCCTGTGATCCTAACGCATTAATCGAGAGACTTGACCTGTTGATGGCGAGTAAGGCAGCGGGAAACACGGGCGTAAGAAACGAGCTTGTCAGTGTGTGTGATGAATTAAAAAGACAACGCGTTTTGGATGTAAACGCTTATAAAAAATTAATGTCTAAAATTTAAAAAGGATGTTTGTTCCTAGAAATCGTGGATTTAAAAGAAAGTATTTATACGGAGGAGCTGGGATCTTTGACAGCATCGCAAACTTTTTTACGAGGCTTTTTACCAGTAGCGCAGCGAAGCAAATTGCATCTTCAGCCTTCGATGTGGGAAAAAGCGTTGCTAAGGAAAGAGCAAAAAAAAAAAGCTTTAGAGGCTGGAAAGAGTGCAGCTATAGAAGCAGGAAAGAGTTTAGTTGAGAAAGCTTTTACGCCAAAATCGCAAAAGATTTCGACCACGTGGACGTTAACAATATTTACGTCATGTTAATGTTAAACTCTACTAGATACCCCGCGGCTGACTACAACCGCTCATTTACTAGGCAGCAATTTAGTAGGGCGTATGGTGATGCCGCGTTATTTAGATCTAAGTTTTATAACATGGACGAGCTGGTATCAAACCCTAACTTTACCCCCTCGGATTACAAAAGTCCATTTCCTTTGTTTTTATTTGACGTTTCCAAGTAGAGTGAGCGGTTAAAGTTTTCCGTTCCTGATATCCAAGTCAAGGTAACGTTTAACGCAAACGTACCCTCAGGCACAGACACGTTTGCCGTTATCATTAGCGATAGGTTAATAAACTTCCAGACTGATGGAAATAAAATGAGTGTGGTGTATTAAGACTTTTTTCTTATTATAAAATGATCAAGACTCTGGATTTGAAAAAAATTCTTAAAGAAAATAATATAAAATTCTACTCTTACTGGAGTAAAAAGCAGTTAGCTGAGCTGCTAAAAGAAAAGGGGTTGCTACCAGAAGAGTCACCTAAACCAGAAAAAAGTGGTGATCCTAAGTTTACAAGATTAAAAACTATTAAAAAAATCCTAGGGAAGTTAATTTAAAGGATTTGAAACTGGGGAAATAAAAAAAATTTCTTCCATTTATAAAGCGAGTAAATTCATAGGTAAGTACCCACAAACGGTTTCGAATTGGAATGGAAAGGTTTGAAGAAATAAATACGAGATTAACATCCAATGACTTTTTTATGGTACAGCCATAATAAAATTGATTAAATGGCTTAAGAAAAAATATATATAATACAATGAGTTTATTTAGAAGAATAGGAAATGTAGCAAGACAAGCTACGTCTAATGTTTTATCTGGAGCTAGGCGACTAGCGTCAGCCATTGTTCCAAACCATACAAAGAAGATTTACGAATCTTAATAACTGGTTAACTACTTATGTGGAACCAACACAGATCAACCAAGTGTTGGATGAGGTCACAGAATATGTTCGAAGAAATTACCCTCCAAGACAACCGTTTGAAATTAGAGAGAGTAGATCTTCCCTGAGAAGATTTACGACTCGATATACCATAGCAGGTATAGACGGTTTTGATTCTCTCGAGTTTTTGGAAAGCGCGCGTCAAGGTATGACAAGCCTTTTAAGGAATAACCATCCGGGATTAGCTTGGGACGCCTGTTTAAAAACGACGGGCGTTAAATTAGAGTTATTGTCCGATATAGACATGATATTTATGGTGAAAAAAGGTATTAGAGGAGGCGTTTCGATGGTTTCCAAGCGATACGCTAAGGCTAATAATCCTTACATGAACGATCACTACGATCCGAGTTTGCCTAGTAGTTATATTGCTTACTTAGGCACAAATAATCTTTACGGATGGGCAATGAGTAAACCTCTTCCTACACACGGTTTTAAATGGATGAATAAATTGGAATTAAACCGTTGGAAAAAAATTCCTTGTATTTTAGAAGCAGATTTAGACTATCCATCAGAGTTACATCGCTCACACAACGATTATCCTTTGGCTTCCGTAAACTTAAAATTGGACCAAGTCCAAAAACTTATACCAAACCTTTGGAATGAAAAAAAAAAAAAAAAAAAATACGTAGTCCATTATAAAAACCTCCAACTTTATTTAGACTTGAGGTTAAAAATTACTCGCATTCATCGAGGAATAAAGTTTGAAGAAAGCGCTTGACTTAAGCCTTACATCGATCTCAATACTAGGTTAAGGGCAAAAGCAACCAACGAGTTTGAAAAGGATTTTTTTAAGTTGTTGAACAATTCCGTTTTTGGAAAAACCATGGAAAACATTTGGAACCGAGTAGATGTTCGTCTAGTTAACGACAGGAAAAAGGCGGAAAAGTTGGCCGCACAACCCAACTTTAATCATTGTAACATTTTCGATGAGAATTTAGTCGCCATGCACATGAAATAAAAAAAGAAGTTGCTGCTTAATAAGCCGGTTTATTTGGGGATGTGCATTCTCGACTTAAGTAAAACTTTAATGTACGATTTTGGGTACAACTATATTCGGGAAAAAAAAAAAAAAAAACGGAAATAAAGCTAAACTTTTATACACGGATACACGGATACGGATAGTTTAATGTACGAGATTCAGACGGATGATTTTTATCATAGGCCTCTGAAACTCCACTGGTCTATCAAGGGGTAACGAAATTTTCATTATCGGACACCGTTACTATAAATAGCACATTGGGGATTCCCTCTGTATCGTACATAGTAAGACAAGGTTTGCAACGAAATCGAAGAAATTTTTTACCCCAGTCCCCTTTCAGAGATAATATTTAAACGAAAACGGATAAATGAACCTAGTTACCGTTGCAGATGGGTTCATTAATGATTTTTCTTCTGTACCCTGACCTTCGAAAGTTCCAAACTGCTCTTGCCATCAAGCAATAGCTCTCATCTCAAAAAAATTAAAAAGCTTCTACATTTTCCGGATCGCCATGCGCTGACGTCACACGATTTGTAATCCTGCAGCGAATAAGAATTTAATTCTTTTTTTCAAACATAGATCGAAATCTTTTTTGTTGGTGTATTGATGAAATTATTAAATTAACATTTAGTCTGATATAAGTTATCTTTCATCTAATCCAGTTTCACGATTTTCATCTCCCATTTCGCATATTTTCAAATGCGTTTTTACCGTTCATTGGTCAAAAGCTTTGGCGCGTCTTTTGATAGCAAATTCACGTGAGTTATAATTCGCAGCTTCATAACGAATTGTGTGACGTCAGCGCATGGCGATCCGGAAAATATGGATGCTTTTTAATTTTTTTGATATGAGAGCTATCGCTTGATGGCAAGAGCCGTTTGGAACTTTCGATGGTCAGAGTACAGAAGAAAAATCATTTGTGAACCCATCTGCACCGATAACTAGGTTTATTTTTCCATTTTCTATTAAATATAATCTCTGAATTGGGACGGGGGTCAAATTTTCTTCGATTTCGTTGCACACTTTGTCTTACCATATACGATATAGAGGGAGTCACCGATGTGCTATTTATAGAAACAGTGTTGATGAAAATTTGAATATATATTCCGTGAACAGGCGATGCACCAATGTGCTATAAGTGTTCGATGATTGACCAAGGTCATTTTAATGTTCCGTGATAGACCAACAGAAATTCAAAGGCCTGCGTTTTATAAAGATATTTTGGAGGACGTTCAGACCAAGTTTGGCACATGCAACTTTCCTAAAAATCATCTGTCCGGTATTTCTACGGGTTGTAATAAAAAAGTGGTAGGGATGTTTAAAGATGAAGTTGGTGGTGAAATTATAGAGAAATTCGTAGGTCATCGAGCAAAACTGTACGCTTATAAAATGTTGGAAGGAAAAGAAGATAAAAAATGTAAAGGTGTTAAAAAATACGTAGTAAAAAACAGTATCACCTTCGAAAATTATGAGAACTGTTTACTTACTCGCAAAAAGCAGTTGAGAAGAATGATCGGTTTTAGGAGTTGGCGTCATCAAGTATATACGGAAGAGATCAACAAGGTGGAGTTGAGCGCGGAGGACGATAAACGGATTGTTTTAGAGGATGAAGTAGATAACGTTGGGATTTGCCGGAAATTTATAATCTCTTTAAACCGGGTTATAAATCTGATAAAAATTTATAGCGGGATCGTTTGGGGAATCCCCCCCCCCCTTGTTTTTGGATGGTACTTTTTAACCTTTTTTGGAGAAATTGCTAAATTATGATCAAATTATTCTTTAAAATAAAAGCGTTGAAAAATTTATAACCTAGTTTAAAAGGTTAAGACAAGTTGGGAAAAGTTATAGAGTTTTTTAGGCTTGTCCTAGAATTCCTGTTTTACAACTACTGCGACACGTTTTGCGCCAGAGCGAACACGCCACAACACATTTTTTGCACCAGAACGAACATTTTCATTTACTACTAACGTTTTAGATGCCAGCGCAGATAGATTTCGAAGAGTCTTTGTCCATTTCAGTTTAGGAGTAAAAAAGTATTCCCATGTATTCATAAAAGCTAACTACAGATGAAGGTTTATTTCCAAATTTCCAGTTTTCACTTTTCCGTAATCTTTCCCCCCCCCCTTTCCTAATTACAACAATTTGGGTCTTTTTAACATTAATTTGCATACCAGTGTTCTTACAGAAATTCTCAACTTTGTCTATTTGACGCTGAAGCTGTACCACTGTATCAGCCGGGCTAGCAATATCGTCAGCAAATAAAAGATAGTTATTTTAGGGATGTTTGAGTTAATAAATATACCAGTGTCCGAATTAACGGCCACATTTGTACAGAGATCGTTTATAAAGAGATTAAAATTTTGGGGACTACAGGTATCCTTGTCGGGTTCCCCTTCCGACAGGGGAAGTAACTAGTACAGGAATCTGCTACTTTTACGCAAGAGTTGTTTTTCTTATAAATCTCCAAGAGGATGTTAAAAAAAATTCCATTAACGCACTTGCGAGATAAACTTTCAAAAAGCTTTTTATGTGATATGTTATCAAACGATTTTTCAAAATCAATTAGAACGACGTAAAATCTGCTTTTTCTTTAAGAAAGATATTTTTGAATTATTGCATGTAAGGTAAACATATTGTCTACTGCTGAATAACCAGCCCTAAAACCAGCCTGAGCCTCATCTACAAGTTTATTTTCATCCGACCATCGACAAAGACGTGTGTTTAGAATATTGGAAAAAATCTTTGTAAAGAATATTACTGAGAGAGATGCCACGATAATTATTCAACGATCTAGATTTATGTATCGGACAAATAATGTTCTCAGACCACAATTTAGGGAGTTCACCCCTGTTAAAAATAGCATTGAAGAGTTTAGTTAAGGTTTGAATAGTCACATGTTGTGTTGTGAATAAGAACTATTAAAGTGTCTATTTAAGTGTCTGGAAATTTTCTTCAAGTCTGTCTCCAATCTTTGAACACATTATCAATGTTTTCGTTTATAAGAGATTCAGACACCTATATTGGTAATATATTCAAATAAAACAAGCTGACTGCTTACAATGCATGCAGAACCGTTTGTTTGTATGGTGTCTGACGTCGATTTCAACATAATTTCATATATATTACCTTTAAAATGTTGATAGTCACAAATACGGATTGCTAGATCTACATCCGAAAGGGGAGAAAAGAAAGCCGGAGAATATTTTTTCAGGACATTTCCTGAAAATCCTTTACAAGCGTGAATACGGCAGAAATCATTTTTTTTTTTTCAAATATATACTCAGCGTCAATGAAAAGTCACCAGGTACTAAAGTTGAATAATTTTCACCTTGCCACAAAAGAGAAATTTTCAATTATGTTGAACGTTATTATACTCATTTCCCGACCCGTATCTGACAAATTTCACTTTCTCATCTGAGTAGTCCGTCTTTATTTGCACGCGCAAAAAATTAATTTTAATCAATTTTCTGAAGGCAACTATCCAAGGTTCACTTTCTTTTCGTCTCTTACCTGGTGACTTTTCATTGACGGTGAGTATACTATTGATCTAGTCTACTTACGAAGAAACAAGTTGGCTTCTTTACAAAAGAAACCAGGAGAGGTCAGCATCAATGTTTTCAAATAGTTTATTAGTTTTTAATTTCATTATATTTTGGTACATGTAAACAAACAAGTAAAAAAGCCGCCGCGTAGAAACCTCTTATGCTTTACATGATGGTCATTTGACCTTCTTTCCGCTTTTTCAAGTCGCATGGTCTTGTCCAGCGGTCTTCTTTCTCTTTTTAAACGAAATTCTTCTCATGTATTCTTGTGCTTAGATTTATTTGCTTAATGAAAATTGTCAATTATTTGAGAGGTCATTTGCAACCTTGGCAAATTAATATAACAAATCTTTTCTGAAATTCGTCATGTAAACATAAACCACGTCTATTTCCTTTTTTGGTTTTTTGATTTCGCTTTATTTACAAAACCATGACGAAACAGACTGTGTATCAGAATAATTTCGCAAGAAAAATGGATTTAGATAGCAAATTCTGTGGCAGTCTGACTTTTAAAGTCACCACTGTTGGAGAGGTCTGATGACCTCTCCAATAAAAAAGCAGGTTCTCGGTTTTTTTCGTGTGTATATTTATATTGCGGCGGCAAGAGCACCTACCATGCGTTCCTGGAGTTTCTTTTACCAGTACTCTGCTCAGTATTCTTCCAATCCTTCTGGCCAATTCTCCGTAAAAATCACTGTCAGAAAAATAAACACGACGCACCGTGACAAAACATCATAAGTCTCCAAAGATGGAAAGATCAAGATGTGAATCAAGTTCGAGAATGATCAGATGTCGCTGCAGTAGCGTACGGGTAACAGTGGAAACAATCCAGTCGAGCTTAATCACCAAATAAACCCTTCAAAATGTGGCGGTCACATATGATTCTCTGGCGATCGAAGCCACTGGGGGTATTGCAGAAAGACAGCGGTGTTTCATGGAATAATATAGATCTATAAAAAGTGAAGGTTTTTTTCCTCCTCTTGTAAACATGCAATGTGAAAATATGACCATTAATTTCTTCCTTTCTGTCTTTTCATATATAGATCTGGATCTACGTGCAGCGAGGAAATGTCTCTGTAAAAAATGTATGTGAAACAATAATCACTGCAAGTCATTTGACTCTAAGCCTAAATTAACAAAATTATCAGGGAACTGTCTTTATTATTAAGAGAATCCGGGACCGTTCGCCCTGTTTTACCTGTACTCATACATCTACGAAAGAAGAATGCATTCTACTTTTAACAACACTCAAAATTAGTTTTGGCAAAGCCGGGATTCGAACTCAAAACCCTATGATATCAAGATCTAGCTTTTCATTCGAATTATTAGATATTTGTTCCACACATCATTCAAGTCGCTCGTATTTGAGGCTTTGCCTTTTTCATATTATATCCTTTATCAAGGACATGAAATGGAGTAATCAATTTTTACGAGCTAAAGCTACAGTATGTTCCCCACAAAGTTGTTCTAAAGCTGTCACTAACAGGCTAAACATTATAGTCCACAATTTGTGGCAGGGGAAATTCTGAAAGCAGAATGAGTAGAGCTCAAGGGTGTTTGGCAGCTTTTGGTTCAGGTCAAACCGATAACATAGTACAGACTAGCTATTCAAAACTGAAAGTAACCGTGCATACGTCGTTACGCATGATTTTTTCGTTGCGGCTAGTTCAATCACAGTAACCGAATTTGCCATACAAAGCCGCTAAAATAAAATATGCTAACTTGCCTAAAACAGGTCCGGAGTCCAAAACCGTCTATTGTTTCGTTTGTGTAAGAGATAGTCATCGTGAAAAGCGGCTCTATGGGATCTTCCATTACATTGTAGGTCACTGATATCTACAAGAAAAATGTCTAGCCTTAAGAAAGTCAGCCACGAATTAATTCTATCCCAGACGACAAAAAACATTTAGTCTGCTCCAAATTAAAACATAACTATCAGACGACGAATTACACCCGGCTTAAGTGAATGTATACATGCATAGTTGACAATGCGATGATGAGGACGATGATAATTGAGCAGCGCTGTGGGAAAAGAAGGTTTCCCATGCTACATTATACCAAGCAAGTCATCAAATAATTCTAGATCCATAAAATCCATTTGGTCTAACTACTGGGTGAATCTTGAGATAGAAGATCCTTGGACACGAAGACAATTCAAAAATAGCGAAAAGCTTCGACTCAGGTAAGCCTAGGCGCACTGGCAGGCTGACATGAGTCGATACTTTTTGGAGATGCATTAAAACCCCTTTTCACAGAGCATGACTCGATTATGATAAATTACCTGAAGTACAGAGATTCCAATCCCAGAAGCATTGATCTTTACCAGAGTTGTTGTTTCTGGAATCTGAAATAGTCAAACGGTACGTAACCATTATTTGCCCCATTATCCTCCGCTACATGACATTTTTCAAATACACATGTATCTGATTTGGGCATTCTGGGTACAGAACAGGATTACTTTTCAAAACTACAACCATTACTTTGAATTTCGAAATAAATCTTTGCTCAATAAAACGCTTTCTGGTACGATTCATTCAGCTATGATCAGCCAGCATGTAACCTATGCACCGGCCATTTATAAAAACACCCCCTAATGGCTTGGCTAATAGCTGGTTCATTCTATATTTTTTCAGCACCTCATGTCACTGGTCTTTTTCTGCTCAAATGACCATTAAGACACCAATTATTGGTTCTAACTTATACAGCATTTTGAGCAAAATACATGTATGTACAGGATATTTTTCTTTGAAAATTCCAGCTTATCTTTCCTATTCGGTCCAAAAATAATCATCACCCTTAGTCTTACATGCGTTTTTAGCTATGTCCCTGGGCTGGTTCAAGACAAGAAATCTTACTTAAAAATTCAGGGCAAGGAATGGTAAATAACTTTGTGAATATACTCTGATAAGTAATAAATGATTTCCCAAAGTGAAAACAGATTTCAAGCTCTTTGTACGTGAAATAATTGACAATTTTAACGTGTCCCTGAACTTTATGTCATTTCCCAAACGCAATGATATATAATATCGGTAAAAGTAGAGTAGTTTCCCTTGACATCTCTTCTTGTAGCGTCATAAGAAAAGTTGCTTTGCTGCTTTGAACAGAACTAGTTTTGAGGTTGACCTGTACAGAGTGTTCTTAAAAATTTGATGATAAGTTGTTATTACGGAACAGTATATTTTCTCAGGTCATTCCCCAAACGTGCATTTTTTTTGCTCTGACTAATTATAAGAGTGTTTTTCAAACTCGATTTACTTTGAATGGGTGATACTCAAAGCCAATCTTCTGCAAAGACAGCATGAAGTTTTAAAACGAGACCCCAGAGAAGGAAAATATTGCAATATGTCATTTGTCTTACAGTCATTTACCAAACATGGAGCATAGTTAAGGAAATGACATTCAAAGGTTAGCCGAGGGACTGTTCGGTAAGAAGTTGTTAGCATCATTTTCTACACAAACTGACAAGTACGAATTCAGGTTAATAAATTCTATTCAACTTATCGAGCCTTAAATACAAACAAATCTATGTTTTTAAGTGTCTGTAGTAGGCGTATTTCGAAAACATTCTAGAGAAAGAAAAATCCTGTCTGTGAGCAATTGAGACATTTTACACAATATCTTTTTCCCAATTTCTGAACATTAACATACAGTAATGACATATCTAAATGTCTTTACATGGTTACAAGTAGAAATAAAATTTGCTGCCTCTTACATGGTTCATTTTGAAGTTTAACTCTGCAGGAAGTTTGCAAAATGTTTAAATCATTCAAAATATAACATTTTATTACATTCTTGTTGTTTCTTTGTTTTACGCCACTTAAAACAAAATTTCATTCACAATTATCACAAGGACAAATTTGACATTTCCAACTCTCCACTAGGACTAGGTGCGCACTCTTCAATATCTTGCCCTAGGACACCTCAACTAAAACCAAATGCGGTCAGTGAGGATCAAACTCATAAGCTTTGCATATATTACAAATAAACTACCTCTAGCACTTAGCCACTTCGGACCCCAGTTCATTCGTTGTAAACACGCTCTGCATTTAATAAATACATAGCTGCAGGGCCCGGTTTCAAGAAAAAACTTAAGTCTCTTATTTTGCTCAAGTCTGCCGACAGATCCCATTTCCGACTTAAGATTAATTTGTTACTTGAGATCCATATTATTAATATTAACAGACTTAAGAAACACTCTCAAATCCTCAGTTGACACTCAACTCAGCAAAACAGTGGACTCAAAGTCTGACTTAAGTCCATTATTTTGCTGAGCTGAATCTGAAACGTTGTGTCAACTTAGGACTTCGGACTGATTCTAATGTTTCTTAACATTGGTGAAATGCGTCTGAAATAACGAACTCAACTTAAGTCGGAAAATAAGTCTGCAAGAGGACTTGAGCAAAATCAGAAACTTAAGTTTTTTGTGAAACCGGGCCAAAGTCTATATAACATTTAACTACTTAGTTTTCAACACATATAAATATAAATATTGTTATTGTTATTATTTAATGACACAAAGTGAAATCCTCATGTTCAGTTGTGCATAGTGGCCTATATATACTTCATATTCATATTATGACAATAGATTTGGCAGAAAGTATAGATACGTATCCAGGTATTTTTCCAGTATGTTTACAGGTTCCTCCAGACACAAATGAATTAGGGTATGGGAAAGTTATTGTTCCCCTACGCCCAGTGACAAAAAAAAAAAATCATATGAGAATGTGGGATAAAATCTAGGGATAAACTATCTGAAGTTGGTCAATATTTCAACAGTTATTATTTGCAAATGTCGGTAGATGGTTTCACACAAGGCCTGTTGGTGTTCAGTCATCATTTAACCATTCTTCTTTATACTAGGTAAATATAAACGATTTGAAAAAATAGAAGAAAAAAAAAAAAAAAACTTTATACGTAATGGTGTCATATCACTTGTCTGCTACATAAGATTAATTTGTCTAGTTGTCATTTATATTTGAACCAAACGAGTAATTTGAAAAAAAAGTGTGTGAAAAGAAAAGCAAGCGATTTCAGACCAGAATACTTGTAATTTGCTTTTTAAGTTTAAATCTATTTATTTTACATTGATTGTGACACATGTTCTACAATCTACATTAATTACCCTCGAGGATTCTTCCAGGAAACCTTGACATACGGTAAGTAATGTACTCTGGTCAAGTATGTTCAAAGCCTATTAATTTTAGGCTCCTACCAATCAACTGTCGGTCAGGAAAATCATGTTTTTTATAGAATGAACGTTTAAATGCTATAACCAGGAAATAAAGGGAACTTATTTTTGCCAGAAATCAGTTATCTGTCATTCCCCTAACTAAAATGTCATTGACCAAACGTTAAGTCATTTCACCTAACAGGCTTGACTTCATCTGATTTTCTCTCTCAAACATTCAGACAGGGCCAACATGGAAAACGGTTTTTAAATGGACTTTTTGGTATGCATTATGATCTGAAAACATGACGTTTAAACCCAAATCTAAGGGAGAAATTCATAACTGTATCGCAACTTATTTAAAAAATCTTTCGACATTCCGATAAAACAGGGTTTTTCAGGGGTAGAAATAATCCTCAAGATCCATTTTCAATACTGAATACAATGATCAGAAATCTTATTGATATTTTTTATTCGAAAGTGATATTCGAGTTTCATGCATGTCTAATACTGCTCAAATTTTGTCCGTTAGGTGAATGACAGTTAGTCAAAACACTCTGATTAAAAAGTGAAAAATCTGACTAAAGCGTCAGTTTTGACTCGCTGCTGTACACTTTTGCTAGTCAAGAGATGGCATAGGTGAATGCCTGTGTAAAATCACTCATGTTTCATGACTTTAGTATTTAAATTTTTTTGAGGTGTAAATGCTGAAAAAAAAAGTAGAATGACCCAGCTTCGATATGAGCCCAGACACTTCTTGTTGATAAGTCTGTTGAAAAACCCTGCACGAATCCTGGTTTCCCTAAAGTCTACATTTAGAAACTGTAAAAAAGATGTGCAGTAAAACAAGAGTAGAAAACTATTTTTCCCTATTGAAATAATTGAATTTTCAAGGTATTTGGAGCGAAAAACAGACTACTTTTTCCACAGATGTATTGTTTACAGCCATTTTCTCCATAGCTATTTTATTAGCGGCGTAATAGTTTCTCCTGTACAGGGGATAGTGATGCGTCATAGCAGACAGGTCGAATCTTCGAAGAATATTACATGCGCAGACAACGTTATTTGCCCAGGATAACTTCATGAAACAAAACATTGTGAAGGGCACACTGCAGCAAACACTTTGTCCTTTTCCCACAACAAAGTCTCCATGTCATTTAGATACGAAATATTTCTTTCCTTCAATGTTTTAGTCTTTTTCTGTGATTTGTAATAGTTTTGGGTTGATCTAATATTAATTCGCACAGGATTACGATCATTCACAGACCAAAAGGGATTCGTATTCATAAACCATTCTTCATTTCATTTTTAGTCTAATTCCGGATTTAAAAAGTAAAACAACTTCTGATTGCTTAATCGTATGGGACAGCCAATCGGACAGCTTGTAACTTTCAAATTTAGAAAACCATTGAGAAAAAGACTGAGATTATTTTTGAGGATGATTGGGGAAAACTAACCCTGCTTTGAACCATACGGAAATTGTGACGACAAGCATATTTATGTAGCAAACAAGATCTTCACTTACAAAGACCGTTTGGAAAAGCAACGCGTTCTCTCTGTTTACATAAAAGATGTCGACGGAGCCTCCTGGCTCTGATGTTACTTGGATTTGTATGTCATATGACTGAGAAAACACATACGCAGCAACTTCCGCAAGAGCTTGGAGTCCGAGAACAGTATCCTGTAAAACAAATTGCTGTTATAGGTATATCTATAAAATTCTAGCTCATAAACATACATTTCACGCGTTCAAATCTGGCATGACGTAAAAAGTCGGCATCTGACACTGTCGAATACCGTTTCAAATGTAGTATGATGACGGACTACTTTCAGTAATTTTTCCTGTTAGATTGATTCAAATGTTGTGTCATGATATTCATCCACCATACATAGTAAAAAGTTGCTGCCATAAAACTACTATTTTTAATTTCTTTCTGCTTTTCAGTAAAACTGTCAAATATTGCAACAGTTCATAATTCAAATTTGCTGGTATGAAATAAAAAGAATACCGTATATCTGTTTTTTTTTCGCGTCCCAAAATTTTCGCGAGTTTGGTCAAAATCAATTCTTCACGTTTCTTATTTTCACGAATACAATGGTATGTTTCTATTTTTCTCGAAACCGTAAATATATGATAGCATCAAATCCACCAAAAATGTCTTTCTGTATGTCTGGTATTACAGACGCACTAGTGCATATGCAAAATGGGGAAAAAAATAGCTAGAATCACAAGATTTACCTTGATAGTCGGGTATTTCAAAATCTCAATATTTCACCTTTTCCCATTGATTCCGATGGTATACATAAATACATTCAAATCTTAGACTACTGGTATTTCCAAGTCGGATTATTTATTCACAGTTCATAGTATCATTTGACAACAAATGGACACTGGGAAACTAAGGGAAACAACTTTACTAAAACTTTTGTAAAATTATTACTGGTATCGAACAACTCTCCCTATACATGTATAGGTCATTGTGTTAAGTCTGGCTATTTTTTCATTTCTTTTTTTTTCAAGATACCAGCATTTTCAAACTTTTTTCTTACAATGGCATGCTTCTCCTTTAAATGAGTGTAAAGATCTATTAGCCACTTTGCATCGAAAGGTTTAAGTCTGGCGAGAGTAAGATCCACTCTGATGGACTCCTTTTCGTATAAAAGAAAGGATTTCTAGAATGTATGGAATATTTAGCGAATATAATTTTCCCGAGAAAAAAAAAAAACCATATCGATATAGAGTATTTTGTTGAAGCCATTTTCCTTTGGATTCTGTTTGCTTTTCGCGAAGTTGGAGCATTTTGATATCTCTCTCGTCCTTATAGAATTATCTCACGCAGCTCGATGCAAATACAAGTACCAGAAATTTTACTACATATAGAACATTAAGGCAAACTGCATTTCTGCTTGGTCGTATCATGTGGAGTTGCGTGTGTATAGAGGTGCACCTCTTTACTACGCAACGAGAAATGCAGACTGTTTTAACGTTCCTTTTCTAATATACCATCCCATTGTAACCGTACAGAAACATCACAAAAATCAAGAAAAGAAAAAAACAGAGTCTATTGTATACATGTAAAATATTTAAGATTGGCGGATAAGATATGTAAATAATGTCTGCATAGATCACTCTATGTGTTAAAACAGTTGTGGTTGCTTGTCCTCGAAGCGTCCTCGAGACATTACAAAAACTAGAACTGTGCCATAGAAACTAGTTCTGAAACGCTGAAACGGTAGTCAGTGGTTACATTTCACGAGTGTAGCATTTGGAAAAGCTATTTCGAACGTTAGTACACAAAAATTGTCCGTGAACACGACTATCAATGTTCTACACAGGGTACATGATTGATACAAAAATGGTCAGTTGAGTTGTTGTTTTCAACCATTTTAGGTTATATTTATTTATGAGAAACTTTTTTTTAAAACTTAACGCTGTTGTCTAGCAACAGCTACCGAAAAAAGAAAAAAACATGAGCTAACCTGTGTCGATCCAAAACCACCGAAACTGTTCCTCTGTTGGACTAACCACTTCATTACCAGTATACTGTTACTCAGGTCCTTTCTCGCCACAAAGGTCATTAATATGTAGGCATTGACCTCTATGTTCTTTGGTCTCGACTGACGGCTAGGTGGTCTCCAAACCAAAGTGGAGGAATCGCGTTCTGCTTGGGCCTCCCAGTATTTCATACCTCCTGTTGAAATGGTCGTGAAGCGATAATAGCTAACGAATAGCTTAAATACGACTAGGATCAGGAAATCAGTCTCTGACTTCTCCTACAGACATTTCAAAACAACATCAGACTACGCTTACCGTGTAGTCTGATCCTTGGCCTAAAATGTCAAATATTTTTGTGAGATATCCGTGCTTACAAAGCAAATTGCAATATTTAGTTAATGAATGCAAAAGAGTTGACAAAGTCAGAGTTTTGGGCACTTGTTTACATGTACCAGGCGAGCTTAAGTTTTACTTAAATGTCGGCCTCCCCGGTTTGTTTGTCTGCATCAAATGTCCCAGTAAGGAGCTTTCGTAGTGTCTGTGTTGTATGTTTCATTTGAACTACATTAATGAGCCATGGTCTGACAAAGGGGACTTTATGTATCTCCGTAATGCATGATACCAGTCAAGCCATAGATTCATAAGAACCAGTTTTTTAACAACCGACTTACTCTTGAGGTAGACTGGTCCTTGGACATACAGAAAAAAAATGGCGGAAAGTTTCGGCCAAGGTCAGCCTGCGCGGAATGCGCAGGCTGACCTGGACCAATACTTCTTACTGATTCATTAAGCCTTCATTTCAAAGAGCACTGCCCATTTCTGTTGCGACTGATTGTCGTAAAACAATATGCAAAAGTACCTCTTTCTGGCAAGTTCGCTAGTGAGGGGTGATCCAAGGTTTTCCTTAAACCCGTATTTCTTTGGATTTGGACCCCCAAAATTTATAATTATCCCCATAATATATAAAAGTTTTTCCTTATCACCTGTTTCTTTGAATTTGGACCCCCAAATTTTCTAAATGACCCACCAAAATTTATAATTGTGCCTTTTTTTAGGGGTTCAAATGACCCCTGCACCAGAAAGTCCAAGGAAAACCCTTGACTGGATCACTCATGATTTTATCTGCTCTTTTTAGGTCTCTTAACGGCTCAGTGCCTAGATTTGGAATTGGGAATTCTTGTCAAATGCTTCAAAGTAGACTTAGTAACGTTGGCGCTATTGAAGCCCAGCCTAGTTAATGTAAATTTAAGGAGAGACATGAAAAATTAAAATGCTGACATGATATCGGTGATATACATGTTTTTAAAAACGGCGTAAACAAACTCAAACGAACTGACAAACAAACCTTCTTCTATTGCTTTTTCGTCTAACTTTGCTAAGACATCATCTACTTTGTCGCGATCTGCTAGCTGTAAGGCGTACGCAGCAATACCTAGCTCATATATGTCTGTAACACTGTCAACACGAGCTTCAAGAGCCTCTACAGCATCGTGGATCACGTTTTTGACGTCATTGCCAGGCGCAAACTAAATTAAAAACAAGAGCACCGTATGCGTTTAACAACTGTCTACTGCTGTGGATCTTTTGTTGCACAGGTCAAACGTTTTAAACAAATAAAATACATGTACATACACGACTTTCTTGTTTTCATGACCCTGATTGAATTTCAGAGTAGTGTTTCCGTCTATTACAGGTGAAGGCCGGGAAAGCCCCACGGTATGATAATCAGGCTTGCTGAAAGACTGTTGAAAGCTCCAAAGCGATATCAACCATTCATTCTCTTATAGAATTTTTAGTCGAATTCTAAATTTAGAAAGTCACACAATTTTCAACTAGTTAATCCATTAAATATTGGTTTAACCAACGAGAAATTTCGTTCCTTTGAAATAATGGGATTGATATATTTCTCTTGAATAAGAATGCTGCATACGACTACAGGCTGTTTTTGGTAAGAAGTCATAGCTTATACAAACATAACGCAGCACAAAATTAAAAGAAAAGAATCATTTCTTACCGCCGAAAAATGTTTCGGCCATGTCTTTGTGAGAAGGCAGCCTGTGGTTTGGAAAAAAAACTAGTGAGAAGTACTGGTCAAAAAACTTTTGGGAAAGCACAGGAAAGTACACCGGGTGGCCTCGATATAACTGGAATAATCTTTGTTGAAAAAGGTGTTTAATTCACAAACAAGCAACTTAGATGTAAAGCAACTCACCCCGGCATTCTCTGCCTCCAACAAAGCAATGATGATGTAAGCGGCCAAAGTACCCTCCCCTGACACTGACCCACCCTAAATGAAAAAAAAGTTTTTTTATCAGTACTTTTTGAACCATTGAAAAGTTGGTAAACAAATGACAGCTTGGAAAACTTTTAGTCTGGTTGGTTGGCAAATAAATTTGTTTCAGGATATTCGAACTGAAAATGTAAGTGGTGTCCCTGGTTGTGAGGTAGAGCGTCGGCCTCGTAACCATAAGGTCCCGAGTTCGAGATCAGGGAGAGTTTGTCAACTTTGGGGATTTTTTCATTGGCCCACAAATTCGGCGCGAGTACTGGTGCAGTTCCCAGGAAGCAGAATCTCGAGAGATTAGTATAAGTTGCAAGAACTTATTTCTCAATCAATGTAAAATAAATATGTTTAAACTAAGCTAAGTTTCAGGCTGCACATCATGTTAAGTGAAGTAACAATTTAACCCTTTTCTTACCAAAATTCTGATTACAAGACTAGATTTTGTTGCGTATATTGACACTGAATGGGGTTACATAACCGAAACTACCGAGTGAGCAGCGGAGAGTGTAGAGCAAGAGCAGACTGAACGTATTTATAAGCAGGCAGATCCTTCCTTAGACTGTCCACAAAATGCATCAGCGGTCGCGGAATGCATAGTAAGAGTTACTCTGCCGACTCAAAGCCAAAATTGAACGCATACACATCCCCATCCCCTTTTAAACCCGCACCCACTCACCCACACCCCTCCTCAGAAACACACATGAGCAGCGCTTTGGCAAAAGGGGGCTTAAAGCATCAACGTGATGCATAATACCAAGCTGGTCATCACATGGATCCATTAAGTCCATTTTGTCCAACAAACGACTGAATCATGAGGTGAATTGCTCCTTGGGTATGCAGAATATTGACAAATAGCAGACTGCACAGGCTGACCTAGGCCGATATTTTTGCAGATACCTGAAGCCCCAATTTTTATGGAGCACACCTCATACGTTAACTTTAGAATCAACCAAGGAATTATCAAAGTTAACTTGAAAGGTTTTCAAAATAAACGAGAAAAAAGAGTAGTATAATGTGAGCACTATAGGCCCCTTGCCATGTTCCTTTGAAAAAGAGTGAGTCCTATAGACCCCTTGCCATGACCCTATGAATAAGGGTGAGCCCTATATGCCCCTGCCCAGATTTCCTTTTAAAAAGAGCAAGCCGCTTTTGATTGGCTGGGCGTTTCATTAAGAAAATAATTCATCAGAGCTGTGACATCATTTCGCCACTGCCAGTAATGTTTCCTTTTCTCAGCGTTTCGCACTTATTTGCCTTGTCTGAAATGATCGCGTCGTACGTATGCTTTCAAATCTGTTTACTACTGCTTGACGTTAAGTGCTTGTACATGCCGGCTTTCTTTTCACTAATTTTCAAATGAAAAATGGAGCACTGCTCGGCAATTTGATACTTTTCTACGCGTTAAAAAGCTGTCTTTCCACGTGTCTGTCATCGGACTGCCTTGTTCGTTTGCGATTGGCGTGTCCGTTTATCGCAATGGGAAACCCTTCTTCATATACCAAGAGACCACGCAATCTGTCTTTTGAAACTGGATCCTGAACAGAAAACATGTTGGATGTAACAGAACATGGTTGTTGTGAATGGCTAGTGGCATATATTTTAGATGTAGAAAACGAAAACACAGGTGGTGGGTGAGGGTTATTATAAGGAAAAGAAACGACCATGGCACATACTTTCAATCAGTACGCGAATTAGAATTAAGTGATTAAGACATTTCATGTTTTTTTTTTAATCTTTATTTGCCACGTCCATTGGTATATGACGGTATAAGACATTTCATGTTACTTAAGACCGAACAAAACTTAATTTGCCGACGTTCTGGAATATGTTGAAGCCAAAATAACAAGGTTATGGTCTATAAGAGAGTCAATAAGTGCAAAACAACGACTTTTGTTTTCATTTTGCTTGAAATGCCGTCGGGTACTCAGTTAGGTTGGAAAAAAAAAACAAATCAACTACACCAAACAAACAAACATACATACAAACAGACAGACAGACAATCAAACAATCAAACAAACAAACAAAAATGCTTCATATGTAGCTAGCTTTTGTCGCATTCGGACCGTCGCAATGACGGAAAATGCAGTCGGAAACATGGAAATTTCATGTTGAAAATAATCTGCTGCGAACCTGGGTCTAAAAATTGTACGGTTGCAAACGGATAAAGCGGTCAAAGGATGGACACGTGGAAAAGCAGCCTCACCCAATAACCTATTACTATATGTCTACACGACTTTAGGTCAATCAGCTTCGTTAGATTTCGGAATCGGCCAAATGAATGTACGTTTGCGTCATGGACAACCTTTATCTTAGGAATCATCTACATTTTTTCCGTATGGACCAGTTTAAACCTTTACCAACTGATACCGCGTTAAAACTTCCCTGCAAAAAAGCTTTTGAAAACATTGTGGGAAAAAATGCTGGTGACCAGCATTTCCTTCTTTTCCCCACAATGTTTTCTAATCTTTCAGAGTCAAACCTAGCCATTTGAGTAAAACTTAATTCATCGTCTGTAAATGATTTCAAACTGGACAACTGTAAATTTTGTCATCTGGTGAAGGGTTTATGGGGAGGATAGGGACTAAAACACAAAAGATCTGTTTACCTGCATACTCGTATGAATAACCCGACCTGGCTCCCTAAAAGTACCTTTCTCTTTATCATACTGGCGCAGAATCCATGAGATTATTTTTTGCATGATGCTGGGATCTATATAGATGTATGGTCGGGCTTGAGCGAACGATTTTAGCACGAATGCCGTCAACCAAGTACTGCCCGAGGTGTCGTATTTCCCAAAGGCGCTAAACGAACCGTCGGGATGTCGATAGTTGAGCTGCTTCTGGTATCCTGCGCGAAAATATAACCTCACAAAAATGCTATTTATAAATGAATGAAGCTGAACCCAGTCATGATAGATAATGATATAGGCAAACGAACTTTAACAGCCTTTAAGTTGGTTTTTTGGAATGCGAAACGGTGAGACATTCTTACTTGCTTTTGTTGCTGAATCTGGACTATAAGCGTTAGTTTGATGATTTCTAAGTGAAAATCAAACACCAATGAGGGTACTAGTAATTATTTGCCAAAATGATAATCTTCCTCGCAAAAAAGTTATACGTGTTATATTATAATTATGTATAAATATGTGCCATAGTCCGTTAAAAAGGTGTTAAGTGCATCTGCAAAAAGTAGTGACCAATGTCCGCCTGCGGAGTCCTAGAAGGCTGTTATGGGTCGAAAAGTTTTGCCATAGGTCATTTATTTTGCTTTTGCATGTGGAAGGACCAGTCTACCTCTAGATTAAGTCGGTAGTTGAACAAATTAGTTTATATGTATCCATAATTAGAATATTATGATGACTTGCATAGTATGATGCATCACAGAGATGCATTAAACCCCAGGGCACTGTATATCAAGTTTTTACATAGCTGAAAATTTTCAAGTACATGCGTCGCATGCAAATAAAATAACACACACGATAGAAAAAAAATCCGTATCTACACACTGTGAAATACGGTTCCAAATACGGTATGATGATGTACCTCACGTTTAGAAAACGTGCATACTGATTTGCGATCTGATTGGTCAAAATGTTACCATATAACGTTCATCCGCCGGTCATAAAATCGAAGTACCATTAATTCTTTTAATCTGTTTACCGTTATCGAACAAAATGCCAAAATGCTGTCTTTGAAAGTTGTAAGTATATAATAAAAGGAATATTTTGTTGTAGTAATTTTCCCGGTCCTTCTATAATTTGCTTATCGCTGCGTAAGAAAATTTTGATATTGCGCTCGACCTTTGTACTCGCGCGATAACAAATTTTCTCATGCTGCTGGAATTAAAGACAAGCACCAGGAAACTTACTACGTACGGAATATTATGCTGTAGTGACTTTCCGGGTGCATGTATTTCATTCAAGCAGCGTGAGAACATTTGATATCGTGCGACCGGTCGAGCGAGACGTCAAAATTTTCTTGCCCGGCGAGAAGCAAATACTAGCACCAGGAAAGGTACTACAGCATAATATTCCCTTTATTATATATATATCTACACCTTTCAACGAAAAAATAATACAATTGTTGATATTTTATTCGACAACAGTAAGCAAAATAAAACAAATAATGGTGTAGTAGCCAGGAACTTCGTTTCTATGAATGGCGGATGAATATTACAGAGAGAAGTTTTGACCAATCAGATAGCAAATGAATACATACACATTCCGCTCGCGAGTTACGTCATCATACGTCATCATACCATATTTGGAACCGTATTTCAAAGTGTATTTATACAGATTTTTTCCTGTCCTGTGTGATAAATTATCCGCTTGCGATGCATGTCTTTCTTTTGAAAACTTTCAGGTATATAATAAAACATATTAAAACTGTATTTATCAAAGTCGTTTCCAAAAATGATTCCGGTAAATGCGATATTGATTGGTTGATTCTACGTCATTTGCAATACGTCGTATCTCGAAGACAGCTTACTATGAGATGCGTTTACTGGGTTTCACTAGCAGTCGGCTGGGCACTGAAGTTTCTTGTTAAAAGACTTCTGTGGTAATAACTGACAGATAATAAAAGAAATATCCGACATCTTGTTACCGGGAAGAAATTGTTGTAATTAATAGGATAAATTTTGTTTCAAACGTAAAAGCCCCCAAAAATTAAATTCAAATGTGTTTAACGTACCCGCAGTCATATATTTCCTCCCATTTGAAAGATCTTCAGGCCGTAGGTTTAAAGTAGCTTTGAGATACTTTATCACAAAGATGTTGGGTACCAATGTTATCATATTTTGTTCGCCACACCCATAAGGCATCCTGAGCAAATTAGTTAGTCCAGTAATGGACGGTCCCATCAAATCTCCTGAAAGTGAAATAAACTTTTAACCAACTTTGAAATGTCTGCGAAAGTAGACTTTGCCAGACATTTTCTCGGCACATCCTGTACATGATCTTCATTACTGACGATTAGGTACGGAATAAATCGAGTGTAGTTAATGACGAATGTTGGATTTTGTCGATTTAGATAACTCAAAATAAACTTCGTCAGATTATAAGATCAAAGATCGGATGTATATTTAGTCTGATCTTAATCTGCAGAGTCCGCAAAAGCCTGTAGAGTCAGATTCCACGCGTCAAAAGCTAAAATCGCATCCCATGACAGTTATCTTTACCAGTGTAAATTTCAACAAGCTGTTGTAACACACTATATCCATTGCTGAATATTTTTTACTCTGCTTGTGTAAAGAAACTAAACTGTTAAATGCAGTAAAAATAGGTGCAATTTTACCTTGAAATATCGGGATGGTCATTTTGCAGTCAGGATTTCCGTCTATTTTAGTGATATCAGATAAAAAGTCATCGTACCTATTTTACACACACACACACACACACACACACGCAGTGAGTGGCCCTTAATATCTAATCAAAGTATGAATCCCCATTTACTTACATGATTTAATTTTCATCTTTACTTTCTAATCTTTTGTGGGTTGATTAATACAGCTATAGTTGTGAAATTTATATAAAAATAAATCAAAATAAATACCATAACTGGAATGTATATTTTCAGATTCGATACAATGTGATATTATATAAATACAGCTGCTGAAAAAGTAATTAATATTTTTAAATCCATGGAGGAGTCGCAAAAAGCATTTGGGGAAAAACTCGGTTTTAGATAGTTTAACTTTGATATCAGGCGACGAAACTTATATCATGTAAGAAATAGCCAACTGAAATACATAGAGGATATTTGTTTTTTTCTGTGAAAGATGGAAATTTATTTCATCTTGTGAACATCATCGCTAATATTTTCACGAGTGGCGCAGCCTTTTACCAAAAAAAAAAAAAAAAATATTCTATTTATTTTATGCTTTTTATCATTTTTGGAAGGAACTTACATCAAAATCCAGTACAGTTCTTTTCGGTTATTCCCCGTGGCGTACCCCCTCCGCATAGCAACGCATTACAATATTACATAACGCGCGAGAAATGTAGGGTAAATTACGTCATATATCCATCTGGTTGAGAGGCACGCGCATTGTACCTAGGTAACTAGTGCGAGGGAACAACTGTTTCCGCCTTCAACTGAAGAGTTAGAATATAAAAAAACGGTATTTTTCACTGATCGTAACCATGAAATAACGAAAAATATTTCATTGATATTTCTCAATAACCTACCGGAAAGCATGAAATAAACTGTTTTATTAAATACCTGAAAATTTTCCGACTCAAATACATTCGCCGCAAGAGGATAAAATATCACATACGACAAAAAAATCTATATCTACACAATGTGAAATACTGTTCCAAATATGGTATGTTGACACAACTCACGCCCGGAATATGTATGTGTTGATTTGCAATTTGATATGTATGTGTTGATTTGCAATTTGATTGGTCAAAATTTTACGATATAATAGTCATCCGCCATTCATAAAAAAGAAGATACTGACTACTACACCATTATTTGTTTCATTTTGTCGACTGTTTTCGAATAAAACGTCCATAATTTATACATTATGTCGTTGAAAGTTGTAGGTATTTGATAAAAGGAATGCTTTTTGTAGAAACTATCCTGGTGCTTTTATTTACTTCTCGCTGCGCAACAAAACTTTGACATCACTTTCTACCTTCAGTATCGCTTGATGTCAAATTCTCTCACGCTGCTAGAATCGAATACAAGCAGCAGCAAATTTACTACATGATATTTTGTATATACTTATACTGTTACCAGGGTCTTGTGACTAATTGTTTGTATCACATTTGACGTGATTGTGATTCTGTCATTTTACCGTAGCAATTCGTATTTATAAAACAAATAAGATATAAAGGATCTGATATGTGTTGGAATTGAGATAAACGTTAATCACACGAGTCCAGAAAAATATCATTATGGCAGCATTTGGCGATTTTTAGGCCCGTAAAAATTTTTTTCACTCGACAAGTTTGATAAAAGTTTTTGCCTACCTCATAAGCCAGATTGTTTTACAGGTTGTAGTATATGAGAAAACTTTGGCCAATATGTCCATGTTTATCAAAATTTACATGTATGTCACTTTTTGCTTCTTTTAACAGGAGTGAACGTCTTGTACATAAAAAAAAGCCCCATGCCAGCCTACATACATGTAAAACAACCTTATTTTAATCTAAAGATTAAAACAGCAAAACATTATCATGTCCATCAATTCATGTTTAGCGACATTTATATGTATAGGACATTTTGCTTCTTTGACAGGAGTGAACGTCCTGTACATAAAAAAAACCCCAAAGAAGCTTACATACATGTAAAACGACATTATTTTGATCTAAAGATTAAAACAGCAAAACATTATCGTGTCCATTAATTATGACAGATGGCTTAACAGAGAAATCAAGTCGAGCAATATTTCATAACTTATGGGTTTGAATAATGAGCTCTTACAAATGATAACACTATTTGCTTATCTTAAAGGTAGGATAAGAAAATTCGTAACTGCTACAGTGCACAGAAAACATGGGTATTTATGTGATACAAGAAAACTAGTAATGAGTATTCAACGCTGAAAAGAATATGGTAGAAGTTATGTGATAAACCGTTTTATCAATCCAGAGTCTAAAGTGTTCAGATGGTTGCTAGGAGCGTTAACAAGTTCAACATACCTATAACAGAAATCCTAATTTTCACAGAGTCGTCGACAACATCGTCAGGTAAAGTAACTGGTTGCTCAGAATAGAAGTTCTGCTCTTCCCTGACCTCTATAAGTATAGCTATATTGTAGTTTTCCTCTATACCCTCAGCCTGTTATTGCAAATATAACAAGAACAATTCTATTGATGATGATTTTAATGTAACATTATTGAACCAGTTCACCTCTAGCTAGCCTTGAAACACCTAATGTTTCAGGCCGGGAATCGAACCTAGGACCTTTGGGTCGGTAACCAGGTGTTTTACCACCAATACATCGCTCCAGTTTACATGTGGAAGATTGAAAAAAAAAGTTTTGTCATTAAGATATCATCATAAAGCTGCAACAGAGCTCACGTTGAACTACTACCACTAAGACTAACAGATAAATGGGGATGAACATGTTCAAGTCGTATAGGCATCTTTGGTACCACATTGTTTATATAGAACGTGTCTGTTCCGATTTGCATCTGAGTTAATATCTTTTCATTATCAGTTCTTATGGCTGAAAGTTGCAACTTTTTTAGGTCAAGAAACGTTTATGGCTATCATAACTGAAAGAATTGTAAAATATAACAGAAAGTGCTTAGGTATATCTGTTTGATATATCTGCAAAGACTGAAATATTCCTGTAGAAGTGTCGCAGCCTGTTATTCCTTTAGTAAGTGCAAAATATAGGCGCTGTCTTAGTATTCATCTGTCTTGTCTCGACAGGGCAAATACCCAAGACTGGTGCAGACATAGAATACTACTTATTAACGATTGCATTTCGGGGAATGTCGATCTTGAAATACCGTCTTGCAGATTTCTGACCCAGGGTGCTTACAACTGATAACATGGTTTTAGGTATTCTACGAGGGTCGTTTATTTAATTGTGTCACTGGGTGTCTATGAGACGCATTATATTAAATGCATACATTTTGTTCATTTCATTCCTTCAAAATGTTCTTCCTTGAGAGAAATACATTTTTCAAGTCTGGAAATCCAGTCTGTGAAGGCTGCAAAATAGACATTTCTGGGAATACCCAGCAGACACTGGAAATTGGCACTTCCCAAGGAACTTTTAGAGCCATATCGACGTCCAGAGAGAGTTTTCTTCTAGGTCTAGGTCTCCGTTTTTCATAGTGTTTCTTCACTTTGGAAAGAAATTGTTCTTGTAAAAGGAATTTGAGCATTAGACCGTCTGAGTTAAAAAAAAAAATGGCATATAAAACTTTTCTCGCGTTTTTCATTCCTTTTGCTATGATCGGCCTGGCTTAGTCTTTGCGCAGCCACTGTTTATTATCGACCCATCTCTGGGGCTCAAAATAATAAGTCCAGATTTCATCACCTGTGAACAGTTCTGATATTCTGCGTTTGTCATAATTATTGTACTTTTTAAGAAGAATTTTGGCCATTTTTACACGAATAGCCTTTTGATCATTTGTCAAGAGGTGGGGGATTCATCGAAAGCAAATCTTACGAAGTTTTAACTCCTTGGTCAAAATCTTATGAACTGACCCCGATGATATGCCAACTCTCGTAGCTAGTTCTTTCACTGCAAGCCTGGCATCTTGCTTAATTAAATCTGCTACAGCAACACATTTTCTTCGGAAGCTGCAGTTTTGGGTTGACCAGGACTAGGGGCATCTTTTGAGTAAGTCCTACCATCTTTAAATTATTTATTCCATCTGGAAACCGACCGTTTTGATTCCGCAGAAACTCCATGTATCTGACCTAATGTACAAAATATTTGTGAAGCTGAAACAATTAGACTTACGCGACTTTTAATATAGGCCCTAAATTCAAGCTATGCTTTTGGGTTCATTGTACATTCAGTAACATAGCCAGTGTATGTGACTGCTTTTCTTTGACTTTCAATAACTTTTGAAAGAACGAACCTATCAAAACAAAATTTCGTGCCAGTATTCAAACGCCTTCTTTGTGAAAATACCGTTATTTCGTTACCGTTACCGTTATGTGATACATAAGGTCATGTGGTATGGAGGCCTTTTAGTAATACAATTAAATGAACGACCCTCGTACAAATCTTGGAAGATCTTCTTCCACCTACAAGCGATTTCCCTTCTTACCTCAATTTTTATAAGTGATCTTTTGCACAAGTGAAATCATTCGTTCATTAGATAATGTATTGAATGGGTGTAGAACAAATGTCGGCCTACCTTAACAAGCAAATCCCGCTTCACGGCATCCGATGCACCTGGTCCAATAGCCTGGATATCGATCTCGCAGTTACCGATTTCGATCGGCTTTATTGGAAAGTTTAGGGTGACTGCATCATCTGCTGGAATCTTTAAAATCAAATCAGGGAAATTATTTCATTTATAACGGCTTGTTTCTTTATCAAATGACAAAATTTTGACCTGGACTAAATCGGAAACATTTGCAGACCACAAATTTAATGTAACTCACACAATGGTCCCTATTCTTGGTAGGGTAGAAAACGTTGTGGTTACCAACATTTTCTCCATTTCCAACAATGTTTTCAAGAGCATTTCTCTCTCAGGGTTGCTTTAATTTGAGATTTTGTGGTAAAGGAATAATCCTTTCAGCGTCAAGGGTAAGTCAGGGGTTTTTTACGGACGGTATAGATCAAGGTTAGCGCCCGTATTCACCTTTCTTTGTAATGTTCTTAGTCGAGATCTCGAGATTTTTCTGACTGTGTAAGTAAGCAATTACTGATTGGCTTAACCAATTGGTTTCACAAATAAGATGCATTACTTTCTAAATAAAGAGTTAGACTTAGAATGCAAGGTATAATGGTTGGTGAATATAGCGCCATGATTTAAATGCTCTTTACTCATATGTTATGGCCTGTTTTGACCAACATTCATTTTTTTAAGCAACCGTGGGATCGCATGACACCCGTTGCAAAATATCTGTAGGTCAGTGACAAAGATCAAATGCTTTTTACTTTCAAACATTTGGATGTGAAGTGGAATCATATGTTGTGTGACACTGACTAAAGATAAAAGTAAGAATCGGTTTTTTTTTACTTATTGTTTATATTAATTTTGTTGTTAACACTTGGGTGTTTTTCATCATCGGACTGAAAGCCGCTAGCTTAGTTAGACTGAAAGCCGGTAGCTTGGCCAGTAAGGCACATGTCATGAAAGCGAGGGTTACAGGTTGGATTTTTCAGCTCGTCTTATTTCTTTCTGAGGATTGCTGATGGTCGCCGCATTGTACAAAAATCAATCCTTTCTCATCGTTGATCATTGTATCGACGATATTTATGTCGGAAAACAGTCGTGTATCGACGATTTTTATGTGGGAAAGCAGTCAGAAACCTATGAAGAAAATTGTGCGAAGTCCTAGTGGAAGACACCCAAGGAAGAGGATGGGTAGGTGCACCGGTCGCCGCGATATACCAGTAACTGAAACAGTGTTGAAAACAACATTAGACCTTCATACAAACAAAAGAAAAAAGAAATAGCACCAGCTTGGCTTACCGTGTATACAAGTTTTAACACCCAAGTAACAGACCGTTACTGTAAAGAATTCGAAGTCATATACAATGCATACTTCCGGTCCTACACGGTTGTTAAGGGGTGGAGTTTATAATTCGGTGCCCATTCTAGTCCATGCTGCAGCTGTATAAATGGTGCAAGTGTCTTGACCCTTAACAAGACGACCAAAATTTAGACTTCTTTTACTCGTGCTTTGCACAATATTCATTGCAGGCCAATGGTTTGTTTCCGCGTAACTAACGTCCAATGATTTGCGGTGAGAGAGGAATGAATCCTGTCCAAATGACTATCAACGATCCTGAGAGAGAAATTAGCCCAGCTGAGAATTCAAATCAGCGACTCCCTGGTTTTCACAACCGCTACAACTATGATTAAAACTACTTCTTACTCTTTTTCTACAGTAATATTCCTTACAACCATCGTCCTTCAGACGATCATCTCCTCGTCACCGTAGTCATCATTGGTGTCGTCATTACGTCACTTGTAATTCATTATTGTTATATTGATTGTCAATTCAGTAGACAAGTGTCTATAGGCAGTTCAAAAGGTGTCATCTCTCCATTCATTGCAACGTTTCCTGCCTATCTATGTATCAAAGGTCCTATAACAGTCTAGACAATCTGAATATTTGCATAACTAAATACGTAATTCTAATTGTCATAACGTTACGAAAGAGACAAGTTGATAATTAAGGCTAGGAATCAAAGGACTTAACCCTTAACCTGCTAAATGAGTTAAATGAAACTTTTCAAGTCTATTGTACAAACCCAAATTTTATTATTTCAAAGCTGTTTTTCGAGGGAAAATTATTTCTTATCGGACAGTGTAGATCAAAGATCAGACTGCACATCTTGTGCAATCTGATCTTGATCTACACTGTCCGCAAAAGGTCCTTGAGTCGCGCTAGGCAGTCTAAGGGTTAAAACCCTGAAAAGCAGATTTCTGGAACAACGCTTACCAGGAACGGAAAGTAAGCTTTACATTAAAATCGATTGAAAAAACGGAAACACGAGTTGGTTAGCGAAGCAAGCTTACTGTAAGTTTTTTGCAAATGGGGAGTTATTCAAAGCATTGCATCAATCTGATGCGGAGTTCTACCGGTGCTAGACGAAGAATTGTATGTATTCATTCATCTATAGGGTAGCGACCATAAGATGGTATAAGCAAAGTCTTAAAATAGATTGCGTAGTGTGCATGCGTATATAGAGTATCTGGTTTCAGTCAGAATGATCACACTAAGCAGATTTTGCTGCTCCCTGAAATCCGCTAAAAAATTCAACAAAGCCTTTATAATCTCCTTTTTGAAAATATGTGATTTTGAGATATGTACTACCTACCGTAATTTCTCTACTAATATCTTGTTGTGTGAACTCCAGCACGGTTGAACCATTGTCCGACTGTGTAACCACTATGTTTTCAAAACACTCGGAGCGTCTCAAGAGAACATCGACCTGATAACATATATGTATATACCTAATATTTTCTTTCGTTCCACTCAGACAAATATAAAACATTAATGCTGTACTTCATGGACTTATAAATAATGAAATATGAACAACATAAATGAGGAATAGGAGTAGCGGCCTAGACAACGCATTGCACTAGAAACGTTCGATATGTTACAATCTCTTTTGAAAAACCTGCTTACCATCAGGTTAACATGAACGTAAGATTAAAAATGAATACATAGTAAAACAGAACTATATACAATACTTATATGATTCCCTCAGAAAGGAAAACATATACCCAAAGGGTAGGAGGGTTTTATAAAGCAGTCGTTAACAGTGTATAGTCTACAATCCCGCTTGAAAAACCTGTTTTCTAGAAGGTTGACGTGAACAAAATATTTAACATGAACATGTAGCAATACAAAACTATATACAGTACTCATGTATATGATTCCCTCAGAAAAGAAAAACATATATAAAAAGGGCGGAAGGCCGGGTTGCGAAGTCGTTAACAGTGTGTTGTCTAGCTGTAGAAAAACCAGAATAAAGCTGCGCTTTCTATTTTTACCACAACGACAAGCGCACGTATGCAACATACACTCCGCGAGGTTATAATAACTATCAAAGCACCCATCACAAATATATTTATACTTTAAACCACGGTTCCGTTAAACTAGGTTATCAGCCCTTAGTGTTTGGTCCGTTTATCGCATATATAACGTATTACAATGGGGCCATTCCTATAAATTCAAGTGTCTCCCTTGCCAGATAAAGGCTGAAAGTAACCAAATAAAAAAATTGGTCCTTTCACCTGTATTCCTTTGTTTTTATCTTCGGTTCCTTTGTGGATGTTGCAATAAATTTAATAAGGATTTATGATATATATGTAAGGTCCCCATGTAATTAAATTCAAAATTCTGTTCTTAATCCTCAGGACCTTCGTATATATCGATTTGTAAAACAATATAACTAGATTTACTTGATATAGTATCTCAAGAACATATCTGTTCAGTGCAAGGAAATCAAGCATAAAAACCAAGTAATTCCCTTCTCAGGACCAATGGAGTACTGGAGAGGAATCAAGGGAAATAACTGAAGAATGGCCCTCATCCCATGTGGTCTAAGACGGATAGACAAAGCTTGTGGATTGTCTCAGTGATATAGACAACCAAATCCTTGTCCATTCCACTCGTGTTCATACCTATACTTCTTCAGCACATTCATTGTCCATTTCCACGAAGATCACTTTTATGTAGTTTCAACAGGGTCAAAACAGAATGTAGTAACAGCAGTTGCTGTAAGTTAGTCAGTTCGGAAGATGAGCCTTTCTGAAGAAAGACTCATCGAAAATACGATTGTCTTAGTTAAACTTTTCCCAACTAAAACGTGGCCATATATAGTATATAAGCCTTGTACTGCTTGGAAAAACTAAATCGAGACATTTGCATATTCAATGAGCTGACTTCGACACTTTGTTACAACCCAATACATCGCACGGGAACTCACGAATATGATACACGGAATCTAGTTAGTGTCAGTTTAATATTGTCGTATAATCCCCCCAAACAAACTAGACTTACCTGGAAGTTGACGTTTGGTTGGGATTCTATGTAGTCATATAACAACTGGAGGGATCAAATGAGATGTGCAGTAAAACTGTATTGATTTGTCAGTCTTGGAAACGATTCACAAGTAGGTTTGTCGATAAGAGGAGGTCAAATAAAGATGTATATCAATTGAATATATCTGAATTGTACTTTCATTCATTGTAAAGGGTGGGAAGAGGGAGGGCATTTGATCCCTCCAGTTGTTATATGACTACATAGAATCCCAACCAAACGTCAACTTCCAGGTAAGTCAAGTTTGTTTGGGGGGATTCCATTACGTCATACAACTTCCGGTCTCAAATGAGACTTTAACACTCAAGACACAGCTTTTTGTGCTACGACGAATAGCAAAAGAAGATAACTTACATGTCTACTGGAGAATCGCCTCTTGAAAGGCACTAACATCTTCTATTGGTTTTTCATAGAATTGAGCAAAAGTTTTATCTGTTCCCCAGTCAGCGACTTTAAGAATTTCTGACTGTTTTGCTTTAGATGTTGACACACATCTTGTGCTGTGTGTTTTGAATTTACTGACATCTATACCTGAGAGTGTTAAAACAGCACGAATCCACCTGCTGATTGTTGCTGTTACAACTGGCTTGAATGGTTTAATGTAACTTATGAATAACATCTTTTCATTCCCTCTCAAAGATTTTGTCCTTGAAATATATTCTTGCAAAGCGCTATATACACAGATTCTCTGATCTGGAGTGTACTTTCTTAATGTCAAAACAGGGTTCCTTTTACCTCTACGAGTTTGCTTTTGACAACCCACTATAATACACAGTGAAAGATGTCTCATCTTTCCGAATATTTTCTAACGTTAATAAACTAATCGAATGCGATCGACTTGCCTGAGTCAATGCAATTAAAGTAACTAACTTGTAACTGAGTAACTTTAATGTCAATTTATGGTCTGGTGGCAGCATTTTTTAATTACACAGAACTTTAGAAACATCCCAAGTCTCTGAATATCTCGGTCTTGTAGGGCGTAAATTAAACACTCCAGACATATATCTTACAACCAATGGATGTGATCCAACATGGTAACCATCTTGAACTTAGATTTGATAATGCACTTCGTGCTGAATTAAGTGTTTCATAAGAAAGTCCTTCATTGAAACGTTTAGTTAAATACCCAATCACTACATCAATAGAGGTTTGAACAATATTTTCTTGCCTTTCAGAACAGAACTGAACCCATCTGTTAATATATGAGGCATATTGCTTCTGAGTGGAGGGTCGCCACGATGCCATGATAATTTCAACAGACCTGCTTGATAAATTTTTGTTTTGGAAGGATCGCCTGATATGCGACATACTATCAAATGTAGTTTGTTTACAAGGGAGTGAACTTTGTCTGACTGTGGTATCCTCAGAGTTTTGCCCATTACTTTTAAGATTAAAGGATCCCTCACTAACATCTGAAGAACTGCTGTATACCAGTTCTGCGTTATCCAAATAGGCACCACCAGGACCACCTCTGCCTTGTCCAAATGAACTTTCTGTACAACGCGTCCAATTACACTGAAAGGTGGAAAAGCATATATCAATTTTTCTGACCACTTTATAGAAAAAGCATCAATTGCCACAGCATCTGGATCAGGCTTCCATGATACAAAGTTCTGCACTTGCTTATTCAATCTGGATGCAAACATATCAATATCTGGTAGGCCAAATTCCTTTACAATAGCATTAAATATACTTTTGTTTAACATCCACTCAGTGCTATCATCAAATTCTCTCGAAAGTGAATCAGCCTCATTTATTACCCCTGGGATATACGTTGCTGACAACCATATATTTTTTGTAATACACCACTGCCAAATTTGTTTAGTAATCGAGTTCAAGATCTCTATTTTGCCCCCCCATGTTTCTTATATAAGACACAGCACATGTGTTGTCAGATCGAACTTGAACATGAGTATCTATGTCAAACTTGCAGAATGATTGGACAGCATGACTAATAGCCAGTAATTCTAGGTAATTAATGTGGTGATTTACTTCGGCAAAAGACCATCGACCCCCAATCTCTGTATCTTCACAAACTGCACCCCATCCTGATCACGATGCATCACAAGTAATACTTTTCTTAGCATTTCCATGACAAATATCCCTCTTTTGGGATGGAAGATAATCAATCCACCAAATGAGTTCTTCTCTCATTTCGGAAGTAATTAACACGTTTGAATCGTAATCACCTCAATTCTCATGCAATGTTAAGATTTTTGCTCTCTCTATTTCTCTGTAATGTAACGGACCAAACTGTACAGCAGAAAAAGAAGAAACCATGAGATCTAGAACTCTTGTAACCTGTCTAATAACTTCAATTTCTTCGTTATACAACTCTATGCATGCTTGGACTAATTTAGCCACTTTATTGGCTGGCAAAGAAACAATCATTGCAACTGAATCAATATCATTGCCAAGAAAAGTGATCCTTTGTGTTGGTATAAAAACAGATTTGTTCTCATGAATGATAAACCCAACCTCAGTCATAAGATTGACGGTATCCAAAACATTGTTTTCGCATTCTGTAAAGGTATCACCCATCAAAATTGAATAATCAATGTAACCAGATAGGGTATGGCCAAGCATGCGTAGAGATGCATAAACTGGTTTCATTAGGCGAGTGAACTGCTTAGGTGCGCAAGAAATACCATTTGGTAAAGCTTGATATTGGTAAAATTTTCCAGACTTTACAAATCTCAATTTTACTTGGTGTTCAGGGGCAATAAAGATTGAATAATAAGCATGCCGAATATCAATTGAAGCGAGAAATGTCCCTGGCTTCACTAATTTTAAAACAGTTTCGAAATGCTCCATTTTAAAATGGTGATACTCAATGAATTCATTCAATTCTTTCAGGTTTAGTATCATTCTATAGTCTCCATCTTTCTTTGGAATGACAAAAATGGGAGAAATGAATTCATTTGGATCATGTTTTACCTCTTTGATAACTTTCATAGATAAAAGCTTTTGAATTTCTTGATCCATAATTATATTTTCTATATGTGGAAATCTCCTTTCATTGTAAGAAGTTTTTACTTGATTAGCACCTTTGAGAAATTCAATGTGACAATTTTGCACTATATCTAACACGGAATGATCCGTTGTTAATTTTTTCCAATTATCTAAAAAATATCTTAGTCTACCAGCTTCAAATTTGTCAGAACTCACCGTATTTACTTCTTGGGTGCTGTTTTCTGGTTTTTTACATTCTGGGTCTCTTGACGACCACGACTGTTGGCAGTAAAGCCTCTACCTCTGAAGGCCCCTCTCTGACAGGGCTGAAAACGTCTCCCACTATTTGCACCTCTGGGATATCCTCTACGTGGAAAACCACGACCAGATGGTTTTCCAAGTTTGTTCAGATCATTTATTTCTTTCACATTTCTGTTGACATCATTATCATCCCCATAAAGGAATTCAGTGTAGGGAAGAGAAGATGAAGCAAGATAGTGGTACTTTGAGTCTAAATCAGGTTTGTGGGTCTCTTTACGTCGAATGTTTATCATTTTATTCACATGGCCCAATAACGCAACAGCATTGGTGATCCAATCAACATCCTCCCCATCAAATTTTTCAGCACCTTTGTCAGCAAGTTTTACAATGCAACCTGTTGCTTTAACTAAAAGTTCTTGAATAGCCTGCATTTTATTGTCATCTGCTTGAGAGTTCATTTTGAGCAGCCTCCAAATACCTTGATTCACTCTGGTCTTTACTAAAGACTCACAATTCTGGGGTCTGTGAATGTCTTTTAAAATGTCATTCAATTTATCATCTGGTAAGCCATTTCTAAAGGAGCTGTTGACAAAGTGTGCCAAATCACAATTTACCTCTGCATCAACAGTTTCACATTGCTGAAACTTATCAACTAAACATTTAAAAACGCCTGTCTTGCCTTTCGTACTAAGCGACTCGGCATCCTCGTTGCAAAGAGTGCCATCATGAGATTCGTCATACGACTCGTCATAAGGCTCGTAGCCAGGTTCAGCATTATAAATTTCATTAAACTGATTGAATAACGATTCAAGTTTTTCTTCTTGTTTTTCTAACCTGGTTCCCTGTGCGGTGACGTGCGAGTTCATTTTTTTCAATATGTTCAAAACTTCCTTCGTGATGGCCGAATTGTCCTTCGTTCCGACCGCAGTAGGAACTTTACCAGTATTATTCGATTGAGACACTGTCACAGAGCGAGTCGAATTTGTATTTGGGTTGTTATTTTCATCTATTTTTGACGTCTTAGAAGACGAAACCAACTTTTTAGCTGCCGGTTTACTGGCCTGCACTTGAACCTCAGCCATAACTCAAAACATGTGGTTACGTTATGTCGTAAAAGCCACAAAGTGGAGGTCGCAAAAAATTAGATACAACTCTAATATATTATTACGAATAATAATATAGGCCAGATAATTATGTTGCTACGAATAACAACTTAAGCTTTTGTTACTATGAATAGTAACAGACTGACAAGTTTTACAGTGCAAAGCTCGACGTGGACACGTCCGCGCCCACCGAGTAGTAAAAACGCACTGACAAATCAATATAGTTTTACTGCACATCCCATTTGAGAGCGGAAGTTGTATGACGTAATAGAATACATGTGAGAGTGGTTACATAGTAACACAGTGAATCATGTGTGTCGCAATGTAATTTAACAAACTACAAAAGCAATTCGTCTTGAAGCTGTTAAAAACATCGTGACAGAGGACATTTACATCCGAGAATGCTTACATAGGAATACAGTGAGTTATGTTGGCTGCAATGTATTTTAACAAAATACAAAATCAAATCATCTGAAAGCTGTTATAAACAGCGTGACAGAGGACAGCATTCCTAAAAATGTGAATGAATTAGTTTTATCCTTAAATGAAATTTACACTTCAACAGCACATGAGTTAGGGCTATGCGTTAATCGTAAACATGTTTGTCGTAAACTTTCTCAACCCGACTGGTGGGATGCTGAATTAGATTCTCTAAAACAATTGAAAACACCAACACTAAATCTCTTCAGGAATAGTAATGATAACAATGACTTACTGACTTATCTCGAAGCCAAGAAGAAATTTAGAGCCAAGGTCAAAATAAAAAAGAACTTAATATTATCTGCAAGGAAGAAGAAATTAATTGACGCAAGAAAAAATCCTAAATTTTAAGAAACAAAGAGAAGGCATCTTTTCATAGCAGTATTTTGAAATCGGAATGGCACAAGTATTTTTCTAGTCTATTTAAAGTAGATGAATGTTTTAGCTATAACACCGATGATTTAACTTACACTGATTCTGAACATACAGAAATACTGAATTCTAATATCACAGAAAACGAGACCTTAATCAAATAAACTAAAACCAAGCAAGGCCCCTGGACCTGATGGTATTCTAGGAAACATAGAAGTAATAGATGATGAATATCACGTATTTTTTGAATGTAAACAATTCGATCATTACAGGAATATCTAATTGGAAAACACAATTTTGAAAACACTGAATCGTTCTATAGATTTATTTCGGTGCAAAATGAGGCCAAATTATTAAATATTTGCAAATTTGTGCATAAAATTCTCCAGATCCGGAACTAATTGCACCCGTACTACTGATTTATTATGTATTTATTTCATTTTTCTCTTTCACATAATCACAATATGTTTAACCCTTTGGTTGCTAAGCGCTACTCAAGGACCTTTTGCTTACGGTGTACATCAAGATCAGACGGCACAAAACGTGCAGTCTGATGTTGTATCCACCCTGTCCGATAAGGTATTTTCGCGGTGAAATCAACTTTGAAATTGCAATATTTTGGGTTTTGCTGTTTTTGGAAAACCTTTTTTTTCATTTATTTTGTAACTTGGGGGGTCAATATTTACTGGATATTCAGCTTGCGTCACATTTTTCGATTTAATTGTTTAATTTGTTAATATATCTGGCATATACTGAAATTCATGTCGGTTGGTGTTGATCAGGATAAACATGTGCATGTGGCATGTTTTGATCTTCGAATAAAACTGACCAGTTCTATTCGGTTATTTATTTATTTATTTTTTTTTTTTAAAGTCTGTTCAACTTCTTATCAAAAAAAAAAAAAAAAAAAAAAAAAAAACACTGATAATAATAATTTAACTTCAATCAGTCCTATACATAATTATTCATTTCTGTTTTCCATGTTGCCATAACAATGTGTATTATTGGATGTTTTGCAAACTGGGCCAATGGCCTATATTACCACAATAAATATATATGATATATTCACATCTGAGAGTGCTTATATAGTAGTTATACAATGAATTGTGTTCGTCGCAAATGCATGTATTGTAACAAAATACAAATTCAAATCATCTTAAAGCTGTTGACAGAGGATAACAGTTACATTCGAAGTTCAACTTAAACAGACAACTTACTTCTATATCTGTGTCGAAGAAATTAAAGACACTCGCTTGTAGAATTAACTGTTCTCCCCTGATAACAGAATAGGGAAGTTCGAGTCGAATGAAAAATTTCAAGAACACTTCCAGCTGAAATGAAACAAACAACTGTTTTATCAAACCATTCCTTATGTAAACACCACTAAGAAAAAAGGCTTGTAAAAACATTGTGGAAAGGGAGAAAGTGCTGGTCAATAGCATTTTCTCTTTTTTACTACATGTTTTCTATTTTTCCAGAGATGAATCCCATTATTTGGCCCCTATTTTGAACTCTTTTGACTGCTTGAAATATGATCCACATAAACTCAGAAAGATTGTAAGTTAGACGTTCTATGCAGTTTGATCTTGATCTATGCCGTATGCAAAAGCCTCTGTTTTCTCCTTAGGTGCTGATAAGGTTTAAGGCAAAGATAGGTTTATGAAAAAAGTATAAATTGCTTAATAAAAACAATATTTTCAAAATACCACAACTAAAGGGGCGTAAGTACTCGTATCCTCGTATAGACTTGAATAAAGAAGCGGTTGGTAGAGATCCAAATGATCTTAGCAGTCCAAAAAAGCTCCTGATTTTACCTACGACGCATAGAGGGGTAAAACAAATTGAGAAAATTTGGGTTATCTAAGTTATATCCTTTTACCACATTTTATACCCTTTCAAGGTCAAATCTCATCATTTGAGCAATACATAATTTGTCGTCTGCAAATGTGTTCAATATGGACAAGTCGAAAAACTTCATCGCTATGGAAAGATTTACAGTGTGAGTGTTTATGCATAATACTCACATTTGCTGGTTTGGGTGCAATCCCGAGTCCAGATTCATTGTGAACGGCGAAGGCTGTGGCCACCCAGCTTGTAATGGTGTCAGGTACTGTTGCTTTGATAAAACATTTACCGTCAGAACTGGGAAAATATGAAATAGGGTAATGTTACTGTAAGCTTGATATTACACTAAACGTTAGGTCTGAAAAGTAGATAAAGTTAGGTTACAGTAGCTTTGTTATTGTATCAACCGTCAGCACTGAAAAAAAAAAAGTTAAATATACGTTAAATTAAAACATTTATCATCAGAGCTGGGAAATGAAATTAAACAATGTCACTGAACCTTCACTATAACATTTGAGCCATCCTCTATGAAAAGGGACATTAACGCATCTGCAAAAAGTATCGACCCAGTTCAGCCTGCGCAGTCCGCAATTGGTCAATTTTCTGCATGTCAAAGATCACTGTACCTCATGATTCAGTCGGTTGTTTTACAAAACAGGTTTCATGGATCCAAAATAACATATACTTAAAAAAAAAGTTTAGGAAATCTCAAAAAATCGTGGAATGAAAGAATACCAAAACGACCATTTATTCAGTTTTTATTTATTTCATTAGATACATTTCATCGCTTGAAAAAATGTTTCGTTTAGATTGATAGCACTAATCCTTGTTGTGGCACAGTCTCAAGTAACCCAGGGGTCAAAGTCATTTTTCGCAAAGTAAGTGTGAATAAGCTTAAGAAAAGGAATTGCTTGAAATTCAATTCCTTTGAATGTCACATGAAATTTATGAAAGTCCCTTCTCATAATAGCCTCAAATGTTACGTATGAAAGATGAGAAAGTTCAAAATATCCCTTCGGTAACGAGTATGTCCCCCTTCAGCGGCATGCGCTAACCTCCATTCCTTCTGTAGTACCACAACAAGAGTCTGAATGTGGTACCAGTATTCTGTGGCGGACCCTCACTCCAAAATGTCCTAAAAATGTTCAGTGGGAGATATGTCTTGCAAGCACGCTGCCTTGAAAGAATCTTGGACGATTCTGGGCGATAGTAAGGGAGATATTGAACTGAATTGAAAACTGAAATGTCGGCTCAGTTGGGAAAGTATTGCTCAAACTATCTGAGATAAGTAAATATCCAAAGCGCCAATTAAAGGTTTTTTTGGATGAGACTCTAATGTGATACTCTTTACTCAAACTAGTCACTATTGCGATTTTGTGAAAAATGGCGGTAAGACCAGTCAACTTTGACATTGATTAATTCAGCTTCTATAGGTGCTATAGACACAAATAATACATCATTCTGAAGAAAAATGGACGCTTTATAATACTGCGAAATTCAAAATACTGAAGGCACTAAAGATCTTTTTTCCATAGCTCCTCTAACACAATTTTCTCAACTTTTTTGTTAAGTATATATGGCCTGCAACACGCGAAAAGGGGCATTCGGACATTTGCGTAAAGTGTCGTCTCGGATCAGCCTGCGCATGCCGCGCAGGCTAATCCGAGACGGTACTTTACAACTACATTAGTGTTGCGCAAAACAGAAAATTACATAAAAACGGAAAGTGTCGTTTCGGATTAGCCTGTGCGGACTGCGCAGGCTGATCCGAGACGACACTTTACGCAAATGTCCGAATGCCCCTTTTCGCGTGTTGCAGGCCATATGATGATTTGCTTGTTTTCATGTATCACGGTGATGCATTAAACTCCTTTGTGCCACAGCATAGTTCATTTGCCTGTAGATGGTTGTATGGTGTTTAACGCCGTTTTCAACATTATTTCAGTTATATCGCGGCGGCCAGTGCACCTATCCATGCTTTCCTGGAGTTTCTGTTACCAGTACTCCGCACAATATTCTTTCCAAGCCACTGGTTGCTTTCCCACATAACCATCGTCGAAACAACGATCAGCGGTGAGAGAGGAATGAATCCTGTCGCAATGACTATCATCAATCCTCGGAAAGAAATTGGCCGAGCCGGGGATCGAACTCACGACCCTCTGTTCTCAAGTCCTGTACGCTACCGACTGAGCTACCGGGGCTCGGCTTTTGCCTTTAGAACTTAAAAAACTAAAATAAAGTAAAGTTATTGTGGCTCTGTTATTATATTTACCGTTAGAAATGTAAAATGAAATAAAGTAAGGTCACTGTAACTGTTTTATTACAGTTACAGCTAGAACTGAAAAATGAGATAAAGAATGTTTTCGGTAGATTTCACATCACATTAGTTTGCTTTCAGTGCTGGAAAATTAGATATAATTACCGTGACTTAATTACATTTTTTCTTATTATTAGAAAAAAGGGTCTCAGTAGATTTTAAATTACATTCACCGTCAGAACTAAAACTAGAGGCCCTTGAGGGCCTGAAATCGCTCTACTGGCCTGGCAGTGATTTTGCTTTTTTTGCTAGCATACATATGAATTCATGATGCAAAAAGAAAAAAGACAAAATACACAAAACTAGCAAAGTTCAAAGAAATGTGACTAATAATGTAGGCTACTTTTCCCATACTGTTTGTTGGATTTTTTCAAAATCAATAGGGTTAAAGCTATTGATGAGATAGACGAACCGTGCAAGTTTCATGTAAATCTGAGCACAAATGAAGACATTATCGCAGAAACAAGAAATGGAAATTTTCAGCTTGAAATGGCTACTTTTCCCATACTGTTTGTTGGATATTTTTCAAAATCAATAGGGTTGCAGCTATTGATAAGATAGACAACCTGTGCAAGTTACACGAAAATCTGACCACAAATGAAGACTTTATCGCGTAAACAAGAAATGGAAATTTTCAACTTGAAATGGCTACTTTTCTCATACTGTTTGTTGGATTTTTTTCAATATCAATAGGGTTGAAGCTATTGATGAGATAAACAAACTGTGCAAGTTTCACGAAAATCTGATCAAAATGAAGACTTCATCGCGTAAACAAGAAAAAGACTAACGGACGGAAGGACGGACGGACGGACGGACGGACGACGGAAACCACGCCATGACATAAGCTCTGCAGGCTTTCAGCCAGTAGAGCTAAAAATGAAAATTAAGGTTACTGAAGATTTGCTTTTACGTTTACAATCGGAGCTGAAAAGAGATAGAAAGTAACGTCACTGCAACTTTGATAAAACAAGAGCACCGCATGTGGAAACCAACGCTCGACTGCAACTGCTTTAAGTGAAAACTCTAAATCTAAAAATGGACATAACACTGATTAATAACAGTGATACTATAAAGTGTGTTTCTTTTCTTTTAAGTCGAAAAAGGCGCATAACTGTGTAAAAATATTTTGATGGCTATCTACCACTCTTGTACGGGTTCCCCTTTCAACACTTAGGCTGCTAAGAGCGAATGACTGACCTTATGCGGACGTTGTAGATCGAGATCAGATTGCACAGAACGTGCAGTCTGGTCTTGAATCTACGCTGTCCGATAAGGAGATATTTTTTCTCAAAAAAAAAAGTTTGAAATAGCACTATTTAGGTTTTTACTATCTGCTTGAATGTTTCATTTCACTCATTCAGCAGGATAAGGGTTAATAGTTAACAACGAGGGCGAGTTCGCAGTAAATATCTTCAATACTGTCATAGGTATTATTGAATGTAAAACTTTTTTGTATAAAGACGTAGACGGCGACAGTGCTGTGACAATACCTCAACGTTTTCTTCGAAAACGGGTAAACATGCTTGAAAATAGTTCGCACGCTGGTATGGATCTTTCTTTTTTTTTTTATTGTTGTGTCTGATTTTTATCCGTGTGCAATGCATGTATTTAAACTGGGAAATTTCATAAATATATGAGCCATACTCTAGCAAAATGAGGTTTAATGCATCTCCGTTATGCAAAATGGCCTGCAACACGCGAAAAGGGCCATTTGGACATTTGCGTAAAGTGTCGTATCGGATCAGCCTGCGCAGTCCGCGCAGGCTAATCCGAGACGGCACTTTACGACTGCATTAGGTTTTTGTGCTACAGTAGATTTGCGCAAAACAGAAAATTACATAAAAACGGAAAGTATCGTTTCGGATTAGCCTGCGCCGACTGCGCAGGCTGATCCGAGACGACACTTTACGCAAATGTCCGAATGCCCCTTTTCGCGTGTTGCAGCCATATACCAAGCAAGTCATAACAGCCGAATACATCATGAGGTACACGGGTGTTCTGACATACAGAAAATTTACAAGAAAGAAAAGTATCGTAGGCTGACCTCGGTCGATACGTTATGCAATTCTATTTAGCCCCGTTTTCATAGAGCATGGGTCATATAATAAAACGTAGAAGAATTACAGCCAATCAGTATCCCTTGAAAGTAGAACCGGTAGTTTTTTTTTCATTTTAGAATTGAGGCGTTTGGTGTTTCAAAATAAACTAAGGACAGCCTTGCAGCAACACTATCCAAAAGTTACATACTTCGCTGTCTCAGTGTTACTATAAATCCAGGTATCTGGAAACAGACTTCGGACTCTCGGAGGTGGTTCTTGTATTTCTTTCTGCTGTGCCTCTTCTTCTGACACTTCACTCGACCATACGCTTGAGGATTCCGATTCAGTCGCAGAAGATAAAAATAGCATCGTAGATGTGACTCTTGTGCTCAAAACCGGTATCCTGCTTGATGAAGTACTTGAGTAATCATCATAGAATGAAGAAGAAGAACTTGAGAAACCTAGAAAGATAATAAGATATAGAAATAATCTGAGGGCTTGTTTCTGATTGACTCAATGCTGAGTGTTCTAACCTTAAAACTTACATGAAAGCAAGGGTTCACTGGTTCGATATGCAGCTCGGCTGAATTATTTCCGAGGGTTAGAGATAGTCATTGCGACATGATTCAGTCTTTTCCCTTCATTCTCACTGGAAATTGCTTCGGCGACGCTTATGTTGAAAAGCAGCCAGCAGCTAGGAAAGAATGTTGTGTGAAGTACTTGTAGAGAATTTCCGTGAACACATTGACAGGTGCACTGACCGCTGCAGTATACTTATAACTAATACATTATGATGTTTATGTTGAAGCAGCGTTAACACCAAACACCCCAACCAGTTGAACACTTTTGCCTTGATTTAGTGAAATTGATCTTTTCAGTTGGATAAATAGCCGAAGTATTGCTATTTCAAGATTGTTTTGGCAATAATATATGAGTCAAGCTGTGTGAAAAGGGCGCTTAATGCATCTGCAAAAAGTATCGACTCATGGATCGAAATGTATTTGCTACCTGTAAATCTTTCGACATGTCTAAAGACCATTCTACTTCATGGTTCAGTCGATTTTTTGTTGGAATGGGTTTTATGGATCCAAAATTATGTGGTGGCTAGCTTGATATATGTTATGCATCACTTATATATAGTGAAGCCCCTTTTGCAATAGGGCCGCTTAAATAAATGTGGCAAAAAGGAGAAATGGCTCCTCACAAGCAATGTTTCCTCTCGCCACAATGTTTTCATATGTTGTCTGTCTTACGAACATGAAAGTTCGCAACAAATACATAACTGAAATACAAACCGCACCTGGCGGAATTCGAGCCCGTGCAGATAAGATCCTCGTTTATGAGGTTTAGAAGACCAACACCTTAAAGTAACAATAGCATCCAACTGTAAAATGAATTGTTTACAAAATAAAAGTAACTTTTATTTTTACCATGTAAAAATATGGCAATTATTATGACTTTAACGATATGTAAAGGTGCACTTAGTAAAAGTTCCAGTCAATGGCAGGGAAAAGAATTTTGAAACTAGAACAGATCCTACCATGCCGCATTATTTGTTTGTTTACATCGATGATCGCCGACAATTAGCCGACTTTTTGTCGTAAATCTCCGTAGTGCCCACAAAATAGTGATGTAAACACCACGTGATCATCCTAAGCGTCGATAAACAAAAGAAATCAAAATGGAGGGCGGTTCGAAGCGTAAGCGTGGCAAAAAAAAGTTAATTAATAGAATCTGCTCAAAAAAGACGAAAAAAGGAACAAAATAGGATTTCTGTAAGGGGTCGCGTTATCCTGGGAGACCGAATAACCCGCTGGAAACAGCTGAAATCCACTGAAAGACTAAAAACTGACGCACAGGTAGCCGAGTTCCTACTAAATCGGTAAGTTGACGATGTGATTTTACTAGTATGTAAATTTACCACTAGATCTATTATGTTTACATCATTTATCATCGGAACGGTAAATAGGATCAATTTATGTTGTATGAACTGTACCCACAGTATGAAAATCGGATATTATGTGAAAATTATGAATATCCACATCTAAATGTGAAGTATTTTTAATTTTTATCTGCTGCTCTCATTACATGTATATTGTTAATGGTTTTATTGTTTCAAGATTAAAAGTTTATTATATAGGTCATGACTTTTATTTTAGGATCTCATAAAGAGTGTATGTCTAAGTCACAGAGTTTAACATCTTGGTTTTTTTTTTAATCATAAAGTGGTACACACATCACTGTGAGAGATCCCTTGCAGCTAGTATAAACAAGTAAGGCTTTCTTAACTATTTCATTTAAAACAGTGCAGAAATATTGCCAAATGTATACTCTGTATTGATGTCATACATGTAATATACTGTTTGATGGCAGTTTCGCAAATGTTAAAAAATTTGGAATTATCCATTGTTTATTTTTCCTTGAATTTGTATTGTGCCCAGAGTAAGTAAGTGACCAGTTTGCCACATAAAAATGGTGACAACAATGTCAATGGATATTAGAGGAATGAATCATTTTACAGTAACTGTTATCAATCTTCAATTTGCCAAAATGAGAATAGATGTGCAGACCCCTGTATTACACGCCTTTCATGCTACTGAATGAGGCACTGGGCTAAGCTGAAATCATTTGTACATTGTTTTTGCTAGGTATGAAGAGGCAAAAGAGACAGGAAGAGTTTACTACATCTAAATAAGAAAACAAGTTCAGAATGAGCAATCTTACTCACCGACGACATAATATTCGAAGTGTCAACAATAATTCTGTGTACTACGTCAGAGCACTAATGAGATGCAATGTTATCACGTGACGTTCTCGAAGACCTAGTTCGAAAATACACGAACGATAACGAAGGTTGTCTCGATCAGTGGCGTCCCTGAATTCGTAGGGATTCTCCATGTATTTTCGCACACGTATATCAAGGCAACCAATGCAGTTAGTGACACGTTCGGGTTTTCTCCGATCTTATTTATGTGTGTTGTGATGGGTTATACGTTAAATTTTCGAAATATAAACGGTGAAAATTCCATATTTTTGACTTTAATGGGCCTTTAACCACTGAGCTAAAGAGAATTCTGCCTGGCGCAGTTGTTAGGTATTGATTTTATACTGGAAGAAGCTATGCAGTAAGTAAGGAGTGATCTCCTGCAGCAGTCTGCAAGGCGAAAGCAGTCGCCTTAAGGTAATATTTTGTTTAGCAAATGATAATTTCAACTGAGATATATTCAATTTATTATGCTGACTGCCCTGTTGGGGAAAATACCGTGATTGATTAAGACACTCTAGCCGCCAGTTGTAAAGAATTCGGGAGTTAAATTTTATACAGACAAATTTAATTTATACTGTATCACAATAGTTCTCAGGAAGCAGAATCGAGAGAGATTGGTATAAGATGTAAGCACTTGTTTCTCAATAGATGATGTAAAATAAATACGTTTTATAGTCCATTTGGTCTCTTTAAAAACTAACGTTTTGATCAGATGCATTCAAATGGAACAACTTCTTCAAAATATCTTTGTTGCAATATTAGTTATTTACAAAAACCATGCAGAAATATAATTTTTCGCAACTTTTCCTTTTCAATTTCATGCTTTGTACTATTTAACTCTATAATAATATTTTAGCATTTTTTGGTCTTAGCCACAGAGGAGTGAGGGGCAGTTGGAGAACAGCCACAAACAATAACAAATCATGGTAAAACCATGTGTTTTTGTAGTAATTTCATTCATAATTAGACTCAGTAGTGACTTTATGTACACAACTAGCACTATAACAATAGAAAATCAAAGTGCTGTCAGCACTGTAATCGGTCGACACTGAATAACTACAGTGGTTTGAAATCACGAATCAAATGGCAGTTGTTTGAGCTATGTATGGGAAAGACATTTTATAACTGAGTCACGTAGAAACTCTCCGTCCCTTACAAATTAGTACATGTAGTTTAACGGAATGCTAAAGATGTATGTCTGCCAGTCGACAGCAATAAAACGTAGAATGTAAGTGACTATTCTGACCAGAAATACCGATTTTCAGGCTTTAGATATCACTCATCAAGAATAACAGTACCTACCAACCTTTTATAAAAGATTAAGAAAATATAAATACGTAATGATGATTTGAGTCTTTGAAATGGTCAAAAAAAACATTGTGAGAAAAGGAGAAAACGACAGTTATTTGCATTTTTCCACAATGTTTTTAACAGCCTTCTTCCTTGGGGTCATCAGAAACGGGAAAGTTTGGTTAAAACACCCAGTTTTGGCCTTTTATAGTCAGAAAAACAATATCCAAACATTACAATTTCAGTGTCGAGTTTTTTTTTTTTTCATATGAATTATTCATAAACAGACAATCAAGATATTCAATATGTATGTCTGTGATACTGATCTGCATTGCATTCAAAGCACAGTCTGATCTTGATCTTTTATTGTCTTCAAAAGCGACTATATATATGTCACTGGAGAACATGAGCCACTGTATTGAATCATTGTAATGAGCAAGAGCATCACTACAGTAAACCTTGTGCTTTTAATTTGGAATATGGAGAGGATGAGAGTCAACCAGAATGCTGATGAGACAAACATGTCACTGAAAGTTTTACACTAAAGCGCTCAATTAATGAAATAGATCTGATAAGCGTGGAAAAGCAACCTAATTATTGCAGGGTCATTGCTGTCTTGACTTCGATATCTCAAGTAATAGGAATAGCAGATCCAAAATTTGAGTGACTGCATGTTCTGTGCAGTCTGGTCTGAATCTGGTCTGAATCTGTGCTCTCCGAAGAGACTTTTTCCCTGGTCAGTTGATTCAGACATGGAGAATATGACGTTAAGTGAGTTTTTTGTATTACAGTTTCAGGGTTTTTTCCATCTAAGAAAATGATCTGTTTAACTCTACCAAAATGACAAAATATTGAAAATCTTTCAAATGATGAAAAAACGCTGTGAGGAAAAGAGAACATGCTTAATACATGTATGCTGCTTTTCCCACTACATTTTTAAAGCCCGACAAGATTGTGTGGCCAACGGTTAATAGACTGATTCCAGTCGTAAGAATGTCATAAAAAAGAAACAAGTTAGTGAGCGTGTAAAATGGTAGAGCCATGGTTGGAAGGAGAGGAATAGGGGTTATGAAAACAATTTAACCTTTAACCTGCTAAATAAGTGAAATGAAACTTTCAAGCTGACAGTAAAAACCCAGTTCTGTACTATTTCAAAAGTATTATTGTTTTGGAAAAAATATCTTCTTGTCGGACATTAAAGATACAAAATCAGACAGCATGTAGTATACGGTCTCATCTTGATCTACAGTGTCCGGAAAAGGTCATAAATTCGCACTTAGTAGCCCAAGGTTTAATACATCCTATACTGAAAGATGCATAATCAAATATATACTGGGCAGTATAGTGAATGGACAGTCTGGTTTCTAAGGTTGAAAGCGTGGGATAAGCAGACCATTCTGAAAATGTTTACGTAATGGCTTCTCCACTAGGATAATAACTCTTAAACAACTCTACATCCTTTGTCCCACACTGCTTCACACGCTTCACCTTGCTTACATTAAACTACCAACGGCAGATTACTTTTTTAAACAGCTTTCACCACCAGCATGTACATCAGTTTGCTCCACGGCAAAACAATCTAAATTTTCAAATTCTTTTAAAGCAATGTTTCCTTACAAATTCCGTTTCACTGCAAGTTTATCCTTGCTCCAGGCCTATCATCTTTTCGACACAAGGTGTGCTGGTAACATAATCCAGATACTCCTGGATTCGCTCTTTTTTTATTCATAAGTTGTTGCTTTATCACTGACACCATTCCTTATGGCAAATTAGGGTTAAAAGTTCAACGTAATAAGGTCACAACAGCTAGTATTAGTGTTATTAGACTGTAGGAAAAAGCTGTCACGAGTTGCAGTTAGATCAGTTTGCCCTCAGCAGAAGGATTTCCGAAAGTTGTGGTCTCTCTAATCGTCCGGCTCACGCCGACCGATTAAAAACATGTTAATCTCATGTTTTACAATGATCAACCTTAAGGGCATAGAAATCGAATTATTTGAGTATGTATATACCTTTACAAATTTTTCTACCATTAAACAGATAGCAATTTTATCAATCCGCCTAGCCGAAAAGATGTGATACAACTTATCCACAATTTAGGGAATCGATAATATCATTCCCAAAAGAAAAGAAAGAAGGCATACCTCTTCAGGTCAATTTCTGTTTTTCCAACAATGTTTCTTGAAAGTTGCTGCCTTCAAACAACTGATAAAGTGTAGACCTGTGTAAGGTAAAGTTATTGAGAACCTAGTTTTTCAATGTGCTTGGTCTCATATGTAAATGTTTTCAAATTGACCATGGGATAGTATGCTGTTCTATTTGTTGCACTTTCTCCATCTTTTTCAGATGTCAAAATTAACACTGAGTTTAATGGACAAAATCATTAAAATCAGTTTTAAATTCTTCAAGTATTTTTTCTCCCATGGTTTCTGTAAAATAATCAGATAGGTGTAAAGAAATTTCCCCAAAAATTGTTTAGATGGATGATTTTGAGCCAAACATTAGTTTTTATTCCAACCAAACGGACTATAAATCAATCTAATATATGGATACTTTTATGGGTCTGATAATGTGTTACATTGTAATATGTCAAAGTTCTAGCCGCTAGCAAAGAATGTATTGTAAAACTAGAACAAAGTAAAATTTTCTGCCTTCAATTTGACCCTGGACTTGTTTACTTTTGGCAGCAAGTGTGCCGTTAATGTTGCGTTTACTTATCGTCACAACCGATTGCTCCTATGGGCTACGCCCCAAAAAAGTCTGTGAGCCATTTTATGTTGTGGAGGATAGATACAGATAGAAGACTGAACCAAACCTGAATTTTGCATTGTTCTTCAACTTTTTTGGTGTACATCATCTTCCGCCAGGAGGCATTTTTCAAATACATACCTTACAGATGTGAACTACTTTCTAAGATGGCAATCGAGACGGCGAATTCATAACAAAATAAAACAACGTTAAGTGGTACGATTCATCCAGCCATGGTTAGCTAGCACATAACATACAAAAGTCCTTTGTAAACATTGTCCTTAAAGACCTGGACAAACGCCCCTTTATATGCTCAGCATAGTGGAAACATTTCTTTTTGTTGTTTAAGTCTGTGAAAAGCTATGCAGAAATCCTGGGCTTTCTCTTAATTTGTTTTGTTTCTATGGGAGATAAACGGCGCTTCAACACCTTAGATAATATCACAGCGATCAGTTCACCAGTTCTTATTATAAAGAGCTGTTTTATTACATAAGTGGTTGGTTCGAACACAGCTATACTTACCGCCACGTAGTATTGGTCTACGATATTGGTATAAAAGAGCATTTGTTATGACAGCCAATCCAGTTCCCTGAATAACAAATGGTCAAGTTAGTACGAACAGGCGAGTAACCACTCTGTTAGCCCTTTTCCACACAATCCTATGTTTCACGATACTGTAGGCGGTTTCTGAAAACATTCTTGGAAATGACTAAATGCTGGCGACAAGCATGTTCTCCTTTTCCTACAATGTTTTCTAACCTTTCGAGGACGATTCAAATAATTCGAGACGCCTTTTATTTGTCGTCTGCGAATGCTGTTAAATCTGGATAAGTCCACAATGTCGCATTCCTCTTTTTTTTTTTTATTAATTTTGAAAACAAAAAGAGAGACATGTACATTACCTGAGTTGAAGAAATGACGGATGTGTCTTGTAAGAAAATAATATATCAGCACTTCTTATGGCTCATACAAGCAAACGTAAATGCTGATGCATTCGCTTTTTCATTATCATAATTTTATTCTATCAGTTTTATTTCATGAACCGATTGTCCCATTTCGCAGGGCACTAAAAATTTTTAAATTACATTTTGCTCTGATCAGTCACCACTTCAGGTAAGGCAATGACAACGGCCACTGGCGATCGCCTATAGTAATGCTTCAGGCAAAGTTTCAGGAAAAAAAGAAAAGAAGTCATTGAATAAGACAAAAAAAAAAAAGCAATTCTGTTTTGTTTTCCCCCTCTCTCTTTAAAAAAAAGGAAAGAATCATTATTTCAATTCCCTTTAGCTAGATCTAATTACTCTTATGGGTTTTGAAATTTTGGCAGAATGTGGGTTATTATGTTACGTTTGTAATGAAAATAAAGTATATGATAAATGATGATATAGAGTAGCAAAACTCTGACTGGTGGTACTGTTAAAGTTACATAATTTTTTAGAAACGACAAGGGATTGGTTATTGGAAACAGCTAATCTGTTATCATGGGATCCTCAAAGAATTTGATTTTATTGAAATTCAAAACAATTCTATAAACTAAATAAACCCACATTTATGAGTTTGCTCTTTTTACCTCGTCCAAATTGAAAGTATTTGCAAATTAACAATTAACCCTTTACCTCACAGCAATATTTTACATTAGTCCATATTGAAGAAAATTACTGACAACTACTCAAATGTTTTTCAAATGATAGTATTTTGTCCTTCATAACGCAGAAATCATTGTGGGAAAAAGTAGGAAATGCTGGTGAACAGCACTTCTCCTTTTCCCAGAATGTTTTCAAATGCCGTTTTCTCAGGGTCGTTAAAGCTTGGGATGTGTTGCAATGAGTTAAAGTTGGCTCAAATGACGGAATTTGTCATTGATAGGTCAAAAAAAAAAAAAAATTGTGCGAAAAGGACAAAATACGAAGATCTAGTTTTGGTCTTGGCCGATTTCAAATCAGTGAGGTTAGCTCCCTTTATGTAATTCTTTCATCTGATAAAAGATCAAGGTGATTATTTCACTCTCCACGACAAAATCAGGGAACATTTTCACAAGTGACGAGAAAAGGAATTAAAAACCTATACCGTTTTCAGTCATTTGAAACGGCATGTAATTATGATAGCGGGATTCTGTTATGACGTCAGTAGTTTGGTGTCATTATACGAGTAATGAATTATCTAGAGCCATTAAAAAACTAATTAAAAACATTGGGAAAAAAATATACGTCAGATATATAATTCAGTATCACTTGTTTTCATCAATATTGGCGAGTTCTGATTGGATATTTTTAGCTACCTGAGCACGAAGTGCCCATGGTGAGCTATTGTGATCGTGCTGTGTCCGGTGTCCGTCGTGCGTCGTGCGTCGTGAGCTTTTACCTTGTGTACACTCTAGAGGCCACATTTTCAGTCCGATACTTGTGAAACTTGGTCAGAATGCTTGTCTTAATGATATCTCGAACGAGTTCGAAAATGGGTCATGTCGGGTCAAAAACTAGGTCACTAAGTCAAATCTTAGAAAAACCTTGTGTACGCTCTAGAGGCCACATTTTCAGTCCGATACATGTGAAATTTGGTCAGAATGTTTGTCTTGATGATATCTCGGACAAGTTTGAAAATGGGCCATGTTGGGTCAAAAACTAGGTCACCAGGTCAAATCTTAGGAAAACCTTGTGTAAGCTCTAGAGGCCACATTTTCAGTCCAATACTCTTGAAAATTGGTCAGAATGTTTGTCTTGATGATATCCCGGACGGGTTCGAAAATGCGCTCTAGAGGCCATATTTTCAGTCCAAAACTCTTGAAAGTTGGTCAGAATTTTTGTCTTCATAATATCTCTGATAGATTTGAAAACGGCCCATGTTGGGTAAAAAACTAGGTCACTAGGCCAAATCTTAAAAAAACTTTGTGTATGCTCCAGAAGCCACATTTTCAGTCCAATACTCTTGAAATTTGGGCAGAATGTTTACCTTGATAATATTCCAGACGAGTTCGAAAGTGGGCCATGTGGGGTCAAAAACTAGGTCACTAGGTCAAATCTTTGAAAAACCTTGTGTACGCTCCAGAAGCCACATTTTCAGTCCAATGCTCTTTAAAGTTGGTCAGAATGTTTGTCATGATGATAGCTTGGATGAGTTTGAAAATTGGTCATGTCAGGTCAAAAAGTAGGTCACCAGGTCAAATCTTAGAAAAACTTTATGTAAGCTCTAGAGGCCACATTTTCAGTCCAATAATCTTGAAATTCGGTCAGAATGTTTGTCTTGATAATTTCGTAAACTAGTATGAAAATGGGTCATGTTGGATAAAAAACTAGGTCACAAGGTCAAATCTCGGAAAAACCTTTTGTACTATAATTATAGTCCAATATTCTTTAAACTTTTGTTAGAATGTTTGTCTTGATGATATCTTGCATGAGTTTGAAAATGGGTCATGTGGGTTACCAAGTTTCATCCTTGAAAAACCGTCTGTATGCTCTAGAGGCCACATTTTCAGTCCAATAATCTTGAAATTTGCTTTGAGTGTTTGTCTTGATAATATCTTAGACTAGTATGAATATGGGTCATGTTGGATAAAAAACTAGGTCACTAGGTCAATTCTCGGAAAAAACCTTTTATACACCCTATAGGCCACATAGTCTCTCAAATACTCATGAAAGTTTGTCGGAATGTATGTCTGGATTATTTCTATATGTCAAGTAGGCCATTGAGACAAATTCTAGAAAAAGCTTGTGTGCACTCTAGAGGCCATATTTGTAAGCCCAATACTAATGAGTGTTTGTCAGATTGTTTGTCTTAATATCTCTGAAGAGATTGGAAATGGGTAATGTTTGATCAAAAGGCTCAGGGGCCATCATGGCCCTCTTGTTTTCTTTTTCTTTCTTTTTTTCTCATTGCTCCATGAAAAAAAAAAAAAAAAAAAAACTGCCAGAACTACTTTTGCTGCCAAACTAGACTAAGTGCAACAAACATGTGTAGGAGATTTTTCAATGAGTTTCTTTCTAGTTATAGATCTACTGGCTGGCGACCAGTTCTCGCCAATTTTGGAACATGTTCTGTAATAACATCGAACACGATAAATTAATCTCATATGCGACCTCATATTTTGGTAACTTGACCTTTTGGTTACGTGACACTATTTTTTTTTCGATTGGGAGCAGTTATTTCACTACCCTTATAGGTTAATTTCTAACGTCACGTGATCCCCTGGAATTCGTTGTTTACATTTGTCGGGGTCGCTAAAGGGAAATGCGTATTTCTTCCTTAATACTTAACAAATCTTACCTTATTTACCACAAACTCTGACAGCAACTTCTTTCAACTTGGTGAAAAAAATCGCGAGCTAAATCATCGCGGTTTAACCTTGTAATACGATACTTGGCGAGAACTGGTCGCAAGCCAGTATACTTTCAGTATCGAGTCTGAATTTCAAACGTTAGCTAAATTTATTTTCTCTGAATATCGTTAATTAAACAAAAAGAAAAAGAAAAGATCTATCCAACAATAAATTCTAAGAGAGACCTTAAACCTCATTCTCAATTTACTAGGTATGAATTATCAAATTTTCAACTTTCTTTACACTTTTAATAATATATCTACTAGATCTGCGATGTTCAATGCCATGGTGACGTATAAATTACACATTTTGTTACGTCATGAACAAGCCGTTTTACCGCATTATGAAATACAAAGAAAATCGAAAATGGGTTTTATAAGCTGCAATATTGGATTTACACAAAAAATGCAGTTATTATTATGTCAGCCTGGGTCCTGGCGGTAATAATTTCTTAATTACTCCGCATCAAAATCTTTAAAACGCGATCTGCTACGGTTTTTTGGAAGCTTTCTGTTTATCGAACCGTTATTATTACCGCCTGGGGACATTCGAGAGTCTTCCCATGACTATGAATTGTGCAGGTAATCAAATTATGGACTTTTTGATCCCGTGACGTCACAATGTTGAAAACGATGGATTCGCGCATATTTAGACACAGGTGCCTGACATGTCTGGTATCATACAACCCCTCTATATAGATATAATATTTATTATATCTATACAGAGGAGTTGTATGATACCAGACATGTCAGGCACCTGTGATTAGACAAATTCAAATACAACTGGGGAGATTTCCCATGGAGGTATAAAAACAAAAAAACCCAATCAAACTGGTGTATGACACCGCTTCGCAGTTTCATACTGTGAGAATCGGGTTTTTTTTTTCATACCTCCATGAAAACAAAAAAAAAAAACTTCTTTTCATTCCTTCAATAGATATCAGAGTGGGTATTCACCAAGATTCTTAGTCTAAATCCATTATCTAAATCTATATTTAGAAAGTAACGCAGTAACGCAGTTTTTCCTTTGCTAAACCATTTGGTTTAGCAAACAAGATATAATTAAGAAGACTCTGTAGACCATTCTAATTTGCCATATTAGTCTTTATTCTTTAGTCTAGATTGAGAAAGTAAATTATATTTTGATTCAAAATTAGAAAATTCATGAGAATGAGACTATAAATGTAATTTGGCATGGTTGTGGATAAGTAACCATTACTTACAGAAAACAAGCTCCTTACATCGCTGCCGGATATGGGCGCCGAGAAATATTGTTCAATACATGGATTGATGCTGCAGGATGGAGGTAGAATATTGTCATACTTTACTACTTCGTCTATTACCTACAAATAAAAGGACATTTGAGATTCATGCCCTCTGAAGACGGGGTTTAGTGAATCTGCAAAAAGTATCGACCCATGTTAGCCTATGCAATCCTCGCAGGCTGACTGCAGTCAACACTTTTTGCTATTGGTACATTTTCTACATGTCCGAAGAACCAAATACGCCGCGGGGTGGTGAGTTGTGTGACGCAAGCGTATCGCTACCCGGAAGACCTGAACACCTATTCACGAACTATCTTTTCTATCATTCTAATTCTAGATTTGAAAAGTAACATAACTTCTGATTGGATAAACCATTTGGTTTAGCCAATTGGAAGTTGAGTTACTTTAAAATTTCGAAAATTCTTAAGAATGAGACTAAGGATCTTCTAAAGAATGGTTGGTGAATACAGGTCCTGGTACTTTTAGAATACCTTCAAGAGCTTGAGTGCAGAGGTCGGCTGAAACCTTGATAGGTCATAGATCATCAATATATTGATTTCTGAAGCTGTTCTTACCGTACAACCGGTATGTTTGGTGTTGTTTTCGGTCATAAATTCTCTTTCAAAAGGGACATTAGGGTCATATTTTCGCCGATTCCGTTGAAACTTTGTATTATACATTAGAGATGTAATATGCTGTCCTCATGATACGATAGTTTTAGAATATAGTGTTTCACCGGTGAAAATTTAGACTCTTGTTATTCAATCTACCAAGCCATGCCTGATTACTCAAAAGATATGAGCTATGCTCTGTGAGAAGGGGCTTAATGCATCTATAAAAAATCGACCGATGTCAGCCTGTGCAGTCTGCACAGGCTGACTTGAGTCGAAACTTTTTACTATTTGTACATTTTCTAAATGGGAAAGCACCATTCTATCTCCAAACCGAGTCAATTGTTAGACTAAATAGATTTTATGGATCCATAATTATGTGATGACTTGCTAGGTATATTGCATCACGGAGATGTATTATACCACCTTTTGCCAGAGCACGGCTCATATAGTACAGAGTTTGACACCCAGGATTCTATTTCGGTTCCAATCTCCATCAAATTCTTCCAGAGGATTAATTGACGGTAAGTTGTCATTCTCCCGCATAGAATATAGGGGGGTTTAGGGGTAAGGGATGACCAGGACAGGAGGATCAAATACAGGCACTTGTGGACTTGATAAGTCTTCGCTCTATATAACCGACTAATGATATAGAGTCATGCTCTGTGAAATAGAGCGTTTGATGCATCCTGAAAAAGTATCGACCCATGTCAACCAGCGTAGTCCACGTAGGCTGAACCGGGTCGAAACAGCTTGCTATTTAAGTTTGTGCATTTCAAAGGACCATTCTACTTCATGAACAGGCCGGTTTTGAAACATCCACATAGATCCATCTTATGCAACGAATTGCTTGGTATAATGCATTACGAAGATTTATTAAACCTTTGTTTTCACAGATGGCTACTCAATTATACACGTATTTGTTTGAGGAAAAAAGTGCATGCGTTTGGTCCAAAGTCATTCACAGCTGTCAACCCTGTAATAGAAATCTAATAGAAATCTGCCAGCAAAATTGATAGACGAAGTGAACAATTGAATGTGCAGCTGTATGTCTTTCTGTAAGTAGAAACTTATAACTTAAAGAACGGTAAAGCGATGTATTTCCGTCTAGAAATGTACCGTGTAGAAGCTAATCACCAGTCGGAATAAAGCAGAGGGATTTAATCAACGGATCACCCGAGGTTTGCCGAGTGGTTCAAACTGTAATTACCATTGCCTGTGTAATGTCATTTCCTTTCTTTAACAAAAGAACACTTTTATCCACGGCGAGCACGTTGCATTGAGAGCCTGGGTCGGCATTTACCACTAGGGTCACGTTTTTACCCGGTTTAATTGTCTTTCTTTGGAATCTTACTTTAACCTGAAATTGAAATGAGCAAGAGCTGAACTTTCTTGCGGCAAAAGAAAAGTCCCCTCAGAGTTTTTAGCTTTATTCTTTTCATCCCCCTTTTCCAATTCATTAATGCCGAGCCCCGGTAGCTCAGTCGGTAGCGTGCAGGACTTAAGCACAAGGAGTCGTGGGTTCGATCCCTGGCTCGGCCAATTTCTTTCCGAGGATTGATGATAGTCATTGCGACAGGATTTATTCTGACCATTGTCTCGACGATGGTTATGTTGGAAAGCAGCCAGTGGCTTGGAAAAAGAATTGTGCGGAGTACTGGTAAAAGAGACTCCAGGAAAGCATGGATAGATCCACTGGCCGCCGGGATATAACTGAAATAATGTTGAAAACGGCGTAAAACACAATACAATCAATCCAATTCATTAATAAGTGACCTTGAACTTGAAATTATCTAACAAATGAAAGCATGCTCGTAGTTTGCATTGTGTGTTAATCCTTATGCTTTTGAACAAATTACATGCAACTTTCCAACCAAAATCAAAATGCAAAATATTGTCAGTTTGTCTGATGAAAAGTTACTGTATCGAACAGAGTATGTCCAAGATCTGACTGTACCCTTTTATACAGTCTGATCTTTATACTGTCTGATCACACAGTGAGTCGTGTTAGGTAGCGTGTGGGTAAATATACATGTTGTATATGTGAACGTAACAATGTATATGTTTTTGAAAAATTGCACAGGTAAACAATCAAAATGTTACTTTGTCCTCGAAAAGCTCATTTCAGACAGAATTTAATGAATTTTGTCTTAATATCATTTTAATTTACTCCTTAACGAACAAGCTCAGTAGCAAAATGACCATTCCTTTATTCAAACATCCAACTGATCATTTTTACCATTCATCAGAAACCGTCCAGTTCTACTATGCGGTTGCGGGGAATGTAATTGAGCCACGCTCTGGCAAAAGGGGATCAAATACATCTCCGTGATGCATTATACAAAGTAAGTCATTATAATAATTGGCCTGCAACACGCGAAAAGGTGTATTCGGACATTTGCGTAAAGTGTCGTATCGGATCAGCCTGCGCAGTCCGCGCAGGCTAATCCGAAACGACACTTTCCGTTTTTATGTAATTTTCTGTTTTGCGCAAGTCTACTGAAGAACAAAATCTAATGTAGACGTAAAGTGCCGTCTCGGATTAGCCTGCGCGGACTGCGCAGGCTGATCCGAGACGACACTTTACGCAAATGTTCGAATGCCCCTTTTCGCGTGTTGCAGGCCAATTATATAATTGTGGATCCATAAAATAGATTTTGTGTAATAATGGACTGAATTATGAAGTACAACTGTCCTTAGACATGTAGAAAATTGTCCAATAGCAAAATGTTTCGATTCAGGTCAACCTGCGCGAACTACGCAGGCTGACATGGGTCGATTTTGTTCCACAAATGCATTAAGTCCGCTTTCACAAACCATGGCTCTATTATATATTAAGTAATACTTGTCAGTTTTTAACAAGTTATTTTGTTTCACAAAGAAACAACTACATGTACATAAGCGCCTTCAATACCTTGTTTTCAAAAATCCCTTCTACACTGAATTTGATGGAATCTGCGACGATCTCGGTGTTAGGCTTTAAGTAATATACAAGCAGCCTTGCACTGGGAGCCATCTCTGCGCTTAAAGGGACATATATCTTAACCTTCTTGTTTTCCATGTAAACTCGATCCGTCAACAAGATTTCTCCTCGACCTACAATCTGTCAATAGGAAACCCGTTACTATCCAAACAAAATGCACTTTTACATCACTGCAGAAAACAAAATTTCTTGTGAATATGGTGAAGGGAACAGTTACCTTAATACAATCAATCTCTACTTTCCTTACAAAGTTTTCTACGTTATCTAAAAATGTCAATTTCCTTATTTTCAAATATTCTTCCTTTGTGTCACCGGAAATGGTAAGTGTTCATGTATGAAATAGACTGTGTGGGTGTAAATGATAAGATTGGTCAATTGATATTGATGATGACGGTGATGGTATACTACTAATAATAATGACAACATAAATGTCCATCGTCATCATCATCATTCTAATTGTCGTCGTCGTCGTCCTCCTCCACCTCATCATTATTATCATCATAATCGCAACCACAACCGAAACAATTATCATCAGAAAGAGCATCGACATGGTTATAGGAATGATACAGATATAGGAAGTCATCGAATTAATTGATATTATTATGATAACGGTGGGGAGAACAAGTATAATAAATCAGTTATAATATGATGCAACATTATGCTACCATATAGTCCACCTGTTTCCTTGGCTTTGTTGAAGTAATACGGAAAGTTGCGGTTTTTCCGGCCTGTAATTGAGAGAAAGAAAAATCTGATTTATGTAAACTTTTGCCTAACAATTCCGTGTTTTGACTATCCTAAAGAAGATGACATTTGAAAACATTGCAAGAGAGAAGGTAATGCTGGTAACCAGCATTTTCCTTTCTGCCCACAGTATTTTTTTCACTCTATCAAAGATAAAATCGCATCATTTGAACAATACTTGATTAATCGAATGCAGTTATGGTCGAGTCAAAAACTCTTTCGTCTGGTTAAGAGTTGGTAATCAGCGTTATCTCCTTTTCCCACAATATTTTAAAATGTCTAAGACAACTCCTTTCATCTGAACTACGTTTGATTTTCCGTATACAAATGCTTTCAATATAGACAAGTCTTACGTCTGGTAGGCGTTAAGGCGATTTCAGAGTTTATTTATACAATACAATGTCTTTATTAGCGTAATAAGGCTTAGAACTGTCCCACAGTACAAATATTACAGTTTTCACATTTTAACAAATAGAAACGTGCCAACTTCTATATACATTCCATTAATTTTGTAACATATAGAGCCAATCTTTTGATTTTTTTTCTGGATCCTCACTCTGAAATAAACGATGGAATTTTTCCCTGCTAGCGTTAAGTTTAAACCAAGAAAATAAAGTACATTTCACGAATTGTTTTAATTTTTTTTTCGCAAACAAAAAAAAAAAAAAAAAAAAAAGCGTGGTATTCATCTTCTAATACCAAAACATCATAATGCACAAAACAATAAGTACATTCTCTATCTCCTATGTTTACGTTAAAATGCCGACCATATTCAATGTTTAATTTATGGCTTGAACAACGAAAACGTGATAATGAGCGTTTTTGCCGAAAAGGTATGTTTAATGTAAGATAACTTTCTACATTTAAAAGACTATTGAAATTTTTGTAAAAATCACGTCGTGTTGATTCCAGCATATTTATTATGCCATGTCTGTAAACTGCAATCTTTTAATCTTTGTTTTAAAACATTAATAAACTGAGACGAATTGTCAATTTCTTGAGATGTCAAAACAATGCCGGATTCGTACGAGAATGAAAATTGTCTTACTTTTGAGACCCAATTCGTTTTGCAACAATCAACATATCTTGTATGCATATTATAACAATTTTCGGGGTATCTAGTCGCTTCCATATGTACGAGTTTTATCCAGTATTTAATAAATTTACTCGGATAATGTATAGATAATGGATGACGTTTGCATTCTCCAAGTGCCATTGAATTATTAGATGAAGTATTTAAACCTAAAAAATCCTTGCAAAATTTAGAATGAGTTTGTTCTGTAGTCTGATATTTTGAATCACCATATCTCTGCTCCATAAGTGAGAATGGGCATAACCATTGAGTCAAAGATCTTAAAATACTCTTTATAAGGACATTTCCCCAAAGACCTTGATTGATATATTCGAACGATGGCTTTACGTGCTAGTGCTGCCAGTTTACGTTTAGCTAGATACCGTGACGGTTTTGGGATAAATAATAAGCCCATGTATTTGTAAACTGACGTTACTGTAATACTTTTTTCCTCTAAACATCCATTTTTCTGTGTTGCGTAAAGGGCCGCCATTCGTAAATGCAATTATCTCTGTATTATCAAGATTAATCTGCATGTTTGTTTCTTTACAAAAGTTATCTATGGTGTTAAGCTGGGTTTGTAGATTTATAACAGTGTCAGAGCAATTCGCTACATCATCTTCAAACATTAAGTAAAAATGTCAGGGAAACTTCATTTGTTTTGGATATACCTCTTTCACATTTTTCATTTATAAGAGAATATAAGCCGTTTACGTATATATTGAATATCGTTGTGGAGGTAGGATCTCCTTGCTTCAAACAGATATTACAAGTGATAGATGACGTTAATTTATTGTTTATTTTGACTTGAGCTTTTAAGTTAGAATACAATGACAGAAGCACAGTATAAAATTTACCCTGTGTGCCTTTTTTGTTCAACATTGTAAATACCTTATGGTGGTTTAAAGAGTCGAAAGCCTTTTTTAAAATCAACATATAAACCATAAAACCTACCACCAGTTTTGCAAAGGTATTTCTGAACCATACTTTGAAGGCAAAAGATATTATCTATGGCCGAATACCCACTTCTAAAACCTGACTGCATTTCATCAATGATAATAAACTAATTTGTCCATTTAGCAAGACGTTCATTGATTATCATGGAAAACACTTTATATAATACGTTTAATAACGAAATACCTCTATAATTTCCAGGATCACTTTCGGAACCCGACTTATAAATAGGCACTAAGATACTGTCTAACCATAAATGAGGGTGCACTCCCGTATTGAAGGTTTTATTAAATTCTAGTAGTACAATTAGGACAGGCGATATAGAATCAATCGTAATCGCTTTGTAAAATTCAGCCAATATTCCATCGTTACCATGGGCTTTACCCGTTTTTAGTTTTGAAATGCTCTTCTAAACTTCTAACAAGATGATTTCCGAATTTAAAAATCTATCCATCTCCTGATTATTATACAGAGGATTATCATCAATAGAAAGGACTGTAGATTTTCTATTGTTAAAGAGTAAAGATTTGAAATAAGTAATCCATTCAACGGCTTCTATCGGATTTGAAGTTGATGTATGGGTTATTTTAGAATCTATTTTTAAAAGTGTCCAAATGCATTTCGGATCTTTACATGCTGAAGATAATAATTGTTTTCTTCGATTGATAAGCTATTTTCTTCTTTCGGCATATAGCTTTAAATCCATTTCTACAAATGTTATAGGTGACAAAATCAGAATGATCATTTGACAAACGATATTTTTTGGAGCATATGGTACTTGTTTTGTTTAACAGCATCACATTGTGCATCCCACCAATCTGGCTGTGTTTTATTTATAGAAGAACTAACACCCCTATTTACAGACATATTTACAGCTGAGGACTTATATAACTGTAGAATCATTTGTATTGCCTCATTGGCATCAGCATCAATATAATGAATTAAATTGTCATAAACTTGTGAAAAAGTAACATTGAACTTTGAAAGAAAATCATTTTTAAAAGTTTCTTTCCAGTAGAACTGATGAAAATTTAACAAATCATGGTGTTTCTGGGAGGATTCTTCACATGTAAGAGGTTGTTTCATCTTGAGTTCAATATGAGATAAAAGAGCAAAATGATCAGAACAATCTCTCTCTTCTACCCGTAAATAATTAATAAAGGGAAATAATTCCGTGGAGACTAAATGGTAATCAACTAGACTACAACCATTGTTTGAAAAACAAGTAAACGTCCGGCCGTGTCACCAAAGAGACGCCCATCGAACATATGGACGCTGTGAGTACAACAAAGATCTATAAGCGTTTTACCATACGCGTTTAAAGACGATCGCTACAGTTTCACCATTTTTTCATAACATTCAGAATTTCATGAAACTTTGTTTGATGATAGTTTATTATCTGATCTACAAATAATAAAGAGATAAAAAGAGGGGGTCACCGGCTTTGGGAAAATTCTACGAATACTTCTTTTAGTACGACCTGCATTGCGGCAGTTCAGGATGAGATTTCACCTATGAAAACTAAGTCTATGTATATTTCTTTAAATGACAACAATTATAAGCAAATTTTATGTCATTGTATTGGTGAAACATCAAATTTAATGAAAAAAATAATTTAGAGTATACTGAGTATCAATCTTAAAAAAAATCCTTAACTTACGGCTAAAACACCTTTATTTTGGAAAAACCCAAATAAACCAAAGAGTATCTTTGAAAGTTATTTTTTTAATTGTTCTAACATTCAGATTTTTCTTTTTTTTTTCTATAAATAATATTCAGGTACTAAACTAAAAGAATAAGGCTTAAAACAAATAGGTCACATACATTTAAAGTTTGTGGGTGGGGCACTAACTAATGAGTAAATGTAGGGTTTGTCAAAGACAAAGACATTATATGAAGTAAATTATCTCAATTTTTTCAGTAATACAACAATATTTATAAGAATCAAGTTTGTTCGTCATAATAAACCAATTCATAGCATATAAATGTATACTGATGATAGCATTTAACCCATTTCCAAACGACTAATTTTAGACTCCTCTAAATTTGACGCGTTTGCAGACGCTAAACCAAAAGCTGGTATTCATGTTTCACAGTTCTTTGATGGGTCAGAAGTCATTGTGCGAAAAGGAGAAATCAATCATTAGGAGCAATTTCTCCTTTTTACATCAATGTTGTCTGATGTTGTCTGCTGCAGACTCATCAAGCTAAATGATAACCTGGTAAAGAGTTATGTACAGCCCCTCGTTTTCTGCAAGTCTTTACCAAGTGACATAATTTTGGACAACACCAAACTGAAAGCATCTGCATCTGAAAAGCTGTTTTAGCTCGACGATACGTCTGCCAGATAGAGCGCTAGTAGTAGCATCTGTGTCCATATTTCCGTTGTGAGGTGACGTATTTAGGTGATTCACTTTGACTTTCAGTGCGGTCTTTTGAAAGCGTAATTTTGGATTCTTGCCTCGCAGATAATTATTTGGCTTGATTCAAATACTTTTTTCTTCGTTTTGCTGACATGAAACGACCCGTTTTAGTTCTTGGTTTATCCATTCTGCAGACATTGACAAGTGTGGCAAGATCAATAGTGTTAGGTGGTCAGCGTTTTTCGAGTAAAAGTTGAGCGTGATAGTTACACGAAGCGTGAAAATGGAAACTGTCGCGAACGTCGTTAACTTATTTTTATCTCTTGAATTACGAGGTAAGCCAAAATTATTAACAACATAATTGGTCTCAGTATTAAATACAAAATCGGGTAAATCACTTGGTATAAAATCAAGTAAATCACTCGTTCTTGCATTAAAAGTCACCGGCTAAGAAAAGAGGACAATCTGGAAAATCACTCCGTATTTGTAAAATCTTATGTTCAAGTGGTATAATTCCATTACTTTCATCAGCATTTATATAGATGGGCAAATCCTCTGGTGAAATAAAGGTTACAAACAATACTCGTAAAGTTATCCTGAGCATACCGTAAAAGTAACTCCTATCCATATCAGGGTCAGCGACCCACCCGAATAACTCAAGTGGTAGAGCATGAGACTTGTAAATGACATGTGTGGAGTCAATTGAGGGTGTGGGTTCGATTCCCACAGCTGGCCAAGTAAAAATTAATTACGAATTGTCTTTCGGAAGAGACGTTAAATCGAGGTCCCGCAATATACCGAGCACATTAAAACATCATGGGTCGTCTTACTATGATTTGCGTATGAATGTTCGTATCTTTTCACGTATGGAGGGCATACGACAAAGCTCTATGAGTTCATATGGCATTCTTGGTTTTGAATATTAAATATTTATTCGTCTTCTTTCTTTCATCTTGCATGCATATTACATCTCATGTGTCATTATTAGTAGTGCATATTGTTTGATGCTAATTCCATTTTTCTTTCTTCCACTTGTATGTCATAAAGTTGTCATTTAGTAGTGTGTGCTTCTATTTATTATGTCTCTGTTGAAATTATGATTTCATTCATCTTACTTCGTTATCCTAAAAAATCTTTTCGTTTTCCATATCTGTTTAGCTTATTATTAAATTGCTATATTTTTCTTGTTTATGCATATCATGGCGAAAACTAGGGTTTTTTGTGATAATATTGAAGCTATGGTAGGTAGCTGAATTAGGACGAATTAAATATTCACTAACAAGGATGGCATTTACATGCATACGACAAGACGCGTTCTGATACCAGATGACGCTTTCATAATGATAGTTTCTCTCTATTGAGTGTAATTCTCACAGTATTATCGTATATTACACGGGTGTAGTCGTAGCCTTTTCGTACGAAAACTATTTCTAACCGTAGATTTACCACTTCGTACCACAAATTTACCATTTCGTACCATGATAATACAGTCTATTACCATGACCAAACATATCAATAAATGTGACAAAAAGTGGTATGTAATATTTTTACTAAGTATAAGCCATTGCTTTGGTAACCTAACTTACGTGACATTTTCATAAATCAATTAAAGGAATCATTCAGCATGCGACTATGAAGTTAGGTAACTTGTCTGTTTGTTTGAAGTATATATTGCTCGGGTAATTAGAATTTGGGACAAACTGATTACAATAAATTGAACATGAAATCAAAGAATTATAAGTTTTTGATTACACTTGATCGTAAGTAGAGTGAATCGTGACAATTTTTTCTACACTATATCGGTGTCATATGCACTCGTCGTGGCAATGTTCCAGCTAATATAGCTCAAGTGTTAGATCGTAGGACTCTTGAACGGCAAGTTTCGGGCCATTTGAGGGTGTAGGTTCGATCTCCACGCCTGGCTCTCTACAATTAATGTTAGTCTTTTGGATGACTGAGACGTTAAACCGAAGTTGCGTGTGTCTGTGCTATACACCGAACATGTTAAAGAACCAGGCGTAACGTAGAATGGATTTCGTCCTGTAGCCTGCACTTTCCTCCGTAACATTACTAAAAGCCTTCATGGGGCGTGGACCATATGGGCAAGCGGTGGCGACGACAAATAAATGGAAATTCAATCCATCAATGCTAGCATTGCTTCACAACTTAACCAGAATTTCTACGTGTATCAAGTGTTCCAAATCTGTTGATTCTCGTCGCCAGGTCGTTAGTTGTAGTCACTGTCTTTATCAACAACATTAAAATTAGGTGAACCTTGTGTGATGCCGAGACAGGAACAAGGTCAAACGTCAAGATCAATGTGACGATTTTATTTCATTTCCTGTAAAAAAAAGATCATTTTCAACAATATTCATTTGCTTAAATTACACACCTTACGAAAGCAATTCGTTTGAAACAACCCTCGGAGAAACTGCTTTGACAATATAGTAACTGCTTTGAAAATATAAAGGGAGGTATGATGTTGTTAATTTAATCCTTACAGTCACATCTGAATATGTATGTACGTATATCGCGGAATATATAGAGCACAGTCTGTATTCATACACACGTGTAGTCTGATTTTGGTGTAACCCTCCACCTCTGTTAAAATCCGATGCTTATAAAAATAAACTTTGCGACGTTACAGTTGCATTGTAATTTTAAGCCATCAGCCGGATATGATGTGGGTTTATATATCATTTTCCAAATGATGCTTTCAATTCCTGTCGTGGAATCCCACGTCTTTTTCTTGAAAGCAATATATCTTTATCAAAAAAAGGGAAATGGCTCCTTGTCGTGAACTCTTTAAGTCCTGCATTTATATTTCTATTGGGAAAAGGAGACATATTTTTCTTTCTATTTTTGTAAAAATGAATTCTGTTGGAAAAGGATTTCTTTTTGTTGAGTTAAAAAGAGGGGTAAGCGTAAAGTACGAAAGGGAGTGTAAAAGTTTCTTTTACACTTTGTAAATCCAAGCCCGGTAGAGCACAGAACTTGCGAACAGGGGCCGCTGGTTCGGACCTCCCCAGATGGGGAATTTCTTTCCAAGGATTGATGATCAGTTATTGCGACAGGAATTGTCTCTCTCTCACCGCTGATCTTTTTTTTTTTTTTTATTTCGATAACGGTTGTCTGGAAAGATAAAAGGAATTACGGGAAAGCGTAAACCTATATGTGCACTTGCCGCCACGATATAATTGAACTGATATTGAAAACACCACTAACAATTTTTTTTGGGAAAGTCCTAATTTGAGAATATATTTTTGTAAAGTTTAAAGTTCTGTTTTTGCGAGAAGGGCTGACTTCCTTTCATAGAATCTAAAGTCCTTTTCGCGTAAAGAAGTCAACTGGTCAGAAGGGGATGTCTACTTTTCGTAAAATCTAAAGCCGTTTTCGTGAAAAGAGTCAACTTGACTGCTTTTCGCGAAAAGGACTCCTTTTTGCATTTTAGACGTACCGGAAAACGACTACCTCCCCCGAGTAGTAACTCGAGGGATCCATCATTTTTAACTTGATTATCAATAAAGCTGTAAACTGTACACACTTATCCCCTTGCCTAAGATTACCGTGTTTTCTGCCACTAGGAAAGTTTCAATAATGGAGTAGAGAGTACATAAAAATAGAACACGTATTTATAAGGAAGTAAAATGTTGCTAGAAACATGTAGCAAGCATTTGGAAAAACTACAAATGCGATGACGCACTGGGAAATTTTCAGGAAGAATTAATAATTCATGATAAACACAAACGGGTCATTTTCAAAAAGTTGTGTTTCGGGAAAGCAAATTCTGAAAATCATTGATCCATTATTATGATATTTTAATTCTTTAAATGAAACAGATACTACTGATGAACAGAAAAATGACAATATGCAAGCTTAACATTTACAAGCAAAGTCACTTGAAGCTGAAAAAGATAACAGACCAGGATGAAATGTCAATGCAGTCACCAGTCTTTAAGGGCCTATTTTGAATTTCTTATAACAGAACAAAAAAGTTTGCATACATACCTAAAAAACACTTATTCCAACCTTGCCAAAAACTATGAAATGTATGACATGGTTTGTATTTTACATCTGTAACAGGCATTATTAATGACATAAAGTGTGATTTCTAAAAAAAAAATTGTATTTTTAGTTCCATTTAGTAGACCCCATGGATTAGTTATTGCATTTTTAATGCTTTCAGTGTGTGAGTATTGTAAGCGTAAATTACTTTTTAGAACCCCTGCATGAATACTCACTTGCATTGAAGTATTTTTTTCATTTTATACGGAGTAACAGGAGTAACATAGTGGTAACTGCATTGAGGAAATCTGTAACTGCATTGACAGATTTACACAAAAAGATGATATATTCTTATCAAAACATTTTTCCAACTTAATACCGCTGACATTATCTGAAGTCCTGATAAGTTTTCTTTGAAAGAAAAACAACAAATTGACAATGTGAATGATAGCAAGTGGTATAAACACCTTTTGAAATAATAACAGTAACACCACGAACGTAACACTATTGACAAAAATCTTGCATTTGTATAAGTAGACATGTTTCTGACAGGATATTCTAATGTTTTGATCTTTCTGTGTGAAAATCTCACCAAACAATTGATTATCAAGGTGTCATTAAACGGAATGGTGTTTTAGTCATTTGAAAAACAGCATTGAAATGTTTGGTAACTGCAATGACATAACCGTACACCAATTAAAAATTAGCTGTCAAACATCTAGATCAAAAATATTACTCATGTCTTCAAGAAATCAGTATTTATTTTCAAGCAGATAAGCCCTATTTTTTTTTACAGCCCTGATGTATAAGGCTTTATAAAACGTTGAGCAAAGAGGAGACTATACTCATAACCAGCATTATTTTCCTTTCCAACAAGATTTTCTAACCTTCTATAGATGAATCCTTTCATTTAAGTCACTTTTAAACAGTCATCTCCTACTGCTTCCAATTTAGATGAGACCAAGCATTTCCCATCTGGTAAAGCGTTTATAGGTTAATGTAAGGTTGTATAAGAAAGCTCAAGTAAAACGTCTAACTTCATGAAATACATATATCAGAATGATTCCTTAATCTAACCCTTTCCCTCATACTTACAAACAAACGACTCTTGACGGGTCTACAGTCACCTACCTTTGAAAACATTGTGGAAAAAATTGCTTGTAACAAGGCAATTTCTGTTTTTTCCCTAATGTTTTCTCTTTTGTCTTTATTGCATACATTCATGTTACCTGATTTCAATCTTTTCCTCCATAGATGCTTTCACAGGCCATGGCCAAGATGTCATATAAGGCAACGGGTTAAATTTTACAAAGTACTTCTAATTTGCGAATAGCCTTCTCCCAAACTAAAGGTTCTATTTCAAAGTACGAATTGGACCTTTTCTTAAGATACGAATGCCAAACTGTTTTTAAACTTATACCAACACATATCTTTGTTTCTCTTTGGCCAATAAAATGTGTTAGTCTTTTTCCCTCTTTTCATGCACTCATCATAAACATCACTTCTGACAAATCTTTCACAACACCTGGATATGGTACACCATCATTTGATACGATTACATGCTTTCCAAGATAATCTTTAAGAGTAATTTCTTTGTCTTTGATTTCTATCCATGTTATTTCACTGTCAATCTTTTCATGTTCTTTATTCTCAGTTTCACTCTCATTTTGGTCATTTGCACAGCTGATGTGATCATTCTCTTTGTCTGGTTGTACATCGTAATTGCTCATTTTATCATTTTCGTATACTGTTTCCTTGTTTGTTTCCTCTACAGTTTCGTCTTTCCTTTCAATCTTAGTTTTTCGTTTCTCGTTCTATATTCTCATCACTATCTATTACACTCTGATCACCTACATCTTTTTTCTATCTGTTCTTTCTCTCTGCAGCTTTGTCTTTCCCCGCTGTCTCACCAGTGAATTGTTCCTCTTGTCTTACTTCTTTATAGATCAGTGTACCATGTTTATCTGACTATCTTCATCTAACCCAATATGCTCTTCTAAAACTTCATCCTGATTCTCTTGTCTCTCATCATCTTTGAATATGACTTCAATCGTCACTTGCTCATCATTGTTTACTGAGTCGGTATGAATAGTTTGTATAGTTTGTTCAGTTGGTAAAACCGATACAAAGTGATTTGGTGTCTAATTCATGGGTGACATGTCATCTCCTGTGCTTGTCCACAAAATTGCTGCTCTGCAATCTGTTAATGATGCAGAAGGTAAAATAAGGCGATGAACGTATTTTCTGTAAAACGCTTTCCCTGAATTTGGATAAATTGCAAATATTGGCATTTGCAAAACTGTGGCAAGACCAAAGATTTGCCAGATACCCATGAATGACTTTGGTTTACTGATTGATTTTATTTCATTTTCTAGAATAGTCCTGATAATATCATCAGTCAAAGCTATACCCGGTATGAAATTGGTAGAAAACATGGCAAAAATTTTCTTCAAACTCGTATCATGTTCAGCTTCCTGGATAACTTTTCTTAAAATATCACCCTTAAGATAATATTCAATATTCAGTGCAATATTCCTATTTGATATGAGGAAATCTGCGTTCTGCTTGTTTCTAGGTCTTTAGAATTGGTAATGTCTGCTCCATATAGAACCCTCCTATCTGCTGCTCTCTTTAATGTTCCCCCTATTACATCCGGTATCCCTTTTCCATGGCCGGCTTCATTGAAATTCCATGACGCACCCTTGAACTCGAAAGAATATATTTCTGTGCTAAGCAAATAGAAATTGTTTTTCTGGCGGTATTGGGTACTAGGCCCATCACTGTAGAAGTGTGCATAATCAACTTCTGGGTGTCTCATCTTTATTTCTTTAAGGACTGTAGTTATAAACGCCCAGATTGCTGCAGGACCATGTCTCAGGCTGTCAGACACTGTGGCAAGTGAAACATGGTTTGACTAATTTCTTGCTTGATAGAAACCAGTATGAAGTGTGATCTGTATTTGTGAGGCCCCACAATGCATACTACCTTTTTCTTTTCCTTATTTTCCAACATAGTTTTCCAAGAAATCAATGTGAATGAAGCATTCATGATCTTTAAGGTTACACTTGACCTGTCTGTAGTAATTTTGTTGGTTATGAATATTAAATTGGTGTTCCTTGTACTTTTTCAATGCATGTTGAAATTTATCTTTCAGTTCTCTGATGGGCCCATGTTTTGTCTCTTTCTTTGTTACTGAAACTTCTTTGACCTTTGACTCTTTGCCCCTCTTTATGGTTCTTTCTTCTTTTATAGTTTTCCATTCATGCCATTTGATTGACTGACTTTCTTCATGTTCTTGAAATAAAATCTCAGTCTCTTTACACACTTGACAGAGTCCATACATGCAGCGCTGGTTTTCTGTGGAACAGACTACCAGTTGTATAATCTCTGTCGTGTTTGAAGTTTCAGTTACTTTTGCTGTAGCAAGACTATGTTGATATTGACACAAGTTTTGCAAACACAGGTTTCTCTATCTCTTTGACTTGGACTTTTTATACAAAATGGTTTAAGCCTCCAAAATATGGTGAAACTTATTTTGTTATTTGTTTCAACAATATATTTCTTGTAAATATTCTATATAGTGTCATTCAAAAGTCGTTTTTGTTTTTTGATTTTCCTGTTGGTAATTGTTTGTTTCTTGCCTGTAGTAATTATGGATATGTCATCACGTTTAAAGAAATTTCTTACTTTTATGCGCAGTTTTGTACATAAGGGAACCTATTTTATATGATGTAGTACTTTTTTTTGTACGTAACTGTTTCTTTTCTTGCACACTTAGATAGTCTGTATTTTTTCATAATACTCCCAGTAATTAAGCCATCTGCTATTCTTTTCTTTGATCTCCTTTTGCAGTTCTCTCTTAGTTTGGCAAGAAGGACATGGTGGAAATCTATGGTTTTTTTTAACACATTTGCAGAATAGCATTGCAAAAGTTTTTTGGTTTTGGCTCTTGGCGTTTCAGGAGTATTATGTTGATGCGACCCTTTCAGTCTTTCCCACCTTTTTACATCTCTGCACTCCTCTCTGCGTGTTTCAAATTTGATAGTAACAATTTTCTTTCTCTGTTAAATTTTGATTTTTCTTGTACTCTTTGTTTCGTGGCCTGGATAGATTGTCGTGAGGGCCGAGGCTGTATACTTTGTTCAGGTGAATTTGGTGGCGTAAAATTAACTACAGCAGCTTCAGCTTTACGTTTTTGTCTTGAATGTTTTTGTTTTTCTCTCCAGTATCGCCTCTGTTTCTTTTTTTCTCTGGGTGTCATGTCACTCACAGATTTACATTTTCCCTTTTCCTTATCTTTCTGATGCCTTTCCTTTTGCTTTTGTAGATATGATGCTCTTCTTTCAGGATCTTTGTCCCGCCTTTCCCTGCACCTCTTTTGCTTTTCTGCTGCACTGAGAGCCATCTGAAATAAAAAACAGACAATGTACAACAAATGTCCAGATTCTGTATTAAGTTCAGAAAACACTGTAGAGAAAAGAAGAAATTGCTAGTTACAAGGAAGTTTTCCTTTTCCCAAGATGTTTTCAAAAGCATTCACAGCAATACTGCTACAGCTTCTAAACTTTGTGTGGAGAATCAAAAAAAAAAAAAAAAAAAAAAAAAAAAAATCACCTGTTTGGGATAAGAGGTTAAGATAAAATAGGTTCACGTCAGTGCAGTTACTGAAATTGTCAATGCAGTTACTTTCCATATAAATAGTAGAAATTTTGGGGAAATAACACTTTCCAACACATTAGTGTGTTATATATTTAACTTATCAATATGTTTGAGCATACTGAAAACTAGATGACCATAATAGATCATTTTGTAAAGGAATGTACTGTAAATTAGAAGTGCCGTTACTGCAGAGTCAAAGGTGTTACTTAGGCTGTTAACACAGTTACAAATTAAGAATTCCGTCATATTTTCAATACATGATACATGAAACATTAAGAAATGGTAAACTTTGTGAAACTTGAATGTCTAAATGCAGTTTATCATTTACATTTCAAATCTTGGACGGAGATCAAAATGCATCTGTTACCTAGTTACCTAGCATGTCAATGAAATAACTGTATTTGTCAAAGCAGTTACCAAATGTGTCAATGGTATTACCATTCTATGGCTAATTGTATTGACAGTAACTGCCTTGACAAATCAAGTTTCATCAGCTGTTTATTCAATACACATGAGTGTATGGCACCAGTGCTTAAACTTTAACATATATTTACCACAGATAAAACAAACACAGAAAAAAATCAATAGCAGCATTCATATATTTCTTGTTCGATATTGATAACAACAGTTGACATACCTTACTTACACATAGAGGTGTCTGTATCTAAATGTTTTGAAAACTTTTTTAGTATACTTTTAGAGGGATCAAACTTGGTTTCAACATGGAGACAGGAAGTAGGAGTTTCCAATTTAAATCTGAAGAGCTTCAAAGTAAAGGGCCATAACTCTAAATGCCCATTTTATGGAAAAGTAATTGCACTGACAGCAAACTTGGGTACAGATGTTAACTTTGATATAATTTGAACAGATGATAGTTGGTTTACCTATACATACCTCGAACATGTTCCCCAATGTGTAATCTTTATATATACAGCTCCTTTTACTCAACACTGTGGCATAAACCATTCTATTTCTGAATCAAAAATGTGTTGGGTCAGTACCGGACAAACATATCGCGATAATGGCAGCATGTTTTAATATTTGTTTCAAGCAAACACCAAGAAAGCAACCGAATATAATTTATTATCTAACCAAGTTCTAGTATCGCGCTTCATTTTAGCAAGTTTAACACGCTTAATTGTAGAATGGAGATAGAAAAACGTCCTGGACTGGAAAGTATAACTCTTTTTTTAAAAATGACCCAAACACAATAGTAAACATCAAGTTATAATAATGATACACAGCCAATAGAAAGATGGAAACGTGGAATTAGCACCAAACAGAATGCACTAGTAATAATGACGTGAAATGTTATACGCATGAAGATATAAGAAGAAGACAAATATACACCTTATGTTCTAAAACAAGAATGTCGTCTAGACCCATAGAATCTTGGCGGATATTCTCCTCCATATTCACGTATAAAAATGTTACGAAATTCTGACGCGCGGTTTACATAGCTTGCGTAAGAATTTTCGTATTAATTGTGGTAACCCTTCAATTGGAGGTATAAATTTGAGACTCTGATGTTTTCGCTGGCGTCGCTAAGAAGGGAATTATACCTAAAGCTGAATACACAGTGCATGATATGACTTGAGAATGGAATTGAATTATCTTTATTTCAGTAATGCATATAGATGCATGTATGGAAATACTGCAAAGAAAGTCCCTTTTCCTGCTGCAATCCTCTTCCTTCACTTTTCATTTGGAGATTCTTCGCTCTTTTACGTAGTGACAATTCATGAATTTTGTTCAAGATAGTAAATACTGTTGCTAATGTGACAGCAATGTTAGAATGATTAGAAACACAGGTGACTTAAAACAACCCCAAATACGACACAGATATGAAAATAAAGGATACGATCTAGCATTGAAGATCAGTATGAAAACTGAAACATCAATTACAGATTTGTATTTTGTTTTAGGGCCAACGACCAATTTCAAACAGACAACCTGTCTTTATCCCTGCATCACACAACCCCGAGTTTTGACAACCCTGAGTAAGAGGCCTTTTGTAAACATTGTGGGAAAAGTAGGTGATTGCCAGCATTTTCTACTCTTCCCGAAAATTTTTCTATCCGGTCAAATAAATGGATTAGAATGTAAGCGTTAATTTATAGAGTACTTCTCCAAATATGTTCGGGTTCCTACGTGACTTGGTGATTGAGTGTAGAGCTAGTAGCCTGAAAGTTCCGATTTCGATCCTTACTCGAAGCACTGGGTCTTTCGAGGGAGTGTCGTTGGGCAAGACATTGCAGGGTCCTAACCAAGTACTGGTGAAACCCAGGACCTACTCGGGCATATGATATGACTGAAATGATGTTGCGGGGTTGTAAAAAAACGTTCAATCAATCAATCTAAATATATTCTATATACTTCTAGCAAAATGTCTGTTAATACATGAAGACAATTACGAATGACCGTCTGTATCGCAAGTCTTTTCTTTTAAGCCAAGGCTAACGTAGTCTTGTCTTATTCGTGATATAAAGGAATAGGTTATAGATGTACCATAAAAAATATCATTTTTTTTATCTTATGAAATCATAAACTAATTGTTGACCAGCAACATTGAAAGCGTCGTCCAAGGCTCGGTACTTATGTATTTTTGGATTCTTTTTTATTGAGAGTTTCTTGGTTCGATCCTCATTGGAATCATCGTTAACGTGAAATTTTCTTTCGCAAAGCATTGCTTGGCTCTAGCCTATAACTGATGAAACACCTGCAAATGTGCGCAGTCAAAATTACGCAACAGTGAGAAAATAGTGTTCAGAAGATGTACAAAACGCCATATTTAGAGTTAAATGTCATCCAAAACGATTTTTTCAACGGAATTCTGTACCTCGCCAGCCGTATTTTTATTTCAATTGTTTCTCGCTTAATTGTTCTAACTCGTCCGAACCTTCTGATATCGACAACACTTACGCAAAAGTTACAGCAGTTTTTTTTTTTGTCCGTAAAGTTACGCAAAAACTTAGGCTCTAATCAGTTACGAACATTTTAGTAAAACGCACATACGCATTTTCTTTGGAGTAACGCAAAAACTTAAGAAAAAAGTTTTATTCGTAACAACCCTAGTAAAACGTTGGCTAGGTGTTATTTAGGATGGCACTATCCCCAAACGCCCATATCGATAACCGTTGGCGACGATGAATAAACCAAAAATCAATCAATCTAGGTCAGCCATTTGCTCGTTTTTCATTTAGGTGCCATTTTCATGCATAAGTTACACATGTCATTATATGCCTTTTTAGCGGATTTGTATAGCAAATCCGCTTACTGTGATCGTTTTCACCGGAACCAAATATATCATGCGTAGCGACGCATGCGCGCTCACTTTCAGTTTTGCATGATTGATGTATGGACCGCACAACACAGATCTACAAATGATACTTAGCTCTGACTCTGAACAAATCACACAAATTAGGTATGATTTATTTATCGAAATTTCATTAAAACTAAAAATTGCCATATGCGTATGAACATTGTTTACACAGACTGACCCCCGTTTTCATTCAAGAAATATTCATTCACAATTTGTGTCGTCCACTGTCAAAATAAACAAGGAGATTAAGCACTAATTTTTTAAAATTACATTTTAAACTATGTATTATATCAAATATCTTTTACTGTTAAGATAGCTAGCTAGAAATTAACCGTAAATAATTTAAAACCATTTCGATAACCCATAAAGTCGATTCGGCACCTTGTTACCGCCCTTCGTATATCGATGAATTTCCGAATTGTTTGAAACATTTCTGTGAAACGCTTAAAGAAATGGAGATGATGTGGTCTATCAAAAGAAATTTATTTGACGTTTGATTTACACAAGATTGCATTGGAAAAGCTTCCAAGATTTCTCTCCATTTATAGAATGAACATGAAGAAATCCTTCGTTTACAAACGGCCCCAGTCAAGTACGAACCCGTGACATGAATTTACACTGAGGATTTTTTTATGGGAAATCCTGTCCTTTTCAGTGAACTAGACATCCACTAACTTAGTCTAACATCCCGTGGACTTTAAGCCTCAGAGACTAAGAAAGACTTACAGTTGTCTTCAAGGTGTAAAAGTACATCTAATACGCTTCAATTTTATTTTTAGCTCACCTGAGCACGAAGTGCTCAAGGTGAGCTTTTGTGATCGTGCTGTGTCCGGCGTCCGTCGTGCGTCGTTCGTCGTCAGTCGTGCGTCGTCCGTCGTCAACTTTCACCTTGTGTACGCTCTAGAGGCCACTTTTTCAGTCCGATACTCACGAAACTTTGTCAGAATGTTTGCCTTGATGATATCTCGGACGAGTTCGAAGATGGTTTATGTCGGGTCAAAAACTAGGTCACAAGGTCAAATCTTAGAAAAGCCTTGTGTACGCTCTAGAGGCCACATTTTTAGTCCGATACTCATGAAACTTGGTCAGAATGTTTGCCTTGATAATATGTTGGACAAAATCGAAAATAGGTCATGTCGAGTCAAAAATTAGGTCACTAGGTCAGATCTTAGAAAAACCTTGTGTACGCTCTAGAGGCCACATTTTCTGTCTAATACTCTTGAAAGTTAGTCAGAATCTTTGTCTTGATGATATCTCTTACGAATTAAAAAATGTGTCATGTCGGGTCAGAAGCTAGGTCACTAGGTCAAATCTTAGAAAAACCTTGTATACGCTCTAGAGGCCACATTTTATGTTCAATACTCCTGAAAGTTGGTCAGAGTCTTTGCCTTGATATTATCTCAGACGAGTTTGGAAATGGGTCATATTGGTAAAAAAACTAGGTCACTAAGTCAAATTTTAGAAAAACGTTATGTACGCTCTAAATGCCACATTTTCAGTCCATTTCTCGTGAAAATTGTTCAGAATCTGTGTCTTGATGGTATCTCTGACGAGTTTGAAAATGGGTCATGTCAGGTCGAAAACTAGGTCACTGGAACCAATCTTTAAAAAAAAAAACTTGTGTATGTTCTACAGGCCACATTTTCAGTCCAATACTCTTGAAAGTTGGTCAGAATGATTTTCTTGATAACATCGTGGATGAGTTTGAAAATGGGTCATGTCAGGTCAATTACTAGGTCACTTAGTCAAATCTTTGAAATTACTTGTGTATACTTTGGAGGCCACATTTTCAGTCCAATACTTATGAAAATTGGTCAGAATATTTGTTTTGACATCTTAAACAAGTTTGAAAATGGGTCAGGTCGGGTGAAAACCTAGGTCACTAGGTCAAATCTTAGAAAAACATTGTGTACAATCTAGAGACCACAATTTAAGTTCATTACACATGAAATTTGGTCAAGATGTTTGTCTTGATGACATCTTGGATGAGTCTAGAAAAAGCTTGTGTACAAGCTAGAGGCCAGATTTTCAGTCCAATAATTATGAAAGCTTGTTAGAATGTTTGTCATTATATCTCAAAAGAGATTTAAAATGGATCACGTTTGGTCAAAAGGCTCAGGTGAGCGACTTCAGGACCATCATGGCCCTCTTGTGTTACGTTTCATGGAACAGAATAATTAAGATTAAGAATACAGAATTTGCAGATAAATTTATGATAAAGAGTCCACAGGAATGCATCTATACGTCTTACTGTTTGGACATGTAGATTTAAATTCTTTTATGTATTTTTGATGCTTGGAACTTGAAGTACATGGACAAAGCAAATTTAAAATATTTACACTTTATTTAATAAAGTAAATTTTTGTAATGAACTGCTGCTCAACCCAAATTAGAGACTACGCTTCATGTAAACAGTAAGTAATTTAAACCTTACAATGAAAGTATGCCTATAGTTTTTAAAGTTTTATATAGGGGCCCAATTCCTTTAACCCTTAAGCTGCTAAGTACTACTCAGGGAAATTTTACAGACATTGTAGATCAAGATCAGTTGCACAGAACGTGCAGTCTGATCCCTCAATCTATACTGCCTGGTAAGGAGGTATTTTTACCCCAAAAAGTAACTTTGAAATAGCAATATTTGGATTTTTAATACCGACTTGAAAGTTTCATTTTGGTTAAGGTCAATTTTTACTTTGCTAGGAAACTTATCATACTGAGTGTGATCTTGATGCATTCTGGCTGCTATGGTACCTTGTGTTGTGCCCAGAGCGGAGATTTACACATAAAAATAATAATAATAAAAAAAAAATCTTGACTACGTTCTGCCAGGTGATGAGTGATGATTTGAATTCTTTTCTTTAGACAATGAAAATGGATTCACTCAAAACTGCATTGGACTGTAATGAATATCCTTTTTACCAGTGTTAATATTGAATTTCAAGTATCTTATAATGCTACATCAGTTTTGTTTGGTTTTTTTTTTGCACATGTCCCTGCAATGGGTCAATTATGTAGTACATGTATGACTGCCAAAGTCACAAAGACATAGCTCAAAACTTCAAAAAGGAATCTAGATCTATATGTAAATGAATAAAACATATATTATCAGACAAAATTTCAAAATCCCATCATACTTTAATGTATCTTTCAATATATGTGAGACTGAAGTCCACTTTTTACATTGTGCTTATTCACACCTGCATCTTTTTGACTGAACAGACCCAAGATTGTGAAGTCTGAGTTTGCATATTACATGTAGGTCTTTTATGTTTTATGTGATACTCATAAAATGAACATAAAATTATTAAGTATTAGTCAATTTTTATAGTTAAGTGAAACTGTGTATTATAATCTAAGTGCAGACTGCGCAGAATATGAGGTCTGAGCTTGAATCTACAAGGGCTATGTTTTTTTTTTAACATTTGCACCGAAATAGCGGTGATATTACATAATCTCATTCATTTATTTAGTGAGGTACTGTGAGACCGTGGCTGACTGATGAAGGTGTAGGATGGATTATCCTGGGTTTTATCCTAACCTAGGTACCAGGATTTTGAAGGAGTGCCTATAGACAAATAAATGAGTTGATGTCACTATAATATTGAAACAGTGTTGAAACTAATGTAACCACCAGAAATCAATATCAAATTATTCTTGAAGGTAGTTACAATCAATTTCATGTTTTGTGGCACTGTATGAGTTTGACCTTACTTTTCTTTTGTGAAATCAGTATTTTCTTGACTTGTGTCTTTATGATGACACAAGGTAAATTATCATTTAAGTAACAGAAGGAAGGTACATTCAATATTCATGAATTACACATGGCCTAAATCTTAGAAAGTACTGAACACACCATTTAGTTTTCACTTGTCAGGCTATTACATAACATTTTTAAGTTCAGGAATAAAACCAAGAACATTCTTTTCAAAAGAAAGAAGAAACCATTGTATCTGAACAATTAGATATTGCTTCTATCTGATTTTGTATTTCATTTTGAAATTAAAAGTTTCAAGTTGTGTAGTAATTAGGAGGAACCCTTTAAGGAATTCCCGAAGTTAGAGTCATGGATAGGACAATATACTTTTCAGTAAGAAATTGCATACAACATACCACTGTTTCTATTTTTCATAGAGAACTCCTGTTTTTTTGTTTTGTTTTGTTTTTTTAAAGTAACCCATACTACTTTCAAAGCAATACATGCTTTATACCTCAGGATAAGGACAGGTTTTTTGTTATGTAGCAAGAGTAGATTAAGATCAGACAGCCTAGCATATTAAAATTCCATTTCTATAGGCACACAATTTTAGATTTGAACTCTTTGCAGTCTATATAATTATATCCACTATATAAAAGTTAAGAAACTGTTCTGCTTATAGTCTGACTAGATTTGTAAAATGCTGTTTTCAAAATCAAAACCTTGATGTCTGAGTACAGAAGTTTCAATATTTCAAAATAGTCTTGCATACTGATGAATAGTGATGATTTTAGAAATGCTTTAAGTGCTATGGAAAAGAAAAATATAGTCATCATGTTTAGTGTACCTATTTAAGCTCACGTGTTTACAAACCCTAGGGTGAGCTGTTAATATTTTCAGTCTGATGTATTCATAATCTCAGACCAAAACCACATTTACTAGTTTTTTTGAAAACCCTTGATTTTTAGTGTAGCTAAATAAAGCTCATGCACTTGGATAAGTTGTTTCAATTTTTTTTTCTGAACATCCTTCAAAATGGGATAATATAGCCACACTTACCTAAGTTAAAACACATTGTATCATTTATGGTGTTGTGGAATGGAGAAAATGACATTAGTAAGAATGAAAAAAAAAAAAAAGGAAAAATCTGTTGATCAAAAAATGTTTTCAAAAACTTAAGAGCTACATTTGGTGAGGCTGACAGAAATGTTAGATAAAGGTTACCCTTGCAGGCCAATTTTAGATCCACATTGATTAATTGAAAGGTGTTTAATGTCGTTTTCAACATTATTTTAGTCCAATAACTGCTACAGCTAGCTTATTTATGTATGTCTGGGTTTTAGCAGTACTAGGCTAGGGCTCTGAAGTGTCTTTCCTAAGGACACTCCCACAGTAAAACATGATGATTCCAAGGAGGCTGGAACCTAGATCATCAGGTTACAAGTCCTACACTTTACTGGTGAGCCATGCCGGACCCCAGATCCCAGAGGAGAGTTAATTTTAGAAGGATTGTTCAGATTAGTCTATGTCCACCATCTGTGCATGAGTTACTTTTTGTTTTTTAATAAAAAATGGTAATCAAGTGGATGCCATTTCATTATATATATTCCTTCCCCATATGACAATTGTTAGGCACTTTAAATGCATCTGCAGACAACAATTCGTAAACTGATACAAAATGAGCTGAATTTTACTCATTTGATTGATGACACTGTTGGAACAGGAGAAAATACTGCTTACCTGAATTTTATTCTTTTCCCGTAAGCTTTCAGTTGCCTAATTCCTTCAGGGTTATTAACACAGAGTGTTCGGTAAAGTGTTAAAATAAACCCCAATCAAAATTTTCTCCAGATCCAGTAGTCAAATGCCAAGGAAACCTGACGTGGATATACATGTTGTATATATGTACTGGTCTATCCCACAGACAGGTATAAATGTATAGCTTGGGTTTGTATAAGGGCACACTTATACTGTCTTGCTATAGAGCTAGCTTTTGTAGCAATATGGTAGAGCGTTTGCCTTAGGACCTGAAGGTTCTGGGTTCAATCCCAGCCTTGGGAGGCTATTTAATAGAACTGTTACAGATACATGTAATCAGTATTCAGAATACATGATGGTTTGTCCATAAGGCCTATATTTGACCCTTGAATTTTGTGTCATACAAAGTTAAATTGCGAGAATTTTTGAGGATTTTTCTTTATTTAGCCCTCTACCACACAATAAATCCTATGTTTTATGGCTTCTGCGTAAAAGGGCTTATGAAAACATTGTTGAAATACAAGACATCAGTATTTCTTTTCTTTTTTTTCTTCCAGAATTTTTTCTACCATTTACCAATACAAACCACATAATCTGAGCCATATTTATTGAATTGTTAATGCTCAGAAAAAGGGAGCTATTTAGTTTTCATGACACAAATCAAAATTTTGTGTAAAAAGCCAATAAATACTACCAGATATATATTTCTTTTCATATAAATTGTACGGTTAAATTAGATAAAATGATTTAATTTTGGACGTTTTGTCATGGAATTGTACTTTAGCAATAGGTCACACTATTTATTTTTTATTACACCAGGCATGGTGTTTTGATACTGATTTGAATATGGATCCTTGTCAATGGTGCATGTTATTGATTATGTACCATTCCGAAAAGGCTTTCCGTAACTGTGGCATGAAATCTAATAATACCAAAGAGGCTGTGTAGCCCATTCACAAAATAACATTTTTTTTTCTAAATCTTGTCTTTCTTCTTTACTAATGATTTTCCAGCTATAATTCAGTAATAAGTCATTTTTGAGTTTGGTGAGACTATGAAAATCTGAATAGTTGTTTTTTGGGGGAGAGTCAAAATTTTGTCTTCTGGTAAAGCGTTCAACAAGAAGGCACAAAAATTTCATATTGCATACATGTGTAAGTAGCAATATCTTGTACTCTTTGATCAAATTTGTTCATGATTGCTGAAACTGATTGACAGTTGTAGACCTTAAGACTTTGTTTTTATAGAATTATCATTATATATCATTGTCCTTGAGGCAAAAAAAAAAATGTTCTATTTTGTATAGTTTTTGTAATCTTACTCATCAACAACTGAAGTGTTCTATATATTTGTCAAATAAGTTTCACTTACATAAATCCATCTTTGTTTATTTAAACATTTTTTTTACTTTCTAGTATGTTTACATGTAGCTACACTACACCATTCTGCTGCAAAACATGTTGAATGTTTGGGTGATTTTGAAAGTTTTAGAAAGCTCTTAGAATTCTGGCGAAATAAGCAAGTGTAAATAAAACATGTCTTTTATATAGAGCCATAATTACCTCTAAAACTTCTTCATTTTATGCTGATGTTAGCCTTGAAAAATATTCTTTTTTAGACCGTACGATGTTATCGGTTTGACCTGAACCAGATACTGTCATGTGTACACGTTTTCGGACTAACCATCTTATTTTAAGTTTTAGCTAGTACACCCCAACTTCACTTTTTTTGAAACACTATATACAGTCCTACGCGTGTTTACAGTCCGAAATATAATACTAGCGTAAAAACACGTCAAATTGTTGGATCAAATTATTACTCTAATAAGCAGTAAAATAACAGTTTCAGTGCAGTACACTTGGTAGAACAATTTTGATCCCCATTGTCCTTGCTTACTCTACTAATTTATTACATATCATACATGTATTACATGTGATAATTTAAAAAAAAAAAAAAAAAAAAAAAATTCATTACATTAATTATAGCTTAAAACTGTACAACACATCCGCTTTTCAGGACTTTCAGTCCTTCGATTATACTTATTGTTTTAATTCTATGTAAAACCAAAAGTAGGAATAAAAGACTGGTATTATTATATTTATAGATGAGAGAAAGAGGGAAAAAATGACATCTCAGATACAATTATCACCAGGCAGATTGGAGATTATCTATGAAACAAAATTTGGTGTGGAAAACACACGCACGCACGCACGCAAGCATGCATGCACGCACTTTTATACGTATGCGCAAGTATTTGGCCAAATACGGTATAAATACGAAATACTGTGTTGTAGTAATTTTCCAGGATCTTGTGTTTGCTTGGGCTGCGAGAGAAAATTTGATATCGTGCAAGACCAAAGGTCGAAGGAGATGTCAAAATAATCTTATGCAGGGAGAGGCTAATGTCGGTTTTGAGACTGTAGATCTATACGGTTTTTTCCGTCGTGTCTGATTCTTTCCGTGTGCGATAAATGTAGCCGGACATTTTATTAGTACATAGAACAAATACAAGTACGCATGTGGATTGCTTAACAGGTCTCAGTATAACTTCGCTTGCAGCCTGTCATCAATAGCATGTAACATACAATCTTAACAGGCAAATTCTTAAGGGTAAGAGACTTATCAAGACAACGCGAGACTTGAACACTGAAATTGTTTTATAATCGACACACAAATATAACCCTTATCACAAAAGTTTAAAATCATAGCCAGTTTTATACGCAACTATTTTTATGATAATTAAAGTCTTTCATAAAAATTTCAGCCGAAGATAGAATTGTTCCATTGTTGTAAAACAGAAATTATGGTACATGTATTTTCTTACGCGCCATTTATTCGTGCTTGTAACAACCGATAGCAGTCATCGATGGATCAAGACTTAGTGTTGACTGTAATCCATTTAACTAGTACTCGTTGTTGGTTCTAAGATCGATAACAGGTTGCCAGTTTACTTGTCTATCGTGCGGATGCGGGAGATACAACGGGTACCATTTTACAGTATACCTACCTTTGGGTATCTTGTCAAAAGTTCCACTTGTACATAAGAGTCACTAGGCGAACCAAACTGATACACAGTTTTTTTCGTAGTTAAGTCTCCGTAACTAGCCTTAAAATAGACAAAAAATATATATCTAATGTATAAAAAAAATGTTCATGTTTTGGTATTCGGTTGAAGAAGCGTTTCGAAAACAGGTCCTGTTTACCCAGAAAACAGCAAGATTGAGTAACTTACACATGTTTTTGATGTCACATGGACGTGCAGTTAATTAGTCTATTAATTATAAACCTTATAGAAAATAAGCACAGATATAAGCTGCAGCCAAAATACACAGTATATGATACATATGCATCGCGCATTTACACAACACAACGCGTATGGATACATATTACGAACTTACCGTTTTTACGAAAATCACTTTTCTTCTTTTAACTAGAATCCGGCAATGTTTTGGTATTCCAAAGACAAGCTTCTGATTTGGTTTTATATTCATTTGTCGTCCGTAAATGCTTTCAAATTGGATAAGTTTGAAATTCGTCATATGGTAAAGAGCTTGGACATAAAATAGTCAATACCAACCTTGATAACCATAGTCATTGTGTCGGTAGGTACCCTTAACGAAATCTTAGCAATACCATTCTTGCCGACCATCGAGGTTTTGTTAATGATCCGTCCATTGACGTCGGGATTGTCGTCCGTTAAAAGAAAGACGCTGAAATCAATCTTGGCGTCATCTACCGCAAGAGGCCTGTCTTTCTGGTCAGAAAGTAACACCTGTGTGTGTAATGGTAAGGTTGTAAGGTTAAAGCCTCATATCTTATTCGAATAAATGACTAACATTTTTTTTTCAATGTGTCGTCAAACTGCAATTCAAATAGTTAATTTAGTAGTTCGCCATGTTTGTGCATAGTATGTATATGCTTGCCATCGATTAGGCGTCCTGGTGATGAGAGTTTAATCTGCGTACAAATGGAGATGAAAGGTCTCATGTATTTAGGCGGCATGTACAAGTTTGCAAAGTATGAATCAAATGTGCCTTTACACATTCTCGTAATCAAAATACCTCCCACCTCAGTATTTATTCATCGAAATATGTATCACAATGGTTTTCCGTAACATCTCATTTGTTCAACATGGTATCTTGTTTGAAGTATTTATGTTCTATTGGATCGACATGCATTTCATATGCGCCCATTAACGACGTATATCACAAATTTTACTAACGGACAGATTTTTTTAAAACTTTGCAAATACAAAGCTCATCATGTCTCTAGGAGAATACAGTAAAGAGATATGGGTCACCGTGCTCGTTTCTAAGAAATATGCCTTTGAAAAAGGTATATACAGTTCTTAAATTCAGCTTATATTGGATTTAACACGCTTTTTTTTAAATAGTCAGTTAAACAGGAAAATTACCTGAAGAATATACAAATATACATAATTATAATGAAAATTCATGTAGTTTTGCAGAAAGAATATATAAAAGCCTGGTTTTGAGCATGGTAAATGTACAAATATGCATGTTATATATCGACCGTTGAGTTAAAAAGGGAGATAATTAGACCGAGTTAAGGGTTAATCTTTAATAAATACATATTTTCTAACGGACAGATTTTTCTTAAAATTTCTACACTTATATTATCTATAATTCTTAACAATAAGAAAAATAAAAAAATGGCACCTATCCGTGCTTATTTCGTCAGAAAACAGGGATGAATGTTACTGTAGAAATTAATTTTTTCAAAGAAAACTAAAGGATAAAAGCCCAGCAGACATAGTTGGAAAAGGAGAAATTGTTCATTAGGAGCGATTTCTCCTTTTCCAACAATAATTTTTAAAGTGGAAACAGTTATACTTCAACAGCTTTAAATTTCATGCTTTTTGTTTGCTTGTATGGTGAGTAAATCCGTGTCAACAGTATTTTAATTAGTTTACGGTGACAGTTCACAGATCCATTATTTTCTCTTTTCTAATACTACCCAAAGAAAGTGTTACGCGTTTCATTTCACCAATTGTATTACCGTATGTGCAAAAAATACATAGGTGCACTTTTGATTCACTATCCATGACAAAAACACATGCGCAGTAGGATGCGCGCAAACATTTGTAATATACGTCGTTAAATTACATTGTACATGTAATGGTTTATTTTGAGTTTATCTATCGTCACCACCGCCTAGCCATATGGAATAGGCCATTAAAAGGGTGTAAACTAGGAATTCCATATTATGATGAAGAGTGCAAGATACAGGACGAAACCCACCCTAAGTCCCCGATGGTTCTTAAAGAGCTTAGTGTATAGCACGGGACCTAAATTTAAAGTATCGTCAAAAAACTATTAGTAATTTTAGTTGGCAAGCTGTGAAAATCGAACCTGCATCCTTAAGTACCCCGATATTACGAGATCCTTGCACTACGCTTATTCGGTCGATCACATGTAATTGAAGTGGGCATGAGGCTTTGAATATCTAGAACATCGCCCTATCTGACCTTAGTACATTATTCTGCACACACATAGAATGTTGGGTCGCATCCCGTTATAGAGTACATGTATAGAGGCAGATACTTACATATGTTTTGTACCGAAGTCCTGGCTTAAAGTTGTTCGCACCCAACAAGAAGACGAGTTTTTCCAAGCGGGTAAAATATTTCACCTCAGCTGAGTCCGACAGGGTGTTCCCAGTTAGAGTTTCTGTGACATTGACGTCCAGAACTAGAGTGGTAGCAAATGTTACTCCAAGTACTTTGAACAGTTCCTCTCTATCTATCTGAAACTTGTAGGTTCCTTTCATCTAAAAAAAAAAAAAAAAAACAGCGATCCTCTGTGAAAAAGGAATTTAATGCATTTGCAAAAGTAATCAAAAGGTCCACGCAGGCTGATTAGGATCGAAACTTTTTTCTACCGGTTAATTTTCTGCATGCCCTAGGACCATTCTACCTAATGATTCAGTCGGTTTTCAGACAAACCGGATCATGTGGATCCATACTTATGTGATAACTTGCTTGGTATAATGCATCACGCAGATGCATTAAACCCCCTTTGCCAGAGCGTCGCTTAAGTGTATAACACTGGCAGGATAGTTTGATCTTGAGGCAGATTGTTAGTGACAGTTCAAAACGGATTATTGTATGAAAACATGTGTTTGTTACCTCTGTCACTGAGACACTTAATGCAAACAGACTTACGCAATCAACGATTCAGTAGAAGTGGTACGATCCAGGCTCATATTTCTCACACAAATAAATTCTACACTTTCATCAGCATATCTTTGTTAAAGGGGGATAACTATGCTGGCATGACAATCTACTCAGGCATCAACATTTAGTCAACTTAAGGCCTTTTTCGATCTAAGTAAGTAGACTTTTAACGATATGAAGCCATTCTTGCATCAAAATACAAATATGACTTGTGAATCAAATACGAAAATCAGAACTAGCTGGGATTCTGTAAATTATAAAAAGAAATCCGAAATTATAAAAGAATCGCTATAGCCTCAGCTGCTATGACTACGACAAGCTGCTCAACACTTTAATCATGTAAACATGTAATTTTTTTTATCCGTCAAAGAAAGCTTATCATGCCATAACAATCACGACTGACAAGCTTTTGCTGTCGAACACCATACTATACTTTCCTTGAAGCTCAACGAATATTTCTTCTCTTCCTCCCTAAAGCCGATGTATTTTTTCTTGATGATAAGTGTACCGTTTCCTTCAACTCCTTTCCCAAATGTGTACCTGCAAAGTAAGCGATAAGACAGTTACTTGTTTTTCCGGTGCCAGCTAAACAAATATCCGATTTCTTCTTCACGGTCTCAAAGTTCTGTTCATCTGCAAATGAATGTAGATAAAAGGTTAGAGTGCGCGGTTTGTACATTCTGATTTTGACCTACATCGTCCGTAAAAGCTACCCGAGTCACAATAGGCAGTGACAGAGTTTATGTTTTTCTCGCAGTTTTACCTCTTCGTGTTTTTTGTCAATGCCAAAGGGATGTAAAGGACTTTGCTACATTGTACAATACATCTTTGGCTAGTTGGAAAGTAAAACAAAACCAGAGGTAGCAAGCAATTACGTCATTGTTTACTTAAAGGCTTATCTTAAATCTTGTACTTCTTTCTTTTTATAAGGGAATCTCCTTCAAGAATAATTCGATTCATGAGTCAATCAGGACCGATTTCTTCATTTCCTTTTCATTGTAAGAAAAATCTGATATATTTCACACTTTTTCAGGAAAAAAAAAAGGTGAAAAAAGGCACCCAGTTCTTGTAAAATTGACAGACGTAATGTAATACCTGTTTATCAATTGATACTACATTTACACCTATATACTCTCCTTTTCCCACAATATTTGATATCTTTTCTGATTAAAATCGCTTTATCTGGGCCATGTTCAACTTGTCGTCGCCATATGTTTTCAATACAGACAAATCTTAAATTTCTACGTACTTGGCAGTTACGGTTCCAGAGAGATATTCATCTGTGATAATACCAACCCCAGACGTTGAAAGTGAAACTTCGAACTTGGGCAGAACTGTAGAGATAAAGTTAAACAATATGAGATATGTTCTTTGAGAAGGGGTTTAATGCAGATCCATGATCCATTATACAACGCAAGTCATCACTTCTGATCCATAAAATCCATTTGCAGGTTTCAAGCATATTCTTAGGACTATGTAATCCATGAGGGCACTAGATATTGTCGAAACAGTTAAGGTGCTGTGATTTGTGTGTGGGTGTGTCAGGCAAAAGTTATAAGAAATGAAGAGTGTTGTTGTTGTTTTCATGAAGGTATGAAAAAAGCCTAATCATATTTTCGAGTGAAATCGCTCGGGATTTTATTTAGTGTGATTGTCTTTTTTTTTCTGTTTTACGTTTCCTTGAAAAATATCTCCACTCCCATTTATGAAAACTAAATTCATTCTGGATCGGTGAAATGAAATAATTCTGGAATAACTATAAAATCCTTAACGCATTATTACAGTTCCCATGCGATTCCCAGCCGTGAGAAAATAGTAACAGCACGATTACCAGACAGATACAGGACAAGACAGTAGAGTTCCTTTAACAGACATCGCAATACGAGTACGGGACAAGTTCCGCGTGAAAAGGTAGTTCAACACATGATTAACTGACTAAACGTGCTTTGAATGTTAGAAGAACGTTTGGTAACGGTCACTTGAGAGACAGAAGGGGTGTAAAGCAGTCCGATGAATCTAATGTACAACCGAAAAGATGGCATCCATCCAGCAGGTCAATCTTTACTGGGTGTAGTAGGCTTGATACTTCAGGTGGCCTCAAACATGACATTTAATAAAGTATAGATGGAGAGTCTCAAAGTTTACATAGGTCCTCACCCATGACATGCGAAAGATAACGAGAGAGTGAGGCAGGGACGCTGCGTTTTATTATTCCCAGTTTGGTCCCGCGGATAACTTTCACACGTGTTATTCATCAGTTTCTATGAGTTCCTTGTCCGTTATCGTCGGCTAAGTATGATGTTCCTGAACACCCCTGAACCGTTCCATGTCAGACATATAGTAGCCCGGTCTACAGCCAGGTCCAGCCGACATCAACGAATGCAAACTAGACATGTACAGGACATGAAGCGCATTAAGTCCTAACAAAACGTATCCCAGCGCATGAGTACCGTATATCCAGCGGGCTCTTTTGTCCGTTAAAGGCCAATTTCGACGACTCGTCTTTTCATATCTGCTGCAACATATGTGCTAGATCGCATCGTGTAAACAAAACCGAAATGGAGTATTTGCTAGCAGATCTGTAAAGCAGAGAAAATGGATCATGTTCCATTTTTTGTGATTTTTCAGACGGAACGGACCAATCAGTGCCCAGTATGCCAGATACTAGACCTTTATCATGATAGTACATGTAATTATACCTGTAGAGGTCTGTTTCGAGTCAATATCAGCCTTTCAGCTGGTGTTTATGGCTTTTCTATACTGTCATCATTTCTTCTTCCAACAATCGTATGTCTTTATTACCCTGGAGAAAAGGGTCTTCTAATAACAGTATTTTCTCCTTTTTCCACCATGCGTTTTCTGGTTAACTGTTATCCTGTGATGATTAGTCCCCCATTGAGGAAGTCACTATATAATACGAAGCAGGTTTGGTGAACATGCCGTGTAAACTTCAAAAAACAGATTTGCTTAAAAACAGAGCAGCCTGTTCATACCTGATAAAACTTACTGTGTAAATTAGCCCTTAAAGCCCGCTCCAAAGTTTGTTGCATGTATGAAACCCTCTATCGAATTAAAAGCTATAAGTGCCAAATTATACTATACCTGGCGAGTGACTTCGAAGACAACGAAGATCTTTTAAGATAAGGCTGCCCAGTAAGTGATGACTGATCTTCGATCTACACATGACACTACACACGCTAAAACAGCACCATTTTTTAATGAAAATATTGAACAGTCTTAAACTAAACGATAATCGATATAACACCAAAATACTGTACTGACCAAATTCTTCTACTGTAAACTGTTTTGTTGTTTTGTCTTTACCCTGTAAGATAGAATTATCATGACATGGTCATCTATACTTGCACTAATCTTAATACACGTCTCTTAATTTATTGGAAAGCCACGGATCATACCGTATCGCTGTGACAGCTTTTCTCTGACATAGAAATGTTTAAATGTTGATATATATAATCGCTGTCCATGACACATGCGTACTCTCGCTCGGCCGGTTCCGAAGTCCAACAAGGTTGGCTGAATCACAATCGTGTAAACCTTAAAGTGCCAATAAAGGCCAAATGTAAACAAAGGGGTGTTTAAATGCATTTGAATTTATATCATACCATTTAAAAGTATGAAAATTATTGTGAAGATGACAATATGTCATTGTACGGTCGGTCCAAGTGTTGGTCGCTCACAGAGAAATTAATTTCAAAACTAAGTGAAAACCTGCCAGGTAGCTGTGTGTTTTTATTATTTTTTGCCTGATTTTAAGATTCTTTTTTCTGCCAGCGACTAACATATGGCCCGACCACACGATATCAGACTGTCATCTCCACAATATTTTCCATACTTTTAAATGGTATGATTTAAATTAAAATGTAATATGACACCTGCTTTGATATTTTGGCCTTTACTGTGCCTTTATGTATTGGGTTATTGGGTAACATTTATAGATATATTAAATTAGCAAACAATACAAGAAAGGATCGTCCCCAATAATATTAATTTGCTACGGTGTAAATAAAGACCCCGGGTTGTCAATTCACTAAAGCACCACTTATTGGTGTCATAAGTGTTCGAGCACATAGGCCAGCAGGGGCTCGCTGAATAAACATGTGCACTTTACCCATCGAAAATTGCCATCTATTCATTCAATTTTATCACTACCAAGACGTATGTCAAAAGCTGGCGCATTCAGGACTGCCGGAAAAGAGTATAAGACATGGGAGACAATCGAGTTTTTTTGAGACACAGTGCCCTGACAAAACAGAGGAACTCGGACAAAATCTAAATATCATCGATCGATCCATACACCATATTCCAGCCAACCTATATCAGGAGTTAATGAAAGCATGGTGATGTCATGAAATAATTTTAATCACCTCATGAAATTGGCGACGAATATCAAACTTTTGGTTTTAAAACTCATCTTTTTCTACTCTTTTCAAAGGCAAAGTCTACTTATAAGAGTCGTATTGCGTATTTCATCTTCGAATGCTTTCAAACTGAACAAGTCATTGCAGGATGTTTGGCTGACAAATAATACAAAGCATACACCTCTGCATCATGAGATGTTTCGCAAACAAATACTTCATAAAAAACATCTCTGTTTCTTGGGATGTTTAGCTCACAAACACTTCATAGCATATATCTCTGCATCGTGGGATATTTGGCTGACAAACACTTAACCCTTAAGCTGCTAAGCGCGACTCACTGGCCTTTTGCGGACATTGTAGATCAAGATTAGACTGCACAGAACGTGCAGTCTGATCTAGGAACTAAACTGTCCGATAAGAAAATGTCTTTCTCCCAAAAATACCTTTGAAATAGCAAAATTTGGGTTTTTACTATAGGCTTTAAAGTTTCATGTTGGTTATTTAGCAGGATAAGGGTTCATAATATACACCACTGCATCGTGCGATAATTGGCTCACAATCAAGTTGAAAAATCCCGAAAATCCCAAAAGTCAAATTGCCACAGTTGGTCGTCAAGACTAGACTCAATGTTAAAAATTATCTTTTTGAATGCGGGTTTCGATTATTTGAACTGTAGGTAGCTCATTAAATTTGCTGAAAACGGGTCTTAGACAGTAAAATTTTCCATAAGGGGGTGCTGACGGTGTGACTGCGAACAATTTAAATGATAAAATGAACGAATTAAACCCTTACCAAACAATGTCGCGAATAAAGACTCTGAAAAAGAGCCTTTCGAATTATTGTGGGTAAAGGAGAAAATGCTGGTTACCAATATTTTCTCCTATTTCCATGATGTTTTCTAAACTATCCGAGATAAATTCAAACATTTGAGCCAAATTTGAAATGTCTGTAAATGCTTTCAATTTGCACAATTATAGATTTAAATCGTGTTGTAAAGACGGAAGTCAATAGAAACAATTCAGATTTAGCCAGATTCACGCTGATTTTAAATTGTAGATCTCAAATATTATAGGATAATTTAGAACCGAGGGAATCCTACACGTTCTGTTGGTAAAAATGGCAATAAGTTAAGACGCCGTACCGCATATACCACTTCGATTAACCAATCACCAAGAGGCGGTTCAGATGACATCACCATTTCACCTTGAAATACCCCTGAAGGAGCTGTGACATTTCTCCACAGTGATATCCGGTTTCTGGCCGGATCCTGGAAAACAAGACAGAAAATTGCTACGAACTGGAAGAAGAACTGGTTTTCTATATCTTTCTTGCCACTTTCGAAGAAATTTTGGCAAAATGAGATATTGCTCGGACCGAGGGTCGTTTATGAAAAGACTAAGTCTTATTTACTATGTGGTCACTTTATTAAGAACGTCGAGCGTTACAACTCCAACTGATAGAGACAAATTTATATATATAATCCAAGCTCGAAAATGCCGAATGTCTGAACGGTAGTTTTGGCTTCAACACTAAGTGCAGAATATACCATCCTTCCTCCATTTGTGAAGAAAATCCTTAAGACACACTCAGAAAAAGATTTAGCAGTTTTAGATTGAAACCTATACTTCATTTAAGGCCAGGAATCGCCAGAAAACCTGATTTGACTAGTCATAAGATGCTTAAAGGTTGCACTAAAGAAATATTCTTTGCATTCTTATACGAAATATTTCTAAATAGGTAAATTCACAGTGCTTTATTAAGACACAAAGTATGTAATGTAAATAAAGACTCGTCAGACTGAAGTAAGAAAAGTTTAAAACGAATAGGTGCAAACCACTAAATAAAAATGTAAATCAAACAATTGCCCGTTTGTCGTTCATTTTAGTTCCACACAGTAAAAAATCACCATAATATCTTTTTTGTAACAGCAGCTCATTTTTCTTCATCTTAAACCTTCGTTATGCTAGAAAAACCTTCGTTACTCAAGGAAATTCATATATTTTAGATGAACCATGGTTCGGAAGAATCGTTGGTTTGCTTCAAACTGTAATGGACGTTTCTGAAAATTGAATAAGATGCCTCTGTGCTGGCAGGCAACAAATTACAAAATATTAACAACAGCAGTAAGACACAAAAAGAGGCCGTTGTTTAATCACTCCGAGCAATTTTCATTTTACATGATTTTTGTGGATGCAATAGGTCTTCTGTGTTTTATAACAACACAGCAGACAAGAGTTTTTCAACCAGAGTGCTTGACCTTCATAGAGTGCATGACTTTCATAGAATATGTCTATAAAACGCCGTTACATCACGGTTATAAATATTAAGATTTAGTCTAATTGATATAAAAGTAAGTGGTACTGGTTTTCAGGTAATCATGGAATCTGGTCTTTTTACAACCACAAAAAAGAACTTTTAAGAGAATAAGTATGATTTATGGTGAAAAATAAGCCATACAAAAATACACCTACTGTAACTAATGCTTATCAGTCACTATCTCTAATCAGGCTTAAATATATCCGAACTGGTACTCCAAAAGATAGGAGACCATATAGCAATTACAACCTCAGAGACATTGCCAGTTTACGCATTCCAAATATACTAACCGCGGTGTCACATAATCATCAGTAAACCTATGAAATTTTCTGATCCCTGATATACAAAATACGGATGGATTCTGTTCCTTTTTTCAAACCTTTGGCCCGAAAAAGGTCTACGCTAATTACAGTTCCAATTCATTACATAAAATTGATCGCCTTTTCCTGTAATGAATGCTCGTATTACAAATAAATGTAACGGTCTCATTGAATGGTTCGGCGCACAATGCGCTACGGCCGGAAGAGCGTTCATTTCGGCCAGGAATCGTAACCATCATAATATGTCAAGCGTTAAAAAAAAAAAAAAAAAAAGACTAAGTATAGACAATTATGCAAGTCAAAACGAACTGTTTATAGAAAACAGAAGATGGGTGAAATATGAAAGTTAAATCTTATAAACCGAAGGAATTTAAGAGCAGGTATTTTAAAAAACAAGAGCGTTCTAATATCAATATTTAGATAGATGAATATGCAAGACATTTTGCAGATATAAGCAACGACGTTTTTAAATTTCAAGAATCGGAATTATCTTGTAGTAGCAGTTTTATTCAAGATCCTTCATCTGCAGACGATCATGAAAATGCAAGAAATTATAGTCCATTTGGTTTGTATAAATACTTACGTTTTGATCAAATGCATTTAAATGGAATAACTTGTTCAGTAGTCTTTCAATACAAAATTAATTATTTACAAAAAAAAAAAAAATCTTTTAACAACTTTTCACTTTCATACTTTTAACTATAAAACTCTGTAGTAATATTTTAGCATTTTTCGGTCCTAGTCACAGCGGAGTGACGGACAGTTGGAGAATAGCCATAAACGATAACAAATCGTAGCTAAACCGTGGTTTTTTTATTTAGTATTTTCAAATTGTTAATCTATATTTAGATTCAATGGTAACATTGTGTATACAACCAGCATTACAAAACAAGTTAATATTCATATTCTACAATGCTCACCTTAAGGTCACAGAAATATAATTATTTTATAGTATCTTTATAAATTCATTTACTCTTTAAACTATGGCAGCTTTATCAATCTTCTTAGCCGAAAAGATTAGTTCCAGAGATGAGCGTGATCATAACCCAGCCAAATGAAACAAATATCATGAAGAGACCGAATATCCTGCAACGTCGAAATGGACGTCATTTTATACATTTCGTGAAAATCTATGCATGTTTTGAAAGGTGCTAGCTGCCTGTATTTTTCAATGTTACCTATCATACTGTGCTTGTGATAAATCTTATTCTTAAACTGATTTAATGGTGTAAATTTCATTTTATTACCTCTTTAAACAATGTACATCAGGCATAGTTGAAAGTGTAACATATATTTTGAAAAACCCTGTATATCACAGCAGCTGTATTAATGCAGAGAAGGATTTAGGTAATTAGGTGTCAAATATTAAAATACTGTTATGAGATTACAGTTATAACTATGTATGGAATGATCCAAATTGTATGGATTCAAAATTTTTTTTGCCACTGTTTGCACAAAGTGTGAAACATTAGTTATGTACAAAATTGGCTTCGTGATTGACATCAGTGTAATTAAAACTGAATTGTTAAGTTAAAACAACTTTTTGCTGCGAAGATTCCTTGAATTGCATTCCCGAATCCCCGAGAAATCAATTTTCAAGACTTCGGATTTATGCACAAGATTTTACAATACAAACAGGTCGGTATTTGACAAAAAGAAAAAAAAGACTTGAGGGAAAAAAATTATCTGTGCTACAGTTCTTTGGATATTTCATTTTATCTCATCCTTATGTTAACGAACTCCGAAAGAAAAGTATTAATGATTTTTACACCAACCGCTCAGATGTTTTTAGATTCATAAATTTATTATTTAAAACAGACAAGACCACAGTCTATAAAAGAAGCACCGACTAAAAGGAAACTGTACACAGGAGGCGTTAACTTTTCCGTTTATCTCACCTTTTCTTTAATGTAAAAAGGTGTCGTTGTTTTACTTTGTGTATTTGGATACCATTTATTATGTTCCTTCTAAGTTAACATTTGGAGCGCTAAATCTTGATAAATACTTAGTATGGACCTTTTTAGAATAAGAAGAGAGACAGCTATTAAATCTCTTTTTCGTTTTTCCGCTTTCTGCCTATGTAATTTCCCAAGGTTTGGGCAGTGTGAATCTGGGATCAGACGGCATATTTTGTGCGGTCCGATCTCGATCCTCTTTGCCTGCAAAAGGCAGTTTGATTTTATTCAATTTTACCGGCAAGAATAGCTTGAAATACCTTTGTCTCTTCAATGGTTTAGATTTATGTATGTTCATATATAATGTTCTTGGGATTTTTTCCACGAAATGGACTTGAAGCGCTAAATGGGTCAGGTATATTCTTTCAGTAACGACAGATTGCTTGATTGAAGCAGTCAATCTTATCTGTTTGGCGCTTTACACAAAATCTTCATAATTCATAATGTTCTTTTTTTCCCCTATCAGTAGGCAAGTAAATGGGTCAGGTATATTCTTTCAGTCACGACGAATTGCTGGACTGAAGTAGTCAATCTTATTTATTTGCAGCTTTATTCGAGATCCGGATAATTCATAATGTTCTCTTTTTTTAAGTAGGCTAAGTACAGGGTGTCCGGAAAGTAAGGTAACACTTTTGTACATTTATTATATGGCTTTAGAAATGCGATAAAGAGATAGAAATATACCAACATATACATAAAATATGTAAGTTTTTTTTTGTGTGATAATTTCACTCAATAATCATTACATCACACACTTTTATACAGATTTTAAATCAGAAGTACCTTTTTGTCACTGGCGTCATCTTTACTAATTTATGACGTTTTCGATGCTCTTTCCATGCCGAACATGCACGATGAAATTGTCAATCACTTCAGCTCACATTCCATTATCAATATTCTTGATTTCACGTTTAATGTTCTTTAGAAACATGTTTGTGCTGTTTGGTTTCGGATTGTAGACTTTTTTTCTGCAAATAACCCCAAAAGAAGAGGTCAAGCGGGTTATGTAGGGACCGTACGCAGGCCTTGATATTCCTCAACCTTTCACCTCCGAATATCGTCTTGACATTACCCTATCGCTGAATGTATCGTATGAAAAGTTCATCCCAGTATAAGATGTAGTGCCGTAGCACAATCCTGCATAAACCACTTGTTTTGCAATGTAGGGAACTTGTTTTAAAGTGCGGGAGCAAACTTGTCTTTCAAAAGCGATAGTTAGTGCTAGGAATTAATCGTGTAGTTTAAGACATATGGTCCAATAACACTTCGACCCGGCATGGCACAACATACAGTTAGTTTTTCACTGCACAGTAGTCTCTCTGTGAAACAACGTGGTTCTTCATGTATCCAAAACCGCATATTTTGTTTACAAACACGTCCAGGCAACAGGAAGTGAGAGAACGTCATTAAGTCCTAAAATGTCGCCAATGACAAAAAGGTACTTCTGATTTGAAATCTGTGTAATACTTCGTAATGTAATGAAAATTGCATAAAACTTTCATAAAAAAAAAACTTACATATTTTATATACATGGATATATATTTTTAACCATTCATCTCAAATTTAAAGCCATATTATAAATTTTTAAAACTGTTACCTTACTTTCCGGACACCCTGTATATGTCTTGTACTGCCAGGTAACCTGAAATGCACTTTATAGCTTGCCTGAGAATACTAAATATGTACTAGTAAGTCACTCTTACCGTCATGCTCGCCCAATATCTAGTGATATTCATGGTTATCATTGATACATATTTTCCTTTTGACTATGTTCAACTTTGTACTTGTCTCGAAATAAAATGTTCTGTTTTTTTTTTTTTCTGACAATCTCTTGTATTCGCGTGTCCGCTTAAACCCTACATGTTTGTGGTTGATCGAACCCGAGGATGCTGAACACCATGTAGATGCAAACTTGTGAACCCACTACTCGATTCAAAAACGTTAGCAAACTGGCTTCGAAAATTTGGAATTTATAGTGCAGTCCAATCTCTCTCTCTCTCTCTCTCCCTCCCTCCCTCCCTCCCTCCCTCTCATAAAACAAATATGATCTTTCTGTGTCTGTTTATAACCATTTTTTAACATTGTTATATTCTTTAAATAGGAAGGGTCGTTTCTGATGTTGTATTATCTTGTGATCAAATCCCTTTCCACGTAATTTTTGGAAAATAAATATTTTTAAACTAATCCTTAATTACAAACTTCAAATATTTTACACTTGTTCAATATTTTCATTTCTTTATAGAATCTGAATACGATAGCGCTATTAAATATTGCATGAATGTATCATGTATTTGGGCCATGAGCTACATATCCAATAAAGAACCTGAATCTTTGAAATATTTGATTCTTGGTCAAACTGATAAATGTTTGCGAATATACTTACGAATATGTCAATGTCCATCGTATCCTTCAGTACTTCTAGCTCAGCATTAACGGCGAACACTCTAAATTGTACTGAAAATTAACATTGTAATGGCTAGCATATTTACCTCCCTTGAGATAATGCAAATGAGATAGGTACATGTAATAGGCAAAATATTGGGGTGCTGGTATAAATATTGAGGCTCCTTTATCTTTGCAGCCCTGGGACCAGCCCGCAAAGCTTAGTTGGTAGAGCGGAGAACCCGTGAACGTGATGCGTCGGGTCACCTAAGGGGGGGGGGGGCGGGCTCGATTCCCAGTACTGGCCATCTGAAGCTACCAATAGTCTCTCGGATGAGACGTCAAACTGATGCCTCGTGTGCCAACTCCTGAGCACGTTAAAGAACCATGCGTAAGTTAGGATGGGCTTCGTCCTGACCTTGCACCATTCCCCGTAACATTACGAACAACCTTTTGGGGGCGCCCTTATATGGGCACCCTGTGGAGACGATAAATAAACGCAAATTCAATCAAATACATTGCAGTGCAAGTGGAAAAGTACGGGGATTATAAATCTCTGAACCAGGGAGTGGGTTCAATTCCCATAGCTTGCCAATTAAAAATTAATAATTGTCTTTCGGGTATGACGGTGCTATACACCGAACACGTTACTACGCGTAACTTAGATGAGTTTTGTCCTCTATTTAGCACTATAACCCATAACATAATTAACAGCCTCATGGAGGGCGTCACCCATGTGTACAATCGGTAGCGACAAAAAGTAAACGGAAAATAAATCAAACTAATCAGTGGAGGCTTACAGAGGTTTTTGAAATAACATGTGCCTCAGTCTGTCTCATTTGCTTCTTGCTGTGACTATGCTGATTTTAACACAACGAGCCGAAGCATTGTCAACAGACAGGTCACAAGATGGCACTTAGACTAACCCTTTAATAGCTGAAATAACTTTAGACTCTTCCTAATTGAAAGCAATTGCGGTCGACCAAAGAAATGCTGCTTAAGTGTTCAGATTTGTCAGTGAATCGACAGAAAATATTGTTGGAATACATTGTGAAGAAATGTAACTTACCGGTTTGTCCTGGCTTATAAATAGCCTTGTCCGTCTGTATGAACAATGAAAGGCGCTTGACATTTCGATATAAATAGTATGTTTTTGTTAGCTTCTCTATGCCATGTTTGTCGACAGCTCGGACCGTAAAATAGTGGGAATTGCTGTTCAAGCTATCCGGTAGTTGTAGAGAGATTAGCTGGTTTTTCTCCACTGTAACAAATTTGTTTAAATACCAGCGTCGCTCTGGGAAAGAAGTGACTACAAGCATTGTTGCATTGTACGATGTACGAAGCAAGTTGTAACATAATCTCGATCCATTTTGTCTATAAACTGGCTTAATCATAAAGTAAAATTGTCCTTTGACATACGAAAATCAACTGAAAGCAAAAAGTGTTGACCATTGTTAGCCTGCGCGGACAACAAAGGCTGACATTGGTCGATGTTTTTTGCGGATGGATTAAACCGCCTTTTCACACAGCTTGTCTCATACATTTTATTGACCGCAAAATCAATCATAAAACAAACTTGTCGGTGAGAGACACTTACATTATAATGGTGGCTGTTGTTTAACCCTTAGGCTGCTAAGCGCAGACCTTAATGCGGTGCGCCAGACCTTGATGGTCCATAGTTGTTGATCGTGGGGAATTTGGAAACACTATTCAGGAAGTTTCACTACTTCTTGCCTCAGTAGTTCTCTGTTAAGAATTTGAGAATATTGTCTTAATTGCTTCCTATCTTCCATCGATTACCACTTAAACGTGGTCTCACCTAGCAGGTCCGATGCCTTCTTTTTTGCCTCTACTTCTCTTTTCTATCCTATTTGTAATAAAGGTATACGATAAAAACGGCAGACTTAGCGTATTCTTCATCTCTTGGTTACATAGCTCATTTCTCTTTTGCATCTCTGAAGAGGATGAGAGGATGGATTGAGTATCTTTTATACATCGTCGCCACCGAGCGATGGATGACCCATGCCATCTAATTGTACCCAAATAGTGGTAAAAACGTATTACATATTATAATCTTTATTAGAGTCTCATTCATATACAACAATATTTACAAATGACATAAAAGACATGGAGGTACATGTACATGACCATTCCATATAAAATTATAAGAGACCGTCAAATCTACTTTAAAAAAAATACATAAACATTCTACACATTCTAAATAAGTGGTAAGATTCAGTTTCAGAATTTTCCATAAAACACATAATTCTTAAAACGTATTTATACAGTTTATAGCTAATTTCATGTACTTGAAAAGGAATGTCGCTCGGACCATGTTCTGGGGTTTTTGGTATAAATTAGCACATAAATCTTGTAAAGTTAAAAAAAGAAACAAGCATAGAAATAAAAGTATTATTATTTACAGAGATAAATAGACCGTAGCTTAGGAATATCTAGACAGGTTTTGGCACAAAATTTCATCAGATATTGGCTAGATAACAAGAAACTTAGCTGATCGAGTTTGCTTAGAAATAAAAACTCCGGTTGAACTTCTGCTGCTTTTAATGATAAATTGCTCCTCAGATTATCGTATACATTGCATTCTAATAAAATATGCGACTCATTCTCGACTGCACTACAAAAGAGGCATTTACGCTCATACAATTTCAGATTCTCAAGGCGGCCAGTTTCTTTTCGTATAGGAGCTACTCCACATCTAAATTTACAGAGCGCTGATCTATGACTTGGAGGTAGAATCGATTTACAATATTCTTCTGTTTTAAATGCATGTTTAAAAGTTCTATAATTGCGTAATTTGTTACAAATCTTTCCGGATGTACCGGTGGTACTACTCAGTGTAGTTTACCATTCGGTTACGAACAAATCCTTAGACGTTCTTTTCAGCTCTTGCGTAAATGAAAGATTTTGTAAGGGAACTGACAAATCAAGGTTGACAGTTGGGTTAAGCGATAAAAACTGCTTTTTAACAAAATAAAACCAGTTTTTCAATGCATAGACCAGGAGTTAGCCCACACTGCAGTACGCTTATTTAATCAGGAGTTATTTGTCTGTGAAAGGCGTGCCCCCAAAAAAATAGCAATTGATTTCCATCGACGGAGAATGGGTGGAACCAACCCATTTCCCCATAGACACCAGCGTTTGGCGTGTATTTACCAACTCCTAGGTAAAATCTCATCGCTCGATTCTGAAGTACATTAATGCTAGAGAACGCTTTAAAACCCCACACACAAGCCCGTATGATATTATAGGCCAAACTAAAGAGTCGTAAAACTTAGTGAAAATATCGTAAGAAACGCCTCCAAGGGGCTTAAATTTGGCAATAAGCAATCCCAATGCTCTGCTCGTACTTTGTGAGACCTCGCAGTTACATTAAGGTATTAGATCCCTAACGCTTCTAGTGCAACATGGAATAAAATTTCTAGTTTGTTGATAAATAAGGATTTATACTGATATAATACTTTTGCACATTTCTAACCGACCAGAAATTCCTTTGATGTCTATCTTGAAATTATTTGTTGATAATTTTGTTAGTTTCCTGAAAAGGGAGGTAAACTATTATCTCCTTTTGTAATGAGAATATAGTGGTTTAAGATTTATAAATGATAATTCTAAAAAAAAAAAAAAAAAAAAAAGGATAAAAGAAAAAGTGGCTCGGTTAAAGTAGTACAATAATACTAATTTTTAGTCATAGCAAATTTTGTAGGATAATATTACAGCGGAAATAGCTGTTTTCCATGACAGGTCTAATACCTTAAAATCAAGATGTTCTTGTAAAACTAAGCCCAAATACTTATGTCTGTCTACAGTTAATAGAAGATTTGGACCACAAGTAAAAATGTATTCTGACCGAGTCTGCCATGAGGATCGGAAATGCATGACATTGCTTTTGTCGGGATTTATTTGTATGTTATTAGCACAGCACCAGTCATTTAACGCGTTAAGAAGCACCTGTAAATCGTACTCACTTACGGCCAGTAGAACTACGTCGCCAGCATATAGCTCTTAGAAGGATACAGACCTTCTCATTGTCAATTCTTATACCCACATTAAGTGCCTTTAAGTACACGGCGAGATCGTTTATGTATAAATTGAACAACAACGGAGATAACTCACAACCTTGTTTTAGGCCGCTGTCGACAGGGAACCACTCTGTTACAAAAGAATTAATCCGAACGCATGCAGCTACAGACGAGTATAACGATTTCACAGCGTTTAGTATTTTGCCCGATAACCCTGTGTCAATTAATCTATTTCATAGTTTCGACCGGTACATAAAATCATATACCTTACGAAAGTCAATAAAAGCAGTGAACGTCGACTGTTTCTACTTTTTATGGGTTTCGATCAAATTTACAAGACTAAAATTTTGATCTACAGTACTCCTTTTCTTACGGAAACCATTCTGCTCGTCCGATAGGATATTATTAGATTCAACGCAGGTGGATAATCTATCATTTAAGATTTTAGAATTGATTTTTCACGTTGTATCAAAACAATGATTATATAATGCATGTAGGAAAACATCCTCGGAACCCAGGTTTGAAGCATTACGTTACTCTCCATGCATCATCCCTGGGAAAATTGACTAGCAAATCTTCGTTTCTTATGAATATTCATATGGTCGGGAAGTAACCTTATAGCCAATCGGAAGATCGATAACATAATGACACTCTCTCGTAGAGAGAATAATTTTATTTCTTCCGTTACTAAAAATAACCCTGGAAAAAAAAAAACCGAGGTTGTCAACAAATATGGCGGCCTTTGGCGTGCTTGTCTCCTGTGAGATATGCCATTCTGCAATACAGGGACGACACTATCGATCTTTGTGTATGATTTTAACAAACAATCTTTCGGTGTTACGCAGAAAATCTCTTTTAAACGCTTCTCGATTGTGGTGTTGATGGGCGCCGCCATATTTAAAGTATCCCTAAGCTTGATTTGCAAAGAATGATGCGATTGGATATCGACAAGTAAAAAATAGAAATGACGGCGTATTTGTGATAAAAATAGTTTAAATTTTCTCAAAGAAAAACTGAGATCACCAATCAAAATGCTTCATGAATAATTCATGAGAACGAGGAAACGCCAGCAAAGTAACCCAGGGGCGATTACAGAATGAATCGAAACTGGGTCACCGAGGATGGTAGGAAAAGTATCTTTGCATCATTTTTAACACCTCTGATGGAATTTCATGTATGTCACTAGCTTTGCTCCGTTTTGCGTCAATATTAGCCTTTCGGACCTCTATTAAAAATATGCGGTCATTGTATGGTGTAGTAACCATGCCATTACCATTATGAGCGTTAAAGGCCGTATCAACCCCCTCTGTATTGTTATATAGTGAACTAAAGTAGTGTTCAATTTATTTCAAATGTCAGTTATATTTGAAGAGGTCAAACCATTTTCAAGGACAACTTCCATTGGTATGCGACTAATTTTACCTTGCCCTACACCAAGTTTACCCACAGACTGCCAGAAGTCCGACTGGCTCTCATTGCAGGCATTCAAAAGATCGTTTTACACTGAGTACCAGAACATTTTTTGGCTCTCTGAACTTTACGATCAAACTGCCTCCTGACCTGGACATAGCCTGCCTTAAGTTCTGACTTAAGATTGCCTCCAGAACAGTTAAGCCAGTCCCTTCAGCTCGTGACAATCTCGATCAAATCGTTGACATAAGTCATAGCAGAGTTGAACCGAATTTGATAACGTGTGCGGTGTGAACGAAACGTGACAAAACGTGATAGGATGTAGTACTAATCGTCTGAAAACTTGAAAGAACTTGAGAGAATGTTATGAGAACTGTGGAAGATCTTGACCTGAATCTTTGTAGTTTCGAAACGGATCGCTGAAGGTCGTAACAAAACGTACTGAGAGCGTCGGAAAGCTTGGAGAAGCAAAAATAATGTAATAAATCGTGAAGTTACGAAAAACTTTTGAAATCTTGGACATTGTGGGTAAAATAAACGCAGTATTACACCAAAGTATTACACGATACAGGTATGGGGAAACATATAAATAGAATACAAGTAAAACAACATTATCAGGGCTGTTTTGAGATGTAACATATATTTGTCAAAATAAGGCCTTGTGACAACCGCAGAATAAGGGGTCGGTATCTTTGATTTCAAAATTTTCCAGTGTTCAAAAGCAATCTGCTCTCGCAATGACATAACCCAATACGGATTTATCTCTGTATACTGACCCACATCTTTATTCTGAAATGACTTACCGTTAAACAAAATAAGATGATATTTTTTGCCGGTATCTAGCAAGTTAAAACCAGTAGTATTTTTTTTTTTTTTTTGTTTATATTTTGAGTTTCTTCGCAGGTTAAAAGACATGTCTTGGAAGAGTTGGTATTTAAAACGGGTATGGTGAGTGCTTCAAAGTATAGATAATAAAAATAATAATAATAATAATAATATAAGTGTATATCAGGAAGGACAAAGTATCGCATCGTGCCAACTTGAGTCAACAATTGGTGTCGCCAGCAAAGCAAACGTTTAAACTTATCACATTTAGTTAAGATTTCATTTTCTAGAAGTGTAAACAAATCTTGGACAAAGAATAGTGAACTCTCTGATGGTACATAAAGTGAACCTGAAAGATTTTCGTAAAAGTTTGTGGCTGCTTTATTAATCGGGGTCGGCAAGGCGCATTCGAATTAGATAGGTAAAAACTCAATAAAAGGGGACAAAGTATCTTTCACATAAACCTCTCTGCCCCATGATTATCGCTTATAAGGCCGAGATCTATTTTTAGAGATATTAGAATAACGGTCAATGTCAACAATCACTGTATCATCTAAATGTGTTTCACTAAAGCAGAAAATATAAAAATTACTAACAAAATCTATAAATTCCGAAAAATTTAGCTACATGTAATTACTAAGCCATTCATATTTAAACAACAAAACTCAATATTTTTTACACAGATTTGTTACGGAGTCTATCTCCCCCGTGGATTGGTTTAGAATTTTGTCGGAAATTCCAGTCACAGCGTTTGAGATTGAACGATTGGTTGATTCAGAACGTGTCCGGATTACCTTGGCAGCAGTAAATGGACGAGTTGTCCAGGGGCGCTGGAAGTTTTAAGTGTTTTGAGTCGTAGAACAGACTGGAGATCGGCAAGCGACGGGTGATGGGTGCATGAGTGCAACCTCTGTTGGGATGTGGCGAGGCAGATTGGACTTCGGCAAGGTTTTGGAATTTGGTATGGCTGGTGATCCTCCATCAAAGCTACGCTAAAGAAAATCTCTGTTGTTGGTAGTCTTATCGTGATTATCTTGCCTGTCATATAAACCGTTGTTTTGAATGCTCTGCATGCTGTTTGTTAGCACTGGTAGATATGCTACTTGCCTGCAAAATAAGGCTCCAATCGGGGAATTCTTCTGCATTAGTGCGATTATCTGAAACACGTTTTGCGGGACAAATAATGTTTGTTTTGCAATCTGATTTGCACTACGGAACCTGTTATATTCGGGTCGGAGTCGACGGCGTACATTAACTATGTCGTTGGGAAAGTCTTTGTTGATGCTAAAGTTCTTTCCCCTAAGTTTGTTGGTCTGCAATAAAACGTGCAATGCGCCTCTATAAACAGGGAAATAAACAAGAAATTCCACTGAAATTAAATTGTTGCGACTTGATATAGCCTCTAAGTCAATAGACTCATATTGCAATAGTTCTACTTTTTGACCCACAGTTTTCATCTGGGCGAACATCACAAAAAGTTTATTGTCAGTTGATAAATCACCGTGATCAGTAAGACTTGCATTCTGAGAGCTTTTACCAGCTATAGTCTCCCTTGCTGTTTATCAACAGGTGTAAAACCAGTGACGGTCACATTTTGTGCTTCACTGTTTATGTTTTTACAAGAAAAAAATCCTTCCTTTATTTGGATTAGCGCCATTTGTGTCACTGAGTAAACCATGGCAATATTGTGTTAAAAACACGAGTTTTCTGTTTTGCTAATCCCTTTAAGATCATTGGAACCACTGCTCCATATTTTCTATAGTGAGCGTTCAAAACAAAAAAAAAAAAAAAAAAAGTAATCCACCATAAGAAAGCGTACATATTTATTTTTCTTGTCAGCCATTAAGATCAGGACCATTTTAATCTACTTGAACCGAAAGAGGTTTGTAACCTGCATTTTCTCCTCTTCTCACAATGTTTTCAAAAGCCTTCTTCCTCAGAGCCCTTAAACACGGACCTGTTTGACCAAAGATTACAAGATCTATAGATTAGAACGACAGGACGAGCCCCGTTGGGCACAAAGTCATGTCTCATAAGCACACTCCCATGTGAACTTACCGATATCGAATTGATCCGAAACAATAGGTTTCCCATATGCAGTGATAGAGGCTGTCAAATTACAACGAGGAGCCGTCGATTCACGGGTTACGAGACAGTCAAAGCGCATGCCCGGCCGAACCATCTTGGGGAAAACCAATACAATTGCACTGCAAACGAAGTGTGCATACGAAATATTATGTTGTAGTAAATTTCCTGGTGCTTGTATTTGATTCAAGCAGCATGAGAAAATTTGATAAAATTGGACATCGCGCAAGATCGACGGTAAAAATTTTCTTACGTTGCGAGAAGTAAATACAAGCATCAGAAACGTTACTACAACAAAAAATCACTTTTATTATATACCTACAACTTTCAATGACAGAATATTGCAAAATTTTATTGATATTTTATTCGGACAGTAAACAATATAAAACAAATAAAAGTATAGTAGCCTGTGACTTCCTTTGAATGACGGATGAATATTTTACCGTTAAATTTTAAGCAATCAGATTGCAAATCAATACATACATATCCTCCGCGTTAGTGATATCATCAAACCATATTTAGAACTGCATTTCAAAGTTTGTAGATACGTTTTTTCCCAGTCGTGTGTGATATTTCATCCGCGTGCGACGAATGTTTTTGAGTCGGAAAATTTCCAACTATATAATTGCATCTAACCTTGTTGTTATCAAGGAGGTCTCAGTTATGGAAACTTTTAGGTACATGATCATGAATACCTCAGCGCTCATGAATGAAAATCGTTTATTGAGGATAAAGTGAAAGTTATTCACATCGATCAATCCCTCGATGAAAATTTTCACCGAATCCAATAAATCACTTTAAAAATGAATTTGTAAACTGTGCGTCAATTGGAATGTACTTATAAAGATCTTGATTTAAAAGTGTGACTTGGGTGTTTTTTGTGGTGCCGTCATATAATTTTACAACAAGTGAAGCAGTCCATTTTCAGCGAAAGAATGAAAGGCGTATGGGGATTTCAGACATCGTAATACTGCCGAGGGACTTGTTCCACGGAACACCCGATATTTGCCCAATGAAATTATAAATTTAAACATACTTTATTTTACAGAAGTACAATATAACAAAAAAAAAAAAAAAAAAAAAAAAAAAACAATCAATTAGCAAATGTAATCCTGCAGAAATGCATTGAAACGGTAGCAAAGCTTATAGAGTTCCTCTCCAATTTACGGTTATTACATGTATAAAGTAGGTTATAGGGAACAAGTCGAGAAAACCTATAAAAAAGAAAGAGATGGAGGGAAAAAAGGGGAAAGATGAGTGTGAAGGGCTAGGGCTTTGGTGAAGATGATAAAGATACACCATGCAACGCTACAGAGACAAAAAGCTTACATCTTGGCCGTCGTTACGACGAGAGTACTGACTAATGCAGCTTATAAAGATTAAGATAATCTTGAATGCTTTGTAGGCATGACAGGAACATGATAGGATATGTACAATATAAATACTTGGTGGGAATAATTAGATATTATGTATTAGATCTTTACCAATCATTATACAAACAAGAGGAAGCAGAAGGTCAGGTCAGCTAGTTTCAACGGGAGGATCTTGGTAACTGAGAAAGTCAAAATGAAATAATGATTTCAATACACTAAAGAGCAAACCTTTAACTTGCACTAAATGCACTGAAGCAAACACTCTTTCATTATCATGCAGGCATCTTCATACAGATATATAAATATATATTTAAACGATTTCTTAAGTCATTATAAATTGGACATTGTAGAAAGAAATGTTCAGTTGACTCAACAGAGCCACACCGAAAGAGTGGCTATTGCACTATATTTTCTCAGTATAGGTGATGATTAAGAGAGCCAACCTGTTGCGCAACCTAGCATGTATAATCTGAACTTTTCTTTCACCGAAGAAATATACTTGTCTTGGAGTGGGTTTGTCACGGTTCAAACGATAGTTAAAAGATATCAGTGATTCTGCCTTCTTAATCTCATCTTGTAGAGAATTCCAATCATTAGTTACAGACGGCAGAAATGAATTATCATACAAGCTAGTTCTGCTTGCTATGTTACGCAATAATTTGGTCTATGCAGATTATAAGCTGATGAATTACCAACCGTCGTGGGGGGGGGGGGGGGGAAGAGGAACATTAAAATAAGTTCGAGAAAGTCCATTTAACATTTTGTAGAAGTGAATCAGCTTATGTTTTCGCCTTCTTTCCCTCAAAGTTTCCCAACCAGTTTCTGAATTAGATCAGCAATAGCAACAATTTTAGTACAGACTGTAACTAAATGTGCAGCTTCGTTTTGAACTTTGTCTAGTTGATCCTTTAACCCCTGTGAAAGATTGTCCCGTATAACATTACCATACTCCAGTATAGGCCTTAAAAAAAGTATATGGTTTTCAGAGACCTTCCATCGAGCCGAACTTTCAGATATCGCATAACTCCGATTCTTTTCCAAGCCTTTTCAATTGATTTTTTGATATGGACATCCAAAGATCCGCCATTAGAAAGAAAAATATCTAAGTGTTTGTGACTAGTAACTGACGCAATTTCAATATCTGACATAACGAGACTTGAATGATTAGGTTTAAAACGTTTTCGGGATATAACAAATGACTCAGACTTCGAAGCGTTGAACTTTACCAACCACTTTTGTCCCGAATCTGTAATCTTATCGATGTCAGATTGTAAAAAACTCCCTACAGGAGCTCGATCGTCTACAGTCATAGATAAACTTGTATCGTCTGCCAAAAGCTTTAAATATACTGGAATATTATCAACGATATCATTCATATAAACTAAAAATTACAAAGGCCCTAGAATATATCCTCGAGGGACACCACCTTCCACAGGGCACAAGGATGAAAATCCCCCTGGTAAAATTTCTCTTTGAAATTGACTTGTAAGATAGTTAGAAAACCAAGATAATGACATTATACTTTGTCAAATTCTTCGTCTGTTTTCGGAGAAGAAACGAGTCCGTATTCACGAACCATTCTTAAAAACAGTCTTAGTCTTTTTTTAGAAAATTTAGAGGTTTACTTGCAAAGTAAACTGGATTCTGGACCTAGTGTTGGTAACTTCTGTATTATCATATTGGTTTTCGCCAATGATACGCTAATTTTCGGAAATTCTGTTGAAGATCTTCAGAAAAGCCTCATTCGGTTATTTGTATATGGTGAACATTAGGGCTTAGTGGTGAACATTTATAAAACGAGGGTAGTTGTTTTTCGACAGAGAGGATCTGTACTCGCATCGGAAAAGTGGTATTATAATGGTCATACCTTAAAAGTAGTTGATAACTTTAATTATGTAGGAACTGTGCTTAATTTTACTGGCTCATTTAGTTTGAATACACAATACCTAGTAGGTAAATCTTTTAAAGTAATCAATGTGTTACTCAGAAATATAGCGGAAAGCCAAGTAATGTCACTGGAACTATTTGATGCCTTTGTCGGCTCAATTTTAAATTATGTTTGTCCAGTCTGGGGATTTGGTAAACCTAAGGAGTTAGAACGTATACTTTTAACATTCTGTAAACGCATTTCAGGAATCAATCTAAAATGTTCTAACGCAGCTATTTACGGTGAACTTGGTACAGCCCCAATATACATTAATCGGTATGTTCAGATTATCAAGTATTGGTTAAAGCTGGCACATTCTGAGAATATTATACTTAAAACGTTGTACGAACATTCCTTATCTAACTGCTCCATAGGCTAGAGAAATTGGGCCTATAATATTAAAAGAATCTTGAATAACTTTGATTTTTCAGAATATTAGGACTTCCAAAATAATATCAATAAAAAGCAATTTATTCTAGTTTCAGTTTTTAAGAATCGGTCGTTGGATCGTTTCAAACAATCTTGGATGTCCGATACAGAAAAAAAAAAAAAAAACTCTGTTCTTAACCACTTGTATTTTCATTTGAATTCGAATTTTGGCTTGGAAGATTATATTCAGAAGGTACAAGCTAAATATTTTAGAAGCTTGTTGACCCGTCTTCGAGTTTCGTCCCATGATAAAAGGAAAGAGACGGGCAGATTTGGAGAAAACGTACTGCGCGAAACGAAAGAAGTTTCCTGAATTGTAAACAGTCAGATATAGTAGAAGACGAGCATCATATTGTCTTGATTTGTGATGTGTATAGCGATATTCGTAAAAAATATAGTAAAATGTATGATAAAAAACAAGAGGGCCATGAAGAGGGCTTGAAGTCGCTCACCTGAGCCTTCTGACCAAACATGAACCATTTCTAATCTCTTCTGCGATATAATAACAAACATTCTGACAAATTTCCATGAGTACTGGACTTAAAATGTGGCCTCTATAATGTACACAAGCTTTTTCTTGAATTTGTCTCAGTGACCTACTTTTTGGCTCAATATTTCCTATATTCAAAGTTGTAGAAAATATCCAGACAAACATTCTGACCACTTTTCATGAGTATTTGAGAGAAAATAGGGTCTGTAGGGTGTACACAAGTTTTTTTTCCGAGATTTGACCTGGTGACCTAATTTGCTTTATCCAATAAAGGCCCAGTAGAAGGCCTCACACTCATCTTTTTTTTCAAAGATTTAACTTGGTAATGTAGTTTTTGATCCGATATATATTTTAAGATTCGTACATGATATTATCAAGATAAACATTCTGACCAATTTTCAAGAATATGGTACATAAAATATGGCCTCTAAAGTATGCATAAGGTTTTTCTAAGATTTTACCTAGTGACCTACTTTTTTACTGGACATGACCCGTTTTCAAAGTTGTCCAAGATATTATCAAGACAAACATTCTGACAAACTTTAAAGAGAATTGCTTTAGAGCGTACACATTGTTTTTCAAAGATTTGAGCGGATGACCTTTGCTTTTGATTCAACATGACAAAATTCTAAACACATCCAAGAATTCATCAAGACACAATTTCTGGCCAGCTTTCAACAGAATGGCACTGAAACTTTGGACTCCAGAGCGTATGCAAGGCTTTTCCTAAGATTTGACTGAGTGACCTAGTTTTTTTATCCGACATGACCTGTTTCAGATTTGTCCATGATGTTATCAAGACAAAAATTCTGATCAAGTTTCATGAGTATCAGACCGAAAATGTGGCCTCTAAAGCATAAACAAGGTTTTTCAGAGATTTGACTTGGTAGTTTTTGATCAAACATGAACAATTTTCGAACTAGTCTAAGATATCATCAAGATAGACATGTTGATAGCGTTTTATTTATACTGGACTCAAAATGTGGCTCCAGAGCCTGCACAAGGTTTTTCAAAAATGTGACCTAGTGATCTAGTTTTTGACCCGATGTGACCGATTTTCAAAATAATCCAAGATATTTTCAAGACAAACATTCTGACCAATATTTAAAAGTATTGTACAGAAAATGTGGCTTCTAGAGTGTATGTGAGGCTTTTCTAAGATTTGACCCAGTGACCTAGTTTTGACCCGACATGGCCCGTTTTCAAGTTTGTCCTATATATTATCAACACAAACATTCTGACCTACTTTTATGAGTACTGTTCTGTAAATGTTGCTCTTAGAGCGTACACAATGTTTTTCAAAACTTTGATCTAGTGACCTAGTTTTTAATCTGATGAGACCCATTTTCACACTCGTCCAAGACATTCTGAGCAACTTTCAAGAGTATTGAACTGTAAATGAGACCTCTAGGGTGTACACAAAGCTTTTCTAAGATTTTACCTAGTGACCTAGTTTTTAACTCGACATAACCCATTTTCTAATACGTTTGAGATATTATCAAGTCCAACATTTTGACCAAGTTTCAAGAATGAAAATGTGGCCTTTAGAGCGTACACAAGGTAAAAGTTGACAACGCAGGACGGATGATGGACACAGCACGATCACAAATGATCACATTGTACACTTCGTGCTCAGGTTAGCTGAAAAGCAAGTATGTACAATTTATAGAGCTATTGATTTATTGTAACAAACCAAAAATCTTAAATCTTTGCTAAAATTATTAACGAAGCTTTAAAGCGCCGTTGATCTATTGTAAATGTCGCCTCCTCTTAAATTGTGCCTCAGCAAGTGACCATACATTTATATGTTGATTCTTTTTTCCCTGAATACTCCTATAGCTGCTTTTTATGTAGGTTGGAATGCAAATATTTCGCTGTCCATATATTTAAGCATTCTCTTGGCAGGACTTTGTTCATTTTATATACTCTGTATGTATTATCTATTTATTAACCTAGCTCCAACGCTTCACTTTCTTAGGCCTGTGTTTTTCTATGGGTTTTGTAGCTTTACAAGTATAGTTAACTCTTTACCATCCGACAAATGTCTATTCTCATCCATATACAAATCAGCTAAAGACGACAAATTTACTTCGGTTCTAACGATGAGTCTGGTCACCGAAGGAGCGGGGAGCATCGTGTGAAGGGGAGAGAATGCTTGTCACTTGTTTTTTTTTTTTTTTCTTTTCTTCTTCTTCTTTCTTTTACAAAATCGTTTCTAAAGTCTGCATTTTCAGAGTCGTTAGACCACTGGTTTGTTTGGCAAGGAGTTAAGTGTTTAATAAAAAATCTCCACACTGTATGGTTATATGATTGGTTGATGGAAATGCTTCTATAACTGACCGTATGATCAATCCTATAATCAAGTGTAATGATTGCCGCCTGCAAGGAAACTATAAAGTAATTAAAAAACTTAGTTTGTTCGAGCTCATTCTCGAATTTTCCTGTTTTCTATCCTAGTTTCTTTTTCATGTCTTGTTGTGGCATTTGATCATTTATACTCATTTCTTAAAATGACCTATTAGATTTGAAATATGAATGTGTATGGTACGAAATGCATGTGCATGAATTACTATTGAATAAACAAATAAATCTTGGATCTTTTTCTTCAGAATTTTCTAAATTTGAAAGTAACACAATTTCTGGTTGACTAAACCAACCAATTTTTTTAGCCAATCAGAAGTTGTATTACTTACAAAGTCTATAATTAGACCAAGAATGTTCTTAAGCATGGTTGGTGATTACAGACCCCGTTTTATCTGGTTTTATTTGTAATAAGACATGAGTCATGCTCTGCGAAAAGGCCGGACTTAATGTATCTGCAAAAACTGTCTGCCCAGGTAAGCCTGCGCAGTGCGCGCAGGCTGACATCGGCCGAAACTTTTTGTTGTTGGTAAAATTTCTGCATATACAATGACCATACTACCTCATGATTCAGTTGGTTGTCGTAAGAAATCGATTTTTAGGGTTTCATAGTTAAGCGATAACTTGCATGGTATCATGCATCACGGAGATGCATTGAACCCCTTTTGCCAGAGCATGGTTCATATGTTTCTGTAACAACAGTTGTAGTAAACCAGTCAGTTCGAAGACGAGCCTTTCCGAGGTAGAATTCACGGCATATGCAGATATCTCAGTGAACCCTTTACCACACAATCTCGACTTTCCATGGTTCTGAAAATGTAGGCTTTCGAAAATATAGCGGGAAAAGAAAAAAATGTAAGCGGCCTTTTCTCCTTTTCACCCACAATGCTTTCTACCCTGTCAAAGACAGAAATCATTATTTTAGCTTTAATTTCATGAAAGCCCTAATAGCGGAAAAAAGCAAACAATGCGGGTGTAAAAATACATTTGAATATAAGTCATACAATTAAAAAGCATGGAAATTATTTCGAAGATGACAATCTGTTACTGTACAGAGTAGCACTTGAACCGACTGCACGACTATTCCTTTGACTGACCGTACAATAACAGATTGTCATGTTCACAATGCTTTCCATACTTTTAAACGATATGATTCAAATTTAAATGCATTTTAACACATGCATTGTTTACTTTGGGCCGCTATTTGGGCTTTAATTTGTCGTCTACAAATACTGTCAAATTGGACCAATATAGAAATTTGTCGTCTGTTAGGATTAAATCTTGTCATCAATATCACCACTTTTATACTGGTCACGCTCTGTGAGAAGGGGTTTAATGCATCTGCAAAGATATTTGTATGACCAGTGTCAGCTGCGCAGTCCGCTCTGGCTGAACTGGCTCGAAAACTTTTTCTTTTGGTATATTTTCTGCACGTCCAAGGACCATTTTTCAGCCGGTTGTTAGACAAAATATATTCATGAATACATAATTATGTGATAACTTGCATGGCGTAATGTATCACATAGATTCATCAACACCCTTTGCCAGAGCATTACCTCCCTTTTTACATTAAGACCACCTTCTTAACCCTTTACCACACAATGACGCCTTTTGACGCCCCTAAAAAAGAGGCCTTTTGAAAACATTGTGGGAAAAGGAGAAAATGCTGGTAACCAGCATTTTCTCCTTTTCCCACAAAGTTTTCTACCCTATCAAAGAAAAGTTGCGTCATGTGAGCCACTATGAAATTGTCGTCTGCAAATGCTTTCAATTGCCTCCCTTTTTACATTAAGACCACCTTCTTAACTAGAATTGAAAGGTCTTCAATTTACGGTAGTCTTAAGAGTATTTTACACTTTTCAGTGTTTTCAACTGGCAAGGAGAACAGGTTGAGCGATACATTGGTAAATTTAATAGTTTCGAACAGAATGCCATGTTGTTAGTTTTTCATCAACTCTTTCAGCGCCAAGTAAATGAACCCAACCTCTTTCGACGGTGCTAAATACAATCCATTGAAACTTACAAAAGATTTTGATTATATAGGCTTGACTTCACAAACAGACGATATAGATTAAAGATCAGACTGCACGTTCTGTGCAGTCTGATTTTGATATATGCCATCCGCAAAAGCAACTGTTTTCGCCTATGGCGCCGAAAGGGTAATAACCTTATCGAAAACGCGTGAGAGACATATTTCGAGGAGAGATCTTAAATATCATAATAAGCAAAGCGGTATTTCCCATACGAGCATGCGTACAGACATATCCGATTCGTGTTGCGCAATCAGTTGTGGCCACACTAGTAAATATATTTCAGTTGCTATTCAGAAAATGAAAATGGTACAAGGCTCATAACTGAAAGTTTGGTTCCAATTATTTCCACGAAAAAGAAATATTTTGGTCTGAGAAGAATTGTGGTCTGAATCGCCAGACAGTCTTTCAACTGAGCTAGTGGTAATCAAGGTTGTATCAGAATGTACTATTTATGCATCAGCAACATATCTGCATACAGCCTCATAAAATAAAAGCAAGGGAAAAATGCTTTAGCAGACATATAAACAAGACGAATAAAGCAAGAAAGATCTTTTCAAAAATGATAGACGTCCTAACAGATACTGGAGTATGAATATCAAAACTTGTGTGACCAAATATGAAGAAAAATAATGAAAAGTCACGACGCCAGTATTTGTCTCTTTTTTCTTATTATGTTCGTATTGTTGAAAATTGAATTAGATATAATTTCATTTACTGATGTCAGCGTGGTTAAGGGTTTACTCGTTTCCTAATAAGATAAAATTGTAGCAGACAACTTTAAAAACGTCCTTGTTAAATATCGAGGACCAACATGAAGTAGCTAATTACAGAGGGCAAATGCAAAATAAAATGAACCATGACCTCACAAAAAGGGGTTAAATGCTCCTCCATGATGCATCATACCAAAACAAGCCATCATATAATTATAAATCTACAACTTCTTTTAACAACCTGATCACTAGGTAGATTGTGCCTTGGACATACAGAACAATGACCAATAGCGAAAAGTTTCGGCCAGGTCAGCCTGCGCAGACTGACCTAGATCGATACTTTTCGCAGATGCATTTACCCATCTTTTCATAGTCCACGGCTCAAATATGAAATAACTTTACAACAATTTTTACGAAAGGCAAATAAATACATGTCGACTCAGTTGTGGCGTAATTCGACAACAGTTCCTCCCTTTATAGCATAGCAAGGTTAAACAGCAGAGAAGCTCTGGTAACAGAACCCCACACTGTCATTAACACTTAAGCTGATAAGCGCGACTCAAGGACCTTTTGCAGGTTCCATTGTAAGAATAACAAAGTAATCTGTCTAAGGACTTGATCACACTAAAAGCTACGGTGAGATCCAACACTGATTTAAGATGCAGAAGATTTTTTTATTTAGATATTTTCAGTTAAATTTGTGCGGGTCATTACTTCTGTAGATAACATGAAAGGGAAAGAGCGGCAATAAAAGCTAGCTAAGCTTATAAGCGTAAACATGTGAAAACATTGTGATAAATGGAAATTTTTGCTACTTAATAATATCTAATATCTCTTTTTGAAACAAAATTTTCAATATCAGTCAGCTGTAGGAAGAAAATTATTTTTTCTACAGGGATTAGTTCAATACCTATAGTGGCTTGAATTAAAAAAAAAATCATCAAAATTACGAGGTTTCTAGAAAGACAGTAATGTGGCTATCCATCTTTTTATAATCTCACCGAACTTCAAACTAAGCACGATGGCGTCATATTAATCTTACAAAAGCAGACGGAGTTACCGATTGCACGGCGACCTTTTTGTGACCTGAACACCAAATTTGCACATTTTTAAAGCATGTAACAGTCCAGTTTCTTTACGTTTGCAGGCAAAAGTATATTTTGTGGCATTTATTAAGTTGCGCAAAATATTTGCTTCAAAGCTAAATATCTTAAAAAAAAGTCCCTTTAAAATTATTCTGTGTGCTTTAAAAATAATACAAAAAATAAGCCTACAGATCAAAAGCTCGACAATTCGAATGGATCTCTAAAACATTAGCTGGAACTGACTTTCTATCAGATGACAACATTTTGGGCTTGCTAAAATTGATAGCATTTGCAGACGACAAAGTAAATGCTGCTCAAAAGTTAGATTTGTCCATGAGAGGGTAGAAACATTATGGAGAAAAGGAAAAAGTCATGGTTACCAGTATTTTTTTTTTTCTTTTTTCCACAATACTTTTAAAAGCACTCTGCCGTATACAGTCGGTAAAATTCGGAATCGTTAGGTAAACTGCTAACTCTCGGCAACATATGCCACCGACAGGCATCTTCTTTTTGGACAATTATCAGATAACCAATGACATGACAATTTGCTAAAATGTTTTCACATTTGTGCATATACTTAACCTTCATTGTTGGTTATCCAAATAATACACGGCTGTTTTTAAACTCAACTCGCCTCTCAACATTATTTTTTTCATGGGGGGGTGGGGAATGGATGTAACTCTTTCAGCCCCATAAGCGTAAACAGTGGCTTTCGCAGACTGTAAAGATCAAGATCAGACTGCACAGAACGTGCAATCTGATCTTTGATCTATAGTGTCTGCTTGTTAGGTCAAGCCTATATGACAAAGATCTTTCTGTGTTTCAGCGGATTGTATTTCCTACCGTCAAGAGAGTCTGAGATTCAAAATAAAAAAAAAAAAAACACCATGAGTACTTACTTGTGTGCTATTGTCATCGGCAGTAGCATGAACAAAAAAACGGCACACGGCTTCTGTAAAAGGGGAAACTAGTTTAAGTATTGGAAACTTCTAACGTTTTATACCTTATCGGATTGAAAATTTTAAGCCTTGGTCACACCGAGCTAACGGACGAGTAACGCATAAAAAATCATTTCATCCGTTCGTGTCCGTTCGTATCCGTTTTATGTTCGTTTCTTATCCGGTGAATCCGCTACTTGTCCGGCGATGTCCGTTCCGTCCGGTGGGAAGTTTTGAGCATGTTCAAAACTTTCCACCGGACAAAACGGACAGAGACATGCAAATGATAGACTTTGGATGCATCTGACAATTTATACCCTCGGCACGTCACGTGACCAGTACGTTCCTCGTACGTTGGTGTTCGGTACATTTCCGGTCATCGTACGTTTTGTCCGGTTCTCATGCGTTGCACTTCCGTTTTATCCGGTACAAGTCCCTTACTTGTACGGTGATATCCGTTAATAGACCGTTTATTATCCTGTACATATCCGTTAAACGTGCGTTTTTTTCCGTTACATGTGCGGTATTCGTGCGGTCATTGTGTGGCTTCCTCGCTCCACACACCGATCGCGTGAGCCTCGAGCGGCAGAGGAGATGAATTTTGTCACCGGATAACCAAATTCTGCATGTTTTTGTCCGTTTCCCCCCCGTTACATATCCGTTAGCCGGTCTGACCAAGCCTTTAGATTTGTTCAAATTAAAAGCATTTGCGGACAATATATCAATTGTGATTCAAATGATAAGATATCACTTTCATAGCGTAGAAAGCAAAGAGGCGCAGGAGAACATACTTGTTACCAGTTTTTTGTTTTTTTTTTCTCTTCTTCCTACAAGTCGTAGAAAACACGAAATTGTTAATATTTTGCTATACCCCAGTGTTTTACGAAATCTGTGCAAAGAAACTTTTTAGAAAACATTTTTGAAAAAGGATGATATGTTGACAACTACCATTTACTCCTTTCCCAGCAATTTTTCAACCGTTCAAACGACAAATCCTAGCATTTGACGAACATTTCATGTGTCGTCTTCCAATTTTTTTAATGCTTTCGATTTCGACAAGTCTAAAATTGAGTAAAAAAAAAAAAACGAATACGAAAAATGATGTAGTCATAAACGGTTGTTTCTTTCAATCATCATCTATAAATACTCGTAGCTGTGTCTCAAACAAACGTATCATTTATACAAGATAGAACATATTACTATACACCGAAATTTTTTTGTGCGCAAACACATACAACGCAAGCGAATAAATACGGAATATTATGTTGCAGTAACTTTCCTGGTGCCGGCATTTGCTTCGAGCATCTTAAAAAAAGTGATATTGTGCAAGAAGCAAAAATACTCAGCAAAACATATACAACGCCACCCTTATTCCTCCTGCAATTTTGACCAGGTAATAGGCAGGCAAATGCAAACAAGATGTAACATATACGACAATAAGCATGATATTGTCATGGAATTATTTTTGATTCTGCCAACAGAAGGAATGTCTCTTCAAAAAGAGGAAAAAGTCAAAAAGGTTAAACAGAAAGGCTTAAATTACTGAAATTGTGTAAGCAATAAGAAAAAACACGAAAGTTATTTTCTGCACAAAGATATAATTCGAGAAAACAAGTATAAAGTTTTCAAGAATCTGATTTTTCAATTTTCAGTGTTGAGTGAGTGGATACTACTTAAGCCCCTTTAACGAGAAAAGTTCTTTTCAGACTTGGGCTGATGTATGTTTTTACACTGATCAATTATTCTGTAAAAAATCAAACCAAATGAAATATCTCTTTTCGGAACAGTGATGCAAAAAAAAAAACAGGTCTACGGGGAGTTACAGCTTAAAAGTGGCGGTTTATTAGTTTTGTTGAGTGTACAAGCACCAAGAAAGTACTATACGACAGAATACTCCCTTTATCATATACATACGAATATGAATAACGTAATGACCATGCAATTCAACCGGTGTTCGAATTTGGAGAAGAACTCTATAAGCTTAAGCTTTCGTTTTCATCCATTTCTTCACTGTTTTTGTAACATGATTGTATGCCTTTTGTAAATTTTGTTCTCTACTGATGAATAAAATAAAAAAAAAATTAAACGAATATTTTGACCAATCAAATCGTAAATCAGTGTGTTCACATTCCGCGTGTGGAATACATCATCATACCATAGTTGGGAGCGTATAAATTAACACTTTGTAGATACGGATTTTTTAATTGTTTCAATTTCTTACCGCTTTCGAATAACATTGCAAATAAGTGAAATACTTGTATTTTGTTGTTAAAATTGTATGTATATGATAAAAGGTATACAATATTGTCCTAGTGATTGTATTTGCTTCTTAATGTGTAGGAAAGTTCGGTCTCACGAAATATCGATTTTCCCCCCTGCAGCTCGAAGCAAGTGCAAGTACCAGAAAAGTTACTGCAACAAATTATTCCTTATATACAAATAGAATGAAGATCCTAACATGTGACTGTCTGGAATAGAAATAATAAATTAATAGAAGGGCCATTTTAGACACGTTTACAGTCTCAAAAACTTGAAATTAACAAGAAAAATATCTTTCTTCACAGATTGGAGGTTTCGATTTCGATCACAAAATCGTCTGCAGACTGGACTTTTAGATGTGAATATTTATGAGGTGTTACACCATAAGTAGAATATAAAAAAGCTTGTTTTTTCACTGGAACTGCATCTGTGGCTATGGTCTGATTAATATTAGTAGGTGCAAAGTGCCGTCTATTTATATCTTAGTCCAAAAGACCGGTTCAGCTTCAGCAACTGAAAACCTGGTTTAACTATTTTATTGTGAAAGACGATTTAAATCGCTTTTGCGGACGGCATAGATCACGATTAGACTGCACAGATCATGTAGTCTAATCTTGGATCTGCACCATCCTCTTCCTGATGCTAAACGATTACCCAAATCATCCTCAATAGTCGTGGAACCTTAATTTTAACCATCGAAAGAGTCGAATCTATAGTATACCACTGTGGTATTAAGATTTTGTAGATGTAAGTCGCGAACTCAAAAATTAACTCACTCGCTCCCTTCTACGAGGTAGAAAATTTATTCAAACCTTGTGTATTGGAGTAAATGAGACAAAATTAATAAATTCTGATAAAATCAATTTAGTTAAATACAAAATACAAATACGAGGAGCAATGCTATATTTGTATTACGTGATTTAGGGATTCTACATTGCCGAACTTAGTGGGAATTCCCACTGGGAAGAAGACTTATCGTTCCCACATTGCTCAAACCAGACATATACTCGCTAACCGGGTATATCGTCTTCTCTTACTCTGTGATATTTAGTTGTTAAACAATGCAAAAGTTTGAGTAAACTGAATCGCCGCTGTGTACAATATTTTTCGATGACATGTTCGTACCAGACAAAAGAATGAGTTGTTCGATGTTTACAATCATATCATACAGTTGTTTATATCTAAAAGGTCGAGTATAAGCCTATTTAGCACTATTCAAGATAATGAGTGACGTCGGTCGATCCGTCCGTCAGTGCAGTGTCCCTCCCTCCGTGCCTCTGTCCGTCCGTCCGTGCGTTTGTCTGTCTGTCTCACTGATTGTTAAAAATATTGAAAACCGTGATTTCGAGAAAAAACGTTTTTCCAATTTAAGAAGTTGCGCATTAATAGTATTGTCTTTGTTAACAATTATTCCATTTAAACCTTTCAATTTGTATTATCAGCATCAAAGAAAACGATGAATAACAGAAAGTTTAATGTAGGAAAATATATAAAGATATGAACCTAATAGAAAAGAACACAGGTAAGATCGTTAAAAATTGTGGAAAACCAACCATATTGCCGAAAAAAGGTTACTATCCGAACTGTATACTATTGGGACAGATCTTTACAAAGCCCTGTTCCATTAAAAGGTCCAGCAACAATTACGATGTAAAAGGACTGGCTTGTTGTTTTATTAGCCCGATCCGGATTAGAGATACGTGCAGATTCTGTACTGTAACATATGCTTGCCGAACGATTAATTAAAGATTAACTCTTTACCAGACGACAATATTTTAGACTAGTCCAAAGTCAAAGCATTTGCAGACAACTTAATGAAATGCTACTCTTAATATAAGACTGATCTTCGTAGAGTAGAAAATACTGTGGGGAAAAAAGATAAAATTCAAGTTACCAGTATTTTCTCCTTTTTCCATCAAGGTCGGTAGAATCCGTGAAAATTTTCAGTCAATGCTAAAATCTCAAATATTATAAATTCATATATATATAGTTCTTTTTGTCGACGAAATCTCACAATGGTGCGGTGTGTATCTCCAAGATCAGACTGCACTTTTTGTGTAGTCTGATATTCGTCTACACTGCCCATAAAAGTGCCGCGAGTAACGCTTAGCAGGCAAAGAATTAATCCGGATAACTTTACAGTTGACTTTTCTCTAGCTTTGTGAAACATTACATACGCTTTTCATGCGGTTTAACGACGTACATCACAAATGTGATTAAAAACAAGATCCAACTGCATAATCTATCGCCTACAGTGCCCTTTCTTCGGCAAAATACGACGAACAAACCAGTAACATTAATGCTTTGAATTTGGACCAGTCCAAATAATTTTGTCATTTGGTTTAGTACGCAATAAATATTTCCAGCCCATGACAAAGTACCAAATATTTGCAGTTTCAAAGTTCATTTTGCCTTCAAAATCATACCGAATTGGACAGAATTAGATTCAAGATCAGACTTCACGTTCTGGATTTTCTTTTAAGCGATACGTAGGCTCGTGAGGCGCCTTTAGATTTCGCGCAAAAATTTCGGAACGACTGGTGGGAATATCAAACCACCAACAAAACACGTCAGTCAAACCTATTTAGAATCGTTTTCAGATAGATCTACACGTACGTTGACATCATATCTGGTATCATATAACTAGAGGCCCTTGAGGGCCTGAAATCGTTCTATTGGCCTGGCAGTGATTTTGCTTTTTTGCTAGCATACATATGATTTCATGATACAAAAATAAAACAGACAAGAAACACAAAACTAACAAATTTCAAAGAAATGTGAATAATAATGTAGACTTTGTTGAGTAAACGATACCAAATCATCAAATGGCTGCTTTTCCTGAACGGTTTACTAGATTTTCTTCACTTCTAATAGAGTTTAATCCCTTGGTGAATCAAATAATCTTTGCAAGTTTCATAAGATTTGGATCAACACTGGACTACATTGCCTAAACAAGAAATGGAAATTTTCAACTTTAAATGGCTACTTTTCCCATACTGATTGTCAGATTTTTTTCAAAATCAATAGGGTTCAAGCTGTTATGATACAAAGCACCTGTGCCAGTTTCATGATAATCCAACTACAAATGCTGACTTCATCGCGTAAACAAGAAATGGAAATTTTTAACTTTAAATGGCTACTTTTCCCATACTGTTTGTTGGACTTTTTTCAAAATAAATAGAGTTGAAGCTGTTGATGAGATAAACAAACTGTGAAAGTTTCTCAAAAATCTGATTACAAATGCAGACTTTATCATGTAAAGAAGAAATGGAACTTTTCAACTTGAAATGGCTACTTTTCCCATACTGTTTGTTGGATTTTTTTCAAAATCAATAGAGTTGAAGCTATAGATGAGATAGACAAACTGTGCAAGTGTCACAAAAATCTCACCACAAAATGCAGACTTTATCGTGTAAACAAGAAATGGAAATTTTCAACTTCAAATGGCTACTTTTCCCATACTGTTCGTTGTTTTTTTTTTCAAAATCAATAGGGTTGAAGCTATAGATGAGATAAACAAACTGTGCAAGTTTCACGAAAATCTGACCACAAATGAAGACTTTATCGCGTAAACAAGAAAAAGGCTAACGGACGGACGGACAGACGGACGGACGGACAGACAGACGGACGGACGGACGACGGAAACCACGTTTTGACATAAGCTCTGCTGGCTTTCAGCCAGTAGAGCTTAAAAACGGAGTTACCGGTTACAGCCCGACTAGCTCAAGTGGTCAAGCATGAAATTTGTAGAAGACAACTTTCAAGCCATTTGAGGTGTGGGTTCGATTCCCACGGCTGGCCATCTAAAAGTACTAAGATTCTTTCAGATTTTAACTGCGTAACATAAATAGAGGATCTTACATGAGTGTTTATGTATCATCATCTTTGCCAAACGAGTTGACTAAAATTGTATGAGCTTTGGGAAGCGTCATGTACATTTTTAATCATTTAGGGTTTGATAAAAGTGATAATACATAAACACGAATGTGAGATTCTATTAATCACATAAAACAAAATGACAGACAGAAAATATCCTGCATCATCACCTTTAGCCTATATACCGTTCTAAGGTCCTTGTTTATAGTTGTGCTTCGGTTTCAAAGGTGCCCATATACACAACTAGATAGCTTATTGACATTTACACTGAAACAGAACAAGAGGGAGTGAGTCAAGCTATTTCCACAATTTTAGTGATTTGCTTAATTTCTTAGTTTTATTAAACATTAAAATCAAATACGGCGCAGTAATGCAAATCCTGGCACGTGCTATGATTGGTTTCTTCAGGTTCACACGCTAATAATTGAAAAAAAAAAAATGATCAGAACAGGGACCCAAAAAACGATACTACACTAGTGTATTATTAAAAAAAAAAAAAAGTCTTTAATAGACTGCTGGAAGAGGTTTTATGTGATAAATCATAGGGGTCCGTAGTTTGACTCCTGGCACCCATAGACTATTTACTATAAACAAGGGATTTAACTGTATGCAGCCCGTTACTCGCCCCCGGTTACAAGAAAACAACTTATCTTTTCTACCCCATCAGTTATTCTCCTAATTTTTTCTACAGCTGAGAGCTAAAACATTTTTCTACCAGAAAAACATAACTGTTTGTCAGTGGCTAATGCAGTCTGGCTGATACATTCACTCGAACTTGTAAAGTCGCTCAAAAATCTTCGCCATTGACACGGGCTCGTACATTTGATACTGACGTTCGCGCATATAAACCAATGAAATTTCTCGTTCCAAATAGTATCACCGTACTGTCACGTGACAAAAAGGTGTGAGCAGCTGTACGAAATTTCATTGGTTGAATTCACGACTGGTAGTACATATCAACCGATGAAATTTCTCGTTCCAAACAATGTCACATGACAGAAGATGGCTGCAGCTGTTCGAAATAAGAACGGGGATCACAAATTCAACGAATTCTGAGGCGTTTCGTCGTTATTGAAGATAAAGACTATAGGTCAGTAGTATTTTTAAACATGCTTAAAGGGTGGGTGCTGCTAATGCTGCGTTTCATTGGATCTAAAGTGCATTTTATATCTTGAAAACGGATGTACGAACCCGTGTCAATGGCGCTGATTTTTGAGCGAGTTTACAAGTTCGAGCGAATGTATCAGCCAGACTGCATTAGCCACTGACAAACAGTTGTGTTTTTCTGGTAGAAAAATGTTTTAGCTCTCAGCTGTAGAAAAAAATAGGAGAATAACTGATGGGGTAGAAAAGATAAGTTGTTTTTTGTAACCGGGGGCGAGTAACGGACTGCATACAGTTAAATCCCTTGTTTACAGTATATAGTCTACGGGTGCCAGGAGTCAAACTACGGACCCCTATGTGAGAAATGACAGTCTTCTAGGGGTGTCACCCATATTGGCAACGGGTGGCGACGATAGATTAACCGATGTCAGCGCATGTCATATTCTTCGAAGATTAGATCTGTCTTCTTTAATGCATCACTATCCAGTACGGGATAAATATTGATACACGGTGCGTAAACTAAAACTCTGCCGCTAAAACAGTAGCAGTGGCAATGGAGAGAATGGCTATAAATAATACTTCTGTGTAAAAATCTAGCCACTTTTTTTTTGTTCCATATTTCTCGAAAATTCACATATTTCAAACGGAACACATAAATTTAAAAGATGCCATTGTTTAGTGCAAATCTTCGCGTACAGTTTCTAAATATAGATTTACTGAAAACCATTATTTGTGTAGGGTTTTTCCACAGACTTATCAACAATTAATGTCAGAGCTTATACCAAGTCTATTTCCCAAGTCGATGTGGGCTTTGTTTACAAATGACTGACGCATAGGTTATATTGCTAGCTAACCATGGCTGAATGAATCGTGTACCAGGTAGCGTTGTTTTGAATCAATTATATTTTTGAGGTTTGAAAAGTAGTCCGGTTCTGTACCCAGAATGCCCAAATCAGACAGGTATGAATTTGAAAAATGTCACCTAGCGGGATAGTGTAAATAGTCAGAAATCAATAAATCACGTTGAATACAAATGAACCACCCCTTTATTTTAAAGCCCTAATTGTCTAAATTTACTGGATAATGTTGTCCATTTTTTTCACATTTGCAAGCAAAAAATTATGAGCCCAGCTATGGCAAAATGTAATTTAATACATCTCCGTGATCCACAATACCAAGAAAGTCATCATCGTATATATAATTACGAGAAAATCCTTCTTGTCTCACAAACGACTGAATCATGAAATAGACTCGTCTTTTTACATGCATGAAATTTAACGAAACGTTTCGGTCAAGATCTGCCTGGACGGACTGCGCAGGTTGACCTTGGTCGATACACTTTGCAGATTCATTAAACCCCCTTTTAACAGAATAAGGCTCATACTTATGAGTACGTATTTAACAGTAATTTAAATGAAATTTTGATTCACAACAAAGCAATTAAATAATTCCCTCTAAACCTTTTAGCACCTATGCAAAGTAGGGGCTTTTGTGGATGGCATAAACCAAGATCATACGGTGTTTGTGAATGGCAAAGATCCTGATCAGACGGCATAAAACGTGCAGTGCAATCTTGGATCTACACTATCCATTAAATTGATACTTTCCGGCGGAAAAAAAAAAAAAAAACTTTGAAATCGCAATCTTTAGTCTTTTACAATTGGTTAAAAATATCGGTTCAATATACTGAGCAATTTAACCCGTTAACAAACAATCCCGACTTTTGACTACCATGAGGAGGAGGGTTTTCATAATAGTGTGGGCGAAAATTGCTAGTAACCAGAACTTTCTCCGTTTTCCTAGTGTTTTGTAACGTTTCAGAGACAAACTTTTTCACTCTCACCTCGTGTAATTTGTCATCTGCAAATGCTTCCTGTTTGGAGGCGTTAAAATGTTGTCATATAGTAAAGGGTTAAGTATTAATTGATTACATGGTTAAGCATTAAATCAATAAAAGTCAGACACTCTAAGCCAGCAATCTGTCTTCGAGACAAACTAACAAGGAAATTGTCTGTGTGTTTTTTTTTTTCTTTCACCAGCCGTGTCAGTTTCCTCCTTTGCCGACGATTCTTTAAAAAGCCTTCTTCTTCTGTAATGAAAATATGGGATCTGTTGATGACGGTTTTTAATATGAAAAAGCGAGATAAACATAGAACAGAACAGCAGAATTTAAGAAGATTGGCCGCTGCAATATCATCTAATCGTAAACGTAAGAGACGCACGGAACATCCAAAACATACACTGATATTGGTCGACTACAACTTATCGGTCGGTGGAATATAAAAAGTCTCTTAGTTCACGGTTGCAATTTCTAGCATTTTTTTTTTCATTAACTTCCACATGATCAGACTGCACATTCAGTGCAGTCTGATCTTGATCTACAATGTCCACAAAGGCATGTAACAGTTACCCAAGTGTTCAAGGTTATCAGGTTTTAATTACGCACGTTTCGTATAAACTATATAGTTCATTTCGTATTCGTAGATTCAATCCGCTTGTTAATCTGTTTTATATTAATAGTATTTTTGGTGATCGGTTTGTCAATTTGTCTGTAATACGAGTATGAGCGCACTATAACGTCTTTATAAACTGTTAAAGGGGCATATTTGGATTTTTCTCAGCCACTCAAAATTGTTTGCTAAAGCCTGACATTTACTACAAATATACTACTCCTACAAACATAAAAAGGTGGATAGTGAAATTCAGTAAAAAGTCACGCAATTTGCCTTCGAATGACGAATTGTTCGCTTTGCTATCAGTAACTCCTTTTATTTTCATTATATCAAATATAGCGTCATTGTCTCTCGTATTTGAATAGGTGCCATATAATGGATGAGTGTTATTGATCTCGTGATGTTCCAATAAACCGCTGCGACGTTGTCTGCGTATGTCATATTCTTCGAAGATTCGACCTGTCTGTTATGACACATCACTAACCCCTGTACAGGATAAATTATTACGCCGCTAATAAAGTAGAAATGGAGAAAATGGCTATGAACAATACATCAGTGGAAAGATTTAGCCTATTTTTCGTTCAAAATATCTTGAAAATTTAATTATTTCAAAAGGGAAAAATAGTTTTCACAATACTCTTGTTTTACTGCACATCTTTGAATACAGTTTCTAAATAACTACTTTAAGGAAACCAGGATCTGTGCAGGGTTTTTCCACAGAAATAACACCAGAAAGTGTCTGGGCTTATACCGAAGATATTACCTAAGCCTGTAGGTGCTGTTTCTATAAATGGCCGGTACATGGGTTTCTTGCTAGCTGACCATAGCTGAATGAATCGTACCAGGTAGCTTTTTATTGAGTAAACGTTTATTTTATGATGAAATTCGAAGTAACAGTCGTCGTTTTGAAAGGTAGTCCGGTTCTGTACCCGGATTGCCCAAATCAGATAGATGTGCATTTCAAAATGTCACCTAGTGGAAGATAATGACCGCTGCGAAATTCTGACGAGAAAACTAACAATACTTTATGAGGCTACACAGCCCTAACGGAAATGTCATCTTTTTAAAGGATTTATTTCTTCTATTTTTCATTTTTATTTATTGATGAATTGCTTTTTTTTGCCATTCTGAAATTGCTGATATATAGGATCTGACATGAGTTGGCTTTTCAGATAAAATTTTATTAAACGAGTCTAGGGAAATGTTATTAAGCGAGCCTTTGGCGAGCTTAATAACATTTTCCTTGACGAGTTTAATAAAATTTTATCTCAAACGCCAACGAATGTCAGATTCTTTTTATCACATAACGATATTTCACGAAATATAGATCAGATGATGCAAAACCATTTCAGATGCACCCGTGGTAATATCCATAAAACCTATTCACTTCTATGAAATACGTACAAAATGACGTCAAAAATGACGTCACACAAACATGATATCAAACGTGTATAAGATAAAATTCGTAATGGGTATATTACACTGAAAACAAGAGAGGTTATGTGATAAAAAACACATCAGAAGCACTATAAGATACAAAATAGATCTTTGAATAGACGAGGGCTATTCAGACCTTATGGTAAAGCTACACATCTAAATAAAAGTTTTATCATTGAATTCAGACATGTAATAGTTTCAAAACTAAATAAAAGACAAAATAAAAAAAAAAGAAAAGTGCTAGAGAAAAAGAATGAAGGTATGTTCCTATCGGGATAATTATTTCTTCCAGGAATTTTCAGATTTTTTTGCCAGAATTTCCCGAAGGCTTGTTAGAATGTTATGATATCAATAGCATGCGTCGGTTAGGTGGGATGATGTCATCTTTGTTCTCGTTAAAAAAAAAGACAGAGTTACCGATTGCAAAACCATCCCGTTAAAATTGCATTTCTTTCACAGAATGGAACCGTCGAATTTCTTTACGCTGAGAAAACATTTTGTGTGTGTGTGTGTTTTTATCAGAGTTTTACCAAAATTTATCATGGAAAAAAAAAACTCTAGCTGAAATGAAAATATCGCCGTATTCGACAGAGCAGATCAAAGATCTGATTGTATGTTCTGTGCAGCCTGATCTCGATCTATACTGTCCGCAAAATCGCGCTGAAGCGAGCTATGTAAATGTTTAAAAGAAAGAAAAAAGAAATGAGTTTTGCTACTATATAGAAAATATAGTGGGATAAGAAGCATGTGCTTGATAAAAACAATTGACGCTTTTCCAACACTGTTTTCCCAAGCTGTCAACTTCAGAGGCATAATAAGTGGAGTTTGCAACTGCGAGTTTCGTGCAGTCTGACCTTGATCTACACTGTTCGCTAAGGCATGCAATGGTTGATGTTAACGTTCAAGGTTAGCACGTATAATGCACATATGCATTTGTAATCCGTTTAGTATGTGTCAGATTTAACCCTTTACAAAACAATCCTTGTTATAAGGACCCTGAAGAAAAAAGGCTTTTGAAAAGAAAACATTATGGGGAAAGGAGAAAATAGAGGCAACTAAGCAAAGTTCTCCTTTGCCCACAATGTTTTACTTGCCTTTTGAAGACAAATCTCATCTTTTAAGTCACATTTAATTTGTCGTCTGCATACACTATCAGTCTGAACAAGTCTACAGTTTTGTCGGTTGGTGAAGAATTAATGTAGTGAAAACACGATTTATTTGTCTGTAAAGATGCAGGGGGGGGGGGGGTTTGGTTCTCACGTTCTTTGTATAGTTTTTTTGTATGGCGTTTCAACATTACCTAAGTTCTTTCAAGGCGACCAGTGCGCCTATCAATGCTTTCCTAGAGTTTCTCTCCCCAGTACTACGGCATAATATTCTTTCCAAGCCATTGGCTAATCTCCCACATAATCAGCGTTGAAACAATGCTCAGCGATTAGAAAGAAATGAATCTTTCAGCAATTACTGTTATCAAACCCCGAAAAGAGTTTTGCCGAGCTGGGGATTAGAACCAGAAACTTCTGTGTCTTCAGCCGTGTGCGAATGCGTTACAAGGCCCGACTGTTCTCACTTGGTACCGTGTTTTGGGTGTAAGATGATAAAAGATCCTAGATTCGATCTTCATAAGACACGTAGTCTTTCTTGGGAGTGTCCTTGGGCAAAGCAATGCAAAACCCCCAACCTTGTACTAGCTAAACCCAGTGAATCACTCGAGTAAGTGCGCTGTCGCCTTAGTTATGGCTGCAGCTATATTAATAGCAGCGTAAAATACCATCTCATCTATTTATCAACTGTATTTTGCTAGCGAATTCATGTATATGGTATTCTTAAACGTACTAACTTCATAATTAAAAAAAAGACAGAAAAAAGTAGTATAAACAAGGAATGTTGGTATATGAGTAATTGATCCTTTTGCCAAAATGTTTTCCACGGCTGTCGCACTGTGTGAACGTTAAAAAGTATGGTGTATACAAAAATGGTTGATATTCCTCATAAATAAAAATGAGTAATTTCTGACAGGATTTGACAAACAATATCAACAGCAACAACAAGAGTAGTAGCAGCAACAACAGCAACAATAACGTTTATAGCAGGATCAATAATAATATAAATAACAACAAGAGTACTACTATACATCTGTTCTGATTGCTCATCAAATCATATTAAGCTATTGTCATTTGCATTTTCATACTCAAAATCATGTGCCTTCAATCAAATCATCAGCGGATAGATTCGAGTTATGGAATATCTGAATAACCGATATTCAGAAATTTACTTACAAAACTCGTACTACATTTTTGCCGAATCAAGATAATGTGCGATATATTGTGACGGGTGCGCCGCCGCCACCGCCGCCGCCGCCTTCTTTATTTCCTTTCTTCTTATCCACTTACACTTTTTTTCTCTGCTACCTCTCTTCCTCCGCCGGCGGCGGCGTTGGCGGCGGAGGCAGCGGTGGCGGCGGCGGCGCTCCCAAATCTTATATGAGAGAGAGATATCCTCTGCCCCAGTTACACACAGATTCCACGATTGTAAGATTGTGTCGTATACTACTCGTTAGCTGGCAAACGGTCTCCCGGTGATTCCAGGAGATCTGGCGTTTTCTGGGTTGCTCCAAACTGCCTGCCAGGCGCTCCTATTTAGAACCATAGCCCCAGTTGCGCCAGCGTATTGGAAGGAGTGAGCCGTCCGTATGTAATGATCGAATCAGCTTGAACATGATGTAAAACATTTGACACACAACTTTTGCTGGTAGAGAGAGAGAGAGACTTTCTTTTGTCCGTCACACTCAAAGGAAAGAATTTTGGTAACTTACCCGTCAAATCGAGAGTAGAACTTTTCCTACCCTGGTTTTGAAGTCGTCAGTATACTATCGAACCTGGCAGAGAATATATAGATTATCGTTTGCTTCCCAAATACATTTTTCCACAATGTTTTTCCAAAGTGAATCCTTTAAAGTCATCTGCTCCAGATACGATAATTATCTTTGTCAGGCATTCTTGAACTCCAAGGCTAAAAATATATTCCAAAAATTAACCTCCTCCCGTCTAGTTCACACTTGTAGGAAAGAGATTTGATTGCTTGCCTTCCAACAGAGAGTAACACTTTCCCCACCCTGTTTTTGAAGTCGTCTGTATACTATTGATCTTTTAGAAGAATAAATCATCGTCTGCCCAGCAATTTTTTTTTTCAACCACCAGGTTTTTATACAGCGAATCGAATCTTTCTGCCATCGAATATTATCGTCTGCTCGAAACACTACAAGTACCTATGTGACGCATTCTTGAATATTTTATTTGAATCAGGCATAGCTAAAAATAGATTTGAAAATTCCCTAATTTTTTACCTCAACCAACACGGCAGACTTACATAGACAAAGAAAAAATCCTCCGATCTATCCTCCCGCTATCGACTACTGCTCGTTGTAAATTCAAAACGTAAAATTTAAGCTAACTAAGAACTAAATACAATCCGGACTTTACCAACTTTTTTAATAGTGTTAAAATACAAATTTTGACGGATTCCACTGTAACACTATCAGCTTCACAGTTGTACCCGTGCTTTAAACAGAACAAAACAGAAGTTTACTAATGACTTGTATACATGATACATCACCAGTGAGCAATGCTGCATTATTGGTTGTAAGGTCAGGTGGCAGGGGACTTTGAAATTTGTTCACCGCTGTGGTGAATCATGTCGTTTCGCCACAGCCGTAGGGAAGTTTCCAAGTCCCCTGTCCCCTGACCGTACAACGAATTTATCATTCTGCAAAGTTTTACCATTCCAACGAAATTTCCTGTTTTATGGTCTCACGAATGGAGGACGCTGACGATACAGAATGTCCCTCCGAGTGTCCCAATTCAATGAAAACTGGCGTCACTGAAACCTCTGTAAAACGTGCAGTTTGGTGCAAGAACTTTATGATATCACTGCGACATTCGACGTATTTTTTTCCAACATGAATTTAAACAACTTCAAGGTAAGTGAAGTTTTATGCATTTTTATGATTGTTTGCAACAGTAAACGACCATTAGTGGCCTCAAACGACCATTATGTTATCCTTTTAACGTTACAATCTATGAGTTTTGACACATAACTATTCGCTTACCTGACGAAGGGATGGCTCGTTTTGACCCCGTGTATTTGTTTAAGAATGACAACAAACAATAATTATGTAACTGTATCCATTTATTTTCTAAAATAATCCATTCTTTCCGTTTTTATGGCAACCACCAAGGTAAACTAGTAGTAATAACACAGTGCAGGTTAACTCAGTATATTTCTCTTGTGGGCGGCTCGTATCCATCGACGCCGCCATTTTTGATGTTGTGTTGAAAGTGTAGTTTGAATACTGGGCTTCCAAAAGGAAACTGCTCTTACGTAGATTTTGCCAGTGTCCAGGAATATATGTTCTGGGCTTATTATCCAAGCAAGTCGCTATAGGCTGTCATAGTTTATGCATAAGTCCTCTGACAAACGATACAGATAGGTATTTTTTTAAGTATTTTTTTTCTTAGCAAAACTTAGAGAAACACATGTAAAACGATACGAATTTTCCAAAGAAAATCATTTCTTGCAGTTTGTACAATTAAATAATGCACGAGCAGTACAATTCTGGTTATATATCTGATGTCATCAGGAACTAAGTCCAAATAATATTTGTACGTAAAAGAAGGTTTAAAGTGTGTTCTTCTAAAATTTCACACTTATCTAAAGAAACATAACATTCTTACAAAAAGCAATCCACAACACGTTGTTTAAAATACACTGAATTGATTTAACTGAAAAATTGTTAGAATAATAGAGTACATCAGAAAAGTCGATATCAAGAAGACATTTAGATTGAGATACCCAAGTTTTCTTAAAACTTTTAAAGTCGTTCAAAGGTAGATTATATATATGTAAATTACGTATATGACATTATATTATTTAGGTTTATAACTTAAAAATGGTAACCGTATGGTGAATTAAATTTGTCTGCACACTGACCCCCGACTACAGGTATCGCACCACTGCGAGACTGCTCCCGGATCGTAGTATCAAAGTAGTCATGTGTGAAATTTTGCAGTGGCATTTGTTGCACTGTTTCATGGTTAAGACGGCTTGGTGGTATATTTTGAGTGGACTATTTTGTGTCACTGGAGGAACAAAAAAGAAAAAAAATGGGGTCATGGTGGTGAACAGGTGTTTTTGTGAGGACAAAATCTAGGGTGCCTGTTTTTGTTGACATGTTGTTTTTAATGCATTTTTGAAGGACTATGGACATTCTTTAGAAAGCAAGAGATGGTAAAGCCAAAGGTTCGCCATTCAGCAATCTGTGAAGCTTCAAAGATGGTCGATGTCACTCTATTTTCAATATAGCAAAAAAGCAGTGGTGTAACACCTACAAATGACATCAAAACTTACTATAACCCCGAACTGATGCCTTTTCTAAAAATAGGTTTCTAAAATTAACTTTGGGAATACCGCGTCTCACACACACACACACACACACACACACACACACATAAATATAGACACACACACACACACCCACCCACCCACCCACCCACACACACACACACACACACACGTGTTATCAATAACAGTCCTTTCTTGATCTGTTCGCCGCAGTATTGTGAAATAGTTAACTCTATTTCCCTATGAAAAATATACCTGTTGGTAGCTTTGACTAGAGAAAAACTAGAGTATTTCGTATGACATTTCATTAATTTATATTATTAGGAAAGGCAATATTTATCTCATTCAGAATCGAGGAAAAGCAGACAACATGAAGAAATTTCACAAAAATCTTGTACTACTTGTGCTTTACATGTTTTTATACGCATTAATAAGCGCAGAAGAGAAAGTAACGTTGACTGTGTGTCAAACTTCTTACGCTGACTGTTTTCACCGCCTAAGAACTGAAAACTTGAGCTTAGAAGACTTTACTCTAGTAATGAATAAATGTTACACTAAGAACGGCACGCGATGTGAAAACAATCACTTCTCAGCTTTACATCAAGGAGCATGGCTTGAAGCTGTAACAACGCTATGTCTAGCTGCTATGCTTTTATCATCCAAACGTGAAAGGATATTTACAGAATTGCCTATTCTTTGTAAAATGGTTAAACTGTGGAAAAATGACGATTACATTGGCAAGGAGAAGTTGGATTATCATCATGTTTTCAATTCTTATAAAATTCCTAAACAAGTAAACACTGTTGCCATGTTTTCGGTTGAAAAGAAGACTGCACACAGAGAAATAGCAAATAGCAAGCCAAGACTTAATGGTGTTTCCAATAATAATGATAACTTATCAAGATATGGATCACGATCTAATACTGACATTCTGTGTGAACATGTGGCCACTGGTGGGACCCCAAATGGCTTCACAATAACATCAGAAGAAATATGTTTAAATAAAAAAGAGAGTGCAGATGAAGCAGATGGATACGTAGAAGAAACAAGAACTCTGGAACATAACACAGGGAAGATGAATGAAAATCATGGATTAGTTCGTAAAACCAGAAACAATTATTCGGTTGTCGATAGCACTTCAAATGAAACTTCATACAATAGCAGACCTCGGCATCCGGACTTCGCAGACAAAGAAGCACGTGACCAGACTTTCAAGAACTGGCCTCTATCCGGCAAGCCGGACCCCAATGAGATCTCTGTTGCTGGATTTTATTCCATAGGTACATGTATTTCATTTTAGCTTTGAAAACGCTTACTTGAAGACAAAATTTTACATTTGACCATATTAAAAGCATTTGCATTCGACAATGTGTATATGGCTTAGTTAAAGAAGTTTGTCTATCAAAGCGTAGAAAACATTGTGGGAAAAGAAACTGTCAATTTTTCTACTCTTTTTTTTACTCTCAAAAACTCCCTTCCTTTGAGACACATTTAAGATGTCGTTAGGAAATGAGCGATGCTCTGACAAAAGGAGTTTCTCGATAATGCATTATGATAAGCAAGTAAACTCATAATTATGAGTCCATAAGATCCACTTTGTTTGACAGTCCACTGAACTATGAGGTAGAATGGTCCTTTGACACGCAGAAAATATAGCGAAAGCAAAAGGTTTCGACCCATGTCAGCCTACGTGGGCTGCACAGGCTGATACTGCTCGATACTTTTTGCAAATGCATTAAACCCTCTTTTCATATCGCTCAGATTTTTTATCATTATTTTGGAGATAGGTAAAGTTAGCTACTAGTAGCCAGCTACTAGTAGCCCGCCACTTGTTCAGGTAAAGTTAGCTACTGGTAGCCAGCTACTAGTAGCCAGCTACTTATTCAGGTAAAGTGAGCTACTCGTAGTCAGCTACTAGTAACCAGTTACTTGTTCTGGTAAAATTGGTTATTTTTTAGCCAGCTTCTGGTAGCCATCTTCTAGTAGCTGGCCAACCTAAGAGTGATTTTGAAATTTAATGCTTGTTTTGAATAAAAGATACTATACATGCATGAGATAACTCAAAATTGAAGCATTTCCGGTTATTAAAGGGGCCAGCTACTTGATATGAAAACGGGACAATTTTGCACTTTTGCGAAATGATGATTTCAAATGTACAAGTAGCTGGCTAGATTTAGAGGGATTTTTCAAAATATTTCAACAAATCATATTGAGGATACTTAGGAGAAATTAAAGATATCAAAATCAGTCCATTTTTATTCATTAAAGGGGGCAGCTACTTGTCATGAAAATGCGGATATTTTTCAATTTTACTTAGAGTGAAATCAAAAGGTACAAGTAGCTTGCGGGCCAATGAACGCTTTTTTATATAAATTGCTTACCTTTCATATTGGGGTTGAATGATAATTCGACACCGGCTTACGGTATTGTGGGTCTGCGAAACTTTCACTTTGAAAGCTAGGTCTGTTCGATCCAATCAGAATTTGCCTGAAGTTGTCGTTCATGGTCTCTCCTCATTCAGAACCCTTCTGTGTTTGACCAACTGCTTTCGTTTATGGAGTGACAACACTGCCAACTCCTTCTGGGTCGTAGTAGTCAAAAGTAGTCCCATTTGAAAATATGACAGCAAGCACTTCTGCTGCATTGTTTTATCAGAGAAAATGAAAGAACATGTCTAAAATGTGTTTCTGTTGTTAATTTGATGATTCCTGTGGAAACTGAGTGCAAGTTTGTTATTTCATGGGGAACTATTTTTTGTGCGTGCCCACGTAAAGGAACATGGTCTACACAAGGAAGGGCTTTTTTTCGCTGTGATTTTTCAAGGGTAGTTGTGTTTGAGGTGGAATAGCAAAAAATGCGATCGGTTGAGAAGCCAATTTTTTTTTAGCTTCTTGAGTAGGCCACTGGACGTATATTTGACAGCAACAAACCGCAAAATTGTGGGCTTGCCAATAAAAGTACAGCAGAGGGTCAAACATGGTCAATTTCAATTTCTATTTTCATTGTAGCAATAAACCAGTGGTGTGACACCATATCCGAAAAACTTTGGTCAAAATTGGTTCTCGCTAGCTACTTGTACATTTGAAATCATTACTTCGAAAAACAGCAAAGTTGTCCCGTTTTTAAATCAAGTAGCTAGCCCCTTCAATAATCGGAAATAGTTGAATTTTGAGTTTTCTCATACAATCGCAGTCTCTGTTATTTAAAACAAGCATTTAATTTCAAAATTCACTCTTAGGCTCCCCAGCTACTTGTACCTTTTGATTTCACACTAAGTATAATTGAAAAGTATCCGCATTTTCAGGACGAGTACCTGGCCCCTTTAATTGACAAGAATGGATTGATTTTGATACCTGTAATTTCCCCTAAATTTTCTCAATATGATTCGTTGAAATATTTTGAAATATCTCTCTAAATCTAGTCAGCTACTTGAAGATTTCAAATCATGATTTTGTAAAAGTGCAAAGTTGTCCCATTTTCAGATCAAGTAGCTGGCCCCTTTGATAACCGAAAAGTTTCAATTTTGAGTTTTCTCATGCCTTTATAGTCTCTTTTATTCAAAACGAGCATTCAGTTTCAAAAATCGCTCTTAGGCTGGCTAGCTACTTGTACCTTTTGATTTCTCTTGAAGTAAAATTGAAAAATATCTGCATTTTTATGACGAGTAGCTGGCCCATTTAATGAATAAGAATGGATTGATTTCGATATCTTTAATTTCTCCTACGTATCCTCATTATGATTTGTTGAAATATTTTAAAAAATTTCTCTAAATCTAGCCAGCTACTTGTACATTTTAAATCATTATTTCGCAAAAGTGGAAAGTTGTCCTATTTTCAGATTAAGTAGCTGGCCCCTTTAAAAACAGGAAAAGCTTCAATTTTGAGTTTTCTCATGCATTTATAGTCTCTTTTATTGAAAAGGAGCATTCAATGTCAAAAATCGCTCTAAGGCTCGCCAGCTACCTGTACCTTTTGATTTCATTCTAAGTAAAATTGAAAAATATTCGCATTTTCATGACGAGTAGCCGGCCCATTTCATGTATAGGAATGGATTGATTTTGATATCTTTAATTTCTCCTAAGTATCCTCAATATGATTCGTAAATCTCTCGAAATCTCGCTAGGTACTTGAACATTTTAAATCATTATTTCGCAAAAGTAGAAAGTTTTCCCATTTAAAATCAGTAGCTGGCCCCTTTTAAAGCTGGAAATACTTAAATCTTTACTATTTTAGTGCATTTATCATCCCCTTTATGTAAAACAAGCATTTGATTTTAAAAACAGCTCTTAGACTCGCCAGCTATTTGTACCTTTGAATTCCTCTCTGAGTGAAAATTGAAAAATGTCCCAATTTTCATGACGAGTAGCTGGCCCCTTTAATTATTAAAATGAATTGAAAATGATATTTTTAATTTCTCCGTAGTACAGCGAATGCCATTTATTGAAATATTTTGAAATGTTTGTCTTAATCTCGCCAGCTTCTTGTACATTTTGAATCCCTAATTGAAAACAAATGTGAAAAAAAAAAAAAAAAATCCTATTGACAAATCTCATAACTTGCTCCTTTAATACTGGAAATTATTTGATTTTTATTGTTCTGATGCATTTATATAGTAATGTGGATGGAAGAAAAGTATTTCGTTTAAGGCATCGACAATTGGCTCGCCAGCTAATTGTACCTTTAGGAAACTAATAAAAAACCTCCATTTTAATTACCTATACATTGGTCGCTGGGTACGAATTGCCAGATTTTCCTTTACAAGTGACTGCTAACTAGAAGGTGGTTACCAGAAGCTGGCTACAAATAACCAATTTTACCGGAACAAGTAACTGGTTACTAGTAGCTGACTACGAGTAGCTAACTTTACCTGAAAAAGTAGCTGGCTACTAGTAGCTGGCTACCAGTAGCTAACTTTACCTGAACAAGTGGCGGGCTACTATTAGCTGGCTACTAGTAGCTAACTTTACCTATCTTTATTTTGGACTTGTTCTAGACTTTTTTTCGTTAAAAGAATAAATGAATGCGTATCTACTGTGCCTTTAAAAAAAAATCATACTACTTTGGAAAAAGAAAAAAACTCTGATCTAGAACAATTTCACAAATACCTAATGTAATATTGCATAAATACAAGCACATGTACGGTACCTTGACAGATAAAATCAATTTTTATGTAATAAAGCCCTCTTTCGAATGCTAAAGATACGATTCATTGAAATTCAGAAAGATTTTTATTGTAAAATTTTGACATAAAATGAGGAGAGTATGGCTCCAAGATCAAACTGCATGTTCTGTGCAGTCTGATCTTGATCCACAAAGCCCCTGTCGCTTATATAGTTAAAGTGACATGTCCGAGTACATGTCCTTGAAAAAAGGTTTAATAATACACAATGACCTTACAAGTCACAACTTGCAAGCAATTGACTAGAAATAACAACAATAGATGATTAATAACAACATTTGACTTATACATATGAATCTAGATGAATAAGAGCAAAGAATTGACTTCAATCATTCACACGTGAATCAATTGATTGCATAGAACTTCCTGTTTTTTTTTTTACTCTCATTTATTTCCTTCTGAAAAGCTTTTAAATTTAATTTTGGAAGAAAAGAAATTTTTATGTTTATGTTTTCACAATCTTTTAAAAAAATCTTTCAAAAATCAACCATTTCTTTTAGGATACACTTGGTTAAGAGTTAAAGCACTGCATATAGTCTGTCTGTCTGTCTGTATATACACTATGTAAGATTTTATTGCATCGTACTTATTGTCTTCATATATTGGAAGAAATTAAGAATAATGATAACATTTATCATTCTTTTTATAGATTATGAGATTATTTTATTGTGGGGGAGGGCTTTTTGGTTTTACGTCTAGCATCGACCCGTTTGAGGAGCATCTAAAATACTTTCTGTCCTGTGATTTTATAAGACATTACAGACGATCTCGTTCACACGAGGTTCCTTGTTAAAAATATGAGGGTAGACGTCACCAGAACAAGGCTGGCAAGGTTTGCAATTATTTCTTTTGAAATCTGAGTAAAAGATCCTTTTAAAAACAATCACTACATTCACTACTACGAAAATGACAACTTTTGATTGATTGATTGTATAGTGTTTTAAGCCGTTTTCAACATTATTTCAGTTATATCGCGGCGGCCAGTGCACCTATCTATGCTTTCCAAGAGTTTCTTTTACCAGCCCTCCGAACAATATTCTTTCCAAGCCACTGGCTGCTTTCCTACTTAACCAGTGTCGAAACAATGGTCAGCGATGAGAGAGGAATGAATTCTGTCGCAATGACTATCATCAATCCTCGGAAAGACATTGGCCAAGCCAACTTTATTGGAAAAGCAGAAAATGTTGTTAAACAGCTGTGTGTTTCTATTGCCACAATGACAAAGGAACTCCAGGAAAATTAGGTAAACTGGCCGCCGCAATATAACTGAAATGATTTTGAAAATGGCGTTAAACACCAAACAATCAATGAATCAACTAGCTCGAGTCCAGATAAGAAGGAGTTATTCAATTCCTCCATCAGTATTCTTCACTAAAACTTGTTACGTGGGTATTCATGATATATTTCTCGACCAAAAAAAGAGAGTTTTTATAGTGTTTTCTGTATGGATTTCTTGTTACCAGCATTTTCTCCTTTTCCCACACTTTTTTCAAAAGTCTACTTCTCAGGGTCGTCAAAACTCGGGATTGTGTGGTAAAGAGTTAATACGAAAATTGATTTTAAAATTGTGTTGTCTGTTAACCTTTACAAAATGATCCCAAATATTCAAGAGTCTGAAGAAGAGGCCTTCTGAAAAAATTGTGAGAAAAGGATAAAATGCTAGTAATAAGCATGACTGCTGCAATATGACTGAATGTATTTAAACACCAATCAACCAACCAACCAACCAACCAACCAACCGACCAACCAACCCACCAACCCACCATCCAACCAACCAATGTCGTTAACTTACTGAAATTACATGTAGTTTAGCCTGTAAAAGGCTCATAGACATGAAATGTTTATTACATTATATATATGTTTCATTAAAGCGTTGCCCTGATGAGCGAAAGCGAAACCGGTTGGCACGTTGAAAATACTATTTGTAGTGTCATTTCTCTTTTATTATTTATTTTCTTGTTCCGGTATTCTTCTTCTTTTTATAACATATATTTATTACTGGAATAAGAGACATTACAATGGGTCCGGCGAGCCCTAAAAGGGCAAAAATTGAAAACAGCAGTTCGGAGTCCTCCCCGTCGGTATCAACTGAATCGATTCAGATGGAAACAGAGAATGGACAATTATCTGAGATAAGTGCTAAGTTATCGTTAATTCTTTCAGCAATACAGGATTTAACTAAAGCTGTTAAAGAAACAAATTCACGTTTATCTCCAGCACAAACAAGTACGGCTGTTTCAGAACTTACAAAGGTTATTAAGGACATAGACAAAAAAATTTTAGACGGTAACCACGAACACAATATTGGTCAATTACACCAAGAAAATGAGAATAGATTCTTTGAAGCTGAAGCTATGCGCGTTAAGTCAAGAATTGCAGCAATTTGGGAAAGAAAATTGAATTCAAGAAAAGATGTTTATTGGCGAAAAGTTAGAAATAGTGGAAACTTATGTTTCTATGAAAAATGGATAGAAGCATCCCCTGTCATTATACCAAGAAAATTCCAAAAGTTTGAAATTAGAAATGAAACAGAAGATCAAAGAGTTCTGAGAGAAAGAGCTGTGATTCACGATTTTAGAATGGAAATTGAGATGGGGAAGTTGAAATCTACCTCTTTTGAAGAACAAGCAAGAAAATTAGATCAAGAAATGATTGATTTGATACAATCAAAATGTTCAGGACAAGCTGCAACCTTCTTAGTAGATCTTTGGCAAAAACACGTCAAAAGAAATGAAGAAATATCTCATAAAAGATGGGAAAATAATGCAAAATGGCTTCGGGAATACGAAGTAAACTTTGTCAGAAACTACAATGGTTTAAATCCATTTTTCAAAAAAGGCAAAAACTATCCCGCACCAACCACGAGAAAGCAGCCATATACTTATGCAGATGCAGTCAAAACCTTTCCCAGGCGTACAAAGCAAGAAGGAAAACCAAGAAATACAATGGAATCATTATTACACCAACTTTTAGCACATCTGAAAACTGAATCACAGCATCCAGAAAATAGTTATAGGAATACTAGATGGAGATACAATAACAATAGAAGGACAGACACTCATAATTACAGGAGAAATAACAAATTCAACACCAACCGACGGTGGAACAATATTTCATACAATAGTAATGATATGGAGGTGGTCGATAGGGAGTCTTCTTCTTTTCTGGAGGTAGACCACAACTTTTACAACCAGTTCTAAAAAAGGAAAATCTAGCTGAAACTATTAAAAAATCTACAAAAATTTACAATCTTTCAAATCGGAAATTAACAAACGATGAAAAGAATATCTTGTTGATGGGTCTAAAATTCACACCCACACCTTTAAAAAATAATCCCTGTGAACTTGAAATCGATTTAAATGATTTCTTTAGAAAGCTTAGATTACAAGAATACTTTTCACAAAGTGCAGAATTCAACAATAGTTTAATGAGAAACAAATCTTCTTTTAATCCTCCTTCAGGGAGAAATAAAAAACTAGATGAATATATTTCAACAACCAAGTCATTATGTTTTAATTTTTTGAATAATACCAACCCTGTAAAACATAACATATCTCTTAATCAAAGAAAATCTATAAAATCACTAGCAGATGATTCTTCTATTATTATAAAAGAAGCTGACAAAGGCGGTGGAATAGTAATTATGAATAAATAACTTTATAAAAATAAAATCACAGAAATGCTCTCTGATATGTCCTATTATAAACCTATTCCACATGCCAATACAACACAGATATTTGACTCTATTAAAAGGTTAATTTACAAAAATAAAACAATCACTAAACAAGAAGCAGATTTTTTATCAAAGTTTGATTACAAGACCAGTACTTTTTATGGTCTTCCGAAAATTCATAAAAGCAAAATAATTCAAAATATTTGTGATGTCATTAATGAAGAGTATATTGAAACTTTAGATCCAATTGATCTTCAAATGAGACCAATTGTGGCAGGACCTAACTGTGAAACAAGTCGATTAAGTTGTTTTTTAGATAAACTTTTAAAACCTTTTGTATCTAAGGTCCAAAGCTATCTTAGAGATGAAATAGATTTCCTTAATTTTCTTCCAGAAACAGTTCCTATTAACACCTTTTTAGTATCATTTGATGTAGTAAGTTTGTATACAAATATTCCACATAGCTTAGGATATGAAGCAATTTCTTACTGGATGAATAGATATCCAAATCTTATTCATAACAGTTTGACCAAACTTTTATATTGGAAGGTTTGAAAATAGTACTGGAAAATAACAATTTCTCCTTTAATTCCGTATTTTTCAGTCAATGTAAAGGAACAGCCATGGGAACCAAAGTTGCCCCAACATATGCAACATTAGTTTTAGGATTTTTAGAGGAGATACTATATGAAAAAATAAGACTATTCAAAGACGAAAACTTCTCAGATTATATATACAAACAATGGAAAAGATATCTTGATGATTGTTTTATTTTCTGGACATACTCAATTAATGATTTATCAGTTTTTAATGACATACTTAACTCATTACATAAAGATATAAAATTTAAGATGGATATGAACTTATACAAAATGCCTTTTCTTGACGTGTTAGTGATAAAAAATGGTTGTACAATTGTCACTGATATTTATTTCAAAATTACAGATTCTAAACAATATTTGAATTTCAGGTCATGCCACCCAAAACATAACAAGACCAATATTCCGTTCTCCCTAGCTCGAAGGATCAGCACAATAGTATCTGACAGAAAAATTCTACAGTTAAGATTACGTGAACTTGAAAACATGTTAATTGAAAGAAAATACCCTAAAGCAGTAATCTTAGCAGGAATAAGTAAAGCTCTTAATATTCCAAGACGTACTCTTTTACAGGTAAAGGTTAAAAATGATGACAATATCATGACTTATATTTCGACATTTAATCCTAAAAACAGACAGTTATTTGGAATTATTAAGAATAATTTTGAAATTTTGGAGAATGATCAAACAATGTCACAAAATACTAAGAAACACCAAATTAATTAAATGTAAGAGACAACTTCCAAATCTAAAACGAATTTTGATTAAATCAGAATTCAAAGACACAACTTCAAAATCTTCTGTGAAAAAATGTAATGAGTCCCGCTGTGGACTCTGTAAACATATTATCGAAGAAAATGAATTCAAAATCAAGGATAAAACATTTACTGTCAAAGAAGATATGGATTGTAAAGTTTCCAACTGTTTGTATCTTTTAGTATGCAATGGCTGCCAAGAGTTTTATATTGGTCAAACAGGAGATAAACTTAGGAATAGAATTACAATACATAATCAACAGATTAGGGACCCTTCAACAAGACAAATACCATTGAGTTATCATTTAGATAGCTGTTGTAAAACAGATCCAAAATTTTCAATTTTTCCATTTTTTAAATGCAAATCACCCGACGTTTCAGCTAGAGTAACAAAGGAAAAATATTTCATAAACATTTTTCGTCCAAAATTAAACTGTATTTAACCATTGTTCTATGACGTCAAAATGACGTTAGTTACGATGTTTCATTAAAGCGTTGCCCTGATGAGCGAAAGCGAAACCGATTGGCACGTTGAAAATACTATTTGTAGTGTCATTTCTCTTTTATATATACACACACACACACACACACACACACACACACACAATTTTTTTATGTTGAATTGATTTCAAAATAATTTGGCACAATTCTTCTTCTTCGTGAGTAGATATGCCCTTTAAAATATTTGATTATGTAAGTCAAAGGTCAAAATCACACTTTAAGGTCAGTCTATGAAATTATCATAAATAGATTTTGTCCAAGCCACAGCTTCTCCACATATGGATGGATTAAAAAAAATATATATTTGCAAAATTATTCTCCTTTATTAGTAGATGTGCCATTCCAAAAATTTGTTCAGGTAGGTCCAAGGTCAAGATCACACTTGATGGTCAAATAATAACTCTTTTGACAACTTTTTTAATTAATGAGTAGTAAATGTCTCTCTGAATTATTCACTTCAGTAGTTTCAAGATCAAGGTCATAGTTGAAGGCCATGAATTAAGCTTCTACTTGTTCCTCAATAGGCAATACTCCAATCTTCATGCAAATTTGAAAACAAAGGGACATGAAATAACAGAGATGTGCATTGAGTGATTTGTTACATTTTCTGCAAGTCCAGCTTATGGGGTTCTTTTCAAACTCCCCCATGGCGGGTCAAACATGTTGCCCCTCAGCAATCTTCAAGTGTTACTTTTCTGGCCACAAAAACCTCGAAACAGAGAAATTTTGGCTGTTTTTTCCCAAACAGAAAGGTCTAATGTATTAACTCGGTTCTCTAAGGGTTAAATCATTGTTAGCCTGGTTTCTCACATAGAACTGAATAGAACTCTTGAAATTTTTGATATTTTAGAGGGGCTTTGAGGATGAGTATCAGACTGCACTGAGCACGCAACTTAGCCTGATCTTTGATATAAATGGCCTGATATTTTGTGGTATATCATCATGACCAAAACAGTCTTAGAGTTGTGATATTTAGGTCTGTATTCACCAACTTTCTAATTCTAAATTCCAAGACTAGTCCTCTAATTGGCTGAGGCAGAACCTCTCAGCCAATCAGATGGTTTAACCTGGAATTTAGAGTTTAGATTCAATATAGAATGGCCTTTTGGTTGTTTCTGCTTTTGCTGAAAATGTCAGTTTCATTTATTGGCACCTTAATTCTTACCACACAGTCCGGATTTCTCACAACCCTGAGGTTGAGGGCTTTCAAAAACACCGTGGGAAAAGGAGAAAATGCTGGTAACCAGCACTTTCTCCTTTTCTTACAATGGTTTTGCCCTAATACAAGTTTATTCTTATACAAATTCCACTATTTGAGCCATTTTTAATTTCTCTTTTGCAAAAGCTTCTATACAGAAGTTCTATGCAGAACTGGATGTTTTAATTATCATTACGCTTTTATTAAATGCTAATCTATGGGTTATTATAGGGTTAGAGGCTGAATAGAGCATTTTGCATCTGCCAAAAGTATTGACCCATGTCAGCCTGTGCAATCCGCTCAGGCTGACATAGGTCAAAACTTTTTTTTTTTCATTGGTCTATTTTCTGCATGTCCAAGGACTTCAATCAATAGGCAAAATGGATTTCATGAATTCCGTATTATTTGACGACTTGCTTGGTATTATGCATCACAGAGATGCATTAAGCCCCTTTTTGCTGGAGCAAGGCTCGGATATAACTGTGGAAAGAGGATTATATGCTTCCCCACTGTGTTTTTTTTATCCCTGTAAAATTCTGCATCAGCCGCTAACTAACTTTGTGTTAGACATACTATTGGCCAATTACAACAGTATTCAATATTTCAACTACACCCAACATGTCATCTTATGTCATCATTCGTAAGTAAGTACCCCTCATATTTAACGAAGATTTGACTGGTGGAGGAGGGACATAATGGAGTTACAAGTTTATGAAATAAATCTTCAGACACATGTTTAGTCTTAGATTATTAGAAATAGAAAGGGAAAAAAAAAAAAAAAAAATGAAAAAAATGGAACATTTTCATTGGCTGTAAAAGTATGTCGGACACTAAACAAATATCAGTGAATTATAACTTGATATTTTCTCTTGTGTAAATTCACCGTAGGTGCAGTATTTGTACCACAGTACATTGCTATAGTGTATCTATACCGTTTTGACTCTGAGATAGAAAATAGAGATGACGTCTAACAAATGCCATCATGAATGTGACCTACATGTATACAAATACATAAATAGAATTTGTATAATTAATTTTTGTCAGTTTTTAGTTTATGAGAAAAAAAAAAAAAACTTTCTTTTAGCTCCACCGGTCGAAGGCCAGCGGGCTTATGTCATGGCCTGGTGTCCGTCGTGCACCCGTGCGTCCGTTCATGCGTGCATACGTGCGTGCGTTAACTTTTATTTCAAACATCTCTGAAACTACCCATCCAAATTTGATGAAACTTCACATAAATGATCCTGCCATGGCTCTCTTCAGATTTTTTTTGAAAGAAATTGATTTGCCATGCCAGCAATACTGAAAAATATTGAAAATCTTTGAAAATCTTCTTGTCTGAAATCATAGGGCCCAGAGCTACCAGATTTGGCATGTAGTCTCAATAATGAGACGCTACGGTGATTTCTTTCATATTTGGACATTTATTGTGCACCGTACCGTCTCAAGTCCATCGTAAATTTTCCGGTAGCAAAGATAGAGCGCAATACTGACTTTATCTTTCGTCGGTTTAATCTATATTGCAGCGAAATGCAAATAACTTTCAGTACGAAACTCGACCAGAGACAAATTATTAAACCTTTCATTACATTAAGAGCATGTACAAGTCGTTTATAACATGTAAATCTCGGAAAAGTACTGACGAAATCTATCGTGTGTGGCGGTCATTTTGAGTGTTTTTGGCAACGTAAATTACTCGAGTAACAGGTGAAATGAATTGTTTTTCTTCTGTTCAGCGTTTAACCTTTATGCTACCGACACATTTCCCAACTTAATCATACCAAGTGGGGTCCAGTCATAAACTTGTATCATTCTCGATTTCTTGTGTACAAATATTCAGAATATCATTTGTGTACATTCAGTAACTGAAATCAACTACTCCTGGTATTATATATTGACTGTTTTCTCACTGGAAATAAAGATATATATTGTAAGTATGAAGTGAGTATAACATGCGTGATATATAGAATAATAATGATATTACCTGGGGTCCGTACGGACCCCAACAGATTTTGGGTTTTATATTCCACTCACTCTGAAGCAACCAAAGTTTCTTTGTAAATTCTGGTTAAGAATAGGTTTAGTAACAAACTCCTGTCAAAAAATGACAGTTCCTTGCAGCTTCAACTTTTGTATCATAGACAAACAGAGAACCATGTGGGGTTCATACGGACCCCACACGGTATGATTAAGGTTAAATTGAAAATATTTGTATTTCAAACGAAGGTTTATTGAATATGCAAGCAATAAGTATATTCAAATCCAGGTTTTGTGCTCTTTTTGTGAAATTATGAGAGTTCTAACTTTCGCACAAAATCTGTGCGGAGATTTCAACTATTTTTGTCTTGCTTTTATCTTGATCGTCTCTGTACCCAGAGGCGACCAGTCAAAAAGTAACACCGCCTTTGGGGACAGTTATCTGTACTAATTTGGCATGTAGCTTTATTTAATAGACCTCTTACAAGTTTCTTCACATTATAGCCCTGGGGTCAAAATTGGCCCCATCTCAGGGATCACAAGTTTAACATGGGCTTATATGGTGACTTCAATTTAAATAGTAATCAAGGGAAATAACTCCAGTTATAAGAGATAACGTTTGTTACTATTTACTTCCCTTGTTTATCAAACTACATCAATACATATTTGGTGTTAGGTATTCAAGTTTCTTGGATAGAAAATGTTCTGTTTTCAGGGAGAGTGATTTATTTTGATGCTAATAGTTATGCTCACATGAGTGGGATATTCAATCTAAAGTAAGGTTTCTATCTTTCATTTTTTTCAGAACTTTACGTTTCATGCCTGTGAATAAACCTGCTTGTATCCTGTGACATTGTCTTTGCACTTAAGAAGATATGACTTTCATTTTTGTTGGGCAGGGGGGAGGTTATGTTTTCCAAGTAAGTTTATTACCATACAGACTTTTTATGCTGTATGTCTCTGTCAATGCCAATTAAGTGCATGATACGTTAATTTTACTCTTTAAGAACGACAAATTTTTTAACGGGACCAAGTTAAAAGCCATTGCAAAAGACAAATTGAATGTAACTTAAATGATTATTTCTGTTTTATTTCTTTCAGTCGCTTCGATTTGTGTGGTAAAGGTTTAAAAAACCAGCGGAATAATACAGGGCCAACATGGCCCTCTTGTTTGTTTTGATTAGGTTCGAGATAAAATTTTATTTGTCAACACCAAAATTCAACATTTTCACTGATGGTTTTGTGATAAGTTCAAAATTAGGTCATGTCGGACAAAAAAATAAAGTCACTGAGGCAAATTTTCACTCATAAAAATTGGTCAAAATATTTATCTTGATGACGTCTAGGACAAGGTTGTAAATGGGTACGCACTCTAGGTTAAAATGTAGTTCACTTTGGCAAAAGTTAGATAAACCTTGTATGCTGTTTATAGGCTACATTTTCAGTCTAATAATCATAAAAATTGGTCAGAATGTTTAACTTGATGACATCTTTGACAAGTTTGAAATTTGGGTAAAGTACGGTCAAAAAGTAGGTTACCGGGATGAATCTTAGAAAAACCCTTTTTTTGCTCTCTATGGGCCACAATTGCAGTCTGATACTTGTGAAAATTGGTCAGAATGCTTTTCTTGATGATACCTCAGTCAAGGTTTTAAATGGGTCATGCCAGATAACTTGGTCAGAATGGTTGCCTTGATGATATCTTGGAAAATTTAAAATTTGTTCACATCAGGTTAAAAGGGAGGTCATTGGGGCAAATTTTAGAAAAACCCAGAGGCTACATTTTCAGTTTGGTAAGCATTTAAATTTCAGGTCAAAAATAAGGTCACTGGGACAAATCTAAGAAAAAAAATGTGCACTCTAGAGGTCACATTTACAGTCTGAGACTCATGAAAAGTGGTCAGCATGTTTTTCTTGATGACATCTTGGATAAGTTCAAAATTGGGTCTCGTCGGGTCAAGAAGTAGGTCACTAACACTCATGTGTTTTCCATCATGTATTTTACACCATGACAACCACGATCTCTTCAACTTTATAAATTTTATGTGACTTTACTGAGGTGAGCACTTTAGAGCCAATGACTTTATTGTCTTCTGTCTAAATGTAATTTGCTGCAAACATCCGCTGTGAATTCCTTTGTTCTGACAGTTCTGTTAACTCCAGGAAAGACATGCATAAATGAGATGAAATGTAATACTACTGAAAAATTGTTTAAAGTTTTTTACACTTAATCCTTCTGTCAAGCAATTACTTATTTTCAAGACACTATTTGGTGTTATTCAGTATCTCTCCTTTTCCTGCAGTTTTCCATTGTACAAACAAAACATTTCAACGTTGCAGCCACATTTAATTTGTCGTCTGCAAATCATTTTAATTTTGAAAGGTCTAAAATTTTGACGATTAGTAAAGCGTTAAAGACAGTTTCGAAGAGAAAGATCTTCTTAATGAAAAAAGTAGAACTTTTTGGGAAAAAAAGTAGAACTTATCTATTTGTTTTGTTGAAAGCATGAAATAAAATTATGTAAAAAGCAACAATTACTGTATGATTTGTACGAGTTATAGCACATCGTGCTGTGTTTAAGTTTCTGATTTTCTATGATATTAACATTTATGTCCAAAGCTATTAAGTTTTCTAGAAACGCTTGGCCAAAATTTTTTTGTAACAGATCTGAACATTGTCGTAACCTGTTGCATTTGGAAAATATTTCAGCAGACTTCTTTAGAAAACCAAATAACTGTGTAACTTTATAAAATCTGAACTTTTCAACAATACTCTGCTCTAAAACCGGCATAAATCAGTGAAAAATATGTCGGTGTTGGGTAACCCTTTCCTAACACGCACCCTGACCTAACCAGTTAGTCACATGGGTTTTCCTCAATAATATGTATTGTCAAAACCAAGCTATAGGAGTACTGTCTGTTTTACGCCGTGTGTACATGTATATGCTGTTTAACCCTTTATCAAACAATCCTTTGTTTAACAATCCCAGAATAAGTCGCTTTTGAAAACGTTGTGGTAAAAAGGGAAAAAGCTGGTAACAAGCATTTACGCATTTCCCCACGATGTTTAGATCCTTCCAAGGACAACTTTAATTACATGTATTTGCGATTTAATGTCCTCAAAATAAAAATGTCGTAAACTAGGTAGTTTGTTAGAGTCGAAGATAGAAGCGTTTGTTTCGGGAGAAGGAGGACCAAATTTTCCATACAAATGTTAAATTTGTTGTCGTAAGGCAGTCTGTTGTTGTGATTTTATTGAATTTTTTACCACAAGAAGAAAATTTTATCTTTTTGCTGTAACAAAACTCAAACATTACTATGTCATTCAGTTGGCATCGCAAACTAAAACAGAAGGACAAACAGACAGAAGTAGTTCTGTTATCTCCAGGAAAGACATGTATAAATGAGATGACATTGTGATACTACTGGAAAGATGTTGAAAGTTAACTACACTTAACCTTTCTGTCAAACAATTAGTCGTTTTCAACAATACTCTAATCTATACCTGGCACTAAAAGTCAAAAATATTTTAGTGTTGGGGAGAACCCTTTCCTAACACGCACCCTTAACTAACCAGTTAGTCACATGGGTTTTCCTCAATAATTTGTATCGTCAAAAACAAGCTATAGGAATAATGTCTGTTTTATGCCGTGTGTACATGTAGCTGTCTAACCCTTTACCAAACAATCCTGTATTAAGCAATTTCAGAGAAAATGGCTTTTAAAATGGCTTTTGGTAACCAGCATTTTTCTCATTTTCCCACCATGTTTAGATCCTTCCAAAGACAAATCTAATCACCAGTATTTGAGCAACATGTTATTTGTTGTCTGCAATTAATGCTTTCAAAATAAATATGTCGTAAACTAGATTGTTTTTGTTAAAGAGTTGAATATGAAAACGTTAGCTTCGGGAAAAGGTGAACCAAGTCTTTCTTATTTACACATCCTTTTTCATAGAAATGTTGATTTTGTTTTCGTAAAGCAGTCTGTTTGATTTTGTTAAATATTGTACCACAAAGAGAAAATCTCATCTTTTTGTTGTAACAAACCCAAACATGACAATGTCATCCAGTAAGCATCACTAACTAAAGACAGACAGACAGACAGATAGACAGAAAGGCAGAAAGACACAGACAGACTGACAGACAGAAAGGTAGACAGACAGACAGATCGGTTTTATTGTTTTAACTCGTAACCAAACGACAAAATTTTGGACTTGTCCAAATTGAAAGCAGTTGCAGACGACAAATTTAAGGTGGCAAAAATGACATTATTGTTTCTTGATGGAGCAGAAAACATTGTGGGAAAAGGAGAAAATGCTCCTTACCAGCATTTTCTCCTTTTCTCTCAATGTTTAAAAGGCTTCTTCCTCAGGGACGTTAAAAGTCGGGGCTGTGTGGTAAAGAGTTTACTCTTTACCAAATGACATTTAAGACTTCCGTATTGAAAGCAACTGCAGATGACAATTTATATGTTGTTTAGATTCAAATTTCAATTCAAATTCCTTTATTTAGCTCAGATCTTAGGATTACAAGATATATGAGCATTTCCAACAATTCATAATAATTTAGTGTGACGACGAGGGGTTTCTTTTCGATAGTAGGGGAAGTCTGAATATGCAAACAATATAGAGTTCTTCCAAGAGACACCTTAACTTGTAAAGCATTTTAAATCTTTACTCCGCATCCCAAACGATATAAGATGGACCAAAGATGCAAAATGCTCTTGAGAAAATCCCTATGACGTTAGATGGCCTTGACATTGTCAGCAGCCGAATTGTCGCTTATATCTTTATTAATTAAGATAATTAACACAAACACCGGCACACGTGAATTTGGATACCTTACTCAAAATTTGCGAAAAAAGAGTGATTTGTGTGCAATAATTGCGTTAAATCTGCATGAAAAACATAAAAAAAATACTGTAGAAGTTAGTTATTACGCTATCAAAAGTTTAAAACACTTGAGGGATTTCAATAACAGATTAGTGCTCTTCTGATCTGATCAGTAATGTTTATAAATGTATATCCACCGAAAATAGTGTGTTGAATTAGCAAGAATGTTAGATTTGTATGAACAACTGTTTTTCTGCTTCACTTCTTCAAATGCTTAGCACCACTGTATTTTATCAGATTTAGATCGCAGTGCAGGTCAGGATCCGACAGCATAATAAGTGTTGTTTGATCCTAAACTGCAATGCCTGATAATGAAGAAGTAATGCTTAGTTTTTAAAATAGCTTGTAATTATGTTTATTAACTTGCACAAGTTTTTCAATTGCTTAACTGATTTGCTATTCATTAATTGCTGGAACTTAATAATATTTGGCCTTGTGTATTAATACTTTTTTATGAGTGAAGCTCGACTTGTGTTAAAGAAAGGACATTTTAATAGATAATGCATTTCATCACCAGTGTCATTTTGGATACAAAGTGGACATTCTCGTATGTGTGTCATCATTTATATATGTAGACTGATTTATCCAAATGTCTGGCCGTCCTACTCCATTTAGTATATTTTTTATATGTTCAATCCATTTGGACTTAAAATCAGTAGTATGGATCATGATTTGATATAATTTATATGCAATTTTGCTCTGATTTCCTGTTATTAATCTACTCCAATAAGCTATCATTCTTGTTTTTATCATTATTTCCAAAGGGAACCTCCCTGTTTCTGCATATAACATATAATGTGGAGTACTCTGTTTTAAGTGTAGAATTTTCCTAAAGAATGCACAATATAATTTTTCAAGGATTTTATGATCTTCATATCCCCATACTACCGAGGAGAATGTTAAAATTGGTAAAATAGTGAGGTCAAATAACTTAAACACAAGATCAACAGGTAATTTCAAATTGTTAACTTTTCTGTAAAAATGATAGAGTGTCTTTGTTGCTTGTTGTAGATAAAGATTTTTGTCTCGAAAAAGAAGAAAACATTGTACGTAACCGAAAAATGTTGGTAACGAGCATTTCGTTCTTTTCCCTCTTTCTTTTCGAAAGCCTTCTTGTTTGGTGTTGTTATGAAAAGGGGATTGCTTTGGAAAGAAGTAAAATGTTACAGCTTTTCATGAAATAAAGTACTGAACTTGATTTCCTTTACCATATAATCCCGAGTTTTAACCACCCTGTGACAAAAGCTTTTGAAACATTGTGGATAAAGGAGAAAATGCTGGTATCCAGCATTTTTCTTTTTTTTTCCCACAATGCTTTCTTATCTTTAACGGACAAATCCCATTACTAGTGCCACATTTACTATGTGTTTTGGGAGTGCTTTCAATTTGGATCTGTCTAAAATTTTGTCATGTGGAACAGTTAGTTGATATGAACTTGGTATTTTCCCTGTCAATTACTTATCGTTTCTAGCTGTACTTATAAAGGATAAATAAACCTATTACAAGAATAAAAAAATTAGTTAAAAAAAAGGAAAAAACTCGGGGGGGGGGGTGGAAAATAATGGTAATAGGTAATTAACCCTTTACGAAACAATCCTGGGTTTTCATGACCTTGAAAAGAAAGCTTTTTAAAAACATTGTGGGAAAAGGAGAAAATGCTGGTAACCAGCATTTTGTCCTTTTCTCACAATGTTTTCTACCCTTTCAAAGACAGAAATCTTCAATTAAGCAATATTTAATTTGTCGTCTGCAAATCTTTTCAAGTTGGACTAGTCTACATTTTTATCGTCTGGTAAAGAGTAATTAGATTTTTTAATCAAGGCATAAAACGTTAAGGAAAAAGGCGAAAATGCTGGCAACGAACATTTTCTCCTTTTTCAAAGATTTTAAGAGGTCTTCCTTTTAAGGGTGGTAAAAACATAGGACTGTTTCGGGAAGTGGTGTGGAATTTTCTCCTTTTCCCACAATATTTTCTACCCCTTCATAGACAGAAATCTTCATTTAAGCAACATTTAATTTGTCGTTTGCAAATCTTTTCAATTTGGACTAGTCTACATTTTTATCGTCTGGTAAAGAGTAAATAGATTTTTTTTTAAATTAAGACGCATATTGACATTTCGATTCTGTCCGGAAAAGAAAACATTGCTCTGTTTGCAGTGTCTTGTGTACTTTAGGTTCCTTTTCCACACCACTTTTCCAAACAGTCCTATGTTTTTACCACCCATAAACGAAGGCCTCTGAAAAGCTTTGAAAAGGAGAAAATGTTCGTTGCTAGCATTTTTTTCCTTTTTCCATAACGTTTTCTGCCCTACGATTAAAAATTCCATTATCTGAGCCACATCTTTTTTTTTTAGTCTTCAAAAACTTTATAGTTGCACGATTCTAAAATTTTGCCGTCCAGTATGGGGCTGACCATTTCTCTATCAGGGTTGATAATTCTACATAGAGATTTTTATAAAAAAAGAATGGCCGTACAGTGAGAAGTTACCTATTTACGAGAGGACAAAACTGTGCTCTTGCCCAACTAGAAAGCATTTGCAGACGACAAATTAAATGTGACTCAAATGATGGGATTTAGTCTTAAAAGTATAGAAAACATGGTGACAAAATGCTGGTCACCAGCATTTTTTATCCATTTTCCACGATGTTTTGAAAACCTTTCTTTAGGTCATAAAAACACAGAATTGTCTGGCAAGAGGTTAGTGCTCATCCCTATATGTGTTTTTTCTTTTTTTCAAATTTATCGTTGCAAATTAGTTTTAGAAGCAAATAGGTTGAGAAAAAAGAATGAAAACGGATGAAAAACTTGATACACAAGATTGTTGTAATGTTTTGATTATGTATCAAATACAAGTTATTTGAAGTCAATGTTGATTTAACTTTTTCTTGTCAAAATCAATTTGTAACAGCTTCCATTCGAGCCAAGTCCAACGCATTAATCAGAGAAAATCCTGATCTTGTACCATAATCGGCTACTTTTTTCAAAAAATGTACCTGCCTAGAGAGGAAAGAGAAAAGCATTTTTTCCCTCCTTCACTCGATTTCTTTTTCATCTGATAAAATTTACATGTGTGTTTAAGTTATAGGTGGCTGAAAACGACTGCGCGTATTTTTACGGAAAGCGTATATCAAGATCGGACTGCACAGAACATGCAGTCTGATCTTGGTTATACACCGTTCGTGACAGATTTCTCCTGCTAAACGACATTTGAACTTTCAGGTACAAGCAGATTTTATTTTTACCAGTGGCTGGTATTTGGTATTTGATCAGCAGTTTAATGGTGAACATATATGACTGCATGCAAACGATCGTTCTCGTCTTTAGTTAGACCAGTTTCAGAAAAAGTAAATAAACAATTGTGGTCAAAGAATAAATCGCTCGGATAGAACAACTTTTTTTCTGCAATGTTTTCGTAATACATTCATGTATTAAATCTTCATGTTGTTTATCCAGTAATTTACAAGGGTGTTTTCATTGTCGTTTGTTGTAAATTTGCTTCTATTGGATACGAGTTAATTGCAGAAGAAATATGTTCACGCCGTGGAAGGAAATGACACTCTTGTCCGGTCCTACAGTTTGGAATGCAGCTTGCAATCAAACCCGAGACTAACCGTGTACGGTAGTACATGTTCTGACCCATATAGGGAGTGTTTGATCTTACATCAGGCGATAACCACGAAGTGATGTAATTTGCACTTGGTCCTACTTTGTAACAGGGCACTAATGATCTCCCAGTTGCGAAAGATCCTGTTTTTCCTGCGCGATGAAACTCATTTAGCATTGCTTTGAGTTCGTCCAGTGATTTTGTTAACATTTGTATATAATTTCTGGTCAGTGTCAGAGTTGCAATTTTAGACAGTTTTCTTACAGAAGGCCCGTTAGCATAAGGTATCACTTCTCTCAAACCGTCCATCGCTATATTGAGGTCATGCATTCGCTTTCTTTCTCGGAAGTTGATTTTGCTTCTGTTGTCTTGCGTACCCGAAACATGCTTTTTGCTCGCTACTCTGGTAGTTACAGATTCAGTTACTTTAGTCGTTGCCTTTCTGGAAGAAATGTTTAAAGCAATCCCAGAAGAATAGATGTCAATATATGATTCACCACATTCCAATTCATTCGTAACAGAAGTCTTCAAATATCCTAATGTATTTTTTCATATTCCAACGTCAAAGCGGCTTTGTTATTTCCTGTTGCACCTAAACCACTGATTTCAAATTGCGACTGGAGGCGTTTCACGTTACACTTTTCATTTGATTTATACAGTTCGAAAGACCTCTCCATGTCTGCTGCTCTTGAGCAAAATAGTCAAACAGTTCTTTTTCAAACCCAAAGTTGTTTGGAAGGTCGAATTTATTAACATAGAATGAAAAAGGGAAGTTCCAACTTTCCTACCCAATCTACAGTAACCCTTTAAATGAAACCGTTGATTGCAAATGCATCAGTTTCGATTTAGACCCTTATACCACTACAAATTCTTGACGTGTCGGCTTTTGAAAAAAATAACAACTTTGTGCATTACAAACTATGATACCCTTTTGTTTGCTCTAATACAGAGATTTTTGTCAGCTCAAAGTGTCTTTACTTTTCTAAAAATGTATTGATATTTGCAGTTTTTCTCCCTTGGTAAAAGAAAAAGGTCCAAGATATGTATATGAGGTACTGTGTTGAGAACGCAGTCCATCTTTAATCGCACTGTCCACGGTATGTCATGCATTAGAGGCAGGGCGTTTTTGTTTTCACCACAAGGTGTTGGGACTTTAACGTCAAGCACAAAAGGTTCACATTAGCCAAGTCAAAAGTTACCAATTAGGCCCCAAGACACGGCGAACGTTAGCGCTCTTGTACTCGCCTAATTAGTCCGTTAAGTTTAAATATGTTTACAGATGCGAACGACTTGGGACAATCTGACCTGCTGTGAAACTGTCATAGCCTGTTTAAAACGATAGTTATATTCTAATTATTTTTTCCTTCATGTTCAAAAAAGGATTGTAATACATCGTGGTTGTAAAACAGAATAGAACATAATAACATAAAACATAAAATGGTGTCGAGCGGTCCACCTATGCCTTCATGGAGTTACTTTACCTCCAATAATCTTTACTTGCCACTGGCTTCCTACAAGATTCGGAGTTTTAAAGACCCGAATACCTCAAAATATCAATAAGTATCGAGATCAAATATCAAAAGACCACATATGCCACAAAACCTTTTGAAACTGCCCTTGGTGCAGAAAGGTACACGAGACAAAACTTTCCAAAGCGGGATATAAATGACGCGTGTATAAATAATTCTTTGGTATCATCTGTACCATTTACTCATTACGTCCTAACTGCAGCAGATGATTTAAAAATTATCCTAGTTGAATATGGATAATCATTATGAAGTGCGGTCATGTAGGTATATATTCAATCTACAGTGTCCGATACGGTGAGAAAAAGAAAAAAGAAAAAAAACTTTGGCTGTTTAATTGATTGAATGGTGCCACTTTTAACATTATTTCAGTCATATTACGGCGACAGCCCACAGGCGAGTATTTCATGTATGTTCTGGTTTTCATCACTACACGACTAGAACTCTAAAGTGTCTTGCTCAAGGACACTTCCAGGAAGGGCCTAGTGCCTCCAGTAAACCTGAACCCGGGTTAAGATTCTACATTTTACCACGGGGTCACGCAGGACCCCTTTAAGACAAATCTGAATTGCCATATTTTGACTTTCTGCTGTTGGCAGAAAATATTCAATAACACATTCATTATTTTAGGATTAAAAAGTTTTTATCAAATGCTGTGCAAGTTAAATCATAATGATGTAAAGATTTACGGGTAGTTATAAATCTGTAAATTATACTAAATATTTCATTTTGCGGGGATGAGTTTGATGCACAGTGTGTCTGATTTTAATGTGTTTGTTAATTAACTTTTCCAAGCTGACAATTTCTTTTTAAACCTTCAAAATTGAAAGCGTTTAAAGACTACAATTTCAATATTACTCAAACAATAGGGATTGTGTATGAAAGTGTAGAAACCATTGTGGTTAAAGGAGAAAATGCTTTTTACAAGCATTTTCTCCTTTCGCCACAATGGTTTCAAAAGCCTTCCTCAGGGTCGTGAGAACACAGGATTGTTTGGTAAAATGTATAACATGCACGTTACAGTCGACTGCTTTGCATCGTGTAGCAAACACCTAAATTTCAAACTTGTGACAAACAAATTACTCGACATTGACGGGTAATTTCTCCTTTTTGTACACCTTTTCGTGCACTAAAGATTGTTATTTATTGATAACATGGCTTGCAACGCGCGAAAAGGGGCATTCGGCATGCGTGAAGCGTCGCTTCGGATCAGCCTGCACGGTCCGCGCAGGGTAATCCGAGATGGCATTTTACAACTACATTAGATTTTGTTCCTCAGTAGACTTGCGCAAAACAGAAAATTACATGAAAAACGGAAAGTTTCGTTTCGGATTAGTTTGCGCGGACTGCGCAGGCTGATCCGAGACGACACCTCACGCAAATGTCCGAATGCCCCTTATCGCGTGTTGCAGACCATATGTATTTTACACGGATTTTTTAAAAGTTCTCTGCTGCATTTTTTTTTTTTTTCAAGTGGTCCTAACAAATTAAGACTTGTGAAAGCGTTATCTTCAAGTATAAGGTGAATTAATTGGTAATTGGCTCATCGAAAATTTTCCTTTCATGGCATAAATCATGACATATTTGACTTGGTAACAGACAAAAATATAGTAGAAAATGCACCAATACTCATAACAAACAATTTATCACATTTTCAAAAACATTGGTTTCGAAATAGCGTATAGATGTAAAGTATATAAAAAATTCATTCATACCATTCATTTGCAATTTTTCCGTATTCTTGAAATCGTTGCCACAAAGTGAAGAGTTTTACACCATTTGTTACTAGGCGGGACTACTTTTACAGCTTGATGCTTCTGACTGTTTGAATGGCAAAAGTCAGCCCATTAAGGACGTTTTACTAATCGAGCGCACCTCGGCGGTACTTGTCTGTGTATTAATCGGTTAATTATGATTAATATGCAGACACATTTCGGTACATGTGACTATTTCTATGGATCTTTTAAAACTCTATACCAAACAATCCGATTTTTAACCGTCCTGTGGACAAAATAGGCTTTTAAAAATTGTGGGAATATTAGAAAATATTAGCATTTTCTCCTTTTCGTATAATGTTTTCAATCCTTTCGAAGCTAAATCCCACTGTGTGAGCAGCTTTTAGTTTGTCGTCTGTAAATGTTTTCAATTTGGACAATTCTTAAATCTATCGTCAGGTATAGGGTTAAAGAATTTAGACACTCTCCTTGCCCACTGTTTTCAAACAAAATACTCATATTAAAGAGGGAAATTCTATTGGTGTTCAAGCCAGTAACGAGATTTTATCCTTTTGACACCTTGTTTTCACACGCAGTCATGTATTAGACCTAAACTCATATTGATAATAAATGAGCCACGCTTTGTGAAAAGGCAGTTTTATGCATCTGCAAACAGTATCTACCCATGGCAGCCTGCACACTCCGTGCAGGCTGACATGAGTCGAAACTTTTCATTTCTGTTAATTTTCTGCTGGTTCAAGAACCATTCTACCCCAGGATCTACCCAGTTGTGAGACATAAAGGATGGATCCATAATCATATGGTGAGTTGCTTGGTATAATGCATCACGGAGATGTATTAAAGCCCCTTTTGCAAAGCATGGTTGAAATATATTAAAGGGATTTCTTGCAAAGTGGTCTACCATGAATTTATTTCAGGAGGTGATAAGGTGAGATGAACCTCCAACCCCTTCCCCCCCCCCCCCCCCCTAAAAATGTGGTCCCGGAGCTACAGATCAGCGCAGTTTTTTTTTTTGGTCAAAGCAAAAACGAATCTTTTTTCGTCATTTTGAAACGCCGATCGATGACAAAAGTTTAGATGTATCCATACTGTAATCATTTCCATAAAATAAATGCATCTCAATTAATTTGAGTTTTCCCTGTAAGGTTAGAAAACAAAGTGGGAAAAGGAGAAAATGCTGATCAACGGTATTTTCCCCTATACCAAGTACGTTTTGAAAAATAAGCCTTCTTTCCATGGGTCGTTTAAACACGTAATCGTTTGGTAAATTTTTATAACGTTCAAAAGAGTTTACCCTTTTGGAGGTACGAATCCCAGTTCGGCTGATTATTTTCAGGGGAATGATGTAAGTTAAACACTGCGCCATGACAAACTCTTCACTGCCCACGGATGGTCGATTTGGCTATGATAATGTGGAAAAGTAGCTTGGATACAGTGTTGCGGGTACTGCTAGTTAAAGAACCACCAGGAATGCACACATAGGTGTACTGGTCATCGTGATGTACGTAGAATATTGTGAAAAATAGCTCAAAACAAGGAATTAATAATCAAACTTTCCACTGGCCATGCACATTGTCGAAGAATCACTCGGGATGAATAGATAGTTGTACTGGCCACCGTGACTGTTGTTCAAAATAGGTTAAAACACAATTTACAAAACAGTCAGACTTTCAAAGATTTATTCAGATAATAGTTTTCACCAAGAAAATGTTTGTGGTAAAACGTTAAGTGCATGCATATCTTTTAACACACTTTGTATACATCAAAAGGGGTTAAATAACCCTCCACCAAACGACACAATTTTAGACTTGTCTAAATTAAAAGCATCTACAGACGACATATCCAGTATGGTTAAAATTATAGAATTTGTCTCGGAAATGAGTGGAAAACATTGTGGAAAAAGAGAAACTGCTGGTTACAAGTACCCTTTCTTCTTTCCACAATGTTTTCCAAAGCATTCTTCAATTCAGGGTCGTTATAACACAGGATTGTATTGTAAAGAGTTACAAGGAACTTTATTCTATTTTTTTCACGTATCCAAATCATTGCAATGCACATTTGACCGACAAATTAGTGACAGTCGTTCAGAACACGTTAATATTTAGAAGGTTATCTGTTGTTATACTTTAATGATTGTTTTTTTTTTTCAAATTTCAAAATAGACATACATTAAAACTTTAAGGTCGTTTTAACTAATGTTATTAGGAGAGTAATAGTCGACGAGAATTCAAGATCAGGCTGCACGTTCCGTGCAGGCTGGTCTTGATTTACACTATACATAAAAGCATCTGTTATAATGTTGCCTTTAGCAAGTCAAATGCTAAGCAGCACAGCCGATTTCCCGACCACCTATGTCACAAACGTCGGTGTCTCGGAGCAGTTCCGGTTGGTAATAGCTGATCACGTGGTTCTCTGAAATATACAAGTTTTTTTTCTTGGCTTATACTGCTGATAAGTGCTACTGCGAGCCTTATTCCATTAGTGAAACTCTTCAAACTGAAAAGGCGCGTTAGACATGTTTGTCCTTTGGAACTACTGTCAGTGGAAGATTTCAGCACAGTACAGTGTCCAACTGACATATTCGACATTCATTTCACCGTGACTTGTTACTCTGGGCTTGGCGTTCTGTAAACTTTACCATGGATGATTCGCGCGAGACGTGTTTGCAATTGAAATCAAAGAGCTGGAAACACTGGCGTGGTATTGGTCAAGAGAGTCATTGTGTGGAGTAATAATTTGAAAATAAAACAATAGAAATATTATTCACTTAAACGTCAACCTACTAATTGAATTAATACCTTTGTCAGAAAGCAGTTTAAATAATGTTAACTCTTATCCCGATCATCATGACCTAGGATGTCCTTTGTGACAAGTGAAGACCAAAATTAGAATGCACACCCGTGGAGTCTTATCTTTATCTGCAATGTTCGCTTACAATTTGTTATACCAGGCCAACAACCTTATAAATATGAATAAACTGGTAAAAATAAGGAATGAAACAGGCTACATATTCCATTCAGAAGGATAGGGGTTAAACAAACAATTAATGCCTTGCAGTCAGACACAGTCATATTATTATTTCTTGCTTAACCCCTGTAAAGCAGTCACTACCGATTCAGGCTTGTAATCCATGGGACCCCAGCTTGCACTGGTTCGAACATTGGCTCTGCCACTTACTTTTGATAATTGATGAAAGTCGATGCAACCAAATTCAATCTGCTTGCGTCACTGGACTTATTTTCAAGACTATTTAAGGAAGCAGTCAGTGGCTTCAGAAGAATGTTGTGTACTGGTGAGAAATTGTTGGAACATGTTGGTAGGTATACTGACTACCGCAAAATACTGAAATGCTGTTGAGAATGACATTTAACCCCTATTCAGAAATCTTCTTGTATCAAGATACTTTAGATAAATTAAAACACACTGTATTGTAACAACACATCTACATGTACGTCAGTATGAAGTGTGGCTTAAATGAGTGAAAAGACATATTATGAAAACATTTTAATTGAAACCTTTCTTTGCATAACAAATAAGTATATTGTGAAATTTACACCAAAACTAAAAGCATTTACTATAATTCCACAAGAGACATCATCAGAATACACTGACTTTTGTGTACGCAAAAAGAAAGCGAAAGAGACTTCAGCCCTCAATTAAAAAAATCATGGAAGCTTTTGATAAAGATAAATACTCTTGTTAAGAAATGATGTTTTATAATACTTCTAGTAATGTGAGAGGTCATTCCAGTATAGACTGCTTCAGTTATACAGATTCACTGAGACAAATAAGCCTGAAGCAAACAAACGCTTTTTAACAATCCTTAAGCTCATAGAGATGACTTTTGACATGTGTGCTGCAGCCAAGAACTTTAAACAAATTACCGCAAATATTGCAAGTCGGGTAACTGTAAGTTACCATAAATCATTTCGATTTGTAAATATTCATGCACAATCCAACAGAGTAGACTGCAGTCATATGGGACGAACAAGCTCGGACAAACCAGACCAAGGACGAACAAGCCTGGAACTGAGTGGTCAGGAGACAATGATTGAGTGTATCATTGCGCGAATAGAAGGCTTTGAGCGAATAAAGCTATTTTCATTTTTTTATTAAAGTATTTACCGATCGATGGCTTAATCCAGTTTCTTTTAATACGCCATTTTCAATTATATATCTGAGTGCTATCGAAACACTTATTTGTCTGGGAAAAAATTGACTTTGATTGGCTTTACTTCCTTAGGTTTTGCACAAACCATGATACATAATTTTCAAAATGTCCTAATGAACTCATAGTGCCATTGTCTTCGACAAATGCCAAAAAAATATTGTCCTGTACTTACTTGGGTCATAATAGTCATATAATTTGACGACAGCTGGTTGTATACCGGCCACTAGACCTGTTCTCGCCATCTGTATGTCTATACAGTCCGTGTCAACCGGAATCTATGAGAAATGAATGTCAGAAGAAGTTTTTATGACGGACCAATAGATGGGTACTTGTTGTTTGGACTTATAAAGCAGTTCCCTGATATTCGGGAAATATGCGCATGCTCGATCGTTACACACTTGTCCGCAAATTTGGAATTACAGAAATGACGCATCTATAATATTACTATGTAGTCAGTCGTTTTGGAAGTTTTACTTGATTAGTGCGATAAACTTAAGCTACAATAACTATCTGCGGATTGACGAGGAGGAGGAGGAGGAAGACGACGAGGAGGAGGACGAGGAGAACGAGGAGTATGAGTAGGACAAGGAGGTAGACGAGGAGGAGGAAAAGGAGGAGGGGTAGACGGGGAGGAGGAGGAGGACGAGGAGGAGGAGGAGGAAGAGGAGGAGGATGAGGAAGAGGAGGAGGACTACGACGACGACAAGAAAGAGGAGGACGACGAGGAGGACCAGGAGTATGAGGAGGACGAGGAGGAGGAGGGGAGGAAGGGGAGGAGGGGGAGGAGGAGGAGAAGGAGGGGGAGGAGGAGGAGAAGGAGGACGACAACGACGACGAGGACGAGGAGGAGGACGAAGAGGAGGAGGAGGAGGAAGAGGAGGAGGAAGAAGACGAGAGAAGGACAGGAGGAGGACGAGAAGGAGAAAGAGGAGAAGGAGAGGATTGATTGAATGGTGTTTTACCTCGCTTTTAACATTATTTCATATTCATGCTTAAACATTCATGCATTTCCTGGTTTTCACCTGTACTAGGCTAGGCTCTGAAGTATCTTGTCCAAGGGCACTCCCATGAAAAACCCAGTGGATCAAGTGAGGCCCGAACCTGAGGACTCAAGGTGAGGAGTCATGTAGTTTACCACTGAGCAATACAGAAAAAGAAGAAGAAGAAGAAGAATGACAACGACGACGACGACAACAAAAACAACAACAACTTTACCTCGTCAAAATAGAGAACAAGCATGTTGTCTCCATCCTCGACCTTTTTTAGGATACTTATACTTGTAACCGAAAAACGGTCCGCCATAAACCCGGACAGAAGTCCGATCTCCATTACTGCCATGCTGCTAACGTCTTCGCCTAACCACCTGCAGATGGAATCAAAGTATTGAAGGTTAAAGAGATATTTAGTAATTGAATATTGAAAGCATTTACAGATGACAAATTTAATGCAGTTCAAATGACTGAATTCGTCTTTGAAACGTCTTTCGCAATTTTAGACAACATTGTGGGAATAGGAGAAAATGCTTGATATCAGCCTTTTCTCCTATTCATTAGACGATTTCAAAGTTTTCTTTCTCAGGGTATCTTTAACTCGGTTCTATGCAGAGAAGGGTTGATCAAACAACCATAGGGTGGCACCATGATAAACCGTGAAGATCCTAGACGAACCATGTTAGTTTTCTCTTTCAAATGTCTTCTCATAAACCAATTGCTGTACAGGCTTTAGATAACAAAATATATTGAAGAATTCATATACCCTTTATCACCTACAAGAAATGGAGTAATTGATCTTTACGAGCTAAAGCTATGATCCCCACAGAGTTGTTGCTAACAGGCTTAACTTTATGGCCCATAGTTATGCATGATGTTTTTGGTTCCGGCTATGATCCCAACAAAGTTGTTCTAAAGCTGTCACTATCTGGCTAAACATTATGGTCATAGTTATGCATGATATTTTTGGTTCCAGCTAGTTCGATCACAGTAACCGAATTTGCTATACAAAGCCGCTAAATAAAATGCTAACTTGCCTAAAACAGGTCCGGAGTGCAAAACCATCTATTGTTTCGTTTGTGTAAGAGATAGTCATCGTGAAAAGCGGTTCTATGGGATCTTCCATTACATTGTAGGTCACTGATATCTACAAGAAAAATGTCTAGCCTTAAGAAAGTAAGCCACGACTTAAAGACAATCGCTAAAGTTTCACCATTTTTTTAAAACATTCAGAATTTCATGAAACTTTGTTTGGTGATAGTTTTTTATCTGATCTACAAAAAAAGGAGATAAAAATAGGGGGTCATTGGCTTTGGGAAAACTCTATGAATATGTCTTTTAGTACACCCTGCATTGCGGCAGTTCAGGATGAAGTTTCACCAATGAAAACTAAGTCAATGTATATTTTTTTTAAATGACAACATTTATCGGCAAATTTTATGTCATTGCATTGGTGAAACATTAAAATTAATGAAAAAAATAATTTAGAGTTTACTGAGTATCAATCTTTAAAAAAACAAAAACCTTAACTTATGGCTAACACACCTTTATTTTGGAAAAAAACAAAACAAAAAAAACAAAGAATATCTTTTAAAGTTATTTTTTTAAATGTTTTAACATTTAGATTTTTCTTATTTTTTCTATAAATAATATTCAGGTACTAAACTAAAAGAATCATGCTTAAAACAAATAGGTAACCAGCCTTGTTTTTCAAGAAAAAACATTTTGAGTTTGTGGGTGGGGCACTAACTAATGAGTAAATGTAGGGTTTGACAAAGACATTATATGAAGTAAATTATCTCAATTTTTACAACAATATGACAATATCTATAAGAATCAAGTTTGTTGGCCATAATAAACCAATCCATAGCATATAAATGTAACACTGATGTTAGCATTTAACCCATTTCCGAAAGACTAATTTTAGACTCTTCTAAATTTGGCGCGTTTGCAGACGCTAAACCAAAACCTGGTATTCATGTATCACAGTTCTTTGATGTCTCAGAAATCATTGTGCGAAAAGGAGAAATCAATCATTAAGGGTAATTTCTCCTTTTGACATCAATCTTTTCTAATGTTGTCTGCTGCAGACTCATCAAGCTAAGGGATAACCTGGTAAAGGAGAAAGAGTCACAGCCCCCCTTTTCTCTGCAAGTCTTTACAAAGTAACATAATTTTGGACAAGACCAAACTGAAAGTATCTGCATCTGAAAAGATGTTTTAGCTCAACGATACATCTGCCAGACAGAGTGCTAGTAGTAGCATCTGTGTCCATATTTCCGTTGTTAGGTGATTCACTTTGACTTTCAATCCGATCTTTCGAAAACGTAATTTCGGATTCTTGCCTCGCATATAATTATTTGGCTTGATTCAAATACTTTTTTCTTCATTTTGCTGACATGAAACGACCCGTTTTAGTTCTTGGTTTATCCATTCTGCAGACATTGTCAGGTGTGGCAAGATCAATTGTGTTACGTGCTCACCGTTTTTCGAATAAAAGGTGAGCGTGATAGTTACACGAAGCGTGAAAATGGAAACAGTCGCGAACGTTGTTAATTCTATCCCAGGCGACAAAAAACATTTAGTCTGCTCCAAATTAAAAACATAGTTATGCAGACGACGAATTACACCTGGCTTAAGTGAATGTACATATGCATAGTTGACAATGCGATGATGAGGACGATAGTAGTAATTGAGCAGCGCTGTGGGAAAAGAAGGTTTCCCATGCTACATCATACCAAGCAAGTCATCAAATATTTTTAGATCCATAAAATCCATTTGGTTTAACAACTGACTGAATCTGGAGATAGAAGATCCTTGGACACGAAGAAAATTCAAAAATAGCAAAAAGCTTCGACTCAGGTAAGCCTGGGCGCACTGGCAGGCTGACATGAGTCGATACTTTTTGGAGATGCATTAAAACCCCTTTTCACAGAGCATGACTCGATTATGAAAAATTACCTGAAGTACAGAGATTCCAATCCCAGAAGCATTGATCTTTACCAGAGTTGTTGTTTCTTGAATCTGAAATGGTTAAACGGTACATAACCAATATTTGCCCCATTATCTTCCCCTAATGGCATTCTTCAAATACACATCTATCTGATTTGGGCATTCTGGGTACAGAACCGGACTACTTTTCAAAACGACAACCGTTACTTTGAATTTCAAAATAAAAATAAACGTTTGCTCAATAAAACGCCATCTGGTACGATTCATTCAGTTATGATCAGCCAGCATGTAAGCTATGCACCGGCCATTTATAAAACACCCCCTACAGGCTTGGTTAATAGCTTCGATATAAGCCCAGACACTTCTTATTGATAAGTCTGTGAAAAACCCTGCACGAATCCTGGTTTCCCTAAATTCTATATTTAGAAACTGTATTAAAGATGTGCAGTAAAACAAGAGTATTTGTGACAACCATTTTCCCCTATTGAAATAATTGAATTTTCAAGATATTTGGAGCGAAAAACAGGCTACATTTTTCGACAGATGTATTGTTTACAGCCATTTTCTCCATTGCTACTTTATAAGCGGCGTAATAATTTCTCCTGTGCAGGGGAAAGTGATGCGTCATAGAAGAGAGGTCGAATCTTCTCAGAATAGGACATGCGCAAACAACGTTATTTGCCCAGGATAACTTCATGAAACAAAACATTGTGAAGGGCACACTGCAACAAGCAGTTTGTCCTTTTCTCACAACAAAGTTTCCATGTCATTTAGATATGAAATATTTCTTTCCGTCCATATTTTAGTCTTTTTTTGTGATCTGTAATAGTTTTGGGTTGATCTAATATTAATTCGCACAGTATTAGGATCATTCACAGACCAAGAAAGACTCGTACTCATCGACATTCTTCATTTCATTTTTAGTCTAATTCCAGATTTAAAAAGTAAAACAACTTCTGATGGCTTATTCGTATGGGACAGCCAATCGGACAGTGTGTAACTTTCAAATTTAGAAAATCATTAAGAAAAAGACTGAGACTGTTTTTAAGAATGATTGGGGAAAACGAGCCCTGCTTTGAACCGTGCGGAAATTGTGACGACAAGCATATTTATGTAGCAAAAAAGATCTTCACTTACAAAGACCGTTTGGAAAAGCAACGCGTTTTCTCTGTTCACATAAAAGATGTCGAATGAGCCCCCTGGCTCTGATGTTACTTGGATTTGTATGTCATATGACGGAGAAACCGCATACGCAGCAACTTCCGCAAGTGCTTGGAGTCCGAGAACAGTATCCTGTAAAACAAATTGTTGTTATAGGTATATCTATAAAATTCTAGCTCAGAAACATACATTTCAAGCAAATACAATCTGACATGATATAAAAAATCGGCATCTGACAGAGTCGAATACCATTTCAAATATAGTATGATAACGGACTACTTTCAGCAGTTTTTCTACTAGATTGGTTTAAATGTTGTGATATTCATCCATCATTCATAAAAAACAAATTACTACCACGAAGCCAGTATTTGTATTTTCTTTCTGTTTTTCAATAAAATTGTCAAAAAATGCAACAATTGATCATTCAAATTTGTTGGTATGAAATAGAACGAATATTTTGCTGTAGGCATTTGCTTCTGGATTCTGTTTGCTTTTTGCTGAGTGGCAGCATTTTGATATCTCTCTCGTCTTTATGAAATTTTCCCGCGCAGCTCGAAGCAAATGCAAAAACCAGAAAAGTCACTACATATGGAACATTACGACAGTCTGCATTTCTGCGAGGTCGTATCATGTCGAAGTGCGCGTGTAAAGAGGTGCGTATCGGATGAGACCGAAAGTGGAATCTGATGCGCACCTCTCTACTACGCAACGAGAAATGCAGACTGTTGTAATGTTCGTTATATTGTATACCATCCCATTATAACTGTAAAGAAACATCACAAAAATTAATAAAAAATAACCAAGACATCCGAGAACTACATTTATTGTACTTGTATCCAGTATTATATTTAAGTTTGGCGGATTAACATGTAAATAACGTCTGCATAGATCAGTCAGTGTTTGAAAGTGGTGGTTGCTTGTCCTCGACATATCACAAAGAGTAGAACTGTGCCTTAGAAACTAGTTCTGAAACCCTAAAACGGTAGTCAGTGGTTATGATTCACTTTTTAGAACAGTACGATTTTTTTTTTCGTGTTAACGCCGGAGGCGAGTTAAGAATCTAGAGGATGATCAACACGTCAGACACAACCAGTTGATTATCCTATTTATTATATTCCTATTTCACCTTTTTTATTCTAATAATTATCAAGAATGGTACAATATGAGCATTATAAGGAAAAAGTAGTTACGGCAAAGAATCTAAAGCTATATCGTCACTAGTGATAATACCATAATTATCATCACTTGTGATGTAATTCACAGTGAGAAATGCCCTTATTTCATTTGGATCATTTATAGGTATATAATTGAACACAATAATCCGTATGTACTAGTACCCTTTTCTGCAGAATAAATCGAAAATTTTTTGACAGCTTCACTTTTCTGTGAAGAAAAGTTTTAGGAATGGCCAGATTACCCTGGCCATATTCCTCGACCATTCAAAATTTAAGTAAGATTAAAAAGTCCAGATTCAGTGACAGCCCTCCAAATGATTGAGATGAAAGAGAATTATTACTGTTTATCGTGGAGAAATTGATACTGTTTTTGGTTGAAGCTGTAAGGTTAATACAAACGATACTCACATGAGTGTTCAGAAAAGGTTTACATGTATATTATTTTACTCATTCAACCATTTTAGGTTATACTTATTCATGAGAGTTTTTTTAACACAACAGCCACCGTAAAATATATGCTAACCTGTGTCGATCCATATCCACCGAAACTGTTCCTCTGTTGGACTAACCACTTCATAACCAGTAAACTGTTATTCAGGTCCTTTCTCGCCACAAAGGTCATTAATATGTAAGCATTGACCTCTACATTCCTTGGTCTCGACGGACGGCTAGGTGGTCTCCAAACCAAAGTGGAGGAATCGCGTTCTGCTTGGGCCTCCCAGTATTTCATACCTCCTGTTGAAATTGTTGTGAAGCGATAATAGCTATCGAACAGCTTGAATACGACTAGGATCAGGAAATCAGTCTCTGACTTCTTTTACAGACATTTTAAAACAACATCAGACTACAATTAATGTGCAACCTGAGCCTTGACCTACAATCTAAGATATTCATCAAAGCAAATTACAATATTTGGTTGATGAATGCAAAATGTTGACAAAGTCAGAGTATTAGGGCACTTTTGTCGATATTTCAGCTGAGACTGAAGTTTTACTGAAATGTCGGTCTCAGTGTTTGTCTACATCAAATGTCCCAGTAAGGAGCATTCGTATTGTCTGTCTGATATGTATCATTTGAATTACATTAATGAGCTAATGCATTGAGCCTTCATTTCACAGAGCACCGCTCATTTCTGTTACGACTGATTGTCGTAAAACATTATCCAAAATTACCTACTTATGGCAAGTTCACTAGTGAAGGTGGATCCAAGGTTTTTCCTAAACCGCTGCTTCTCTGCATTTGGACCCCCAAAATTTCTAATTATCCCAAAAATTTATATGGGTTTTTCCTGACCACATATTTCTTTGAATTTCGACTGCCGAATTTTCTAAATTACCCACCAAAATTTATAAGTGTGCCATCTTTTATTTATTTGAAGGATTTCAAATGATCCCTGAAACAGAAAGTCCAGGGAAAAACCCTGGGCTGGATCATTCATAATTCTATCTGCTTCTTTTGGGTCACTTAGCGGCTCAGTACTCAGATTTGCAATCGGGAATTCTTGTCCAATGCCTGAAAGTAGATTTGGTCACGTAAGTGTGTCAGTGGGAAGGCGCAACATAAGCCCAGCCTAGTTCTTGTGAATTTCAGGAGAGACATGAAAAATTGAAATGCCGACATGATATCAGTGAAATACATCTGTTTTTAAAAACGGCGTAAACAAACTAAAACGAACTGACAAACAAACCTTCTTCTATAGCTGTTTCATCTAATTTTGCTAAGACATCATCTACTTTGTCGCTACCTGCTAGCTGTAAGGCGTACGCAGCAATACCTAGCTCATATATATCTGTAACATTGTCAACACGTGCTTCAAGAGCCTCTACAGCATCGTTGATCACGTTTTTGACGTCATCGCCAGGTGCAAACTAAATTGAAAAGAAGAGCACTGCATCAACTTTCGGCTGCAGTGGATCTTTTTATTTTTCTGAGAAAATTTTAAGAAGAGCGTGTCGAATATGTCGGTAGCCCACAGTTCATCAGAGTTTGCGAGTTTGAATTTCAGATACTTTCTTTGCAGCCTGATCTTGATCTGAATTTCCCACAAAAGTATTTGATGTTGTGCCCTCCATTTAAATGGTTAAGTCTTTAACCACAACTGAGCCTGAAAAGACCTCGAATGACCACACATTTACAAATGAGCTATGCTCTTTAAAAAGTGGGCTTAATGCATCTGCATAAAGTCTCTACCTATGCGAGCCTCTGCAGTCTCGGAACTATTTGCTACTGGTCAATTTTCGGTATGTTGAAGGACCAGTCTATCTCATTATTTAGCCTGTTGTTATCAAAACGGATTTTATAGCTCCGCAATTATGCGATGCCTTACTTGGTATAATGCCACGGAGATGCATTAAAATCCTTTTGTGAGAGCATGGCTCAAACGTTTTAAACAAATAAGATACATGTACATACACAACCTTCTTGTTTTATGACCCTGGTTGAATTTTAATGTAGTGTTACCGTCTTCCACTGATGAAAGCTGGGAAAGCCCGTGGCATGATAATAATGCTTGCTGAAATACTGTTGAAAGCTCCAAAGCGATAGCCACCATTCTTTGTCTAATAGAATATTTAGTTAACCGATCGCACCAATCACGTCACCCGCCATTTTTGCTTGTACCGTTTGACTAGTCGTTTCTTTATCAAGTCATCGTATTCATACATCAATATAAATACAGGTAACTATTCATATCATTTTCGTCACATGATCATCCATTTAAGTATTCATTTTTGTAAGGATTGTGTATGTATTGAAGGTTTTTTTTAAACTGGTATTTATGGTTGTTCATGTTTATTTATAGAAAACCATCTAATTACATCAACGCAGCAAGGTCTGTTTCTGTTGTCGTTGTTTTGCCCCTTCTATCAAATTAATGGACTGGCTGGCCGGCGACAGTGGCGCCCAACGTAAAAGGTACTCTCTCGTCTAGAGATGGATTATGAATGCACGTACCTAGATGAGATTGTCCCACCGTCAATGCCTCATGTGCACTGGCTATTCTTTTTAAATTTCGAATAAATTTTGGTTTACTCAACTAGAGATTTCGCTCCTTTGAAATAATGAAATTCAGGTATTTGTCGAGAATTCAAATAAAAATGCGTTTTATCATAGCTGGTGCACACGGCTAAAAGCTGTTTTGGTAATAATTCATAACCTACTCAAACATATTTACGCAGTGCAAGATGAAAAATAATTTCTTACCGCCGAGAATTGTTTCGACCATATCTTTGTTGAAAGGCAGCCTGTGGTTTGGGAAAAAAATTCATGAGAAGTACTGGTAAAAAAAAACTTGGAGAAAGCACAGAAAAGTATACTGGTGGCCTCGATATAACTGGAATAATGTTGAAAAAGGTGTTTCATTAACAAAGAAACAAATGAGATGTAAAGCAACTCACCCCTGCATTCTCTGCCTCCAACAAAGCAATGATGATGTACGTCGCCAAAGTACCCTCCCCTGACACAGACCCACCCTAAATGAAAGAGGGTTTTATTTTTTTAGGAACCTTTTTGAACCATTGAAATCTTGGTAAACAAATGACGGTTTGGGAAAAGTTTTAGTCTGATTTGTTGGCAAATAAAACTGTTTCAGGACATTCGAATTGAAAATGTAAGTTTCAGGCTGCACATCATGTTAAATGAATTAACAATTTAATATTTTTCTCACCGAAGTTAATTTTTTGCGGATTACAAAAATAGATTTTGTTGCATTTATTATCACCGAATGGGATTTATATGACCGAAACTACCGAGAGAGCAGCGGAGAGTGTAGAGCAAGAACAGACTGCACGTATAAGCAGGCAGATCTTTCCTCACGCTGTACATAAAATGCATCAGTGGTCGCGAACGGCATGACAAAAGTTACTCTGCCTACTCAAAGATAAAATTGAACACATACACACTCCACCATCCTTCCACACCAACACCTACTCACACCCACATCCACTCACCCCCCCCACACATGTGTGTGTGTGTGTGTGTGTGTGTGTGTGTGTGTGTGTGAGAGAGCAGCGTTTTGGCAAAAAGAGACTTAATGCATCAACGTGATGCATGATACCAAGCAGGTCATCACATGATCATGGATCCATAAAGTCCATTTTGTCTAACAATCGACTCAATTATAAGACAAATTGTCACTGACAAGCACAAAATTGACAAATAGCAGACTGGACAGACTGACCTGAGCCGATACTTTTGCAGATACCTTAAGCCCCCTTTTCATGAAGCACGGCTCACATGTTAACTTTTGAATCAACCAAGGAATGATCACATTTCACTTGCAAGGTTTTCAAAAAAAAAGGGGGGGGGGCAGAAAGAGTAGTATAATGTGAGCGCTACGTTCATGTGAAAAGACTGAGCCCTATAAACCCCTTGCCATGATCCTATGGAAAAAAAAAAACCTGCATGAAGCCAACTATTTTATCGCAATCAAAACGTCGCATTGACGGACAATGCAGTCGGAAACATGTAAAGATTCATATTGAAGATAATCTGATGCAAACGTGCCTTCGAAAATTGCACTGTCGCCAACGGATAATGCAGAAGGATGATGGACACGTGGAATTTAAGCAGCATCACCAAACAACCTAATACTATATGTCTACACGAGTTAAACGCAGCATAGCCAACTTTCAACGACATGCCTTATCAGCAGTCTCGCATACCAAGGAATCGATGAGAATAATCGATATCATACATGAAGGTTCGGGAGTTTCCGGAGTTTGGCGAACTGAAACCGTGTATACTAGTAATCGATATTCGATATCCCGCAGCTATAAAAGAGAAGCATAACGTTACGTAACAGTAGCCTGCTTCAAATTTACAGTCCTTGCCTAGACTGTATCTGCCCTGGCGTTTTTTTTGTTTTTTTTCGTATTTTAACCTAAACCCTTTGTCTGCTAAAGGACAGTGTAGCCCTTGAAGATCAGTATCAGACTGCACAGAATGTGCAACCATATCGGACTGCTCAGAACATTGGATTTACATTGGTCATTAGATACAACAAGATTCTTCTCAGGAAAAGACCATTGAAATTGTTATATTTGAGCTTTGTTTGTCGGTTTGTAATGAATTCATTCCTCGGTTTAGGGGTTAAGTTTGGACTCTCTGAAACATTGACTGATCCGTGCTGTTCGGCCCTTAAATTGCTCTGTGCGACTAAGTGCACATTTTGCTGACAATGTAGATCAATAATTAATAATAATATTGAAACCTAAACCACCCAAATGCATTTTTGCTGATAGTGTAGAATAATAACAGGCTGCACAAAACAAGTGGTCTGATCTTGGACCTCTTTATTCTATATAAACCATACCTACAATTTTAAAGTTAAAAAAGGACCAAAAGTTTCTTTTTTGAAATTTATAAAACTAAGTTCATTTGAAAGAGCACAAACTGAATTTTTTTACCTAACTTGAGATAATGTTCAATTCTGAAAATTGATGAAGTTATAAATATTTATCTGCCACGGTCCTTCATAATTCAATATACAAAAATACAGGTAAAATAGGCAGATATCGATTTTTACATGTCCGCGAAAGTTGACTATGTATATCACAAATGTTCGCGCGCATCCTACGGTGCAAGTGTTTTTGTCATGGATAGTGAATCAAGTGAATCGAAAGTGCACCTATGTATTTTTCGCACATATGGTAATATTATTGGTGCACTGAAACAAGTAGGACTTCCCTTGGGTAGTTTTAGTATAGAGAAAAATTGGATCTGTGAACTGTTACCGTGAAATAATTAAAATACTGTTGACAAGGCGTAACACACCAAACAACCAAACAAAATCAGGAACTTTACAGCTGTGGAAGTATAGCTGTTTCCACGTCGAAAATTATCGTGGGAAAAGGAGAAATAGCTTCTAATGAGCAATTTCTCCTTTTCCCACTATGTCTGCTGAGTTTTTATTCTATTTTCTTCCTTCAAAAAAATTAACTTCCACAGTGACCTTCATCCCCGTTTTCTGACGAAATCAGCACGTATAGGTGCCATTTTTATTTTTTCTTATGTTTAGGATTATAAATACTATAAGTGTAGAAGTTTTAAGAAGAATCTGTCCGTTGGAAAGTATATATTTAATGAAGATTAACCCTTAATTCAGTCAAATTATCTTAATGGTCTATATATAACATGCATATTTGTTCATTCGCTATGCTCAAAAACATGCTTTTATGTATTTTTTGTGCAAAACTAAATGACTTTTCATTAAAATGATATATATTTGTATATTCTTTAGGTAATTTTCCTGTTTTCTGTCTATTAAAGAAAAGCGTGTTAAATCCAATATAAGCTGAATTTTGGAACTGTATATACTTTTTTCAAAGGTAAATGTCTCAGGAACGAGCACGGTGATCCAAATCTTTTTTTTTACTGTAATCTTCTAAAGACATGATGAACTTTGTATGTGCAAAGTTTTAAAAAGAATTTGTCCGTGAGAAAAATTTGTGATATACGTCGTTAAGTCGATCTACCTCGATAGGTTCCGGAATCGGCCAAATAAATGTACGTAGCGCATCATGATATCTAAGGCATCATCTACACTTTTTCTCAGTATGGACTAGGCTAAAATCTTTTCATCAGCCTAATAGTTTAATCCTGTACCAAACGATCCCGAGTTAAAACTTCCCTACAAAAATGCTTTTGAAAACATGGTAAGGAAAGAAAAATATGCTGGTAACTAGCATTTTCTCCGTTTCCCCACCATGTTTTCAAGCCTGTCATAGATAAACCTAGCTATTTGAGTAACATTTAATTTATCGTAGGTAAATGCTTTCAAATTGGACAACCCTAATTTTTTGTCATCTGGTAAAGAGTTTATGCGGAGGATATGGACTAAAACAAAAAGCATCTGTTTACCTGCATACTTCTCTGGTGAACCCGGCCTGGCTCCTTGAAAACACCTGTCTCTTTATCATACTGGCGCAGAATCCATGAAATTATTTTTTGCATGATGCTGGGATCAATATAGATGTACGGTCGGGCTTGAGCAAACGATTTCAGCACGAATGCCGTCAACCAAGTACTGCCTGAGGAGTCGCCTCTCCCAAAGGCGCTAAATGAACCGTCGAGATGTCGGTAGTTGAGCTGCCTCTGGTATCCTGCGTGAAAACATAACCTTACAAAATGCTACTTTCAAATTAATGAAGCTGAGCCTAGTCATGATAGAGAATGATATAGGCAAACAAGCTGTAACAGCCTTTAACCTTCATCCTACCAACTGGGGTCAATTTGACCCCAGCGACTATTTTCATGAAACTATTAAAAAAGTGCATATGCTAGACTTGTGGCATCCTACGACTTTGTCAAAACTGGTGATCTTATGATAAAAATAGCTATGTTGATATGATTTCTCGAGTTTTGAGCTGATTCTTAACTATTTTTGTGTGGGGTCCGATTGGACCCCAAAATCAGATTTCAATTTTATAACTAATTCTCACATTTGTTTCGCTTAAATTATGACCAAATGAAATAGCAAGGTCATGTATTTAGCAGCACAGTCTCTGAGAAACATTATTACAAGTTACTGTGGAGTCTGATTTCGAGGACCCGAACCCTTCAGCCGGTAATGTTCACCATATATCCTAACCATCAGACCAAGGTGACACACAAGTTGTAGATGCAAAGGTGCAGCCTCAACCTAATCCCATGGGTGCTGTGGAGGAATATGTACATCCTGTTTCTGATAGGGACCGAACCCAAGCAAGAGGTCAGGCTGGAGGTGGGGCTAGATAGAGACCCTGGGATGAGACCAGTTGACCAAGAACTAGGTGAAGCGGACCACAGAGTGCATCAGCCGCACCCTCACCAGCAAGCACCAGATGCCAAAGAAGACAGATTGATTGATTGATTGATTGATTGATTGACTGATTGATTGAATGATGTTTTAAACCACTTTCAGCATTTATTTCTGTCATATCACGATGACAGCTCACAAATTCATGTCTGTCCTTGGTTACACCATATCTAGGCTATGGCTCTGAAGTGTTTTGCCCAAGGACACGCCCTGAAAAAGCCCAGTGCTTTCAATGAGGGTTTAACCCAGGCCCTACACTTTACCACTGAGGCACAAAGGACCCCTTAGACAGATATGTTCCCTGCACTGGAACTGTCTGGCAGAGACACCCTCCGGATACTGGTTGTCGACAGCCACAGGACATTATAAAGCAACAACTGGGATTGACGTTCTTGTGTTCAAAACTAATCAGCAAGCAAGACACCAAACACATGCATGCAACATGTGACCTGCAACACCTACAACTGTCCAGTTTGTCCGAAATACACTCGTAGTGTCAAACAAACTATCGTTGAAAAGTGTTAATAAAAACAACAGGACGAACTATTGCATCAAACAGTGGATGGCCCAAATAATGTAAAATTTTACCAAAATCATCTCATTTACCTGTTTCAATATTGTTTTTGAGTCATTCAACAGTTTAAACAATGACTTGCGGTTTTCTTTTCAATTTTCCTGGCATCAGCACAGACCCCATTTTGGTAGGATTTAGCTTAAAAATATGTTGGTAGGATAAGGGTTAGGTTTGGTTGTTGGACGGCGATCCGGTGATGCATTGTTACTTGCTTTATTTGCTGAATCTGGACTATGAGCTTTATTTTGATGATCTTTAAGGGGAAATCAAAACGAACGAGGATACTAGTTATTATTTGCCAAATTGAAAGTCTTCCTTGCGAAATAGGTCAAACAATATATATGTTCGGCGAAAAGTAAGATTCGGTACAATTCCGGAATTGTCTTGCGCAAAGTAGGAATTCTTACTTTGTCCGCCGATTCCGGAATTGAACCGGACAATTCTAGAATTGCGCAAGGGAGATATATCATACTATGGTCAGATATGATCTGTGCGCAGAGTAGGAATAGGCTTGGACAAAGAAAGAATTCGATTGGTAGTACAAAGTGAGAATAGTCAGACTGAGTAAAAATCACTAAAGGGATTTCTTTTCAAACCATGTAAAGATACAGAAAACGTGAATGTATTGTCTTGCAAACTTAAGATATTTCTCCATTCCCAGATGAATCAACTAAGGTCAAGCGACGACGAAGTTGTAGATCAGCGCATTTATGCCAAACTATAAAATCATCGTGAGAAAAGGAGAAAATGCTGGTAATCAGCAATTCATCCTTATCCCAAGATGTTTTCTACTCTTTCAAAGACAAATCCATTCTTTTAAGCAATATCTAATTTGTTGTCTGCAAATGCTTTCATTTTGATCAGTCAAAATGTATTATGTGGAAAGGGTAAAACTACAAAATATCGAAAAATCAAAGTTTTTCTCACCAGAAAAAATCTTACGGTGTAGATCCAAGATCAGACTGCACCTCTAGTGCTTACATGTAGTTCAGTCATCAGCATTTTCTCGTTTATCGACAAAGTTTTCAATAACCTTCTTCTTCATGGCCGTTAAAATTTTGGATCGTGTTTTAAAGATTTTGCTTTCTTTTTCCGACAATGCTCATGCTGCAACACATGCTATTATTTTCTCATTACCCGTTTAGTTTTGACTCTTCATTATGTTCTCATGACTCATATTACACGTATTATTTGTCCCCAATTCCTACTTTGCACAGGGGAAATAATCGATTCTCACTTTGTCCCGATTCCTACTTTGCGCAGGGACAATTCCGGAATTGAACCGCGCAAATTAGGAATTTTTACTTTGCCCGGTAAAGTGAGAATTCCTACTTTGCACAGGACAATTACGGAATTGTCCCGATTCCTACTTTGCGTAGAACACACACACACCCACACACCCACATATATATAATTATATATGTGTGGGGGTGGGTGGGGGTGCCACGTTTTATGAAAAGGACGTTTAGTGCATCTGCAAAAAGTAGCGACAAATGTCAGCCTGTGGAGTCCTCGCAGGCTGATATGGGTCGAAACTTTTTGCCATCAGTCAATTTTTTTGCACGTGTCAGGAGCAGTCTGTCTCTAGATTTACTCGGTTGTATAACGGTGTCTTGGATACGGAATGGCTACGGTTCAAATGACAGTGTAATAGATTAAAAAAGAACAGAACGGTACCACTATGTTTTAAAATTTGATTATTTAAAACACAGTAATTTACAATAAAAATTATAGCATAAATTCCTACTTACACTTCACAGTCTAAACAATTCAAACTGTACTAAAATATTACAATCCCGTTAATCCAGAATCTGAGAAAGTCACGAAGAACACATAAAATTCCTGTTCTCAAGAAATACTCCAGAAAGCTGAGAATCCAATGATAACAGCATATGAGTTAGCAGTGATGCCAAGTAGAATATTTCATCTTTAAAGCCTTTCCAATCTTCAGTCAAACTCGAATATTCGAAAACATCGATCTCACAACTGTTCTCCTTTGCCCTACCATCCACTGTTTGGGCCCTTTTATAACAGAAGAATCGAGTACACCCAGAAACTTCCGGAAGTATTTTTAAGATAAACACAGGGGAATACCCAATAAACATGTATGCTGGATTATGGCAATAATAACATTAATTTTTTCTTTGAGGTCAGGATATGGACAATCATACAAATAGTTCAGTACAGGTCTACATTACTATCGATTAAAATCATTCGCTAATTACAAAGTAATTGTGAACAATTAATATTCTATCTAGATTATTCTGTGTATGTCTTGTTTGTAAACAAAACATCGAAAGTACTAAAATAGTCACGAACATTCCGTAACATTTGTTAAACAAAATAGATTATATGGATCCATGATTATATGATTACTTGCACGGTATAATGCACCACGGCGATGCATTAAACCCCAGAACACTGCTCATACGTTTATATATCAAATTTTGTTACATACCTGAGAATTTTCCGGCTCAAATACATACGTCGTACGCAGATAAAATTACACGCACGACAGAAAAAATTCCGTATCTACCCACAGTGAAATAAGGTTCCAAATATGGTGGGGTCCTGCGTGGCTTAGTGCTAAAGTGTGGGACTCATAACCTGGGGGCCCCGAGTTTGAGCCGCACTGGATCCACTGGGTTTTTCGCGGGAGTGTCCTTGGGAAAGACACTTCAGAGCCCCAGCCTAGTACTTGTAAAACCCAGGAAATAAATGAATATGTGAGCTGTCGCAGTGATATAACAAAAATAATGTTGAAAGCGTCGCAAAACACTATTCAATCAGTCAATCAAAATATGGTATGATGACGTACCTCACGCGCGGAAAACGTGCATACTGATTTGCGATCTGATTGGTCAAATGGTACTCTATAAGATTCACCCGCAATTCATAAAATCGAAGCTACTGGCCACTTTACCAGTGTATCTTTTATTCCGTTTGTAAACGTGTATCGAATAAAACGCCAATGATTGCAAAATGTTTTCTCTGAAGGTGGAAGGTATATAATAAAAGGATTGTTATGTTGTAGTAACTTTCCTAGTGTTTGTATTTACTTCCGGCTGCGTAAGAAAATCTCTTTTGATCTTCGTACTGGCGCGATATTCAATTTTCTTATGCTGCTCGAATTAAATACAAGCATCAGGAAAGTTACTATAACATAATATTCCGTATTTATCATGATTCCGGTAAATGCTGTATTTCTTGGCTGATTTCACGTCACTTGCAATATCATTTAAGTCGTATCTCGAAGACAGCTTACTACGAGATGCGTGTACTTGGTTTTCCCAGTAGTCGGCTAGGCTCTGAAGTTTCTTGCTTAAGGACAATCCCTGTTTACTAATACGTTTGGACAAGAGTGCACTAGGAGTGCAGATCAGTCACCGCTCGAGTCTACGCCAAATTCGGGTTCATGGTATAAGGCCATGGAATATACAACATTTTCGCTGTCATACTCGCTCTAGACATCGTACTATTTCATGTTGATTGTTGTTACTTTTTGTGACAATGTAAAACTGTGTACCTGTCAAGCAATTAACTTCAGCTCTGTTTTGTTCTTGTTCTGATATTTTTTGTGAAGTATTAAATAATGTAAGTAAAGGAATTCGTCTATTTCTTTATCTTGTGTTTATCGACCAATGAAGCGCTTTTCTTAAAAGCTGTCCCAGTTGACAACTGCACGCTTCTTCGGTAATAAATGACCGGTAATAAAAGAAATACCCAGTATCTTGTTACCGGGAAGAAATTGCTGTAATTACCAGGATGAACTTCATTTCAAATATAGAAAACCCCGCAGAATTAAATTCATATGTGTATGACGTACCTACAGTCATATATTTCCTCCCATTTGAAAGATCTTCAGGCCGTAGGCTTAAAGTTGCTTTGAGATACTTTATCACAAAGATGTTGGGTACCATTGATATCATATTTTGTTCGCCGCACCCATAAGGCATCCCGAGCAAATTAGTTAGTCCAGTAATGGACGGTCCCATCAAATCTCCTGAAAGTAAAATAAACTCCTAACTAACTTTGAAAGGTCCGCAGACAGACTTTACCTGGCGACATATCTCGGTACATCCCAAACATGATCTTCATTGCTAACGATTAAGTACGGGATAAACCGTGTACTTTTTAGTCTACTGTGGGTTGAATAATACAGCTATAGTTGTGAAATTTATATGAAAATAATTCAATATTAGTTTTTTTCATGAACATTAGCGAGTTCTGATTGGCTGAAAAAACTTTTTCATAGCTCCATTAAAAAATATTTAAGCAGTGCCGGAACTACTTTTGCAGTCAAACTAATGTAAATAAACATGTATACGTGATTCCATAATGTTTTTCTGTCTGATTTTATATCCAGTCCGAATTTCAAATTGCTAGCTAAATTCATTTTCTTTGAACATTGAAAAAAATATCCAACAGTAAATTCAAAGAGAGAGCTTAAACTCATTATCACTTTGCTGGGTCCTAACAAACTTATTTTCAACTTATTCTAGCGTATTGAACTTCTAGTAATAAATCTACTAAATCTACCTATGTTCAATACTATAATGACGTCATGAATTTACCTCATTATTACGTCATAAACAAGCAGACTTACCGCGCTATGAATTATCAATCAAATGGACTTTAAATAAATACGCAATGTTGGATTTACAAAAAAAAAAGCAGATAGAGTAAAATTTAAGTGCATATTTGTTGTCTGTGATATTGAATTATTAGGAATGAAGAGAATTTTTTTTTGTTTTCATGCGGTTTCATACAGTGTGATTAGGTTTTTTTTTTCCCTACCTCCATGAAAACAAAAAAAATTCTCTTCATTCCTTAAATAAAGCAAAACAATTTTATATTTGGAATATACATGTACATTTTCAGACTCGAAACAATAAAATATGATATAAATGTAGCTGTTAAAAAAGTGATCAATATCTTTACTGCCATGGTGACTTCGCAAAAAATTTAGCCGAAAAATAACAACGCTGGGTTTTAGAGCATAAAAATTTGATATTAGGCAACGAAACTTTAAGCATGTTCGTGTAAATGGCTCTAGTAACCTCGCTTTTTATCAGGTTTGTTTTCGTAATAATCGCATGATCAGAAGCAGCGTAATTAATTTTCTTGCACTCTAAAAATACTTGTAAGCCAATGGGAATTTTGAACTTGATAAAATACTGACGGCCACTATTTGTATAAACAGGATTGCCTGCATTCCACGCGTGTAATTGATCATGAGACATTCCTACATGAACGTAAGTAAGAGAATAATCGTATTTAATCTGAGCGAGAAATATGGATGTTTATGAAACAACGGCCAAATGAAATACCCAGTTATACTATTACCAGGGTCTCGTGACTGATTTCATCACATTGAAGTTTGCATCACATTTCACGTGAATGTGATTTTGTCATTTTACCTTTCGAATTCATATTTATCACACAGTAAAGATATAAAGGATCTGACACGTGTTGGAACTGAGATAAACGTTAATCAATCACATGAGTTTAGAAAATTATTGTGGCAGCATTTGGCGAACTTAAAGGTGGGTATTTAGATTTTTCACATCTCACCAAATTAAAAAATATATATATCACTGAAATTTATAAGAAAAATCAATACAAATCATCAATAATTAAGAATCATAAAATTACAAAAAAAAATTTTTTTTTTTTGATGGTGTTCCCTTAAAAGGCTACGTAGCCTCTTAAGGTATTTTTAGATTTCGCGCCAAAAATCAAAAAAGCATTGTGGGAATGTCAAGTGACTGGCACGTGACTAATGACACTTAAATTCCATAACATAAAAACAAACATGTAATTATTTTCCATAATGTCTTCTTCGGACGCTATGTTTGAAGCTTCGTCTGTGCATTTCCGGTATGTAAGTGAGCGAGTTGGTCATGTAAAAATAGACAGTGTTTCCCGTCGATGTCGACCTGGGCCGTAGTAAATCTCTAATTTCTCTTGTTGTCGGGTGGTTTTCGACTACTGGGGTTTTATGAATGAAAATTAAAAGGCTTTGGGAGTATAAGGATGATTTTTTTGTAATTTTGTAAAATTTTCGTCCCAAAATCTATGGGGCCACCTTTAAGGCCTGTAACATTTTTTTTCGAATTTGATGAAAGCTTATACCTACCTCATAAGCCAAAATGTTAGATTGTTTCACAGGTTGTAATGTATGAGAAAACTTAAGCCTATATATCCATATATATCGACATTTACATGTATGGGACTTATCGCTGCTTTGACAAGAGTGCACGTCCTGTACAAAAAAAGCTCCAAAGAAGCTTACATACATGTAAAGCTACCTTATTTCAATCTCAAGGTTAAAACAGCAAAACATAATCATGTCCATTAATTATGACAGATGAGTTAACAGAGAAATCTAGTCGAGCAACATTTTAGAACTTCTGGGTTTGAATAATGACCTCTCATCTGCTTATCTCAAATGTAAGATAAGAAAATTCGTAACGGATGTATTGCACTGAAACCACGGGTATTCATGTGATAAAAAAACCCAGTAATCAGTATCCAACGCTGAAACCAATACAGTCGAAGTCATGTGATAAATAGTTTTATCAATCCAGCGTCTAAAGTGTTCAGATGTTTGCTAGGAGCGTAAACAGGTTTAACATACCGATAACAGAAATCCTAATTTTCAAGGAGTCGTCGACAACATCTTCAGGTAAGGTAACTGGTTGCTCAGAGTAGAAGTTCAGCTCTTCATTGACCTCTATGAACAAAGCTATATTGTAGTTTTCCTCTATACCCTCAGCCTGTCATTGCAAAAATAACAACAATTTAATGTAAAAATATTGACCCAGTTCACCTCTATCTTGGACTGAAACACTCAAATCGGGAATCGAACCTAAGACCTTCGGGATGGTAACCAGATGTTTTACCACCAATACATCGCTCCATGTGGAAGATTGCAAAAAAAAAAGTTTTGTCATTAAAATACCACCATAAAGTTGCAACAGAACGCACGTTGAACTACTATCACTAAGACACAGATAAATGGGGATGAAAATGTTCAAGTCATATAGGCATCTTTGATATCACATTGTTTATATAGAACGCGTCTGTTCCGATTTGCAACTTAATTAATATCTTTTCATTATTCGTTCTTATGCTGAAAGTTGCGACAACGTTTTAGGTCAAGAAACTGTTTGCTATCATAACTGAAACAGTTACAAAAGTTAAAAGAAAGGGCTCGGGTATATCTGTTTGATATATCTGCAGAGGCTGATATATTCCTGTTGAAGCGTTGCAGCCTGTTATTCCTTCAATAGGTGCAAAATATAGGCGTTGTCTTCCTATTAATCTGGCTTGTCTAGAAAGGGGAAAAAACCCTGACTGGTTCAGACATAAAATACTATAAATGATTGCATTTCGGGGAATGTCGATCTTGCAGATTTCTGACCCAGGCTGTTTACAACTGATAACATGGTTTTAAGTATTCTACAAATCTTAGAAGATCTTCATCCACCTACAAGCGGTTTCCGTCGTACCTCAATTTTTTACAAGTGATTTTTGTAAAAGACAAATCATTCGTTTATTAGTGATACTGTATTGAATAAGTGTAGAACCCTACCTTAACCAGCAAATCCCGTTTCACGGCATCCGATGCACCTGGTCCAATAGCCTGGATATCGATCTCGCAGTTACCGAGTTCTATAGGCTTTATTGGAAAGTTTAGAGTGACTGCATCATCTGCCTGAATCTTTAAAATTAAATCATGAAAATTATTTTATTTGTAACGGGTTTTCCTTTTATCAAACGGCAAAATTTTGACCTGGACCAAATCGGAACATTTGCATACCACGAATTAAAAATAATTTAAATGATGATTCCTGTCCTTGGTAGCGTAGAAAACTTTGTGGTTACCAGCAAGTTTTCCTTTCCAACGATGTTTTCAGAAGCATTTCTTTCCCAGGGTTGTTTAAACTCGAGATTTTGTGGTAAAGGGTTAATCTTTTCAGTGCCAAGGAAAATCAGAGGCTTTCTACGGACGGCATGGATCAAGATGAGGGCTCGTATTCACCCTTCTTTGTAATGTTCTTCGTTGAGATCTCCAGATTTTTCTAATTGTGTTATTAAGCAATTACTGATTGGCTTAACCATTTAGTTAGCCAATCAGATGCACCACTTTCTAAATAAAGTGTTAGACTGAGAATGCTATTTATAATGGTTGGTGAATATAGCACCAGGATTTACACTCTTTATTCACATGTTATGGCCTGTATTGACCACAATTCATCGTTTTTTAACGCAACCGCCGGATCGCATGACACCCGTTGCAAAATTGCTGTGGGCCAGTGACAAAAATCAAACGGTTTTTACTTTCAAACATCTGGATAACATGCAATCATATGATATGTGACACTGATTGCAAATGAAAGTTACAAAGAGTTTCTTTTTTCTTCTTGTTTACAATAATCTTGTTGTTGACACCAGGTTGCTTTTCATTATCGGACTGAAAGCACAGTGCCGAGCCGGTAGCTTATTCAGTAAGGCACAGGTCATGAAACCTGGGGTTACAGGTTGGTTTTTCTGCTCGGTCAATTTCTTTCCGAAGACTGCTGATGGTAGCGGCAGTGTACAACAATCACTCCTTTCATCGTCGATCACTGTATCGACGATTTTATGTGGGAAAGCAGTCATGTATTGACGATTTTGATGTGGGAAAGCAGTCAGATATCTATAAAGAAAGTTGTGCGAAGTGTTGATAGAGGACACCCCAGAAAGTGCATGGGTAGGTGCACCGGTCGCTGCGATATACTAGTAGCTATAACGGTCTTAAAAACAGCACTAAACCTCCATAGAAACAAAATAAACAAAAGCAGTTGCAAGTAGCAACTACACAAGTATTATAAATGTTTTGATAGTCAAAACTGTGTAGGACCGGAAGTATGCATTGTATGTGACTTAGGATTCTGTACGGTGACCGTCTTTCACTTGTGTGTAAAAAATTGTGTTCACACAGTATGTCAAGCTTGTGCTTTTTCATTTATTTTGATAGCTATCTTCGTGACTATTCTAGTACTTTCGGAGTTTTGTTTACAAACAAGATGTACGCAGAATAGTCTATAGGAGAATATTAATATTTCATAATTTCTTTGTACTTAGCGAATGATTTTAACCGATAATAATGTAGATACTTACCTATTTGTATGATAGGTCCATATCGTGGTCTCAAAGAAAAATCAATGTTGTTATTGCTGTAAATAGCATACATGTTTATCGGGAATTCCCCAGTGTTTTCTCGAAAATACTTCTGGTAGCTTCCGGGTCGGTAGGTGTTCGTCCGGGATACGAAAAATTGTACAATTTTAGTGTAAAACTGTATCTTTGTCAATTTATAACCGTTATTTCATTGTTAAAGCAGTGAATAATTATCATTTATTTTTGTCATAGAATTTTCTTTTTTTTTTTTCATATTGTGTCGCTTCCTTTAAAAATGAAATAAAAATGGCTTCAAGTGTAGAAAAATTAATAGATGATCTATCTTTAGAACAGCTTTTAAAATTCAAAAGAAGAGAACTTTTGGATTTAGCTGAGGGGTAAGGCCTTTCAGTCAAAAGATACTGTAGAAAACAGCAAATTTTAGATGTCATAATCATTCATTTGGTAGAGTATGAAAAGATTGAAGAAGATGCAACTGAATATGTTTCAAAAGAAGACGTTTCGTGAGCTATTAAAATGAATGATATAGAATTGGCCTACCGAAAAGAAATAGAATGGAAGAAAATACAGTAAGAGAGAAAAAAACTAGCACTAGAAAAAGAAACGAAAGAAAGAGATTTAGAAGCTCGTATTTTAATTGAAAAAGAAAAATTGTTACAAAACACATTCGTTTTGTTCCAGCTTTTCTAGAAGAGGAGTTGACAAGTATTTCCTTTTCTTTGAAAAAGTAGCCAGAGTTCTTAACTGGCCATTAGAGAAATACATTATTTTACTTCAAAGTGTTTAACAGGTAAAGCATCAGCAGCTCTTAGTGTGGAACAGAGTAGTGATTATAAAACTGTAAAAGAAATCATTCTTAGAGCATATGAGTTAGTTCCGGAAGCTTATAGGCAGAAATTTAGACATTTCAGAAAGGAAGCTGACAAAACATATGTTGAGTTTGCTAGAGAGAAAGAACGTCTAATTAATAGGTTGTGTATGAGGGAAAGGGCAACTTTGAAAATTTGAAAAAAAAAAAAAAAAAAGATTTTACTCGAAGAGGTAAAAAATTGTGTTCATCCATCTATTATAGACACATTACAGAACATAAAGTACAGACGTTACTAAAGGCATCAGAAATGGCAGATGAGTTCTTTCTCTCTCACAAACAAATATTTCAGAAGAGTTCCCATAGTTCCACTTTCAAAAAGAATAATTTCTATCAAGATTAACAATACTTCCCGATTCAATCCTTCTACTTCAAATACTGTGGAGAAAAACGTTCATGCTTCAAACAATCAAAGCCAATCTGGTTTTTCTTCTCAAAAAACTTCTGTTTCTGAGTGAAGTTCACAGGACAAACTACCTTCTGTTTTTGGTGTTTACTGCAAAAAACAAGGACATTTAATTTCTGATTGCCAAGTTCTTAAAGCCAAGAAAGATAAGAAATCTATGGGTGCTTTTACTTCAATCGAGCTGTCGCCCAACGTAGATGTTATGCCATCTGGAGTTTCTCCTTGCCTTTAAGTGAAGGATAAATCAAGTCAATCTGTTACCAATAAGGAAGCTCCTCTATACCCCGTGGGATATTGAACCCAGTTGCGGGGATTCTGTACTTTGTAATGAAAATTCTTTGTCCAACAATGGGAATCTTGTGCATGTTTATCCACAGTTAAGGTTGTTTGTGTTTCATCTGACTTCCCACTTTCGGAAGTCTATGAACCTTTTATTTCGGAGGGTTTTATTTCTTTATTGAATGACGAAGCCATTGGAAAGAGAATTAAAATTTTGAGAGATACGGGTGCTTCTCAATCTTTATTATTAGCAGATACTCTGCTTTTTTCTGAGAAGTCCTCTTTTGGTGAGAGTGTTTTCTTCAAGTGTTGAGTGTGGCATAGTCAATGTTCCCCTTCATTATGCCCCCCTTCAACGAAGTGGGGGTATATTGCTTTGCTAATGTCGGTCGGTCCGTCGGTCGGTCGGTCGGTCGGTCGGTAGACCTTACCTTATCCGGATGATAACTAGACACAGAATTAACCTAGGTTCGTAAAATTTGGCACAGACATGCGTCTTGGAGTGTAGATGATCCCTATTGATTTTGAGGTCAATCGGTCAAAGGTCAAGGTCACAGTGACCGTCAACATGTTGATATATAGACCAAACCTTGTCCGGATGATAACTAGACACAGAATTAACCTAGGTTCGTCAAATTTGGCACAGACATGCGTCTCGGAGTGCAGATGATCCCTATTGATTTTGAGGTCAATCAGTCAAAGGTCAAGGTCACAGTGACCGTCAACATGTTGATATATAGACCAAACCTTGTCCGGATGATAACTAGACACAGAATTGACCTAGTTTCGTCAAATTTGGCATAGACATTTGTCTCGGAGTGCAAATGATCCCTATCGATTTTGAGATTAATCCATCAAAGGTCAAGGTCACAGTGGCCTTCAACTTAATGATATTTAAACCTAACCTTGTCCAGATGATACCTAGACACAGAATTGACCGAGGTCCTTCAAATTCTGTACAGATATTCATCTTGGTGTGTAAATGATCCCTATCGATTTTAAGTTTAATCCGTGAAAGGTCAAGGTCACAGTGACCACCAGATGATTCAGGGCCCACGCTGCCATTCGCCACTTGAGCCATTTGCTAAAAAAAAATTAAAGTTTCTCAAAAATCATCATATGTGGCTCAACTTGTGGCTCCAACATTTTATTCGCGTATTATCCGGGACGTAGTAAGCATCGAAGTTGACTGGGAAAAAGCGGAAGTTGAACGCGCGTGCCGAAAAGAAAATCGATAACCCAGTCTGTGTATCGGCGACTGTTTACAATCTTGTATGTATACACACGGCGGTGTGTATAATTATGCAAACTGTTGACATATTATCACGTTTAACTATTGAAGTGGGCTATAAATCAAAAAGATGACATCGATATTTCCCAATCAATTCTTTTGATATCAGTTTATGAACTGTGCCACTTCCTGTATCAATGTGGCAGTAGGGGGGCATGACTGTTTTACAAACAGACATCTTGTTATGTTAGTCTTAAGGATTACGACCCCTAACTCATCGGTAGATATCGTGTAACACTGACGTTTTCGTAAAGGCTATACGGCCAATCTCGGCAGCTTTCGTCTTTTAATATGAAAGGTAGGGGCCGTAGACTCAATAACTCATCCATCGGTAAATATCATGTAAAATCTACGTTTTTGAAAAGAATTTTCGGCCAATCTCGGCAGCTTCCGTCTTTTAATATAAAAGTTAGGGGCCGTAGACCTTAAGTCAGATTTAGTTTCTGGTCCTGTAACTGTGGGTGTTCGATCTTCTTTACCCATTGATGGAGTTAATTTGTTATTTGGAAATGACCTAGCAGGTGGAAAGGTTATTGCAAATCCAATCGTTACAGAAAAGCCAAAGATGGACCAGGTCATCGACCAAATTGAGGAAGAAATTACTGACTTGTATCCTTCATGTGCAGTCACTCGTGCTATGGCCCAAAGGGCCATTTTGTCTAAAACCCCTTGTAATAGGAGTTCTTCAGATTACGATTTTGCTGACACATTTTTAACTCAGATTTTTTCTGGTGAGGATGATAGATTTCGATCTCCTTTGCCTCATTTTGAGATTTATAATCAGTTTTCTGACTTACCACATACAGAATCTGTTGACGTTTTGTCGTCACAAATTCCTCAAAAGGAATTATATGGTGAAGATAGGGTTGTTCTCTCTGAAAAGGACTTTTATGGGCTTGATGGGGATTTCCGTAGATTACCTGACAGGTTATTTTTGACACAAGTCAGTTTTCTTCTCATTTTTCCAAGGATTCTTTTAAACCTTTGGTCGTTACTGGTGGTAATAATTCCAGTGTAGTCCACGGTTTTCACCATCATTCAAATGTCCATTCTTCTAGTAGTGACCCTACTACTTTTACGCCTCACTGTGACGTACCTAAAAAGGATATTTGGTCCAGTGTTTCACACGATTTAGATGTAGATTCTCACAAACCAAATGCTAATTATTCCATTGAGACTTCTCATAGATCTCAAGCTTTCTCTCGTGATAATTTAATTATTAAACAAGAAAAAGAGTCTGAGATTTCCAACCTTTTCAACAAGGTCTTGCCTGAAGATGAGATTTCTTCAGTTCCTGTTGAATATTATTTAAAAATGGCGTTCTTATGCATAAGTGGAAACCACTAACATGCCATCAGATGCTGACTGGACTATTAAATTTTCAAATTATTTTACCAAAGGTGTTTAGGAATTAGGTACTTTCAATAGCGCATGAAAAACCTTTAGCTGGTCATCTTAGAGATACCAGGACTTATTATATGGTACTTAATCATTTCTTTTGGCCATGTACGAGGGTTGTCCCAGAAATTCGCGAACTTTTTCAATAATTCAGAAATTCAATGTCCGATTAAAATAAAACTTACAGGTAAAGTACATACGTTCAATTCCAACAGTTTGGGATCAATTTTACGGATTTCAAATGTTTATCATCAGGCACGCAGCCATAAAACGCATGCGATGTAGGGCTAGTTGGCGCACGCCAAATTTGTCCCGTACAAAACTTGTATGGTGGATGTTTAAACACAATTTATTTCCAGTTCCCACAATGCGTATGATATAAAACCTACACTGTCGTCTGCAGCCAATTTTGGCGAGCTAGCATATGCATTTTCATACAACTGACGTCACGCAGTTCGACGTTATAACGTTTTATTCTGTACAGCTGAAATTTAAACCGCATAAAAAATGGCGACGTCCACGGAACGTTCGGCGCACAGAACCGTAATGAAGTACTGCGTGGAAAGAGTGATGACTCCAATACAAACGAAATGAGAAATGGAAAAGACGAAGGACTTTGGCAGTGTGTCGCGGACACTTGTATACACCTGGCACAAGCGTTTTAAAATGGAACTGGATGTGAATACAACGGAAAATAGAGACCGACCGAGGAAGAATCAAGCTGCGCAGATGAAAAAAATAAAAGACGTTCTTGACGTAGACCGCCGTCAAACAGTACGGGAGATTGCCGACAAGGTAGGAATAAGCAAATCAGTAGTGCAAAGGTTGCTTTCAGATGAACTGAGCATGAGCCGCGTCTGTGCACGATGGGTGCCGAGGCTTTTAAGTAACGAGGATATGTGTAGGCGTGTTTCGACATCAAGAGAGATTTTGAAGCGACACCAACGAGATCCGAACTTTCTTGATAAAATTATCACCATGGACGAAACGTGGCTGCATTATTTTGAGCCTGAGGGGAAGCTCCAGTCCAGTGTTTGGAAATCTTCAAGCACCCCGCCACCAAAAAAAGCAAGAGTGTCCAAGTCTATGGGAAAGATTATGTTCATGGTATTCATGGACCGACGGGGAGTCATTCTGGCGCACGCAGTACGAAAAGGAGAAACTGTGAATGCAGCTTATTACTCAAAGGTAAGCGTAGTTCTATAAAAAATTGAACCATAACCCTTAAAACAATAGTGATAAATAATAATAATAATAATAATGATAATTAATTAATAACATGATGAACAAAAATAAAAATAATGATACCTCTCTTAAAAAAGTGTTTACCAACCGTGTTTTTCAGGTGGTGCGACGCGATCTGATGCATGCGATCAAGAAAAAGAGACCTGCTATGGCGAACGACATTGAAAACATAATTTACCACCATGACAACGCCCCCGCCCATACTGCATCTGAGACCGATCTTGAAATGGCGTTGCTCGGCTTCTAGAGGCTGCCTCACTCGCCGTATTCACCGGACTTGGCACCGCTCGATTTCGCGTACTTCCCCGTTCCGAAATCACATCTGCGCGGGACACGATTCGGCGGATTAGACGATATCCTAGTCGAGGTGAAAAGGTTCAACCAAAGCTTGGGTCAACGATGGTTTCAGAGTGTCTTTGACAAGTGGGTCTGTCGTCACAACAAGTGTGTGGAACATCCAGGACGTTACTTTGAGAAGGAGTGACTCACATCTTTGAAATGACGTTACGGGTAACATAATGACCTTATTAGCGTGCGCCGACACCCATTTTCTGATGTAACATTTTTATACGTATCTCCGCGAGTTTTACAGATAGCCCGTTGTAATTACACCAAAATAAAGGAAAATGATTCGTGCGCACTACCAACAAATTACATTATCATCGGACGTTGAGTATTTGAGTTATTGAAAAAGTTCACGAATTTCTGGGACAACCCTCGTATAAAAAAGGATGTTGCTAAGTTTTGCAGGTCATGTCATACTTGCCAAGTTGTCGGGAAGCTAAATCAGAAAATTTCTCGGGCGCCTCTTCATCGTATTCTAGCTTTTGAAAAGCCTTTTAGTAGACTTCTTATTGATTGTGTTGATCCTTTACCAAAATCTAAATGACTGCTTGCTCACTATCTAGTGTACTTCTACAAGATTTCTTGAGTCTGTACCTTTAAGGAATATTAAAGCCAAAACAATTATCAAAGCCATTATTAAATTTTTTTTTTTACTTTAGTTGGCCTTCCAAAATCTATCCAACCAGATCAGGGCTCTAACTTTATGTCTGGTATATTTCAACAGTTTATGTATAAGTTAAATATTCTTCAACACAAGTTTTCTGCCTATCATGCATAGAGTCAAGGCGCTCTTGAGAAATTTCACCAAACACTTAAGAATATGATAAAGACCTACTGTCATCAAACAGGCAGAGACTGGAATGAAGGAATTCATCTTTCATTGTTTACTGTAACGGTATCTGATTATCTGTGATAATACTGTTAAGACTTAATATTGTTTCACCTGTTCCACAAACTAGTGATACTTCATGTAATACTCTGAACTCGCAGGACTTTGAAAATAAAATTCCTGGTTGCTCACGTCTTCAAAACTGGGACATTTTTCACGACTTGGATTCGAAAATGGGACATTTAAAATATTTTCAAAAGCAACAACCCAAGGTACTTAATTGTGAATACAAACGCTTGTTTCCAGATATGCCTTCAAGAACTAACAAGATTTTTTATGATGTGGACATTGGTGATGCCAAACCAATAAAACAACATCCATATCGGACACATCCTTTCAAACAACAATATTTGAAGGAAGAAATATATATTATTTACTAGAAAATGACTTTATTGAACCACCAAAAAGTGAGTTGTCGTCATCTTGCATTTTGGTTCCAAAATCTGATGGAAGCTTTCGAATGTGTACAGATTATCGGAAAGTCAACAATGTCACTTAAACAGACACTTTTCCAAGTCCAATAATTGACGACTGTATTGATAAAATTAGACAGTCAAAATTTGTTTCAAAATTTGACTTATTAAAGGGGTTTTGGCAGATTCCTTTAACGGAAAAAGCCAAAGAAATTTCCGCTTTTGTTACGCCAGATGGTCTTTTTCAAAACAAAGTAATGTCATTTGGTATGAAAAATTCGCCTGCTACATTTCAACGTCTAGTCAACATGGTCATTTTTGGACTTAATGGTGTTGGAGCTTACATCCATGATGTCATTATCGACAGCTGCTGCTGATGCTAGTGATATTGGTGCAGGGATAGTGCTTTTGCAAGAAGATGAAAATGGTGTTAATCATCCTGTTTGTTATATCTCACATACATTTAATAAACACCAGAAAGTTTATTCCATCATTGAACAAAAGTGTCTTGCTCTTATTCTTTCTCTTCAATTCTTTGATGTCTATGTTTCATCCTCTTGTTTCCCTCTGAATGTCTTCAAAACCCTCTTACTTTTTTTCATAAAATGAAAAATAAAAACCAGAGCTGGTTCAAGATTATACTCTCAACCTAAAACGTATAAAGGGTAGAGAATAATGTTATATAGCAGATGCACTTTCCAGGTCTGAGTAATTACTTCACTTTAATTGTAAATTTTGTTTAAAAAATATGTATTATTGTGTTATGTTATGTGTAACACCACTTCATATATGCTTTCAATTAATATGATTTGAAAAGAAATTTTTCTTCTTTAAACTTTCTTTTTTTCTGTAAAGAGGGGAAGGTGTTACGGAATGTTCGTGATTATTCAAGTACTTTCAGAGTTTTGTTTACAAACAAAATGTACACAGAATAGTCTGGAAAGAATATTAATTATTTATTTACGTTGTACTTAGCGAATGATTTTAACTGATAGCAATGTAGGTACTTACTTATTTGTATAATAGATCCATATCCTAGTCTTAAAGAAATATCAATGTTATTATTGCCGTAATCCAGCATACATGTTTATCGGAAATTCCCCAGTGTTTTCTCGAAAATACTTCCGGTAGCTTCTGGGTGTACTCGATTCTTCTGTTATGATACATAAGGGTCGAACACCAAAGGGTTGGGGGAAGGAGAAAAAGTTGTGATTGATGTTTTCGACTGAAGATCAGAAAGGATTTGAAGATTAGATATTCTCTTTGGTATCACTGTTAACTCATATGCTCTCATCGTTGGATTGTCAGCTTTTGGGGAGTTCTATGGAGACCAGAAATTTTATGTGTTCTTCGTGACTTTCTCGGATTCTGGATTAAAGGAATTGTAATATTTTAGGATAGTTTGGTTTGTTTAGACTCTGTGAAGTGTAAGTACGAACTTATATTATAATTTGTATTATAAATTACTGTGTTTTGAATTACTAAATTTTTAAAACATAGTGAACTCTTCTATTCTTTTTTAATCTTTAACACCGTCATCTAAGCCGTAGCCATTCGGTATTCAAGACACCTTAATAACTAATATAAAGTATTCATATCCAGTTACTTATTTGTTATGTATAGACCATACCAGAAACACGTATGTGCGATGTGAACCTTCATTAGAGCAATGGAGATGCCTTAAACAGATGATTGTGCTAAAAATACAGATGACTTTGTCCCAAAACAAAGCCATTTTTATTCAAATTTTCAGCGTTTAAAAACCTGTTTTCTCAACTGAAAATGTACAAACAGTTTCTATATTCGAATTTTTGTGAAAATAATGCAATGTTTGGTAATGCAGTCGACTACGATCTTCCTTATCCTTCGTTTAAACTGGCACGTTGAGAAAAGAAATCTCCACAGACTATTGCCATTTTGAACGATGGATAAAGAAGATTGTAGTCGACTATGTTAGCAAACATTGACACGTTTTCACGAAATATGCATAAAGAAATTGTTTATACAGTATCTATTTAGAAAACAGGTTTTTAACGCTGAGAAATCGAATAAAAACAACATTGTTCTAGGACAAAATCATATGCACTTTTCGCACAGTCAGCTAGTCAAGGAACCTCCATTGCTCTAAGGAAGGTTCAAAGTACACATGTTTACGTGTTCGCGATATGGTCTATACATAACAAACAAAAAACTAGATAAGAATATTTTATAATAACTATCAAAATAAATGAAAAAGCACCAGCTTGGCTTACCGTGTGAACACAAGTTTTAACACCCAAGTGACAGACCGTCACTGCACAGAATTCTAAGTCACATACAATGCATACTTCCGGTCCTACACGGTGGTAAAGGGGTGGGATTTATAATTCGGTGCCTCATTCCAGTCCCAGCTGCACCTGGATACATGGTGCAAGTGTCTAAAACCTTCACCAGATGACTAAAATTCAGACTTCTTTTACTAGTGCTTCGTACAATATTAATTTCAGGCCAGTGCCTTCTTTCCCACACAACCAACGTCGAATGATTTGCGGTGAGAGAGGAATGATTCCTGTCAAAATGACTATCATCGATCTTGAGAGAGATATTAGCAAAGCTAAGAATTCAAAACCAGCGACCCCCCACTGGTTTTCACAACTGCTACAGCCAATACTACAACTACTTCTTATTCTTCTTCTACAATAATATTCCTTACAACCATCGTCCTGTAGACGATAATCTCCTCATCATCGAAGTCATCATCCGCGTTGTTATCACGTCACCTGTTATTCATTATCGTTGTTTTCATTGATTATCAATTCAGTGGACTGGTGTCTATGGGCAGTTCAAAGGCTGCCATCTCTCCCTTCATTGCAGTGTTTGCTTCCTATCTATACATGTATATCAAAGGTCCTTTATCAGTGTAGACAGATTGGATATTTGCGTAACTAGTACCGTTATTCTAATTGTTATAACGTTAAAAAAAGACAAGTTTGATAATTAAGGTTAGGAATCAAAAGATTTACCTGCTAAAGGAATTAAATGAAACTTTTCCAGTCTATAGTACAAACCGAAATTTTATCATTTCAAAGTTATTTTGCGGGTAAAATTATTCCTTTATCGGACAGTGTAGATCAAACATAAGATTGCTCATTTTGTGCAATCTGATCTTGATATACACTGTCCGCAAACGCTCCTTATTCGCGCTAGACAGTCTAAGGGTTAAAGCCCTCAAAAGCAGACTTCTGGAACAACGTTAACCAGGAAGGAAAGTAAGCTTTTCATCAAAATCGATTGGGAAAAAAAGATGAAGGATGGTATGTATACATTCGTCTTTACTGAAACGACCAAAAGATGGTATAATCAAAGTCTAAAAACAGATTGCGTAGTGCGCATGCGTGTAGATCTAGGTATCGGGTTTCAGTCAGAATGATCACACTAAGCGGATTTGCTACTCACTGAAATCCGCTGAAAACTTCAACAAAGCCTCTGTTATCTCCTTTTTGAAAAAAATATGTGATATTGAGATTTGTACTGCCTACCGTAATTTCTCTACTAATATCTTGTTGCGTGAACTCCAGCACGGTTGAACCATTGTCAGCCTGTATAACCACTATGTTTTCATAACACTCGGAGCGTCTCAAAAGGACATCTACCTGATAACAAAGTATACCTAATATTTTCTTTCGTTCCACTCAGACAAATATAAAACATTTTTATTTTACTGCATGGACTTATAATGGAATAATAAACAACATAAGTCAGGAATAGGAGTAGCGGCCTAGACTACGCATTGTTACAGAAATGTTCAATATGTTATAATCTCTCTTGAAAAATCTGTTTACCAGCAGGTTAACATGAACATAGTATCAAACATGAATACATGGTAATACAGAACTATACACAGTACTTATATGATTCCCTCAGAAATGAGAACATATGCCCAAAGAGTAGAGAGGGGGTTATAAAGCAGTCGTTAAAGTGTATAGTCTACATTCCCTCTTGAAAAACTTATTTACTATGAACAAAGTCCGCAACAAAGAAACAAATGCATGGCAGAAATACAGGGACCGGGCAGGATTCGAACCTAGAACGCCCGAACTAAAGGTCAACACCGTAACCACTGAGCTAAAGAGAATTCTCCCTAACGCAGTTGTTAGGTATTGTATTTAAATCGGGATGAAGCCATGCATGAAGGAGTGGTCTCCTGTAACACACCCCCTCTTAAAGTCATCATTTATTGATGACTCAAAGCCTTATTAGGCAGAAAGTCCGTTTTCGGAAAACAAATGGGATTAATGGCTCAATGGCCAATCCCGGACGAGCCCCCATCTTACGAACAAAGTCCGCAAACAAAGAAACAAATGCATGGCAGAAATACAGGGACCGGGCAGGATTCGAACCTAGAACGCCCGAACGAAAGGCCAACACAATAACCACTGAGCTAAAGAGAATTCTCCCTAACGCAGTTGTTAGGTATTGTATTTAAATCGGGATGAAGCCATGCATGAAGGAGTGGTTTCCTGTAACAACTAGCACGTAAACATGAACAAATGATTGATTAATTGTATTGTTTTTAACGCCGTTTTCAATATTATTCAGTTATACCGCGGCGGCCAGTCCACCTATCTATGCTTTCCTTGATTTCCTCTTACCAGTACTCCGCAAATTATTCTTTCTAAGCCATTGGCTGCTTTCCCACTTAACTATCGAAATGGTCAGCGGTGAGAGAAGAATAAATCTTGTCGCAATGACTATCATCAATCCTCGGAAAGAAATTTGCCGACTGAGCTACCGGAGCTCAGCTAACACGAACAAAGTATTAAACATGAATACATAGCAATACAAAACTATATACAGTACTCATGTATATGATTCCCTCAGAAATGAAAAACATATATAAAAAGGGCGGGACGGTGGACTGCGTAGAAGTCGTTAAAATTGTGTTGTCTAGCCGTAGAATGAGCAGAATAAAGCGCGCTGTCTATTTATACTACAACGAGAAGAGCACGTGTGCAACATACGCTCAACGAAGTGATAATATCAAAGCACCTATCCTCGGTGACCCAGTTTCGATTAATTCTGGAATCGCCCCTGGGTTATTTCGCTGGCGTTTCCTCGTTCTCATGAATTATTCATGAAGCATTTTGATTTGTGATCTCAGTTTTTCTTTGAGAAAATTTAAACTATTTTTATCACAAATACGCCGTCATTTCCATTTTTTACTTGTCGATATCCAATCACATCATTCGTTGCAAATCAAGCTTATCGATATTTTAAATATGGCGGCGCCCATCAACACCACAATCGAGAAGCGTTTAATAGAGATTTTCGGCATAACACTGAAAGATTATTATTTAAATCGTACACAAAGATCGATAGTGTCATCCCTGTATTGCAGAATGGCATATCTCACAGGAGACAAGCACGCCGACGGCCGCCATATTTGTTGACAACCTCGGTTTTTTTTCTAGGGTTATTTTTAGTAACGGAAGAAATGAAACTATCCTTTCTACAAGAGAGTATCATTGTGTTATCGATCTTTCGATTGGCTACTAGGGTACTTCCCGACCATATGAATATTCATAAGAAACGATGATTTGCTGGTCTATTTTCCCATGGGTGATGCATGGAGAGTAACGTAATGCTTCAAACCTGGGTTCCGAGGATGCAAAGCACCCAACACAAATATATACTCAACAGAAAACCATGGAACAAAAGAAAACCTAAACAAACAATTATTCAACTTTAACTTATTTCATTAGATATATTTCATGGCTTGAACAAAAATTTTCCTCTCGCTTGATAGCACTAATATCCTTGTTGTGGCACTGTGTCAAGTAACCCAGGGGTCAAAATCATTTTCGCAAAATAAGGGTCTACAGAGTATTTCCTCTTTTTATGCAAACCACAGTCGTGAATAACCTTCAGCAAAGTAATTGCTTGAATTCAATTCCATTCAATGTCACATGATATTTTCGTAAGTCCCTTTTCATGATAGCCTCAAAAGTCACGTACGGAAGATGAGGATGTTCAAAATATCCCTTCAATCACGAGTGTGTCCCCCTTCAGCGGCAGTTAAGGACTCGCACTGGCATCGCATACGCCGAATAATTCTGGCGATTTAAAGCTGAGGAATCAGCTTCCATTCCTCGTGTAGCGTCACAGTAAGAGTCTGGAGGCTGTGCCATTATCTGCATAGGACCCTCAGTCCAAAATGTTCCACACATGTTCAATGGGAGATATGTCTGATGAGCTCGCCTGGCCAGTCATTGAGCACAAAATTTTTCTGGCTAAAGGATCTTGAACGATTCTGGACGATATCAATAGAGATATTGAACTGATTTTAAAATTTGAAATGTCGGATTAGTCGGGTAAGTATTGCTCAAATTATCTGAAACAGATAAATACCCTAAGGACCAATTAAAGGCTTTTCTTGGGTGAAACTCTACAGTGATACTCTTTACTCAAACAATCAATATTGCAATTTTGCGAAAAATAGTGGGAAGACCAGTCAACTTTGACATTGATTATTTAAGCCACTATAGGACTATTAACTCAAAATAAAGCAGCCTTCTACAGAAAAATAGACATTTTGTAATACTGTGATATTTAACATTCATAAATTATTTTAGATTTTTTGTCATAGCCCCTCAAACACAATTTCCTTAACTTTTTTTTTGTTGAGTATATATACTTTAGACTACGGTTCCGATAAACCAGCGGTAAAATCGGCGCTCAGTGTTTGGTCCGTATATATCGCATATATAATGCTTTATAATTCCACGTGGTCTACGACGGATAGACAAAACTTGTGGGATTTTCTAAGTTATATATACAACCCAACTCGTTGCCCATTGTACTCGTGTGCATACCTATTCTTCTTTAGCACATTCTTTGTCCATTTCCACGAAGATCACATGTAGTTTTACCAGGGTCAAAATAGGTTGTAGTAACAACAGTTTCTGGAAATTAGTCAGTTTGGAAGACGAGCCTTTATGAAGAACGGCTCATGAAACATACAAATGTCTTAGTTAAACTTTACCCACCTGAATTGTGGCCATGTATAGTAAAGAGGCTTTGTATTTTTGACAGACATTAGCATATTCAATAAGCTGACTTCGACACTTGGTTACAACCCAATACATCTCACGGGAACTCACGAATATGATATACGGAATCTAGCGGTGTCAGTTCAATATTGTCGTATGATAAATTTTAGAGTGCTTACATAGTAAAACAGTGAATTATGTGTGCCGCAATGTATTGTAACAAAATACAATATCAATTCGTCTAAAAGCTGTTGAAAACATCTTGAGAGAGGACAACGTTTACATCCGAGAGTGCTTACATAGGAATACAGTGAGTTACGTTTGCTGCAGTGTATTTTAACTAAATACAAAATCAAATCATCTGAGAGTGCTTACATAGTAGTTATACAGTAAAATATGTTCGTCGCAATGTATTGTGACAAAATTTATACAAAATTAAATCATCTTAAAGCTGTTGACAGAGGACAAAAGTTACATTCGAAGTTCAACTTAAACAGACAACTTACTTCTATATCTGTGTCGAAGAAATTAAAGACACTCGCTTGTAGAATTAGCTGTTCTCCCCTGACAACAGAATAGGGTAGTTCGAGTCGAATGAAAAATTTCAAGAACACTTCCAGCTGAAATGAAACAAACAACTCTTTTATTAAACTATTCCTTATGTAAACAACACTTAGAAAGAAGGCTTGTAGAAAACGTTGTGGAAAAAGGAAAAAATGCTGGTCAGTAGCATTTTATCTTTTTTACTACACGTTTTCTATTCATCCAGAGATGAATCCCATTATTTGGCCCCTATTTCGACCTCTTTTGACTGCTTGAAATATGATCCACATGAACTCAGAAAGATTGTTATCACGTAGGCTTGACGTTCTATGCAGTTTGATCTTGATCTATGCCGTATGCAAAAGCCTTTGTTTTCTCCTTTAGTGCTGATAAGTTTTAAGGCAAAGATAGGTTTATTAACCCTTTACCAGACGACAAAATTTTAGCCTTGTCCGAATTGAGGTATTTGCAGACGACAATTTCAGTGCGGCCCAAATGATTCAATTTTTCTTCGATAGGGTAGAAAACATCGTGGAAAAAGGAGAAAATGCTGGTTACCAGCATTTTCTCCTTTTCCCACAATATTTTCAAAAGACTTCTTTCTCAAGGTCGTTAAAAATCGGCATTGTGCGATAAAGTATTAAAAAGTAGAAATCGCTTATTAAAAACAATGTTTTCAAAATATCCAAACTACAGGGGCGTAGGTATGCGTATCCTCGTGAAGCGGTTGGTAGAGATCCAAATGATCTGAGCAGTCCAAAAGAGCTTCTGTTTTTGCCTACGACGCATAGAGGGGTAAAAAAAATTGAGAAAATATGGGTTGTCTGAGTTATATCCTTTTACCACAATATTTCATACCCTTTCAAGGTCAAATCTCATCATTTCAGCAATACATAATTTGTCGTCTGCATATGCATTCAATATGGACAAGTCGAAAAACTTCATCACTATGGAAAGATTTACAGTGTGAGTGTTTATGCATAATACACACATTTGCTGGCTTGGGTGCAATCCCGAGTCCAGATTCATTGTGAACGGCAAATGCTGTGGCCACCCAGCTTGTAATGGTGTCAGGTACTGTTGCTTTAATAAAGCATTTACCATCAGAACTGGAAAAAAAATGAAATAGAGTAATGTCTCTGTAAGTTTGATATTAAACTTACCATCAGGACTAAAAAAAAGATAAATTAGGACAGACAGACAAAACCTTTAAATGGCTCAGATTCACACTATGTAAATACATGAGCACAATAGCACTATAAAAAAAATATATATATATAAATAACACAAACATAAATTGTGACAAGAGAAGGTAGGTTAAAGAGTTTGGGGTTGACACCTATTACCATTTCAATTGAAGTTCCAGGCTTTCATGTACTATCTTAAACTAGAACGATTTGCTGTTAAATCATCAAATTACTGTTGAAATACGCACGCTCTTATTAAGTGACGGCAAGAGAGAGGGCCAAGACACAACTGCAAGTTGATCCCGGTCCTCGCTGTCAGCAGTCAGATTAAAGGTTGAAACAGACTATATAGAACATAATATGCTTATGTCATCCAATGGAAAATCCCGGCCACGTCGGCCTGAGGAATTTCATTGGTTAATTTCTAACTGTGTCATATGAATATGTTAATATAAATAAATACACGTGAAACATTGTGAAAAATGGAAAAAAGAGTGAAAAAAATGGAGAAATGAGGAGGAGCATTCATAAAGTTTTCATAATTTACAGTCAGTGTACATTGTGATTACCAAATACAGCAGCATAATTAGTGTTTGTGGATCTTATAAATGTGAAGCACTTAAAAACAGATGCAAAAATTCATTGTCATAGAATTTCGTGTTAACTATAGGATAAATAATCTTAGTTTCAAAAGTGAAAAAGGTAAGCAGCTCGATTTATAAAATTTTACCATTTTTTTCTATTTATGAGCAAGCATGCTATCTTGATACTAAGAACTTTTTTGTTAGCTTGGTAGCACAGACTCTGTTGATATTCATGACTCTACTGTCTACAGAACAGTCTGCTGTATCCAGAGACACAGATCAGATGGCTATTGATCTGGATCAACCAGGTAACAATATAGAGGACAATATACACGAAAACTGGTAATTAATGATTATTTTTGAAATAGTTTAGAATTATTTGAATGAATTTTGAAAGATTTTTTAATTCTTTTGGAGATTTAGAGTTCATAAGTTGAAACTTGAGGATATTTGGTCTCCTATAAAAGTATCTTTTTAAATATGAAGACCTTTGATTTGAAAAATATGTGCATTTTAAAGGGTAATGCATTTCATCACCTATATCATTTTGTGTGAGACACTTTCTGTCATTTAAATCTATATTATTCCATCTTCCTGTCTCAAAAGGCAAGAAGTGGTTAGTAGTTCTCAACTTAAATAAGATTTTGATAGTCTTGTTTTTTTTGTATTAGGCCTCTAAAATGCTTTTCTAAACTGATAAATTATTTAGATAAACTGTAGTTTTTGCCCTTATTAGAGTTTTGTAGCTGACTGTACCAAACTTGTTGGTATTGATCTTTTGGAATTGTGTTAATTAAGTCTTTTGTATTTCTATGCACATTTAAATTTTGATATTGCCAAATATCTGGTCTACCAATTTCTGTCAGTATATTCTGAATTTTACTGATTCATTTACTTTGAAAATTAGGAATATTGAGCATGTGGCTGTATAACTTGAACACGAGCTTATCTTTATTGCCATTTACTATTCGTGTCCAATATCCTATCATCCTAGTTTTTTATATATTGGACAAAAAAAAGTTAAGAATCAATTTTTTGTTTTAACCTACTTCTGAGAAAGAAACGTATTTTTGGGTAAAATTGACATCTATACACTCCTCAATTCACTATCAATAGCACCAGGTTGTTAACTTGTCCTTGCATGTTATGGTTGGGTGAGCATACAAAAGCAAAGCATGATAGTGTCAAAAACAAAGTGTAACAGCATATGCAGTGGTTTGATAAAGTAATTGTATTGAACTTTCTTGCGGCTAATTTGAGTGTTTGAGGAAACATTTGCATTTCTTGGTGAGAAGTCTGAGATGAGGCATCAATTAGGGAACCAGGAAGTCGCTCAAACGATAGGTAAGATGGAAAGAGGCCGTGTTAAGGGGGCGGTAGCTGCAAATTTTAATGTGTCACAGAGTGTCATCTCAAGACCCTGGAATCACTTCCTTTATACTGGCAATATTGCCTAAAGACCCCGGATCGGATCGTCCAATGTGTACCTTAGCCCGTAAGGACCATTATCCAGCGACTATAGCACCCAGGCAAAAACTTAAGTTAGGTGTAAACCTTAATAATAACTTTCTTTAAGCAACTGGGAAGCAAGTAACGTCACAGATCCTTAGAAACAGACCCCATTCTGCAATTACTGGTTCCAAACGATCGGTTGATTGAACAGTTTAGACAACACGGTGCCGAATAGCAAGGTTAGACTTTGTGCATAACCACGTCAACTGGCAACTCTGTCATTGATCCCCAGTTCTCTTCACAGATGATTCTCGCTTCTGTGTTGACTTTAATGATGGCCGTAGAGGAATTTGGCACAGAACCTGAGAACGATTCGCTGACCGTTGTGTTACAGAACACAACCGCTTTTAAGGTGGATCTGCCATGGTTTTGGCTTGCAGCAGTATTGATGGGAATACAGACTTACAGGTAGTGAATGGCAACCTTACTGGTGTCAGATATAGGGGCCAGATCCTGTACTCGATTTCTAGGTCGTACGCAGGTACTAATGGATAGGTTGGATCATAATGCAATTCCCCATAGAGCAAGATCAGTGAATGATTATCTTGAAGCTGAGAGAATTGATCGTATTCATTAGCCCAGTTGCTCGCCTAACCTGAACCTGTTACAGCATGCCTTGGCCATGTTCCAGAGGACAGTTTCTTTCCGATCAGTAGTTCCACGCAACCGCCAGAAGCTCGAGATTGCACCCCACCAGGAATCAGCCGAAATTCAGCACAACTCTTTTCCGCGGCACATCCGAAACATGCAAAGGTGATGCAATGCTATGATTTGAAATCGCGGTGGGCACACAGATTACTGATCATGACCTACGAGACATTTGTGGGACAATTTGTTACTTTACTGTGAAACTGCAATCTTGAAAATCATTTTGGATTTTGGGGTGTCTAACCTTTTGTGATTTATCGATTTGATAACAAAATGAGTTTGTTAATTTTGAACTGAATATGATTCAGTTATTGTTGTTGATTATTTCTAGTATAATCAAGGTTTATTTTCACTTTTTTCCTGTTCCTGCGATACGTTAGAAATAATGATCCTTTTTTTTTTTTTTTGTCCAGTATATAGTTATTTCAAAAGGATAGCGGCCTGTTTCTGCGTAAAGCATATATAATTTGGTGTACTTTGTTTTAGTTTTAGAACTTTTTTAATGAAGGAGCGATGGAGCTTTTCTAAAATTTTGTTATCTTCATATCCCAAGTTTCAGCTTATCAAAATTGGTAGGACTGTATTATCAATTGTTAGGTTCAAGTTATTTATTCTTCTGAACAGGTGAAACATATGTTGCTTGTTGCAAAAGGGTTTTCGGTTTAAAAGAACATTTCCTGAAGGGGTCAAATGTGTTCCAAGATATTTATAGGACTTAACGATTTCTAATGAAGTGTTATTAAGGTAGAATGAGTAATTTCGGTTTCTTTTGCCAAAGACCATTATTTTTGTTTGCTTATATTAATATGAAGCTTCTAGTTATTGCAATACTTCTGGAAGCTGTCAAGGATTAATTGTAGTTCGTTTTGATTATTAGCAAAACGGACAGTAACATCTGCATACAGTAGGACTAATATTTTAATGCATGTATCTAGATTACCATCATGTAAAATAAGACCTTGATTGCCTTGCCTGACTAAAAATTCTTCCAAATCATTAAGATATCGTGAGAACGGGTGACAGGTTTTCGCCTTGACGAACCCCACAATTAATCGAGAAATATTCTGATTGATCATTACCGTTTGAGATACAGGATTTGATATTCCTATACATGTTTCTTATGAGAGTAATAAATTTTCCATTAATTCCCGAATTTAGTTACTTTTGCCACAGACCTACTCGCCAAGCTGAATCAAAAGCCTTTCAAAAGTCAACAAAGCAGCAATAAAGTTTCTTCTTATGAAAATTTGTAAAGTTCAATTAAGGAACTAAGGGTGAAGACATGATCAGTGATAGAATAACCTGATCTGATACCTGCTTGATTTTCAGATAGAATTGTGTTTGATTCAATGAATTTGTTGATTCTTTCATTCAATATTGATGTAAATAACTTGCTGACACAGCTTTTAAAAAGAGGGTAATAGGGCGATAGTTATTTGCGTCAGATTTTTCACCTTTACATTTATAGATAGGTATTATTGAGCCAAGTGACCAATCAGTAGGAAATAAACCTGTGATTAATATAGTTAAATATCAATTTGTAAATTGGTAGTAACTTTTCCTGAGAATATTTATATATATTTATTGATGACTCCATCCAAACCAGGGGCTTTGTTATTATTTAGATTTTTTATACTTTTTTGATTTCATTGCTAGAGATGGGTGAATTCAATATATCGTTGCGATCATCTATGTTTATATTATCTGAAATAGTCATGAGTAAATTCATTGCTCATTCCTCTGAAATGTTCATAAAAGGCTTGTAAATTTGGTATGTCTCCATGGCTCTTATTGTCAACTGATTTAAGATACTTCCAATAATCTCTAGGGTTATGGCTTTCTAATGACCTTAATTTACTTTCATTTGACTTGTGATAATTATTGCTATATTTATTCATAGTTTGTTTGTAAGCTTTGCTTTAATGTTTAAGGTATGTCATGTTTTCTGTACTTGGGCTTTTATTAATTTTTTCCTAGCTTTGCAATATGCTCTTTCGGCTTTTTTACAGTCCCACCCAAACCAAGGTTTGTGGTTTTTCTTAGTTGTTGAGTAAGTTGGTTTGAAAGGAAATGTCTTTTCTGCACTTTGAATATAGATTTCTGAAAGTTTTTCCGTTATTTAATCTAGTTTAGTTGCACATTTGTTTCACTATAAGCTAAATGTGAGATTGATTGCAAGTCGACCAACAAGTACTCTAAATCTAAATTAAAGATATTTTCGTTGTATTGTAACTGTGTATTAGTATCCCAGTTTTTATGTGCTGCTTTTCTTGTTGTTTTTACTTCTTTTTTGAAATTGAGACTAATTTTACATTCTTGTATTGAGTGGCCATCTGAAAATAATGAATCTAATTCTTGAATATGAAAGAATATGAAAAGCGTCAATCAGACAATAAGCTTTAATTGATGCTAAGAAGTAATCAATAAATGAAATATTCTAGAATGTCATTTTTCTAGGAATGTTTGAATCAGTTCTACCGTTGTTAATGACTAAATTGTTGTTTTTACACAGATCAATTATTTTATATCCATGATTATTCTTTTTGCTATCAAGTGATCTTCTTTCCAATCTAACTTTTTGTTGATTGGATACATTATTTTGATTACTGTTTTTACTATTTTTTGCTTGTGAGATACAAAAAGTATCTCCCCCGACATCCTAGGTACTAGGGACAAGTACATTGTTGATATCAGTACCGTATCTTCCGGACAATAGGCCGCGGCCTATCTGTAAAAAAAGTGGAAATTTTCAAGGGTGCGGCCTATAAGACGAAGCGGCTTATACGTTAATTTTATTTTTCTAAATGACCTGTTAGTGAGACCTGTAAAACTGAAAAAAAAGGGAAACCAGTTTACGGTTCCCGATGTGGGTGTCACTTTGGTTCACGCCCACAAAGTATTTCTCGAACACTTATACTTTTGTTTTGTTGGTAGATAAATTAATCCGCTTGCAAACTTGTGAATGTGTTAAAATTCGTGACCAACCTAGGTTTTCACACCTTTTGTTTGATGATATCTATTGGTACTAATCAGCGGTTAACTGCGAATGTAATTAAAGGCGTTGTTTTGTGTGTACCGTCAATTGAAGTAACAATTTGACAATTTCGAAATTTCTTAAATTATTTGACAATGGACGAACGAATGATAACAGTTTCTAGTGTTCTGAGTGATTTGATCTGCAGAAGGGGAAATTACTTCAATGGAATGAAAAAATGCAAAAACAACGGATACATTTGTTTCGTACATGTATCTTAAACATGTATAATACGAGTACATATACCGGTACAAATACATGTACATGTATCTAAAGAGGGATGACATTGTACAGTAACCAAGCGTATCGGCCGTGGCTTATGTGCCGGTGCGGCCTAAACAATACTTTTTATTTCTTAAATGGTTAAAATGGATGGGTGCGGCCTATACAGTGCAGCGGCCTATTGTCCGGAAAATACGGTACCTTGGTGAGCTGCTTTATGTGTGTGGTTTCCGGTTGCAGTTCTGCTACAGCCAAATCACTAACAAAAGACACTGAATGGTTTCCATCCGAATCAGAGGTATCACCATTAGCTTGATTTGGGGAACCCACAATCGTTTCATTGTTATAACATGGGCGTGGTACTCTTAGTACCTTGCTCCAGTCAGGAAATTCGTCCTGGATGACCTTTCCTCTGACGATTAATTTTGCGGTATATGCAATAAGCGCTGATTTAGGTGGGTTGTTTTGTCTTTCAGTCTTATATCTGCTCCAGAGGCGGGATCGGGCCTGTACAATTTCACGAGGGTAATCTCTACTGATGCTTTGTGGTATCCCCTTCAATCTATGCGCATTGCTCAGAATATTATGCAAGTCATTCTCAAGTAGGAAACAGACTATAATTGGCTTACACTTATCTGAGTCATGGGCAGAGGGTGAGCTCTCTGTATGTTTAACATGTTCGCATCCTCCATTAGCAGTTCGTCGCGGAGAAATTGCTTTACCAAAAGTTAAGTTAGGTTACTGTACATAGCTCTGTTATTACATTAATATTTAGAGCTGAAAAAGAATCAAGTTACTGTGGGCTAAATTAAAACATTTACCATCAGAGCTGGGAAATGAAATTAAACAAGTTCACTGAGACTTCAATATTACGTTTGAGCCATCCTCTATGAAAAGGGACATTAACACATCTGCAAAAAGTGTCGACCCAGTTTAGCCTGTGCAGTCCGCCAATTGGTCAATTTTTTGCATGTCAAGGAATACTGTACCTTATGTTTTAGTCGGCTGCTTTACAAAACGGGTTTCATTGATCCCAAATTATATGGCGAGTTGCTTGGTGTCATGTATCACGGAGATGCATTAAACTCTTTTTTGCCAGAGCATAACTCATTTGCCTTTAGAACTTAAAAACTAAGATAAAGTAAAGCTACTGTGGCTCTACTCAGAAGAAAAAAAATAGCCAGTGTAGATACTGTGTAATATCGGTAGGTTAAAAACAATTTTTTTATTGGCGAAAAGTCTTTCCATCGCACAAGTCATTAAACGCCCACCGAAATAAAACTTTTCTTATAACTAAATTGACAGTAAACTGGTTTTTTGTGTGTTTTTGTGTGCGTGTGTGTGGTTTTGAGTGTATGTGGGGGGGGGTTTTTTTTTTTTTTTTTTTTTTTTTTTTTTTTGTGTGTGTGTGTGTTGGTTCTTTTTTACAGAATTGAACAGAGGGTTCAACTTCAATAATCCATTACAATCAATATTTTGTATGTCCACCTCTTGCTTCAATAATTGCAAAGCAACGCCGCCTAATGCTGTTTATGCGACGTCTAACTAATTGTATAGTAACACGTGTCCATTCTTCTTGCAACGCTCGTTCCACATCATCAACGTTGTTGACGTCATCCCTGTTCCTCACTTTAAGTCCGAGGTAGTCCAACACGTGTTAGATAGAGGAAAGATCTGGGAATTTCGATGGCCATTCGAGAGTATTGATGTTATTTTTGCACAAGAAGGTTTCGAGCGTGCAGTGTGGCAACGAGCATTATCCTGCTGTAATATATCAGCATATCCATTTGCTCTGTAAGGAACGATGACAGGGACGATAACTTTGGCACTATACCTGTCAGATTTTAAGTTACCACGTATTGTTTTGAGGTCCGTTTTACCTTGATAAGAAATACCGCCCCAGATCATAACACCAGCTCCACCGTAACGGTCACATTCCAGCACGTTAAGTGGATCGAGTCTCTCACCTTTGCATCGCCAAACACGAATTCTACCATCAGGCCCACTAAGGTTAGATTTTGACTCGTCCGTGAAAACGTACGGCGCGGAGACGTGCCATTAATGGGACACCTTTATAAGGACCTCGCGCACGTAGCCGAGCGGCCCTCAGACGATTTCTCGCGGTAAAAAACGGATATCCTCGTTCCTGTTGATAGGTAAAGTTAGCTACTAGTAGCCAGCTACTTGTTCAGGTAAAGTTAGCTTCTAGTAGCCATCTACTAATAGCCAGCTACTTGAGTTGGTAAAATTGGTTATTAGTAGCCAGCTACTGTAGCCACCTTCTAGGAAGCAGTCACTTGTAAAGGAAATACTGGCAATTTGTACCCAGCGACCAATTCATAGGTAATTAAAATTGAGGTTTTTATTAGTTTCCTAAAGGTACAAGTAGCTGGCGAACCAAATGTCGACGCCTTAAACGGAATGTTTTTCTTCCATTTTTACATAGAGTGAAATCAAAAGCACAAGTAGCTGACTAGCCTAAGAGCTAATTTTGAAATTAGATGCTTGTTTTGAATAACAGATACTATGAATGTAAGTAGATAGTATTTTTCCCACCCTGGGTCAAAATCGCCCAAAAATCGCAAAATGACCCTGAATGCCCACCACAACTAACCACACACATAAATTTCTAATCGACTAACCCTTCAACCGACTAACCCTAACCACAACTAACCACACACATAAATTTCTAATCGACTAACCCTTCAATTCAGGCGCCATATTAGTTTTTAACCCCCATTTCCAACCCTCCAGACATCCTCCACATAACACTTAATTAACCACACAAACCCAATTCCATCCCAATATACAAAAGAAAAAAATCCTATAAATCCTTTTACATTCTAATTTTTATTTTACAAAATTATTCCATATGTGCTTAATTCCACCACAAGCTTTAAATAGAAAAATATTTGATTTAAGCGTTGTTTATTCCAAATGAAAAAAGATGAACACGGTTAAAAATAACAATAATTCTAAATATATTACCGAGCTTAATAACTTAGGCATTAGAGCCAAAGAAAGCATTTTATCCCATTTAGTTTTGGAAAACACCTATAACAACAACTTAGTTACAGACATTAAAGACGTAAACTATCTACAAGGAAACAAAGGTAAAACATGTTTACAACCATTAAAAGATCTACCTCCCTTTATAGACGATCTCTATATATTTGGTTACCTAGACGAGTCGGAAATTATTAGAAATGGAAATAACATTAAATGCATAACTGGTAAAGATGCAGCAAGTAACATTATAACCTCCTACATACTATCGGAAATAAAAACAGCTTTTGGGGAATATTGTCACACGAATATAATAGAAACAATTAGAACACAATCTCCAGGAATAGTATGTAAAACAATAGACTTTTTAGAAAAAAGAAACAACTACAAAACTCTTTCTGGTTATAAAAAATATTGGAACTATGGAAGAAAACCAGCAGGTGTATGTTTAATTAAAACATCTACCTCGGAACTTCCAATACAAACAGTTCTTAACAACTTAGAAGATCTAAACAATAGGTTACAGAATCGAGGTTATTCCCTCTATTCTATAGATTACACCCAGGACTTTTCTGGTGTTTTAGAAAGAGAAGCCCTAGAAGAACACCTACAATCCTTAGGCTTACTACATAGATGTAATTTTTTCCCAGAAGAATTAGAAGAGGAGGACAGTTATATATTAGATGTAAGACACTCTGCAGGTAATAACATAGTTAAATACACCAAAACCCTACCAAATGGTATAAAATTAGTTGCAAAATATTACAATAAAATAGTTTCCAATTTCGAGGCTGGAGATGTTAGAAATACAACAACTTGTCACCTTGCAGATTATGTAGTTTGCCCCGATAAACATTTACACAAAACTTTTAACCATCCAGATGTTTTAGAAAGAGGTCTTACAAGATTCGAAGTATCTGTTTATGGTTTTAATCCATCTGTAAATTACTCCAACCTAATAGAAGAAGAAACTAAACTTATCCAAGACATTCCTATATTTTACATACAACCAGGTGCAAAGCAGTGGGAAAACCTTGCTAATGCCCTAACTAAATCTTTAGTTGTAGCAAACAAAGAAACAGGAGATATATTCCATGTATGGTATGCAAACACACTAACTAAGAGATTAGCTGGAATACATTGTAAACTAAAAGAACAAAACAGAACACCAGAAAAATGGGATACAGCAATACAACAAATTATATCCGATTTTGGTTTTTGCTCTTTACCTATATACTCCTTTACAGTAGAACTATCTAAAAACTCTAAAGAAAAAGACGAGATTATAATACAAGAACTCCATTGTTGGGTAAAAGATGGGGAAACAATTCTTACACCTTCCAACAGACCATTTACACAATACCCCAACTCCCCACCACCAAACAGAAGACTACCAGATACAAAAAATATTAAATGGGTATGGAGAGAAGACAAACAAAAGAAAGCACTGGGCCAGAGAAAAGGAGAATATCCCATACTAAAAGTAGATACAAATAAGAGCATATCTATGTTATCCACAAGAAAAAGAGAGCAAAAACTAGAAGAATTAAAATATATGGTTTACTGCGAGAACCGGAAAGAAAAAGTTAAAAAAGAAAGATTAGAATACTTCCTAAGAGTACAAGAAGAAAACAAGAAAATAACCATAGAATTGGAAAAAATCCAAGATAATTACAAGCTCGTACAAACATGGAAAGAAAGACGCACAAACTTAGAGAAAGATTTTAACAGAATGGAAGAATATAGCGGACTAAAAGAAAAATTAAAGTCTTATGGAAAACTTTTTGTCTATGCTTTTAGAGAATACCCCAATTGTTTACGTTTAGCTTTTATAGACGAAGAAGGAGAAAAAGGTACATGTTTTGCTAATAAAATAATAGCAGAAACCTACAAAAAATTGAAATGTAAAAACTTTCTTGCCAAAATTCCAACCAGAGATATCCAGAAAAGACAAGATTGTCCAATACATTATCTTCCATACGATTATTTAGAAATAGAAGGAACAGAAAGAGGCAACTTAATTCTAAAGGCAAAACCAACCATAGAAAACAGAAATATAGATGGAATTAAAGAAGTGCTGGATAAAGTCAAAGAAGAGTACAACAAAAGAAAACCTCTAATACCCACAAAAATGCAAAAAGTAGAAATTAAAAGAGGATTAAAAATACATAAAACTATACATAAAACTATACATAAAACTATAAATTCAGAAGAAGGACATTATACATCCCACAAGTTTGGTTATAGAGACTTTAGGGGTAAGATACAAACTATTCTTTTCGTAGATGGAAAAGACTTAGAAGATACTCCCATATGGAGCCAAATTTTACAAAGAGAAACAGAAATTCGAAGATATAGAGTTACTTAAATCTCCAATAGATATACTACTGGGTAAAAATCGTAAAAATGAGCACGACAATACGGATAGAATATGTACAATATCTGCAATTATAGAAGAAAATTGATATATAACTTACCATAGTATGTTATATATTATACTTGGTTATTCCCCTTCTAAGGATATTATATTCTACTTTTCGTTCCATACATTACCTATATTCTTTTTAACAGTGGAAGGAGTTGTTTCTAAAAATATAGAAGCTTTATACATAGATGGAAATACAATACTTTTTCCACTTTCTACATCCTCTAATATTATAGGTATGGAAGAACTACGAATTTTAATTTTATCGGTAATAGTATACTCTGCAGGTTTCCAAACCATTCCATATTCTTCCACAATTTCCGTAAGTTTAGTGTTAGTCGTTTTAGGTTTTACTTTTACACCACCTTTTTTAAGAGTAACAAGTAAATCTCCTTTAGATAACATTCTTTTACTTGGTAGGAAGTTTCTCTTTTTAGGTTTACGTCCTTTACATTCTTCGTATAAATCGTTTTCCTTTAAAGCATCTATAAGCTTACTTTTTGTCCAACAATTGCAAAAAAAATATATCTTTGGAGTGTTTCTTTAATATCGTCTTTATATAACATTTTTTTGATATTTTTAGTTATGAAAAAAAATTGTTAAGAAAAAATTTTTTTTCTTTAAACAATTTAACATTTTTTTTCTAAAAAAGGTAACATCTTCCTTTGCTCGGTAATATATTTAGTTTTTAGCCATGTTCGTCTTTATATGTACTTTATTTACTATCCTCCTCGAAAGGATAGTAAATTTTATTACATATTAATATACTTCTATGGTTAAAATATTAAATCTTATAATTTACCTTGTGCATACATTTCTATGTTTTGGATAAGATCCAAATGCTTGGTTTTTCTCTGTTTCCTTGTTGTAACATATAGGTGGTACAATCCCATTTTATTCTTTATTTTGTTTTGGAGGTGTTGGATGTAAATTTTTCTGGATAAGTATTTGTACATTTTATCTCTGGAAATAGAAGAGAAATCTTGGATGTATTGTACTATCTTCCTTGTTGGTAATCTATGTATTTGTAACTCGTATGTTAGCTTGCTACAAATTCTACCTACATATACCCAAAGTCTGGTTTTAATTTCTTTCCATATAAGAAGTGGAAGTGTTCCATTGTTTTGGAGAGAGCGAACAACTATGTTTATATACGAGAAATCGTTTTGTATATTATAGATTTGTCGTTGTAGAAGAGGTGTGGAAAGGTTATAATCTTCTAGATATTTTAATAATTCGTTTTCCATGTTGTAGTATAGACAGAGGAGAAATAGGGTAAAATTCAATTTTTTTTAAAAATTTTTAGGCAATAAGGTGTTAGAACAAGAAATTATATGGAAAAAATATATCTTACATGTGGTTATATAAATTTTACAAGAAGTTGTTTAAATTTTTAGACAAAAAGTTTATTTTGGTATTATAATCCTCTATATGTACATTTATAAACCTTTACATACTCGAGCAGTACCCCAGTGCTCCACAATATTTCGCACAGGCTTACAGCACTCTCCTACCACATTGTACATTTTACAACAACTCCCAAGCATATCTATGCATAAATTTCCTTAGAACTTCTTAGCAGTTCTATAGGGCCCTATAACACAGCAACAGTTGGGGTATTGTGTAAATGGTCTGTTGGAAGGTGTAAGAATTGTTTCCCCATCTTTTACCCAACAATGGAGTTCTTGTATTATAATCTCGTCTTTTCCTTTAGAGTTTTTAGATAGTTCTACTGTAAAGGAGTATATAGGTAAAGAGCAAAAACCAAAATCGGATATAATTTGTTGTATTGCTGTATCCCATTTTTCTGGTGTTCTGTTTTGTTCTTTTAGTTTACAATGTATTCCAGCTAATCTCTTAGTTAGTGTGTTTGCATACCATACATGGAATATATCTCCTGTTTCTTTGTTTGCTACAACTAAAGATTTAGTTAGGGCATTAGCAAGGTTTTCCCACTGCTTTGCACCTGGTTGTATGTAAAATATAGGAATGTCTTGGATAAGTTTAGTTTCTTCTTCTATTAGGTTGGAGTAATTTACAGATGGATTAAAACCATAAACAGATACTTCGAATCTTGTAAGACCTCTTTCTAAAACATCTGGATGGTTAAAAGTTTTGTGTAAATGTTTATCGGGGCAAACTACATAATCTGCAAGGTGACAAGTTGTTGTATTTCTAACATCTCCAGCCTCGAAATTGGAAACTATTTTATTGTAATATTTTGCAACTAATTTTATACCATTTGGTAGGGTTTTGGTGTATTTAACTATGTTATTACCTGCAGAGTGTCTTACATCTAATATATAACTGTCCTCCTCTTCTAATTCTTCTGGGAAAAAATTACATCTATGTAGTAAGCCTAAGGATTGTAGGTGTTCTTCTAGGGCTTCTCTTTCTAAAACACCAGAAAAGTCCTGGGTGTAATCTATAGAATAGAGGGAATAACCTCGATTCTGTAACCTATTGTTTAGATCTTCTAAGTTGTTAAGAACTGTTTGTATTGGAAGTTCCGAGGTAGATGTTTTAATTAAACATACACCTGCTGGTTTTCTTCCATAGTTCCAATATTTTTTATAACCAGAAAGAGTTTTGTAGTTGTTTCTTTTTTCTAAAAAGTCTATTGTTTTACATACTATTCCTGGAGAGTGTGTTCTAAATGTTTCTATTATATTCGTGTGGCAATATTCCCCAAAAGCTGTTTTTATTTCCGATAGTATGTAGGAGGTTATAATGTTACTTGCTGCATCTTTACCAGTTATGCATTTAATGTTATTTCCATTTCTAATAATTTCCGACTCGTCTAGGTAACCAAATATATAGAGGTCGTCTATAAAGGGAGGTAGATCTTTTAATGGTTGTAAACATGTTTTACCTTTGTTTCCTTGTAGATAGTTTACGTCTTTAATGGCTGTAACTAAGTTGTTGTTATAGGTGTTTTCCAAAACTAAATGGGATAAAATGCTTTCTTTGGCTCTAATGCCTTAGTTATTAAGCTCGGTAATATGTTTAGAATTATTGTTATTTTTAACCGTGTTCATCTTTTTTCAGTTGGAATAAATAACGCTTAAATCAAATATTTTTTCTATTTAAAGCTTGTGGTGGAATTAAGCACATATGGAATAATTTTGTAAAATAAAAATTAGAATGTAAAAGGATTTATAGGATTTTTTTCTTTTGTATATTGGGATGGAATTGGGTTTGTGTGGTTAATTAAGTGTTATGGTTAGTTGTGTAGGATGTCTGGAGGGTTGGAAATGGGGGTTAAAAACTAATATGGCGCCTGAGTTGAAGGGTTAGTCGATTAGAAATTTATGTGTGTGGTTAGTTGTGGTTAGGGTTAGTCGGTTGAATGGTTAGTCGATTAGAAATTTATGTGTGTGGTTAGTTGTGGTGGGCATTCTGGGCTATTTTGCGATTTTTGGGCGATTTTGACCCAGGGTGGGAAAAATACTATCTACTAATGTATAAGAAAACTCAAAATTGAATCATTTCCGGTTATTTAAGGGGCCAGCTACTTGATTTGAAAACTGTACAACTTTGCTGTTTTTCGAAGTAATGATTTCAAATGTACAAGTAGCTAGCGAGATTGAAAGAGATTTTTCATAATACTTCAACAAATCACTTTGAGGACACTTAGGAGAAATTAAAAATATCAAAATCAATCCATTCTTATCCATTTAAAGGGCTAGCTACTCGTCATGAAAATGCGGATATTTTTCAATTTTACTTAGAGTGAAATCAAAAGGCACAGGTAGCTGGCCAGCCTAAGAGAGATTTTTGAAATTGAATGCTCTTATTCAATAAAAGAGAGTATAAATGCAAGAGAAAACTCGAACTTGAAGCGTTTCCGGTTATTAAAGGGGCCAGCTACTTGATTTCAAAATGGGACAACTTTGCACTTTTGCGGAATCATGATTTAAGATGTACAAATAACTGGCTAGATTTAGAGAGATTTTTCAAAATATTTCAACGAGCATTCTACGAGCATTCAATTTCAAAAATCGCTCTTAGGCTGGCCAGCTACCTGTGCCTTTTGATTTCACTCTAAGTAAAATTGAAAAATATCCGCATTTTCCTGACAAGTAGCTGCCCCCTTTAATGGATAAGAATGGATTGATTTTGATATTTTTAATTTCTCCTAAGTGTCCTCAAAGTGATTTGTTGAAATATTTTGAAAAATCTCTCTAAATCTAGCCAGCAACTTGTTCATTTTAAATCCTTACTTCGAAAAACAGCAAAGTTGTACAGTTTTCAAATCAAGTAGCTGGCCCCTTAAATAACCGGAAATGATTCAATTTTGAGTTTTCTTATACATTCATAGTATCTGTTATTCAAAACAAGCATTTACTTTCAAAATTCGCTCTTAGGCTAGCCAGCTACTTGTACAGTTTGATTTCACTCTATGTAAAAATGAAAAATATCCGCATTTTCCTGGGGAGTAGCTGGCCCCTTTAAATGATAAGAATGGATTGATTTTGATACCTTTAATTTCCCCTAAATATCCTCAATATGATTCGTTGAAATATTTCGAAAAATCTCTCTAAGTCTAGCCAGCTACTTGTACATTTTAAATCATCATTTCGCGAACGTGCAAATTGTCCCGTTTTCATATCAAGAAACTGGCCCCTTTAATAACTGGAAATACTTCAATTTTGAGTTTTCTGACGTATTTATAGTCTACTTTACTCAAACAAGCACTTAATTACAAAAAAAAGCTCTTCGACTCGCCAGCTTCTTGTACCTTTGAATTCCTTTCTAAGTAAAATTGAAAAATGTCCCAATTTTCATGACGAGTAGCTGGCCCTCTTTTATAATTAAAAATGAATTGAAAATGATATTTTCAATTTCTCCGTTGTACAGTGAATGTGATTCTTTGAAATATTTTGAAATGTCTGTCTTAATCTCGTCAGCTACTTGTAATTTTGAATCCCTAATTAAAAACAAATGTGAAAAAAAAATCCTATTGACAGATCTCGTAGCTTGACCCCTTAATACAGGAAATTATTTGATTTTGATTTTTCTGATGCATTTATATAGTATTCTGGATGGAAGAAAAACATTCCGTTTAAGGTGTCGACATTTGGTTCGCCAGCTACTTGTACCTTTAGGAAACTAATAAAAGCCTCTATTTTAATTACCTATAGTTGGTCGCAGGGTACGAATTGCCAGATTTTCCTTTACAGTGACTGTTTACTAAAAGGTGGCTACCAGTAGCTGGCTACAAATAACCAATTTTACCAGCTCAAGTAGCTGGCTACTAGTAGCTGGCTACTAGAAGCTAACTTTACCTGAACAAGTAGCTGGATACTAGTAGCTGGCTACTAGTAGATAACTTTACCTATCTCGTTCCTGTGGCATGTCTGATTCGTTCAACAAGCATTGAAGCTGCCATGAACCGATGACGTCGCGATAACATCACTATGAACCGATGTTCGCGCCGTGTTGTTTTCTTTGGTCTGCCTGAACAGGGTCTATCTTTAACACTGCCAGTCTGTTGATAACGCGCTTGTAGACGATAAATTGTTCGCTCATGGTATCCAGAACGACGTGCGAACGTCAGCAACTCGTGTACCAGCTTCAAGAAGTCCCAACGCGATATTTCTGTCTTAGCTATACCCTTCTCAAATCAAACAACTCAACACTTTTATGCTGCTACCGAGAGACTTTAGAACTCAAAAGTGAGGGCGGGCACAGAGACACGAGTAAAGGGTATTTATAAGAACGTCAGTACAGTGAATACATTAAGCACATTTTAGGGAATTTCGACGTTTATCTGTTCTTTCTTTATCAGTTACTTAACACTGTACTTTTAGCTCTTACTAACAAGTTATATCCCCAAAAACCGTTGTTTTCAGTTGAGTAAAGTATGAACTCTATGAACAGCCTCTAGCTGTTTCCTTTTGGAACCTAGTCTACTCTCTTCAACCAGTCTGTGCCCTATTACGACACTGTTCCCATCAGTGTAAATAACCCCAAATCTAGTTTAATGAATATAGATCTAATTTCTGTTTTGTTAAATGATCTAACCCTCAAGAATAACATCTCTAGAATGCATTAAACCTTTGGTTGAATTCCAGCTTGCATAATGATAGACATTCAAATACACATATGCATGCATATACATGTATATACATAGATACTCATCTATTTACACACATGCACATATTGTCAATATATTATAAACACATATCCACACACGTGTACACACACATACATAAACATTTGAATTTGGTTACACAAACGCATAACCCAAATTCTCTGGAGCAGAATAATATTACTCATAATGCCCCTGCTAAAATTTTCGGACTGCCTGCTAGTACACTTCCAATTATTGACCACATAAAGGTACACTTCCAGACTACATGCTGGTATAATTCAGGCCACCTAACGGCACACTTCCAGACTACATGCTGGTACAAGTCAGGCCACGTAACGGCACACTTCCAGACTACATGCTGGTACAATTCAGGCCACGTAACGGCCCACTTCCAGACTAATGCTGGTACAATTCAGGCGACATAACGGCCCACTTCCCGACTACATGCGGGTACTTTTCAGACGACATAACGGCACACTTCCAGACTACATGCTGGTACAATTCAGGCCAGGTAACGGCACACGTCCAGACTAAATGCTGGTACAATTCAGACCACATAATGGTTTACTTCCAGACACTATGCTGGTATAATTCCAGACAACATGCTTGTACGATTTCAGACCACAGACTGGTACATTTCTAAACTACATGCTGGTGCACTTCCAGACTACATGTTGGTACATTCTCAGACAACGCATTGGTACACTTTTAGACTACATGTTGGTACACTTGGACTAAATGCTGGCACAATTTCAGACTTCATGCTGGTGAAGTTTCAGACAACCTGCTGGTACACTTCCAGACTACATACTTTTACATTTCCAGACTACATGTTGGTACACTTCCATACAATTTTAGACTATCGGGTGGTACTCTTCCAGACTACATACTTTTACATTCAGACTTCACATTGGTACACTACCATACCACATGCTGGTACATTCCCAGACTGCCTTGCGGTACAATTCCAGACTACATGCTGATACAATTCCAGACTACATGCTGATACAATTCCAGACTACGTGCTGGAACATTTCCATACTACATTATGGCACCTTGCAGACTACATACTGGTACACTTCCTGTACAATTTTAGACTACATGGTAATACACTTCCGGACTACATGCTGGTGCAATTTTGGACTGCGTGCAGGAGAAATTTTAGACTAATCCACGGAACAATTTTAGACTACATCCTGGAACACTTCTAGTACAATTTGATGGTACACTTCCAGACTACATGCTAGTGCTATTTTAGCCTGCATCCTGGTTAATTTTAGATTACATGTTGGTGAAATGGTGAAATGTTGTGTGTGTGTTTTTTTTAGACTAAATACTTATGCAACTTCAGACTACATGCTGGGACTATTCCAGAATGAATATACTGGTACAATTCAGACTTTATGCTGGTAAATGTTCCCTTCAGAGCAGCATCTCTCAGAATGCCTATACATCAACCCTCCAAGTAAAATATAGTCTACAGGCTTATTAATACATTTATACATACTTATTCGATCTGGTTCAATTATAACAGAATCAATTTCTGCTTTTTTAAAGTATTTAACCTGTTCCTCACTGAACAAAAGAACTGTGATCGTGCGTATGCGTTCGGCCTGCATGCGGATTGGTATGTTTATACATTGCCTTTTTTCGTCGACAAGAAGCCCATCTACTTTTGTGATCTTAATATGTGCACCGTCTCTTTCGTGAATGTATGACTTGCTATATATACGTTACTATTCCGACACACATTCAGTTATATCTGGTTAGTATCGAACGAACCTATTACTCTAATTCTATGCTCAAAAGGAGTGATATAAAAGGCAATTTATACTCATTGCTAAAATTGTCTGGCAAAAACAAAATTCGCACCGTTTTATTTTTTTTTACTAGTGTTCGATTTTTTACCTTTGAACCACCGCTGGAGTGAAACTACTTTTTGGAACGACATTTTCCAATGCTTGGGCTTGTGTATTGCTATATTCATGTAAAAACAAAAAATCAACAATCTGACAAAACGGTACTTATCTGACTTTGGCTGCTAATTTCAATGCACTCAAGTTATATATCGACTGCTTATGTCCAGGTTTCCCACACTACATCTTGAAACACACGCCATGGCGTCGGCGGCAAACTAGTTTGCCTCTGTTTCGGTGGGTAGGGGATGTTGTGATAGCAGAAGACTGTTTCGCGACGTATGGATAATCCTTAACCCTTCTCTACAGTTTCAGTCTGCATTCAGCTTGAATTTGAGCTCGGAAAATTTTCTGCTCGTCCTCAGTATCCTCGGCAAATTGATGATTCTTGTACTTTTCTATACTACGCCAAAATAAGTCGGATCTATCTGCAAGCTTAATACATGTAGCTATCTGCCTGTGCCGATAAACTCCTCTATGCATCCATTATAAGGGTTTCAAGGTTTAAAAACAGCTCCACTAGTAACTGCTCCATTAGCCATAGAAGGTTGTTTCGCTATTTTATGGGAGACATAGTTAAGGCGCCACGTTGTCCTCTATCAAGCAGAATTGAGTACGACTTGTCTGCAAGCGAGTCTCTGGTAGAATGACATTAACATACACACATGCCCCACGGGTTGCCCCGTGCACAACTGAAAAACATGTATTTCGAGTAAGTATCGATAAGACATCTTTTTCTCGCTTTACTTCGTACCGCGAGAAAACAACATTCATGTATGGACAGGCCTGGACGACGACCAATGGTAGCTGCAATCGGTTTTACGCCGGATTCTTTAAATGCTGACAACACTTCTTCAGTATCGAACAGTAAAGTTATATGAGACAACACACATGTTGGTTTACCTGATCATTTGTAGCACGTAAATGTTTAAGTTGGCGGAAACGACCTTATGGGATGGGTTATTCGTGATATTGTTGGTAAATTCGTGTCCATTAAAGATACCTAAATTCATGTGTAAAATTTGAACTTAAGACATTCAGTATTGTTTATTCTGGGCGCAAACATAAAAACTCACTAAACTTTTTCTCCTGAGTATATTTTAATGACAATTACATTCAAAGCTGAAAAATGAGGTAAAGAATGTTTACCTCAGATTTCACATTACATTAGTTTGCTGTCAGTGCTGGAAAATGAGATATAGTTATTATGAGTTCAATATTACATTTTTTTTTTATTAAAAAAAAAAAGAAAATTTAATTAAGGTCAATGTACGAGGTAGATTTAGAACTAGATCTATATCCACAATCAACTCTAAAAAAATGAGATAAGGTAAGGTTAGTGAAGCTTTATCGTTCCATTCGCGGTCAGAAATAAGAAAGTTGGACAAAGTGAGGTTACTGTAACTTTATTATTACATTTACTGTGAGAATTGAAAAATGAGATAAAGTAACGCCACTGCAGCTTTGATGATGCGATAAAAATTAAGGGGATTTCTCTAGCTTGTATCAAAAAAAGTTACCATCTGGATAGAAACATGAGATAAAGTAAGGTCACTGTAACCTTAATAAAACATTTACCATCAAAACTGAAAAAAAAAAACGATTAAGTTAGCTCACTGCAGCTTTAGTAACATTTTTATCCATCCCTCACATCTGAAAAAAATGGTTACTGTAGGTTTGCTCTTACATTTACAGTAGGAGCTGGAAAGAGAGGAAAGTAACGTCACTGCACCTTTAATAAAGCAAGAGCTCTCCATGCAGATACCAACGCTCGGCTGCAATTGCTTTCAGTGAAAACTCTAAATCTAAAAAAAGGGACATATACGTATATGACTAATGACAGTTATACTATAAAATGTAAAACTTTTTGAAAATCCTACGTCGAAAAAGGCGAACGACTGTTTCAAAAATATTTTTATCTGCCCCTCTTGTACGGGTTCCCCTTGCAACCCTTCAACTGCTAAGCGCGACTGACTGACCTTTTGCGGACAGTGTAGATCAAGATCAGACTGCACAGAACGTGCAATCTGCTCTTGGATCTTCACTGTCCGATAAGGAGATATTTTTTCTCAAAAAAAAAAAGTTCGAAATAGCACTATTTAGGTTTTTACTATCGGCTTGAATATTTCATTTCACTCATTTAGTAGGATAAAAGTTGATAGTTAACAACGAGTGCGAGTTCGCAGTCAATATCTTCAGTATTGTCATAGGTATCATTGAATGTAAAACTTTTTTTGTACGGAGACGCAAACGATGACAAGGCTATGACAATACCTCGACGTTTTCTTCGAAAACAGCTAAAATACCTGAAAATAGTTCGCACGCTGGTATGGATTTTTTTTTTTTATCGTTGTGTCTGATTTAAACCGCGCGCGATGCATGTAGATCTGTTTAAAATAGGAAATTCATAATTCTAACATGACACGTGAATTCGGCTCCATATAAACAAAGCGTGGTAAAATTTCAATATCACAGACAATAACTATGCACTTAAATAATACTAACTGTTCTTTTTTCGTAAATCCAACATTGCGTATTTATTTACTGTCCTTTTCATTGATATTTCAAAGCGCGGTAAAACTGCTCCTTCATGACGTTAAAATGACGTAATTCATGACGTCATTATAGCATTGAACATTTGCAGATTGAGTGGATTTATTGTTAAAAGTTCAATACGCTAGAATTAAGTTGAAAAAAAGATTCTTTGAACCCAGCAGAGTAACAATGAGTTTTCAGCTCTCTCTTTGAATTGACTGTCACTATTCAGAAAAAATAAAGTCAGCTAGTAATTTGAACTTCGGTTTCGATATAAAATCAGAACGAAAAACATTATGAAATCTCGTATACATGTTTGTTTACATTAGTTTGACTGCAAAAGTAGTTCCGGCACTGCTGATATTTTTTTTTTTTTTTTCATGGAGCTATGAAAAAAATTTTTCAGCCAATCAGAACTCGCCAATGTTCATGAAAAAAACTAATATTGAATTATTGGAATATAATCTGCATCCGCGTTTTTACTCTAAGTATGAACTTGTTTTCCTTTGATTAAAGTTGGTCATGTTAGAATCGAAATAATCATCTTTCAATCGTGGTTTATCGTTCAATAAATCACGTTTTTAGTTATGAGGCGCAATTAATAAACCACTCGGGCTATGTGCCTCATAACTCACAACTGTGGTTTATTGAACGATAAACCACGATAGAAAGAAGATTATTTCTTAAATATATGAGCCATACTCTAGCAAAATGAGGTTAAATGCATCTCTGTTATGCAATATACCAATCAAGTCGAATACATCATGAGGTACACTGGTGTTTTGACATACAGAAAATTTACAAGAAGGAAAAGGTATCAACCTAGGTCGGCCAGTGCGGACTGCGCAGGCTGACCTAGGTCGATACTTTATGCAAATGTATTTAGCCCCGTTTTCAAAGAGCATGGGTCATATAGTAAAACGTAAAAAACTTACAGCCAACCAGTATCTCTTGAAAGTAGAATCGGTAGTTTTTATCATTTATAGCATTGAGGCGTTTGGTGTTTCAAAATTAACCAAGGACAATGTTGCAGCAACACTGTCCAAAAATTACATACTTCGCTGTTTCCGTGTTGCTATAAATCCAGGTATCTGGAAACAGACTTCTTACTCTGGGAGGTGGTTCTTGTATTTCTTTCTGCTGTGCCTCTTCTTCTGACACCTCACTCGACCACATACTTGATGATTCCGAAAATATGGAAGCCGTAGAGAAAAAAGGTTGCGTGGTAGATGTCAAACTTGTGCTCATAGCCATTGTCGTGCTACTTGTGAATGAAGAAGAAGAATTTGAGAAACCTAGAAAGATAGTAAGATATTAAATAATCAGAGGGCAGATTGACTCAATGCCCAGTGTTCTTACCTTAAAACTTGCATGAAACCAAGGGTTCACTGGTTCGATATGCAGCTCGGCTGAATTATTTCCAAGGGTAAGAGATAGTCATTGCGACATGATTTAGCCCTTTCCCTTCATTCCCACTGGATAATGCTTCGGCGACGCTTATTTGGAAAAGCAGCCAGCAGCTAGGAAAGAATGTTGTGTGAAGTACTTGTAAAGAATTTCCGTAAACACATTGACAAGTGCACTGACCGTTGCAGTATACTTATAAATAATACTTTGTATTATGTTGAAGCAGCGTTAACAACAAACACCCCAACCTTGATTTAGTGAAATTGATATTGCTATTTCAAGATTGTTTTGGCAATAATATATGAGTCAATTTCTGTGAAAAGGGAGCTTAATGCATCTACAAAAAGTATCGACTCATAGATCGAAATGTACTTGCTATCTGTAAATGTTTTTACATGTCTAAAGACCATTCTACCTCATGATTCAGTCGATTGTGTGAATGATCTTACGAACAAAGTCCGCAACAAAGAAACAAATGAACAAATGCATGGCAGTACAAACAGCATCTGGCGGGATTCGAACCCATGGCGGACAAGATCCTCGTTTTTCGAGGTTTAAAAGACCAATACCTTAACCACTGAGCTAAAGAAATATCTCCCTAACGTAGCTGTTAGATATTGTATTTAAATCGGGACGAAGCCATGCATGAAGGAGTGGTCTCCCGTAACACACCCCCTCTTAAAGTCATCATTTATTGATGACTCAAAGCCTTATTAGGCAGTAAGTCTATTATTTAGACAATAAATGTCCGTTTTTGGATAACAAATGAGATTAATGACTCAATGGCCAATCCCAGACGAGCCCCCATCTTACGAGCAAAGTCCGCAACAAAGAAACAAATGAACAAATGCATGGCAGTACAAACAGATTCTGTCGGGATTCGAACCCATGGCGGACAAGATCCTCGTTTTTCGAGGTTTAAAAGACCAATACCTTAACCACTGAGCTAAAGAGATATCTCCCTAACGCAGCTGTTAGGTATTGTATTTAAATCGGGACGAAGCCATGCATGAAGGAGTGGTCTCCCGTAACAATGACAGAATGAGATTTATGGGTCCAAAATTATGTGATGGTTTGCCTGATATACGGTATGCATCACTGATATATAATAATGCCCCTTTTGCGATAGCGCCGCTTAAATAAATGTGGCAAAAAGAAAAATGGCTCGTCACAAGCAATGTTTCCTCTCGCCACAATGTTTTCATATGCTGCCTGTCTTACGAACATTAAAGTTCGCAACAAGTGCATAGCTGAAATACAAACCGCACCTGGCGGGATTCGAACCCGTGCGGATAAGATCTTCTTTTATTGAGGACCAACACCTTAACCACTAAGCTAAAGATAATTCTCCCTAATGCAATTGTTATGTATTGATTTAATACCGGAAGAAGCTATGCAGTAAGGAAGGAGTGATCTCCCGCAACGGTCTGCAAGACAAATGCAGTCGCCTTAAGGTAATACTTTGTTAAGCAAATGATAATTTCCACTGAGATATACTCAGTTTATTATGCTGACTGCCCTGTTGGGGACAATACCGTGATTGATTAAGGCACTCTAGCCGCCAGTTGTACAGACAAATTTAATTCATACTGTATCAAAGTAGTTCCCAGGAAGCAGAATCGAAACAGATTAGTATAAGTTGTAAGAACTTGTTTCTCAAACGATGTAAAATGAATAGGAACTATACTCTGTAAAAAGTGGGCTTAATGGATCTGCGAAAAGTATCGACTCAAGATCCAAAACTTGCTTGGTATCATGGATTATGGAGATGCATTTAGTCTCCTTTTGCCAGATCATGGTTATATGTTTAAATTAATGTAATGTATGGATACTTTTATGGGTCTGATAATGTGTTACAATGTAATTTGTCAAAGTTCCAGTCGCTGGCAAAGAATGTATTGTAAAACTAGAACAAAGTTGGCAACTTTAGTTTTAGTTTACAAAATATTTTTCTGCCTTTAATTTAAACCTGGATTGTTTGCTTTTGGCCTCTTGTATGCCTTTAATGTTGAGTTTACTTATCGTCATGACCGATTGGTCCCATCGGCTACGTCCGCAAAAAGTCTGTGAGCCATTTTATGTTGTGGAGGATAGATATAGATAGAGGACTGAACCAAACCTGAATTATGCTTTGTTTCTTCAACATTTTTGGTGTACATACATTATCTTTCGTCAGGAGGCATTTTTCAAATACATACCTATTGATTTCAGATTTGAACTACTTTTAAGATGGAAATCGAGACGGCGAACTTCAAAACAAAATGATACGTCTGAATTCAAAACAACGCTAAGTGGTATGATTCATCCAGCCATGGTTAGCTAGCATATATCATAAACAAAAGTTATTTATAAAAATAGCCCTTAAAGGCCTGGACAAAAACCCCATTATATGCTCAGCATAGTGGGAACATTTCTTTTGTTGTTAAAGTCTGTGAAAAGCTCTGCAGAAATCCCGGGCTTTCTCTTGTTTTGTTTCTATTGAAGACAAACGGCGCTTTAACATCTTAAATAATATCACAGCGATCAGAGCACCTACGCATGTGTTTCCTGGCTTTCTCATACCAGTACTGACACAACTTTCTTTCTAAACCACTGACTAACTTTCTCACATGTATCAGAGGTAAAAGGCGAAAAATCGTCGAGAAGAAAATTTGCCTCAAACGGGAATCGAACCCACAACCATCAGGTCACGAGTCAGATACGCTAACCACTGAGTTACACGGGCGGTCTTCTCTAACCTTACATATAGAAATTGTATACAAGATTTGCAGTATACAACGGTATTTTTTAGATTATTGTTTCCTGTTTGAATTGGTTAAGTACTTGGAATGCACTCAAATGCCATCCCAAGCGTAGCAATGAAATTGACTCCAATAGGAAAGAGGAAAAGAGGAAGACCCAAAGAAATCTGGAGGCACTCCTTTGATAAAGAAATTGAAAACAAAAACTGGTCATTGGGTCAGGTACAGCAATGGGCCAAGGATAGATCAAAGTGTAAAGCACTGGAAACAGCCTTATGTGCATCCTATCACGAAGAGGATTAAGTAAGTATTTTTTACCTGCAAATATATATTGTGAAATTAATTGGAGCAAAATTCAGGCTTTATTTCTCCACCTCCATGTTATTTATTGTCATTTTTCAATTTTCTACTCTTTAGCTGCTTAGTTGGAGTTACTCGCACCGCGTATGAATATTATATCCTGTATAGGATAGTGATACATCATAGCAAACTAGTCAAAGAATATGACGCGCAGACAACGGTTCGGTACATAGGACCGTCATACAGGACCTCGATTAAAAGTCTCATCCGAAGTACAACTAGTGTTTGTTTCTTTGCATGGTGTTTAAGGCTGTTTTCAACATTATTTCAGTTATATGGTGGTAGCCAGTGCACCTGTTCATGCTTTCCTGGAGTTGCATTTACCAGTACTACGCACAGCATTCTTTCCAAGCCGCTGGTTGCTTTTCCACATATCACAGAAGCAATGTTCATATCGCACATTCTTCCTAAGCCACTGGCTTCTTTTTCCACATAACTATAGTCGAAACAATGATTAGTGAGAGGAATGAATCCCGTTGCAATGCCTATCATTAATACTTGGAGATAAATTCGCCAGGCTAGGGATTCGAATTAGGGAGCCCCGGTTTCAAGTTCTATACGCTACCGACTATACAATATGGGAGACAATTTAGTTGCCCAGCCGTGGGAATCGAACCTGCACCCTTAAGTATCAGTAGTAAAGGAAGAGAGCCTGGACACCTACCCAGGCCAGGGGTAGGTGTCCAGGCTCTCTTCCCTGAGTGCCGTACATCACCACCCCTGACAAAAATGTGGGCTAGTTTGCCTTCCCGAAAGATTTTTTTTTTTTTATTTTGACCTAGGCTCTCGTCCCTGAGAGGGATTTAGCATTCAAGATGGCGGCCTTGTGGAGGATACCCTGGCGAAAAAATTACCCAGGCTCTCGTCCCTGAGTGGAATTTTTCTGCAAAAAAGCGAAGGGGGGGAAAAATTACCCAGGCTCTCGTCCCTGAGAGGGATTTAGCATTCAAAATGCTATCCTTGTGACTGACAGTCTGGGTAAAAAATTGGCCAGATCACTGTGTTGGACTTAGTTTTTTCACCCTATGATTGATTTTCTCTCTTTCTAAAAGCCTGATCACTGAGTTGGACTTAGTTTTTTCACCTTATGGATGATTTTTTCTCTTTCTAAATGCCTGATCAGTGAGATGGACTTAGTTTTTTCACCTTATGGATGATTTTTTCTCTTTCTAAATGCCTGATCAGTGAGATGGACTTAGTTTTTTTACACTATGGATGATTTTCTCTCTTTCTAAAAGCCTGACCATTGAGTTGGACTTAGACTTTTTTCTTTCTAAATGTCTGAGCACTGAGTTGTACTTAGTTTTTTCTTCACCTATGTATGATTTTTTCTCTTTCTAATTGCCTGACCATTGAGTTGGACTTAGACTTTTTTCTGCATCTCTATGAATGATTTCTCTTTTCTAAAAGGAAATTTATCCTATATCACTGAGTTGGTCTTAGCTTTTTTCCCCTATGAATGATTTTCTCTCTTTCTAAAAGGTTGACCATTGAGTTGGACTTAGTCTTTTTACATCTCTATGAATGATTTTTTCTTTCTAAAAGACTGAGCACTGGGTTGGACTTAGTCTTTTTTCTGCATCTATGAATGATTCTTACTCTTTGCAGTATAACTCTCTGGAGTATAACTCTTTTTGGAGCGCATCTCTTCTAAAAGAAAGATAGAACTTTCGTGGTAGATGGTTAGTCCTGAAAAGGACTGTTGGGTTAGCTCTGAAAAGAGCTGTGACAATTTGAAGAAATGACAACTTGAAGATAGAACTTTCGTCTGACAGCTTGAAGGTAGAACTTTCGTCTGACATCTTGAAGATAGAACTTTCGTGGTAGATGGTTAGTTCTGAAAAGGACTGTTGGGTTAGCTCTGAAAAGAGCTGTGACAATTTGAAGAAATGACAACTTGAAGATAGAACTTTCGTCTGACAGCTTGAAGGTAGAACTTTCGTCTGACATCTTGAAGATAGAACTTTCGTGGTAGATGGTTAGTCCTGAAAAGGACTGTTGGGTTAGCTCTGAAAAGAGCTGTGACAATTTGAAGAAATGACAACTTGAAGATAGAACTTTCGTCTGATAGGTTGAAGGTAGAACTTTCGTCTGACAATTTGAAGAAATGACAATTTGAAGAAAAGATAGAACTTACGTCTGACAATTTGAAGAAAGGTAGATCTTCCGTGGTAGATGGTTAGCCCTGAAAAGGGCTGTTGGGGTGTCCCTAAAAGGGACCTGGTTTTGGAGGTTGTGTTTTTAAGCACAACCTCCAACCTTCCTGCAGGCTGGACAGCTACTCGCTGCCCGCCTCTTTAACCTTTTCAGCTCCTGAGCACTCAGGTTGAACTTCAGCGAGAACGGTGCCTCGTTGTCATCATCCCAACTTTCTGTTTTTGGTACAACGACCTTCTTCTTCTCCGACAGTTGAGCAAGCTCCCAAAAATCCATGTCCCTAAGTGCAGTCTCCATCTTATCTGCGACTCGAAGAAATGAACAACGTGCGGGAAATAACGCTGGGTTTTATAGCTTTACAGGAGGATTGAACTAGTTGACCCATGACGTCATTTTCTCCTATGTTTTTTCCCGCGTCAGCGTTTCATGCTGTTTTGGCTCCAAATTAATGTTATCCAATCAGAATCAGCGTTGTTTTTCTATTACTAAATGTTTTATTGTTGACCAACCCATGGGTTTGTTACATTTTCTTGTTCGGGGATTTTATTGTTGACCAATCCGTGGGTTTGTTACATTTTCTTGTTCGGGTTAGAAAAAACTAGAGTTTAACTAACCTATGACTTTTTTTGATTGTGAATCTTTTGAGTTTTTTGACAATTTGAAGAAAGATAGAACTTTCGTGGTAGATGGGTAGTCGTGAAATGGACTGTTTTGTTTTTTGGAGGCTATGTTTTTTTCCCACTTCTAATGACAACATCCGAAATTCACTTGGTAAATGACTAAGATGATGCCAGACGTTGTCTTTAAAAATAGTTGAAGTAATCTCTCCACTGAGATTTTTGTAGAGCTGTGTTATACGTTGCAGTTGTTTTTATTTCTCCACTCCTATAAAGTGAGTGGTTAGTTGCAATAACTGCTGGCCGACATTTAGATACTCTTGGAGAGCCTCACGTAGTTGATGATTTACCTCCTCCATATTGATACTGCTTCCGAATATTGACACTGCTTTCGAAGTGAACGTTAGCTGAGAGTCAAAGAAATGGTGATTGTATGAAAATAACGCTGGACTTTATACGTTTAAGGAGGATTGAAATTTTTTAAAGAGCTCGGCCAGGGTAGAAAACACATACATTTTTTCCATGCTACGTTTCATGCTAATATAGCAAAAAAGTTATGAGACACTGTATTGAAAAAATGTAGACAGAACAAGTCTTTGGGGAAAAAACAGAATGAAGAGCTCTATTGTTTTTGAACTTTTATTTACTGAACTTTTATTTACTGAACAGAACTAAACAATGAAACATTTTTTTGCAAAACATCATAAAAAAATTTCTTGACAATGAAAAAAATCACAAGGAAACATTTTTTTGCAATGCATCATAAAAAAATTTCTTGACAATGAAAAACATTTTCTTAACAATGAAAAATTCGCACTGAAATATTTTTTCACAATGAATTATTCACAACGATTTAATCACGATGAAAAAACACTGAATTATTTTTTCGCAATGAATTATTTACAATGAATTAATCGCAAAAACAGTATATAACAAATTTTATGCAATGTAAATTCGCAAAACACCACGAGTTTCATATTTGTTTTCATATTCCTACCGTTTTGTTGTTTTTCTTGGTTGTTTTCGTTCTGTCTTTGGTTTTTTCGGGATCTTGAAATCAACGTGATTGTCAATGTTTTTCCCGTATTTGCCCTGCCCTGTCAATATTGGTATAGTTGGTTTTTGATCAACTCGCTGCTTCTTGTGGAGATGGTTAGCATCTTCCTCAGATTTCCGCTTTGTTGTTTTTCTTGGTTGTTTTTCCTCTGGTTGTTTTTTCTTTGGTTGATTTTTCTTCACAACACTTACGATAGAGTCCACTAAGTTGTGAAGATTGGATTTATCAAACTCGAACTCCACAGGAATCTTCACAGGAGTTGTTGAAATGCACTGATCCTGTTGACGTAGTACCTCGATATTTCTACTGAGCTGATCAGTACTTGCGGTTAAAGTTTTAATTTCCTCCAAATGTCTGTTTAAAGTCTCCAGCTGATCTATGATTCGGATCATCATGCTATCTTGTTTCAAATTTAGCTGCTTTACCTCTTCATAAATGTTGTCAAACACTGTAGCTGGAATGATAGTTGTCGAATTTAACTCCTGTGGTGGATTGATGATTGTCGAATTCATAACTGATGAAAGAACGTCTCCATTGTTTTCCACTGATGGAAAATCGCCCAAGTTGATTTCATCTAAGTTGTGCTTCATATTGAAACTGACTCTGGATATTGATACTGTTTCCGAAGTGATCGTTAGCTGAGAATCAAAGAAATGGTGTTTGGTATGAAATAACACCGAGCTTTATACGTTTACAGAGGATTGAAATTTTTAAAGAGGGCGGACCTGGCGGAAAACACCGGTATTGTACTGTGTGACATCGAATTAGGAGTGGTAAAAACACCGATATAACCGTCGATTTGATTGCACAATGTTAATGAAACGCCAACGCGGGAAAAAACATAGGAGAAAATGACGTCATGAGTCATCTAGTTCAATCCTCCTGTAAAGCTATAAAGCCCAGTGATATTTTACATAAAATCATATTTGTTCCAGAATGGTTCGAATTCTTGTATGTCCTCACTGTGCAAACAGATGTCTGATAGAGTGTGGGAAATGTTTTTCCATACTCGAGTATCTTGGCCAGAAGCATAACTGTCCAGATACAGATGAAGGATTTTATGATGATGATGAAGGTTCGACGATTTGCTGCGAACACTGTGGATGTGAAATCATCCCAGTGGATCGGGCGGAAGAATCGTAGAGCTGGATGTCAATGTGAGATCCTTCAAAAAAAAGCCCTTTTCAGAGCTAACCATTTAGCACGAAAGATCTTTCTTCTCAAATTGTCAAAAGTAAAAAGACTTACAGTCATAACTAGAAAAAAGTCAAAAGTAAGAAGTAAATATTTTATATTTTTTATTTCAAAAAGAACTTATGTACAATGAAAAAATCAAATCATGAACTGTAAAGACAAAAATGAATGAACTGTAAAAGACAAAAAAATGAATGAAAAAAATCAAATCAGTCTTTTTTTGTTTATATTCAATATTGTATTGAAATCTTTTTTTCACTCAGTATGTTTTTTCTTTTTCTTTGAGATGTCAGATTCACATTTGGTTTTACGTTTTCGTTTCCTATCGTTGTTTTTTAATTTCACATCTGGACAGATTTTGTCCTCATGTTTTGTTGATTTGTAAAAGAAATAGTTCTTTGTTACTCGTTTTTTCTTCTTTTCTATGTTTTGCTGTTTTTCCTTTCCGTACGAACAACCCGGTTCTGCAGAAAATTCGTTTTTTAGATCCAAAGTTTGTTGTTTTCTTAGATCCAAAGTTTGTTGATTTCTTAGATTTTTTCGTGATGTCTCTAAATCATCTGTTATTTTGCAGATTTCTGAATCGCTGTTAGCCGCTGCATCGCTCTGCATGTCTACGGTCTGAGTTTCAACCGATGAGGATGTAGCTTGTAGTGAACTTTTTTTCCATGTATTTTCACTGCAGAATGAATTTAGTGTCCCGACGAATTTCATATCTTTGAAACCATCAACGTTGTAAAACGATGGTGAAATCTCAATGTCGTGACTGTGTGGATTCACGTAGACAAAAACAATTGTTCCTAGCTGATTTTCTTTTTCTGGACATTCTTTGGCCCAATGTCCTGCTTCGTTGCATGTGAAACAAATATTTGTTCTCACACCATTCGTACCATATCGTTTGTCAATCATCGCTTGATCCAAAACTCTGTAGCTGGTAGTACGGTAAACATCTTTTTCTTCTAAATGTTGCTGGGATAAAAATGATCCCACATAGTTTCCGATATGTTTAACATTATACTTTGATGGTATATTGCTGATCTCATAATCGTGGGTGTATGGATTAACATACAGATACACCCTCTTTCTAAGTGGTGATGTATTTTGCAGCTTTAACTCGCTCATATTTTTTTTTTATCAGCTGTACTGACTGAGATCGAGTAGGAGAATGAATAGATTTTCACAACTAACGGCTTATTTATACACTGTTACAACGGAGAGGGTATATAAATTGCTAGTTTTTCTCACTTCTGCATTATTGTCTTTTCACTCAGAGCTAAAACGATGGGTAAAAGAAAAAGAATAATAACCTATTCAGACAGTGAAAGTGACGATGAGGTGTTTCCACCAATAAAAAAGAAAAAAACTAGACCATTGAAAGAAGAAAGTGACGATGAGGTGTTTCCATCAACAAAAAAGAAAAAAACTAAACCGTTGAAAGAAGAAAGTGACGATGAGGTGTTTCCACCAACAAAAAAGAAAAAAACTAAACCGTTGAAAGAAGAAAATGACAGCAACGATGAAAGTATCAACTCTAACTTAGACATGAAAAGTCTATATGATTTAACAGAAAAGGGTAATAAGAAGTCAAGAAAATTTAAAACAGAATCACATGTGCTGATGCTGAGTTTTAAGAAATTTGAAGAATTAACACCTCAGAGACTCCTTGGATTATTTGACGATGTTACCCGTGAAATCATTCGAAAGTTAAATGCTAACCCTACGGACATGATTAGAATTACCATCAATCATCCTTCGTTGGAAATAGGAATCCATATTCCTTTTTTAGCTGCAGATCAGTTACAAGGTGAAACTATGCTGAATGAAATTGAACGAGTTTTACAATCGAATACAGATTTCGTCTTGAACGATGGATTCATGACATTTGACATCACACATACAATACCACCAAGTGGTAGCGGAAAACCAAAATATAGATCGTCAGAATTAGATTCAAAGTTTTTTGCCCAGAAGAAGCAATCTATTATTCAAATTGACAATCATGACCAACTATGTTTTGCAAGAGCTGTTGTTGTGGGAATTTGCTACAGTGAACGTGAAAACACCGAAGTATGGAATAAAAAATGGCGTCGTATTCGTCGTTCAAAATGCCTCTTTCAAAAGACTGAAGCTGAGAAATTGTTACATGAAGCTGGAGTTTCACCAACACAGTCTGTAGGAATTGATGAATACAAAAAAATTCAAACAATCTTGTATGAAAAAGGCTATGTCATTAAAGTTCACCAACAACATTCAAAAGTGGAAAAAATATTTAAACATCCAGAAGTGAAAGCCAATAGTAAGATCATACATTTGTACTTTCATCAAAACCATTATGACTACATCAAATCTATCAAAGGTTTTCTTAGTTGTGGATATTATTGTGAGTTCTGTGATGTGGGTTACTCTCACCGGGAAGGCCATGCTTGTTCAAATATCTGTAAAGGTTGTTACCGCAAAGGAAAATGTCCATCAGAATCAAAAGAATATGTTTGCAGTGTTTGCAGTAGACGATTTTTTAGTGTTGAATGCTTTGAAAATCACAGAACTGTAAAAGGTAAAGAAAAGAAATCCATTTGTGAATTAGTGAAACTCTGCTCAAAATGCGGTGCACAATATCATGTCAGAAAGAAAAATCATGTTTGCAATGGAAAGAAAAGATGTCATATCTGTAAGAGAATTGTTAACTTTTCTCATCATTGCTATATTCAACCTTACCAAAGTAAGTTGAACCATGACAGCGATGATGAGACGAGTTCTTCTGTAGTCAAAAAACCACAGTTTATTTTCTTTGATTTTGAATGCAAACAAGACACAGGCATACACACCCCAAATTATTGTATCGCACACAGAGCGTGTGATGTATGTATCGATAAATCACTTGATTTTCATTGTTCTACATGCAGTGAATTTGAAGAGGGTAGGGAAGTTATTTTTCAAGGTGAAGAAACTTTGAGTCAATTTTGCAACTGGCTCTTTTCAAAACATCATAAAGGAGTCACTGCTATTGCCCATAATTTCAAAGGTTATGACGGTCAGTTCATTCTTGGCTATATTGTCAAAGTTGGGTTAAAACTTCCAAAATTGATCATGAATGGAAACAATATTATGAAGTTAGAACTGAACGGTGTACGTCTGATCGATTCTTTCAATTTCATGAATTTTGGTTTGGCAAAATTTCCATCCACCTTTGGCCTTCAAGAAATGAAAAAAGGTTACTTTCCTCACTGGGCGAATACAGATGAATTTTGGAGTTACATCGGACCCTACTTGGATATGTCTTATTACAAACCCGACTCAATGTCTGAAGAGGCTAGGTCAAAATTCATAGTTTGGTATAATGACAAAGTTCGAAATGGTGAGGAATTCAATTTTCAGAAGGAGATGGAAATGTACTGTAGGTCAGATGTTGATATCCTCAGACGAGGGTGTGCTGAATTCAGAAAGCTGTTTATCGAACAGGGTGGTATTTGTCCATTTTTATAGGCGATTACCATCGCAGATGCCTGTAACAAGGTGTGGCGAAGCAAATATTTACCAGAAAATCAAATAGCTATCATTTCAAGTAAAGACTCATCCAGACGTCGCTTTTCTATGAAAGCGATACGATGGGTTCAAAGCGTTGCTCAGGAAAAAGGTATTAATATTCAGCATGCAAAAAATGGTGGTGAAGCTCAAATCGGGAAATATAGTGTAGATGGTTTTCACCATCAATCAAACACTGTTTATGAATTTCTTGGGGATTTGTATCATGGTTGTCCTGTATGCTATACAGATCGAAAACAGATCAATCCTATTAACGGAATACCCATGTCTGAATTGTACGAACGTACTTTTGAACGTATAGCAGATATCGAAGACATGGGATATAATGTAGTGTACATTTGGGAACACGAATTTGATGCTAAGATGAAGGATAAAGAGTACAAAAAACTCATTGAAAAGTTATATCCACATTGGGACCCTATCGATCCGAGGGATGGTTTGTCCGGGGGAAGATGTAATGCAATAAAAATTGGATATGATGTTGATGAAAAAACCAAAAAGGAAATCAAATACATCGATATCTGTTCTCTATACCCTTATGTTTGTAAACACAAATCCTACCCTGTAGGTCAGCCAGAAATTTTGTCTGCTGAGAATATTGATATGAACAATATTCGCCAATATGAGGGATTAATCAAGTGTAAAGTTTTACCTCCAACTGATTTGTTTCACCCCGTTCTCCCAGTTCACTGTAACAACAAAATGATGTTTCCACTCTGTATGAAATGTGCAGAAGAAAGCTCAAACATTTGTAGACATGGTAAAGAAGAGAGGGCTTTGGTCGGAACTTGGGTTACTTTTGAATTATTCAAGGCTCTTGACTGCGGTTATCGATTATTGCAAGTGTATGAAATTTGGCATTTCAATTCTGTGTCAGATCAGTTCTTTAAACATTATGTGGACAATTTCTTGAAAATTAAGCAAGAAGCCAGTGGTTATCCAGGTTGGTGTCAATCAGACTCAGAAAAAGATCAGTTCGTTTGTGAATATGAGAAGGCGGAAGGTGTTCGTCTTGATCCAAGTTGTATTCAAAGAAATCCTGGGAAAAGATCATTTGCTAAGATTATGTTGAATTGTCTTTGGGGAAAATTAGCACAGCGTGAAAAAATGACCCAGACGGAATACATCAGTGAACCGTCTAAATATTTTGAATTAGTCACCAATCCCAATTTCATTGTAAAGCATGTAGAAATCTTTGACGAGGGCTGTTCATTCATCTTGGTTAACTATGAATCAAAGTTGGAGCATATTGACACCCACGCTACAGCCAATGTGGTAGTAGGATCTTACGTAACAGCTTATGCAAGATTGGAATTGTACAGCGTTCTTGAAAAGTTAAAAGATAGAGTTCTGTACTTCGATACAGATAGTTGTATGTACATTCACGACCCTGAATTATGGAATCCATCTATTATTAATAGTCGACTAGGAAAATGGACTGATGAAGAACCTGATTGTAAAATTACTCAATTCAGAGGACTTGGGCCTAAGAATTATGCTTACAAAATGAAAACAAAAGATGGAGAAGAGATTAGCAAATGTAAAGTAAAGGGGGTTACTCTGGATTACAATACAAAACAGGTGGTGAATTTCGATACATATTCGAAATGTGCTTTAGATCGCACAGTAGAAATCAAAATTCAGTATGATTGTAAAATTAAAAGACACAGAGATAGAACGGTTACCAGTGAACCACAAACAAAAACGTTTCGTTCTGTATACACAAAAAGAGTTATTGTAAATGGTAGTGATACTGTGCCCTATGGTTATAAAAGTTTGAGAAAATAATTTCATATCACATTGTTGTGTACCAATCAGTCAAAGTAAGTCGGGGAAAAATATTAGTCGCTGGTCAAAAAAATAACAATCATGTTGCCGCTACCAATAGAACTACGTGAAAAAATTTATGGAGAATTTGTTCAGCAGCATACGCTTGATGAACGAACACAGCTTAACATTAAATTTTTCTGTGTGAAAATTTGGATCAAAAAAATGTTTAAATGGGTTGCAAAAGGAGAAAAGTCATACAAAGTATATGCTATATTCAACTTTATTGCTATGATGGTGGACGATTCGGGGCTGGATCTCGTTCTCAAGACTTATTTAGCAGATAGCTGTATGAAAGACAATGTTATTAGTAAACTGTTTAGATCCACAAGTCGATGGACATTTTTTATCATAGGAACAACAGAAGAAAGTTTTCTTAACGTTGTGAAAATGAAATCAGTTTTATTTGACTTTTACTTACGCTACAAAAAAGGATCTGTTCATGATTCCTACGGAGAAACAATGGAAACCATGTCAGGGTATATTCTATTTGATAGAGATGTTACAGAAGAAGTAGTGAATTCAGCTCTTTCAACAAAAGACGCTTATAGACATGTTGTTCCATTCATAGGACTACGAGATTTCGACGATATGGACAGTGAGTATACAATGTTTTTGGGGTATGACCAATTGCATAAAGACATTACGGAATATGAAAACAAATGTGAAACTCATGGTATTTGCGAATTTGCATTGTAAAAAATTTGTTATATACTGTTTTTGCGATTAATTCATTGTAAATAATTCATTGCGAAAAAATAATTCAGTGTTTTTTCATCGTGATTAAATCGTTGTGAATAATTCATTGTTAAGAAATTTTTTCAGTGTGATTTTTTTCATTGTTAAGAAAATGTTTTTCATTGTCAAGAAATTTTTTTATGCTGTATTGTAAAAATGTTTCCTTGTGATTTTTTTCATTGTCAAGAAATTTTTTCATGATGTTTTGCAAAAAAAATGTTTCAATGTTTAGTTCTGTTCAGTAAATAAAAGTTCAATAAATAAAAGTTCAAAAACAATAGAGTTCTTCATTCTGTTTTTCCCCAAAGACTTGTTCTGTCTACATTTTTTCCATACAGTGTCTCATAACTTTTTTTGCTATATTAGCATGAGACGTAGCATGGAAAAAATGTATGTGCTTTCTGCCAGGTCCGAGCTCTTTAAAAAATTTCAATCCTCCTTAAACGTATAAAGTCCAGCGTTATTTTCATACAATCACCATTTCTTTGACTCTCAGCTAACGTTCACTTCGAAAGCAGTGTCAATATTCGGAAGCAATATCAATATGGAGGAGGTAAATCATCAACTACGTGAGGCTCTCCAAGAGTATCTAAATGCCGGACAGCAGTTATTGCAACTAACCACTCATCTCGTAGGAGAGGAGGAACAAAACCAACTGCGACGTATAACACAACCATACAAAGATCTCGGCGAAAGATTAGTTCAGCTATTATTAAAGACAACACCGGATATCATTTTGGTTGATATCGAATTCGGGAGGAAGGTTACAGCATGCCCCATTTGCCAAGCGAATTTCGGGTGCTGCCATTAGAACTGGAAAAAAACACAGCCTCCAAAAAAACAAAACAGCCCTTTTCAGGGCTACCCATCTACCACGAAAGTTCTATCTTTCTTCAAATTGTCAAAAACTCAAAATTGTCAAAAACTCAAAAGATTCACAATAAAAAAAAAAGTCATAGGTTAGTTAAACTCTAGTTTTTCTAACCCGAACAAGAAAATGTAACAAACCCATGGGTTGGTCAACAATAAAACATTTAGTAATAGAAAAACAACGCTGATTCTGATTGGATAACATTAATTTGGAGCCAAAACAGCATGAAACGCTGACGCGGGAAAAAACATAGGAGAAAATGACGTCATGGGTCAACTAGTTCAATCCTCCTGTAAAGCTATAAATCTCAGCGATTTATTTTCCATACATTTCATTTTCACAATGGCTACGATACCACCACTTCTTGGTACTTGGATGGATGCTGAGCGAAAGTTAATAAGAGCAAGGAGGCAAATCGTCTTACTTAAACAACGCTTAGCTGGAGTGAGAAGACGATACGAGAGGGCTGAGCTTGCTAATAACAGGGTGTTCTGTTATAACCTTCGGATGAAGGAACTCATTATTGAGGGCATGCTTGAGATGTATTTTCAGTATGTAATTTCAAAAACTGAGCAGGTGACCCGTCTTTTCCGTGCGCAAATCGCCGCTGAAAGGAGTGAGTCAGACAGCGAATCGACTGATGCTGATACTGAATAAACATTTTTCAAAAATCAGCTCTTCTCAAAACAGCCCTTTTCAGGGCTAACCATCTACCACGAAAGTTCTATCTTTCTTCAAATTGTCATTTCTTCAAATTGTCAAACTTCTTTCTTTTAGAAGAGTTACACTCCAAAGACTCACACTCAAGAGAGTTACACTCCAAATAGTAAAAAAAGACTAAGTCCAACTCAATGTCCAGACAATTAGAAAGAAAATTCATTCATAGATACAGAAAAAAGCTAAGTCCAACCCAGTGCTCAGTCTTTTAGAAAAGAGAAATCATTCATAGAGATGTAAAAAAAAACTAAGTCCAACTCAATGATCAGACATTTAGAAAGAAAAAGACTAAGTCCAACTCAGTGATCAGGCTTTTAGAAAGAAAATCATTCGTAGGGTAAAAAAAAGTCTAAGTTCAACTCAATGTTCAGACATTTAGAAAGAGAAAACACTTAAAGGCCAAGTAATGGATAGAAGTAAAACAATAAAGCAATCCTAATAGCATATGGGTAAAAAAACTAAGTACAACTCAGTGTTCAGATATTTAGAAAGAAAACAGTCTAAGTCCAACTCAATAGTCAGGCTTTTAGAAAGAGAAAAAATCATCCATAGGATGAAAAAACCTAAAAAGTGATCCATCACACATATAAAACACCAAACTCTTGATTAATTTTTCTCATTCACCATTAACTTTCGTAAAACCTGAGTCAGTATCCCACAATGTTTGGATTGACATTTTTTCTCTCATTGCTCTTCTGGTTAGAAGAAAGAGAACGTTTCAGATATATCAGGTATGAAATTGAGCATCTCATGCAAATGCTAAATAGAATGGAATCAATCGAAAGAAAGAGTGGAGGATAAAAAAATGTATTCTGTACAAAAGTAACCCATTTCAGGGTTAACTATCTTAAATAAAATATCTTTCTTTTCATTTTTTGTCAGAAGACTCATAATCAAAAAAGTCATAGGATAGTCAAACTCTAGTTTTTTCTAACCCGAACAAGAAAATGTAACAAACCCACGGATTGGTCAACAATAAAATCCCCGAACAAGAAAATGTAACAAACCCACGGATTGGTCAACAATAAAATCCCCGAACAAGAAAATGTAACAAACCCATGGGTTGGTCAACAATAAAACATTTAGTAATAGAAAAACAACGCTGATTCTGATTGGATAACATTAATTTGGAGCCAAAACAGCATGAAACGCTGACGCGGGAAAAAACATAGGAGAAAATGACGTCATGGGTCAACTAGTTCAATCCTCCTGTAAAGCTATAAAACCCAGCGTTATTTCCCGCACGTTGTTCATTTCTTCGAGTCGCAGATAAGATGGAGACTGCACTTAGGGACATGGATTTTTGGGAGCTTGCTCAACTGTCGGAGAAGAAGAAGGTCGTTGTACCAAAAACAGAAAGTTGGGATGATGACAACGAGGCACCGTTCTCGCTGAAGTTCAACCTGAGTGCTCAAGAGCTGAAAAGGTTAAAGAGGCGGGCAGCGAGTAGCTGTCCAGTCTGCAGGAAGGTTGGAGGTTGTGCTTAAAAACACAACCTCCAAAACCAGGTCCCTTTTAGGGACACCCCAACAGCCCTTTTCAGGGCTAACCATCTACCACGGAAGATCTACCTTTCTTCAAATTGTCAGACGTAAGTTCTATCTTTTCTTCAAATTGTCATTTCTTCAAATTGTCAGACGAAAGTTCTACCTTCAACCTATCAGACGAAAGTTCTATCTTCAAGTTGTCATTTCTTCAAATTGTCACAGCTCTTTTCAGAGCTAACCCAACAGTCCTTTTCAGGACTAACCATCTACCACGAAAGTTCTATCTTCAAGATGTCAGACGAAAGTTCTACCTTCAAGCTGTCAGACGAAAGTTCTATCTTCAAGTTGTCATTTCTTCAAATTGTCACAGCTCTTTTCAGAGCTAACCCAACAGTCCTTTTCAGAACTAACCATCTACCACGAAAGTTCTATCTTCAAGATGTCAGACGAAAGTTCTACCTTCAAGCTATCAGACGAAAGTTCTATCTTCAAGTTGTCATTTCTTCAAATTGTCACAGCTCTTTTCAGAGCTAACCCAACAGTCCTTTTCAGGACTAACCATCTACCACGAAAGTTCTATCTTTCTTTTAGAAGAGATGCGCTCCAAAAAGAGTTATACTCCAGAGAGTTATACTGCAAAGAGTAAGAATCATTCATAGATGCAGAAAAAAGACTAAGTCCAACCCAGTGCTCAGTCTTTTAGAAAGAAAAAATCATTCATAGAGATGTAAAAAGACTAAGTCCAACTCAATGGTCAACCTTTTAGAAAGAGAGAAAATCATTCATAGGGGAAAAAAGCTAAGACCAACTCAGTGATATAGGATAAATTTCCTTTTAAAAGAGAAATCATTCATAGAGATGCAGAAAAAAGTCTAAGTCCAACTCAATGGTCAGGCAATTAGAAAGAGAAAAAATCATACATAGGTGAAGAAAAAACTAAGTACAACTCAGTGCTCAGACATTTAGAAAGAAAAAAGTCTAAGTCCAACTCAATGGTCAGGCTTTTAGAAAGAGAGAAAATCATCCATAGTGTAAAAAAACTAAGTCCATCTCACTGATCAGGCATTTAGAAAGAGAAAAAATCATCCATAAGGTGAAAAAACTAAGTCCATCTCACTGATCAGGCATTTAGAAAGAGAAAAAATCATCCATAAGGTGAAAAAACTAAGTCCAACTCAGTGATCAGGCTTTTAGAAAGAGAGAAAATCAATCATAGGGTGAAAAAACTAAGTCCAACACAGTGATCTGGCCAATTTTTTACCCAGACTGTCAGTCACAAGGATAGCATTTTGAATGCTAAATCCCTCTCAGGGACGAGAGCCTGGGTAATTTTTCCCCCCCCCCTTCGCTTTTTTGCAGAAAAATTCCACTCAGGGACGAGAGCCTGGGTAATTTTTTCGCCAGGGTATCCTCCACAAGGCCGCCATTTTGAATGCTAAATCCCTCTCAGGGACGAGAGCCTAGGTCAAAATAAAAAAAAAAAATCTTTCGGGAAGGCAAACTAGCCCACATTTTTGTCAGGGGTGGTGATGTACGGCACTCAGGGAAGAGAGCCTGGACACCTACCCCTGGCCTGGGTAGGTGTCCAGGCTCTCTTCCTTTACTACTAGTATCTCGACATTATAAGCTCTACCTATTGAGCCTTTTCAGCGGACTGTGTTCACACCAGGTTTTCCCGCGTTCACAATTTTACGGAGCAACATATGTTTGAACTACTTTTGTAAATAAACGGCTTTTGTAATAAAATTTTCAAACTCGCTATACGAGGTTGAAAATCTTATTATAAAGAGCAGTTATATTACATAAGTGGTTGGTTCGAACACAGCTATACTTACCGCCAAGTAGTATTGGTCCACGATATCGGTATAAAAGAGCATTTGTTATGACAGCCAATCCAGTTCCCTGAATAACAAATGGTCAAGTTAGTATGAACAGGCGAGTAACCACTAGCTTAGCCCTTTTCCACACAATCCTATGTTTCACGATACTGTAGGCGGTTTCTGAAAACATTCTTGGAAATGACTAAATGCTGGCGACAAGCATGTTCTCCTTTTCCTACAATGTTTTCTAACCTTTCGAGGACGATTCAAATAATTCGAGACGCCTTTTATTTGTCGTCTGCGAATGCTGTTAAATCTGGATAAGTCTTCAATGTTGTCGCATACATTTCTGTTTTTTTCCATTAATTTTAAAAACAAAAAGAGAGACATGTACATTACCTGAATTGAAGAAATGACGGATGTGCCTTGTAAGAAAATAATATATCAGCAGTTCTTATGGCTCATGCAAGCAAACGTAAATGCTGACGCATTCGCTTTTTCATTATTATAATTTTATTCTATCAGTTTTATTTCATGAACCGATTGTCCCATTTCGCAGTGCACTAAAAAGTTTTAAGTTACTTTTTGCTCTGATAAGTTACCACTTCAGGTAAGGCACTGACAACGGTCACTGGCGATCACCTATAGTAATGCTTCTGGCAAAGTTTCAGGAAAAAAAAGACAAGAAGTCATTGAATAAGACAAAAAGCAATTGTGTTTTGTTTATTTTCGAACACTTTTTTCCCCCTCTCTTTTAAAAAAAGGAAACAATCATTATTTCAATTCCCTTTAGTTAGATCTAATTACTCTTATATGTTTTGAAATTTTGGCAGAATGTGGGTTTATGTTACGTCTCTAATGAAAATAAAGTATATGATAAATGATGATATAGAGTAGCAAAACTCTGACTGGTGGCACTGTTAAAGTTACATAATTTTTTAGAAACGACAAGGGATTGGTTATTTGGTTATTGGAAACAGCTAATCTTTTATAATGGGATCCTCAAAGAATTTGATTTTATTGAAATTCAAAACAATTCTATAAACTAAATAAACCCACATTTATGACTTTGCTCTTTTTACCCCGTCCAAATTGAAAGTATTTGCAAATTAACAATTAACCCCTTACCTCACTGCAATATTTTACATTAGTCCATATTGAAGAAAATTACAGGCAACAACTCAAATGTTTTTCAAATGATAGTATTTTGTTCTTCAAAACGGAGAAATCATTATGGGAAAAAGTAGGAAATGCTGGTGACCATCACTTCTCCTTTTCCCAGAAATTTTTTAAATGCCGTTTTTCTCAGGGTCGTTAAAACTTGGGACGTGTTGCAATGAGTTAAAGTTGGCTCAAATGACGGAATTTGTCATTGATAGGTCATAAAAAATTGTGCGAAAAGGACTTAATACGTAGATCTAGTTTTGGTCTTCGCCGATTTCAAATCAGTGAGGTTAGCTCCCTTCATGTAATTCTTTCATCTGATAAAAGATCAAGGTGATTATTTCACTCTCAACGCCAAAATCAGCTAGCATTTTCACAAGTGACGAGAAAAGGAATTGAAAACCTATACCGTTTTCAGTCATTTGAAACGGCATTTAATTATGATAGCGGGATTCTGTTATGACGTCAGTAGTTTGGCGTCATTATAATGAATTATCTAGAGCCATTCAAAAACTATTTAAAAGCATTGGAAAAAAATATGTCAGATATATAATTCAATATCACTTGTTATGCCTCCCTTCAACGAAGTGGGGGTATATTGCTTTGCTAATGTCGGTCGGTCGATCGGTCGGTTGGTCGGTCCGTCGGTCGGTCGGTAGACCTTACCTTGTCCGGACGATAACTAGACACAGAATTGACCTAGGTTTGTCAAATTTGGCACAGACATGCGTCTGGGAGTGTAGATGATCCCTATTGATCTTGAGATCAATCGGTCAAAGGTCAAGGTCACAGTGACCGTCAACATGTTGAAATATAGACCAAACCTTGTCCGGATGATAACTAGACACAGAATTGACCTAGGTTCGTCAAATTTGGCACAGACATGCGTCTGGGAGTGTAAATGATCCCTATTGATTCTGAAGTCAATCGGTCAAAGGTCATGGTCACAGTGACCCTCAACATGTTGATATATAGACTAAACCTTGTCCGGATGATAACTAGACACAGAATTGACCTAGGTTCGTGAAATTTGGCACAGACATGCGTCTTGGAGTGTAGATGATCCCTATTGATTTTGAGGTCAATCAGTCAAAGGTCAAGGTCACAGTGACCGTCAACATGTTGATATATAGACCAAACCTTGTCCGGATGATAAGTAGACACAGAATTGACCTAGGTTTGTCAAATTTGGCACAGACATTTGTCTTGGAGTGCAGATGATCCCTATCGATTCTGAGATTAATCCATCAAAATTCAAGGTCACAGTGGCCTTCAACTTAATGATATATAGACCAAACCTTGTCCAGATGATAACTAGACACAGAATTGACCTAGGTCCTTCAAATTCTGTACAGACATTCATATTGGAGTGTAAATGATCCCCATCGATTTTAAGGTTAATCCGTGAAAGGTCAAGGTCACAGTGACCACCAGGTGTTCAGGGCCCGCGCTGCCGTTCGCCACTTGAGCCATTTGCTAAAAAAAAAAATAAAGTTTCTCAAAAATCATCATATGTGGCTCAACTTGTGGCTCCAACATTTTATTCGCGTATTATCGGGGACGTAGTAAGCATCGAAGTCGACTGGGAAAAAGCGGAAGTCGAACGCGCGTGCCGAAAAGAAAATCGATAACCCAGTCTGTGCATCGGCGACTGTTTACAATCTTGTATGTATACACACGGCGGTGTGTATAATTGTGCGAACTGTTGACAGATTATCAAGTTTAACAATTGAAGTGGACTATAAATCAAAAAGATGACATCGATATTTCCCAATCAATTCTTTTGAAATCAGTTTATGAACTGTGCAACTTCCTGTATCAATGTGGCAGTAAGGGGGCATTACTGTTTTACAAACAGACATCTTGTTTTCATCACTATTAGCGAGTTCTGATTGGCTGTTTTTTTCTTTTTTCTTTCTTTTTTCATTGCTCAATGAAAAAAAAAAAAAAACAGTGCTAGAACTACTTTTGCTGTCAAACTAGACTAAGTGCAACAAACATGTGTAGGAGATTTTTCAATGATTTTCTTTCTAGTTATAGATCTACTGGCTGGCGACCAGTTCTCGCCAGTTTTGGAACATGTTCTGCAATAACATCGAACACGATAAATTATTCCCATATGCGACCTCATATTTTGGTAACTTGACCTTTTGGTAACACGTGACACTTTTTTTTTTCGATTGCTGTGCGCATGCACTATATGTAAGGGAGCAGTTATTTTACTACCCTAATAGGTTAATTTCTAACGTCTACAGTACCAGTTCTCGCCAACATTATTGTTATCGGGATAAAACATAAATAAACGCGCGGAAAACGATTATTTTCTTCCTGTTTGTTGTTCAAAGTTTATTTCCGTTCGGTACCATGAAAAATCGACATTTAAGACATTACTGAGATAAATAAGTGGTTATTATTTCAGGCAGTGTAATGAGCTGAAATTGTCAATTTCATCCGCACGTGAAATAAAAGTACTGACAGTAGTGACACATGTCATTTTCGGCCTTTCAAAAGTTCGCTTTGACCGTGATAAATTCATTATCAATTATAAATATAATTATTTATAAAAAATTATATGGAGGAAAAGAAGATTATCAGTCATAACCAGTTTATCACAGCTTTGTTAGTAATTCAGAAGCTTGGTCAGGAGTAAATGAGTCCATACAACAGTTCATTGTTTGGAAAAGTCTAAATATTTAACTCGATAAAGTTAAAGGTAGTTGATAAAAATAATAATCATAACTGCATAACATATTTACAAAGATGCTATGAATCATATTTTACTCTTCTATACACTGAGGACAGATAATAAAATGGTGTCGAAGTCCTCAACCTCCTGTAGACCTACACACTGTGGGTGCACCCAATCATCGCAGTTATCACATCCAGTCAACAACGTGTTGTCGTCACTCCCCTGGTCTGCCATATTGCATATCTTACAAATTTATACGCTGATATGTGATGTTTTCTGTCTTTTCTTAGCCCTTTCTTCCTCCTTCTTTGCCTTCTCATCTTCTCTTAATTTCTTTTTTTCTTCCCTCTCCTGTTTTCTCTTTGCTATTGCCTTTTTCTTTCTTCTCTTGTCGGCCAGTTTTTCTCTCAGTCTGTTTAAGTATTCTTCACTGATGATAATTCTTACCTCGGTGGCCAATTTCCGTCGGACTGTTTGTGGTTTGCATGGAACTGGGGTAAAGATGCGTGATAAAGCCTCCGGAATAAGTTCTTCAGTCACTAGTGGGTTTTCACCAAGGAAAGTACCATATGTGCAGCATATGCTGCTATTTCTCTGACTGTTGGTGTCTATCTCTTTGTCTTCTGAAATAGAAGAACATGGTTCGATTTCGGGCCCTTTTTCTTGCCTCTTTCCTGTAACTGTGTGAGTCTGTGTCAACTGTGACTTGTCTATAACGTCTGGTTTAAAAGGCGAAATACCAGTTTTTCTAAAGGAATCTTTAACTCTGGCTGGCGAACAGAATTCATCAATAGTATGTGAAAGAATTGTAGGGAATCTAGCCTTGTTGATGGTCTGGTGCTTATTTACGTGTCCTAACTGGACGGCAGTAGAACTGAATTTGGCTTTCAAAGGTCCATTTATACTGACGTCCAGGGGTTGAAGAAGATGGGTTGTGTGTGCAGGAAGTCCGAGTAACTCGATGTTGTTTTCTTTCGCACATTCAATGACATCTAGAGTAGTGTGGAGTCATGGTTGTCAAGGATAAGAAGAACTGGTCTTGCTGAGCTACAATTTGGAATGAAAACCTGCTTGAACCATGCTAAAAATAGTACGCTGTCTATGTATCCGCTCTCAGAATGACCAAACAGCCAGTCACCTGGAACACCATATTTGTAATCAATATGTGGCAGGCTTTTGTCAAAGATAACAAATGTTGGGAGAATTCTGCCGTTTGCACAGATACATAAATGTGCTGTAATATGGTCTGAAGACATCAGGGCTTGCTGATAACTGGGATGCCCCTTCACAGCAATAACCTTTTGCCGTGACTTTTCTTTCCCACTCCACCCAGTTTTGTCGCAGTTGAATATTTTGTGAGGCTTTAAACCAAGTCTGTAAATAGTTTCACGGAGGAGATCAAAGTACTGTTTCATGACAGTGGTGTTTGACATTCTACTTCTACTCCTGTCTTGTAACTCCGGCTCCTTTTCCGTCAACTCTTCGTGTTTCTTAAGGAAATTCCTGAACCACTTGTCACTCGGACCTTTGTCAAAGTTGAACATAGTTTCCCTGCCACTTCGTTTTATCAATGAAATGACGAAATGACGAAAAAATTGCCCTTGTCATCGGGAACCCACGATTAGCCAGATATTTGCATATTTTACGAGAGCCGTTTCCTCTTCAGTAGTGATTTCTGAATCAGGACCTGGTTTAAAATTAACAGATTTCTTCACATGGTCATCGAGTGTTTTTCGAGGTACCCCAAATTCTCTGGATGCCTGACATACAGACAGCTTTAATTGTTTCACAGAATTAATTGCCTATTGTAACTGTTCAGTGGTAAACTGTCGACTATCTTTACTGTATCGCTTTGACATGTCTGTAGAGTGTATGAAAATGTATTTTGATCTAAGACTTCATTTTTATCATTACATACGTGACCCCCCCCCCCCCCCCGCATGCCACTGGGCGGCGATTCCGCTACGTTTCGAAAGTTCGGTGAAAATGCAGTGAATCGAAGGAGAAACGGCTACAGCACAGTAGAAATGCCTTCATCGTAGTACAAGCGTATCGGAAGTTTTATGATCGCAACTTTAAACCTCTATTCCACTGAATAGAAACTCCTTTACGCTTCGGAATTTTAGTAAAGACGCCGCCAAGCGTAACAGAAACGGCAACAGCGCAGTAGAAACGCTTTCATGGTAGTAAAAGCGTATCGAGAACTTCATGATCGCCACTTCACGGCCTTGCTTAAAATTTACGTAGAGGAATCGCCGTGGGCTCGAAGCGCCACAAAGCTTAGTAAAAGCGTAGCAAGAAATTCGTGAACTAAGCAGTATCGTAGCCGCAGCGCGAGTAATGTAGTGCATCGTAACAAAAGCAACACCCAACCCGTTCAATCTATTGTTCATAACCGCAAGCTGCAGTACAGCTATTGCAGCAACTCAATCCATTTTCTTCGAAGGCGGTCAACTGCTGCTATATAGAAACGTTCCAAAAGCGCAACAGAAGTGCAGCTCAGGGACTGTGCATAGGTCATAGTAAAGTCGCAGCAGTACCGTACTTAGCCTGGAATCCCGTGCCGTAGTGGAAGCGTAGTAGAAGCGTCTTCGAAGCGCCGTAGCTTTGAAGCGCAACAACGGCGTGACAGGATCGTGACTAGCCCAGCGAGATTGTGGCTAAAACGTGCTATAAGCGTACTGGAAACGCTTAAGCCCCAAAATGTTGCAAATGTCGGCGCTTCTTCGGCGATTCCGAAGGTTTTGGAGAAGTGATCGCCTTGAGCGCAGTAGAATCAAAGAAAATGCACAAGATGTCGAAACCTTATCTGGTAAACGTGAGTTAAAATACTTTGAAGAAAAATATCGGTGGAAAAATTGATTTTTTTTCCCAGCCCCTTTCCTTTCAATGTTTTATAATTAACGCATACTGGGAAAAGGTTGAAATAATATCAATTGACGAAGTACAAATATCTACATGTTGAGAATAGACTGGATGCAGTTTCCTTCATTCCATCACTGATAATCATCAATGTATTATATATTGAATGCTTTTAAAGTCAACCATTCTTCTGATAAAAAAAAGAATGAATAATCATTGCAAAGCATTGTGCAAAAAGTTACCTAATTCCCTACCACATACCCGTTTAATTTGTCGTCTACTAATGCTTTTAATTTGGTCTAGTCTAAAATTTTGTTGTTTGGTAAAGGATTAATTGCCCACAGGAGGTAAAGATATGATGCTGAATAATGACTGCTCCATGAAGGAATTTTGGATTTTCCAACTAAATGACGTCATTACTAGGTCAAGCTGTGGCGCGTTCAGGTCTGTGCATTGTAGAGCAACATGGCGAAATCGGCACTGCTTTAAGTTATAATAAACTTTACGGTAAGAAAAAATGTCTTTGAATGTCTGCACATAGCACGCAATGGAAGTTTTCGCTGCTCTGTGCTGGACACATTTATTTATAGAAGAGGGCGTCACCTGATCCCCTGGAATTTATTGTTTACATTTGTCGGGGTCGCTAAAGTGAAATGCGTATTTCTTCCTTGATACTTAACAAATCTTACTTTTATTTACCACAAACTCTGACAGCAACTTCTTTTAACTTGGGGAAAAAAATCGCTTGCTAAATCATCGCGGTTTAACCGTGTAATACGTTACTTGGCGAAAACTGGTCGCAAGCCAGTATACTCTCAGTATCGAGTCTGAATTTCAAATGTTAGCTAAATTTATTTTCTCTGAATATCGTAAATTAAAAAAAAAAGATCTATCCAACAATAAATTCTAAGAGAGAACTTAAACATCATTCTCAATTTACTAGGTATGAATTATCAAATTTTCAACTTACTTTACACTTCTAATAATATATCTACTAGATCTGCGATGTTCAATGCCATGATGACGTATGAATTACACATTTTGTTACATCGTGAACAAGCCGTTTTACCGCATTATGAAATACAAAGAAAATCGAAAATGGGCTTTATAAGCTGCAATATTGGATTTACACAAAAAGTGCAGTTATTATTATGTTAGCCTGGGTCCTGGCGGTAATAATTTCTTAATTACTCCGCATCAAAATCTTTAAAACGCGATCTGCTATGGATTTTTGGCAGCTTTCTGTTTATCGAACCGTTATTATTACCGCCTGGGGACATTCAAGGGTCTCCCTATGAATTGTGCAGATAATCAAATTATAGACTTGTTGATCCCGTGACGTCACAACGTTGAAAACGATGGATTGGCGCATATCTAGACAAATTCAAATACAACTGGGGAGATTTCCCATGGAGGTATAAAAACAAAAAACCCCAATCACACTGTTGTATGACGCCGCTTCGCAGTTTCATACTGTGAGAATCGGTTTTTTTTTTTCATACCTCCATGAAAACAAAAAAAAAAACTTCTTTTTATTCCTTCAATAGATATCAGAGTGGGTATTCACTAAGATTCTTAGTCTAAATCCATTATCTAAATCTTAATCTAAATCTATATTTAGAAAGTAACGCAGTAACGCAGTTTTTCTTTTGCTAAACCATTTGGTTTAGCAAACAAGATATAATTAAGAAGACTCTGTAGACCATTCTAATTTGCCATATTAGTCTTTATTCTTTAGTCTAGATTGAGAAAGTAAATTATATTTTGATTCAAAATTAGAAAATTCATGAGAATGAGACTATAAATGTAATTTGGCATGGTTGTGGATAAGTAACCATTACTTACAGAAAACAAGCTCCTTACATCGCTGCCGGATATGGGCGCCGAGAAATATTGTTCAATACACGGATTGATGCTGCAGGATGGAAGTGGAATATTGTCATACTTTACTACTTCTTCTATTACCTACAAATAAAATGGACATTTGATTGATGCCCTCTGAAGACGAGGTTTAGTGAATCTGCAAAAAGTATCGACCCATGTTAGCCTATGCAATCCGCGCAGGCTGACTGGAGTCAACACCTTTTGGTACATTTTCTACATGTCCGAAGAACCAAATACGCCGCGGGGTGGTGAATTGTGTGACGCAAGCGTATCGCTACCTGGAAGACCTGAACACGTATTCACGAACTATCTTTTATATCAGTCTAATTCTAATTCTAGATTTGAAAAGTAACATAAATTCAGATTGAATAAACCATCTGGTTTAGCCAATTGGCATTTGTGTTACTTTAAAATTTCGAAAATTCTTAAGAAAGAGACTAAAGATCTTCTAAAGAATAGTTGGTGGATACGGACCCTGGTACCTTTTAGAATACCTTCAAGTGCTTGCGTGTAGAGGTCTGCTGATACCTTGATAGGTCATAGATTATTAATAAATTGATTTCTGAAGCTATTCTTACCGTACAACAGGTATTTTTGGGGACATGAGGGTAATACTTTCGCCGATTCCGTTGCAACTTTGTATTATACATTAGAGATGTAATATGTTATCCTAATGATACGAAACTTTTAGTAATATAGTGTTTCAGCATTGAAAATTTATTAGACGCTTGTTATTAAATCTACCAAGCCATGCCTGATTACTCAATAGATATGAGCTATTCTCTGTGAAAAGGGGCTTAATTCATCTGCAAAAAAAAAATAATAATAATAATCAACCCATGTCAGCCTGTGCAGTCTGCGCAGGCTGACGTGAGTCGAAACTTTTGCTATTTGTACATTTTCTAAATGGCAAAGCACCATTCTACCTCCAAACCGAGTCAGTTGTTAGACTAAATAGATTTTATGGATCCATAATTATGTGATGACTTGCTAGGTATATTGCATCACGGAGATGTATTATACCACCTTTTGCCAGAGCACGGCTCATATAGTACAGAGTTTGACACCCAGGATTCTATTTCGGTGCCAAGCTCCGTCAAATTCTTCCAGAGGATTAATTGACGGTAAGTTGTCATTCTCCCGCATAGAATAAAGGGGGGTCAGGGGTAAGGGATAACCAGGACAGGAGGATCAAATTCAGGCACTTGTGGACTTGGTAAGTCTTCGCTCTCTATAACCGACTAATGATATAGAGTCATGCTCTGTGAAATAGCGCGTTTGATGCATCCTCAAAAAGTATCGACCCATGTCAACCAGCGTAGTCCACGTAGGCTGAACCGGGTCGAAACAGCTTGCTATTGCATAAGTTTGTGCATGTCAAAGGACCATTCTACCTCATGAACAGGCCGATTTCGAAACATCGACATAGATCCATATTATGCAACGACTTGCTTGGTATTATGCATAACGAAGATTCACTAAACCTTTTTTTTTTTTTTCACAGATGGCTACTCAATTATACACGTATTTGTTTGAGGAAAAAATGCATGCGTTTGGTCCAAAGTCATTCACAACTGTCAACCTGTAAGAGAAATCTGCCAGCAAAATTGATAAACGAAGTGAACAATTGAATGTGCAACTGTATGTCAACGGACATGTATTTAGGAAGATTTCTATCGGAAATTTTGACTCGTGTTTTCTTTCTGTAAGTAGAAACTTATAACTTAAAGAACGGTAAAGCGATGTATTTCCGTCTAGAAATGTACCGTGTAGGAGCTTATCACCAATCGGAATAAAGCAGAGGGATTTAATCAACGGATCACCCGAGGTTTGCCGAGTAGTTCAAACTGTAATTACCATAGCCTGTGTAATGTCATTTCCTTTCTTTAACAAAAGAACACTTTTATCCACGGCGAGCACGTTGCATTGAGAGCCTGGATCGGCATTTACCACTAGGGTCACGTTTTTACCTGGTTTAATTGTCTTTCTTCGGAATCTTACGGTAACCTGAAATTGAAATGAACAAGAGCTGAACTTTCTTGCGGCAAAAGAAAAGTCCCCTCAGAGTTTTTAGGTTTATTCTTTTTATCCCCCTATTCCAATTCATTAATGCCAAGCCCCGGTAGCTCAGTCGGTAGCGTGCAGGACTTGAGCACAAGGGGTCGTGGGCTCGATCCCTGGCTCGGCCAATTTCTTTCCGAGGATTGATGATAGTCATTGCGACAGGATTTATTCCTCTTCCACCGCTGACCATTGTCTCGACGGTGGTTATGTGGGAAAGCAGAACAAATTACATGCAACTTTCCAACCAAAATCAAAATGCAAAATATTGTTAGTTTGTCTGATTAAAAAAAAGGTTTACTGTATCGAACAGCGTATGTCCAAGATCTGACTGTACCCTTTTATACAGTCTGATCTTTATACTGTCTGATCACACAGTAAGTCGTGTTAAGTAGCTTGTGGGTAAATATACATGTTGTATATGTGAACGTAACAATGTATATGTTTTTGAAAAATGACCATTCCTTTATTCAAACATCCAACTGATCATTTTAACCATTCATCAGAAACCGTCCAGTTCTACTATGCGGTTGCGGGGAATGTAATTGAGCCACGCTTTGGCAAAAGGGGATCAAATACATCTCCGTGATGCATTATACAAAGTAAGTCATCATAATAATTGGCCTGCAACACGCGAAAAGGGGTATTCGGACATTTGCGTAAAGTGTCGTCTCGGATCAGCCTGCGCAGTCCGCGCAGGCTAATCCGAAACAATCCTTTCCGTTTTTATGTAATTTTCTATTTTGCGCAAGTCTACTGAAGAACAAAATCTAATGTAGACGTAAAGTGCCGTCTCGGATTAGCCTGGGCGGACTGCGCAGGCTGATCCGAGACGACAAGTGTCCGAATGCCCCTTTTCGCGTGTCGCAGGCCATTTATTATAATTGTGGATCCATAACATCGATTTTGTGTAATAATGAACTGAATTATGAAGTACAACTGTCCTTAGACATGTAGAAAATTGTCCAATAGCAAAATGTTTCGATTCAGGTCAACCTGCGCGAACTACGCAGGCTGACATGGGTCGATTTTGTTCCACAAATTCATCAAATCAGCTTTCACGAAGCATGGCTCTATTATATATTAAGTAATACTTGTCAGTTTTTAACAAGTTATTTTGTTTCACAAAGAAACAACTACTTAAGCGCCTTCAATACCTTGTTTTCAAAAATCCCTTCTACACTGAATTTGATGGAATCTGCGACGATCTCGGTGTTAGGCTTTAAGTAATATACAAACAGCCTTGCACTGGGAGCCATCTCTGCGCTTAAAGGGACAGATATCTTAACCTTCTTGTTTTCCATGTAAACTCGATCCGTCAACAAGATTTCTCCTCGACCTACAATCTGTCAAAAGGAAACCCGTTACTATTCAAACAAAATGCACTTTTACACCACTGCAGAAAACAAAATTTCTTCTGACCTTGGTGAACGGAACAGTTACCTTAATACAAGCAATCTCTACTTTCCTTACAAAGTTTTCTACGTTATCTAAAAATGTCATTTTCCTTATTTTTAAATATTCTTCCTTTGTGTCACCGGAAATGGTAAGTGTTCAAGTCATGTATGAAAAAGACTGTGTGGGTGTAAATGGTAAGATTGGTCAATTGATATTGATGATGAATGTGATGGTATACTACTAATAATAATGACAGTATAAATGACCGTCATCATCATCATCCCAATTGTCGTCGTCGTCCTCCTCCTCCACCTCATCATTATTATCATCATAATCGCAACCACAACCGAAACAATTATCATCAGAAAGAGCATCGACATGGTTATAGGAATGATACAGATAAAGGTATGTCATCGAATTAATTGATATTATTATGATAACGGTTGGGAGAACAAGTATAATAAATCGGTTATAATATGATGCAACATTATGCTACCATGTAGTCCACCTGTTTCCTTGGCTTTGTCGAAGTAATACGGAAAGTTGCGGTTTTTCCGGCCTGTAATTGAGAGAAAGAAAAATCTGATTTATGTAAACTTTTGCCGAACAATTCCGTGTTTTGACGATCCTAAAGAAGATGACATTTGAAAACATTGCAAGAGAGGAGGTAATGCTTATAACCAGCATTTTCCTTTCTGCCCACAGTATTTTTTTTCACTCCATCAAAGATAAAATCGCATCATTTGAACAATACTTGATTAATCGAATGCAGTTATTGTCGAGTCAAAAAGTCTTTCGTCTGGTTAAGAGTTGGTAATCAGCGTTATCTCCTCTTCCCACAATATTTTTAAACTGTCTCAGACAACTCCTTTCATCTGAACTACATTTGATTTTCCGTATACAAATGCTTTTAAATATAGACAAGTCTAACGTCTGGTAGGCGTTAAGGCGATTTCAGAGTTTATTTATACAATACAATGTCTTTATTAGCGTAATAAGGCTTAGAACTGCCCCACAATACAAATATTACAGTTTTCACATTTTAACAAATAGCAACGTGCCAACTTCAATTAATTTGGTAACATATACAGCCAATCTTTTGATTTTTTTTTTTTGATCCTCACTCTGAAATAAACGATGGAACTTTTCCCTGCTAGCGTTAAGTTTAAACCAAGAGAATAAGTACATTTCACGAATTGTTTTAAATTTTTTTCGCAAACAAACAAAAAAAAAAAAAAAAAAAAAAAAAATAATAATGAATAAATAAATAAATAAAAACGTGGTGTTGATTCCAGCATATTTATTATGCCATGTCTGTAAACTGCAATCTTTCAATCTTTGTTTTAAAACATTAATAAACTGAGACGAATTGTCAATTTCTTGAGATGTCAAAACAATGCCGGATTCGTACGAGAATGAAAATTGTCTTACTTATGAGACCCAATTCGTTTTGCAACAATCAACATATCTTTTATGCATATTATAACAATTTTCGGGGTATCTTGTCGCTTCCATATGTAAGAGTTTTATCCAGGATTTAATAAACTTAATCTGATAATGTATAGATAATGGATGACGTTTGCATTCTCCAAGTGCCATTAAATTATTAGTTGAAGTATTTAAACCTAAAAAATCCTTGCAAAATTTAGAATGTGTTTGTTCTGTAGAGTCTGATATTTTGAATCACCATATCTCTGCTCGATATGTGAGAATGGGCATAACCATTGAGTCAAAGATCTTAAAATACTCTTTATAAGGACATTTCCCCAAAGGCCTTGATTGATGTATTCGAAGGATAGCTTTACGTGCTAGTGCTGCCAGTTTACGTTTAGCTAGATACCGTGACGGTTTTGGGGTAAATAATAAGCCCATGTATTGGTAAACTGACGTTACTGTAATACTTTTTCCTCTAAACATCCATTTTTCTGTGTCGTGTAAAGGGCCGCCATTCCTAAATGCAATTATCTCTGTATTATCAAGATTAATCTGCATGTTTGTTTCTTTACAAAAGTTACATGTATCTATGGTGTTAAGCTGGGTTTGTAGATTTATAACAGTGTCAGAGCATCTGCAAAACATTAAGCAAAAATGTCAGAGAAACTTCGCTTGTTTTGGATAAACCTCTTTCACATTTTTTCTTTTATAAGAGAATATAAGCCGTTTACGTATATATTGAATATCGTTGTGGAGGTAGGATCTCCTTGCTTCAAACAGATATTACAAGTGATAGATGACGTTAATTTATTGTTTATTTCGACTTGCGCTTTTAAGTTAGAATACAATGACAGAAGCACAGTATAAAATTTGCCCTGTGTGCCTTTTTTGTTCAACATTGTAAATACCTTATGGTGGTCTAAAGAGTCGAAAGCCTTTTTTTAAAATCAACATATAAACCATAAAATCTACTACCAGTTTTACAGTGGTATTTCTGAACCATACTTTGAAGGCAAAAGATATCATCTATGGCCGAATACCCACTTCTAAAACCTGACTGCATTTCATCAATGATAATAAACTAATTTGTCCATTTAGCAAGACGTTCATTGATTATCATGGAAAACACTTTATATAATACGTTTAATAACGAAATACCTCTATAATTTCCAGGGTCACTTTCGGAACTCGACTTATAAACAGGCACTAAGATACTGTCTAACCATAAATGAGGGAGCACTCCCGTATCGAAGGTTTTATTAAATTCTAGTAGTACAACTAGGACAGGCGATATAGAATCAATCGTAATTGCTTTGTAAAACTCCGCCGATATTTCATCGTTACCATGGGCTTTACCCGTTTTTAGTTTTGAAAGGCTCTTCTGAACTTCTAACTAGATGATTTCCGAATTTAAAAGTCTATCCATTTCCTGATTATAATACAGATGATTATCATCAATAGAAAGGACTGTAGATTTTCTATTGTCAAAGAGTAAAGATTTGAAATAAGTAATCCATTCAACGGCTTCTATCGGATTTGAAGTTGATGTATGGGTTATTTTAGAATCTATTTTTAAAAGTGTCCAAATGCATTTCGGATCTTTACATGCTGAAGATAATAATTTTGTTTTCTTCGATTGATAAGCTATTTTCTTCTTTTGGCATATAGCTTTAAATCCATTTCTACAAATGTTATAGGTGACAAAATCGGAATGATCATTTGACAAACGATATTTTTGGAGCATATGGTACTTGTTTTTTTTTTTTTTTTTTTTTTTTTTTAACAGCATCACATTGTGCATCCCACCAACCTGGCTGTGTTTTATTTACAGAAGAACTAACACCCCTATTTACAGACATATTTACAGCTGAGGACTTATATAACTGAAGAATCATTTGTATTGCCTCATTGGCATCAGCATCAATATAATGAATTAAATTGTCATAAACTTGTGAAAAAGTAACATTGAACTTTGAAAGAAAATCATTTTTAAAAGTTTCTTTCCAGTAGAACTGATAAAAATTTAACAAATCATGGTGTTTCTGGAAGGATTCTTTACATGTAAGAGATTATTTCATCTTGAATTCAATATGAGATAAAAGAGCAAAATGATCAGAACAATCTCTCTCTTCTACCCGTAAATAATTAATAAAGGGAAATAATTCCGTGGAGACTAAATGGTAATCAACTAGACTACAACCATTGTTTGAAAAACAAGTAAACGTCCGGCCGTGTCACCAAAGAGACGCCCATTGAACATATGGACGCTGTGAGTACAACAAAGATCTATAAGCGTTTTACCATACGCGTTTAAAGACGATCGCTACAGTTTCACCATTTTTTGAAAACATTCAGAATTTCATGAAACTTTGTTTGGTCATAGTTTATTATCTGATCTACAAATAATTAAGAGGGGGTTACCGGCTTTGGGAAAATTCTATGAATACTTCTTTTAGTACACCCTGCATTGCGGCAGTTCAGGATGAAATTTCACCTATGAAAACTAAGTCTGTGTATATTTCTTTAAATGACAACAATTGTAAGCAAATTTTATGTCATTGTATTGGTGAAACATCAAATTTAATGAAAAAAATAATTTAGAGTATACCGAGTATCAATCTTTAAAAAAAAAAAGCCCTTAACTTATGGCTAAAATACCTTTATTTTGGGAAAAACCCAAATAAACCAAAGAGTATCTTTGAAAGTTATTTTTTTTAATTGTTCTAACATTCAGATTTTTCTTTTTTTTTTTTTTCTATAAATAATATTCAGGTACTAAACTAAAAGAATCAGGCTTAAAACAAATAGGTCACCAGCCTTATTTTTTAAGAAAATACATTTTAAGTTTGTGGGTGGGGCACTAACTAATGAGTAAATGTAGGGTTTGTCAAATACAAAGACATTATATGAAGTAAATTATCTCAATTTTTTCAGTAATACAACAATATTTATAATAATCAAGTTTGTTGGTCATAATAAACCAATTCATAGCATATAAATGTAATACTGATGTTAGCATTTAACCCATTTCCAAACGACTAATTTTAGACTCCTCTAAATTTGACGCGTTTGCAGACGCTAAACCAAAACCTGGTATTCATGTTTCACAGTTCTTTGATGGGTCAGAAATTATTGTGCGAAAAGGAGAAATCAATCATTTGGAGCAATTTCTCCTTTTGACATCAATGTTTTCTAATGTTGTCTGCTGCAGACTCATCAAGCTAAAGGATAACCTGGTAAAGAAGAAAGAGTTATGTACAGCCCCTTGTTTTCTTCAAGTCTTTACCAAGTGACGTAATTTTGGACTACACCAAACTGAAAGCGTCTGCATCTGAAAAGATGTTTTAGCTCGACGATATGTCTGCCAGATAGAGCGCTAGTAGTATCATCTGTGTCCATATTTTCGTTGTTAGGTGACGTATTTAGGTGATTCACTTTGACTTTCAGTCCGATCTTTTGAAAGCGTAATTTTGGATTCTTGCCTCGCAGATAATTATTTGGCTTGATTCAAATACTTTTTTCTTCGTTTTGCTGACATGAAACGACCCGTTTTAGTTCTTGGTTTATCCATTCTGCAGATATTGACGAGTGTGGCAAGATCAATAGTGTTAGGTGGTCACCGTTTTTCGAGTAAAATGTGAGCGTGATAGTTACACGAAGCGTGAAAATGGAAACTGTCGCGAACGTCGTTAACTTATTTTTATCTCTTGAATTACGAGGTAAGCCAAAATTGTCAACAACATAATCGGTCTCGGTATTTAAATACAAAATCGGGTAAATCACTTGGTATAAAATCAAGTAAATCACTCGTTCTTGCATTAAAAGTCACCGGCTAAGTAAAGAGGACAATCTGGAAAATCACTCCGTATTTGGAAAATCTTATGTTCAAGTGGTATAATTCCATTACTTTCATCAGCATTTCTATAGATGGGCAAATCCTCTGGTTAAATAAAGGTTACAAACAATACTCGTAAAGTTATCCTGAGCATACCGTAAAAGTAACTCCTACCCATATCAGGATCAGCGACCCGCCCGAATAACTCAAGTGGTAGAGCATGAGACTTGTAAATAACATGTGTGGAGTTAATTGAGGGTGTGGGTTCGATTCCCACAGCTGGCCAAGTAAAAATTAATTACGAATTAACTTTCGGAAGAGACGTTAAATCGAGGTCCCGCGCAACAGTGTAATATACCGAGCACATTAAAGCATCAGGGGTCGTTTTACTATGATTTGCGTATGAATCTTTTCATCGTATCTTTTCACGTATGGAGGGCAATATCCGCCAAAGCTCTATGAGTTCATATGACATTCTTGGTTTTGAATATTAGATGTCTATTCGTCTTCTTTCTTTCATCTTGCATGCATATTACATCTCATGTGTCATTATTAGTAGTGCATATTGTTTGATGCTAATTCCATTTTTCTTTCTTCCACTTGTATGTCATAAAGTTGTCATTTAGTAGTGTGTGCTTCTATTCATTATGTCTCTGTTGAAACTATGATTTCATTCATCTTACTTCGTTATCCTAAAAAGTCTTTTCGTTTTTCATATCTGTTTAGCTTATTATTAAATTGCTATATTTTTCTTGTGTATGCATATCATGGCGAAATCTAGGGTTTTTTTGTGATAATATTGAAGCTATGGTACGTAGCTGAATTAGGACGAATTAAAAATTCACTAACAAGGATGGCATTTACATGCATACGACAAGACGCGTTCTGATACCAGATAGTTTAGTTTAAACATATTTTATTTCATAAGTTGAAATGGGGTTGGGCCACAAGTTCTCACAACTTAGAATTAGCCCTTCCCCTACAGCACAAATTATACAGTTCTAACAACGGTATGTACAAATACAACAACATTGAAGTATGAGAAAGAAAAGAAACGCAGTAAGTGAAAGCTAAGAGTTGAAATAGAAAGATTACAAAAAAGAAACAAAAAAGAAAAGTTCAAAACAGGAAAAAGAAAAAAAAAAAAAAAAAAAAGAAAGATGGTGTTCTCTGTGATTGCCTAAAATTTTATAAAGTTGTCATTAACATTTACAAAAATAGACTGAAAATTACGAAAAACGTTTTGATTCATTGATGTACAACTGAACTGCTTCAAATAGTAAACAATTTTGGTCGTGACTTAGGTCAGCACTGCCGAAAAGAAGTTTTATAGTATTTAGAGGATGAAATACTCTTGTTGCTTGGAAAAGTGAGATTCTTATATCTGTAAAGCGAGAACACTTGAAAAAATAATGTTCAGCATTTTCAATGCCATTACCACAGTCACATGTAGGGTCTGGTTTTAAGTGATTCTGAAAAAGGTCCCCGTTTAAATTACTACAATTGTTCCTTAATCGAGCATGAATTACTGATATATATCTATCACCAATACAGTAAAGACTTGAAACTCTCGCGGGCCCGGTATGTATTCTTAATTTTGATTTAAAAGAATGGTATGTTGCACTACATCGTATTTCTTGTTCGAGATTATTCCATAGAGAAATTGAGGATGGGATACATGACTTTTGATACCAGATGACGCTTTCATAATGATAGTTTCTCTATATTGAGTGTAATTCTCACAGTAATTATCGTATATTACACGGGTGTAGTCGTAGCCTTTTCGTACCAAAACTATTTCTAACCGTAGATTTACCACTTCGTACCACAAATTTACCATTTCGTACCATGATAATACCGTCTATTACCATGACCAAACATATCAATAAATGTGATAAAAAGTGGTATTTAATATTTTTACTATGTGATAATGTGATAAAAAGTGGTATTTAATATTTTTACTAAGTATAAGCCATTGCTTTGGTAACCTAACTTACGTGATATTTTCATAAATCAATTTAAGGAATCATTCAGCATGCAACTATGAAGTTAGGTAACTTTTCTGTTTGTCTGAAGTATATATTGCTCGAGTAATTAGAATTTGGGACAAACTGATTACAATAAATTGAACATGAAATCAAAGAATTATAAGTTTTTGATTACACTTGATCGTAAATAGAGTGAATCGTGACAATTTTTTCTACACTACATAGGTGTCATATGCACTCGTCGTAGCAATGTTCCAGCCAAAATAGCTCAAGTGTTAGAGCGTTGGACTCTTGAACGGCAAGTTTCGGGCCATTTGAGGGTGTAGGTTCGATCTCCACGGCTGGCTCTCTACGATTAATGATAGTCTTTTGGATGACTGAGACGTTAAATCGAAGTTGCGTGTGTCTGTGCTATACACCGAGCATGTTAAAGAACCAGGCGTAACGTAGAATGGATTTCGTCCTGTAGCCTGCACTATCCTCCGTAACGTTACTAAAAGTCTTCATGGGGCGTGGACCATATGGGCAAGCGGTTGCGACGATAAATAAATGCAAATTCAATCCATCAATGCTAGCATTGCTTCACAACTTAACAAGTTAACCACCATGTCTACGTGTATCAAGTGTTCCAAATCTGTTGATTCTCGTCGCCAGGTCGTAAGTTGTAGTCACTGTCTGTATCAGCAACATTAAAATTAGGTGAACCTTGTGTGATGCCGAGAAAGGAACAAGGTCAAACGTCAAGATCAATGTGACGATTTTATTTCATTTCCTGTAAAAAAAGATCATTTTCCACAATATTCATTTGCTTAAATTACACACCTTACGAAAGCAATTCGTTTGAAACAACCCTCGGAGAAACTGCTTTGAAAATATAGAAACTGCTTTGAAAATATAAAGGGAGGTATGATGTTCTTAATTTAATCCTTACAGTCACATCTGAATATGTATGTACGTATATCGCGGAAGATATAGAGCACAGTCTGTATTCATACACACGTGTAGTCTGATTTTGGTGTAACCCTCCACCTCTGTTAAAATCCGATGCTTATAAAAATAAATTTTGCGACGTTACAGTTGCATTGTAATTTTAAGCCATCAGCCGGATATGACGTGGGTTTATACGAGGGTTGTTCGGAAAGTTCGTAGAATTTTGTTATAAATCACACAATATTCTCAGTATTACAAAGAATTTTATACCTACTTAAACTTCAACATCTCTTCTATAAATTCTATGAAAACCAAAACGATGCTCTACATCACACGAAAATTATGTCTATTTAAAATGAGAATGTTAGAGGTACCCGGAGCACGCCGAAGTCAATATGACGTCTCGTAATCATCAAGCGTCGTTTACATCAAGCGATCGTCGCACTTTCTCAACATAGTCACCAGTAATATCTATGCATTTCTTATGTCTGGTCATCCATTTGTTGTAAGTTTCAATGTACCAGTCCTCAGTTAGTGACGATACTACAATTTGAGTCTGTTTTGTAAGTTCCTCTGCTGAATCGAATCGCTTTCCACGCAAACTCGCCTTCAACTCGGGAAAAACCCGGAAATCCATAGGAGCCAAATCTGGACTGTATGGCGGATGATCCAATACTTCAAAACCAAGTAAACTAATCTCAAGCTGTGTAGATTCTGCTCTGTGCCCCGGGGCATTATCCTGATGTAGAATTATTCTGTCCAGAGACGCTTCTTTCGAACAGATTCGTAGCGGTGAAGAAACTTCTGTGAACAGTGTACGCGGCGCTCCTTTTCATTTTCCTTGAGTAATCGTGGTACCCACCGAGCACTCACTTTCGACATGCCAAGTTCCTCAGTTAGTATACCATGTACTGTTGAGCACGAAACACCGAGTTCATTAGCAATAGTTCTGACGGTGGTTCTTCTATCGGCCTGAACCATAACCTTTACCGACTTCTTAATCGAACAAGTTACGACTGCCGGTCGACCGCTCCTGGAATCGTCAATAATAGATTCCCTTCCGCTCCTAAAACGCAAATGCCATTTGTAGACAAAAGCTGGACTGCATTTATCATATGCTGCTGTTGATTTTATCATTCGCAGTGTTTCTGTTGGCGATTTATTAAGTGCAACACAGAATTTCACCACACTCCGCAACTCAACGCCACAGTTCGACGTCATGATTTTTCCGTAACAACTTCCGCAGATAGATTACGAAAAACACTATAATTTTGTTTCGGAACAACGAATTGTTTTGAAATTTTCAGGAAATGACGTAATGTTGTCGAATTATCGCTTGACGTTTCCGCGCTTTTTTGACGTTGAGCAAACATACGGAAATAAAGCTCATTTCTTCAACGACATAATCCAAAAATAGGTATTTTACGGACTGCTCCGGGTACCCATGATGACGTCGCTACGACAAACCATATATCTGGTTTCTGTATTCGATTTTCTATTATTTTTTTAAAAAATTGCTTAAGGATAAGTCAAGGTTCATTCATATCAAATGTCATGTATATTTGATGAACAATTCTAGAGATATAACAAAGTTCTACGAACTTTCCGAACAACCCTCGTATATTATTTTCTAAATGATGCTTTCAATTCCTGTCGTGGAATCCCAAGTCTTTTTCTTGAAAGCAATATATCTTTATCACAAAAAGGGAAATGGCTCCTTGTCGTGAACTCTTTAAGTCCTGCATTTATAATTCTATTGGGAAAAGGAGACATTTTTTTCTTTCTATTTTTGTAAAAAGGAGTTCTGTTGGGAAAAGGATTTCTTTTTGTTGAGTTTAAAAAAAGGGGTAAGCGTAAAGTACGAAAGGGAGTGTAAAAGTTTCTTTTGTAAATCCAAGCCCGGTAGAGCACAGAACTTCCGAACAGGGGCCGCTGGTTCGGACCCGCCAGATGGGGAATTTCTTTCCAAGGATTGTTGATCAGTTATTGTCTCTCTCTCACCGCTGATCTTTTTTTTTTTTTATTTCGATAACGGTTGTCTGGAAAGCTAAAAGGAATTACGGGAAAGCGTAAACCTATATGCGCACTTGCCGCCACGATATCATTGAACGAATATTGAAAACACCACGATAACAATTTTTTTCTTGTGAAAGTCCTAATTTGAGAATATATTTTTGTAAAGTTTAAAGTTCTTTTTTTGCGAGAAGGTCTGACTTCTTTCATAAAGTATAAAGTCCTTTTCGCGTAAAGAAGTCAACTGGTCAAAAGGGGATGTCTACTTTTCGTAAAATCTAAAGCCCTTTTTATGAAAAGAGTCAACTTGACTGCTTTTCGCGAAAAGGACTCCTTTTTGCATTTTAAACGTACCGGAAAACGACTACCTCCCCCGAGTAGCGACTCGAGGGATCCATCATTTTTTTACTTGATTATCAATAAAGCTGTAAACTGTACACACATATCCCCTTGCCTAAGATTACCGTGTTGTCTGCCACTAGGAAAGTTTCAATAATGGAGTAGAGAGTACATAAAAATATAACACGTATTTATAAAGAAGTAAAATGTTGCTAGAAACATGCAGCAAGCATTTGGAAAAACTACAAATGCGATGACGCACTAGGAAGTTTTCAGGAAGATTTAATAATTCATACTAAACACAAACGGGTCATTAAAAAAAAAATGTGTTTCGGGAAAGCAAATTCTGAAAATCATTGATCCATTGTTATGATATTTTAATTCTTTAAATGAAACAGATACTACTGTTGAACAGAAAAATGACAATATGCAAGCTTAACATTTACAAGCAAAGTCACTTAAAGCTGAAAAAGATAACAGACCAGGATAAAATGTCAATGCAGTCACCAGTCTTTAAGTGCCTATTTTGGATTTCTTATAAGAGAACAAAAAAGTTTGCATACATACCTAAAAACACTTATTCCAACCTTGCCAAAAACTATGAAATGTATGACATGGTTTGTATTTTACATCTGTAACAGGCATTATTAATGACATAAAGTGTGATTTGTAAAAAATTGTATTTTTCGTTCCATTTAGTGGACCCCATGGATAAGTTATTGCATTTTTAATGCTTTCCGTGTGTGAGTATTTTAAGCGTAAGTTACTTTTAAGAACCCCTGCATGAATACTCACTTACATTGAAGTATTTTTTTTCATTTTATACGGAGTAACAGGAATAACATAGTGGTAACTGCACTGAGGAAATCTGTAACTGCATTGACAGATTTACACAAAAAGATGATATATTCTTATCAAAACATTTTTCCAACTTAATACCGCTGACATTATCTGAAGTCCTGGTAAGTTTTCTTTGAAACAAAAACAACAAATTGACAATGTGAATGATAGCAAGTGGTATAAACACCTTTTGAAATAATAACAGTAACACCATTGACATGAACGTAACACTATTGACAAAAATCTTACATTTGTATGAGTAGACATGTTTCTGACAGGATATTCTAATGTTTTGATCTTTCTGTGTGAAAATCTTACTAAACAATTGATTATCAAGGTGTCATTAAACGGAATGGTGTTTTTGTCATTTGAAAAACAGCATTGACATGTATGGTAACTGCAATGACATAACCGTACACCAATTAAAAATTAGCTGTCAAACATCTAGATCAAAAATATTACTCATGTCTTCAAGAAATCAGTATTTATTTTCAAGCAGATAAGCCCTATTTTTTTTTCAGCCCTGATGTATAAAGCTTCATAAAACTTTGAGGAAAGAGGAGAATATGCTCATAACCAGCATTATTTTCCTTTCCAACAACATTTTCTAACCTTCTATAGATGAATCCCTTCATTTAAGTCACTTTTAAACAGTCATCTCCTACTTCTTCCAATTTAGATGAGACCAAGCATTTCCCATCTAGTAAAGCGTTTATAGGTTAATGTAAGGTTGTATAAGAAAGCTCAAGTAAAACGTCTAACTTCATGAAATACATATATCAGAATGATTCCTTAATCTAACCCTTTACCTCATACTTACAAACAAACGACTCTTGACGGGTCTACAGTCACCTACCTTTGAAAACATTGTGGAAAAAATTGCTTGTAACAAGCATTTCTGTTTTTTCCCTAATGTTTTCTCTTTTGTCTTTATTGCATACATTCATGTTACCTGATTTCAATCTTTTCCTCCATAGTTGCTTTCACAGGCCATGGCCAAGATGTCATATGAGGCAACGGGTTAAATTTTACAAAGTACTTCTAATTTGCGAACAGCCTTCTCCAAAACTAAAGGTTCTATTTCAAAGTAAGAGTTGGACCTTTATTTAAGATACGAATGCCAAAATGTTTTCAAACTTATACCAACACATGTCTTTGTTTCTCTTTGGCCAATAAAATGTGTTAGTCTTTTTCCCTCTTTTCATGCACTCAACATAAACATCACTTCTGACAAATCTTTCACAACACCTGGATATGGTACACCATCATTTGATACGATTACATGCTTCACAAGATAATCTTTAAGAGTAATTTCTTTGTCTTTGATTTCTATCCATGTTATTTCACTGTCAATCTTTTCATGTTCTTTATTCTCAGTTTCACTCTCATTTTGGTCATTTGCACAGCTGATGTGATCATTCTCTTTGTCTGGTTGTACATCGTAATTGCTCATTTTATCATTTTCGTATACTGTTTCCTTGTTTGTTTCCTCTACAGTTTCGTCTTTCCTTTCAATCCTGACAGTTTTTCCTTTCTCGTTCTATATTCTCATTACACTCTAATCACCTACATCTTTTTCTATCTCGTTCTTTCTCTCTCCAGCTTCATCTTTCCCCGCTGTCTCACCAATGAATTGTTCCTCTTGTCTTACTTCTTCATAGATCTGTGTACCATGTTTATCTGACTCATCTTCATCTAACCCAATATGCTCTTCTAAAACTTCATCCTGATTCTCTTGTCTCTCATCATCTTTGAATATGACTTCAATCGTCACTTGCTCTTCATTGTTTACTGTGTCGGTTTCCATAGTTTGTATAGTTTGTTCAGTTGGTAAAACCGCTACAAAGTGATTTGGTGTCTAATTCATGGGTGACATGTCATCCCCTGTGCTTGTCCACAAAATTGCTGCTGTGCAATCTGTTAATGATGCACGAGGTAAAATAAGGCGATGAACGTATTTTCTGTAAAACGCTTTCCCTAAATTTGGATAAACACCAAATATTGGCATTTGCAAAAATGTGGCAAGACCAAAGATTTGCCAGATACCCATGAATGACTTTGGTTTACTGATTGATTTTATCTCATTTTCTAGAATAGTCCTGATAATATCATCAGTCAAAGCTATGCCTGGTATGAACTTGGTAGAAAACAAGACAAAAATTTTCTTCAAACTCTTATCATGTTCAGCTTCCTGGATAACTTTTCTTAAAATATCACCCTCAAGATAATATTCAATATTCAGTGCAAGCTCTGATATTATTCTGACCCTAACTTCTTCACTGTGCCTATCATTGCCATACAGATATATGCTATCCTAGGCTGGTAGACAATCACCATCAGCTTTCTCGTCCACTGGATAATAATTAGGTTCATAATCGTCTGGATACAGGTCCATTGCCTTGTAATCAACTGACAGTTTATCTTCAAGAATTGAACGAGGTTTTCCACAGACAGTTTCTAATGTAAATGATCTACACAGATGCTGGATTTCTTGAAATGTGTCACACTGGCTTAACAACTCCATGTATCCAGAAAACAGATCCTCCTTCAGCATAGGTTGATCAGGCTTCATGGATTCACTTGGAAACTTAAATTGTTTCAAAAGATGAAGGTCACATGTATTTTCCGTACAGTTATAACTGACATCCCTGTATGTTATTTCTCCATGTGCACTGACAAATATATGGTGGATTTTTAAGGTTCCTGGTACTGATGGTATTTACCTTTCTAGTTTGTTTTCAAAATGACGTATGGTTTCTTCTCTTATTTGATATGAGGAAATGTGTGTTCTGCTTGTTTCTAGTTCTGTAACTAGGTCTTTAGAATTGGTAATATCTGCTCCATATAGAACCCTCCTATCTGCTGCTCTCTTTAATGTTCCCCCTATACCATCGGGTATCCCTTTTCCATGGCCGACTTCATGGAAATTCCATGACGCACCCTTGAACCCGAAAGAATATATTTCTGTGCTAAGCAAATAGAAATTGTTTTTCTGGCGGTATTGGGTACTAGGCCCATCTCTGTAGAAGTGTGCATAATCAACTTCTGGGTGTCTCATCTTTATTTCTTTAAGGACTATAGTTATAAACGCCCAGATTGCTGCAGGACCATGCCTCAGGCTGTCAGACACTGTAGCAAATGAAACATGGTTTGACTGAGTTCCTGCTTGATAGAAACCAGTATGAAGTATGATCTGTACTTGTGAGGCCCCACAATGCATACTACCTTTTTCTTTTCCTTATTTTCCAACATAGTTTTCCGAGAAATCAATGTGAATGAAGCATTCATGATCTTTGAGGTTACACTTGACCTGTCTGTAGTAATTTTGTTGGTTATGAATATTAAATTGGTATTCCTTGTACCTTTTCAATGCATGTTGAAATTTATCTTTCAGTTCTCTGATGGGCCCATGTTTTGTCTCTTTCTTTGTTACTGAAACTTCTTTAACCTTTGACTATTTGCCCCTCTTTATGGTTCTTTCTTCTTTTATAGTTTTCCATTCATGCTATTTGATTGACTGACTTTCTTCATATTCTTGAAATAAAATCTCTGTCTCTTTACACACTTGACAGAGTCCATACATGCAGCGCTGGTTTTCTGTGGAACAGACTACCTGGTGTATACTCTCTGTCGTGTTTGAAGTTTCAGTTACTTTTGCTCTAGCAAGACTATGTTGATATTGTCACAAGTTTTGCAAACACAGGTTTCTCTATCTCTTTGACTTGGACTTTTTATCCAAAATGGTTTAAGCCTCCAAAATATGGTGAAACTTATTTTGTCATTTGTTTCAGCAATATATTTCTTGTAAATATTCTATATAGTGTCATTCAAAAGTCGTTTTTGTTTTTTGATTTTCCTGTTGGTAATTGTTTGTTTCTTGCCTGTAGTAATTATAGATATGTCATCACGTTTAAAGAAATTTCTTACTTTTATGCGCAGTTTTGTACATAAGGGAACCTATTTTATATGATGTAGTACTTTTTTTTGTACGTTCCTATTTCTCTTCTTGCACACTTTGATAGTCTGTATTTTTTCATAATACTCCGAGTAATTAAGCCATCTACTATTCTTTTCTTTGATCTCCTTTTACAGTTTGCTCTTAGTTTGGCAAGAAGAACATGGTGGAAATCTATGGTTTTTTAACACATTTGCAGAATAACATCGCAAAAGTTTTTTGGTTTTGGCTCTTGGCGTTTCAGGAGTATTATGTTGATGCGAACCTTTCAGTCTTTCCCACCTTTTTCTGTACATCTCTGCTCTTCTCTCTGCGTGTTTCAACTTTGATAGTAACAATTTTCTTTCTCTTTTAAGTTTTGATTTTTCTTGTACTCTTTTTTTCGTGGCCTGGATAGATTGTCGTGAGGGCCCAGGTTGTATACTTTGTTCAAGTGAATTTAGTGGCGTAATATTAACTACAGCAGCTTCAGCTTTACGTTTTTGTCTTGACTGTTTTGGTTTTTCTCTCCAGTATCGCCTCTGTTTCCTTTTTTCTCTGTGCGTCATGTCACTCACAGATTTACATTTTCCCTTTTCCTTATCTTTCTGATGCCTTTCCTTTTGCTTTTGTAGATATTATGTTCTTCTTTCAGGATCTGTCCCTGTACCTCTTTTGCTTTTCTGCTGCACTGAGAGGCATCTGAAATAAAAAACAGACAATGTAAAACAAATGTCCAGATTCTGTATTAACCTCAAAAAACATTGTAGAGAAAAGAAGAAATTGCTAGTTACAAAGAAGTTTTCCTTTTCCCAAGATGGTTTCAAAAGCATTCACAGCAATACCGCTTCAGCTTCAAAACTTTGTGTGGAGAATCAAAAAAAAAAGAAATCACCTGTTTGGGGTAAGAGGTTAAGATAAAATAGGTTCACGTCACTGCAGTTACTGAAATTGTTAATGCAGTTATTTTCCATATAAATAGTAGAAATTTTGGGGAAATAATACTTTCCAACACATTAGTGTGTTATATATTTAACTTATCAATATGTTTGAGCATACTGAAAACTAGATGACCATAATAGATCATTTTGTAAAGGAATGTATTGTAAATAAGAAGTGCTGTTAATGCAGAGTCAAAGGTGTTACTTAGGCTGTCAACACAGTTACAAATTAAGAATTCCGTCATATTTTCAATACATGATACATGAAACATTAAGAAATGGTAAACTTTGTGAAACGTGAATGTCTAAATGCAGTTTATCATTTAGATTTCAAATCTTGGACGGAGATCAAAATGCATCTGTCAACTCAGTTACCTAGCATGTCAATGAAATAACTGTATTTGTCAAAGTAGTTACCATTCTATGGGTAACTGTATTGACAGTAACTGCCTTGACAAATCAAGTTTCATCCGCTGTTTATTCAATACACATGAGTGTATGGCACCAGTGCTTAAACTTTAACATATGTTTACCACAGATAAAACAAACACAGAAAAAATCAATAGCAGCATTCATATATTTCTTGTTCGATATTGGTAACAACATTTGACATACCTTACTTACACATGGAGGTGTCTGTATCTAAATGTTTTGAAAACTTTTTTGGTATACTTTTGAAGGGATCAAACTTGGTTTCAACATGGAGACAGGAAGTAGGAGTTTCCAATGTAAATCTGAAGATCTTCAAAACAAAGGGACATAACTCTAAATGCCCATTTTATGGAAAAGTAACTGCATTGACAGCAAACTTGGGGACAGATGTTAACTTTGATATAATTTGAACAGATGATAGTTGGTTTACCTATACATACCTCGAACATGTTCCCCAATGCGTAATCTTTATATATACAGCCCCTTTGACTCAACACTGTGGCATAAACCATTCTATTTCTGAATCAAAAATGTGTTGGGTCAGTACCGGACAAACATATCGCGATAATGGCAGCATGTTTTAATATTTGTTTCAAGCAAACACCAAGAAAGCAACCGAGTATAATTTATTATCTAACCAAGTACTAGTATCGCGCTTCATTTTAGCAAGTTTAACACGCTTAATTGTAGAATGGAGATAGAAAAACGTCCTGGACTGGAAAGTATAACTCTTTTTTAAAAATGACCCAAACACAATAGTAAACATCAAGTTATAATATTGATACACAGTCAATAGAAAGATGGAAACGTGGAACTAGCACCAAACAGCATGCACTAATAATAATGACACATGAAATGTAATACGCATGAAGATATAAGAAAGAAGACAAATTTACACCTTATGTTCAAAAACAAGAATGTCATCTAGACCCATCGAATCTTGGCGGATATTCTCCTCCATATTCACGTATAAAAATGTTACGAAATTCTGACGCGCGGTTTACAAAGCTTGCGTAAGAATTTTCGTATTCATTGTGGTAACTCTTCAATTGGAGGTATAAATATGAGACTGATTTTTTCGCTGGCGTTGCTAAGAAGGGAATTTTACCTAAACCTGAATACACAGTGTTATGTAGATAGGATATACAGTGACCTGTTTTCAGAACATTCTAGAAACATGAAGATCATTTATTGATTTCTCCACTGTAGTTATTTTTAGAAACAGGTTGTTAGTAAACAAGCTGTTTACCAATCGATGATGTCATCTAGAAAAGACTAATCTAGAATTTTCCAAACTGATATAAATAGGAGTGACTTACTTGGTGATTTTGGATTTTTGAAGTTAGGCTGGTGGCTTTGTGGATACAGAATTAGTGAAAAATGTTCGATTTAACTTGGGATATACATCTGGAAGTTGAAATAACTTTATTTTGATACAGGTTGCTCATATCTACTTCCAAGTTAAAACTATTGTTAATTTTGGTTTTAGGAACCAGAAATTTCATTCTTTTGTATTCTAAACATTATTGTTAATTTTGAGGGACTTATTTTATTTCAACATTCTAAGATTAGAATTGTCAAATTTCATTCAAACTTATCTCCTATTGTACTCTTTTGTCTTTGTTCATTAATAAATATAGTTAATTGTTAAAGGCTTGTTGCTGGTTTTCTTTCTCGTTACGCTTGGCTCGTTACAGAAATTGGGGGCTCATCCGGGATTGATCATTTAGTCAATTTGGATATACTTTGAAGTTATTTTGAACTTGTTGCACTATTCAAATTTATTAGATAATAATGAAAAAAAAAAAAATTAGAATTTGAAATTGAATTTGAATTTTATTCTACTGAACGAGCAAAAAGCAATCATGTCTTTTGATCTTGAAAAAATTATAGTTGAGCCGTCACAGGAGTTGTTAAATTTGGCAAAAAGGTCTGATTAGATCTTGCTTCCCATTATAAACTGACTGCCATTAAAGGTACTATGTTAAAGCATGAAATAAAAAATTACATTGTTCAGTTTTTAATTGATGAAGAAATACTTGACTCGTCTGCTCTGTCTTTTATTCTTGTGTCACAGACAGACATTAAAAGAAATATTGAGTTAGAAAAATTAAAACTACAAATGAAAGAAAAAGAATTAGAAAGGCAATTTCAGGTCAGAATGAAAGAATTAGAAATACAAAATAAAGAACAATTATCTCCGCACATGGTTAATGACTTTGACATCACAAAACACCTCGGACTTGTACCGCCATTTCAAGAACAGGAAGTTGATAAATACTTTTCGCATTTTGAAAGATTTGCCGAAAATCTGAAATGGCCAAAAGAACACTGGACCTTATTTTTGCAGAGCATTGTAACTTGAAGGGCTCGTGATATTTTATCTCAACTAAGTAATGAACAGTTTTCTAATTATGATTATGTTAAAGAATTGATTCTGAAGGCTTATGAATTAGTACATGAAGCATATAGACAAAAATTTAGGAACTGCAGAAAAGAAAATGGTCAAACCTATGTTGAATTTGCTAGAACTAAAGACCAATTTTTTGATAGGTGGTGCCATTCAAAGAAAATAGGTTCAGATCATGGAAAACTTAGACAACTTCTCTTAGTTGAAGAATTTAAAAGGTGCATTAATTTAGATGTAAAACCTTCCTTGGATGAGAAAGAAGTCGAAACTTTAGAAGAAGCTGCTTGCTTAGCAGACAACTTTGCCTTGACGCATAAGGTCTCTTTCATGAATAAATCAAACCCTTGAAAACCTTTTTATTCATCTACTGGTCCTAAACTAAATTTTAGTCAACATAATGACAATTCCAATCAGAATAGTACCAAACCAAAGTCTCCTTATGAAGCCAAAGGTCGAAATCCCTTATCTCGATCTACTTGTAATTATTGTAAAAAATAGGGTCATATTATTTCTGAATGTCCTGTTTTAAAAAGCAAACGGGAAAAACAAAGTTTTAAGCCTACAGGCTTTACTTCATTGAAGTCTACACCTCAGTCATGTTTTAAAGACCAAACCTTTGTCCAGGCCAAAGTACCTGAGACTGATACTGTTATGGAGATTTATGAACCATTCTTATCAGATGGTTTTGTGTCACAAAAAGTGATTTTGCCTAGTCTACCCCTATTAAATTTTACGTGATACTGGAGCTTCTCAATCTCTTATTTTAGCAGATGTCCTGCCTTTTTCTGAGAAGACTTCTTGTGGGACAAGTGTCCTTATTCAGGGTGTAGAATGTGGATTTGTTAATGTTCCGCTTCATAACATTTATTTGTCTTCAGACTTCATTAATGGTCTAGTGACTGTTGGTGTTAGAAAAAATTTACCTTTTAAAGGTTTTCATTTATTATTAGGCAATGATTTAGCCGGAGATAAGGTAATTGTTAATCCACTTGTAACTGACACACCTTGCATGGATCAATCACCCGATCCAATTGAGGAAGAAATTCCTGACCTTTACCCGTCATGTGCAGTTACTAGAGCTATGGCAAAGAAAGCCATTTTGACTGAAAATCAGTCTGATATTGACTTATCTGACTCTTTGTTGAGTCATTTATTTAAAAATGAAATTAAGAGGTCTATTTCACAAAACCCGTCTGAAAGTCAGACAAATTCTAAACATAATTCATTAGAATTGGATTACACATCTTCACCTTTAGTTACTGAAGACCAACACAATGATCCAGAAATAGCACCTTTATTTCAAAAAGCTGTTAGTGAAACCGATCTTTCACAGGAACCTGTCTGTTTTTATATAAAAACTGGAATATTAATGAGAAAGTGGCGCCCTCCTGAAGTTTCTGTTGATGATGAGTGGGCTGTCATTCATCAAGTTGTCATACCTAAATCTTATAGATTAGAAATATTAAGCTTAGCTTATGAAACACCTATGTCAGGTCATTTAGGTATCAATAAAACCTATCACAAAATTCTTAATCATTTAGAGAAAACTCAATGTAAAATGAAAGAAAGATATGACAAAAATACTAAAGAAAGAAATTTTAGACCTGGAGATGAAGTTTTAGTGCTTTTACCAACTCCTGACAGGCAAAAGCAATTATATCATATAAATATGTTAAAAGAATATGTTGATAGGGATAATTCAAATATTTCACCAGTAAATGTAGTTTCCTCAGTCCCTCAAAATCAAAATCACATTAACTATGAAGACATAAATTGTGAAGAAATGAGCTTTGACAAGTCTAACCCTATTTGTTTAAAACTTCAGAATTCTGACATTTTAAGAAATTTAGATAAAAAACTTTCACATTTAGATAATAGTCAAAAAAGATGAATTAAAAAAGTTAATTTCTGAGGACCTGTTCCCTGATATTCCAACATGGACAGATACAATATACCATGATGTGGACAATGAAAATTCAAAACCAGTGAAACGACATCCATATCGAATGAATCCCAAGAAATTGGAGCATCTTAGAGAGGAAATCCGGTATCTATTGGAGAATGACTTTATTGAACCTAGTCAAAGTGAATGGAGTTCTCCCTGTATTCTTGTACCAAAGCCAGATGGAACTTTTTTCATGTGCACTGACTATAGAAAAGTTAATACTCTGAACAAGACTGATTCATTTCCAGTGCCAAGAGTAGATGACTGCATTTACAATATTGGTCATGCAAAATATGTAACTAAATTTGATCTTCTAAAAGAAATTTTTGGCAAATTCCTCTCACTGAAAGAGCTAAAGAGATCTCTGCATTTGTAACTCCAGACGGACTTTATCAGTACAAAGTTATACCTTTTGGGATGAAAAACTCGCCAACAACATTTCAACGTCTTATCAATATGATACTTTCTGGATTGTGCGACCGTAGGGCCGACATTGATGACGCCATCATTCAAAGCGATGATTGGGATCAACATCTAAAGAGTATCAGAGAATTTTCTGACAGACTGAGTAAAGCAAAATTAACAATTAATCTTGTTAAAAGTGAATTGTGTATAGAGTTTAACTTGTAATTAGTTAACATTTGTCTTCATGTATAATAATTAACTTGTATTTACCTTACATTTGTCTTTATGTATAATGTATATTCATGTACAGTAAAGTGTAATGATATGTTTTATATTCTAACAAAAGAAAGTTTTAATTCTTAAAAGTTTCTTTTCCTTTAGGAGGGGAAGTGTTATGTAGATAGGATATACAGTGACCTGTTTTCAGAATATTCTAGAAACATAAAGGTCATTTATTGGTTTCTCCATTGTTGTTATTTTTAGAAACAGGTTGTTAGTAAACAAGCTGTTTACTAATCGAAGATGTCATCTTTCTAGAAAAGACTAATCTAGAATTTTCCAAACTAATATAAATAGGAGTGACTTACTTGGTGATATTGGATTTTTGAAGTTAGACTTGTGGCTTTGTGGATACAGAATTAGTGAAAAGTGTTCGATTTAACTTGGGATATACATCTGTAAGTTGAAATAACTTTATTTTGATACAGGTTGCTCATATCTACTTCCAAGTTGAAACTATTGTTAATTTTGGTTTTAGGAACCAGAAATTTCATTCTTTTGTAGTCTAAACATTATCGTTAATTTTGAGGGACTTATTTTATTTCAACATTCTAAGATTAGAATTGTCAAATTTCATTCAAACTTATCTCCTATTGTACTCTTTTGTCTTTGTTCATCAATAAATATTGTTAATTGTTAAAGGCTTGTTGCTGGTTTTCTTTCTCGCTACGCTTGGATCGTAACAACAGTGCATGATATGACTTGAGAATGGAATTGAATTACCTTCATTTCAGTAATGCATATAGATGCATGTATGGAAATACTGCAAAGAAAGTCCCTTTTCCAGCTACTAGCCTCTTCCTTCACTTTTCATTTGGAGATTCTTCGCTCTTTTACGTAGTGACAATTCATGAATTTTGTTCAAGATAGTAAATACTGTTGCTAATGTGACAGCAATGTTAGAATGATTAGAAACACAGGTGACTTAAAACAACCCCAAATACAACACAGATATGAAAATAAAGGATACGATCTAGCATTAAAGGTCAGTATGAAAACTAACACATCAATTACAGATTTGTATTTTGAATTTTGTTCAAGATAGTAAATACTGTTGCTAATGTGACAGCAATGTTAGAATGATTAGAAACACAGGTGATTTAAAACAACCCAAAATACGACATAGATATTGAAAAAAAAAAGGATACGATCTCGCATTAAAAATCATTATGAAAACTGAAACATCAATTACAGATTTGTATTTTTTGTTTTAGGGCCATCGACCAATTTCAAACAGACAACCAGTCTTTATCCCTGCATCACACAACCCCGAGTTTTGACAACCCTGAGTTAGAGGCCTTTTGTAAACATTGTGGGAAAAGTAAGTGGTTGCCAGCATTTTCTACTCTTCCCGAAAATTTTTCTATCCGGTCAAAGAAATGGATTAGAATGTAAGCGTTAATCTATAGAGTACTTCTCCAAATATGTTCGGATTCCTACGTGACTTGGTGGTACAGTGTAGAGCTAGTAGCCTGAAAGTTCCGATTTCGATCCTCACTCGAAGCACTGGGTCTTTCGAGGGAGTGTCGTTGGGCAAGACATTGCAGGGTCCTAGCCAAGTACTGGTGAAACCCAGGACCTACTCGGGTATATGATATATACTGAAATGATGTTGCGGGGTTGTAAAAAAAACGTTCAATCAATCAATCTAAATATATTCTATATACTTCTAGCAACATGTCTGTTAATACGTGAAGACAATTACGAATGACCGTCTGTATCGCAATCTTTTCTTTTAATCCAAGGCTAACGTAGTCTTGTCTTATTCGTGATATAAAGGAAAAGTTTATAGATGTACCATAAAAAATATCATTTGTTATCTTATGAAATCATAAAATAATTGTTGACCAGCAACACTGAAAGCGTCGTCCAAGGCTCGGTACTTATATATTTTTGGATTCTTTTCAATTGAGAGTTTCTTAGTTCGATCCTCATTGGAATCATCGTTAACGTGAAATTTTCCTTCGCAAGGCATTGCTTGGCTCTAGCCTATCACTGATGAAACACCTGCAAAAGTGGGCCGTCACTATTACGCAACAGTGAGAAAATAGTGTTCAGAAGATGTACAAAACGCCATATTTAGAGTTAAATGTCATCCAAACTGATCTTATTCAACCGAATTCTGTACCTCGCCATCCGTATTTTTATTTCAATTGTTTCTCGCTTAATAGTTCTAACTCGTCCGAACCCCCTGATATTGACAACACTTATACAAAAGTTACAACAGGTTTTTTTTTTTTTTTTTTTTATTTTGTCCGTAGAGTTACGCAAAAACTTAGGCTCTAATCAGTTACGAACATTTCAGTAAAACTCACATACGCATTTTCTTTGGAGTAACGCAAAAACTTAAGAAAAAAGTTTTATTCGTAACAACCCTAGTAAAATGTTGGCCAGGTGTACTTTAGGATGGCCCCAAACGCCCATATCGATAACCGTTGGCGACAACGAATAAACAAAAATCAATCAATCTAGGTCAGCCATTTGCGCGTTTTTCATTTAGGTGCCATTTTCATGCATAAGTTACACATGTTATTATACGCCTTTTTAGCGGATTTGTATAGAAAATCCGCTTACTGTGATCGTTTTGACCGGAACCAGATAAATCATGCGTAGCAACGCATGCGCGCTCATTTTCAGTTTTGCATGGTTGATGTATGGGCCGCACAACACAGATCTATAAATGATATTCAGCTCTGACTCTGAATAAATCACACAAATTAGGTATGATTTCTTTATCGAAATTTCGTTAAAACTAAAAATTTGTCAGTTTGAAATACTACAGATACTTAAACAAAGCTTGGGGTTTTTTTTATTTATTTTTTTTTTTTTTTATATATTGCCATATGCGTATGAACATTGTTTACACAGACTGCCCCCCGTTTTCATTCAAGAAATATTTATTCACAAATTGTGTCGTCCACTGTCAAAATAAACGAGGAGATTAAGCACTAGTTTTTTAAAATTACATTTTAAACTATGTATTATATCAGATATCTTTTACTGTTAAGATAGCTAGCTAGAAATTGACCGTAAATGATTTAAAACCATTTCGATAACCCATAAAGTCGATTCGGCACCTTGTTACCGCCCTTCGTATATCGATGAATTTCCGAATTGTTTGAAACATTTCTGTGAAACGTTTAAAGAAATGGAGATCATGTGGTCTATCAAAAGAAATTTATTTGACGTTTGATTTACGCAAGATTGCATTGGAAAAGCTTCCAAGATTTCTCTCCATTTATAGAATGAACATGAAGAAATCATTCGTTTACAAACAGCCCCAATCAAGTACGAACCCGTGACATGAATTTATGCTGAGGATTTTTTTATGGGAAATCCTGTCCTTCTCAGTGAACTAGACATCCACTAACTTAGTCTAATATCCTGGACTTTAAGCCTCAGAGGCTAAGAGAGACTTACAATTCAAGGTGTAAAAGTACATCTAATACGCTTCAATTTTATTTTTAGCTCACCTGAGCACGAAGTGTTCAAGGTGAGCTTTTGTGATCGTGCTGTGTCCGGCGTCCGTCGTGCGTCGTTCGTCGTGTGTCGTGTGTCGTCCGTCGTCAACTTTCACCTTGTGTACGCTATAGAGGCCACTTTTTCAGTCCGATACTCATGAAACTTTGTCAGAATGTTTGCCTTGATGATATCTCAGACGAGTTCGAAGATGGGTTATGTCGGGTCAAAAACTAGGTCACAAGGTCAAATCTTAGAAAAACCTTGTGTACGCTCTATAGGCCACATTTTTGTCCGATACTCATGAAACTTGGTCAGAATGTTTGCCTCTTTAATATGTCGGACAAAATCGAAAATAGGTCATGTCGGGTCAAAAATTAGGTCATTAGGTCAGATCTTAGAAAAACCTTGTGTACGCTCTAGAGGCCACATTTTCTGTCTAATACTCTTGAACGTTAGTCAGAATTTTTGTCTTGATGATATCTCTTACGAATTAAAAAATGGGTCATGTCGGGTCAGAAGCTAGGTCACTAGATCAAATCTTAGAAAAGCCTTGTATACGCTCTACAGGCCACATCTTATGTCCAGTACTCCTGAAAGTTAGTCAGAGTCTTTGCCTTGATATTATCTCAGACGAGTTTGGAAATGGGTCATGTTCGTTAAAAAACTAGGTCACTAGGTCAAATTTTAGAAAAACGTTATGTACGCTCTAGATGCCACATTTTCAGTCCATTTCTTGTGAAAAATGTTCAGAATCTTTGTCTTGATGGTATCTCTGACGAGTTTGAAAATGGGTCATGTCAGGTCAAAAACTAGGTCACTGGAACCAATCTTTAAAAAAACTTGTGTATGCTCTAGAGGCCACATTTTCAGTCCAATACTCTTGAAAGTTGGTCAGAATGATTTTCTTGATAACATTTTGGATGAGTTTGAAAATGGGTCATGTCAGGTCAATTACTAGGTCACTTGGTCAAATCTTTGAAATTACTTGTGTATACTTTGGAGGCCACATTTTCAGTCCAATACTCATGAAAATTGGTCAGAATATTTGTCTTGACATCTTAAACAAGTTTGAAAATTGGTCAGGTCGGGTGAAAACCTAGGTCACTAGGTCAAATCTTAGAAAAACATTGTGTACACTCTAGAGGCCACAATTTAAGTTCATTACACATGAAATTTGGTCAAGATGTTTGTCTTGATGACATCTTGGATGAGTCTAGAAAAAGCTTGTGTATAAGCTAGAGGCCAGATTTTCAGTCAAATAATTATGAAAGTTCATTAGAATGTTTTTCATTATATCTCAAAAGAGATTTAAAATGGATCATGTTTGGTCAAAAGGCTCAGATGAGCGACTTCAGGGCCATCATGGCCCTCTTGTGTTACGTTTCATGCAACAGATTAATTAAGATTAAGAATACAGAATTTGCAGATAAATTTATGATAAAGAGTCCACAGGAATGCATCTATACGTCTTACTGTTTGGACATGTAGATTTAAATTCTTTTATGTATTTTTGATGCTTGGAACTTGAAGTACATGTACAGAGCAAATTTAAAATATTTACACTTTATTTAATAAAGTAAATTTTTGTAATGAACTGCTGCTGAACCCAAATTAGAGACTATGCTTCATGTAAACAGCAAGTAATTTAAACCTTACAATGAAATTATGCCTATGGTTTTTAAAGATTTATATAGGGGCCCAATTCCTTTAACCCTTAAGCTGCTAAGTGCTACTCAAGGAAATTTTACAGACAGTGTAGATCAAGATCAGATTGCACAGAACGTGCAGTCTGATCCTCAATCTATACTGCCTGGTAAGGAGGTATTTTTACCCAAAAAAGTAACTTTGAAATAGCAATATTTGGATTTTTACTATCGACTTGAAAGTTTCATTTTGGTTATGTTAAGGTCAGTTTTTACTTTGCTTGGCAACTTGTCACACTGAGTGTGATCTTGATCCATTCTGGCTGCTATGGTACCTTGAGCTGTGCCCAGAGCAGGGATTTACACACACACACACACACACACACACACACACACACACACACAAAACTGGACTACGTTCTACCAGGTGATGAGTGATGATTTGAATTCTTTTCTTTGGACAATGAAAATGGATTCACTCAAAACTGCACTGGATTGTAATGAATAGCCTTTTTACCAGTGTTAATATTGAATTTCAAGTATCTTATAATGCTACATCAGTGGTTTTTTTTTTTTTTTTTTTTTTTTTTTGCACATGTCCCTGCAATTGCTCAATTATGTAGTACATGTATGACTGCCAAAGTCACAAAGACATGGCTCAAAACTTCAAAAAGGAATCTAGATCTATATGTAAATGAATAAAACATACATTATCAGACAAAATTTCAAAATACCATCATACTTTAATGTATCTTTCAATATATGTGAGACTGAAGTCCACTTTTTACATTGTGCTTATTCACACCTGCATATTTTTGACTGAATAGACCCAAGATTGTGAAGTCTGAGTTTGCATATTACATGTAGATCTTTTATGTTTTATGTGATACTTATAAAATGAACATAAAATTATTAAGTATTAGTCAATTTTTATAGTTAAGTGAAACTGTGTATTATAATCTAAATGCAGACTGCGCAGAATATGAGGTCTAAACTTGAATCTACAAGGCCTATGTGTATTTGTTTTTTTTTTAACATTGCACCGAAATAGCGGTGAAATTACATAATCTCATTCATTTATTTAGTGAGGTACTGTGAGACCGTGGCTGACTGGTGAAGGTGTAGGATGGATTATCCTGGGTTTTATCCTCACCTAGGTACCAGGATTATGAAGGAGTGCCTATAGACAAATAAATGAGTTGCTGTCACTGTAATATTGAAACAGTGTTGAAACTAATGTAATCACCAGAAATCAATATCAAATTATTCTTGAAGGTAGTTACAATCAATTTCATGTTTTGTGGCACTGCATGAGTTTGACCTTACTTTTCTTTTGTGAAATCAGTATTTTCTTGACTTGTGTCTTTATGATGATACAAGGTAAATTTTCATTTAAGTAACAGAAGGAATGTACATTCAATATTCATGAATTACACATGGCCTACATCTTAGAAAATACTGAACACACCATTTAGTTTTCACTTGGCAGGCTATTACATGACATTTTTAAGTTCAGGAATAAAACTAAGCACATTCTTTTCAAAAGAAAGAAGAAATCATTCTATCTGAACACTGAGATATTGCTTCTATCTGATTTTGTATTTCTTTTTGAAATTAAAAGTTTCAAGTTGTGTAGTAATTAGGAGGAACCCTTGAAGGGATTCCCGATGTTAGAGTCATGGAAAGAACAATATACATGTACTTTTCAGTAAGAAATTGCATACAACATACCACTGTTTCTATTTTTCATAGAGAACTCCTGTTTTTTTTCTTTTTTTTTTTTTTGTTTTTTTTGTTTTGTTTTGTTTTTTTAAAGTAACCCATACTACTTTCAAAGCAATACATGCTTTATACCTCAGGATAAGGACAATTTGTTTGTTATGTAGCAAGAGTAGATTAAGATCAGACAGCCTAGCATATTAAAATTCCATTTCTATAGGCACATGATTTTAGATTTGAACACTTTGCAGTCTATATGATTATATCCACTATACAAAGGTTAAGATAGTGTTTTGTTTATAGTCTGACTAGATTTGAAAAATGCTGTTTTCAAAATCAAAACCTTGATGTCTGAGTACAGAAGTTTCAATATTTCAAAATAGTCTTGCATACTGGTGAGCCATGCTGGACCCCAGATCCCAGAGGGGAGTCAATTTTAGAAGGATTGTTCAGATTAGTCGATGTTCACCATCTGTGCATGAGTTACTTTTTGTTTTTTAATCAAAAATGGTAATCAAGTGGATGCCACTTCATTATATATATTCCTTCCCGATATGACAATTGTTAGGCACTTTAAATGCATCTGCAGACAACAATTCGGAAACTGATACAAAATGAGCTGAATTTTACTCATTTGATTGATGACACTGTTGGAACAGGAGAAAATACTGCTTACCTGAATTTTATCCTTTTCCCGTAAGCTTTCAGTTGCCTAATTCCTTCAGGGTTATTAACACAGAGTGTTCGGTAAAGTGTTAAAATAAACCCCAATCGAAATTTTCTCCAGATCCAGTAGTCAAATGCCAAGGAAACCTGACGTGGATATACATGTTGTATATCTGTACTGGTCTATCCCACAGACCAGTATAAATGTATAGCTTGTGTTTGTATAAGGGGACACTTATACTGTCTTGCTATAGAGCTAGCTTTTGTAGCAATATGGTAGAGCGTTTGCCTTAGTACCTGAAGGCTCTGGGTTCAATCCCAGCCTTGGGAGGCTATTTAATAGAACTGTTACAGATACATGTAATCAGTATTCAGAATACATGATGGTTTGTCCATAAGGCCTATATTTGACCCTTGAATTTTGTGTCATACAGAGTTAAATTAGGAGACTTTTTGAGGATTTTTCTTTATTTAGCCCTCTACCACACAATAAATCCTATGTTTTATGGGTTCTGCGTAAAAGAGCTTATGAAAATATTGTTAAAATACAAGACATCAGTATTTCTTTTCTTTTTTTTCTTCCAGAATTTTTTCTACCCTTTACCAATACAAACCACATAATCTGAGCCATATTTATTGAATTGTTAATGCTCAAAAAAAGGGAGCTATTTAGTTTTCATGACACAAAAAGCCAATAAATACTACAAGATATACATTTCTTTTCATATAAAGTGTACGGTTAGATTAGGTAAAATGATGTAATTTTGGGCGTTTTGTCATGGAATTGTACTTTAGCAATAGGTCACTCTGTTTATTTTTTATTACACCAGGTATGGTGTTTTGATACTAAATTGAATATGGATCCTTGTCAATGGTGCATGTTATTGATTATGTACCATTCCGAAAAGGCTTTCCGTAACTGTGGCATGAAATCTAATAATACCAAAGAGGCTATGTAGCCCATTCACAAAATAACATTTTTTTTTCCTAAATCTTGTCTTTCTTCTTTACTAATGCTTTTCCAGCTATAATTCAGTGATAAGTCATTTTTGAGTGGGGTGAGACTATGAAAATCTGATTAGTTGTTTTTTTGGGGAGAGCCAAACTTTTGTCTTCTGGTAAAGAGTTCAACAAGAAGGCACAAAAATTTCGTATTGCATACATGTGTAAGTAGCAATATCTTGTACTCTTTGATCAGATTTGTTCATGATTGCTGAAACTGATTGACAGTTGTAGACCTTAAGACTTTGTTTTTGCAGAATTATCATTATATATCATTGTCCTTGAGGCAAAAGAAAAAAATGTTCTATTTTGTATAGTTTTTGTAATCTTACTCATCAACAACTGAAGTGTTCTATATATTTGTCAAATAAGTTTCACTTACATAAATCCATCTTGGTTTATTTAAACATTATTTTTACTTTCTAGTATGTTTACTCGTAGCTACACTACACCATTCTGCTACAAAACATGTTGAATGTTTGGGTGATTTTGAAAGTTTTAGAAAGCTCTCAGAATTCTGGCGAAATAAGCAAGTGTAAATAAAACATGTCTTTTATATAGAGCCATAATTACCTCTAAAACTTCTTCATTTTATGCTGATTTTAGCCTTGAAAAATATTCTTTTTTAAGACCGTACGATGTTATCGGTTTGACCTGAACCAGATACTGTCATGTGTACACGTTTTCGGACTAACCATCTTATTTTAAGTTTTAGCTAGTACACCCCAACTTCACTTTTTTTGAAACACTGTATGCAGTCCTACGCGTGTTTACAGTCCGAAAATATAATACTAGCATAAAAACACGTCAAATTGTTCGATCAAATTATTACTCTAATAAGTAGTAAAATAACAGTTTCTGCCCAGCACACTTGGAAGAACAACTTTGATCCCCATTGTCCTTGCTTACTCTACTAATTAATTACATATCATACATGTATAACATTTGATAATTTTTTAACAAAATTTTCATTACATCTAATTATAGCTTAAAACTGTACAACAAATCCGCTTTTCAGGACTTTCAGTCCTTCGATTATACTTATTGTATTAATTCTATGTAAAACCAAAATTAGGAATAAAAGACTGGTATTATTATATTTCTAGGTGAGAGAAAGAGGGAAAAAAGGACATCTCGGATAGAATTATCACCAGGCAGATTGGAGATTATCTATGAAACAAAATTTGGTGTGGAAAACACACGCATGAACGCACAAAAGCATGCATGCATGCACTTTTATACGTATGCACAAGTATTTGGTCAAATACGGTATAAATACGGAATACTGTGTTGTAGTAATTTTCCAGGATCTTGTGTTTGCTTGGGCTGCGAGAGAAAATTTGATATCGCGCAAGACCAAAGGTCGAGGGAGATGTCAAAATAATCTTATGCAGGGAGAACCTAATGTCGGTTTTGAGACTTTGTAGATCTATACGGTTTTTCCCGTCGTGTCTGATTCTTTCCGTGTGCGATACATGTATCCGGAAAATTTATTAGTACATAGAACAAATACAAGTACGCATGCGGATTTCTTAACAGGTCTCAGTATAACTTCTCTTGCAGCCTGTCATCAATAGCATGTAACATACAATCTTAACAGGCAAATTCTTAAGGGTAAGAGACTTATCGAGACAACGCGAGACTTAAACACTGAAATTGTTTTATAACCGACACACAAGTATAACCCTTATCACAAAAGTTTAAAATCATAGCAAGTTTTATACTCAACTTTTTTTATGATAATGAAAGTCTTTCATAAAGCCGAAGATAAAATTGTTCCATTGTTGTAAAACAGAAATTATGGTACACGTATTTTCTTACGCGCCATTTATTCGTGCTTGTAACAACCGATAGCAGTCATCGATGGATCAAGACTTAGTGTTGACTGTAATCCATTTAACTAGTACTCGTTGTTGGTACTAAGATCGATAACAGGTTGCCAGTTTACTTGTCTATCGTGCGGATGCGGGAGATACAACGGGTACCATTTAACAGTATACCTACCTTTGGGTATCTTGTCAAAAGTTCCACTTGTACATAAGAGTCGCTAGGTGAATGAAACTGATACACAGCTTTTTTCGTATTTAAGTCTCCGTAACTGGCCTTAAAATAGACAAAAAATATATATCTAATATATAAAAGAAGTGTTCATGTTTTGGTATTCGGTTGTAGAAGCGTTTCGAAAACAGGTCCTGTTTACCCAGAAAACAGCAAGTTTGAGTAACTTACACATGTTTTTGATGTTACATGGACGTGCAGTTGATTAGTCTATCAATTATAGACCTTATAGAAAATAAGCACAGAAATAAGCTGCAGTCAAAATACACAGTATATGAGATATATGCATCGCGCATTTACACAACACAACGCGTATACATATTACGAACTTACCGTTTTTACGAAAATCAAATTTCTTCTTTTAACTAGGATCCGGTAATGTTTTGGTATTCCAAAGACAAACTTCTGATTTGGTTTTATATCCATTTGTCGTCCGTAAATGCTTTCAAATTGGATAAGTCTGAAATTCGTCATCTGGTAAAGAGCTTTGACATAAAATAGTCAATACCAACCTTGATAACCATAGTCATTGTCTCGGTAGGTACCCTTAACGAAATCTTAGCAATACCATTCTTGCCGACCATCGAGGTCTTGTTAATGATCCGTCCATTGACGTCGGGATTGTCGTTCGTTAAAAGAAAGACGCTGAAATCAATCTTGGCGTCATCTACCGCAAGAGGCCTGTCTTTCTGGTCAGAAAGTAACACCTGTGTGTGTAATGGTAAGGTTATAAGGTTAAAGCCTCATACCTTATTCGAAAAAATGACTTTAACATATTTTTTTTTTCAATGTGTCGTCAAACTGCAATTCATTCAAATAGTTAATTTAGCAGTTCGCCATGTGTGTGCATAGTATGTATATGCTTGCCATCGATTAGGCGTCCTGGTGATGAGAGTTTAATCTGTGTACAAATGGCGATGAAAGGTTTCATGTATTTAGGCGGCATGTACAAGTTTGCGAAGTATGAATCAAATGTGCCTTTACACATTCTCGTAATCAAAATACCTCCCACCTCAGTATTTATTCATCGAAATATATAACACAACGGTTTTCCGTAACATCTCTCATTGTTCAACATAGTATCTTGTTTGAAGTTTTTATGTTCCTATGGATCGACATGCATTTCATATGTGCCCATTAACGACGTATATCACAAATTTTTCTAACGGACAGATTTTTTTAAAACTTTGCAAATACAAAAAAAAAAACAAAAAAAACCAACTTTGGAAATACAAAGCTCATGATGTCTCTAGGAGAGTAGAGTAAAAAAAAAAAAGATATGGGTCACCGTGCTCGTTTCTAAGAAATTTACCTTTGAAAAAGGTATACATGTATACAGTTCTAAAATTCAGCTTATATTGGATTTAACACGCTTTTTTTAATGGTCAGTTAAACAGGAAAATTACCTGAAGAATATACAAATATACATAATTATAATGAAAATTCATTTAGTTTTACACAAAGAATATATAAAAGCCTGGTTTTGAGCATGGTAAATGAACAAATATGCATGTTATATATCGACCGTTGAGTTAAAAAGGGAGATAATTAGACCGAATTAAGGGTTAATCTTTAATAGATACATATTTTCTAACGCACAGATTTTTATTTAAATTTCTACACTTATATTATCTATAATTCTTAACAATAAGAAAAATAAAAAAATGGCACCTATCCGTGCTTTTTTCGTCAGAAAACAGGGATGAATGTTACTGTAGAAATTAATTTTTTCAAAGAAAACTATAGGATAAAAGCTCAGCAGACATAGTGGGATAAGGAGAAATTGTTCATTAGGAGCGATTTCTCCTTTTCCAATGATAAAGTGGAAACAGTTATACTTCAACAGCTTTAAATTTCATGCATTTTGTTTGCTTGTATAGTGAGTAAATCCGTGTCAACAGTATTTTAATTAGTTTACGGTGACAGTTCACAGATCCATTATTTTCTCTTTTCTAATACTACCCAAAGAAAGTGTTACGCGTTTCATTGCACCAATAGTATTACCATATGTGCAAAAAATACATAGGTGCACTTTTGATTCACTATCCATGACAAAAACACATGCGCAGTAGGATGCGCGCAAACATTTATAATATACGTCGTTAAATTACATTGTACATGTAATGGTTTATTTTGAGTTTATCTATCGTCACCACCGGCTAGCCATATGGAAGAGGCCATTAAAAGGGTGTAAACTAGGAATTCCATATTATGATGGAGAGTGCAAGATACAGGACGAAACCCACCCTAAGTCCCCACTGGTTCTTAAAGAGCTTAGTGTATAGCACGGGACCTAAATTCAAAGTATCGTCAAAAAACTTTTAGTAATTTTAGTTGGCAAGCTGTGAAAATCGAAACTGCATCCTTAAGTACCCCGATATTACGAGATCCTTGCACTACGCTTATTCAGTCGATCACATGTAATTGAAGTGGGCATGAGGCTTTGAATATCTAGAACATCGGCCTATCTGACTTTAGTACATTATTCTACACACACATAGAATGTTGGGTCGCATCCCGTTATAGAGTACATGTATAGAGGCAGATACTTACATATGTTTTGTACCGAAGTCCTGGCTTAAAGTTGTTCGCACCCGACAAGAAGACGAGTTTTTCCAAGCGGCTAAAATACTGCACCTCAGATGAGTCCGACAGGGTGTTCCCAGTTAAAGTTTCTGTGACATTGACGTCCAGAACTAGAGTGGTAGCAAATGTTACTCCAAGTACTTTGAACAGTTCCTCTCTATCTATCTGAAACTTGTAGGTTCCTTTCATCTAAAAAAAAAAAAAAAAACAGCGATCCTCTGTGAAAAAGGAATTTAATGCATTTGCAAAAGTAATCAAAAGGTCCACGCAGCCTGATAAGGATCGAAACTTTTTGTTACCGGTCAATTTTCTGCATGCCCTAGGACCATTCTACCTGATGATTCAGTCGGTTGTCAGACAAAATGGATCATGTGGATCCATAATTATGTGATAACTTGCTTGGTATAATGCATCACGCAGATGCATTAAACCCCCTTTGCCAGAGCGTCGCTTAAGTGTATAACACTGGCAGGATAGCTTGATCTTGAGGCAGATTGTTAGTGACAGTTCAAAACGGATTATTGTATGAAAACATGTGTTTGTTACCTTTATTACTGAGACACTTAATGCAAACAGACTTACGCAATAAACGATTCAGTAGAAGTGCTACGATCCCGGCTCATATTTCTCACACAAATAAATTCTACACTTTCATCAGCATATCTTTGTTAATGGGGGATAACTATGCTGGCATGACATTCTACTCAGGCATCAACATTTAGTCAACTTAAGGCCTTTTTCGACCTTAGTAAGTAGACTTTTAACGATATGAAGCCATTCTTGCATCAAAATACAAATATGACTTGTGAACCAAATACGAAAATCAGAACAAGCTAGGATTCTGTAAATTATAAAAAGAAATCCGAAATTATAAAAGAATCGCTATAGCCTCAGCTGCTATGACTACGACAAGCTGCTCAACACTTAATCATGTAAACATGTAAATATTTTTTTTTTTATCCGTTGAAGAAAGCTTATCATGCCATAACAATCACGACTGACAAACTTTTGCTGTCGAACACCATACTATACTTTCTTTGAAGCTCAACGAATATTTCTTCTCTTCCTCCCTAAAGCCAATGTACTTTTTCTTGATGATAAGTGTACCGTTTCCTTCAACTCCTTTTCCAAATGTGTACCTGCAAAATAAGCGATAAGACAGTTAATTGTTTTTCCGGTGCCAGCGAAACAAATATCCGATTTCTTCTTCACGGTCTCAAAGTTCTGTTCATCTGCAAATGAATGTAGATAAAAGGTTAGAGTTCACGGTTTGTGCATTCTGATTTTGACCTACATCGTCCGTAAAAGCTACCCGAGTCACAATAGGCAGTGACGGAGTTTATGTTTTTTTCCTCGCAGTTTTACCTCTTCGTGTTTTTTGTCAATGCCAAAGGGATGTAAAGGACTTTGCTACATTGTACAATACATCTTTGGCTAGTTGGAAAGTAAAACAAAACCAGAGGTAGCAAGCAATTACGTCATTGTTTGCTTAAAGGTTTATCTTAAATCTTGTACTTCTTTTTTTTTTTTTCATAAGGGAATCTCCTTCAAGAATAATTTGGCTCATGAGTCAACCAGGACCGATTTCTCCATTTCCTTTTCATTGTAAGAAAAATCTGATATATTTCACACTTTTTCAGGAAAAAAAAAAGGTGAAAAAAGGCACTCAGTTCTTGTAAAATTGACTGACGTAATGTAATACCTGTTTATCAATTGATACTACAGTTACACCTATATACTCCCCTTTTCCCACAATATTTGATATTTTTTCTGATTAAAATCGCTTTGTCTGGGCCATGTTCAACTTGTCGTCGCCATATGCTTTCAACATAGACAAATCTTAAATATCTACCTACTTGGCAGTTACGGTTCCAGAAAGATATTCATCTGTGATAATACCAACCCCAGACGTTGAAAGTGAAACTTCGAACTTGGGCAGAACTGTAGAGATAAAGTTAAACAATATGAGATATGTTCTTTGAGAAGGGGTTTAATGCAGATCCATGATCCATTATACAACGCAAGTCATCACTTCTGATCCATAAAATCCATTTGCAGGTTTCAAGCATATTCTTAGGACTATGTAATCCATGAGGTCACTAGATATTGTCGAAACAGTTAAGGTGCTGTGATTTGTGTGTGGGTGTGTCAGGCAAAAGTTATAAGAAATGAAGAGTGTTGTTGTTGTTTTCATGAAGGTATGAAAAAAGCCTAATCATATTTTCGAGTGAAATCGCTCGGGATTTTATTTAGTGTGATTGTCTTTTTTTTTCTGTTTTACGTTTCCTTGAAAAATATCTCCACTCCCATTTATGAAAACTAAATTCATTCTGGATCGGTGAAATGAAATAATTCTGGAATAACTATAAAATCCTTAACGCATTATTACAGTTCCCATGCGATTCCCAGCCGTGAGAAAATAGTAACAGCACGATTACCAGACAGATACAGGACAAGACAGTAGAGTTCCTTTAACAGACATCGCAATACGAGTACGGGACAAGTTCCGCGTGAAACGGTAGTTCAACACATGATTAACTGACTAAACGTGCTTTGAATGTTAGAAGAACGTTTGGTAACGGTCACTTGAGAGACAGAAGGGGTGTAAAGCAGTCCGATGAATCTAATGTGCAACCGAAAAGATGGCATCCATCCAGCAGGTCAATCTTTACTGGTTGTAATAGGCTTGATACTTCAGGTGGCCTCAAACATGACATTTAATAAAGTATAGATGGAGAGTCTCAAAGTTTACATAGGTCCTCACCCATGACATGCGAAAGATAACGAGAGAGTGAGGCAGGGACGCTGCGTTTTATTATTCCCAGTTTGGTCCCGCGGACAACCTTCACACGTGTTATTCATCAATTTCTATGAGTTCCTTGTCCGTTATCGTCTGCTCAGTATGATGTTCCTGAACACCCCCGAACCGTTCTATGTCAGACATATAATAGCCCGGTCTACAGCCAGGTCCAGCAGACATCAACGAATGCAAACTAGACATGTACAGGACATGAAGCGCATTAAGTCCTAACAAAACGTATCCCAGCGCATGAGTACCGTATATCCAGCGGGCTTTTTTGTCCGTTAAAGGCCAATTTCGACGACTCGTCTTTTCATATCTGCTGCAACATATGTGCTAGATCGCATCGTGTAAACAAAACCGAAATGGGGTATTTGCTAGCAGATCTGTAGAGTAGAGAAAATGGATCATGTTCCATTTTTGTGATTTTTCAGACGGAACGGACCAATCAGTGCCCAGTATGCCAGATGCCAGACCTTTATCATGATAGTACATGTAATTATACCTATAGGGGTCTGTTTCGAGTCACTATGTCTTTATTACCCTGGAGAAAAGGGTCTTTTAATAACAGTATTTTCTCCTTTTTCCACCATGCGTATAATACGAAACAGGTTTGGTGAACATACCGTGTAAACTTGAAAAACAGATTTGCTTAAAAACAAACCAGTCTTTTCATACCTGATAAAACTTACTGTGTAAATTAGCCCTTAAAGCCCGCTCCAAAGTTTGTTGCATGTATGAAACCTTCTGTCAAATTAAAAGCTATAAGTGCCAAATTATACTATACCTGGCGAGTGACTTCGAAGACAACGAAGATCTTTTCAGATAAGACTGCCCAGTAAGTGATGACTGATCTTCGATCTACATGTGACACTACCCACGCTAAAACAGCACCATTTTTTAATGAAAATATTGAACAGTCTTAAACTAAACGATAACCGATATAACACCAAAATGTTGTACTGACCAAATTCTTCTACTGTAAACTGTTTTGTTGTTTTGTCTTTACCCTGTAAGATAGAATTATCATGACATGGTCATCTATACTTGCACTAACCTTTATACACGTCTCTTAATTTATTGGAAAGCCACGGATCATACCGTATCGCCGTGACAGCTTTTCTCTGACATAGAAATGTTTAAATGTTGACATATATAATCGCTGTCCATGACACATGGGTACTCGCGCTCGGCCGGTTCCAAAGTCTAACAAGGTTGGCTGAATCACAATCGTGTAAACCTTAAAGTACCAATAAAGGCCAAATGTAAACAAAGGGGTGTTTAAATGCATTTGAATTTATATCATACCATTTAAAAGTATGGAAAATATTGTGAAGATGACATAATGTCATTGTACGGTCGGTCCAAGTGTTAGTCGCTCACAGAGAAATTAATTTCAAAACTAGGTGAAAACCTGCCAGGTAGCTGTGTGTTTTTATTATTTTTTGCCTGATTTTAAAATTCTTTTTTCTGCCAGCGACTAACATATGGCCCGACCACACGATATCAAACTGTCATCTCCACAATATTTTCCATACTTTTAAATGGTATGGTTTAAATTGAAATGTAATATGACACCTGCTTTGATATTTTGGTCTTTACTGGGCCTTTATGTATTGGGTCATTGGGTAACATTTATAGATATATTAAATTAGCAAACAGTACAAGCAAGGATCGTCCCCAATAATATTAATTTGCTACGGTGTGAATAAAGGTTATCAATTCACTAAAGCGCCGCCTGTTGGTGTCATAAGTGTTCTAGCATATAGGCCAGCAGGGTCTCACTGAATAAACATGTGCACTTTACCCATCGAAAATTGCCATCTTTTCATTCAATTTTATCACTACCAAGACGTATGTCAAAAGCTGGCCATTCAGGATTGCCGGAAAAGAGTATAAGACACGGGAGACAATCGAGTTTTTTTGAGACACAGTGCCCTGACAAAACAGAGGAACTCGGACAAAATCTAAATTTCATCGAACGGTCCATAAACCATATTACAGCTAACCTATGTCAGGAGTTAATGAAAGCATTGTGATGTCATGAAATAATTTTAATCACCTCATGAAATTGGCGACGAGTATCAAACTTTTGGTTTCAAAACTCACATTTTTCTACCCTTTTCAAAGGCAAAGTCTACTCATAAGAGTCGTATTGCATATTTCATCTTCGAATGCTTTCAAATTGAACAAGTCATCGCAGGCTGTTTGGCTGACAAATAAAACATAGCATACACCTCTGCATCATGAGATGTTTCGCAAACAAGTACTTCATAAAATACATCTCTGTTTCTTGGGATGTTTAGCTGACAAACACTTCATAGCATATATCTCTGCAGCGTGGGATATTTGGCTGACAAACACTTAACCCTTAGGCTGCTAAGCGCGACTTACTGACCTTTTGCGGACATTGTAGATCAAGATCAGACTGCACAGAACGTGCAGTCTAATCTTGGATCAAAACTGTCCGATAAGAAAATATCTTTCTCCCAAAAATACCTTTGAAAAAGCAAAATTTGGGTTTTTACTATAGGCTTTAAAGTTTCATGTTGGTTATTTAGCAGGATAAGGGTTCATAATATACACCACTGCATCGTGCGATAAGTGGCTAACAATCAAGTTGAAAAATCCCAAAAATTCCAAAAATCAAATTGCCCCAGTTGGTCGTCAAGGCTAGACTCATTGTTAAAAAATTATCTTTTTGAATGCGGGTTTCGATTATTGGAACTATAGGTAGCTCTTTAAAATTGCTGAAAACGAGTCTTAGACAGTAAAATTTTCAATAAGGGAGAAACAAGGGGGTGCTGACGGTGTGACTGCGAACAATTTAAATGATAAAATGAACGATTTAAACCCTTACCAAACAATGTCGCGATTAAAGACTCTGAAAAAGAGCCTTTCGAAATTATTGTGGGTAAAGGAGAAGAAAATGCTGGTTACCAATATTTTCTCCTATTTCCATGATATTTTCTAAACTATCCGAGACAAATTCAAACATTTGAGCCAAATATGAAATGTCTGTAAATGCTTTCAATTTGCACAATTATAGATTTAAATCGTGTTGTAAAGACGGAAGTCAATAGAAACAATTTAGATTTAGCCAAATTCACGCTGATGTTAAATTGTAGATCTCAAATATTATAGGATAATTTAGAACCGAGGGAATACTACACGTTCTGTTGGTAAAAATGGCAATAAATTAACACACCGTACCGCATATAACACTTCGATTAACCAATCACCAAGAGGCGGTTCAGATGACATCACCATTTCACCTTGAAATACCCCTGAAGGAGCTGTGACATTTCTCCACAGTGATATCCGGTTTCTGGCCGGATCCTGGAAAACAATACAGAAAATTGCTACGAACTGGAAGAAGAACTGGTTTTCTATTTCTTTCCTGCCACTTTCGAAGAAATTTTGGCAGAATGAGATATTGCTCGGACCGAGGGTCGTTTATGAAAAGACTAAGACTTATTCACTATGTGGTCACTGTATTAAGAACGTCGAGCGTTACAACTCCAACTGATAGAGACAAATTTATATATATAATCCAAGCTCGAAAATGCCGAATGTCTGAACGGTAGTTTTGGCTTCAACACTAAGTGCAGAATATACCATCCTTCCTCCATTTGTGAAGAAAATCCTTAACACACACTCAGAAAAAGATTTAGAAGTTTTAGATGGAAACCTATACTTTATTTAAAGCCAGGAATCGCCAGAAAACCTGATTTGACTAGTCATAAGATGGTCAAAGGTTGCCCTAAAGAAATATTCTTTGCATTCTTATACGAATATTCTTAAATAGGTAAATTCACGGTGCTTTATTAAGACACAAAATAGGTAGTGTATTTAAAGACTCGTCGAACTGAAGTAAGGAAAGTTTAAAACGAATAGATGCAAACCACTAAATAAAAATGTAAATTAAACAATTGCCCGTTTGTGGTTCATTGTAGTTCTACACAGTAAAAAATCATCATAATATCTTTTTTGTAACAGCAGCTCATTTTTCTTATCTTAAACCTTCGTTATGCTAGAAAAACCTTCGTTACTCAAGGAAATTCATATATTTTAGATGAACCATGGTTCGGAAGAATCGTTGGTTTGCTTCAAACTGTAATGGACATTTCTGAAAATTGAATAAGATGCCGCTGTACTGGCAGGCAACAAATTACAAAATATTAACAACAGCAGTAAGACACAAAAAGAGGCCGTTGTTTAATCACTCCGAGCAATTTTCATTTTACATGATTTTTGTGGATGCAATAGGTCTTCTGTGTTTTATAACAACACAACAGATAAGAGTCTTTCAACCAGAGTGCTTGACCTTCATAGAATATGTCTATAAAACCGCCGTTACATCACTGTAATAAATGTTAAGATTTAGTCTAATTGATATAAAAGTAAGTGGTACTGGTTTTCAGGTAATCATGGAATCTGGTCTTATTACAACTACAAAATAGAACTTTTAAGAAAATAAGTATGATTTATGGTGCAAAATAAGCCATACAAAAATACACCTACTGTAATTAATGCTTATCAGTCACTATCTCTAATCAGGCTTAAATATATCCGAACTGGTATTCCAAAAGATAGGAGACCATATAACAATTACAACCTCAGAGACATTGCCAATTTACGCATTCCAAATATACTAACCGCGGTGTCACAAAATCATCAGTAAACCTATGAAATTTTCTGATCCCTGATATACGAAATACGGATGGATTCTGTTCCTTTTTTCAAACCTTGGCCCGAAAAAGGTCTACGCTAATTACAGTTTCCATTCATTACATAACACTGATCGCCTTTGTCTGTAATGAAAGCTCGTATTACAAATAAATGTAACAGTCTCAATGAATGGTTCGGCGCACAATGCGCTACGGCCAGAAGAGCGTTCATTTCGGTCAAAAATCGTAACCGTCATAATATGCCAAGCTTTTTTTTTTTTTTTAAAAAGACTAAGTATAGACAATTATGCAAGTCAAAATGGCCTGTTTATAGAAAACAGAAGATGGGTGAAATATGAAAATTAAATCTTATGAACCGAAGGAATTTAAGAGCAGGTATTTTAAAAAACATGAGAGTTCTAATATCAACATTTAGATAGATGAATATGCAAGACATTTTGCAGATATAAGCAACGACGTTTTTAAATTTCAAGAATCGGAATTATTTTGTAGTAGCAGTTTTATTCAAGATCCTTCATCTGCAGACGATCATGAAAATGCAAGAAATTATACTCCATTTGGTTTGTATAAATACTTATGTTTTGATCAAATGCATTTAAATGGAATAACTTGTTCAGTAGTCTTTCAATACAAAATTAATTATTTACACACAAAAAAAAAATCGATCTTTTAACAACTTTTCACATTCGTACTTTTAACTATAAAACTCTGTAGTGATATATTTAGCATTTTTCGGTCCTAGTCACAGCGGCGTGACGGACAGTTGGAGAACAACCATACACAATAACAAATCGTAGCTAAACCTTTTTTTTATTTAGTATTTTCAAATTGTTAATCTATATTTAGATTCAATGGTAACTTTGTGTATACAACCAGCATTACAAAACAAGTTAATGTTCATGTTCTACAATGCTCACCTTAAGGTCACAGAAATATAATTATTTTATATTATCTTTATAAATTCATTTACTCTTTAAACTATGGCAACTTTATCAATCTTCTTAGCCGAAAAGATTAGTTCCGGAGATGAGCGTGATCATAACCCAGCCAAATGAAACAAATATCATGAAGAAACCGAATATCCTGCAACGTCGAAATGGACGTAATTTTATACATTTCGTGAAAATCTATGCATGTTTTGAAAGATGCTAGCTGCCTTTATTTTTCAATGTTACCTATCATACTGTGCTTGTGATAAAACTTAAACTCATTTAATGGTGTAAATTTCATTTTATTACCTCTTTAAACAATTTACATCAGGCATAGTTGAAAGTGTTACATATATTTTGAAAAATCTTGTATATCTCAGCAGCTATATTAATGCAGAGAAGGATTTAGGTATTAGGTGTCAAATATTAAAATGCTGTTATGAGATTACAGTTATAACTATGTATGGAATGATCCAAATTGTATGGATTCAAATTTGTTTTTGCCACGGTTTGCACAAAGTGTGAAACATTAGTTATGCACAAAGTTGGCTTGGTGATTGACACCAATGTAATTAAAACTGAATTGTTAAGTTAAAACAACTTTTTGCTGCAAAGATTACTTGAATTGCATTCCCGAATCCCTAAGAAATCAATTTTCAAGACTTCGGATTTATGCACATGATTTTACAATACAAACAGTCGGTATTTGACAAGTAGAAAAAAAGATTTGAGGGAAAAAATTGTTTGTGCTACAGTTCTTTGGATATTTCATTTTATCTCATCCTTATGTTAACGAACTCCGAAAGAAAAGTATTAATGATTTTTAAACCAACCGCTCAGATGTCTTTAGATTCATAAATTTATTATCTAAAACAGACAAGACCACAGTCTATAAAAGAAGCACCGACTGAAAGGAAACTGTACACAGGAGGCGTTAACTTTTCCGTTTATCTCACCTTTTCTTTAATGTAAAAAGGTGTCGTTGTTGTACTTTGTGTATTTGGATACCATTTATTATGTTCCTTCTAAGTTAACATTTGGAGCGCTAAATCTTGATAAATACTTAGTATGGACCTTTTTAAAACAAGAAGAGAGACAGGTATTAAATCTCTTTTTCGTTTTTCCGCTTTCTGCCTATGTAATTTCCCAAGGTTTGGACAGTGTAAATCTGGGATCAGACGGCATATTTTGTGCGGTCCGATCTCGATCCTCTTTGCCTGCAACAGGCAATTTGATTTTACCGGCAAGAATAGCTTGAAATACCTTTGTCTCTTCAATGGTTTAGATTTATGTATGTTCATATATAATGTTCTTGGGATTTTTTCCACGAAATGGACTTGAAGCGCTAAATGGGTCAGGTATATTCTTTCAGTAACGACAGATTGCTTGACTGAAGCAGTCAATCTGATCTATTTGGCGCTTTACACAAAATCTTCATAATTCATAATGTTTTTTTTTTTCCTTATCAGTAGGCAAGTAAATGGGTCAGGTATATTCTTTCAGTCACGACGAATTGCTGGACTGAAGTAGTCAATCTTATTTATTTGCAGCTTTTTCGAGATCCGGATAATTCATAATGTTCTCTTTTTTTAAATAGGCTAAGCACAGGGTGTCCGGAAAGTAAAGTAACACTTTTGTACATTTATTATATGGCTTTAGAAATGCGATAAAGAGATAGAAATATACTAACATATACATAAAATATGTAAGTTTTTTTGTGTGATAATTACACTCAATATTCATTACATCACGCACTTTTATACAGATTTTAAATCAGAAGTACCTTTTTGTCATTGGCGTCATCTTTACTAATTTATGACGTTTTCGATGTGACGGCCTTTTATGCACTTTCTATGCCGAACATGCACGATGAAATTGTCAATCACTTCAGCTCACATTCCATTATCAATATTCTTGATTTCACGTTTAATGCTCTTTAGAAACATATCTGTGCTTTTTGGCTTCGGATTGTAGACTTTTTTTCTGCAAATAACCCCAAAAAGAAGAGGTCAAGCGGGTTATGTAGGGACCGTACGCAGGCCTTGATATTCCGCAACCTTTCACCTCCGAATATCGTCTTGACATTACCCTATCGCTGAATGTATCGTATGAAACGTTCATCCCAGTATAAGATGTAGTGCCATAGCACAATCCTGCATGAACACTGGTATTGCAATGTAGGGAACTTGTTTTAAAGCGCGGGAGCAAACTTGTCTTTCAAAAGCGATAGTTAGTGCTAGGAATTAATCGTGTAGTTTAAGACATATGGCCCAATAACGCTTCGACCCGGCATGGCACACCATACAGCTAGTTTTTCACTGTACGGTGGTCTCTCTGTGAAACAACGTGGTTCTTCATGTACCCAAAACCGCATATTTTGTTTACAAACACGTCCAGGCAACAGGAAGTGAGAGAACGTCATTAAGTCCTAAAATGACGCCAATGACAAAAAGGTACTTCTGATTTGAAATCTGTGTAATACTTCGTAATGCAATGAAAATTGCATAAAACTTTCATAAAAAAAAACTTACATATTTTATATACATGGATATATATTTTTACCCTTCATCTCAAATTTAAAGCCATATTATATATATGTTTAAAACTGTTACCTTACTTTCCGGACACCCTGTATATGTCTTGTACTGCCAGGTAACCTGAAATGCACTTTATAGCTTGCCTGAGAATACTAAATATGTACTAGTATGTCACTCTTACCGTCATGCTCGCCCAATATCTAGTGATATTCATGGTTATCATTGATACATATTTTCCTTTTGACTATGTACAACTGTGTACTTGTCTCGAAATAAAATGTTCTGTTTTTTTTTTCTGACAATCTCTTGTATTCGCGTGTCCGCTTAAACCCTACATGCTTGTAGTTGATCGAACCCGAGGATGCTGAACACCATGTAGATGCAAACTTGTGAACCCACTACTCGATTCAAAAACGTTAGCAAACTGGCTTCGAAAATTTGGAATTTATAGCGCAGTCCAAGCTCGCTCTCGGGCTGGCTCTCTGGCTCTCTCTCTCTCTCTCTCTCTCTCTCTCTCATAAAACAGATAAAATCTTTCCGTGTCTGTTTATAACCATTTTTTAACATTGTTATATTCTTTAAATAAGAAGGGTCGTTTCTGATGTTGTATTATTTTATGATCAAATCCCTTTCCACGTAATTTTTGGAAAATAGATATTTTTTAACTAATCCTTAATTACAAACTTCAAATATTTTACACTTGTTCAATATTTTCATTTCTTTATAGAATCTGAACACGATAACGCTATTAAATATTGTATTAATGTATCATAATATATTTGGGCCATGAGCTATATATTCAATAAAGAACCTGAATCTTTGAAATATTTGATTCTTGGTCAAACTGATAAATGTTTGCGAATATACTTACGAATATGTCAATGTCCATCGTATCCTTCAGTACTTCTAGCTCAGCATTAACGGCGAACACTCTAAATTGTACTGAAAATTAACATTGTAATGGCTAGCATATTTACATCCCTTGAGGTAATGCAAATGAGATAGGTACATGTAATAGGCAAAATATTGGGGTGCTGGTATAAATATTGAGGCTCCTTTATCTTTGCAGCCCTCAGACCAGCCCGCAAAGCTTAGTTGGTAGAGCGGAGAACCCGTGAACGTGATGCGTCGGGTCACCTAAGAGGGGGGGAGGGGGCGGGCTCGATTCCCGGGACTGGCCATCTGAAGCTACCAATAGTCTCTCGGATGAGACGTCAAACTGATGTCTCGTGTGCCAACTCCTGAGCACCTCAAAGAACCATGCGCAACTTAGGATGGGCTTCGTCCTGACCTTGCACCATTCCCCGTAACATTACGAACAACCTTCTGGGGGCGCCGCTTATATGGGCACCCTGTGGAGACGATAAATAAAGGCAAATTCAATCAAATACATTGCCGTGCAAGTGGAAAAGCACGAGGAGTATAAATCTCTGAACAAAGGGAGTGGGTTTAATTCCCAGAGCTTGCCAATTAAAAATTAATAATTGTCTTTCGGGTATGACTGTGCTATACACCGAAGACGTTACTACGCGTAACTTAGATGGGTTTTGTCCTCTATTTTGCACTATAACCCATAACATAATTAACAGCCTCTTGGAGGGCGTCACCCATGTGTACAATCGGTAGCGACGAAAAGTAAACGGAAAATCAATCAAACTAATCAGTGGAGGCTTACAGACCTTTTTGAAATAACATGTGCCTAAGTCTGTCGCATTTGCTTCTTGCTGTGACTATGCTGATTTTAACACAACAAGCCGAAGCATTGTCAATAGACAGGTCACAAGATGGCACTTAGACTAACCCTTTAATACCTGAAATAACTTTAGACTCTTCCTAATTGAAAGCAATTGCTGTCGACCAAAGAAATGCTGCTTAAGTGTTCAGATTTGTCAGTGAATCGACATAAAATATTCTTGGAATACATTGTGAAGAAATGTAACTTACCGGTTTGTCCTGGCTTATAAATAGCCTTGTCCGTCTGTATGAACAATGAAAGGCGCATGACATTTCGATATAAATAGTATGCTTTTGTTAGCTTCTCTATGCCATGTTTGTCGACAGCCCGGACCTTAAAATAGTGGAAACTGCTGTTCAAGCTATCCGGTAGTTGTAGAGAGATTAGCTGGTTTTTCTCCACTGTAACAAATTTGTTTAAATACCAGCGTCGCTCTGGGAAAGAAGTGACTACATGCATTGTTGCATTGTATGATGTACGAAGCAAGTTGTAACATAATCTCGATCCATTTTGTCTATAAACTGGCTTAATCATAAAGTAAAATTGTCCTTTGACATACGAAAATTAACTGAAAGCAAAAAGTGTTGACCATTGTTAGCCTGCGCGGACAGCAAAGGCTGACATTGGTCGATGTTTTTTGCGGATGGATTAAACCGCCTTTTCACAGAGCTTGCCTCATACATTTCATTGACCGCAAAATCAGTCATAAAACGAACTTGTCGGTGAGAGACACTTACATTATAATGGTGGCTGTTGTTTAACCCTTAGGTTGCTAAGCGCAGACCTTAATGCGGTGCGCCAGACCTTGATGGTCCATCGTTGTTGGTCTTGGGGAATTTGGAAACACTATTCAGGAAGTTTCACTACTTCTTGCCTAGGTAGTTCTCTGTTAAGAATTTGAGAATATTGTCTTAATTGCTTTCTATCTTCCATCGATTACCACTTAAACGTGGTCTCACCTAGCAGGTCCGATGCCTTCTTTTTTGCCTCTACTTCTCTTTTCTATCCTATTTGTAATAAAGGTATACGATAAAAACGGCAGACTTAGCGTCTTCTTCATCTCTTGGTTACATAGCTCGTTTCTCTTTTGAATCTCTGAAGAGGATAAGAGGATGGATTGAGTATCTTTTATACATCGTCGCCACCGAGGGATGGATGACCCATGCCATCTAATTGTACCCAAATCGTGGTAAAAACGTATTACATATTATAATCTTTATTAGAGTCTCATTCATATACAACAATATTTACAAATGACATAAAAGACATGTAGGTACATGTACATGACCATTCGATATAAAATTATAAGAGACTGTCATATCTACTTTAAAAACAATACATAAACATTCTACACATTCTAAATAAGTGGTAAGATTCAGTTTCAGATTTTGCCATAAAACACATAATTCTTAAAACGTATTTATACAGTTTATAGCTAATTTCATGTACTTGAAAAGGAATGTCGCTCGGACCATATTCTGGGGGTTTTGGTATAAATTAGCAGATAAATCTTGTAAAGTTAAATAAGAAATAAGCATAGAAATAAAAAGTATTATTATTTACAGAGATAAATAGACCGTAGCTTAGGAATATCTAGACAGGTTTTGGCACAAAATTTCATCAGATATTGGTAAGGTAACAAGAGACTAAGCTGATCAAGTTTGCTTAAAAATAAAAAAGTCCGGTTGAACTTTTGCTGCTTTTAAAGATAAATTGCTCATCAGATTATAGTATACATTGCATTTTAATAAAATATGCGACTCATTCTCGACTGCACTACAAAAGAGGCATTTACGCTCATACAATTTCAGATTCTCAAAGCGGCCAGTTTCTTTTCGTATAGGAGCTACTCCACATCTAAATTTACAGAGCGCTGATCTATGACTTGGAGGTAGAATCGATTTACAATATTCTTCCGTTTTAAATTCATGTTTAAAAGTTCCATAATTGCGTAATTCGTTACGAATCTTTCCGAATGTACCGGTGGTACTACTCAGTGTAGTTAACCATTCGGTTACGAACAAATCCATAGACGTTCTTTTTACCTCTTGCGTAAATGAAAGTTTTTGTAAGGGAACTGACAAATCAAGGTTGACAGTTGGGTTAAGAGATAAAAATTGCTTTTTAACAAAATAAAACCAGTTTTTCAATGCATAGACCAGGAGTTAGCCCACACTGCAGTACGCTTATTTAATCAGAAGTTATTTGTCTGGGAAAGGCGTGCCCCCCAAAAAATAGCAATTGATTTCCATCGACGGACAATGGGTGGAACCAACCCATTTCTCCATAGACAGCAGCGTTTGGCGTGTATTTACCAACTCCTAGGTAAAATCTCATCGCTCGATTCTGAAGTACATTAATGCTAGAGAACGCTTTAAAACCCCACACACAAGCCCGTATGATATTATAGGCCAAACTAAAGAGTCGTATAGCTTAGTGAAAACATCGTAAGAAACGCCTCCAAGGGGCTTAAATTTGGTAATAAACAGTCCCAATGCTCTGCTCGCACTTTGTGAGACCATTCTCGCAGTTACATTAAGATATTAGACCCCTAACGCTTCTAGTGCAACTATTAGACCCTTAACGCTTCTAGTGCAACATGGAATAAAATTTCTAGTTTGTTGATAAATAAGGATTTATACTGATAGAATACTTTTCCACATTTCTAACCGACCAGAAATTCCTTTGATGTGTATCTTGAAATTATTTGTTGATACTTTTGTTAGTTTCCTGAAAAGGGAGGTAAACTATTATTTCCTTTTGTAATGAGAATATAGTGGTTTAAAGGGTAACCCCAGACCAAAGCTATTTTTTGGATATAAGAATCCTTATATGAAAACAATCTTAAAATTGAAAACCATACTTCAATGTCTTTCTTAAAAAGAGAGTTATAAGGGAAAATGTGGTGTGCGAGTTTGTGAAATCTTCGATAAACCGGATGTGACGTAGGAAGTGTGACCCACACATTTATTTCGGCTTCTGTGTACTGTTAATTTGCTCTGATACTGACATTTTTCCCAAAACCTTATTGGAGAGGTCATCAGACCTCTCCAACAGTGGTGAGTTTAAAAGGCAGACTGCCAAGGAATTTGCTGTCTAAATCCATTTTTTCTTGCGACATTGTACTGATACACAGTCTGTTTCGTCATGGTTCTGTAAATAAAGCGAAATCCAAAAACCGAAACCGGAAATAGACGTGGTTTATTTTTATGTGACGAATTTCAGAAAATATTTGTTATATTGATTTGCTATGGCTGCAAATGACCTCTAAAATAATTGTAATTTTCATTCTAAGCAGAAGAAAAAAATAAGAATTTCGTTAAAAAAGAGAAAGAAGACCGCTGGACAAGATCATGAGACTTGAAAACGCGACAAGAAGGTCAAATGACCGTCATGTAAAGAATATGAGGTTTCTACGCGGCGGCTTTTTTACTTGTTTGTTTACATGTACCAAAATAATTATACTGAAATTAAAAGCCAATAAACTATTGGAAAATAATGATGCTGACCTCTCCTGGCTTCTTTTGTAAAGAAGCCAACTTGTCCTCCCTCATGTCGGGAGACGATTTCATTTTTGTCACAAAAATACCTATCACAAGCCGGGTGCCGAGTTTAAACACTATTTCGAGCCAGGTGATGACTATCAATTTATTCGTCAGTCTGCTGTCTGTCTGTCTAAACTGAATGACGTGGCTTAATATCAGATTTACCACTAATCCTGTTAGGGTTGATCTCTATTCTGTTCGGTTTATTCTGTTCTGTTCAGTTGAGCTTTGTAATTATAACCAAACGCAGTCTATTAAAGAACCCCGGATGTTCGTTACTTCCGGTTAAAAATACAACCGACGATTGTACTTATTTTTCCCAAATAATCCAATGTTTTAGCCTTCGTCATGGCAGAGTCTCTTGGTTCAACAGGTTATGGGCCCAGTCACAACCAGGGGCGGTACTCTCGACTCATATTCGATAGAGATGAAAGACATTACGAACAATGGGAGGTGAAATTTCTTGGTTACATGAAATTGAGGAAACTGAAAGCTACCATTTTGGCGCCTAAATTCGAGGAAGTCGATGAAGACAAAAATGAGGAAGCACATGCAGAATTGATACAATGTTTGGACGAGAAGAGCCTTTCCCTAGTCATGAGAGATGCTGCCGATGATGGACGGAAGGCACTGAGCATTTTACGTGACCACTACGCTGGTGTTGGCGAACCATGAGTAATTAGTTTGTATACCGAATTGACTTCGCTTGTTAAATCTAATTGTGAAACAGTAACTCAATATGTTGGTAGAGCTGAAACCGCAGCAGCGTCTCTTAAAAACTGCGGTGAAAACATTACTGACAGTTTGCTGATTGCTGTGGTGTTAAAAGGCCTCCCTGACTCATTCAAACTTTTTGTGGTAGTAGTTACTCAGAGCCAAGGCAAACAAACTTTTAGTGAATTCAAAGCGGCGTTAAGAAGTTTTGAGGACACTGAAAATGCGAGAACAGCTAGTGATGACTCGGTTATGCGGTTGAAGACGAGTAATATGCCTGGTAGTCTGTCTAAACTGCCAAAGAACCTTAAGTGCTACAATTGTGGGGAAAACTATTTCGTTCGCGACTGCTCAAAAAGCAAGAAGAAACTTTGGTGCAACCATTGCCAAAGTTCTAGACACAGCGACCAGGCCTGCAGAAAGCAGAGAGAAATAGGAGGAAAAGAACGTGAAGATAGCTTCAATACAGCGTCTGACTACACAGCAGATGAGGAACACTCTTTCGCCTTTAAGATTACATCAGGAGAAACTGGTGTATTTCGGTGTAACTCAGTCTTAGTTGATTGTGGAGCAACAGCCCATACTATTACTAACAAAAACAAGTTCTTGCGGTTTGATAATACGTTTAATGGGGACAAACACTATATCGAACTAGCCGATGGGACACGAGTAAAAAATGTTGCCGTGAAGAGGGGAGATGCCCAAATCACCCTGCAGGACAAAAATGGTCAACTTGTGAACATTTCACTAAAAACGCTTTACTGGTGCCATCATACCCACAAGACATTTTCTCTGTGCAGGCTGCTACAGAAAATGGAGCAAGAGTCAACTTTCACCCGAAGTCTGCAGAGCTGATCCACAGCAGTGATGCAAAATTCGAGATTGAAAAGCATGGACGATTATACTTTCTGAAAACCTACAATGACAATATAAATTATACATATGACATGCAATATTGGCATGAAATATTAGGCCATTGTAATTTTGATGACATTTTTAAGTTTGGAGAATGTAGTAGAGCGAATGAAAGTGAGTGAGAATAGAAGGAAGAGAGACTGCAATGTATGGACGCAAGGGAAAATGACCAATGACAGAAACAGAAGTCCACGTGTTCGCTCAGCAGTCCCTCTCCAACTTGTCCATACAGATCTGGCCGGGCCCATCGATCCAGTTTCCAGTGAAGGTTTTAGATATGCAATAGCTTTCACTGATGATTACTCTGGTGCTAGTTTTGTCTATTTCATGAAAAATAAGAGTGACACTGTCAGGGCAACGGAGAAATTTCTTGCAGATTCTGCCACTTTTGGTGATGTGAAATGTATAAGGTCTGATAATGGCACAGAATTTACCTGCAGTGCTTTCAAAAGCTTGCTTAGAAATAACCGTATAAGGCATGAAACTTCTGCGCCCTACTCCCCACACCTAAATGGGACGGCTGAGCGACACTGGAGAACTATATTTGAGATGGGTAGGTGCTTATTGATACAGTCTAGATTAAGAAAAGAGTTGTGGCCTTATGCAGTCATGTGCGCTACATATATCCGAAATAGGTACTACAGCAGGCATTTGAAACAAACACCATTTCATGCCTTGACGGGTAAGAAACCAAATTTGTCAAACATGAGGGTGTTCGATTCAGAATGCTACGTTTACTGCACTCATGATAAGAAAAAGCTTGATCCCAAAGTATTAAAGGTATTTTTGTCGGATATGATGGTTGTAGCCCTGCCTATCTAGTATATCATCCAGATACGGGCAAAGTGATGAAACACAGGGTCGTTAAATTCCCAAGCACTGCAAAGGAAAATACTATCTCACTTGATCAGCTTGAAAACTTTGATGATGATTTGTTGATGAATCCAAAGGCTGATCTAGGACCTGATATCAGGCCCTCTGGAGAGAGACCTGATGTCAAAGACTGTGGAGAGTCTTTTCAATGTCTGATATTAATGACTCCAAAGAAAGTGCTACAAGCTTAACACAAGACCCTCAGTCGACTCGAACCACCAGATATCCTGATCGTGAGGGAAGACCCCCAAAACATCTTGACGATTATGTTACTGATCTTGATGAAGACCGATGCATGTCCAATATTGATTACTGCTATAGAATGTCGTCTTTTCCTCAGTCATATAAAGAGGCCATTCGTTCGGCCGATTCTGAGAACTGGAAAAAGGCTATGTCAGAGGAAATGAATTCATTGAGAGAAAATGAAACATTTACTGTGACAGCCTTGCCAGAGGGTAGAAAGTCAGTGGGGGGTCGCTGGGTGTTCGCTGTAAAGGAAAGTTCTGATGGTTCTAAGTCGTACAAAGCTAGATATGTAGCAAAAGAGTATAGCCAGGTCGAAGGTATAGATTACAAGGAAACATTTGCACCTACTGCTAACATTATTTCAGTCCGTAGCTGCGCAACATGACCTAATTTTGCACCAAATGGATGTGATAACTGCATATCTTAATGCTCCTATTGACTGTGAAATTTACATGGAACAAGCTGAAGGATTTGAGGTGCCAGGAAAAGAGGGTAGGTTAGTGTACAAATTGAACAAATCTCTGTATGGCCTTGAGCAGTCTGGTAGAAATTGAAATAGTCTGTTGCACAACTACTTGCAGGCAAACAAATTTGTCCAAAGTCCAACTGACCATTGTGTATATATACAACAGGTTCATAAGGGCATTGTGATAATAGTTGTATGGGTAGATGATTTGATAATTGCTGCAAGTGATGAATCTCTCCTTAATGGAACCAAACAAATGCTGAAGGATAGATTCAAAATGAAAGACCTGGGCAAACTCTCTTATTTCCTTGGTACTGATTTTAAGCAAGAAGATGGGTCTGTGAAAATGAATCAAAAAAGATATTTACTAAAAGTATTTGATAAATATGAGATGGTTAACTGTAAGCCAAGGTCAACTCCATCAGAACAAAAAATTGACTGTATGGACTCAAATCCAGTTGACCGTAGAAAATACCGTGAGGTTGTAGGCAGCTCAATCTATGCAATGACCTGTACCAGACCAGATATATGTTGGGTAATCACCAGATTGTCACAATATTTGTCCACACCCCTTCAACCACATTGGGTGGTAATCAAGCATGTATTAAGGTATATAAGGGGGACTCTTGACTATGAACTTTGTTACAGAAAGTGCATGGATGGTCTAGCTTTGATAGGGTACAGTGATGCTGATTGGGCATCATCTGAAGATGATAGGTGTAGTACTAGTGGTTATTGTTTTAGTTTGACAAAAACTGGACCACTGATTTCATGGAAATCCAGAAAGCAGCCAACTGTGGCTCTTTCGTCCTGCGAGGCTGAATATGTAGCTCTAGCTGCTGCTGTGCAAGAGGGTTTGTACTTAAAGCAATGGTTTGAAAGTGTTGAGGGAATTATTAAACAAGAGCCAGTTTTGATTTTTGAGGACAACCAGGGAACCATTGCATTGTCATACAACCCTGTTTGGTCGTCAAAGGTCAAAACATATTGACGTTCGATATCATTTCATTCGAGAAGTGTTGAACAAAGGGGATATATCTTTACAGTACTGTCCTACAAGTGACATGGTTGCTGATATTTTGACAAAACCATCCACCAAATTTCAACTCAATAAATTCAGGGATTACATTTTTGGGAAATAAGTCCCTGTTGACTTATAGATCTTCGTTTACACATGTTCTAGTCAGTTAGCTCTACAAGATTATTTAAGCTAGTCGATAAATATAGTTGCTAAACTTGATGTTTCATTTCTTACAAAATAGAGATCAAGTGGGGGTGTTGGGGTTAATCTCTATTCTGTTCGGTTTATTCTGTTCTGTTCAGTAGAGCTTTGTAATTATAACCAAACGTAGTCTATTAAAGAACGCCGGATGTTCGTTACTTCCAGTTAAAAATACAACCGACGATTGTACTTATTCTTCCCAAATAATCCGATGTTTTAGCCTTCGTCATGGCAGAGTCGCTTGGTTCAACAAATCATCAACAGGTTAAATAAACCTTTATGCCGATTGCAAAAATTCGAATACTGCTAGTTTTTAGAGATAGATATCTCCGTATTGGACACTGTACATAAGATCAGATTGCACGTTCTGTGAAGTCTGATCTTAATATACATTGTTTGAAAAGGTCATTGAGTGGCGATCAGCAGCCTTGGGGCCACATAGAAATTTAAATGGGGCAAGAAATCAATGTTAAGTTCACTTTTGATTATCCATCTCTTTCATATTACTGAGAGAGAGAGAGAGAGAGACCGAGAGAGAGGAGACAGAGAGAGAGTCGGAGGGTAGTTAAAATAGAAATTCGACAAGCAGATTATGGGATTTTATTTTTATTTATTTAAGATTGTATGAATGAGGAAAATACAAAAGTTATGGCATTCGACTTACCCATTTAACCTGTGTAAAATTCCAAATTCCATTTACATTTTATAAGAAAAAGGGTTCAATATGGTCGTGAAAACAAAAGAGTAAATTTGTACACGACATGTTTATGACACGTGCTTGTTAAGCTCCAGCTGCAAAAAAAAATATGTGAGACCACGACGGTGCGAAACCAACATCAAAGAGGCGCCGAATTAACCCTCTGCCCCTTTACACTGATGGAACACACAATTCTTTTCTCAAAAAAAAAGGTTGGCGGACTAAACGTTTGTGTAAAGTTTGTAATAAATATTTAATTTACGCTGCATTTTTATGGTCAGCATTTGTTATCTCGTACATGATTACAGCGAGAAATACAGAAAGTCAAATAATATTTGTCCGTGTAGGTATTTCCTTTTAAATTTACGCCTAACATGTCTCAGTATTTAGGAAATGGACTGACCCTGTCTTTTGCAAACGATCAAAAACGTTTACTGCTTGATATGGAGGGCAGGAAGGCAGGAGTCAATTCAGACAATCTTTTAACCTTGAAAGAAACAAATTTGAAATTGTGAAAATAACACGTAGGAAAATAAATGAAGATCAAGTGAAACAAATGGATTCAACTTTAAAGGCAAATTTAGGGTGTGTACTGGATTTAATGTTGTTTGTGAATGTTAAGAAAGAACATGATTTCTACAGTAGATCAAGGCTTTTAATTCTTCCCAAGCTTAAGGAGACATGTGAAATGCAGACATTGAGAGTGTAGATCAAGATCAGACTGCACAGGATGTGTAGACCGTTCAATGATCGACGGTGTCCTATATTTGGTAGAAACAGCCTTAGAACTGTACTCGAATGATTTCTTTTACACATTGCAACGTTCTTCTACCACTTGGTAGAAAAGACTTTTGGCATAATTCAACTATCTTGAGTTATTATTTCTTTTTTTTTTTTTTTTTTAATATTGATCTATCAAAATTCGTTGATGAGACAGTGGTATAATTGAAATAACTTCAAGAAATGAATTTCAAAATAGTTTTGTTCCCAACTAGAAGAATAACTTTTCCTTTTCATTAAGTACTATCTCCACTAGGCTAATTCATATAAAATTTCTTTCCTATGATTGTAGTAAGATGTAAGAGCGATAGAGATTGAAATTCTGCAGTAGACAAGTGATTGAAACGTGATAAAGCGATTTATATCTTTACAAATTTCATGCAGTTTTCTCAGTTTTCTGCGTTAGTTCATATATAGGGACCATATCTTCTCACACTTGTGATGTCACGGCAGACTACCGGAAGTCACGATTTTTTCAATTAGCGACTTTCAGACAGGTGAAAATCTGAAGTTTAAACCTCTATATCTCGTGAAGTAAGCATCACAGAACGCTAAGATTTTTTTTTTTTTTTTTTTGTTAATATAACCTAGTATAGTTTTATCCGATTTTGAAATAAAAAAATTGGTCTAGAGTTACCCTTTAAGATTTATAAATGATAATTCTAAGAAGGAAGGGGAAAAAAAGGTAACAGTAGCTCGGTTAAAGTAGTACAATAATACTAATTTTTAATCATAGCAAATTTTGTAGGATAATATTACAGTGCAAATAGCTGTTTTCCATTACGGGTCTAATGCCTTAAAATCAAGATGTTCTTGTAAAACTAAGCCCAAATATTTACATGTATGTCTGTCTACAGTTAATAGAAGTTTTGGACCACAAGTAAAAATGTATTCTGACCGAGTCTGCCATGAGGATCGGAAATGCATGGCATTGCTTTTGTCGGGATTTATTTGTATATCATTAGCACAGCACCAGTCATTTAACGCGTTAAGAAGCACCTGTAAATCGTACTCACTTTCGGCCAGTACGAGAGGTGTTCAATTTATTATGAAACAGTTTTTAACACACCTAAAAGTTTTATTTGTAAACGTTTTATTGCAAAAGATGCTCAATCTGGGATCCATGACAATAGTAAATCATTCTGCACCTTCTAGTCCAGCTTCCTAAAGTGCGGTTTATGCATGACTGCTCAAGGTTCTTCCACTCGTCTTTAAGAGCCTTTTTAAGACCAGTTATGGTATATATTTTGCGTTTTTGTAGCCTGCGTTTCAGTATGCCCCAAATACCAAAATCCATGGGAGCTGCATCCGGGCTTTTTGGCATCCATTGTGCAGGAGTCATAAAATTTACTTTGTTTTTTGTTGAGAAAATCAATAGTCATTTTAGCAGTGTGACTAGAAGCCGAATCTTGATGAAACACCATATCGTTTTCTCTTCCAGGAAAAAGGCGTGGAACATCTTTTTTCAGAAACGGTTTCAGAACCTTGTCTATGTAATACTTTGCATTGACTTTCACTCCTTTATTGATAAAAATCAAGGATGTCTTGCCGTAAAAACTAACACCAGCCCAAACCATAAACCCAGGTGCAAATGCATCTCGTTTTACGAATTTCAGTTTTTCGAGGTCTGGCTCATTAGGACGAACGTAGCAAATACGACGTCGACCGTAACTACCTCCCAGATAGAACATAGCCTTGTAAGTGGTGACGACGTTTTTCCATTTTCCACAGTTAAGACGGAGATACAGACGCCATGATCGAGCACGTCTTTTCAAAACCTGGGCCTCACTTAGCCTATGAACATGAGTTTGGCTTTTAGAATTTTGCCTATAATTCTGTTTACAGTGCCTAGAGACACTCCACACTTAGCTGTTATTTCTCTTTGTATGGGTGGGTTCACCAGTTTCATCATATTACGGATTTTCCGTACAACGTCAACAGTAGCTGCTGTACGAGGTTTGGTAAACGTTCCATTTTTACCTGTTTTGCGTTCGTTATTTCTAGTAGCACCCTTACCATGCTGAATGCGATGCACAGTAACAACAGAAACATTATGTCCCATCTGTTTTACTTGTTTCACGATGTTTCTATAGGACATCTTTTGCTTCAAAAGTCCTAAAATGATGCCTTCAACTACATCATTTATTTTAGGTCTAACCATATTGAACATTGAGTTAAAATTTGATGAACATGTATATGATATACAACTTTACATGAACTAATTGCTTCCCACGAGTTTTTATAAGCTGAAAGGTATTTAGAGTGTTTCATAATAAATTGAACACCTCTCGTAGAACTACGTCGTCAGCATATAGCTCTTAGAAGGATACAGACCTTCTCATTGTCAATTCTTATACCCACATCAAGTGCATTTAGGTACACGGCGAGATCGTTTATGTATAAATTGAACAAAAAGGGAGTTAACCCACAACCTTGTTTTAGGTCGCTGTCGACAGGGAAGCAGTCTGTTACAAAAGAATTAATCCGAACGCACGCAGCTACATACGTGTATAACGATTTCACAGCGTTTAACAATTTTGCCTGATAACACTGTGTCAATTACTCTATTCCATAGTTTCGACCGGTTCATAAAATCATATACCTTACGAAAGTCTATAAAATAAGCGAACGTCGACTGTTTCTGCTTTTTACGGGTTTCGATCGAATTTACAAGACTAAAAATTTGATCTATAGTACTCCTTTTCTTACGGAAACCGTTCTGCTCGTCCGATAGGATATTATTAGATTCAACGCAGGTGGATAATCTATCATTTAAGATTTTAGAATAGATTTTATACATTGTATCAAAACAATGATTATATAATGCTTGTAGGAAAACATCCTCGGAACCAAGGTTTGAAGCATTACGTTACTCTCCATGCATCATCCTTGGGAAAATTGACTAGCAAATCGTCGTTTCTTATGAATATTCACATGGTCGGGAAGTACCCTAATATCCAATTGGAAGATCGATAACATAATGACACTCTCTCGTAGAAAGGATAATTTTATTTCTTCCGTTACTAAAAAAAAACCCTGAAAAAAAAAAAACCGATGTTGTCAACAAATATGGCGGCCGTTGGCGTGCTTGTCTCCTGTGAGATATGCCATTCTGCATTACAGGAACGACACTATCGATCTTTGTGTACGATTTTAACTAACAATCTTTCGGTGTTACGCAGAAAATCTCCTTTAAACGCTTCTCGATTGTGGTGTGGATGGGCGCCGCCATATTTGAAGTATCGTTAAGCTTGACTTGCAAACAATGATGTGATTGGATATCGACAAGTAAAAAATAGAAATGACGGCGTATTTGTGATAAGAATAGTTTAAATTTTCTCAAAGAAAAACTGAGATCACCAATCAAAATGCTTCATGAATAATTCATGAGAACGAGGAAACGCCAGCAAAATAATCCAGGGGCGATTACAGAATGAATCGAAACTGGGTCACCGAGGACGGTAGGAAAAGTATCTTTGCATCACTTTTAACACCTCTGATGGAATTTCATCTATGCCACTAGTTTTGCCCCGTTTTGCGTCAATAATAGCCTTTCGGACCTCTGTTAAAAATATGCGGTCATTGTATGGTGTATTAACCATGCCATTACCATTATGAGTGTTAAAGGCCGTATCATCCCCTTTTGTATTGTTATGTAGTGAACTAAAGTCGTGTTTCCATTTATTTCAAATGTCAGTTATATTTGAAGAGGTCAAACCATTTTCAAGGACAACTTCCATTAGTATGCGACTAATTTTACCTTGCCCTACACCAAGTTTACCCATAGACTGCCAGAAGTCCGACTGGCTCTCATTGCAGTCATTCAAAAGATCGTTTTACATTGAGTACCAGTACATTTTTGGGCTCTCTGAACTTTACGATCAAACTGCCTCCTGACCTGAACATAGCCTGCCTTAAGTTCTGACTTAAGATTGCCTCCAGAACAGTTAAGCCAATCCCGTTCAGCTCGTGACAATCTCGATCAAATCGTTGACATAAGTCATAGCAGAGTTTAACCGAATTTGATAACGTGTGGGGTGTGAACGAAACGTGACAAAACGTGATAGGATATAATACTAATCGTCTGAGAACTTGAGAGAATGTTATGAAAACTGTAGCAGATCTTGACCTGAATCTTTGTAGTTTCGAAACGGATCGCTGAAGGTCGTAACAGAACGTACTGAGAGCGTCCGAAAGCTTGGAGAAGCAAAAATAATGTAATAAATCGTGAAGTTCCGAAAAACTTTTGAAATATTGGCCATTGTGGGTTAAATAAACGCAGTATTACACCAAAGTATTACACAATACAGTATGGGGAAACATACAAATAGAATACAAGTAAAACACCATTATCAGGGCTGTTTTGAGGTGTAACATATATTTGCCAAAATAAGGCCTTGTGACAACCGTAAAAAAAGGGGTCAGTATCTTTGATTTCAAAATTATCCAGTGTTCTAAAGCAATCTGCTCTCGCAATGACATAATCCAATACGGATTTATCTCTGTATACTGACCCACATCTTTATTCTGAAATGACTTACCGTTAAACAAAATGAGATGATATTTTTTGCCGGTATGTAGCAAGTTAAAACCAGTAGTAATTTTTTGAGTTTCTTTGCAGGTTAAAAGACATGTCTTGGAAGAGTTGGTATTTAAAAAGGGTATGGTGAGTGCTTCAAAGTATAGATAATAATAATAGTATAAGTGTGAATCAGGAAGAACGAAGTCTCGCATCGTGCCAACTTGAGTCAACAATTGGTGTCGCCAGCAAAGTAAACGTATAAACTCGTCACATTTAGTTAAGATTTCATTTTCTAGAAGTGTAAGCAAATCTTGGGCAAAGAATCGTGAACTCTGTGATGGTACATAAAGTGAGCCTGAAAGATTTTCGTAAAGTTTGTGGCTGCTTTATTAATCGGGGTCGGCAAGACTTGTTCGAATTGGATAGGTAAAAACTCAATAAAATGGGACAATGTATCTTTCACATCAACCTCTCTGCCCCATGATTATCGCTTATAAGGCCGAGATCTATTTTTAGAGATATTAGAATAACGGTCAATGTCAACAATCTCTGTATCATCTAAATGTGTTTCACTCAAGTAGAAAATATCAAAATTAGTAACAAAATTTATAAATTCCAAAAAATTTAGCTGGTTACTAAGCCATTCATATTTAAACAATAAAACTCAATATTTTTTACACAGATTTGTTATGGAGTCTATCTCCTCCGTGGATTGGTTTAGAATTTTGTCGGAAATTCCAGTCTGAGATTGAACGATTGGTTGATTCAGAACGTGTCTGGATTGCCTTGGCAGCAGTAAGTGGACGAGTTGTCCAGGGGCGCTGGAAGTTTTGAGTGATTTAAGTCGTAGAACAGACTGGAGATCGGCAAGCGACGGGTGATGGGTGCATGAGTGCAACCTCTGTTGGGATGTGGCGAGGCAGATTGGTCTTCGGCAAGGTTGGAATTTGGTATGGCTGGTGATCCCCCATCAAAGCTACGCTAAAGAAAATCTCTGTTGTTGGTAGTCTTATTGTGGTTATCTTGCCGGTCATATAAACCGTTGTTTTGAATGCTCTACATGCTGTTTGTTAGCACTGGTAGATATCCTACTTGCCTGCAAAATAAGGCTCCAATCGGAGAATTCTTCTGCAATAGTTCGATTATCTGAAACACGTTTTGCGGGACAAATAATGTTTGTTTTGCAATCTGATTTGCACTACGGAACCTGCTATATTCGGGTCGGAGTCGACGGCGTACATTAACTCTGTCGTTGGGAAAGTCTTTGTTGATGCTAAAGTTCGTTCCCCTAAGTTTGTTGGTCTGCAATAAAACTTGCAATGCGTCTCTATAAACAGGGAAATAAACAAGAAATTCCACTGAAATTAAATTGTTGCGACTTGATATAGCCTCCAATTCAATAGACTTATATTGCAATAGTTCTACTTTTTGACCGACAGTTTTCATCTGGGCGAAAATCACAAAAAGTTTATTGTCAGTTGATAAATCATGGTGATCAGTAAGACTTGCATTCTGAGAGCATTTACCAGCTATAGTCTCTCTGGCTGTTTATCAATAGGTATAAAACCAGTGTCGGTCACATTTTGTGCTTCACTGTTTATGTTTTTACAAGAATAAAATCCTTCTTTTATTTGGATTAGCGCCATTTGTGTCACTGAGTAAACCATGGCATTATTGTGTTAAAAACACTAGTTTTCTGTTTTGCTAATCCCTTCATGATCATTGGAACCACTGTTCCATATTTTCAATAGCGAGCTTAAAAGAACCAAAAAAAAAAAAAGTAATCCACCATAATAAAACGTACATATTTATTTTCCTTGTCAGCCATTGAGATCAGGACCATTTTAATCTACTTGAACCGAAAGAGCTTTGTAACCAGCATTTTCTCCTCTTCTCACAATGTTTTCAAACGCCTTCTCCCTCAGGGCCCTTAAACACGGAACTGTTTGACCAACCAAAGGTTACGAGATCTATAGATTAGAACGACAGGACGAGCCCTGTTGGGCACAAACTCATGTCTCATAAGCACACTCCCATGTAAACTTACCGATATCGAATTGATCCGAAACAATAGGTTTCCCATATAGGCCTGCAGTGATAGAGGCTGTCAAATTACAACGAGGAGCCGTCGATTCACGGGTTACGAGACAGTCAAAGCGCATGCCCGGCCGAACCATCTTGGGGAAAACCAATACAATTGCACTGCAAACAAAGTGTACATACGGAATATTATGTTGTAGTAAATTTCCTGGTGCTTGTATTTGATTCAAGCAGCATGAGAAAATTTGATAAAATTGGACATCGCACGAGATCGAAGGTAAAAATTTCTTTACTTTGCGAGAAGTAAATACAAGCATCAGAAATGTTACTACAACAAGATATTCCTTTTATTATATACCTACAACTTTCAACGACAGAATGTTGCAAAATTTTGTAATTATTGATATTTTATTCGGAAACAGTAAACAATATAAAACAAATAATAGTATAGTAGCCTGTAACTTCCTTTTTATGAATGACGGATCAATATTTTACCGTTAAATTTTAAGCAATCAAATTGCAAACCAATACATACATATCCTCCGCGTTAGTGACATCATCAAACCAGTATTTCAAAGTTTGTTGATACGTTTTTTCCCAGTCGTGTGTGATATTTCATCCGCGTGCGACGAATGTTTTTGAGTCGGAAAATTTCCAACTATATAATTGCATCTTATAACCTTCTTGTTATCAAGGAGGTCTCAATTATGGAAACTTTTAGTTACATTATCATGAATACTTCAGTGCTCATGAATGAAAATCGTTTACTGAAGACAAAGTGAAATACAGTTAAGTTATTCACATTGATCAATCTGTCGATGAAAATTTTCACCGAATCCAATAAATCACATTAAAAATGAATTTGTAAACTGTGCGTCAATTGGAATGTACTTATAAGGATCTTAATTTAAAAGTGTGACTTGGGTGTTTTTTGTGGTCCCGTCATATAATGAAAGACGTATGGGGATTTCAGACATCGTAATACTGCCGAGGGACTTGTTCCACGGAACACCAGATATTTGCCCAATGAAATTATAAATTTAAACATATTTTATTTTACAGAACTACAATATAACAAAAAAATACAATACAATACAATCAATTAGCAAATGTAATCCTGCAGAAATGCATTGCCACGGTAGCAAAGGTTATAGAGTTCCTCTCCAAATTACGGTTATTACATGTATAAAGTACGTTATAGGGAACAAGTCGAGAAAACCTATAAAAAAGAAAGAGATGGAGGGAAAAAAGGGGGGGGGGAAGATGAGTGTGGAGGGTTAGGGCTTTGGTGAAGATGATAAAAATACACCATGCAACGCTATAGAGACAAAAGCTTACATCTTGGCCGTCATTACGCCGAGAGAACTGACTAATGCAGCTTATAAAGATTAAGATAATCTTGAATGCTTTGTAGGCATGACAGGAATGATAGGATATGTACAATATAAATACTTGGTGGGAATGATTAGATATTATGTATTAGATCTTTACCAGTCATTATACAAACAAGAGGAAGCAGAAGGTCAGCTAGTTTCAACGGGAGGATCTTGTATGGTAACTGAGAAGTCAAAATGAAATAATGATTTCAATACACTAAAGAGCAAACCTTTAACTTGCACGGATATAAGTATGCACTGAAGCAAATACTCTTTCATTATCATGCAGGCATCTCCGTACAAGTATATAAATATAGTTTAACGATTTCTTAAGTCATTATGAATTGGAATTGTAGAAAGAAATGTTCAGTTGATTCAACAGAGCCACACCTAAAGAGTGGCTATTGCACTATATTTTCTCAGTATAGGTTATGATTAAGAGAGCCCACCTGTTGCGCAACCTAGCATGTATAATATGAACTTTACTTTTCTTTCACCGAAGAAATATAGTTGTCTTAGAGTGGGTTTGTCAAGGTTCAAATGATATTTCAAAGATATCAGTGATCCTGCCTTCTTAATCTCATCTGGTAGAGAATTTCAATCATTAGTTACAGACGGCAGAAATGAATTATGTTACAAGCTAGTTCTGCTTGCTATGTTACGCAATAATTTGGTCTATGCAGATTATATAAGCTGATAAATTACCAACCGTCGGGGGGGGGGGGGGAACAAGAACATTAAAATAAGTTCGAGAAAGTCCATTTAACATTTTGTAGAAGTGAATCAGCTTATGTTTTCGCCTTCCTTCGCTTTAAGTTTCCCAACCACTTTCTGAATTAGATCAGCAATAGCAACAACTTTAGTACAGACTGTAACTAAATGTGCAGCTTCGTGTTGAACTTTGTCTAGTTGATCCTTTAACCCCTGTGAAAGATTGTCCCGTATAACATTACCATACTCCAAAAAGTATATGGTTTTTAGAGACCTTCCATCGAGCCGAACTTTCAGATATCGCATAACTCCGATATTTTTCCAAGCCTTTTCAATTGATTTATTGATATGGACATACAAAGATCCGCCATTAGAAAAAAAAAAATATCTAAGTGTTTGTGACTAGTAACTGACGCAATTTCAATATCTGACATAAAGAGACTTGAATGATTAGGTTTAAAACGTTTTCGGGATATAACGAACGACTCAGACTTCGAAGCGTTGAAATTTTACCAACCACCTATGTCCCAAATCTGTAATTTTATCGATGTCAGACTGTAAAATACTCCCTACACCAACGCGATCATCTACAGTCATTGATAAACTTGTATCGTCTGCCAAAAGATTTACATATGGCTGAATATTATCAACGATATCATTCATATAAACTAAAAATAACAATGGCCCTAGAATATATCCTCGATGGACACCACCTTGCACATGGCACAAGGATGAAAATCCCCCTGGTAAAATTTCTCTTTGAAATTGATTTGTAAGATAGTTAGAAAACCAAGATAATGAAATTATACTTTGGCAAATTCTTTGTCTGTTTTCGGAGAAGAACCGGGTCCGTATTCACAAATCATTCTTAAAAACAGTCTTAGTCTTATCTTTAGAAGATTTAGAGCTTTACTTGCAAAGTAAATTGGATTCTGGGCCTAGTCTTGGTTACTTCTGTATTATCATATTACGTCTCGCCAATGATCTACTAATTTTCGGAAATTCTGTTGAAGATCTTCAGAAAAGCCTCAATCGGGTATTTGAATATTGTGAACATTAGTGCTTAGCGGTGAACATTTATAAAACGAGGGTAGTTGTTTTTCGACAGAAAGGACCTTTACTTGCATCGGAAAAGTGGTATTATAATGGTCATACCTTAAAGGTAGTTGATAACTTTAATTATCTAGGAACTGTGCTTAATTTTGCCGCCTCATTTAGTTTTAATACACAGTACTTAGTAGGTAAATCTTTAAAAGTAATGAATGTGTTACTCAGAAATATAGCGGAAAGCCAAGTAATATCACTTCAACTATTTTATGCCTTTGTCGGCTCAATTCTAAATTATGATTGTCCAGTCTGGGGATTTGGTAAACCTAAGGAGTTAGAACGTATACTTATAGCATTCTGTAAAAGCATTTCATGAATCAATCTAAAATGTTCTAACGCAGCTATTTACGGTCATCTTGGTAGAACCCCAATATACATTAATCGGTATGTTCAAATTATCAAGTATTGGTTAAAGCTGGCATATTCAGAGAATATTATACTTAAAACAGTGTACGAAAATTCCTTATCTAACTGCTCCATGGGCAAGAGAAATTGGTCCTATAATGTTAAAACAATCTTGAATAACTTTGATTTTTCAGAATATTGGGACTTCCAAAATTATATCAATAAAAAGCAATTTATTCTAGTTTCAGTTTTTAAGAATCGGTTGTTGGATCGTTTCAAACAATCTTGGATGTCCGATACAGAAAAAACTCTGTTCTTAACCACTTGTATTTTCATTTGAAATCGAATTTTGATTGTAAGATTATATTCAGAAGGTACAGGCTAAATCTTTTGAAGCTTGTTGACTCGTCTTCGAGTTTCGTCCCATAATTTAAGAATAGAGACGGGCAGGTATTGGAGAAATCAGATTGCGAAACAAAAGAAGTTTCCTAAATTGTAATAAGTCAAATATAGAAGACGAGTATCATTTTGTTGTGATTTGTGATGTGTATAGCGATAGTTGTCAAAAATATATTAAAAAATAGTATTAGAAATAAGAGGGCCATGAAGTGGGCTTGAAATCGCTCACCTGAGCCCTCTGACCAAACATGACCCATTTCCAATCTCTTCTCGAAAAATACCAAACATTCTGACAAACTTTCATGAGTATTGGACTTAAAATATGGCCTCTATAGTGTACACAAGCTTTTTACAGAATTTGTCTCATTGACCTACTTTTTGGCTCAACATTGCCTATATTCGAACTTGTAGAAATATCCAGACAAATATTCTGACCACCTTTCATGAGTATTTGAGAAAATGTGGTCTGTAGGGTGTACACAATGTTTTTCCGTGATCTGACCTGGTGACCTAATTTTTATCCTACATGAACCATTTCAAGCTCATCTAAGATATCATAAAGACAAACATTTTGACAAAATTTCAAAATTGTCGGACTGAAAATGTGGCATCTAGAGCGTACACAAGTTTTTTTTTTTTTTTTTTTTTTTTTTTTTTTTTTTAAGATTTAACTTGGTGACCTAGTTTTGACCCGATGTGCCATATTTTCAAATTCATACAAGATATTATCAAGACAAACATTCTGGCCAACGTTCAAGAGAATTGCACCGAAAATGTGGGATCCAGAGCATATACAAGGTTCTAAGATTTGAAATAGTGACCTAGTTTTTATATGACATGACAAGTTTCAAACTTGTCCATGATTGTATCAAGACGAACATTCTGATCAAGTTTCATGAGTATCAGACTGAAAATGTGGCCTCTGGAGCATAGACAATGTTTTTCAGAGATTTGACCTGGTAAAGTAGTTTTGGATTCAACATGAACCAATTCCACATGAACCAGTCTAAGATGTCGTCAAGATAAACATTCTGACAAAATTTTATTGGCATTGGACTGAAAATGTGGCTTCAGAGCGTTTTCAAGGTTTTTTCAAAGATGTGACCTGGTGATCTAGTCTTTGACCCGGTGTGACCGATTTCCAAAACAATCCAAGATATTTTCAAGACAAACATCCTGACCAATATTCAAAAGTGTTGTACAGAAAATGTGGCCTCTAGAGTGTACGCATTGCTTTTCTAAGATTTGACCTAGCTACCTAGTTTTGACCCGACATGACCCATTTTCAAAGTCGTCTGATATATTATCAAGACAAATATTCTGACCAACTTTCATGAGTATTTTTCTGTAAATGTGACCCTTAGAGCGTACACAAGGTTTTTCAAAACTTTGACCCAGTGACTTAGTTTTTAACCTGATGTGACCCATTTTCACACTCGTTCAAGATATAAAGAGAAATATTCTGACCAACTTTCAAGAGCATTGAACTGAAAAAGTGACCTCTAGAGTGTACACAAAGCTTTTCTAAGATATGACCTAGTGACCTAGTTTTTGACTCGACATGACTTACTTTCGAACACGTCCGAGATATCAAGACCATTCTAACATTCTGGCTAAGTTTCAGGAGTAATGAACTAAAAGGGTTGCCTCTAGAGCGTACACAAGGTAAAAGTTGACGACGCACGACGGACACAGCATGATCACAAAAGCTCACCTTGAGCGCTTTGTGCTCAGGTGAGCTAAAAATCAAGTTTGTACAGATTTATAGAACTACTGAATTATTGAAACAGAAGAACAATCTTAAATCTTTGCTATTTTATCAAAGAAGCTGTAAAGCGCCGTTTATCCATTATAAATGTCGCCTCCTCTTAAAAATTGTGCCTCAGCAAGTGACCATTCATTTATATGTTGATTCTTTTTACCCTGAATATTCCTATATCTGCTTTTTAAGTAGGTCGGGATACAAATATGTCGCTATCCATATATTAAGCTATCTGTTGGCAGAACTTTGTCCACTATAACGTAGCTTCAGCGCTTCACTTTCTTGGGCCCGTGTTTTTCTATAGGTTTTGTAGCTTTACAAGTCTAGTTAACTCGTTGCCATCCGACAAATTTCTGTTCTCGTCTGTATACAAATCGGCTAAAGACGACCGATTTACTTCGGTTCTAACGATGAGTCTGATCTCTAAAGGAGCGGGGAGCATTGTGTGAAGGGGAGATAATGTTTGTCACTTTTTTCTCACCCTTTCACACAATGGTTTCTGAAGTCTGCTTTTTCAGAGTCGTTACAACACTGGATTGTTTGGTAAGGGGTTAAGTGCTTAATAAGAAATGTCCAAACTTTATCATTATATGACTGGTCGATGGAATTGCTTCTGTAATTGACCGTATGATCAATGCTATAATCAAGTCTAATGATTGCCGCCTGCAAGAAAACGTATACGATACTATACAGTAATTAAAAAAAAAAAAAAATGAGTTTGTTCCAGCTCATTCTCCAATTTTCCTATTTTCTTTCCTAGTTTCTTTTTCATGTCTTGTTGTGGCATTTGATCATTTATACTCATTTTTTTTAAATGACCTATATATGAATGTGTATGGTACAAAATGCATGTGTATGAATAAGTATTTAATAAAAAATTGAATCTTGGATTTTTTTCTTCAAAATTTTCTAAATTTGAAAGTAACACAATTTCTGGTTGACTAAACCAACCAATTTTTCAGCCAATCAGAAGTTGTATTACTTACAAAGGCAATCATTGGACCAAGAATATTCCTAAGAATGGATGGTGATAATGGATCCCGTATTGTCTGGTTTTATTTGTAATAAGACATGAGTCATGCTCTGCGAAAAGGCCGGGCTTAATGCATCTGCAAAAACTATCTGTCAGGTCAGCCTGTGCAGCCCGCGCAGGCTGACATTGGCCAAAACATTTTGCTGTTGGTAAAATTTCTGCATGTCCAAGAACCAAACTACCTCATAATTTAGTTGGTTGTTACATGAAATTGATTTTAGTGATCTGTAGTTAAGCGATAACTTGCATGGTATCATGCATCTGCATCACGGAGATGCATTAAATCCCCTTTTGCCAGAGCATGATTCATTTGTTTCTGTAGCAACAGTTGTAGTAAACCAGTCAGTTCGAAGACGAGCCTTTCCGAAGTAGAATTAAAGGCATATGCAGATATCTCAGTTAACTCTTTACCTCATAAACCCGACTTTCTATGATCCTGAAAATGTAGGCTTTCAAAAAGATAGCAGGAAAAAAAAATGCTGGTAACTAGCCGTTGCTCCGTTTCACCCACAATGTTTTCTACCCTGCCAAAGACAGAAATCATCATTTTAGCAACATTTAAAGCCCCAGTAGCGGCAAAAATCAAACAATGCAGGTGTAAAAGAGCATCTGATTATAGATCATACTGTTTGAAAGTAAGGAACTTATTTTGAAGATGACAATCTGTTATTGTACAGCGTAGCACTTGAACCGCACTGTACGACTATCACTTGGACCGACCGTACATTATTAGCTGTACGATCAGGGGGCCGGGGACTTGGAAACTTGTTCACGGCTGTGGTGAATCATGTCGTCCCGAGCCGTGGACAAGTTTCCAAATCCCCTACCACCTGATCGTACAACGAATTAATTATACTGCAAAGTTTTACCATTCCAACGTGTGTCAAGCGAAATTTCCCTGTTTTATGGTCTCAAAAATTGAGTACGCTGACGAAATAGAATTGCCCTGCTGAGTGCCCCAATTTAATGAAAACTGACGTCACTGGGAACTGACGTCACTGAAATCTTGGTAAAACGTACTTAATTTTTATGATTTCACAGCGATAGACAATCGTCGTATTTTTATTTAAACATGGATTTAAACAACTTCAAGGTAAGTAACTATGAATTTTAATGATTTGTTGGCAACAGTAAACGACCATTAGGTTATCCTTTTAACGTTATGCACAATGTATGAGTTTCGACACTTCACGATTTGCTTACCTGACGAAGGGGTGCTCGTTTTAACTAGTCCCCATCCCCCTCCCCGTGTATTTGTTTTAGAATAACATCAAACGATAATACATGTAAAGTGCTACATTGATATATTTTCAAAAATAATCCACACTTTCCGTTTGAATGACAACCATCAAGGGAAACTAGTAATAATATCGTGCAGGCTACTCGGTATGTTTGTCTAGTGGGCGGCTCGTATAGACCGATCGACGCCGCCATTTTGGATTTTGTGTTGAAAGTGTAGTCATGTATACGGGGCTCCCGAAAGGGAAACTACTTTTACGTGGGTTTTGCCAGTGTACATGATATATATGTTCGGGGCATATTAGCCAATCAGATCACGAAAAATTTCTTTGCAGTATAATAATAACAGATTGTTGGGTTCAAAATGATTTCCATACTTTTAAATGACATGATTTATATTTAAATGCATTTTAACACACGCATTGTTTACTTTTGGCCGCTATTCGGGCTTTTAGTTGTCGTCTACAAAATTAATGCTGTCAAATTAGAACAGTCTAGGATTTTGTCGTCGGATTAATTCTTGTCAACCAATATCATCACTTTTATACTGGTCACGCTGTATGAGAAGGGAGTTTAACATCTGCAAAAGTACATGGATTGACCAGTGTCAGCCTGCGTAATCCGCTCAGGTTGAACTGAGTCGAACGTTTTTGCTTTTGGTATATTTTCTGCAAGTTCCAAGGATCATTCTACCTCAGTTTTTAGCCGACTGCTAGACAAAATCTATTTATATATCCATAATTATATGATAACTTGCAAGGTATAATGTATCACGGAGATTCATTAAACCCCTTTTTGTCAGAGCATTGCCTCCCTTTCTAACACCAACACCACCTTTTTTAACTAGAATTGAAAAATCTTCAGTTTAAGGTAGCCTTCAGAGCATGTTATACTTTTCAGTGTTTTTAACTGGCAGAGAAATAGAGTGAGCGACACAATGGTTAATTTAATAGCTTCGAACAGAATGCCATGTTCTTAGTTTTTCGTTAAAACCTTACAGAAAACGCGTAAGATACATATTTTGAGATAAGATCTTAAATATCATAGTAAGGTAAGAGGTATTTACCATACGAGCATGCGTGCAGACACATCCGATTCGTGTTGCGCAAGCAGATATGGCCTCACTAGTAAATATATTTCAGTTTCTATTGAGAAAATGAAAATAGTACAAGGCTTTAAACTGAAAGTTTGGTTCCAATTATTTCCAAGAAAAAGATATTTTAGTGTTAGAAGAATCGTGGTCTTAATTGCCCGACAGTCTTTCAGCTGAGCTAGTGATAAACAAGTTTGTATTAGAATGTACTATTTATGCAATATACGTTACCATCAGCAACATATTCACATACAGCCTCATGAAATAAAAGCAATGGAAAAAGATAGAAGACCTAACAAATACTGGAGTATGAATAGCAAAACTCCTGAGAATGGATGTGAAGAGAAATAATGAAAAGTAACGACGCCAGTAATTGTCTCTTTTTTTTTTCTGATTGTTTTTCATATTGTTGAAATGTGAAAGTTTGAATTAGATAAATTTACATTTACTGGTGTCATAAATTGGCCCGCAAGTACATCCTTAAAAAGGCCTGCAAAAGCCCGCAAAATAAACACGGTCTTTTTTTTTTAACAATCGCAAATTAGCTAGTAATTATTCATTCGATACTTGTACCAAGAAAAAGGACAAAGGCCAACTTGAATAGTTCCGCCACAATATTATTGCATTATGCAATTTTAGGGAAAGAAAAACGAAAGAAGAATTGTTTTGATGTCGTGGAACCGCACACTTGGATTCCCAAAAGCGTAATTTTAGAAAAACCCTTTACCAAACAATCACGTTTTTCACGACCATGATAATGAAGCCGTTTCAAACAGCATTGTTGGAAAATGAGAAAATGTTGGTAATGTTTTTCACACTTCGACAAATACATTCGATCGTTTGATACATATTCAAGTTGAAGATTGCCATTACTTTCATTTGGAAAAGTTAGATATTGGTCTGACAAAGAGCCAAGGCGGGATTCCCGATAAACCCATTGAGTCATCAGGTATTTATTTGGATAGGGTTTCCAATGTCTGTACTCACCAACCCTTTAAGTATACTCTTAGTCTTTTCCCCCAAGATTTTCAACGTTTGAAAGTAACACAACTTCCGATTGGCCAAACTAGCCAGTCGGAAGTTATGTTACTTTCAAATGTTCAAAGAACATTCTTAAGAATGGAGAACTTTCTTAAGAATGGTTAGTGAATAGGGACCAAGGTTTTCATTGCTTTTTCTTCTTCATTCAGTTTTATTATGGTTCTTTTTTTTTTTTTCTTACAGCCTCATACATAAAGAATATGGAACATACTTATATGAAATCTATAACTGATACATTGAAATCCAACGCCTTGTTGATAATTACAAGAACAATCTTTAAAAACGAGAGAGACGGCGCAAATACTGTAAATCATTTGTGGTTGATAATGAAAAGAAATAACTAGAAACAGATATGCCAGCAATATTCTATTTTTCTTCATTATTTTGTATATTTTTGACGTGTGAAATTTTTAATATAAAAGCAAACGTCATGAGTACTTACTTGTGTGCTTTTGTTATCGGCAGTAGCTGTAGCATGAACAAAAAAACGGCACACGGCGTCTGTGAAAGGGGAAAACATGTTTTAAGTATTGGGAACTTCCGACTTTTGCTATAAATGTCCAATACTTTACCAGATTGAAAATTTTAGATTTGTTCAAATTACAAGCATTTGCGGACAATAAATCAAATGCTATTCAAATGGTGAGATATCAGTTTTAATGTGTAGAAAGCAAGGGGGCGCAGGAGAACATGCTTGTTATCAGCTTTTTTCTCCTATTCTTAAATATCGTACAAAACACGAAATTGTAAATACTTTGCCATAATCCAATGTTTTACGGACCCTACGCATAAAAAAGCTTTTTGAAAACATTTTTGAAAAACGGTAATATGTTGATGACTACCATTTACTCCTTTCCCCACATTTTTTTCAACCGTTCAAAAGACAAATCCTAGCATTTGACGAACATTTCATGTGTCGTCTTTAAAATTTTTGAATGCCTTCGTTTTTGACAAGTCTAAAATTTTGTTGCTTGGTGAAAAAATGCAATGAATACGAAAAATGTTGTAGTCATAAATGGTTGTCTCTTTCAATTATCATCCATAAATAGCTGCGTTTCAAACACACATATTATTTATACAAGATAGAACATATTATTAGATATCAAAGAAATTTGGGGCGCAAATACATGAAACGCACGCGGATAAATACGGAATATACTTGTATTTCGTTGTTAAAAGTGTATGTATATAATAAAAAGTATACAATATTGTTCCAGTGATTGTATTTGCTTCTCTATGGGTAGGAAAATTCGGTCTCACGAGATATCAAATTTTCCCTCAGCAGCTCGAAGCAAGTGCAAGCACTAGAAAAGTTACTGCAACAAGTTATCCTCTATATACAAAATTATTTTACAGGAATAAGAGTAAGATAAAACAACAAATAATCAACACGGATGCGTGTACATGTGCATAATACAACATGTTACAAATGATTCCTGGTGATGGTCGATACAGAGTAAATTTAAACAACATGATTAGATTTGTTTTTCAGACGGAGAAAAGCTGTCGATTATCACTTTCATTCAAATACATCCGTTTAATCACACATTCACATATGTCTTCCATATTAAAAATATATATTCTATATTAAGATATTTATTGTCTATAAAATATTTATTTTGTATGGATATATATATATATTGTGTATAAAATATATTCATTAATTATAAGAATTATTTATTTAGAAAAAAATATATATATATTGTGCACAAAAAATATTTATTAGATTAAGAAATATATATATTGTGTATAAAATACATTAATTGTGTATTAAAAAATATTTTTATTGGGTAAAAAAAATATATATATATATTGTGTAAAAAATAAATTTATTGTGTATAAAAATATCTATTTGGTAAAAAGATATATATTGTGCATAAAATAAATTTATTGTGTATGAAATATATTTATCGTGTATAAGTCACAAAAATATTCATGTGCGAAATTAAAATTTATTTGCTAGAAAAAAGATATATGGGTATCAGGAAAACTCGTCCCCTGGAGAACTCGAACGTTAATAAGTTTTCGTGCGTCTTCCGATCTCCTGTCGAACGGACACCTGACTGGGCAACTTGGCCTACAGTCTTAACATGCAAAATTGCAGTTCAGAAAATGCAGTGCTTTGCGAGGATCAGGATTCAGAAGTTATCATAAACAAAACACAAAAAAGCCCTAAGCCAGAGCGTTGATCGAGTGTTATATGGTGTTTAACATCATTTTCAACATTTTGGTTACATTGCGGCGGCCAGTGCACCTATCCATGCTTATCTGGAGTTTCTTCTAATCAGTACTCCGCATGTATTCTTTCCAAGCCACTGGTTGATTTCCCACATAACCGTCATCGTCGAAACATTGGTCAGTGGTGATAGAGGAATGAATTCTGTTGCAATGACTATCATCAGTCTTTGGAAATAAATTGGCTGAGCCGGAGATCCAACTAGCGACTCCCTGCTCTCAAGTCCCGAGTACCGAACGAGCCACCGGGGCTCGGCTCCAAAGCCAGAGGGAGCAAGTCAGCACACAACTTCAAAATACATTATGGCAAACAGAGAACTTACTAAATAAGGGGAATTTCTATGTTTTGACACATTTTCTTTCAGCCCTTTCGTGCTTATAGATTTTTTTTTACTTCCCATGGTAAATGCCATTTTCTCTGGAACACCTGAACTCTACCAAACGGAACAATCATATACTTGCATTTAAAGACTATATATCAAATTTGATTCAAATTGTGGAATATGTCTCTGGAATAGCAATCATTATTAGAAAACGGGTCATGAAAACTTACGATTGTTTGTAAAGGGTTAAAGTTATCCCAGATATATGTATGATATTATCACATCAACCGTTACAACTCAAAAGTAACCGAATATTTTCGGTCTTGAAAAAGACCAAAAAGATTGAAATTCCAATGTTGCTATTATTCATGATGTCTCAAAGAAGACAGTGTAGATCACACATCAGACTGCAATGTTGTGCAGTCTAATCATAATCTTTACTGGCTGCAACCTCAACTGCAGTTGCGAAAAGTGTTTCAACAATTACACTTTACCAAATAACACATTTTAGACTTGTCAAACTTTGAAGGACTTGCAGAGAATGGAATAAATGAGACTGAAAAAAACTGAAAGTTGCTGCACATGTAAAAAACAATATGGGCAAAGGAGAAAATGCTGGTTAGCAATGTTTTCAGAGGTCTGAGTCAGCTGCCTGTTCGACAGGAGATCGGAAGGACGCACAAAAACTCATTACACTCGAGATTAGGGTACGAGTTGTCCAGGGAACGAGTTCTCGTGATACCCTTTTTTTTTTTAGCAAATAAATCTTAATTTCGCACATAAATATTTTCGTGAATTATACACAATAAATATTTTTTTTATACCCAATATATCTTTTTTACTCAATAAATATTTTTTCATACACAGTAAATTTATCTTATACATAAAATATATTATTTTTACCCAAAAAATACTTTATACACAATAAATTTATTTTAAACACAATATATATATTTTTTACTCAATAAATATTTTTTATACACAATGAATATATTTTATACCCACTATATATATACATATTTTTACTCAATAAATATATTTATACACAAGAAATATATTTTATACACAATATATATATTATTCACACATGATAGAAATATTTTACAGACAATAAATATCTTAATATAGAGTATATATTTTCAATATGGAAGACATATATTACCGGATTCAATATTACAACGTATTTCACGCCATAGTCGCAGATTGTAAAATTAACTCATTCACTCCGTACTACGAGGTAGAAAATTTATTTAAGTGTATTGGTGTAAATCCGATAAAACCAATAAAATCTGATGAAATCAATAGCGTTAAACAATGGTATGAAATACTTGGTTGTCCGAAAAGCAATTCTATATGTGTATTTATGCAATCTAGGGATTCCGACATTGCAGAACGAAGTTGGAATCCCTGCGGGGCAGAACATTTATGGTTCCCTCATTGCTCAGACCAGACAAATATATACTTATTAATCGGGTCTTTTTTTCCTTTTTCTCTCTGATTTCTACTTGTAAAATAATGCAAAAAAGTTCTATATGCTTATTAAAGCAAACTGAATTGATGCTATGTCCAATATTTTTCGATACCATGCTCCTGCCATACAAGAAAGTGAATCATCTAATGTAATCGATATATACATGTACACAGTTTATGGATACTCGAGTGCTTACCAACGTTTCACGTTTAATGACTGAGGTCGGTCCATCCATCTTTGAATTGGTATTATCTCAAAGGATGGATAACAAAAAAATTTGATGAAGAAAAATAAATTAATTAATGTATATGAACCTGATAAAATATTTCAAATAACACACGCAAGATTATTTAAAAGTACAGAAAACAAACCATTTTGCCCAAGAAGGAGAACTATCCGACCTGTATACTATTGGGACAGATCTTCGCAAAGCCTTGTTCCATCTAAGGGTCCAGAAACAATTACGATGTAAAAGAACTGACTCGCTGTTTTATTAGCCCGATCCGGATTAGAGATACGTGCAGATTCTGGAATAAATTTGGTAACATATGCACGCCAAACGATTAATTAAACGTTAACTCTTTACCATACGACAATATTTTAGACTAGTGCAAATTAAGTGTAAAGTATAAAGTATTTGCAGACGACAACTTAAGTGCTACTCTAGATAGGAAATTTGATTTTCAAAGGGTAGAAAAAACGTTGTGAGAAGAAGGACGAAATGCTGGTTACCAGCATTCCCTCCTTTTTCCAACAGCATTTTTTTTACCAGGTTGTTAGAATCAGTGAAAAATTTCAGCCAATGCTGAAAACTCAAATATTATAAATTCAAATTTCTTTTCGCCGCAGAAATCTCGCCATGTCGGGGAGTGTAGATCCAAAATCAACTGCACGTTCTGTGTAGTCTGATTTTTGGTCTTACATCCCCATAGAAGTGTATTGTGTAGCGCAGGGAAAGAGTTTATCCGGCTAAATTTATAGTCGACCTTTCCTTTAATGTGTGAAGCATTTCAATCGCTTTGCACGCAGTTTACATTAACATTCGACCGCAAAAGCTTGTTCCTACAGTGTCCTTTCTTTGTCGAATTACGCCAAACAAAGTAACATGTATGCTTCCAATTTGGACAAGTCTAAAATTCTGCTATTTGGTGTAGAAAGCAATACATATTTCCAGCCCATGACAAAATCCAAAATATTTGCAATTTCAAAGTTCATTTGGCCTCCAAATTCTAAGCGAATCGGACAGTGTAGATTCAAGATCAGACTTCACGTTCTTGATTTTCCTTTAATCCTTGACTACACAATGCCGACTTTTTACGATCCCTAGGAAGATGGCTTTGAAAACATTGTGTGAAAAGGAGAAAATGCTGGTTACCAGCATTTTCTCCTTTTCCCACAATGTTTTCTACTCTATAATGGACATATTTTCTTATTTTTGCCACCTTTCATTTGTCATCTGCAAATGCTTTCAGTTTGGACAGGGCTAAAACTTGTCATGAGGTAAAGGGTTAAACGATACGTAGTCTCGTAAGACATCTTTAGATTTCGCGCAAAAATTTCGGAACGACTAGTGGGAATATCAAACCACCAACAAAACACGTCAGTCAAACCTATTTAGAATCGTTTTCAGATAGATCTACGTTAACGTCAAATCTGGTATTATATAACAGAAAAAAAAAAAAACCGGAGTAACCGATTACAACCCGACTTGCTGAAGTGGTCAAACATGAAATTTGTAGAAATCAACTATCAGGCCAATTGAGATGTGAGTTCGATTCCAACGACTGGCCATTTAAAAGTAATTACAGTCTTTCGGTTGAGACGTTTAACCCCAGTCCCATGTAATGATGCTATTCCCGAGCATCTTACAGAACTAGGCATAACATAGAATGGGTTCCGTCCTGCATTTTGCACTATACCGCGTAACATAAATAGAGGCTGTTACATGAGTGTTTATGTACATGTGTATTATAATTTTTTATCAAACGAGTTGACTAAAATTGTATGACGTGAGCCTTTGCGACCGTCATATACATTTTAGTCAACGAGTTTGATAAAAAATGATAATACATAAACACGAATGTGAGATATTATTTATCAAATAAAACGAATGACAGACAAAAAATACCCTGCATCATCACCTTCAGCCTATATACGTACTGTTCACGGGCCCGTGTTTTACAGTTGTAGTTCGATTTCAAAGGTGTTTATACAAAACTAGATAGCTCTTTGACATTTACACGGAAGGTAAAATAACACAGAGCTAGAGGGAATGAGTCGAACTATTTCCACAATTTTGTAGATTTTAAATGACTTTGCTGAGTTTCTTAGTTTAATTAGACATTAAAATCAAAATTAAAATCCACGCGTATACATCTTAGCAATAATGACGTCATTTTTCCTTGAAACGGCGCAGTAGTACAAATTCCATCACGTATTGTGATTGGTTTCTCAGGCTTTACACGTTCATGACTGAAAAATTGATTAGAACCGGTACAAAAAAAAAATGATAATACATTGGTGTATTATCAAAAATAAGTCATTGGTTTAATACACTGCTGGAGGAGGTATTCTGTGATAAATGACAGTCTTCTAGGGTTGTCGCCCATATTGGCAATCGGTGGCGACGAGAAATAAACCGTTGTCTGCGCATGTCATATTCTTCGAAGATAAGACCTGTCTGCTATGACACATCACTATCCTGTACGGGATAAAAATCAATACGCGGTGCGTAAACTTAAACTCTGTCGCTTTAAAAGTGGCAAGGGAGAAATTGGCTATAAATAAAACTTCTGTTGAAAACCCTAGCTTGTTTTTCGTCCAAATTTCCAAAAAATTTATTTATTTCAAACGATAAATATGACTTCGAAAAAATACCATTGTTTAGTGCAAATCTTTGTGTACAGTTTCTAAATATAGATTTAAGGAAAATCAGGACTTGTGCAGGGTTTTTCCACAGACTTATCAACAAATGTCTGGGCTTATGACTTGTGCATAGCTTATATTGCAAGCTAACCATGGCTGAATGAATAGTACCAGGTAGCGTTGTTTTGAATACAAGTATATTTTTGAAGTTTGAAAAGTAGTCCGGCTCTGTACCCAGAATGCCCAAATGAAAAAAAACGTGTGAATTTGAAAAATGCCACCTAGCGGAAGATAATGAAAATAAACGGAAATCAATGCGCCACATTGTATACAAATCTACCACCCCTTTATTTTAACGCTCTAAGTGCTCATATTTATTAATTAATGCTGTCCATCTTCCTCGCACTTGCAAGTAAAAAAATTATAAGCCACGCTTTGGCAAAAGGTAGTTTTATATATCTCCTTGATCCATTATACCAAGCAAACAATTATATGTATAATTAAGAGAAAATCCTTTTTGTCTAACAACCGACCGAATCATGAGGTAGACTGGTCCTTTTTAATGCAGAAAATTGACCTTTAACAAAAAGTTTCGGCCTGCACGGACTTCTCAGGCTGACCTGGGTCGATACTCTTTGCAGATGCTCTAAACCTCCTTTTTACAGCGTATGGTTCAATTCATGAACTAAGAAATAATCTTCTTTTTATCGCGGTTTATCGTTCAATAAACCACTGTTGTGACTTATGAGGCACAATAAATAATCCACGAGGACGATAGTCCGAGTGGTTTATTCATTGCGCCTCATAACTCACAACGTGGTTTATTATAGGGTTAATTCACGTTTTTTTCGGTCGTTAACATTCGCAGAGGCCTGAAAAATGCTGTAACGCCCGAGTGCGAAGCACGAGGGTGTTAAAGTATTTTGAGGGCCTCTGCAAATGTTAACGACCGAAAAAAACGTGAATTAATGCTATTATTGCATAACGTAAAGGTATTTTATGAAATAATTTGCAAAGATAGCAAAAATATTCCATAGAAATGCAAATAAGCAAACTTCAAATGTACTGTACCTAAATGGGTCAAAACCGGAAGTCGGCGAAAAAGTTTTGGTTACGAGCAGTGAAGGGCCGTCAGTCCTGTATGCCAGTTTTGATACTCTCGGTGTAAATTCACTTCTAATGATTTTTAATACAAAGTGGACTTATGTGGGATAAACTTGCTCACGTTTGGACGATTACAACTAGGATGAATGAGTGGATATGAATTTCTGTAACTGAAAGACGTCAGAGGGATCGATCTACATCAAGCGAGGGAATTACCGATCACGTTAAAAAGTGGGTGGGATGTAGCTGGTTTAGAGTTCATTTCACGGGTGATTTTTTGTTCAGATCTCGATTAAACTGAGATCTTGTGCAAAATTTTGTTTGTGGTGTACTAATACCATCAAAGACAAGCCATGAAAGGATCTAATATGGTTCAAGTTCCTACAGTTTGATGGTCGGAGTCTAGGGAAAATCTGACAAGAACAAACGTTGTGTACAAGGTAGGCCCGAATCGAGGATATTGATAGTACAAAGCCGGGCGTTAACGGCGCGTGAATTTACTGATTAATACACGTTTTCTCCCGTTAACGCCCGGTTTTTACCCGTTAATACATGCTTATAACGGCCCGAAAAGGAACATTTTATGCAATAATGAACGATAAACCACGATAAAAAGAAGATTATTTCGATTCTAATATGACCAACCAAAGGAAAACAAGTTCATACTTAGTTTAATAGCGCGGATGCGGATATTCCATTGAGTAAACCATGGCTGTTCCACTTACTTGCCAAAACAAAACCCCACTGCCTAGTCGGTAAATATGAAAAGAATCAAACTTTCAATAAAACCTAAGGCATCCAACACAACCTAAAAAAACACTCCGTTTTACTATTATAATTTCTCTCTTTCAAATTACAAAGAAGAATGAATGTATTGTCAAGCATTAGAGTCGCATTTGTTTCGAATGCTCTGCAAATTACTCCACCACTCCCCATTTCCAATGCAACACCGGTCAATTTTGAACTAACCTTCAACTTGAAAAGACACTTGATTTACATAAACCTACCGATAACATTTCAAATAGTTCCAAGGTTGTCAATTTTAATCAAAAATAGTTAATATCGGTAAATCCTTGACGATATTCCGTCCTACTTGGTCAAGGAGCGGAAAATGATTTGTTAACGTCAAGTGACTTTCTTTGATAAAATATCGGAGGACGAAGAAATGAAACAACCACAGGCGACTAACTTTGTACAGAATGACGTCACTCTGTATGGAATGACGTAGATTCTAACATTACACCTGAATTCAGCTCTATAAACACAGTGCAACGAAATCGTGGTAAAATCTACGTCATACTATATAGAGTGACGTCATTCTATGTAAAGTAAGCCGCCCAGGGCTGTTTCATGTCTTCGCCCTCCGATATTTTATCAATGTTCAAAAGTCACTTGACGTAAACGAATCGTCATTTTCCGCTTTTTAACTAAGGATAAGAAAACTCCTCAAGGATTTACCGATATTAGCTGTTTTGATAAAAATTGACAACGATGGAACTATTTGAAATGTTATCAGTAAAGCAAGTGTCTTTTCAAGTTGAAGTTCAAAATTGACCGGTGTTGCGTCGGAAATGGCATTAGGAGTGGGTGGAGTGATATTCGGAGCATTCAAAGGAACTGCGACTCTGATGCATGACAATACATTCATTCTTCTTTGTCATTTGAAAAGAGTAAAATACGTTACTAAAACAGTGCATTGTTTATGCTCTTTTTGTTGCCTATGGTTTTATTGAAAAAAAAAAACGCATGTTAGAATAATATTTAACAGTAATTTAAATGAAATTTGATTCACAAATAAGAAACAATTTAAGGAATTCCTCCTAACCTTTTCAGTATCTATGCGAATGTAGGAGCTTTTGCGGATGGCATAAACCATGATCAGACGGTTTTTGTGAACGGCAAAGATCATGATCAGACTGCATAAAATGTGCAGTACGATTTTCGATCTACACTGTCCGTTAGTGATAATTTTCCTGTGAAAAACTTTGAAATCGCAATCTTTAGTCTTTTACAATTGGCTAAAAATTTCGTTTCAATCTACTGAGCAATTTAACCTTTTACCAAACATTCCCGACTTTTAATTACCCTCAGGAAGAATAGTGTGGGCGAAAATTGCTAGTAACCAGAATTCTCTCCTTTTTGCCACAGTGTTTTGTAGCCTTTCAGCGACAAATCTTTTCACTCTCACCACAATTAATTTGTCGTCTGCAAATGTTTCCTATTTGGAGGCGTTAAAATGTTGTCATGTGGTAAAGGATTAAGTATTAATTGATTACATTAGTAAGCATTAAATCAATAAAAGTCAGACATTCTAAGCCAGCAATCTGGCTTCGAGACAAACTAACAAGGAAATTGTCTGTGTGTGTCGTTTTATTTTTCTTTCTTCCTTTTACCAGCTGTGTCAGTTTTCTCCTTTGCCGACGATGCATTGTCAAGCATTCTTCTTCTGTCATGAAAATATGGGATCGGTTAATGACGGTTTTAATTATGAAAAAGCTAGATAAATATAGAACAGAAAAGAGCAGAATTTAAAACGATTGGCCGCTGAAATATCATTTAGTCGTAAAAGTAAAACACGCATTGGACATCCAAAATATATACTGATATTGATCTACTTCAATTTTTCGGTCGGTGGAATATAAAAAGTCTCTTAGTTGTTGTAATTTCCAGCTTTTTTTCGCATTAACTTCCACTAGGGTATCGGACAATGTAGGTCCAAGATGAGACTGCACATTCAGTGCAGTCTGATCTTGATCTACAATGTCCATTAAGGCATGTAACAGTTACCCTAAGTGTTCAAGGTTATCAGGTTTTAATTATGCACGTTTCGTATATAATATATATTTCATTTTGTATTCGTAAATTCAATCCGCTTGTTAATCTGTTTTATATTAACAGTATTTTTGGCGATCGATTTGTCACTTTGTCTGTAATACGAGTATAAGCCCACTATATACGTATTGTATAACCTGTTAAAGAGGCATATTTGGATTTTTCTTTCTCAGCAACTCAAACTTGTTTGTTAAAGCCTGACATTTACTACAAAATATACTACTCCTACAAACATAAAGAAAGTGAATGGTGAAATGCAGTAAAAAGTCACAAAATTTGCCTTCAAATGACGAGTTGGTCGCTTTGCAATCAGAAACCCCTTTTATTTTCATACTATCAAACAGCGTCATTGTCTCTCGTATTTGAATACGTGCCATATAATAAATGCGTGTTACTGATCACGTGATGTTCCAATAAACCGCTGCGACGTTGTCTGGGCATGTCGTATTCTTCAAAGATTCGACCTGTCTGCTATGACGCATCATTATCCCCTGTACAGAATAAATTATTACGCCACTAATAAAGTAGCAATGGAGAAAATGGCTATGAACAATACATCAGTGGAAAAATTTAACCTATTTTCGCTCCAAATATCTTGAAAATTTAATTATTTCAAAAGGGAAAAATAGTTTTTACAAATACTCTTGTTTTACTGCACATCTTTGAATACAGTTTCTAAATAATTACTTTAGAGAAACCAGGATTTGTGCAGAGTTTTTTCCACAGAAATAACATCAAGAAGTGTCTGGGCTTATACCGAAGCTATTATCCAAGCCTGTAGGGGCTGTTTCTATAAATGGCCGGTGCATGGTTTTCTTGCTAGCTGACCATAGCTGCATGAATTATACCAGTAGCGTTTTATTGAGTAAACGTTTATTCTATTATGAAATTCAAAGTAACGGTTGTCGATTTGAAAGGTAGTCCGGTTGTATACCCAGAATGCCCAAATCAGATAGATGTGTATTTGAAAAATGCCACCTAGCTGAAGATATATGACCGCTGCAAAATTCTGACGAGAAAACTAAAAATAGTTTATGAGGCTATAGAGCCCTAACGGAAATGTCATCTTTTAAAGGATTTATGTCTTCTATTTTTCATTTTTATTTATTGATGATTTGCTCGCTTTTGCCGTTCAGAAATTACTGACCAAACACATCAGAAGTTTGTTTGATTAAAAAAAAAAAAGTTATGTAAGTTTTATTGATGAAGAACCAGAAGGTCATAGACTCATGAGGTATATGAAACATATATAAAAACAGTATAATACAATATGGCGAACCTAATCCAATATTATAAAAGGTAATTCATTTATCCTTTTTAAACATAATTCCCCGTCATTCCATAGTGTCTACCTTGTTCGAAACGTAAAACCAATTTGTATGATAATTCCCTATCACTCCATCTGTGTTCAAAGATGAAAATAACCAAAGGGACTGACAGAAAATTATCACGCTCAGAAACATTTTAGATTAACAGCTATAACGTTACTTGATTAACCAATCAAATTGATAATAGTATATTACATATTTACAACATAGTCGTAATACAGCAGAAAAATCTTTTGCAAACATAAAAAAAAAGTTAAATAGCGAAACTAACCATTATGAAATAAGATCAGACTGTAAATATATTCAAGCTCAAACGTTAAATACCGAAAACAACGAAAATGGCGAAAAGAACGGAATAAGATCAGACTGTACACATGTGCAGACCGATCCCCGTTCGCACCTTCACCTAAAGCGCAAAAGTTAAACAGCGGAAATAGGGAAAATAACCAATGGCGTGGGATAAGATCAGACTGTGCATATGTGCAAAAATGAAAGCTAAATGCCGTAAATAGCGAAAAGTATGAAACAAGACCAGACTGTACACATATGCACGCCTAGTCTTGTCCACACCTTCTTTATAAGCGCATAAATTTAACAGCAAGAATACCGAAAGTGACCAGAACTGTGAGACATAATCAGACTGTGCACATGTGCAAAAACAAAAGCTACAAACCGAAAAGCGCGAAAATATCTAAAATAGAGAAGAGTGTGGAGCAAGATCAGACTGTACATATTATGTGGCAGACCGATCTCGGTCTACACCTTCCTTCAAAGCACAAAAGTTAAATAGCGAAAATAACGCAAATGTGAAACAATATCAGACTGTACATATTTCATATGACATGATAGTAAACATTATGTAAAAATATGTATAAACTGAAGTCAGGACACAAATGTCAATCTACGAATCTGCTGTTCTTTTATACCGAATTTCATTTCTTAGGATGAATGCTTTGTTTACATAGTTACCAAGCCCTTTTATCAAATTAGTATTATCGGTATTCATGAGTTCTAAAAATTTGTACATACTAGGATGTTCCCAGAAATATTTTGGTATAAACTGCTGTCTCAATTCTGAAAAAACTTGGCATTGAATGACGAAGTGGTACTCATCTTCAAGAACATTACAAAAAGAGCATTTACGATCGTTAAAAAGTGTACTAACAGGTTTTTTCCATCTTCCAGTCTCGACGCATAATCTATGTGATTAGACACGTAGCTGGGACAAACTTGTTCTGACCTTTGCAACACTCAGTACTTCTAAGTATGGCTGGAATTTAAGCTCAGCAATATTTTTATAGAAAACAGCACGAGTTGAATTATTTAAACGAGCTGTCCACTTTTGATAAAACTGGTCATGAATCCGCTGTTTCGCTAATAATAGGAAAATTTTAACATCACCTATCGTTTGTAAATACCAAGCATCGGAAAATCCTAATGCATTGAATAAATCCCTGCAAAGAGAACACCAATTTTTACAATTTGGCTTTTCTAGTAAATCCTGATAAAGTGTTTTGTATGTTACCTTAATTAACTTTTTGTCCTCTGTTAGAATAATTTTAGAGCAAAATTTGATAATGTTGTAAAATCTGTAATTTTGTAGAGGCACCCTGCCTAACTCTCCGTATATAAAATCATTTTGACAATTTTTCTTCACGCCTAAAACTCGTTTACAATATTGTAAATGTACACTTTCTAACGATGGTCCACTGTGAAATCGCCAAACTTCGCTTCCATAGTTAAGTATTGGTAAAACTAGCTTATCAAAAAGTTCCAGCTTATGTCTTACAGTAATGTTTGTAAATCTGTGTAAGTATTTATTCAATTTAAAAATTGCTTTTAATGACTGGCCCGATAAAGTATTTTGGGCACTAAAAAATGAACGGCCTGAAGAAAACACGATACCTAAATAAACAAACTTATCAACAATTTCAATATTCTTTCCATCGTAGCTGAATGATATATATTACCTGGTAACCTGCCACCTTTTCTAAAAATTACAATTTTTGTTTTGGAAGTGTTGACAGATAATTTCCATCTCTGACAGTAGTCATGCAACATATTTAAATTAGACTGTAGTCCATCAGCGTTGTTTGCAAAAATGACAATATCGTCGGCATATAGTATCAAAAACATTTTGAACATGTACATATCGATGCCATTATTGCCGTTTTTAATAAACATGTCCTCAATATCATTTATGAACATGGAAAATAGGAATGGGGATAAACGCTCTCCCTGTCTGACACCGAGCAAACAATTAAAACTGTCGCTTAATTGGTTCATATACTTTACCTTTGATTTAACATTGCTATAAATAGATTTAATGATGTTAAAAATCTTTCCTCTTATACCCAGCTTAATCAATTTCATCCACAAGTTTTCCCTCGTAATATAGTCAAAAGCTTTACTGAAATCTATGAAAGCGCAAAACAATTGATTTCCATTATTAATCATATGATTTATTATGCCATGTAACACAAATATATTATCCGTAGTGCCCATTTTCTTTCTAAAACCAGCTTGTGCTTCTATATAAACACTGTACATTTCTGCCCAATTACAGAGTCTGTTGTTTAAAATTCGCGTAAATAATTTTCCTAGAGTGCTGAGAAGAGTTATATCACGATAATTATTTACATCATTTAATTTACCCTTTTTATTCAACGGAATAACATAACCCTCCCACCATGTCTCTGGAAAATAACCCATTTCAAAAATTCTATCAAAAAGAGCCAATAAAGAGGGAGAAAGACTGTCTTTTCCATGAATAAAAAATTCGTTGATATGCATATCTGGGCCAGCAGATTTACTAGTACTTAATTGTTTTATTGCTGTAAATAACTCATTTTGTGTGATAGGCATATTAAGTTCACTAAACATTATGTTGAATTCTTTATTCTCATACCGCTCAATAAAATCTAAGACATCATCATCTGGTGTAAAAAACTTATTGTTTGGGTTATTAACTGATCTGAAGTAAGTTTCAAACATATTTATAGAAATATTATCACTTTTTATTGCACTTGACTGTTTTAGCATTTTCCAATATACTTTGGCATTCTTCTCTCAAGCGTGTAGTAATCTATTTGTTTCTTTTTATCATGTTCAAATTTTGCTTTTTGTATACAACTTTTATATTCTGATCTCGTTTTAACCATGTTTATTCTGTTTTCTTCAGATTTATTTTGCCTATATATGTTTAAACTTCTATAAAAAAAAAAAATTGCGTTTATCACTGCATTCTAGTGTGTACCAGTTTTGTGACAGATTTTGCAAAACATCCGATTTTCTGTTAACTTACGTCTAAAGAGAGGGGAGGTAACTTCATCCATTAATTTTCCAAAGTTTGTAACGCAGATATCAATATCTCTTTCACCATTACACAAAGCTACATTCTCTGCAAAAGAATCAAGTTGACTTTTTATTTCTGTGGATAATAAACTTGGTAAGTTTTACTTTTATCCTCATTCCAAACATTTCTATATTTAATTTCATTGTATTGCTCTTCAATGTTAACCGACTTAACATTTTTAGCTTTTAAGTTTAGGGCAAAGTCAATAAAACAGTGATCTGATAAAATAATTGGTTCATGTACATTAAAAATGTTAAGATATGTGATTAGATTTTGTATTGTTATGACGTAATCAACGACACTTGACCCTCTGCTACCAACAAATGTACGAGGGTTGTTCGATATGTAATGTGTATTGTACGATATCTCAAAAGCTTTCGACTCAAATAGTGAAATGAACATTACATCCCTTCAAAGTATTCTCCGCGGTTTGAAATACATAATTTCAATCTCTGAATCCATTTCTGAGATGCGTCACGGTACGCTGATTTAGGTAGACCTCTGAGGCACTGACTGATGGCTGAGCCAAGGGCTTGTCGGGACTTGTAACGACGACCAGATAAGAACTTTTTTAAGTTTTGGAAAAAGGAAAAAGTCGCATGGGGCTAGATCTGGAGAGTATGGTGGGTGTGGCAAGACGGTAACTTTCTCCGACTTCAAAAATTGCTTCACAAGCTCAGATGTATGTGATGGAGCATTATCATGAAGTAGACGAACATACCTAAATCCTGACTCAGGGCGTCGTTTAAGATAATATTTCTTGACCTTTTTTAGTATAACATCTCAGTAATACTGACCTGTAACACTTTTGCCCTTCGGCACCGGAATTTGTACGGCTATACCATCACATGAGAATATGCAATAAAGAACCTTCTTTGTGCTTATGCTTCTTTTTGCAACTACAGGCCTTCTACCGTGTTTAGTTAGCCATATTTTGTTTCCAATTTTTCTTACTGGTTCGAAATATTGAACCCATGTTTCGTCACCAGTAACAATGTTTGCAAATTGTCTTTGATTGAATTTGGGAAACATTTTGAGCAATTGCTTAGGGGTTTGTACTCGTACCCGTTTTTGGTCATATGTCAATATATGCGGTATCCATCTGGCAGAAATCTTTCGTACTTTCAAAATACGCTTCAAAATAAAATGCACCCGCGATAGCGATATGCCAACAGCGTTGGCAATATCACGAATCGTGTATCTGCCATCACTTTCAATTATTTCCCTGACTTTTGAGATATTTGCCTTGCCTGTTACAGTCACAGGTTGGCCAGATTTTGCTGCATCTTTGACGGACTCTGTGCCAGTCAGAAATTTCTTTCTCCACCTACGAACTGTCTCATAAGATACCTTATCAGACCCATAAACTCCCCCCAATTCAGTAAAAATCTGCATTACCGAATGACCGAGTTTTGTGCGAACTTTTATATAAGCTCTAATTTCTTTAATATTCTTAATCCGTTTCCCAACCATTTTTACAACAGTGGTCAACGACTAGCTCTATTGAAATGACTGTAAGTTTAAAACTACGTGGAGCTGAAGGCTCGTGTTTATACCGTTGGAAAGGTATTGAATAGAGCTATTCAAGCGTATCTTAATCCACGAAATCGTGCAAAGCGTTATCGCGCTGTGGTACAATACACATTACATATCGAACAGCCCTCGTATGACGACCAACTTTTTTATCATTTTCCACTCGTCCATTTCGGATGCGTAAACCTGTCTGCTTGCATAAATCTAATAGTAAAGTTCCATTATTGTTTAATCTTCCTTTATCCATTGAACAGCGTTTTAAGTATGAATCGGTGCAATAATCATATGGTAAAAAAACATTATGGGAAAAAGTACCGTTTGGAACAAAATCTGGTAAATCGGACGTGTGTGAATTAAAATCTCTACACAGGATAAAATTCATATGTTCACATTTAGAATTCAAATCTACTATGAAATCTAGTAATCTGTCAAAAGTATGAAAATCATATAGCGCCTGTCTACTGCTATTTTCTGGAATAACATAGCACAAACATATATATAGATCATCATCAAGACATAATAAATGTCTGCTTACTTTTATACAAACGACATCATCAGAACTTTCGAAAACAAGGGTGTCTTCATCTACTAAATGATTTCTTATATATATAATAATACCACCAGACGCCCTTTTGCTTGACCACTTTTTTCTCCGCTCTATGTAAAACGAAGTGTTCAAACCCATATACCTGTAAATCGGAAAATTCGTCTGTCCATGTTTCAGCCAAAAGAATCATATCATTTTTACAAAAGATGTGTTTTAATTCTGCTGAATTAAGTTTATTTGTTCTCTTCGTGCATAAACCCTGTACATTGAGAAGTGTACATCGAAGCGAGACCTTCTCTTCGCAATACTAATGTTCAGATTATAAGATATAAAATAGATCTTTGAATAGGCGAGGGCTATTCAGACCTAATGGTAAAGCTACACATCTAAATCAAAGTTCTATCATTGAATTCAGACAGGTAATAGCTTGAAAACCAAATAAAAGACAAAAAAGACAAGTGTAAGAAAAAATGATTGAGGGTATGTTCCTATCGGGATAAGTAGTTCTTCCAGGAATTTTCAGATTTTTTTGCCAGAATTTCCCTAAGGCTTGTTAGAATGTTATGATATCAATAGCATGCGTAGGTTAGGTGGGATGACGTCATCTTTGTTCTCATGAAAATAGACAGCGTTACCGATTGCAAAACCATCCCGTTAAAATTGCATTTCTTTCACTGAATGGAACCGTCGAATTTCTTTACGCTGAGAAAACATTTTGTGTGTGTGTGTGTGTGTGTCTTTATCAGAGTTTTACCAAAATTTATCATGGAATAGAAAAACTAGCTGAAATGAAAATATCGCCGTATCCGACAGAGTAGATCAAAGATCTGATTGTATGTTCTGTGCAGCCTGATCTCGATCTATACTGTCCGCAAAATCGCGCTGAAGCGAACTATGTAAATGTTTAAAAGAAAGAAAAAATAAACGAGTTTTGCCACTATATAGAAAACATAGTGGGATAAGAAGCATGTGCTTGTTAAAAACAACTGACGCTTTTCCAACACTGTTTTCCCAAACTGTCAACTTCAGTTGCATAATAAGTGGAGTTTGCAACTGCGAGTTCCGTGCAGTCTGACCTTGAACTACACTGTCCGCAAAGGCATGCAATGGTTGATGTTAACGTTCAAGGTTAACAGTTATAATGCGCAGATGCATTTGTAATCCGTTTAGTATGTGTCAGATTTAACCCTTTATCAAAAAATGCCGTGTTATAAGGATCCTGAAGAAAAAAAGGCTTTTTGAAAAAAAAAACATTATGGGGAAATGTTTTCTTGCCTTTTGAAGACAGATCTCATCTTTTAAGTCACAATTAATTTGTCTTCTGCAAACACTATCAGTTTGGACAAGTCTACAGTTTTGTCGGTTTGTGAAGAATTAATGTAGTGAAAACGATTAATTTGTCTGCAAAGATGCATAACGGGGTTCTCACGTGTTTCGTATGGTTTTTCTGTATGGCGTTTAACGCCGTTTCAACACTACTTCAGTTCTATCAAGGCGACCAATGCGCCTATCTATGCTTTCCTGTGCGACTGCTTTACAAGGCCCGACGGCTCTCACGTGGCACCGTGTTTTGGGTGTAAGATAAGTAAATAAAACATCCTAGATTCGATCTTCATAAGACACGTAGTTTTTCTTGGGAGTGTCCTTGGGCAAAGCAATGCAAAATCCCCAACCTTGTACTAGCTAAACCCGGTGAAACACTCGAGTAAGTGAGCTGTCGCCGTAGTTATGGCTGCAGCTATATTAATAGCGGCGTACAATACCATCTTATCTATATATTAACTGTATTTTGCTAGCGAATTGATGTATAGAGTATTCTTAAACCAACTCACTTCATAGTTACGAAAAAAAGGACAGGAAAAAAGTAGTTTAAACAAGGAATGTGGGTATATGAGTAATTGCTCCTTTTGCCAAAATGTTTTCCATGGCTGTCGCAATGCATGAACGTTAGAAAGTACGGTGTGTACAAAAATGGTTGATATTCCTCATGAAAAAAAAAGTGCATAATTTCTGACATGATGTTGACAAACACTATCGACAGCAACAACAAGAGCAGTAGCAGCAGCAACAACAACAACAGCAACAATAATGTTTATAGCAGGATCAATAATAATATAAATAACAACAATAGTACTACTATACAGCTGTTCTGATTGCTCATCAAATCAAATTAAGCTATTTTCATTTGCATTTTTATACTCAAAATCATGTGCCTTCAATCAAATCATCAGCCGATAGGATCGAGTTATGGAATATTTGAATAACTGATATTCAGAAATTTATTTATAAATTTAGTGTGCTAAGTCAAATACGAAAACTAGCACTTAACAGAGTTAAGCCAGAAAATATGAAAAGTATAAAATCATCAGGTAATAAAATGAACACAATATTTTTGCCGAATCAAGACAACGAGCAATATAATTATTGTGATGGGTGCGAGGCTGCAGTTTTTTCGAGACGGAATAAAAACGCAAAACGAAAGTCATTCTCTCGTTATCTATCACTGCAAAAGTAACTCTTGACTTCCAAACGAATGCTGAAGGTAAATTTTAACCCTTAAACTGCTAAATAAATGAATTTCTACTTAATAGAAAAAAACCAACTATTGCGATTTCAAAATTGATTTCACTGGAATGAAAATATCCTTTCGGACAGTGTAGATCAAATATCAGACTGCACGTTGTGTGCAGTCTGATCTTGATCTACACTGTCCGCAAAAGCGCACCGAGTTGCGCCTAACAGCCTATGGGTTAAGAAATATACGTTACATACTGTCGCTCGTTGTAATTTGCTCTATCTTTGGATTTTAAATTTAAGACTTAAAATCTAAGCTTACTAAGAACTAAATACAATCCAGACTTTACCAACTTTTGTTATAGTGTTAAAATACATTTTTCATCTAGCACTATCACCTTCACAGTAATATCCTTAATTTGAACAGAACAGAGCAGAACAGAAGTTTACTAATGACTTGTATACAAGACACATCACCACTGAGCAATGCAACATTATGTTTGCTTCTCTTCATACTTGAATAGGCTGGCATAGTTTTTACATAGGTCTTCTCACAAAAGATAGGGATAGGTACTTTTTTGTAGCAAAACTTGGACAAACACATATAAGATGATACAAATTTACCCATTCATTTCTAGCACTTTGTACAAAAGTAAATAACGCGAGAGCAGTCTTAAGATGGTCTTATTCTTTAGAATATTCAAAATTTGAAAGTTACACAAAATCTGATTGGCTAAACTATTTGGTTTAGCCAATCAGATGTTGTGTTACTTTCAAATTTAGCAAATCTTGGAGAATAAAACTATGAATGTTCTTAAGAATGCCATGGTTTGTGAATACGGACCCTGATGTCGTCAGGTACTACGTCAAAATAATACTTGTACCGTAAAAAACGGTTTAAAGTGTATTCTTCTAAAATTTCACACTTGTCGGATGAAACATATCATTCTTGCAAAAAGCAATCGAACACACGTTGTTTAAAAACACATTAAAATGATTTAAATGAAAAATGGATAGGATTATAGAATACATCAGAAAAGCCGAAGATATCAAGAAGTCATTTAGCTTCAGATACCCAAGTTTTCTTGCAATTTTTAAAGTCATTCAAAGGTAGATAATATATGTCAATTATTTAAAATTATATTATCTACATGTAGGTTTATAACTTTATAATGGTATGGTAAATTAAATTTGACTTCATTTTGGCCCGCGATTTGTTTACATTGGGCAGCTAGAGGCCCTATACTTCGAAAGAATAAATTTTGAAATCGCAGTATTTAAATTTTGTAATAGGGCCGATTTAGTTTTTATAGCAATCATGAGTTAATCAAGAGGTTCCGGTGCTCCGTTGTAACATATTTCCTGAAAAAAAATAATAATCCTTCATTCTAACTGATCAAAATGTAGTGATAAATCATATCAGCCAAATCACTAATTTAAAAAACTTCAGCTTTACAATGGATTTAGAGTTTTCATTAACTAATGTAAAGCTCGATCTGCTCTACTTATAGCAGTTAGATATGAAAATTTACTGTAACCCCGAAGTGACGCTTTGTCTAAAAATAGGTTTTCTAAAATAACTCTGGGAATACCGCGTATTTCATATATATATACGCGTTATAAATAGCTTCCCTTTCCTGATCTGTTCGCCGCAGTATTGTGAAATAGTTAACTCTATTTTCCTGTTAAAAATATATCTATTTGTATGTGTGACTAGAGAAAAACTTTGGTATTTCGTATATCATTTCATTAATTTATATTTTTTATCTCATTTTAGAATCGAGGAAAAACAGACAAACAGACATGAAGAAATTTCACAAAAATCTTGTACCACTTGTGGTTTACATGTTTTTATACGCATTAGCAAGCGCAGAAAAGAAAGTAACGTTGACTGTGTGCCAGACTTCTTACGCTGACTGTTTTCACCGTCTAAGAACTGAAAACTTGAGCTTAGAAGACTTAACTCTAGTAATGAATAAATGTTACACTAAGAACGGCACGCGATGTGAAAACAATCACTTCTCAGCTTCAGAGTTACATCACGGAACATGTCTTCAAGCTGTAACAACGCTATGTCTAGCTGCTATGCTTTTATCATCTAAACGTGAAAGGATATTTAAAGAATTGCCTATTCTTTGTAACTTGGTTAAACTGTGGAAAACTGACGATTACATTGGCAAGGAGAAGTTGGATTATCATCATATTTTTAATTTTTATAAAATTCCTAAACAAGTAAACACTGTTGCAATGTTTTCGGTTGAAAAGAAGACTGTACACAGAGAAATAGCAAATAACAAGCCAAGACTTAATGGTGTTTCCAATAATCATGATAACTTATCAAGATATGGATCACGATCTAATAGTAACGTTCTGTGTGAACATGGGGCCACTGGTGGGACTCCAAATGGCTCCACAATAACATCAGAAAAAATAGGTTTAAATAAAAAACGAGTAAGTACAAATGAAGCAGACGGATACGCTAAAGAAACAAAAACTCTAGAACATCACACAGGGAAGATGAGTGAAAATCATGGATTACCCAGTAAAACCAGAAACAATTATTCGGTTATCGATAGCACTTCGAATGAAACTTCATATAGTAGCAGACCTCGGCATCCGGACTTTGCTGACAAACGAGCACGTGATCAGACGTTCCAGAACTGGCCTCTATCCGGCAAGCCATACCCTAATGAGATCTCCGCAGCTGGATTTTATTCCATAGGTATTTCATTTTAGATTCTCATATGCTTTGCTAAAAAAAAAGAAATGTTTACTTAACGACAAAATTTACACTTGTACATATTAAAAGCATTTGCATTCGAGAATTTGTATATGGCTTAGTTAAAGGAGTTTGTCTATCAAAGCGTAGAAAACATTGTGGAAAAAGAAACTGTCAATTTTTCTACTCTGTTTTTTACTCTCAAAAACTCCCTTCCTTTGAGACACATTTAAGATGTCGTCAGGAAATAAGCACTGCTCTGGCAGGGGCTTCTCGATACTGCATTATGATAAGCAAATCATCACATAATTAGTGGTCCATAAAATCCACTTTGTTTAACAGTCGACTGAATGATGAGGTAGAATGGTCCTTTGACATGCAGAAAATATAGTAAAAGCAAAAAGTTTCGACCCATGTCAACCTGCGTGGACAACACAGGCTGATACTGCTCTATACTTTTTGCAAATGCATTAAACCCTCTTTTCACATCGCTCAGATATTTTCCTTTTTTTATTTTTGGACTTGATCTAGATTTTTTGCCTGTAAAGAATTAAATGAATGCGTACCCACTGCGCCTTTGAAAACAAACATACAACTATGGAAAAAGAAACAAACTCTGATCTAGAACAATTTCACAATTTGCATGAATAAGTTACTAGGACAGATTCTGCTCCTTGGCAGATAAAATTTAAAAATAATATCTATCTTTTTCACCACTTTTTATTAATAAAGCTCTATTTCGAGCGCTAAAAAAACGATCCATTGAAACTCAGAAAGATTTTTTTATTGTAAAATTTTGACATGACAAGAGGAGAGTATGGCTCCAACATCAAACTGCATGTTCTGTCCAGTCTGATCTTGATCCATGCCGTCCACAAAGCCCCTATAGCTTATATAGTTAAAGTTACATGTCCGAGTACATGTCCTTGAAAAAAGGGTTGATAATACACAATGACCTTACAAGTCACACCTTGCAAGCAATTAATTAAAAATAACAACAATAGCTGATTAATAATAACATTTGACTAAAATGTATGAATCTACATATGTAGTTCAATAAGAGCAAAGAACTAATTACATGTACATAGAACTTCTTCCTATTATTTTTTTTTTTTAACTATTTCATATATTTCCTTCTGAAAAGCTTTTATATTCAATTTTGGAGCAGAAGAACTTTTTTATGTTTATGTTTTTCACAATCTTTTCAAAAATCTGTCAAAAATCAACTATTTCTTTTAGAATATAGTTGGTTAGGAGTTAAAGCACTGCATATAGTCTGCTCGCTCTGTCTGTCTGTCTGTCTGTCTGTCTGTACAGTGTATAAGATTTTTAGTGCCTTGTGCTTATTATCATCATATATTGGAAGAAATTAAGAATTATGATAACATTTATCATTCTTTTTATAGATTATGAGGATAGCGTCCGCTGTTTTCATTGTGGAGGAGGGCTATTCGGTTTTACGTCTAGCATGGACCCGTTTGAGGAGCATCTGAAGCACTTTCCCTCCTGTGATTTTATTAGAAATAACAGGCGATCTCGTTCGCACGATGCTCCTTGTTCAAAATATGAGGACAGACGTCACCAGAATAAAGCTGGCAAGGTTTGCAATTATTTACTTTGAAATCTGAGTAAGAATATCCCTTTACAAAACGATCACTGCTTTCACTGCTACGAAAATGACAACTTTTGATTGATTGATTGATTGATTGATTGATTGATTGATTGACTGTATGGTGTTTAATGCCGTTTTCAACATTATTTCAGTTATATCGAAGCGATCAGTGCACCTATCCACGAGTAGCTGGAGTTTCTTTACCAGTGCTCCGCACAATTGTCTTTCCAAGCCACTGGCTGCTTTCCCACACAGCAATTGTTGAAACAAAGGTCAGCGGTGAGAGAGGAATGAATCCTGTCGCAATGACTATCATCAATCCTCGGAAGGAAATTGGCCAAACCTGGGATCGAACCAGCGACGCCCTGTTCTCAAGTCTTGCACGCTACCGACTGAGCTACCGTGGCTTGGCGACAACTTTTGAAAACGTTATTGGAAAAGCCGAAAATGGTGTTAAACAGCTATTTTGTACTATTGCCACAATGTTTTCAACCCTTTCAGAGACAATATTCGGAATCCCATTGAGTCACATTTTGAGTTATCGTCTATAAACACTTTCATCCTTGTCTTGCCAACAGTTTTGTCGTTTGGTGTTAACTACGGCTATCGTAAGCACCTCCCTTTTAATAATACAAATGAGCTTGGCTATGCAACGTGTGTAGATACATCGGCAGAGACTCGAGCATTTCTAATTGGAAGTTCGGCAAATCAGTCTGTCCTTCTGCATCAAATACCCCAACTAAGCTCCGTATTAGTCTGGTTTGTCTCGTTTTCGACTATGCTGGTCGTCACGCTGGAAAAGAGCATAATCATTTACCCCACAATCCCTACTTTTAACGACCCTGAAAAGGAAGGCACTTGAAAACATTGTGGCAAAACGTGAAATGCTGGTAACTTAAATTCTTCTCACCCGTCCAAAGACAAATTCCATTATTTGAGTTACATTTGAGTTATCCTCTACAAAAGCTTTCCACTCCGATAAGTCTTTATTTTTGTTTTGAGGTAAAGAGTTATTTTAAGAGAGGCTTAAAGGTAAATCCGAATCATCCATATGTCATGCGTCAAAAACGTCCAATGATTCTCCTTCAAACTGCAAAATTAATACGAATATCATTTTAGCTTTCTTGATCTCGTACATGTATACTCTTTAGCAGGGCTACTTTTCCTAGACATTCTCTTACTTGGGTCATTTTACCCTCTTCACGTGAACAAATAAGAAGGCAAACATTTGACTTTCTTTAGGGGAGGGGGTAGATTTAGAAAATTTGGGAGAGGGCCAGATTCACATAAGCAGGTCTGGCAAAACTTTATGTGAATAAGATTATGATTTTTAACTTGACCTGGGCGTCGTGGTTGTCGTCATCTGTGTCGTTGTCTTTTTGGTTCAAAAACTATCACATTATGACATTTTGAAGATACTGGCTTCTAAATTTGGCCAGATGTAAAGTTTCACCCATACCATAAGAACAAGAAACACTTAAACAATTTTGACAAAGTTATGCTCCTTTTTTACTTAAAACTTTAACTGAAGTAAATGCATATGTGCTCTTGTCTGTGTGTGAAAAGAGAAAGTAGGATTTCTTATAGGATCGAGCAATCAGAACTATCCCTTCACTGTATCTGCAAGATATTGTTTAAGTTTATTCACTTCTTATCTGTAAATGCATGTCTTTTTAATTCTTAATTTTTCCAAGGATTTTGGAGTATCATAGTTTACTATATTTGGTAGTTGTCTGGACAATTTTGTTTCATCAATCAATAGTCATTTTTATCTTCTGATTATTCTGGTAAATTCATATTGCATGGGAATAAAAGGGGCAAGTATGGTGGGGAGGGGTATTTTTACAGTAAACCCAAGCAGGAATATTTAGCAATAAATCTAACTTTAGGAAGTGTAAATACCACGTGACGTTTCGAAAGTTTGCTTGACTCTAAACAAAAAATAGACTTAAGATTGAAAGCTTTCGAATAATTGAATACAGCTTAGGCGATGGGATTTGCCATTGAATGGCTTGAAAACATTGTGGAGAAAGGAGAAAATGCTGGTTATCAGCATTTTCTCCTTTTCCCACTATGTTTTTTAAAGGCTTCTTGCTTGGGGCTATTTAAACGTTGGATTTTTTTTTTATAAGGGTTAACCCAATAGAAACTATACAACTATGTAGGGGATCCACATTTCTTTGAAGGTATCTTTACAAACTGTACTTTTTTACAATAAAGAAGGTGTAGTAAAAACCCGTTTCAGCACGACTGATAGCGCACCTTGCATAAGTTTAACCCTAAGTAATCACGTATTTTAACAGCTCTAAGTGTTTTGAAAACATTGTGAAACGAATTTGCAGCAGAATCCTTCAGACAAAATTCATTTTAAAATATGTACAATATGTACAAACACCACGATTCATGTTTTAATATGTCAAACCATAAGAAAAAGTTTGTAACACAAAGGAGAATTTGCTGTTCATTTTCCCCGTTTGCCACGTTGTTTTTAAAAACGGTCTACTGAAAGACGCAATAATTCATAGGCAGGGGATAGTGACTTAAAAGATTTAACAGTACTGTTTACATTGTAATACAGTCGTTTAGGCAGTAACGGATCGCTAACGAAATTATCGCTGCGTACGTTTTTAATCCATCATATATGGGATAATAAATGATACCATTCGACAGCAAAATATGTGATCTTTCAAAAGCAGTCCACATTTTTAGCTGAAAAATCGTTTTACGATAAAAAATACCTTCTTTTTCAAAGACGCTAATTAGGTCAATAGCGGATAGCTTTGGGTAGTAACGGATAGTATAGACTAATGTAGTTGAGGGGTCATCTCAAATCAGTCTGAAAGCTGTCAAGTGCCGTAAATCTACAATTAAATCGTTGGTGGTGCACTTTTGATATATTTACATGGATCCAGAGTTTGATTCACAGACAGGCCAAGATTGTTTTTAACATTTAACAATTTTAGTCGTAGTCTCAGCACTACCTACCTTCAGTCTGAAGGCTTGCTCTGATGTTATTTTTGTGATTGGGTCTCCGGAGTGGAGAAACAATCAAAAAATAACATCGGAGCTCCCCTTCGGATTGAAGGTAAGCACTACCCAGCCAATCCAGTTGCAAGGGAGTTTTTTTTTGTGTGCCGTAATTGTAATTGAAAAGGCCACGAAATAGACTGTAAGGTTAATTGGCTTCAGTAAAATGGTTGAAAGTAGAAAACAGCATCCTTTTTAAATGGTATTTGAAAAGGGGGGGGGGGCAATTTCAAGGCATAAGTCAGAGATAAAGAGTGGTAAACTACATCAGTTCACTGTTTAATGATATCGAATGTTGCACTCAAGTGGAATTTTAAAACAGTATAAACTAGTCAAACCGGTATACTGACACATTCATGAATCAGTAACCCATGGTTGTGTCAGTAACTATATTAATTTCTGTCTCCCATTATATGATATTCTTTTTAGGTGAAATTTGAAAAAAAAAAAGTTTTGACTATAAGTGAGAATTCCTCATGATCAGCATTTTCACCATTTTTTGCTTCATTGTTTTCACTGAAAGCTCATAAAAAACAAACATGCTCTCTAGAAAGACTCCAGCCAATAGTTTGACATCATTAACGTACAACACAGTTTGTTCCCAAATATTTTGTTAGTACAGGACATATCATCTTTCTTCATCAATATGAAATAAACAGGTTTGTATTGCATGGAAATCAGTGTTGCACAACTTGATCATAATGAGCACTTTCATCAATTGTCAATTTTTTTCCGAACCAAACATGTACATGTATGTTAAAATCTGTCTTAAATTATATCTGAGAATGGCTGTTTATTCTTTTGTAAGGAATATCAATAAAACAATCCACAACCATACAAGGAAGATGAAACCAATTAAAGAAGGCACAGCAAGTTAGTTGTTGCAGATATACTAGTTAGGACAACAGTTTTTCCTATTGATACAGAATACAGGGGGGTGCAAAAGTAGGTATACAGTGTATAATATGTCACTAATTATACACTGTATACCTACTTTTGCACCCCCTGTATATTGAGTAAAGTGTGCCATACAAAGAATATCTGTCTGATGTGAGGGGGGGTGGTTACAACATATTTTGGCAAGTTATTTGCTTCAAAAGAGGAGGGTTTTCAGTTATATAATGCAGTTACAGCTAATTGTATGCTGCTTTATACTAAAAGCTCCATGGTAAGATGTAAAAAGCTTTGACTGTCTGATGAAATCCCAGATACAGTTCTTAGAATAAATAATCAGTAACCTGAATATTCATTACACTGCCTTTTGGCATTGAAGACATCGTTTTATTTAGCTCTTTAAGCATACAACAATGTTTTAGACTGCTCCAAAATGAAAGCATTTGCAGCTCTAGGACAAATTATAATTATATGGCTCAAATTACTGTTTCTAAAAAGTTTGCTATACCTTGAGGGAAGTAAAAGGAGAAAATGATGGTTACAAGCATTTTCTCCTCTTATCACGATGTTTTCAAGACTCTAGTTGCTTGGGCATATAATTATATCTGCTACAGTCCGCAATAAATCATAAAAACAACTTGTCAATGATCCAAGTCTTAGTGGCAGATGACCTATAGTTAAACCTGCTACATCAGATATTATATGATTTCTTTGTTAAACTGTGACCATTTTATGTAGAGTTGTATCAAATATCAATAAATCTGGAATCCACAGTAGACAAGCATTTTTGTCATTCATATTGGAGTATTCTCTATTGACCAATAACTTTGTTTTTGTTTCAGCTTGTGGTGGCTTTATTTCAAAGGCACAATAGCCTTGAATTACTGAGTTTTCTGTCAAAACAGTTGCAATGCCACTGCATGCAGAACTGAGGGTTGATTTTTCTTTGTTGAAGAAGACAGTTATCAGATGGTTCAGTCATGAGTACCTGAAACAAGACAAAGCTTCATATAATTAATGCACAAATTCACAGGTCTATTTATCAGTTGATATAAGTGCTAGTGGCACTAAATTTCCACCATGCATTGGTCACAATGACCATAATTATTACAATTTATGCAAGATATAAACTAGTCTACGAACACTTTGATCAGAGATGAAGATCAACACACCCTAAGGTGCAGTTTTGACAAGATACCTGGTTTTAACCATTACCAGATATACATAAACCCCTTTATCACAAAGTACAGTTCCTGATTTTTCAGTGACCTATATTTAATATTTTCTAGACCTTCATCCTCATTTTAAAAAGTTACAGATTAAGTTCAATTCACATTTTACATTGGTTTGACAGTCAACATTGATTTTGGGAAGGCCCCTCTGAAGTTCTGCATATAAACATTACCTCGCAAGGCTGATCCGCTACTGACCAAATCGGGTGTGGTATCTTTAGGTCAATATTCAATGTCACGCGTTTATACATGGAGCTGGTATTCTTTGTGGTAAAAGAAGACATATTTATATACCATTTCATACCAAAAACTCGTGATTTAAACTTTACATACCTGAAAATTTGATTGAAGGTTTCGTCTGCTGTATTTTTTCCTGCATTAAAAAAATTGAACTTCCGGTTGCCCCATTTTGGTTTTTGAGAGATTAGAATACCGTCACAAATGCATATTGTGAAAAAAACATCATCAATCTATCGTGGAAATATCATTCTTTTCAATGGTACATGGATTTGTTCTATTACATGCCGACAGAAGATTTTCTCTGTAAAAACATTAACGACCTATCCGCTATATCCCAAGATCCGCTACTGCCTAATCGACTGTAATTGCAGTCACGAGAGATCTATCTTGAAAGCGTATTAACATTCGATTGACTGAAGAACTTCAATGTGATCCAATAGCGTTGCCTCATTTTCTATTGAACGCATTCGATTTGGAAACTACTTTCTTTTTCAGTTGTTTATTAACTATTTCCATAGCATAGACGACACCAGAAGCTTTTGTGGACAGTGCAGATCAAGATCAGACTGCACAGAACGTGCAGTCTGATCTCTGATCTAAACTGTCCACTGCTATATTCTAGACTATGACCGAACTGTCTCTTGATCTTGCACAGGAAATGTATTTTTAGCCTTTGAGAAAATGCAGTTTATTTAGTCAGTAGTGAAAGAGTTAAATTTCGACAAAATTATAGGCCCTAAAGTTGCGAGATATCGATTACACGAGTGTGATGTATTTTGTGTTTTCTATACATAAAAATGAACAAAATCTAAACACATCACTTGCCGTCAGATCACGTATTTGTTCGTTAAGTCGGCTACCCCCGATATTTTTAGTTTATAAAGTAATTCGATTTCTGACCGGCTGAACCAAATAGTCTAGCCTATCATAAATTGATTAACTTTCTGAGTTAAAAATCAAACTTTGAATAAATCAAAAAATGCTGCGCAAAAAGCATTAAACTCTACAATGAATTATTCAATATGGCGTGCAACACGTGAAAAGGGGCATTTGGACATTTGCGTAAAGCGTCGTCTCGGATCAGCCTGCGCATTCCGTGCAGACTAATCCGAAACGACACTTTCCGTTTTTATGTCATTTTCTGTTTTGCGCAAGTCTACTGTATCACAAAATCTAATGTAGTCGTAAAGTGTCGTCTCGGATTAGCCTGCGCGGACTGCGCAGGCTGATCCGAGACGACACTTTACGCAAATGTCCGAATGCCCCTTTTCGCGTGTTGCAGGCCATATGGTAAATTGTTGTATTCGTCATTTACAGGAGATACCTGAGCCATCAAACAGTGACCAAAAGCAGCACCTGACGTATACCGACATTAAATCTCTGTTGGAAATGGGACTCAAGAAAACCCAAGTGGAGCAGCTCATACTTAGACAATTTTCGAGTGGTTAGTATGGAACATTAAATGTTCCTAGTGTGTGCATTTTGTCTGAATTTATAATTATCTCATGTTGGTAGAAGATCTAGGCCAAGTTTCTAGAAAAGACTTAAGTCCCTAACTGAGTTATTTTACAACATAAATTGAGTTCATTATTTGAGACGCATTTCGCTAGCATTAATAGACTTTAAATAGTATTCTCAAATCCTGAGTTGACACAGCGTTTCAGAATCTACTCAGCAAAGTAAACGGACTTAACTCAGTTAACAGACTTAAGTCCATTATTTTGTTGAGTTGAATCTTACTGAAATAATGTTGAAAACGGCCTTAACGCCAAACGAAATTCAGTCCACTAGTTTGGATATTTCTTCCTTTTTAGCTGATCTTTTTCCTGAGATGTCCGTTTGTTGTGACCATTGGTCGTTAGAAATGTTCGAATAAGGCTTGACACATGCCTGTAGGAGACATCCTGTTAACTTTTGTACAAAACGACATAGTTTTGAACTTGCCAAAGCATTTGCAGATGACTCAACAAATATGATTCAAATGAAAAGATTTGCCTTTGAAAGGGTAAAAAATACCCAACCATTTTTCAACAGCCTTCTTCCTCAAGGTTCTTAAATATTGGGATTTTGTGATAAAGGCTTGAGACATTGTTGGCAAGAGCAGGAAGTTTCGTAAGTCGGGTTTTCCACGCCGACTTACTGGCAAGGGGGGCGGGGGCTTAATGCATATCTGTGATGCATGGTACCAAGCAAGTCATCACATAATTGTAAATCCATGAAATCCGTTTTGTCTAACAATCAACTGGATCTGGAGTTAGAAAGTTCCTTTGACACGCAGAAAATTTACAGACAGCGAAAAGTTTCGACCCATGGCAGCCTGAGCGGAATACGCAGGCTGATATGAATCGATACTTTTGTAGATGTATTAAGCCCCCTTTTCACAGACCATGGTTCATTTGTAAAAGTTTTTAGAAGGTCAAAGACCACTCTAAATGGCTATTTATTTAAATCCGTGGGTCGAATTAATTTTCAGTTTTCGTGTACATGTAATTAAAGCCGTTGTCGGAAATGAAACTTAAGTAAATGAAATGTTGGTTAACCGAAATTAATCTTTCACCGCTGTACATGTATAAACACTACTTCCTTCTGACGGCTGAAATTACAATCCACTGAAACCAAAAAAAGGGTTTTATGTCACAGGCTTAAAATGACAAGCGGTCGGTATAGATTCAATATCAGATTGTACGTTCTGTACTGTCTGATATTTAACCATGCCGTTCACAAAAGCTTCTGTCTTTGCCTACGCTGCTGAAAGATAAGCCAGTTTTTTTTTTTTTAATTTAAATCAGCAGACTTTCTAACTCGACCACTTGGGTCCTTTAAAAAAGTAGTCTGCGATTAAGACTGAGACCAAGATATTGCGGTTTCAAGCCTGTTACATAGAAATATTCCGTAATTATTCAGTATTGGAGAGTAAAGATGCAAGATCAGAATCCATGTTCACTAATTATTCTTGATGACATTCTTAGTCGACTTTAAAAGATGAAAGTCAAACAACTTCTGATTAGCTAAACCATACAGAAAGTTTTAATCTTTTCCAAATTAAAATATCTGCAGACCACAAAACTTACTGTAAAATCGACATAAATAACTGATTGTCTCTGACAGGGTAGAAAACATTGCGGGAAAAGGAGAAAATGCACGTGATTGTTTGGTAATGGTTAACATGGTTTATGTAAATATTTTGCAGGTCCAGAAACCACAAGTACAGACTCAGAACTTCAAACACAGGCTTCCAACGAACCGGCTAATATGGCAGAAACGGTAGATAAAAGGAACCCAAATCAGACACGTGACATAAGCTCGAAACAGCTCTCCTCTACCAATCGTTATCAAGAACAGGATTGTGAAGTGCCAAATGGACATTCGAAGCGACAAAAAGAGGCTGGTAATTGTCCTTTAGTGAAAGATGAAGGTATGCTTACAGATACACACTTTTTATGACATACATACATACATACATACATATATAACGGTACTTTTTATGTTTTTAAAATATCGTTTGTTTGTTTGTTTGTTTGTTTGTTTGTTTGTTTGTTTGTTTGTTTAAGCCCTTGCCAGACGGCAAAGTTTAGACTTGTTCTAGTTGATTAAAGGCACTTGCAGACGACAAATAAGATGCGTCTAAAATGAGGGATTTTTTTTTGTTTCGACGGATAGAACACAGTGTGGGAAAAGGAGAAATGTCGTTAGCTTGTAATATCTTCCTTCCTTTAAAGACGATCGCTACAGTTTCACCAATTTTGAAAACATTCAGAATTTCATGAAACTTTGTTTGGTGATAGTATATTATCTGATCTACAAAAATAGGAGATAAAAAAAAAGGGGGTCACCAGATTTGGGAAAATTCTATGAATATTTCTTTTAGTACACCCTGCATTGCGGTAGTTCAGGATGAAATTTCACCTATGAAAACTAAATCTATGTATATTTTTTTTTAAATGACAACAATTATAAGCAAATTTTATGTCACTGTATTGGTGAAACATCAAATTTAATGAAAAAAAAAATTTAAAGTATACTGAGTATCAATCTTTTTCAAAAATTACCTTAACATATGGCTAAAACACCTTTATTTTGGAACAAAAAACAAAAAAAACAAAGAGTATCTTTTAAATATTTTTTTTTTTAAAGTTCTAACATTCAGATTTTTCTTATTTTTTCTATAAATAATATTTAGGTACTAAACTAAAAGAATCAGGCTTAAAACAAATAGGTCACAAGCCTTATTTTTTAAGAAAATACATTTTAAGTTTGTGGGTGGGGCACTAACTAATGAATAAATGTAGGGTTTGTCAAATACAAAGACATTATATGAAATAAATTATCTCAGTTTTTTCAACAATGCAACAATGTTTATAAAAATCAAGTTTGTTGGTCATAATAAACCAATTCATAGCATATAAATGTAATACTGATGTTAGCATTTAACCCATTACCAAACGACTAATTTTAGACTCTTCTAAATTTGACGCGTTTGCAGACGCTAAACCAAAACCTGGTATTCATGTATCACAGTTCTTTGATGGGTCAGAAATCAATGTGCGAAAAGGAGAAATCAATCATTAGGAGCAATTTCTCCTTTTGACATCGATGTTTTCTAATGTTGCCTACTTCAGACTCATCAAGCTAAGGGATAACCTGGTAAGGGAGAAAGAGTAACAGTCCCTTGTTTTCTGCAAGTCTTTACCAAGAGACATAATCTTGGACTAGACCAAACTCAAAGCATCTGCATCTGAAAATATGTTTCAGCTGGACGATACGTCTGCCAGATAGAGCGCTAGTAGTAGCATCTGTGTCCATATTTCCGTTGTTAGGTGACGTAGTTAGGTGATTCACTTTGACTTTCAGTACGATCTTTTGAAAGCGTAATTTCGGATTCTTGCCTCGCATATAATTATTTGGCTTAATTCAAATACATTTTTCTTCGTTTTGCTGACATGAAACGACCCGTTTTAGTTCTTGGGTCTATCCATTCTGCAGACATTGACAAGCATAGCAGGATCAACTGTGTTAGGTGCTCACCGTTTTGAGTAAAATGTGAGCGTGATAGTTACACGAAGCGTGATAATGGAAACTGTCGCGAACGTCGTTAATGTTTTCTACCTTCCAAAGACAAACTCTCTAATTTGAGCAACATCTTATTTGTCGTCTGCAAATTCTTTCTCCATAGGATGTCTAGATTTTGACATATGGTAAGGGATTAACACTTAGTCTGCATAGCGCGACTCATCAACTTTTTACGGACAGTGCAGATCAAGATCAAGACTGCACAGAACGTGCAGTCTGATGTTGGATCTTCTCTGTCCGATAAGAAGATATTTTTTCACCAAAAATAACTTTAAAATAGTAACATTTAAGTTTTTACTATCGACTTGAAAGTTTCATTAAACTTATCTAACAGGATAAGGGTCAATATACCAGCTTTTGAGCCAATGGAGACCACTATTGGTATAATGGCCTGCAACACGTGAAAAGGAACATTCGGACATTTGCGTAAAGTGTCGTATCGGATCAGCCTGCGCAATCCGTGCAGGCTAATCCGAAACAACACTTTCCGTTTTTATGTAATTTTCTGTGTTGCGCAAGTCTACTGTAGCACAAAATCTAATGTAGTCGTAAAGTGCCGTCTCGGATTAGCCTGCGCGGACTGCGCAGGCTGATCCGAGACGACACTTTACGCAAATGTCCGAATGCCCCTTTTCGCGTGTTGCAAGCCAAAATAGTGAAAGCTTCTGTGTATTCAAAGATGCACCATTCCAATTTCATGTGTATGATATCAACATTTTATCTGCATTTTATTTCTAAGAAATTCAAATTGTTCTCGTAATAATGAAGAATATACGTGTGTTTATATCTATTGAAGCTTCGATTGGCTGTTGAGATTTTATATAGGATTGGCACAAACTTATCTCTAGACCATTTCAAGTCATCTTCGCGAGCCAATTTGACGATCACGGCGTGGTAAGATCCATATAGTGATCGACAACCCTTGGTGATGATGATGACTTAAAGTAAGGTATAGGTAATGCTATTGGCACAGTTTTGAAAAAAAGAAACCTGATTATTTTTAGGTTACGTGATATACATTCATCTGATGAAATAAATGGTCAGATAGCTAGCTCTATCTGTTGATTTAATCTGTCGCTATCTCTCCTCTCTCCTCTGTTTTCTCTCTCTCTCTCCCTCTCTCTCCCTCTCTCTCTCTCCACCTTTTTCATGTAGCATTAATCATTATTTAACAAGTCGATCCCTTTTTTTATTTCAGATGCTGTACATTCGTTGAAAGAGGAAAACCACAAACTTAGAGAAACTATGTTGTGTAAAATATGTTTAGACCGAAATTCCAGCATTGTTTTTATGAACTGTGGCCATAAGGTCTCTTGTCCAGAATGTGCCCCATATCTTAGAAAGTGTCCTATTTGTAGAAAATTAATACGAGAAAGAATCAAAATTGTGTAAATGGAACCAATTTTGTCATCCCAACCCAAGTTTTATTGTCTGTCTTACATAGGGTAAAGTAGGGGTTATACATCTAGTTTACTTTTGAAAAAAAAAAACGTTTGATATAATTAATGAAAAAAAAAAAAGAATCAATATAGAAAATAGTGTGTGTGTGTGTGTGTGTGTGTGTGTGTGTGTGTGTGTGTGTGTGTGTGTGTGTGTGTGTGTGTGTGTGTGTGTGTGTGTGTGTATGTATATATATATATATAGAGGTAATTTCAGTCGCTGATTTCTTATAAATACTTATTAATTTTTTTTTTAATTAGCCTCAAAAGGGAAGCAATTCCTTACATTTGTTATGAAAATACAGGTGCTATTCATTCATAAACGATAATTTAACCCTTAAGCTGCTAAGCGCGACTCACTGACCTTTTGTGGACAGTGTAGATCAAGATCAGACTGCACAGAACGTGCAGTCTGATCTTTGATCTACACTGTCCGATAAGGATATATTACTCCCAAAAACATAACTTTGAAATAGCAATATTTGGGTTTTTAAATATCGAACTGAAATTTTCATTTTAGTTATTTAGCTGGATAAGGGTTAATACTACCCCGCCCCTCTCTCCCCCCAAAAAACCACGAGGCTTATGAAGAAGGCTTTTGAAATCATGTGGGGGGGAGGGTAGGAGGAGAAGAAAACATTTGAAATCGGCCTTTTTCTTCTTTTCCCACAATGTTTTTCTCACAAATCTCGACATTTGAATCACCATTGATTTGTCGTCTACAAATGGTTTCAATCTGGACAAGTTTAAGATTTTGTAGTTTGATAAAGACTCATAGAAAGCAAATCGAATAAACTCTGGCTCGGTAAACTTCGTCGCAGACAAATGAATAAGGTCAACCTTTGTTAGGGTCTATAGATTTCCACTACAACTGAGTCATCGGTTGATTTCGATCATATTTTATCGCAAAGTAGCGGACAGGGTGTATCAAAGATCGGATTACACGTTCTTTGAGAATAAGACCAATAAAGTTAATAACAATATGCGGTGAATACGACTGAAAATAAAAAGCAAAAAAAATCTTCAAACTAAATAAAAACCACGATTGGAAAAGGAGAACTTGCTGTTTTGAAGCAATTGCTTTTTCTGCAGCAGCGTTTTCGAAGGTCTGTGTCACAGATTCGTACATGAAATCGTCTTGTTTTTTATGGTCATGGATGTTAAAACATAGTTAAAATTGACACAGGAAAAAAAATAACGTTTTAAATAAACAACAACGCTTTGGAGAACATTATGAAGGAAAGAGCACTAGCTTTGAATGAGCAAACCGCTCATTTTTCTGCAATTTTTTTTTCAAAAGCTATCCGGCGCTAACCTGAAAGTTAGTTGCAGTTTTTTTCCAAATATTAACATTATTATTTTTTTTTCTCAGTATTAGTCATCTGTGCGTATGTTTTATGCGTATGTGTCTGCGTGTGTGTGAGCGATTTCGTTTCTTTTCCCCTTTTTTCTTCAACTCCACTTGTATTTGACCTTTATTTAGTTTGTTGCTTTGCCTATTCCATGTTGTATGTTTTTCTTATACCTGGAAGAAATAAAGTATATGTTCTGTTCTGTTCTGTTCTGTTCTGTTCTGTTCTGTTCTGTTCTGTTCTGTTCTGTTCTGTTCTGTTCTGTTCTGTTCTGTTCTGTTCTGTTCTGTTCTGTTCTGTTCTGTTCTGTTCTGTTCTGTTCTGTTCTGTTCTGTTCTGTTCTGTTCTGTTCTGTTCTGTTCTGTTCTGCATGCCAGATAATGGGTTTATATTCAATAATGATGAAAAAGTAAAAAGACACAAGTTAGAAACGTTTGAAATCACGAAAAAACAATTAGTTTGAAATACATGAAATTAGTGATTGACCTTGCTTTTCTCTTTGATTTTCTCGAAAATTCTCTTCTCTTTTTTTTTTGCGTTCTAACTGAATCATACTGTGTTTGATTAGGGGAGGGGGGAAAAAAGTAATGGTTGGATAGAAAAATTTGCTCCTTTTTCCTTTAAGTTGTCGGAAATTTTCTACTTCAGGGACACAAGAATCAAATTTTTGAATAGCTAAGAAATCTTATAGCATATAGGACTGTTTCCGGCTTTTCTTTCTAAGCTAACTTTAGTTTTTACTTTGATTTTTGGTTTAGTTTATCTGTTATTTATTAATTTTTTTTATTTTTTTTTGTTTAGTTTTATTTGTTATTTATCTATTTAAAGACCAGTATAGTCAATGTGCCTTTATTTAAGAATTCAAAACTGGAATCATATGGCCTGCAACACGCGAAAAGGGGCATTCGGACATTTGCGTAAAGTGTCGTCTCGGATCAGCCTGAGCAGTCCACGCAGATTGATCCGAGACGACACTTTACGTCTACATTAGATTTTGTCCTACAGTAGACTCGCACAAAACAGAAAATTACATAAGAACGGAATGTGTCGTCTCGGATTAGCCTGCGCGGACTGCGCAGACTGATCCGGTATGACACTTCACATAAATGTCCGAATGTACTTTTTTGCGTGTTGCAGGCCAATTATTATGATATTATTTCATCAAACGTATTTTATACACTAATAACTATGTACTTGTTTTATTATTTAACTGACCCCGGTCTCTTAAAATCCCCAGAAATACCAAAACAACAATTTGAGTAAGTGAAAAAATATTGATTTGAGAAACCTGATGAAACCTTTTCTTTTTACAACAAATAAAGCTTAAAATGTTGTTTCTAAATATGTATAATTCTGCGTCATATCAGGTCGGGTGTCACATTTGCGACCTTATTATTCTATGGCATTGACTGTGCTGTCGAGCAACCTGTTTCACATTATAAGTTCAAGTGCCATTACTTCTGCTAGGTGACATTTTCAAATACAAACCTACTTTGGACATTGTTGGTACAGAACTCGACTACTTTTCAAAATGGCAATCCACGCAGGGAATTTCAAAACAAGATATACGTTAATACAAAACAAGGCTAACTGATATGATTACTCCTGCAATGGTCAGCTACTATATAGCATATGCACCGGTCATTCATAAATACAGCCCCCACACGCCTAGCTCAGCATGGTGGGGACATTTTTTTGTTAAGTCTGAGAAAAAATCTTCACCAGTTTCTGTTTTCCCTACATCTAAATTTAGAAACTGTATACAAAGATGTCCATTCGCAGTAAACAATGGTATTCTTTTAAAATAATTTTTCACGTTTGAAATTATAAAAAATAAGAAATTCGGAGAGAAAAATAGGTTTGATTTCTCCACAGACATATTATTTATAATCATTTTCCTCTTGCTACATTTTAGTGGTAGAACTTTTTAGTTATGCGCATCGCGTATTTAAGAAATAATCTTCTTTCTATCGTGGTTTAACGTTCAATAAACCACAGTTGTGAGTTATGAGGCATAATAAATAAATCACGAGGGCGATAGCCCGAGTGGTTTATTCATTGCGCCTCATAACTCACAACTGTGGTTTATTGAACGATAAACCACGATAGAAAGAAGATTATTTCGATTCTAACATGACCAACTCTTAATCAAAGGAAAACAAGTTCATACCTAGAGTAAAAACGCGGATGCAGATTATATTCCATTGAATAACTTACTTACTTTATACAGAATGACGTCACTCTACATAGAATAACGTAGATTTTACCACGCTTTCGTTGCACTGTGTTTATAGAGCCGAATTCACGTGTCATGTTAGAATATTATTTATCTTGTACAGGATAGTGTGTTGTCGGCGCATGTCATATTCTTCGAAGATTGACCTGTCTACTTTGATGTATCACTAGCCTAAAAAGCATTTTAACAGTATTTGGTTTGTTGGCTTAACCCATAGACTGCTAAGCGCGACTCACTGACCTTTTGCGGACAGTGTAGATCCAAGATCAGACTGCACAGAACGTGCAGTCTGATCTTGGATCTACACTGTCCGATTAGGAGATATTATTCCCCAAAACATAACTTTGAAATATCAATATTAGGGTTTTTACTATTGAACTGAAAATTTTAATTTGGTTATTTAGCTGGATGAGAGTTAAAATGATTTCAATCTAGGCAGGTCTAAAACATTTCGTCATCTTATACAGTGTTTAGGGAACCGTAACTTTCCCACTTTCACCTGCATCGCCTACAATGTAGAAATGATCCGTTGACAGTCTAGTTTTAATTTCCTGGATTGTATTAAAATATCGAAACAGTGTGCCCAACATTTCGAAATTTAGTTCCAAGTGCTTCGTAGCATTTAATAGTATTTTAGACTTCGGCGCATTTTCGGTTGAACGGTTTAAATATTGCCATGTATTGCTAACCAGAGTATCTAACGTCAGCTGTCGGACAGCGTAGATTCAAGATCAGACTGCATGTTTAATAGAGTCTACCGCAACTTTCTTTTATGTCATAGACAGAAGATCTTTCTATTTATAAACATGAACTCTTAGGCTGAAACTCACTCGTCACAACTCGGCCGATTCCGTACCTACATCTAATCTCGTCCATATCAAGGATCCATTTTGAATTGCTGTCAGTCACATGATCTTAAACATGATGTTAAACGCAGCGGCGCACGCCTTTCACTGATCATGTGATATTCCAAAAAACTTTGCGAAATTCTTGCACAAAAATCTGAAAATACATTAAAAGGCTACGTAGCCTATTAAGGAAATATCACCAACATTTTTTCTTACATTTGACTTTCTTATTTACTGGTGCTTTGCAAGCAATCTACATACTTAATTCAGTGATGAGTTATTTTTTATGTATGTTCAGTTTGTAAAAGTCTGAATAGCCCACTTTTGGGCAATGTAGCCTCTTAATGTAATTTTAAGATTTCATCATTTCCTCCCCCCCTCCCCCAATTTTGCAATGATTTGCGGGAATGTCACGTGATCAATAACACGCGTCAATTATGTTGGATCTTATTGAAATAGACACAATAATAATGGATTTGACCTTATGAAAAATAGACGGAGTTACAGAATGTAAACTATATTATTCCCTCTTGCGCTATATTTGGAAACAATGTGACGGTAGAGTGGTTACGAATAAAACGTGTATGGAAGAAATTCCCTGAAAGAAGCCCTAAATATTACCACAGCCGCCGTATTATAGCAAAAACTGTAAAACCTGTGTTAGTGGCCACCTTAATTAAGGCAATAGAGGATATTTGGGTTTTTTTTTCAGTGAAAGATCGAAATTTATTTCATCGAGTGAATATCATCGGTAATATTTTCACGACTGGCTGCGCACTCGTGAAAATTAAACCGATGATGTTCATTCGATGAAATAAATTTCGATCTTTCACGAAAAAAGCAAATATTCTATTTATTTGATCCTTCTAACCCTTTTTTCGGGGACTTACATCAAAATCAAGTACAGTTCTTTTCGGTTATTCCCCTTGGTGTACCCCCTCCGCATAACAACGCATTACAATATTACGTAAAGCGCGAGAAATGTAGGGTAAATTACGTCATATTTTCCTCTGGTTGAGTGGCACGCGCTCTTCACCTAGGTAACTAGAGCGCGGGAACTACTGTTTCCGCCTTCAATTGAAGAGTTAGCAAATAAAATCGGTATTTTTCACTGGTCGTAACCATGAAATTTCGAAAAATATCCCACCGTTATTTCTCGATAAGCTACTGGAAAACATGAAATAATAACCTTTACTAAGCAAAAATACTTTTATATTCGAGCAGCGTGATTAAATTTGATATCGCGCGATACCGAAGGTCGAGCAAGATGTCGAAATTTACTAACGTAGCGAGAAGTAAGTACAAGCACAAGGATAGTTACTACTATATAATATTCCTTTTATTATATACCTACAACTTTCAACGACAACTTTATGCAATTAATGGCATTTTATTCGAAAACAGTGAACAAAATAAAACAAATAATGGTGTTGTGGGTGGTAACTTTGCTTTTAGGAATGGCGGATATATTATAGAGTAAAATTTTGATTAATCAAATCGCAAATCACTACGGGAAGTCAGTAGCCAGATTAAAAAAAAGACATGAATATACCAATAATTCCTTGGATGACAAATTGACGCTTATATATAGAGAGAACTCACATTTATCAGAAATGATAGTAGTATAGGGAGTCTCTTTCGACGTCTGACATGCCTGGTCAGACGTCCAAAGAGACGTCCCTGAGAGCCCTACGTTACCTACCCTACAGAAAGTTTTTCCCCAGTTTGCCTACCCTGAAAGAATTTGCATTATATCACTTCTACAAAAATACCCAGGGTCTCTACCCTGAGAGGGTTTCAGGATTCAAAATGGCGGACTTTTGAGCTCTGTCGGTTTGGCACTCTGGGGATAAAACCCTCTCAGGGTAGAGTAAACGATAAAGTCCGAGAATCCGCATGAAAATGTTACTATAAATAGAACATTTATTGTCCACCAAGGGGAGCCCAGCCTAACCATTGAGTTGGACTTAGACTTTTTTACCCTATGAATGATTTCTCTAAAAGACTGAGTACTGAGTTGGACTTAGTCTTTTTCTGCAATTATGAATGATTTCTCTAAAAGACTGAGCGCTGGGTTGGACTTAGTCTTTTTCTGAGTTTTTTTACTCTTTGGGGTGTAACTCTCTGGAGTGTAACTCTTTTGGAGTGTAACTCTTCTAAAAGAAAGAAGTTTGACAATTTGAAGAAATGACAATTTTGAAGAAAGATAGATCTTTCGTGGTAGATGGTTAGTCCTGAAAAGGACTGTTGGGTTAGCTCTGAAAAGAGCTGTGACAATTTGAAGAAATGACAACTTGAAGATAGAACTTTCGTCTGACAGCTTGAAGATAGAACTTTCGTCTGGCATCTTGAAGATAGATCTTTCGTGGTAGATGGTTAGTCCTGAAAAGGACTGTTGGGTTAGCTCTGAAAAGAACTGTTGGGGTAGCCCTGAAAAGGGCTGTTTTGTTTTGGAGGCTGTGTTTTTTTCTCTACCGACAGCTTTTCTTTGGCTTTTTTTGGATCTTGAAATCAACGTGATTATCTATGTTTTTCCCGTATTTGCCCTGGCCTGTCATTATTGGTGTAGTTGGCTTTTGATCAACTCGCTGTTTCTTGTGGAGATGTCTATCGTCTTCCTCAGATTTCCGTTTTCTTGGCTTTGTTGTTCTTGGTTGTTTTTCCTTTGGCTGATTTTTCTTCACAACAGTTACGATAGAGTCCACTAAGTTGTGAAGATTGGTTTTATCAAACTCAAACTCCACAGGGATCTTCACAGGAGCTGGTGAAATGCGCTGGCTCTGCTGGCGTAGTGTCTCAATATTTTTACTGAGCTGCTCGGTGTTTGTGTTTAAAGTTTTAATCTCCTCCAAATTTTGGTTAAAAGTCTCCAGTTGTTCTAAGATCCGAGTCATCATGGCATCTTGTTTTGAATTTAACTGTTTCATCTCTTCACAAATGTTGTCCAACACCGTCGGTGGGTTGATAATTGTCGAATTTATAACTGATGAAAGAATGTCTCCATTGTTTTCCACTGGTGGAAAATCGTCCAAGTTGATTTCATCTAAGTTGTGCTTCATATTGAAACTGCTTCCGAATATTGACACTGCTTTCGAATATTGATACTGCTTTCGAAGTGTTCGTTAGCTGAGAGTCAAAGAAATGGTAAATGTATGGAAATAACGCTGGGCTTTATACGTTTACAGAGGATTGAAAATTTTAAAGAGCGCGGACCTGGCAGAAAACACCAGGATTGTACTGTGTGACACCGAATTAGGAGTGGTGAAAAAACACCGATATAGCCATCGATTTGATTGCACAATGTTAATGAAACGCCGACGCGGGAAAAACATAGGAGAAAATGACGTCATGGGTCAACTAGTTCAATCCTCCTGTAAAGCTATAAAACCCAGCGATATTTTACATAAAAACATATTTGTTGCAGGATGGTTCGAATTCTTGTGTGCCCTCACTGCGCAAGCAGATGCCAGATAGAGTGTGGAAAATGTTTTGCCATACTTGAGTATCTTGGGCAGAAACATAACTGTCCAGATACAGATGAAGGATTTTACGATGATGATGAAGGTTCATCGACTTGCTGTGAACACTGTGGGTGTGAATTCACCCCAGTGGATCGGCTAGAAGAGTCGTAGAGCTCGATGTTATCGTGAAATCCTTAAAAAAGCCCTTTTCAGGGCTAACCATTTAGCACGAAAGATCTTTCTTTTCAAATTGTCAAAAGTAAAAAGACTTACAGTCAAAACTAGAAAAAAGTCAAAAGTAAGAAGTAATTATTTTCATGTTTTTATTTTCAAAAGAACTTATGTACAATGAAAAAATCAAGTCATGATCTGTAAAAGACAAAAAATGAATGAACTGTAAAGACAAAAATGAATGAACTGTAAAGACAAAAAAATGAATGAAAAAATATCAAGTCAGTCTTTTTTGTTTAAATTCAATATTGTGTTGAAATCTTTTTTCACTCAGTATGTTTTCTTTTTTTCTTCGGGATGTCAGATTCACATTTGGTTTTACGTTTTCTTTTCCTTTCGTTGTTTTTTAATACCATATCTGGACAGATTTTACCCTTGTGTTTTGTTAATTTGCAAAAGAAACAGTTCTTTGTTACTCGTTTTTTCTTCTTTTCGTTGTTTTGCTTTTTCTCCTCTTTTAGATCCAAAGTTTGTTGTTTTCTTAGATTATCGCTTGTAGATATTTTTTTCTCTACCTGTTCTGTTATTTTGCAGATTTCTGATTCGGTGATAGCCAATGTGTCGCTCTGCATGTCTACGGTCTGATTTTCAACCGGTGATATTGTAGTCTGTAGTGAGCTTGTTTTCCATGTATTTTCGTTGTAGAATGAATTTAGTGTGCCGACGAATTTCGTATGTTGGAGACCGACAACGTTGTAAAACGATGGTGAAATTTCAATGTCATGACTGTGTGGATTCACGTAGACAAAAACAAATGTTCCTGTCTGATTTTCTTTTTTTGGACAATTTCTGGCCCAATGTCCTGCTTCGTTGCATGTAAAACAAATATTTGTTCTCTCACCATTCATCCCATATCGTTTGTCGAGCGTCGCTTGATCTAAAACTCTGTAGCTGGTAGTACAGCGTATAGAGGTATTTATAAAAAGCTTTACTAGACGCTGACGTAGTGTACCTCTACCCAATGGTCTATTTATAGCAACAGACGCTGTCATACTAAACGGCGTTTCCACTGAGTTGGCACGGTGTTGTTTAAGTTCCCAGAGTGCCAACATTTTGTTTAAATTCAATATTGTGTTGAAATCTTTTTTCACTCATTATGTTTTCTTTTTTTCTTCGGGATGTCAGATTCACATTTGGTTTTACGTTTTCTTTTCCTTTCGTTGTTTTTTAATACCATATCTGGACAGATTTTACCCTTGTGTTTTGTTGATTTGAAAAGAAACAGTTCTTTTCGTTGTTTTGCTGTTTTTCCTCTCCGTACGAACAACCCGGTTCTACAGAAAATTCGTTTTTTAGATCCAAAGTTTGTTGTTTTCTTAGATTATCGCTTGTAGATATTTTTTTCTCTACCTGTTCTGTTATTTTGCAGATTTCTGATTCGGTGATAGCCGTTGTGTCGCTCTGCATGTCTACGGTCTGAGTTTCAATGGATGATGTAGCTTGTGGTGAACTTTTTTTCCATGTATTTTCGCTGTAGAATGAATTTAGTGTCCCGACGAATTTTATATGTTGGAGACCGTCAACGTTGTAAAACGATGGTAAAATTTCGATGTCATGACTGTGTGGATTCACGTAGACAAAAACAATTGTTCCTATCTGATTTTCTTTTTCTGGACATTCTTTGCCCCAATGTCCTGCTTCGTTGCATGTAAAACAAATATTTGTTCTCTCACCATTCATCCCATATCGTTTGTCAATCGTCGCTTGATCCATAACTCTGTATCTGGTAGTACGGTAAACATCTTTTTCTTCTAAATGTTGGTGGGATAAAAATGATCCCACGTAGTTTCCGATATGTTTAACATCATACTTTGATGGTATATTGCTGATCTCATAATCGTAGGTGTATGGATTAACATACAGATGCACCCTCTTTCTAAGTGGTGATGTATTTTGCAGCTTTAACTCGCTCATATTCTTTTATCAACTGTACTGTCTGAGATTGAGTAGGAGAATGATTAGATTTTCACAACTGTCGTCTCTATTTATACACTGTTGCAACGGAGAGGCTATATAAATTGTTAGTTTTTCTCACTTCCTGCATTATTGTCTTTTCACTCAGAGCTAAAACGATGGGTAAAAGAAAAAGAATAATAACCTATTCAGACAGCGAAAGTGACGATGAGGTATTTCCACCAACAAAAAAGAAAAAAACTAGACCGTTGAAAGAAGTAAGTGACAGTGACGATGAGATATTTCCACCAACAAAAAAGAAAAAAACTAGACCGTTGAAAGAAGAAAGTGACAGCGACGATGAAAGTATCAACTCTAGCTTAGACATGAAAAGTCTATATGATTTAACAGAAAGGGGTAATAAAAAGTCAAGAAAATTTAAAACAGAATCACATGTGCTGATGCTGAGTTTTAAGAAATTTAAAGAATTAACACCTCAGAGACTACTTGGATTATTTGACGATGTTACCCATGAAATCATTCGAAAGTTAAATGCTAACCCGACGGATATGATTAGAATTACCATCAATCATCCTTCATTGGATATGGGGATCCATATTCCCTTTTTAACCACAGAACAGTTGCAAGGTGAAACTATGTTGAATGAAATTGAACGAGTTTTACAATCGAATACAGATTTCGTCTTGAACGATGGATTCATGACATTTGACATTACACATACAATACTTCCAAGTGGTAGCGGAAAATATAGACCATCATCTGAATTAGATTCAAAGTTTTTTGTCCAGAAGAAAAAATCCATTATTCAAATTGACAATCATGACCAACTATGTTTTGCAAGAGCCGTTGTTGTGGGAATTTGCTATAGTGAACGTGAAAACACCGGAGCATGGAATAGAAAATGGCGTCGTATTCGTTGTTCAAAATCCCCTCTTCAAAAGACTGAAGCTGAGAAATTGTTGAACGAAGCTGGAGTTTTACCAACACAACCTGTAGGAATTGACGAATACAAAAAAAATTCAAACATTCTTGTATGAAAAAGACTATGTCATTAAAGTTCATCAACAGCATTCAAAAGTGGAAAAAATATTTGAACATCCAGAAGTGAAAACCAATAGTAAGATCATACATTTGTACTTTCATCAAAACCATTATGACTACATCAAATCTATCAAAGGTTTTTTTTTTGTTGTGTATATTATTGTGAGTTCTGTGATGTGGGTTACTCTCAGCGGGAAAGTCATGCTTGTTCAAATATCTGCAAAGGTTGTTGGCGCAAAGGAAAATGTCCATCAGAAATTAAAGAATATGTTTGCAGTTATTGCAGTAGACGATTTTTTAGTGCTGAATGCTTTGAAAATCACAGAATTGTTCAAGGTAAAGAAAAGAAATCCATTTGTGAATTAGTGAAACTCTGTTCGAAATGTGGTGCGCAATATCTTGTCAGAAAGAAAAATCATGTTTGCAATGGAAAGAAAAGGTGTCATATCTGTAAGAGAATTGTTAACTTTTCTCATCGATGCTATATTCAACCTTACCAAAGTAAGTTGAACCATGACAGCAATGACGAGACGACTTCTTCTGTAGTCAAAAAACCACAGTTTATTTTCTTTGATTTTGAATGCAAACAAGACACAGGGGTACACATCCCGAATTATTGTATTGCACACAGAGCGTGTGATGAATGTATCGATAAATCACTTGATTTTCATTGCTCTACATGCAGTGAATTTGAAGAGGGTAGGGAAGTTATTTTTCAAGGTGAAGAAACTTTGAGTCAATTTTGCAAGTGGCTCTTTTCAAAACATCATAAAGGAGTCACAGCTATTGCCCATAATTTCAAAGGTTATGACGGTCAGTTCATTCTTGGCTATATTGTCAAAGTTGGGTTAAAACTTCCAAAATTGATCATGAATGGAAACAATATTATGAAGTTAGAACTGAATGGTGTACGTCTGATCGATTCTTTCAATTTCATGAGCTTTGGTTTGGCAAAATTTCCAGCCACATTTGGTCTTCAAGAAATGAAAAAAGGTTACTTTCCTCACTGGGCAAATACAGATGAATTTTGGAGTTACATTGGACCTTACTTGGATATATCTTATTCCCGACTCAATGTCTGAAGAGGCTAGGTCAAAATTCATAGTTTGGTATAATGACAAAGTTCAAAAGGGTGAGGAATTCAATTTTCAGAAGGAGATGGAATTGTACTGTAGATCAGATGTTGATATCCTTAGACGAGGGTGTGCTGAATTCAGAAAGCTGTTTATCGAACAGGGTGGTATTTGTCCGTTTTTAGAGGCGATTACCATTGCAGATGCCTGTAACAAGGTCTGGCGAAGCAAATATTTGCCAGAAAATCAAATAGCTATCATTTCAAGCAAAGACTCATCCAGACGTCGCTTTTCTGTGAAGGCGATACGCTGGATTCAAAGCGTAGCTCTGGAAAAAGGTATTAATATTCGGCATGCAAAAAATGGTGGGGAAGTTCAAATCGGGAGATATAGTGTAGATGGTTTTCACCGTCAATCAAACACTGTTTATGAATTTCTTGGCGATCTTTACCATGGTTGTCCTGTATGCTATACAGATCGAAAACAGATCAATCCTATTAATGGGAAATCCATGATTGAATTGTACGAACGTACTTTTGAACGTATAGCAAATATCAAAAAATTGGGATATAATGTAGTGTACATTTGGGAACACGATTTTGATACTAAGATGAAGAAGGATAAAGAGTACAAAAAACTCATTGAAAAGTTATATCCACATTGGGACCCTATCGATCCGAGGGATGGTTTGTCCGGAGGAAGATGTAATGCAATAAAAATTGGATATGATGTTGATGAAAAAAAAACCAAAAAGGAAATCAAGTACATCGATATCTGTTCACTGTACCCTTATGTTTGTAAACACAAATCCTATCCTATAGGTCAGCCAGAAATTTTGTCTGCTGAGAATATTGACATGAACAATATCCGACAATATGAGGGGTTAATCAAATGTAAAGTTTTACCTCCAACTGATTTGTTTCACCCCGTTCTCCCAGTTCACTGTAACAACAAAATGATGTTTCCACTCTGTATGAAATGTGCAGAAGAAAGTTCAAGCATTTGTAGGCATGGTAAAGAAGAGAGGGCTTTGGTCGGAACTTGGGTTACTTTTGAATTATTCAAGGCTCTTGACTGTGGTTATCGATTATTGCAAGTGTATGAAATTTGGCATTTCAATTCTGTATCAGATCAGTTCTTTAAACATTATGTGGACAATTTCTTGAAAATTAAGCAAGAAGCCAGTGGTTATCCAGATTGGTGTCAATCAGACTCAGAAAAAGATCAGTTCGTTTGTGAATATGAGAAGGCGGAAGGTGTTCATCTTGATCCAAGTTGTATTCAAAGAAATCCTGGGAGAAGATCATTTGCTAAGATTATGTTGAACTGTCTTTGGGGAAAATTAGCTCAGCGTGAAAAAATGACCCAGACGGAATACATCAGTGATCCGTCTAAATATTTTGAATTAGTCACCAATCCCAATTTCATTGTAAAGCATGTAGAAATCTTTGACGAGAACTACTCATTCATCTTGGTTAACTTTGAATCAAAGTTGGAACATATTGACACCCACGCTACAGCCAATGTGGTAGTAGGGTCTTACGTAACAGCTTATGCAAGGTTGGAATTGTACAGCGTTCTTGAAAAGTTAAAAGATAGAGTTCTGTATTTCGATACAGATAGTTGTATGTACATTCACGACCCTGAATTATGGAATCCTCCTATTATTAACAGCCGGCTAGGGAAATGGACTGATGAAGAGCCTGCTTGTAAAATTACTCAATTCAGAGGACTTGGGCCTAAGAATTATGCTTACAAAATGAAAACAAAAGATGGAGAAGAGATAAGCAAATGTAAAGTAAAAGGGGTTACTCTGGATTACAATACAAAACAGGTGGTGAATTTCGATACATATTCAAAATGTGCTTTGGATCGCACAATAGAAATCAAAATTCAGTATGATTGTAGAATTAAAAGACACAGAGATAGAACGGTTACCAGTGAACCACAAACAAAAACGTTTCGCTCTGTATACACCAAGAGAGTTATTGTAAATGGCACTGACACTGTGCCCTATGGTTATAAAAGTTTGAGAAAATAATTCTATATCACATTGTTGTGTAGCAATCAGTCAAAGTAAGTCGGGAAAAAATATTAGCCGTTGGTCAAAAATAACAATCATGTTACCGTTACCAATAGATCTACGCGAAAAAATTATGGAGAATTTGTTCGACAGCATACACTTGATGAACGAACACAGGTTAACATTAAATATTCCTGTGTGAAAATTTGGATCGAAAAAATGTTTAAGTGGATTGCAAAAGGAGAAAAGTCCTACAAAGTGTATGGTATAATCAACTTTATTGCGATGATGGTGGACGATTTGGGTTTGGATCTCGAACTCAAGACTTATTTAGCAGATAGCTGTTTGAAAGACAATGTTATTAGTAAACTGTTTCGATCCACAAGTCGCTGGACATTTTTTATCATAGGAACAACAGAAGAAAGTTTTCTTAACGTTCTGAAAATGAAATCAGTTCTATTTGACTTTTACTTACGCTACAAAAAAGGATCTGTTCATTCCTACGGAGAAACAATGGAAACCATATCAGGGTATATTCTATTTGATAGAGATGTTACAGAAGAAGTAGTAAATTCAGCTCTTTCAACAAAAGACGCTTATAGACATGTTGCTCCATTCATAGGACTACGAGATTTCGACGATATGGACAGTGAGTATACAATGTTTTTGGGGTATGACCAATTGCATAAAGACATTACGGAATATGAAGACAAATGTGAAACTCGTGGTATTTGTGAATTTGCATTGTAAAAATTAATTGTAAAAAAATTCCTTGCGAATAATTCATTATGAAAAAATATTTCAGTGTGATTTTTCATTGTGAAAAAATATTTCAGTGTGAATTTTTTCATTGTTAAGAAAATGTTTTTTATGCTGTATTGTAAAAAATATTTCAGTGTGAATGTTTTCATTGTTAAGAAAATGTTTTTTATGCTGTATTGTAAAAAAATGTTTCCTTGTGAATTTTTTCATTGTCAAGAAATTTTTTCATTGTCAAGAAAATTTTTATGATGCATTGCAAAAAAATGTTTCATTGTTTAGTTCTGTTCAATAAATAAAAGTTCAAAAAAACAATAGAGCTCTTCATTCTGTTTTTCCCCAAAGACTTGTTCTGTCTACATTTTTTTCCATACATCGGCTCATAACTTTTTTGCTATATTAGCATGAAGCGTAGCATGGAAAAAAATGTATGTGCTTTCTGCCAGGTCCGAGCTCTTTAAAAATTTCAATCCTCCTTAAACGTATAAAGCCCCCGCGTTATTTTCATACAATCATCATTTTTTGACTCTCAGCTAACGAACACTTCGAAAGCAGTATCAATATTCGGAAGCAATATCAAAATGGAGGAGACAAATCATCAACTACGTGAGGCTCTCCAAGAATATCTAAATGCAGGTCAACAGTTATTACAACTAAACACTCATTTCGTAGGAGAGGAGGAACAAAACCAACTACAACGTATAACACAGCCATACAAAGATCTCGGCGAAAGATTAGTTCAACTATTATTAAAGACAACACCGGATGTCATTTTGGTTGATATCAAATTTGGGAGGAAGATTACTTTCGATAATGGGACAATGGTGATCAGAAAAAGAGTTGAAGCATGCCCCATTTGTCAAGCGAATTTCGGGTGCTGTCATTAGAAGTGGAAAAAAACAACGTGAGACGAAAAAAACACAGCCTCCAAAACAAAACAGCCCTTTTCAGGGCTACCCATCTACCACGAAAGTTCTATCTTTTTTCAAAATTGTCATTTCTTCAAAATTGTCAAAACTCAAAAGATTTAAAATCAGAAAAAGTCATAGAATAGTCAAACTCTAGTTTTTTCTAACCCGAACAAGAAAAAAATGTAACAAAACCACGGGTTGGTCAACAATAAAACATTTAGTATTAGAAAAACAACGATAATTCTGATTGGATAACATTAATTTGGAGTCAAAACAGCATGAAACGCCGACGCGGGAAAAACATAGGAGAAAATGACGTCATGGGTCAGCTAGTTCAATCCGTCTGAAAACCTATAAATCTCTGCGATATATTTTCATACATTTCATTTTCACAATGGCTTCAAGACCATCACTCCTCGTCACTTGGATGGATGCCGAGCGAAAGTTAACAAGAGCAAGGAGACAAATCGTTTTACTTAAACAGCGCTTAGTTGGAGTGAGAAGACGATGCGAGAGGGCTCAGCTTGCTAATAACAGGGTGTTCTGTTATAACCTTCGGATGAAGGAACTCATTATTGAGGGCATGCTTGAAATGTATTTTCAGTATGTTATTTCAAAAACAGAGCAGGTAGACCGTCTTTTCCGCGCGCAAATCGCCGCTGAAAGGAGTGAGTCAGACAGCGAATCGACTGATGCTGATACTGAATAAACATTTTCAAAAATCAGCCCTTCTCAAAAACAGCCCTTTTCAGGGCTAACCATCTACCACGAAAGATCTATCTTTCTTCAAATTGTCATTTCTTCAAATTGTCAAACTTCTTTCTTTTAGAAGAGTTACACTCCAAAGACTCACACTCCAAAGACCCACACTCCAAAGAGTAAAAAACTCAGAAAAAGTCTAAGTCCAACTCAGTGCTCAGTCTTTTAGAGAAATCATTCATAGATGCAAAAAAAGTCTAAGTCCAACTCAATGGTCAGACATTTAGAAAGAGAAACCATTTAAAGGCTAAGTAGTGGATAGAAGTAAACAATAAAGCAATCCTAATAGCATATGGGTAAAAAACTAAGTCCAACTCAATGGTCAGGCTTTTAGAAAGAGAAATCATCCATAGATGCAGAAAAAACTAAGTTCAACACAGTGCTCAGGCATTTAGAAAGAGAAATCATTCATAGGATGAAAAACTATGCCCAACTCAGTGATATAGGGATAAAATAAAAAAAAAGCCTAAAAAGTGATCCATTGCACATATAAAACAGTAAACTCTTGATTATTTTTTCTCATTCACCATTAACTTTCGTAAAACCTGAGTCAGTATCACACAATGTTTGGATTAACATTTTTTCTCTCATTGCTCTTCTGGTTAGAAGAAAGAGAACGCTTCAGATATATCAGGCATGAAATTGAGCATCTGATGCAAATGCTAGATAAAATGGAATCAATCGAAAGAAAGAGGGGAGGATAAAAAGTGTATTCTGCACAAAAAAGCAACCCTTTTCAGGGTTAGCTATCTTAAATAAACATCTTTCTTTCCATTTTGTCAGAAGACTCATAATCAAAAAAGTCATAGGATAGTCAAACTTAGTTTTTTCTAAACCCGAACAAGAAAATGTAACAAAACTATAGATTGGTCAACAATAAAACATTTACCATTAGAAATAAAACGCTGCTTCTGATTGGATAACATTAATTTGGAGCCAAAACAGCATGAAACGCCGACGCGGGAAAAACATAGGAGAAAATGACGTCATAGGTCAACTAGTTCAATCCGTCTGAAAAGCTATAAAACCCAGCGTTATTTCCCGCACATCATTCATCTCTTCGACTTACAGCCAAAATGGAGTGTGCATTGAGGAATATGGATTTCTGGGAGCTTGCCCAGCTGTCAGCGAAAGCAAAAAAGGAGAAGATTGTTGTACCCCAGACTGAGTGTTGGGATAGTGACAACGAGCCACCGTTCTCGCTGGAGTATAACCTGGACAGCCAGCAGCTAAAAAGGCTAAAGAGGCGGGCAGCGAGTAGCTGCCCAGCCTGCAGAAAGGTTGGAGGTTGTGCTTAAAAACACAACCTCCAAACCAGGTCCCTTTTAGGGACACCCAACAGCCCTTTTCGGGGCTAACCATCTACCACGAAAGATCTACCTTTCTTCAAATTGTCAGACGTAAGTTCTATCTTTTCTTCAAATTGTCATTTCTTCAAATTGTCAGACGAAAGTTCTATCTCCAAGTTGTCAGACGAAAGTTCTATCTTCAAGTTGACATTTCTTCAAATTGTCACAGCTCTTTTCAGAGCTAACCCAACAGTCCTTTTCAGGACTAACCATCTACCACGAAAGATCTACCTTTCTTCAAGATGCCAGACGAAAGTTCTATCTTTTCTTCAAATTGTCATTTCTTCAAATTGTCAGACGAAAGTTCTATCTTCAAGCTGTCAGACGAAAGTTCTATCTTCAAGTTGTCATTTCTTCAAATTGTCACAGCTCTTTTCAGAGCTAACCCAACAGTCCTTTTCAGGACTAACCATCTACCACGAAAGATCTATCTTCAAGATGCCAGACTAAAGTTCTATCTTCAAGCTGTCAGACGAAAGTTCTATCTTCAAGCTGTCAGACGAAAGTTCTATCTTCAAGTTGTCGTTTCTTCAAATTGTCACAGCTCTTTTCAGAGCTAACCCAACAGTCCTTTTCAGGACTAACCATCTACCACGAAAGATCTATCTTCAAGATGCCAGACGAAAGTTCTATCTTCAAGCTGTCAGACGAAAGTTCTATCTTCAAGTTGTCATTTCTTCAAATTGTCACAGCTCTTTTCAGAGCTAACCCAACAGTCCTTTTCAGGACTAACCATCTACCACGAAAGATCTATCTTTCTTCAAAATTGTCATTTCTTCAAATTGTCAAACTTCTTTCTTTTAGAAGAGTTACACTCCAAAAGAGTTACACTCCAGAGAGTTACACCCCAAAGAGTGAAAAAACTCAGAAAAAGACTAAGTCCAACCTAGCGCTCAGTCTTTCAGAGAAATCATTCATAATTGCAGAAAAAGACTAAGTCCAACTCAGTACTCAGTCTTTTAGAGAAATCATTCATAGGGTAAAAAAGTCTAAGTCCAACTCAATGGTTAGGCTGGGCTCCCCTTGGTGGACAATAAATGTTCTATTTATAGTGGGTAATACCAATATTCAAAATATATACCGGACTCCAAAATTTTCCCAATACGCTGGTTTAGTTTCATATAGATTTCAACTGTTAAATGCCTCCTTGTCTGTCTGACACATTTATATCTTTACCAGACGTAAAAATGTAGACTTGTAAAATCGAAAAAATCTGACAGAAAACAAATTAAATGTGCCCTAAGTGGTGTGATTTGTCTTCAAGCGATGGAAAATATTGTGGGGAAAAAAGAAAACGACGTTGGTTACCAGCCTTGTCTTATCTTCTCACTATGTTAACATACATGTATGTCATTTTTCCGTAAGGGTAGTTAAATCACAGAATTTTGTGGTAAGGGGTCAAATTGTGTATGAGAATGATTATATCATTATTATCATAATGGTTTTTAATAGCGTATTGTTTTAACATGTTTATCTATTATCTATTTCCACCTTGACCGTTTCGGTACAAGGGTCCGTATACACCAACCATTCTAAATTTTCTTTTAAGTCTCATTATAGATTTAGAAAGTAACCCAATCTCTGATTAGCCAATCATAAGTTGTGTAACTTTCAATTGAGAACATTCTTGAGAATTAGACTAAGGGTTTTCTTAAGAGTAATTGGTGAATACAGGCTCACTTTTTAAGTTACTTTGTACTACAACGTTCTTTATGTTAAAGGCCTGTTGGAAAATTTTTGAGACAATGTATGTTTTGCCAGAAAAAAGTTACATAAGTATATAAATTTTTTCATATCCGAAAATCAACCTTTAACAGATTAAACGACTTAAATAAAATCTACATTTGATTTACGTTAGAATCGCATATCATTTAGAAGAAACAACAGAAAGAGGCTTCATCTCTGTTTTCGTATAGACGTTTTTCAATCCATATGTCGAAATCGCCCGCATAGGAACCAATCAAATACTTCGTTACTTATTCATCAGAAGGAGACTTTATCAGCATAATATCCCATTGTCATTTGGCAAACCTTAGGTGGTCTGTTGATCAAATCTCTTTGCTGTACTGAAGAGCATTTACAGAAGACAAAATAAAATATGCTAAAATGATATCTTTGAAAAGCTAGATAACATTGTGGGGAAAAGGAAAAAATGCTTGTCAACAGCATGAACATTATCCGAGCGGCTATGTATCACTTTAAGAGATTATCATTGATTCATTTTTTGCTCACACTCCACTTTTTTATTTATTGATGGCTTTCAAACCACTGCTATACTAAGTTCAAACCCATAAAACATCCTTAAAGTTGGGTTTGATGATAAAAATATGAATACCCCCCTTTAAAAATATGGTAATTGGATGTCCTTGAACATGCAGTCTGATCTTAGAGCTACATTGTTCGATACGATGAGTTCCCCCCCCACAAAGGAATAGAACTTTTAAATCTAACTTGTTTGTTCTTGGTGTTGTTTTCCATTGGACGGAAATTTGCACTTAATTTATTTAGTAGTTAAACCGTTGATAAAACATGTATATTTAATTTTTGGGATTTTTGTGGGGAATGTTTTAGTACGAAGATTTCTGTATACGTGATATCGTATGCGTATGTGTAGACATATAAGTGGAGGATATAAGAGGGTTAACTCTTTACCAGACGAAATAAAATTAAATTTCTCCAAATTAAGAGTATTTGCAGACAGCAATTTAAATATAACTTAAATGATGGGATTTGTCTTGGAAAGAATAGAAAACTTGTAGAAAAGGGATAAAACGCTGTTAACCATCCTATTCTGCCTGACCTTTTCCACAATGTTCTCCGAAAGGCATGCTTTCCGCGTCAGAGTCGTTGAAATAAGGGTTTGGTAAGTGACATTTATATAAATAGAAAGTTTATGTTATAACAATGTGCTTTGTACGAGTACATCTCCATTACATTTGGCCTGCAATTCGCGAAAAGGGGCATTCGGACATTTGCGTAAAGTGTCGTCTCGAATCAGCCTGAGCAGTCCGCGCAGGCTGATCCGAGACGGCACTTTACGACTACATTAGATTTTATCCCACAGTGAACTCGCGCAAAACAGAAAATTACATAAAAACGGATAGCGTCGTTTCGGATTAGTCTGAGTGGAGTGTGCAGGCTGATCCAGAACGACACTTTACGCAAATGTCCGAATGCCCCATATCGCGTGTTGCAGGCCAAATTTTGTAATCCTTTACCACACAATCCGAAGATTTAACGACCCTCAGAAAAAAGACCTGTTGGTATGAATTAAATTTGCCTGCAATCCGACCCAAGTTTTGTCCGCTAGTGGGCCTTTAGGTTGGTGAAATTATCAAGCTTTAAAAATCGTAACAGTCTTATGAATTAAGCTAAGTTCATGAAGCAAAGCTTTGCTCGAAGGTCGAAAATTATAATGAAACTGAATACATATTCTGCTATAGTCTCGTGAGAGGCAATTTCTGCATTACTTTTTTTTTTCTCTTCCTTATTATTATTAGCAATGGTATCCTTATTCCATCATTAGTATAACTATCATTATTATTAAATGAACGAAGATCTTCTTGCTTTATAATTACTTCTACGAGGCTACAGTTGCATGTTATTGTATTGTAATATCATTATTCAAGACGAGAAACTTTAACGTTTATGTCGATAAAGTGGGGTTTTTTTTGTGTGTGTTTATCTCGTGGCAATGAGAGGTGGTCACGGGCTGTTATCTCGTGACCAAGAAATAATCAATTTTTGTTGTATTTCCCCTAAAAACTGCCATCACGTGAGGCATGTCTTTTAAATCATTTTACAACGTGCACTGGTACACGAATGGCACGTATTTGCATTACTAATGATTTATTAAATGAATAAGAACAGAGTTTATGTTATTTTACTAACTTTGCTCAAGCAGTTCGACAGAAGACATAACTTGTAATTGCGCCAATATTATGTTGATAGTTCCGAATGTCAAAATAACTAATCAAATTTTTTGAAACAGGAACCTCTCGGATAAAAGAAAAACAGAAAAACATCTCTTGTGGGTACCAACATGAGGCAGTTTATTTTAGAGAAAATTCTAAATCGACAAAGGGGTATAAATGTGTCAAATAAATGTCAGGGTTACCTTTTCCCCCCCCCCCCCTCCCCCCCCCGTATAGGTTTCCATTTTAATGTTTGACCCTTTCCCAAACAACGAATTTTAGACTCTTCCAAATTAAAAAAAAAAACTGTCGAAAACATATCAAATACTGATACTAATGATCTAAACTTCTCTTATGTAAAGAAAACATTGTGGAAAAAATGAGGAAATGCTGGTTACTGGCATTATCTCATTTTCCCACAATGTTTTCGAATGCATTTTCTTACAAAGTCGTTAAGGCTCAGGATCGTGTGGTATAGGATTAACAAATAACCCGAGTTTGAAGTAGATGTAAATATAGTCAACAATCAAAGGGAAATAAAAAAAAATCAAGTTTTCGTATGACGACGATGCAGATATGCGTGTCTCTGACAGGATCATTAAAACTCGGGAATCTGTAGGACAGGAATTGAAGTAGATGTACGAGTAAGTACACGTACATTTGGCTTGCATCACGCGAAAAGGGGCATTCGGACATTTGCGTAAAGTGTCGTCTCGGATCAGCCTGCGCAGTCCGCGCAGGCTGATCCGAGACGGCACTTTACGACTTCATTAGATTTTGTTCTTCAGTAGACTTGCGCAAAACAGAAAATTACAGAAATACGGAAAGTGTCGTCTCGGATTAGCCAGCGTGGACTGCGCAGGCTGATCCGAGGTGACACTTTACGCAAATGTCCGAATGTCCCTTTTCGCGTGTTGCAGGCCAGTTTTAATTATAACAGACAGAAAATGTCCTAGTATCCACGCGATGTCAGGGACATGGCTTTCACAATACCTGGACGTTTTCTTCGAAAACAGCTTGAGTCCCTACATTTATGTTTTCCAAGAAAATAGGCTAAGAGGCTTTCTTAAATCCTTGATCAAACGATCCTGTGTCTCAGGACCTTCAAAATGAATACTCTTAAAAACATTGTTTGGAAAAGGAGAAATTGCTGGTGACCAGCATGTTCTCCCTTTTCCAACATTGTTTATTTACCTTCCATGAACAAAGTCCATTGTTTGCACTACACTTATTTTATCGTCTGAAAATGATTTAAACATAAATGCACAATAAAACCTGTTTAAACCCTAGAGCTGCTAGGTGCGACTAAGGGACTTTTTTGACGACAGTTTACATCAAGATCAGACTGCACAAAACGATCTGCAAAAGGTCCCTGAGTCGACCTTCGCAGCCTAAGGGTTAAGTGTGCTTTATAGGTGCTTGCTTAACCCTTATGTTACTAAATAAAAGAAATGAAACTTTCAAGCCGATTGTAAAAACCCAAATTTTCCTTTTTCAGAGGTACTTTTGGAGGAAAGATACCTCCTTATCGGACAGTGTAGATCCAAGATCAGACTTCACGTACTGTGCAGTCTGATCTTGAACTACACTGTCCGCAGAAGGTCAGTGTGTCGCGCTAAGCAGCCTAAGGGTTAAAACAGTTTGATTATAGAGTCTCCAATTTGTCTTCTGGATTAAGAAGTAATCTATGGTTCTTAACTAGGGACGTAGACAAACTGCTACATTACTTCCGTCCAGCAAGCTGTCACACATGTCAGACTATGTGGTCTAGGGTTTTTTTTGCCAGTCAATAATTTTTGTAAACATAATCTTTCAAGCTTTAATGCATTGGCTGCTAAGCGCGACTTGCCGACCTTTTACGGAAAGCATAGATCAAGATCAGACTGCACTGAACGTGCAGCCTGATCTTGGATCAACACTGTCCGATAAGGAGATATCTTTTCCCCCAAAAATACCTTTTAACAAGGAAAATTTGAGTTTTTACTATCCGCTTGAAAGTTTTATTTCTTTTCTTTAGCAGGATAAGGATTAATACAAGACAAGACACTGGACCAGCGTGTGCCAGCGTGGTATACAGTTAAGTTCGTTTTTTACTTTGTTCTAAGTGCAAACGACGTAGTAACACTTCAGGCACCTAAAGGCCCAGTAGCGGCCAAAAGTAAACAATGCAGATCATAAAACGCATTTAATGATAACGTCACCATTAAAAAGTATAGAAATTAGTGTGAAGATGATGATCTGTTATTGTGCGGTCGGTTCGAGCGTTAATCGGTGGCAGAAAATGAATTTTAAAACCAGGCCAAAAGTTGCCAGGTCGCTACATCTTTTGTTTACATTTCGGCTGGTTTTGAGATTCATTTTCCTGCCAGCGACTAACACATGGACTGACCGTACAGTGACAGATTGTTTTCTTCATACTAATTTCCATGCTTTGAAATGGTACAGTTTGAATTTATATACATTCTATCATTCGCATTTTTACTTTTGGCCGCTCCTGTGCCTTTAAGTTCCTGAAGTACATTCGCATACGTCGGGTTTGGCTTCGTGCGTCGAAAATTTTACTTGTCATTTTATAACTGAACAAAAAAAAAAACTTTTGAAAAAGGGGTAAACTAAGGAACAGACACAAATGAAACCTGCTGGTAAAATTAGATTTGATGGCTCCCATCACCCGAGGTATGCCGAATGGTTTGATATATCTCCGTAATGCTTTGTCCGAAGCAAGACATCGCTTTATTATTGATCCATAAAATTTATGCTGTTAAACAACCGACTGAAACATGAGATAGATTGATCCTTTGACATGAAGAAAATTGACCAATAGCGAAAAGTTTCGACACAGGTCAGCCTGCGAGGACTGCGCAGTCTGACCGGTGTCGATACTTTTTGCAGATGCAGTAAATCCACTTTTCACAGAGAATGGCTCATATAAACTTGTAATATACGTCAAACGGGAAACCAAACTTAATGAGTCTTTTTCTTTTGTGGTGTACTGTAGAGTGACTAAATGAAAGTTGGTTTCCCATAATATATCTCACCGTGTATAAATAGGTCTACACACATAAATGACGCAATATCTAAAATTGCAAGATAACGCAGCTATTCGTCGGATTCGATATGCACCTTTTTACAACCGAAACGAGACCTGATCCGAACAATAGTAGAATTTACAACGTAATGGTACGGTGATTTACAAAAATAATATTTACAAGGCTTATATCACCCACGAAAATATAAAAACCACAAACTTGAATCTCATGCTACATACAATTGTATTGATACATATATATTCTAAAAAAAAAAAAAACTGGGATGCTCAAATAAAGCGGTGAAATACCTATTCGTCGAAAGCAGGACAGATGCACGCATAAAGAGTTGGTAAAAATACAAAGAAAGAACTGTCAAAAAAGTGATGATGACAGCAGACATCTGTAAAAATAACATTAGCCAACTCAAAGACAAGTTAAACCTTATCCTGCTAAATAACGAAAATAAAAAAATTTTCACTGCGATAGAAAAAACTAAACTATCGCTGTTTCAAAGTGAATAATATCTCCTTATCGGACAGTATAGATCAAAGATCAGAATGCACGTTCTGTGCAGTCTGATCTTGATCTACACTGTCCGCAAAAGGTCATTGAGTCGCGCTTAGGGTTAAGATTCTCTGGACATTGTGCAAGATTCCTAGGACTGTAAATTTTAAAAACTTTCAACATAAACGTTATAAAACTTTTTTAACAAGGTACCTTTATTGTTTGTTTAAAAAAGAAGTCCCATATTGTAAATAACCTACGAAGGAATGCATTTTTAAAACAAAATTTTCGGAAAAGGAGAAAATGCTGGTAAGTAGCATTTTTTCTTTTTCCGTCAGCTTTTTTTCTTTGGAAGATATATGCCGTCCTTTAGTCCAACTTTAACTTTTCTCATACAAATACTGTTTTGTCGTCTTGTATACAGTTCGACAACCGGTTGGGTGTCTAATGTAGGGCATCTTAATCATTCCAAATACTGATGACATAGCTTCAAACATATGTGCCATGCTCTGGCAAAAGGGGGCTGGATGCATGTCCGTGATGTATTGTACCAAGTAAGCCATCACATAATAATGGATCAAAAAAATTCAACAGAATCCAACAGAATCATGAGGTAGAGTGGTCCTTGGACATACATAAACTTGACTGATAGCGAAAAGTTTCAGATGCATTAAACCCCCTTTAGAGAATGGCTCATATTTTATCATTGGGAGAATATATGCATAAAACTCCTTCTCCATGCATGGAATATCGAAGAATTATTTTACATTTCGATGCCGAAGATTCGGCGGTGATATGTATAATTCAGATAGATTATTGTTATGATCATCATTATTATTTTCGATCATATCTGAAGACTGTTGATACCAATAAATAAATAGATACATAGATAAAAGAATAAATAAATAAATGAATGAATAAATAAATTAGCTGATCTATTATTCATTAATACATAATTACTCAATTGTGTTGTTACTCAAATGTATCAATAGAACAAAATTATGACAAATTAGCTGTCTGGTTAGATCAAAAACGGTTTTCTTACAAAAAAAAGGAGGTACCATGATTCAGTATGCTTCAAGAGCATATAAGCGCAGCTACCTTTTACGGCAAACCGTCAACAAATAAAACAATGTAATAATTAGAATAGCCTTTGTTTTTTTTAGGGGGTGGGGGGGGGGGGGTTTATGTCAAGCATTCAAACACCGATATGAGCTTCTCCGAAGACTTCATTCATCTTGTCCAACTTCTAATTACCTGTTGCAATTTTATGCCTCGTACTTTACACTGCTAAATTTGTTGTTGTTCTGCCTGGCGAAAATATTTGAGCCGTGCTCTGGCAAAAGGGGGCTTAATGCATCTCCGTAATCCATCATACCAGGAAAGCCATCACATACTTATGGATCCATAATAGCCACTTTTTTTAACAACCGACTCAATCATGAGGTAGACTGATCCTTTGACATGCAGAAAATCGACCAGTAGCGAAAAGTTTCGGCCCAGGTCAGCCTGCGCGGACTGCGCAGGCTGACCTGGGTCGAAACTTTTCGCAGATGCATTAAGCCCCCTTTTCACAGAGCGCGGCTCATTTATGTTTGTTTGCAAAAATACTTTGTTTCTGAACGCATTCATTTGAGAAAAGATTTTATTTGAAAAGCTAGCTCAAAAAAAAAAGTTAAAAAAAGGACGTTGTAGGGAGTCTAGACTGAGATCAAAACGCAACTTTGCTAATGCTGCTTTAAGTCTATACTCTGTGTTAGATGCAGTATCAAAAAGAAACGAAACACTTATATAACTTAGTAGCCTACTTTTGAAGTTGCACCCATCTTGTCCACACTCTCTAAAGGTATCATGTAATATACAAAGGCCAGTGGCCTTAGTATTGAATAAACTTTCTTGTATTGTATATACAACTATTTGCAAGATTTGTGTAGAAAAAAAAACTGTTGATTCTTACAGAGTTTTAACAATATCGATTACTATTAAACGTCTTATGCAGCAAGAACCAAGACTTTACTCTAAACATTTGTCTCATTTTCTTTTCAAACATAAAACTGATTGAGAAAAAAATCTCTATGAAATTAAAAATAGACAGTAGGTCGTTATTACATGTACAAGAAATTAAGTACCTTAACCCTTTACTATACAATCCCGAATTTTAACTACCCTGACTGGAGGGGCTTTTGAAAACATTGTGGGAAAAGGAGAAAATGCTGGTAACCAGCATTTTCTCCTTTTCCCACCGTGTTTTCTACCTTTCATAGGCAAATATCCGTGATTTGAGACGCATTTGATGTTGTCTGTAAATGCTTTAAAATTGGACTAGTGTTAGTTTTGTCGTGTGGTAAAGGGTTAAATAAAACTTTGCCCTTGAAGTAGATTTAAAGATTCTTAAGAAACATAATGCCTTTTATGGCAATACACTTAACGTAAAGTTAAAACGCTCCTTAAAAACAGTGACAAGGAAGATAAATAGTTACTCCTAATGGAAACGTGCTTCGAAGAATGTGGTGACTAAGTACTGAAAGCATTACCAGGCATCCAAATTTTTAACTAAGGAACATTGAAACTATTTGCAGACGACAAAATAAATGTGACTAAAGAATTGCAATTCGTTTTTGGAAGGGTACGAAACACATTATGAAAAGAAGAGTATGCATTTTCTCCTTTTTCCACAGTGTTTTTAAAAGTCTTCTCTACGGATGATAATATTTTGTGTTATTAGGTAAAAGAGCCGGCAAGATATTCTTTCTAATGAAGACAAAGAACAAAGAAAAAAGTACTTCGTCTCAATGAGTACATGTATTAAAGTAAAGGCCAAAAGTAAACAAAGCGGGTGTTTAAATGCATTTGAATTTCTATCATACCATTTAAAAGTATGGAAATTATTGTGAAGATGACAATCAGTCATCGTACGGTCGGTCCAAGTGTTAGTCGTTGACAGAGAAATCAATTTCAAAACTAGGTTAAAACCTGCCAGGTAGCTGTGTCTTTTGTTTACTTTTTGCCTGATTTTAAAATTCTTTTTTTCTGCCAGCGATTAACATATGGTCCGACCACACAATAACAGACTGTCATCTCCACAACATTTTCCATACTTTTAAATGGTATGATTTAAATTTAAATGTATCATGACACCTGCTTTGATATTTTGGCCTTTACTGGGCCTTTAATATTTATGTGTTAAAAAATACTTTTCTTTGGTATACCAAAATTTGTAATCAGTAGCTACTCAAAGAAAAAAATCCATAACACTTAAAATATTTTCCTTGTCAAGTATGGTCTTAAGCCTCAGTATTTGTTCTATATTGTGGCCTAAAACACGCGAAAAGGAGCATTTGCGTAATGTGTTGTCTCGGATTAGCCTGCCCAGTCCGCGCAGACTAATCCGAGACGGCACTTTACGTCAACATTAGATTTTGTCCTACAGTAGACTTGCACAAAACAGAAAATTACTTAAGAACAGAAAGTGTCGTCTCGGATTAGCCTACGCAGGCTGATCCAGAATGATACTTTACGCAAATGTACGAATGCTATTTTCCCGTGTTGCAGACCAATTTATTATATGGCTTGCAGCACGCGAAAAGGGGCATTCAGACATTTGCGTACAGTGTCGTCTCGGATCAGTCTGCGCAGTCCGCGCAGGCTAATCAGAGACGGCACTTTACGACTACATTAGATTTTGTGATACAGTAGACTTGCGGAAAACAGAAAATTACATAAAAAACGGAAAGTGCCGTCTCGGATTAGCCTGCGCGGACTGCGCAGGCTGATCCGAGACGCCACTTTACGCAAATGTCCGAATGCCCGTTTTCGCGTGTTGCTGGCCAATTATATAAGTCTTTCACTGTCAAATATGTTAATTCCGACTCTTTCGACGGCTTAAAGTACAATCCACTGAAACTCAAAAAGATATGGCTTGAGTATAGATGCGGATGCTATTCCAAGATCAGACTGCGCGTTAAGTCCAGTCTTATCTTGGTCTTTGTGGTTATCACAGAAGGTGCTGAAATTCGACGTGGACACCTCTTCATGGACCTGGCTATCACCAAAAAACGCAAATATTTAAGCAATCTCATGTTTTAACGCCAAAACTGAAAATGACTCTTGAATCCGTTGGGGTCGAGCCCCGGTAGCTCAGTCGGTAGCGTGCAAGACTTGAGAACAAGAGGTCGTGGGTTCGATCCCTGGCTCGGCCAATATCTTTCCGAGGATTGATGAGCATTGCGACAGGATTCATTCCTCTCTCTCACCGCTGACCATTGTCTCGAAGATGGCTAAGTTGGAAAGCAGCCAGTGGCTTGGGAAGAAAATTGTGCGAAGTAATGGTAAAAGAGACTCCAGGAAAGCATGGATAGGTGCACTGGCCGCCGCGATATATAACTGAAATAATGTTGAAACGGCGTCAAACACCATACAATTAATCAATCAATCAATCAATCATTGAATCCATTGGAAAAGGAAAAGCATTCGCATCATTCCTGACAATACTTTATATATTCAAATCCCATCTCATCATTTGAGTCACATTAAATATCTCCTCTACTCATGCTTTCCTTATGGATGAGTCTGAAATTTTGTCGTCTGTAATGCATCACATTTCTTAAAGAGGATAGTGCATTCAGATTTTAACCCTTATTCTGCTAAATAAATTAAATGAAACTTTCAAGCCCATGGTAAAAACTTGACTAATAATATTTGCAGTCTGATTTTTGATCTACACTGTCTGCAGAACGTCAGTGAGTCGCGCTTGGCAGCCTAGGGGTTAGTATTCTCACCAAACTTTACAAGTGATTCATCACTAAATAAAGTGAGACGATAGGTAGCAAATCACCAGTGAACAAGAAAGACAAATGAAAATATACAGAGGTATTTCCTCGGTTGGCTATGTAGTCATTGCGGTATTTCCAGATTCCACGCTAACATTACGCAAAGTTTTATGGGAATGTCGGGGTGTCAATAACATAATGTCGAGTATGTGGGATCGTATTCAAATATACGGTGGCACAAAAGTGTCATGGAAGATATATTTTATACTACGTGCGCACGCAGTAGCTAATACGTGCGCACGTATTAGTTATTACGTGCACACGCAGTATCTAATACGTGCGCACGTAATAAGTAATACGTGCGCACGCAGTAGTATTACGTGCGCACGTATTAGTTATTACGTGCGCACGTAATAACTAATACGTGCGCACGTAATAGCTACTGCGTGCGCACGCAGTAGCTAATACGTGCGCACGTATTACATATTACGTGCGCACGTAATAATCCACCAATCAGAATCATGAACGGAAGCCATTGTTTCAAGATGGAAGTGGAAGATAGACATTTATTGATCCTTATAAACTGATTGGTCGATTATTACGTGCGCACGTATTAGTTAATACGTGCGCACGTATTAGCTACTGCGTGCGCACGTACTACCTACTGCGTGCGCACGTAATAACTATTACGTGCGCACGTATTAGCTAATACGTGCGCACGCAATAGTATTACGTGCACACGTATTAGTTATTACGTGCGCACGTATTAGCTACTGCGTGCGCACGTAATACTACTGCGTGCGCACGTATTACTTATTACGTGCGCACGTATTAGCTACTGCGTGCGCACGTAGTATAAAATATATCTTCCATGTAACTTTTGTGCCACCGTACAAATATGAGTACGATGACGTCACGTTTGATCTCTTAAAAATAGACGGGGATACCAACTGCACAGCTACAAACCCTTTATTTGAACGCTGACGATGACGCCATGTTTCATCTCTTAAAAATAAACGGGATACCAGTTGGAAAGAGCTACAATGCCTTTATTTGAACGCATCATTTGTACAATATTACTGTATGTGACTGTTAACTTTCTTTACATTTCCAGCGAAAATTAGATTTTGTAGTATCTATCGGTATTTGACGAAAAATATTATTTCGAAGCAAGATGGATCTAAAAGGGCTCCTTTAAAGCAGATTCGAACCTATCAAATACACGAAGAAATAATTTGCATTCCGCCTAACACAGGTATCGGGCGCGAGTTCTCTGATGCGAGATGCAGACGCTTTACCCATACATACACGTACACTTCTCTCTCACACTACCCTACGTAAGGCGGGATAGAGGCAGCCTGTACCTGACACGATGACATGCACACAAGAAATTGGATGAAAAACCCAACTCATAATTGAGCCGTGCTCTGTGAAATGGGGGTTTACTGCATCTGCAAAAAAGTATCGACCCATGTCAGTCAGAGCAGTCCGCGCAGGCTATATCATCGATCGAAATATTTTGCGATTGGTCATTTATTGCATTTCCAAAGACCATACTACCTCATGATTCAGTTGGCTGTTAGACAAAATGGTTTTTCATGGATCCATGATTATATTCTTATTTGCCTGGTATAGATGCATAAAACATTGTTCCCAGGGAGCCGCTCATACTAAACCTACCTTATTCCTGTACAGTTAACTATTACAAAAATAGATACATGCACGAGTACTAGTATATAAGTATATTGATGCTAAAGATAAGAGCTGAGAGTGTAAATCAAGATCAGAATACACTCACATTCAGATTTAGCTCCATTCTGCCTTCAACAGAGAACAAAAAGGTTCGCGCTTGGAAGGATGTGTGTTGTTTCAAGTTCGATAATTACAAAGCGATTTAAAAGAGTGATTGTCAGAGTTACTTCCCTTGTTAAAGTGTTTCAAGCCCATACAGTGCTTTATTTAGAAACTAGAAAATATTCCTCTTGCTAACAGGTTTATCATTTACTAAACAATCCTGTCCTTTTACATTCCTTAGAAATAAAGCTCTTGACAGTTACCACACATGTACATATAGCTTGCAAATGTCTTTGAAAGTGACGGCGGACAAGGGTAGGATCGAAACTTGTACTCCGTTACATCTCTCTATAACTCTTTCAGCGCCAAATAAAGAAACTCGACCTCTTTCGACGGCTCTAAATACAATCCATTGAAACTAACAAAGAATTTTATTGTATTGGCTTGACCACACAAGCGGACGGTATAGATCAAAGATCAGACTGCACGTTCCGTGCAGTCTGATCTTGATCTATGCCGTCCGCAAAAGTCACTGTTTTCGCCTATGGCGCCGTAAGGGATATATATTCTCAATAATGATTGAATAAACATTTGTTATCAGTAAAACCATGTTTATTGGGGATCGAGTTCGATATGATACGACTGGTTAACTCTTTACAAGACGACAAATTTTCAGTCTTGTTCAAATTGAAAGCGTTTGCAGACAACTGTCAAAATCAATTTGCATTAATTAACAGGATTTGTTTTATCTGTTTTGAAAGAATAGAAAAAGTTGTATGAAAAGGAGAATGATTCTAATTACTAGTATTTTACCTTTTCCCACAATGTTTTCAAACGCCTTCTTCTTCAGGGTTGTTAAAACGCTGGAAATCTGTTTGATAAGAGTTTATGTCCTTTTAGATTGCAGAGTATGTACTCAAATAGTTCGAAACCTTAAATCAAACTTCGTGTTTAATGGAGCAACGTTACACGATGTACACGCATTTCACCGACTGCATCAGAAACAGCAGGACGATATGCGGTAAAATAAATAATCTACAAGTGCCAAAATATGTTCCTACTTAGATGGAGCTATTCTAATTCTTTAATCATCTCTAAATTAAGTAAATCGATATGGCCTGCAACATGCGAAAAGGGGCATTCGGACATTTGCGAAAAGTGTAGTCTCGGATCAGCCAGCGCAGTCCGCGCAGGCTAATCCGAGACAACACTTTCCGTTGTTTTATAATATTCTGTTTCGCTCAAGTCTACTGTAGGACAAGATGTTGTCGGAAAGTGTCGTCTCGGATCATCCTGCGCGAACAGCGCAGGCTGATCCGAGACGACACTTTACGCAAATGTCCGAGTGCCCCTTTTCGCGTGTTGCAGGCCATATCCATTTTCTGTAACAGCTGACTGTATCATGGGGTACACTGGTCCTTTGATATGAAGAAAATTGACCAAAAGCAAAAAGTTTAGGCTCAGGTCAGCCTGCACGGATTGGGTCGATACGTTTTGCAGATGCATTAAGCCCCCTGTTCACAGAGCATGGCTCAAACACAAAATATTTTTCGTTATTAATTCCTTTACGGGCTAGTAGTCTCCTGGGATATTTTTAGATTTCAAACCAGAATTTTGAAAAGTTTTTTTTTTGAAGTGTAAGAATAAAACCTGACTCACTGTAAAAACATCTGAAAATAAACCCTCAGAATGCTTACAGCGACTCAACGCTCTTTTATGGACACTGTACTTTAAGATTAGACTGCGCAATCTGCACCAGGGTCTACACTACCCAGTATGGTGAGATCTTTTCGGTAAAACGAAATCTTGAATTCGCATCAGCTAGGTTATTGCCATTGGCTTGAAATTTCAATTTATTTAGCAATTCTAGGTTTTGTGGAGAATATGCGAACTTTCATTTTCGCTTTGTTACTTAGTGCGGATGTGTGAGCTGATTTGAAAGACTGTTGAGTTCACGATACTGGAAAGCCTCGAGGACTTGCGAAATGCAAGCATTCTGAGAAAGCGAAGTTCTACAGCACACTAAACGAAAACAGAGTGATCCAGAGGTGATAGATTGATTAATTTTGTACCTGGTCAAACTTTTGCAAAGAAAATATATAGCTTCTTTTAACCCTTTCCCAAACGGCAAATTTTGGACCAGACCAAATTGAAAGCATTTTGCAGATGACAAATTAACAGTTGCTAAAAAGATGATTTTTCTATATGATAGGGTAGAAAACATTGTGGGAAAAGGAGAAAATGCTGTTTACCAGCATTTTCTCCTTTTCCTACAATGTTTTCAAAAGGCTTCTATTCCTGACCCGTAAAAACCAGGGATTGTTTGGGAAAGGGTTAATGTGTCTTGTCGAATAGATTGACGATTAGTTTGACTTTGACCTCCGGCTGTTGGCCAAAAGATTACGTCAAAAAAGTCTCCGGGCTAAACAGCGTGTCTTCTTGTCATTGACCGTTAAATGACTTTCACCTACTTATCTAATCTATGAAGTCAACTATAGCACAAGAGTAAGTTATTTACTGAAACTTTCACCTCTGTCGATCAATAGCTTTTGCAAACCGTGTAAATCAAGATCAGACTGCACAGAATGTGCAGTTCGATCTTGGATCTACACGATCTGCTTATACATTCAAGACGACAAACCTAAAAATGCTTTTTTTTGTTCACAATTTTCACCGCAATCCCCTTAACCCTTTACCAAACAATCCCTGGTTTTTACGACCCTGAAATAGATGCCTTTTGAAAACATTGTGGGAAAAGGAGAAAATGCTGGTAACCAGCATTTTCTCCTTTTCCCGCAATGTTTTCTACCCTGCTGGAAACAAATTTCAATTTTTGAGTTACGTTCATTTTGTCATCTGCAAGTGGTTTCAATTTGGACCAGTCTAAAATTTTGTCGTTTGGTAAAGAGTTTAAAAAGAAAATTTGTTTATTTTGCGGCTAAAGATTAAACGTTAGGACAGAATACGATCTCTGATACTCTCTTAATCATGTCTTGGTTTCGAATAAAAAGTTTTTCATTTATTTACACAGTAAAAGTTTTCGTCACGAACCGAGCCGAACCCGGATGCCCGTCGGTGAAGCGTTTGGAAACCAGGGTAAGCTGGTCCAGCCAAGTTATTCCCGATGATTGATGATAGCGATTCATTCCTCTCTAAGTGCTGGAAATAGTTTGGACGATGTGTATGTAGGAACCAAGCCTTTTTTTTTAAAGAAGAATTTTGTGCGAAATAATTATATAGGTAGATCAGGGAGAGCATGGAACTATGCAAAGGCCGCAATCTTGTGCCAAATATTGATACAGGAAAATCTGGGAGAGTAGGATGTCGTGGGTTCAAGTCCATCGTGGGTATAATAGACAACAACAACTCTAAAGCTGCTAAGCACGACTCAATGACCTTTTGCGGACAGTGTAGATCAAGATCAGACTGCTAAGAACGTGTAGTCTGATCTTGGATCTACACTGTCCGGTGAGAAGGTACTTTACCCAAAAAATAAGTAAGAAACAGCAGAAATTGTGTGTTTACAACGGGCTTGAAGGTTTCATTTCACTTACTCAGCATGTTAAGGGTTTAAGAAAATCAGCTCTAGAAACACCATGGATAGTCGCAATGGCCGTCGTGATACATTTACTGAACGACAAATTCCAGCCTTGTTCAATTTAGAAGAATTTGCAGACGAAAAATTAAATGTAGCTTAAATAATGGAATCTGCCTTGGATCGAGTAGAACACATATTTGAAAGAGCGGAGATAATGCTGGTTTGCAGCATTTTGTACTTTTCTCGGAATGTGTTCAAAAGCTTGTTTCTTGAGGGTCGTTAAAACAACAGATTTTGTGGTGAATGTTTAATGTTGAAAATGGTGTTAAAAACCAAACAAACACATTTTAATGAAAGTAGATGGTATTTTCACGCTCTTCACAACCATTTCAGCACTATTTCAGATATTTTGCGCTTTCTTCGTCCTCAATTACAGTCGACCCGTTCGCATCTTGCAGCAGGCCACTTTTGAAAACTTTGTGACCAAAGGAAAAAAAATGCTCGCATTTTCCACGATGTTTTCACTGAGCATTGTTTGGTGTTGTCCATCCTATTTCAAAAATAGTTTTTGGTGGTAATGAATCAGAAGAAAAATAACGTAAGATTGACTTTTTCAGTGGTTTGTACGTAAACCTTCCGGCGTATTTTCATTCTGACAGTAAACGTTTGTGTTTTACATTATGACACGGCAGTCAAAAATGGGCGACCACATTTAACCTTTTGTCACACTATCCCGAGTTTTAACGACCACTATAGGAAATTGACTTTTGAAAACATTTTGGGAAAAGGAGAAAATACTGGTTACCAACATTTTCTGCTTTTCCCAAAATGTTTTCCACATTTTCAATGAAATTTTTCCTAATTTGTGCAACATCTAGTTTGTTATCTGTAAATACTTATAAATTGGAACAGTCTAAAATTTTGACGTTTGGTAAGGAGTTAATCAAGAATTCTAAATGGTTGTCTAATTTCTTAATTCCAAGGCTAGCCACATTATTTGCTGAGAAAGAACGTCTCGACTAATCAGATGTCTGGTCTTAATGAGGTTTTTCATAGCGTTTATCATGTCTGTATATGAGATGTTACCAACAAGATATTACCCCTATTGATCAGCCCGAAAAGCTGAAGCTATAGGCCGTGAGGCTTATAAGCAAGAATAGTCTTTCGGATGAGACGTTACACCGGGCACGTTAAAGAACTACGCATAACTTTGAATGGGTTTTGTCCTGTATCTTTCACTATCTCCAGTCGCCAGTCACATCATTACGAGGCTCGTACTTACAGCCTTTGGAAGTGGGGCGTTGATTCACATGGGCAATCGATGGCGACCACTTATTGCAGAGAGTGTGGAATGTGATTAACCTGCCCTGATGAACGGAATATGGGACAGTTATGCGAATATCATGATCCCAGCTTTGTATTTCCGGTTACAGCACAGCACTATGGTGCCCCGTGTCTAAACACTCAATACAAGAAATATTCAATAAATAAAATAGGGTTGAATAGACGGCTTGGTACCAGCTTATAAAAACATACGCTTTTTCTGCTATTTTCTTAACCGCTAATGTTATTAAACATTTCCCTCAGTCCATTTATTCCTTTTTTTACTTCCAAATTTGCTAGCTTCCGAGAAAAAACAAGGATTAAATGCATGCATTTAAACGTACATGTACCAACAGTCAAGATAACATACATCTCGCCCACTTGAGAAAATTTGTAAGCAATCTGTCCATTTTTCACCACGTTTTAAAGAAATGTATTTTAACTTTACGGGCGTAAAAAGGTTCATGAATGAAAAAAAAAAAAAAGGTTATTAACTGAAATCTTTACGGTTTTCACCAAATAAGTCTGTGTTTCAACGAGGAAGGCTTTTGAGAACATTATGGGAAGAGGAGAAAATACTAGAGGATAGTTTAATCTTATTTGTCGTCAGCTTGAAGCAGTCTAACATTTTGTCGTCTGGTTGGGAGTAATGTCAGTGAGCGGGTCCCATAGTAGTGGGTAATTCCGTCCGTTATTTTAAAGTTAAACGCAGAGGAAAATGTTAAAGAGGCCCTGATACTCATTTTCAGCCAGTTTTAACTCATTTTGTCTTTATTTTATCAAACTATAGTCATTCTCATATCTTCATGCCAAATATTGCGCCTCACGGTTGCAAGGCTGCTTAGATTACGGTCGATAGAATATGCATTTCGCTGAGTTGCGGCCTTCCATGTAAACAGACTCGTCGTTTCCGGTTTTTGAATCGAAGATTTCGATATGTCCGTTATACACTCGGGTAGATTCGTATGATGATCATGCATTCCGTCACGTGACTATATTTGACCTTCGCCCTGTGTCTAATGAGGTAAACGAAGGAAAATGGAGGCTTCTCTGTTGCAGCCTCGATTTTCAGACGGAGGTCGCGGCCTATATATGCAAATTACACCGTATCTGACTCTAGGCGGAAACCAACGATAAATTTCCGTGACGCACCGCCATTGTTTACAGCTCCGATCGTCAGCCAGTTTTCTTCTGACCCATGTTCGGTTTGTAATACAAATCTCTGTGTTTCTTTTTTTCAAGTACACCATATATGTCAGTAATTTATCCATGTTTACACAAAGGACTGATTTCTGTACCATTCTAAATTGTTTGAAATTTAACAGCGTTTTTGCTCACCGACTGTAGACGGGCATCTTTAAACTTTTCACCGGTGATGGACAAATCTTTGACTAGTCCATACAAAAAGCATTTGATCACTGCTTTGGCAAAAGGGGATTTAATGCTTCTCAGTGATTCATTATACCAAGCAGGACATCAAATAATTATGGATCCATAAAATCCATTTTGTCGAACAACGGATGGAATCATGAGGTATAATGGTCCTTGGGCATGAAAAAAAAAAAAAAAAACACAGGCAAAAGGTTTCGATCTAGGTCAGCCTGCACAGTCCGTGCAGGCTGACCGGGGTCGATATTTTTAACAGATGCATTAAACTCTTGGTCATTTGTAAAATACAAGTTAATGTGACTCAGATGATTGTGGTTATATCTGAAAAGAGCAGAAATCATCTTCCCGTAGGAAAAGAATCCTTTCTACAGTCGTTTCTTTTTCCCATTTTTCTACGTTTTCCTATAGGGGCCTTTTTTGGATTCTTTGGTTGGAAATTAAATTCTTTTGTTAAACACAGGTACATATTACAGAATATGGTTTTCTCTACAAACGTAAAGAAACTAGACAATTACATGCTCTACAAAGGTGCGAATTTGGCGTTCAAAATAAATTAGTCATGCTCTGGCAAAAGGGGGCTTAATGCATCTTCGTGATGCACTATACACAAGCAAGCCATCAAATACTTATGGATCCATAATAACCACTTTTTTTTTTTCTAACGACCGGCTTAATCACCAAGTGCAGTGGTCCTTGGACATAGAGAAAATTGACCGATAACGAAAAGTTTCGGCACAGGTCAGCCTGCGATACTTTTCGCAGATGCATTAAGCCTCCTTTTCACAGAGCATGGCTCAAATGAGTGGTGCTTTGGCAATCAGAAACTGTCTATTTTTATGTGACCAGATAGACGTCATCGTACCCATTTGAATACGACCACAAATAATCGACGTGTGTTATCGTCCACGTGACATTTCCACAAATATTTGCTAAATTATGTTGCGAAATCTGAAAATCCTTTAAGAAGCTAAGTAGCCCATAAAAGAAATTCCACTGAAAAATATCATGTTCTAACATTAATTTTCTCTTTTTTCCTTACTGATGGTCTGCCAGCTATCGTGAGACTTTATTCACATTTATAATGAATTATTTCTAAAGTTTGGTTGCATTCTAAAAATCTCAATAACTCCCTTTGAACTCTCTAAGCACACTAGATGACAAAATGTTTGGCATGTCCTTATTTAAACTGTTTCAGTCAAAACTTCCTCCTTAGGCTGCTAAGCGCGACTCAGTGACTTTTTGCGGACAGTGTAGATGAAGCTCAGACTGCACAGAGCGTGCAGTCTGATCTTTGATCTACATTGTCCGATAAGGTGATATTATTCCCAAAAACATAACTTTGAAATAGCAATATTTAATTTTTTTCTATCGAGTTGAAAAATTTATTTTAGTTGTTTAGCAAAAAACATAACTTTGAAATAGCAATATTTAATTTTTTTCTATCGAGTTGAAAAATTTATTTTAGTTGTTTAGCAAAAAAAGGCTTAAATATGGCGCAACTGATGGGATTTGAATCTGATAGTGTGAAAAACATCGTTCGAAAAGCAGAATGTGCTGGTTACAAATATTTTCCCAAATGTCGCCACAGTACTGTGTACAGACTTCTTCTCCAGGAGCTATTCTTCTTTCCACTGAATGTTTTGGCGTTTTTTGCCGTGTTAAAAGCCGTTGTCAACATAATTATATTTTAGTTACAAACAGTGCACTTATCCACTCTTTCCATGATTTTCTGTAGTTAGTACGTCGCACAACATTATATCAAAGCTACTTGCTGCTTTCCCACAAATGTTGTAAGAAAGGGTTAACCCTCTCTGCGCCATAGACGAAAACGGTGACTTTTGAGGACGGCATAGATCAAGATCAGACTGCACAGAACGTGCAGTCTGATCTTTGATCTATACCGTCCGGCAGTCAAGCCTATACAGTCAAAATCTTTATAAGTTTTAATGGATTATATTTAGAGCCGTCGAAAGAGGTCGAGCTTATTTATTTGGCGCTCAAAGAGTTACTTCCTTCAGCAATGACTATCATAAATCCTTAGAAAGAGTTTGGCAGAGTTGGGAATCGAACCAAATATTCTTTGATTCATAGCCCTGTACGTTGTCGACTGAACATCCGTGCTGGGCCCTCTCCTTTCAAGAAGAATAGGGTTAAGTTGAAAATGATAAAAAAAGAGAGAAAAAACATGTTCAAAGATAAAGTAAATACTCTGTCAAAACTTCAGTCAGAAGAAAGCATAGATAAAATTCCACAAGGCATATCCTCGGACACGCATGCATGAATCACATAGCTGTAAAATGTGGCAGAGTCGTCTGAAATAGTGTTTCTTTGCTTGTTTTGTTCGTTTATTTGTTTGTTTGTTTGTTTGTTTGTTTTTTTTTGTTTGTTTGTAAGATAGATTAGATACATTGTTAACAGTATTAAAATCATATGGCCTGCAACACGCGAAAAGGGGCATTCGGACATTTGCGTAAAATATCGTCTCGGATCAGCCTGCGCAGTCCGCGCCGGCTAATCCGAAACGACACTTTCCGTTTTTATGTAATTTTCTGTTTTGCACAAGTCTGCTGTAGCACAAAATCTAATGTAGTCGTAAAGTGCCGTGTCGGATTAGCCTGCGCGGACTGCGCAGGCTGATCCGAGACGACACTTTACGCAAATGTCCGAATGCCCCTTTTCGCGTGTTGCAAGCCATATCATGACGACAGCTCACTTGTTTAAGTTTTTCCTCGGTTTAACCCCAGATCTGGGTCAGTATTCACCAACCATTCTTAAGATCATTCTTAGTCTTATTCTCAAGGTTTTATTCTCAATTTGAAAGTAACATAAGTTAAAATTTGGTGTAGCCAATCAGATCTTGCGTTACTTTTTCAATCCAGAATAAGACAAAGAATGTTTTTGAGAATGGAAGGTGAATGCGGGCCCTGGGCCAGTTTACACAAATCATTCTTAAGAACATTCTATGTGTAATCTTAAACATTTTTCTAAGTTCCATAACACAGCTTTTAATGGGCTAAAAAATGGTTTTTCCTATCAGGAATTGCATTACTTTGTTAATCTAGCCTAACAAGACTAAAACTGCAATATAGAAATGTTGGAGAATACTAGTACGAATTCTCCCTCCCCTCCTCCTTCGCGCCCCCCCCCCACCCCCCCACCCCACAATGCCTTTAACCCTCAAATGGCCTCGTAGAACTGTAGCTGCTTATGCGGCCAATACAGATCAACATCAGGGTGCCCAGAAAGTGCACTCGTGAAAGTATTGAAGCACTTAAGCAGGGATGTCTTTTTCAGCCCTACTATTCCATGACTATTTAAAGCTGTGTACCCGACGACTGGTGTCATTTGGTCTGTTTATGTTGAAGAGGGAGCACTGTAAATTAAAAAAAGGCAGGTGACTTTTGCAAAATGGACAAAGTCGCTGAAGAACAGTGATTCAAAGTTGACATAAGAAAGGACTAGTACATAAGGACATCCATTCTATATGGAGGCAACGCTGGGGAATGATGTCCTTCCATATGCTACAGTGAAAGGTGGGCAGCGGAATTCAAGCGTGGTAGGCAGAGCCTTTAGTATGGCGCCCGTCCTGGTAGGCCCGTTACTGTTGAAACCCCAGAAATGGCCAATAAAGTCCATGATATTGCTATGGCTGACAGGCGAGTTTCCGAAAGGTGTGTAGCCAGAAATTTCACAGGAAAGAGTACCTTCATTCTTACGAAAGATTTTATGTACAATGAGAAAGCTCTTAGCCCATTGGGTACCAAGACTTCTGACAGTTGCTCAGAAACGAACAAGGCGGACTTTGTCGTGTGCTAATCCTGAACCTTTGAACTGGTAACTTTCTGCAAATGTTTGTAATGTGGATGAAACGCGGATCCATTATTTCACCCCAGAGGTCAAACAATAGCCAAGGAAATGAAAGCACCTTGTTTTTTCCCATGCAAAGAAGGCTAAGACCTTTCTATCAGTTTAAAAGTTATGAACTCGGTTTTCTGGGATGCCGGTGGCGTTATAATGGTAGATTATCTGCAAAAGGGACAAAAATCAATGTCACATTTTATGCGCCTTTTCTTATGCAGCTATAAGAAAATATCAAACTCAGGCGCCCCGAAAAAAATTCAGTAAATTTGTGCTGTTCCACCAGGACAATGCCCCTGTTCACAAGTTTGTCACTGTCATGGCTGCCATTAACGAATGTGGCTTTCAATTGATTGAGTATCTGCCTTATTCTCCTGATCTCCTTCCATCAGACTTTTTCTTTGTCCGGCAACATTGAAAAGGGTCGTTTCCGGTACCCACTTTTAGTCATATGATGACGTCATAAATTGAGGACTCACTGAACGGTCAAGGAAAAGACTTCTTTAAAAGTGGCACCGAGGCCCTTTAAATAATTCACGGGCAAAGGATACTGAAGGGGATTATGTCGAAAAATAACCAGATATGTCGGCCAAAAGTCAAAACCTTACATATGAGGCTTACATCTTATAAATGAACTCTCATACTTATTAATGAACTCTCAGAGCCAACACGTAAAAATAAGGCCAATGCATAAATGAGTCGATCTAATTGGCTGCTGATCTAAAGGGCCAATACGAGATTATTCAGATTCTTTTTTATTTCCACCGCCACCTTGGAAGGCCTTTTTTTTTTTTGTTTATGTTAGCTCTACATTTTACCTTTGAACTACGCAAATAGTGAAATTAATCTATGCCGTCCGCAAAAATCATTTCCTCGCCTATGGCACTGAAAGGGTCAAAGAGGCAACACACCAAACTTATTCCTACACCATGCTTTTGCTAGAAGAGATAATGGATTTTGAATGCAATTCAAATAAAAGTTTAACAGCTCTAGCTTTCAACGAGTAATATAAGTTATAAATATCATGATATCCTAACAATTCCTACCGTGTCAGACGGTGTTGGTCCAAGATAAGACTAGTGTTAGGTTTATGCAGAAATGTGCAATCTACCGGTTTTTTGTTGAAAATACTTAATTTAATTCCTCCAAAAAGAACCTCAGTGTATTGAACAATGTAGATGGAAGATCAAATTGCACGTCCTGTGCAGTCTGATCTGGGGTCTATATTGTCCATAAAAATGTATTAATTCGCTGTTCGAACTCTAACTTTTAAAATGCAAATTTACCAGTATTCATCTAAAATTAATTATGTAGATGATCTTACTTGGTTCAACTGGGATAAATGAACAAGAACCTTAAATCTCCACACAAAGTCTGCAGACAAAAGATGAAATGAATTTCTTTCTCTATATGTTCTCTATTACATAAATAGCTGGTAGAAAATATCCTCTTCATTCATTAGTTGTCATAAGCTTTAATACCATAGTGACAGTAAATTAATTGTACTGTACAGGCGGCCATTTTTAACCTGTCAAAGTACAGAATTTTTTAACAATCCTTGGGAATACACCTGTTAAAAACATCATTTAAAAAAATAGTTCAGGAGTTAGAGGAGAATGAACCCCGTCAAAATGACGGTTCACCGAGCTCGGAGATTTGGACTTGAGACCCCTTGATTAATAGCCCTGTTACAGACTGAGCTATCGGGCTTTAACCTCCATTTTAAATTCTATTCCTATTTTAAGGTGGTACTGCGTGGCGTACTGGTAAAGTGCAGGATTGGTAACCTGGAGGTTCCGGGTTCGAGCCACATCGGAAGCGCTGGGTTTTTCGTGGGCAAAACACTTCAGAGCCTAGCCTAGCTCTGGCTAAGCGCAGCACATACACGAATATGTGTGCTTTCGTCGTGATTTAACTGATATAATGCAGAAAGCGGCGTAAACATCATTCAATCAATCAATGGTCTTATTCTAGAAAACGGTATCCTTAAGTAAAGTTATTCTTAATGGATTAAACAGTCATGCTTCGTTAAAAGGGGTGTTAATGTATCTCTCTGATATACCCGGTAAGTCATCACATAATAATGGATCTATAAAACAATAGGCTGAATTTAGAGATATAATACCCAACATGCAGAAAATATACCAAAAACAAAACCCAGGTAAGCCTGTGTGGATTGTGCAGGCTGACCCGGTCGACACTTTTTGCAAATGCATTAAACCCTTTTTTCACAGAGCACCGCTCAAATGTATTTCTGACAAAAATAATTTCTAATTGGCTGAAATAAAACGAGCCATGCTCTGTTAACTCTTTACCAAACGACAAAAATTTGGACTTTACCAAATTGACAGTATTTGCAGACGACAATTTAATTGTTGCTAAAATGATGATTTCTGTATTTGATAGGGTAGAAAGCATTGTGGGAAAAGGAGAAAATGCTGGTCACCAGCATTTTCTCCTTTTCTCACAAAGTTTTCAAAAGCCATCTTTTTCTGGGTCGGTAAAATTCGGGATTGTGTGGCAAGGGGATTGGTAAGGGGTTAATAAGGGCTGTACTGCATATTCAAAAAATATCGACCCAAGTCAGCCTGCACAGTTTTAGTAAGCCTTGACACTTGTTTTAAATTGCTTCTCTTTAAATGTCAAAACGCTCTAACCTGTGGCTGCATGAGAGCCAAAGGTTGAATATCGATATCGGTTATTACAAGTAACAAATACATACGAAATAGCTATAAATATATTGCAGTAATTGTCACTGTGCATTTCTGTGTTCCTTTCACACGACGCGTCACGTTCTATTTATACCGTCAACTTTCAGTATGTTTCAAAACTGTCATGAATCGAGACGGATTTTGACTTGAGCTGTGCCACTTTCCCTGTTTATTTCATATCTATTTTGATAACAACCATAAATACATCTGAAAAGAGTGTTTTGTTTTATCGGTTTGGGTTTTTCCGCGCTATAAAGCAGACGACTTTTGTTTCCGTAAATATTTATCAAATTTGTGTTCCAGTGCAAGGAACGTTCGTTGAATGGAAATTCTGTAATGGATATTTTACAAAACGGAGTTAAAACCTTGAAAAGGTAACGTGTTTAAGTTTGTTTTTGTTTGGGGACGGGGTGGGAGGGGATAAACTTGAAAGCTTGTCTTTATAACTTATATATTTTGGATATAACATATTTAACCCTTAGGCTGCTAAGCGCGACTCACTGACCTTTTGCGGACAGTGTAGATCAAGATCAGACTGCACAGAACGTGCAGTCTGATCTTGGATCTACACTGTCCGATAAGGACATATTTTTTTCCCAAAAATAGCTTTGAAATAGCATCACTCGGGTTTACACTATCAGTTTGAAAGTTTCATTTAATTTATTTAGGATGATAAGGGTGAAGTAATGCAGGCATAATGTTATTTCATCCTGTAAATTTTTCTATGGCAGGAAGTTTCAGTTCTTACGCTTTAACCCCTAGGCTGCTAAGCGCGACTCGCTGACCTTTAGCGCACAATGTAGATCAAGATCAGACTGCACAGAACGTTCAGTCTGATCTTTGATCTACACTGTACGATAAGGACAAATCGTCCCTCAAAAAAGACCCTTGAAATGGCATATTTTGGGTTTTTACTATCGGCTCAAAAAATTGATTTCGTTTATTTAGCAGGATAAGAGTTAAAGTATTTTTTGTTGTTTTATTGTATGATCTTAAACATGATTAATTGACTTGATGGTGTTTTACCCCGCTTTCAACATTATTTCTGTCATATCACGAGGACAGCTCACATAACCAATGCACGTCCTGGGCTTCACCAGTACTAGGTCGGGGCTCTGAAATGTATTACCAAAGGACAACCTCGCGAAAAAAAAGTGCTTCTAGTAGATTCGAACCAAGGACTTCAAGTGACGATTCCTATACTTTATCACAGCCAGGTATGAACTTTTTCCTACAACTGAACACTCTCTTTGGTCGTAGTTCTATAGATCTATGTACTCTTCAGTGGACAACAAAATTATGAACTTATCCAAATTCAAAGCAGTTACAGATGACAAATCCAATGTGGCTAAATGAGTTTGGTTTGTCTATGAAAGGGAAGAAAATATCATGGAAAAAGGAAAATACGCTGGTAACTATCATGTTCTGCTTTTGTCACGATGTTTTAAAAAGCGTACCCCTAAGTAACGTTAAAGCACTAGGTTGTTTGGTTGAAAGATAAAAATAAAGCCGTGGGCAATTAAGATCTAAGTTTAGATTGCACTTTCAACACAGTCTGATCTTTATCTACACTGTCAGCTAAAGTTATTTACCCAGAGTAGAAAAGTTCACCCTTAGTATTCTTAACAATCTGAAGCTAGCCCAAAGGCTGCTAAGCGCGACTCAAGGACGTTTTGCGGATAGTTTAGATCAAGATCAGACTGCACATAACGTGCAGTCTGATCTTGGATCTACCCTGTCCGATGAGGAGATTTTTTTACCCAAAAATAACTTTGAAAGAGCAAAAATTCAGGTTTTTACAATCGGGTTGAAAGTTTCTCTTAAGTTATTTTCCAGGTTAAGGGTTAAGTTAAGGATTCACCACGCAACAAGAATTTAGATTTGTCCATATTCAAAGCTTATAACATATGACAGGTAGTACAAATGAAGGACTCGGCTTTTCAAAGAATGAAAAACTTTGTGGAAAAATGAGAAAATGCTTGTTCAAGGATTTTCTCCTTTTCCAAGAATGTTTTCAAATGCCTTCTTTCGCAGGGTCATTAAAACTATTGTTTAGTATAGCGTTAACTGTTTGCAAAACTACATAATTTAGCGTCGTCCAAATTCAAAGCATTTGTAGTTAATTTAAAAGTAGCCAAAATAATTAAATTTGACTTAATGTGGATAGTAAAACTTGTTGCACATGGATGAAATACCGGTAACCAGTATTCTGTTCTTTTCTCGCAATGTTTTCAAAGCCTTCTTTCTCAGGGTCCTTAAAGCGAGAGATTGCTGGGTAAAGGGTTATTATTTTCGCCTTTATGCATTTTTCGTGGTTTTAAAGTATGATTCTACAGCAAATGTAAAACGCTCTTTGATCGTATTTAAAGACGTTTTCTACAGTTTTGTGAAAATTTAATCCTTTCATAGAATTTTTTAATTCTTTCATATGTTGGGTAAAATTCAATGGCAAACTCAAAAATAAAAAGAAAAAGGTATGTTGACGAGTTGGATTTTCTGCAAAATGGCAGTTTCTATGGTAACCGTTTGTATCAAAACACTCAAAATGACTATATCTTCATAAAAGACAGTAATACAGTGCTAGAAAGTTTATTATACAATGCAAATATTATTTTCCATATTTAATATATTATTTCTTGATTCTGTATGAATGAAATAATAATCTGAATTCATTTTCTTTTTAAAAAATTGTTTTTCCTATTTCTTGACTTGCCAAAATATAAGCAAAATCAACATGTAGTCTTCAATTAATTCAAAATTTTGAAAAATTCCTTTCATAGAATTTTCTAATTTTTTGGTATATATAGTAAAATTTAATGGTAAGTACAAAAATGAGAAGAAAAAGATATGTTGACGTGTTAGATTTTTTGTGAAATGGCCGTTTCCATAGTAACCGTTTAGGCCAAAGCAATTTAGAATGGCAACACTTTCTATAAAGAAAATAAATTGTACCAAATTCTTTCTAATTTTTGCAGCAAACATAATTTTACTATTTCTTTTCAATCATTAAGAATAAAAATATCAATTGAATAATTCTTTAAACAAATCTCATTTATAGGATTTTCTATAAACTTGACAAAAAGTGAGAAAATTGACATGTTTTCTGATAACAAATACAGACATTAAAAAATTCTTGGCATGGAGTTTGATGAATTTCAAATGAACATCTTTCAACCTCTTCCCATACAACTTGTTCAAACACATTGAGGAAAACAGCTTTTTGAAAACATTGTGGGAAAAGATGGAACTGCTTGATTCAGGCAATTGAATTTCACCTCGTTTCACAATATTTTCTATACTATGGGTAACTTTACATCTTATTTAGATAAAAGTACCAATATTTTAATATGTTGCAAAATTCATTAGAACTGAAATTTTTACTTATTATGGTTTTAGATAAATTCATATACAATATGTTTAACTTACTTTCAACATGCATCCGGTTCAGTCTCTATATTGTTGTGGTCTGATCCGAATTTATGTTGAAAGGCAGAATTTTGGAGTCTACAACAGAGCGTAACTAACTCTGCATTTGTTTCATGGCTACTTATTGGTATGTAATAGTTTCATCTGCATTAATTTTTCTGGTGGACTTTTGCATAAATAAATATTTGAGTTCAGTCATACTGTATGAAATTGGTTATTTCCGTTTATTTATCGTCGCTACCGGTTGCCCATCTGAGCGACGACCCCAGAAGACGGTTAGTTGTTACGGGGGATAGTGCAAGGATACAGGACGAAACTACTGAGAGCTTCGCCTGGTTCTTTAACGTGCTCGGCGTATAGCACCGTCACACGGGACCTCGGTTTAATGTCTCATCCGAAAGACTATTAGTAATTTTAGTTGGCCAGCCGGGGATTCGAACCCACAACCTGTAGTGACCCGAAACATTGTGTTCACGAGTCCTACGCTCTACCTACTGAGCTATATCGGCTTGGGGACTGTATGAAATAAAATGACTGAACAGTTTGTAACTTCTTCTGTTTTTAACATTACCTCCAAGTAACAACCACCTGTCAAAAACCTCACATAAAAAATGCCAAGTTGGGTTTTCCATTTCACACTATCAGTTGTAAAGAGAAAGCCGTTTTACACTACTAGGCATACAGAAACTATGCCATCTATTGTCTCTGATATACTATACCACTACTGTTTATAATAATAATAATACAGTTAACCCTTTCCCACACAATCACTCATTTTTTCGATCATGAGGTATTGAGACTCATTAAAACATTGTGGAAAGGAGACATTGCTTGTAACAAGCAATTTCTTCTTTTCCCACTGTTTTCTACCATTTCAGAGAAGTTAGATACCGTATCCGAAATTCAAGGTATTCGTCCGAACAATATACAAGTACCTTCTTTGAGAAGAGTTACTGTCTGTTATTGTCTCCCTTGAAATCGCAAAAATGATGCGCAGAAATTACTACCGAATACGTCATTAAATGCTGTTTATTAGTTCCTGTTCATTAGGATTCAAGATCAGACTGCATGTCTGATCTTGGTTGAAACCTTCAGCTTAGGTTATTTATGTCTTCTACGGGACTGAAAGGGTCTTATGCTTGAGCTTCTAAATTAACACAAGTAAGGATACTTTTTCCTCACCAGCAAAGAAATAACACATACACTGCATTATATGACTAGTATGAGTTTACGGACAGTGTAGGTCCAAGATCAGAGTGCTCAGAACGTGCAGTCATATCTTTGATCTACCCTGTTCGAGACGGTGAGATTTTACCGAAAACAAAACATTTCTGAAATCGCAATATTATATTCTATGATGTCACTTTCGGTTTAAAATTTCCATTTATTTCGATTAGCTGCTAACAGTTTAAGGCAGACTGTGTACTTTCAATTAAATGAAATAAACATTTACGAACCATAAAAAAGAATGGTAATCTCGACTGCGTTATAATATTTCATCGGACATATATATATATCGAAAATCAGATTGCACATTTAGAGCAGTCTGCTCTTAATATATACATACTGCCTGTCCTATCGTTTTAAGGGTTGAATGAATACATAAAACACATGTCAAAATAAACCTCGTCACTTTGACAAAAACTGTCTGGCGTATCAAGTTAAATAGATAAAAGGAAAAAATAATTTAACCTTTTAGGTTGCAAAGCACGACTCACTGACTTTTGCGGACAGCGTAGATCCAAGATCAGACTGCACAGAACGTGCAGTCTGATCTTCGATCTACACTGTCCGATACGGAGATAACTTTCCTCCAAAAATACCTTTCCAACAGCAATATGATTGATACTATCGCCTTGAAAGTTTCATTTCTTTTATTTAGTTGGGTAAGATTTAAAAGGAGTATTATCTAACTCTTCCTTGACAAAATCATGTTTCATTGCACCTCTTTGTTTTGGAAACTTTGTCTCTACCTGTATGTCGGTGTTTAGGTGCGCTGTCTCTCTCGTTGTCTGTCACTCTATCTATATAATGTTTTATGTTCTATGTTATATCTTTCTCTCATTAGTTTAAATATATTTATTTGAAAACGATTATGCAACAAATTTTTTTTACAGTTTATTGTTGGAGTCTGTCCGGCTGTCCGTTCGTCCGTCCGTCTCTCCATCCATCCGTCCATCCATCTCTCTCGCTCTCTTCGCTATTTCTCTCTCTACCTCTGCCCCTCTCTCTCTCTCTCTCTCTCTCTCTCTCTCTCTCTCTCTATCTATCTATGAGAAAGAAACCGGCGGCTCAAAAAGAATATTTCAGAAAAGCAATACCGGGACTGCATAGATAGGTCCGCAAGGCGCCGTGAAAACGGCGTAAAATACAAAACAAATATCTGGCTATGGGCTTAATACAGCAAAAAATACCCAAGCAAGGCAAAACATTACAACAACATCTATTGAGTTTGCTTGCTACCTGCTGCAACAAATTTGCAGCAGCGGCTTTTAACTGTGTCACTGCCTATTGCAACTTCCCACGAATAGCAGACGGTGCATATCAAGATCAGACTGCACAGAAGGTGCAGCCTGATCTTAAATCTGCACTGCCTGCTACTACTTGTAGATATATACTAAACTATGACTTGGTCATCTTTACATGCAACTGAAATAGCTTTTTTTTGCAATCGGCGTGGATCAAGATCAGACTGCACAGAACGTGCAGTCTGAACTTTAATCGACACCGTCAGCTAGTAGATATTTAGTTATGGCCAAAATCACCTTCGATGGCAGTGAAAAATCTACTGTTAGACGCCGACAAAAAAAGTTACCTCGTTTGCAACGAACGACTTTAAAAACCCTTTCCAAACGATTCGGTAATTTTTCGACTTCGAGGTGGAAGGCTTTTGAAAGATTTTCGGGGCGAAGAAAATATATTGGAAACCTAGATTTTTGCCTTTTTCAACGCGTCTTCTTTTCCTTTTGAAACACAAATTTCGGCGATTTAACCACAAATAACTAACGTCAGTAAATGCTTTCTAGAAAGATGTCTTAAATTCGGTCGCATGAAAAACAAGTTTAAACGTCAGACTATAGTAAAAAAAAATTGCCAGGAATTCATGTCTAATCCATGCATATATAAAAAAAAATGTATCAAAAGGACAAATTGCTCGTTACGAGGAATTTCTCCTTTTGTCACATTGTTTTCAAAAGCGGTCTGCTCTACGACAAAAGAGTTCGTCTGCATATGTACGAGTTAATGCGTCAACGTGTGTAGATATCACCATGCATATTTCATTAGTCAAATGGACGAAATAAACAGCAGAACTATAAAGCAAATCTCATGAGTGACATTGAACACATACTAGTCATATATCATTCCTTGAAAATGTCAAACCCTGTCAAAAACCGCGTGATGAGGGGATTGCACAAACAAAAATGCGTTTTACGTGCATAAATATGAACTGCAGATTTTTTTTAATAAACAATCTGAGCAAAAGAGAAATCGATTGCTTTAAAGTAACAATAAAGCCCAAAAGTAAACAAAGCGGGCGTTTAAATGCATTTAAATTTACATCATAGCATTTAAAAGTATGGAAACTATTGTGAAGATGATAATCTGTCAATGTGCGGTCAGTCCAAGTGTTAGTCGCTGACAGAGAAATTAATTTCAAAACTAGGTTAAAGCCTGCCCGGTAGATGTGTCTTTTGTTTACTTTTTGCCTGATTTTAAAATTCTTTTTTTTATTTTCTGCCAGCGACTAACACATGGCCTGACCACACGATAACAGACTGTCATCTCCACAATATATTCCATACTTTTAAATGGTATTATTTAAATTTAAATATATTATGACACCTGCTTTAATATTTTGGCCTCTACTGGGACTTTAAGTGTTAATCAACCAACAAAGTTTAAGATTTGTCTAAGTTTAAAGCACTGCAAATGACAAAATAAAAAAAATGACTCAAAAATAAAAACGTGTTTTTGGAAGAGTAGAAAACATTGCTGGAAAACGAAAAAAAAAAAAGCTGGTTACCAGCATCTTCTCCTTTTTTCCACCTTGTTTCCGAAAGCCTTCTTCTTCTTTAGGGACGGCAAACCACGATATCACAAAAAAGTACATTGTAATAACCTTTTTCCAAACAACCAAACAACCCTGTGCTTTAAGACCTTGAAAGATGATGTTCTTGAAAACATTGTGAAAAAAGGTGAAAATGATTGTGCAAGCATTTTCTCCTTTTCCCACGATGTTTTCCAAAGTTTTGTTCCCGAGGCTCGTTAAAACTCGGCTTTGTTTGGTGAATAAAACGAGTACCAACAATATGGGTTTTTATGACGTCGAGCGAATTCAGAATTCACTCTAATTGACCTGTGATTGATTGATTGATTGATTGATTGATTGATGGATGGATGGATGGATGGATGGATTCTTGGATTCTTGGATTGTTTCTTACGCCGCTTTCAACATTATTTCAGTTATATCACGGCGACAGCTCACATATGCATGTATGTTTGGGTTTCACCAGTACTAAGCTAGGTCTCTAAAGTGCCTTGACCAAAACACTCCAACGAAAAGCCAAGTGCTTTCAGTGAGGCTTGAATCTGGATTCTTCAGGCCACGGCTACTGGTCCTACAGTTAATCACTGAATCTGGCAAGACCCATCATGGGCTTCTGGCTGAGCACCGGTAGAGCAGTCGGTAACGTACAGTGCTTGAAACCAAGTGGTCGCTGGTTCGAATCCCTAGACAAAATTCTTTTCGAGGATTGATGTTAGTTAGCATATAGCACCATTCAAAATAACAAACAAGAAAAGGCCTTGAATTTGGTTAGGTTTAAAATTTTGCCGTATAGTATAGAAATGAGATAACATTTTATGATGATATCACATGAGTAAATAATACAATACATATTATGACAATGTAACTTATTACATTATATTGATCCATTCAGTGCATGCTATGTATATTCGTAATTTCCATTGTCTTTTCAAACTTCAAAAATTAATCATTCAAATCAGTAAGGCGACAGCTGGCAACATTTTCTTTTACCCCAATGTTTTAACACGTATTCATTTGTTAAATCTCTCCTTTTTTAATTTTACACTGTTTACGAAAATAGTTTAAAATAGTTGTTCGCCGGATTTTTGTTCCAATGATAATCATCTAATATGCGCAATAAGACTATGACTGCGTTTCGAATTAAGCAGATCAAAAACTAAACTTTATAAAAAGTACAGCATATTTTTGGATCGACACTGTCCGATGATTGGCTTGCAACACGCGAAAAGGGACATTGGGACATTTGCGTAAAGTGTCGTCTCGGATCAGCCTGCGCAGTCCGCGCAGGCTAATCCTAGACGGCACTTTACGACTACATTAGATTTTGTGCTACAGTAGACTTGCGCAAAACAGAAAATTACATAAAAACGGAAAGTGTCTTTTCGGATCAGCCTGCGCGGACTGCGCAGGCTGATCCGAAACGACACTTTACGCAAATGTCCAAATGCCCCATTTCACGTGTTGCAGACCATATGTAAACCCTTTACCACACAACAAAGTCTTAGTAATGTCCATAATAAGAGCATTAGCAGCTGACATATTATGTGTGGTTCAAAAGATTGATTGTCTCTTTCAAATGATTGAAAACTTTGTGGGAAAAGTAGTAAATGCTGGTAACCAGCATTTACTACCTTTTTCATAAAGTTTTCAAAAGCATTTTAACTCAAGGTGTTAAAACTCTTGGTTTAAAAGGTAAAGGTTAAGGTACTCTGACATTCCAAGGGTCATAAACATGCAATATACGATACAGTATAAAATACAAAAAAAATGTTTCATAAAACATTATGAACAATGTTTATACGTATACACAACATGTTAACATTGAGGGTTATTTTTGTTGCAATGAATCTCTCCCCGCGGGCAAGACAAGTGGTCTTTTGAAGTTTTTTTCTGCAAATAACTAACTTTGGTTGTTTGCCGAGTTTGTTGTTTTCCCCGGCTGATCTTTAATCAACTCTGATCATAACGGGCTTAAATTTGAGTCTAGCACCCTAGGAATATGAATTATGGATTATTATGCTGCAATCATCGACTAGTAGATGAAGTTGACAAAATGGTGGTCAGCTTCTTCTTGATGGTCAGAACATCATTAAATATTTCAAGGGGTGACCAGGAATCAAATCGCATTAAAAAAAAAATCTTCGCCACTCCCCATATTACTATTTAAATTCTGACGCAGACCTTTGATTTGTCTATATTGAAAGAATTTGCAGATGACAAATTAAATGTGGCTCTAATGACGGGGGACTGTGTTAGAAAAGGAAACTCGGGCTTGCATTCACGAAACTTTCGTGCTTTCATTTTTCGCCCTATTCTGCCTTTCTATGTAACGCAACTTCTGATTAGCTAAACCATTTGGCTTAGCCAATCAGAAGTTGCATTACTTTCAAATTAGAAAATTCCCGAGCCTGGTCAAGTCTAAGATTTTTCTAAAGAATGGTTGATGAATACGGATCATGGCAACATTTTTTACTCTTCCCTAATATATTCAAATGACAGTTTCATCAGGGTCTTTAAAACTCTATATCGTTTTGTAATAGGTAAAAAAGAAATAAATAAACATCAGAAGAAAATCGCTGGGGGTCTTCTTATAGTTCTGAGATAACAAAAACTTTAGAAATCACTTATGTATCTCAAAGAGTTGATAAAGATCAGACGTCACTGACATGCAATCTAATCTTGGTATTATATCTTCCCATGGGACATACATCAAAGTCCGTACACGTAGGGTAGGTCGCGATATCTATGGGCGTTGTAGGTTCAGATATTGAGACAAGCTTTGCCGACAATAAGATATGTAGATTAAGATTAGCCAGCACAGATTGTGAAAACTGATCTTGGATCTATACTCTCCTGTAGTTTTTGAGAAATTGTAGAATTGTAGCCTCAAGTGCCTTAAAAATGGCCGTAACTGGGCCTTTTCTTCTGATTGAAAATGTCCATTAATCGATGAAGAAGAATACAAAAAAAAAAAACTATCATGAGCCGTGCTCTGGCAAAAAGGGGCTTAATGCATCTCTGTGACGCAATTTTAAAAATAACCAAGCAAGTCACCACGTAATTTTGAGTCCATGAAATCTATGTTGTATATATAACAACCGACTAAGTCATAAGGTAGACTGGTCCTTTGACAGGCAGAAAATTTGATCAATAGCTAAAAGTTTGGGCCCAGGTCAGCCTGTGCGGCTGACTTTGGTGGATACTTTCTGCAAATGCATGAAGCCCCCTTTTCACAGAGCATGGCACAATTTTATCTAATAGTTTAATGGTTAATATAATAGTGAACTGATATTGTTTTAAAATGAAAATGATTTTTGAATTAATGTTGAAGATTGATTACTAATGCATTTAGAGTTTCAAATTTCGAAGTATCATCTTTCTTTTTTTTTAATTTGAACCTTTTTCAACTATCAACTGCGACTTCTATAGCTTATGGGGACGGCGTAGATAGCGATTAGAATGTGAATGTGATCTTTGATCTAAATCGTCTGATCTCAGATCTACAGTATCAGCTACTGCAGTTTGAACAAAGATCAAAAAATACCTTTTCTGTTTCATATGGAGTAGTATAAAGGCTTGGTCAGACCGGCTAACGGATATGTAAAGGAGGGAAAACGGACAAAAACTTGCAGAATTTGGTTATCCGGTGACAAAATTTATCTCCTCTGCCGCTCGAGGCTCACGCGATCGGTGTGTGGAGCTAAGAAAGCACACAATGACCGCACGAGTACCGCACATGTAACGGAAAAGACGCATGTTTACCGGATATGTACCGGATAATAAACGGTCTATTAACGGATATCACCGTACGAGTAAGGGTATGTACCTGATAAAACGGAAGTGCAGCGCATGAGAACCGGACAAAACGTTCTTCCAAAGTACGATGAACGAAAATGTACCGAACACCAACGTACGAGGAACGTACTGGACACGTGACATGCCGAGGGTATAAATAGTCAGATGCATCCAAAGTCTGTCATTGACCAGCCCGCATAGCTCAGTTGGTAGAGCGTAAGACTCGTGAACTTGAGAGTGTGGGTTCGATTCCCACGGCTGGCCATCTAAAATTACTAATAATCTTTCGGATGAAACGTTAAACCGAGGTCCCGTGTGACGGTGCTATACACCGTGCACGTTAAAGAACCAGGCGAAACTTAGGATGGGGTTCGTCCTGTATCTGCACTATCCCCCATAACAATACTAACAGCCTTCAGGGGGCGTCGCCCATATGGGCAACGGGGGGCGACGATAAATAAACGCAAATTCAATCAATGAAAGTCTGTCATTTGCACGTCTCTGTCCGCTTTGTCCATTGGAAATTTTTGAACATGCTCAAAACTTCCCATTGGACGGAACGGACATCACCGGACGTCGCCGGACAAGTAGCGCATTCACCGGATAAGAAACGGACATAAAACGGATACGAACGGACACGAACGGATAAAATGATTTTTTATCCGTTACTCCTCCGTTAGCTTGGTGTGACCAAACCTTAAACAGCTATCAAAAAGGTCTACTTTATTTAACCATCTGCCATGTTTTATCATATCTGACAGAGAATACTTTTGGAAACATTGTGGGAGAAGGAGAAAATGCTGGAAACCAGGATTTTCTCCTTTTCCTACAGTTTTCCACCTTTCCACGGACAAATGTCATAATGTGAGCCAGTTTAAATTTGTCAGATGCGAGTGCTTTCAATGCAGAAGAGTCTAAATTTTTGTCATTTAGTAACGGGTTAGTTGTCAGCGAAAGAGCTTAAATATTAGAGTTTCATATTTTCTGACCAAATACATGAAAAAAGTAAATCTTACGTATTTCAAAATGTAAACCGACATACGTATCCGATGAGTCAAATACGAACATGACTGAATGAGCCCATCACCGAATAATTCGAACCAATATGGGCCTCGTACTTATAAGTGATGTAAATGTGAAAGATACTGCAAATATAGGGAACAGTTTTTCCAGTTTTGTATGAAGAATATTGTGGAAAAAGGGGAGATTACTTGCAACAATCATTTCAGCTTCCCCGACGATGTCATCTAAGGTACTGGGATGTAGGTTTAGTCTTTTGGCACCATACATATTCGACTTTTTCGACGGCAAAAAAAACAACTCATTGAAAATTAGAAAGACTTTTATTTGATATATTTTACTCTAAGGCAAGCGGTGTAGATCCAAGATGAGACTGCACGTTTTGTGCAGCCTGATCTTGATCTGTGTTGTCCGCAAAAGCCCTTTCTTTTGCCTATGGCTGGTTTTTGATTGCTCGCTTCAACATGCCAAACGCAGCTATGTTAAAAGTCGCGTGGCACATAATGCACTTGACTTCTTAATTGCCATACTTCACGTAAATTTCATTGTTTATATCAACTGTCATGATGGCCAATCGATTGCTCTTTTGTTTTCCCTCTATGTTTTTGTAGACTGTTGACTCTTAAGATGTAAGTTGAACTGTATTGTTAAAAGTCGACTCTCTTAAACATGACAAATGCAACTCTATGTAAAGGTCATATGGTACATGATGCACTTGACTCCTACATAGTCATTCTACATGTAAATTTCATTGTTTATATCAGTTGTCTTGATGGCCACTTAGCGAGTAACCTTTTCCTGTATTTTCTCTTTAGAGCTCTAAATAGTCCTATTATTATTATTGATCGACCCTTGTACCGTAGTGATCGCATTGACGTACATTGTAGATCAGACTGCACAGAACCTAAGAAATTGTTTGAACTGCATTTTATTTGTCGGCTGCAATCACCTTCAATTTGGACAAGTATAGCAATTTATCGCGTTTTTGTCTTCGTAATATATGAAACATGCTCTGTGAAAAACGGTGTTCAATGCCTCTGCGCAGTCCGCGTAGGCTGACATGAGTCGAAACTTTTTGTTTTTCTGCATGTCGAAGGACCATTCTATCTCCTGATTGAGTCGGTTATAACACAAAATGGATTCTATAGACCCAAAATTATGTAACCACTTGCTTGGTATAATGTATCACAGAGATGACCTTCTTTTGCCAGACTGTGGCTCAAACGTATTGTCTGTCTATTAAAAAAAAAAACTAGTCAAAAGTATTGAAATTGAAAACCTTGGAAACATTTACAGATAAAAATATTTGAGCAATGCTCTGTAAAAAGGGGGCTTAATGCATCTGCGAAAAATATCGACCCAGGTTAGCCTGCGCAGTCCGCGCAGGCTGACCTGGGCCGAAACTTTTCGCTATGGGTTAATTTTCTGTATGTGAATGGATCGGCGTACCTCATTATTAAGTCGGTTGTTTAAAAAAGTGGCTATAATGGATCCATGCTTATGTGATGGCTTGCTTGAAATCACGCATCACGGAGATGCATTAAGCCCCCTTTTGCCAGATTGCGGCTCATTTACATTGTTAAACAATATATTATACGGTCAGTTATTAATAATTCCTCCTCCGGGCCAGTCCATTTACTTCATGGTTGGAGTTTAACCTTTCGGTATACATTTAAAAGTCTGCATTGGAATGTGTGTGTATTTACTTAAAGGTAGATAAGTAAGTAAAAATGTGAATATGAATGAATGAATGAATGAATGAATAAATGAACGAACGAACGAACGAACGAACGGACGGAGGGGTGAGCGAGCGGACAGGCGAATGGGCGGACGGCCGGACAGACGGTCGGACGGACCGACGGCCGGACGATCGATCAACCAAACAATCACCAACCAACCAACCAACCAACCGACCAACAAACCAGCTGATCAATCAGTCAATCAATCTATCAATCAATCAATCAAGCAAGCAAGCAAGCATAAACAAGACACAATCAATGGCAAAGACATTCAAGAAAGCAGTTTTATCAAGAAAAAAATTGGTTCTTATTTGTCACAATATTATGGAGCTCTTGTACCGGAGAATGTGTCGAAATATTTAGAGGGTAAACATTTATACTTTCATTGCCTATCTCTCTGACCGTGAGACCATTGTTTTGCCTGAAAGGCTTAGATAGTTACTTAGATATGAGCCGTGCTCTGGCAAAAGGGGGCTTAATGCATCTCCGTAATCCATCATACCAAGAAAGCCATCACATACTTATGGATCCATAATAGCCACTTTTTTTAACAACCGACTCAATCATGAGGTAGACTGATCCTTTGACATGCAGAAAATCTACCAATAGCGAAAGGTTTCGGCCCAGGTCAGCCTGCGCGGACTGCGCAGGCTGACCTGGGTCGAAACTTTTCGCAGATGCATCAAGCCCCCTTTTCACAGAGCACGGCTCATATGATTTTGTTTGAACTGTTACTCGTCCAGCACCAGATGAATGATATCTCATCTTGGGAAAGAATGCGTGTGATTGAAAGAAAAAAGAAATCGGTCAGACATTCATGTACCTTGTGTTCAAGTCTCAGACGGTGTAGATTAAAGATTATTCTGCACGTTTTGTGCAGTCTGATGTAGGTCTACTGTGCCTGTTAAAGGCGCCAATGTTGCGCATAGATATGGAAGGGTAAAGACCTGTACATAGTCCTGATATTTTACGAATCATTAACCAATATTGTTGACCCTTAGGCTGTTAAAAACGACTTTGTCGTAGCGCTTAAATTGCACACATTGTAGATCAAGATCAGACTGCACAAAACCTGCTGTCTGGTCTTGATCTACACGTTCCGAGACGGTGAGATTTCTTTGTGAAAAGGTATATGAAATCACACTATATGGCTTTTACTATTGTCAATTGGCTGTAAAATTTATTTTGATATACAAGGATTTAAAACAACCTGAATAGTCTGTTTTCTTAAGTTGACATTCTTATTCGTACGCTTTCACCTGCAGAATACTTTTTGTTTTTCTGTTCTGAAGAATTCCACATAAAAAAGTGATTATGTCAAAGCAGAAAGTTGTCACGACCTCTGTATTTTACTTGTATCCAAGTTTCAAGCTTGTAGTTCTTATCAACCTTCAAATGGCGCTATTCATATTTTAAAAAATATATCCAAGCTTCAAAACAATTTATCCCTGAATGAAGTAAGGCAATAGCTGGCAAACCATCAGTGAAGAAGAAAGAAAAAATAGAAGACAAAACAATTTTTTGGAGGTATTTCCTTAAAGGCCCTGTAGATTAAACAGTGCGGGTGTTAAAACGCATCTTAATTCTAATCATACTAATACCAGTTAAAGGTATGGAAATTATTATGAAGATTACTATATGTTATTGTACGGATGGTGTAAGTCCCTGGCATAGAAAAAGAACTTTTTAACAAGGGAAGAAGTTGTCTAGTCGCTTTAACTTTTTGGTTTTCTTTTTACCTGGTTCTAAAATTCATTTTAACAACGATGCAGACGACAAAACCTCGACGAATTCAGCCGGGCTTGCAATCATACATTACGCAAGCACTATCCTGTTGACCATAAAATGTCAATCTAACTATAACAGAGTAGTTATATAATTATGGTCTGCGATATGCTAAAAGGGGCTTTCGGACATTTGCTTAAAGTGTCGTCTCGGATCAACCTGCGCAGTCCTCGCAGGCTAATCTGAGACGGTACTTTATGTCAACATTAGATTTTGTCCTACAGTAGACTTGCGTGAAACAGGAAATCACACACGATCGGAAAGTGTCGTCTCGAATCAGCCTGCGCAGTCCGCGCAGGCTGATCCGAAACGACACTTTACGCACATGTCTGAATGTCCCTTTTCGCGTGTTGCATGCAAATGGGCCATGCTCTGGCGAAAGAGGGTTTAATGGATCTTCGTGATGCATGATACTAAGGAAGTCATCACATAATAATGCATCCTTAATATTCAGTTTGTATTATAAACGACTGAATAATGAGGTACACTGAATCATGCAAATAACTGACCAATAGCAAAAGTTTCGACTCAGATCAGCCTGCGCGAACTGCGCAGACTGACCTGGTCGAAACTTTTTGCAGATGCATTAAGCCTTCGTTTCACAGAGAGTGATACATATACGTGACAGAAACATGTCACTTGAATAATTTATGTGACAGTAATTTGACCAAATTTTTGGATTTCATGAATCGGTAACGAGATATAGGTGTGACTATTGACTGGTTGATTATAATGGAACTTACACAGCTTTTAACAATATTTTAGTCAAGTTATGACGACAGCTCGCTTTATCATATATGTTTCATGTTTCACCAGCACTAGGCTAGGGTCGAACCTGAGACCTCAAGATTACGAGTCCAACACTTTACCAATGAACCATACAGGTTATGATAAATATGCCTCCTTGAACTTATTTGTTAGGGTGGTGTGGGTGGTAGGGGAATTGGGGGAAGGTGTACAACCGTTTTGAAGGAATTTCTACTTTGATGTCTTTCAGAGTTAATAGCAATAACTCTTTTGACAGCTGAAATACAATCCGTTGAAACTCACGTAGAATTTATCTCACAGACTTGACTATCAAGCGAAAGGTATAGATCGAAGATCATACCCGCACGTTCTGATCTCGATCTGTGACGTCGGCATATACCTGCGCTTTCTGTATTTTCGGCTGCATGTTTTCTCAAGTGATCTTTGACACCAAATCGAGGAACTGTGAGTCCTTGGCATAAAATGAATTCCTATACATTGTTCCTACTAGTCATCCTTAGCTCAGTACTGAACTTGTAGAAATTCAGATACCTGTACAGGAATAGTTCAGTGCGAAAAGTTCAGTATTAAAACCTTCTTTCTATACATGCATAGTTTCATAGTGTTCAAATAAGATCGGCCGGTTCAAAGTGTTAGAGTATTTGGCTGTAAGTTTCTCACATCATGTGACACTTGTATCGGCCAAAGAAACACAACAGAACAGAATAGAGATACGTATTTTTTAAATGATAGATAGGTCTGTTAAGTTAATTACAAGCAGCTATTTTATGGTTTTATTAGCTTCATAGAGTATGCTTATTTATTCATACAGAGTTAAAGTTAGTTGCCATGTACAATGGTTCAATGATTAATTACGCCGCTTGAACAATATTCCAATCACATCACAATTACAGTTTACGTGTTCATGTATACCCCAGGTATGACGTATACAATGGTAGGTTTCTAAAGTGTCTTACCTAAGGACTCTTCTACGAAAAAAGTTGCCACATACGTGTTATATACTTTTTTCCTACTTTCAAAGGCAACCCCGTTTCGGATGAGAGAAAGAGAGAGAGAAAGGGAAGAAGGGAGGGAGAGAGAGAGGGGGAGGGAGAGGAGAGAGAGGAGGGCAGACGGACGTAGAAACGGGCAAGTGGTCAGACGGAAGAAAAGACAGGCAATTAGACAGACAGACAGACGTTCGGAGGGAAGGAGGAAAAGATAGACTAACGGACGGCGAGATTACGGACGGACAACAGGCGGGCTGACGGACGGACGGACGGACATACTGACTACTTCGACAGGTAAAACTTTGGTTATCTAAGCACCTACATCATCAAGTAACATTTTGCTAGGGCTGAACAAGAAAAAAAAATGTAATGGATTCCTGGAGCTGACAGAATGTCAATATAATGCGGTCCCAATATAGAGCAATTAGAAACCTGTTGTTCCTGTGTTTACTTGACACTCTGCAGAGCTCTGAAAATATCAACTTTTTTGCGTTTCAAATTATTAATTAATAAACATAAAGGTGTAGCACTAATTATATGTGAGCCGTCCTTAATATTTCAAAAACAAAATCCCAAATTTGTCATCAAAGACACTCCATGTAAAAGAGTATATAATCAAAACATGAATTTTGATTGCTTAAGAAGTCACTGATAGCTCATTAATATCCATGTATACAAAAACTATATTTCGCTATTTAGATGTCCCACGGATAGAAAATTGAGTGTAAAACGAAAAGAAACTGACTAGCGGTCGGGGATGATGATAAACGCAGTGTTATAGGAAATACTGACCTTTTGCGGACAGTGTAGATCAAGATCAGACTGCACAGAACGTGCAGTCTGATCTTGGATCTACACTGTCCAATTACAAGATCTCTCTCTCTCTCTCTCTCTCTCTCTCTCAAAAATACCTTTGAAATAGCAAATTTTGGGTTTTTACTATCAGCTTGAAAGTTTCATGTTTGTTATTTAGCAGGATAAGCGTTATTATTACATTCTGTTAATAATAAATAGAGGTTATTACACGGCTGATGAGGGCCGGAGAGTGATATCGGCTAAAGCCCTCGGGGCAGATATCAAGGTGGCGGGCCGATATCATTCTCCGGCCCTCATCAGCCGTGTAATAACCCAGATATATGCCCCTGTAACGTCATATCTGCGGCAGACAGTAGGCTAATCCTAATCACGTGGTCGATATTCTGAGCCCGGGATATTTCCTCTCAGGAAAGATTTGGGAAGATTTGTCTATCTGTCTTCTTGACATTTTACCTATTAACGGAGGGAGAGAAAATGTGTTTCTGTGTTGGTAATCTGTTGTCTTATTTCATTACGTTTGTTCTACTGGGATTCTCTATTGTCTTCTAGGCTTAACTCTTTACCAAATAACAAAATCTCAGACTTGGCCAATACAAAAGAATGTGACTAAAATGATGAGCTTTGTCTTTGAAAACGTAGTAAAGCATTGTAGGTAGAAAGAGAAAAGGCTGGGCATTATTTTCTCGACTTTCTCAGTGTTTCGTCAGAAACTCGTAAGAAACTCTAGATTATGAGGTCTAGAGTTAAACTGCTGAAGGAATTAGATGAAAATTTCCAACGAATAGTAAAAACCCAAGTACTGACACATGTATTTCAAAGTTCTTTTCGCTAGGAAAGAACTTTTCTGTGTCGGGCAGTGTTGTTGTAACTTCAGACTGTAGCTTCTGTGCAGTCTGATCTTGATCTACATGGTCCCAATACCGCCGCGCTTTTCAGCTTACGAATTAACCACGTAGGAGCGAAGATTGTTCAATTGGAAAGGCCCAAAACTGTAGACTGGGTCTAGTTCAGTTTTTAGCTCACATGATTCGAAACTCAGGGATCACTGGTTCTGTTTCAAACTCGGCCAATTCTTTCCAAGAAATAATGAACTCATTGTAATTCAATTCGTTGTATCATGATACATATATATGAAAAAGCAGCTAGCGGCTTGGAAAGACTGTTGTGCGTAGTTCCGGTAGAAGAATCTCGAGGAAAGCATGGATACGTTGTAGGTACACTGGCCTCCGCGATTAAACTGAAATAATGCTAAATACGGCATGAGAAAGCAAAATAAGGAAACACAAATTTAAGACTATATATAGTTCTGTGTACCAAGAACTTTGGTTCCATTTAATTTACTCATTAAATCCTAAACTCTTAACGCTTTCTTCTGATGAGCATTTTTTCCGTTTGCCAAATTACATGCATGAAAAAGAAAAATGTCCTGCTTCAGGATGGCATAAAAACGCATCGTGTGCACGAGGCAATCTGTTGACACACGCATCTCCTGGAGCATATTCGATTTTCAATGAACAGAAAATATCTGAACGATTCGAATCGTAGTGGAGCCAAAATTATTATTCTAATTTTCAGTGTACACGGACAAACGCAAAAAGTCGATCAAAACAAAAGATCAGTTCGGCCTTACATTTGAGCCGTGCTCTGTGAAAAGGTGGTATAATGCATCTGCAAAAAGTTTCGACCCAGGTCAGCCTGTGCAGTCCGCGCAGGCTGACCTGGGTCGAAACTTTTTGTTATTGGTCCCTTTCCTGCGTGTCAAAGGACCAGTCTACCACATGGTTCGTTGTTAGACAAAATTGATTTTATGGATACATAATTATTTGATGAATTGCTTGATATAATGCATCACGGAGATTCATTAGAGTCCTTTTTGCCAGAGCGCCCCTCATTTACATGTAAACATTTTAAATGTTACGCAACATGAATAGTTGCGCGGAAAGTGTGCGCGGTTAATTCGCTAGACTGTAGACTTTATGGTTGCATGTTCGAGCCCAAGCGATGACAAATAATACTTGAGGGTCTCTATTCTAACTAAGAGTAAATATACATTTCCAAACAATTTTAACTTACCAAATATTTCCTGATAAAATATTCTTATTGAGGTCAAAATCTAGTTTTATGCCGCTTTAAGTATGTGTTAGTAATTTTGTCATAACGTGAATTTATCATAAAATAAGAATGAGTGATTTTCCCTTATAAAAGACATCAGCAGCGGTTCTCATAGTTTGCCCTTTCATCTAATAATACGTTCATTTCAGCATGTTTATTGCAAATAACCGTTTTCAAAATGATTGCATGTTTAAAAAATGGAAATAATCGCAATTTTGTTAGGTCTACGGTCAAATACTGATTTCTTTCGTGCGAGTATCTGATGGCTTATCAACGATTGCGATAACTGTCCGATAAGGCGGAAAAAAATTACAAGTAGGATACTCTTAGGGTGCTTTTAAATTTCTAGGTACCTTTGTGGACAGTGTAGAATCAGATCAGACTGCACAAAACGTGCAGTCTAACCTTAAATCTACACTGTCCGATATTATGAGAAATTTTACCCTTAAACGGGCCTGAGGGATTTCAAAAAATTACTGTTTGTATACTGATACTATCATTGTGAAGTTAAGAGTCATTCCTTTATTTACTCGTTCTTTTTTGACAAATATAGTAGCTTTGCGGCCAGTGTAGATCAAGATAAAGATTAGGATGTACAAAACGTCCTGTCTGATCCTCTATCTACACTGTCTGCTTTTGCAGAGACAATCTGAACAAAATCAAAAGTGCAACTATTTGGGTCTTATTTCTAGACTGAGAAATATCTGGTGGGTTTATTCGGGGCTATAAGGGTAGACATCCGCGCAAGATTGTTTCTCGTTAGTTCGTCATCAATTATTAATCAGCCTGTACATTTTTTTTTTCGTGGTTTATTGTCTTGTTTCCGAATACTTTACTCTTAGAGCGCCGAGTTAAGTCTCTAAGCATCAGATATTTTAAAGGGTAACTCCAGACCAAAGCTATTTTTGGATATATGAATCCTTAAATGAAAACAACCTTAAAATTGAAAACCATATTTCAATGTCTTTCGTAAAAAGAGAGTTATAAGCGAAAATGCGGTTTGCACACCTGTGCGAGTTTGTGAAATCTTCGATAAACCGGATGTGACGTAGGAAGTGTGACCCACACATTTATTTCGGCTTCTGTGTACTGTTAATTTGCTCTGATACTGACTTTTTTTCTCACAGCCTTATCCTCCCTCATGTCGGGAGACGATTCTTTTCGTCACAAAAATCCCTACCGTATGCCGGGTGCCGAATTTAAGCACTATTTCGAGCCAGGAGATGCCTATTTATTCGTCAGTCTGCTGTCTGTCTGTCTGAACCGAATGACGTGACTTAATCCTCAACAGGTTAAATAAACCTTCATGCCGATTGCAAAATTTCGAATAATGCTAGTTTCTGGACATACAAAAATAGATATATCTCCGTATCGGACACTGTACATAAGATCAGATTGCACGTTCTGTGCAGTCTGATCTCGCAAAAGGTCATTGAGTCGCGCTCAGCAGCCTTGGGGCCACACAGAAATTTAAATGAGGCAAGAAATCAATGGTAAATTCACTGTTGATTATCCATCTCTTTCATATTACTGAGAGAGTGAGAGAGAGTTGGAGGGTAGTAACTAGTTAGAATAGAAATTCGACAAGCAGATTATGGGATTTTTGTTTATTTAAGATCGTATGAATGAGGAAGAGGGTAGTAACTAGTTAGAATAGAAATTCGACAAGCAGATTATGGGATTTTTGTTTATTTAAGATCGTATGAATGAGGAAAATACAAAAGTTATGACGTTCGACTTACCCATTTAACCTGTGTAAAATTCCAAATTCCATTTTATAAGAAAAAGGGTTCAATATGGTAGTGAAACAAAAGAGTAACCTTGTACATGACATGTTTATGACACGTGCTTGTTAACCTCCAGCTGCAAGCCGGGTAAAAAAAAATATGTGAGACCACGACGGTGCGATACCAACATCAAAGAGGCGCCGAATTAACCCTTTGCCCCTTTACATTGGGACACACAATTCTTTTCTCAAAATAAAAGGTTGGCGCACTAAACTTTTGTGTAAAGTTTGTACGCAGTTATAAATTTTAAATTTACGCTGCATTTTTATGGTCAGCATCTGTTATCTCGTACATAATTACAGCGAGAAATACGGAAGAAGAAAGTTAAATAATTTTTGTCCACGTTGGTATTTCCATTTAAATTTTACGCCTAACATGTCTCAGTATTTAGGAAATGGACTGACCCTGTATTTTGCAGACGATCAAAAACGTTTACTGCATGATATGGAGGGCAGGAAGGCAGGAGGCAATTTATACAAAAGAAACAAATTTGAAATTGTGAAAATAACACGTAGGAAAATAAATGAAGATTAAGTGAAAAAAAATGGATTTAACTTTAACGGCAAATTTAGGATGTGTGCTGGATTTAATGTTGTTTGTGAATGTTAAAGAGAGGATACGATTTCTAAGGTAGATCAAGGCTTTTAATTCTTCCCAAGCTGAAGGAGACATGTAAAATGCTGACATTGATGGTGTAGATCAAGATCAGACTGCGCAGGATTTGTAGACCGTTCCATGATCGACGGTGTCCTATATTTGGTAGAAACAGCCTTAGAACTGTGCTCGAATGATTTCCTTTACACATTGCAACGTTCCTTCTTCCTTCTAACACTTAGCAGAAGAGACTTTTGGCTTGTTTCAACTATCTTGAGTTATTATTTCTTTTTTTTTTTATTTCAAAATAGTTTTTTTCGCCACTAGAAGAATAACTTTTCCTTTTCATAAGTACTATCTCCACTAGGCTAATTCATTCAAAATTTCTTTCCTATGATTGTAGTAAGATGTAAGAGCGATAGAGATTGAAATTCTGCAGTACACAAGTGATTGAAACGTGATAAATTAATTTATATCTTTACAAATATCATGCAGTTTTCTCAGTTTTCTGCGTTGGTTCATATATAGCGACCATATCTTCTCACACTTGTGACGTCACGGCAAACTACCGGAAGTCACGATTTTTTCAATTAGCGACTTTCAGACAGGTGAAAATCCGAAGTTTAAACCTCTATATCTCGTGAAGTAAGCATCACAGAACGCTAAAAATTTTTTTGTAAACATACTCTAGTATAGTTTTATCCGATTTTGAATTAAAAATTTTGGTCTGGAGTTACCCTTTAACGACCTCTTTCGAACACTGAAAATACAATCCACTGAAACTTGGAGCTCTTTTTCATCCCATATGCTTGACGAAACGAGGGGAAGGTATAGATCAAAGACCAGACTGCACTTTCTGTGCAGTTTGATCTTGATTTATACAGTCCGCAAAAGCCCTTATTTCCGCCTAGGGCATTGAGAGAAGTGATAAAGTGGACCTGTTAGGAAAAAAACAGAAGAAATATTGCAATATTAAGAAGGCTTGTCTAGAATACGTTCATAAAGTAGCGGATAGCGAAGATCCAAGATCGGACTGCATGCTCTGTGCAAACAGATCTTGGTCCTCACTGATAGCAAAAACTAACCTTAGCCGGTTCCACTGCTTTAACTTATTACCAAACGACAAAATTTTAGGTTTGTCCAAATCGAAAGCATTTGCAGACGACAAAATAAAAGTGACTGAAAATTTGAAATTTGTTTTGTGAAGGGTAGAAAACATTGTGGGAAAAGGAGAAAATGCTGGTTACCAGCATTTTCTCCCTTTCCCACAATGTTTTCTAAAGGCTTCTATCTCAGGGTCGTCAAAAGTAGGGATTGTGTGGTAATGGGTTAAGGGTTTCGCAATTTTTCTCATCGTACTTTCTCACTGTACGATGCTTTGAAACACGGGATTATGTGTTAATGGTAAACGAACAGTGTCAAACGTACATTGGCAAAGGGGTCTGGCTACAAGTTCTCACAGCTTAGGTTCGGTAGTTCCCCTTGCGTAATACGTCTATCTCAATGCCGTCTGCTCCAAACAGGTCAGCAGACGACAGGATGACTGAAAGGGTTAATACGAAATGAAACATCCAATCAGTTGCTAACGTAAATGAGTTACAGTTATAAATTTCCTACGTCTGTTTGTCTCCTTCCGTGGTAAAACGCCATTTGTCGATACGTTTGGGACCTGAGTCTTTGAATACTCAACAATATCTCTTTTTTTTTTCTCTCCGATATTGCAATTTTTTTTCTCTCTCTCTTTTTTCCGCAAATTGCATTTTTTTCCCTTCAAATTACTCCTGTTTCGTTCTTGCACAGCTATATAAATTCAATATAGCATCCTATTTCGGACTTTTTAATGAATGTTATAAACATACCCTTTTCTGAAAATTTTGGTCCTAGTCTAATTCAAGTTTCAGAAAGTAACACAACTTCTGATTGGGTAAACCAAATGGATTACCCAATCAGAAATTGAGTTACTTTCAAATGTGGAAAAATATTGACAATTTGGCTAAAAAAGGGTGTTAACCTTTAGGCTGCTAAGCGCGACTCACTGACCTTTTGCGGACAGTGTAGATCAAGATCAGACAGCACAGAACGTGCAGTCTGATCTTGGATCTACTCTTTCCGATAAGGAGATATTTTTCTCCAAAAAATAAGCTCGAAGTGGCATTATTCGGGATTTTACTATCGGCTTGAAAGTTTTATTTAAGTTTTATAGCTGGATGAGGGTTAAGAATGGACAATGAGTACGGTCCCAGGGCTTGAAGTCACGGACCCCAAACTACTGGCCCGGTGTGTTACTGCTCCTGATACCTGGGCTGGCAAACGGATACCAGCCCATTGGTTCAGCTTAAGTAAAGCTATATTTTATAATAAGAACACGACCTCGATCTCAGTTTACATATTCAACAAGACCGGAAACACCTCAGACAACTGGCAGGTTTGACAATAGATGTGACATATACTGCTATGTTTTGTTAATTTTACTTTTTCTTCTCCTTCATTTCGTAAAATTCAATTTTAAACGGTTTTATTCGAGGATATTTCGCTGGATATCAGAGTGTCTGTTCTACATTTACAAAGTCCGCTGTTCAAAATTCAGTTCAAATGTTTTGTTTGTAATGGAATTTAATGCCGTTTTAACAGCTTATGTCATATCTCAGCGGTCAGTGCACCGATGCTTGTGTTTCCTGTCCTTCTTAGCGACACAAATTTCTTTCCAACACACTGACTACTTTTCTCATATGTATCAGAGGTGAGAGGCGAAAAATCACCGGGCAGAAAGTTGCCTCAACCCGAAACCACCTGGTCACGAGTCACATACGTTAACCACTGTGCTACCCGTCCAGGCCAAAAATCTCGTTTCAAAGCTGTTTTGGCTTTTTTTTTTCTTCACATGACATGGAAATTGTAGATCGTAGATCAGGCTGCACATTTAATGCAGTCTGATCTTGAAAGCCAGCTAATGGCAACATTTGATAATTTTTCTTTTTCTTCTCCTTCATTTTCAAAAAATTAGTTTTGGAAGGTTTTTGTTGGAGAACATTTGACTAAATATTAGAATGTGTAGATCCAAGATCAGACAATACGTTCTACGCAGTCTAATCTTGATCTACAAAATCTGCAGTAGTCTAACAATGATCTTTTCTATAGTTTATAGTATATACCGCTATGTGTTGTTAATTTTAACCTTGTTCAACCCCCTTATCCCCTGAGATTCACTTTTGAAAGCTTTTAACGCTAAATATTGCGTAAGATATCGGACTGCGTACGTCAAAATCAGACTGCACAGAACATATGGTCTAATTTTGAGCCACACAATCCGCAAAGGACATCATTCAAGAGTGATCATAATTGTGAACTTTTTCTGCTATGATTTGTAAATTTGGCCACTAGACCGTCCGCCGTCGTGATTTAGAGAGACATGATAAACTCCGCTCTCACCGATGATTTTAGTATCAAATTTGTTTAAGTGGTAATACAGTCAGTGGCGTGAAAATAGCATACATTCAGTAATGATACACGAAAATTAATGAACACTTGGACAGATGCACTCGCTACGATGATTTATTAGATCTACTGCTATAAAATACTGTTGTAAATGATGTCAAACATCAGATAACACCAACAATGTAAACCTCCCACATACAACATACAGTGAAACCTTTTCAGCCTCGAAATAAATCATTGCCATTATTTCAGTCATATAAAGGCGACAGCCCACATATTTATGTGTGTCTTGGTTTTCACCAGTTGGTGGCTGGGGCTCTAAAGTAAAACCTATCACCCTGAGTGAGGATCGAACCTGGGACCGTAGGGCTTGTGATCCTACACATTCACCACTGTAAAAATTAGCACTGGTATAAATGGGCATTGAAATACCTCAAGTAAATAGGGCACACGTAATTTTGGCTTTGTGAGAATTCTGCACTGATAAAAATGGTACTGATTACGTAATCCCGCTAAAAAGGGCATGGGTGTAATACAACTTTTTATATAGCTCGGTAAAAAAAAGGGGGTTTTTTGGCGTTGTAAGAATTATCTTTGGTATAAACGGCACTTATCAAATATATGTATTGCTCAGGCATTGTCTTGGCTTTGTGACAGTTCCATTTCATATATGACTCAGGTAAAAATGGTACATGTAATTTTGGCATTTTGATCACTGGAAAGTATGAAAGTGGTACAAGAAGGAAGAAACTTATCATATATAGCACGCATAAAATGGATCATTGGTTTTTGCCTAGTTGGAACTATTTCTGATAAAAATGACACCAATCATATAGCGCAGACAAAATTGCACGTGTAATTATGGCATGGATAAGAATTATAACTGGTAAAATGGCATTTATTATATGGCTGTGGTTTAAATGGCACAGATAATTATGGAATTGAAAATAGCAATGGTCTAAATTACTCTTATTGTATAACCGAGGTTAAAATGGTGGACGGCCGTTTTGGCCAGGACGTTTTGACCACGGACATTTTGGCCGGATGAAAGTGCAAAGTAGGACGTTTTGGCCAAATGTTTTTTCTAACATAGAAAAATGCAATAAATGAACTTTCTATGGTTTAAAGTATACAGTTTAAGAAAAACAACAGCATATAAAGTCTGTTTCATGCATTTTTTTTTCCTTTAAAATGATATTTGGCACACGTAATTGTGGCATGGATAATACTACTGGTTAAAATAGCACTTTTGGTACAGCAGAGGTTAAAATGACACAGGTAATTGTGGAAGGATAAAAGTTAGCACTGGTCAAAATGGCTCTTATTACATAGCCAAGGTAAACATGACGCTTTTTTTTCAGTGTGAAAGGTTAAAATGACTAAATGATATTAAATATAAGGGAAAATGGCGCTACGAAGGCAAAAATATTATTAATCATACCTCGCAGATACTACACAAAGTCGATACTAGGATTTCATTTTCATTTATTAGATATACGAGTACTAGTATGTTCTTTAATCCTTTTCTAAATTGTTCTGTGCTTTTAACTACCCAATCGGGGATGGCTTTTGTAAACATGGTTGGAAAATGAGAAAATGCTGGTGGCCAGCATTTTCTCCTTTTCCGCCATGTTTTCTATCCAACCAAAGACAAATTCTGTAAGTATAATCACTTTTAATTTGTCGTCTGCAAATGCTTTCAAATTTGAGGAGTACACATTTTTGTTGTCTACTGAAGTGTGAATTACTATTTCTCATGTTACTTTCCATTGAAATTTGTCAGATAATATTATGGTATGGGTCTATTATAGACATAGCGTTAAAATAACTTTAATTTCAAAATCAAATAATGTAATGAAAGTTTACATCTTTGTCATTTTTCAATTTCTTTTTTCAACCCTTTACCGAACAATCCAGACTTTTAACGACATACGACATTTATTAAGAGGCTTCTTGAAAACATTATGGGAAAAAGGGGAAAATGCTTGTAACTAACATTTTCTCCTTTACCCGCAGTATTTTCTATACTGTCAAAGAACTTCAGATCATTTGTACCTATTTCGGATTTGTCGTCTGCAGATGCCTTCAACTTTGAGAGGTCTTACATTTTGTCATTCCACATTTATTGAAGATGTCGACAGAAAAGTGCCGAAATAATGGCCGTTTTTTTTTTTTCCTTCTAGAATGCCTGAGACCATAATTTCTGGATAAGGGTTCGATCCTGTAAGTGACACTAGCTGTAAAATATACTGACATATAATGAAAAGGAAGAAAAGGAAACGGTATTATAATACATCCATGTACATATATGCTCGCATATGTAAAGGTGTAAGCTTTGATTATATGTGCGAGAGAGAGAGAGACAGAAAGACAGGCAGACAGACAGACAGACAGAGAGTGAGGGAGAGGGAGTGAGGAAGAGGGAGGAGGGGGGCGATTTCAAGTGTATGTAAATGACAGACATTGCTCTTATGTCTTATAGATTTTGATGAACGCCAAAAAACTCCTTGTTTATGCAATATGACATCTTAAAATGCCTGCAAGAACAATTTCGGATAAGGGACTAGCCCTTGCAAATGACATTCACACAAAAATACATGTGCTGAAACTGACAGTGTCGAATGGCAAGCCCGGATTGTAACATCTGTTATATTCCTACATGTTTTTCAGAGGGAGAGAGAGAGAGACAGTTCAGGGGGTATGTTTTTGTGTGTAATCTACGGATGGTGTAGATCCAGAATCAGACTGCATGATACGCTCCGTCATTCGTCACTGGTCAAATCTATATGAGTCATGCTCTGGCAAAAGGGAGCTTAACGCATCTCCATGATGCATTATAAAAAGCAAGACATTACATAATTAAATGGATCAATAAAATCTATTTTGTCAAACAACCGACAGAATCATCTGGTAAAAATGATCCTTGGACATGCAGAAAATTTGAAGGTAGCGAAAAGTTTCGACCCATGTCAGCCTGCGCGGACTGCGCAGGATGACATGGGCCGATACTTTTCGCAAATGCATTAAGCTCCCTTTTCACTGAGCTTGGTTCAATGATAATTATGTTACCCCTGGAAGGGAAAAAGTAAACCCCATACTAGGCGACAAAATCTTAGTTTTGTCTAAAATGAAAGCGATTTGTGGGCGATAAAATAAATGCTGCCCTAAAAATCGAATTTGTCTTTGAAATTGTTGGAAACACTGGGTAAATAGGAGAAAATGCTGGTGACTAGCATTTTCTCGTTTTCCCACAATGTCACAATGTTTTCAAACTTAGCATTTTTTTTTTTCCTGAGGGTCGTTAAAAAACGGGAGTGTTTGGTGAAAAGTTAGTCTTGTCGGCGACATAGGCAAATGGCTTTTGCAGACGGCATTGATTAAAATCAGAGTGCACAGAACATGCAGCCTGGTCTTGGATCTACGCAATCCTCTTTTTTTTTAGCCAAGTCTACAAGATCAAAATCTTTTTGAGTTTCCATGGACTGTATTTTTCAGCCGTGAAGGTCGACGAGTACATATTTTGACAATGAAAAAAAAAACGCAATTGCTAATTTTATGAATGTATAAGTCAACATCTAATAAATCATAAGCTAGTGCATGCTTTGGTATGTCGTAATTAGCACATTCAGTAGGGCAAAATCTTCCGTCTAATTTACATAACTATCATCAACCCTTATCCTGCTGAATAACTAAGATGAAACTTTCAAGTCGATAGTAAAAACCCAAATTTTGCTGTTTGAAAGCTATTTTGGGGGTAAATATATATCCTTATCGGACAGTGTAGATCCAAGATCAGACTGCACTTTCTGTACAGTCTGATCTTGATCTACACTGTGCGCAAAAGGTCACTGAGTCGCGCCTAACCCTTAACCCTTAAAGCGTCTTTCACAACTACAGTTGCCTTTGCAGCCAGCCTAGATCAAGATTAAATTGCATAAAAACTTGCTGCCTGATCTGTGATTTACACTGTCCGCTTTGTTGAGACATTATAAACCAAAGCGACCTTGATACTACAACTATACTCAGCGTCAATGAAAAGTCACCAGGTAGTCGATCAAATTTTACTCTGGATTGATGAAAGGGCATAATTCCTGAAATAGCTATATTTTTTTCTAGCACAATATTACAGTTTCAACGTGAAGCACAAAGGCATAGGGGCATTCTCATGTCAAAAATTTAAGTTGGTAAATGACGTTCCTTTAAATGAAATGTTACAAATATCAGTATCGCGTGTGTCCTCCATGAACATCCAGAGTTGCTTGACACCTGCGCCTCATACTGCGAATCAAACGTTGGATTCTGTACTGAGGGATCGCCTCCCACTCTCTGGTTAGTGCCTGAATCAGCTGCTGGTAGTTATGAATACGTCGTCTGCCGTCAAACACGCAACGTCCTAGCTGGTCCCATAAATGTTCTATGGGACTCAAATCAGGGGAGAAAGCAGGCCAGGGTAAAACTTGCACATTATTTTGTCCAAGAAAGTTAGTTGTCAATCTTGCTGCATGAGGTCTAGCGTTATCTTGTTGAAAAAGCGTAACATCGGCGTGGTTTCTTAAGAAAGGCAATACCACTGGCTGCAATACCTCATCAATATAACGTCTGGCATTCAGATTTCCATCAATTACCACAAGAGGTGTCTTGTAGCGCCAAGAAATACAGGCCCACACCATCACACTTCCTCCTCCCCAACGTGAAACCTCTCGTACACAACAATTTGCATAGCGTTCGCCACGACGTCGCCACACCCTTGCACGACCGTCGTTCATGTCTATGCAGAATCTAGACTCATCTGTGAACAAAACACCTTGCCACTGACGTTGTGTCCATCGCAGATGCTGCATGCACCAATTGTAGCAGTTTTGTTTTCGCACTGGCGTCAGAACGTTACCCCTATACGCCTTGTAGCTCCTAATGTCACTGTCGCGTAAGCGCCGTCTAACTGTGGATGCACTAATGCGCTGATTAGTTATTCCAATAGTTTCCCGAGCCGTTAGGACGGATGCTCTGAACCGATCCCGAAGATGACACAATACTATCTGACGGTCCTGACGACGCGACGTAACCCTTTGGCGTCCCGGGCGTTGTCTGTCATTCATGGCGCCTGTCTCTTCGTTCCTTTGAACGAGTTTCATAATGGTTTTATGCGAACAACCCATTCTTCGGCCTACTTCGGGGTATGATAGTCCGCCATCAACCATTCCTAACGCACGGTGACGTTGAACTTCATTTAAACGTCCCATATTTAATGTTATGGGAACACAAAATCTGGATTTTTGTTTGAACTGTGTTGCACTTTCGAACGACGAAAAGAAAGTGAACCTTGGATAGTTTGCCTTCAGAAAATTGATTAGAATTCATTTTTGCACGTGCAAATAAAGATGAACTACTCAGATGTGCAAGCACGTAAAATTTGTCAGATACGGGTCGGGAAATAAGTATTATAACGTTCAACATAATTGAAAATTTCTCTCTTGTGGCAAGGTGAAAATTATTCAACTTTAGTACCTGGTGACTTTTCATTGACGCTGAGTATATATTGGTTTTATTTTTATGTAGAGCGAAACCGAAAGGTTTATTCGGCACTCTATACGGGTCAATACATTATAACTCGCTTACGATTTTTGTTTGTCAACAGTTGAATGCATTGTGACAATAGAAAAAAATTGTTGGTAATAAAAATTATTCCACTCTTTGCCAAAATGTTTTTCACATACATTGAAACCTGTTTTAAAGGCCACCTCAAATAGACAAGCAACCGGTATTGATTTGCAAGCATACTCTTAGTTCCCAGAATAGGCAATATGTCGAAATGTATCTGCTCCAAGCAAAAGCCTGTCTCAGGCAAGTACATTTTCAATATGCCTTTGGATGTCACATCACTGGTTATATACTACTTTGAAAAAAGAATGGATATTACCGGCTTTGACCCTTTGTTGTACTTTTACTGGCACACCCACAGCTTTGCTGTTTGTTTCTATCAAATATATGTCTAGTGGCTTACACAAAAAGCTAAGAAATGTCACCTCAGCCGATTCCGGTTTTTTCGCTTTTCCTCTTCAAACAAAGCTACCCTTGAAAAATCACGGTGAAAAATGGTACTTCACTGTGTTAGACCATGTTATACTATCACAGGCACAAAATAGTTCCTTAAAGAAATAACAAATTTGCACTCAGTTTTCTCAGAAATCAAATCAATACCAGAAACTCATTCAAGACCTGTTATCCTTTTTCTCCGGTAAAAGCGGTAAAAGCGCTTGCTGTGAAAATTTTAGAAAAGGGCTACTTTATTAGTTGTACGGTCAGGTGGCAGGGGACTTGGAAACTTGTTCACGGCTGTGGTGAGTCATGTCGCCCCGAGCCGGATATACACGGATTTACCGTTCTGAAAATTGTAAGGCTTCTCTTAAAAAAGAAAACTTGAGTCTAAATTCTCTTACCCTTGGTCCAGGCGGTAATAATTTATAAATTACTTCGTATCACACTGTCCTAATCTTGGTCTGCTGTCGATCTTTGGTCGTTATCCGTTATTATTACTGCCTGGGGACATTCGAGGGTCTCCCCATGATTATGAACAAGCAATAAAAGCTTATCATGGCATTCTCCTAGTTTTTGATAAAGTCTCATTAGACATAAAAACCAAACTTGCACTTTTCGATTCTATGGTTGTACCTACTTTGCTTTATGGTGCAGAAATTTGGGGTGTCTATAAATTTAGGAATGTTGATAAGTTGCATATGAAATTTCTCAAGTCTCTTCTAGGTGTAAAACATCAAACACCAAACTATGCAGTTCTTGGTGAGTTCGGGAGACTACCCCTATCTGTGATTTGTAAACAGCGATCTCTTAAGTTTTGGTGTAAAATCATGAACAGAAATAATTCTCTGTTATATGAAACGTATAATGAGCTATGTAACAGAATGTATCAAAATTCTTGGTCAAGCCGAATTAATGATATCATTGACCATTTAGGGCTTACTAATATTCGAATCACATTTAATAATCCAGTTAACCATTACTCTGTATTCAAAAAAAGATTACGAGATCAGTTTATTCAGAACTGGGCAGAAGGAATCAATAACATGCCAAAATTATCTATGTATTGTAAATTTAAAACAGATTTTTGCTTTGAGTTTTATTTAGAGAATCTTCAAAACATGAAGTTCATTTATACATTTGCTGCTTTTAGACTAAGTTCACATAAGTTAGAAATTGAAGCTGGTCGTTTTGTTAATAAGCCACGAGTGGAAAGATTTTGTCAGATTTGTAACAATGGATGTATTGAAAATGAATACCATTTTCTATTATATTGTCCGAAATACTCAGCTCTCAGAATCAAACATTTTAAGAATACATTAAATCCAAGTATCTATAGATTCAAAAATATTATGTCGACAAAGAACAAAAGAACTTTGACGAATTTGTGTAATTATATCTTAAACGCTTACGAAATTCGTGAAAATGTTCTACAGAACTCCATTATCAGTTAGACTTAAATTTATTGTTCATTAAGGTAACTTTTTAAAGTAATCTTTGTACACTTTGTCTTGGGACACTTAGAATATATATAACATGCACTATTGTTAATATTTATCTATATGTACACACATGTCTTTGCCATATTTCTTATTTTTCAATTGTAAATGGCCAAAGACATATACTATGTCGTTTATTCCAATAAATGAAACTGAAATGAAACTGAAACTGATTATAAATTGTGTCGATAATCTAATTATAGATTTGTTTATCGCGTGACGTCACAATGTTGATAACGATGAATTGGAGCATTTTCCGACTTATTCAAGTACAACGGGGACGAGCGATTTTCCCGAACCTGTTGTTCTATCAAAAAATAATCGCGAACTTCAACAAGACTAGTAAAAACATCCTTTTGAAAAGCTTTCGGTTAAACAGACGAAACGATTAGCAGCTATTGTTAAACTATCCTCCAAAGTCATTGTGAATACCCGTTTGAAATTTTGTTGTCAATATTTTCAAAGACGGTCCACAAACAGGAAGTGACCAAACCGAGGCCATTGGAATTTCTTTATCTATTTTTAGTCATTTACTTTCGAAAACGATTGCAGCGGCATCTACTTTATCCCACCGTAAGATTGGGTAAACTAGATGTCGCTGCGATCTGTTTTCTAATGTCCCCAGGCCGTCATTTTTGCCAAAGAACGTCCAAGTGATAGAAAAGGAAAAAAAATGAGCGCACTGGAATCCAGGCTAAAATTATCTATAAAAATCTTCCTAACTACATTTCAGTTGACAAACAGTTCGTACATTCATTTTTTAACGTACTTTATCAATTCCGATTGAAGTTTTCACCGACAGAGAGATAGATGTGAATAACTTCATCGAGGTTGTTTGTGTCGTTGCTATACGACTTACAGTGGCGCCGCCATGTTTAACATCACGTGATTGGCAGTTCAAATGGAAACGACCGTTATACAGACGAGGCTAGGTGTAGGTACGGAATCGGCCGAGTTGTGACGAGTGAGGTAACGAGTGAGCGGGAACTACTCTATTGATTACTTTCAGCGGTCCTGCGGGGCTCAGTGGCGAAGTAATGCGCTTAATAATCCGGAGGCCGGAGTCCAGTCCTCACTCGATGCGTTGGGTTTTTAGTTAGAGTGTCGTAGGCATGACGCTTCAGAGCCCCTGCCTAGTACTGATGAAATACAGGACATACATGAATAGCTGTCGCCATGATATGACTAAAATGACGTTGAAAGCTGCTTTAAACACTATTCAATCATTCATTCATTCATTACTGTCTAGCTCATGTATAATTTTGCTGCAAATGACTGTATAATTATGCTTCATTATAATGCTGAGTGATAATTACTTGTTGCAACAAATCGATGAAACAACAGCCCTATTGACCTTTTCAAGTATAGATATCATACTGATCTAATTGAATGGTGATTTATACTGCTTTTAACCTAACTTCAGTCATATCAGGGCGACATCTCACGCATATATGTACTCATTCATACATGTCGTAGGTTTGACCAATTCTAAGCGGATGCTCCGATTTGTCTAACCAAAGATACTTTGATTGCGAAAACAAAGAAAAATAGAGCTTTAAGCGGAGTATCGAACCCTGAATTATTACGTGTCGAATCCTATTCTTTTAACACTTAGTCGTGCCGAACCCGATAATGCAATGTATGTATCGCACAATCTTCAGTCAGAGAGTCGCTATTTTATAAAAGGCTTAAAATAGCACACAACAAGATTTTGTTTCGTTTCGCAAGTGTTTGAGAAATTCCCAATAATGGCTGGTAATTTGTATCCGCGTGCAAGGATGCCTTTAACAGTAAAGTGCACACACAACTGCAGGAAGAAAACATATCAGCAAATCAGCATACCATTCTTTTTGTTCATTTTTTTCTTTAAAGAATGCGAAATTTTAACGAAATCTTGTAAAATGGCTATATGAAATGGATATTAGATAACTGATAAGCCGTATGGATTTTTTTCCAGAAGATTCCGCCGTGAGAAATAATACAGGTTTGATTGTCGATACTATTAAGACGAAACTCAGCTCGGGCATTTATCAAACAACCGCTTGTTTTACGACCCTAAAGAAGAAGGCATTTGAAATCGTTGTGGGAAATGAGAAAATACTGATAAGCAGCATTTCCTCCTATTCCCAAAATGTTTTTGATTCCATCTAAGATACAAATTATCATTTTAGGTACTTTTATATTTTGTCTGCAAATACTTTCATTTTAGTCAAGTCCAATATTTTCTCATTTACCACAATGATTTCAAATGCATTCTTCTGTAGGGTCATTAAATAAGTGGTTGTTTGATAATTGGCTCATTTAACGTAGGACTTATCACATATTTCAACTTGTGAAGATAACAGGTTCATTATTTAATCTGAAATCAGTGTACATGTGTAGATAAATATACTCATTCGAACACAAATATGAATGTTCGTCACCAGACAAAATCTGAATTACAGCAAACCCTGTCTTAGTGGACATCTCTGTTAACGCTTTACTAAAACTACAAAATTTTACACTTGTCGAAATTCAAAGCATTCCCAGATGAAGATTTAAATGTTGCACAAAGATAAGATTTGAACTGAAGAGAATAGAAAACATTGTGGGAAAAGGAGAAAATGCTGGTTACCAGCATTTTCTCCTATACCCACAATGTTTTTAAGTTATTTTTCTTATGGCGGTTAAAACTCGGTATTGTGTGGCAAACGGTTAAGCAAGCAACATGCGTGTATTATATAAGTTACTGAGTTCCAGTAGACGGCAAGCATGTTGAATTGTACCTGTACTAACTGTCTTAAACCTCGACCGCACGATCCCAAGTTCTAACGACCCTGAAGAAGACGGCTTTTGAAAAAAAATGTGGGGAAATGAAAAAAAATGCTGGTAACCAGCATTTTCTCCTTTTCCTACAATACTTTTTAGCCTTTCTAAGACAGAAATCATCATTTGAGCTACATTTATTCATTTTTTGTCTGTGATTGCTTTCAATTTAGACGAGTCCAAAATTTTATCGTTTGGTAAAGAGTTAAGCAAGCACAACTTTGAGTATAGGCTTGTACTTAATTTTTAACCACACATTGCCGACTTTTGACGATCCTGAAAGAGAAGGCTTTTGAAAACAATGTGGAGAAAAGAAAAAAAAAAAAATGCTGGTAACCAGCACTTCCTTCTCGTTTCCAACAATGTTTTCTTACCTAACCATTTAGGCCATATTTCATTTTTTCGTCTTCAAAATCTCTCATTTTAGTCCAGTCCAAAATTTTGTCGTTGGTAACGAGTTTACTCCTAACCAGACGACATATATATTAACCCTTGGGCTGCTATGCACGACTCACTGACCTTTTGCGGACAGTGTAGATCAAGATCAGACTGCACAAAACGTGCAGTCTGATCTTATTCTACATTGTCCGATAAGGAGATTGCTATCCTCAAAAGTTAACATGGAAATAACGAAATTTGGGGTGTTACTATCGACTTAAAAGTTTCATTTGAAGTTATTTAGCACGATAAAGGTTAAACAGGTTGACTAGTACTTTGCTGGATGAATGCGAGTTTATTCATGTGACTTTTAAGATGAGTGATTAATGGTCTTTGACGCTGCAAGCAACAATATTTCAGTGCCATTACGGCGATACTGAACTTAGTGGCGTACTTTCCTGGTTTCGCTCGGCTAGGGCCCTGAAGTGCTTTGCCAAAGGACATACCCTCGCGACTGGACATAACTTTGCGACCCCTAGAGTACCGCCAGTTCTTAATAGAAACCAGGCTCCGTATTCACCAACCATTCTTAAGAATATTCTTTGTCTTGCTCTCCAAGACTTTCTAAATGTGAAAGTAACGCAATTTCTGATTTGCTAAATCAGTTGGTTTTGTCAGTCAGAAGTCTTGTTACTTTCACATTTCAAAAAAGCTGGAGAATTAGAGTAAGAACGTTCTTAAGAATGGTTGGTGAATACGGACCCTGGCCGTCGGAATCCTTCGTAATTATCTCGGAAACAGCCGATGTTTTCCTTTATAACATTACGGAAATGACCGAGCATCCAATACACTGTGGCGGATGTTTTTATCAACATATCAAGTATCCGTTATCTTTAAGTGTTTATTTATTTTAACCAACACAGGACAAAAGTCCGCTCAGCTTCACTTATACATTGTGCTCATACACTTAACATCACACTTTAAATGCTGTTGTAAAATGTAACACGGAAGACAAAATTTTTGTCCATCATGTCGACGGACGAAGACAGAAATCGCAATGCGTAAGTTATTGATACATACTTTCACAATGTTATTATGCTTTTTGTGAGCAATCTTTTCTCTTTTTTTCAAATGTTTATGGTTTTCAGATATTCAATCTATAAATATTATGTATATATGATCCATACTAAGTAAAAAGAGGGTTGATGCATTTGCAAAAAGGAGGCTATCGACCTAGGTCAGCCGTGAGGCTTTTTATATCTTTTTTTTATCTTTTTGCTCTTGGTCAATTTTCTGCATGTCCAAGGACAATTCTAAGTCACGATTCAGTCATTTGTAAGCTATATTACATTTTACGGATCCATAATCATGTCATGACTTGTTTGGTATGATGCATCACGGAGATATATTAACTCTTTACCACACAATTCCCAATTTCGACGACCTTGAGGCCTTTTGAAAACATTGTGGGAAAGGAGAAAATGCTGGTAACCAGCATTTTTTTCCTTTTCCCACAATGTTTTCTCTCCTATCAAGGGCAACTCCTAAAATTTGAGCCATATTTAATTTATTTTCTGCAAATGCTTTGGGTTTCTATAAGACTAAAATGTTGTTGTGTGGGAAAGGGTTAGACCCCGTCTTGCCAGAGTACCGCTCATACTCAAATAAAGCTAACCCCCTCCCAACGCAAGACATAATGGAATCGTTGTATGGAAAAAAGGCACTTGTATGTTGCTTGGAAGCGATGCTCTTTGCGACAGGATTAACTCTCTTTCTGCTGATTATTGTTTCGGTGCTGGTTAACCACTATCCTGCTAAATAACTAAAATAAAATTTCCAATTCGATAGTAAAACCCAAATTTTGTTATTTCAAAGCTATGTTTCGGGAATAATATCTCCTTATCGGACAGTGTAGATCCAAGATCAGACTGCACGGTCTGTGCAGTCTGATCTTGATCTACGCTGTCCGCAAAAGGTCAGTGAGTCACCCTTATCAGCCTAATGGTTAAAAGGAACGCGACCAGTGGCTTAGAAAGAATATTTTGCGAAGTATTTGAAAAAAGGAACTCCTGGATGACATAGATAGATGCACTGGCCGCCGCAAAACAAATGAAATAATATTGAAAACGGCGTCAAACTTGATGCAAACAAACAGATAGAGAGACAACTTTTGAATGCATTATGGCGAATGGAGAAATACTACTATAGTAATTCGTAACTGCAGACATTTTGCCGTAAACGTTCGTAATTCTCTCTCTATTTGCAGACACAGTATTGCCAACATAAGCGACGCCATAAGAAGCCACATTCGTCGAGACTCGCTTACCGGACCTCTACGACTGCATCGGGGACATAATACCAACAAGGCAAACTTCCCGCTGAACAATGAGGACTTTGAAAAGTAAGTCATTACTATCACATAGGCGCATTTACGTGGTACTCACTGCAGTCCGCGCAGGCTAATCCGAGACAGCACTTTACGACTACATTAGATTTTGTCCTAGGGTAGACCTGCGCATAACAGAAAATTACATGAAAAGAAAAGTGTCGTTTCGGATTAGTCAGCACGGAGTGCACAGGCTGATCCGAGACTACGTTTTACGCAAATGTCCGAATGCCCCTTTTCGCCTGTTGCATGCCAATTATTATAGCAGCATTTCATTTGTCGTTTGCAAATGCTTTCAATACGGACAAGATAATATATTGCGTCTGATATAGCTTTAACCATTATGCGGCGCTCTAGAAAAAACGGAGTTGATTGTATCGCCGTAATACATTATACCAAGCAAGCCATCGCTAAATATGCATCGATTTCTGTCTAGAAAAAAATAATAACTGGCTGAAGCATTAGGTATACTGATCCTTTGGCATGCAAAAAAATTATCGAGAGTGACCAAGGTCAGCCTGCGCGGATTGCGAAGGCTGACATAGTTTGTTCTTTTTTGAAGATGCAATCTTTTAATTTCTCATAGAGCATGACTCATATCTTTTTACCCGACTTGAAAGTGTTTTCTTATCACAGACACATGCACCTAGATATATCGGATCAGTTAACTGACTTTAAGGATAGGGCACCCTAATGGAATTCGTGAAACATCGCCTTTCATCGTACGGATTCGGCTAAGACTCGGGTAATCCATAATCGATGCGGGGAACCAGCATCTGCTGGCCGATCGATAACGGATTACCCAAGTCTTAGCCGAATCCGTACGTTTTCCGACGATGAAAGGCGATGTTACAGGAATCCGCATTAGGGTGCCCTATCCTTAAGTTTTCAAAATCAAACAATTTTTTTCAGTCCTTTATCAGATCACGAAATTCTAGACTCGTCCGCATCGAAAATCCTGAAATATGTCTTTGAAAAGATAGAACATATTTTTGAGAGAAAAAAAGAAAGGGAATGAGTTCTTCTACCACGATTTTTTCCTTTTCACGCCATATCTTTCAAAGTCTTCTTCTTAAGCGTCGACCTCTCTCACCAGATTTTCCGGCTTCGAGCTACGTGATGAGCTTGGTCAACATTTGAAACTTCCTGCATCGCGATGTCAGTACTGGTGAAGGTTTCCGGAAAGCAATCATCCAGATTGATTCATCTAGACTGTTAGAACTTGTTTCACTATCTATTTAACCCTTCACGAAACGATCCCGTGTTTTAGCGGTCCTGGGCAAGAAGTCTTTAGAAAACATTGTGAGAAAAGTAGAAAATGCTGGTTACCAGCATTTTCTCCTTTTCCAACAATGTTTTCTACCCTATCAGAGGTCTACAGATCATTTGTACCATTTTCAAATTTGTTGTCTACAATTAATTTCAATTTGGAAGAGTCAGCACTTTGTTGCTTGGGAAAATGTTTAAATAAATCAGTTTAAACTAAACTCATTAAATCACATTATTATTTCGTGGGGTTTTAAACATACTCTTGGTTGTTGACTTTCGATATCAAAACTCTTTTTTTATTTTTCATCTAACTTAAAAGTATTTTCTTTATCGCAGCCTCGTGCACTGAGATAAATCGGGTCAGCCCAGCTGATTATATTTTGCAAAATCAAACAAGTTTTTAATTGGGCAAAACACACAAATAAAGACCAACGTAAAGAAATGCACCGCAACGCACCCTAAAGATCCTGATAAGACTTTTAGTTGTGATTTGAACGTTTTTGCTGTATTAACCTTGTACCTGATTTCCCGTATTTTAACGACCAAGAAGGGGAAAAGCCCTTGAAAACATTGTGGGAAAAGGAGAAAATGCCAGCATTTTCTCCTTTTCCCACAATATTTCTACTCTCAAAAGACAAATTTTAACATTTGCGTCCGATTGAATTTTTTATCTGGAGATGCTTTCAATTTGGACAGGTCTAAAATGTTATCGCCTGGTAATGAGTTTAGGTTTTTGTTAATATAAACAACTAGGAGTGTTTGTAAACACCCATGCAAATGATAGCTATGGTAAAGATTCTCTGAAAAAGAGCAACTGTTTGTAATAGAGCCAAGCTTTGTATTTAACGGATAAAACCATCAAAAATAAAAAAACCAAATTTGGGTCATTACCAAAGTAGCCGATTTCTAAGCAACTAATCAAAGTTACACAAAACCTCTCTCAGTGACCACCTCAGTTAAGTAAGTAACCTGTATTAAACCAACATATATTGAATTTTCAGAGAAAGCAAATAATTTGGTTTAAATTTATTTGAGCCGTGCTCTGTGAAAAGGGGGATTACTTCATCTGCAAAAAGTATGGACCCAGGCCGGCGCATATATTCATTCATTCATTCATTCATTCTTTTGGTACATGTATCTCTTCGCTGCATGCTTGATACGAGTTTGAATGTATTCTGTGTTTCTTTTTCAGTATCTCAAATGCAGTGGTACACTTGTTTCAGATGAAGAAATTACAAGAGAATGAACTGTCATCGCTCCAGGAGAATGTGCGGTAAGCTTTTCAAAACTTTCCTTCATTCTTAAACTTCTATATATACACAAGTACCATCTTGAATGTTACTTTAACCCTTTCAGGTCTAAATATATGAACCATGCTCTGTGAAAAGAGGGCTTAATGCATTTGCGAAAAGTATCGACTCAGGTCAGCCTGCGCAATCCGCGCAAGCTTACCTTGGCCGAAACTTTTCGCTATTGGTCAATTTTCTGTATGGCCAAGGCCCAGTCTACCTCATGATTTAGTTAATTGTTAAAAAAAAATGGCTATTAATTATGGATCCATATGTATGTGATCGCTTGCTTTGGTATCATGCATTGCAGATATGCAATAAGCCTCATTTTTCCAGAGCACAGTTCATATGAACTTTATGTAAAACGACCCTGACAATGATTTTCCATTCAGTCTGTGCCAACTATAAACCATAGGCCTCTGAAACACCATTGGTCTATCAAGGGATAACTAAATTTTCATTTTCGGACACCGTTACTATAAATAGCACATTGGCGATTCCGTTCTTATTGTATATACGGTATAGAGGGAGTCGCCAATGTGCTATTTATAGAAACGGTGTTAATCAAAATTTGAGTGTAGTCCGTGATATACAGGCGAGGCACCAATGGCTCCATAGCTCCATGGTTAGGAGATAATCCTTTTCGGAGCATTTTTAGGGATACTGTTCCGATTGTCCCAGAGTATCCTTGGTAGAGCTACAGAAGAGTCCAAATTCGGCATAAGTGAAACAATTGAAGACATGAATAAGAGAGATGTCACCATGCGATGACTGAAATATTCTTAAAATTGACGAAAAACACCGTGCAGAAAAAAAGACAGACCACTTTTCCTTATCTTTTCACAGAAATCTGGTAACCACAGACGCAGGACCACTAATCTATGATTATTATAAGGCAAGTTTGCTTTTTTGTTGTCGTCGTCTCGTATTCAGGGTATGTATTGGAAACATTGGCAGGTTGGTCTGCCGATCTACATTTTATGCAGCTAAAGAGGGCCAATTTCAGACTTTTTTGTCGTGAACTAAAATTTTGTGTAAAACACAGTAAAACACTACCAACAAAACTGCATGGACGGGAAAATGCAAATTATCACGGTGTTATTTCAGTGCATTTTCGTAACTCGGTAATATAACATAATGATGTAACATTCCCAGCATTGTGACATTTACGAGATACCAGTAGGACATAATTCGTGAACTATATCAGAATCACGTTTCTTATTTTACAGGACAAATTGATGAAAAAGGGCATGGTTATATTGCGAGAGAAGATTAAAAATGAAACAGGTAAGTTGGTCAATATGCATTACCAGCCGTAATAAACTATTGAAAATTTTTGCATGACTAAATTCTGTCGTTGAGTTCAGTTTTCATTTAACGACAGAATTTAGCCATATTCGCGTTGAAAAGACTGGCAAACGGCGATTTAAATGTGTCTGTCCTGATATGATTTATCATCGAAAAAAAAAAAAGAAAACAGTGCGGGAGAGAGAGAAATTACTGGTTACAAGCACATTCTCTGTTTTCTACAGCGTATTTAAGAGCCTTTGCACACAGGGTCGCAAATGATTGACTGATGTGTGGTGTTTAACGCCGTTTTCAACATTATTTAAGTTGTATCGCAGCGGCCAGTGCACCTATCCATGCTTTCAGGTTCTTTTCTGCGCTTAACCTTATCCTGCTTAATAAGGTCAAATTAAACTTTCAAGCCGACAGTAAATGCCCATGTTTTGCTATTTCAAAGGTATTTTTGGGGTAAAATATCTTCTTATCGGACAGTGTAGATTCAAGATCTTGATCTACACTGTCCGCAAAAGGTCAGTGAGTCGCGCTTAGCAGCCAAAGGTCTAATATTCATTTCACACTTAAACACCTTCAAACGAATTTTTCCTCTCGCAGTAGAACATTCTTAACCTTTAACCTGCTAATTAAGTTAAGTGAAACTTTAAGGCGATAGTAAAAAACCCAAATATTACTATTTCAGCTCTATTTTCGAGGGAAAGATGTCTCCTTATCGGACAGTGTAGATGCAAGATCAGACTGAACGTTCTGTGCAGTCTGATCTTGATCTATATTGTCCGCAAAAGGTCCATAAGTCGCCCTTAGCAGCCTAATGGTTAAAAACACATTGTTGAAAAGAATTCTTCATATTTTGCCATAGAGTTTTGGCAGATATCTTTTGCGAATTCGTTCAGTGCACAAGGTTCCAAATACGTTCATTTTAACACATAAATACGCGAAAACGACTTTTTCGTTTGCAGCCGACAACTTTTGAAAAAAGTTTGTGAAAAGGAGAACATACTACTAATAAGCTTTTTCTCCTTTGCTCACTATTTTTTCCAATCCTTTTAAAGACCAATTAGAGCCACATTCATTCTGTCGTCTGTAAATCAGGCTTTCAATTTGAACTTATGTAAAATTTTGTCTTCTGATACAAGGTTAAAAAGGCAATGTGTACTTTAACCCCTTACCTCATAGCTTTTGAAAACATTTTGGGAAAAGGAGAAAATGTTGGATAACCAGCATTCTCTCCTTTTCCCACAACGTCTTCTATCCTTCCATAGACAATTATCAATTTTCGAGTCGAATTTATTTTGTCGTCTGCAAATGCTTTCAATATGGACACGTCTAAAATTTTGTCGATTAGTAAAGGGATATGTATAAAATATTAACCCTTTCGGCGCCATAGACGAAAACTGACTTTTTCGGACGGCATAGATCAAGATCAGACTGCACAGAACATGCAGTCTGATATTTGATCTATACCGTCCGCTGGTGTTGTCAAGTATTTACAATCAAAATCCGTATAAGTTTCAGTGGATTGTATTTAGAGCCGTCGAAAGAGGTCGAGTTTATTTGACACTGAAAGAGTTAAAGATCCATCTCTGGCTTATTTCACAGGTTCGGTATTGCTAACAAAGTTGGGAGAACAGTGGGACTATTTTTACAGAGAAATTTTACCGTCGTTACAAGCGTTATTGTATCCAGTCAAGGTAAGAAAATTGGTTGTTTTTTTACACCGTTTTAAAGTAACAAGTATTTCAGTTGTGTCACGGCAGCCGGCTCACCTATCCATACTTTCCTTGAGTTTGTTTAACCTGATCTAGGCATAAATCATTGTGAAAACCACTGATGTCTTTGCTTTATAGACAAAGCAGAAATACTGTTCATTCGGGAGAGAGAGGAATCCAACTTATTGCAATGAATATCATGATCTCTCGAGAAAGGGTTTTGGTCCATCTGGGGTTCGAAACCGCCACCCACTGATTACTGTCCTTTCGGGTTTCCACTTATCTGAAGCTGGACAAAAACACAGCACAGCCTGAATTTGATTATTACTGTTGAGGTTTCAATTTCCTGTTAACAACTTATCAAACATCTCATGTTTTAACAACCCTGGAGAGAACTGCTTTTGAAACACTTTCGAAATTGAAGAAAATATTGACAGCCAGTATTTGTCGCAGTTTTCAGTGATATTTTATACCCTGTCTGAGACAAGTTGCTTTATTTGGTTTGATATTTAATTTTTTTCATCTATAAATGCAGAGGACAAAATTTTAGAATCTTTCAATTTGAATGATACTGTAAATTCTTATGGTAAGTCAACATGTTAATGATTTGAGTCTCGCTCTGGTATAAGGGGGCTTAATGCATCTCCGTAATTCATTATACCAAGCAAGCCATCATATAATTATGGATCCATGATAGCCATTTTGTTTTTTAAACAACCGACATAATCATGAGGTAGACTTGTCTTTGGACATACAGAAAATTGACCAATAACGAAAAGTTTCGGCCAAGGTCAGCCTGCGCAGATTGCGCAGGCTGACCTTGGTCGATACTTTTCGAAGATGCATGACGCCCTCTTTTCACATAGCTTGGCTCATTTACATTTACCACTGTATCTTCAGACCAAACAGATGTCGATCAGACAAGTAACCTTGCTGGAGTTTAGAAATGTTGTTCTGTTGAAATTACCGGTGGAAGGTAAGTCGGTACGTCTATCTGTCAGACCGTCGTCTAATAGAAGATATTTTCATGAATCACCGGATACCAACGCTTGAACGGGTTTTCAACTGGGGTCGATATGGCACTTAAATTGGATTAAAGGGGCCTGTATAGATTTTTTTTTAATTATTATTATATATATATATTTTTTTTTTTTTTTTTTTTCCTTTTTTTATTTTTTGTGAAAACAAAATCAAAATTTCTAGCAAAACATATATACATGATTGCATACTTGGGAGCAGATGGCTGATCCGCTGTATTACCATTTGATTTGGATAGAGACTTAAAACCTCTGCCTCGTTCTGGATTAACGAGATTAAGCGAGACCGACTAAGCTTCCAATTGTGAAAACGGTCTATTGCTGAAACTTAGATTTCTGTAAATGCTTAAATCACTACTGTACTTATTCGCCTCTTTGGTGCCACCTTTTAAATGCTTTTGAATACATTGCGGGAATAGGAGTGACTTTTAGTTGTAATCGAAATCATCTGCGTACACAGAGTTCTTCTTGTCAATTTTTTCCTCAAATATTGCTCGTTTTTAAATAGTTGTAGTTGTAATTGTTAAAAAAGAAACTTGCTTGTATTGTCATGGATTAATTCAAGAATAAGGCTTTCAAAAACAATTTCTCGTTGCTTTGTGACAGAGGTTTTACGTGACCTTGCCGATGACCCAACAGATTTGCCACCTGCCACACAGCAGATGTTGCTTGTATTACACAGTATTCACGAGGTGCCCTGTACTGAAAACTACATTCAACTTGAAAAACTTGTGGCTAGAGTTATCCGTCCTTACTTAGGTAGACTGGGCATATACAACGGTGGAAGTGAACCCGAAATAAGGAGTAATTTTAAAATGCCAGTCCGAGTACCTGTTGTAATAGGTGAGTAGTGTTGTACTATTTTCAAAAATCATGTCATGACGGCCAGTTTTTACGTGTTCAGGCGCTATCGGAATTTCTCTATTTATTGTTGTTGTTTGGTAAAGAGTTAAACAACGTTTTCATTCATTTAGCTGCAGTTGGTTTAGTTCTCGCTAATATTTACAAAACTTTATTCCAGAACCTCGACATCCGAGTAATTCCGAAGAGAGTCTCTCACAAGCAGACACTCGAACGAAACGGCACAGTCTTTCACCGCTAGTTTTACCTCAACATCGCGGACCAAACAAACGGAGCCCCGGACTCCTCAGACATTCCTTATTGCAATCGGTGCAGGAACAAGACCGGGGACAGATCCGGAGATACAGCATTGCAACATCCTGACACAGCGACAAACTCTGTTATGGAAAGGAAAATCATTGATACAGGACAGGGTTCATTCCTCTCTCACTGCCGACTATTGTTTCGACGATGGTTGTGGGAAAGCAGCCAGTGGCTAGGAAAGAATATTGTGCGGAGTACTGGAAAAAAAACTCCAGGAAAGCATGGATAGGTGCACTGGCCGCCGCGAAATAACTGAAATGTTAAAAACGGCATTAAACACTATACAATCAATCAATCAACTCTGTGCCAATCAACTCGAAAGCACTTGTTACGCAATTTATTCTTTTACCACATTGCTTTCAAAATTCTTCTGCAGGTCTCAAAGGCCTTCTAGCGATCAAAAGGTAACGATTCGGGAGCCAACTTGCAGAAAAATTTAATTCATACCATTTGAAAGTATAGATGTCATTATGAGTCTGACATTGTGTTGTGGTAAAGATAGAGGATAATCAACTAGTTGTGTGTGATTCTAAAATTCTGTCACAAGAATGGGGTGTGATGCGGTTGAAAAACGAGTCCGAAGGACGAGTCCTTTAACCACATCAAAGCCCATTCGAATGACAGATTTCTGATATCACACACAACCAGTTGATTATCCTATTTATTATATTACTAGTTCACCCTGTTTTATTCTAATAATTATCAAGAATGGTATAATATGAGCGATATACGAAAAAAAAGTAGTTCCGGCAAACATTCTAAAACTATATCGTCACTAGTGATGATACCATGATTATCATCGCTGGTGGTGTTATTCAATGTGAAATCCCAGTAATTCACTGATAGGAATATAATAAAAATGTTTTTACAACTTTTATTCTATTTTCTCCTTTATTCGTTTTTTCTATCAGAGAATGGAACGTTGACAGACCGCACATAGAACACATTGCCAAATTCATAGTGATATCCATATTTTGAAAGGTCATGAATAAAATTTGCAATTTTACCCCAAAGTTGTTTACTTTTGGCTGCAAGTGGGACGTAACACTTAAGCTGTTAAGCGCGACTAACTGACCTTTTGCGGACAGCGTAAATCAAGATCAAACTGCACAGAACGTGCAGTCTGATCTTTGATCTACATTGTCCGATAAGGAAGTATTATTCCCAAAATATAACTTTGAAATAGCAATATTTAGTATCGAATTGAAAATTTCATTTGAGTTTTTTAGCGGGATAAAGGTAAAATGTGCAAAGGGATATTCATTAGTATCAGTTTTTAACTCTTAACCAAACAACAATTGTTTCTTAATCGTTATCCTGCTAAATAACTAAAATGAAATTTTCAATTCGATAGTAAAAACTCAAATATTGCTATTTCAAAGTTGTGTTTTGTGGAATAATATCTCCTTATCGGACAGAGTAGATCCAAGATCAGACTGCACGTTCTGTGCAGTCTGATCTTGATCTACACTGTCCGCAAAAGGTCATTGAGTCGCGCTTAGCAGTCTAAAGGTTAAATGCTGGAAGTTGATTGGTAGAAAAAAAAATGTGGGAAAAGAAGAAAATGCTGGTTACCAGGATTTTCTCCTTTTCCCATAATGTTTTTCAAAAGTTCATTTTCAGGGTCGTTAAAATATGGGATTGTTTGATATACTGTTAAACAATTTCCTCTGTTGCCGCATTGTTTTCAAATACCCTCTGCGGGTATTAATGTACAAAAAGATTAATGACGTTTACCCCTTCAGCTGCTAAGTGCGACTCACTGACCTTTTGCGGACAGTGTAGATTAAGATCAGACTGCACAGAACGTGCAGTCTGATCTTGCATCCACACTGTCCGATACAGAGATACTTTTCTAAAAAAAAATAAGTTATAAATAACATTATTCGAGTTTTTACTATCGGCTTAAAAGTTTCATTTTACTTATTTAGAAGGATAAGTGTTATTAAGTGTCAGACTTTTAGCCTTTGCTTATTTAAATGGGCAAGAGCAATGGTTCTGACGGGACGGGACGCAAAAGCCATCAGAACTGAATAATCTAATCCATTGCCACATAATTCTATGTTTTCACGACCCTGAAAAAGAAGACATTTTTTAAAACATTGTGAGAAAAGGAGAAAATGATAGGGACCATAATTTTCTCATTTTCCCACAACGTTTTCAACCCTTTCATAAACAAATCCTATCATTTTAGCCAGATTCAAGTTTTCGTTTGTAAATGCTTTCAACATGTGCTGATTACTTAAGGTCTAAGGCCCCCAACTCATCGGTAAACATCGACGTTTTCGTAAAAGCTATTCGGCCAATCTCGGCAGCTTCCGTCTTTTAATATGAGAGTTAGGGACCGTAGACTCACTAACTCATCGGTAAATATCGTGTAACATCAACGTTTTCGTAAATGCTATTCGGCCAATCTCGGCAGAGTTATATGTAACCCATAATATTCTTATTTGAGGGTGAGGGGGAACACACCCAGCGCGGAAAACATGTCCATCAATCCAAGGTAATTTCTTCGAAACGTGAGCGATCAATCAATGTTACACTTTTATAACACACGTCCGGTTATCAATCAACGTTGTTTCCTTCACCTGTTTTGGAACGTGAGCGATCAATCATTGTCATACTTTTATAACACACGCCCAGTTATCAATCAACGTTAGTTCCTTCACCTGTTTTGGAACGTGAGCGATCAATCAATGTCATCCATAACAGCGTTTTCCGCCCGGTAAACAAGTCCATTAATCATCGTACTGTCTGACATTATTTCCTCGAAGTTTTTTTAACCGGCCTTATTATTCATGACATACCGTTTCCTCGTCGTTGATGGATGTCATCGTAAAAACGTTCTCCCATTTTCAATCACTGTCATCTCGGAATGTAAATCGTGACTGTCAGTAGTGAAGTAGACCCTAACGAAACGTATATAAGAAAGGACTTTCCATAAACTCGACAGAAACCAAAACTGAATACGTTTGAGTTGGGAAACCAAAGATATGTAAACGTTTGCGAATGGAAAGGAAACAAACCGACGAAGAAGGGTATAAGTTTACCGCTGATGCGTTGAAAGTGCCTAGTGGACTGCTTAGACGATGTTGACGATGCGATTAGGTCTGGTACGGTTTATCAAAATCATTTAGGCGGAAATCTATTCTGCACGGTCAAGGAACGCAACCCCAGCGTGGATATACGCCAGTACTGGAAACCAGAAAATGACGTGGTGCCTTGCAAAAAAGGGCTATGCCTAAGACCATTAGAGTACGAAGCCTTGAAGAGCTGCGTGTCAGACATAACACAGATCCTACCCGAACTGGATAGCGTCGTACCGTGCGCGTTTCGAGATGACCACATGAATCAGTTGGGAGCTCTACAGTGTCCAGAATGTAACCCGAATGATTTTGTAAACTGGTAAGAAATTAATAGAACATTTTTATTTTAAGAACAATATGTATGAAAGAGAGTTGATATGTGTTCCAAAAGCAATGCCCGATTTAGCCAACTATAATTATTCATTTCAGGAACGTGGAAAGAAACAGTTTATCTTTCGAGGAAATATTGACATACTCTAGAGAACTCGGAAGAGACTGGGAGTTGTTTGTGACTTATTTGGGATATAAGATCCAACAAATAGAAGACGCGAAGCGAACGTATCCTCGTCAACTGGCAACTTTACTATACGTCATGATTAAAAGATGGTACGATGTTGTGGTAAATTTTGAAAGAGAAAATCCGAAGTGGCTCTTAGTAACTGCTTTTTCCACTACTGGGGATAACCGAATGGCATCAAAGATTTTTGGCGGAAGAGAATTTTTGAAAGAAGTGTCAAGACTCAACACGGATACAGAATGTGAAATACATCGCATAACATTTTCGGCTTGTAATAAAAACATGTCCATCTAAGTGAAATGGAGAAGGTTAAATTTATAGAAATAATAGTATTAGATTCAGTTTTGTTTTGGACACCCAACATAAAACATGAGTGAAGAAAACGATAGTCAAGAGCAAAATGACGGAACGCTGAGTATGATATGCGAGGTTGCCTTATCGGACTTAGATGAGCAGCTCTTTTCCAGAGAAAATTTACTGAAGCGTCATTTGAACAGTTTGAAAAAATTTTCGACTCTACTAATCTGCATTACAATTTGTGCGACTCCGGGCTTTGTCATTCTAGCGCAACGAGAGGGAATACATTGTACTCCACTTTCGAATAATGAAGGAATACAGCCCGAGCTGAATGCTTCTGCCTGTTTATTTAACAAGCAGTTCCATCTGTTAGATAACATTTATGCGACAGTGTGTAACCAAGACGGATACGTTTTTCTGGATGTGAGGAAATTTTTTAACGGTACACCCACTATCATAGGAGTTGACTTAAGCCTTATGCAGTGGTTAAGTTTAAAACCGCTAACATCGAACATTGATACTGCCATATCGGAAGCCCGAACATTTTGGAAAAATCTGAAAACTTATCAAGGTTTAAAAAAAAAGAAATTGTGTTAACATGGATGCGTCTCTACTGGAATCCTACTTCGACTTTTACTACGCCAAATCAATTAAAGACAACATGTTAACGGTTTTTAAACAGAAGTGTTTTGGTTGCCTACATGACAGTTTGTCACAAACGGACCATACGTGTTTGACACTTTCCAGAAAAGAACAGTTAGAGTTGTATTTTGATGAGGTGCTTCAACATCTTGACGAAAGCGAGACTTTAAGACAATGGGAGGAAACGGTGTCTTCGTTCGCCAATGCCGACTTTGTGAATCTATATAAACTTAAATTTTACTGTCGTGATTGGAGGGAGATCGACATGAAATGTGCTACGTGGAAATCAAAAATGGTTCGGTTGGTATTCCAACTTTTGCACCTAGAATACAGAGTGAACTAACGACGGCCTTCATGTTGGATGTGCTAGCAAGTCTACTTTTTCAGATATAAACTGTATCAGCGATGTCCCAGCACAAATTTCCGAAATGTGCGATTTGTAGAGCAAAGACCTTCATGGAGTGTAAATCCCGTTTCGCCATATTGATGTGGAAAGGACAAACACATAATTGCCCTTCGAGGTGTGAAGAAATTGTAACACCGATGTTATGCGTAAAATGCCAGGACATTTCTCATTGAATAGATATGAAATATATAACCCATAAAATAAAGATGATTAAAGAATTAGTCTCTTATCATCGTGTTTGATCATGAACTTTTCTTTCTTTCTTTCTTTCTTTCTAGAATCGTTCACCTACGGAGTTTATGGATTCAGTTTACCCTCTGAAGTACGTGCTCATAAAAAAATGGCTTGGAAAATGTAATGTTCTCCTCCATTAAAGGAACATGCCCAAGTCATATAAAGAACTCTCTCTCTCTCTCTCTCTCTCTCTCTGTCTCTCGCTGCCCGAAGTTTGGGACTTGAGAACGGGGTCGCTGGTTCGATCCCCGGATCATTAAAGGTCTTGATTGATTCCTCTCACCGCTGTCCATCGATGGAAAAGAATGTTGTGTGGAGTACTGGAAAGCATGCATAGGTGCACTGGATATAATTGAATTAATCTCTCTGTGCCATAAAATTAACTGAGATATGCTTGACAAGGAATCTTTCAGGTATTTTTATCAAGTTGGGGAAGAATAAATACTGCAATATGGACCTGACTTTTATTTTGGTTGGTAGACGATCGTGTCTTCATCCGGAAATACTTTGGTTCTCACTCTGTAAGCGTCTTCTCCCGACGGGGAAAAGTCCAACACCAAATAGCCGTAGGGTTCTGAGGTTGCGTCTTTAAAATCGTTCATAATAAAGTCTGCCTTGCCTAAAAAAGCTTGTCGGGCTACGCATTGCAGTTGAGAAACTTCCCTCGGATTTTTCATCAGTATTAAAATGTGTGTGTTCAACTTTATCGTGCCCTTGCAGTAGAGACTTTGGTTGATATACAAAATACTAAGATGACGGTGATGCATTCCTTTCACAAAAAGGTTTTCCATGTCGGCTGATGATGTCACTTTTTCCATTAAATCGTCCAGGATTACCAGATTACAGTGTTGCTCACTGGACAGAGTACACAACTCTTCATCGCGAGGCAGTCCTTTACGAAATTTTATAAATGGAAGTTCTTCCTCCATAACATCGAACAAGGGTTGCCAGATAGCATAACAATAAAGAACTTCTTCCGGTGGATTGTTAAACATGGCGTCTTTGTGTCGTAACATGCGAAGCACAAGGGAGCTTTTTCCGCTTAGTGTAGCTCCAGATAATGCGATTGACGTACATTCTGGAAAGGGATATATCTTGATAATGAATATAATGTGGTTGTGCACAAACTTTTTAATCTTCAAAATTATTCGCAAGCATGTTGATCAGTCCTTGATTATCAATCTCTTTGGGCTGCACTGGGCATAAGGTGATGTCCAGAGTTTCCGTGTGTATGCCATCGTCCATTATTTTTCTTTTGCAGTAGAAACAGGAGAAGCCCCTTCTTTCTTGCGTATATGTATAAATACTATTATGTCTAACTCTAAATCCACGGCTGCGAGCGCCTTGTGCCTTGTGCGTTTTTAGTACACGCTTAAAGCTTGACATGGATGCTTTTACTGATCTTTTAGAGATTCCCTTTGAACTGAACTTATACTCGTTTATGATTCTTGGCCTGTAGTGACATCTCTTTCTCTTTAATTTAAGACTTTTCCTTAGTAATTGATAGACAGCGAGTCTTGCCAAAGAGGGTTTCATAACCTTGGATTTACGAACGATGTAAGTTTTGCTGCAGAGACCGATGACTTCATTTCCTTGGTACTCTAACTTAAATATACCCTGAGTACGCTTGTCATATTTGGCGTGTTTTGAGCAGCAGGTGCGAGGAAACCAGTAAAAGTTAGCGTCAGCCTCTATCTGGTCATCGGTGCAAAATCCTTTTAATCCTCTCTCGTATTTATCTTTCATATCGGGTTTAATAACTTCGTCCAAACAGGAACCAGAAATAGTCATGTAAGCGCTGTCCGTGTCCATTTCGCAGTACTCAAAATCGGACCTTTCGACGTAAACGTCCATGAAGTCGTAATAAAACTCCAACATTCGAAGTTTTGCGTACTGCAAAACAAAATATCCCAGTTGAATCGGCAAATCTAGTTTAATCTTTTGTTTGGCCATTTCTACTTCGTAGTATTGTTCCTCCGGGTCTAGACAGTCTAATTTTCGAAATAAGGGGTCGTTTATTTTAAGACACGTTTCATTCTCGCCTTGCACATATTTAAAGTCACGGTGCCTGGTCTTGTCCATGATCAAGGAGCCGTACCCGGAATTGCCAATGACCTTCATGGTATCTGCTATAATAGCCGTATCTGGATCGACGTCACCTCGTCGACGTGCATTACTTACTTCCTGTACGAAATCTTGGAAGCATCGCTGGCTTTGGAATTCAACTACCTGATAAATCTTTGTGACTTCCATGCCATGATTAAGGTACCTTCTTAGAAGAGGCGTGGCAATCAGCATGTTCTCCTTTCATACTGCCGACCAGCAATCGTCTGGAAGCTTTTGATAAATTATAGGACTCGACATGTCGCTGCATGTGATGACCGATAACTTCAAAGGGAATCTAAGTGGTGCAAAACAGGGGTGACATTTCTCGAAAGTATTGGAAGGGTGTCAAACTCGAGTGTCTGAAATACCACGGCCACTGTTCTGGAACTTGTATATCGACCTCCACCATACCAAACAATTTTCCATTGACAACACCTTCGAGGATAGTATTTTCCGTGATTTTTCCTTTATGCTTTTGAAAAAATCCCGGGCGCATGACATCGATGAAATCGTAAATCGCGGGATTTTGACGACAGTACTGACGAAACTCACATTCCCACTTTTCGACGACTTGATGATCCCTCTTTAAGAAGGCTGTGGTCCATTCAGTTTTTTTTTTTTTTTTATATATTTCTGTGCTCTGGAAGCCCTCCATTTTATGTCTCTGATCCCTTTGGTGACAGAGCAAAGATGGCCGTGCCAGTGGCATCCATGAAATTGAAAGACGGTAGATTTTTCTCCCAGTTGTAAAGCCGGAAGGTAGCCATCAACCGCATACTTTTCGATTCTCACCTCTCGACCCGTGTTTAATTTATGCTGAATGTTAATGTTCAGACTGAATAAGCCACTCCATCCAGTAATACGCTACCATATATCTATCTCGTATTTCAGGCCTGAAATCGTTGTTTTCAAGTCGGCGTACGAATGGACCAATGGGCATCGCCTGTCCAATGGCTTGAAGATAGAGAGCATTGGCATCGAATCCCAAAATAGAACCACACTTTTTCTGACCTCGAATGTAGGTTTTTCCCGCGCAATGATAACTGGTAAATATGATGCTAGGTCCGCCCACGATGTTCTGTTTAATTGTCTGATAAAGGTCGCTGTTATTTTTATCAAAGAGAGCAAAATAAGCTTTTTGTTTTTTCGCGGTTTTAAACAGCAACTGTCTCGCAATACCGGGAACTGAGATTGCTGACTTAAAAACATCAACACCTTTGTCGAAATGAAACTTTTGAAATCGCTCTATTGCAGTGACAAATGGTTACACGTCTAAATTGTTGTAAAATTTGAAGAAGTCTCGAAAGGTCGATATATTGTTTTCCTTCCAAACCCTTTGACAGTGCTTGTATTCTTCTTCGGTGATGTTAGAGCCTTTCAATTGACTATAAAAGTCTTTATGTTTGGGAAGAGATGGATGTTCTAACTTCTCTACGCTGTCAAACCAATCGTAGCAGAAATATCCTTTGCCTTGTTCTACGCGAAAAGCTTTCAGGAATCCGGCATAGGATGAACCTGTGGCTAAAAATTGGGACATGTCCAAAAATTTCAGCGGCAATGCAGGTATAAGCGTTGTTTTTCTTCACTACAAATGTTTGTTCTGCTTCATGCATTTTTAAGCGTTTCGCTAAAAATTGCTTGATCAGATTAAGATCGTACTTGGCCGAGTTGAACCCAATAACAGGCACCTGCGACATATAACCTTCGAATTGAGCATATAACCTTTTCAGGGGATGGTTTGGTCTCGGTTCATGCTCCTTTGCCTCGTCGCACAAATCGTCGCTCAAATCTTCATCCAAATCTTCCCCATCTGTTTCTTCAATCTTATCATTAATCACTTGAAGCAACCAACCCCTTTTTTCTTCAGACATTTCATAAACTTGCAAAGCTATGTTTGACATGATTTCAGCCATTTTGCCCACTAATTTATCTTGATTCGGCTCCACAATACAAATAGGGTCTGTGTAGCCCTCCACATTGCTGCATATGGATACACTGATTGGAACGTGTCTCTGGGTCCATTTCAGCATCTCCGTTGGGTGTTCAGTCGCTTTTTCGAGAATGGCTTCGAAATCATAAAAGACGAACCATGGAAAGTTGCGGTCCTCTTCTGGAACATATATTTCGTATTGCTCTAACCTTTCAAAAATGGATTTAGTAGGTTGATAAAATCCACCTGGGAATACGTATTTTGTCTGGTTTGCACAGTTACGTTGATGTTTGTTTAAATTTTCTGCATGGTTAAAATGTCGATCGCACGTCTTGCATTGATATTTTTTAGCGTACCCAGCAAAATTACGAATGTACGATAGATGATTTTCGTATAAATTCATGTACATCGTTGTTTCATGCTGACCTTGTGACTTGTAAATAGAGCAGGCGAAACCGTCTTCTGTTAAACTGTAAACCTCCAAGTTTACTTGGAACTGCTTTTCAAACCTTGGAAACTCTTCGAAAGTCAAACCGTTGAAAGATTTAGCAGAGCGTTTGGACCAGAGACTATACAAATCATTTGCTGGTCTTTCCAGAGATCTGATGTCATGTCCTCTGTGCAAAGCCAAACATCGAAATACACAAAGATTGTCGTCATAGTATTTTCTCGTCGGCTGATTTTTCACTGATGGATATATACTATCTTTCCAGAGAAGGTAATCGGGTAAACGACCTTGTCCAAAGGGATAGTTAGTACTAAACACTGTAAAGTGCATGTTGGTCACCAGGACAGGTATCCATTTAGTATCCGGTCTTTGAAGCAATCGCTCGCCGACTATGTCTATTCTGCGTAGACGAAGACGTAAACGATTAAGATCTGATTGTTTTGAAATGTAAAAGGGACGTTCAAATATCCCGTTGTTATTATAAGGAACGAAGAAACGATAAACCCTATTTTCCCTGTGTTGCAAAATCGTGCCAAAGACTATATTGAGTAGAAAAGCTCTTTGTTCTCTGGTATAGATTTCATTAACATATCCCATTAGCTGAACTAGCGTAACGTCATTGTCAATAGGAAAATTATAAACTGAACGAAGAGGGCCGAGGTTGTGAGGTTCTAAGATTAGAGGAGCATTAGCCTCGTACACTTCTCTTAAACTGTCGTCCTGACCATCTCTAACCCACGGTGCGTTGTCATCATTCCAGGGTCGACGTTGCAGCGCTCCACCAACTTGGTAATGTTGCCGCATCCCGTGCAAATATAATTGGTGGCGATTTTGAAATGATTCTGAACATCGTCGGCAATGAAACGAAGGTGGCTGTGCATCAGAAGACTGAATTGAATTCCTGGCTGGTGAACTGGTCCTCGAATATTGACCCAATGTAGAAGGCTCTGCTTTATGCGACTCAGTGTGTCTGCGCAGGCCGTTTGCCGTGAAACAGCATTTGCCACACACTGAACCAGCATGATCACTTCCAACACAAGTCTTCTCGTGACGTTTTTTATTATCTAACCTATTGAATTCTCTCCCACATCGCAAACATTTATAATGTTCTTCATTGTGTGCTGTTTTGCTGTGACGAATCAAATAGTATTTTGATCCATAGACTTTTTTGCATTTGTCGCACCGATAGGAAGATTGCTCGTTCTGTTGAATGTGAACTGGTGCCTAAAAATATAAAGGAAAAGAGCCTTCATAGTACACTACTTTTTGCACAAACAATGTCTCACGAAAGTTTTTCCTCAAACTACCTAATATGTAAAAACCATAATAATAATAATAAACCTACCCAATTCGTTCTGTTCAATTCATCGAAGAATTTATGAATGTCTTCATGTACCAGCAAGTCAGTCTCGTCTGTAAAAAGGGCTCCACAGTATCTGAAAAAAAAAAGATGGTTAATTTATAACAACTCGGTGTATGCGTACAACATAACAAGTTTCATTTTTCATACTTTTAAAGTTATACACTAAACAATATTCATGTAAACAACAACAACAACGGGCAACAGAATTATGGTACTTATATACTGCGATTTTCATATTTCTATTCTATCAGTGTATGAAGTTTCAAGATAAAATCTTTCAAACTTTGGAAATGACGTATCAAACAAAAACTATAGTTAAAAATAACCAAGGGCAATAACCCCAGGAATAAGGGCAGCAGAATTATGGTACTTATACTCTATACTTCTCAAAATTGAGCTCTGTCGGTGTATGAGATTTCAAGTCAAAATCTATTATACTTTAGAAGTTATACACCGACAAAAATCAAAAGTTAAGTAATCAAAGGCCAATAACTCCAGAAATAAATTCAGCAAAGTTATGGTTCTTTAATCATGTACTTTTCACGGTCGTGTTCTATCAATGTATAAGTTTTCATGTTGAAAGCTGTCATACTTTAGAAGTTATAGATCCGAACAAACAGACGGACAGAAGAACGAAAAGGCAGACGGACAAACAGGATAGTATAACCCCACCCCAAAAAAACTTCGTTCTGTGGAGTATAACAAGAATGGAAATACTGGGTCATAATGAACTAGTACATCAAACCTTCTTTCTCTATCACATGGGATTTGTTGAAAGATGTTTGTGATTCAAACTATACGGTATAATTACAAATTTCTATAAAAGTCGTCTATCCGAAAAAGAACTAAATAATAAACTATGCATCAAACCCCCTTTTTCTATAACGCAGACATTTAAAAACGCTATTGTTATTTTAACACTGTACGTTTAAAACTTGTGCATCCATCATCGGTTGACATGCGTTTCCTTGTTTAAAGTTCAAACATGTTTTTATATATCAATCATCCTTTAGACAGTTTTAGTCTCATTTGCATTTTTTAAAGTAATTAAGAATAAATTATACTTCTAAAGATGAATTCATAGTTTCATTTCGCTCATTACATCCGTAACAGAAACAAGCTAAAAATGTTCGAGTTTTATCAAAGTTTTTTCGACATTGGATTTTTGTTGTTGGCAATAAAAGTAAGGGATCCTATTTCTTTTCTCCAGCAATCAGGAAGCGGGGGTAAGGAACTAAAAGACGTTTCATTTTTTATTAAACTTTCAAATAAATATTTTCGTTTAAATTTACAATCGTCTCCTTTGGAAATAACTATACCATTTGACAAAACGATTCCTATTCTCGCTCAACCAGACAGTGTTATAGAATTAGAAACCTATGGACCTGTCTTTCAAAGTGATCTACAAAATTTAGTTTTACATTCGTTAAAACTTTTTGTAACGCTTTTTAAAAATAGACAAACTGATTTAAACTGTATCACAATTGAAATTATAAATGCTCTTGGTCCTTACGGTGAAACGATTCATAATCCTAACAATACAGTAGATATCAGACTGTATAAAAGCTCCCTACTTTCAAATCACTGGTTTACGCATGTATTTTTTCATGAATTAGCCCATGCCGTGTCCAGAGGTTTCAGACAGGTCCGAAGTTTGGTCTACACGTTCAATAGGTTCCTGGTAAATATTATTTTCCTCAAATTCGTATTCTGTATCTGCACCCAATGCCTGTTGTTTGGTCTACACTTTCAATAGGTTCCTGGTAAATATTATTTTCCTCAAATTCGTCGTCTGTATCTGCACCCAATGCCTGTTCGCAAGCTTCGCACAAGTTATTTAAACAATATTCGTTACAACATACACACTTTTTATAAACCAGATATGGTTTTACTTTGCATATCTTTTTACCGGAATTCATGTTTTTCGTTTCAGTGTAGTCTAACCGGGGATTTATATACGCAAAGTGCAATCGTCAAAACTGTTATGTCCAAGGAACAAATAATAAGAAAGACACGTATTCTAGATACTACATGTATTGCTGTCTTACTCTCGCTAACTAACAACTCTCTAAGAATACATATGGTACATGGCTATATAGATGGTAATATGATACACATAGTTTACTCCATACACTACATATCCTCCCCTATTTAGACAAAATATACTTTTTCCCTTTTGTATGTTAAAACTCTGCTAAGAAATAGACTTTATCTTTACTTTTAATCATGAAGGAAATGAGTAACAAACTTAATAATTTGATTCGCCCACATGTCCCACAATTTTCAGGTAATCAGATCCCAAAGTAATTTACTTATCAGTACACTAGGTTACAAATTTTGGCAACACCCGGATTGCATTCATAATCAGACCAGTATAATTTATAACAGAATTATAAAAACAATAATGTGTCCAATTATCCAATTAACTAGTTCATAACATAGTCTTGGTATCTGACAGGCGGTTTAATGTTTCTCTCTGGCCTAGTTCTTGGCTGGGAAATGTCCTGTAGAGGAATTTCACCTATGGGTTTATCACTATTTTCACACACAGCACTTTTTCTACTATTTTCTTCACAAGAAATTCTTGTATCTGAGTGTACCTGAGGCAAAGCTGTAAACTTCTCATTTTCACTATTTCGTTCCAAATATGCTTTTACATGTGTGACATTTCTATCATATGTCACGCCATCTTGAGACTCAATTGTTACTTTATTACCATATTTTCTACAACCTTATGCGGTAAAGTTCCAAATATGCTTTTACATGTGTGACATTTCTATCATATGTCACGCCATCTTGAGACTCAATTGTTACTTTATTACCATATTTTCTACAACCTTATGCGGTAAAGGGTTAAATTGTGTTTGCATTTTGTTCTCACGCTTTTGTTTTAAGAGAACTTTGTCCCCTTTTTGAATGTCGCTGTAGCTTGCTAGCCTTTTCCTATCTGCGTACTCTTTACCCTTTCCCTTTTCCTCAGAATCACAGTCTCTGATTTCTAAATCATTGTGCTCAAATCTATGATATAATAATTCTGGTAATTTTGTTCTGATCGGTCTACCGTAAAGCGTGTCGGCAGGCGATTTTCCCGTGACAGAATGAGGTGTAGTCCTGTACATCATTGAATAGTCATTTAAATCTGATTTCCAATTTCGACCTTCTGCTTGCGAAATTCTAATTCTTTTCATAATTGACTGATTTTGCCTTTCCAGCTCCCCATTTGCCTGTGGATATAATGGTGTAGTTCTTTTGTGCACAATACCATTATTTTGTAAATAACTGGTAAATACCTCACTTGTGAAGTTTCTTGCATTGTCTGTTTTAAGAGTTAAATCCTTATCAATACCTGGCCACCAAACTTTTGTTCTTAAATTACGTTTCGTGACAACAATTCCAGGATGACCTAAATGTGCTATTTCTAAAACACGATTTCGCAAATTAGTTGGTATGACAATCCTCGTCCCTCTTAACACTAGATGACCAACTGCACATAATTCATGTTTAATTGGTAAGTATGTTTTATTTTCAAGCAAATACCATTTTCCTGATAGCAAACATTCCTTGATTGAACAAAGATCTTTATCTTTTTCCGACTCGGATTCAATATCCTGAGTTGACATGGAGGAAGGGGTGGAATCTGAAGCAATCAAGCTAATTTCATCTACTTCATCTAATGAATTTTGATTGTTCCCCTTATTTGACAGTAACCTTGATAAAAAGTCTGCAATGTTATCTTTACCTTTCAAATACTTAACTTTGAAAGAATAGGGTTGCAGCCTCAAAACCCAACGTTCAATGCGTGCACACGGTTTTGATTTCTTGGAATAGATGTATTCTAAGGGCTTGTGGTCAGTGTAAAGGTCAAAATCTATACCATAAAGATATGCATTGAAATGTTCAAGACCCCATACTACCGCCAGAGCTTCGCGCTCGGTTTGAGAATATCTACGCTCCACGTCTGTTAAGCTCCTACTTGCATAGCTTATTACGCGTGGTTCCTCATTCTGATCCTGCAACAAAATTGCTCCTAGCCCAACCGGGCTTTCATCAACAACGACTTTTGTCGGTGCATTTATATCAAAATATGCTAGGGCATGTGCATCAGACAAATTATCTTTCAATTTTTTGAAAGCATTTCTATGCGACGTGTTCCAAAGGAATTTAGCATTTTTCTTGGTCAATTCACGCAATGGAGCTGATATTGTTGCATAATCAGGAATATACCTTGCATTATAATTGACATGACCTAGAAAACTCCTTACCTCACTCGCATTTTTCGGATCGCGTGCATTTTTCACAGATTCTATCTTTGCTTTTGAGGGTTTGATGCCTTGCTCAGATAACTCATGACCCATATGTTCTAGCTTTGACATAGAGAACTGACACTTTTCTTTATTCAGAGTTAACCCTTTTTCCTGTAAAACACTTAGCACCTTTTTCAAGTGAACGTCATATTCTTCTCTTATTTTGGAATGAACGATGATATATCATCCATCACATTTCGTACTCCCTTGCATCCCTGTAGTACCTGCTGAAGTATGTTTTGGTACATTTCTGGAGCACAGGAAATTCCGAATAATAACCTTTTGTAGCGATATAACCCTTTATGTGTTGTGAATGTTGTTATATCACGTGATTCTGGTGATAGTTCAATTTGATGATAGGCATTCAAAATGTCCAATTTGCTGAATATTTTGCTACCATTCATATCATTTAAGACATCGTCTAGGGTAGGGATCGGATGTCGAACCCTTTCCACAGCTGAATTGGCTTGTCTCATGTCCACACATAGCCTAATATCCTTATTTTTCTTGGAAATACAAACAGTAGGTGACACCCAGGAAGTAGGACCGTCAACTTTCTCTATAATATCCATTTTCTCCAGCTGATCAAGTTTTTTCTCCAGCTTATCACGTAAATTGTAAGGAATTCTCCTTGTTTGTTGAACTATAGGATTTATAGTGTCATCTATAGGAATTTTGAGTTGATAATCCTTCAGTTTACCAATTTCATCGCTGAACAAATTTGGATACTGTTTCAAGATTGGCATTTCTGCGTTTTCAACATTGTTGATTAGCTGCAAAACTCCCAGATCGACTGCAGTTTTACACGATAAGAGGGGTTGTCCAGTCCCTTTAAGAACCAGAAAATCTGTATCCAAGCATTTGTCATTCTTTGATATTTGTGCTTTAAACATTCCAGCTAATGGTAGTGCTTTCTTAGAGCCATAAGGAAATATTTTCTTCTCTGTTTTACTTTTGGAAATGAATTTGAAATCCTTCTGCTTATTGAGATTGTTCCAAGTTTTCAGATCAATCACATTACAGGAAGCTCCTGAATCAATTATCATAGAAAGAGGAATGTTACCTACTTTGACTGATGTTTTGGAAAGTTTATCTAGTAACGAAAATGTTACCTCTTCGTTTTCACTATCAGATTTGTCATCTAACGATCGAAGATGCTTTTTCTTCTTCTTCCCTTTTGATTTAGATCTACATTTCTTTGCAAAATGTCCTACTTTATGACATTTTCTGCATTCTTCAGATATTGCTGGGCACTTTGGATCACTAGATGTATGTCCTAATCTCCCACATCTGTAGCATTCTATCTTCTTTTTACTGTGTTTCTTCTGTGCTTTCGGACTTTGGCTTCTAATTTGGCACATGTCTTCGGAGTAGTGTATAGTGTAGCCCGTGACTCCTGATACAGATACATTTTGCTTTAGATGTAAAAAAGAGGTATCTCCGCCGGCAAGTTAGCGCGTTTTGCTCGCGAGCGACTCGACAGACGTGACAGTTTGACGGGACGTTATTAGCGTAAATGGGCACTGAATTCGCTCGTCAGAAGATAAGACTCGATCTTCCTTTTTTTAACGGCGATTTTTTTCATGACGTTGAGCGACGTAGTCCCGATTCGTTGCTTTCTCTAATATTCATCGATTATTAAATCTTAACCCTTTCCCATACAATTACTAGTTTTCACGACCAAGAGATATCATGGTAAGGAAAACATTGTTGGAAGAGAAGAAATTGCTTCTTACAAACAATTTTGTCTTTTTTCACTAACTTCTTCCCTATGAGATGCTTTCGTTTTAAATTATACTTTCTTTAAATTAGTGTCTGTATCTTCTTTTTAATTTGTACCAGTCTAAAATATTTGTCATCTGGTAAAGGGTTAAGAACCTAAAAGCTACAGCGAGTCGGAATAGGTACACCATCCTCGTTTATTTAATAGCTTAAATGCCTGGTTATTCTAATTAAGAAAAATAAATCAAATTTCGAAAAAAAATAGAAGTATAATTCATTTATACCGCATGAACGAAAAACAGCGCTAAGGGGTAAAGTATACAGATACTACAACACACTTGACCGAAGGCGCGTGGCCGCACACCAGGCGGTCTCCATCTAAGACTCAACAACTCGTCGGCTTTTTCTTCAGATGTCCGCCGATTCTATAACTAATGGACTCAACCAACGAAAAGGGGTGTACAGCTTAAACCTTTCACACGTTTTACTTATTAACCAACGTCTTAGTAGATTTTAAATGAGAAATTATAATTCCGAAAGCAATCCTAATCCAAAAAGTATAACGCAAATCCAAAATGTACTTGTCACATTAAGGTCTTTTTGATCTTGCCCACCCTTCCCCTCCCCCACCAAAGTAGTGTCAATTTATAATGGTCTGGTGTCCATCATTCTGATTTGAAAAATGTCATCGATAACATTGTCTCTCGTTAGTCTAATTTTAGTAATTAGCTTGTCTCAAAGTGAGAAAGTAATAAATCAACACACTTGTGATGTTAGGGAAAACATGTTCTTGTGCGAGTTCCAAGGAGAAGGGATTTACGAACCGGATAGGAAACTGAGAGGCATTCGCGAGATAGTTTTGTTGGGTTTTGAGAGTGGATCCATTTCTGTACCAGACAGTTTCTTGCCAGATCTAGAAGAAGTTTACCTGGAGAAGACTATCTTGAACTGCGAAAAAGTAGACGTGAGGACGGGAGTTCGAGTATATATCAACGACCAAATCTGCGTGAGTGATTTTTATTTCTTCCTCAAATTCTGTTCTTTTCTGACGTATACACTATAATGTATTCCAGTTGCGTGGGATTGCGTTATGTTTTGATTAGGTTTTTTTTCGATGCATTCGATAAAATAGAAGTGAAATTTGTCTTTCAAAGGACATTGTTGCAACAGGAGAAATGCTGCTTAATCCTTTTCCCGCATTGATTTCAAAAGCTTCCTTCCGCCAGTTAGACTAAAGTAAAAGGTTAGCCCGTCTTGCAATGTATAGGTATTATATACGAGGGAAAGTCAACGAGTTTTATGAGACAAAATTGGGGAAAGTGTTTACAGTGTTTCTCCTCGTAATGTTTGAAAATACGATTACCTATGCCTATGATTTTTATTCATTTCTTTATTATATTTATCTCCATTGCAGACCGAACCTACAACCTCAAGACGGATAACCACTTTCTCCACCACGGCAAAGCTTCAAACATCGTCGAGCGGGCAAGTTGAAGGTGAAGATGTGTTGGTGGGAAGGATTGGAACTAAAATGATGATCGTCATTTCTCTCTCTGGTAAGTCCGAAAAAAGTTTACTTCCACCATTTATAAAATCTTCTAAATCCAAAAAGCATCAATACGAAGGGACAGACAATTAAATGAATACTGTAGGTAGGAGTAGACATATATGATAATGATGAAAAGAAAATAGTAAGAGAAAAGGAGAAATCGCCCGGTTCAAGGAATTTCTCCCTGTTCCGTCATTGTTTTCAAAACGAAGCTAAATAAAAAAAAAAAAATGCAGCAAAACGCCTATCCTGCTGTTCACGACATGTGGTTGCTTTGACAGACGGTATAGCCTCAGATCAGCCTGCACATATGTGCGGACAGAATTCGATCTTTACCCTTTGCTTGATATTTCGCCGCTTTTTACATAATAATAACAGTATAGATGCAAACTAAAATTCTAAAAGCAGGACAAGGGTTGAGAGATAAATGGACTTATATTCTCTTAATTCAACATATTGTCTGCATATGTAAAAAAATTGAATTGTACTGCGAAGAAAAGTTGTTTTTTTTTCTTCACGACACACATTGAACTTTTTTTTTTGTCCTTTGTTTTTTACAGCACTCCTCGGCACGCTCTGTGTTATAGTCGCAGTTTGCTGTGCTGTGAAAAAATGGAGGAAAAGAAGAGCAAACAGTCAGTCGTTAGAGAGTGTTGTTCACTATGAAATGCCGGTGTTTAAGAATGACTAAAAACTCGTTTCAGGAGCACTCGTCACCGTCGTTGTTGTGGGCTTACGCTTTTTCGATGAACAGAGGGAACAACCAGTTGACCAGGATAGGGGATTAAACCACCACCCTCGACGCAATCGTCGCCAAGGCGCTGACAATCTCCCCGTCGTTCCTTACTTGAGGAGAGGAGCGAGAAATCGCCATCCACCTCGACGTTTTCCCGAGTGATAAGCCTATGACCAAACGACGAATAGTAGACTCTTCTTAATGGTTCCCATAACATTTTCAAGAGACAGCTAAGTTTTAATGAGTTTAATAAACAAGATGAAGGGTTCCAACAATTGTTTTTGTATGTGTGTGGGTGTATGTGTGTGTGTGTGTGTGTGTGTGTGTGTGTGTGTGTGTGTGTGTGTGTGTGTGTGCGCGCGCGAGCGTGCGAGTTGTGATTATATATGTTTAAATATTAGTATTTGACGAGTCAATGGCGTAGTTGAAAACATTGTGGGAGAAGGAGAAACCGTTCATTCAGCACGATTTAACCTTTTCCCGCCATGGTTTCTTTGTATAAAAGGATCAAAGGATTTATTTTTATTATTTACTAGAGAGGTTGACCCTTCTCATTCACGTGTTCTTATAAGAATTGATTGCATTAAGCCATTACCATACAATCCCGCGTTTGTGACGCGTTGAAGAAATATAGCTGTGGAAAACATTGTGGGAAAAGAGGAAAATGCTAGGGACCAGTATTTTCTCCTTTTCCCACAATATTTTCTACTCATTCTGATACAAATTTTACTGGTTTGGCCACATAATTGTATGTCGTCTGCAATGTGTTTAATTTAGAAAAGTCTGGTAATGGGTTAAAATCATTGTAATGGTGAAATGAATCTCCGCATTAACCCTTTACTCCATAGATACTCATTTCTACACATTGCTTGTAGGGCCTTTGGAAAACATCGTGGCAAAAGGTGAAATTGCTTGTCACCTTTTGTCACAATGTTTTCTATGCTATCAAAAGGTGTCATATACACATAAGAAATGGCTTCATCCTTGCTGTTATTTAGGGTCAATTAGAGATACCATAGAAATGCCTTATGGGGTAAAAGGTTCATCCATCCAGGGTGAAATACAAGATTTTTTTTTTACTGTTTAATATGAAAATAAAAAGAAACATAAACATGCTCTTTTTAGAATTTTGTTCATTTAAACCCGCATGCAAATAGGTAAATGAATAAACATATTGGGTAGAAAACATTTTGAGAAAAAGACAAATGGCTTGTTACAAGCAATTTCTCCTTTTCCCACAATGATTTCCTTTAAATTATTCTTCAGAGGCGTCAAATTAAGGGATTGTGTTGTAATGGGTTAAGGTTAATTTGGCGAAAAATTACATTCCTGTTCTTGTTGTTGTTGAAGTAAAAGAATGAATATGATAATGAGGATGATGATGGAAAATAGCGTAACTTCCCATTATTCAAACGGAAGCTATGTCATTTTCGAACACCTTCGAAGCTGGCAAAGGAAACACAACTAAGAAGTAAAAATATATATTTATTATTTAATCACTATTTTAACATGAATAAAAGTAAAAATATGAAGATAAACCAATCGAAAGTTTGAATGTGACTAGATACGGGTTAATCTTTTCACTCATAAATGTGTATATTCTACATACTATGAATCCAATAAACAACTGCAATTTTTGTAATTATAATCTATAGTACAACATTTACAGCATCATCGTTCACAATGCAATCAGAATAGATTCGGATCAGACACCTCATACAGAATTCGTATGACCCGGACCTAGTGTGTTTGCAAAAGGTGTAGAGAGAAGTATACATGATGGAAAGAGTAAACAACCCCTAACTTTTCACAATTCATCCGTCACAAGTTTACAGGTGGCTAGTATTTCATTATCGATATTGTCTGGTGTCTCTAACTGGAGAATCGTTTCCCTTTTCTCCTCGTCAGTTGGTACTTGCATGGGATAAATAACCGACGTCACCAATCCCTTGATGCTGGGAAGTTTGTCGATGGTTAGAAGGGCGATTCTCATCACGTCGTCCTCGTTAACCAAAGGCGAAGCAGCCTCCCAAAGATCTTCGACAGTCTCCTCCCACTCTCTTAGGCAGCCACTTATGTCCATGTGTTGATCCTGCGACTCCTTGTTTGTCTCACACCCGTAACATGTCTGCTCCGACCTTAAATCTTTGATGATTTTTTCTAGGCAAACAACCTCTGCCGAAAAAAGTACCTCCCTAGTTATTTCTGTGCTTTTTTTAATTAATTGCAAACATTCCTCTAATTTTGGTGAGAGTTGTTTACCTTCGTCAATGGTTAATCTAACACCGTTCTTAGTATATATGTATGGAAGTTGGGGGTCCTCCCGTTTTACGCACTTTCTAATATCTATATTCATTTGTCCCTTTCTGTACGCATTTTCTTTCACAAACAATACTGTTTTTGGTTCATACTCATTCGGGAAATTCACCAGTTCCACAGGGATATTAACCGGTTTGCTGGTTGTTTTATAAGTATATCTCCTCGCAAGAGAGAATGCTATAGGGAGTTTTTTAATAAGAGCTTCCGCTTCGTTTTCAGAAAGTCCAATGCACTTCTTTTCACGCGATTGAGCGGATGTTTTTGATAAAATTATATTGAACTCGTTAAATACAACATCAAATTCTACCTTTAATCCGATGTCTTCCTTCACATTAATCGAAAGAAAATCTAAGTCTTTTGCAAGTTCCATGTTGTCGTCAAGTTTGATGAGTTGAGATTTCACCATATCGTTGTAGTTAATGGACTCCATCTGAAAAAAGGTGTTTTTTTTCTTATTATACTAGACACTAGCCTAACCCAGAGCCGCTTGCGCAGACTGTTTCTTAGCAAAAAAAGCAATCCTATACGTAATGGTGACAGTGTATCAATAATTTCAGTATTTGTTATGAACGCGCTGTACCTAATAATATTTCTTATACACACATCTTCTAACTTAATACACCGTCTTGTATAATTTCGTTGACACAAGAGTTCTCTTGTAATGAATGAAAGGTAGAAAACTCTCGAAAGATCTTCATCGATCAGATAATCCAATATATTGTCATCCAAATATTCTAATATCGGTGTTGGTAGATGAATCAAAACATCTCGTACCATGTATTCATCTGAGCGATCTTCTTTCAACAAAGATCTCAAAAGTTTTTTAGAGCATAGAGTCTTCAAAACTAACTGGCTGGTATTTCATAGTCTGAAAAATGTATTACTAGTATCATTGCTTAATTAACACTCGATAATATCCACACAAGCAGTTAGCTATAAATAATAACTTTTCGCTACAGCGTAGAAATAATTAGATACATCTTCATTTTTGATATATGTGAGAAAGTAGACAGTGGTTTGAAAAAAAAGTTATATCAGTACTTGTGTGAGAAAAACAAGGAGACACACGAAATATGCTCTATACACTGTGATATGACAATAAGCTGATAAAACCGCGTTAAACTCTGAATCAATGCAATACAATAATTAGGTACAAACAGTGTACACGACAAATGCCATCGCGGAATATTCTAGAATCATTCTAACACGAAGCAAGAGAAATAGGGACAGATATAGAAAGATAAACAGGGAGGAGAGATAGAGTATCAATTATAATAAACGAACAGAAAACAATGCAGTAATATAAACTCTTACCTTTACAATGTTGTGAGGCACCGAGAATTCCCAAAATCACACTGAAATCGATGTGATAACCAGTCAGCGAGTTCCTAAACGGATAAAGAAATGGGTCTAATTTACCCGCTTTATATACGGAGCGGACGATTAAAGCTGTTAAACTGCTTCGTAGCAAAAATATCTACAAGTAATGATAATGTCCCTACATGGCTGACACGAGGCAGGTTAACGTTGCTGAAATTGAGCAATTGATTTATCTGACAAATGATAATGTTAGTCTTTTAAATCCATTAACACCTACAGCGCGCAAGTGACAAAACGGTTATAGCAGGCTATGTATGAAAATTATCATCTAGCGGACGTGTTAGGTTTTATGTGTATCCAGTTTTTTTTTTCCTAACTAGTGGCGGGAACAAAGAATTTTAACAAGAACGATTTAACAGACAGACAGACGAACATGTGTGTACTGTAATATACCGATCTTTCCATCTCGCATTTGAAAAGCTAATTCTAAATATGTTTTAACGCTTGAAGATTTTAATGTCCAATACTGTATCGATATTCGTATATTAAAACATGGCACAATCGCAAATAGTTGCTAATAATATTCTTGCTGGAGACGAAATACAAATATTGGCATGTAATGATATGGACAAGCGAAAAGTGAATCTGTGTTTAGGCAATCAGCGGTACATATCTGTTTTCAAAAACGATTTGTTCGAAACTGTTATAAATATAAGAAAAGGCACGCGTTCTGTCAGCATTAGTAAAGACTTTTTGTGTCAAATATGTGATCTAAAAGAAACTATACTAACGTGTTGCGCGTTTACCGAAGGAAATACCAACAATGAGTGAAATAAACAAATATTTACAAAATATCTACCATAATGCGGAAAAGGTGGGTTCATTTTCGGGTCCTGAAAAACTATATAGAATTATCAAAAGTGATGGAAAATATAAGATTAGCAAACAGAAACTAAGACAATGGTTAAATAACCGTGATGAATTTTCTTTGCAACGAGATGTTAAACGAACATTTCCTAGGAGAAGAATAATAACCTCTGGTATCAACTGTCAATGGGGCATTGACTTAGCCAGCACACAAAACATTTCGAGTTTTAACGACGGTGTTAAATATTTGTTAATTGCCGTTGACGTATTTTCGAGATACCTACACATTCAACCCGTGAAATCGAAGTTGGCGAAAGATGTAGTTGAGGCATTCGATTCAATTTTGCGAAAAGGAACCATTCCAAACACTGTTTACTCAGACGCCGGCCGGGAATTCAACAACGTCGTATTTAGGAAACATCTTCAATCGAAACACATTAAATTTTTCACAACATCGAACCAAGAAACAAAAGTAGCAATAACGGAGAGAACGATACGAACGATAAGGAACATGTTATTCCGAATGTTTCGGTATAAAAGATCATATCGTTTTCTAGAAAATCTGCAAAACATTGTGAAAAATTATAACTCTACTCCGCATTCGAGTTTACCTTATAACTTATCTCCTAATCAAGTGACAAAATCTAACGAAGCAGAGGTGGCAGATTTTGTATACAACAAAATTTGGAATAAACCTTCACAACAGAAAGCATCATTTTCATACAAATTTCAAATCGGAGACATAGTAAGGCTCTCTTACGCTAAATATACTTTTCAACGGGATTACCAGCAAAAATGGACCGGTGAATTGTTTAAAATTGTAGACAGACGTATGGTTGAAAATATTCAAATATACAAATTAGTAGACTTTATGAACGATCCCGTGCTTGGTACATTTTATTGGAATGAATTATTGAAGGTGCAAAAATCTAAAAACTCGCTTTGGTTAATAGAAAAGGTTATTAAGACCAGAAAAGTATCTGGAAAAAAGCAGTATCTAGTGAAATTCCAAGATTGGCCCTCAAAGTTTAATTCCTGGGTTGACGAATCTTCGATAGAAGACATAAAGCGGTAACAAGCAAAGCAATGTCTGTTTATGTTTTAGTGAACAGTTTCGCTAATTTACAATATTTTCCCGACAATAAACCGTATCATTTTAAGTGTAAATTAAATAAAGTTCCATATCTTATTGGAAACTGGGAAGTGTGTGTCTCTGAAATTTGTTTCAAAGAAGCCACCCCATCAAGCATTCGTGGAATACTAGACGTGTACTGCAATATTTGCGGTGAATCAGTCATAAACGGAGTATTTGAACCATTGCTAAGACGTGTATATTCCGAGCAAAACAGCAACCATATAGTTTTCACGCCGGTGTACTATTTACCGGTTATAAAATCGGAAATAAGTGAAATTGAATTTTCAATAAAAACTGTGGATAGGCATTTTGCGAATACATTAACTAGTTCGACGGAAATCGTTTTACATTTGAAATCAAACGACAGATAAAAAAGGCGAAAATGAATGGAAACGGTAAAGCAGGAATGGATATGAAAAATCTGTATATCCCGAATCATACAAAATGGGTAAATTTTTATCAGAATACGTATAAGCGAAGCGTACCGCATTCAGCTTCAGACGTAAAGAATAGTTTAAGCAGTGAGGACGGACGTGTCCTAACATTACACAAAGGCTCACTCATCCCCATAGAACAGATCGAATTACCAAATTTAAAAACGGAAAAAACAGATATCCAACTTGTTAGCCCATCTCAACAGTCTGTTCAGCAAGCGATCAGTCAGCTTCAAGTGGCGGAAGACAAAACAATTCGTAGAAAAGTGCGTAAAAGTAAAACCATTGCTTTCAAAAAGGCTGACAAGAGGAAAAAGTCATCGAAACGGGGAACAAGTAAAGAAAAAGCTTATAAACGTGTTCGGAAGAATACTGAAAACATTTTCGTGTAAACATGGCGGTAGTAGATCCGGATTATTTTGTAGAAGCCCAGCCTAGCGAACTTGCTTTATTCGACTTACTTCCAACTCAAACAGGTGTGGAAAAGATTTACTATCAACAAGTGTTACCTGTTAACCAGATCACAGATTCTTCACCTATTCAATTCAGTATAAGCGGGGTAAATGGATTGGAATATATCGATACTAGAAACAGCTTCATGAGTATTAAAGCTAGAATTGTACATAATGATGGAAGTTTTTTAGAAGACACAGAGTATGTGGGACCGGTAAATTTATTATCCCACGCTTTATTCGAGCAGGTTGACGTAACAGTACAAGGAAAATATATTACAGCCGTCACTGGACATTACCCATATAAGGCTATGATACAGACATTACTAAAATACGGTACAGACGCTAAAACATCGCAGCTTTCGTCTCAGATGTTTTATAAAGATGAACATATACAGGACAACGATCCTAAAACGGGCCAAAACTCTGGTTTTTTAACACGCACGAAACTCTTTCACGCCAGCAAACTTGTTCATATGATATCACCGATCGCGCATGATTTGTTTCAGCTTGAGAAATATATCCTAAACCAGGTTGGCATCGACATAAAATTTTACAGAACAAAACCCGAGTTTTACCTCGTAACAGACGCATTAGAGCGGAATTTCAAGGTAAAAATCGAGGAAATGGTTCTAAATGTCTGCAAAATTCAAGTTAACCCCGCCGTGATATACGCTCACAGTCTAATGCTGCAGAAAACCCCTGCTAAATATCCGTTCATAAAAAGCGAGGTTCGCATGGCTGCATTATCGCAGGGACAGACTAGTTTTAATATGGATAACGTTTGCCAAGGAATAAAACCTAATCGAATAATAATTTCATTTGTTAAAGGACGTTCGGTAGCTGGTGATTACACTTCATCACCATGGAACTTCGAGGGGTTCAACCTTTCGGACATTAACGTTTCTGTAGACGGAATACCCGCCTACGGGAATCCGATTAAAGTAAATTTTGACAAAAACACGGGAATTGATTGTGCAGAGGCGTTTCATTGGATGCTTTGTTCGTCATCGAAATGGTTAAACGACAGTGGAAACCAACTTCGATCTGACGATATAGCTCATGGATATTGTTTGTTTGTTTTTGATCTTGCACCCGCATTCGCGCACAAAGGGTATCTACCTCTCATAAAACAAGGCATCGTAAAAATCACAGCTCATTTCGCAGTTCCGTTGCCGGAACCGGTCGCTTGTATAATATACACAGAAGAAATAGGGTATTTTGAAGTAAACGAAAGCCGAGACGTTATTGTGAAACATTAATGCTGATTTATGTTATTTCAATTGTGTAATTTGTTATATATTTGTAAAATGTGACTATATTCATTTCATAAATGTAATCGCTCTTTGCTAGCTTCTTTTGTTTTGTTTTGTTATTTATTTATTTATTTATTTATTTTTTTATTTATTTTTTCGAATTAACTTTGTTGTGTTATTCGCTATGGCTTGGTACACGAATGAGTCTGTGATAAAATTTCAAAGCCCTTCCACGATTACACTCGTTGCATCCTCAAATAGTGGGAAAACAACTTTCGTGAAAAGAATGTTGCAAGAGTCGGATGGACTTTTTACCGTACCGATAGAAAAAGTTTTATATTGTTACGGTAGCAAGTGGCAGACGATTTTTAATGAAATGCTTCAAGTTGTGCCAAACATAAGTTTCAAAGACGGAATTCCGTCTGAAGATGATTTAAAAGAATTGGCGGAAGGGAGGGGAAGTTCACACGCTTGTTTAATTTTAGACGACCTCTCAAGTCAGTTATATTCTAATAAAGACATGGAAAAACTTTGGACAGCCCATTCGCACCATATGCATATTACAGTAATCTGCCTCGTTCATAATTTATTCCCAAAATCACCATCGGGGCGAATAATAAGTTTAAATACAAAATATTTCATTCTGTTTCGTAACTATAGAGATGCTTTACAAATACAACATTTCGCGCGTCAAATTTATCCAACTAAAGTTTCATTCTTTATGTCCAGTTATCATAAAGCGGTCGAACATCAATGGGGGTATATCGTAGTAGACCTTCATGGATCGAGTAACGAAAAATACCGACTTCGAACTAACATTTTTCCGAATGAAGATAGGGTAATCTTTCAGCAAAAAGATTGAGTCTCACACACACACACACACACACACACACACACACACACACACACATATATATATATATATATATATATATATATATATATATGAAAGAACTACTTCGCAAGGAAGGATTATTTTTGCAATATTTGGTGAATCTACCTGATAATGAAAGGAGATTAGCTGTTAAAAGTCTTACAAATTCTCAGATACGAGCAATATGTGGGATTGTATATAATGCAATAAAGCAGGTGGTTAGTTTGAAACGCAAAGATATAAATTTGTTGAAAAAATATAATTCGACATGGTCAGTTTTGATAGCTAAAAATACTAATCGGAAGCAAAAACAAGCAATCATAATAAGACGCATCAAAGAAATTTGTCTCATACTGCGTGCTGCGATTAGATTTCTACCAACTGGACAGGTAAAATATGGCAGCTAAAGAGCTCGTGTTACTTCCCAAAGACAAATATGATTCTTTAAAAAGTGATAGACATATGGAGGTTAATAATATATCGACTCAAACGGAGTCAGACTTGAAAACTACAGTTTCAGAAGACTCCACAAAGTCACAAGACAAAGATTCTAATGTTTATACCAAATCCGTTTCAATGTTTATTCGTGCGTCAAATGATAAGCTTCCAGGAATTTCCTTTATGAAATCAAAGCGCATGAAGAAACGAGTCATCAAATGGATGCCATATTAGCCTATACCATTTAAAATATGACTGCAATGTTGTATTTCACCATTTCAAGACTCGCGGTGTCACCAAACAACACCTTCATTCTACAGTTAATGTTTTGATCTCTCGAAAAAGAAAAAAAAAACATTATATCGTATAGATTAAAAATGGACCCTAATACTTCGAGTGAGCTAGAAATAAGCGACATCGCGACTGACAAAAACAGTGTGGACGGATTTCTAATGGAAAGTCGGAATCAACACAACAAATTTTTAAAAAATCATTTAATGCGGATAAAATGGATTGGACTTTTATTAATATTGCTATCCACCTCGGTCATACCTGGAATTTACTTCATTCATCCGACATTTATAACGCAAGACTTTTCACCGGAAAATTCGTTTATAAACAATCAAACTGCATGCGTTTACATAAAAAAGTACCATCTTCAGTATGATACCTATGTCCATGTTTGCAACCTTGAAGGATTTATATTTCTCGACATAAGAAAATTTATCAACGAGACGGCAACAGCAATGGGAATTCAGCTTAATTTACAACAATGGCAGTTACTGAAACAACTCGTATCTAGGATAGACATTGGTGTCTCAGAAGCACGGACCTACTGGAATGAACTGAAAACTTTTACAGTTCAACGGGAAGATGGAAAACAACAACAACAATAAAACTTTATTTTTTTTTGTGTGTGTATTATAATTTCATAGAATATAAATGTATTATTATATTTGTGAATTAGACTATGTTTGTATTAAATAGATATTAAAACATGCATTTATGTGTGTAAGTTTTGTTCAATAAATTATTAACATAGAAGTATTATTGTTCTTTTTATCGTCTGTTTGTGACTTTTAAAAAGCATTACTAATTACCATCATCCAATTAACTGACGCAAATTAAATGTTGAAAGCTCTCGTTAGAACTTTCTGAATAGAATTTGCGATGCAAAACCAAAGGTTAGAAAATATCTTTATTTCTCCTTTCAGTACCAAATGCGCAATTTGTTGTCTCCTTTTCTCTCTAAACAATTGGTGAAACCACCGTCACGCCAAAAACAAGCCGGATCTTTTTAAATAAGTCGCATTCTCGCACAGATTTAATCTAGATTTTAGGGGATAAAAAAGATTTTATTTCCGCTTGATAGGTTGTAAACAGATATCTAAAGGCTTCGTATGAATACCGTCTTTACATACTTCGCGTTTACAGTAGAAATAAGAAAATGCTCTTTTGATTTGATTGTATGAATACATAGTATTATTATGAAGCGCAATGCCTCTATTTTCACCGCTCGCAGGCGTTTGGGAGGCTAGAACTCGCTCGAAATTATTTGTAGGGTCTTCGAAGCATTTATTGATACCTTTTAGACTATACTTTACGGCGCCTGTTGTCTCGCATTTAGCCACATAAGATTTTGAACACAATCCCGTCATGCGAGTTGCTTCAAATTCTTTTTTCATCAAACCAGGGGTCTTCAAATCAAACTTGTGATGTTGTTTACAGCATTCTCTCGGAAACCAAAAGTCGCCTACTCCCGGCTCTACAGTAATGGTATCAGAACAATTGTTCATTAGATTATTTTTGAATTCCAGTTTCTTATCAATTTTGATCGCGTCAAAGAGAGAAGTTTCAGACAGAGCGAAATAAAGACTGTCAGTATCACATTCAATGCATTCAAAACGATCCCTACCGACAAATACATCTAAAAAGTCGTAGTAAAATCGCAGTAAGTGAAGCTTGGCGTAATTAAGAATTGCAATTCCTAACACGATTGGGGTGTCAATTACTATTCTACCCTTTTTAAATTCCATTTCGAAAATATCGTTTTCAAATTCAATCATATTGGAGAACCTAGGATTATTTACTTCCAGGGAAGCTTTCTTGAATCCTTTTACATATTTATGTCTTCTCTGCTTTTCCTTATTCATAATTGTTCCTCCAAACGAAGAATTTCCTATCAATTTAAAGAGAAGCGCAATCACCTGCTTGGTTAAATCAGCGTCCCCGTCTCTTCGCGCGTCAGATACCCGTTTCCCGAATTCTTCAAAGCAGGCTTGCCTTGAATATTCTATTACTTGGTGGATTTTTGTAACGCGCATGCCATGAGACACATACCAGTTTAACAGAGGAGTCATAATGAGCATTTGTTTCGCGCGCAAACCACCGACCAAAAGTTTTCTGGGCTTTTCAGACAAATTAAACGTTTTTGCATGATCTTGCATGTGTTTCCCGATGCAACTAAATGGAATCTCCGTTGTGAGGAAAAGCGGGCACATTTCGCTAAAATATTCATACGGACTTAAATGAGTATTTGGTTTATAATTTACGTCTTGCCATGAGTCTGGAACCTCAATATCAACCTCGACAAAACCAAACAAATCATTATTCATTACACCATCCATTATTTTTTCGTGCGTAACCGAGTAAGGGTGTTTTCTGTAAAATTGCGGTAAACCATTTCGCACAAATGCTCTCATTTCTTCGTTTTCTCTGAGCTGTTGTCTATATTCACATTCCCATATTGTAATAACTTTAAATCCTTGCTGTTTTTAAAAATTCTAATCTTTTCATTGTATTTTCATACTTAGTTTCCCTTTGATCGTCCTTTGAAATTTGACAGGTGTGACCGTGAAAAAAACACCCCATAAATTCGTAAATTTCGTTCTGGTCAGATTTTCCATCTACGTAGTAGGGACCAATTCTAAATTCTTGCCCGTGGTTCATTTTATGTTTGATACGTTTACCGGTTTTATAACTAAGCCAATTCATCCAGTCATACATTGCATAATATCGTTTCACATGATTTTCAGGGCGGAAAGCGTCAGCAGACTTTCGTCTAATATACCTACCCGTTGGCATTTCTTGACAAATTGCATACAGGTATAAACTATTAGCGTCATAACCGAAAATAGACTGACAAGATCTATCCTTTTGACCTCTGATTAACGTTTCCCCAACTTTGTGTCTACGTGTAAATATGATTGATGGTCCACCGGTCATATTACTCATAAATGTTTCGTACAAATCGGCGTCATATTTATCAAATAAACTGAAAGAAGCCCCACTTTTTTAACCCACAATCATACAACATTTTTCTAGCCAAACCAGGGACCGAAATGTAATCTTTGAACACGTCTAATCTTCGTTCAAAGAAAAATTCTTGATAATTTTTTACGCCCTGAACCATAGGACCGACGTCGAGTTCGGCGTAATATTGCAGAAAATCCCGCAGCGTATTCATTTTCTTCTCTTTCCAAATGGTTTGAAGTTTTGCGTAATTTTCTCCTATACTGGAAGAAGGCATGGTTTCTAGTTTTAATATTTTCAAAGCTTCATCGCTTGACTTATTTTCATTTTCGATTAATCTAGAATATCGCAAGAAAGTTTTGTTTTCTAAGGTATTACAGTTTTTCAAACTTGAGTAGAAACACACAGGAGGTGGAAGACGCGTTTCTTCCAGTTTTGAAGCATTTGTAAGATACTCATACGGAAAAAAGGACTTTCTGACAGGAACGTTGAAAGAAACTAGGAAAGAATCGTAGCTTGTCCCTGGCGGTAAATAATTGCACATATCAAGAAATTTTAGAGCAGAATTGGCGAGGCACGTGTAATTGTTGTTCTTTTTTATAATAAATTTGTGTGCCGTACTGTTATGCAACCCTAAATGCAAAGCTAACTCGCTTTTTATCAAATTGACATCGTATTTCCCAGAATTGAAACCAAGCACAGGAAGTTGCTCGCAATATGATTCAAAAACTTGCTTCATTTTCTGTATTTTTTTCTTCATTAATTCGGCGATATGCGGATTTGTACTGATGGACTCAAAATCGTTCTCGGTGTCATCATCATCATCATCATGGTCGACGTCGATGTGATTACTATGACATCGCATTTTTTTATTTTGTTGCGATAGATTGTAGTCTGTTTCGTCATCGTCACTGTCAAACCAATGTCGTTTTCGAGAATTACTTTGAAGAGTTTTTGAATAATTAATTTCGTCCTCACTATCGCTAATAGAGCTCCTATCATCTGAAGAAGTTTCACTCAATGAGCTGTTGTCGCTAGTTTCACCCCAATTATTGTATGATACGTGCGATGTATTGTCTACAGTTAAGTCTCGCATGAATTTGTACCAGACGTTTTCTTGAGACATTTTTTCTAAAAATTCGGCGGACGGTGGTTCATAATCACCGCTTTCTCTAGCCTCGCATATGTTAATTTCAGCGTTGCTCTCCATTATACCGTCATCATTTGGTGGTGAGTCGGAATCGCACGTTTCATCGTTACCTATATCCGAGCACCATTTGTTTTCTAATTTGGTTATCGCTTGAAATACACCCTTCCATCGATTTTTAGCTAAACTTTGACACTCAATAGATATTCGCGTTAAATACTCGCACATTGCCTCAATTAGATCGCTCTTATCCTCATTTAAAATAAAATGTTCCTTTTCAAACCCCGGCACGTTACTACAAATGCAAACGCAGATAGCTTTATGAGAGTTTATAAGTTTTTTCTTGGAATCAGCCCTCGGTTCTTCCGGAACAAGAACGGCTTCCAGGTCAAAAACTGCAAACCACGGATAAAACCTTTTCTCAGGCGCTACGAAAATATTCCATTCTTCTAGCTTGTCAAATATTGTTTTTAAGTGATTGTAGTAACCCCCGGGAAACCTTAGTTTTGTTTTGTTCTCGCAAGTTTTCGCGTGCCTATTTAGGCGGTGAGCCGACGGGAACATCCGATCACACAAGCTGCAGCGATATTTAGATGCGTATGTTGCAAAATTTGCGATATAGCTTAAATGGTTCTCGTACAAATTTAAATACACAGTTTTGTCTTGAAATTTTCCCCATAGATTTATATACACCGTCGCATGTTTTATCTTTATTAAGGGAGAAAATATTTATGTTTGTCTGAAAACATTGTTCTACATGCGGTATATTTGCGGAGCTTATTTCTGAATTTCGAATTTTATGTTCATCGGCAAATAACAACCACCGTGTGTAATAAGCTTTGGTAAGTTTCTCTATTCCGCGCACATTTTTTACTTCGTGGTAGGCTAGACATCTAAACATGCATAAATCATCATCGTACGGTTTGCCAGTGGAAGGATCACAGTCTAGCGGTATGATGGATTTCCGTTTTTTCACGTAATTTGGAAGCGTTTTGCTGTGTCCTAAAGCAAAGGATGTTCTAAATAGTGTATACACAACATTGCAAACCATGATCGGCTTCCAACTGGTGTCAGGTCTTTGGCGAAGCATATAATTCAAAATATCAATCTCGGATAATCTATGCATGAATTTATCGATGTCGGACCTACATGATATTAACAACGGTAATTCAAATACATTATCGTTTGAATAAGGCGCGAAATAGCGACATTGACCTGTTTCGACATGTCTCAGGATGACACCGAAAGATAGATTTATTTTAAATGCATTCGAATTACCGTTGTAAATTTCTTCTATTTGTTCCCCCAAATCATCCATTGATATATCGTTAGTGATAGGAAAGTTATATCTACTAACTGCGCTATACTCAGTCACTTTTCTTTTCAAAATTAAATGTCTATGTTGGTCGTAAGTTAATCTGAATTGAGTGTCAATCGTGCCGTCTTCATTTTCCCACGGAGCTATCTCACCATCACCCCAGGGTTGATTTTGAAATGACGAGGATTCCGCTTGAGAATGGTTCAACGCCCTGTGTGAGTATAATTCTGAGGCGCTACTACACTTAAAATCGCACTTTCTACACTTCAAACACTTTTCGGGAATTTTCTCGGGTTGACACGAAGAAGCAGGAGACGGTGAAGAAGGGTTCGTATGTTTTGCTGGAGCCGGTTTGCACTTCTTCTCATGCCTGTGTCTGTTTCTGTAGTTCGAAAAGTGTTTAAAACAAAATTTGCAGGATGTTCGTTCCGTTTCCTTCGTGGTCTTGCACTTATCGCCGTGATGTCTCAAACTAAGCGTGGTAGCAAATGTTTTTCTGCAAGTCTAGTAGAGGCGATCATCCACAGTCTTCGATCTTTCCCTATAATAAAATGAAATGTTCGTTCATTTACGTAAAAGGTTTGAACGCATCTTCACTCGCAAACGTGATAGTTTCGAGCAAAAAGAAAAGAAAAGTGCTAGTCTTTTGTATTAACTTTTCAAAAAAAACTCTTTCATTTCGTTTAAATTATTTTCAATGATTCTATGATACTCAAAAATACAAAAGGAAAGAAAGGAGGGGGGAAGAGGGCTCAAGTAAAATATCTAAATAAAATTTTGGTAAACATAAACTCACCTTTTTCTTATTTCATCGTCGCAATTGTGATTAGCGAGTTGTTCCTCCGTAGAGAACCTGGAGGCACAATTAAAACACAAATAGCCCATAATAGAGACAAAAAAGGTTTTCTTCAATGAAAAAAACTCTTGCAGTCGCGTTAATTCGGCTACCAACTTTTTTTAACGAAAGGTACAAGCGAATTCAGTGCCCATTTACGCTAATAACGTCCCGGCAAACTGTCACGTCTGTCGAGTCGCTCGCGAGCAAAACGCGCTAACTTGCCGGCGGAGATACCTCTTTTTTACATCTAAAGCAAAATGTATCTGTATCAGGAGTCACGGGCTACACTATACACTACTCTTCGGATTTAACCTTTTCTATTGTGGACGCGCAGGCATCAGCTCTTTCATGTGCAGATGCTATTTCAATGACTTTGTTTAGCGTAAGGTCAGTTTCAACAATATGGTCACGGATCCTATCTTCTGTGTCGGTGAAGTCACAGTTCATTGCTAGTTTCCTTAAGCGTGTACAAAAGTCTTGTACTGTTTCGTTTGACTTCTGTAACTCCGAACTAAATCTATGTCTTTCAAAAGAAACATTCTTCCTCGGCTGGAAGTATTCCGACAGTTTCTCGACAGCACGGTCATAATCAGTGGCTTCCCCCGTGTCCTGAAGAGTTTCAAATATTTGTTGCACTTCCTGACCTACTAGATGTAACAACAAAGCTCTTTTCTGTGTTCTGTCAGTTATTCCAGAACCCACAACATAGTAGTTAAAGGATTTTAACCATCTGTCCCACCTACTGGCTAAATTTGTACTATCTCCATCCAAACTAAATTGTTCTACACTGCCAACTGGCAAAGCTTTAGCCATTGCTACTCTAATTTAATCCTAGAACAAGTTTATAAGTTCCGGCTTTAGAGGTTGAAAATAGTCAGTTTCCCACGGAATTGAATCCAATTTATCATACAAAATTACTGAAAGTGACTATTGTCCCATATATCCTCTTTCCATTTGAAAAAAAAAAAAAGAATAATATCCTCGTCGCCAAAATATGTTATGTCCAAGGGACAAATAATAAGAAAGACACGTATTCTAGATACTACATGTATTGCTGTCTTACTCTCGCTAACTAACAACTCTCTAAGAATACATATGGTACATGGCTATATAGATGGTAATATGATACACATAGTTTACTCCATACACTACAAAAACCATGCCACAAACAATCAGTGACGTCAAAACTGACAGAGTGTCGTCACGCCCATCAACTGAAGGAAATATCACAACGGGTCGCGAGCCATTCATCTGTCACGTTGTAAAACAGGTCAACAGACAGAGGAAATGACGAGGGTTGATTTATGGACAGCCGTAAACTCAACTACGTCATAAGAGGAACTAAAGATTGATATTGGTTGACAGGTCACGTTCCACAACAGGCGAAGAAAATAACTTGGGTTGACGACCGGCTTGAACTGAACCTCGTCATTGAAGGAAATAAAGTATGACATTGATTGATCGCTCACGTTCCAAAACAGGTGAAGGAAATAACGTTGATTGATAACCGGGCGTGTGTTATAAAAGTATGACATTGATTGATCGCTCACGTTCCAAAACAGGTGAAGGAACTAACGTTGATTGATAACCGGGCGTGTGTTATAAAAGTATAACATTGATTGATCGCTCACGTTCCAAAAAAGGTGAAGGAAATAACGTTGATTGATAACCGGACGTGTGTTATAAAAGTGTGACATTGATTGATCGCTCACGTGTCGAGGAAATTACCTTGGATTGATGGACATGTAACGTTTTCCGCGCTGGGTGTGTTCCCCCTCACCCTCAAATAAATACATTATGGGTTACATATAACTAAGTACTGCTTCCGTCTTTTAATATGAGAGTTAGGTGGCGTAATCCTTAATATTGTCAGGTTGTTATGAGCTAAAGAAAAACCCGGCGCTTGGGAAAACGGATTTTGGCAAATATTGAGGACAATGGAGAAAATACAGGTACAACCAATATTTCCTCAAGACTTTCTACCCTTTCACAGTCATCTCATATCTAAACCGCATTCAATTTGTCGTCTGCAGATGCTTTCAATATGGATAAGTTCAACCTTTATCCAGCTAAATAACTAAAATGAAATTTTCAATTCGATAGTAAAAAACCCAAATATTGCTATTTCAAAGTTATGTTTTGGGGAATGACATCTCCTTATCGGACAGTGTAGATGCAAATTCAGACTGCACGTTCTGTGCAGTCTGATCCTGACCTACAATGTCCGCAAAAGGTCAATGATTCGCGATTAGCAGCCTAAGGGTAAAGATTTTGCGATCTGGAAAAGAGTTTTCAGATATTTCTGAATTATTGCGTATTTGGATAATAGGAATTTTCACTGTGATAAATCGCAAAAACACGGCGGTAAATTTAAATGAAATTGTACAACCTAAGAAATGTTGCCTATTTATTGATCAGTAATTATGCTTTTGGAGTAAATTATTGTACATTCTTGAATTATCGTTACAAGTTGTTATTAAATGAATAAGTTTAGTTTTCATATTTTTCTTTGTAGTCATTTTAGATCTACTGGCCGAAGGCGTGTAATGGCGTGGTTACCGTCGTCCATCTATCTGTTAGTCATTTTCTTCTTTACGCTCTATAGACCGGTTTTTTGGTTTGATTTCTAGAGTTAGTCTCTATCATTGAAAGCTCGATCCTTATTGATTTGGAATGAAAATCGTTCATACAGAAAAGCTGTTTAAAGTTTCAGACTTGTATCGCTTGTTAGCGCGGTAAGTCCGCATTTTTACCCGTTTCCTTCGAAACTTGCATCGATTATCTGAATTATCAAGGGGTTAAAGCCTATTGAAAATGAATCCAATCATCGGTTAAGGAAAAGGAGCCGTTTGACGATTCAATCTTGTTTACGAAACAAAGTACACACTATTGGTCCCATCACGGTAAAACTTACAGGGATTCATTATTTCTATTTTTACTTAAGCCCTATTTAATTTGATTCTCAAAGATAGGGTTTGATAAGTAGCACTTTAATTTTTGTGCCGTTAGTGTAATACTTATTGTAATGTTTTACTCTTTACAAAACGAAAAAATATAGGACTTGTCCAAACTGAGAGGTTTGGCAGGCAAATTAAATGTAGCTCAAAATGGAAAAGTTGTCTGAGAGAGGGTAGAAAACAGTGTGGGAAATGGAGAAAATGCTGGTTACCAGCATTTTCTCCTTTTCCCACAATGTTTTCAAAAGCCTTCTTCCTAAAGGTCCTATAAACTCGGGATTTTGTGGGAAAGGGTAAATGCTTTCACCCATACTGGCGTGGCTTCAAGCCCAGTTCAAATCCTTAAAAAAAAAAGTTTTCTTTTCCTGTTTCTGTCCGTGTGTGTGCTCACATTATGTTCATGATAGATGTTGGAAAACACCAGAAATCCTCGAGATTCTGTTGAAAACAAGTAACGTTAACTCGGCAAGATATTTGAAGAGACGTGTTTCATGCCTATTATACACGAAATCCCAAAATGTGGCAAGAGGGTTGTCTGTTTGAACTCTAACCGGAGATAATTTTTGTGCATTGCTCAGAACTGTGTTAATTCATATACAATTTATTATTAATTTCAACTGTTTCCTTTACATTTAGACATACTGGTCAGTAACTGCCAGAAGAATGATTCAGGCCTTCATGGGCCTCTCCCAAACCCCCTCTCTTTTTTTTTTTGTTTTGAAAGATCTTAAGCCCTATGTCTCACTACAAAATAAACCAGTAAAAGGCTTGCAATCAGGAATGGTCCCCGAATGAGAATTAAAACCCCCTCCTCACAATTTTTGACAAGAGTCGTTGTTGAATGGTCCATTTATGTCTTATGGTTGAACATTACATACCTCGTGTTTTTGAGTCTTGCATATACAAGTTTGTTTATGTAAATTACAATGCAACATGCAGTAAAATATCTCTGTAACAAATGGCAAAATTTTAGACGTGTCAAAATTGAAAGCATTTGCAGACGACAAATTAAATGTGGCTAAAATGATGGTCTTCGTCTTTGGACAGATAGAAAACGTTGTAGGAAAAGGAGAAAACGCTGGTTACCAGCATTTTCTCCTTTTCCTACAATGTTTTCAATGGCCATATACCTCAAAGTCGGGATTGTGTGGTTACCAGCATTTTTCCTTTTCCAACAATATTTTTAATGGCCACATACCTCAAGGTCGGGATTATGTGGTAGAGGGTTAAGAGAGCGAGAGACATTCACCCTTTACGAAAGAAACCCCTTGTTTTAACGAAACTTAGGATGAAAGCTTTATAACAACAGTGATAAAAAGAAAAAAATGTTGATAAAATTGCATTTTCTTCTTTTCCACAATGTTTTTTTTAATTGCAGCGCTTATAAAGACAAATTCCATCACTCGGACACATTTAATTTGACATCTGAAAGTCTTTTCCATATTGACAGCCCTAATACAGTATTCTTGTAAGGAAATTAATGTCATTTTTTTTCTGCTTTAGAGAGAAAAGGTGTAAGGCATGCCAACACAGCAACAAAGAAGATAGTTTTTGTCATAGGAACACTTTACTGATTATCTAGCCAACATCAATACATTATATACAATTCATTTTCCACAAACATCAAAATGAGAGCTCCTTCATCCCTAATAATTTAAACATCTATTAATAACTATTGAACACATATATTGGCAAATACTACCAAATGCCTCTTACACCTTTATCCTGCCAACTAAATGAAATGGAACTTTTAAGCTGATCATAAAAACCCAGATTTTGCTATTTCAACAGTAATTTTTTTGGGAAAATATGACCTTATCGGAAAGAGTAGATCCAGGATCAGACTGCACATTCAGTGCAGTCTGATCTTGATCTACACTGTCCGCAAAAGGTCAGTGAAACGGGCTTACCAGCCTAAGAGTTAAATAACCAACTAGTCCATAAGTGTCTCAATCACATAAAATAATAATAGACTTTTCTTCTCGTTGACAAAATCTAGATATGGAAATTTCCATACCTATAAAACATCTCATGCAGTACTGAACAGTGTTCATCCTGAAGTCTAACCCAGCTGCCTGCTCGTGTGATTATCAACGCCATCTGCAAAAGCAAACGAGCCATGATCTGTGAAAAGGGGGCTTAATGCAATTGCAAAAAGTATCGACACATGTCAGCCTGCGCATTCCGCGCAGGCTGGTACATGGGTCAAAACTTTTTGCTATATGTAGATTTTCTGTATGTCTAAGGGCCATTCTACCTCCATATTCAGTCAATTATCAGACTGAATCAATTTTATGGATTCCTATTAATGCGATGTCTTGCTTGGTATAATGCATTTCAGAGATGCATTAAGCCCCTTTTGGCCAGAGCATGACTCAAATAGAAATTGTCTATGTGTTGCATTGTACAAGCACGTGCGAGCGAGAGATTATCCATAGCACAAAAACATAAGGTGAATTTGTCATCAAAATATTTTATCAATCATCCAATTGACATCAAAACAATAAACATATGAGCCATGCTCTGTGAAAACAGGTCTTAACGCATCTGCAAAAAGTACCGACCTAGGTCAGCCTTCCGCACAGGCTGACCTGGACCAAAACTTTTCACTTTTGATAAATTTTTCTGCATGTCAAACAACCCGTGTACCTCATGATTAAGTCAGTTGTTTGGCGAAATGGATTTTATGGATTCATAACTGTGTAATGTCTTGCTTGGTAACATGGATCACGGAGATGCATTAAGCCCCCTTTTGCCAGAGCATGGCTCAACTATACATGTATACAGTACATTTTTCACACGTATAAAATGAAAACTTTATCCCCCATCATTTAGCGACTAAAAACTATCAAAAACCCTACTGATAATCTTACTGAGATCAAAACCAAAATATATACAGTTTATTTTCCACAAGTACAAGTATGAAGTGAGATCCTTATCCACCCAATCATCCAAGAACTTAAAGCTATCCATACAAAAATACTGATGTCAGAGAGAGACAAAATCCTCCAAAGACAAATGACCACTTATCCCCACAACCTATTTACTGTGCAAGTAATTTATCCATTAACTCTTTACCAAATGAAAAAAATTTGGAATCGACCAAATGGATTGAAAGCATGTAGCTCAAATGATGACTTCTGTATTTGATAGTGTAGAAAACATTGTGGGAAAAGGAGAAAATGCTGTTTCACAGCATTTCCTCCTTTTTCCAACAATGTTTTCAAAAGAATTCTTCTTCAGGGTCGTGAAAACTCAGGATTGTGTGACCTGGCTTGAACTGCTTTTGATGACAGTGTACATCAAGATCAGACAACACGGACGGTGCAGTTTTATCTTAAATCCACATTGTTGGCTGCCTAGTTACATATTCTGGCCAAAATATCCCACAAAAGGCCATTATTTCAGCTTTTTTTCGGATTTAAAAGTCTAGTTCCTCAGTTTAGCCATGCAAGGTTAATAATTAGCAAAAATTATTATGAAATACACTGTACACAAAAGACTAGCATTAAAAGAGAGAGTAAACAATGTTTCAATAGTATGGAAAATTATGTGGGAAAAGGAGCCATTGCTTAGTACCAACAGTATCCTCTTTCCCCACACACTATCCAAAGCTACTACTTGCAGGGACATAAAACGGCCATATTTGCACAGAAATTAGTATAAGCTTGCCAACTACATGTATATAAATGAATTAGGCTTTGTCTATCAATGGGAAAAGGATAGATACAGCAATTTCTTTACTACTTTGTGCTGAATAGCTCAAGAAATACTGGATAGTTTAAGTCAAAGATTTAGTGGAATATATATTCCATGCAATCTGATCTCAACCTGCACAGTCCACAAAAACACTCAAGATGGACCTCTCTCTCTCTCTGAAGATGTATGTAGTATCCCGAGGATTACCTTCAGTGAAGTATTCATCAAACATCAACCATGTTTACTCCTCACCAGGCAACAAAATTTTAGACTCGCCAACATTGAAAGCATTAGCAGATTGCAAATCAATTCTGCCAAATAAAAGAATTTGTCTACATGGGGTAGAAAAAATTGCCAGAAAAGGAGAAAATACTGGCAACCAGCAGTTTGGTATTCAGCATTTTCCCCTTGACTCCAATCTGCCATCCCATAAAGAGTTGAATGTTAACAAAAACAGATGAAAATACTATTAACCAATACAATTAACCAATCTAAATAACAGTCAAAAATAAAACCAACCCTTAAAGCGCCTTTTAGAGTTGCCTTTGCAGCCAGAGTCGACCAAGATCAGGCTGCACTAATGTTCTGCACTCTACACTGTCCTTTCTGCTGAAACACTCAGGAGAAAATCCAACCATGAAATTGCAATTTGTGTGTTGCATCTCTGGATGAAAATTTCTGTTTGTTTTATTTGGCACTTTAAAGGTTGACAGTTACACTTAAAGAACTCACTTTACAATAATCTAACCCTATCAAAACTTGTAAACCTAACAAAACACACCAAAATCATTTCCAATTTGTATTTACAACATAACATAAATGTTCCGTTCTTTATCTCAAACTAATAATTCAAGCAACCTACAACCAGAGCCAACAAACAACCCCCCCCTTTCCCCCTTACAGGGTCAATCAATCTGTCAATTAAAAATCAAAGGGCCATAACCCCTACCTAAGAAAACCAATCACACCTAATACTGCAAGTTCTATAGTTCCCCTGGTGTAGCAAGTCTTCCATTTAAATTTCAGCCAAATTGGTAAATAACTGAAGGAGAAGATTTCACAACACTGTATCTACAAAGGAACAGATAAGCTGATTCCAGTGTATCCCTGAGACATTGTTGTGGGGAGAGGGTATACCTAGTAACAAAGTGTTCAGAGAGAAACATTACCAGACACTACCAGCTGGCAACATAGTAGGCACCATTGTGGGTATGAAACTGTCCTCAAACTCAGAATTATAAGGTTCCTCATCGACCTTTAGATCAGTCTCACTAGTTTGGCCTTGTAACAGGTTCATGTCTTTTTCCCCAAGTACACTGTCAGCTTTATTGTCACCATGTGCGAGGATCTCAGCATTTTTACTAAATCCAAAAGCAAATCTCTCTTTTTCACCCTTCTGTTTCAATGTATCTTTGGCATCTCCAGCTTGATCTGGTCCAACATATCCATCGACAACCTTGTTTTCATCAGTAAATTCCTTGGAATCGTAGAGTTTCTTTCTTCTCCCCAAATGGAATTTCTTTTCCTCTGTACTGCAGGATTTCGGAGATTCTTTAACAATGACATTGGCGTGATAATTAAAGCCCATTGCAAGCTGATCTCTGGCTTTACGAGCTGAACCAATTACAATCCCTGGAATAATGATCTCACCTTTAGGGCTTCTAGGTGATTCTTTTACAAGCTTATCAGCATGGTAATTAAAACCAAAAGCTAGTTGTTCAGGCCTCTCTTTGGATGGTGGAATTGTATCCAGACAAATTATACCTCCATCCACAGTTTTTGGAGAATGCTTGACAAGTTCTTCGGACAGATAATTAAATCCAATGGCCAACTCTTCAGGACGTTTACGAGGAGTTCTGTTAATATCAACTTTGTTGACTTTTCCACGCTTGGATGGGGTTCCTGATGAATTTCTGGCTTTAGCAACATCGTCAATCACCTCCATAATGATAGACTCAGACAGACCCTCGTCCATAGCACCCCTGATGGCATCACGGATAACTTTATTGGTATCATAGGTCTCCTCGGCAGCAAGTCTGACAGCTTCGTTTATAATTCCATTTGTATACTCAGTAACAAATTCATCAACATCTCTGCCTTTGTTGTTTCTGGTTGAACTATCAGGTGTCTCTTTTTTCTTGGATCCTAGGTTAGAGCTGATGACTGGCAGGTTTGGATTCTCTAATAGTCTCACATCTTGGCACATGCCTCTACGCCCCTCATACCTATAGAATTGTAGTAAAATATCAAAACTGAGGTCTAGATAAGTTTCAGTAATCTACATAGGGCTCTTTAACCCTTTACTACATAATCCGGACTTATAAGATCCTGAGGAAGAAGCCTTTTGAAAACATTGTAGGAAAAGGAGAAAATGCTGGTAACCAGCATTTTCTCCTTTTCCTACCATGTTTTCTGCCCTTTCAAAGCCAAATTTCAAAATCTGAAGTAAACTTGATTAGCCTTCTGCAACTTGTTTCTGTTTGGACCAGTCTAAAATTCCGTCATCTGGTAAAGGTTAAATAAAAGATTATGGCAAAAGATGGCTCTTATACAGCTGACCAGGCAATTTCTCCATTTTTAACAATATTCTTAACCCTTTACCACACAATCCCGACATTTAACAACTCTGAGAAAGAAGCCTTTGGAACAAAATGTGGGAAAAGGAGACAATGCTGGTAACTAGCATTTTCTCCTTTTCCCACAAAGTTTTCAACATTTCTTAAAACGAATCTCAATTTTTCAATCACCTTTATTCTGCTGACTGCAAATGCTCTCAATTTAGACTATGTTTAAAATTTTCTCATTTAGTACAGAGCATTCATGAATTATTATATGACAGAAAATGTGTTCAGATTCTTTTTCCAAAAGCATCTTTGAACACTGCACAGAGTCCATTTCATGTATCTGGCAATCCAATAATTTAACCCTGCACCATACAATCCAAAATTTTAACAACCCAGAGTATAAAAAGCTTTTGAAAACATGGTGGGAATAGGAGAAAATACTGGTAACCAGCATTTTCTTCATTTTCCTCAGTGTCTTCTATCCTATCTAAGACAAAAACCTTAATTTTACACACTCTGTGATTTCTTGTCTGCAAGTGTTTTTTATTTGGACAATTCTAAAATTTTTTCACTTGGTAAAAGGATAGGTTATTTCAACACCACTTTTGACACCTGAAAAAACAATCCAGTGAAGATTTTCACCCGATTGGCTCAACTACACATGATGATGGTTTAGATCAAAGATCAGACTTCCAGTTCTGTGCAGTCTGATCTTGATCTATGCTGTCCACAAAACCCCACGTTTACGCCTATGACACTGAAAGGGTGAAAGGCTAGACACAACAAGCAGATCTGTGCAGACTGACCTTGACCCATCCACAAAAGCCCATGTTTTCATATAGGTGCTGAAAGGGTGAACTCTTTACAACACAATTCCGAGTTGTAACAACCCTAAGAAATAGCCTTTTTTTGAAAACCTTGTGGGAAAAGGAGAAAATGCTGGTAACCAGCATTTTCTCCTTTTCCCACCAGGTTTTCTACCTTTTCCCACCAGGTTTTCTACCTTTTCACAGACAATTACCATCATTTCATCAAAACTTACCATGTTGCTTGCAAATGCTTTCAATACTGACAAATCTAAAAGTTTCTTGTTTGGTATAGAGTTAAAGAACACTTACTGTTCATTCATGTTATAATTTGTCTTTCTCTGCTTCTGCCTATCTTTGGCTCTGTTTGACTTCTTTGGCCCCTCTTTGGTAGGGAGATTTCTAAAATCAAAACGAGAACTGTCACTAAAAATAGTTCATCCTTTTGTACATGTACATGTTTCTTTGAAAGATTTGTGTAGAAAGAGAAAGATTTGCCCACATTTTGTTGAATGCCATAATTGCTAAAAAATGCAAAACATCTGCATTTGTTGCAATATTTTCTTGGCTGTTTGAAAACTTATCTATGCTGGTGCACCAGTATTTCAGCCATATCAAATCTCACTACTTCATGTTTTTCCACGGATCCAGGGTTTCAAGCAGTACATGTACTTCTATGCAATGGCATTGACCAAGAACACACTCCTGCTGTAACTATACTTGTTTGTATTTTTGCACATCTCCATAACAGACGTATAACAAAGCCACAAAATTTCAAGATCTACAAACTATAATGTTAGCATTGTATTTGGATATTTAGCCATAAAGTATTCTGTTATATTTGGGGGAAATAAAGAGATACGTGTATTATGTTTTATTAATGCTTAATAGCACTATATACATCAGTAACTATAGAGATCAGTAATTTGTTACAATGCGTTAGAGGCAGCTTTTGTTTTCACTTGGTTAGCAGTGATTTCATGCAAACGTTCAATCAAGCTAAAGAATTCAATGAATACTCATTTAACTTAAGTACAAATTGTGCAGTAATTGACTCATAAATTGATTTTCAGGATGATTTTATCTATTCAGATATCTATACAATGAAAAAACCTTACTCATCTATCCAGCTGTTTGGAAAGAACAACTCTGCATAATATCTGGCCTGACCAACCCAATGCCATTTCTGTTTATAATATAAAAAAGAAAACCTGTTACCCAGTATGCAATTTTGCCAACTCTATTTGAGTTGAAGACAGTCAAATACATAGAGATGTAACACATAAAAGAGAAATGGCGAATGGCAATTCCTACATTTGCCAGTTATTTTCAATCCTTTTTACTTCATTAGCAATAAAAACACTCTCCTACTGAGCAAAGAAAAAGCATCCATGCTATTCCGAATGCTTGCACAAAATCGAATTCCCTAAAAATTTAAAATGAAAACAAACAACACTAAATCAAAGGCACATAAAGCTTTCCAACATAAGTCAGGACAGGTTATTTTTGGTAGTGGAGGAATAAATCATGTTACGATGACTTACATCAAGAAGCCGAGCCGTGACTCACACAAAACTCCTGCATTACTAGTCCTGTACCTTACTGACTTAATAATTTACCACACAATAAAATTTCAGACTTGACCAAATTGAAAGCTGTCTCAGATGACTTATTAAAGGTGGCACAAAAGATTTGTCTCACTCTTTGGTAGAGTTAAAAACATTGTGGGAAGAGTACAAAATGCTGGTAACCAACATTTTCTCCCCCTTTTCCTCCATGTTTTCAAAAACTTTCTTTCTTAGGCTTGTTAAAACCTGTAACTGTGTAATGAAGGGTTAACTCTCAGGGCTGGATTCATCTTTGTCAGATGAATCAGGTACAGATACCACTAACAGTGACTATACATACATGTTTAGCAGCTGCCACTTTATACTGTCCAGTAAGGATCAAACCCATTGTTTCCATATCAAGTTTTTGGTAACCAAGCTTGTAGACCAGATCTTTTGGATTTATGATTTTTCCACTGTTTGTCATGGCATTCACAAAATCACAATAACTGTCAAAATTTTCCTCACTGATAAACTCTTCATTGTCTTCTTTCTCGTCTGAAATAAACAAAGTAAAAAAATCAAGACTTATTCAATTTTTGTCTAACTAGATCCAGCTGCACTTCAAAATAACAAGTTTTATAAATGTAATTAAAGATACCTCCAAGACAAATTGAGATCTTGAGTGGCTCAGTAATTTACTATTTTCAGAGTGACAAAATCTTAGACTTGTCCAAATAAAAAGAATTTGCACATGATAAAATAGTTACAGCTCACATGCTGGAATTTAAAAGGGTAGAATGCATTGTGGGAAAAGTAGGAAATGCAGGTTTCCACCATTTTCTCCTTTTCCACAATCTTTTCAAAAGCCTTGGTCTCAAGGGTTGTTAAAAGTCGAGATTGTGTGGTTATGGGTTAAGATGTTGGATTTCTAATCAACATTTTGTAGATTCCATATTCACTGGTATTTCCTCATGAGTGACCTTGTGCAAGTAAACTCATGTCCACAGCCCAATACTAGTGAAACTACAGAAGCGTATGAAATAGTAAATGGTACCATGATATGGTTGAAATATTCTTGAAAGGTACATAAAACATCATGCATTAAGTCAATCATACTGCAACTTCCGGGTTATGTACAGGGCTTTAACCCTTTACCACACTATGCCGACTTTTAACGACCCCGAGGAAGGGGCCTTTTGAAAACATTGTGGAAAAAGGAGAAAATGCTGGTAACCAGCATTTTTTCGTTTTTCAATAGTGTTTTCTACCCTATCAAAGAAAAATGCTTCATGTGGCCCACATTGAAATTGTCGTCTGCAAATGCTTTGAATTTGGTTGAGTCTAAAATTTTGTCGTGTGGTAAAGAGTTAAACCAGGGGGGTCACGGGTGTGAATCAGCAGCTTGGCCATTTTCTTACAAAGTGTTGATCCTAGTCATAGCAACAGGTGCTCTCTTTTTTTTTTTTAACCAAAGCAATATGGCTAGTCTAGTTTTCTTTTTTTTCTCCAAGTCATTTCTCTCCTTCCATTTCTTTCCCTATGGACGCTTCACTCTTTACCAAACGACAAAATTTTAGACTGGTCCAAATTGAAAGCATTTGCAGACCACAAATTAAATGAGGCAGAAATACTGGGATTTGTCTGAAAAGTTAGAAAACATCCTGGGAAAAGGAGAAAATGCTGGTTACCAGCATTTTCTCCTTTTCCCACAATGTTTTCAAAAGGCTTCTTTCTCAAGGTCCATAAAAGTCGGGATTGTGTGGTAAAGTGTTAAATGAAAATTAAAGTTACACTTCAACTGAACTTTATATCAAGTTTATGTAAGCACAGTCCCCAAAGTGTCAAAAACCTACCTACTGTTTCTGCAAGTAAATTATTCGACAACACTTCAATTAAAAACATTCCGAGAAGAATCATTTTTTACCTTGTAACAGCTTGGTTTTCAAAACACTGTCGAAAAGGGGATAATATGCTCAATGTGAACCATTAATTCTTTGGCCACAATGTGTCATAAGCACTTGAAAGCTTTGGAAATGACTGCAGGAAAAAAAGCAGCTGCTTGTAATAAATCATTGCTTCTTTTTCCCTCAATAATTTCCATACCGTTGAAAAAAAATAAGTTTTTTTTTCTTTCCTCTCCCTAAGATGTTTGTCCTGTATGCAACCTGTAATTTGAATAATTCTCGGCGGTCTTAACCCCTTAAGGCACAATGCACTTTTAATGACCCTTGGAAAGAATCCCTTTAGAAAACATTGTGGGAAAAGGAGAAAATGCTGGTTACCAGCATTTTCTCCTTTACCGGCCATGTTTTCTACCCTATCAAAGAAAAATTGCACCATTTGAGCTACATTTGATTTGGTGTTTGCAAACGCTCTGAATTTGGACAGGGCTAATTTTCCGTCGTCTAATTCCGATTAATATGGCCTATTTTGGTCCAGAAAAATACCTTGCTGCCCTCTGTCATGACTATAAGGACGCTTGTTACGCTTGTAACATTTCGAACCTTTGTTGAAATAGTAACACGGTTGTCTTTGGGACCTTCCACCTGTAAAGAGGCAGAGTTACAGATAAGCTCTAGGCATTCCGAGAAAAAAGTGTGATACATACACAGTTACAAATCTCTATGCCTAAGCAGTTGACCCGTTACCACACAATCCTGATTTTTAACATCTCTGAGGAAGAATGCTTTAGAACGCATTGTGGGAAAAGGAGAAAATGCTGGTTACCAGCATTTTCTCCTTTTTGCACATTGTTTTCCAATCTATCAAGGACAAATTTCTTCATTTGTCTGCAATTGCTTTCAATTTGAACCCTTTTAAAATTCTGTAGTAAAGATTTAAAGAGTTAAGAAAATATTGCAAGGAAAGTATTCATTACTTGTTCAAGCAACTATTGGTTTCTTCTAAACAAAAATTCCTTTCAACAAAATTTATTAATGTCTGTTCCTTTTGAATATTTCTCCTCCATGTCACTTGAAACCATTTTCAGCATTTCTAAAAACAGTCTGTACAGTAATAACTCTACCAAACCACGAGATCTTAGACGGGTCCAAATTTCAATCAATTAGTAGAAGAGATATAAAATACAGCTAAAAAAGATTGGTTTTTGAAAAGGAAGAAAATATTTTGGGAATGGGGTGAAAATAATGGTTACTAATACTTTCTCTTTTTCCCCAATATATTTCCAAAAGCCTTTTTTCTCAGGGTCATTGACTCTTTACCAAGTAACAGTTTGGGGCCAGTCTGAATTAATTATTTGCTAACAATAAAATAAATGTGACACAAAAGATGAATTTGGTGTTTGGAAGAGTAAAAAAAAAAATTCAGGGAAGGAGAATATGCTATGAGCAGCTCTTTTTCTCACAATGTTTTTAAAAAGAATTTTCCTCTGGGTCATCAAAACTCGGAATTGTGTAGTACCAGGTTAAAACACAGGAGAGTGTGGTCAAACTGACAAACCTTTCTCTCCTTGATTTGCTCCAACAACTTCCACCTGGTTCCCTGTAGCCTTCTTTTCTGAATCTCTGTCACTTGATTTGTCTCGGGTAACCTGTACATTCTTTGCATGATCTCTCTTTCCTTCAGTATTTGCAGGCAGTTTTGATTCAGCTTTCTCTGGTATGTTTGACACTTGTTCCAAAGGAAGATTGGATTCTGAATCTGCTTGTATTTTGGCTTTAACTTCAACAGACTGAGCAGAATGACTTGGTGGATTGGTATTTTCACACCTAGAGCCACCTTCCACCTCTAGAGACATTGCAGATTCAGGTGCTTGGTCTGAAGAAGGATTGGGTTTGGACTGTTCTGGTGCTTTAGCTCCAACCTCAATGGGGTGAGCTGAATTAATATTAGGACTGGTGTCTTTGTAAACATAGCTGGACTCATGTCCTCTGTCAACCTTCATTTCGTCTACAAGTCTGACCATAGCTTCCATATCCATTGTTTCATTGCCAGGAACCTGAAAGTAGTGCATTTGTTTTTCACAATACAGCTACATAAAGGATAACTCTTTGTTTTTTGTGAAAGACTGAGGTAAAGTTTCACGGAGTAAGGACCAACTGATTTTTTCTTGAGCAGCAAAGACATTTAATTGCTTATACAGACACTGTAGATGAAGATCACACTGTATGGAACTCTTTGAAGACTAACTCTAATAATTCCTTTTTATATTTTTATCTAAGATCAGACCACACATTTTGTGCAGTCTAATCTTGACCTATTCCATTGGCAAAACTTATGGAAGTTGTTAATGAAAGACTTAACTCTTTACCAAGCCTCAAAATTTTGGGTTTGACAAAATTGAAAGCATTTGCAGACAACAAAATAAATATTGCTCAAATAATGATTTCTGTTTAAATACGGTAGAAGACACTGTGGGAAAACCAGAAAATACTAGTTACCAGCATTATCTCCATTTCCCACAATGTTTTCAAAAGCCTTATTTTTCTGGGTTGTTAAAACCTGGGATTGCTTGGTAAAGGCTTAACTCTTTACCACACATCCCAAGTTCTAACAACCCTGAGGAAGAAGCCTTTTGAAAACATTGTCGGAAAAGGAGAAAATGCTGTTTACCAGCATTTTCTCCTTGTCCCACAATATTTTCTACCTTATCGTAGACAGAAATCACCATTTTAGCTTCTATGACTATGTCATCTGCTAATGCTTTGAATTTGGTCTAGTCCAGAATTTCATTATTTGGTAAAGAGTTAATGAAGATGTAAAAAAAAAAAAACCAAGATGGATAAAAAACTCGCAACCAGAAAATTTATAATGATGACTGAAGGTGGTAAAAGTAGTTCCTGCACACAAGTTACCTACCTAAACAGCGCATGCCATTCAACCAGATGGAAATATGACATAATTTACCCTACATTTCTCGCGCTTTACGTAATATTGCAATGCATTGTTATGCAGAGGGGGTACGCCACAGGGAATTACCGAAAAAAATTGTACTGAATTTTGATGTAAGTCCCTCTAAAAAAGGGTTAAGAAGCATGAAATATATGGGATATTTGTTTGTTTGTTTTTTTTTTTCGGTGAAAGATCGAAATTTATTTCATCTCGGGGACATCATCGGTAATATTTTCACACGTGGCGCAAATTTTGATCTTTCACCAAAGAAAAATTGAATTACACAAACTGCAACCTGTAGCCCAGTTTGTAACTTACTGGGCTTTCGGTGCAAAGAGGCCCTAATTGGACTCCACAGCTTGACGAAACTACTTTTCAAGGACGGACAATAATCATTGTGACACAATTCCATTCCTCCTTCATTGCTGAAAATTGTTGCAATAATTTTTATTTTGGAAAGCAGCCAGCTGCTTGGAAAAACGCTGTGCAAAGTACCTCCAGAAAGGCACCAATGGATAGGTGCACTGGCCCTGTGATATGGCTAAACCAATCATTCAAACATCATGCAACACCAAACCAATGAGTATCTCCTGAAAGGCATGGATAGGTTCACTGGGCCTGTGATATGACTAAACAAATGTTGAAAGCATCATGTAACACCATACAAATGACAACTAGAGGCGCTTGAGCGCCTGTATCGCTCCACAGGCCTGATATTTCTATAATGGCGAAAGGAAGTTTTTAACAATTATCATTCAATCCTGCATTTTAGCTCACTGAAGAAACAGTTTGGTAGACAACCACCATAGGAACTTACCTGCAAAACAACAATGAAATCCAATGAATAGTTTTAGAGAAGAAATTTTTCAAAGATTTTACTTTATACCATAAAAGGAAAATGAGTCTCCCATAAAAGCCATGTTTTTTGACAGATCTTTTTTTTTTTTAAGGAATTCTGTAAACCTGTATCTAAGGAACATTCCTGCAAAATAATAATGCTATCCAAATAGCGGTTTGGGAGGAGAAGATTTTTAAAGGTTTTTTACTTTGGTTGCCATGGCAACCAGAATTCTTCATGGAACACAATTATTTGAAGGAATTTGAAAGAGGACCACCAAAGGAACATTCCTGTGAAATTTGGTAAAAATCCAGTCAATAGTTTCTGAGGAGAAGTTTTTTAAAGAAAAAGTTTACGGACGCACGCACGGATGAACGGACGAACGAACGAACGGACGGACGGACAGACGGACGGACGCACGACGGACACAACGCCATGACAATAGCTCGCTAGCTCACTGAAGAAACAATTTGGTAGACAACCACCATAGGAACTTACCTGCAAAACAACAATGAAATCCAATGAATAGTTTTAGAGAAGAAATTTTTCAAAGATTTTACTTTATACCATAAAAGGAAAATGAGTCTCCCATAAAAGCCATATTTTTTGACAGATCTTTTTTTTTTAAGGAATTCTGTACACCTGTATCTAAGGAACATTCCTGCAAAATAATAATGCTATCCAAATAGCAGTTTGGGAGGAGAAGATTTTTAAAGGTTTTTTACTTTGGTTGCCATGGCAACCAGAATTCTTCATGGAACACAATTATTTGAAGGAATTTGAAAGAGGACCACCAAAGGAACAATCCTGTGAAATTTGGTAAAAATCCAGTCAATAGTTTCTGAGAAGTTTTTTAAAGAAAAAGTTTACGGACGCACGCACGCACGGACGGACGCACGACGAACACAACGCCATGACAATAGCTCTCTGGCCTTTGGCCAGTGGAGCTAAAAACAGAAACCTGCCTCTTTTGATATCACCTCTATGTCATCTCCTGGCCCCTGAATGTCTGACTTCTTTTCCACAAGACCAGCATCCACATCCGTCCCAGACTGATTGAGATCTAAAACAAGCCAGCCTAATCTTTATAAATGAGCCATGCTCTGACAAAAGGGGGCGTAATGCATCGCCGTGATCCATGGTACCAAGTAAGCCATCACATACTTACGGATCTATAATATCCACTTTTTTTCACAACCAACTCAATCATGAGATAGACTGGTCCTTGGGCATACAGAAGATTGATCAATAACGAAAAGTTTTGGCCCAGGTCAGCCTGCACGGACTGCGCAGGCTGACCTGGGTCAATACTTTTCGCAGATGCATTAAGCTCCCTTTTCACAGAGCATGGCTCATTTAATCTCTTCACCAAACAATCTCTAACACAAATAGTATCATTTGTTGTCAGCAAATGCTTTCCCAAACGACAAATTGTAGAATCTTCCAAACTAAAAGAGGTTGCAGACAAAAATGTTAAATCTGAAATAAAAATAGCAGACAGTTCTCAAATAGGGTAGAAAACATTGTAGGAAAAGGAAAAATTGCTCGTTACGAGCAACTTCTCCTTTTCCCGCAATGTTTTCAATAGACTTGTACCACAGACATATAAAAACACAGGTTTGGAAAAGCGGGCCAGTGTCATTTTTTGTCGGTGCAAGTCTTAATTCTTTACCAGAAAACAACTTTATAGACCTGTTCAAATAGAAAGCATCTGCAGACGACAAAATAAATGTTATTAAAAAATTAGAATTTGATTTTGGATGGGTAGAAACGCTGTTACCAGCATTTTCTCCTTTTTTTATCTTTTCAAGTCTTCTTTAAGGCTGTTAAAACTTGGTGGTAAAAGGTTTAAGGTCTACAGCCCCAAACTCTCATATTCAAAGCTGCCAAGACTGGCCAAATAGCCTTTTCCAAAACGTCTATGTTACACAATATTTACCCATGAGTTAGTGAGTCTACAATCCTTAACACTCATATAATAAAATGGAAGTTGCCGAGTTAGCCTTTACGAACGTCGATGTTACACAATATTTACTGACGAGTTAGGGGTCGAAAACCATAAGTTTAAAACAAATGAGCCATGAACTTAAACCTAGTTTGGAACAATAATCTTTTAGAGAACATATACAAGGGATTAAACTCTTAATCAAACCACAAAATTTGAAGCTTGCTGAACTTGAAAGCATTTGCAGACAACAAAATAAATGTGACTCAAAAATTGAAACTTGCTTTTGGAAGAGTAGTAAACATTGTGGGAAAAGAAAATGCTGGTTTCCAGTATTTTCTTCTTTTGCCACAATGCTTTCAAAAGGCCTCTTTCTAAGGGTTATTAAAACTTGAGATTGTGTGGTAAAGGGTTAAAGGAGCTATTCAAATTTTCATTAACTCACCAAACTTGAACAATGAAATAAGTAAACCAAACAGGCAAATCAACAGTAGAGAAAAAAAAAAAATGTTCAGTTACATGTCCTAAATGGGTTACATAGCATCGAATATTGAAAGCATCATATATAATTCAATCAATCACTCTGAACCACAGTGATGCTGCATGTAAAACTGAGATAAATAGCTGCCGTAAAAGTTGATTTTGAAATAAAAGTTCGAAAATATTTTACGAACAAAGTCCGTAACAAAGAAACAAATGAACAAATGTATGGCAGAAATACAGGGACCGAGCAATATTTTACGAACAAAGTCCGTAACAAAGAAACAAATGAACAAATGTATGGCAGAAATACAGGGACCGAGCAGGATTCGAACCTAGAACGCCCGGACAAAAGGCCAATACCATAACCACTGAGCTAAAGAGAATTCTTCCCAACAAAGTTGTTAGGTATTGTATTTAAATCGGGATGAAGCCATGCATGAAGGAGTGGTCTCCCGTAACACATCCCCTCTTAAAGTCATCATTTATTGATGACTCAAAGCCTTGTTAGGCAGAAAGGACGTTTTTTGGACAACAAATGGGGTTAATGGCTCAATGGCCAATCCCTGACGAGCCCCCATCTTACGAACAAAGTACGTAACAAAGAAACAAATGAACAAATGCATGGCAGAAATACAGGGACCGGGCAGGATTCGAACCTAGAACGCCCGGACAAAAGGCCAATACCATAACCACTGAGCTAAAGAGAATTCTTCCCAACGCAGTTGTTAGGTATTGTATTTAAATCGGGATGAAGCCATGCATGAAGGAGTGGTCTCCCGTAACACATCCCCTCTTAAAGTCATCATTTATTGATGACTCAAAGCCTTGTTAGGCAGAAAGTACGTTTTTTGGACAACAAATGGGGTTAATGGCTCAATGGCCAATCCCTGACGAGCCCCCATCTTACGAACAAAGTACGTAACAAAGAAACAAATGAACAAATGCATGGCAGAAATACAGGGACTGGGCAGGATTCGAACCTAGAACGCCCGGACGAAAGGCCAATACCATAACCACTGAACTAAAGAGAATTCTCCCTAATGCAGTTGTTAGGTATTGTATTTAAATTGGGATGAAGCCATGCATGAAGGACTGGTCTCCCGTAGCAAATAGTATGAGGATCAGGTTCCAAGTCATGATGTCAAAGAGAACCCACTTCAAAGTTTGCCCATCCAATGTAAGCACAATTCACAAAGAATTCTGCTACCATTTCATCTGCTAAATCTGAATAGTTATCAATGCTCTGCAGAAAACTTTTGTACATACCAGTATCAGCATTCAAATGTTCCCACTCACTGTTGTTATGACATTCAGCTGACTCCCTGTGAGATCTTCCTGTTTCTGTGTTCTGTTCTTCACCACTTTGAGCCTCTTGCGTCTCATTCTGCTGCTGTGGTCTCCCTTAATGTTTTACAAAATTATACATAATTCCTCTATTGCCCGTCTGAGTTGTTAAGAACAAAATTTTAAAAATTAACTTTGAACAAAATAAAATTTGAATGAATGCTACACAGACAATTTCAAACCACTCTGAATTCTTTACAAGCAGGATTGTTTTTGTTGAACATGTGTCCCCTTAGGCAGGGTAATCTCTGGGCCTTTGGTAAGATTTGCAACTATTAGCGGTGCACAGTATTATTGGTACATTGATATACTGTGGTACTCTTTGGAAACCATACATACTTTCGTATGGTTGGCCCGTATCAGTTCAAAAGGGAAGTTTCATGTGTAACCTTTTGAAATTAGTTTCTTTCGCCCTTTTTTTCCCAATTTTTTTTTTCTCAGGTAATAAAACTCGAAAACAGGAATCAAATTTAGCAATTTGATGATAATAGAATTAATTTTTAAAGCGTAAAATAAATAAATAATTGACCACACTACATTCTTTTAGTAAGCTGGCAGCCTGTTCCAATGGCGGCCTCCAATGAATTCAAAGTGAAAATGAATGCAAAAGAAACAGCCCCTGTAGGGTTTTCACTAACATACAAGTCTGTGCGTTTTGACTCATTTGTTACCTGAATGACCTGCTAAAATTCATCCACTGTGGACATGCGGCACAACTTCAGTTTTTGAGAAAAAGCTCCAACAAAAAAAAAATTCATCAAAGGGCCGTAACTCACTGCAAAGTCATTCAGCCATAACCAAACTATAATATGCACATCTTTGCTTTGTATTGAAATTTACTATGAAGATTGACTGAAATCTGACCAATAGTATTGAGAAATAGAGCGAACAAAAAAATTCATCAAGGGCCATAACTCATTTGAATTCATTCAACAATAAACAAATTACATATGCACATCTTTGAAACTTCCTATGAAGTTGGTTTGAAATCTGTCATGCAGTTATTGAGAAAAAGTTTAGACAAAAAAATTCATCAATGAGCCATAACTCATGGAAAATCATTCAACCATAACCAAAATGAAAAATGCACATCTTTGCTTTGTAATAAAACTTCCTAAGAAGTTTGATTGAAATCTGTCCAGTCCTTATTAAGAAAAAGCTCCAACAAAAAAGTTCATCAAAGGGTCATTAACTCATTGGGAAAGTCATTCAACCATAACCAAATTATAATATGTACATCTTTACTTTGTATTGAAAAACTTCCTATGACGTTTGATAGAAATCTGTCCAGTGGTTATTGAGAAATTGAGCAGACAAAAAAATCATCGAAGGGCCATAACTCATATGAAAATTATTCGACAAAACAAAATTATAATATGCACGTCTTTGCTTTATACTGAAACTTTCTATGAAGTTTGATAGAAATCTGTTGAGCAGTTATTGATAAACAGCATGGACAAAAAAAATCACGAAAAGGCCATAACTCATTTGAAAGTCATTCAACCGTAACCAAATTAAAATATGCACATCTTGGCTTCGTATTGAAACTTCCTATGAAGTTTGATTGAAATCTGTCCAATAGTCATTGAGAAACAGACAGGACAAAAAAGCTACAGATCAACCAATGGACCAACAGACAGACCGACACGATGACTCCTTTGTATTTTATGGGGGGTGTAAAAAGTATTGGTGTTGCCGGGGTCCGACAAATCACCAAAATACCGGTATTTTTTTAGTTATTTACTGAAGTTGTGTTTTTTGACCAAATTGTAATTTTATTTATGAAGGAGGGTTAATATTAAACCTAATGTCAAAATAACAACATGTTATTGAAGCCCGCTGTGAAGAATGTGCACTGAAATAGCCTACTGTACAGTACATGTCCACCAAATTACGCACTCCACATACTAAAATTGGTCAATTCAGGGATTATACCTCCACAATCTCATTTCAATAGCTTTTGTACAAGATTGATGTGTCTGATCTTTATCCATATGTATGCTATAAAAAACAGCTTTTTATGTCTGGAATATGAAATTAAAACATCACCAAATTAGAAAACCAGCAGCCATTTTGAATCTTTAATTAGCATGGCACTAGGTGTAAATTGATAAGACAATTACAATTTCGCCGATAAGATTATGAGTAATAACCATATTACTTTAAAAAACAACAACAACAAACCTACACATCAAATAAGTTTGATTATGTCAGCCGAACATCTTCAATTATTATTGCTTCACTTTAACAGAACAGAAGAGAACAGAACGTGCCGAGAAACTTGTGCTTCGGGTATTTCGGTGTTTCGGTGGTATTTCGGTGATTCGTCGGACCAGTGTCGCCGGACTAGTTGTTGGTAAAACCAAAACTCAATTAACAGAGTTGCATTTATGTGGCGTCAACTGTACCTGAATTTAAGATCTAAGGTAAAAGTTTATTGTTTCTGAAATTAGATACTGTTTTCTAATCACAAAAAAAAAAAAACTACCTCCAGCAGTGTAGTACCCCATGATTTTTTTTGCCATAATAAGCTAGTGTTTTTTGTGCAAAAAATATATCTAAGAATAGGTTTATTAAATAAGAAAAAGTTTTACTTTTTTAAATTATATTAACAAGTATGAAAATAAAAACAATGTAACACTTTATTGTGTTCATCTGTATGACCTGCTTACGATTAACATCTAAACCAGATGAAAAATCTTAGACCTGTCCAAAATGAATATATAGAGGAATAAAAAACATGGCTCAAGTGATGGGATTTGTATCTGAAAGGACAGAGAACATTTTGGTAAAAGGAGAAAATGCTCACAACAAGCACTTTCTCCCTTATCCACTATGTTTTCAAAAGTCATTTTCTTTAGGATTTAAAAAAACTAGAACTTAACTGGAAAAGAGTTAAGGACACTTTTGCCTTTATTTGATAGTAATAGTCATTCGACAAGCCATTGTTTTCTCCCTTCCCCTTTTTCGTGCCTCCCTGCCCTTTTGCTTGGTCCAGAATTATCACTATGAAATATTTTTCCAACACGTGAATGCTCGGCTCACTGGTCTTAATAATTTGATGGGACATAAAATTGGCTCAGTATGTTATCTGATCTATTCACAGCATAATTTTTTAGTAACAAACTCTGCTACAACACAAACTGGAAATAAAATGCTGAGGCCATTATCTAGACTTACGCAATAGGGTGTAGAGCTTCCCAAATATGTTGATCATCTTTATTTCCTTTTCTCTCAAAGCAAACTGAAAGAAAAATGTAGGCAAATTCAACATATACTGATGAATAAAAATAAGGATGGGTAGTACTGTCTTCTCAAATATAATAATTTTTCTTCTAGGTTTTTATTGATTGTATGGTGTTTAACGCCGTTTTCAACATTATTTCAGTTATATCGCGGCGGCCAGTGCACCTATCCATGCTTTCCTGGAGTCTCTTTTACCAGTACTCCGCACAATTTACTTTCCAAGTCACTGGCTGCTTACCCACATAATCATCGTCGAAACAATGGTCAGCGGTGGGAGAAGAATGAATCCTGTCGCAGTGACCATCATCAATCCTCGGAAAGAAATTCGCCAAGCCAGGGGTCATAGCCAGGGATCAAACTCTGGACCCTGTGTTCTCAAGTCCTGCATGCTACCGACTGAGCTACCGGGGCTCCGCTTTCTTTTGGACTTTGAGTGAAAGCTAGAGACCAACTAAAATAACTTTGGAATGAAGCCTTTATTGAATGCATTTGAAGTTATGAAATAATAACATAGCAGTGAAGACAAGCACTTCCGGTAGCACAGTGGTCAGCACACTCACCCTGGGGGTGGGTCCTTAGGTTGACAGTGTTCGAAATTCCCATTTTTACTCGCAAATGCTAGTCAGAACTGACCTTTCCGTGAACGCCAGTTTGGCAGCCCCACCTTAGTAACACGGTATTTTGGTTGCTACGCCTAACAAACAAACCAGAAAATGGCGTCAAATACACAGAGAGAGTTTATTTCAGTTTTATTCTAGCGGATATTTGCTCCAAGTTAATCACCCAAACCTTTTTACCCCAACTTTCTTCAGCCCCATTCCCAATCGAAAATAGTGTATTTTTATTCCCAATTCCATAATTTTCCAAAGTTTTCTCAAATAGACAAAAGAAAAAGAAAATCACCTCGGACATCTAATGTAGCAGCCGGGGTTTTCCCCGATGCACAAATGTGTGTTTTGACCAAAATAACCTACTAAAACTTATCAAATGCGGGCAATGACCGCAGTTCAAGCAGGAAATTGACAGTTGTAGTATTTTAGGTGCTAAACTAAATGGGGGGGGTGAATGAACTATAGACTGCATCCATGTATTTTCAATCGATTCATGCATTGACTCGATTATCTAGCTGTAAACTGTTTCAAGTGCTCAAATTTTAGACAAGGCACATTTTTTTCACTCAGTGTTCCCACTAGCTTTTTATTTCAAGGGTACTTACCCCTTGGGCTAAAATCAGGGGGTAAGATTTCATTTTAGATGGTATGACAATGATGGTTCCCAACTAGTGGCAAAGTGGTCCATGTTGATGATTTACAGCATAAAAATTGTTTTATACAGATATTAAAGTAAACTTGCTGCTTAAGGTCATTAAAAAAGCTGAAAAGGCAGTCTGAAGTGACTCTGATCGGACATTTTTAAAGGGACATTTTGTTTAGTCTTGGATTTTTTTGTTTTTTGTAGCAATCTATTTTTCATGTCAGTTAATTTTTTCATAGGTTTTTCTGCACGATTTGACATAAATTGATCATTAAGGGTAACATGTAACTTCAAAACTTGTCATTTTACACAAGATAAGCATAGATTGCAAAATGTTGGTTGCTCTACATTTCTCAGTTGTAGACAAAAACATGCATCAAGCAGGGTCCAAAAAATCCACTCGTCCGCTTGTCCTTACTAGTAAAAATTTGGTAAGGGCAAGTGGATTATCCTTCTTTGTCTAACTGTAGGACGAGTGCAAAATGGCAGGAGGACAAGTAAGAATTCTGAAATTTTTTGGGCCCTGATCAAGGGATGCCTGGATGTAGAATAGAATGGTCCACGATTTTTTTTGCATCGATCTATTTGTAAATATCGCTGTGTGCATTGCAAATGTTTATGTGGCAACACAGTGAGTACATTAGACGATACGAAGGTATAGGCCTGTATAGCTACAGGAATTCAGAATTAAGAAAGCAGAGTCAGACATTCAATGCGGAAAATCCCAAAAAGGTCTTTTTCGTCCCTGATTTTTCTTACATGAATTTTAATTTCATAACGTGACTTGGCCACTTAGAATTACCATCAGTCTATACAGCGACAGGGTTTTTTTGACGTCTTCGTCTTACTGTGACTTCAGTTGGAATAATTTTCTTCAATGCAGGGCTTTTTTTCCAAAAATTGGGAAGGGGCCTTAGCCTTTCATTTTGGGAAATTCAAGCACGATTTTGGCCAAATTGGGAAAAATCAGACTGACTTTCATGATACATCAATAAAACAAATTAATGGCAGTGTACATACATACAGTAAATAGAAGGTGCAGCAATTTAATTAACAAGTGAAACAAATTCAATATTCGAACTTTAACTGTTTAAACTATGGCCAAATATCTCACAGCATTTGCACATATAGGCTTAGAGCCCTTTTTAACACTACTGTGGTACACCCATGGGTGCCAGAGTTAATACTTTAGAAGAACTGCTTTTCGGCCATATGATACAAGGAAATCATTATCTGTGGAAGTTACAAGGCTAGGCTTGGATATTATGTCTGCATCATGTGCAGTGATAATAATTGTCTAGTCTTCAGACAAAGGGAGATCGGCGATGCCCGACAGAACCGGCACTTCAGATTGAGACTAAATATGCGGAGATTTGATTACCTGTAGATCGATCAGCAAAGAATTCGAATGTTTCAGGCCGAAAGTAAAAAGGCTACGCCTGCCTTTATCATCTGCAGCCATTTTATTTAACGAACTTTTTGTAATGTTTCCCGGTTCTTGACATGTTTTGCTTGGATACAGCATGTTTGGTTTTTTTTTTTTTTTTGAGCATGTTGACTGCAACCGAGTATGAATGTGTTCCACAGTGTTAAGCAAACTTCTTTTGTCAGCTGTAAGTTTTTACGAAAGACAAACAATTATGTAACATGTCAAAGGATTTAATATTGAATGATAGGGAAATGGCAACTACGTTCAGTCTATGTACGGTGTTATAATGCGCAAAAAATAACTCGGTTCGGTTAAGAGTGCCTCCATTAAACAAACCAAATGGCGCCAAGAAAACGCAACATTTCGGCCGTACTGCAGCGCAGTCAGCCGAGTCATTCCGGTAAAAATCAATAAAAAAACCTGCTTTCGGTTTCAATCAACGCTAAATAACGAGTTTTGTGTCTGGTCATTTGAAATAGCTTTTGAGAAATTGGTATTTTAACTTATTAGGAATTTCAGCATCGTATTACGAGAAATTTTTCCAGCAAAATTGGGAAATCCTTTCAGCAAAATTGGGAAATTCTTCCGCCACAATTGGGAAATTCTTCTGCCACAATTGGGAAAAAATTATGCTTTTTGCAATTGGGAAGTCACCGAATATCGGCCTCAATTATAGAAGGAAAAAAAGCCCTGCAATGTGGTTCAACCCTAAGGAAGTAACTTTGTGTATCATTTCTTTGCCCCTGGACAGAAAGCTTTTCATATAATCACCCATAATTTAAGGATTTTCTTACATTTTCAATAATCCACCACTGTTTTCTTTCGCCTTTTTGCCCTATATGAGTGTGCATGCACAGTTTTCCAGTTTCGTTACCAGGAAGTAGTCAGTTACTAAAAAGGTGTATCCTTTCAATACAACTGACCATCTTTTTTTCTCCCTAGAAGCTCTAAAATAAGAAAAGCCAAAGATGCCCTATCTTGGAAAAGGGTAAAATTAGCTTATTTTGTCTGCAGTAAACACATCACGATTAAAGTCCACTCCCAAAATATCTCATGCACTCCCATTTTACAGCTAATAAAATGGGCATGATCGTTAGATAAATGATTAATCTTTAACATCACACAAACTGTGCTACAAAATACCAATTAAATCAATGGAAATTTACCTTTTTTCCCCCAACGTAAATAAATCCAGTGTAATTTGTAAACAACTTACATGGCGACTTCCGTTAAACAGACATGCGCACTCAACGGAATTTGAATTTTGTACAGTCTGGTTCTCTAACCCTACGACCGTTTTCGTACAAGGTGCCTTTGTCAACAGTGGAATTCCCAAATAAACCGTCCTGTAGCGTGTCAGAGATACTGTGATTTCTGCCAAGACATGCGCATTGATGATATCACCATGTTTTGATTTCTGGTAAAGTAGGTCAGCAGTTATTTACGTTGAAAAGTACAGATATGCACTAAGGTAAGATTTAGATATTAACTAACATCAGTTTTTTTGTAATCATTTATCTAACGATCCATGCCCATTTTATTAGCTGTAATTGGAAATTTTGTCACATAGAGCCCTTTGAAAAGATGCCAGTAAAATCATATTCATTCCAGACATGTTTTAAGAAGGGCTGATGTGAAGGTTTGCGGAGACCAAATAACAAAAGTAGCATCGGAGCAAACCTTCAGTCTGAAGGTAGAGAAGTGGATTTTTTTAGACTAGCAAAATTTCAGTATTAAGGTGAATTAGATTTTACAACTTCAGTTAGCATTGTGACAATCAAAACAACACTTTTATAATGACCTATAGTACAAAAAAAATAAGTATGCTGTGAGTTTGAAAAGAAAATGACTCGCTAATCACCGCCCAAAATTAAAAGGTTACGACAATACATGGGGGCGAACGAATGGGTTCCTATGCAACTCGGCAGATGGTAATATATAAACATGCAATATGTCTTCTACTCTACGAATGGTATAACCTTTCCTCAACTGAATACATGATTTTATCAATTGTTTTTCTGAGAATGACACGAAATCTGAAAGCAAGACTAACTTTATGTGTAAGTTCGGGGTTATTTACGTTCCCGCCATTTCCTGGCATTAGATGCAATCGATTAGAAAAATATGGTAATTGAATCGATCATTGCTAAGGAGTAAGTGAAAGAATATAATTATTTTATATGCCGACGTAACTTACGAAACGGAAAAAAAATTATAACAGTTTCTTTGTACGTGTTTATTGGGGACGGGGTCTGCTCTCATCAACAGTATAAAAAGAAATGAAAATGGATTAATATATGTATCTACTGGGATCTTCTAGAACGGATCCACTGATCAAGTTCTAAAGACTTTTGTAAAGACAAGTACATGTTAATATTATTTTCTATAATGCTCACCTCTATAAGGCCCTAGAAATGTTATTATTATTTGAGTATGAATAGACCTATATGAATCTATTCACCCTTTAAACCATATCAAATTTATCATTCTTCATGGCCGAAAAGATGTGGTACATTGAGTTTAATGGACAAAATCATTAAAATACAATGTCACATTCTTACAGCAATTTTTCTCTCGTGGTTGTTGTAAAATAATCAGGTAGGTACAAAGAAATTTCCAAAACTAAATTTTAGATAGATGATGTTGAGCCATATGTTAGTTTTTATACCAACAAAATGGACTATAACCTAGGTAAACAGTGCGTGCCATTCCACTAAATGTAATTTATATGACGTTATTTAAGAGCATTCGCCATATAGGTAGTTTGAGGTTCATAAGAACCACATGAATTTTGAATATCTTGAAAATCCACTATCAATTTTTGTGAAACTTTTCAAAAGTCTTTTAAAATGACCTTACCAACTCTCACAGCGAAAATAAGAATGTTTCTTCCGAAAGAAAAAGCATTTTGCCCATTCCAGTAGGCCTAATATCAATTTTTTCTTCTGAAACCTAACTTTCTCCGATGGTTTTGCACAGTGACCAGAACAGCAAACATAACTGGACAAGGGCATGACTTCGGTGCCTCACATTAGTTAAATATGAGGCCCTGAAATTGTTTTTTTTTTTTACAAATGATATAGTTCTATAGATACCTTACCTTAGATATGTACCTTACATGTTCTCCAATATTTGGTCTCAATTTGATTTCGACATAGCCTCGTGTTTTATTTCACTTCTATTGAGATAGGTGTTTTCGAAGGCACCTGACACTTAGACTCGAAGGTCTTTCATTTTTTTTTTTAATTGTTTTTGGCTATCATTTTTTTCAGTTCGCCCAAAATTAGCTCAGTTGTATTTTGTATTTTGGTCACAATCATAACATAGTAATCTTAAAGACACCGTGTCCCTTTGACAGTAAAAATTCACCTATGTACAACGACACTTTGGAGATTGTTTATGGAACACCCATCTTCATTTTATTGTTGTATGCCATACCACATGACGTAAGCCAAAGTTTGACTGGGTTTCAGGAAAACATCTATGGTTCGGCATGGAAAAGATAAAGTGTAAACATGTGCATCCGAGTCTCTGATTTTGAATCGTTAAAATAAAACTTAAAAAAAAAAGATGAGATAAGGGCCTCAAAAGTTGAAGTTTTTGCTGTTCAAACAATAGACGACCACAGTTACAGTGCTTTATAAACAGGCAAACCCTTTACTCGGAATAGCTTTCAAACCTCGCACCGTTTTTTAAGCTGTTTTGTTCATACATTGTAATATGCAATGAATGCAAAAAATTCAAAATAAGTTATCAAAAATTCTGAAAATTTCGCTCAGAGTTGGTATAGCTAATATCATTAAAGCTCTATGCAAATTTTCAGAACAATAACTAAAGCATTTTTTAAGATATTTCAAAATTCAGGGGGTCCCTATGAACCTCAAACTACCTATACATTTCTAGCGCTTTGCGGCAGAAATATGCCACCATACTGTTGCTCTGTGAAAACAACTTCCCTTTTCTATGGTGGCATTTTTCTGACACCAGATACGAGAGAGCTATCATGATAATTTCAGAAAACTATCGCAATAAATTAAAGTTTCCTGGAAATTTTATCGAGGTAGTGAAAAGTTTCCTGAAAAATATATCACGATAAACTTAATATTTTAAAGCAAAATGTTTTAGTCGTGCACAAAGGTGACATCGAGATAAAATTATTGTGATAGTTCTACCGGTTTCTTGATATCTATAAATAGAAAATTCATCATTTGGATGAACTCGGTAGTTTTTGACTTCACAAGATTGCATTAAGTAAAACTTCGAATCATTAACAATTGTAGCTTAATTGGTAAATTTTGACAAGACTCGAAATGAACAGAAGCCTGTAAAATCACAAAGACGACTCGAAATGCCTCTTACGAACAACTTTAAAACCAGTCAGGGAAAAGGAGAATTCGTAAGGTTGTAGACGAAGATGTTCAGAAACCGTATCTAATTATAGATACCGTGAATGTCAGTTATGGGCACGAAAGTCAAAAAAATCATGATAACAGTTAGAATTATAGCGATATTTTCATCGTGAAATTTTTTATTATCTAGATAATATTTCCAGGAAACTTTGTTTTATCACGATAGTTCTCTTAAATTATTGCAATAGCTACCTCGCATCTCGCGGCAGAATCATGCCACCATGGTACTTTCCCCAATAATGTTTTCCAAACTCTTTTGAGGGTGTGACTAAAACGTGGACGCTTTAAGCGGACAGTATAAACAAACGGAGGAAAAACGTGGATGGAATGAAACATTGAGGTAAATAGCAGACGCCGTCTTGCACTTATTTTGGTGCCTAATATTATTGTTATTATTATTATTATTATTTTATTATTATTATTATTACTATTAAACTAACTTTTTTTTTTTCTAAAACTTTGATAAAGATGTATATATATAATCTTAAGTTTTTTTTTAGATACATGTGTCTGAACAATAATTATGAGACATATAGAGGGAAAACCTGGACACTGTCTTACACTTAATTCGATGTCTAATATTAGTTTTTTGAGCAAGATATTTTTGTGCTATGCTATATATTTTTATAGTTAATGATATATATTTAATTTTGAGATTTTTAAGACAGATGGGGCAAAATTATTGTATATTTTATTTCACTTTCCTAGATACTTTGATCATTATTGCATATATAAATATACCAAAGCCAGTGTCCATCACTGATATCACATAGGGGTCCGTAGTTTGACTCCTGTCACCTATAGACTATACAGTATAATCAAGGGATTTAACTGTATGCAGCCCGTTACTCGCCCCCGGTTACAAAAAAAAAACCAACATATCTTTTCAACGCTAACAGATATTCAGATAGCTAAATCATTTGTCTACCAGAAAAACACGACTGTTTGTCAGTGGCTAATGCAATCTGGCTGCTACAGTCCTTCGAACTTGTAAACTCGCTCAAAAATCTTCGCCATTGACAAGAGTTCGTACATTCGATACTGCCGGTCGCGCATATAAACCAATGAAATTTCTCGTTCCAAACAGTGTCACATGATAAAAGGTGTGAGCAGCTGGACGAATTTCATTGGTTGAATGCACGACTGTCAGTACATATCAACCAATGAAATTTCTCGTTCCAAATAATGTCACGTGACACAAGATGTCGGCAGCTGTTTGAAATTTGCATCTTGATAAAAAATCCACGAATTCTGAGGCGAATCGACTTTGTTAAATACAAAGACTACAGGTTAGTGATATTTTGAAACATGTTTAATGGGTGTTTGCCGCTAATACCGTGTTTCATTGGATCTAAAGAGTATTTTATATCTTGAAAGTCGGATGTACGAACCCTTGTCAATGGCCCAGATTTTTGAGGGAGTTTACAAGTTCGAGCGACTGTAGCAGCCAGACTGCATTAGCAACTGACAATCAGTTGTGTTTATCTGGTAGAAAAATGTTTTAGCTCTCAGTTGTCGAAAGAATAAGGAGAAAAACTGATAGTAAAGAAAAGATACATTGCTTTTTTGTAACGGGGGGTCGAGTAAGGGGCAGAATAGAGTTAAATCCCTTGATTATACTATATAGTCTGTGAGTGCCAGGAGTCAAACTACGGACCCCTATGTGATATCAGAGGGGAGAATCTTTGAAAAGTAGAGCTTTACTTCAATAAAATTTTACTAGAGGACGCCCGCATTATTTGAGATAAAGGGGACAAACTGAATGCCTATGCGATAGCAAGATGGAAAACGCGGACGATATGAAACATAGAGGGAACTTGAAACGCTGACGCTGTCTTACACTACAATCAGCATCTGGTATTAGTATTTTAAACTGAGACATTTTTTTTTTTTACCAAACGACAAAATATTTCAGACTTGTCCAAATTGGAAGCATTTGCAGACGACAAAATAAACAAGACTCAAAAATTGAAATTTAAGAAGAAAATGCTGATTACCAGCATTTTCTCCTTTTTCTACGATGTTTTCGAAAGCTTCCTGCATTGCGGTAGTTAAAACTTGTTGTTTTGTAAACGGTTAATTGAAGGACGATAACCATGTACCTTTTCCGTCTGAGTCTGAAGACATTTTCATTGTGGACTAGAGATCGGATCGTAACATTAACTGAAAAAATTAATATTTAAGTCATGCTCGGTGAAAAAGTGGTATTTTTTAATGCATTTGCAAAGCGTATCGTCTCAGTTCAGCCTGTGCATTCAGCGCAGGCTGACCTGGGTCGAAATTATTCTATTAATCGTCAATTTTCCGTATGTCAATTTTCTGCACGTCAAAGGACCAGCCTACCTCATAATTCAGACGGTAAGTCGACAAGAGGGATTTTATAGATCCATAATCACATGATAACTTGCATGGTATAACGCACCACGGAGATGCATTACACCACCTTTTGCCAGAGTGCCGCTTACTTACTTGTAACGAGTCGAAGTGAACTCGTTAAAGCCCCAGTCAAACCAAACTAGTTCTTAGAACGACTTACCCCGTCCTGACAAAATCGGAAAACGGATTGCGGTCCGGGTGGAACGTGTAATTTTGGTCTGATAATGCCTGAAGCCCCTGTCTCACCAAACCTGTTCTCAGAAAGTCTTACCCCGGTCAACAAAATCGAAAATTGGGCTGCGGTTAGGATAGGACGTGTAATTTCGGTCGGTAAAATGCAAACGCTCTGCCAATTGATGCCCGACTGCACCTCGTCTCTGTTATACCCCCGTCACACCAAACTCGTTCTCACTCCGTTCCGAATATTGTTGCCAAACGGACTCTTAAACTGTGTTCGGACGGAGTGGACGTATTTGCAACCTTTTACAATCTATTTACGAACTTAATGGGTGGGTAAGGGCGGGAAGGGTGCTCCAGAACTTTGAGCCTGCTCGAAATTTTTTGCCGTCCATCCCGTCGGACTGACAACGTACTTAAAACGAGATGGACGTACTAACGTTACAAACGGAACTGTCGTACTTTGATCCTGGTAGAGACGCGGTGCAGTCGGGCATCAACTGGCAGCGTATTTGCATTTTACCGACCGAAATTACAGGTCCTTTCCCGACCGCACCCCGTTTTACGATTTTGTTGACCGGGGTAAGATTTTCTAAGAACAGGTTTGGTGAGAAAGGGGCTTCAAGCATTATCAGGCCAAAATTACACGTTCTACCCCGACCGCAACGCGTTTTACGATTATGTCAGGACGGGGTAAGACGTTCTAAGAACTAGTTTGGTGTGACGGGGGGCTATAGGATCGAAGTATGGCAGTTCCGTTTGTAGTACGTCCATCTCGTTTTAAGTAGGTTGTCACTCCGTCTAAATACAGGACGGGATGGACGGCAAAATTTGAGCAGGTTCAAAGTTCTGGAGCACCCTTCCCGTCCTAACCCGTCCATTAAGTTCGTAAACAGATCGTAAAAGGTCGCTAATACGTCCACTCCGTCCGAACACAGTTTTAAAGTCCTTTTGGCAACAATTTTCGGAATGGAGTGAGAACGACTTTGGTGTGACAGAGATATACTCATGTAGTTGCCAAGTAAAAAGGAACAACTTCTATGTTGATGATTTTATCGTTGTGTCCGTAGTGTTATAGTCTGAATAAATTCCAAATGTGACGTATCAGTTTTTATAGGTCTATCAATCACCCAGTCACCCAAAACAAAAATTTGTAAGGGGGGGGGGGGGAAGCAGTGGTATAGGGGTAGAGCGTCTGCTGTCGCATCAAAGGTTTCGGCCTCGAATCCCTTGATGAGCGGGGTCAACTTTTGGAACTGTTCACATCGCAGCACGAGTACAAGTTAAAGTCTTCCAGGAAGCAATTATCATGTGTGATTAATATAACCCTTAGACTGCTAAGCGCAAGCCTCTGACCTTTTGCGGACAGTCTAGATCAAGATCAGACTGCAGAGACAGTGCAGTCTGATCTTTGACCTACACTGTCCGATGAGGACATCTTATCCACCAAAAATACCTTTGAAATAGCAAAATTTGAGTTTTTACTATTGGTTCAAAAAAAAAATCATTCCACTTCTTTAGCAGGATAAGGGTTAAGTTGTAAAAACATATTTCACAATCGATGTAAAAACAAATGAGCCATGCTGTATGAAAAAGGATTTTTAATGCATCTGCAAAAAGTATTGACTCATGTCAGGCTGCGCAATCTGCGCAGCATGACATGAGTCGAACCTTTTTGCTTTTTAAAGATTTCGGTTTGTCAAAGCACCATTCTACCTCATGGATCAGCCTCGGTTGTTAAACAAAATGAATTTTGTGAATCCATAATTATGCGATTACTGGCTTAGTATGATGCATCATGGGGAAACACTAAACCCCCTTTTCTGGAGTGCAGCGCAAATAAGGTGCTAAAACTTGATAATAACTGTCAAAGTCGAGACAGCACTAAGAGGCACACATTCCGTGTTGCTTACCGTGAAGCAAAAACGGATTGCTTATAAGTTATTTACATAGTCCATAATAACATGATGGTTACCAGCATTTTTCCTTCACTCACAATAACGTTATTTTTCGAAAGCTTTCTTTCTCAGGATGGTTAAAAATCAGGATTGTGTTGTAAAGGGTTTAATTGTTAGTTTAATCTTTTAATTAATTGTCAACTTAATATTAGAGTTTCAACCAAATGGCAAGGATTTGGTACTTGTTCGGTGATTATTTTTTTGAAGCAAGTTAAGTGTTAGACTTAATATTCCTTTCCCTCAAAAAGCTGAACAATGGCTCGGCACAAAACATTCCAATGTGGTACAAAGACATGGCGCCCTTCATGCTTGATGATCTTAGAACGTGTCGATGTGTAGAAATACTTCTGTAACAGTTTGGGCAATTTGGTAGTTTCTAGTTCCTCTAGAAACAGGAGTATAACCGGCGTTCGTGTGTAGTCAGCCACCACAACTTCATCTTTACAGTAACCGCTCTCGCAAAACGCTTCAGAGATGCAAAATACGACCACGCGAGAAGCTTCAATACATCGAATTATCTCCCCTGCCACCGTGAACCCGGGTAAAAAGTTGAGATCGCCAGTCGCCACACAATTGTCTTTAACTTCTAGTATTTTTTGTAATCCACGATTTAGTCTTGGAAGTATGAATCTATGGGCGAGATCCTGGTCACGACTCGAAAAAGACAGGAACACGGGGTACTCTGGTCTGTTGGGATCGGTTCTATATCGATCTAGAATATTTTGAAAACGAAGTTTTTCTCTCCTTGTTCGATGAAGCCTACATGTCACAATGATCGTAAACAAAAAGATAATAAATGATAGCACGCTACACGTGATTATTGCAGCCCTTATTCTCGGCCATCGACACAAATCTTCTATCTTCGACAGCGTGTGTTTACCTATAGGAATCGTTGTATCGCTAAATAGACACGTTAATGATTCCTTCTCTACAAACACTTCAGAAAGAAGTAGCTCTCGGATGAAATGTTTATTTTCACATTTACACTGAAATGGGTTTTGATTTGCAATAACTACAAGCGTGGGGGATCCAGTGCCAAGTGAGACTAAAATGTTTGGGTCGATGTATGAGATATAATTAAAACTTATGTCTAAGTGTTCAAGTTTTCCAACGTCCGACAAAGAGAGAACAAAGTGATTCAGTAAATTATGAGATAAATCGAGAAAAGTTAGCATAGGCAGTCCTTCAAAAAATGCTCTTATCAATTCTTTAATCCCATTATGTGATAAAATTAACTTCGTGACAGCTAGTGGATACTTTGTCAGCAGACTCACGTTATCTCCGAGTTTATTTTTGGATAAGTCAATACCTTTTATATTTATTCCTAGTAAACCGAATTCTGGATCAATTTTTACAATTCCATTCTCGCCTACATCTAAATATTTAATTGTCACATTTTCATAATTTCTACCCCTTTCACAGAATGGCAATACCCATTCGATGTTCATTTTTCCTGCCGGTCGATGTATCGACATAACAGGACAGGTAATGTTGTTTATTCTCTGAAACAAAATGTCTACCAATTCTCCTTTTGGAACTACACCTCGAAATCTAACAACCCTCACGGCCTCAAGAGAAGGTTTAGCTCTGGAGTTTTCAGTTTTAACGTCTGTAAATATTGATAGCACACCTGGAGGAAACTCTGCGTAGTTACCGTTGATAACTTCAATGTTTGAAAATGTTGCGCTGCCAGGTCCTCTGGCTAATGCCAAGATAAAAAAGTACAGTAGGCGTCGCCCGTGTTCTAAATTTACCTTCTGTAAGTTTGGAAATGCCACAGACAAAGCACTGGTATTCACTGAATATAAATTTGTGTAGCTAAGATCAAGCTCTGTGATAGGCTTATTCCTGAGTTCATTGAAAAAGGAAGAATCCATTATTACCGAAGTTACTCCTGTTGTTAGATTGGAGAATCCTTTCAGTTTCAATACGCCAAGTTTTGGCATCTGAACTCCAGTGAGTCCAGATGTTAAACTGGAAAATGTTTTTCGATGACACCCACTCAAATCGAGAACTTTTAGGTTATGTAACCCCGTGAATCCACCTGAGGTAGAATTTGTACATTTTACGCTATTTATGGCTAGGTATTGAAGATTGTCAGAGTTGTTAAACAGACCTATTCCGATTGTGTAATCTTTCCGTCGAGAGAGTTCTTCTTCATTGATATCAGAGTCACTTATAGTTAAGTTTAGAACCTGTCTCCATGATTCGTGACTAAACGGGTTTGTATCGACGTAATTTGAGAAATCCAAATCTTTTATGATAACATTTGTTGAGTTATCAGGTAAAACAGAGGGAATATGTTCCTTGCAAGTCAGCGTTTCGTTTTGACAGAGACAAAGATGATCACAGACACTGTCGCTCGCCAACAACCTGGAAAATAACAACAATGCCAACCGCAATGCAAATACCTGTATCAACTCCATGTGGCAGGAAATCACTGAAAGTTCAATAGTTCACTGTACTTTAACTAAAAGGTACACTCTTGGCTCACCATTTAATCATAAAAAAGTTCTCTAATGCCAAACGCTAAACTGGCCCAAACTGTAAGGTAGGTAGATTAAATACAGACTGAGCCTCTATGACAACAGCAAAGCGGCTAAATTGACTCTTTACCATACCATCTGTAGTTTTAATGACCCTGAGTAAGAACACGTTTGAAAACATTGTGGGAAAAGGAAAAATGCTGGTTACCAGCATTTTCTCCTTTTCCCACACTGTTTTCTACTCTATGAAAGACAAATTCCATCATTTGAGCCACCTTAAATTTTTCAAATCTTTCTGCATATGGCCAAGTCCATATAATTTTGTCATCTGGTAAAGAGTTAACTCTTCCCCAGACGAATATTTTAGACTCATCAATGAATTTGGAGACTGCCGATTAAATGCACCTCAAATGAGAGGGCGTGTCTTTACAAAATGTATAAAAAATACAACCGGGAAAAAATGCTGGTTTCCGGCATCCACTCCTTCTCCCACAAAGTTTCAAAAGTATTATTCCCTAAGGTTGTAAAAACGTGTTCTGTTTAATGAAGGGTTATGGACGCTACGTAAATTGAATGATCCGGTGAAACTTTGATTTCAACAGCTAGATAAATCTATCTATTTCAATCCTATACCAGGCGACAAATTATTGGACTTTCCCAAATTGAAAGCATTTGCAGACGATAAAGTATATGTGGCTCCGTTGATGGAATACATGTGAGTCTTAGAAATTGTATAAAACATTGTGGGGGAAAAAGAGAAAATCATCAGTACTGGTTACCTGCAGGTAACCAGTATTTTCTCTTTTTTCCACAATGTTTTCAAACCCGTTTTCCGCAGCGTGGTTGTAATAACGGGATTATTTCAGGGTTAAAGGTTAAGTGTACCGACAATCGCTTTCACTTACATTTAACTCTGTACAAGACGACAAAGATTTAGACTTGTCTACGATGAAAGTATACGCAGAGGAAAAATTAAATGATGAACAGTATGCCCCTTTAAGCTAAACCGTATACCATAAAATTCCTAGTTTTAACGATCCACAGAAAGAGGCCTTTTGAAACATGGTATGAAAGCGAGAAAATGCTGGTAACCGGCATTTTCTCCTATTCTCACAATGTTTTCTTCACTTATCTCTAGAAAAACAAGGCTGGTTTTGAGGAGATTATTGCGATACATATCTAATGAAGTCTTCTGACGTTTGATCTTTGTCCCTGCATACAAACTGCAATAGTACATGATGCTTGCTCTTTCAGCTGGCTGTATGATTTACTCATTATTCAAGTTTTAGCTTCATCTTTATTAAAACCATTGGCAAACGACAAATAATTCTTGCTGGAATGATCGGTTTTTACCTCAAATTGAACGGCAGAAACCATTGTGAGAAAAGAAACATTTGCTGGTTACCAGCATTTCATTCCTGTCTCTTACACTGATTTCAAAAGCCTCATTTTCTCAGGGTCAGTAAAATCCGGTATTTTGGCGAAGGTTAACCGAATAGGAATAGGGATATGGGCACCTTTATCAAAAAGTTGTCCACAAGGTACTCTTCGGGATGGTAAAAACTATTTACGGGAACATATATATTCGTCCTAAACTTTGAACTGAAATTTTTGAATTTCTTTTTTGTAACCGCCATTTTCTCCTTTTTTCATAATGTTTTCTATCCTATCAGAAAACCTAAGGTAAAGACCCTTTTGTACCAATTGCGTGTTTGTCATCTGGAGATGTCTTTAATTTGGGAAAGTCTTAAACTTGTCATGTGGGAAAGGGTTAACTGTTTCTTCTAATTTCATATGGCTGGGTTTAATTGTAAAGGTGCAAAACAATGCATGCCTTCAAATGGAGAGATAGATGACGTAATTTGATTTTTTGGTTTCAAAAATTGAGTACGCTGACGAAGTAGAATTTCCCTTCTGAGTGCCTCAATTCAATGAAAACTGACGTCACTGGGAAATGACGTCACTGAAACCTTGGAAAAGCGTGCAGTTTTGGTGCATAATCTTGATATTAATCTTGATATACGCCGCCATTTTGGATGTTGTGTTGAAAGTATAGTCATGTATACGGGGCTCCGGAAAGGGAAACTGCTTTTACGTGGGTTTTGCCAGTGTACATGATATATATGTTCGGGGCATATTATCCAATCAGATCACGAGAAATTTCTTAGCAGTATAATAATCTTTTTTCCTATGGGCTATGCTCTGGTAAAAGGGGTTTTTAATGCATCTCCGTGATGTATTATACTAAGCAAGTCATCACATTATTATGGATCCATGAACTCCACTTCGTCTAACAATCGACTAAATCTGGAGGTAGAATGGTCCATCAACTTGCAGAAGATTTACAAATAACAAGAGGTTTTGATCATTGTCTTGCGCGGAGGACTGCGCAGGCTGAGATTGGTCGATACTTTTTTTTCGAAACTATTTTTAGCATTAGCAGTTATTTCAAAGCTCATAGTCAAATTTCATTTACCAATCAGATTTGTTCAAAAATCCACTGCGGTAATAAAATTTCCATCTCACAGTGGTAAGCGTTGTCCACTTCCAAAGTTTCGACCTCCATTACACCCCAAATAATAATAATAATATTCCAATTTACCCCGTGCTTTGTACCAGATTGAAGATAAATCATCACAAAACGCAATAAAAGTAACGACTCTTTCCATTCGAGTATAGAAGTATAATTATGAAAAACACTGACTCGGGGTGGTGTGAGGCAGGTGATACAGTTTGACACCTTGTATAATAGGTTACACAGGGTAAAGCTTAAAGGCCAAGTAAAGGCCAAAATATCAAAGCGGGTGTCATACGACATTGAAATTTAAATCATACCATTTAAAAGTATGGAAAATATTGTGGAGATGACAGTCTGTTATCGTGTAGTCGAGTCATATGTTAGAGGCTGGCAGAAAAGAGAATTTAAAAATAAGGCAAAAAGTGAACAAAAGATACAGCTACCCAGCAGGATTTAGCCTAGTTTTGAAATTAATTTCTCTGTCAGCGACTAACACTTGGACCGACCGTACAATGACATATTGTCATCTGCACAATAATTTCCATACTTTTAAATGTTTACATTTGGCCTTTGTTATTACTTTAAGCTTGTTAAAAATCTAATACCTGTGCGTGGTTTGGAAAAAGCGGGAAGGAATAGGTATATATTTGCTTTAAATAACAGGTAATGTCATAAATTCTTAACTAAAGTGTGTGCCAAGATAAGAAAATTTATGACGGTTATAAAAAGGGGAGGTTATTGGAGAGGTCATCAGACCTCTCCAATAGTGGTGAGTTTAAAAGGCAGACTGCCACAGAATTTGCTGTCTAAATCCATTGTTCTTGCAAAATTGTTCTGATACACAGTCTGTTTCGTCATGGTTTTGTAAATAAAGCGAAATCAAGAAACCGAAACAGGAAATAGACGTGGTTTATTTTTATATGACGAATTTCAGAAAAGATTTGTTATATTAATTTGCCATGGTTGCAAATGACCTCTCAAATAATTGTAATTTTTCATTAAGCAAATAAATCTAAGCAGAAAAAAAAATAAGAAGAATTTCGTTAAAAAAGAGAGAGAAGACCGCTGGACAAGGTCATGCGACTTGAAAACGCGGGAAGAAGGTCAAATGACCGTCATGTAAAGCATAAGAAGTTTCTACGCGGCGTATTTTTCACTTGTTTGTTTACATGTACCAAAATATTTGAAATTAAAAGTCAATAAACTATTTGAAAACATTGATGCTGACCTCTCCTGGCTTCTTTTGTAAAGAATCCAACTTGTATAATAAGTAGCTCTTGTCAATGACTCTCCATGCCGAACCTAACTGCCGGAATTTAAAAGGATACATCTACATGTATTTGAACAAGCGGCGGAAAGATGGGATGAGCTATCTGTGTGCAGAGGGCTGATAAGCGTAGACACTCTGCAGCTATATCCTCCATATCCTGCAGAAATGACAAACGGGTAAAGTCAGAAAGCGGTCTCTTCCTGAACCCTTTACAAAATAACCCCGTGTTTGCAAGACCCCTTAAAAAAGTCTTTACAAAACATTATGGGAAAGGAAAAATGCTGGTAACCAGCTGGAAATTCAAGGGCACTTGAAAATTGAGGGAAAAGAAGATATTGCTGGTAACCAACTCGCCTTTCAAAGACAAACCCCATCATTTGAGCTACATCGAATTTGTTGTCTGAAAATACTTTCAATATGGATGGGTCTAAACTTTTGTCGTCTGGTAGAGATACAACGCATTTCACTGCCAACACAAATTTACAGCAGACAACTTTGCTTGACGGCATCGTCATAAGATATACATAACCACAGAAACTAGATTTCAGTTGTACAGGGGCGGCTGTTTTATATTGAAATCCTTGTCGCATTTTGAACATTTTCAAGATCACTTTTATATATATAAAAAAAGAAAGAAAATGCGGCCCTAACCCTAACCCTTACACGGACAAAATGGATGAAATAGAGAAAATGCGGACGATATGACATTCTGTATATAGAGAAAAGGCGGACGCATTATTCAAGTACATGTATATGACCCAATAAAATATTCTGTTTCAGTCCAACATTTCTTCCCTCTGTAACCATGTTTTGTCAGTACGTTAAAAGTTACCTGAATTAAGCAAGAAATGAACAAAAGCATATTTCTAATTCAATATTGCATGTTTATTAGTTATCCATTAATCAATACGTTAAAAAATGATGAAGAGCTTCCATTAATTTAACAATTGATATCTTTTAACCTCTCGATCCTATGCTTTGCTCTTTACCAAACAAAAAAATTGAAAAAAAAAATAGTAATAATAATAATAAAAAAATAAAATAAATTAGAAAAAAAAAAAAAATAATAATAATAAGACTTGTCCAAACTGAAACCATTTACAGATGGCAAGATACATGTGACTCAAAAATTGAAATTTATATTTGCAGGTTAAAAAAAAGAGTTGTAGAAAAATAAGAAAATGTTAGTTATCAGCATTTTCACTTTTTCCACAACGTTTTCAAGTGTCTTCTTCAACAGGGTCGTTAATAGTCAGGATTGTGTGGTAAAGTGTTTTATTATTTATTATATTCCTATCTGTGAATTACTGGGATTTCTCAGTGTATTATTTTTTCAGTTATTCACAGTGAATTACATCACTAGTGATGATATGGTATCATCACTAGTGATGATATAGTTTAAGAATGTTTGCCGGAACTACTTTTTTTCCTATATTGCTCACAGTCTGATGTTTCTGTCTCTGCTTCAAACATCTTTAGTAAACGATAGCACAGTGAAAGATTTTCGGTGTACTCTTTCCAACCAATCCTGAGTTAACGACCTTGTGGAAGAAATCTTTTGAAAAAGTTCGAGAAAAGACGATAGCTTTTTTGGAGAGAGAGCTCTTGGAAAATATTGTGGGAAAAAACGAGAAAATACTACCAACCGCCATTTTCTCCCTTTTCCATGTTTTCTATCCTATCAGAAAACCTAAGGTCTTTTGTACCAATTTCGTGTTTGTCATCTGCAGATGTCTTTAATTTGGGAAAGTCTTAAACTTGTCATGTGGGAAAGAGTTAACTGTTTCTTCTAATTTCATATGGCTGGGTTTAATTGTAAAGGTGCAAAACAATGCATGCCTTCAAATGGAGAGATAGATGACGTAACCGCGAACCCTCGAGCGTTACGTCATCTGTTGCATCAGCTGCTTCTGCCCAAAATGGATCATGTGTTTGTAAAGAAAAGTCCAATGTATACATACCGTTCTTGATAATTATTTGCGAACAAAGGGAGAGTTAGCAAATAAATGATTTATAGGATTACAATAAATATGATTATCAACTGGTGGTGTGTGATATTAAAAATCTGTCACTCGAATGGGGTTTGATACGGCTAAAAAACTCGTCCTTCGGACTCGTTTTACAACCGCATCACACCCAATCCAGTGATAGATTTTTAGTATCACGTACACACCTCCAGTTGATTATCCTCTAACCATAGACCTCTGAAACTCCATTGGTCTATCAAGGGTTAACGACATTTTCATTATCGGGCACAGTTACTATATAGCATATTGGGAATTGAGTTTCAGAGGCCTATGATTTAACGCACGAGAGCCGCGGCGTACAGGTCTGTGGCGTAAATCACTCGTCACAACTCGGCTGATTCCGTACTTACATCTAACCTCGTCTGTATAACGGTCGTTTCCAATTGAATTGCCAATCACGTGATCTTATACATGGCGGCGCCACATTCGGCATACTTCGGGTGATGGGAGCCATCATATCCCTCGGCTGTATCTGGTGGATTAATATGCATCAGATCGATACATATCCGGAAATACGCCGGTTTACCGTTCTGAAAATTGTAAGGCTCCTCTTAAAAAAAGAAAACTTGAGTTTCAATTTTCTATCGAAATCTTTCTAACTATGTTTCAGTTGAGTTGGCAAACAGTTCGTACATTCATTATTTATCAATTCCGATTAAAGTTTTCACCGACAGATAAACAGATGTGAATAACTCCATCGAGGTTGTTTATGTCGTTGCTAAACGACTGACAGTGGCGCGCCAATGTATAAGATCACGTGATTCGCAGTTCAAATGGAAACGACCGTTATACGGACGAGGTTAGATGTAGGTACGGAATCGGCCGAGTTGTGACGAGTGGGCGGCGCCACTGTAAGTCGTTTAACAACGACATAAACAACCTCGATGAAGTTATCCACATCTATCTATCTGTCGATGAAAACTTCAATCGGAATTGATAAACCACGTTAATCAAAGCACTGAAAGCACTGCTAAGTTGGAATGCGGTAAATGCAATACAAACTTGTTTCTTTCTATGTTTTTTTAACGATGTCTTTGAAACCTTTCTTTCTTATGGTATTCCTACTTTTCATGAGGTCTATAGATACCTCAGTTTATTGAAATGAAAGATTGCTTCGTTGGTGATTAGAGTAGTTTGCTTCAAAGTGAAACATTTTCATATTACATGGCTGAAAGTGAGGAATTTTGAGAAACCTGATCGGACATCTGACAATTTTTCACACGGAAAACAAAAGAAAATGTGGTATTTTGGAAGAGTTTACAACCTGAACTTCAAGCACATGCCTGCTAACTTTCGACCATGATATTTTTTGCAAAACAAGACCTTTTTTTTGTGAAAAACAAATGCCTCTGTAACAGCCAACTATCTGGTGAATGGCTTTGATGTTTGACTTCGACCTTGTCAGATTACTATGACCTTGTCATCAGCAGATCTCTATCCATGACTGTTACCTTCGTACCAAATATGAACATTTTTATTTAAATGTTAAGTTTCTGTGATAACTTTTGAAGAAAGGATCAAAATATTGACATTGACATTGGACTTGTGACCCTCATTATATGCATATTGACAGGAAGTACATTCTTACCGTGATCTGGGTTAAAAGTTGACTTTGGTCTAGGACATGTGACCCTCATAAAGTGCATATTGACGAAAGGTGTCTGCATGAAAAATATGAGCATTGTTCAATGTAACTTGAATAATTTTGGAGTAATAGGGAAATGCTAAGTTTTTACCAGATGGACGCCAAAACGACATTGTAACGCTATGTCTCACTCACCACAAGCGGGCTCGACAACAATATGCTTCCGATCTTTCGATGTGGGCCATGAAAATCATATCCGATGTAGATAAACAGTTGTGCAACACTGTTAAGATATGGTCCGATCATTCCAGAGAAAATGGACTTGCGAAGATCATTCAATTCAAGATTTTTGACAAAACTTAAATTGTGATTTTGAAGTTTTAAGCCAAGGAGCTACTGCTGCAACAAGCACAACTATAGCTGACCCCTATAACATGTATTATGCTGCCTAAAAATTGGATGTATACTAATAGAGACTCAGTCTGCAAGTCAACTGTGGACAGACAGACAGAAAGTACAGGCTTGAACAGTAACAAGAGCGCCGCATGCTGGTGCCACGCTCGGCTGTGGGTGCTGGATAGTGAAAAAGATCTAAATCGAAAAAGGGACAAAATTCTTACAAAATGCATTTGGAGTTATTTCCCTTGATGGCATAGGTTGCTGTTTTGATAGTGAACATATACTCCGAGTTTCAAGAAAATACAATTAGTAATAATAAATCGCGTGAAATCAAGTAAACGCTACTGCTCTTGAAATCGGCAGTTTAGTTTTTATACAGTGACCTCTCGAGACACAATTTTCACGCCAGTCGCAAACTAAAACTTCACTCCTGCAACCTTTATACACATGATGATTGATACATCGACTCGATATTTATTGTTCGTGATCCAAAATTAAAAAATTCATCGATATTAAAACTGTTTACTTAACCCAAGATGATTCTGTGCATCCACCAACTATCAAATGAAGTAAGTGCGCGCTGTAGATAGTTGATTTCGCGATATTAAGGGAAGTAATGAAATGCAAATAGTTTTAATCGGAAGAGTTTTTTATGTTAATAAATATTCACAAGACTTTGTCTCCCTTCAATGACGTTTTTAACAAAATTATCGACAAAATTTATATGAACTATTTTCTTAAAGTGTGCAATAAGGCCGTTTAGAAAGTGAAACTAGGCCGTTTGGAAACTGAAACTTGTTTTCTGAGAAATATAGATCACGTGATTACCAAATAAGCAAACACGGAAGCACAGCGACATATTCATACGCTGTCTTTACTTTCTTTTTGAATCTTTTAAAAACAAGTCTACGAAGGTTTTGATGGCTATATATGCATATTTGTCCCGAAAGTAATACATGTCCCATATTATTATCTTCGGTTATTACAAACGGGTCGTTCATGGCAAGTTGAGATGAAAACCAGTCCCTGGTGTATTCATATCCTTGTGTTGTGTTCTTCGGGTACCCGGAATGAATTATTCTGTTTTCATTTTCCGGTTTTGCTAAATCTAAGTTGGCATGCTTCGCATTCCAATTTAAAAATGAATGTACGAACTGTTTGTCAACTGAAATATAGTTAGAAAGATTTCGATAGAAAAATGAGACTCAAGTTTTCTTTTTTAAGAGGAGCCTTACAATTTTCAGAACGGTAAACCGGCGTATTTCCGGCGATGAAATGTACCGTGTAGGTGCATATCAAGCTACCAGATACAGCCGAGGGATTGGATGGCTCCATATCACCCGAGGTATGTCGACAATGGCGTAAATTACTCCTGAGGCGTATTTTAGTGTGACCGAAATGTCTACAGTGTATTGCGACATTTTTTTTTATATTTTGTTACGAAAGGCCGTCAAACGCTGGGTTATAGAAAATAACAGACCTCATAGAGAATTACATAGAGCGGGATCGGGTATTTCCGAACTAGCAGCAATTAACGAACGCGATTTTAAGGAATGTCTCATCCCTCCTGGAGACAATAATGATATCTCACGGTGACCAGATGTAGTCGTCAACCTCAGGTACAATTACTTCAATCAGTCAAAAGAGAACATTTACCCATAAAATTCTTCTTCATTTTTATCCATGATAATTATCTTTTGAAACAAAACAAAGTTGTCGGGGTACTGTCTTTAAGTGTCGGGGAACTGTCTCCAGATCTGTCTGGCAACTGTCTCGAAAACTTGTGTCGGGGAAATGAACAGTCTTGTTCTTCTTCCAACACGGCCTGGTACCAAAACGGCCCAGTGCCAAAACGGCATAGAACCGAAACAGTCCACTTATTTTGTTAAATTCTCCATTGAAGTTCTTAAAATACCGTCATTTGGATCACAAAATTAGTGTACATTTTACTAATTGATCATGTTCACGAATCGGAAGAGATAGTCGCATTCTACGAATTTTTGGAGATATTCCACTTTTCCTTTCCAAAATTTCTCTCTCGTTTTCCACACCTATAATTTTTACACCACAACACGTGAACAGACTTCATCTACATAGATCTACATCGGTACTCAACAATCAATATCTGATTATAATGATTGGTCTTTCCGCAAACAAACCGAAGCTATATTATACTTAGTTCAATAAATAAGTGTGCACTTAATTTTCTTTTATTTCTCGTCGCATGTTTTACTAAAGACCAACAAATTTGGTATCATACTTTAGTCTGTAGAAAATGCCAGGCTAATCAGATTTTGAATAACAGAAAGTTTAAGATAGCTTTTTGCAGTTTAAATGACGGTGGTACTAAAACCAAAGTTGCAAAAGTACTCAAAGACTAAGGTAACATTAAAGTTAGGTTTTTCTTAAAGTTCTTGTAATTTTTCAATCAATATCTTGTAAAGCAACCTCTGCTGTCGATACAGGCAATTATTCGACGTCGCATAGACCTTACATTATTAGTTGTACGGTCAGGTGGAAGGGGACTTGGAAACTTGTTCACGGCTGTGGAGAATAATGTCGCCCCGAGCCGAAGTCGAAGTGGTGACATTATTCTCCACAGCCGTGAACAAGTTTCCAAGTCCCCTGCCACCTGACCGTACAACGAATTTATTATACTGCAAAGTTTTACCATTCCAACGTGTGTTAACCTGGTTTTTTGGTTTAAAAAATTGAGTACGCTGACGAGGTAGAATTACCCTTCTTAGTGCCCCAATTCAATGAAAACTGACGTCACTGGGAACTGACGTCACTGAAACCTTGGATATACGTGCTAAAACGTGCAGCTTGGCGCATAATCTTGATGTTAATCTTGATCGACGCCGCCAATTTGGATGTTGTGTTGAAAGTGTAGTCATGTCTACGGGGCTTCCGAAAGGGAAACTGCTTTTACGTGCGTTTTGCCAGTGGGCATGATATATATGTTCGAGGCATATTATCCAATCAGATCACGAGAAATTTCTTTGCAGTATAATAAAACGTAAAATCATTGCATCAGGAATGTTATTCCATTCCTGAACGAGAGCGGTGGCCAAAACCTAACTTTAATATTACCTTAGTCTTTGAGTACTTTTGCAACTTTGATTTTAGTACCACTTTCATTTAAACTGCAAAAACCTGACTTAAACTTTCTGTTAGTCAAAATCTGATTAGCCTGGCATTTTCTTCAGACTCGAAACTAAAGTATGATACCAAATTTGTTGGTCTTCAGTAAAACATGCGACGAGACATAAAAGAAAATTAAGTGCACACTAATTTATGGAAATGAGTATATTATTATTGAAAAATGCCAATCTTTCATGAGAAAAGAATGAAAGGGGGGGGGGGGGGAGGGGTTAGTTAACATCGGGCAGGAATACAGAATACAACCCACACATGTATGGGAGAATCGAGATCTAAGCTCTAAAAATTAAGTTCCTTTTTTTTTAAAAAAGATAATCTGAGAAAAAAAACAGACGAAATTATTTTTCGGTGAAATATCGAAATCTATTTCGTCAAGTGAACATCACCAGTAATATTTTCACGAGTGGCGCAATATTACTGATGATGTTCACAAGTTATTTTCAGCAATCCCCCTCCTATATATAAGAATGCATTACGACATTACCTATCTATCTCGTATCTCACGGCAGAAATATGCCACCATACTATTGCGATAATATAAGAGAACTATCGTGATAAAACAAAGTTGCCTGGAAATATTAACTAGATAATAAAAGTTTTCACTATAAAAATATCGCGATCATTCTAACTGTTATCATGATATTTTTTTTTTTGCTTTCGTGCCCATAACTGACATTCATGGTATCTATAATTAGATACGGTTTCGGACCATCTTCGTCAACAATCTAATGAATTCTCCTTTTCCCTGAATGGTTTTAAAGTTGTTCGTAGGAGGCATTTCGAGTCGTCTTTGTGATTTTACAGGCTTCTGTTCATTTCGAGTCTTGTCAAAATTTACCAATGAAGCGATATCGAGAAACAGATAAAACTATCACGATAATATTATCTCGAATGTCAGCGTTGTGCACGATTGAGAAATTTTGTGTTAAAATATCAAGTTTATCGTGATGTTTTTTTTCAGGAAACTTTTCATTATCTCGATAAAATTTCCAGGAAACTTTAATTTATCGCGATAGTTTTAAAATTATCATGATACATGAAGCTATCTCGTATCTGGTGGCAGAAAAATGCCACCATACAACAGTTACTGTTCTTTTTTTACCCTCTTTGGATGTTTTGAATCAGGAAGAGTCTCAGAATGCATGGGCAGGAATGTGACATGGGAACGGAATCAAGTTTTTATAATAAAATATTAAGAAATCAACATGAAAATGCGAAAATTGGTATTCATAGTAGCCTTTAGCTGTAAGCTCTTGTTTTTAAATGGATAAAATACCTGGTTAAACTGGAGATCAGAGTTCAGATCATATAAACATGTATTTGCATCATAACATCACTCTATAGTGACCTCCCCTAATACCATGTAAAGAAACATGATTGTGCAATTCTGCAAGGACCTTCCATCGCAGAGCATTTGCAGACAAGGTAGATATACTTGTGGTTCATGTAATGGAAGTTGTCTTTATTGTGGTTCACATAATGGAAGTTGTCTTTCAGTGTGATTTAAAATTGTTTTCAACAGTATTTCAGTCATTTTATCATATGGGCTCACTTATACTTGTTTTTCCGTGAAGTTTTAACCTTTTACAAAACAATCCTGTTCATGCTACCCTGAGAAAAGAAGGCTTTGAAAACATTGTTGGAGAGGAGAAAATGCTGATAAACAGCATTTTCTCCTTTTCTCACAATATTTTCTTCATTTCAGTGACATAAATCTTCATTTGAGCAACAGAAAATTGCCGTCTGCAAATGCTTTTCATTTGGAACAGTTTAAAATTTTGTTGCATTCTAATAGATTAGGTTATGGGCTTTATAGGCTTTGCAGTACCTTACCAAGGCAGACTCCAACTTCTCCAGGGATCAAACCAGGGTTTTTCCAGCATAAATCCAATCCTTTAACCATTCAGCTATAAAGGGCCGGTGAACTTGAACTAAAATATGTGTGCAAACCTCACTTGAATATCACAATTTAAGTAATATTCTCTTCAGCATTTCTTTGGAAAGGATAAAAAAAAAAATGAAATTACACAAAAAGAATTTATAATTTCGTGAATTTTTTTTTTCATCATCAAAATTGTCAGAAAAAGCAGGTTTGGCAAACATATTAGTTACAAAACCACAACAACAACAAAAAAATACTTTAGACACCTTTTTCGGATATTGTAAAGGAGACTTTTGAAAACATTTCAGGAAAAGGGAAAATATATGTTACAGCGCAGTGTCTTTAACACCATGTTCTTACATTTTATTATCTTACTATAATGATATTACATTCTGTTTAAAATCATAATTCATGTTATTTTCTTATTTTTTCAAATGGATATTTTCAAACCTGGTCTGCTGTGAATGCCTTTCTTGAGGAAATAAGATGACCCTCTGAACACAAGACACATGTACATGTAAATAGCAAAGAAAAAAGAGTATTCACTTTCACCAAACGATCCCGAGTTTTATTGACCCTTAGGAAGAAAGCTATTGAAAACATTGTGGGAAAGGGAGAAAATAATGGTAACTAGCAATAAATTCTTTTTCCCATGTTTTCTATCCTATCAGAAAACTTAAACTCATTTGTACCAATCTTGAATTTGTTGTCTGCGGATATTTTGACCTTGGACGTGTCTAAAGGTTGTTATTTGGGAAAGGGTTAAAAAAATAAAGGCTGTTTTGGTCAAGTTCATCTTTCAAAATTGTGGAGAGTGTAGATCGAAGTTCAGACTGCAAACTTTAATGCACGTTATGTGAACAATAAGGAAAACACATTATAATACAATTGATTAATTCCCTAACCTGTCAAAAGTTGCAGTGTAAAAAGTTGCTTCAATAACAGTTCTTACTTTTTATCAAACAAGAAAACTTTTTGATATGTTCAAATTGAGAGTATTTACAAATGACAAATAAAATGTGTTTTAAATATGATTTTTCTTAACCCTCTACCAAATTTCAATATGTTAGACTTGTCCAAATTCAACATATTGGCAGATGACAAAAACAGATGTGACTCAGAAAATGAACATTAATTTTGTACAGTTAGAAAACACTGTGAGAAACGGAGAAACAGCTGGGTGGTGGCATTTTCTCCATTTTCCCCAGTGTTTTCAAAACCTTTTTCTTTAGGGTCTTCAAACTCGGGATAGTTTGGGAAAGGAGTACAGGGTAGAAAACATTGAGAGAAAATGCTGGTTACCAGCACTGTCTCCCTATGTCACCGGTGTTTTTAAAATCCCTTTTTCTCAGGGTTGTTAAAACTCAGGATTGTTTGGTACAGGTTTAACTCATTTTTGCTGCATCAATAAGTGCCTGTAATGATACAGGTACATAATGACCCTTATCATTCAACATAAACACTACACTTCTGTCAAAATACATCTGTATCTTCCCACATCTATAAACTTGCTTGGCTTCATAGAATTTGCCCGGTACAGGAATAAATACCAGATTGTTTTCCTCTGCCTGAAAAATAGCAAAGGTATATATTGTAGCAAACAATGAACTTGTGCAAGTGCAGACACATTCAATTCATCCATACATTATGCTTGCTTCTTGTATGTTTGTTTCGTGTTAAATCTTGTTTTCAACACTATTTTATTTAAATAACCAGTGGCCAGTGCACCAGTCCAAATTTCCTACAGTTTCTTTGGAAGTGCAGAAATACTTCGTCTGTCAAATACTTGATTGTTAAATGCTTCATTTGTTTGTTTCAAGTTTAGCAGTGTTTTCAACATTAATTCAGTTTTACTGTGGCTGCTAGTGCACCTATCCATGCTTTCCTTGAGTTTGTTTACCAATATTTCACACATTATTTTTTTCTGAGCCACTGGCTACTTTCCCACGTAAATACCCCACTATGTTCAGTAGTGGGAATCAATCAAGCAACTATTGCATTTGATGCCATGTTTGTTACAAAGCAGGCTGCCAGCCTAAGCTCTGCCATTTCTGAATGACCATATTATAAGTAGACAAAAAAAATCAAATTTAATTCTCACAGAAGCTATTAAAGAAAAAGCTGCAACTAGGGTAAAATATGCCGAAACATTTCAAGAAAAATAGTTTTATTATGATATGGAAAACACCAAAGGAAAAGGAGCAGTTGCCTGCTACAAGCACTGCCCTCTGATGTTCTGATGACCTATCTTCTGCAGTGATGTCATGTTTAAAGTTGTATGGTTGTATGCAATACTGAATTTAAAATTTAAAAGCGTTTCAGTCTACAACAAATATGGAAAATCTTGTTTGTTGATATGGTGTGTCAAAATAATGTTTAGCAGAGAGAGGAATGAATCTTGTTGTATTAATATCAATACTCAGAAAGAATTTGGCAGGATTTGGAAATGAACCACCCAAAATTGGCATTTAAGGCCTTTGCATAATGGATCGAGGTACCAGACTCTGGAACTGGTGTATAATAATCCAAATCTTTAATATTTCAATTATGCAGCAAAAATATTCTCTGAGATATTCATACAATGCAAAGTTAATATTGCAACATTAAAGCAACAATAAGACAGTCATAAGCAGCAGATTTTATGGTACAAACAGCACATTCTTGAAAACAAAAACAATTTCTATTGATTATGAAAATTATCTTGTATAGATTAGGAGTCCTCAATAGTGGAAACATCACTGAGACAAAATGTATGGTAATTCTGAATAAAACTTGTAAAATATTTGCAAATGAAGAGTTTAAAGGAAACATTTCTGGAATTAAACTTTAAAGCACCTTTTACAACATAGAGTTGCCTCTGCAGCCAGCACAGTTCAAGACCAGGCCACAAAAACTGTGGAATCCAATCTTGATCTACACTGTCTGTTTTGCTGAGACATTCTGGACAAGACCTTGATGACAGCACTAATTTTGGTTTTATTTGTATACTGAAAATGCCTGTTGGGCTTATCTGGGGCTCTAAGGGTGAAGATGAAGAACAAAAACAAACCTTTCTTTCAACTAATTCTCTGAAACTTGCTGGATAATTTGATGAGGCACTTCTGACTGTTGGCTGCAAACACAAAATAATACACACTTGAAATAATTCTGTAGGCAATAGAAAAACAATATAACTCAAATTAAAACACTCTCTTTTAAATGTTTCAATAGTAGAGCTTGGAATATTTCTATAACAGAGTTTTTCATTTATTTGTCAAAATAATACAAATTTTTCTAAACCTCTTATTCAGCCGAGTGACTCTTCAAACAAATATGTAACAGATGACATCAGTCAAATTAGATCGATAATAAACCCTAACTAGAAGTGATCTATTTACACAGCAGGCTGTAACTACCATTGCTGAAGATTTTATCCAAATTACAGTAAGCTCAGTAAATGGCTAGTTATATATGGTATAAAACATGCTTTTGAAGTTACATTAAACAGGTGTGACATATAAGTCCTTCCTGTGAAATTTAACTTTTTACCGAACGAAAAAGTTTTGGACTGGTCTAAATTGAAAGCTTCTGCAGACAACAAAATTAATGTGACTTAAAAATTGAAAGTTCTAGTGGAAAGGGTAGAAAACATTGTGGGAAAAGGAGAAAATGCTGGTTACCAGCATTTTCTCCTTTTTCCACAATGTTTTCAAAAGACTTCTTTCTCAGGGCCGTAAAAGCACAGTTTTGTTTGGTAAAGGGTTAATTGTTGACTTTACCAATAAACATCTTTAGGAAACATAGATGACACAATTTGAAAAATATATACTTCAAAACAAATTTCTACAATTTTGCCCTTGTACAACATACACTTGAACCCTTTACCACATAATCCTTAGTTTACACAAACCTGATGGAGAGGGCTCTTGAAAATGTGTGGAAAAAGGAGAAAATGCCACTGGCTCCTTTCCCACATAACCATTGTTGAAACAATCATCAGCACCGGGAGAGGAATGAATCCTGTCGCAATGACTATCATCAATCCTTGGAGAGAAATTGACCGAGCCAGGGATCGAACCCACGACCCCCCCTTCTCAAGTCCTCCACACTACCGACTGAGCTACCGGAGCTCGGCCTGGTAAATGATGTAACGGTTTGTTCACTTTTTGCCCCTGTGACTCTGATAAATTTTGTAAAATACTAACAAAATCTAGAGCATAAATTTTTCTCTGCAAGGGTAAAGAAACTGAATGGTTACATTCAGTAAGGTGTTAATTTGCACTGAAAGAATTTTTTTGAAGTTGGCTTGATTGAAAAATTCTGAAACCCCTCATTCAGAATATCTTTGTAAAAACATATACATCAAAATAAGTCTGTAAAATGTATACCTCAAAAGGTGGTGGTTGAGATGTTGAAGCCGCAGGAGAATTTGACCTCGGAGAGACAGAATCACTCATGATTCTTCGTTCATTGTGTGTGAAATATGCCATGTTTTCTTTAGCCCCAGGCTGGAAGTGGCCAGACACTGCTCTGTTCATCATGTCAAGAGCTTGGGAGAACTTTTCTGTTGAAAATATGTACAAATTTGGTCTGAAAATTTCTACAAAGTGCTTCAGTTATGTAAGAATTTGACTTTCATTTACAAATGACTAGAAATGAGAAATAAGAAATTAGCCTAGAAATAAGATTGGGCTTAAAGATAATAACTACCATTAAAGGGATATTTCTAAATCCTTAATTAATATCAGCCTTCAAAGACTGAGAAAAGATCAAGAACAAAACCATACTTTAGACATTAACCTCAAGAAGATGAAATGCAAAGTGTTCAATTCATTTTATGGTCAAAGTACTACATACATAGGCCAGGCCCCTGTAGCTCCGTGGGTAGCATGCAGGACTTGAGACCAGGGGGTTGTGGGTTCGATCCCTGGCTCTGCCAATTTCTTTCCAAGGATTGATGACAGTCATTACCACAGGACTCATTCCTCTCCCACCGCTGACCATTGTCTCGACAATGATTATATGGGAAAGCAGCCAGTGGCTTGGAAAGAAAGTTGTGTAGAGTACTGGTAAAAGAGACTTCAGGAAAGCATGGATAGGTGCACTGGCCGCCGCGATATAACTGAAATAATGTTGAAAACAGCGTTAAACAGCAAACAATCAATCAATCAACTACAAACATCAACCCCCAACCAAACAATCCTGTGAAAAAAAGATTTTTGAAACCATGCAAATAAAGGCGAACATGATGCCTAACAGCATCTTATCCTTCTTCCACTCATTTGAGTTATATTCATCATGTTATCCTATGCAAATTTCAAGACTGTTACAATAGCAAAAGCAGGCAGTGTAAATCTAAGATCAGATTACACTCGCTTTTGCAGAATGGAGATCCAAGATCCAATAGCACAATTTTTGGAAGTCTGATCTGGATCTATATTTTCTGCAACAGGACTTTAAGGTGTCACTGAAAAACCTTAACAAGTGAATATAATTCGCAAGACACTCACCTTTGATAGATGGATGTGACATATACTGATCAGAAAACATAGACTTCCAGCCTAAATACCATTTTGTCACCTCATCATAGTTTGGCATGTTGCCAAGCCAAGTGCACAAAACCTGCAGCCATCTTGAAAAGAAGGACTTTTCAAACAAAGGTACCATAAAGCGGAGAGAGATCAACTCTGTCCAGGAAAATACCCAGTGTAATGGCTCTGTGGTGAGAAAATCAAAAAGTAAGCAATTTCTATATGTATAAATTTCACTTAACCCTTTACCAAACAACAAAATTTTAGATCTGTGCAAAAGCGTATATATGCCGATGCAAAATTAAATGCGGCTAAAATTGTGGAAACTGTCTTTGATAGGGTAGAAAACATTGTGGGAAAAAGAGAAAATGCTGGTTACCAGCATTTTCTCCTTTTCCCACAATGTTTTCGAAAGTCTTCTTTCTCAAGGTCGTTAAAAGTCGGCATTGTGTGGTAAAAACTTGAAGACCACCTTTGTTGTGTTGTAGCAGACCCCTTTGTACACATGGCAAAAGGGTAATTTCTTACAACCATTTCTCCTTTTGCAAAAATGCTTTTTCATGTTTTCATACCGTATATTAACTCTTTCCCAAACAACAAAATTTTTCACTGGTCCAACTTGAGAGCATTTGCAGACGAAAAAATAAAGGTTACTCAAAGATTGAAATTTGTTTTAGGAAGCCAAGAAAACATTACTAGCATTTTCTCCTTTTCCCACAATGTTTTCAAAAGGCTACTTTTTCATGGTGGTGATCCATGTTTTATTTGGATAGTTTTAAAATCATCTAGCTCAAATGTGATTCATAGAGGAAGATCTTGACCCTGTTTCAAACAATAGCATTTTAACAACCCTGGGAAAAGAGGCTTTTGAAAACACTGCAGAAAAGAAAGAACCAGCCTTTTCTCCATTCTTCCATGTTTTCTATCCTTTTAAAGCCAATTCCCATCTTTTAAGCCACATTTGATATATTGTTGTCGATTCTGTCAGATTGAAGTATTTCTGTACTGATTGAAGTATATCTGTAAGGTATAGATGAGCTACACTTGAAATCAAGACAGGCTACAAATAGTTTTAATTTTAAATCATGGTCAAATTACAAAAGCCTTGTGATATTTTTCCTTTACTTTGAAAATCATACATAGCAGAAGATGAGTTAAAAAGAACTATTTATTCAAACAAGACAGTTATAATAATTACCCAATGTTTGCTGATGGGGGTTAATTGGAAACTCCTCAAGACAAATCTGTAATTTGGGAACTATATTTTTACGTAAAAACACATCCATGTGTCCATCTTTAAAAACACCTTTCCATGGCTTGAGAATGACTTTTGCCGAGCTGTCTGAAGGATGCCAGTTGGTCAGTGCATTAGCCAGCTTATGTCGTATTGGTGCATATAGGGGCTCTAACTTCTCACCTATAGAAGGGAAGAAAAACCATAGATTATTCTATACACCTAAAAAAATAATCATATCATCACATGTATCAACCAATGTAATGAGAAAAAAGTATGCTTAAAGGAATTAACATAAACAATAAATAATTTAAAAAAAAAAAGTAATTTACACGTCTTTGAATTGACTTGATTGTTTTCAGTTAACTTATAATAACATTCCACCTTTGGCAGGTTTTTTTTTTTTTTTAGATATTTGAAAGGAAAAAAAGCACATACCAATCCTTATCTCCCTTAATACAAACATTTAAAAGAAAAAAATAAGTTTGAATGTAAAAGATATCAAGCAGTCAATTAATGGATGTACACTTTAACTCTTTACCACACAATCCCGACTTTTATTGACCCTGCAAAAAAGACGCCTTTTGAAAACATTGTAGGAAAAGGAGAAAATGCTGGTAACCAGCATTTTCTCCTTTTCCCACAATGTTTTCTACCCTTCCTAAAACAAATTTCAATTTTTGACTCACATTACTTTCGTCGTCTGCAAATGCTTTCGATTTGGACCAGTCTAAAAAAAATTTTTTTTGAGGGGGGGGGGGGGGGGAGGGGTAAGGAATTAAATTAAAAAATTATGTCTTTGTCTTTCTTCTGTTGCAATCTTTGAGGTTTTATTGTAGTTAGTACTTGCCCATTAGTGGTAGCCATGGATGTAACCAGGAGTGTATGGGCATTGTGTCTGTAAGAGGGTTCCAATTCTCTACTTCCTGTAGTAACCGTGGCAACACAAGCTGGTCTTGAATGTTTTCCATTATCCATGTTGGTAACAGAGGCATCCAGGTCTCTAGAAGTTCTATCACAGGATCACAATCACGTACGTTCCACTTCCTAACAAATATCACAGAAAAAATTTCTTATAAATATTTACTCTTCTCTTATGTACTTTGTGAGTAAACACAGTAAAACCTTGATAATTCGAAGTCCCAAAGGGACAAGCAAAATATTCGAATTATTGTGGTGTTTGAACTATCCAAAATAACCATAAAAAAGATGCCTTCCGTTCAAGATCAGCAATTAAAGTACAGTCCTACTGACCCAAGCAACAGAACCGAGTTTTTGTTCCTATTTTCATAATATTCCAAGAATTTTTACATCAAGAGGGTTATTTTTCTCTAAATGCACATGTTCTGACCATATGAGTTCTTGGAACTAAGTAATGTTAAAACTCCTCTCATTCTGTAACTTTTTTTACAGGTCGGTAGGTCTACTTAATTTTTTTTTCAATTGTAAAATTTGCTTGGTTGCATTTGCCCCCAATAACTGTCACCCTACAGCAGAGTAAGCGCATTATTATTTTCTGTCCTGAGAAAACGGCATAAGGTAGGATATTACATGATGCTTGCACTATTCAAAAAAAAAAAAACTTTCACAAGCAGTTCTGTGTAACAACGGTACTTTTGTCATTATCAATGTAGAGTGTGAAACAAAAACACCATGATATCTACACACCCATGAAAAATGGCATTAACCTATCAGCGTCAAAGTCAGGTAAATTATTGTTACATGTCGAAACAAACCTATGATATTCATGCAAACCTGTGACGTCAAATGAGTAGCCCTGCATGTAAGAATAACCCTCAGTTTGCCAATAAATCCTCCAGTCTACACAAAAAAATTCCAAATTTCATATTTCCTGTTGGTGTACATAATGATGCTGATTATCATTTAATTATTTGAATGTCTTTTTACCACTGAAGCTGTACCAGAATAAAAGCAATTGAAATGGTAAGGTCTTTTTTGTCATCTCCTTAGATACCACACTACTATGTATAATGACTGAAAATGAAAACTGTATGGACCTGCCCAAGTGTACTTTGGAACCTCCTGTTATAAGGGCCAACAGTCAATGATGCAGCTACTTTTTGAGCCATGTTCTGTTAAAAGGGGGCTTAATGCATGCCCGCGACGCATGATACCAAAGCAGGCCATGACATACTTATGGATCCATAATAGCCACATCTTTAACAATTAACAATTGGCCATACAGAAAATTGACCAATCGTGAAGTTTCGCGGACCTGGGTCAAAACTTTTCGAAGATCCATTAAGCCCCCTTTTCACAGAGCATGGCTTACCTATTTTCAGCCCTGAATAGTTGGTGAATACAGACTTTGATTTGCTGAGAAAACTGTAACTGAGACATTCTGTCTCAGCCAATCAGTTGTCTTGGAAATGCTCTTACAGAAAAAGGCAAGTCTATTCATTTAGTAGCAAAAACATCAACTTACAAAATACTAGTCCTGACATTTGGTAGCCATATATCCCAAATCAGTCTCTGATACACATCCATGTTTTGTTGGTCCTTTATATACTGGTGGTTTGGATCTCCCAGTATGTATTGCCATTCCTTTATCACCTCAAATCCATAGCTTGGGTTTCTCAGGGGCTCCCATTTACTGAAGTGCTGTCTCATCTAGAAACAGAGTAAAATGGATCTGTCAGGGGTCATCAAATAACCCTAATTATTTGCCTTATCACAGTTGCAGGTCGTTAAAAAGCCCAAACCAGATGCCTTGCCATTGGATATATGCCCGGCCGGGTAGCTCAGTGGTTAGCGTACCGGACTTGTGACCTGGAGGTTGCGGGTTTGATACCCGGTTGCGCCGAACTTTTTTTCCAGCGATTTTTCGCCTCTCCCCTCTGATGGATGTCAGAAAAGTAGTCAGTGGCTTTGGAAAGAAAGTTGTGTCGGTACTGGTGTGAGAAAGCCAGGAAACAAATGGATGTGTCACTGACCGCCATATATGACCTAAGCTGTTAAAATGATGAAAATTGCAAATACACCTGTTCTCATGGTAGGAAACCCCACTAAAATTCAAAGAAATTGGTTGAAAACAGTAGGTTGACAATTGCTAACTTTGGTTGGAGTGTGTGGTATAATTGTATTTAAACTCGCTCTTGGACAAAGCCCATCCAAATTTATGTAACTTTTCAGCTTTTTTTGAAAGGGAATCTATTTCACAGGTTGATTTAGAATACTGTACCAGTGACAACTCAGTTCTCATGTTTGATTTATAAATTGAATCATTGCTACACCTGGTCACCTTTAGAGCAGGTAGCTTTCCAAAGAATCATTTGTAATAGAAAGTGTGGGAAAAGTTGAAACCAAAGAACATTAAACATGCTACAGTATCAGGTTATTTTTCTCAGTATCGGGGCATCTGAACAAAAGGCCATTGAGGTTGAGATATACTCTTGTACTAACCCTTTAAAACACAATCCTGACTTTTAACAACCCTGAAAGAGAAGATTTATGAAAACATTGTGGGGACAGCATTTTCTCCTTTGCCCACAATGTTTTCTATCCTATCTAACACAGAAATCATTATTTAAGGAATGTCTAATCTGTCATCTGCAATTGCTTTCAATTTGGTCCAGACCAAAATTTTGGTGTTTGGTGAAAAGTTAAAGCTTTTACCTTGTTGCTAAATAATCCAAACTGTTTTTATACTAAATTAAAAGATGTATTTACTCTTTTCCTAGAATGAATCACTACTCATGTACCACCTTTTACAACAGACATGAACAAGTTTTGCTCTTAAAAATTAGCTTGTAATGGGTCAAAAGAAATACAGTTGATTGATTGACTATACGTTTTTAACTCCTTTTTCAACATTTTTTCAGTTATATTGCAATGGCTAGTGCACCTATCAATACTTTTCTGTAGTTTTTGTTACCAGAACTTTACACAACATTCTTCCCAAGCCACTGGCTGCTTTCCCACAGAGCCATGATCGAAACAATGATCAGCAGTGAGAGAGGAATAAATCCTGCAGTACTGACTATCAGCAACCTGAACAAAAGAATTGGCCAAACGCAGATTAGACCCAGCTACCCCCCGTTCTCAAAGTCTGTACGCTACCAACTGTTCTGCCATGGCTTGGCCACCAAAGAAATATTGACAAAAAAGATCAAAATAACAATCACACATACCACAGGAAAGACAAGAGCAATGGCCAATGTTTCCAAATCGTAGAGTTTGTACTCCTGATAAAACTCTTTCTGGAGAATTTTGAAAATTGTCAAGCACTCATCCAAAGTGACAGGATTCTCGCAGCCTGGGTTGGTTCTTTCATTACATCTGAAATAGTTTAACTCTTACTAAATGCCAAAATCTTAGACTACTCCAAATGGATAGCTTTTGCAGACAACAACTGGAATGTGACTGAAATAATGAGATTTGTCTTTGATAGGTTAGAAAACATTTTTGGAAAAGGAGAAAATGCTGGTAACATGGTTACCAGCATTTCTCCTTTTCCAACAATGTTTTCAAATGGCCCCTTTCTCAGGGTCATTAAAACCTGGGATTATGTAGTTAAAGCTTATCTCTTTAGCTTTAGACTTGTCAACATTAAAGGCTTTTGTAGACAACAAAAAATATATATACGGCTCCACTAATAGGATTTGTCTTAGGGTAGAAAACATTGTCAGAAAAGGAGAAAATGCTGGTTCTTCTTTTCCCACTATGTTTTCAGAAGCATTCATCCTCAGGGTTGTTAAAAATCAGGATGTTTTGGTAAAGGGTTTTACATTGCTGTTAATGGGAATGTCGAACCATTATCATATCCATATGTCCTTTTATGGCTCAACAACAGAAACCTTACAATAACATTGCAGTTACCTTATTACGAAAAACTGACCCATTTTTCTACAGTATTTTCCATACACTGCCTTACACTGTTCAAACTTTATTTCACTTATTGGTAACAGGCCAATTCTTTCCTGGTGTTGCTTTTACCAGGGCTCCTCACCATATTCTTCCCAAGCCACTGACTGCTTTCCTACATAGCCATCGTGGAAACAATGGTCAGCAGTAAGAGAAGAATGAATCCTGTCACAATTGCCATCATCAGCCCATAAAGAAATTGGCCAGACCAGGGATTCGAACAAGAGACTTCATGGTTTCAAGCCCTGCATGTTACCAACCGAGCTACCAAGCTCGGCAAAAACTTATTTAATTTTTTACCAGACCTGATTACCAGCATTGATATTTCTCCTTTTCCTTCAATATTTTTAAGAGTTTTCTTTCTCAGAGTTGTTGAAACTTAGGATTGTTTGGTACAAGATTAATAAGTAAATGAAACATTTAAACTTCAAAGAAACTTTACATCTGAATTCAAACTGGGGATATGTGGAAATTTTACAATCAAAGAAAAACCTGAAACAATTCATCTGTCATTTTTTTCTGCTCTTCTTCATATAAAATGTAGGTTTGATAAATAAATCTACTTAGGAAATTACTGTGACACACCAAAACTTTGTCCAGGAAACTTTTTATTTGTCTTTTAGTAAATTGTATGTAAAAAAGTTTTTTTTGGTAACAGAAACTTAAGGCAACACTGTGACACATGAAATAATCTAAATCCTTATACCAAAACTCAAGACAAGGCAAAGCCTAAATATTCTACAATAATGAAAGTACTCACGTCTCAATGAGTTCAAGGACTTTTGAGAGCCTTTCAATTTGCTTGGCCTCCTGTTCTAGCACTGTATCTAGTCTTTCTTTCTCGTATTCCATGTTCACTATCAAATCTTTCTCATGTCTCAGCCTATAAAATAATACATAGGTCTTCACACAAAACCAGCTTATTTCAGACTAACAAAATACATGTGGGATAAACATTTAAAGGAAAGAAAAATATCTGTTTTACATAATGTGAAAAACAGTGTGGAAAAAAGGAACCACTGCTTGTAACAAACAATGGCTCCTCTTTCCACAATGGTTTTAGAACATTGTCAATGGAAGAGGTGTAACAAGTCATACCTCAATGGTATGACAGTTGCTTACTGTTATTCATGTTGTTTCCGCAGAGTTGAATCTAGGATTGAAAAATAATGAGCTAACTCTTCCACCCCTTTTTTAAAACAGTGGGCCAATTTAAAATTCTAAGAGGGCCATTTAAAGCAAAATATCTCAAAACATGAATAGCCAAGAAAAGTACTGATGTTGTGAGTACTAACTTGGTTGTCACAGAAGGGATTGTTACAAGTACAAACAACACAGGCATAACACTAGTACGCAGAGAAACATGTCAAGATTTAAGTAAGCAGATAGCCATCTCATCTGAAGTGCTGGTGACTGCAGGCAAAATCCTCTTTATATAATACATTGATTTCTGTGCTCTCATGCAGAATATTTTCATTTCATAAAAATCATCAGTATTTTCCTTGTGATTACATTGAGACTTCAGTTCCTGTTTTATATAGTTGAGTCAGTATGCATGTAAATCTTCAGTTTAAAACCATCATAAAGGCTGAAAAGACAATTTGAAGAGTCTATGAGCGGAGGATGTAAAATCTACATTTGTTTTGTCATGGGTTTTCCTGTTTAACATTGATCTATTTTTCAGTTGTTTCTGTCACATCATCAAACAAAATATAGAAAAATATATATCCAAGATCAGACTTGACTGACATTATGTGCAATTTAATCTTGCAAATGGATAAAACTCTTCCTGCAAAAACAACTAATGTTGCTATGTACATACTACAAGTAACAATTTTCCCAGTGGACAATGTTTCCAACTCATCCTTAGTTACCACTATTTTTTTGTTTCCATATTTTGAAAAGCCATCTTCTTCAGGGTCATAAAACCAGGGATAAGCTTGGTAAAAGTTAACGTTTTGCTTTAATCTTCACAACACATAAAAAAAATTTACACTTGTCCAAATTGAAAGCATTTGTAGACAACAAATTAAAGGTGACTCAAATTTTGAAATTTTCTATTGCAAGGGTAGAAGACATTGTGGGAAACGGAGAAAATGCTCGTTACCGGCAATTTTTCTGCCTTGTTTTCAAAAGCCTTCTTCCTCATGGTCATTAAAACTCAGGATTGTGTGGTAAAGACTTAACTTACTTCCCTGTTGTTTGGAATTATAAATTGTTTAAATCTTTTAGCCCAAATAATATACACATAATCTCTTCCAGTAGCAAAATACAATCCACTGCTTATAAGCTGGACTGAAATAAATGGACTGTACAGATCCAAGATCAGACTGCATGTTCTGTGCAGTCTGATCTTGGATCTATGCTGTCCACAATGGCACCTGTTTTCCACCGTAATTATTGCGCTGAAGGGGTTAATGACTTACTTCCTATCATTCTGTATGATGTCTTCCTCAGCCATGTCGACCAGTAAATTCAGATTGTGCATCAACTCTGGCATTTTAAAAGCTGTCTGATCTTGGGTTGTTGGTTCTACAATGTCAGCCTCTTCATCTGGCTTATCATGCCTTTGGGATATTGTATGATAACCTATAGTGGAAAAAAATGCTTTATTGAGGTTGTGTGATAACAAAGTGGGAAAAAATGCTTGACTAAGGCTGAGACATTACTTTTGGATTTGTACTTCATAGCTGACAACTTTCGGTTAAAACATTTTGCAAGGAGGAGCAGTTGCTTGTAAGCATATTGCTTTTTACACACTATTCTCCCTACGGTTACAACATACAATCCTTCCTTTCTCTAAAATTGTTTTCCTTTGCGTAAATTGTATCATATTTTGATACAATGTAGGTTTAAAACAGCCTGTACATTAATTGGTTAATGGTGTTTTAACCCTTATCTCTTTACCAGATGACAAATGTTTCAGATTTATCCGTATCGAAAGCATCTGCAAACACCGTATCCTGCTCAAATAATGGGAATAGTCTTTGAAAGGGTGGATAACATTGCAGAAAATAAAGAAAATACTGATTACAATGATTTTCTTCTTTTTCCACAACAATTTAAAAAGTTTTTATCCTCAAGGCCTTGTTTGGTAAAGAGTTCAAAAACGAAGGACAAATTGAGTTGTTCTTGCTTGATCTTGTCAAAAGTAGTAATTGGCCTTTTTATACCCACTGTATCAGCTGAAAATAATCACTTCAGTTATTCAGCAGTGCACTTATGATCTAGTTGCAACTAGATCTTTTACAAAATAGTTGATGAAATATCCCTGCTCTGATAGATAGAAACAGGTTCAAGCCTATTATATATCATGAACAAAAACTTCTAGGTTCCAGAGGATAGTTTTTTTCAAGGGGACATGAAAAATGCATTTTGCCCGTTTGCAGTGTCTGGTTAACCTTTAACCAAACAATCCCAGGTTTTATGGACCCGAGGTAAAAGGCTTTTGAAAAAATTGTGTGAAATGGAGAAAATGCTGGTAACCAGCATTTTCTCCTTTTCACGCCATATTTTAAACCCAGTCAAAGACAAACTCAATCAAAGAAGCCACATTTGATTTATTGATTGCCAATGATTTGAATCAGGATAAGTCTCAAACTACGTCATTTGTTAAAGAGTTACAATTTATATAAAGTTTCAAAAAAAAATGACAGCAGAGCCGAATCAGTAGTTTGCCACATAAAGGTATACATATGCATATGCTGCGAACTTTTTATTCTAATATAGAATAAGTATGACACGGCCTGCAACAAGCGCAAAAGGAGCATTTTGACATTTGCGTAAAGTGTCGTCTCAGATCAGCCTGCAGTCCGCACAGGCTATTCCAAGAGGGCACTTTACGACTACATTAGATTTGCGCAAAACAGAAAATCACATAAAAACTGAAAGTGTTGTTTTGGATCAGTCTGCGTGGAATGCGCAGGCTGATCTGGGACGACACTTTACGCCAATGTCCTAATGCCCCTTTTGGCATGTTGCAGGCCACAAATAAATATCAATATTTGCAGGAGGTAGCATAAGTGCACAGTATCAACAGACATGTAACATGTAATTACCAGTCAGTACTTTCTTTTCCTTTCCAGTCATATCAATCACCTTAACATTGGACATCTGAGTTTTGGTAGGTTTCTTCTTGTTACTGCTACCTTCTATGGCTTCCTGGGCTGTTTTGTATACATATTTTACCTTTTTCCTTTTCCCCTGAGAGCAAAAAGAAAGGATGATGCACAGTATCTTGCAATGATTTGAATACATTGTTTAATTCCTAGTGTTTTCTGCAATGAAAATGTCTCTGAATAAAATTGTTAAAGACTTTATAACTGCAAATGCAAGGTAGCAAAACACTGCTGTTTTCTATGCATTATCTCTGGAGAGATCAGATGAAATTTAGATAAGATACCAATCAACAAAAGGTCAAAAGAAAGCTGTACACAAACACTGCTCTCCATCTGCGTAACAAAAACTCAGGCTCCTATTTTTATGATAGACAGGGTCACTGTAAATAAGTTTGGGGTTTAAAAGGCATATAAAATACACAGTGGATGTGTTTCCTATTTTTTTTTTCTTTCATTATTTCCATACAGGCTATTTTGAGGCACATACAACTACCTAGTACAAAGGACTGAAACAATAAATACACTCTTTACCAAATGAAACTAGAGCTGTCACTGAATGTGACTTAATACCCCCACCAGCACTTTGACAGAAACAGGCAATTGAACAAAAAAATTTTCTAAGTTCAAGGGGAGATTACCCTTAAATCATAGGGAGTAGATGATTGAAAACTGCGTCTTGCACAACTTCAATATATGATCAATATATGTGCAAAGTTTCAATACAATTGAAGGAAAACTGTAGTAGGAGTTTGGACACAAAATTACTAGTACATTGTACACAGACGGACACACGGACGGACGGAGAGACAGGCTGATTCCAGTATACCCCCAAAAACATTTGTTTTGCTGGGGTATAAAAATGTGTCAAGTTCAAGGGGAGATAATTCCTCAACCAGGAGGAGTTGACACTTGAAAATTGCGTCTTGCAAACCTTCAATATATGATCAATATATGTGCAAAGTTTCAATACAATTAAAGGAAAACTGTAGGAGGAGTTTGCGACACAAAATTACTAGTATTTTATAGACAGATGGATGTTAAGAAAAAAAAAAGTGTCAAGTTCAAGGGGAGATAATTCCTTAACCAGGAGGAGTTGACACTAGAAAATTGCTTCTTGCAAACCTTCAATATATGATCAATATATGTGCAAAGTTTCAATACAATTGAAGGAAAACTGTAGGAGGAGTTTGGGACACAAAATTACTAGTATTTTGTACACAGATGGACACAGGGACAGACAGACAGGCGGATTCCAGTATACCTCCGAAAACATTCGTTTTGCAGGGGTATAAAAATTGAAGGCTTGTCCAAATTCAAAGCATTTGCAGATTAAATGTACATGTAGTTCAAAGATGGAAGTCGTCTTCTATAGTATAACAAACATTTGAGAAAAAGTGAAGCATGCTGGTAACCAGCATTTTCTCCTTTTTCTCACAATATTTTTCCAAAGCCTTCTCTCTCATGGTCCTTAAAACTCAAGGTTGTTTTTAAGGATTTAGGAAAGGATTGCATCTTTTTCTGACGATATGGAGCTCATTCTAGACAAAGTAAACATGGTTTTTTTAAAGTAATTACTTCTTTTCCTCAAACATTTTCAAGGTAATATTTTCAAGCTCAAAAAGTGTTAAAACACAACAGAACTGGTCAAAATATAACTCTCAGAGAGAATACAAACCTCTGGCTCTTTCTTCCACTGTGACAATTGCTCTTTAAACTCCTTTTCTTCCGCCTCATCTTGATCTTGCATAGGAAAGTCAATCAACGATCTTTCTGTCCTCTCTGTTCCATGGAAAGCAATCCCAGCTTTTGCACCTTTACGCTTTGTAGCTTCCACTGGGGTTGTGATACCTTGCTTATTTTTACCGAGACCTTTGCCGATTTCAAATCCCATCTACAATAAATAAGTAAATAATCTGAAAAGTCATTTTGTTTGTTTGGTGCATTAAGCTGATTTCAATTTTATATCTATGTCTGTGAGTTCACCTACCCCTGACGCTTCTCTATCAGCACTATGTGCAATTTTCTTTCCATGCCTCTGGCTGTTTTCTTCCATTAATGCTTCACAAGTTGCAAAAAGTTTAGACTTATTCATACTTATAGCATTCCCAGACATTCTAATAATGTTTTATTCATATTCATACAATAATACAGACTTATTATCCTTATAGCATTCCCAGACATTCTTTGGTATTTTATTCATATTCGTACAATCTGTGTGAAGAATACAACACATTGACCACTAACTCTTTACCACACAATCCTGAGTTTTAACGACCCTCTATGAAAAGAGTTTTGAAAACATTGTGGGAAAAGGAGAAAATGCTGGTAACCAGCATTTTCTCTTTCTCCCACAATGTTTTTCTACCCTTTCAAAGACAGAAAACATCATCTAAGCTGCATTCAATTTGTGGTCTGCAAATGCTTACAATTTGGTCTAGTCCAAAATTTTGTCATTTGGTAGAGTTAAATTTCTAAAACAGTGATTATTTCCAGGAGGAACAGCCTTTAAAATGTAAATTGATATCGCTCACAATGTCTAAAACAGCAATGATTTTCATTATTAACACACCCGTTCTCATTTACCAACAATGCATAACCCTCCATACTCAGGGTGTTTAAATCTAGGAATAATGTGGTAAAGGGTCAACAATTTGTAAATGAAATGGGCAAATTTTCAAAAAAGAAAGAAAAGGAAACAATTTCAATTTTAGGCATTTTTTGAGCCAAAAATATCTGAAATTATAGCAACTGCCATTTAGTGCTTGGTTTTGGGACAGTAAAAAATACCTGTTTTTTTAGATGTCCAAATACTTAGGTCAATAAAAAATAATTATTTTTTTCGGTGACCCAAAACTCATGGTCAGACAAGACAAGCCGTCATACTGTTTGTCACGGACCACTAACTAGTCAAATATTGCTAAGGTTAGAATATTGCTATGTCACTGATTTCAATAAAACTACAATCACATCAGGGATATAGTATCTTGATTTCTATTCATGAAAAACGAACCTGACTGACCATGAAACAAATAGGTGTCAACTCCTTGTCAACTTCAGATGTACATGTATACATTATATACCTTGGGTACAAGTGTATCTCACCCTTTTTACCTTTATATCACTTTTATTTTGAATCAGAGTTTCTTACTTGTCTGTCAGGTGTTCGGGGTTTTGTTTGTCTTGATACGAGATACTCCCAATGCTACTGGGAGGGTTTGGAAGTATACTGACATGTGCAAAAATGAAAATGGCAAAGCAAATGCTCTTGTAAACAAAAGGTATCAAACTGATTGAAAGATTTTTTTTTCGGAGTAGATAAACACTGTCCCAATTCTTTGGAACAAAACAATACCTATCTTGCTTTGCAATTATAAGTATGATCCAAGTTTTTAGGCCATGAAAAATAATCACTTTCACATTTTTGTCCCAATACTTTGGCTGTCCCAAAATGTGAGGTGATTGACCATTTAACTTTCGCTCTGACAAGCACCTGCTCGGAACAATACTGTATCTGGTATCCAGATAATTAGAAAAAAAATATATATATTATACAAGCCATGCTCTGGCAAATATTATACAAGCCATGTTCTGGCAAAATAAGGTTTAATGCATCTCTGCAACACATTATACCAAGTCAGTCATAACTTAAGTATGGATTCATATAGTCTATTTTCTCCAACAACCAACTGAATCATGACATAGAATGCTCCTCTGACATGCAGAAAATTGATTAAAAGCAAAAGGTTTTGACCCCCGTCAGCTGACGCGGACAGCACAGGCTGACCTGGCTTGATACTTTTTGCATAATTATTCACAAAACTCCCTTTTCACAGAGCATGGCCCAAATACATATGAGCCACGCTCTGTGAAAAGGGGGCTTAATGCATCTGCGAAAAGTATCAACCCAGGCCAGCCTGCGCAGGCTGACCTGGGCCGAAACTTTTCGCTATCGGTCAATTTTCTGTATGTCCAAGGACCATTCTAACTTAGGATTCAGAAATTTGTCAGAGAAAATGGATCTAATGACTCCAAAATCATGTGATAACCTGCATGGTATGATGCATCACGGAGATGCATTAAGCCCCCTTTTGCCAGAGCGCGGCTTATATGCTTGTATTTTATACATACCTTTTGCATAAGTTTCATTCCAACACCCTTAGTGTGCTTTTCCCACTGTCCAAATTCCCTGAAAAGCAACATAAAATGGTTACTAAAGATCTCTAAAATCCCTATTTTAACTACAGTCACTAGTTCAGAATATTTTACAACTTTATCAGACATGATGATGGAGTTAACGATTATTTCATTTCATTTTCCATTTTATGCAAGTCTGCAAGTACAGCAGAGCACCAATAATAAGTTACTTAACTCTTTACCTTGCGACAAAATTTGAGAACATTCAAAACTGAAAGCATTTACAGTAGACAAATTGAAAGCAGCTAGAATAACGGGAATTACCTCTAACAGAGTAGAAAACATTGTTGGAAAAGGTGAAAATGCTGGTGACCAGCATATCCCATTCTTCCTACAATATTTTCAAAAGCCTTTATATCTCAAGGTTGTGAAAACTCAGGTTTGTTTGGAAATGGGTTAAGGCAGACAAACATGCCTGGGACAAGATGCAACATTCATTCAAAATTCCATTTTGGATACTCATTAAAACTGTTAAAAAAAACAATTTTAATGAGTACCCACAATGTAGGTTTTAACACAGATATAGAAAAAAAAAAAAAAAATGGATCATTATCTGCATTTACAGATGACAAACTAATACAAAAGAAGATCTCTGAAAAGGTATAAAACATTGGGTAACACCGATAAAAAGCTGGTTATCAGCAATTTCCCACAATGTTTTCTAAGGCCTTCTTCCTCAGGACCATATTAGCATAGCGTTTTATTGTAAAGAATAAAATATCAACATACTGGTTAGCAGAGCTGTGAGACTTTCCAGCCCGACCCCCAGGTCTGTAGCTACCATGTTTGGACTTCTTCTGATTATAACTCAATTTGGCAATGTCTCCCATCTTGAAGTCAGCATCATTAGCATCATCATCATCATCATCTTCTTCCTGTGAAAATGATGTAAAATGTGTATATGATGTACATGTATATGTCAGGATCTGAAAATAAGTCTGTCATGTATTGTAAAAGGCTTGTAAATATCAGGCAAACAAGAACCTGAATCTTGTCATAATAAGGTCTTTCACTGACTGCAAAATTTCAGGCTTCTTTGACTCCTATAATGGAATTTGTCTTTCAAGGGGGAAAAAACTTGTGGGAAAAGGAGAAAATGCTGGTTACCAGCATTTTCTCCTTTTCAAAGAATGTTTTCAAAGTTATCCTCTCAGGGTAGTCAAAACACATGATCATTTGGTTAAGAATTCACTCTTGGTACACAAAGCCCTGCCTTCGAGTGATTTGACTATCCACACCCAATTTTATAATTTGATCTATTTCAGCAACAAAATTTCCCTGTTTTGTCCTATTGTTTGTTTTTGCATGTTGAACAGGGTACTGACACTTTTCCACAAGGCAAAAACAGTTACAGACACAGAAACATTGGTATACAGTATTCAAGAGTACACAACTGTATTATTTATTAGTTCATTTTCTCATTTGTTTCTGTTACTGCAGAATGTACATGTTTACCTCTTAACCATGTAAGAAAATTTGAATTTTCCAAATCGAAGCCATTTTGCAAACTAAAAATTAAATGAGGCAAAAATGAAGGGGCTCATCTTTGAAAGAGTAGAAAACAATGTGGGGAAAATTAGAAAATGCTTGTAACAAGCATTTTCTCCTTTTCCTACATTGTTTTTAAAAGCTTTCTTTCTCAGGGCCATGAAAACTCAGTTTAACTATCCAAAATATTTTGACAGGAGACAGAAAACTATATTCTGATAATATTATCTATAACATCTGCAAAATGTAAGCCCTTAACCCTTTACCACACAATCACGACTTTTAATGACCCTGAGAAAGAAGCCTTTTGAAAATATTGTGGGAAAAGGAGAAAATGCTGGTAAACCAGCATTTTCTCCTTTTTCCCACAATGTTTTCCACCCTTCCCAAAACAATTTTCAATTTTTCAGTCACTTTTATTTTGTCGTCTGCTAATGCTTTCAATTTCAACAAGTCTAAAATTTTATTGTTTGTTAAAGAGTTAAGTAATAACACACTTAACTCTTTACCACATGGCAAAGTTTTAGATTTTTCCAAATTTGTAGACAGCATTTGTAGAAGACAAATGGTTACCAGCATTTTCTCCGTTTCCTACAATGTTTTCAAAAGCCTTCCTCCAAAGTGTCATTCACACTTGGGATTGTTTGGTAAAAGTTTAACCAATACACATGAGCCATGCTCTGTGAAAAGGGAGCATAATACATCTGCAAAAAGTATCAATCCATATCAGCCTGCGAAGTCCGTAGAGGCTGATCCGAGTCGAAACATTTTGCCACTGGTCAATTTTCTGCATGTCTTAAGACCACGTCTTGTGTTATACAAAATGGATTCTTTTTTCCATAATTATGTGATGACTTATGTGGTATCATGCATCACAGAGATGTGTTTAAACTCTTTTTACCAGAGCATGGCTCATATAAAGTTCTACAGAATATTTTTTGATAATTCATTGAAAATGAAAGTTTATTAAAAATGCACATTGACCAAGGAGTTTCAAACAGGACATAAAATGAGAGTAGAAGAACTAAGAATAAAGCTTACCAAAAACTATCAAGGTTTTTATACTGTTTGAAAGCATTTACAGGCAAGAAAATAAATATGACTTAAATGATTTTGTTTGCTGTTCAAAGTGTGGAAATCTTCATGGAAAAAGCAGAAAATGCTGATCACCAGGATTTTCTCCCTGTTCCAAGATATTTTTCAAAGCCTTCTGTCACAGCCTCATAAGCACCCTAGATATCTTTTGGTAAAGGATCAACAAACCTCATCTCCTTGTTTCACTGTTTTATCCCCTTGCTTTATTCCTCCACTCACAAAACCAATTGGGGCAGTAAAATCTGACTTCTTTTTACTTGATGAACCAAAACCTGGTCTTTCATCTTCATCATCACTGTCTCGAGCCCACATACCTTAAAATATGACAGAGTTAAACCCAATGATTTTATCTTTGCAGCCAACAAGTTTCAATACATCCTTGAAAATTAAATTATGCAAAGCATTAACATGACGACAAAATTTTAGACTGGTCCAAATTGAAAGCATTAGCAGGCGACAAAATTAAAGTGACTCAAAAATTGAAATTTGTTTTGAGAAGGGTAGAAAACATTGTGGGAAAAGGAGAAAATGCTGGTTACCAGCATTTTCTCCTTTTCCCACAATGTTTTCAGAAGCCTTCTTTCTCAGATTCGAGAAAACCTGGGATAGTTTGGTAAAGAGTTAAGGTTTAATGACTTTTAAATATCAAGTGAGGAAGAGACATGTCATTGCTCATTTTAACCTTTTAACAAACAGTCACTATTCTTTGTCCCTGAGGAAGAGACCTTTTGAAAACCCTCATCAGTAAAAGATAAAATGATTGATTGTATACTGTTTGACAACATTTCAATATTATTTCAAGGCCTATCTGTAAAAGAGAAAATGCTGGTAAGCAGTATTTTCTACTTATCCCACTATGTTTTTCACCCTTTTTAACACAAATTTAACAACTTTTGACACACTTCACAAAAAAAATTGTATGTGCAGTGTAAAATTTATATATGAATTACTTATTATGGCATGTGATTGGGCACCCTGATACGTTAAACATTATAGGAAAAGGGTATTATGTCTATTCCCATCCTGTTTTGTTGATTGATTGATTGTATGGTGTTTAACGCCGTTTTCAACATTAATTCAGTTATATCGTGGCGGCAAGTGCCCCTATCCATGCTTTCCTGGAGTCTCCTTTACCAGTACTCCGCACAATTTTTCTTCCAAGCCACTGGCTGCTTTCCCACATAACCAGTGTTCTGCCAAGGATTTTAAAAAGTAGAGACAAATGTCTCACTCATCCAGAAAAGTTTGTGACATTTTTAAAAATTCGGGGACAAAATTTAGTATGCATTAAAATGGTTTAAAAATAAGAAATTGAAATTAGTTCCCCTATACCCATACTTATTAATTGCTATGTTCTCTTTCACTAGCCAAAATGTGGATTTAAATGCAACTAACATGGCTGATTATTTCTCACTGTGACTTTCACTACCGTACAGTTTTCTTAAAATGCCCCTGAAAAGAATCGGCCATGACAGCCGATCTACGATAGGCGTTCTCTGCACGTTGTACATAAGAGTAGTAATTCTAAAGTTACATTTTTTTTTTCAGTAAATGCATACTTTTTGCTTCTATTAAACAAATTTTACAACCCATAAAGTTGCATTCGCGATCATATTGATATTCCAATGAAGAATATTGTTTTAAATACTAAGTTACTAAGAACTATCGTACAGGTATTTTTTACTATCTTCCAACGATGTTAATTGAGTGGGAGGGATACTGGGCATCAGGACATTATCGGACTTTGAGCGCTCTGATTGTTGGTATGCTTTGGCTGACCATAGAAGCTTAGGATAATACCTGGCTTTTTCGCCGTGGCTACCAAACCATTTTCCGACTGAGACTGCAAAAGATACTACGTCATGACAGTAAAGTACACGATCAGTACTTGGTTGATGTTTTCAGTCTGCGTCCAATCAAATTTCATTTTGCATATACGCATCTTCGGCGCCCAAGAAAAACATTAAATTGTAATAGTTACGCGCCTGATTCCGCAATTTTTGACATGCGACAGGAATCGCCTGTTACCGATTTTTTCTGTGACATTTTTAATTTTTTAGCAAGAAAATCGCAAATACGCGGCCTCGGCAGAACACTGCATAACCATCGTCAAAACTGATCAGCGGTGGGAGAGGAATGAATTCTGTCCCATGACCATCATCAATCCTCGGAAAGAAATTGGCCGAGCCAGTGATCGAACCCACGACCCCCTGTTCTCAAGTCATGCACGCTACCGATGGAGCTACCGGGGCTCGGCACCCTGTTTTGTACTACTTCCTCCAATATCTCATATCCTTATAAAAGAAAAATCCTTTGATTTAATTTGTTGTCTGCAAATGCTTTTTATATGGACTTCATTTTTATTATCTGGTAGAGTTGAAGGCAATTCTTTAGTAGATATTGACCAGTACACAAACGTTTAATGGGAGGTTCACTTTGTTTATGATGGGTGCTAACTCCCTCAAACAGTATGGTTTGCACACATGAAAATTATTAAAGAGCCAAGGGTCAATTTCAGAATAAAACTGAAATAAAGAAAATCAAGGGAGAAAAGTGCGCACGACTCAGGATTCAAACCCACGACCCCCGGAACACTAGTACTACAGCTCTACCAACTGAACTAGCCGCCTACTCGCAATCACCAATTGACCTTGTCGCCAATGAAGTAAATCAAGGGAGAAAAGTGGACCCGACGTGGGACTGGAAGCCACGACCCCTGGAACACTAGTACCGCATCTCTACCTACTGAGCTAGCCAGGCATCTGGTCGTGAGTCTACCCTACGTCAACTACAACACTGAAATAAACTCTGTGTGCTATTTACCATAAATAGCTTGATTTTTTGTCTGTCTGCGTCCATGACGAATGTTGAAAGAGTTGTACACATCATCGTCAGTAATCTCAAAATCTTCAACTTCTGGGGATTCATCACCCATGGTTCAAAAGATTTTCCTGCAAACTACTCTCTAAAACTCTCTAGTTTCTGCAAAAAAAAAAAAACAAAAGATTATCAAGTTTTTTTCGGTCCATGGAAAAACCGAATTTCTATTATGACTGAATTTCACTAAACTTCACCTCAAACAGACTGAATTTCATCTCAAACTGACAATTTCTAAAGCTGAAGTGATTAGTTTTGACATGAAATTTTATAGTCTAATTTCATGCTTTTTTTCCAAAAAAATTCTTTGTGTAATAGTAAATTGTCAGGGTTTCTTTGAATAAGAATAGTATTTCTCTCAAGATGACTAAATTTTATAATACTGTGAAATTCACCCACCAAATTTCACTTTTGAGGTGTGCATTTGATTTTTCACCCTTATTTCATACAATACTGATAACATGTAAGTTCTTTCATAAGAATAAAAATCATGTTACAACTGTGTAATATTTCGTTATGTTCTAAAATCAGCTTCCTTATTTCAAGAGTGCAGGGTGTAAAATTGAACAAGTGTTCATCTCACAAGTGAAATTCAGTTTGTAAATTTTACGGTATTGTAACTCTTACAGAGTCACATACAGTGAAATACAGTTCTAGAAAACGAAACCCTGACAAATTACCATTAAATTTTTTTTTTTTTCAAAAAGGAGCATAGTTTCAGACCGAAATTTATTGCTAAAGTGGGAGAATTTGTCATTTTTGAGGTGAAATTTGGTCATAAATGAAATTTGGTTTTTTTCATGGACCCAGTTGTTTTTAGCGGTACTCAGTATAGCGAAACAGCGAAAGACACTTCCTTTCGCAAAAGCAAGGTTCCGTCGACTAACCTTCTTTTTCTTTAGTATTTCAATAACCAAAAAAAAAAATACAACAGATTTAGAGTTTGTAATTGAAACTGGTATATATGTTCTTGTCTTAATCAATTACATACCAGATCACCATTTTAGCTAGAATATGGAAAACGTAGATGCACTGATAAAAATGTATCCTCGGATGCCCAAACTGCGCCCCTCTAAGCTTTATCTGGGAACAGAACTATAAATAGATGATATACAAAAGGAAAAATAAATGCACAAGTCAAATGTGTTCTGTTTCCATCAATCTCCATCAAAATTCATGTGTACAATAATTTTAAACTTCAAAAACTTGATAGAAATTAACTGTATGTCAAACAAACAACTTCCATTTTTTGTGTGCCTAACTCTGCCCCCTGGAGTAACGTAACAAATTCTCCCAAGTCTCAAAAATAAGGCCAAATTATTAATGTTATTATTTTTTTTAACAAATGTAACTTCAACATTGAGCTGTTTCAAAATAAATAACTACAGGAGTTTGTCATTGTTTTTATGTGATCCACTAGTTCTAGTAGCGTCAATAAAGGTGGTTTACCAATGGTTATTGTTTTAGGATGCACCTTTCCTGGTAACCTGTACCCGAGAGTAGTGTGAGGTACATTAAATATTTTGTAGCCCTATTAACTCGCATGTTCTTCTCTACAATATCTTGTTAAGCTTTCTGAGGTGCAACATGGGAATATTGCTTATTTGTTCTTCTGATCTTTCATGAGTTGGACTTGAATTAAAATGGAGAAAGCAAATATCAGTTAAGGACCGTGGGACCAAAACCTATCTATAAAGATTTGCTTGGCCTTAGAGAAATTTGCTTTGTCACGTGATTTTCATTCATAAAATGTAAACCTTTGCAGACGAAGCGTTTCAGATGTGTTTACAGTTGTATTTCATGGCTTTAGAGGTGATTTTTGATGGAAAAAAAAATTGCATTACAAAAATACACAGAAAAACTGTAAGTGGACATAAAAATCGAGACAAATATCTGCTTATACAGTCAGTTGGGTAGTTCTGAATCACTAACGAGTAATACGATGCTATACTTTCGTTTAAAAATCGGGCCTGGCTAAATATCTTATACATACTGATACAGAAGGTTTAAAATATAAAACTCGTTTCCACTGGTTTAAATTTTGACAATATATTCTCATTTTACAGTGTACATCCATTAGGGTAGTTGCGAATCAAGTGAGGGTATTCCGAATCACTAAACAATTTGCATACAGGGGTCGTCTAACAATGGATTTCGGCTGTCAAAATGACCAAGAGATACATCAATCTAGATTTGTTTAAGTTTCAACGAAGTTAGACCTAATGAAAATAATAAAAGTAGTAAAAAAGACTTGTGATAAATTTAATTTTCTTCACCATGTTTTACAAAGGAAAGTTATTTTTGAAATCCCATTGCCAAAGTATAAATCACTATAGAACAGGGGACACCCAATATCCATCAGTATCTTCATACTTTTAAGTTATATGCGTGCCAAACACTGTTTAAATGCTTCAAATAAAGAATATAGTGTGGGAAAGTTAAAAATTGCTCTGTTTCAAGGCTTTATGTATAAGGTTGTTCCCAGGCACAAAGGCCTGTTGTCAGGGTATCGTCATACAGTTTTATGACGTATAGCATTAGAAAACAAATGGCCGTGGCAAATTACAAGTATTGACTGGTTTTTCCTTACTGGTTATTCAATTTATCTAGTAGCAGTGATCACCTTTGACGCAATTTGACCCCCAAAAATGACTTTTCAAAAGGCGCCAAAATCCTAATGTAATCAAGTTATGACAGATTTTTTAATCATTTTTATCGATACAAGATTAAATGGCGTGGCAATTTAGATCAATTAAAGATGGTGATTAGCTCTGTTAATCACACCCTATACACAAATACATCACTCCATCGCAGGGTAACAGAAAGAGATAGTATATGCTGAAGCCGAATATACTAAGGGAATGACAAAACAGTTTTGTACCATTTTATCTGAGGAAAAAAAAAGGGGGGGGGGGAATGGTTGTATTACAAATTATCTATTCAAAACGTAACATAAATATCACAGGATAGCACAAATACGTTGTACAATGTTTTCTGTATTCTTAACTATTTACAGCTTAAGTAAAAACTAACAGAATTCTCATTTTCACAGCGTTACAGAAGTATGGTCTAACATAATGAAATAAGCAATGCATATCAAGACTGAGTAAACAAAATCAAAAATAAGCAAAAATATGTATCGCTATTGAATCATATAGATGGGGTTTGAGTTTTCGAGAGACCTTGTACCCTTGAAATTAGGGTACGAGTTCACCAGGGTACAGGTTCACCAAGACACGACTCCTGACACCTTTTTGAGACAACCCTCACAATCGGCTGATTCGGAAATACCCCACACATACGCATGTGGATCAACTAAAGTATTTCTGATAAATATGCGTTGATACATGCAAACACAATTTTTTTGCTCAGCAGAGAAACAATAAAATGGGATTATCGAAAAAACCCGTTATTTTACCTCATTTTCCTTCGTCGTTTAGCGATTTTTCTTCACGCGGAACATTTGCATAACCGGTATAACGATAAAATTGCAATCATGTAAACTATTTCCTAAAAGCATAAAAATCGGCAACTTGGTCAGATTTGACCAAAATTTGCACCAGGCAGAGGAAATATGATAAAGAATTGAAAACGAGAATTTTATGCATATCAGCTGACGCTGACAAGAGTTTTAAACATATATTGAATGGTTTGATTCGGAACTACCCATGATTCGGAACTACCCAACTAACTGTATCTCATTTGGGGTGAAAACCATTGGAATGCATTTACTATGATGTAGCAAAAACTTTTCTGACTGTCAGTCTCGCGCACGCTGAACCATCGCGAGATTTTGACGAAACTAAGAAAGGTGGCGGAGTTAGGGCAGGGGCGCAGTTAGGGCACCCGACGATATGGAATAAGTTAATACTGTCTTGGTGCGAAAACCCATTACAAATGAAATTAAGTCACCCATGAAGCGAATCTGATCTCTGCCAACGTCATATGAAAACTGAGAAAAGTTACTCCCGAAAGCATTGAAACTTTAAAAAGCCATGCAACACAGAAAAATACTGACAAATGAATCTGTTTAGGAAAAAGTCGACTACTACTTTCCTCTCCCAAACAACCATACCTCGAAAATCAGCGGATTGTTGATGGTGTTTCGAGTGCGGATACATAACCGGTAGGCCTAAAATACGCAATTGAATTTTTTTCACGAAATGGACGAAATGGAAATCGCCTCTGACTTAATTTGATATCTGCTAAAATTTGGATCAAAATATTCACATAATAGATCTAATATCATTTCAATAATTTTTCAATGAATAGCCCGGAGACATGGGTTTCGACGACCTTAAGCAAAGAACCTACAGCGTTTAGCTTACGAGAAGGAAACTTCAATTCTTTTATACAAAACGACGATTTCAGACCATACTCAAGTTATTTCACCATTGAGATTCAAAAGATCATACTTACCAGCGAAGATCGACATGTAAACAAAAAGTCAAGGGGGAGCAGCCATATTTTTGACGCTCATGTATTTCGACGAATTTCTTTGGTCGGCATGAAATAGCATCACTGGGGTGTAAGTAGTACGCCTATTATATTTTACAATGGGATTAAAAGTTTTCTTCACACAGATATTAATAAATACCCATTTTAACATGGAAATATATATTTATTGGTATGTATGGTCGTCTGAAATAGAAAAGTTTACATATTGATTCATTTTACTCTTCAGTTGAACAGTGAGGACAGTAGAACTTGTCACCTCTTCTAATCACAGTGACTTTTGAGCAGTTTAAATGTACCCAGTGGTCACAACCATTTCTATCACAGGCCACCCATTTTGTAAAAATTAGGGACACACTTTGACAGACTTCATCTGGAGTGAATTTGCCACAAACACAACATTTGTCACTTTCATCTCCAGATGAAGTCGGACAAGAACTGGACTCCTCCAAGTGTACAAGGTTATACCTTTTTTTGCTTTCTTTGGACAAACCAGATGGACCTGGTTGTGGCTCACTAGGCAAATTTGTATTTTTTCTGATATTTTTTTTAGTATTAATCGTTTTGGTTGTCTTTTTTTGTACTGGTTTTGCTTTCTTTGAAATATGTTCATGTATTTTGCAGACCATGTCATTCTCTGTCAATGCTTTACCACTGATTATGCTGCTAAGGTACTTCCTTTTTTTAGTTTGTGTTTTCTTCTCATTAATTGTTTTTTCCTTCAGGCTGAAAAAATTGCAAACAGGATCATCCATGACTTTTGAAAGAGGTGGAGTTTGAGAATCTGGCAAAGCAGGAGATTTTGGACTAGGTTTTGAAATTATGGACGAATGAGTTTTGGTAGAGGGTGGCTGTTCACTTTGCTGCAATACTTCAGAAGGCTTGAAATTGGTTTGATCCACAGCATTCGGGTTGTATGGATAGATTCCACACCTCCTGAAAGCCGACTGGAGATTTTCAGGAGATAATGCCTTTGCATATGCTGGGCATGCAATGGAGCAGACATTATACCGTGTAATTGACTGACCACAATGTTCCCTCATGAACTTGTGAGACATTCCGTTGTATATTTTTTCAAACGGGCCAAAACAAGCCACATCCATTGGCTGCAAAACGTGACTGGTGTGAGCTGGTAAAACAAAAAGAATGATGTTTTCTTTCTTTGCCCAATCAATTAGAGAAAGACTGACATGAGACTTGTGACCATCATACAATAATAAAACAGGGCGGTCAACACTTCTTTCAGGCAGATATTTTATAAGATGGGTTTCCAGATACTTTTTAAATATTTCGCTGTTGCTCCAGCCAGACTCTGTTACATCTCCATCAGCACCTAGAGTCTTACCATCTAGCAGCTCTTGACGCATTCTCAGACCGGGAAAAACAAAAAAGGGTGGTACAGAATAGCCGAGGGCATTTCCACATCCAATAACTGTAACAAGAACACGTGAGCTGGACAAAACTGCTGGTGGCTTGCAGCCAACAGCAGCAACAATAGACGGTGGTTTATGCATTGTGGACAAACCCTTCTCATCCACATTGTAAATGCACTCTGGTTTGTGTTTGAGATCATACTTGGTCAAAATTTTATCAAGTTCAGTATAATAATTTGTAACACAATCAATAGTTGTAGCTTTTGCTCTCTGCATCTCTAAACCCCTTGGTTTCAAGACTTTAAGATCTGGCCATCTCTTCATGAAGTCTGTGTACCACTGAAAACTGAGTGGATGTTCATTGTCCCTGTGACCAAGGCACACAGCATACTCATGGGCCATGTTAAGTACTTCTGGCCTGAAAAATAACCATGAAGTTTATTCTCAAATGTTTAAAACCATTGCACAGAAGAAAAAACACTTGTGGTTAGGAAATTTTCCTTTACCATTTTTTCATGGTAATGGAAAATTTGCTAATCAAATTCAGTTCATAATGTTCCCATGATGTTTTCAAAGGGCATATAATTTACATAAATAATCGAATAAAAATGTATTATAGAAAGAAAATTGTGTTTCTTGCTTGTTTGGTACTTAATGGTTTAGAATGCACTTTCAAGGAAAATAATACAAGTTTGAATACCTGCTATAACCATATCCGACAGATGCCATGAATTTCCTCCTCCTGCGAAAAAAGTGGGGGTGGTCCTGATCTAACTGCTTCAGGGTTTACTCTCCCACTAAGCTTATGTCTCAAGGATGCCTCAGGAACACCAAACTCCCTAGCAGTGGTCAGGATCGCTGCACCAGTTTCTTTCACTTTCATAAAGGCAGCAGTCATGGATGTGGGTGAATAAAGTCTATAGTTCTTTTTTGAACACTGAAAAAATGAATAAAAGTCATATGGGCAAATTCAAATTATGTTTAAATTGTATGAAGTGCTCAGTGTAATGTTCGTTACCTTTGCAGCTCACACAATTATATATAACGCGTACATATTACAAAACGGTCGAGATATATAATGTAGCATATCAAAGTCACATGATTGTCATGTGATTTTTATAAATAGAGGTCCGGCCTACCAGACATGTCATCGATTTTTTTCTTTTTGTTTTTTTCTCAAGAAAAATGCTCTTTTTGAAGCTAGAAAAATGTGCATTATGTTTTTAATGAAAAATGACTAATTTTGATTTGTAATAAGAAGTTTTTACCTTTTTATCTCTTATTTTCCACATTTTTTTCTCTCGGCGAAAGTTTCCGTGTTTAGCGCTGGTTAAGTGCGCGATGACGTCATCGGCTCGTGGTAAATATACGAAAACGAGGTCAAAACAAATATGTCGTCGAAATGCATGATCGTCGAAATACATGAGCGGACGATACTGCATGACTTATGCACTTTTTCATAATAATTTAGCCGTTCAGTGTTCTTTTTATCCTTTAGTCGAAATTTTCGGTAATCAAAAATGGTGGGCGAAATGGAAATTTTTCAAGAAATGGAAAATGTCTCTGAATTAATTTGATAGGACTTCTTTGATAGTAATTCTTGTATACACTACTTCAAGATATTACTAAGGTTCATCATATTTCAGCTGCTTTATGGGTTTCCTTTGCCCGACTCTGGTGATCCTAGAAGAGTGGCATTGATTCCTGGCAATCCTGAGCTATCAGATTCTTTAGGAGCTTGCTTTAAAACGGGTGCTATTGTGAGGACCTTCCGCAAATTTGTAATTATCACAGACTGTTTACTCTTTTATGTACAGCCAGTGACCTACGATTAACAGGTTTCCGTCAGTTTCCCGTTTCATTGTTGAAACTGGTACCCGGGCATATATGTCAACTGTGTATCATCCTTGTATGCAAGAGTAAAATTAAATCACGAGCAAAACTTATATCTGTATAGAGTAATACCATTGCAAAACAATTTCAGTCCGGTTTTTTCTGATCAAGGCTGTCGTCGGCAGTCCGGTCATGGCCGGACCACTGTTTCGACCAGCTTAAAGAAGATCTAGACCTATGTAACACCAAGTATTTATTGAAAAAAAGATCTAGTCTATTTATTTGAGTTTTACTAGCACAACAGGTCTCAAAATGCGTCAGAATCGCTGTAAATTTTTTTTTTGAGGTAGGTCCCCTGAATCCCACTTGAGACAGGGTACAGAAAACCCCTCTCCACCTCTAAACAAAGGGTAACTAATCCTAACGTTATACTTGTGATTGTTTCTCCGCTAAGAGGTAGAGCACTCCAGACAAAGCCAAAACAAAATAAAAACAGAGCTACCCTCCGAATCGAAGGTAGGCCTGCTGTCCTAACCAGCCAACTACATGTAATAAGAAAATCAAATTTCCTCTCCTAGATCTACAGCGAAACTGCGAATTAAGATAGTAGGCATTAGATCTAGGGGAAGAAATAGACTTTTAAAAGATCAAAATTAGACTAGAATAATGGAAACGAGAGAATTAAAGCTCCTAAATATCAATGTGGATCGGTCTCGGGTGTGGAAACGGTCACCGTCAGATTCCGTTGTGATTTTATGGTCAAAGGGAAAAAACTCGTACAATCTGTTTATCCATTAGTTATGAAGAGTACTCTCCCTTATTGTTAACCCCCCCCTCCTCGGAATAGTCTTTTTTTCAACTATTACAGTCACACCGAAACTTTAAGAACCGGTGCAAGGTTAATTTATACCCATACGGTCTATCGAAAAACCCGGACCCTCTGTTAACGCTTATCCTGCTAAATAAGTAAAATGAAACTTTCAACCCGCTTTTAAAAACCCAATCTTTACAATTTCAAAGGAGTTTTCTTTTGGAAAAATGTTCTGATTGGACCGTGTAGATTCAAGATCAGACTGCACATTCATAAGTACACCCAAGTTTAGTCTGAGCTGATTCTTAAAGTTATAGTTTGCCCGCTGATATTTTTCTGTCAAAGGCAGGATGCTGTTGTATTATTTTAAATCAATTTATTGTCTAAGGGATTAATTGTTCAAATTAATAGAGAGTGACCTCCCCTCTTATAACCCCCTTCCACTCAAAAAAGGGGGGATCTAAACTGGAATCAACATCAATAATAGCGGGAAAAACATAGCTTTCATCTCCATTTATTCGTTTGGAAGATTCAGGTATGCTTTCACTTTCTGTCCCCTGTTCGTTACGGTCAATGATCAAAGAAATGATTGGAATTTGACAATTCAGCCCATATTAACGATATTTGTTAATAACCTCGAAAACCTAATTGAACGAAAACATGTCGTTGGTTTATAAGTTTAAACTGTAACATAAGAAAGCTTATTTATCGTATACATTCATCAGTTGATAAATTTTATTATAAAAATTATATTGTACGTGAGCTCTTACTTTGATATCCGAATTGTAACTTCCAAGTTCAAATTTTGGCGGTCGCCTTGTTTACAAATGTGACGAAATACAAGGGAGACTACCACCTGTTTACAAAATAGTAACCACGTCTGCAATTGGTTTTTCTTTCTTTTGTCTGCTGTCATGATATTTTCAGAAGTAGCAGCATCTACAATCCTGTCTTAAACTTTACCGGAAATAATGACAGCTCTACGATTTTTTTTTTTTTTTTTTCGGTACAGATCGTCTTCACAAACGGCAATGATGTTTATTCGTCTTTGGTTTTATGCCGTCCACAAATATAAGGGATGTAACTCTGCCGTGAAGAAGTGATGTCAGTATATACGAGTTTTCTCCCTTTGACCATAAAATTATTCCTAATTTAAGCCGGTTTCCGGTTCCATGCCATACAGAACTTCCCATTGACTAAAATCTGTGTAAACAGAGTGGAAAAAAAGTAAAAGTGTTCATGAAATACAGGAACTTCTAAAAGTCGCACAAATTATTAGATAAATGAATGAATGAACGGGATGTTTTACCCACCATAGGCTTCCTTAGTTTTAGGAAGAATCTTGTTCGTGTTATTTCCTATGCCGTTTTCCTGGCATTTTTTTCCCCTTTTTATATTTGGACATTACTTCGTCAAAGATGATTATTTTTGACAAAGTAAAGTCCGAATATATGAAAGGAAAAAATGATCGGGCTGGAACCTAGACTATGGTTCCGTATAAAGAGAAATAATGAAAGCTGACTACACCAGTTTTTTCTCCCCATTAGGTATTGCATAAAAATAGTAATTGCCAGCTAGTTCGAGAAAACGATTATCCTATTACACATCCATTTGCTAAAGCATCAATAAGCGTCTCGGGGTAGTTTTTGCATACTTTACTCAATATTTTTAGATGTATTATCAAGTACAATAAAGCAATGCGAAAAACATTTGAACCAGCGGAAGCTTTTTATAAACTTTTGCTTATAAAGTTTCTCTCCCTAAAACAATCACATGGTAAACAATTACAGAACTTAAATCAAATGAATATACACAAAAATTTACAATGAGAATGGAAATTTCAGAGTGTTGTGTACAGTGACTAGGAAATGATGGAGGAGGAATATAATGGTTGCAGATTGTGCAGAGTGAAGAAAACGGAAAGATAATACTGTGGGGTATCGATTAATAGTAGAAACCCTTGTATATTGGTGCCAGAAATTGGCCCGAAAGTATGCCCGCAGAATGAACGTATCCAAAGTTTTTTTCAATCACATACATATTAATTATTCATTCAAAGCTAGGAAGCGGGTAGAAAAATCGACATCGAAAAAATAATAACTCTTACCAGGGATCGTATATACACACTCTTACACAAGATTTTCCTAAAGATCTAAGTCTTACTTGACACATGTCTTTTAAAAACATATTACACGGTTGATCAATTTTGACGAAATTAGAGCAATTCTGATGAATTTTCAGGAAATAAGAACACTTTTATTAAACTTTGATAAATTCAGAAACGCACAGCTCCTATTTAACGAACATTTTTAGGGACGAACCAGTTATGAGTGAAAAACCCTGGGACGCGTTTGATTCAATCTCATTGACGGTTGCGATTTTTGTCAGAGGATTTTGTCAGTTCAAGCCGTAGCTGAAAGTTCTAGAAGAATTATCCCACGGCTACCTGATTGTTACGATAAAATGGTATTACTCACGTGTTACAACAAGGGATGTGGTCAAAAGTTTGATCCACAGAAAAATGACTCTGGTTTGTATATCAGATCACTCCAAGTTTTCATGTAGTGACTAATGAATGAACTTCTTGTGTCTTTCCATAATTAGGGAACAAGACAGTTTCCCACACTTTTGTTCTTTGTCAAATTATATTTACCATGGGTAAAACGGTTGATGAAGGATTTTATAGAAATATGGTGTTTTGTGATTGATTGAAACGTTTGAACGGTATTATAAGAAGTCGTTCGTACCCTGGAGAACTCGTACCCATATTTCAAGGATTTCAAGGGTACTAGTCACTACCTTTAGTCTTAGTCTTAGCAGTCAACAGAAATACTGCTACATAGAGGTGTTAAAAGAGATGCCTGTGTGTCCAAATTCATTCCAGAAGCTCTTGTAGAATGGCTTTTACGTAGGCCTGCCGAGACACAATAAAAAATTAACATCGGAGCAAGCCTGTGGGTTGGGGAAATTATTGCCCCATAGAAATTGTACCCTGGGTATGAGTTCTCTAGAGAGAGATAGTATGAATCAATAGCAGTTTTCTTACTAGGATTTTGCAAGTTGGATTCCAGGAATCCAACTCAGGAAAAAGTTGGTTTCCAAACTGAAAAGCTGGATTCCAGCCTGAAGAAGTTGGAAGTCAGGATGAATTTTCATATGCAAGTAATAGGCAGAAAACTGTAACTTTAATTTTTTGCATCATGGACAGGGTTTTCCCTTGGCAACAAAAACAGGGGGTCATTGTGACCCCTTAGTCAAAACTAATGGGGTCATTTTGGAATTTGTGGGGGTCACAACAAAATGTAATTAGCTTAGACAAAAGCTACTATTTGTGAAACTATGTGTAATTTTTTTTGTTTTCTATTCACTGTAAATCTTTGTATACCCTATGTATGTATTATTACATGGTGATGGATACATAATAACACCAGAAATTCTCTATATAGAGGGAGCTTACAGCCTTGATGGTAGTGGTGGGCCGATGATCGACTATAGTCGAAAGTCAGTTGGTTTTGGCTTCCGATTCCGATAATCGATTGAGAAATCCTGGAATCGATTGTAGTTGGTTCCTAAACTCGCTCGGTCCCGAAGCTTGAATACTGGTTTTTAGCGCTTGGTTTTGTGACTAATATTAATCACACTCTTGGATTCAACATAGTGGATAACAAACATGAAAACTGGCCGGAAAAATGAGAAAGAAATTTTTGTCAGTGGATGTCTTGACAAAACTTGACAACTCGGCAAGCTTTTCATTTGATCTCTGAGCCCGGGTTTTGACGCTTGGAAATGTGAAATGACCTGTCTTTGACGCTGAAAAATATCTGCCTAAATGTCAATCTGACGCATGAAATTATCGTCTAGAGCTTCATATAACCTAGCTTGCGTGCACCCGGCAGAAATATGGGCTAAACACGATCAGTATAAAATGCGAAGGACATGCGCATGATAATGAAGCTGGCAAGTCATTTATGACAATGTAATAAAGGTGTTAATCCTCTTATCTGGTGTAAAGTGACAGATTTTAAAGTTACCTGCTATTCAAAATGACTAATTGATGTCCAATCATGTGGTAATACTTCTCCAAAAATTAACTGACACGAAAAATAGATCGCAAAAAAAAAATGTGAAAACCCATGACACTACAATGATAAGCGTGGCATCGTCTGATCAGAGGGACTTCAAACTATCTTCTCATCTTTAATAATGAATTTAAACAGTGAATTTATACAAATCTCTGAATAAAACAATAAGTGGAAGCTAAAATTCTGTTCATGAGTGAAAAAAATTGTTGTTTTATGAAATGAAAATATAGATCTATAGCAGACGGGGGGGGTCGTCTGCAAATGCATGAAATATGTCTTAATTTTTTTTAACTGGTTTGGAAATTAAAATATATGGACCAAAATGAATTATATTAAATAAAGCAGAAAATTTAATGGTAATATATCTCCATTGATTTTTAAAGTGCAATACACAACATCTTTATATACTTAAAATCATGTAAACAAATTGTCCCAGTATTTAAAGCAAAAAGGCATTCTCAGTTAAATGGAGAATCCGATTGTACAACCGATAGCTAGTTGGTTTGCTCTTCCGATTACAAAGCGATAATCGATTGAGATTTTAAACCGATTGGCCAACACTACTAGATGGCACCTTTTTCATAAAGAGTATCTGGAGTATGCTTTATTTACGCCTGTTTTTAACAAGCAAATATGCTCTATCTGCAGACAAACTGTCATATCTCTAAGTAATTTTAATCTTTCAAGGGTATCATCATGACGGCTAGTGTTTTGATGATGCACAAGGGTTGAATTTCGAAGTTTGTGGAGTCTCTGTCTGTGGTAAAGGGTTATTGTGTTTTGTTTTTATCTCAGGAATCGACCGTTTAATGTGAAAATAGATTGTTGTTGGCCTGATTCAATCCGATTGGAAAGTCTCCATTGTTTTGCTTGATAGAGAATATCCATTTCGGCCAAAAGTAAAGTTTTTTCACCAATTAAACAGCTGATTCACGTGTTTCGACACACGGGTCGTATTCATGCCGCTGTTTTCAGCGAATAACGAAGTGTATCTCTGTAGCTAATTTACATTATACTCTCTAGACCTTGAAATGTATTTCTGTGTGCTCTTACCAGGCGTTTTATCATCTGATCTTTGTTCAAGGGCTATTCTTCCTTGCAGACAGTAAGAATGATGTCGATTTTGACGGAGACGTATTGTTTTCATTAAAGATCTGCAGGTTTAGTTTCGACCCTTTTAAAGACCGACAGTATTCTAGTAAAATCGATACACAGTCCAGTGTTTCGTCCCATTTTCTCTTGGTACTCCAGATTTTTCATGTACTGGTGATGTAACAGTCTGGGTAACTAGTATATACGATCGTAAGTAACTCTTATCATATTTTATGGGTCATTTTCCTTAAAAATGCGTCAAAACGCACAAAATTGTGCGTCAAGGAAAACCCTCCATGGAGACATAATGTTTAAATTATATAATGGACAAGTCTACACTTATATTAAAAATAAGTTGCTCAGACTTTATTTGTAATTGTGCAAAGGATTAAAGAAGTTCGATAACTTTTCACTGTATCTTTTATTTAAACTATGTGAATAATTCAACAAGACAGCGCCCTGACACTTTTAAGAGCTGTCCCTAGTCAAGATTTTTTTCCAAACGAATAATTAAGCTTCTCTATGACGTCATAGTGGCTAATTTCAAGATACATGTAATAGAAAAACCTACACTTGAAGATGAATGTATGGGCTGACCATGGATTTATCATAATGTTTACAAAAAAGTGTAGCATGTACACTCTTTCACAATGATGATGTTAAAACCAAGTGGTTATACTTGTTAAAGTGTATGTACAAAATGGATCCCCTACCATCAGATAGTATTGCATACATCAAGATATGCCGTTGATAGCAATAGTACATGTATTATTATAGTGGTTGCCCTTATAGTAATAGCATCATGATAGTGGTTGCTCTTATAGTAATAGCATGGTGATAGTGGTTGCTCTCAAAATACCATTATCGTGATAGTGGGTACTCTACTAGTAAAAGTATCAAGATAGTCATATTTGGGGCTGATAGTCAGCAGGGATCAAACCAGGGATCAGTCACTGTACAAGTACATTTTTTGTTCTGGCTCGTGACAACTTTGGTAAAAAAAAAGTTTGTGCAGTTATGGGTTTAGAATGTTTACTATAGTTAATCTTACCAAACAATCCTGTGTTTCAACAACCCTGAGAAAGAAGGGTTTTGAGAACAATTTGAGAAAAAGAGAAAATGCTGGTACCCAGCATTTTCTCCTTTTCTTATAATGTTTTCTACCCTTTTTCAGAGACAAATTCTTATATTTCAGCTACATGTGTATATTTAATCTGTCGCCTAATTATGCCCCCCTTCAACGAAGTGGAGGTATATTGCTTTGCACATGTCAGTCCGTCCGTCGGTCGGTTGGTAGACCTTACCTTGTCCGGATAATAACTAGACACAGAATTGACCTAGGTTCGTCAAATTTGGCACAGACATGCATCTCGGAGTGTAGATGATCCCTAATGATTTTGAGGTCAATCGGTCAAATGTCAAGGTCACAGTGACCGTCAACATGTTGATATATAGACCAAACCTTGTCTGGATTATAACTAGACACAGAATTGACCTAGGTTTGTCAAGTTTGGCACAGACATGCGTCTTGGAGTGTAGATGATCCCTATTGATTTTGAGGTCAATCGGTCAAATGTCAAGGTCACAGTGACTGTCAACATGTTGATATATAGACCAAACCTTGTCCGGATGATAACTAGACACAGAATTGACCTAGATTCGTCAAATTTGGCACAGACATTTGTCTCGGAGTGTAGATGATCCTTATCAATTTTGAGATTAATGCATTAAAGGTCAAGGTCACAGTGGCCTTCAACTTATTGATACATAGACTAAACCTTGTCCAGATGATAACTAGACACAGAATTGACATAGGTTCTTCAAATTCTGTACAGGTATTCATCTTGGAGTGTAAATGATCCCTATCGATTTTGAGATTAATCCATCAAATGTCAAGGTCACAGTGGCCTTCAACTTAATGATATATCGACCAAACCTTGTCCAGATGATAACTACACACAGAATTGACCTAGGTCCTTCAAATTCTGTACAGATATTCATCTTGGAGTGTAAATGATTCCTATCGATTTTAAGGTTAATCCGTAAAAGGTCAAGGTCACAGTGACCACCAGATGATTCAGGGCCCGCGCTGCCGTTCGCCACTTGAGCCCCTTGCTCAAAAAAAATTAAAGTGTCTCAAAAATCATTGTATGTGGCTCAACTTGTGGCTCCAACATTTTATTCGCATATTATCGGGGACGTAGTAAGCATCGAAGTCGACTGGGAAAAAGCGGAAGTCGAACGCGCGTGCCGAGAAGAAAATCGATAACCCAGTCTGTGTATCGGCGACTGTTTACAATCTTGTATGTATACACACGGCGGTGTGTATAATTATGCGAACTGTTGACAGATTATCACTTTTAACAATTGAAGTGGGCTATAAATCAAAAAGATGACATCGATATTTCCCAGTCAATTCTTTTGATATCGGTTAATGAACTGTGCCACTTCCTGTATCAATGTGGCAGTAGGGGGGCGTGACTGTTTTACAAACAGACATCTTGCTATGCTTTCAACTTACTTAAGTCCTATGATTTTGTTCTCTGGTAAATACAGTAACTTTCTGAGTGCTTGTGTTTTCTTCGATCAACATGAGAAAAGTTGATACCATGCAAGTCAAAGGTAGAGCGAGATGTCAAAAATTTCTTGTGCAGCAAAAAGCGAATACACACACATATTTATACCCCCGCAAAACGAATGTTTTCGGGGGTATACTGGAATCAGCCTGTCTGTTCGTCTGTCTGTGCGTCTGTCCGTGTGTCCATCTGTGTACAAAATACTAGTAATTTTGTGTCGCAAACTCCTCCTACAGTTTTGCTACTATTGTATTGAAAGTTTGTTGATACATTGATTGTATACTGAAGTTGTGGAAGACTCAGTTTTCAATCATCTACTCCCTATGATTCAAGGGTAATCTCCCCTTGAACTTAAAATTTTTTTTTGTTAAATTGCCTATTTCTGTCAAAGTGCTGGCGGGGGTATTAAGTAACGTTCAGTGACAGCTCTAGTTTGTTCTGGCTCGTGACAACTTTGGTTAAAAAAGCTTGTGCAGTTAAGGGTTTAGAATGTTTACTAGAATTAATCCCTTACCAAACAATCCTGTGTTTCAACAACCCTGAGAAAGAAGGGTTTTGAGAACAATTTGAGAAAAGAAAATGCTGGTACCCAGCATTTTCTCCTTTTCTCATAATGTTTTCTACCCTTTTTCAGAGATAAATTCTTATATTTCAGCTATATTTAATCTGTCGCCTTATTATGGTTTCAACTTACTTAAGTCCTATGATTTTGTGCTGTGGTAAATATAGTAACTTTTCTTCAATCAACATGAGAAAAGTTGATATCGTGCAAGTCAAAGGTGGAGCGAGATGTCAAAAATTTCTTGTGCAGCAAAAAGCGAATACACACACATATTTGACACTGTGTAGATACAGATTATTTTTCTTTCATGTGTGACATATAATTTTACTTGCGTGCGACAAATGTATTTTAAGCTGGAAAATTTATGTATGTATAATAAAAAACTATCTTGAATGTTAAAGTTTTCTTGAACGTTTTCTAATTTCATTTTGGACAGGTTGTTGTCAGTATCACCCTGGTGTTCCGGTGTTTCATGATGCCTTGAAGGGTTGGTCCTGTTGTAAAAAGAGAAGTACAGACTTCACAGAGTTTCTTAATATACCTGTAAGTCTGAATGTAATGTAAATCACATTGGAATCATTTTTATCCTAGCTGTTTATGACATTGCAAAAAAATGAAATCTTAGACTTGTCTGCATTGAAAGCAATTGCAGACTACAAATTTAATGTGGATAAAATGACTGGATTTTTCTATAAAATGTTAGAAAACATTGTGGGAAAAGGAGAAAATGCTGGTTACAAGCACTTTCTCCTTTTCCCACAATGTTTTCAAAAGACTTCTCTTGAAGGGTCGTGAAAACTCGGCATTATGTGGCAAAGGGTTATCGAAGAAAATATACGGGTATTTTTATAGCCCTTTCATTGTCTGCATTGTCATGCTTAAATTTTGAAATTCTCTCATATTTCTGTCAACACTGAAGATATTTTCTTCAGACTTGGGCCAGTTTCTAACAAGTAAAAAAGGAAACCCACACCAAGAGGAGAGGACTGATAATTTTTTTTTTTATAATTTTGACACAGTTGTGCCCTTTTTTAACCACTAAGAACTTCACTAAATAGCAACTGCGGCTGAGCACTGGCGCTGCAGGCAGAGCTCTTGTTTACATTCTGTGATTTGGCTCTCAAGTTTTCTTTTCTTGGGGTAGTGTACTGGTATTTCCAACAACAATGTTTGCTTGTTCCATGTCAAACTGCCAGTCATCCTGTTCTGTGACAGCTTTTAGTGCACCTATCAATGCATTTCTGGAGTTTCTTTGCCAGTGCTGCACATTTGAGTCCTTCCAAGCCACTTCCAAATTTTTAGCATAGCTTTTGACTTACTTCTTGGTATTTGTTGAAGAAAAGCATGTCCTGTCACTGTGACTTTCTGCAATTAAATTTGAGAGAGAACTTGGCCAGGCAGGGATTGCCCCCTAAACCCATGAATTACAAGGTTTGCTTGTTCTTTTCTGATATATGCATTTGATACAAGTCTTGAAGAACACACAACATAGGTTTTGCTAAAAAACTAAGTTTAGTTCTTAACCCTTTATGGAAATTACCACACATTTCAAGTTTAACGACCATGAAAAAGAGGGGCTTTGAAAACATCCCTGGTATGTATACCACCTAATGTTATGTTTTATATTTGACTACATTTCAGGGGTGTTTCAGTGGAGTACATAGTAATGAGAAACCAAAACAGCCAGAGAAAGAGAAACCTGTGGTCGAAGATACTGACATACCAGCTCAAACAGTTAGTTGACATTTTCAGGCATTTTTACAAGTGCAGTAAAATCAGACTGAGTAGGTCTTGGCCCTCTTCCACAAGATCCCAAGTTTTATCGACCGTTAGGAAGAAAGCGTTTGAAAACAATGTTGGAAAAGGAGAACATGATGGTAACTATTCTCCTTTTTTCACAATTTTTTCAACCCTTTCAGGAAAAAATTGCATCATTTGTGTAACATCTGGACATGGCAAATTTTTACCTGCATAACCATAAACCAAATAATCCTGTGTCTGAATGACCCCAAATGTTGAAAACACTGTGGAGAAAATGATGGTAACCATTTTCAGAGGTTAATGCAACCATTTGAGTGACATGTAGTTTTTGTTGTCTGCAAATGATTTCAGATTGGAAAAGTCTAAAATTTTGTTTTCTACAAAAAACTATCAATCTGGACAAGCTGTTTGGTAAAAATAAATGAGCCATGCTCTCTGAAAAGGGGGCTTAATGCATCTGTGAAAAGTATCAACCTGGGCGAAAACTTTTTGCTATGGGTCACTTTTCTGTATGTCCAAGGACCAGTCTTCTGCAAGATTAAGTAGGTTATTAAAAATTATGGCTGTTATGTATCCATAATAATGTAATGGCTTGATTGGTATCATGCATCACGGAGATGCATTAAGCTCCCATTTCCCTGGGCATGGCTCAAATATTTTATGATAGCATCATAAAGATTTCAGTGGCCTGCCATAAATTTGCAGAAGTTGGGAATATTTTCAAACTAATGTAACTGTGACAGAAGCATCCATGACTGATTCTCAAATAAAACTGAAATGGACAAAGTCCCATGGAGTGCAATGTGATGGAACATTTTTATATTTCATATGGACACTGATATTTTGATGTCTTTTATTTCATAGGAGGAGCCAATACTGATATTTCAAACAGAGCGCCCCAAGACACATGAGCCAGAGAGACCATCCGCTGATGAACCATTAATTAAACTGAAAGTAAATATTGTACCATCACTGCAGAAAGCTCTGGAAAAACATTTACAAAATCTCAATCTAGAATCGAAAAGTACAGGTACGTTTTTAATGACGAGATTAGATTGTATTATTATGACTTTACACCCAAGCAATAGATAGTATTTGAAATATCTTACAGGAAAAAGAGCAGTTGCTCCAAAGCAAGCAATTACTTGTTTATCGCGCAATATTTTCCATTATATTTGAGAAGTGAACTTTCCTTTAACTCTTTACCAAACAGCAAAATTCTAGACTAGTCCAAATTTAAAGCATTTCAGACGCCAAAATTAACGGGAATCAAAAGTAGTAATTTGATTTGGTAAGGGGAGAAAACATTGTGGGAAAAGGAGAAAATGCTGGTTGCCAGCATTTTCTCCTTATCCCACAATGTTTTCTAAAGCTTTTTTTCTCAGGGTCATGAAAAGTCGGGATTGTGTGGTAAAGGGTTAATTGATATACTTTCTTCCTTGAGGCCCTTTTACAAGATGTTAGTTCTTTTCAATTAAATTTTGTGATACAGTATCAGTGTGGTTTAGAATGTAATAGTCTGACAGTGTAGATTAAGCAAAGGTAATGCTGTCTTATCTTTTATCGACACTCTCTGTTACTTTGTGATAAATTACGCCCCCCACCCTTCTGAAAACCTTGTAATAGCAATAGTTTGGCAGTCTTTCCTGACTGAAAAGGTCTATTTCATTGATCCAGCACTCTTGGAGTTAACAGTACTTGGTGTTTTTTTTTTTTGTATTCCTTCACAGAGGCAGAAGAAAATGGTATACCTGTAGGGACATGCTGTAAAAACAAGGGGTGTAAATCAGTAAGTCATGCTTTAATGTCTTCTTACAATTTTATATGTTTTCTGATAATTTCTTAGTTTGTGTTTTGCACAGGTTTCAATAGTAATTCATCTATTTAATTTATATAATTACCATGGTGACAGCTCACATGTAAATTTGTTACCAATACTAGACTGGGGCTGAGTTGTACCTTGCTGTAGGAAACTGCTGGAAGATCTGTATTGCTAGGGAAAATGAAACCCAGAGTCAGGTGATTACAATTCTGAGTGGTGTTACCATTGAGGTAATCAGACAATAGGCATTAGTATTTAAAGATTTTACAAAAAAGTGTTGGAAGGTATCCAAAGAAGCCAGAAGAGAAAAGAATCGAGTGAAAATAAAAGCATGAATAATTTCTGTATATAAATGTTGGTCAAGAAACGTTAACCTGCTTACCTTTGGTAGATTTACCATGTGTATCACAATGTTTTGATGATTTTTGTATGTTGGTCTTGCATCTACATAGTGTCAGGGGTTAACCCTTAACTAAACAATCCTGTTTTCTAACAACCATGAGAGAGAAAGCTTTTGAAAACATCCAGAATTTTTCCCTACCCCACAATTTTTTCTATCCTTTCTAATAGGAATTTCATCATTGGTGCCAAATTCAATTTTTTGTCTACAAATGCTTTCAATTTGCTCAAGCATAAACTTTTACTGTCTGGAGACCAGTCTAAATGAAAAGCATGTGGAGAAGACAAATTTGAATGTTGCTCAAATAATGGCCTTTATCTCTCATAGACTAGATAGTCAGTGGGAAAAGGAGAAGGTGCTGGTCACCACACTTTCTCCTTTTCCCACATTGTTTTCAAAGGCCTTTTTCCAAAGGGTTTACTAAAAACTGGAGATTGTTTGGTAAACATTAAAAACTTTATTGTGAAGACTTTTTATGTTTCTTTTTCATATTGAATGACAGACTGATATACTGTGAGAACTGTATTTTTGTACACTTTTTATCAGGAATACAGGTCCAAAGACAGTGATCAAGAAATTTGTAATTTTCATCCTGGTGTGGCCGTATTTCATGAAGGGTAAGTGGGAATGTTACATTTTAAAGTCTTAGGATATATTATTTACAGTATTATGATATGACTTTTGAGGTTGAAAAAACTCTTAATAGATATTACCGGTAGTCAAATTTCTCTTTTAGAGAGACACACTGCCAACTTATTTTGGTAATTGATAAATAAAACTTTTAAGCCCCCAGCCACACATTCTTGTTAAATATGGATAACCAATATAAAAAGTTTGTAATTTTCACATCTGCAGTTGCATTTGCAGACAGTAAAGATCAAGATCAGACTTCACAAAACCTGCAATCTGTTTTTTTTTTTCTTTTTATCCACACTGTTTGCTATGATGAGACGATCAAGCTAAGCATTCTAAAATTGTGGCATCTGGGTCCTTATTGAGATTATCCATGGAAATTGTTAGTTTACTTATTTGGCTCTCTATGAGATAACTTCTGACTCATAGAACTGAAACATGCTTCAGGAAAAAAAAATACAGGGAATGAAAACAAGTAATACATGTACGGCCTGTATTTCAGTTTTGATGACTGACAAAAAAAAAATCAATGGACTCAATGAATTTGGCTTAATCCTATTTATTTTACATTGGAAGTGAAACAAGTTCTTAAAACTAATATTAGTCACTCCATGATTGTTCAAATGTTCTCGAAAGCCACAAGAGGTATTCGCCCTGTGATGTGGCTTGTTCCAGAGATTGACATTGCTAATCACAAGATTCAAACCGGGAACCTTCGATTTGAAAGGCTAATGTCCTTGAAACATGTTAACCAATAACTATACAAGCTAATTTTAGATCAGCAAAACCTAGTGCAAGTGATTGATTCGAAGGATGTAACAAACTTGTTTTTGATGTGTATGGGAAATGTCTTGAGTAAAGGAGCAAGTGCAATTACACTTAATTTCTCCTTTTCCCTCAATGATTTTCAAAAGCTGTGAAAGAGCAAAGGTTAAAATCCTTTACCAAAAAGTCCCCAGTTTGATTTGCCCAGAGGGAGAAGCCTTTTAAAAAAACATTCTTTGATATGGTAACCAGCATTTTCTCGTTTTCCCACAGCATTTTCCATCCTTTAAGTGACAAAACCCATCATTTGAATCACATTGAATATGTTGTCTACAAATGCTTTCAATTTGGATAAGTGTAGAATTTTGTTATCTTGAAGAGTTAACTCTGTACTATACAAAATTTCTCACTTGTCGGTATCGAAAGCATTTGCAGGGAACAACTGAAATGTGGATGAAATGATTGGATCATCTCTAAAAGGGTAGAAATATTAGGGGAAAAGGAGAAAATGCTGGCTACCATTTTCTCCTTTTGCTACAATGTTTTCAAAAACCATCTTCTCTAGGGTCTTTCAAACAGTTGATAGCTGAATTGATAAAGGGTTAACCAGTCAAAATCAAAATTCTGTCACACAGGATGAAGTACTGGTCCTGTTGTCAGAGAAAGACTTCAGACTTCACCAACTTTTTGGACCAAGCTGGGTGTGAGACAGGGAAACATACATGGACAAAAACAGAGGAGGTAATGTTATCTTCTTAAAAGGATTAATCAGTCTAAAATAGTGAAATATCTACCTGATAATGTGCACAGACAGTGCTAAATATAGCTAAAGATCACCATCAGTGTATATTTGGACTTCTTCAATAAAAATGACTACCAAAATTGAAAATTTGACAAAGTTACTTGCAATATATATTCATCAATTAAAAAATGTCTGTTCTCTTGATTTTATTATACATATACTTTATTACTTTACGGTGGTAGTGTTCCACTCTTAATATTAGCAGGTATCAAAGTGACACAGGTAGGAATGCAATAACCCCTATCCCGCCGTATAAGTCAGGGCTTATCAGCTCTCCACTGCCGTAAAAGATACACATCTGGAAGCTATTTACTTAACTGGAACACTGACCGCTATATAATTACCCTTATCTGATTAACCGTTAGATATGGATCATTAGTGTAAGAACAGCAAATACTCCTTGACAAATAAGCTAGACATAGAAGTAACTTTCAAACTTTATGTAAGTAAAACAGTGATATAATTGACACTGATATTACATAATACAATGTAAGTGCAGAGAAAAAGAAAAATAAATCAAGGTAAGATGGAATAAAAATTACTCTTTAAAGACACCCATATTTTGAATTTTTCTTGTAGATTTACATATTTGTAAAGAAATCATAAAATTAACTTCTACAGGTGACTTTTTTTTATTGCAGAGATATGTTTTTTTCAATAACTTAAATCTATATACCCCTTTTTTGTTGAAAAATGATAGTGAAATGCTGACGAGAAATTTTACTCTGAAACACTTGTCCAATCTTACATCCACTCTCACTCGCATTAAAGTCTACAGAATGTAGTCAGTGATATAAAGTTACACGAATCTGTCATTGTAATTTCAAAAAAAGTACACTTAAAACTTAAAAATATAGTAAATTTCTGAACTGCTTGTACCAACAATTAACATAAATATCCAGTTTTGGTCAGGTAATAACAGAGATATTTTTCCATTTGTGCTGTCGGCAATGCTGCCTGATGTCACCACTTTCAGTTGACATTCATACAAATCAAATTCAATTTTAAACAAAACTTTGTCACAACCAAATACTAAAAATAATATCTAAATAGTCAACAGGGCTAGCTTTTACGGAGAAGTCTTTGTTAAGGAGAAATTCTTCATCAAACGGGATTGGTAGTGAATGCGAGTCGGCGGTACCCCACCCACTTTCTATTTCGCTGTGTTTCTTCTGATTATTTGGTGATTGCAACATATCAGATGCATCTTACGATACAAAAATCTTAGATATCTCTTCTTCAAACATTTCTTTGTCAGTTAATACTTAGTATTGCTGGTTTACTAAAGGTTTAGGTAGAAAACAAAGCGAAAATCCTTTGTGGGTCAGTCTGTCAGTCGCCATTTTTTTACTTTTGTTTTCTGATTTTTCTCACCCTGGTAAACATCGTTCTTTCTTTGCTTAGAATTAATCCAATTGGAACTTATTTTTGGAAAGGCTGACATGAGATCATGAACTATATTTTTTCATGTCTACACACTTTATCAATGAAAAATGATAGTAAAAAGCGAAAACGAGGCAAAATTCCCAAGGATAACCTGAAAACGGACAGGGTCCGAGACCGGCAGTGGGGAGTAGACATGTAAGAATGGACTGTGTCCGCGACAGGCAGGAGAAGGAATAATGAAGTTTGGTGACTACTCAAGTGTTGAATACCAAGTTTTGAAATCATTCCTTTCCCAAACAACAAATGTTAAACTCGTCCAAATTGAATGCGTCTACATACAAAAAATTTGAAAATGAAATAAATGAACTTGAGTGCTTTGATAGGGTAGAAAACATAGTGGGTAATGGAGAAAATACTGGTTACCAGCATTTTCTCTTTCCCACCTTAATTTCAAAATGCTTCTTCCTCAGAGTCATGATATCATCTGATTGTTTGGAAATGGGCTAATAATTGCAGTGATTGCCTGTTACAGTAAGGTTGGAGCAACATGCAGTAAATTTAGCGGTGGTTCTACGTTTTTTATTACAGCATATCATTATTTTCATTTCAGAAAACTTGTCGTCAAGACTGGTTTCAGACAAGTCAAGACATTAATATATCTTTATTCTCAAAGCTACCTGTTCCAGAGCAGTCCTATGTAGAAGTGAACAAAGTCCTCTGTAACATACATATCACTTTCGAAGGAGGAAAACATATTTATGAAAAATGCATCATATTAAGAAATGTAAGGTCCCCTGTTTTCCTTCCTTCCTTCTAAGCTTGGCTGTTCTCAAAGCCATAGCCCTGTTGTTGTTGTCGTCTGCCTGTTGTTGGGCAAAAACTTAGACATTTTGTAATATCTCTGTCATTACTGAAGATATTTGCTTCCAACTTGGATTAGTTGCAAACTATAAAAAGAGGAACATGTATAAGAGGGACAGTTAATCATCAGAATATTTTTGCCACAATTATGCCCCCTTTTTTACTAAGAATTCTTAAAGCAACTGCAGCTGAGCTTTGTCACCCGCATGCGGTGCGCTAGAAATAAGTCTTGTCTGATGTTTATATATATATCCTTCAAACGCACATAAGGTTGTTGTAAGCTTTAAGGATGTAATTCATTTTGTTTCTGCCATTATTCCTTTCTTAACATTTAACAGTAATTAACCATCTACAGAGTATTTTTTTGTGTAATAGAAGACTGCTTTTGAAAACAATGCAGCTAAAGGAAAATTGGCTAGAAACAACCAGTCTCTTTGTATTGTACATTAATTTATGTGTCATCTACTTCCAATATGTTTCATGAGGAAGTGATTAAATTTTTTATTGACCAATTTTGAGACAAGGAAGAAACCGAGACAGTTGGTGTTTTTGTTAGGAATGAATTACTGCTAAAACATTTGAGCCATACTTTGTGAAAAGAGGGCTTAATGCATCTGCAAAAATTATCGACCAGGTCAGCCTGCACAATCCATGCAGGCTGACCTTGGCCGAAACTTTTCGCTATTGTTCAATTTTCTGTATGTTCAAGGACCTGTCTACCTCATAATTCAGTTGGTTGTTGAATTAAGTTGCTATTACGGATCCATAATTATGTAATGCTTTGCTTGGTGTACTGCATCACCAAGATGCATTAAGCCCCCTTTTGTCAGAGCATGGACCATTTTTATTCAGCTCTCTGCAGAACAACTAAAAATATAGACTTGTCTGCAATGAAAAGAAATGGAGATGGCAAATAAAGTGTGATTTGGATAATAGGATTTGTCTTTAATATTGCAGAAAGCACTGTAGGGAATGGAGAAACCAGCATTTTCTCCTTTTCCCACAATGTTTTATAGAGCTTTCTACGGGGTTGTTAAAACTCGGGATTGTTTGGTAAAGAGTGAACCTTAAATGCTTGAATGTTTTTTTTTTTTGCAGCCAATTATTCCAGAAAAAAGTTTAGTCAAGATGATGGGAACGAAAGTAGAGATCATTCTGAAGAAAGCGGAAATGTTCAGTTGGCCGTCCTTGGAGTTAAAGACAGAATCTCAAGAAAACAGCAAAAACAAAGACTCTTAATATTTGATATATATCATAAAACTCTAATTAAGTTTTTCAGGGCTATTATTGACCCATAGTCATCAACCATTCTATACCGCATTCTTAGTCTAATTCAAAATTTAGAAAGAAATACTGTATAGGTGGATATATATGCATGTCAGAAAATTTGCGAATCACCCGTTACGGACATTTTGTGTGTGGAAATGTTTGCGAATTCAAGACACTTGTTATTTGTTGGTATACTTGTGGTAAAATATGTGAACAGAAAAGTTTGTGAATTTTTCAAATTCGCGAAATCGGAAAAATGTCCATGTCGCAAAAAGTTCCACTTGTACAGTACAATTCCTGATGGGCTAAACTAGATGGTCTAGTGAACCCTTTACCCTACAGTCCCGATTTTTAACATCCCCCAAGAAAGAAGCCTTTTAAAAACATGGTGGTAAAAGGAGAAAACGCTGGTAACCAGCATTTTCTCCTATTTCCATCATGTTTTCTTCCCTTGCAGAAGCAAATTTCAATTTTTTAGTCAGATTTAAATGTCGTCTGCAATTGCTTTAAATTTGGACCAGTCTAAAACTTAGCCGTATGGTAAAGAGTTAATCAGAACTGATGTTAGTCTTAAATTTAAATAAATTTTGAAAATGAGACTAAGAATGCATGCTGGATTGGTTGGTTAACCCTTATCCTGCTAAATTACTAAAATTAAATTTTCATTTCCATATTAAAAACCAAAATATTCCTATTTTAAAGTTATGTTTTGGGAAATAATATTTCCTTATCGGACAGTGTAGATCACTGATCAGACTGCACGTTTTGTGCAGTCTGATCTTGATCTACACTGTTTGCAAAAGGTCAGTGAGTCAGGCTTAGCAGCCTAAGGGTTAATAAGATACTTGGGTCTGTATTTACCAACCATTCTAAATGATGTTCTTTGTGTAATTCTCAAGAGTTTCTAAATTTCAAATTGTACAAGGTTTGTTTTCAAAGTCGGCTGCTGCATAGATATTATAAACCATTGATGAATGTCAGTGGGATGACATATTTATTCCACTCAAGACTTCTAAAGACTTCACTCTTTAACCCTTAACTCTTTACCACACAGTCCCAAGTTTAAATGACCCTGGGAAAGATGCTATTTAAAAACTTTGTGGGAAAAAGAGAAAATGCTGCTAACCAGCATTTTCTGTTTTTCCCACAAATGTTTTCTACCGTATCAGAGTCAAGTTTCATAAATTAAGCCACAGTTAATTTGTCGTCTACAACAAATTTGAATTTGGACGAGTGCAAAAAATTGTCATTTGGTAAAGAGTTAAGCTGTTAAATAAATCACACTAAAGGTTTCCAGCCATTTGTGAAAAACTATACATGTAGTTTACAATTTAAACATTGTGCTCTTTGGATAGATCTCACCGTATCAGAGAGTGTCAATCAAGATAAGACTGCACGTTCTGTGCAGTCTGATTTTGGATCTACACTGTCCGCAAAAGCCCACAAAGTGGTGCTTAGCAGCCTAAGTGTTAATGATAATGACTCGGGTGCCTATTTCGTGCATTTCTGTTTGTTGATCAAATCATGTAACTCACTGTTCCTCCAGGTTTTATGCAGTGAATGAACCTACTAGAAAAATCATATTGAAATAACATTACAAAATTAATATTTTGTGCTGTTATATATTTCTGAAATTATAAAAAGTAGGTGCCTTGAAGTGAGGCTTGTATTAAAATGAATGAAATTCATTTCTAGAGAATCATTATTAAGTTTACATCAGTTAAAAAAATTATGTCAAACTTGACTTAACCCTTTACTTTATACATATGAATTTTTAGAGGCAGCAACTTTAGAAAACATAGTGGTAAAAAGAGTTAAAAGTGTATATTATAAGTAATAGCTGCTTTTCCTACATTTTTTCCTACATCATTGAGAAATGATGTTACCGTTTTAAATGTCTCCTCTATGTTAGTAAAGTTAGTATGACTCATTCCCAGGCAATAAGATATTAGACTTGCCCAAATTGAAGGTGTTTGCAGATGACAAATTTGAGTCGAATGATAAAATTCACTTTCCAAAGGGAATGAAAGATTGTGGAAAGGAAAAAATGTTGGAAACTATTGTCTTCCTCTTACAGTATTTCCAAAAGCCTTCTTGTTCGTAGTCATAAAACACAGAATTATTTGGTGAAGGGTTAAAAAAAGCCTGTAATGGATTGAATATTTAGGAAATGTCTTGCAGCGGAGCTACTTCTAGTGTGAAACTTCGTACATTTAATTTGGGTATTTTATATACATGCTGACCTTCTTCAACTCTCAAATGTACAGATACTGTTTTTGATGACCCTACAACTGACAGCTTTGGAAATCATTGTGGGTAAAGGAGCTACTCTTTTTGACAGAAGTTTCGCCTTTCCACATCATGATTTTCATATCACTTCATGACAAATTTTTAGTTTCCTCTAAGTGTTTGTACTTAGTTAAATTTATGCTAGTTTTGGGTCAATGTAGAAATGGCTTATACAAAATGATTTAACCTTTTACCACACAATCCTGGGTTTTAATGACCCCGAGGAGAATGGACTTTGAAAACAATTTTGGAAAAGAAGAAAATGCTGGTAACCAGTATTTTCTTCTTTTCCCACAATGTTTTCTACTCATTCAAAAACAAAACCATTATATGAGCCAAATTAAGTTTTTTGCCTGCACAGACTTTGAAATTGAACAGGTCTCAAAAATTTGGTCAAGATCTAATGATGCTTTCCTTGTTTTCCCCTGTTCTTTTGTAAAACTTATGCCTGACAAATAAATTTGATGAAGGATTTGACCAAACTGTCAAATTTTCAGATAACTCTGAAAAAATGCCTTGCATTATTGGAATACATGTATAAGGTTCATGTGATGTTGGTCTACATTGTCCAAAAAGTACTATCCTGTAAGCCTTTACCACTTAACTAAATTTAGACATATCCAATTTGAAAGCTAGCCTGGGTCCAGGTGGTATTAATGTTTTAATCATTTTTTATCGCAGTCCCTTTTCATGGTCCAAACAGATGTGTCACACAATTGTTTGTTGCTTTATTTTTGACAAAGTAACGTCTGATTGTATAAAAGAAAAAAATGATCCATCTGGAACCCAAGCTATTTGAAAGCATCTGTAGATGACAATCTAGATAGGGCTCAAAGAAATACCCTTTTACAGGGAAGAAAACATTATGGAAAAAGGAAAATGCTAGTTATCAGCATTTCTGCTTTTCCCAAAGTCTTTCATATATGGCCTGCAACACGGGAAAAGGGGCAACCAGACATTTGCTTAAAGTGCCATCTCTGATAAGACTGCGCACTCTGCGCAGGCTAATCTGAGACAGCACTTTATGATTACATAAGATTTTGTCCTACAGTACGTAGATTCGCACAAAAGAGAAAATTACATAAGAATGGAAATTGTTGTTTCCAATTAGTCTTGCACGGACTGCGTAGGCTGATCCGGAACAACACTTTACGCAAATGTCCGAATGCCCCTTTTTGCATGTTGTAGGCCATATGTTCTTCCTCACAGTTAACAAAACCTGGGATTGTGCGGTAACGGGTTAAATCATCAAAGATCGATTAAATTTTCTTGTCATGATTATCTGTATCAATGTTTGTTCCTCATGAAATTATATCAGAATGAATTTATTGATGTTTTATGCCACTTTCAACATCATTTCTGTCATGTCATAGCTACAGCTTATTCATGTAGGTGTGACCTTGGTTCCACTAATACAAAGCAGTGGCTCTGAAGTGTTTTGCCCAAGGACACTCAAACAAAATCAGAAAACTATAAAGCTGAATGCTTATCCTGCCTGTGATTGTTTGTTTCATATTGTTTGTAATTTGTAAGTAAAGAAGAACACTATGTCAATTCAAAGTGCTGTATATTTTTTCACTGTTCACATCACACTGGTACAAGATTCCCATACAGATGGTACGCAAAATCATGCTGTTGAAAACCCCTTCCAAGGAAAGAGGAGATGACATGAACTTGATCCCTTACCAAACTATCCCAAGTTTTAAGAAGTCTGTGGTTTTGAAAACATCATGGGAAAACAAGAAAATGCCCGTAACCAGCATTTTCTCTTTTTCCATGATATTCCCTACCCTTTCGAGGACAAATTCCTTCATTATAGCCATATTTGTTTTCCTTTTCTTAAACTGAAAATATTAAAGGATTAAAAATTTCAAATAAGGTAAGTGTAAAATAATGTCATCTGATAAAGAGTTGAGCATTAAAAGCACTGTTTTGTTTTCAGTATGTCCCAATGTCAACTTTTCTGGCAGCATGCCACTTTTGAAAACATGGCAAAGGACTAAAGTGCTCAAAATGAGCAATGTCTGTTTTTAGCCATTATGCTTACTAGAGTTCTCAGTCATTAAATCTTTTTGTTGGTTTTACAAGGATTTTTCAAAGATTTCTGCTTCAAATCTACTGCAGGAGGTAATGAATTAAACAGCGGTTTGAAATGAAAAGGTTTTACAAAAAGTAAAAAATAAAGGAAAGCTCTTTTGTCTTGTTAGGAAAGTTGTGAATCTTCAAAACACCAAGACCTTTGGCTGGAATCCCGTTGGTTGAAGATAACTTGTTTCCATTTTAAAGGAGAATATTTTTTGAAAACAATTTTGGCTGATAAAGGTATTGCTTAAAAAGAGCGATTCTCCTTGTGTAACAGTTATTCGTGTATCAAACCATGCGTGTAAGTATATTTTTTATTTTCATCATCAATATATACAAATACATTTTCACAGTTGTATTTGTAAGGTGTTGTCACTTCAGTGTGCATGAAAAACATTTAAAAACTGTTAAGTACCGCAAAGCTTTTCTTCATCACCACAGAGTCCGTCTTGAACTTCGAAGTTCTCAAGCAAGTGAATAAGAATTTTAAGGAAAGTACTTGTGATTTTTACAACAGAACCTGTTTCTCCTGTCACCTTCGTAGCAGCCATTTTCGGCAAGAAGTACTCTGGAATAGTCTGCTGTTCTTGCACAAGCAAAAGTAGACGTTTATAAATCCTTCCCGCCCACGTGACTGCTTCAGTTAATTCAGTCTTTGTGACTTTATTTAGCCTGCAGTCAGCATCGTCTATAACCCTTCTGTTCCAGTTATCTGGATGGAGGTCCACGTCTGAAAACGATACCAGGACGTCTTGGTCGTGTAACTCGTGAAACAAGCCCGTTTTCAGTACATAGCTGGTCAGGTATTCAGTGACGTGTATTATACCACGAACCTCGTCCATTCCAGCTTTGGCATCGATGTCTATATCTCCACAGGGCAGGCTGTCAATGAATATATCTGAAATGCGGAACAAGACCTTTGGGCATTGCAACTGAATACTTTTAGCTATTTTGTATCCCATTTTAATTTCGGGCGGCAGAAAACGCATAGTGGCATGCTCAACTTGTGACAAGGAAATCTTAAACAATGATTCAAAATATAGATTCCTTTCCTTCATCACATTTGCATCTTCTTCATCCAGTTCATGTATCTCACCAAGGTATCTTTGAGGATCCTTCATCACCAGATAACATCCAATAGATTCTACACAATGCTGCTTAACAATCTGCACTTTTGAATTACAATGGACAGATTGCCAATCACTAATCCTTACCACGGGTGCGATGTCCACGCTAACGTCTTGACGAACACACCAAGGACCGTACCAGACCAACTTCAGCTGTCCTATATTAGAACATTCTCCCTCAGCATTCGTCGTCCCCCAGAATGAGAAGTAGTTGGTGCAATCCCACACATCTTTAACATTCAACGCTTTTTCCAGTAATCTGTGAAATTCGTTGCTTGTATTAACGCGACTCAAACAGCCATCTGTGTTAATAAGATTTGAAAGCTCATTTTTCACAAGTTCATCTCTGTTAGATACCTTTAATCGAGCGAAACCCCTTGTTTCATCATCAGTGCATTCGACTATATTGCAACAGTCTCGCAGTTTCCATAAGTCAAATACTAGATCAAATTCATCACATGCACCAATTTTAGTTCCTTCTGAGACACTACCTCCAAATATTACGCGTGCTTCGAACACGGGATTCAAACTTTTGACGATTTCTGTTACTCTCAATGCAAGTTCGTAGATTTCCTTCATCATAGAACGGGTGTCTATGCTATCTAAATTTGCCTGATCTGTATTAGTTTCCAGTGCACTGATGGCATTCTGAAGAACCAAAGTTTTATTATGTAGGCACATTGGATATGTCTTTAACCATTCCTCTATATCTGAATCGAGTACTTTTTCAGTTTGATCAGCATGTGCATCTTTCCGACTGTACGTCTTGTTACAACAGAGAGGAAAATACCGACCACAACTTATATCTGTAATAAGACACGCATTTACATCCTTTTGGCTTGTTTTATTGATATCTGTGGAGTCTAAATCCATAGCTGGCGTGCTAATAAAGTCGAGTACAGCCAGACTAGCTTCATTACGAAGAATTCTTGCAACATCTACTGCTGTTCTGCCCTGTTTATCTTTCACATCTTTTTGCGCACTTGCTTGTAGTAAGGCCGTCGTTGCAGCACGATTGTTCAACTGAAGGGCATGATGTAGTGGGGTCAGACCATGCTTGTCCTGTAGGTTCACATTAGCTGCTTTGGAAACGAATGCATTTAGCATTTCTCGGATGAAATCCATTTCATCATGATTTAAGTTATGTGTTATTTGGTGAAGGGCACTCAAACCAAAGTGGTCTTGACAATTGATATTTAGATCTTGAAAGCATTCCATCAACATCCTGATAAAGACAGTGTTACTGTGTTCAACGGCGCACTGTAGTAGAGTTCTTCCATATATGTTTTGTTGATCGACATCAATCAGTTTCGGCACTATATGCTTTAACATTTCTCGAAATGAATTCATAAAGTGAACATGTTGTGGTTTATAATGGCGTTGCGATAGATAATGCAACGGGGTTTCACCTCTTTCATTCAACATATTAGGATCAGCACCATTTTCTAACATTAGTTGCAGGAACTCTGAACACCAGTGTTTGATTTCAGTTTCCACACACATCTCCATGCTCCAATGAAAGTTTTGACACCAGAAATGTAACGGAGTCATTTTTGTCCCTGAATGTGGAATATTGATGTCCACATTATATCGAACAAGTAGACGGAGCTTTCTGAAATAGCTGTACCCTTTGCTATCGTCCATTTCATCATAAAATTTAGAGTTGCCATTTTCATTTCTGCTGTCTACATCACTGGCCGATAAGTCGCTGTCTTCAATATCTTCCCACATGCTTTCTTCAGATTGAAAGTCGTCCTGAAAGTCTTCCCAGGCTCTATATATTAGTTCATGCAAGACTGACGAACCTTTAGCATTTTTGGCGTTTGGATCAGCACCCCAATCTAGAAGCAGCTTAACTACTTCTGTATCGACTTGTCCATCCATGGACATGTGCAACGCGGTACCACAAATAGTATCGTCCTCTTCAATATTTATCGTATCTATGTCTCCTTCCTTTAGTGTTGCCTTCAATAGCTCTAGTGCGTCTAGGTTGCTGTTTAGACACGCAAAATGTAAAACCATCTCGCCGCCTAGGCTTCTTGATATAGCTGTTGCTCCGTTCGCGATGCATTCTGAAACAACGCGGTTGTTCTTGTCCAAAATAGCTTGAAATATAGTGTCCTCAATATACTCCATTTTCAATACAAAGTTTCTTTTCACAACTGCTATCCTGTCCGAAATGCCTGAAGCATTTGAGTATTCGATGCTTCCACTTTCCGACAGACAACGGCTCTTTTTTTTTTTCAAATTCCTTTTACACAATTTCGCTAGCTTTGCGAAGCTTTATCCTTCACCATCGTGGTTGGAAACATACTGTTAAGTGCAGTTGTTATCACTTTTCAAACACCAGAGATTTTGTTTGTGTGTGTATTTCAGAATCACAAAGCATTTGTTTGTCAGTTCTTCGTATTCATCACTATACATGTATGATCTGAAAGCAAAGCATCATAGATCTAGTAAGTATTTTATGTTTATCACATAACCTCCCTTGTTTGCAGTGTAATATACCCATTACGAATTTTCTTATCTCATACACGTTTTATATCACTGTTGTGCGACGTCATTTTTGACGTCATTTTGTACCTATTTCATAGAGGAGAATGGGTTTTATTGATATTACCGCGTGTGCATCTACAGATGGTTTTGCATCTTCTAATCTATGATTTGTGAAATATCGTTATGTGATAAAAAGAATCTGACATTCGTTGGCGTATGAGATAAAGATTTTATTAAACTCGTCAAGAAAAAATGTCATTAAGCTCGCCAAAGGCTCACTTAATAACATTTTCCCTAGGCTCGTTTAATAAAATTTTATCTCAACGCCAACTCATGTCAGATCCTATATATCTCATCAAAACATTTATTTACATACGATGTACCCGGCTTCCTAGCTACTGTGAGATTAATAAGTAATTTTATTCTTTCTGTGCTGTTATACCTTGTCATATAGATTGAACACAAACTTCTGGATACGTAAAGTTTTATTTTTTCAATGGGAATGTCTACGTCTTCTTCAAGTAGGCCTATAGCGTTTAATACTTCAGTAAACATGTTTTCCTGTTTAACGTTAGTCTTGTTATATTTACATACGTCTATTTAAGTACCTTTGTCACACCGACAATCGCGATATTAAGCGTCACTGTTTGTTAAAGTTCTGAAATTACACGAGTGAAAATGAAACTTCACTTATCTGTATGTGTTGGTTGATAGTGTTCTTCAAGTACACAAGACATGTCCATTTTCTTTTCAAATGTTCACAAAAATATTTCAGTGAGCATGTCACATCCGACACATAGCAGCCATTTTGTTTTCCAGGTATATTCGCATCTTCGCAAGTCAAGGTGACAATCAGTACATAGATCTTATATTTGTTATTATATTGATAAGATCGACGTAGTAATTGTCACCTTGGCATGCAAAGATGGCATATTTGCGGAGAGTGAGAATAAACCATCATTTTGGAAATAGACTGACTTTTCACATCCCTCGCCGACACGGTCATGTGACAGCCATTAACAGTAAATCCTGGTGGAAGTGTATTTTTTTTCCAAATGCGGTTTTGTCTTGAAATTATTTGTTGTTTTTAGGGAGGGGGTGAAATCACGTGTTTTGAATATGATTTTTTTTAGGTTCGCCTATTTCAACCCCATTTTTCTATGATTCTTGCAGGCGATGATAACATCAATAAATGATATGACATCATCAGCCTCGATTTTATTAAGTATCGCGTGACTTACGAGACAAACAAAATGGCCGCGAATTTCGACATATCGCGATACTAGATGATTCGACGCTAAATCCTATCCAATGGCGTCTTTTTACCATTAGATGTACAATGCCAATTTAATTCCTTGCTATATCTTGTCTACGTGCCTTACTTTATGCTAGGAGACAATGCCATAATGTTAAAATGCAATGTTTACTTGCTGATGCACCATGGTAGATATATTGGTTGCCAAACTTAATTTTTATCAGCATATATTCCGTAATAATCCATCAACATACTTCGGCCAGCCTCCTGTTCCGAACATTCACTGACTGGTTTACTGTCACTTGCCACAATATCCAATCTAACACTTGTAAAACCTTATAGGCCGGGTCCTTACGGAAACCAACGAAGAGTTAAGGAAGAGTAGCCTAATTTATCTCAGTTCAATAATACCGCACTATCTTAGCTAAATCTTAAAGATGCCCGTCTACAGCCGCTGAGCAAAAACGCAGTTAAATTTCAAACAATTTAGAATGGTACAGAAATCAGTCCTTTGTGTAAACATGGATAAATTACTGACATATATGGTGTAATTGAAAAAAAGAAACACGGAGATTTGTATTAGAAACCGAACGTTGGTCAGAAGAAAACTGGCTGACGATCGAAGCTGTAAACAATGGCGGTGCGTCATGGAAATTTATCTTAGTTTCCGCCTAGAATCGGATACGGTGTAATTTGTATATAGGCCGTGACCTCCGTCTGAAAATAGACGGCTGCAACAGAGAAGCCTCCATTTTCCTTTGTTTACCTCATTAGACGCCGGGCGAAGATCAAATATAGTCACGTGACAGAATGCATGATCATTATATGAATCTACCCGAGTGTATAACGGATATATCGAAAATCTTCGATTCAAAAACCGGAAACTACGAGTGTGTTTACATGGAAGGCCGCAACTCGGCGAAATGCATTTTCTATCGTCCGTAATCTAAGCAACCTTGCAACCGTCAGGCGCAATATTTGGCATGCCATAAGAATGACTATAGTTTGATAAAATAAAGACAAAATGAGTTAAAACTGGCTTAAAATGAGTATAAGGGCCTCTTTAAAATATTCGAGCCACGCTCTGGTAAGAGGGGGTTCAATGCCTCTCCATAATGCATCGTATCACGCAAGTAATTATTAATACAAAAGATAAATTTTGTCTAACAACCGACTGAATCACGAGGTAGAATGAAAATTTACCAGTAGCAAAAAGTTTTCGATCCAGGTCAGCCTGCGCGGAATGCGCAGACTGACCTGGGTCGATACTTTTTGCAAATGTATTGAACCCGCTTTTCACAGAACATGGCTCCTTTTCATTGATTGCGACACAAGACGGCACTTTACGACTACATTAGATTTTGTCTTACAGTAGACTTGCGCGAAACAGAATAATACAAAAGACACGAAAGAGTCGTTTCGAATTGGTCTACGCGGACTGCGCAGGCTGATCAGGCACGATACTTTAAGCAAATGTCCGAATGCCCTATCTGGCGTGTTGCAGGCCAATGTCATGTCAATCAACCAGCCGTCCTAACATAGTTTTAAACAAGTAACGTATAGAATTTTGTGTTTTGAAATGACATAGATCTATTAGCATGTTGTAATGACCAAATATAAAGACCATATTTGAAATCAACACAATAGTTTGGAAGTGAGGAAGGTGTATTTGGTGCCATTATACCACGGTAAATTGAGACGACAGAATATCGCCCGGACAAAAAAAGGTATACACAAGGAAGTTGTTAAAACAAACTGGAAGATTGGATTGACAAAAAAAGGCGTCCCATCCAGACGACTCATTAAGGATAGGGCACCCTAATGGGATTCGTGTAACATCGCCTTTCACCGCCAAAATCTTACGAATTCGGCCAAGACTCGGGGAATCCGTAATCGATGCGGGGAAGCAGCGTCTATCGGCCGATTGATTACGGATTAACTGAAGTCTTAGCCGAATCCGTACGATTTTTTCAGCTATGAAAGGCAATGTTACACGAATCCCGTTAGGGTGCCCTATCCTTAAACACTTTATTTCCCGTAGATCATGTTTAGCACTATGATTATCGCGAAAAAAAAAAGTCACCTAAAATGTGTCACATAGATCTAACCCTTTACCTGTCTATCCCGTACTTCACTTCTAGCAGACAAACACTTTTATGAACATTTTGGTCACACGTTGTGGTAACCCCCATTTTCTCCTGTAGATCTATCCAAAATGCTTTCTACCCCCTACGAAAACAAGTTTCTCATTTGACTAACGATTACATTTAAATCGTCGTCTACAATTGCTTTCAGTTTGAACAAGTAGAAAAGTTTTTCGTTTGGCAAAGAGTTAAAATATTCGGTATCATAATGTATCTACACCTGTCTGTAAAATCCTGTCTATATCAAATATGTACACAAAATCAGATATTTTTAAAAACACAGCATATCGACATGCAGTTATGTTCAAAATACATGTATAGGCCCTACCTCATGACGTTAATCAATTTCTAAAAATAGATATTATGATTAACATGAACATACAAAGGCATTACTGAAGAACTTTATATATTCGCATAATGTGATTAAATATGACAAAATATTGCCCATTAGTCTATTTGGTATGAATTCTGATGCTTTTTGCTAAATATGTTGATCAAAACCAGACCTGCAAAGAATGGGTAGTCTAATCGATACAAGATCTACACTGTCCGATATAGATATATCGATCGTTTTTTTATATGTGATATTCATGCCAAAATTATGGAGGTAGATCTATATACCTGCCACCATACGATAATAATGGTGGACATTGTCGTGAAAAATGTGTCAACGTTTACGGTATTTGAAAAAAACATCATAACAACTTGTAATTTGTGAGGATATTATATACGGGCTGCGCTCTGCGAAAAGAGGTTTTAATGAAACTACAAAAAGTATCTACCCATGTCAGCTTGCGCGGATTGCGCAAGCTGACATGGGCTGAAACTTTTTGCTATTAGTAGATTTTCTGCATGTCAGTAGACCATTGTACCTCTCAAATCGATTAGGGTCAATCCGGGTAAATACGGACAGAGGTATAATTACGGACACGCGCTACATTTCGGAAAATCCCCGAGCGTATTTTAACTCCCAATATCCCTGCTACAGTCTATTTATAGCACTCCCATCTCATGTCTGTGTCAGTGTGCAATTTTTGATGACGATTAATTTTATGTGATGATGCAAGCACATTTTAGGTCACACGTGATGCGCCCTTGCTCAACCCATTCTGCATACCTCGGGTGATGGGAATGATTGAAGAAAAGTAAGAAATCATCAAAATAATGGCAAAATACGTGGGGGATCAGAAAGAACGCGGACCACCCGATTATTTCAAAAACTACTTTACTTAAGATAACAAAAATTTGCACAGATGAACATTAATTACCTGGTTACTTACTCAAGCGTTTAAATGACGTCATAGGTAAATAAGAAAAGAGTGACGTCATTTCAATGACATCACATACTGCGTTAGCGGTTCACAATGTCGGATGACGTTTTATTTGAGCAGAGAGTAATTATAAAGTTTTACGTTAAACTCGGAAAGTCTTCATCGGAAATTAAGGCCGATTTAGATAAAGTTTATGGGGTCTCAGTATTTGTAAATGGATTGGACGATTTAGAGAAGGACGCGAAACCGTTGAAAATGACCCTAAATCTGGCCGTCCATCAACATCAGTAACGGACAAAACTATCGCGGATGTGCAGCAGCATGTAAAGCAAGATCGTCGAGTTACTGTCAGGGAAATAGCTGACACATTTAGCATTTCCTATGGAAGTGCACAGGAGATTTTAACTGACAAACTTGGAATGTCGCGTGTTTGTGCAAGGTGGGTGCCTCGGCTACTGACGCCCGAGCAAATGGGGGTTAGGGTCGAAATTTGTTCTGAAATTTTAGAACGCATTAGGAAAGAAGGATCAAACTTTACTGATCGTATTGTGACATGCGATGAAACATGGGTACACTTTTACGAGCCCGAATCTAAACAACAAAGCAGTGTATGGAAACATCCAACATCGCCGTCCCCTGTTAAAGCCAAACTTTCTAAGTCTGTTGGTAAAGTTATGTGCATCATGTTTTTCTCTTCTCAACGTTTTCTTCTAAATCATGTTGTACCTATACATACTACAGTCAATGCTGAGTATTATGCCAGCATTATTCGAATGAATTTAATACAGGCCATCCGAAAAAAACAGCCGGAACTTCTATGGAGAGGCGTCATTTTACATCAAGATAATGCTCCCGCTCACAAAGCCAAACTTGTACAGGAAGTTTTGAAAAAACTAAACATAGAAACATTAGACCATCCTGCCTATAGTCCAGACCTGGCCCCATGTGACTTTTGGCTATTTCCTGTTTTGAAAGATTCTCTACGTGGCACGCGCTACGGGAGCAGAGAGGAGCTAACCCATGCCATGACCGGGTCGTTGAGAGTGATGTCACGTGACGGGCTCGCGCACGTGTTTCGCGCATGGGAATCAAGAATGAATAAGTGCATAGAACACAAAGGAGGTTACTTTGAAAAACAGTAAACATTCCAAGTTGATTTTTATAACAATATTCCGATAAAGGCACTGGTCCACGTTCTTTCTGATCACCCCTCGTATACATTAGGAAAAATAAAGAAGAAAAAGACAAGTGTCCGTATTAACACACTGTAAAATTACGGACACCTACAAAAAAATATATCTTCTGTGCTACAGAATTCGTGTTTATCAAATATTTGAAAAGGAGGATATCTATAGGGTTAATTGATAGCTCCAGTTGGGACACGATCTAGAGTGGGGTGATTTGGATAATAAAGTAGAATGCGATACTATTCCGAAAATAAACACATTGAGCACTACCGATATTTAGCCTAAATGATTGTTGTTTTCAACTAGATTAAGCAGCATCCCATACAAGTAGAGCTGCTATTACTTTCTGACCGATACTTGTGGAAGGAGGCTGATTTCATTGAAGACCACACTGGAATGGCCACCTCACTGGCCCAATTTAAACTCGTTAGATTTTTTTCTTTGAGGACTCATCAAAGACAAGAAGTATGATTATAAACCAGCATATTTAACTGAACTCAGAACTGCTATATTCGTAGGAAAATACAGAAGATTACATAGAGTACCTGCCAGAACGTCGTCAACAATTTTTGACGTCGTGTCAGACACGTACAGCAGAAAATGGGTGGATATGTAGAGCATGTGTTATGAGGGATTGAAGGCAACCTAGTCCTTAAAATTACTGTCTATAATAAATTTTAGATGTTTTTAATAATACTACATAGAGCTATCTAATTATGTTGAATATTTACCAGCAAAATTGGGCTTTGAAACTGGGACATATATTCTGGGACACCCTGTACATGTACTCTGAATAAAGCTCGTTTTTGAATTTTACAGGGTTGAATGTATTTATGGAATGAAGAGATTTTTTTTGTTGTCATGGAGGTATAATAAAAAAATACTAATCACACTGTATGAAACCGCGAAGGATTCAAACATGAGTATATGCGAAAGGGCTGAGTCCCGATAGCGCAGTCGGTAGCCACAGGACTAGAAGACAGGGGGTCGCGGGCACAAATCCCCGGCTCCTCTCTTATTGCTGATCAGTTTAGACGATGCTTATGTGGGAAAGCAGCCAGAGGCTTATAAAGAATTTTAAGCTAAGTACTTGTAAAAGAAACTCCAGGAAAGCAAGGAGAGGTGCACTGGCAGCCGCAATATAACTAATATAATGTTGAAGACGGCGTAAAACAAGATACAGTCGATCAATCAATCAATCATTCAATGTCAAAGAAATTGATACACGAGTATGTGTGAAAATATTGTAGCAAAAGGGAATTGATTTGAGTTTTCTCCTTTTGCCACGATGTTTTCAACAGCTCTGTGTTTTAGATAATGAAAACTACTGGAAACAAGAGATGTCTTTTAAAAGATGGACGGCGTAAGAGATACTGGAATATAAATATTGAAACTCTTTATTAAATTTGCAAATAAAAAAAAGAGAATCATTCTCTATTACATAAATTTGCCATAGTGTGAATGAAGGGGTATCTAATAGCGGTAGCAACGCTTGTAATTTGTGGTTTCATAAAGCAATAATGGCAGCAGGGATCCGCCGAATAAACATGTGCACATTTTTACCAATCTCAAATTACTATTTTTTTTACCTTTTCCAAGCACCAAGAAGTAGGCCAAAAGCCAGAGCATTCAGCCACGCCGAAAAATCTGAATACACCGTGAATGCTTTTTATTAGCGGATTTGCTATCGCAAATCCGCTTACTGTGATCGTTTTGACCGGAACCAAATACATCATCCGTAACGACTCATGCGCGCTTACTTTCAGTTTTGCATGGCTGATAATTAGGACGAACAACGCAGTTCTACAAATCAGATCAACTCTGACCCTGAACAAACCATACAAATTAAGTTTGATTTCTTTATCGAAATTTCGCCAAAACTAAAACAATTGTCAATCTAAATACTTTAAATACTGAAACAAAGTTTTTTTTTTCAAAATGTAGCGTATGAACATTGTTTACACTGCCGTCGTTTTCATTCAAGAACTTTCATTCACAACTTGTGTCGTCCGTTGCCAAAATAAACAAGGAGATTAAGCAGTTTTTCCTCGATAAAATTACATTTTCAACTATGTATTATATCAAATATCTTTAACTGTTCAGATAGTCGGCTAGAAATTGGCCATAAATAATCTAAAGCCCTGTCGATAACGAATACACAGAACCTATAAAGTCGACCTAGTAACCACCACTCGTAGGCCTACATAGGGGTCCGTAGTTTGACTCCTGTCACCCGTAGACTATATATTGTAAACAAGGGATTTAACTTTGTACAGACCGTTACTCGCCCCCGATTACAAAAAACAATGTATCTTTTCTACACTAACAGTTATTCTCCTTATTCTTTCGACAACTGAGAGCTAAAACATTTTTCTACCAGAAAAACACAACTGTTTGTCAGTGGCTAATGCAGTCTGGCTGCTACGGTCGCTCGAACTTGTAAGCTCGCTCAAAAATCTGCGCCATTGACAAGGGTTCGTACATCCGACTTTCAAGATATAAAATGCACTTTAGATCCAATGAAACACAGCATTAGCGGTACACACCCTTTAAACATGTTTCAAAAAATTACAGACCTATAGTCTTTGTCTTCCATAACGACGAAACGCCTCAGAATTCGTTGAATTTGTGATCCAGAAGCAAATTTCGTACAGCTGCCGCCATCTTATGTCATATTACACTGTTTTGAACGGGAAATTTGATTGGTTGAGATGTAGTGACAGTCACGCATTCAACCAATAAAAAATTCGTGCAGCTGATGACATCGTTTGTCACGTGACACTGTTTGGAACGAGGAATTCCATTGGTTGATATGCGCGACTGTTAGTGTCGAATGTACGAACCCTTGTCAATGGCGAAGATTTTTGAGCGAGTTTACAAGTTCCAAGTACTGTAGCAGCCAAACTACATTAGCCACTGACAAACAGTTGTGTTTTTCTGGTAGAAAAATGTTTTAGCTCTCAGTTGTCGAAAGAATAAGGAGAATAACTGTTAGCGTAGAAAAGATACTTTGTTTTTTGTAATTGGGGGGCGAGTAACGGTCTATACAAAGTTAAATCCCTTGTTTACAATATATAGACTACGGGTGACAGGAGTCAAACTACGGACCCCTATGCACTCGTATAACGCTATGTACAGTATCGATGAATTTCCGAATTGTTTGAAACATTTTTGCTGAACGTTTGAAGGAATGGAGATCGTGCAGTCTATCAAAAAAAAAAACATCATGTTTGATTTATGCAAGACTGCATTGGAAAAGCTTGGAACCAAGATTTCTCTCTTCTTATCGGAGGTAAGAAATATTTCGGCCCCGATCAAGTACGAACCCGGGACACGAATTTATACTGAAGGTTTTTGATGGAAAATCGTGTCTTTATCAGTGAACTAGACATCCACTAACTTGAAGCCTCAGAGACTCAGACAGGCTTACAATTTGTCTTCAAGATGTAAAACTCCATTTATAGTCCTTCTGATACCTTGAATTTCATTTTGTGACATTTCAGCAAAAAAAAAAATGCTGAATTTGCAGATAAATTTATGATAAAGGATCCACAGGAATGCATCTGTACGTCTTTCTATTTAGACATATAGATTTGAAATCTTTGATATATTTTTGATCCTGTAAATTAGAAGTGCATGTACAGAGCATGTTATATCACTATTTTTACTTATAAATTCTTATTATGAACTGCTGCTCAACCCATATTTAAGACGGTGACTGTGTTTTATGTAATTCAAACCTTAGCATGAAAGTATGCCTATAGTTTTTAAACTTTTATAGAGTGACCCAATGCTATTAACCTTTAGGCTGCAAAGTGCTACTCAAGGACCTTTTGCAGACAGTGTTGATTAAGATCAGATTGCACAGAAAGGGCAGTCTGATCTTTGATCCATACTGCCTGGTAAGAAAGTATTTTTCCCCAAAGAATAATTTCAAAATAGCAACAATTGGATTTGTAAATTCAACTTGAAAGTTTCATTTTAGTTATGTTAAGGTCATTTTTTACTCTGCATGGCAACTTGTCACACTGAGTGTGATCTTGATCCATTCTGGCTGCTAAAGTACCTTCACCAAGGGCTTGGATTCACACATATAAAAAAAGGACTATGTTCTGCCAGGTGATGAGTGATGATTTTAATTCTTTTTTTTAGACCATTGGATTCACTCAAAAATGCATTGGATGTAATGAATAACCCTTATCCAGTTTAATTATTAATTTCAAATATCTCATAATGCTACATCAGGTATTTTTTGCACATATCCCTGCAATGATTTAGTAATATAGTGTGCAAGGTTGGCAAAGAGCAGGTCAATATGAGTATTGACCAGGCTGGCAGTTTTAACCGGTTATAAATGGTCAATACTGTTCACAATTGGTCGATTGGAGTGGTTGATTTCATTGATTATATCACTGGCTTACATACCTGTCTGGTTTCTAAATTAATATTAAAAGCTGTCCTCTTACATCCTGTACATGAAGGTTTATTATATATTATCATCAGTATCATAGTTTTTATTAAAAAGGTCTTTTTTTATTTGATCATAATTCAAAAGACAGTATTGCTGGTCAACTGAAGAGGTTGTCGGAATGACTTTCCTTATTGAACCTGCATAGAGGTCGGTTCTTTTCAAGCAAAAAATTTTTGTCTATCATCATTCCTTACAGGTTAGATAATGTTTATAGTTCTACACACACTCTCTCTCTCCCTCTTCCTCTCTCTCTCTCTCACCACAAACACACTTAGGTTTTAAAAATATAGATAATTTAACACAGTCTTTGGTCATAAAAGTTCAAAGGTAGCATAAAAAAAGCAGCTAATATATAATTTTCATGTTGAATTGCAGAAAAAAACAGCCATACATAGGCAAACATGTGAAATATACAGGTTTGTCATTAATCTTTAGGAATATTGAGGTACACATGAAGAAGGCACTAACTGATTAAATAAACAATAGTTAAGGATACATCAATGTTGTTGAAGTACATTTAAGTGTCTACCTACACCTTTAAATTGCTGTCAAAACAGTTAAAGCTTTAAAAGTTGTCCCTTTCTACCCCCATTTGGGTGTGGCTTAACTCTTTACCACACAATCCCGACTTTTAATGACCCTGAGTAAGAAGCCGTTTGAAAACATTGTGGGAAAAGGAGAAAATGCTGGTAACCTGCATTTTCTCCTTTTCCCACAATGTTTTCTACCCTTCCCAAACCAAATTTAAATTTTTCAATCACATTTATTTTGTCGTCTGCAAATGCTTTCAATTTTGACCAGTCTACAATTTTGTCGTTTGGTAAAGAGTTAAATTACCAAAGGGACAAACCATGTGTCCTTATTTGGGGTATTATCCTTGACACCAGGCTTTATTCCCAAAGCGTGAAATAATGACTTATATGCAGTCATGATAGTACATGTATCTTATAATCAAACAATTACTTAAGGTGTCAAACATGAAACCTAAAGACCTTATTAGGAACTTCTACACAGTTTGGAAAAGTGGCAAAGGCCAGCTGGTGAGTACCCTTCGCAGGGACAAAACAGTTTTTCCACTCCTCTCTTTCACATTGATGAAATCAACTTATCAAAGGAAAAAAAATCCACACAACAAATCATCCACAAATTAGCATAACTGCCATTTTAAAACTCATCTGGCCATTAAAATTTCCAAATGACCTCTACAAGTCGACCACTATTGACCAGTATTGACCACTTATGGATTATCACAGGCTCTATCCTCTTCAAGATGCTAGGATTTTTTAGAATGCCCATAGACAAGACACTGCAGAGAACCAGCCTAGCCCTAGTAAAACCCAAAAGGTACACAAATAGATGAATTGTTGTCACTGTAAGACTGAAACAGTGATGACACTATTGTAAACACCAGAAATCAGTCAACCATAAAATTATTCTTGAAGGTACTTAAATCATTTTCATATTTTGTGCCACTGCATGAGTTGACCTTACTTTCTTTTGTAAAATCATTATTTTCTTGACTTGTTTCTTCATGAAGATACAAGGTAAATTTTCATTTATCTTATAGAAGAAAGGTACATTCAATATTCATGAATTACACATGGTCTAAATCTTAGAAATAACTGAACACATCACTTAGTTTTCACCTTTCAGACTATTACAAAACATATTTGAGTTCAGGAATGAAACCAAGAGCATTCTTTTGAAAGGAAAGAAGAAATCATTGTACCTCAACAATCAAATTATTGTTTCTAGTTAGATTTTGTATTTCATTTTGAAATTAATAGTTTGAAGTTGTGTAGTAATTAGGAGAAACCCTTGAAAGGATTCCTATGTGTTAGAGTTATGGAAAAGACAGTGTGCTTTCAGTAAGAACTTACATACAAAATACCACTGTTTCTTTTTCCCTGAGAGGACTCCTGTATGTTTTTTTTTTTTAACTAAACCATACTAGTGTCAAAACAATGCATGCTTTATACCTCAGAATGAGGACAGTCTATATAGTATGTAACAAGTGTACCGGTAGAGTAAGATCGGACTGCCTAACATAGTAAAATTCCATTCTTATAGGCACACTGTTTTAGATTTGAATTGTTCAGTCTATATGATTATACCAACCATATAAAAGTTTAGAAATTGTTGTGTTTAGGCTAGAATTGTAAAATGCTACTGTAAAAATCAAAACCTTTATGTCTGAGTACAGAAGTTTCAATCTTTTAAACGAGTCTTGCATAATGATGAATAACGATGAATTTAGAAATGCTTAAAATGCTATAGAAAAGAAAGTTATAGTCATCATGTCTTGTTTATCTATGTAAGCTCACATGTTTACAAACCCAAGGCTGAGCTGTTAATATTTTCAATCTGATTTAAAGCAAAGTCTCAGACAAAAAAAAACACCTCAGCCAATTGGTCAAGTTATTTCAAAAGTTTTTTCTGAACATCCTTCAAAATGGGATAATATAGCCACACTCACGGTACCTTGTATCCTTAATGGTGTTATGGGATGGGGGAAAATGACTTAACTCTTTACCACACAATGAAATTTTGGACATGTCCAAACCGAAAGCATTTGCAGACGACAGTTCTAATGTCGCTCAAATGATGGAATATGTGTTTAATACGGTAGAAAACATTGTGGGAAAAGGAGAAAATGCAGGTTACCAGCATTTTCTCCATTTCCCACAATGTTTTCAAAGGGCTTCTTTCACACGGTTGTTAACACTCGGGATTGTGTGGTAAAGAGTTAAGTAAGAATGAAAACTGAAAATCTGTTGGTCTACCAATGTTTTCATAAACTTAACAGCTACATTTTGTGAGGCTGACAGAAATGTTAGATTAAGGTTAACCTTGCAGGCCAATGTTAGATCCACGTTTGATTAACTGAATAATGTTTACTGTCACTTTCAACATTATTTCAGTCATATGACTGCTACAGCTAGCTTATTTCTGTATGTCTGGGTTTTAGTAGTACTAGGCTAGGGCTCTGCATTGTCTTGCCTAAGGGCACTCTTGCAGAAAAACATTGTGCATCCAATGGGGCTGGGCCATCAGGTAACAAGTCCTACACTTTACTAGTGAGCCATGCAGGACCCCAGATCCACATTTAGATGGTGTTAATTTTTGTAAGGTTGTTCAGGTTAGTCTACGTCGGACATCTATGCATAAGTTACATCTTGTTTTTTAATCAGATATGGTAATCAAATTGATGCCGTTTCATTGTTCATTCCTTCCCATATGACAAGTTTTAGACACTTTAACTCTTTCACTACTAAACAAATTAATTGCATTGTCTCAAAGGCTAAAAATACATTTCTTCTGCAAGATCAAGAAACAATTCGGTCATAATCTACAATATAGCAGTGAACAGTGGAGATCAGAGATCAGACTGCATGTTCTATGCAGTCTGATCTTGATCTACACTGTCCACAAAAGCTTCTGGTGTTGCCTATAGTATGGAAAGAGTTAAATGCATCTGCAGACAACAGAAAATGATACCTGTAAATGAACTGAAGTTCACCTGTATAATTGAAAACACTATTGGAACAGGAGAAAATACTTAAAAAAAAATATTGCTTACCAGAATTTTGTCTTTGTCCCATAATGCCTTCAACTGCCTATTTCCTTAAAATACTGCTTACCAGAATTTTGTCTCTGTCTCATAATGCTTTAAATTGCCTATTTCCTTCAGGATTATTAACACAGAGTATCTGGTATTTACACTTTTAAGTGTTAAAATAAACCCTAAACAAAATTTTCTGAAGATCCAGTTGTCGGATGCCATGACCAGACATGGATATGTTGTATACTGGTCTATCCCACAGATTGATGTAAATTGTGTTTGTATAAGGGAATACTTAAACTGTCTTGTTATAGAGCTAGCTTTTGTAGCAATGTGGGACCTGAAGATTCTGGGTTCAATCCCAGCCTTGGGGGGCTATTTAGCAGAACTGTTACAGATACATGTAATCAGTATTTGGAATGCCTTATGGTTTGTTCAAACATGACCTGTATTTGACCCTTGAATTTTGTGTCATACAAAGTTAATTTGGGCGAATTTTTGAGAATTTTTCTTTTTTTAGCCCTTTAACACGCAATAATTCCTGTGTTTTATGAGTCCTGTGTAAAAGGGCTCATGAAAACATTGTTGGAAAACAAGACATCAGTATTTCTTTTCTTTTTTTCTTATAGAATTTTTTCTATCCTTTACAAATACAAACCACATAATCTGAGTGATATTTATTGAATTGTTTGTTAATGCTCTGAATATGGAGTTATTTAGTTTTTACATCACAAATCAAATTTTTTTTGTAAAAGGCAAATAAAAACTATCAGAAAAATATTCCATTTTCATAAAGTGTATGGTTAAATTCAGTAAAATGATGCAATTTTGGGCATTTGATAATGAAATTGTACTTTAACAATAGGTCACTTTTTGTACTTTAACAATAGGTCACTATGTTCATTTTTATTACACCAGATATAATGTCTGGATACTTTTTTGAATATGAATCCTTGTCAACCGTGCATGTTGTTGACATAAAATCTAATAATACCCATAGAGGCTATGTAGCTCAATGAGGAAATACCAATTAAGATATTTTTTCTAAATCTTATCTTAGTTCTTTAACAACAATTTTCCAGCTATAATTCAGTGATAAGTCATTTTTTAGTTTGGTGAGGGTATGAAAATCTGAATAGTTGGTTTTAATTTGGGACAGGCAAAAATTTTGTCCTCTTGTCAAGAGTTCAACAATAAGATCCAAAAATTTCATATTGCACACATGTGTAAGTAGCAATTCATTGCACTTTTTGATCAAATTTGTTTATGCTTGCTAAAACTGATTGGCAATTGTAGACCTTAACACATTGTTTTTAGAGAATTATCATGGTCATTTGTCATTGAGGCAAAAACTGTCTTATTTTGTACAGTTTTTTTTTTTTTAATCTTACTCATTAATAACTGAAGTGTTTTATATATTTGTCAAATAAGTTTTACTTATATAAATCCATCTTGGTTTATTTCAACATGTTTGTACTTTCGGGTATGTTTACATGTAGCTACACTACACCATTCTGCTACAAAAAATGTTAAATGTTTGAATAATTCTGAAAGCTTTAGAAGGATCTTAGATTTCTGAGGAAATAAGCAAGTGTAAATTAGACAGACCTTTTATATAGAACCATAATTATCTCTAAAACTTCTTCAGTTTATGCTGATGTTAGCCTTGAAAAATATTCTTTTTTCAAGATCGTACAATGTTATCTGTTTGATCTAAACCACATACTGTCATGTGTGCATCCTACTTCAAGTTTTAGCTAGTACACCACAACTTCACTTTTTTTAAACACTGTACACTTAAAACAGTAGTAAAATAACACTTGCTGTACAGCACACTTGGTAGAACAACTTCGACTTCCATTGTCCTTGCTCAATCTATTTATTGTTTACATTTTATAGATCTATATGTATTACATGTGATAAAAGATTTTAATTTTCTTACATCATATCATAGCTTGAAACTGTTCAACAAATCCGCTTTTCAAGACTTTCAGTCCTTTGATTTTTTTATCTAACAGAGTCAGTAGGTGTATTTTATAATAGTATACTGAATGTCAATAGTCTCTGTGATGGGGGTGGGGAATGAAAGCGAATTAAAAGCAACGTATGCTCATGGCGGCTAAAATGTTGGACCGATCAAGTTTCTGTACAGAAATCTAAAAGAAAGTTTAGGCAAGAATCATTCAAGATAAACATGAATAAAATCCTGACTTACATATTTTTAGATATTTTGTCGAAACTTTGTTTTGTGGGCAAAATAAGGATAAATTCTGATAGACCTATTTTTGGGAAAAAAAAATCTCAAAGTTTGACCTATGCACGGCTTACTTAGGGATAGAAGATGTCGCACTACCGTGAGATTGTTTCAGGTCTAGTTGTCAAAAGTAGTCCCATGTGAAAAATTTTGCAGTACGAGCACTTCTGTCGCACCAGGGTAACAAAAGCTTGAAGTCATAGCCGTGAACAACAATTCTTAGAGGTCAAATTATAGGCTACTTGTGTTGGTTGAGAAGTAGCGAAAATGCAATCGGTTGACATTTTTTTTTTTTTGCATTTTTTAAAGACTATGAATGTAGGCTACATTTGAAAGTAACAAACGGAGAAGCCATAGGTTTGGCATTATCTGCGATCTGTGAAGCTGCCAATATGGTCAATTTCATTTCATTTTCAATGCGGCCAAAAATCAGTGGTGTAACATCAGAAACCACATCCATGGTGGCCATGTTTTCTGATAGAACAAGGTTCTGTCAATACATCTGAAAGAAGTCTACCCAAAGATCATTCAAGCCAAATATATAGAGGATATTTGTATTTTTCGGCGAAAGATCGAAATTTATTTCATCGAGTGAACATCATCGGTAATATTTTCACGAGTGGCGCAGCCACGAGTGAAATTGCGCCACGAGTGAAATTATTACCGATGGTGTTCACGAGATGAAATAAATTTCGATCTTTCACCGAAAAATACAAATATTCTATTTATTTCATGCTTTTAACACTTTCTGGGAGAAACTTTATCAAAATCCAGTACAGTTCTTTTCAGTTATTCCCCGTGGCGTACCCCCCCCCTCCACATAGCAACGCATTACAATATTACGTCAAGCGCGAGAAATGTAAGGTAAATGACGTCATATTTCAATCTCGGTTGTGAGTCACGCGCATTTTACCTAGGTAACTAGAATATAAAAATCGGTATTTTCACTAGTCGTACCCGTGGAATATCGAAAAATATTGTTGTGCCCAAGACTTAGGTCATATTTCTACTTTTACTAGCTTATATATTCATCATAGGTCGGAATGACGTCGCATTTTATCGTCTTGTTTTAGTCTTGTGCTTCCATTCGAAGGAAGTTTTCATGGTTACTTTCGGTTTGTTCCGAGCGGTTTAGGCATTGATTTGTAGTTTTAAGTCGTATTCGTTTGTAAATTTAATCTGTATACTAACTGTGGTTGCTTCAGGGTCTTGTCACTACTGTGAGATAGCCGATCGTCATTTTATTTCGCTTATTCACTGTTACGGTCATCTGTTCCTTGTTTCGTCCGCCATTTTGAACTTGGCGGTGTACATGTAGATTTTTCCTTAGTAACCGTTGGAAGCTGAATCCTTTTATGAAAACTCAAGATATGGATCAGACTAGAGGTGTAAAACGTTCATTTTCGGTGAGAATCATTCAAGTTTTCAGACTCTTTCATACGGTCACAGTTTTCTGTCCAAATTTAGGGTTTAATACTAGCGTTATACTTGTTAAACTCACGAGCTGGGTTGCTAGTACGCAAACAAATCTTGTGTACATTTTCGACCAATCGCGGTGTGGGTTGTGCACATTATTTTTGTGTGCGCATCTCATTCCCCCAGTTATTTTGTGTGTACCCACAATGTTTGTCTGTGCACCCACAAGATTCTTTTGTGTACAGGCAGTGAGTATAAATACTCGCGCATTTTATCAGTCGGGGTCTCCGAATCGTCCGAACTCGCTAGGGTCAGAACCACTTGCATTTAGCCTTTAAGTAGATTTAACCAGACTTCCTTTCCATTAAGAGTAAGGGTTTTAAGATATCTTCCAGCTGTATCTTGTCATCATTCATTGAATTTTATAGATCTTTTGATTGCTTTTGTCCACAAGACAGATTCGCCATTCAAGTCTGGTCTTAGTCCTGAACATAGGCCTATTCGGATAACGTTTCGCTTCGACGAACGGCATCAGCGCGTCTTTTCGACCTACGTATTGCTTCCTTTTTCATCAATACTGACTGCATACAGCTATCGGTTCTGCAGTAATAAAATCATATTTCTTGAATCACAGCCGGCCTTTGTTGTGGTGTGTTGTTTTAAAAGCCCGGAGACCCAAAACCCCACCAACAGGGACAAGACGCAACAATATTTTCACTGCTATTTCTCGATATCCTACCGGAAAGCATGAAATAAGTTTGACTCTTTACTACTGGACTTCGACCAGTTGAGCTTAAAACACCAGTTGAGTGATTGAGTGATAAATAACAAATCGCTATTGTTTACCAGTATTTATTGATAAGTTCACAATGTCACGGATAAAGTGATCGATAGCACATTTGTTACATTTTTATTATAAATAATAAGAGCTATTTATACAGAAATGACATTTAATTTAAAAAAAAAAAGCAGAAAGAGCCTAACTTTTTCTAACTCAAAACCTCAACATTTCAGACTGGTCCGTATTGAAAACATTTGCAGATGACAAATTTAAAGGTTTTACAACAATTTTAATCATTTTACCACACAATCACGTGTTTTAAGGACGCTAAAAAGCATCTGAAAACATTGTTAGGAAAAGGAGAAAATGCTGGAAACGAGCATTATCTCATTTTCCCACAATATTTCCTACCCTTTGACTTTACCATGTTAAATTTCTTGTCTAAATACGCTATTAATTTGGACAAGTCCAAAATCTTGTCATCGTTTGTAGGTACTGAATGAAAGGTTATTGGTCTATTGTCTTTTTCAAAGAGATGAAATACGGACAAAACAGCATGACCTATTAGACCAAGTACGAGTACAAGGCACAATGGCAACATAACTGAATAACAGACATCTGTCGTAAAATATAAAAATATCGGACAATATAAATGAGTCACACTTTGGCAAGATGGGGCTTAATGCCTCGGTGATATTTTATACCAAGCAAGCCATCACATAATTATGGATCCATATGATCCATTTAGTATAACGGTTGACTGGATTCTGAGGAAGAGTGGTCCTCAGACATGCAGGAAATTAACAAACAGCAAAAGGTATCGACCCATGTCAACCTGCGTGCACTGCGCAGGCTAAGATGGGTCGATACTTTTTACAGACGCATTGAGCCCCCTTTCAACAGAGCACGGCCCAAGTGAAACAAGAAATATCTTTAACCCTTTACCACATCACAAAATTTTAGACTTGCCCTGACCAAAGGCATTTGGCGACAAATCAGATGTGAATCAAAGTGCCGAGATTGTCTTTGAAAGGGTAGAAAACATCGTTGGAAAAAGTAAAAATGCTGGTCACCAGCAATTTTGCCTTTTCCAACAATGATTTCAAAAGACCTCTTCCTCGTTGCCATTAAAACCTGGGATTGTTTGGTAAAGGGTTAAAAAAAGATAGACGGCGTATCAGGTACTAAGATATAGATATTTGAACCATTTTTTGGTTCAATATGAAGAGAAATAATAAAAAGTGCCCTCGCCAGTAATTGCAACCCATCCTCATTTTTATGCATATCAATATAGAAAGGGAAATTTTCTATCTTTTTTTTTTTGTAATAAGATTTTAATCCAAATCGTAGTTGGAAAATGAGCAGTTGCTGTTAAAATTGAAGTGACTGAAAACAGATGTAGACATACAGCTAAAAGGTTATATGATAACGCTCATAAAAATGAGCAATAGCAACGTTTTTTATTAATGTGCCCCCAAATGACCCAGCAGGGGCCCGCAGATTAAACGTGTCCACGATTTTGACTCATTGCAAATTACTATTTATTCATTCAAGTATATCAGTACCAAGAAAAAGGTCTAAAGCCAGCTTAGTCAGCTAAGCCGAAAAAAATCAAAGCACTGAAAGTACTGTCAGACTAGCGAACGTGGAATAAGTACCTTTGGTAAAGAGAAAATTAACCCTTACCCTGCTAAATAAATAAAATGAAACTTTCAAGCCGATAGTAAAAACCCCAAAAAAATGTTTTTATCTCAAAGTTATTTTTTGGGGAAATATCTCCCTATCGGATAGTCTAGATCCAAGATCAGACTGCACGTTCTGTGCAGTCTAATCTTGGATCTACACTGTCCGCAAAAGATCCTCGAGTTGTGCTCAGCAGCTTGAGGATCAAGTTGGTCCATATAATTCTGAGAAAAAACGGTCAAATCCGTTATAAAATCCAGTCCGGTTCAATACAGCGGTTCAGTTTAGTCCTGTTCGGCCCGGTCCAATTCGCTTATTTAAGTTCGGTCCGATGGCTTTACCCACTGCTCATAGCCGTTTATTTTTGTCACATTAGCAAATACCAAGAAAAATCTGTTGATCTTAAATTAAAAATGTAAATAAAGAACATATCAATTTGAATACTTTCTAGAGTTCACCTTTAGATGAACTTTCCATGCTGTTTCATTTTCTATCGATTGGATGAACTCGTAGCTGGACGAGACCTACAAGACCGTCGAAAAGAAAAAGGATAAAGTAAATACGAGTCTGATATGCATAGGTTACTGACCCGATTTACAAGCAAAAACATTGCACCTTATTAATAACATCTTGTTCAGTCTATTACTTTCTTAGTAGACATCGTTCAAATGTGAGATTTTGTAGTTCATGTCAGTATATTCTTATTTAACAGAATGACGATTTCTATAGAAAAAAAAATGTCTGTGGGGTTGTAACGTTATTTGACAAATGTGGTTTTTTTTTTAAATTTGAATCTGGGTCACTTTCTATGGTAATGAACTAGCTTTCTCAAGGATCTTACGATCGCTAGTATACAACTGAATAAGAAATTCTAGAATTTCGATCACTGTCCATCAAACTGGTTTAAAGTTTATTGAATTCGTCGAACTAGCTAGATCTGGCTAGAACAATAATATGGCGTTTTACTCCGCTGCCAACACGATTTTGTTCAGATCATTACATGTATTTCGACGGCTCACGTGATCGCGCCTTTCTTATGTTTCACCAGTACCCCTAGCAATGCATTGCCTTGGTTTAGTGGTCCTGCGTGGGCGGGGTTCGAGCCTCGCTGGAAGGACTGGGTTTTTCGTGGGAGTGCCCCTAGGCAAGTCGCTTGAAAACCCTACCATAGTATTGGTGAAATCCAGGACCTACATGACCACGTGAACTGTCGCCGTGAAATGACTGAAATAACGTTGAAAGCGGCAAACACAATCAAAGAAACACTTTCAAGCCTTGCCTAAGCTAGGCGAATACAGTATTTTAATAATGTCCGAGATGTGTTGTTGGCCGTTTTGCATTTAAATGAGTATTTAAACATTATTATCAAAGTGATGAAAATACATCTACTAATCACATATTATACACAATTGAAAAAACACATACATGTCCCTCTTTATTGCACATTGTCCCTATATGTATATATAACAGATTTCATACATAATATTTCTAGTGAATATATCAAGTAAGAAAGAAAAAGTCGAAAAAAGGTTCGATTGTCTGGATATTGGCTTTTCCAATAGTGAGTACGCATATTATGGTGCTTAAATTTAAATCATGGACTCCTTAAGACGACTCTTGCACTCTCTGCGTAGTTATTGACTTTCCGCACACTGCAGCACGCTAGTTTTGAAAACACTGTAATAAAAGGAAATTTTGTCCCTTTTCACAAATCCGTTATCATGTACTCACGGAGGTAACTTTGATACATGAAGATGACCCATAATTATGTTACAAGAATGTTTTCAGTTATTCGCTGCAAATTTGTTTCAAGGAGAATAAAACCATATTTAAACATCTTTATTCCGCGCCTACAGAAAACAACTTTTAAAATCCGGGTAATACTACCACGTAAGTAAATAACTTCCTAAATGATTCTATATTGGTCTTTGTAGAGTCTTTAAGAGATTTTTCAGAACGAAGCTAGAGATCCGAGTATGTTTTTTTTCAAAACGAGGCTAGAGTCTCTAATATTGATATTTGCATGAGTAAATAGTCTACCGAAATCCGTTGTCATAAATCGCCATCATTCGAGAAAAACCTCCTCTTTTCTTTTGCTCCACATGTTCTGTTTAATGAATTAGCCCATTTTTGTAGTTGTTGTTTGAGGTCAATATACAAGTTTGAAATAAAGATGTCTCCAGGATGGTTTGGTACAAAACTGAAACAAATAGGATTCGTACGATGTAGAATAAGTCTCTACTTTGGACTTGGCAAACGCCTCGTCAAAAATATAGACTGGTTCTGCAGTGTACTCCTACTATACCCAAGCATGTTTCTTTCAAAGTAGTAGACACTCGCCTCTTTCTCCCTGATACATGAGTTCTTAACTTAAATCAGTGGCGACATTCTATAACAACAGATTGATCAAACAGATATGAATTGCCAAAAGTGCATGCTACAAAATGTTTAACACTTAGGCTGCTAAGCGCGACTCACTGATCTTTTGCGGACAGTGTGGATTAAGATCAGACTGCACAGAACGTGCAGTCAGATCATCAGTCTACACTGTCCGATAAGAAGATAAGAAGAGTTTTCCACCAAAACACCTTTGAAATAGCAAAACAAGGGGTTTTTACTGTCGGCTTGAAAGTTTCATTTGAAGTTATTTGCAGGATAAGTGTTAAAGAATGGTTTACAAAAAGTATCTTCCATAACATGAAGTAAAAGCGTAACCATTAGTTTCAAAATGGTATAAAATAAATGTAAATAAATGTACATCCGGATTCACTGAAAGAGTAAAAGGTTACAACACGCGTTGTCCATAACAGAGATAAAAAGTATCAAAATCAAACTTCTCTGTCTTTATAACCCTTGGTTTCTGCTTTTAATCCTTTGCCAAACAGTTCAGAGTTTTAACAACACTGGGGAAGAAGGCTTTTGAAAACCTTGAGTGAAAAGGAGAAAATGCTGTTAACCAGCCTTTTCTCCTTGTCAAACTACGTTTTCTTCTCTATTAAGAACACATTCTATCATTTGATCCAATATATTGTGTAGTCTGCAAATACCTCTAGTGTAGACAAGTCTGAAATTTTGTCCTGTGTTAAAAGAGTTGAACTTTGGACAACATGCTCTAAGCTCGGCCAAAATAGGGCAAGAAATCAAAGTAGTTGTACTCTTACAATCAAAGTGGTGTGCAATCCGGAAAAAAAAATGACAAAGCTCTTACTGATACGGATGTATTTTTTGTGTGTTTTTTTTTTAAATCTTATTCATTTACTGCAGGTGATTTCTGAAATTTCAAAAATTCTACATGGTTTAAGGAAATCGTCAGATTTGTTGATGCCACTCGCGATGAGGATTTTATAAGTTCTTTGAAAGGACAGTGTGACTCACAAATTCTTACTTTGGCGTTGATTCCATGCATAACAAAAATATTTTCACATGTAACAGAGATCCAGAGACATAATCTCAAAATTCCGATTTAAAGCTTTTTTTAACCAAGCACGTACATCAGCACAGACTATACTCTGAACTTACATGACAGGGAAGTAAATATATATGTATGGTTATTTCCCTGAAGAACTCACTCAACACAAATATACCATGCGGACACAATCAATGGTCCGATATAACCCTATAAACATCAAATGGTAGCTTAATTCACGCCTCTGGGATGCTCTCGACCGTCGGTTTCTGACTTATATTTCTCTTTAAAGAGTCTCTGTACATGTCCCTCAAATGTTCGGGTGCATTATGTCGCCTTAAGCTACCCAAATTGATGTAGGGCACATTGTCATATGGATTTTCGTCATAATCCGGGTCCTCCTCTACCTCCTCCCCCTTCACCGGAAGTGGTGCCGGAACGGGCGGAGCCTGCACTGGCGCACGTGTAACCGATAATGTCGGTTCCGACAACGCACTGTCTGTTAATTTTATATGAAAGTTTTTCCATAAGTCTTCCTCCGTAATATTTTCACCAGAGGATTGTAAAAATGATCCTAAACACATATCGTCTTGTGTTTCTGGTAACGTAACCAACTTTTTAATTTTTTCAGGGGAGGCAATTCGAGCCGAAGATTTACTTGGTAAAGTCTTACTGTATTGCTCAATAAAATTAGCTTTAATCTCGTCGATCAACATATCGTCTGGCACGGATTCTTCCGATCCAGACGGAAGAGGCGTCACCATAGCAACAGGAGAAAAGGTCACGGTTTTGTTTTTATGTTTCTTTTTTTCCGGAAGTGACATCGTACTGGGATCCCTTTTGACAGATGTTGGTTGAATCGCCTTTCCAATCGCTATGTACTCTGATTTAGGCATGATAATCTCTGGTTCAGAATCATCGTCCGTTGCGTCCATTTTGTCAATCAAAGGTTCATTTTGGGTCAAGGTCATGTCATGAGTGTAATTCATATAACCGTTTTGTGTTGGACCGTCTGGTACTGACACTCCTTGCGAGAAAGCTTCCCTAAGTTTACGGTCCCCAAAAGTTTCCATATTAGAGAACTTAGCAAGCCTCATTGGGCTTCGTTTTATGGAGCAATATTTGTCTTCGTCGTAATCATATTTACAATAAGTGTTTGTGAAATGGTCACTGTCTTTGTTCTTCAGCATAGGAGATGGAAACGGTGGTGGCTGGCTTTGCACAGTTCGCTTCTGTTGTGATCTCCTGTGTAAAAAGATATAAAAAAGTGTGTTACTATTGTATTTTATTTCATGCTTTCCGGTAGGATATCGAGAAATAGCGGTGAAAATATTTTTCGATATTCCACGGGTACGACCAGTGAAAATACCGATTTTTATATTCTAGTTACCTAGGTAAAATGCGCATGACTCACAACCAGATGGAAATATGACGTCATTTACCTTACATTTCTCGCGCTTGACGTAATATTGTAATGCGTTGCTATGCGGAGGGGGTACGCCACGGGTAATAACTGAAAAGACTGTACTGGATTTTGATAAAGTTTCTCCCAGAAAGGGTAAAAAGCATGAAATAAATAGAATATTTGTATTTTTCGGTGAAAGATCGAAATTTATTTCATCTCGTGAACACCATCAGTAATATTTTCACTCGTGGCTGCGCCACTCGTGAAAATATTACCGATGATGTTCACTCGATGAAATAAATTTCGATCTTTCACCGAAAAAAACAAATATCCTCTATGTATTACATGATTTTACTCTTCAAACGTCCTCTTTTGATGGCTAAACATACAGTCATAAGGTAGACTGGTCCTTCGACACACAGAAAATTGACCAATATCTTTTCGCAGATGCTTTAAGCCCCTTTTTCACTGAGCAAGGCTCTTTTAATATTTTCATCTCATAGGTTCGACGTAGCAAGCCGACGGCATAGATCCAAGATCAGACTGCACATTCTGTGCAGTCTGATCTTGGTCTATTGCGTTTGTAAAAAACCCTCTTTTAGCCTAGGATTAAACATTCACTTATCTGAATTCTTCAGTTTATTCGAAATGTTTGGCAGAATCGGGCGTATCTTTAAAATACAATGGTGTGGTAAGTTGAAAAAAATTCTCTAAGGAATTTAGGCTGTCTGCGAATATAGGACGTGATTTCAAATATGCCTTTTTATTTAAATTTCGATTCATGCTTTTTGTCCCAGAGCAAAACTGTCTACAGACATCCGAAATTTTTTAACACTTTGCGGTCCGAAAATGGCGTAAAAAGCGCATCTTCAATTTTGACAGAAGTCACATTTACCTGACAATAAATACAGATACCTAATTGAAAACGCGCAAGGACTTGTAACTCAAGGGTTGTGGCTTCAAACCTCAGATCAACAACCAAATTCTTTTCAAGGACTAATACATGCCCCTAGGACAAGATTCATATATCTTTTACTGGTGCACTGGTATTGAGTATGTTCTGGAAAGCAGCTAGTGGCATAGAAAAAGTATTTCACGTTACGTAGTACTGGTAACAAAACTTTAGGGACCAATGGTTAGGCTCACAAGGCGCCAGGGTAATGGCAGGGTGTGTGTGTGTGTGTGGGGGGGGGGGGGTAAAGCTGTGCAATACCATCTACGTACCTGACACAAAGAATAATAATTCCAGACAGCCCTATGATAATTATCATCGCCACGGCAACAGCCACGCCCACTATCAAAGCCACTGTAATATAAATGAATGACAGACGCTATTATACGGACAAGATCGTCTGACCACTAGCCTTACGAGTGAATCCTGGTTCGATCGTCAGTGATAAGACAGCTAACCCTTTACCAGACAAACCCGAATTTTAACGACCCTGAGGTACAGGCCTTTTGAAAACATTGTGGGAAAAGTTGAAAATGCTGGAAACCAGCATTTTCTACTTTTCACACAGTGTTTTCTTCTCTGTCAAAGAACTTCAAATCGTTTGCAACACTTTCAGATTTGTCGTCTGCAAGTGATTTCAATTTGGAAGGGTCTAAAATTTGTCGTTTGGGAAAGGATTCAGTAGTTACCCCTGAGCAAGACACTGTGGAGCCACAGCCTAGCATTGGTGAAAGCTTTGTAAACCAATAATAAGTAAACTGTTGCCGTGATCTGACTGAATACAGTAGAAAGTGGTGTATAACACAATTTAAGCAAAACGATCCCAGCTAACAAACAAGGAAAAAGAAGCAAGCTAATTTGTTTGCTTTGCTAACAAATGGAACTGCAGTGTGATTTAGAGATCTTTCACTCTCAATACCAAGATGTTTCGAGGTAATATATCAATATGGGCAGCTATGCCCGCCTTCAACGGGGTCCTGCGTGGCTCAGCGGTAAAGTGTGGGACTCGTTACCTGGAGGCACAGGTTTCTAGCCGCACTGGATCCACTGGTTTCTTCACGGAAGTGTCCTTGGACAAGACACGTACAGCCCCAGCCTAGTACTGGTAAAAAGCCCAGGAAAACATGAATATGTGAGCTTTCGCCGTGATATGACTGAAATAATGTTTAAAGCAGCGTAAACACCATTCAATCAATCAATCAATCAAACCCGCCTTCGACAGGTATAAGGCTATGGACTTCTGGGGTTTAATGCATTCGCAAAATGTATCGACCCAGGTCAGCTTGAAAAATTCTCACCTGCTGACCTGGGTCGAAACTTATTACTACAAATTAATTTTCTGCATACCCAAGGACCATTCTACATCATGATTTAGCTGCTTGTTAGAACAAGAGGGCCATGATGGCCCTGTATCGCTCCACTGGCTTTTTAACCCTTTACTACACAAATCAAAGTGTTAATGAACCTGAAAGAGAAGGCTTTCAAAAACATCGTAAGAATAGGACATGTTGTCATCCAGTATTTACTCCTTTTCCCACAACGTTTCCTAACTATCAAGGACAGAAATAGTCATTTAAGCTACATTCAATTTGTCTTTTTGCAATGGCTTTAAACTTGGTACAGTAAAAAAAAATACAGTTAAAAAAAACTCTCTCTTAAAACAGAACATTTCCTCTCCAAAAAACTTGAATACCAAACTCCAATAACGTATAACTGCAGTTTGATAATCAAGGGAGGTAAATAGTAACAAACTTTATCTTGTATAACAGGAGTTATTTCCCTTGATTACTATTCTAAATTACAGTCACCCTATAAGCCCATGTTAAACTTGTGATCTCCAAGGCAGAGCCAATTTTGACCCCAGGGCTATAATATGAAGGAATTTGATAGAGGACCATTAGATAAAGCTACATGCCAAATTTGGTAGCCCTGGGCCTTATGGTTTCAGACAAGAAGATTTTAAAATTCTCCACCATACTTTGAAGCAAGGAAAAAAGATGTAGACTATAAATTATAATGTACTGGAACAGCAATGTTTTGAGTGCATTTATATTTGCATGGACAGAACAAGAGTTATTTCCTTTTATCAGTATGTAAACTTAAATCATATAACCAGTTATAATCTTTAATAAAGCCAAGCCCACAGCAGCCACGTCCATTGCCAGATCAAATTTTTAGCAAAGAATCTGAAATATGTAACCCACAACATAGGGTTTGAACGAGAAATAATGGATTTAGAATATGATCACTCTCTCTTATCTGGAGCTGTGCTTTCATTTTGAATTTCTTTTTGTGACTGAGCATATCATTGTATTTTTAAGGGCAGTATCTTTGTTTGTTATGTAGCAGACCTCTGAATCCTTATTCTGCTAAATAAATTAAATGAAACTTTCATGTAAATAATAAAAACCTAAATATTGCCATTTCATAAAGCTACATGCCAAATTTGGTCGCCCTAGGCCCCATGGCTAGGTCAAAGAAGAATTTTAAAGTTCTCCCTATATAAGCCCATGTAAAACTTGTTATATAAGCCCATGTAAAACTTGTTACCCCCGGGCAGGGCCTAATTTGACCCCAGGGCTATAATTTGAACAATCTTGGCAAAGGTCCACTAGATAAAGCTACATGCCAAATTTGGTAGCTCTAGGCCCTATGGCTAGGTAGAAGAGGAATTTTAAAGTTCTCCCTAAATAAGCCCATGTATAACTTGTAACCCCCGGGGCGGGGCCAATTTTGACCCCAGGGCTATAAATTGAAGAAACTTGGTAGAGGTCCACTAGATAAAGCTACATGCCAAATTTGGTAGCCCTTGGCCTTACGGTTTCAGACAAGAAGATTTTCAAAGATTTTCAAAATTTTTCAGTTTTGTTGCCATGGCAACCAGAGTTTTTGAAGGAATTAAATTCTTTCAAGAAATTCTGAAGAGGACCATGGCAGGATCATTTCTGTGAAGTTTCATCAAAATTGGATGGGTAGTTTCAGAGAAGAAGACGTTTTAAAAAAAAGTTAACGCACGGACGGACGGACGGACGGACGGACGCACGACGGACAACAGGCCATGACATAAGCCCGCTGGCCTTCGGCCAGTGGAGCTAAAAATGGGCTTTGTGGATCCATAACTATGAGATGACTTGCTTGGTATAAAACATCCCGCAGATGCATTAAACACCTTTTTCCCAGAGCATGTCACTGATGGAAATAGATCTTCCTAAACCCTTAGACTGCTAAGCCCGACTAAATGACCTTCTGCGGACATTGTAGATCAATATCAGACTGCACAGAACTGCACTGTCCGAAAAGGAGATATTATTCCCCAAAACATAACTTTGAAATAGCAATATTTGCGTTTTTACTGTCGAAACGAAAATTTCATTCTAGTTATTCAGCAGGATAAGGGTTAACTTAATTTCAGACCAAGAGAAGTTCGGACATGAAATTGATAGATTTTGCAATCACCAGGTATAGTTACTGTGGCTGAAATAATGGGGGTATGTCTTGCAACGGGTAGAAATCATTATGGGAAAAAGGAGAAAGTCTGGTTACCAGCATTTTCTCCTCTTCCTACGATGTTTTCACAGGCCTTTTTCACTAGGGTAATTAAACGAGAGACTGTGTGCTACAGGGTTAATTTACTTGTTTCGATAGAAAAATCTATCGGGACAAAGAAAGGACCAATAAGAATCGATCGCACAGAAGGGAGACAACCAATGACTTACTCATATCAGATACTACATTCGGAGTGCCCTCCCTTGTAAAGTTTCTATTTCCGCTACTTGGAACAACATCCACCTTGGGGTTCTTTCTATCTGGACTTTGGGAGTCGATTGTGCGGCTTTCGATATCATCGACAGGAAAAACACCAAGGTATCTCTTCATCTCATCACCGCAGTATATCTCGATAAAATCATTGTCTCGGATCGCTGAAATTACGTCGATTATATTGGAGTGAAATCAAAGTGCTGAAAAGGCCTTTTTTTGAAAATAAATCTAGCGCTGCCAACTGATAGAATGGAACCACTTCCTAGGTCTCAAAGTAGATTTCAGCTGCTGATGAAAAGTGTTTGAGTCAAAGCTTAACATCAGCTAGCGAATGGTGTAGATCAAAGATCAGACTGCATGATCTTTGTAGACCGATTTTGATCCATGTCGTTCGCAAAGGCTATTAAAATTGCATATTGGCAGTAAAAGAGGTAAGACATGATATTCAAATTTCAATTACGTAAGGCAATGTATCTAATGGAATGTTCGAATGTGTAATGCTACGTTCTACATTTCGCAAACTCTTGGTTCTGAATTATCAACAATTACATATTCAAATCGTCTCAGCTAACAGGATATAGCACCAGAATGATTACTTTTCGTTATTTCTAAACGAATCGATTTACAAGGAATATTCAGATCTAGGATTATGAAAGTCAATAAGAAGTGGTTTTATCATAATACATAGTCATCAAGGAGCTGCTAGCTTGAATCCAGGCTGGCCCAAAACTCATTGACTCTATAAAGTCATTGCCCAAGATCTATTCCTTTCAAATGTCAAAACAATGGTTCGACTTTGTTGGAAAGCATCCAGTTATTTCGGAGAAGCGCTGTGCGTAGATCTTGTACTGGTTAACACAGAGACCGATTCTCTGGTTCCTAAATCCTAATAACATACTGCCAAGTACACCAATCAAACAAATAAAGTAACAGTAAACAATGAACGTAACAGTAAAAACTAACCTTTCGCCTGTAACCAGATATAACCTTGGGCTTTAGGAGCATTATTGTTCAGCGTTAACGTCACAGATCTGACGTCACTATTGTAAATTTTCCTGAAGGCATGAAGACCCGGATGTCCACATGTTATCTCCTTCCGGTGGCCATCTTCGTCTTGAATTTCTATATCCTGGAAACACTGGTTTCCGGCATCCGACCTTGTAATGATGATATCTAGCGCATGTATGTCGATACCGACATAGTTCCCTGTTTTAATAAGGCACTGACATTGCTGTTTCCCGGCACTGATCGGGTGGGGGTAGTTCAAGTTAGATAGATATACAGATTTCCCCTTTTTATGACTATTGGTGCACAAGAATGAAACATCTTCATCTAAATAAAAAAAATAAATAATCGATCAGAATGTCATCAACAGCTGTAAAAATGACCATTTAATTGCGATATTTCCTTGCAAATTAACGTAACAATAAAGCCCAAAAGTAAACAAAGCATGTGTTTAAATGTAATTGAATTTATATCATACCATTTAAAAGTATGGAAATTATTGTGAAGATGACAATCTGTCATTGTATGGTCGGTCCAACTGTTAGTCGCTGACAGAGAAATTAATTTCAAAACTAGGTTAAAACCTGCCAGGTAGCTGTGTCTTTTGTTTACTTTTTGTCTGATTTTAAAATTCTTTTTTCTGCCAGCGACTAACATATGGCCCGACCACACGATAACAGATTGTCATCTCCACAATATTTTTCATACTTTGAAATGGTATGATTTAAATTTAAATGTATTGTGACACTTGCTTTGATAATTTGCCTTTACTGGGCCTTTAAAGATAGATCTAGAAGAGAAACCATTTTGAGCTATATTTCTATAGGCAGATATAACTCTTTTAGCGACTAAATTCGACGTCTTTCAACGGCTGAAAAATCAATCCACGGAAACTCAGACAGATTCTTATAGTATAGGCTTGACTTAACAGGCGAATGGTTTAGACCCAAGATCAGACTGCATGTTCTGTGCAGTCTAACCTGGATCTATGACGATACTTTCGCACATGGCGCCGAAAGTGTTACACAACTTGTAGTTTGAAGCACAATTTGTTTATCCTCGTCACCTTATCTACATTTGACAGTTTATAATTGGCCTGCGAAAAGGGGCATTCGGACATGTGCGTAAAGCGTCGTCTCGGATCAGCCTACGCAGTCCGCGCAGACTGATCCGAGACGACACTTTCCGACTACCATTGATTTTGTCCTACTTGCGCGAAACAGAAAATCATATAAGAACGTAAAGTGTAGTCTCGGATTAGCATGCGCAGACTGCGCAGGCTAATCCGAGACTACATTTTACGCAAATGTCCGAATACCCATTTTCGCATGTTGCAGGCCATATTCTGTCTCGTGTACCCTGCTTGTCTCAGTTGGAGGAAGGACTCCCGATACATCTTGTTCATGCTGATTTGTTTGTATTTGTTTGTATTGGAGTTTAACGCCATTTTGACAGCTTAGGTTATATTTTGGCGGCCTGTAGACCAACACATACATTTCCTGGCTTTCTCACACCAGTACTGAAACAACTTTCTTTTCAAGGCACGGATTACTTTTTCACATGCATCAGAGGTGAGAGGCGAAAAACCACCATCAAGAAAGTTTGCCGCGGTTCATGCTGAAGAAAAATACACTGGTAACATGTAAAATCGAAGATACATTTCTCTGGTTAATCTACTTTACAACAGGTGATTGCAAAAACAAAAAAAAAAATTATGCCGGCAATTCAAAATCACTAATGCTGTATATTACATCAGTTAGCCTGCTCTCCCCGAGATCATGAAACCATAGATTAAACTACCACGAAATCTACGAAATTCAGTATTCGACGAATAACTGGATTCGAAAATCATTTTGAGAGAGAGAGAGAGAGAGATAAAGAGAGAGAGAGAGAGAGAGAGAGAGAGAGATTAATAAAAACCTTACCCGGTATGCAATCATGTATTACCGTCATGTAGTCAGTGGCGGGTCCGAAACCTTTGGCAGTACAGGACGTTGTAGCAGGTAAAGTTTTGGATTCAATATCACACCGTCTCTGTCCGGAACACAGCATGTTAAGAAAGGGATATTTTGTGTCCTCTACAACCAGGCAGTCGTTATGGGTAGGTTGGCAGCAATCCTCGGAATGTCGGCGTCCATAGCCGGCACACCTCGTATCGTTTTTGATGCCGTAAAATAAACGTTTGATGGCTATCTTGTGGAAGTCTGGACACTCCAGGTTGATTCTCTCTCCCGTACAGCCACTTGAGTAGATGTTCTGTATGTCAGCAGACAAGCACACTGAAACATAAGTAACGTTTGAAATTATTTGTTTGATTGGTGTTTAACGCTTTTTCAACATTATTTTAGTTAAATTGCACTGTCCAGTGAACTTTTTTTTTTTAATTTGCCACGTCAGCTGGTATGATGGGAGTCGTGGCTATCTCCCATCATACCTTACAATTCAATGTTAGTAGGTTTGTTAGTAATGTACTTATGCTAATGACACTCATGATGTTAGAGATAATAGTCCTTAATAATATATTTTTATCACTCTTATACAAAAGACGTCTCATATGACCAACAAAGATTGTATTTTTCATAATTGTGCCATCACTTGAATGTGGCTTTAGAGAGAGAGAGAGAGAGAGAGAAACAAACACAGAAATCAAAATGGAAAAAACATAAAATAAAACATAAAATAGGTGCAAGTATAGGTGTGTTTGGGTGAGTGGGTGTGTGGATATGGAGTAAAGAAACTGGAATCTTCGTTTAAAAAATGATATAGATATTCGTTAGTTACGTCTGTGCGATATATTATGTTATGTTTGGTTTTGTAGTGTATCTTTAGACTATACTGGCAATAAGAGACTTTGAAAAACATGCTCTACAATTGTCATGTAACATTTGTCAACTTCATGTGTTTTTGTGCAATTATGAATATTCAAGGTAAAATTTAAAGTATTCTTTAAACCGATCATTGAACGTAATTTTTGTTTATTCCTACAGTGATAATTTGTACGTTTGGTGTATATGTGCCTAAAAGTAAAGTTCGACTATCAATATGTAGAGTATGGTCAAAAGTACTTAATATTGTTGCAATATTATTAATCAATAACTTGGTTGTCCAGTGAACTTATACAAGTTTCCTGGAGTTTCTTTTAGCAGTACTTCGCACAATGTTCTTCAAAAGCTACTGGCTAACAATTTTTCAAAAAATAAAAAAAAAACAAGAACAATAACAACAATACTACTACTACCACTACTACTACTACCATCACCACTACTACTACTACTGTTGGTCATAACTGAGTTGCTGCTATTTTAATTTGCCATTCAGTATAATTTTATAGTTCTTGTTCAACTATGTAATACCATTCCATCGACTTTCAATCTTGCCCCCATCTCAACTCTCACTTCCCATTTTCCCTCTGAACTGTTTTCATAGCTAACATCTCCTGTTTACATATAGCTAATATCCACTGTTTTCATTGCTTACACATACGCTTGTACTGTTTCCATTGTTCACACCAACATACTTGTATTTGCATTGAGTTTTAAGGAACAGGCAGTAGTTTTCTAATCCGTCATATAATAGCAGTGATGCCAATTTAATAAATTTGGCATCGGAAAAGGTAAGTTATCTTGACACAACAATCGAACTCAGTGACACGCAGACCTAACCCTTCACCATATAGTCCAGTGTTTCAACAACCAAAATGAAAAATGCTTAGAAAACATTGTGGGAAAAGGAGAAGTTGCTGGTGACCAGCATTTCAAAAACAACAACAATAGAGCAAGATCTAGTTTGTCATATGCAAATGCTTTCAGTTTGAAGCCGTCCATATTCATGTCGCGTATAGTAAAAGATTTAACTCCAAAACTACAGAATGAATTACATAAAAAGTTAAGCTTATCGTAAAAACCCAACTAGTGCGTTTTCAAATATCTTTTCGCGAGAGAAAAAAAATCTACGTCTTAATCAGAGTACATCCAAGATCAGACTACACGTTCTTTGCAGTCTGATCTTTATCGACAGAGCCCGCAAAAGCGCATGAGTCGAGCCTGGCAGCCGAAGGGTTACGATCGTATCAAAATCCTTGACATGTAAAATCATTGAGTACATTTAAATCATTTCTAAGTGGCTAGATTTTAATCGTGTCCAAAGTCGAAAACATAACAAGGAACCATAATAAATTATCCTAATAAGAAGTTGATAACCTTCTCAATTTGAACAGTGCTCTGTGAAAATGGGGCTTGATGCACCTGCAAAAAGTATCGGTCCATGTCAGCCTGCGCAGTCCGCGCAGGCCGACATGGGCCGATTCTTTTTGCTATCTTCAAATTTTCTTCATGTCAAAGGACAGTCTACCTCACGATTCAGTCGGTTGTCAAACAAAATGGATTTTATGGTTCCATAATCACTGTGATGACTTGCTTGGTATAATGCATCAAGGAGATGCATTAAACTCCCTTCTGCCAGAGCGCAACTCAGTTAATTTGGGATGCTGCGTAGCTTAGTGGTGAAGGGTTAGGTTTTGCAATCTTGCAGCTCCGGGTTGGAAACCCTTACTCGAGCACAGACAGGTTTTTCCTTCAAAACAAAATTTTGCCCTTTATCTTATAATTGATACAGTCTTACATGTATAGATTAACCCATAGGCTGCTACTCACTGACCTCTGTTTGCGGACAGTGTAGATCAATATCAGACTGCACAGAACGTGCAGTCTGATCTTGGATCTACAGTGTTCGAGAAGGAGACATTATTCCACAAAGCATATTTTTGATAAAGCAACATTTGGGTTTTCACTATCGAATTGAAAATTTCATTTTAGTTATTGAGCAGAATAAAGGTTACATCATAGAGGGTCAGGTTTGCTAAAAATTTAAGTGTCTCTGCAATCGAGGCACTGTTTTTTTTTTTGCGGAAGCATCATTGAGAAAATCACTTGAAAGCCCTAGTCTAGTACTAATGAAATCCTGGTAGCAAATAGAAATGTAAGCTCAGGCCATGACATGAATGAAATAATTTTGAAAATTGCGTTAAGCTGCATTCGATCATCCCGAAACAAAATCGCATCAGAAGACTGGAAAAAGATTCTCCTTCATCGATAATCACTATAATCAAGATTTAATGAATGAAAATACAAGGAACCATCATGTCATAACATAACATAAATAACATTTTATTCTCAAAAACCTTCACAAGTTGTATGAGAATTATAGCATAATATACATTTGCTGAAATAACCGAATCCGTTGTCACGTGGCATAAAAAAAAAGAAGCAGAAGAAGAAGACGAAAAAGAAGAAGAAGAGGGAAAAAATTAATAAGAATGATCGATGTTAAATTAGGTTCTTGAACGAATGGGGGAAACTTAGACATGGACATGATACGAAAGATTAGATTAGCAGGGAAAAGTAGAACAAGCATAAAAAATTTCATATGAATGGATGGGTATTTGTAATGGATTGTCGAAAATTATACACCGTTATTAAATGTATATTTTGTTGTTTCACGTGCCAAATGTGCTTCTTGAAATATGTTGTTTTTAATAGGCGTACGTCAAAATTGTGTGCCTTTTATGATTTAGTCGTAGCTAATTTACAATTGTGGATTTTATTATAGTGAATGTACTCGTATAAAGAGTTATATTGATAAATTCTGGTGATAGTATTTGTGTATTCTGGGAATATTCGTTCTTAAATTTGCTTCGCAACAGAAGTTTGGTGAGTCATCTCTTACTATGACTTATTATTATAACAATTATCCCTTTTTATTAATGTAATGTTAATAGTTAACTATTATTTTCTTTTTGTTATAAAATAAGTTGTACATTTCTTTTTAGGTTTAGAATCTATTAGCAAGAGAGAGAGAGAGTGAGAGTGAGAGAGAGAGAAGAAGGAATGGAAAAAAGAGATGAGGTTGATAGTGAAGGACAGGGAGAAGAAAAGCTCACCCATGGTATAGACTTTGTAAAAACCTACCACAAAGTCATTTAACGAGGTGAATTAATGGGGGGGGGGGGGGAAAGGGGGAAGAGAGAGAGAGAGAAAGCAATTCTAGGACGTGGTTATCACACACACTCTCACAAAAAACAATTAACAATGAGTAAATCCATGTTTTTCTTTGTCAGTGTGACGACAGCGAAGGATGAGGGTTATGCATGAATATTTTATCTTTTTTTCCCCTTCTTGATCAGTGCAGACCAAGATCAGACCGCACAGAGCATGCCGTCTAATCCAGGACCTACACTGTCCAATATGATGTCAGGGGATTTGACCGTAAGACAGTAGACCCATAACAGAGAGACACTGAGTGCAGAGGAGAAACTGTTCATTTATGAGCAGCATCTCCTCACACAGTCTCTCTTAATGCATAATGTCTAGATATCTGTTTGATGGTAAGTTGAAATTATTGTACAGTATTGCTTTACATTTATTCCTTATCGAACGACAAAAATTAAGACCAGTCCAAACTGAAGGCATTTGCAGACGACAAAATAAATGTGACAAAAAATTTGAAAAAGTCAAAGTAGAAAATGCTTGCTTACCTTTTACCCCACAATTTTGAGTCTTAAAGACCCTGAGAAAGGTGGCTTTTGAAAACATCGTTGGAAAAGGAGAAAATGCTGATCATCAGCATTTTCTCCTTTTTCAACAATGTTTTCTCCCTATTCAAGGTCAAACACTATCATTTGAAAAACATTTTAACTCTCATCTGCAAATTGCTTCAATTTGACGAGTATAAAATCGCCCATATCGTAAAGGGTTAAAAGTGCTTCTCCCTTTGCTGAAATGCTCCCGAGAGTCCCATGCGATAAGACGAGGCCTAGCTTTGAAGAATACGCAAAGGCCGTTAACGAAATAAGTGCAAACTGGCAATCGACAACTGGCAGCTGGCTTCATATATCGTTCTTCCTTACACGTTGACCTCGATGACTCAAGAGGAATTGTGATCTAACAACTGCATGTCAACTGGCAGTTAACTTCAAACACGTTTTCAAAGCCATGGATCCGTATTCACCAACCATTCTAAAATGCATTTGTAGTCTTATTCGAGATTTAGATAGTAACGTAATTTCTGATAGGTTAAGCCATTTGGTTTAGCCAATCAAAGTTTTACTACTTTCAAATTTAGAAAAAGTCTTGAGAATTGGACTAACCATATTATTAAGAATGCTTTACAAATACGGGTCTTGCGTGTTAGCAACTCGGGTAGCCTCGAAAGGAAAATGTTAACATAGAAACGGGCAAAGTGCATTATGAAATTTGGAGGAGATAAACGTTTAACTCTTTCCATACCAAGGACGACACCAGAAGCTTTTGTGGACAGTGTAGATCAAGATGAGACTGCACAGGACGTGCAGTCTGATCTCTGATCTACACTGTCCACAGCTATATTCTAAATTATGACCGAACTGTGTCTTGGTCTTGCAACGGAACTGTTTCAGTAGCCTTTGAGAAAATGCAATTTATTTATTCAGTAATGAAAGAGTCAACATGCAGAATTCGTTTCCCCGAGTATATATATCACCAGAAGATATAGACGAATACTTCTCGGCGCATGATCTGTTATCAATATTGATTTGGATACAACTTGTTGCAGCTGCAAGAAATATTCAGGTCGGTCACGTGACGGGGAGACTTGATCATTATATTTCTATAGAGGCGTTTATTATTTCGCACAGCCTCTATCCCATCTTTTCACGACACTGTGGAAAAAATAAACAAATCTTGTGAGAACAATTGCAGTAAACAGCATTTTCTCATTTTCCCATAATATGTAGAAAAATACTCGACAAAGAACCAAAAGCTTTGCTGTTAACTCTTTGTTTACCAAAGGACAAAATTTTAGACTTGTCGAAAATGACAGCATTTTCAGACGACATATCATGCATGGTTTATACGGTGAAGTTTCCCCTTGAAAGGGCTGAAAACATTTTGGAAAGTGGAAAATGACAGTTACCAACACTTTTTCCTTTTCCCATAATGTTTTCAAAGCTCTCTTCCCCGGAGTCTTTAACACACAGATTTGTTTGGTTAAGTGTTGAGTTTAAACGCCCCAACACGTCCAAACAGATTTATTCCATTTACATTGCAACGAATCTATATATCGTAGAAAGAGGCCCATAGCACTATGACGCGGTCCAATTTCCAGCTTCGTTGTACATGTACCTACTAAAAGATACAATAACGATAAGATTGGGTGTTTATGCCAATTAACACCAATAATCCGGCCATAACCCGGCCAGCACGTGAGGTCTGGACAGTCTCAGACAGGTCAATAAAAAATCCCAGTGATGGACGCCACATGGTGCAAACTACGCAGATAGTACAATGCGTATATTGTTGTATCGTACGCGCATTCCTAATATGCGGAAGACTGATAGATTGAGTGGTGTTTTACACCGCTTTCAACACTGTTTTCAACAGTCATATCACAGCAAGAGATCGCTTAATCATGTGTGTCCTGGAATTCACCAGTTGAGCTCTGAACAGTCTTACCCGAGGGTATTCACCTATGAAACCCCAGTCTCGAGTTAAGATCGACAAGGAACCTGCAGGGTGTGTATTCACCAACCGATTTTTAAAAATATTCTTAGTCTTATTTTACAAATTTTCTAAATTTAAAAGTAACACAACTTTTGATTGGCTAAACTAAACCATTTGGAAAGAATGGTGGGTGAATATGGACCCAGACTGCGAATCCTTAACTCTGAATCAGCTAAATAATTCAAGCTTAATCCTTCACCTGCTAAGCGCGACTCAGGGACCTTTTGCGGACAGTGTAGATCAAGATCAGACTGCACAGAATGTGCAGTCTGATCTTGAATCTACACTGTCCGATAAGGAGATATCTTTCCCAAGAAAATACCATTGAATTAGCAAAATTCGGGTTTTTACTACCGCCTTGAAAGTTTCATTTCACTTATTTAGAAGGATATGGGTTAAGATTCCAGCCAATGGTGAAACCCCCATAGTTTACGATTCAAAAGTTTTACTCGCCGGAGGAAACTCGCCGTATCGGACAGTGTAGATTCAAGATCAGACTGCACGTTCTGTGCAGTCTGATCTTGATCTACACTGTCCGCTAAAGGTCAGTGAGCCGCGCTTAGCAGCCGAAGGGTAAACCTTCACCACCGAGCGATGGTGGACCCCTGACCTGATGAAGAGTAACTACTAGTTCTTTTGCAGACTGTGTAGATCAAGATCAGATTGCACAGAACGTGTGAGCCTGAATTTAGATCTACACTGTAATATGATAGGGCGGTGCACACTTCACTAGGACTTATACAAGGAACACATAGCTTATTTATGCTGCATTCGACGTGTAATTATCAGGTTTAAGAGAGACTCAAAATATTTAGTTGGCAGAAAGGATCCAAATGATACATATGAGCCATGCTCTGGCAAAAGGGGGAATTGATGCATCTCTGTGATGGATGCATTAAACTATGCAAGTCATCACATAATTATCGATCCTTAAAGTCAATATTTTTCTAACAATCGACTGGATCTGGGGGTAAAATGCGTCCTCTCCCATGCAGAAAATTGACCAATGGCAAAAAGTTTCGACCCATTTCAGCCTGCGCGGACATTACTTCGACTCCAGTTATGATATCTACATCTAAGAGCCCCAAGTAATAAGACCAAAATAATTGCACTATCTACACTGTTTCCAAAAGCAACTATAGTTGTGAAAGCGCCTTAAAGGGATTATTTTTTTTTAAAAAAAAAGGTATTACAACTGCGCCGGGGAGGAAAATTATTTCACTCGTCGTAAAGTTCTCTGCCCAGGTTCAACACCAATTCTGACTTGAGTTCTAAATCTTGAGTTAAACGACGATAAGTAATCAAAAGGGCTGAGACGAAACGTGTCAACCAATCAGATAGCTAATGTCAGAATTTAGAATTAGAACAGTTATTTGAAATTGTTGTTGATTGACCGTAGATAAAAGCTGTACAGTTATTGTGCCAAACATTTACTTGGCTTGGAGTTGATTATGATAAATTTAAACTTGAAGTGGTAAATGCCAGTTGATAAGCATGTCATTATTGTTGCAAATGCATCTAACTCCATCGAAACAATCTAAGACTTGTCTAATCTTAATTTACGCCATCTCAAAAGGAAAGTAAAGCTCTGTTAAACCTTTACCACAGAATCCCGAGTTTTAACGATCCTGGGGAAGACCATCCTCGGTGACCTAGTTTCGATTCATTCTGTAATCGACCCTGGGTTATTTCGCTGGCGTTTCCTCGTTCTCATGAATTTATTCATTAAGCATTTTGATTGGTGATCTCAGTTTTTCTTTGAGAAAATCTAAACTATTTTATCACAAATACGCCGTCATTTCTATTTTTTACTTGTCGATATCCAATCACATCATTCGTTGCAAGTCAAGCTTAGCGATACTTTAAATATGGCGTCGCCCATTAACACCACAATCGAGAAGCGTTTAAAAGAGATTTTCGGCGAAACACCGAAAGATTGTAAGTTAAAATCGTACACAAAGATCGATAGTGTCGTCCCTGTATTGCAGAATGGCATATCTCATAGGAGACAAGCACGCCGACGGCCGCCATATTTGTTGACAACCTCGGTTTTTTTCCAGGGTTATTTTTAATAACGGAAGAAATGAAATTATCCTCTCTACAAGAGAGTATCATTATGTTATCGATCTTTCGATTGGCTATTAGGGTACTTCCCGACCATATGAATATTCTTAAGAAACGACGATTTGCTAGTTAATTTTCCCATGGGTAGATGCATGAGAGTAGTTACGTAATGCTTCAAACCTGGGTTCCGAGGATGGGGGAAGACAGGCTATGACAGCATAGTGGGAAGAGGAGAAAGTGCTGGTATCTAGCCTGTCCTTTTTTTCCAACAACGTTTTCTTCCCTTTCAATTTCAATTCTTCCATTTGAATCATCATTAATTTGGGGTCCGCAAATGCTTTCAAATTGGACTCGTTTAAGACTTTGTAGTCAGTTAAAGAGTCAAACCCCTAAAAAGGACTGAGAATGTCCGCTTCTTCAGTGATGTTGGATGATATAGAAAAGGCAACAACAGGAAAACAAATATAAAGTGATACCAACCTAGCTGGCTGGCCAAGATAGATCAATCGCTTATAATTAGTTCCGACAGGGCGTTAATTAATCCTTTACCTGACAGCAAATATAAAATCCATCATGAAAGCTTCTGCTGACATGTCTTAAATGATGGAATTTTTCTTTTACAGAGTAGAAACATTGTGGGAAAAGGAGAAAATGCTGGTTACCAGACTCCCTAGACTCGCAAAAAACAATGCAGATAGTCTGGTATAGGGTCAACCCATAACTTTCTCTGCACTTTTTGGATTGCTATCAGTTGAAAGCTTTTGACGACAAAATAACCTAAGTTATACCAATGAAACTTGAACTAGAAGAAACCAGGATAATCTTTGGGACAAAATTAAGATAATACCAATTATAGGCGATTTCTTCACATTCTGTTTTCTCCTCTTGCTGCTATGGTTTTAAGAGCAAAAGTAGAAATGGTAATAAGGTATGTGGGAGAAGAGATGACTTACCAAGGTTAGTTCCAAGGTTGCACCAATAATTACTTCTATCTTACACGTGGCTTTAATAACTACAGGTTAACTTTCGTAAAGCCAGTGGCTTGAGAACATCATTCAGATATGAATACAATGCTTTATCCTTACAGCAACGTAGGTTGAACCATGGGTTTTTTGCGGGTGGAATAGATCAAGATCAGATTGCACAAGCACTTACCCACTTTCCTAACTATATTTCCATGGAAGCTCGTTACATGCAAATCAGCCATGCTCTGTGTAAAGCTTTTTTCAACGCATCTGCAAAATTTTTCGACTCGGGTCAGCCTGAGCAGTCTCCGCAGGCTGACCTGGATCGAAACCTTTTGCTATTGGTCAATTTTTCGCATTCCAGGGGATTGACCAGCCCCAATAGCTCAGGTAGTAAAGTATGGGACTTGTGAAAGTTAAATCTCGGGCGACTGAGGATGTGGGTTCGATCCCTACAGCTGGCTACCCAAAATTACCGAAAGTCTTACGGATGAGACGTTAAACCTAGGTCCCGTGTGACGGTGCTATACACTGACAACGGTGCAGAACCAGGCGGAACTCAGGATGGGTTTCGTCGGTCGTCTTTAAATCAAATTATTTCGACATATAAATAAAAGGTAAAGGGCCATGATAGATTTACATTACTGTAATAAAATTCTATTTTCGAAGAACCTAAATCAGCCCAGCCTGTTGGGGCTTATCAGCTTCCGTTTTAGCCTTATCAACATCTGAAACATGCCGAGCGTATCTAACAGGTCATGGCTTGTTTTAACCTTTACCAAAAAATTCTTGCGATTAAACGACCCTACATATAAGAAATTTTGAAAACATCGTGGGAAAAGGAGAAAATACACGTATTCAGAATTTTCTCCTTTTACGACAATGTTTTCTAACATTTCAAATACAAGTTCTGTGTAATCTTATCTTGATTTACACTGTCCGCAAAAGGCACACTCTATCGCACCTAGCAACCTAAAGGTTAAAACATGTTTCCGATTTCGAAGAGGAATGAAATTCGAATATAAATCTGATTTCGAATGGGAATAGAGTTTGACTACGAAAAAAAAAGTACTAGCAAGCCCTTTCATCTCTGAAAGCATTTTTTTCCCCCAAGGCCTCTGTAGTTGTAACATGTATAAAAACATTGAAACAAACAGAGAAACAAATCAAATGAGTAACTTCTCTGTTTGCCACAGCGTTTTCGTAATCTTTTCATCTCAAAAAATTATCTTTGAGCGTTAAATTCGATCACTTTCCGAAAGAATCCTGCGGAAATCGTGTTCAAAAATTGCGCAGTTAAGTAAAGGGTTACATTTAGGATGATGTCTGTGAAGAAGATACTGATAAGCAATCGGCTTATCACTGGGCAGGGGTAAAAACCTGTCAGAGTGTCTTCAATTTAGGGATTCCCCTCAATCTGACCTCAAAAGTTGTGAAACCACCTTATGGCGGTCTGGTTAATTTAGCTGTGAAAGATACGGTGGCCACGGCGGAAATAATCTGCGGTATCTTATCGTTTTTAACTTTTTGAAGTTTGATTATAAAAAAAAACAAGAATAGATGGATGGATGGATGGATGGATGGATGGATGAGACAAGACAAGGATAAGTTACGACGGAAATGTCTCTCCAGTCACGGAGGGCACAAATCCTAAGCTCATGAAACTTAACGACCAAAAAAAGAAACAACACCATTCTGACCGCCGGAATGATTGATGAAAGAAGGTTGTAGAATTTGTTACCCGAAGGCTCCGGGTTCGATAATCACTCGATGCACTCAGTCTTATGTGGAAATGTCTTTTGACAAGATATGAGAGAAATGTTGTTGAATGTGGCGCAAAACATCCAATCATGCATGCATGCATCCATCCATCCATTACTCGCTCGCTCGCTCGCTAAGTCGACCGACCGATCGACCGATCGATGGATCGATCAATCAATCAATCAATAAACCGATCAAATTATTAATCACCAGTAAACTACTAAATTAATCAATTAATCATCAGTAAATCAATCAATTTGTCATCAGTAAATCAATGAAACACTGTTTAGACTACAACCGAGCATGACCCCAACAGCATTTCATAAATATTTACCATCTGTATACTTCGATAAGGTGAGTTTTGACTTCTCATTGTTTGAAACAACAGACCAATCGCAAAACAGAGTTTTTTTTTGTAAATAACTCGCAATATGGTTTGCTTCACTATCATATAGTATTCATATTCAAGATGAAATGCTACACTTGGCATCAAGACGTATTTGAACCACAGATGTGCGAAAAATTTGGGCCATTCAAAGAGTCATCTTTCCACTAATACCTATACCTTTGGTGCTCATTCGAACTCTTATACCAGACAATCTGGGTCTCTATTCACCAACCATTCTTAGGAACATTCTTAGTCATATTCTCCAGAGTTTTCTAAATTTGAAAGTAGCACAACTTCTGATTGGCTAAACCATTTGGTTTAGCCAATCAGAAGTTGTATTACTTTCTAAATCAGTAATTAGACCAAGAGTATTCTTAAAAATGGGTTGTTGAATACAGACCCTGCCAGCAGCTGGTGTTTTAGAGACCCTAAGAAATTTGAGCACTTAGAAATTGAAAAAGGAGAAAATGCCTGTACAAGCAACGACTTCTGAAAATCCCAACAAACAAACAGTGATGTTCTCAGCCTTTCTGTTGCAATTCTTGTCAATACATTAAACACTCAGGTATTACCATGCCTTATTTTTTTTTCACCAAACAATCCTATGTTCAAAAGACCCTTAGAAAAACTGGCATTTAACACATTGTAGGAAAAGGAGAACACGCTGGTGAACAGCATGCTCTCCTTTTACCACGAATGTTTTCTAGCCTCTCATTGATAAATACTTACTTTGGAGTCACATTTAATTGATCGTTTGCAAATTCTTTTAATTTGGACAGGTCAAATTTTTTGTCGTCTGGTGTGCAAGTTTCACACCTTGCCATAGGTAGCCCATCAAAATCAATATTTTGCTGCTGAATAACGGTTTCCAATTGTACATCGTACCATAGTCCTCAAATTTGAGGACGGAAACGGGTCCGTACACGGAACTGTAAATGTTTACAAACTACTCAAAACGAGCTTTTGGCTATTGGCTCAAAGTAAATATAAGCTGGGTCAACTGTTATCGACACAAAAAAAGGTTTAAAAGCACCAGCACCAGATCCATGTATAAATATTTGTTGTCCACTCTAAAGACAGAGTATCTTTTTTCTGCCTTGACCTTCAATAAAACAACCCCATGTTTAACATTGAGGAGGACGGCTCTTGAAAATATCGAGGGAAAGAAGAAGAAAATGCTGGTAACCAGCATTTTCTCTTTTTCCACATATTTTCTAGCCAATCAGAAACAGATTTCATCATTCCAACTTCATTTATTTGTTCCTCTGCAATTGCTATCTACATGTATTTTGACCAGGGGTGTGGAAAACCTACGTCCGACTCGTCCGACTCGGGTAAATTTGACGTCGGACAAGTGGCTTTTTGCAATCTACTCGTCCGCGGACAAGTAGAAAACGAGGGGGAAATTGAAAGTAAAGATCTGTATTATATAACATTATCCTTGTGAAATGGAAATGTTCTCTCCGTCTCACTTCGTAAACAAGAACATTTTTAAATTGAATAATGATAAACTATGCCCTGATACCTGGAATCAAAAACAAAATTTGACCGACTCTGATTTTATCGCCTACGCAGGCTTTTTTTAATTTTGACTGCGCTGCAGTACGGCCGAAATGTTGTGGTTTCTTGGCGCCATTTGGTTTGTTTAATGGAGGCAACAATAACCGAAACGAGTTATTTTTTTGCGTATTATAACACCGCACGTAGACTTGACGCGGTTGTCATTTCCCAATCATTCAATATAAAATCCTTTTTTGTCGTTCGCAAAAACTTACAGCTGACAAAAGAAGTCTTAACACTGTGGAACACATTCTTACTCGGTTGCAGTAAACGTATTTGAAAGAAAACCAAACACGCTGTATCCAAGTAAAACATGTCAAAAACCGGGAAACATTACAAAACGTTTGTTAAAAGGACTGTAGACGATAAAGGCGAGCGCAGCCTTTTTACTTTCGGCGTAAAACGTTTAAATTCTTTGCACATCGATCTACAGGTAATCAAATCTCCGCATACTGAGTCTCAATCTGAAGTGCCGGGTCTGTCGGACATCGCCGATCTCCCGTTGTCTGAAAACTAAACAATTATTTTCACTGCACATGATGCAAACTCTACATCTCCAGACACAATAACCAAGCCTAGCCTTTTAACTCCCACAGATAATGATTCCCTTGTATCATATGATGACTGGTAAGCAGTTCTGCTGAAGTATTAACTCCGGCATGCATGGGTGTGCCACAGTAGTGTTAAAAAGGGCTGTAAGGACAAACACTGAGATATTTCGCCATGGTTTAAGCAGTTATAGTGTAACTGTTGAATCTTTTTCAATTATTAAATTGTTGCACCTGTCTATTTACTGTATGTATGTACAGTGCCATTAATTTGTTTTATTGATGTACCTTGAAAGTCAGTCTGCCTTTTCTCAATTTGGCCAAAATCGCACTTGAATATAAAAAAAATGAAAGGCTAAGGCCCCTTCCCAATTTTTGGGAAAAAAGCCCCATAAAGGTTTGCTTGATTTATTTTTATCATTATTATTAAAAACCCAAACAAAGCAAATATAAGTGGTTAAAATGACATTATTATCTACGAACTACATTCACTTAGGTCTTTGTGTGCCATTTAAAATTGTTTTGTTTTGGACAAGTAAACTTCTCTGACGGACAAGTAGATTTTTTAGATTTACTTGTCCATGGACAAGTAGAAAATTTCAAGATTTCCACACCCCTGTTGACAACACTAGAATTTTGTCGTTTGTTTAAAAAAGAGGTCTCTTCACGTTATAGGGCAAACAATATCTGCAAAATTGGCACTAAAACCTTTCATCTACTAGAGGACTGTTAAATATATATATAAAGCACTTGAGTATGGTGAAATCGTATTTGTTGCTGTATCTATCAAAATCTGGGATGTATTTATCCCTCTGGATTATTTATTTTGGTTGTACCACTAAAACTCGTAGTGTTGATCAATGGTTGATAATTTTGATGCTTACGTGAGTATTCTCAGGAAACTGGGTATTGATTCGTTTTGAGTAAAATAATAGCATAATTATTACCCAACATAATGCAATTCTTGGATTCTTTTGTTGCGAATAATATGCAGTTGAGAGAGAACATAAGTTATGAGCTAAATAAAATTAAAACACAGACTGTACATGTATTAACATAATCAAACTTAACTCCGACTTTACCCATACGGACAAAACTGAACTCATAACCAAACAAATACGACTACAGGTTTATGCTGAAGCGCCAACCAGCTCTTCAAAGCATCGGATGGACCAGGCACAAATGCCATTTTCCGGTGTTGTTTTCTTTTGCCGTTGATTAAAGATATTTTCCATGACCTCCAGTCTGTGAAAAGGGGGCTTAATGCATCTGCAAAAAGTATTGACCCAGGTCAGCTTACACAGGACTGTGCAGGCTGACCTGTGTCGAAACGTTTTGCTTTTTGTAAATATTTTGTATGTCCAAGGACTATTCTACCTCCAGACTAGGGCGGTTGTTAGACAAAACCAGTTTACTTAACAACTGACCGAATCTGGGGGTAGACAATTCCTTGGACATGCAAAAAATTGTCCAATGGCAAAAAGTTTCGGCCCAGGTCAGCCTGCGCGCACTGCGCAGGCTTACCTGGGTCGGATACTTTTTGCAGATGCAATAAGCTCCTTTTTCATAGAGCATGGTTAAAATATTTTGCAAAAGAAGGCGTTGTTCTTTACAATTCATCCTTTTGCCACTTTGTTTTCAACAGTGGTCTGCTGCCAGTCGTCTTCAGGTAAAGCTTTTAGATGTTTATAAAGTAGTTAAAAATCGTATTTATTGCTCCAAGATCAATATCGGAGATGGTATTTCCTCCTGTATCTTTTATTTATCTTCTCTAACTTTTATTTGTTTTGATAATACTGCTAAAATCTGTAATGTTGATATTTCGACGGGCTGTGAGGATTTTGGAAAGATAGGCAAAGGTGAGGAAACAAAAACTGCGGCATATACTGATTTTAATTTTCGTCAGAAAACAAGGTTGAAGGTCACTGAGGAAGTTATTTTTTCAAGGAAAAAATAGGATAAAAGCTCAGCAGACATGGTGGGAAAAGGAGAAATTGCTGGATAGGAGAGATTTCTCCTTTTCCAACAATGATTTTCAAAGTGGAAACAGCTATACTTCCACATCTTTAACTTTCCTACCTTTGTTTCCTTGTTTGGTGTGTAACGCCGTGTCAGCAGCAGTTCAAAGATCCATTTTTTTGTCTTCACCAATACTACCCGAAGAAAGTGCTACTTGTTTCAGTGCACCAATGGTATTACCATTATGTGCAAAAAATACATATGTGCACTTTTGATTCAATATCCACGACAAAAATAAATGCGCAGTAGGATGCGCGCGAACATTTGTCATATACGTCGTTAAATGAGAAGTGTCAAAAGTTTTTGTCTTTCACGTGTAAAGTAAATGGTTAACTCTTTACCACATAACCCTGAGTTTTAACGACCCTCAGGTGGAAGGGCTGGGTTTTTCGTTGGAGTGTTCTTGCGCAAGGCACTCCAGAGCGCCAGCCCAGTGCTGTAAAAACTCAGGACACACATGAATTAGAGAGCTGTCGCCGTGACTTGACTGAAATAATTTTGATAGCGACGTAAACCTCCATACAATAGGGCCACACCGGGATGAGTAACCCACTCCCCCATATGAATCCAATACGACTCAAAAGCTAGAATAAATTGATGAATAGGGAAAATACAATGCTACATGATCCTGTTTTCAAATGCTCGTTATTGACATTTCAGAAATGGATCGCTTGTACGAGTTACTAACAAGCGAAATTAATCATGTTAGCTTTCACTCAGATAGCATAAATGGCATGCTTAGAAAATGGAACTGTATAATTACAATAAAATGACAGCCTGCCTTTATAATAGGCTTTATTTGGGTAACACCATCGTATCAGTTCTTTCCCTGGTGATAAGGTTTTAGTCGAGTCTAAACTGAAAGCATTTGCAGATCAGCCTGAATGTTACTCAAAATGTTTATCAAGATCAGCCCGCACAGAATGTGCATTCTGATCTTTCATCTACACTGTCCCGGTTTTTTGTTCGGAATTTTGAGATATTGCTGCCAAGACAGATATAGCAATTCCAAGTGATTTAGGATTTTTTCTATACCGATAACATCCGTTTTGTATATTTGTAAGCCTGTGTTTTAACGACCCTAAAGAAGTCTTTTGAAAGCATTGTGGTAAAAGGAGAAAAAACTGGTAAACATCATTTTCTCCTTTTTCCACAATGTTTTTGCTCTTTCAAAGACAAATTAAAACATCTGAGACACATTTGAATTGGTGTCTGCAAATGCTTTCATATGTATCAGACAGTATAGATCTAAGATTAGACTGAAAGTTCCGTGCTGTCTGATTTTGATCTATACTGTTGGCGAACACACCTTGAGTCGTGCGTAACAGCCTAATGGTTAATCGATAAATTCCACGAAGTTATGGTAATCAATCGAGTTGAGTAAATAAATATGTTTAAATAGTATAAAATTACTGTGCCAAGATTAATGATAGAACGGACCTCATAAATATCTATGATATTTATCACATCAACAAAATAGTCCATTGTTTTAACCACCCAAACGAACAGGCCTTCTGAAAACATAGTGGAAAAAGGAGAAAATGCTGGAAACCAGCATTTTCTCCTTTTCACACAATGTTTTCTATCCTTTCAGAGATCATTCTCCTCACTTGAGCCTATTTTTTTTGTCGCTTGCAACTGCTTTCAATTTGGACCAGTCTAAAATGTTGTCGTTTGGTAAAGAGTCAAGAGTCGTGTATATCCAAGGTAAAACCTATACTAAGATTAAGTTCTGCATTGCGTTGCTCAAGGGCACTCCTACACGACCCGTGTCACTTAATCGCATCAAGCCTAGATTCTCTTGATTGATTTATTGGTGTTTTATGTCGCTTTCAACAATATTCCACTCGTATTACGGGGGAAGCTCACGCACATGTATTCCTAGATTCTCAAAATAACCAATTTAAGGGAAATCGTACCTTGTCTGAGGTACTCTATTTTGGGCTGAAGGAAATGGCTAACTCCCGACAAAACCTGATTTCATTTCCGTCCCCCCCCCCCCCCCCCCAACGATCCGGGAGGAATGATTCCTGTCGAAATGACTTTCATCATCAACATCATTCATCGGGAAGGGTTTCGGCTAAGCCCCGGCTCAAACTTAGTACCACATGGATTTCTTGTCCAACACGCTATAAATAAGCCACCTGGGTCTGTACCCACCAGCCATTCTTAAGAACTTTCAGATTACTTTTATTCTAAGGAATTTTCTAAATTTGAAAGTAACACAAGTTCTGATTGACTAGACCATTTGGTTTTGCCAGTCAGAAGTTGTGTTGCTCTCTAAATATAGAATGACACCAAGAATCTTCATAAAAATGGATGGTAAATACGGGCCCTGGGCACTTATTCACAAGCCATTCTAAACTGCATTCTTGGTCTTACTCTGAAATTTTAAAGAAATGCAATTTCTGACTGGCTAAGCCTGGTTTACCCAGTCAGAAATTGTATAACTTTGAAATTTAGAACATTCTTGGGAATAAGACTAAGAATACATTTCAGAATGGTTGGTAAAAACGCTCGGGGTTCAGTGCGGATGGTAAGTAATATGCAGTAAAATGTATTTTGATTGATTGAAGGCTGCATGCTGTGACATAATCAACGAAATAAATGCCAGCAGAAAATTCCAATACTCTATTATTGCGTTATGGAAAACCAAAACCCTCATACTCAAATTACGAGTACAGTATCAAATAAATGCGTAAACATCTGTGGAAAATAGTTCTATTACTTAGTCTGGTATTTATTTTTCATTTTAGCTTGCAACTTTCATGGGCGGGACTTGTGGGGAAGAAAAGCAAAATTCTCTTGTAATCTTAGAAATACTTTGCCCCTTTTTATTTGAAACTGGTTCATCAACAAATTCGATTGTGATATACTAGAGCTTGGTGCTTTGAAAACATGAAAGGCTGAAAACTGGATTACTTTTTTAAGTCGATTTACTTCTTGTGAATATCCGGGTAAATAAAGTGTTGAAACGCTTTAAGATAGGTCTGTAATGGTATGGGGTTGCACCAGTATGCACTTAGCCTACGGTTCTCTGAATTTTGTGTTCTGTCATATCTACAAACAAGCCCACCCATAAATATAAAACCACCATAATACCGTTGTCATATATAACGTACCGGAAATGCACGCCTTGAAGCAAGGAGCATCGTATGTCCTCAGTAACAGCGAGTTCCAACGTAAACGAAGACCAATTTTATCTGATGAACTTGGAGGTTTGAGCAATGTCAGATTCTATCAATATTATACCACAAGGCCTGATTATTATATGCGCCTAAACATAAATTGGGCGTTTTACTTTTTAGAAAAGCAGCCTGTATTTCTAAGATTAATTTAGTTTAAAAGGAAAATGAAAACCGATCTGAGGATTAGATTTGCTTCCAGAGACGTTTTTCGGAGGAGGTCATCCGAAATCAATTTACGAGTGTTTCACATTCGTGTCTTTTTAATCGGTGGGCCCCTTTTGGTGAATTCTAGGACGCCACCAACTTTCAAAACCTAACGATGGCCACGTATGAAAAACGTTTTTTTTTTTAAGCACACTTCTCACATGTGTTGAGCAAGTACTTAGGGAATACTCAAAATGTGCCTGCGTAAAACACATGCTTGCATTGAACGGGTAAAATTTAACATTATTGCCTTTTCTGGGAACATAATTTGTGATTGTTTAATAAAGGTTATTTGCTTAAGACAGGCGGCCACTTTTACAGGTTTTATTGTATTGAAAGACACATTCACGGTTTAACACACACAAAAAATAGTCCAGAAGGCATTTGCACACCACAAATTAAATGCAGCTCAAACGACGAAATTTGTCCTAGAAAGAGTAGAAAATACTGGGAACCAACATTTTATCCTTTTCCCTCAATGCTTTCATGGGCCGCTTCTCTTAGGTCGTAAAAACAGGCTTATTTAGGTAAAAGGGTGAACTTGATTAATGGAATAGCTGACTCTGCGTGTTTATTTCATAATGTCATTATCCAACGTCAGTTTTACTATCCGGTTCTATAGAATATCAGCGAGGTTTCATTCATTGGAAAACATTCGGAACACTTTCCCTTGATTAAAATGCTGACAATCTATCACGCCGTAATCAAACCTTATACAATTTTCTAATATCCGTGTTTCTGGGAAAAAAAAACTTACATCCGTGACGAACAGTACATTCTGCGCTAGGTGTCACACTACCGTTTTGGCCCTACATTGAAAATAGGGAGAAAAATCACTGCTGCACTTTTATTGGCAAACCCAGAGTTGTTCTCTTTGTCAGTTCAATCAAATATTTTTGAACCATGCTACGGCAAAAGGGGGCTTAATGCATCTCCGTGATGCATGATACCAGGCAAGTCATCACATGGTCATGGATCCATACAATCCGTTGTAGCTAACAATCAACTGAATCATGAGGTACACTGGTCCTTGCACATACAGAAAATTGACCGATAGCGAAAAGTTTCGGTTCAGGTCAGCCTGCGCGGATTGCGCAGGCTGACCTGGGTCGATACTTTTCGCAGATGCACTAAGCCCCCTTTTCACAGAACATAGCTCATTTGTAATGGCCGACAAGAGAGGTTTTAAAAAAGTAACGATACCGATTGCCATTTTTTTTCTTCTTTGCAATTCTATCTCAAAACACAACTACCCTGAAAAGTCACCGTGACAAAAAAAGTCTGGTTGTAGACCATGTTCCTTTATGTGGTCACAGGCAGAAAATTGATCCCCAAGACACAACAAACTTGCACTCATTTACCACACAAACAATTAAGTCAACACCAGAAGCACAGTCAGCCGTATTCTTTCATTAACGTTAAAACGCAACGTATCCCTTATTCAAACAATATGAAAACAAATCTCCTTTATCCACAGAAATGGAAGAAAGGACAGAAAACATTGTGGAAAATATAAGAAAAGGCTGGTTACGCCACACCAGCATTTTTCTGCTTTGTCATAGGTGTTTTCCTTCGGTTCATAAAACATGTAATCGTTTGGTGAGGGTTAAAACTGATTAGATATGGTGCCCTTTGGCGGAAATAGAATTTTGAAGTTATTGTTTATTGAATGCAATATGAGAAATTATCAACTCTTAGTTTGCTGAGCGCGAGCTTTGGTGGATAGTGTAGACCAAGATCGGACAGCACAGAACGCGCAGTCTGATCTTGGATCTACAAACCCGAGATTACTAGTTTTCTACGATGAAAACTGCTATGAAATCGCAATATTTTGGTCTTAGCTACTTGCTGGAAATATTAAATTTTGGAAGTTTAGTCCTTATCCTGCTATATAAGTGAAAGGAAATTTTCAAGCTGATAGTTAAACCACATTTTTGCTATTTCAGTGGTATTTTTGGGGAAAAATTCTTCTCCTTATCGGACAGTGTAGATCCAAGATCAGGCTGCACGTTCTGTGCAGTCTGATCTTGATCTACATTGTCCGCAAAAGGTCTATGAGTCGCGCTTAGCAGCCTAAGGATTAAGATTAACAATCTTTTTAGGCTGAATATGCCATGTGTAACATTATTACTGTATACGTGGATATATACGCGTGTCAAAAAATTTGCGAATTACCGATTACGTACATTTTGCGTTGGGAAATGTTTGCGAATTCGAGACACTCGTTATGTGTTGGTATACCTGTTGTTAAATGTGCGAACAGAAAAGTTTGCGAATTTTTCAAATTCGCGAAATCGCAAAAATTTCCACGTCGCAAAAATTTCCACTTACACAGTATAATAAAATTATGTCTTTATTTCTTTGTTGTGTTCGGTCTATGTGGTAATATACGATCTTTCATTTGAGTCAGACCCTTTCAGATTAGAATTACCGTGGAAAATCTCTAGTTTGTTCGTGTGGCTTTGTTTTCAAAATCTATATGAAGCCGTTTTTTTTTAATCATCTTTGGGAAGAAGCTATTTAGCGCTTTCTTCCGGCAGGTCTCAGTTTTAGTCTTTCATTAGACTGGTGTGTGGATCTATTGAGTCTTAACGATCTTTCGTTTGAAAAAAAAAAAGATCCTTTTGGAAGAAACTATTACAAAGTTTTCTCCTCGCAGACCTCGATTTAGTCTTCCAATAGACTACTGTTCAAAGTAATACCCAAAAAACGAGAAATTGATGGTCAGTAGAAATTTCTCTTTTTGCCACATTGTTTCCCTCTTTATCCTGTATTAATATCAAAATTTATGATCAGGGATATTTTTAAATTCACTAGCTGCAAATTTATCTTAGAAGTAAGATTTTTAAGGACTTCAATTTTCAGTTTTATGGTGTTCCGTCTAATGTTAGCTTACATTTGTGAACTCAGCTTAAGTTATAAACATTGAAGATAAAAAAAAAAACATAAAAGACACGGAGAAATCGTTCGTTTTAAAAAAAAAAATGTATTCTTTTAGCATATTATCAGATTCTGTCAAATATACGACGTTCTGAAATCCTGTAAATCCATAGGTCTAGGAGCCTGAGCGGCCTGGAGCCGGAAAAAGCAGAGAGAATGGGAAACAAAGGATTTAGGGGGTTTTTTTTTATTGATTTTCAGTTTTTATGAGGTATTGTCTGTTTCAAGGTGGTGAAGCGTGCTTTTATTCATATTTAAATCATTTTAATTTCATCAACCCTTTCGGCGGTATGTAAGGAAAAACAGGCGCCTTTACGGACAGCATAGATCCAAGATCAGACTGCACAGAATGTGCAGTCTGATCTTGGATCTATACCGTCCGCTTGCTTAGTCAAACTCATGGGATATCTTGCCTTAGTTCCAGAGGATGGTGTTTTCAACTGACAAAAGAGGTAGAGATGATAGATTTGGCGCTGAGTTAAAAAAGAGTGAATGATCGATAAAGTTGGTGAGCTATGTAACGTGGTACATTGCAAAAAAGAACAACAGATGTTTGCTTTGTATTCAGTACTCTTTAGCAAACAATAAGATTTTAGACTTACAAATCCAAACCGGAAGTGAAAACATTAAGAATTTATACGTAAAAAGGGTACAAAATATTGTGGACAAATAGAAACTGGTTACCAGTATGTCCTCTTTTTCCCATGATGTTTTCTCTTTTTCTCACGATGTTTTCCAAAAAGCTTCTTCCTAGGTGTTATAAAAAGACAGAAACGTTTTGTAAAGAGTTTACCCTTCATAGCGACATTTAAATAAATTGCTAGATCTCAGTCAAGAACGAAAAAAAAAAAAACCTAAATACTGCAATTTCAGTATTATTTTTGGTCTGTAAATCCCATTGAAGTGGACATTGTAGATCTGAGATCAGAGTGCATACTTTGTGCAGTCTGATCTTGAGCTGCATGGACCGCAAAATCATCTTAACCCTTAGGCTGCTAAGCGCGATTCATTGACCTTTTTCGGACAGCGTAGATCAAGATCAGACTGCACAGAACGTGCAGTCTGATCTTGGATCTACACCGTCCGATAAGGAGATATTTTTCCTGAAAAAACACCATTGAAATAGAAAAAAATGGGTTATTACTATCGGCTTGAAAGTTTCAGGTTAGTTATTTAGCAGGATAAGAGTTAAAAACTTGACGGTGAAATTGAATCCGTTGAATCAACATTTCTATTTTAAGTCGTCATGGCAATTTCACATTTGTTGACAAGCCGTGATGATTCATACACTCATTGTTCAATCATAGCTGCAACTGGTGGCTCAGTGATGAAGTATTTGATTTGTAATCCAAAAGGTTGTATGTTCGATATCCGTGACTGGTTACGTAGAATAGCCCTTGAACAAGACTCTTTAATAGAGCGTTTGCTTAGAATGGCGAACCCCAGACAGGATACGTATGATTGAGATTGTGAAATGACTGAAATACCGTATAGGAGAACAACATTCAGATGAACTTATATAACTTATAAATCACCCACCTAGAAAAACTTTTGAAAAGATACTATAGGGAAAGTGGCGAATTCTTGACAATCAACAACTCCTTTTCCAAGATAATTTATCATATATACCTCACCTGAGATATTTTCTTTCGTTATGGGCAACTTTTTTTTTCTTTTTTTCTTTAGATAAGGTGCGTGTATGTTGACAAAGAGCCCGCAGGCCTGCAGTAATTTGTTGTTTTTTTTTAAATCAGGTACCATAAAGTACAGTTTTACCTTGGTTACCACCATTTTATTTCCAAGGTTGTTTTAGTGTCGACTACATGTACCTAAAGAGCCTGTACAATAAAGTGTAGGACACAATTTTCCTGAATTTGTTTAGAAATTGAAGATCCTCTGACCTTTTTTGAATGCCCTCCATCTACGCATGCGCAAAGTAATATAGTTCCACCAACTCTTAACTCTGTTGAATAGGTTAAATGAAATCTTCAAACCGATAATAAAAACTCAAGTTTGGATATTTCAAAGACATTGTAGGGGGAAATATCTCTTTTTCGGACAGTATAGATCCAAGATCAGACTGCACAGACGTGCGGTGTGATCTTGATCTACACTGTCCGCAAAGGTTCATTGAGTCTCGCTTAGCTGCCCAAGGCTTAAGGAGCAATCATCAGCCAAATAGGCACTAATTCACCTTGTTTTTTTCTTATATACAAAATGTCTATTAAGCCATTCAGTTAGCCAAACTAAGCATTTCGAATTAATTCGAGCTTTTTACCAAACGACAAAACATTGTACTCAACCAAATCGAGAGCAATTGCAGACGACAAATTTAAGGTAGCTCACATGATGATTTCTGTCTTTCATGGGGTAGAAAACATTGTGGGGAAAGGAGACAGTGTTGTTTACAAGTATTTTCTCCTTTTACAACTATGTTTTCAAAAGATTTCTTTTCCAGGGTCATTAAAACTCGGGGTTTAAACAAGACTTATTTTGTGAAAACAGCCCCAGACCTACCTACTATGTATGCATAGAATTCTGTGAAACAAGAGATGTTTGTAAAAAATGTATGCCCCCCTAATGGCATCCAATTCTAAATATAACATGTGATTATAAACTGTTAAGTTCAAAGTGTAAAAACGAACAAAGGGTAATTACTCAAAAATCATTAATGATAAATTCTTGGGCACTGCACTTCCCATTTATGTGAACTATTAACTTTTAAAGTTTCGTGATTTTACCTCGCATACTTTTTGAGCTATGCTCCGGAAAAAAAAATAAGTACGAAAATCTACAAAGGGGAATAACTGCAAAAATATAATGGGCAGAGTTATGGTTCTTGTGCAGTGCACTTCTCTTGAATAAGATCTATCCACATATAAAGTTTCAAGATGATATCTGAAAAACCTTTTGAGTTATGCTCCAGACAAAAATTAAGTATGAAAATCAACAAAGGGCAATAACTTCAAAAATATGATGGACAGAGTTATGGTAATTGTGCACTGCAATTCTCCTCAATGAGATCTATCCACCTATGAGGTTTCAAGAGGATACCTGAAATACTTTTAGAGTTATGCTCTGGACAAAAATTAAGTATGAAAATCAACAAAGGGCAATAACTCCATAAATATGATGGGCAGAGTTATGATTCTTGTGCACTGCACTTCTCCTTAATGAGATCTATCCACCTATGTAGTTTCAAGATGATACCTGAAATACTTTTTGAGTTATGCTCCGGACAAAAATGTGGTCTACGGACCGACCGACCGACGGACCGACCGACCGACCGACCGACGGACCGACCGACAAGTGCGAAGCAATATACCCCCGCTTCTTCGAAGGGGGGCATAAAAATGATGACCGAAACAGCCGATGATTGAAAAAGTAACCAAATTGAATGTCTACTATCGAATGAAAATATCCCCTAACCCGTACACTGTTAAATTAATCGAACAAAAAATTCATGCCAATTATACTGTAAGTATTTCGAGTTTAGTGTTCTTTTCTTTGGGAAAAAAAAATTCTTCTTTTCTGACAGAGTAGATCTAAGATCAGACTGAACGTTCTGTGCAGTCTGATCTTTGTCTACAATATCCGTAAAGCTAATGTTCAATTCGTTCAACGCCTTAAAACTCGATTTTAAAATTCTGATTTTTATCGAATAGTTTACGTGCAACTCACATTATTATCAGATATTTTCCGGAACCTAAGTGTATGAATAGTAAAAGGACCCATTTTGCAGAATAATAAACTGAAACTCGAGTGGTCTTTCTTGTAAAAATAGGAGCTGTTTACGGCCTGTATCTTGATTTATGATGGAATAAAGAATGATCAAACGATTAAAGATCAACGCACTTCCCTAAATAATGATAAGATGAAAGCAAACAGGAACCAAATGTTAAACTGACAAAACATAATATGCGTGTAAGAATATCGATCAATGTCGAATAAGTGCAGCGAATTTTATCACTAAAAAGAGACAGTTCTGCAAATTACAGATGTTTACAAACTATCGAAAAGGAAAAAAGAAAACTCTTTCTTTTTTTATAGATAATCTGTTTCTTCAAATAACGCTGCAACAATTTCGGTCGCTTGCGTTTTCTTTGCCCCAGAAAGTGTTCGAGCTTAGAGTACAAATATAGTATCATCCCCCCCCCCCCAAAAAAAAAGAAAATAAAAATCCACGACCTACAGATAAACAAGCTCATACGAGTTTCAATAAAAAATAACAAAGGAAATTCAATAGTCGGGTTACGTCGGCAACCGATTCCATTTACAAGGATCTTTTAAAATATGTTTGCTTAGTTCATTCAATGCGCCGACAAGTTAATATGCACCTACAGGGCGAAGTACATGTCATGCTCTGTGTACAGGAGGTTTCGGCGCCATAGGCAAAAACAGTGACCTTTGCGGACGGCATAGATCAAGATCAGACTGCACAGAACGTGCAGTCTGACCTTTGATCTATACCGTCCGCTTGTGTAGTCAAGCCTATACAATCAAAGTCTTTGTAAGTTTCATTGGATTGTATTTAGAGCCGTCGAAAGAGGTCGAGTTTATTTATTTAGCGCTGGAAGAGTTAATGCATCTTTGTAATGTACTGTACCAAGCAACTTGTCGCACAAGATAGGCCCATTTTATCTCAAACTGGCTAAACCACGAGCTAGAATGGGGTACAATGGTCCTTTAGTAGCATCCAGAATGCGTCTCTCATAATACAGTTCTTTTCAGGTAATCGCATCTACAATTTACCTTTTCAGTCGAATTATTGCGTTTTTGAAAGTTTTGGAACATTATTGGGAAAAGAGGAAGATTGTGAAATATCTGTGCTGACATTCTGTAAAATATGAATAATGAAAAATGCACATAATTCTTTCATAGGCGATTTTAGACTAGTCCCAACTTGAAGCATCATTTGCAAGCGACTACTAAAACATGGCCCAAATGAAAATGACAATGGAAATTGTCGTAGAGTGGATAGAAAACACTGTGGGAAAAGGAGAAAATGCTGGTTTCCAGCATTTTCTCCTTTTCCCACAGTGTTTTCAAAAGCCTCTTTCCTTAGGGTCGTTAAAAGACAAGAATGTTTTGTAAAGGTTTAATGCCCCACCACGTGCCACGTTTGATTTCCGTTTATCAATATTTCAATTCTCTCTTCATCTTTAATTGTATTTTCTCAATTGTCAGTAAACATTGCGAACAATGGACTTCCAATCTGTTACGTCTTTATTATCGTGTTACATCTCTATTAGAGATTTCAAGAAGAACAAGCAGGGACTTTCAAATCGCTCTCCACTACTTTAGAGGATTATTTTTATTGACATCGTTTCACGTATATGGGCCGAGCCTTGGTAGCTCAGTCGGTAGCGTGCAGGACTTGAGAACACGGGGTCCAGGGTTCGATCCCTGGTTACGACCCCTGGCTCGGCCAATTTCTTTCCGAGGATTGATGATAGTCACTGCGACAGGATTCATTCCTCTTCCACCGCTGACCATTGTTTCGACGATGATTATGTGGGAAAGCAGCCAGTGGCTTGGAAAGAAAATTGTGCGAAGTACTGGTAAAAGAGACTCCAGGAACCCATGGATAGGTGCACTGGCCGCCGCGATATAATTGAAAAAATGTTGAAAACGGCGTGAAACACCATACAATCAATCAATCAATCACTTGTATGGAAAAGTACCATTCTGTCTGCTTTGTGCAGTCTGATCTTGATACATATCCTATGTTCAAGTGAACTATTTAAAATATCCTTTACCACCCTGGTTAGAAGGATTTCGAAAGCATGGTGGGAGAAGGTGTAAATACTAGTAACCTGCATATTCTTTTCCCAGAGTTTTCAACCTTCATATTATTTAGGCGGCATTGAGATGCAAATGCTTGCAATACCGACAAGGCTGAAATTATGACGAATGGGTACAGTTGATCAATACACTATCAACCCTTTATCACACAATCCTTAGTTTTAATGACCCTAAGGAAATGGACTATTGAAACATTGTAGGAAAAAAGAAAATGCTGGTAACCAGTCTATTCTCTTTTCCAACAATATTTTTTCACCCTTTCAAAGACAAATTTCATAATCTTTGCAACAGTTAATTTGTCGTTTGCAAATACTTTCAATTTGGGCCAGTCTAAAATTTTGTCGTCGGGTAAACAGTTATTAACTAGTTATAAAGTCACTTAACTCTGTACAAAACAACCCCGGGTTTATCGACCCTGAGGAGTAAGCCTTAGAAAACATTTTGGGAAAAGAGAAAATGCCGTTTTGGTCAAGTTAATGAAAGAAAGAACTTCATTCCGTAGACAGCCCAATAAGCAAGAAAGGACCAATGCAGTTTCAAGACTGATTAAAGCCAGAATGTCTCAGTACAGAGGAGAATGATGATCAAAGATCAGATAGCACGTTTTGAGGTCTGATCTTGATCTAAACTTGGGACAAACGCAACTGTGGGTAAAGACTAAAGTTGTGCAAGACATGATGTGGGTTGAATCATACAACTATAACACTTTACACGACATTATCACTTTTTCAGCCGAGAACGTATATAGACTAAGATCAGACTACACAGAACGTTCAGTCTAATTTTACATCTACAGCTTCCAGAACTTTATTCTAAAGTATGGCTAAAACGTCATCTTTTCTAATAAATTGTATTTTCAGCCATCGGGAAAAAATACCCAGAGAATTTTTTAGCGTAAATTTGTATTTAAGTACACGTAATCTACTCAGACGACTGTTAAATCTGGATACAAGAAAGGAAACAATCCTGTGATTATCTTTAATGCTTCATTATGTGATTTCAATTTGCTAATTATACGACAGTGTCTGTGGTCCTACAAAAGGTCAAATCACACCATTCTACTAACAATTAATACAGTTGCCCATGTTATTTTACTCCACTGCGCCTAGATGATTGAATTTGACCTTTTTCGAGGTCTCAAAATGTTTATTATACCTGAAATTTTGTTATTTCAATGTTATTTTTTTTTTGGGGGGGGGGGGGGGACATGCCCTTATCGGACAGTGTTGATACAAAATCAGACTGCACGTTCTGTGCAGTCTGATCTTTATCTACACTGTTCGTAAAAGGTCAGTGAGTCGCGCTTAGTAGCATAAGCGTGAATACTTGCAGGGAACACCTTTATCATAATTTTTACTTCATTGTGAGAATCCAGAAAAAAAATCCTAAGAGTGTAGCTTTACATTTCACGAAATTATTGAACTGTATAAAGAAGTTTTCACATAGCTATTCGTTCAAGTCTCAACAAAAATGTTATATTTGTATGTATTGTAGGCCGGAGGCCTTACTTGGCTAATGAGAAATATTATGTTGTATTGTATCGTCATATAATGTCGATCGATATTTTCTGAAAACCGGCTTCACATTGAGGTAGAACGGTAGAACGGTCATTTGACATGCAAAACATTTATTAATAGTTTCGACTCCGGCCAGTCTACGCGGACCGTGCAGGATGACATAGGTCCTACACTTTTTGCATATACATCAAACCACATTTCCACACGGCATGGCTAAAATGTTTTCAAAATGGAATTGTCTACAATTTTGTTGTCTAGTTAACCATTATCCCGCTAAATTACTAAAATGAAATTTTCAATTCGATAGTAAAAACCCAAATATTGCTATTTCAACGTTATGTTTTGGGGAATGCTATCTCCTCATCAAACAATGTAGATCCAAGATCAGACTGCACGTTCTGTGCAGTCTGATCTTGATCTATGTTGTTCGCAAAAGGTCAGTGAGTCGCGCTTAGCAGCCTTAGGGTTAATAGTTAAAAAGGGAGGATGATGTTATATAGGGTGAATGTGAGGTAAGCTAGTAACAAAAACCTTTCGAGTTTATTTGGTTTAAACACCTGCCAGTTGCATGATAAAGAAATATACATCAGATTATGTTTATATCAAATTTCTTACCACTCAATCGCTCTTGTTTACCGAAAGTGCGAGAGGTCATTTCGCAGCAAAAGTTTAGAAAAATATATTTATGTACGTTTTATTTACGATATTTACATTATCTTATATCACCCTTGGTGTTTTTAACTCGGTCGTTGCCAATGAAATAAAACCGAATTTTTTTTCGGGGTTCAAACGTAAAGCTTTCGATGAAAAAAAAAAAGAATTCGCCATAGCTTCAGCAAGAGGTAGCGCATGAAAAAGATCCAAGATCAGACTAAACTTTCTATGTAGTCTGATCTTGATCATCGCCGTCGGCAAAAGCTACGAAAGCCACCGTCTGTAGTGATAGAGGTTCAGATGCACCTAATACGAAACATTTTAGCCATGCTCTGGCAAAAGGGGGGTTTAATGCATCTCTGTGATACGTTATAACATGCAAGTCATCACTTAATTATAGATCCATTTAACAGCCGACTGAATCATGTGGCAGAATGGTCCTTGGACATACAGAAACTTTTCAAAGAGCAAAAGATTAAGGTCAATGTCAGACTGCGTGCACTGATCGATACTTTTTGCAGATGTATTAAACCCCCTTTTCACAGAGTATGGCTCAGTTATCCTATCTGTAAGAAAAGACAAAAATTAAGGTATTTTTGAGGGCATGATATATATATGGTAAGATCAGACTGCACAAAATATGCAGTCTTACCCTAAATCTACACCGTCCGATAAGGTGAGATTTTTTTTTTCAACTGATAGAACTGAAATTTGATTGGATTTTTTTTTCATATGGTTTGAGTAATTCATTTAAAAAAAATAGCTGTTTCAGGGTAAAGGGTTGTAGAAAATCCTCTTCAACATATCGGACAAAATCATACATGGCCTGCAACACGCGAAAAGGGGGATTTGGACATTTGCGTAAAGTGTCGTCTTGGATCAGCCTGCGCAGTCCGCGCAGGCTAATCCGAGACGACACTTTCCGTTTTTATGTGATTTTCTGTTTTGCGCAGGTCTACTGTAGCACAAAATCTAATGTAGTCGTAAAGTGCCGTCTCGGATTAGCCTGCGTGGAGTGCGCAGGCTGATCCTAGACGACACTTTACGCAAATGTCCAAATGCCCCTTTTCGCGTGTTGCAAGCCAATTATTATATATTCAAGTTTTTTTCGTCGGGGAAAAGTCATCAAATCGGACAATGTGGATCCAACACCAGACTGCACTTTCTGTGCAGTCTCATCGTGATTTACACTGTCCAGACTGCACGTTCTGTGAAGTGTGGTCTTGATCTTAAACTATCCGCAAAAGCGCAGAGTTGCTCTAAACAACCTCTGGGTTAATAAAGGTTGATGAAGTCAGGATCACGAAATTAAACTTACAAAGAACAGAAACTGTTGGGAATCTTTGAACGTATAAGAAACAGTTTTAATATAACGATTATCTAATGCATGTTTATTCTTATACTATCCTGTTTTAGGGTATTTACAAGGATTTTTTTTTTTTCATTTCTCAAATATATTTTTTTTTTTCGTTAACGGAAATTCCCGCAGTTTCATAAAGGAGGATTTACCCGACTGCAAAACGACCAATACGTTTTCTAACCGCCATAGTTGAAAAATACCTTTATTTCAGAGTGTAGCCGTCCTGTGTCCGTATAATTCACCAAGCATTCTTATTTCATTCTAATTCTAGATTGAGAAAGTTACGCAACTTCTGATTAGCTAAACCTTTTGGTTTAGCCAATCAGAAATTGTGTTACTTTCAGCCTTAGAAATTTTTTAGAATATAACATGAATACGGGCCTTGTTTCTTTTCACTTGCAGAGAAAATTGTATTTAGTAGTATTAAGTTGATCAATATTATTCCGTTAGAAACATGTTTGATACCCAAAGATATGAATAGGCCCCCTTAAACACTCATTCATTTTGCATACCTTACGCCACTATTTTTCAATCGGTTTCGAGATCGATGCTTTTTAAGCTTTCGATGCTGCAGTTTGAGTGGCCACCTACGAAAGCTTACGATACTACAGTTTGAGTAGCCACATGAAACAGTAACGTGTATGTACTCTGCGGCATACACCTCTAAATGTGGCAATGTACAATGCTATAGACCTCTAGACAGAGAAGTCGTGGGTTCGGAATCCGACCACAGACAAAAAAACCAAGACAGTGTAACAATGTTTCCAGTCCTTTCCCCTCACTACTTATGTAAAGGACTACCACAAATCAAAGAGTTTTCGAGTCCTGCCGAAAAATTGCTAGTAAAGAGCAAGGAATCCTTTTGCCATTGTATTTCAGCAGGTAAACTAGTCATGTCGATTATTCACATCTTACAAGAGTGCTTTCTAAGTTGTCTATGTAATGATAATTCTCAAACAAATTTCTTCTTCGTATTCCCTTTTGAATCACCAAAAATCGCAAAACCGCAAAGAAATTAGGTGTAAATAAAACCAAGGAGAAAATAAAAAAAAAAATACAGGTTAAAGGGCGGTATATAAAATGACCGCTCCTGATCGTAATGATTTCTAATAAAGATAAGAACCGTATGATCATTTCAACTTCAAAGACCGTGTACCCACCTATAATATCTTTTAATGTCGATGTAAATTTTTAGATCGCTGAGTATACCCAAGAGACATTTTACAGGCAAGAAATGAGACCAAAATAACTGCAATTTCTGCGTTGCTTTTGTCTATAGTATTTCAGCAAAGCAGACAGTGTAAATCAAAGATCAGACTGCAATTTATGTGCAGTTTGGTCTTTGATCTACACTTTCCGTAAAAATAACTAGGTTTGGGAAAGGCGCATTAAGGGTTTACTCTTCACAGAAGTTTTAGACTTGTCCAAATAGAAAAAAAAAGTTCTACCAGTCAAATCAAGTGTGACTCAAGAAATTAAATTTTTCGTTGAAATAATAGAAAACGTGCGAAAAGAAGAAATTGCTGGTTACCAGCATTTTTTTTTTTTTCATGATGATTTTTTTAAAAAAAAACATTCTTTCCCCGGGATCGAAAACCACGTGATCATTTGGTAAAGGGTTTATGCCGATGTTAAACGGAGTATTATGGTAAATTGATGTTATTTGTTGATTCTCGTGTTATGAACTAGAAATAATAAAGATCATTAATAATCAATAAAAAAAAATAAGGTTTTTTTTTTTCGTTAAATATACTGATATCTATTTTTGGTCCTTATCGAGAGATTTTAATTACACTCATTTCCTCCGATATCGATATCAGGATCCTGCGTGGCTCAAGGTTGAAGGTGAAGAATTAACAATCCAGAGACCCCGGGTTCGAACCTCATTCGAGGCGTTTGGTTTTTTAAGGGAGTGGCCTTAGGCAAGACACTTTAGATACCTAGACTAGCACTGGTGAAACCAAGGACTTACATGTGAAAGCTGTCGTCGTGATATTAATAAACTATGGTTGAAAGTGGCAATCAATCAATCAATCAATCAATCCTCGGGAAAGACACTTGCAGCGACTTTGAAAAAGCCCTTGTAACAGGAAGTTAGGTTAACTGAAGAAATTCACATGAAAGGCCAAAGGATAGATTGATCCTTATTAGCAATTTTTCCTTTAGTTACAATGTTTTCAAAACTCGTCTGCTTCAAGTCGATACAGGCCGTCTGCAAAAGACAATGAATGAAACTGATAGTTTTCATCCTTTGAAATACAGTCGACAGAAAATGAAATACAAGTAAATTTGAGCCATGCTCTGTGAAAAAGGGGATTTAATGCATCTACAAAACGTATCGATTCATGTCAGCCTGCGCGGTCAGCGCAGGCTGACATGGGTCGAAACTTTTTGCTCTTTGTATATTGTATGCACGTCCACAAGGACCCTTCCACCTCATCATTGAGACAGTAGTTAGATTAACTGGATTGTATGAATCCATAATTATATGATGACTTACTTGGTATAATGTATCACGGCGATGCAATAAGCCAGCTTTTGCCAGAGTATGGACCATGTCATTGTAGTTTACCAAACACTGGAGGAGAATAAAAGCATTCCACAAGTTATGGTGGCTCTTTTTATCAGCATTTTCTCCTTTCCCCACAATATTTAAAAAAAAAATCTTCACGGTCTTTAAACACGGGATCGTTCGGTAAAGGATTAAATGCCATGTGTGTATTTCTGGCAAAAGGGGGCTTAACGCATCTCCGTGATAGTCCGTCCGTCCATCCGTCCGCTCTCTCTCTCTCTCTCTCTCTCTCTCTCTCTCTCTCTCTCTCTCTTTCTCTCTCATTTATTCGTTTATGGCATACTTGTGCAGTGTAATATCATATCTACGCATTTCGGAATTACGCGATAATCTATCCATAACAGTCTAAAGATTGCTCTTCTCAGTTCTCTTTTGCTGAGTTAAACCAGAATTTTCATACACATTGCACTCTTCGGGTAAAACCCCCGACCCCCCTTGGGCGGGATCACAACAAGCATCTGATGGATTTTGTCACCTTAACGTTTACTTAGAAGACAAGTATTAACTAAAACATATGTTACAAAGAAACATGTAGCATAGATCAAGTTTTCCACGCTAAAACACATGGCGTTTAACCCTTTACAGAACAATCCAGACCCTGGAAAGATTTTAAAAATATTGCGGAAAAAGGAGAAAATGCTAGTAACCAGCATTTTCTTCTTTTCCCACAATGTTTTCTTCCTTCTTGAAGACAAATTCTAACATTTAACCCCCATTTAGCATTTTTTCTGCAAACGCTACCAATATGGACAAGTCAAACATTTTGACATTTTGGTAAAGGATTTAAACGTATTGAAATATTCTTCGGAAGATGTTACCAGGTTGTACTAGACAGACGGGGAATGGATTGTTGTAATATTATGAAGAATAGATGCTATTGTTACTTTTCTAATAAAATGATAACGATAGTGAGTCTCGCGAGCTGATATCTTTCAAAACTAATAACAGAAGAAGAAGGAGAGAGAGAGAGAGAGAGAGAGAGAGAGAGAGAAGGAGCGAGAGAGGCGACAGAGAGAGGAGGGGAGGGGGAGAGAGAGAGAGAGAGAGAGAGAGAGAGAGAAAGAGAGAGAGAGAGAGAGCATGTAAAGACAAAGAGCAACTGGTATAGGAAGAGACCGGATCCTAGACTGAAAATACCACCGAATCCCAGACAGATTTTATCGTACTTGCTTGACAAGGCAATTGCACGGTATAGTTTTAAGATCAGACTGCACGTTCTGGGCATAACTTTTCTGGATAAGTTATATCTCAAGATCTGTGATTTATTTATTATAGTCTGATGCCGAGCCCCGGTAGCTCAGTCGGTAGCGTGCAGGACTTGAGAGCAGGGGGCCGTGGGTTCCGTCAATTCCTTTCCGAGTATTATGATAGTCATTGCGACAGGATTCATTCCTCTCCCATCGCTGACAATTGCTTCGACGATGGTTATGTGGGAAAGCAGCCAGTTGTTTGGAAAGAAAAATGTGCGGAGTACTGGTAAAAGAGACTTCAGGAAAGCATGGATAAGTGCACTGAAAACGGCGTAAAACACGATACAATCAATCATACTATATTATAATCTGATCATTAACGTAATTAATACCAATCTAAAACGACTGGCCCTCTATTCTGAATCCACGTATTTTCTCCTTTTCCCTTAGTGTTCTCAAAAGCTCCTCTTTTGAAGGTCATTAAACCTCGGGACTGTGTAGTAAAGGGTTAAGACTGCGGATGATACCAAACAGTGATAACCCAGACCACTTGCTGATATTTATCAACCAGACTTTATTTGCAGAGAACCATTCATTGACGCATCCTGTTGAATACTCCGCCGGAAATGATCTATCTGTGCTCCGTAACTCCATAACCGAAACTCCAACTTTTTCGAATGAAATCATCTTTTTCTCTTTTACATCGAAATAACACAAATGAAATCTGATTATATAGACAATAGGGAAAACATTGTGGCAAATGAGAAATTGCTCAATCTGAGCAATTTCTACATTTGCTACAATGTTTTCTTGATTTTTCTCTTAGGGGTGCGCAAAGATTGGTCTTGGAATGATAGGGTGATTGCCCTCTGTTCTGTCAGTAACTGATAAGCCATGATATATTATAGGTCCGTAACGTAACACCCTTGATATGTTTTATATATAAAACGCTGAGCTTTAATTGCCCATTACAGCTCATGAGATAAAGCAGAGAAAAGGGGGCATTTGATTGAATGAAAATATAGAACAGAAAGGTGACTGGAGTTTGTTGTAAACGTAGGAAAAATAAATTGAATTAAGATTTATGAATCTGAAGTTCGTTTTTATGGTACAAGTCGGCATAGAAAGTTTATGTTTGTTTGAATGGTGTTTAGCGCCTTTTCAACACTATCACATTTATAACGCGGCGGCCAGTGTGCCTGTCCATGCTTTCCTGAAATTTCTTTAAGCTGTAATCTGTCAATGCCGCTGGCTGCTTTTCCACACAACTATCACCGAAAGAATGGTCAGCGGTGAGATAGGAATGAATCCTGTCCCAACGACTATTATCAGTCCTTGGAAGAAAATTGGCCGCGCTAGAAAAATCAGTTTAAATGTTTTATTTCACTTATTTAGCAGGATAAGGGTTAAGGTTTGGTAAAGAATAGAATATTTTCCGCTTGTTCTATAGATAGCAACATTATAAGTGTAAAAAAGTTACGATACAGGATATAAACAATTGAAACTGGGCATGTTCTCATAGATTTTTTGGACACGCCGTGTAGTTCATTTTTAACAGTGATTGTTTGGTACAAAAGCAACTGCCTGTTAAAACTGCTTGCTTTTTTTTTTCCCTAAAATATTTCCACATCATTGATTGGTTGGTTGGTTGGTTGGTTGGTTGGTTGGTGGGTTGGTTGGTGGGTTGGTTGGTTGGTTGGTTGGTTGATTGATTGATTGAGGTTATACGCCGCTTTCAACACTATTTCAGTTATGGTGACCTATCCACTTACTGCTGTGTATCCTTGGTTTCTCCAGTACTAGGCACAGGCTTTGAAGTGTTTTGCTCGAAGACATTCATACATAAACCTCAATGATTCGGGTGAGGATCGAACCGGGGCCTCCAGGTTTCTAATTCTACACCTGCACCACTGAGCCACGAAGAACACACCATTCAATGACCAGAGCACAAGTCTTGCAGCGGTGGTAATACGGAAAAATATCATTTTCAGTTACCTGTCGTCGTAATGCAACCGAAATATTGTTGAAAGCGACAGAAAAACTCCATAACGGACGGACAAAACACACTTATCATCCAACAAAGAATTGGTTTCAAACTATTTTCCTTTGTATAAATTTTACTAAAACTTGGTATAGTCTATGAGGCGTTAAAAGGCCGTCATATCTAAAATTACTCAAATTACGCAAATTTCTGGCGGGCGTGTGCTATAATAAAACGCACTTACTTTAACACGTTGAATTGCGTACATACGTAGTTATTAACGTTTGCATTTATTTTTTTCAACCTTGTAGACCTTTTTTGAAAACATAAAGGCAATAGAAGTTCCTCGAAAAGAGCAATTTCGTCTTTGGCCACAATGTTTATGCTTCTTGGGGCATCTACCAGTACCAGGGGCTGATACTATATGTCTTGCCCAATGGTACTTCTTACATGACCGGTAAGAGAGGAGATTGAGCTCGAGAGACCTTTGTTACGAAAGCCCAAACCTCCCCCCCCCCCCGCCCCAGAACATTACACAATTCAGCGACACACCCACCCTCTCCAAATCTCATCCCCACCCACAGCAAACCGCGTTAATCCTTCGCCAAACTACAAAATCTTGGAATTTTCCAGATTGAAAGCTTTTGCGGCTGACAAATTAAATGTGACCCAAAACCTGAAACCTGTCTTTGGAAGGGTAGAAAACATTGTGGGAAAAGGAGAAAATGCTGGTTTCCAGCATTTTCTCCTTTTCCCCCAATGTTTTCAAAAGGCATCTCCCTTAAGGTCGTTAAAACTCAAGATTATGTAGTAAAGGGTTAAGAGGTACAGCTCCCAGTAGCTAACCTTTAACAACAATTTGTCGCACAAGGCAGAAAATTATTTCAGATACAATTTATTTGCATGACAAAGGAGTCGTTATGTGTGCTTGATTAGTAATACAACTATTAGTATGGCTTTAGTACATAAAAGCGATTTAAATGCACAGTGCTTTACGTTATCGGACGATGTAGATCTAATATCAGTCTTGTCTTGATCTACACATCGTAATAAGTTGCTCTAAGAGCTCTCTAAATTAGCTTATTTACTTCCGAAACAAATTTGCAGCAGACGAACTATGTAATAGGTTTCTTTTTGTAAAAGAGGGGTGGGTAACCAACATCATTTACGGTTTGATTTTCAATATATACAAGTAAGCAAGTAAAGTAGGTATATAATTATAGTGATTTGTACAAAGTTACGTACGAAAATCACCAAAAAAATGGTGACAAACGTATACCCTGTCTAATGAGCAAAAGTCAGTTTTCACCATTTTTTGCTAAAAAAATTAAATAAAACTTTCAAACCGATAGTAAAAACCCTAATAATACTATTTAAAACTTATCTTTTGGAGAAAAATATCTCCTTATCGGACATTGTAGATCCAAGATCAGACTGCACGTTCTGTGCAGTCTGATCTTGATCTACACTGTCCGCAAAAGGTCATTGAGTTGCGCTTAGCAGCCTATGGGTTAAACAAGTGCTTATACTTTACATATAGGATATTAGGTCAAATGAACACAGTTCTCTTTCTATATATTTGAAGTAGGTATAAACTTCCGTCGATTCTGGAATACATGAAGAATTTCAGAAAGTGAACGAAAGCGGTTCTTCATAAGGTAAGCCAGTTACTCCAATACAAGTGACAGACACCGTTACTACGTGTACCAAAATGTTTTCGAAATTTGTCTACTGCAGTTTAAAAAAAAAATAGGAAACCGTTAATAAGTCGTTAAGAGTTAATTCTTTAACAGACGACAAAATTTGAGGCTTGTTCAAATTGGAAGAGTTTGCAGACGATAAGTTAGGTAAGGCTCAAATGATAGGATTTGTCGTTGAAAGGGTAGAAAACATTGTGAGAAAAGACGAAAATGCTGGTGACAAGCATTTTCTTCTCTTTCCATATTCTTTTTCAAAAAGGTCTTCTGTTGGAGCTGTGAAAACACGGGGTTGTCTCATAAAGAGGTAATTGACACGGGGTCAAACGTCATATACGAAGTCATGATTAGATATGTCGAATTGAGAAACTGACACCAGAAATGAACGACCGTGCAATCGAACCTTTACAGCAACAGAAGAAATTGAATGAACGTTTTCAGTTCAGCAAAAACACCAAAATAACTTCAACTTCAAGGCTGTATTTTGCCAGACTTACCTAGCACAATGGATTTAGTTGATCCACGATCAGACTGCGCGTGTTGTGCAGCCTGGCCTTGGTCTACACCAACCGAAAAAAAGCAACTTTAGTTGACTAAATGCAGCCTCAGACGTAAATCAGAGTGATGGAAATAAGAAGTATTAATTAATTCGGCGTGAAACTTGACACGCGAACACGTCAGCTGAACACACTTTTCATTATGAGAGTTCAGCGAGTTGAAGGTCTGCTTCAGCATCTTCGACCGTGTTAATCCTTTCCCAAAATGACAAAATTTTAGACTTGTCTAATTTCAAAGCATTGTTAGACCACATATCAAAGTAGAAAATATGTGGAATATTCTAAAAGGTTTGAAGGAAAAACAAACAGTAAGTCCGGAAGATGTCTTTGGTGACAGTCATACTAGGGAAAGGGGTCCTGCCCGGCTCAGTGGCATCGTAATCTGAAGGACCCAGGTTGGAGCCTCACTAGAAGCACTGGGCTCTTGCGTGGGTACATCCTTGAGCAGGACACATCAGAGCCCTAGCTTATAGTACTGGTGAAACCCTGAGCATACATAAATATGTGTGCTGTCGCAATGATGTGACAGAAATAATGTTAATAACGACAGTAACAAATGCTGTGGAAACTGTACATTCGAAATGGAGGTGAATGACATTTTTTGACGATCACATGCGATGGTCAGCGCTATTTTTATACATGTCATTATTATTTACTAACAATAGTAAGTTGCAATACAAGAGGTCACCGCAGGTAATACTATAATTGGCTTGCAACACGCAAAAAGGGGCATTCGAACATTTGCTTAAAGTGTCATCTCGGATCAGCCTGCGCAGTCCGCGCAGGCTAATCCGAGACGGCATTTTACGACTACATTAGATTTTGTTCTTCAATAGACTTGCGCAAAACAGAAAATTACATAAAAACGGAAAGTGTCGTCTCGGATTAGCCTGCGCGGACAGCGCAGGCTGATCCGAGACGACACTTTACGCAAATGTCCGAATGCCCCTTTTCGCATATTGCAGGCCATTTATGAGTGACGCTCCGGCAAAATGGGGTTTGATGTATCTCCGTAATACATTATACCAAGCAGGTCATCATATAATCATGGATCAATAAAATCGATTTTGTCTAACAACCGACTGAGTCATATGGTAGACTGGTCCTTTTGACGTGCAGAAAATTGACCAACGGCAAAATATTTCGACCAAAGACAGTCTGCAGGGGGTGCGAAGGCTGACTTTGGTCTATAGTTTATGCAGGTGCATTAGGCCCCCTTTTTACAGAGCGCACCTCGTATGATTTCAGGTCTTACAAAAATGGCGAGTCTAATGATACGATCAATAACCGTAAGTTTCAAGTTTGGGCCCGAGGCCTGCATGGTAGCTCAGTCGGTAGTGTACAGGACTTGAGAAAAGGGGATCGCTGGCTCAATCCCCGGCTCGACCTATTTCTTTCCGAGGATTGATGATAGTCATTGCGACAGGATTCATTCCTCTCTCATCGCTGACGATTTGTTTCGACAATGTTTATGTGGAAAAGCAGCCAGTGGCTTGGTAAGAATAGTATGCGGAGTACTGGAAGAAGAAACCCCAGGAAAGCATGGATAGGAACACCGGCCCCCGCGATATAACTGAAATAATTTTGAAAACGGCGTTAAACACCATACAACCAATCAATCAAGTTTGGGTCAAAAACCTTTGGATGTACCAAAACAATATATATGAACAAATAAATGTATGGATGATGTAAAAGTCCGATACGGCGAAAAATGATTGTGTTTGCGTTTAATTGGAGGGGGAAGAGAGAGAGAGAGAGAGAGAGAGAGAGAGAGAGAGAGAGAGAGAGAGAGAGAGAGAGTGGAAGAGAGAGAGAGAGTGGAAGATAAGGAGAGAGAGACAGACAGACAGACAAGCAGACGGACAGACAACCAGCCGACAGACAGACGGACAGACAGACAGAAAGGGGGAGGGAGAGAGATAGGAACAGATGGTGGAAGAGAGCGAAAGAAATAATGACAAACAGAGCGTCCGATTTATCCTTTCAGTGCCATTTGCCAAAATAAGGGCCTTATGGATGACATATATCAATATCAGACAGCACAAAATCTGCACAGAACGTGCAGTCTAATCCTAGATCTATACCGCCTGCCTTTTTTTGTCTTGCAATATATAAAAGTCATTAGTTGCAATGGATTGTACTTTCAACCGTTGAAGAGAGGTCCAGTTTATACGAGCCAGACTCTGGCAAAAGGTGGCATAATTCATCTCCGTGATGCACTATACAAAGTAAGTCATTACATGATTATGGATCCATAAAATCCGTTTTGGTCCAAACAACCGATATGATCATGGGGTAGTATGGTCCTTACCTATTCAGAAAATTCTTAAAGATAGCAAAAAGTTTCGACCCATGACAGCCTGCGCGGACTGCGCAGGCTGACATGGGTCAAAACTTTTTGAATATGCATTAAGCCCCATCTCGGAGCATAGCTCAATACTTGGTGTTAATAGAGTTACGCTAGCGGCTGATATACTGACGATTACATAACAGATTACATACAAAATGACTGCAAACTATTATCTAGTAAAACACACTACAACTGGGTCGTGCTTTCATCTTCTGCTAGTTTTGCTAGGGTTCTAGATTATGAGATCAGCCATTTGAGAACAGTAAGACCTGTCTGAATATGAGCCGTGCTCTGTGAAAAGGGAGCTTTATGCATCTGCGAAAAGCATCGACCCAGGTCAACCTGCGCAATCCGCGCAGGCTCACATTGGCCGAAACTTTTCGCTGTTGTTCCATTTTCTGTATGTACAAGGAACACTTTACCTCAAGATTCAGTCGGTTGTTAGACAAAATGCATTTTATGGATCCATGATCATGTTATGACTTGTTTGGTATCATGCATACCGCAGATGCATTAAGCGCCCTTCTGCCAGAGCATGGCTCACTAATCATTTGGATAGAAAAAGCTGGTTACCATATCGTGCTATAATTTATTCCATGGATTTGATAACCATCATTGAACAAGGAAACAATACGACAAAAAAAAAAACACCGAGACAGACGGACACACAAAAACAAGAAGACTCTCTATATGGGAAGGAAAGAGGAATAAGTATCCAAAATATTCAGTTAACCCTTAGGCTGCCAAACGCGACTCACTGACCTTTTGCGGACAGTGTAGATCAAGATCAGACTGCACAGAACGTGCAGTCTGATCTTAGATCTACACTGTCCGATAAGGAGATATTTTTCTCCAAAAATAAGTTTGAAATAGCATCACTCGGGTTTTTACTAAAGGCTTGAAAGTTTTATTTCATTTATTTAGAAGGATAACGTTTAAGACCAGCTGCCAACCATTTTGTGCAATACAAATTCCGTGAATAAACCTTACTCAAGCTAAATAAGCGAAATAAAACTTTTAAGCCGAGAGTAAAAACCCAAATTTTGCTTTTTCAAATATAATTGTTTGGGAAAATATGAATTTATCGGACAGTGTAGATCCAAGATCAGACTGCACGTTCTGTGCAGTCTGATCTTGATATACACTGTCCGCAATAGGTCTGTGATATCGCTTAGCAGCTTAAGTGTAAACTACCAATTATTAGGCAATGAAAGCAAACGATGAGACAAAAAAAAAATCGCCAAAAAGTAGATTCCCTACCGGGAATGAGAAGAAAAATAACCATCCGTAAGTTTGGTAAGACTAGCTGCTATTCATTCTATGCTATACATTTGCCATGGATTTAATAACAATTATCAAACAAGGAAAGCAAAAGACTGAGATAGAAGGACACAAAAAAAGGAAGATTCTTTACCTTGGACGAAAAGAGAAATAAGTATCCATATATCCGTTAGGTAAGACCAGCTGCTATCCATTTTGTTCAATAACTCCACATCTGTATCTCACTGCGGTTCACTCACAACTGAAAATATAAATAACACACTCGCCGAGTCAAGAGATGCTGCACCTGGAGTGAATTATGAATATTCATGAGGTTTAACACTTCACTTTTATATGAATATTTAAAGCTAATATCACACCTGACCTGTGTTGTATAGTATATAATAATATTTTAGGTTGTATTTGTTTGTTTGTTTGTTTGGTGCTTAACCTTCTCAACATTTTTTTTTTTCAGTTATATCGCGACCGCCAGCGCACCTATCCATGCGTGCCCGGAGTTTCTCTTCACCAGGCCATCGCGTTACGTTCTTTCCAGCTAGGGGCTGCCTTTTCCCCTAAACACTGTCGAAAGACTGTTTAACGACGAGAGAGGAATGAATACTGTAACAATTCCTATCACAAATCGTCGAAAAGAATTTGGTTACGCTGACAGGTGTCGAACAAGCAACCCTATACAGAAGCAAATGAATCCCTGGAGTGGGCTTAGTTAGGCTGTAAGGTCTAGAAGAGTTACAGTAGTGGTTATAATTTGACCACAACGCTAGCAGTCCCAACTTCAAATTCTAGATGAGGACTTTTCAGACGCATTTTGAGCCGATAAGGTAGCCTCACTCGTATTGGTCCTTCATATGTAGCTCAACAAAGAACCTAAAGCGTCGTTCGATTTTGCATGTTGAAGTTAAATACTATTTTCAACATTACTTGATTAAACATATGAGCCATGGTCCGTGTAAATGGGGCTTAAAGTGACTAACACTTTCACTGACAAAACAATAACAGATTGTCATTTTCACAATTATTTCCTTGGGCCTTTAACCCTTAAAAAACTATTAAATGAATCAAATGAACACTCCCAACCAATAGTAGAAACTCCATTTCTCTTTAACCCTTAGCCTACTGAGCGGGACTCCAGGACCTTTTGCGGACAGTGTAGATCAAGATCATTCTGCACAGAACATGCAGTCTGATGTTAGATCTACACTGTCCGATAAGGATTTTTTTTCCCCAAAAAAGTCACTTTGAAATAGCAAAAATTGCGTTTTTACTGTCGACTTGAAAGTTTTATTTCACTTATTCAGCAGGATCAGGGTTAAAAATTTACCAAACAATCTCCAGTTTAAACAACCCAAAAGAAGAAAGCTTTCTAGACATTGTGTCATAAGAAGGGAATGCTGCTCACCAGCATTTTCTCTGTTTCTCACAACGTTTTGAGCCCATTCAGTCTTTTTAGCCACATTAAGTTGTCCGCAAACGCTTTCAATTTGGACTGGTCTAATTTTGTTTTTCTGGTTAAGAGTTTAAATTAGTTTTGCCAGAAAAGTTCCAGTATCGGACAATGTAGATCAAAGATCAGACTGCACATTCTGTGCAGTCTAATCTTAATTTACACTGTCCTCAAAATGGTAGTTGGTCGCACTACATGGAAGCACCCTGGGTTTTAATGCAGACCGAAGCAGCTGGCTAAACGGATTTATTGAACGATGGATAATTGATGTAAAAATCAATATTTTCAACAAGAAACCTGTTAACTTTAATCAATAATTAAACTAAATTGGAAGTCTGATGGTTTTTAATTATTGGCGAAACGTGCAAGATGGGCCTGCTCTTTTTAATATTTGAATACCTTTTATGAAATGATTACGGCCATCATATTGATTTGTAAATGCAAATTATTGGGATTGGGCCGGGGAAAAAATTGAGCTCTAGACTCTTAACTCTTTACCAAACGAAAAAAAAAATAGACTGGTCCGAATTTAAGTCTTTACCAAACGACAAAAATATAGACTGGTCCAAATTGATAGGATTTGCAGACGACAATTAAAATGCAACTGAAATGGAGGGATTTGTCTGTATTAAGGTTAGAAACATTATCGGGAAAAAGGAGAAAATGCTGGTTACCAGCATTTTCTCCATTTCCCACAATGTTTTTAAAAGGCTTCTTTCACAGGGTCGTTAAAACTAGGGATTGTGTGGTAAAGGGTTAAACAAAGGTAAACTGATATTTTCTTTCACTAAAATCCTCTGAAATATTATCGTTTTTAGGGTAGTGTAAAGTGTATTATTAGGAGGGAGGAGTTGCTTTTGATAAGCAGTTCCTTTTTTTTTCCTGCAATGTTTCCCAATGGCAAAGCTGACAACTGCTGGTAAGGAATCTTTGGCTTTTTCCTCCAGCAACTTATTTCAGTCTTTTTTCCGTTTGAATACGATGAATACTGCTTTGGCAAAACTAATTCACTTCCCTTATGCTTTATACTGAGCAAGTCATCACATCCCACCAAGTTCAAAGCCAACTCGAGGTCTTTTTGCGATACATTCTTTTATTATATTCCTACCAATGATTTACTGGGATTTCACAGAGAATGACACCGCTAGTGATGATAAATATGGTGTCATCACTAGTGACGATACAGTTTTAGAATGTTTGCCGGAAATACTTTTTTCCTATATTGCTCATATTGTACCATTCTTGATAATAATTAGAAAAAAAAGGGTGAATTAAGAATATAATAAATAGGATAATCAACTGGCTGTGTGTGATATTAAAAATCAGTCACTTGAATGGGATTTGACGCGGTTAAAAAACTCGTACTTCGGACTCGTTTTTTCAACCGCATCACACCCCATTCTAGTGACAGATTTTTTATATCGCACACAACCATTTGATTATTCTCTGTTTACATGGCTTTTCTATTCTAAGATTCCCGCCATATTATGCAAGCATATTTGATATATCTGGAGCCTCTCTTGACCTGCTTGCAGTGTGAGTAAGCAGCATTTGTTTACATAAAAAATGCATAATAAATGATGGATTGATTTGAAGCATAAAACATAAACATATTTCAAATAGTATATTGAAACATTTACCCCTGTTGAAAGGACAACTGTAAATGTTTAGATAACTATTGTCTTTGATGCTCCTTAGTGTTCCTTTCTTATTTTACCTTTGACCTTGAGTGTCAGACAGCTTTACAATTAGAAGTATGTGAAATAGATAGGAAAAAAGGAAAGAACGATTCCATTTCGGAGGTCTTTATCCCTCACGGACTGAAAAATAAGATTATCATCTCTAGAGGAATTTCTTTCTAATACTATCATCTTACGATGCTTTAACTATTATCCTTCTAAATAAATGAGATAAAACTTTCAAGCCAATGGTAAGAAACCCAAATACAGTTACATGTATGTCAAAGGTTTTTTTTCTTTTCGGGGAGAGGGGGTGAGATATCTCCTTATCGGACAGTGTAGATCAAAGATCAGACTGCACGTTCTGTGCAGTCTGATCTTGATCTACACTGTCAGCAAAAGGTCCTTGAGTCGTGCATAGCAGCCTAACGACTTATTTCTTTCCGTGGATTGCTGATGGTCATTGCAACAGAACTCATTCCTCTCTCACCGCTGTATGAGTACATTGATTGAACGTATGTGTGTGGCGATGGTTATGTGGAAAAGTGGAAAAGAAGTCGGTAGTTTGGAAAGAATATTGTGCAAAGTACTGGTAAAAGAAATTCCGAGGACAGCATGGATAGATGCACTGGCCGCCGCGATGTAACTAAAATCATATTGAAAACAGCATTAAAACGTTCACGTCATAATTTAGCTGTTGCACAACAAATTGTCTCGTCAATAAAACAAAATAAACACAATTCTTTCCGATTAATTAAGCGATCGTAAAAATCAGACAGAGGAATCACGGTTCACGTTAGCACGTTAGGAACAATAGCTTTCCACGTTAGAGCAGATTTTCTCTTCTTGATGATTCAAGGCCGTATGGTCAAAGACCTTAATCCTGAGGCTGCTAAGCATGACCCAGTATGCTTTTTTGCAGACAATGCAGATCAAGATCAGACTGCACAGAACGTGCAGTCTGATATCAGATCTACACTGTCCGATACGGAGGGGTCCCCATCCCCGCGAAAAGATCTTTAATTTCACAATATTTGGGTTTAATTCTTGACAGGAAATATATGGCCTGCAACACGCGAAAAGGGGCATTCGGACATTTGCGTAAAGTGTCGTCTCGGATCAGCCTGCGCAGTCCGCGCAGGCTAATCCGAGACGGCACTTTACGACTACACTTGATTTTGTCCAACAGTAGACTTGCGCAATACAGAAAATTACATAAAAACGGAAATTGTAGTTCCGGATTAGTCTGTGCGGAGTGCGCAGGCTGATCCGAAACGACACTTTGCGCAAATGTCCGAATGCCCCTTTTTGCGTGTTGCAGGCCATTATGAGCCATGCTGTGGCAAAAAAAGACAGTTTAATGCATCTTCGTGACGCATTATACCTAACGAGTCACCACATAATTATGGAACCATAAAATCTATTTTGTCATACATACTGCTGTCTGGTCTTTCATCTAAACTGATCGCAGAAGAAACAAAATTGCTGCCAGTGTACGGAGATATATGGTCAGCAACATGCGAAAAGGGGCTTTCAGACATTTGCGTAAAGTGTCGTCTCGGATTAGCCTGCGCAATCCGTGCAGGCTAATCCGAGATGGCACTTTACGTCAATATTAGATTTCGTCCTACAGTGGACTTGCGTGAAACAGGAAATCACACACGATCGGAAAGTGTCGTCCCGGATCAGCCTGCGCGGACTGCGCAGGCTGATCCGAGACGACACTTTACGCAAATGTCCGAATGCCCCTTTTCGCGTGTTGCAGGCCATATTATTTGCATCTGCGATGAATTACGTTAAGGATAATTACGTAGAGGTAATAAAATAGTTCGAGAATTTCTAGTAAATAGTCGGAAAGTGTAGATCTAATATCAGATTGCACGTTCTGTGTAGTCTGATCTTTGATCTACACTGCCCGAAAAAGCACACAAAAGTTGCCGCCAGCGTCCGAAGCGGTAATATGTTCGTCTGATAAATTATGTAACAGTTATGTCTAGGAATAATTAATGATTCGTAGATAAGGTTCTATACGTTATCTGTCCGTCTGGTCAGACTGTATGTAAGGTGTAATATCATATCATTACCCCATAATGTTTGGTTTTGAAAGCCATTTAAATCCAGCCAAAATACGGAAAGGAGGAATTGAGTTAGATATCCTTTACGTTTATTTGATTGCCACACTATGATGACCGACACAGTATAGTTATAAGTGATCAAATATGATTGGTGGCGTTTAACTTCTCTTTCAACGTTGTTACTGGTATACATATAGATAAATATTCTTTCACGGATACTGAAGTCTCAAAAAATTATAGTTTTTTTTTCGCGTAGCTGAATGTGCCTGCTTTTGATCTACTTTTTGGTAATGAAAACAAATGAATAGATAGAAATTTTTGATCGGTCAAAAATGTAGACATGTTTATTTGAAGGGCCTCTGCCTATTTGCTGACTAATTTACGCCGTCTATTTTTTTAAGAGATATTTCTTGTTCAAATAGACCGCGCAGAATACCAGTAAAAATTAGACCTGGGATTTTATCTTGATCGATGCAAGACTTGCAGGGAAAAAAAGTGTGCACTTTGTTAGAGGGAAAAGTTTAATTCTTACAATAGTAAAATACAGGCAAATTTGGAATCATTACATGCAAAAATGTATTTTCTCCACGATGTTTTACTTTTAACCCTTAGGCTGCTAAGCGCGACTCAGGGACCTTCTGCGGACAGTGTAGAGCAAGATCAGACACAAATGACTTTGAAATAGCAACTTAGGGTTTTAACTATAGGATTGACAGTTTCATTTAACTTATTTAGCAGTGTGACTAAGGCAAGGTCTAGAACAGTTCCGTTGATCCATAGACGAAAGGGGTAGGGGGGCAGCAGACACTAATGAAGTGTTACTTGACAAATATACTACGACGAAGAGGCTGTTAGTGCGCTTATAAATACATTTTAAAGGTGAAACATCCTGTATTCAATACATTTTTACACAGTTTAACACAAAAATATTTTGCATGAATTCTGAATCTTAAGTTTAAAAAAAATCCCTCTAGTCACGTGCACACTTTTCTTTTCGGGCGGGTGTATGATGCAAAGCTTCTTATCTGATCAATAGCGTAATATTGTTATATGGCTTGCAACAAGCGAAAAGGGGCATTCGGACATTTGCGTACACTGTCGTCTCGGATCAGCCTGCGCAGTCCGCGCAGGCTAATCCGAGACGGCACTTTACGACTACATTCGATTTTGTGCTATAGTAGACTTGCACAAAACAGAAAAATTACATAAAAACAGAAAGTGCCGTCTCGGATTAGCCTTCGCGGCCTGCGCAGGCTGACCCGAGACGACACCTTACGCAAATGTTCGAATGTCCCTTTTCGCGTGTTGCAAGCCAATTATACAAGCACCCTGCTCTTTTACAATTACCCTCGAAGCCCACCATTGTTCAGAAGGCTTTAATTGCTTCCAGATGGGTGCCGTACCGGGCTATAGGTCTTCACCATACAAGAAAATGTTAGACTCATTCATAATGCTGATGACATACTAACCCTTATCCTCCTAAATAAATAAAACTTTTAAGCCGATAGTAAAAACCCGAATAATGTTATTTCAAACTTTTTTATGAGAAAAATATCTCTTTATCCGATAGTGTAGAACTAAGATCAGACTGCACGTTCTGTGCAGTCTGATCTTGATCTACACTGTCCGCAATAGGTCATTGAGTCTCGCTTAGCAGCCTAAGGGTTAAATGTGATTCAAATGATCGCATTGTTTTCGAAATATAGTACAAAACATTATGGGAGAAGACAATGTGTTACAAACATTTTCTCCTCTTCCCACCATATTTTTGAAAACACCTTTCCTCAACTTCGTTAAAACACGGGCTTGTTTTGATAAGCTTTTTTTTAAAACTATGGTGTCTAACGCTGTTTTGGAAATTATTTCTGTCACATCGCGACTTTCAGTACACCTATTCAATACTTTCCTGAAGTTCCTTTGACCAATAGTTAGTACAGTGCAAAGTAGTGACTTTCATTAACCTTCGGACAGTGTTTTGCCGAGCTGGGGATTCGAACCTGCGACTCCCCTGGTTTCAAGTCCTCTACTTTACCGAATGAGCTACTGAGATCGGCATACAGCGAGGGTCATTGCGTTAAGGCGGATATAGGCCAAGCACTGGCTGTTAGCGCGTGTCCTAGTTCTTCTTTGTTGTTTTAAGGGCAGTGGTAGGCTTGCTTATCAGCTTCATTAAATCGTTTCCAAGTGGGAGAAGATTGGACCGCTGATAACCAGTACCGCTATTCATAACTACTTCACACTTCACTGGCAGGTGGTCGAGCCTTTCATTAAGACTAATTCAATTTGTTAAGTATTTCAGAAATGTTGTAAATAAACGTTCACAAAAGCCCTTCGGTGATTTGAACAGCACTGCGTTTTTTGCTACATCAGAAATACCGTGAACATTTCTATCTTCGACACTCTGCGATACTTTTATTGGCAAACCCACAGCATTGCTTATTATTTCTATCAAATATATGCCCAGTGGCCTACAAAAGAAGTGTTTTTCTTCTAACCCCAGGCTGCTAAGGGCGAATCACTGACCTTTTGCGGACAGTGTAGATCAAGATCAGACTTCACAGAACGTGCAGTCTGATCTTTCATCTACAATGTCCGAAACAGAGAGATTTTCCTTAAAATCTATATTTGAAATAGTAACATTTGGGGGTTTTACTATCGACTTGAAAGTTTCATTTCAGTTATTTAGCAGGACAAGGGTTAAATGGCACGTCTACTGATTGTTGTTCTTTGTCCTTCCACAGCTACTCTTGAAAATCGAAGTGAATAAAATGCCATCCCTGTTTGTTGAACATGTTTCTCTATGAAATTACATGAACAAATTACATGTAGTTCCAAAAACAACAACAAACTTGCACGAAGTTTCCACAAAGTCATCAAATGAAGAGTAGAAACACATTTTAGACATGTCATTTTACTTTCTCTGGTAAAACTGCTGCAGAAGTTGTTGCTGTCGAATTTTCAAATTTGACACTACGATCAGGAGACATTTCCCAAGGCCTTTTCAGAGCATATAATTTCGGATGATCAAAAAGTCAGACAAAGCTTTTTTTTCATGCGTTCTAAAGGTAAAATGAATATTTTGAATTTAACAGAAATATCTTCTCATAAAATTGCTGCTGACTAATGCCACGGGAAACGGACTTAAATGTCCTTTAATCCGATTGCTCATGAATTTGAACAATTGAAACTGCTTCAACACTTTGTGCAGTCTGATCCTGACCTCTTCCATCCGCTAGAATCTATCACAAAGCATAGGACTTTGTTGAATGCAAGATGAGACGTCTGACTTTGTTACACTCTGCCAACAAAGTCTCCGAAAAAAGATTTGGCCTTAACAAGTTAACTTTAACCCTTATCCTGTTAATCAGCGAAATGAAATTTTTGAGCCAATAATAGAAACCCAAATTTTGCTATTTCAAAAGGTAATTTCTACGGGACAATATGTCCTTTTCGGACAATGTAGATCAAAGATCAGACTGCACGTTCTGTGCAGTCTAATCTTGATCTACACTGTCCGCAAAAGGTCAGTGAGTCGCGCTTAGCAGCCTAAAGGTTAAATACGTAAATAGGAAATAGTTGTGGTCAACTGTAACAAATGTAGGTTGCGGTTGCGGTTTATTTCATATTACACGGGTAAAAATGTGTTCCCTGCTCCCATTTTTTATATCAAAGTACTAAATGAATGATTAGATATAACAAATGGGCAAATTTTTGTTAATGGAATAAAAAAGAAACATTTCTTAACCTTTTGTCACAAAACTTGATTTTCGACTGGTCCAAAGATTAGTCTTTTAAATGGTAGAAAACATTGTGGGAAAAGGAGAAAATGCCTGTTAGTATTTTCTCCTGTTCTAAAATTCTATTTAAATCTTGTCTTCTTCAGGGTCCTTAAAACTTTGGATTATTTGGTGAGAGGTTCATGACAAGTTACTGAACAAATAACTGCTCTTTTAAGGTTGTTTTTAACCAGAGTTCCAAAACATTGCGGAAAGTCTAGATCCAAGATCAGACATGCACGTTTTGTGCAGTCCGAAATTGATTTAAAATGGCCGCAAATATAAAAGGAATAACTCTTAAACTGTTAAAAATAAATTAAAACGTAAAAAAAACATACATAAGCTAAATATAGCGACTTCAAAGTTCATTTCTTCGAAAAAGTATTACCGTACCGGACAGTAAAGATCCAAAATCAAGCTACACTTTCTGTGCAGTCCTATCTTGATGTACACTATACCCCACAGTGAACTCTGAGTTGCACTTAACAGCTCGAGAGTTCAGAGAACGTTTACCCCTATCCTGCTTAATATGTTGAATTAAACTGTCAAGTTGGTAGAAAAAACCCGAATAATGCCGAAAAAATTACATTTTGGAGAAAAATATCTCCTTATCGGACAGTGTAGATCAAATATCAGATTGCTAGTTCTGTGCTGTCTAATATCGATTTACATTGTCCGCAAAAGGTATGTGAGTCGTGGTTAGCAGTCTAGGGGTTAAAACAAATTGGACAGCCAGCACTGAAAGCTGTCCCAAGCCTACTGCCACTTCCGGTAGCTAAGTCGACAACATGCATGACTTGTAACTCAAGGGTTGCTGGTTCGAATCCCCAGCTCGGCAATCGTTCTTCTCTCACCGCCGAACATTGTTTCGAGGAAGTTTAAAACTATACGAGAAAGCAGCCAGTGGCTTTGGGAGAAGATTGTGCGAAATACTGGTCAAAGGAATTCCAGGAAAGCATGGGTAGGTACTCTGACCGCCATTAGATAACTGAAATTATATTGAAAACGGCGTAAAACCCCTCACCAACCTAGACCTTCTTTACGAGCACAAAGATTACTATAGTTTGAGTATTGTTCAATACATTGCAGCATTTCAACCGTTATGGAGAAGTTGATGAAGGGGAGAACCCTTTAGGGAAAAACCCATGTGGGTGGGCTTTAATTAGAAATAATCATTTCCCCTCGGAATTTCCCCTTTTTTTTGTTAACCCTTAAGCTGCTAGCGCGACTCACTGACCTTTAGTAGACAGTGTAGATACAAGATCAGACTGCACAGAACGTGCAGTCTGATCTTGTATCTACACTGTCCGTTAAGGAGATATATTTCTTCAAAGTATAAGTTTGAAATAACAATATTCGGGTTTTACTATCGGCTTGAAAGTCTTATGTAACTTATTTAGCAGGATAACGGTTAAACGTCAGTATGTTTTTTGAACTATTACAGTGAAACTTTCTTCCCTTTTTGTTTAATTTCTTTGCAAACCATTTACCAAAAAATCCTGTAAATAGTAAGTAATTGTGGAAAGCAACAAATCCTTTTCCGACAGTTTTTTTTTTTTAAGTTTCATTTTACTAATTTAGCGTGATAAAGGTTAACAAACAGGTTGACATTTAACCATTTTGAACAGCGCCAAATGCAACTCGACCTCTTTCGACGGCAGAAAACATATATATATTTTAACTATTCATTAAAACACAGAAAGTTTTTTCATCTCGTAGACTTGCCTTAACAAGCACACGGTACAGATCCAAGATCAGACTGTACGTTTCTCTGCAATCCCATCACGATCTAAGTAAGCCATAGCCCGTATTTTCACATATCATGCCAAACAGGTTGATTTTAGATAATGCACACCCAACTTGGTTTTTATAGCCGTGTTTCCTTTTATGGCAGTAATTTACTTTAATGGGCATGTTTCTCAGTTTATCTAGGTTATTAAAGACATTTTGCTGACGTTATAGTCCGCTTATTCCTTATAAACGTTTTCCATTGGTTTAATAAAGAGGGTACAATACAAGGGATAAATGTTTGAAATGAAGTCAGATTAAGATGGCATTTCTCTGAGTGGACATCAAAATTATATTTTCACAGCTGAAAATAGTGTGGTTTTTTTTCTTTTAAAGAATGAAACTTAAATTGTCCGTGTTCATTCCCCAATTTTCCTATTTTCCTACTTCTTTCTTATTTTCTTTCTCATGTCTTGTTATGGCATTTGACAATTTATACTCATTTTTTTTAAATGGCCTATTAATTTGTAAAATGAATTTGTATAGTACGAAATGCATTTGTATGCATAAGTAAAATGAAATCTTGAATCTTGGATGAAATGAACACTGATTATAGGTCACAACTTTGGTGTTGTTTTTTTTTTCCTCAGTTTTTAGTTAGGTCATGCACACAACAATTAAAAATCAAATTTTCATCCTTTGTCACAATGGATTTTCCCCAGAACAAGATCATGGGATTGATATTGGGATCAGATATGGTTTTTCGAATATCAAGCATTATCTTCCGCTAGATGGCATTCTTCAAATACACATCTATCTGATTTGGGCATTCTGGGTACAGAACCGGACTACTTTTCAAAACGACAACCGTTACTTTGAATTTCAAAATAAACGTTTACTCAATAAACCGGTACCCGGTGTGATTCATTCAGCTATGATTAGCTAGCATGTAACCTATGCACCGGCCATTTATCAAAACAGCCCCTACAAGCTTGGGTAATAGCTTCGGTATAAGCCCTACTTTTCCCATGTATATGGGATGGGTGATGCGTCCCAGCAGACAGGTCGAATCTTCGAAGAATATGACATGCGCAGACAACGGTTTATCAACAGTTGCAGGGTCCTAAGATAGGTCGTGAAGCCGGAGCTGAAGGCGAGGACTCTGGACAACATCCACCTAGGTTGAACCTCTTCTGGACGCACATCTTTGACAGGCTTGCACAAAGGTTGCTATACAAGCATAAAGAGTTTTTCGTGTATCGACATACGCGAGGTAGATGTGAAGCTCTATATAGCTTTTTACCATACAATCCCGCCTTTTAACGGCCCTGCGGAGGAAGGCTTTTGGTTACCAGCATTTTCTCCTTTTCCCACAATGTTTTCTACTCTATCAAAGACAACAATTACAATTTGATTCACACTTAATTTGTCGTTTGCAGCTACTTTGGGTATGGAAAAGTTTAAAACTTTGACATGTATTAAAGGGCTAGGCTAGTTCCTTTGGATGGAGTTCTTATGTTGCAACATCGATTTGTTTCCCCATTGATAAAGGCAAAACTCGGCGTGACCCGGTTGGTCGTGTAGTAGTGCCAATATAGGTCGCTCATGTAGTGCCAATGTAGTTCGCTTATGTAGTGCCAATATAGATCGCCCATGTAGTGCCAATGTATGTCGTCTATGTCATGCCAATGTATGTCGCCCATGTAGTACCAATATAAGTCGCCCGTGTAGTACCAATATAAGTCGCCCAAGGATGTGGTACCAATGTAGGTCGCTCATGCAGTGCCAATGTAGGTCGCCCATTTAGTGCCAATGTAGGTCGCCCATGTAGTGCCAGTGTAGGTCGATCATGTAGTGCCAATATAGATCGCCCATGTAGTGCCAATGTAGGTCGCCCATGTAGTTCCAATATAGGTCATTCATGTAGTGCCAATATATGTGGCCAATGTAGGTCGCCAATGTAGTGCCAATATATGTGGCCTATGGATGTGGTGCCGCTGTAGGTCGCCCATACAGTGCCAGTGTAGGTCGCCCATGTAGTCCGTATGAATGCAAAATGAAGTGTTCTGTTGATTTAGACATTGCGAATGATGAAGACAGTCTTCCAGGTAAAAAAGAAAAATAGCAGTCACTTCGAGTCTGGCCGAAATGTCTCTCAAAATACCAGATATAGATCAAGACCACAGTGCACATTAAGAGAAGTTAGCCTATATCCTGCTACATAAGTTAAATGAGACTTTCAAGCCGAGAGTAAAAACCCAAATATCGCTATTTAAAACTTATCTTTTGGAGAAAAATACCTCATTATCGGACAGTGCAGATCAAAGATCAGACTGCACGTTCTGTGCAGTCTGATCTTGATCTACACTGTCCGCAAAAGGTCAGTTAGTCACGGTTAGCAGCCTAAATGGTGAAATTTTGAACCAGTGTCAGCAAAAGCCTGTTAGGTTCTTCCTGGCATTCCCTGGACTAAGTGAACAAGTTAACAACCATCATTCAAACCACTTGCCAAGTTTCGTGTTTAAACCAGAGTTGTTTAGATTGTTACACGTGTTCTGAATTTCAAAACCTGTCGGAAAACGGCATGTTCCTCCTCGTTTTATAGTAGATAATTGTGTAGGAGTATTTTTTCACCATGATAAGGTTTTTTTTTTTAAGAAAAATACCTGTAAAATATTTTAATAAAGGAGCAATACATATACCTTGCAGAAGAACTGGAACTCTTTACAAGAAGTTAAAACTTTAGACTGGATCGTATGAGAGCCGAGGTGACAACTTAAGCGAGGCATTTGAATAGATACAATGATATCATTGAAAAACTGGGCCTGTATTCACCAACCATTCTTAAAAGCTTTCTTACCCTTATTCTCCAATGTTTTCTAAATTTGAAAGTAACGCGACCTCTGATTAGCTAAACCAGACGGGTTAGCCAATCAAAAGTTGTGTCACTTTCAATTTTAGAAAATTTTGGAGAATAAGACTAAGGATACCCTTAACTCTTCCCTAACTGTTGACGACACCAGAAGCTTTTATGGACAGTGTAGATCAAGATCAGAACATGCAGTCTGATCTCTGATCTACACTATCGACTACTTTATTTTAGATTAAGGCCAAACTGTCTCTTCATCTTGCAGTGGAACTATATTTATAGCCAATGAAAAAGTGTAAATTATTCACTTGGTTGTCAAAGAGTTATGAATGGTGACTACGGGCCCCAGAGCCCTGCTTGGGTCACAGAACCATGCGATATGTCAAAGCTCGATAACATTGCATGAGTATTATACTGAACGTACTGCCCTCACACAGGACTTGTTGTCATGCTGCCTGTCCCTTTCCAAAAATGTTGATCGTTGTGTAGGAAAGTCATTACGTACTTCCTGTGTTTTATGACATCAGCACCAGCTGGCGCTTTAAAAACATGGCAAACGAGACAATGAAGTCGAGTTGTTGGTACGAAGTTTAAAAGTATGAATAGAAAAAAATGAAGGGATTCAGACTAACATAAAAACTATTCGTTGGACTTTCTCGCCGCAAAATTGTAATTTTGAGGTTTTTTTTTTGGCTTCAACGGTGAGAAAAAAAACATCCATTGCACCTGAAAGGTTCTTTTTGTGAATGTTTAGCATTTTGTAAGCCCAATAACAGTAGGTCAGACAGCTCAGGTAGTTTTTGTCCACAGCATAAAAAGGGCACACGAAAAAATTCAGCAGAATAGGCCTAGCAGGATGATTACGACGCCTAAGTGGAGGTAAAAGCGTTATTCCTCAATTACCTGCTCAAACAACTTCAATATTTTTACCAGTGTTATTCAAAACTTCTAGTAATTGTTTGTAATATGCTCAAAACGAAATTAAACTATGGCTAATTGAATTCCCTTGCCATTTTACGAGGAGACACAGCCTATAGTTGAATTAACCGACTGTCGTACAAATTTTAATACTTACGTCTCTGTACTGGAGAGCTTTTAAAAACAAGTCGATGGAAAGGAAACTAATTTTTTGTGTTGATTTTGGTCATTTGTTTCATTTTTTTTTTGTAGGTACTGAAGTACCCTGAGGGGACGTATCCATCAGCCATTCTGAAAATAGCATTTCATAATCTTATTCGTAAAGGTTTTCCAAATTTCAAGGTAACATAATTTCTGATTGGCTAAACCAAACGGATTAGCCAATCAGAAATTGCATTACTTTCTTTATTTTGTTATGGTTTGCATGGTTGGCCCCTGTGTCAGTGCACTTATCGTGGGCTTTGGGCAAAATGTCGGGGTGCCTGTGTAGGCATGCCGGCTTGGGCTAGAGCTTGGGCATTTTTGTCGGGTATGCGAATACCACAGTCTGTTTGTTCAAGTTGGGGACTGTGTGCTTTCGCCATATTTCTAGGGCTTTTCTCGTCTATTCTTTGTTGCGGCTATGCTTATCGTAACAATTTAGAATTTAGAATCAGACTAAGTATGCAATCTGGCTTGCTTTTTGTATAGAACAAAACTTGGGTACATTTTCCGGTGTCTGCGCCAAGAAAATAGATGTACACCGTTGGTGAACATGACATTTTCACTGACATAGCCAGGCAGAACTAATTTAGATAAGGAGCAAAAAACACAAAACACCAAACCAGTATTGACTCCATTATTGCTGTAACTTCTATGAGCACGATTCTTACGCCGCCAAGCACCATCTATAATTTAGAGCATTACTCTTCTGGATGTTGCATTAGCTCTTACCTTGCCGTTGACGATCCAAGAAGCTGTTGTGGACAGTATAGATCAAGATCAGACTGCACAAAACATGCAGTCTGATCTCTAATCTACACTGTCCACTCTTTAATTCTATATTATATCTGAACTATCTCTTCACTTTGCACCGGAACTGTATTTGTAGCCATTAAAACAGTAAAGGCTATTTCATGGTAATGAAAGAGTTAAATAGTTTGTTTTGGTTTCTTTTTACCTGGCAAAACCGTGTTTTTACCTCTTTAACTACCAACTCAAGAAATTTTTCCGAGTTCTATAAAAGTACACTTCCACTTCTATTGAAAACGTCTTTTGTCATAGTTCAGTAACAGGGTATAGCGGACGGTGTAAATCAAGCTAAGACTGCACGTTCTGTGCAGGCTGATCTTGATCTACGCCATCCGAAAAGCTATCGGAAAGAAACGAATACATGTAAATGCTTGAAAACAGCAATTTATTCATTTCAAAAAACGTTTTCTATGCTGTCGGAGAAAAATCCTGACCTTTAAGCAACAGTTAATTCGCCGTCTGCATATGCCTACATTTTGGACAAATCTAGAATTTTATTCTTGATCTTCTTAGGAGTTTACTTATTGTCTACTGTATTTAAATAACGTTTCTGACGTACAGTAAGTATCTTTTAAGAAACGTCGTGGCACATGGGAGTTTGAAGGAACAGTTAACATGCCGACAAGTATAGCAGTTATGATATTGCTTAATTTCATTTAATTTTATCGCTTTACCGCACAATGCCGACTTTTGAGAATCCTGGAAAAGAAGCCTTTTGAAAATATTGTTGGAAAAGGAGAAAATGCTGTTAACCAGCATTTTCTCCTTTTCCCACAATGTTTTCTACCCTATCAAAGAAAAATTGCATCATTTGAGCCACATTAAATTTGTCGTCTGCAAATGTTTTCAATTTGGACAAGACTAGAATTTTGTCGTCTGGTAAAGGGTAAAGGTTGTAGCGCTTTACCCGTATTAAATTCCTTATACGGACAGACTAGATCAAGATAAGACTGCAAAGAAATTGTAGTCTGATCTTTGGTCTAGATTGTCCAGTGCTACTCCAGATATTCTATTAAAAAAAAAACTTTGAAATGGCTATTATCTATATCTTTAGCAATGACTGAGTTTCAATTATTCAGTACTACTACAGGGTAAATATATAAGTGCGAAAACACGGAAAGCAGTGGTATGTAAAATGTGCTGAGTTCTGGCAAACCTCCCTGCGAGGAAACAGTGCGATACGAGCGGTTTTGACATTTAGTGTTTCAGTATTCACTCGATCGCGCATTCCATTGCTCATCCGAGACTTATATAGCTATATCCTTCCCCCACAGGTTGTATCTACACATCCGCCGGCACCCACCGGTATGACAACCCGACTGCCTCATACATCATATGGCCTGCAACATGCGAAAAGGGGCATTCGGACATTTGCGTAAAGTGTCATGTTGGATCAGCCTGCGCAGTCCGCGCAGGCTAATCCGAGACGGCACTTTACGATTTCATTACATTTTGTCCTACAGTAGACTTGCGCAAAACAGCAAACTACATAAAAACGGAAAGTGTCGTTTCGGATTAGTCTGCGCGGACTGCGCAGGCTGATCCGAGACGACACTTTACGCAAATATCCTAATGCCACTTTCGTGTGTTGCAGGCCATATTGAATTAGGCCCGTGTTTCTCCTGCTTCCGCCTAACCCTGATAGCTTTCACAGTAACGCATCAGGGAAGTTTACAAGAGGTTGTGCGTTCAAATCCCAACTTGACCACCTACCTAAATTTCCATCCAAAAACTCGCTTACTCGTAAATCTAATCATTCACTAACTCGACTCGAGTACTGTGTGATTGATTGTTCAAACACCGACCTAGACCCGTATTCATCAACCGTTCTTTTTAATATTCTGATCCTAGTTTTTTTTTTTCAAATAAATTTCAAAGTAATACATTTCTGATTGGCTTATCTCAAATGCTTTAACCAATCAGAAAATGCTTTCGGAAACTACAAAAAGACTAAGATGGCAAATTAGAAAGGATGTAAACTTGGGTCCTGGTCACACTAAAACTTACAAAACAGTTAGACTACTAAATCCGTCAGCAGCAATTAGAATAGTAATGATATCACTTTAATTGGCCAACTTATGTCACGTTAATGGCAGAAGGCTGCATTCAGTGCTTTAGGAGTTGAGCTCTAGGGGAAAGCGTAGTGCACCTTCAAAACATTAACAGATTGTATTCACTTATCAGTATCTCCCACACACCGTGGTAAAAATAATTGAGCCATGCTCTGGCAAAAGGGGGCTTAATGCATGTCAGTGATACAAGTAAAGCAAGTCATCACATGATGGTGGATCCATAAAATCCATTTTGACCGACAAATTACAGGCGTACTTTTTTCTCTTTTACCACAATGTTTTCAAAGGCGGTCTGCAGTATTTAGTCGGTAGTTAGACAGAATGGATTTTATGGATTCATGATGATGTGATGTGATTACTCGCTTGGTATAATGCATCACGGAGATGCATCGAACCATCATTTTGTCAGAGCATGGTTCATGTACATGTACATGTACATGTAGTTATACTTGGCACTTTGGCATTTTTTTTTAGGAAAACTAACCAGTTTACTAGAAAAAGAAGTCCTTCTTGCATAAATTCCTTGAGCTGTATTCTAAATATTTTCTATTTTCTAACCCTAAAATGTACATCTGTAACTCTTACAGACGACAAAACTCTAGACTAGAGTAGTCTATATTAACCTTTTACCAAAACAATCCCTGGTTTTCACCACCCTGGGAAAGAGGGCTTTTGAAAACATTGTGGGAAAAGGAGAAAATGCTGGTAACCAGCATTTTCTCCTTTTCCCACAATGTTTTCTATCCTATCAGAGACCTAGAGCTATTTTGGTCCAATTCTGAATTTGTCGTCTGTGGATGCTCTCAGTTTGGAAGAGTCTAAAATTTGTTGTTTGGGAAAGGGTTAAAAGGAGTTGTAGACCGCGATATTAACCCTTAGGCTGCTAAGCGTGACTCATTGACCTTTTGCAGACAGTGTAGATCAAGATCAGACTGCACAGAACGTGCAGTCTGATCTTGGTTCTACACAGTCCGATAAGGAGATATTTTTCCCCAAAATATAAGTTTGAAATAGCAATATTTGGGTTTTTACTATCGAATTGAAAATTTCATTTTAGTGTTTTAGCCGGAAAAAGGTTAAACGCAGCTGAAGTGGCGAGATTTCTCTTGGAAAGTGTAGAGAACAATGTAAGAAAATGAGAAAGTAATGATTACCAGCATTTGCTTCTTTTTTCCTAAAATTTGCTTGAAAGTAATAACTATCTTCTTTTTTAGGTCGTTAAAATAAGAAAATGTTTGGTAATGGGCTACGGGCTTAACAGAACTCAGTTTTTGGCAAATAAGATTTTCATATTACGAATTCGCTCACTCAGAATTGTCCATGTGTTGCCTAGCCAATTTCTATCTCGGATCACTGGAGCAATTTTATTCTCGTTATTGCAGCAATCAGCTTTGCTTTTAGACGTGCCCGGCTTCTCGAGGAAATACGTCTTTGTTATACTGTATTTTCTTTATATTTCTTATCCTAGACGGAATAAATGATTGAATTTTGTTTAAACTCGCTTTCAAGCATTCGTTCCGCTCTGGCAAAAGGGGGTTTAATGCATTTCCGTGAATCATTATTCAAATCATGCCATCACATAATCATGCATCCATAGATGCCACTTTTTTATCAACCAACTTAATCATGAAGTAGACTGTTCCTTGGACATACATAAAAATTGATCATTAGCGAAAAGTTTTGGCCCAGGTCAGCCTGCGCGGAGTGCGCAGGCTGACCTGAACCGATACTTTTCGTAGATGCATTAAGCCCCTTTTACACAGAGCATGTTATCCAAGGACACTTCCAGGAAAAACCAAACGCATTTAGTGACGGTGTTTCCACAATTCGAATCCTGAAAGTAACTTCACCACTCAGCCTGTTAATTCAAGGTTAGCATTTATTAACCGTTCTTAGTTTTATTCTTGGTCTTATTCTAGATTTAGAAAGTAAAGCATCTTCTGATTGGCTAGACCATTTGGTTTAGCCAATCAGAAGTTGCTTTACTTTCAAATTCGGAAAATTCCTGAGAATAAGACTGAGAATTTTCTTAAGAATGGATGGTAAAGACGGACCCAGGTGGGGGAAAATAGCTAAGCTTGAAACAACAACTTAAAACAACTGCAAAAGATAAATTCGAAATGACACTTTGTATGTGATCCAGGCAATCGTTCAGTTCCGGCTGGCTGAAACAATTTTCTTCGTTAATGTTGCAACTGAATTTGGTCTCATATGTTTGTATTGGAGTTTAACGCCATTTTAGCAGCTTTGGTTTTATCATGGCGGTCAGTGAACCACCCATGTGTTTCCTGGCTTTCTCACACCAGTACTGATACAACTTTCTTTCCAAAGCCACTCACTACTTTTCTCACATGCATCAGAGGTGAGAGTCGCGAAAAATCGCCGGAGAGAAAGTTTGCTGCAACCGGGTATCGAACCCTCAACCTCCAGGTCAAGAGTCAGATAAGCTAACCACTGAGCTACCCGGGCGTCACATATGTACCAGGCTTCTTGAGGAAATGGGTCTTTGCTATAGCTATATATCGTATTATCCTTGAGCTCAAATCCGGATAATTCGAACCCGAGAAAAAGATTAAATCAGTTCGAAGTAGGCCTACTAGTGAATTTAATTTCTCAAAAAGTAATTCAAAACTTCATTATACAAGAAACCGTCTTTGTGTTGCCGCAGCAGTAATTGTTCCGGATCAGTGCAAGAAATTTTTTCTAGTTACTGTTCCAATTAACGCTTTACCCAACGGAGAACTGTGTTTTAACAACCCTTGAGGAATATGGCACTTGAAAACATTGTGGGGAAAGGAGAAAATGCTGGTAACCAGCATTTTCTCCTTTTCCAACAATTTTTCAGACTTTTTAGAGAAAAATCACATCATTTGAGCCACATTTAATTTATCGTCTGCAATAATAATTTGTCGTCTGCAATAATAACAATCGCTTTGTTATACGTTGAGAAGTCGAAACTGAAATTGTGCGCAAAGCGTACATCAAAATGCTGCGATTTTTCTTGGTCAGAATATCTAAAATTTTAACAGATGATTTACTTAACAGATCAGCCTACACGTCATGTACAGTCTTTTTTCTGAGTCACACTGCCGCGAAAAACTGTATGATTTCTTATGACAGGAGATTAAAGGGCTACCTCTTTACTAGACGACAAAATTGTAGACCTGCCCAAAGTAAAACCAGTCATAGACAACAAATTAAATGTGACTCAAAGGATGGTGTTTGATTTCTTAAGTGTAGAATATCGACTGCTTCGCGGGCGTAAAGTCGGTAGCGTATAGGACTCAAGAACAGGGGGTCGCTGGATCGATCCCCGGCTCAGCCAATGTCTTTTCGAGGATTGATGATAGCCATTGCAATAGGATTCATTCCTCTCTCACCGCTGATTACTGTTTCAATGATGGTTAAGTGGGAAAGCAGCCAGTGGCTTGGAAAGAATATTGTGAGGAGTACTGATAACGCGGGCGTAAAAAGACGGAATTGTTATGTGGAGAGTTAAAGGTTAGCGCAATACTGTTATGAAATCGTCCATACAAGACATGTGGTTAACCCTTAACTCTTTACCAAACGACCAAATTTAGACTGGTCGAAATGGAAAGCATTTGCAGCTGACAAATTAAATACTCCATATATTATGAAATTTGTCTTTGAAAGGGTCGAAAACATTGTTGGAAATGGAGAAATCCATCATGGTTACCAGCATGTCCTCCTTTTCCCACAATGTTTTCAAAAGTTCCTTTTCCTGCTGTTATGAAAACTCGGAATGGTGTGGTAAAGGGTCAAAGTTCCTTTCACAACTATTGTTGCCTCTGCGGCCAGATTAGATCAAAATCAGACTTCACAGGGCGTGCAGACTGATCTTCTATCTGCACTTAGTTTTGTTGTTCAAAACATATTTGACAAAAGCAGTTTTGAAACTGCAATTATTTTGTGTCTTAGTTTCAGTTAAAACAATTAGGCTGCTGAGCGCGACTCGCTGACCTTTTGCGGACAGTGTAGATCAAGATCAGACTGCGCAGCACGTGCAGTCTGATCTTAAATCTACACTGTCCGATAAGGAGATATATTCCCCAAAACATAACTTTGAAATAGCAATATTTGGGTTTTTACTATCGAATTGAAAATTTCATATTAGTTATTTAGCATGATAAGGGGTTAAAATGTGTGATATGCTAATTCGGTGTTCTGAGCGTTAGAGTTTGAGCCATATTTACTTACAAATTGTTCTTTTAATTCTTATGTGCTGATTTGATTAGCTTTTTACATCCGCTTAGTAGCAGAATTTCCTTTTTCCACTAATCCAGTGAAAGTGTTAAAGACATTTTTATCTTATAGGCTTGACCATACAAGCGGACGACATAGATCCAAGATTAGACTGCACGTTCTGTGCAGTCTGATCTTTATCTATGCCGTCCGCAAAAGCCCCCGTTTTTTGCATACATGGCGTTGAAAGGATAGTATAACATTCTGCTCTGTTCTATTTTGCTTTTTTCTAACTGCAGACGCCTATTTCATTTATAAGGTTTATAGGTTAAGCGGTAGTAATCGCTTAGTATACTCACATTAATTATACAATCCAATTAAACTCGTCTACATGAGAGAAAAGGTTAACTTTTTCCCAGAAAATAATATTAAAAAAGCACCAAGCTGTGTACTAGAGGTGTAGAAATATTGAGACGAAAGGATATTTCGCTCAGGTTTCACTGTTATCCGTGTTTGCCTTTATCTTTCGCAAAAAGAAACGTTTGTTTGTTTCTTGGTTGGTTGTTTGGTACCACTTGTACTTAAACACCGCCTCAACAACAGCAGTTTAGTTAAAAAAAAAAACGGATACAGATCACGCATTCATGTATTTCCCTGGAATATCAGCACAAGGCTGAGGCTCTGCAAAGCTTTGCTAAAGGAATCTTCCACGCAAATAGGGCTATCGGTTAGGATCCAACAGAAAACCTTCTGATAACAAATAAAACACTGACCAACCTCCTAAAATAAAATTATAACAAATTTTGTGTTGTTACTTTTTCTTTATGTACTCATTAACCCGACCAAAACCCCTTTCATCTAGCTACAGTAAAAACCTTTGAAAGAAGTAAACTAAATGTAGAAATTGCACACCATTTATTTATTCATTTTAAGTAACAATAGCTGCCAAAAGTAGACTAAGCGGATGTTAAAATGCATTTAAATTCAAATTATACCATTTAAAAGTATGAACATTATTGTAAAGATGACAATCTGTTATTGTGCGGACGGTCCAAGTGTTAGTCGCTGACAGAGAAATTAATTTTCTATACTAGGTTAAAGGTTGTCAGGTCACTAGATATCTTTTGTTTACTGTTTGACTGATTTTTCAATTCATTTTTAGTGGCAGCGACTAACACTTGGACCGACCACACAATAAGAGATTGTTATCTTCACAATATTTTCAATACATTTAAATGGTATGCTTTAGGTTTATATGCTTTTTAACACCTGCATGGTGTTTTTGGTCGCTATTGGGTCTTTAACGGATTAAATCGACAAAAAGGTCAACTGCTATTGCATAACTAAGATTCATTTGTACCGTCTGTACTTTCTGCTTACAAAAATGCCTAAGGCACCGAAAGAATTAGAAAGGGCCATTGCTTTGCAAGATTATGAGAAGAGGTAATTCGCCATAAACCCATGCTTCTTGATTGCAATTGCCTCTCTGTTTTTTTTTTAACCTTTCGGTTGCTAAGCCCGACTCTCTCAGCTTTTTCGGGGAGTGTAAATCAAGATCAGACTGCACAGAACGTGCAGTCTGATCTTTGATCTACACTGTCCGAAAAGGATGTTTGTTCCCCCAGGCAAAATCTGGGTTTTTACTATCGGCCTAAAAAGGTTTATTTCATTTATTTAGCAGGACAAGGGTTAATTCTTAACGAAAGAAAAACCTTTACGTCCTATAGTCAACAGAAACAAGTTCTGTGGACAGTATAATCCAAGATCAGACCGCACTGAACAGAGGTCTGCATTGCCCGCTAAAGGGCCCGAGGCGTCAAAAGGATTTCGAAGGACCATCACTATGCAAGATCATGACTATCCGGCCATTTTCTGGTCATGCTACTTGGTCTTTACACCTTTTCTAGTTTGTTCTTTCGTTTTCATTTTACAAGCAGTAAAACTCTTTACTATCTGAAAAATCATTACAGACTATTGCGCATGCTGTATAGACCAGGATCTGACAGCACAGAACACATGTGTCTGGTATCAATTAAATTGGCAAAGGCGTCACAAATATTTAAAAAAAGCCATTAGTGTGCAAGATTATGACTATTAGACAATTTTCTTGTCATGCTTCTTGAACTTAATAGCATGTCTGTTTCTTTCCCCCTTATATTCACATTTTAGCGCTTAGTGCGTTAAGGATAACGCTAGAAGCTATTTGCGGACGGTGTAGAACCAAGATCAGACTGCACAGAATGTGCAGTCTGATCTTGAATCTAGTATGTCCAATATCATGTAGGACATTTTGATCAATAAAGTATGAGACTTGCCAGATGCTGGTCGGAAACACCTTTTGACATTTCTCTTGTTCTCTTCCACCTGCCCCACATTTTTTTTAAGCTGAGTGCTATGGTCGTGTGCGTTGTTGATTACTATTTACCTCATTGCCTCTTAAAACAAATTCACAGCTTATGCCGACTTAGACAACATCTCTGTGATATAGGAAGAGCATAATACATCGCCTTGACACATTGCGGAGCAAGACTCTGTTCCGAAATTTAAAAAAAAGTCTTGCGTTCTTGAGATTATATCCAGCAGCGTGCTTGCTCGAATTTCGAGTTTCATAAACTCCTAGGGCCGCTAGGCACAAGTTTTGTTGCTTTTGCAGACAATGTAGATCAAAATTAGATTGCATCGAAAGTGCTGTCAGATCTTTTATCTGCACTGTCTTTTTCTGTGTAACGTATTTTGGCAAGAACAACAAATGGCTTGACTTGAACAATATCTTGGCTTATATAGTCCCTTCATTGAAATGGTCCACGTCATCAACTCATTGCGCGAAGGGAAAATGGTTCAGATGGACAGAAAATTTGAAGTAAATACTTGATTTTTTTTCCCTATGACAAAAGTATAGACACGACCGTGTGGAAAGAATTGCGCGCGACAGATTGAGCTTTGCTCATATTGTGTATTTTGTCCATTAAAGGATAGAAAATATAGTTCGAAAAGGAGAAAATTGCTGGTTACCAGCATTTTCCCCCTTTCCAACAATGTTTTCTAAAGCCTATTTCTTCAGGGTCGTTTAAAACTCCGGATCGTTCGTAACTATTTCATACTCATCGCAGCCAAGCGAAAGCAAAGTTTTGTTTATACGCGTATTTGCCATAATCAATCAACGGATTACTGTCTGGATCCAGAACTTTTTGGATACCACAAAAAGATTTTTCGAGCAGTTTTGTAAATTTTGTTTCACCGGAAAGTGCTTCGCTATCGTCCAGGGGGATGTGTTTTATCAACGGTCATACGCGAATTTCATTTCACACGATTATCAATGGGCTGTTTTATTCTAGGTCTATATACGAACATATGTGGCATGTGTTAAAATTGCATACTCAGAAAGACCGTTCGATTTTCGCTTTTTGCTTGTCATGCGGCATCTTTAGTTGACATTTACAACAGACGTACGTTTTGTTGAGCTAAAATCGCTGTATAAAATTTTAAAGTAAGAATTTTAAGATAACTCGACCATTAATGAAATGGTTCCCAGATTCGTGTAGAATCTACATTCTATTCTGTTCTATTAGCCGTAAATAGTTCCCCAAACTCTAATGACTGTACAAGTGGTATGCAAATTGACTTGGACCTCGTCCAGAGTATTTACTTACTACAGGGCACCAATTGACCTATTCTGGCATCGAGTATTGGTTTCCGGCCAATGCAGACAGTTCTGCAAAGTACTTTGCAGACATTCTCGTATGTAATTCCAAGAAGTTATTAAATAGATATATTTTACCAAGAAAAAAACGCAGATCGGAGAATGGAGACGAGGCATCAGAAAACAGCTTTTGTATTCCTTTCAACAGTATTTCATTCATTTTTTCTTCACTCAAAATTCATTTGAATTATCAAGCGCTCTAAGTAATATATGATTACAACAAAGAGATGTGATGACATTGTGTAATGATATCAAAATGACCATATTTAACCAATTCTGGCAAATATTTCAGTATGGGATTCGTCTATGAAAGGGATTGTGATGTAAAGGGTTATTGCATATGTGTAAACATCGACTCATCTCACCCTGTACAGTCCTCGCCGGTAAATAATTCGAAACTACATGTATCGGCCATTAACCCTTATCCTGCTAAATAAGTGAAATGAAACTTTCAAGTCAATAGTAATAACCCATATTTTGCTATTTCAAAAGTAATTTTTGGAAAAAAATAGGTCCTTATCGGACAGTGTAGATCAAAGATCAGACTGCACGTTCTGTGCAGTCTGATCTTGATCTAAACTGTGCGCAAAAAGTCAGTGAGTCGCGCTTAGCAGCTTAAGGGTTAAAAAAATTTCTGCATATCAAAGGACCGTTCTACCCGATGATTCGGGCGGTTTTAAACAAAATATTATACGACGAATAGCTTGGTATACTGCATAACCCTTTTTCCGATATGTCTCTCTTACCGCTATTTATCTTCAACTGTGCTGAAAAAAGAAAAGGATTGTCTAAATCTAAGAAAGATAAAGAAACCAATTCAAACAATCAATCAATAACCTCCATAAGAAAGATGCCTTTCAAATCGTTCTGTGAAGTCAGATTTTGATAACATTATTTCCATAATGTCCGTAAGTAGTTTACTGAGACGCACTCAGCAGACTTCGGGGGTATTTTTTTCATGTGTGAATACGAAACGGAAACTGTTATACAACAGTTATGACTTCTTTATCATAATTATTTAGATGAAATTAGATGAAAAGCGGAGTGGTCAAAACCTCAGAGAAGTAAACAAATTAGCAAGAATAACGTATAGAGCCATGCTCTGTGAAAAGGGGCCTTAATGCGTGTGCAAAATCTTTCGACCCAGGTCAGCCTGCGCAGTCCGCGCAGGCTGACCTGAGTCGCAACTTTTTGCAATCGGTCAATTTCCTGTATCTCAAAGGACCAGTCTACCTCATGATTCAGTCGGTTGTGAGACAAAATGGACTCTATGGATCCATGACCATGCGATGACTTGCTTGGTATCATGCATCACGGACATGCATTAAGCCCCTTTTTGCCAGAGCATGGCTCATATATTTTGTATTGCACCATTTTATGCTCTCAGCGTATACATAAGCCGGTGTTGGAAAACAGATCTTAGTATCAGAGTAATCTCCGCTTACAGCGATTCCAAGAAAGGGGTTCCAAGAAAAAATGTCATAGTATCAGAATATCGTTAAAACTGATGACGGTTTGGTTATCCGAACAACAAACCGTCCGGGTATTTGTTCACTATGAATTACGTGCGTGCAATTATTTTTAACCCTTATGCTGTTAAACAAATAGAATGAAGATTTCCAGCAAATAGAATACACCGAAAGATTGCGATTATAGAGTGCTTGTCGCTGGAAAAACTCACTGTATCGGAAAGTGTAGATCCAAGATCAGACTGCACATTCTGTGCAGTCTGATCTTGATCTACGCTGTCCGCAAATGGTCATTGAGTCGACGCTCAGCAGCCTTCGGATTAAAACGAGTGTTATCACTATTATCAGCCCTGGGTAACTTTATGTGAACAAACATCTTGAGAGAGAATTTATGATGGATAATTAGCGAAAACATGCACGTAGACTAGTACCATGGTTTATTGCATGAAAACGCGTGAAAAAATGTGGCTGAATGACGAGCAGTCTGATCCTGATCTGCACTTTTCGCAATGAATATCAGAGTTAATGATACCCAGAATATGGCATAACATTGTAAGAAATTAATTAAATGGTGTAACACCGGAATGGAATGCTTCAGGGTTCTAGCAACAACGGATTGGTTTGTATTGGAGTTTAACGCCGTTTTAACAGCTTAGGTCATATCATGGCGGTCAATGACGCACCCATGTGTTTCCTGGCTTTCTCACACCAGTACTGACACAACTTTCTTTCCAAAGCCACTCACTACTTTTCTCACATGCATCACAGGTGAGAGGCGAAAAATCGCCGGAAAGAAAGTTCGCTGCAACCGGGTATCGAACCCGCAACCTCCAGGTCACGAGTCAGATACGCTAACCACTGAGCTACCCGGCCGGGCAGCAATAACGGGATGGAATGCTTCAGGGTCCTAGTAGGCAAAATTAATTTCACTTGAAAAAAGTTTATTTCAAAGATTTCTGCTACACTGTAAACATAGAGAACAGGCCAAATATTTTTTTCTCATGACTGCAAATTTCTTGAGAAAGTACGTGAGTAACCTTTTTCTATTTCTTCGTGAATTATTTTATTCCTGCGATCACATAAAGAAACGAGGTCTACAGCTAATAGGGGCCTCTTTTTATCGAGATATTCCAAGGATATTTGTGTTTGAGGTTGAATTGCAAAGAAACTTATTATTCATGATACCAGTTTCTCTATCTTTATGTTGAGGCCACTTGACATACGTTTCAGAGAACTGAATAGCAGATCTTAAGCTTTGTCAGGGCCGCAGAAGGTAAGAGATAGAATTTTTTGCGGTATTTTTAATGTACCTAAAGGTTACTGGTGTGATATCTGATATGCCTGTGATATAATTCGCCATACGTTGCAGACACGTGCTTTCATACATTTTTATGAAAAGTAAATAAGGTTTTTATAAGTTGGTCTGTCGCCAGTACGGCTCAGTTTTAATCTCGTTTATGGCTCTTTGAATGCCTCTATATCGGCGCCATATTTATTTGCGAGCGGGTGAAATCTTCCTATATTTGCTACAAGCTTGGTTTTGACCATTTTCTGTGTGACTGGCTGGTATGTCTAAGCTACAGTGTAACCCCCCCCCCCCCCGCTCTGTTCCTAGGAGTCTCGTATGCATACATGTACGAGTTAATGGTCCCCTGGTACTGCAACAAGGTATCTGAATGTTTAAGGCTTTACCAATAGACCCTCAACCCTTAGGCTGCTAATCGCGACTCGCTGACCTTTTGCGGACAGTGTAGATCAAGATCAGACTGCACAGAACGTGCAGTCTGATCTTAGATCTACACTGTCCGATAAAGACCTATTTTTCTTTGAAAAATACATTTGAAACAGTATTATTTGGGTTTTTACAATCGCCTTGAACAGTTTCATTTAATTTTTTCAACAGGATAAGAGTTAAAACGCAGTCCAAATAACAACATAAGAAAGCAACCAGGCCAGGTTTCCAGGTAGCAATAAAACTTCAAAAAAAAAAGCGATAATATAGGTTAAAGAAGCAGGTATAAAAAGATACTGGTAATTCTTAGAGAAAAAAAATGCCTCCGGGGAAAAAATGGTTGAAAAACTTACGCATCTGTTTATACCTGTAATTCCAGATGAATGATAGAGGTTAGAAAAAAATATGACAGGCATACAGTTGTATTGAACCAGTCTGTAAAGCAAATGGGGTAGAACTGATAAATTCCACGATAGTTATGTCAACGGAATAATTATTGCTCCTGAGATATGGAACAAGCAAGTGTTTCTTTTTTATTTATTGCAATTTCTCATTATTCTTTTCTCGGTCATTTATTTTTGTCAACTGTTATTGGTTTCTTTTGGTGTTTTACGACAGTTTTAAAAACGGCATTGCGGTTATGTCAAGTACTTGACACAAACCCCATTTTTTTTTTTTTTGCCACTGGATGAATTTCCACTTTAGTCTTTCTAAGACGAAAGAAGGTTTTTTGCCCATGCAAACAACAATCTTATCATATGAACCACATATCATTTGTTATCCACAATCTTTTCAAATGGGACAAGTCTGCAATTTTGTCGCCGAAGCAGTGCCAAGCGGCAAGAGAGAACTGATTCAAGAAACAAAGTAGTACCATGAGAGAGAAAGTGGACCAAGTTGAGATACGAACTCAAAGATTGGTCCAACTTATGTACAAAGGCCTGACTGTTTCGAACTCACAACCGTAAAACAGCAGTCTTGTGCGTTGCCAACTGAGATACACAAGTCTGGTCGCTTCTAGCTTCAACTGGTTCCATGTATCGGTTTACTCTCTTAACCTTCATTTAAATTTGAAATGTTGTAGGACTCGCCTTACGGCTGAGACGGAAACTATTGAAAATAGACACCACTCAAGGACGAAACTGAACCTGTCTTTGACGTTAGAGATTTTTTTCAAGTCTTGTTAACCCTTAGGCTGCAAAGCACGACTCAAAGACATTTTGCAGACAGTGTGAATCAAGATCAGACTGCACAAAACGTGCAGTCTGATAAAGGATCCACACTGACCGATAAGGAGATATTTTTCTCAAAAAATTAACTTTGAAATAGCAAAATTTGGGTTTTTACTGTCGGCTTTAAAAATTTCATCTCATTTATTTAGCAGGTTTGAGTTAATATTCAAGTACATCTTTACACATCGCGTGGCGTAAAGCACTCTTAAAATGAAATGAGTTATGCTTTGATAAAAAATGGTGTAACATGTCGATATGTAAAACATGTATCACTCCATGGCAGGCTGACCTGCGTCGAAACTGTTTGCCATCGGTAAATTTTCTGCGTGTCAAAGAGCCATGCCTGCTCATGGCTCAGTTAGTTTTCAGATGCATGAGAACCCCGTTTCCAAGAGCGCCACTCAAATATCTACAGAAAACCGTGTATCGAAGAAACTGGGCTAAGATCAGACTGTACGGGCATACAGACTGATCTTGGTACACGCTCTTCTCTCTCGATATAGGCGGTCTTGATATAGAGGTCAGAGGATACATGTCTCATGTGCAATGTGAAAGATGTTTAGTTTCGAAATGAAAAATCTATGATACCAAGGTTGATCCGTCGTGGTTATATTGCCACAAGGTCGCTGATTACAAATTACTTTGACTACCACTTATATCATTAACAATCTTCGTATTACTCTCTTTGACGTACAGATTAGCTCAAAAGGAAGGGCACGAGGTTGTAATTGATGAATCTCGACACTTTGTTTGGTAATAGTTCGATTCCTAACGCTAGCCATTAAAAATTACTCGTGAAAAGTCTTTTGGATGAGACTGTAAAACCTAGGTCCCGTATTATAGTGCTATACACCGAGAACGTTCAAGATTAGCTCAAAAGGTAGGGCACAAGGTTGTAATTGACAGGTCTCGAGAATTTGTTGAGTTTTAATTCGATTCCCAACATTAGCCATTAAAAATTACTCGTGAAAAGTCTTTTGGATGAGACTGTAAAACCTAGGTCCCGTATTATAGTGCTATACACCGAGTACGTTCAAGATTAACTCAAAAGGTAGGGCACGAGGTTGTAATTGACAGATCTCGAGAATTTGTTGAGTTTTAATTCGATTCCCAACGCTAGCCATTAAAAATTACTCGTGAAAAGTCTTTTGGATGAGACTGTAAAACCTAGGTCCCGTATTATAGTGCTATACACAGAGAACGTTCAAGATTAGCTCAAAAGGTAGGGCACGAGGTTGTAATTGACAGATCTCGAGAATTTGTTGAGTTTTAATTCGATTCCCAACGCTAGCCATTAAAAATTACTCGTGAAAAGTCTTTTGGATGAGACTGTAAAACCTATGTCCCGTATTATAGTGCTATACACCGAGAACGTTCAAGAGCAAGGGTCTGTATTCACCTACTATTCTTATGGACATTCTCAATCTTATTCTTCAAGATTTTCTAAATTTGATAATAACACAAGTTCTGATTGGCTAAACCAGATGGTTTAGCCAATCAGAAGTTGTGTTACTTTCAAATTTAGAAAATTCTGGAGAATAAAACCAAGAACATTCTTAAGAATGGTTGGTGACTACGGGACCAGGCGTAACTTAGAATGGGTTTCGTGCTGTATCTTGCACTATCCCCTGTTACGTAACTAAAAGCCGTCTTTGGGCATCAGCCATTAAGGAAACCGGTGGCGACCGTAAACAAAAATCAAAATCATATTGAATCTTACCCTGGTATAAACATGTCTGTGTTTAATATCTCTGAGGAAGAAGGCTTGTTAAAATGTCACAGAACGCGCAGTCTGATCCCTAATCTACACTGTCCACTGCCATATTCTAGACTATGACGGAACTGTCTCTTGATCTTGCAGAGGAAATGTATTGTTAGCCTTTGAGAAAATGCAATTTATTAATTCAGTAGTGAAAGAGCTAATCACACGACACAATTCTAGACTTGTCCAGACTGAAAGCATTTGCAGACGAAAAGTGAAGTTTTATTGTTCAAATAATGGTAATTATCTTTGAAATGATAGAAAAAAATTGCGAGAAAACAAGGAAATGCAGGCAATTAGCATTTTTCCCCTACATTGTTTTCAAATTATTTTTCTCGAGGGTTATTAAAATGTCGGGATTGTTCAGTTGTTCATACATAAGTCTTAAAGGGTTACAGATTGATTGGATGGTGTTTTACGCCAATTTCAACATTATTTCAGTCATATCACGGCGACAGCTCACATATTCATGTTTTCCTGGGTTTTTACCAGTACTTGGCTAGAATCTGAAGTGTCTAGCCTAGTACTGGTAAAAACCAAGAAAACAATGAAGGGTTACAGTAGAGAAAGCGTAGGTAGACGGACAATTATGTTTCTGCGACACGACATCATTCTTTGTGACATTGTGTCACGAAGCAATTCTTCTAAATGTACCAATAAAGATTCCGAGCCAGACTCCCTGGAGACGGAAATTGATTAATATTAGAAATATTTCTTTAAAGGGAAAATTCAAGTTGTTGTTAGAGGTTTATTTCTTTTGTAAGCTTCATAAGTTTCCTGTATTCATCTGATAACGACAGTCCTTAACTCCTTATCAAACGACAAAATTTTGGACTAGACCAAATTGAAAGCATCCGCAGACGACAAAATGAATATGGTTAAAAAGAAAATTTCTGTATTCAACATACTTGAAAACATTGTGGAAAAAGGAGAAAAATGCTGGTTACCAGCATTTTCTTCTTTTCCCACAATGTTTTCAAAAGCCTTCTTCTTTAGGGTTGTTAAAACCCGGAACTGTGTGGTAAAGGGTCGAATATTCGCTTCTACAATATTCGCTTCTCGTATACTGAGGGAAACAGAGCTGTCATTTTCATATATAGCTTTACGATGGGGAAACTGAAGCTGGACTTTTTATTGTTTAATAGACCTTCGATTGAACTGCTGCTTTTCTGAAACATTGTTCGAAAAGTAGAAAACCCTGGTCACTAGCATTTTCTCCTTTTCTCACAATTTGTCCTACTTTTTCGGAAATAAATCTTCTCCAGATGCTTTCAATCTGGACTAGTCTAAAGTTTTGTCAAGATATATACGTGCAGCGTGTTGAATATCTAATTATAACATTGTTATAGGCACATTAAGTGATTATGTTTCTCATCGGTCTTGGTTTACAACTGCGAAGGCAGGTCTTAACAGGTAAATCAATTGCCTGCTGCACCTTGTTTTCATTGTAAGCTAGGCTGTTTCGAAGAATTGTCATAGCCTTCTCATCGTCTGCGTCGTGTGCGTTGTCTTTGTCCAAACACACACATATGGTCTGCAACGTGCGAAAAGGGGCTTTCGGACATTTGCGTAAAGTGTCGTCACGGATCAGCCTGCGCAGTCAGAACAGGCTAATCCGAGACGGCACTTTACGTCAACATTAGATTTTGTCCTACAGTAGACTTGCGTGAAACAGGAAATCACACACGATCGGAAAGTGTCGTATCGGATCAGCCTGCGCGGACTTTTTTGGATTCAAAGTCAAATACTTATAGGAACTATTTTTCTCACGGTGTTTAACTCCCTTCAAAAAATTGTTAGCCGGTCTCATTGTAGATTACCAAAAGTCCATGTATGTAAACGTTTTCGTCTTAAATGAATTTTAACTCGTAGAAATTTGATTAAAGTAACCTTAGGACATCTCGATGCCTTTCATACATGTCTTCCCCCATGTTCCGCTAAACCTTTTTCGAGACAATTTCATGTTACAAGACCCTGAGAAAAAAGGCTTTTGAAAATAAAGTGTGAAAAGGAGATGTCTGGTAAACCATTTTTTTTTTTCTTTTCCCCACTATGTTTTCCACCTTTTCAGAGAAAAATTCAATCATTTAGACCATTATTTTTGCGTGTGCAAATGCTTTGTATACAGAATCGGCGATACTGAAGTTTTGTTGTCTGGTACAGATTTGATAAGCAGTTCTGCAGACTTGCAAGTTAAATTTTGTATCAAAAGCCAATTCATATCAGATCTTGTTTTTCTACAAAGAGCTCAAAAGCAATCGTTCATTGACACTCCTAACCCTTTAGCTGCTAAGTACGACTCACTGACCTTTTTCGAACAGTGTAGATCAAGATCAGACTGCACAGAATGTGCAGTCTGATCTTGGATCTACACTGTCCGATTGGGAGATATTTTTCTCGAAAAAATAAGTTTGAAATAACATTATTCGTGTTTTTGCTATCGGCTTAAAAGTTTCTTTTTAACTTATTTAGCAGGATAAGGGTTAATATTTTGACGAAAAGCAACAATTCAACAAAAAAAAAACCCAAATGTATTGGCATAAACAGAGTTCCGTTAAATTGCCTAATTATCTTGAAAGTTTTATCAGCAAAAACAGGGCGTGTATTGCGTAATGAAAACGATGTGTAACTGATAAGCACGGGTTAGCAGCCAAATTTTCTGCAATGTGATAGCATGTCTTTGACGCAGGAATATGGTGGCTGTATCCGTTGAAAGCTTGTCTTTGTGAACTTTGTTCATAAAAGTAAAGATGAATGAGCTATGCACTGGCAAAGGGAGGTTAAATGTATCTCTGTTGTGCATCATACAAAGAAAGTCATCACACGATAATGGATCATTAAAATCTATTTAGTCTTACAGTCGTCCGGATCTGGAGGTAAAATGTTCCATTGACATGCAGAAAATTTATAAATGGCAAAAAGTATCGTGGGTCGATTCTTTTTGCAGATGCAGTAAGCCCCGTTTTCAAAGAGCCTGGCTTAAATGAATGCATTTCCTATGCACGTACCGTTGTTTGAAAATTGTAGAGCAGTAGTTCTATTGTTCATACGTGCAAACAGAAGCGCTACTTCGTTATTTTCGTAGATAAATATCGTAGATAAATAATGGCAACTATAGACCAAGTAATCTACCGATGATTGGTTTGTGTTTTAATGTGCTTTGAAATTCATTATTCATTATCAGCTTTGCTAGGTTTCACTGCTAGGCTACTGGGCTTGAGCTCGGTGTCGCCGTGCCTAAAGACACACACTGTCTCATACCAGTGTAACAAACGGGGCCAGCGGGGATCGAACCAGGTTTTACTAATTACAAATCCAACATCTGAAGCACTGTACTCCGAAAAATCTTCAACACCGAATATGATAAAGTCGACAAGTGTACTTTGGCTCATTAATGTCCTCCTATAGGCCCATCATCAAGCGAGGAAACCTTTTATTTTTAGATTGTCTGGTGATTAAAGGCAAACAAGCGGCCAAAGTAAACAATTTGGGGGTCAAATTGCAGGTACTGTAACTTTAATTCATACCAGTAAAAGTATAGATATTATGATGAGTCTGACAATGTGTTACAGCACAGTTTGTCGATGTTCCTGTCGCTGGCAGAAAAATGAGCTGTAAAACTAAAATTGAAGTTTGCCGTTTTAATTCTACTTTCAACCCCTAAGCTGCTAAGCGCGACTGACCGACCATTTGCGGACAGTGTAGATCAAGATCAGACTGCACAGAATGTGCAGTCTGATCTTGGATCTTCACTGTCCGATAAGGAGATATTTATCCCCCAAAAATACGTTTGAAATATAGCGAAATTTGGGTTTTTACTATCGGCTTGAAAGTTTTATTTATCTTATTTAGCAGGATAATAGTTAAGTCTCGTTTTGTATGCTAGCGACTTGAAGTTTCTAAGACCGCACTGAAACACACCGTCAGACTGATAGTGATATCCACATTTTGTAAGCAGACACAGATTTGCCCGCATTTTGACTCCCGGATTGCTTCTTTTGCTGTTAGTGTGCCTCTAATTTGCGCACTTGAATAAGTGCATACGAAATCAAGACTGACTCACAGACGACGAAAATGTTAAAGTCTGTTATCGCAACCCTTCGAACACGTATAATGAAAGTTAGATATTACAACCAAGAATATATTAAGCACGAAATAAAAGGCTGGGTCGCCTCGTTGCTTTCAATCATCGATCTGAAAGAAGGTCTTTCATTAATCACAAAGAAAGAATAACAATTTTCGGGATTCGGTCAGACTCAAAGTTCTTTACCTCTTTAACAAACGTTTAAATTTTTAGCCTTATCTGAATTCAAAGGATTTGCAGACGACAAACAAGATGTGAATTTATTTATGAGATTTGTTTGAGAAAGTGATAGAATAATTTGTAGGAAAAGGAACAAATGCTGATAACCAGCATTTCCTCCTTTGCCAGAAGTGTTTTCAAAAGCCCTATTTCTTCAGGGTCGTTTAAAGACAGGATTTTTTTAGTTAAGTGCTGAAAGGTTTGCAATGCAAAAAAAAACCCATAAAACATTTATGATTTGAAACCTATCCTATCGCAATTACATACAGAGTGACTTGGCGTTACCTCTCGGCGCCATAGATGAAAACAGGGTCTCCTCGCCGACGGCATAAATCAAGAACGTGCACTGATCTTGGCTCTATACCCTTAGCTTGATAAGTCAAGCCTACTAGGAAAGTTTGTCTGAGATTCGGTAAATTGTACATGTATTTGCAGCCGTCGAAAAGGGTCGAGGTTATATGGCCTGCAACACGCGAAAAGGGGCATTCGGACATTTGCCTAAAGTGTCGTCTCGGATCAGCCTGCGCAGTCCGCGCAGGCTAATCCGAGACGACACTTTCCTTTCTTATGCAATTTTCTCTTTCGTACATGTCTGCTGTAGTACAAAATCGAATGTAATCGTAAAATGTCGTCTCGGATCAGTCTGCGCGGACTGCGCAGGCTGATCCGAGACGACACTTTACGCAAATGTCCGAATGCCCCTTTTCGCGTGTTGCAGGCCATATTATAATTGCCGCTGAAAAAAGTTAATAGCTGTATGAACTTAACATAAACGCACTCGTATACAACTACACATGCTCAACGAATAAACATCTTTTGAACACATTGTTGTAAAAAGCAGTGGATATTTCCCACAATGTTTTCCATATGCTTTTGTGAAATATTCTCTATTATTATCACTCAAGATGACCGCTTAAATCTAGATAAATGTCAGCATTTTGTTGCAATGGATGAATGAGTTGGATATGTTAGAATTCAAGATATGAAATCAGATAGCTGATGCCCTTGAATTGTAGAGTGCAGTTTTACTGAACAGTTCTGTTGCACTTGTACTGAGCATACTATTGCAAAATATTCGGCTAGCTGTATTTGTATGCTGGCTTTTGACCTACTTTTTTGTAGTGGTTTTAGATGAATACTTATATAATCCTTTGAGATTAGTTGAAAATGAAACTCATATACAAGGGTTGCTACCTTTAATCGTGATGTTTTTTTAACAGATATAATGTCCAAGATAAATACCATCATTAGAGTTATTACATATATAATCTGCTTTGAATTTGGACAAGTCTGAAAATTGCAAAAATTATATTAAATGGAGATTTCAAGGCAGTAAAGAAAACTAAATATTCCGATCTCAAAGTTCTTTTCAATGGTGAAATCCAAGCGTATCAGACAGTGTGGACCCATGATCAGACTAGACAAAACATCTATATCCACATTGTCCGAAAAAGCTCGTTGATTCGATCTTGATTTTCCATTTATTTTTATCGTCGCCACCGGTGGCCCATATGGGCGACGCCCCTCGAGGGCGGTTATGAATAATTATCTTACAGTGGATAGTGTCAGATACAGGAAAAAAAACCCATCCCAAGTTACGCCTGGTTTCTTTAACGTGTTCCGTTATAGCACCGTCACACACGACATAGGTTTAAGGACTCATCTACAAGAAACTGACTGAGTAAATTTATTTTGGTTGCCACCTGTTGGCTGGATCCCATACTCTCAAGTATCCCGAGATTAGTCGCTTATACAAGTCTCACGGCCTACCATTTGAGCTATTGGGGCTGACTTTTTCCAACAAAATTCTATTTGAATAATAATACATGTATACATGAGCATGGGGTGTAAAAATCATATTTGATAGCAGCAGGTTAACCCTTGACCAAATGCCAAAAGTTTACACTAGTCCAAATTAGAACCATTTTCGGATGACAAATAAAATGTGGCTCAAATGATGGAATTTGTCTCTGAAAGGACAGAAAACATTGTGGAAAAAGGAGAAAATGCTGGTTACCAGCATTTTCTCCTTTTCCTACAATGTTTCAAAAGACTTCTTCTTCAGGGTTGCTAAAAATCGAGATTGTTTGGTAAAGGGTTTGAATGATTTGAGAGCAGCCGAAATTTGACTTTAAATTTCACTAGTTTTACGGCCCCAGCATGGCGGTGGGCGATTACTTCCTTTTGCACCGCACTTGAGATTCCACTTCCTGAGTTGAAGACCAATTGACACTCTATCCGACAGGCTGTCTACAGCTTAACTCTGAACTAAACGACCAAATTTTGGACTTGTTCAGAATCAGAGCATGTACAAACGACAAATTTAATGTTGCCAAAAGAGATGAAATTGTCTATTAAAAGGGTAGAAAATATTGGTTACCAGCATTTTTTTTCCCTTTTTCTGCGACAATGTTTTCAAAAGTCTTCTTTCACAAGGTCGCTAGAACTCCGGATTGTGTGGTTAACCCTTTACCACACAATCCCGACTTTTAACTACCCCGAAAAGAAAGCTTTTGAAAAAAATTTTGGGAATAGGAGAAAATGCTGGTTACCAGCATTTTCTCCTTTTCCCACAATGTTTTCTACCTGTTTGAAGAAAAACCACGTTATTTTAGTCCTACTCGATTTGTCAACTCGAAATGCTTTCAATATGGATTGAGTCAAAAATATGTTGTGTGGTAAAGGGTTAAAGATTAAGCGTATATTTTTTCTCCTAATTCCCTTTCTTATCATTCATAATTCCCTTAAGAATCAACTTTACACGTTAAATCTGTTGAATATTTGCCTGTCGTCATTGGATGGTATTCGGTAACTCCATAAATCTACCTTAACTGAAAAGAATTTTTTCCGTCGATGTTTTTTATGAACAATGCTCTTTGAAAAATGGGCTTAATGCATCTGCAAAAAGCATCGACCCAGATCAGCCTGCGCAGTCCGCGCAGGCTGACCTGGGCCGAAACTTTTTGTTTTTGGTATATGTCCTGCTATATAGTCAAAGGCCCGGTGTACCTCTTGATTCAGTAGGTTGTTATAACAGGCTGACTTCCTTGGTACAAAGCATCCACGGAAATGCATTAAGCTCCCTTTTCACAGAGCATGGTTCATTTGCTGAATCATAAAGCAAGGATGACTCGCCCGCCAAGAAATACATGAACTGTCTATTTCGTGGAGGAAAAGAAAGTATGGTATCATACAGTAAAACCTGCGGTAGTGGCCATCTCTATCAAACAAGCACCCTGCATTTAGCAAGCATATATTGAGTATACCAGAAAACACAAATATGCTAAAATGTCCTAAGCGAGCATATTTTGAGTGGCCATTAGTACCTGCTTATTGCAGTTTGGAATGTATTTTATGATAAAAAACTAACGAACATAAAGATACTATTTGCAAAATCTGATCAAAACTTCTATAAAAAGAAAGAACACCCGATTAAAGTTGGATATACGTTCCTTCTTGTGTTGCAACAAATTGCGTTCATGATGAAGGTATCACTGAACACGCCATGGTTCGGGTCCGTATATTCTCCAACCGTTCGTATATTGCAATCTTAGACAAATTTTAAATTAAGAAAGTAATACAATGTCTGATTGGTCAAAAACTTGGTTAAGCCAATGTGATACTGTGTTACTTTATATAGGCCAAACTTTAAAAGAAAAGAGCGTGCAGCATAGAATGGTAATCCGGTCTCACTGTATCGGACAGTGTAGATCAATATCAGACTGCACGTTCTGTGCAGTCTGATCTTGATTTACATTGTCCGCAAAAGCGCATTGCGTCGCGCTTACGTCCTTGATAATTATAAAAATGGAAAACCTCGTGCAAATATGACAGCAAGGGAAACCACCAAACACTGATAAAAAAAAAGTTCTACAGCTAATAAACCAGTTTCATCGGTTCTATTGATAGCTAAAATTTCCAGGTATTTTCCAAAACATTGAATAATAAAAACTATCTGAAAGTGATATCAAGAGGAACCGATAAATAACATGATAATTACGTCATAAGATCGTTTGCTGTTTGCAAGAAGTAACGAAACATTGATTTTGTTAATTTTCTCAGAACTCGATCTGTTGATGGAAAAATCATAACACCTCCAGTATGTTGTTACAGCTTTCAGAAAAAAAAAAAGTTCATGTTTGATAAAAAATTAACCGTTTGCCAAACAACACTGATTTTTAACGACCCGATGGGGATGGTGCAAGGTTTTTGAATTGAGACATTGTGGGAAAAGGAGAAAATGCTGGTAACAAGCACTTTTTTCTTTTCCCACTATGTTTTTTTTTTTTCATCATTTCATAGACAAATACTAGGTTAGTCACATTTCATATGTCGTATTCAAATGCTTTTAATATGGACAGGCCTCAAAATTATTGTCTGGTAAAGGCATAAATGTCTTGAAATACAGTAGACAGCAGATCTTGAGAACACTCTTAACCCTTAGCCTCCGGAATAAACTAAATGATATCTTCAAGGGATAGTAAAAACCCAACTGTTGCTATTTGAAACTTATGGGGGGTGGGGGAGAAATATCTCTTTGTCGGACTGTGCAGATCCAAGATCATACCGCACTTTCTGTGCAGTCTGATCTTGTTCTACACTGTCCGCAAAAGGTCCTTGAGTCGCGCTTAGCAGACTCATGGTTAAACAACTACACCTGCTTTTAGAACTACTTTATGTTTTAAAGAGTTTCTACCACAACTTATAAAGTTATTGTAATACGAGGTACGAATTGTTCTATTACCAACAATATAGCCCATAAGTTGCAAAGCGCTGCTAAATGCGCTACTGCTGCCAGTTAAGATCAAGATCAGACTGTACAATGATTTGTTGTTTGGAAATGGTTAAGAATAAACATACATATATTGCTAGTTGCAAGCAACTTTAGGACTGGTCATTGGCCAACACATTCGGCGCGTGTACAGGTGTAGTTTCCAGGAAGCAGGATCAATAGAGATTAGTATAAGTTGCAAGAACTTAATTGTTGGTAAATCGATGTAAAATAAATATGTTTAAAGTAAACTAACTAAACTAAGCAACCTTTTTTTTTTTATCTTGTAGCAGAACACTTTTTGACAATTATTCAGCAGAAAGGGAAATTGGTCGTAAAGAGTAAGTTTTGCAACAATATATTGTCTTGTACGTAAGTGTATTTTCGTATTTGTGCTGATATTCCCTAAATTACGTTTCTTTTTTTTAAAATCCGTTTTAGAGATAAAAGTGAAAAGGCTTAAAACTTTTGTATTATATTTCATGTGTCTATTTTTAGAAATGTTATGGGTAAAGAAATGTCGTAATTTAAGTTGGGGGGAATTATTTCCCCGTCACAGTGAATATTTTCCTCCTGCCGAAAATCTGGAACTACTTTTTTTAAGTTTTTTAAGTTTTTAAGTTTTAAAAGTGGCATTCGTTGACAAAATAATCAGAGGAAATATAAATATATAATTTATTTCATCAGCTTGTGGTTAATATGGGGAAATATTTGCCTCAAAAGGCAAAGGTCCGCGAAAATAACTCGTGCCTTACGGCACTCGTTATTTTCGCATACCTTTCCCTTTTTCGGCAAATATTTCCCCATATTAACCACAAGCTGATGAAATAAACTCTATGTATCAACGTAAACTACACCAGTTAAAAACTGATATGCTTTCTGGAAAAGTAACCAGTCCATACCAGTGTCCCGATGTGAGTCGTTTCAAACATTGTAAACACAGTCATTATGGAATTCGAACTAAGAATCTCTGGTAGAAAGCTGCAACTATAATACAGGCTTGTTCGCCTTATGGTACAATAAATACACGCCGGCATTTCACGAGCGCAGTTCACGGTGTCTTTTTAGGTCGAATGAAAATGAGCAGCTATCTGGCAAAAGGGGCTTCATTGCATCTCTCCGTGATGCATCATACCACGCAATTCATCACATAATACAAATAATGGACCCATAGTATCCACTTTGCCTAACAACTTAAAATTGTCCATGGATATGCAGAAGATATACGAATAGCAAAAAAGACCAGAACACTCGACCCATGTCAGCCTGCGCGGACTGCGCAGTCTGACGTGAGTCGATAGCTTTTGCAGATGCATTAAACCCCCTTTTCACAGAGCATGGCTCAAATGTAAAATCTAATATTCCCCACCATGAAAAGCTCCTCTACAATAACATTGTTGTTGTTGTTGTTGTTTCTTTTATTGTTGAAATATTAACTGAAATATTGATCCTTATTCCCTCTCTTGGGATGGTTGATAAATTCTATATTATCTCGTTCGCTGCCAAAATTCCAACTTTAATCGTGGTCTAAAAACATAATCCTGTAGCAAATAAAAACAAAAAAGGTCATCTTCACAATCAAGTGATGGACGTCGTAGATCAAAGATCAAGCTGCACGTTATGCGCAGCCTGATCTTTGATCTACACCTTCGGCAACAGCTGTTTTACATCACTTTTATTAATAAAAAAGGTTGTATAATAATTTGGCTTGCAACAAGCGAAAAGGGAGTGTCGGATATTTGCGTAAAGTGTCGTCTCGGATCAGCCTGCGCAGTCTGCGCAGGCTAATCCGAGACGGCACTTTACGACTGCATTAGATTTTGTTGTACAGTAGACTTGTGGAAAACAGAAAATTACATAAAAACGAAAAGTGTCTTTTCTGATTAGTCAGCGCGGAGTGCGTGGGCTGAACCGAAACTACACTTTACGCAAATGTCCGAATGCCCCTTATTATGTGGGAAAGCAGCCAGTGGCTTGGAAAGAATATTGTGCGGAGTACTGGTAACAGAAGCATGGATAGGTGCACTGGCCGCCGCGATATAACTGAAATAATGTTGAAAACGGCGTTAAACACCATTCAATCAATCAATCAATCAACCGAATGCCCCTTTTCGCGTGTTACATGCCTATTATTATGGTAAGATATAATGCAGACACAACAACAAACATAAAGCTTTTCCCTGTGATGCATTACAAGTTTTGTAATTTCCGTTCTGGTCTAGGAAGTCATGTTGTTGGTGCAGTAATAGATCGATAACTACATACAGAATAAAACAGGATGGACGAAGATTTTTGTTCGAAATACCATTATATACGAGTTATTGACAAAAAGAAAAACACCACCACCACCAACAATGACACCAACAGAAGACTGCACGGACAGCGCAGGCTGACCAGAGTAAATACTTTTTGCAGACGCATTAAATTCCCTTTTCACAGAGCATGGGTCAATTATGATCATTGGAAAGTACTAAACCCTTATTCTGCTCAATATGTTAAATGATATCTTCAGTTCGATAGTAAAAACCCAAAGGTTGCTATTTCAAAGTATTTTGGGAGGAGAAATATCTTTTAATCGGACAGTATAGATCCAAGATCAGACTGCACGTTCTGTGCAGTCTGATCTTGATCTATACTGTCCGCAAAAGGTCAGTGAATCGCGCTTAGCAGCCTAAGGGTTAGCTTGATACTTCGGCTGCGAACGCGACTCAGTGCACTTTTGCGGACAGTACAGTCTAATGTGCAGTCTGATCTTGATCTACACTGTCCGATACGGTGACATATTTTCCCAGCAAAAATACGAGATTATGAAACCGAAATAATTTGATTCCTAATATTGGCTAGCTTTTTTCCTTTTCTTTTTTTAGTCGTTTCGGAATTAATTTCGTAAAGTGCTATTAAGCAGAAAGTGACGAAATTCAATATGTCGTCAGATATGTATATTCCACAATGGACGATACTAGATATATATTTTTTCAACAAAACAATAAATGTAAATAGGAATATGTATTTACTTAATGTAAATGTCGTATCAGTATGTATCAATTTCTTTATTGTTACCGCCATATCGTCTGCAACAATGGTCCCTGACGCTCTCCAGGGAACCTCTATATAAGCCTTGGCCTGGCAAAAGGAGGCTTAATGTATCTCTGAGATGCATTATAGCAAGCAAGTCACATTATTATAGATCCATAAAATTCACTTTGTCTAACAAATGACTGAATCATGAGGTAGACTGGTCCTTCACATGGCATAAAATTTACCAAGAGCAAAAAAAAATCGGCCAAGGTTAGCCTGCGCGGATTGCGCAGGCTGACCTTGGTCGATACTTTTTGCAAATGCATTAAGCTCCCGTTTCACAGACCATGAAGACATTGGTATGTAATTAATTTTTTTCTCAAGCAACCTCGTATTTTTTTTAATATCTTAGGGTAAATGGCTTCTGAAAGCATTATGGGAAAGGAGAAAAGGTTGAATATCCAGAATTTCCGCTTTTATTCACGATGTTTTCTACGTTATTAAATCAGTTTAATCTTATTAAGGAACCTTTAATCTGTCGTCTGCAAATACTTTGAATATGGATATGTCTAAAACTCTGTCATCTGGTAAATAATCAACTCATTAACTTTTGCAACAACTTGTAGCAGGCAGCTTTGAAAAACAAATTTACCTAATAGATGAATTGTCAATATAAAATACCACTCAAAATATAAATACATTAAAAACACTGTGACAAAAGGATAACTTTCTTTTGCCATAATGTTTTCAAAATTGACAAAAAAAGTCGTTGTTGTAAAATGAAATGTTCTAATCCCTTGGCCGATTATGATAGCAACAATCTAATGCCTGATGGGTGCAAGCATGTTAGGAATCTTCCCTTGACTGGATCGTATCACAGTTCCAGGTTCGTCTTCACGATAACTGGACAATCCCTATACGGGCGTTTGGTACATTTTAACTGCTGCCACACAATTGGTACACAGGACACGCTTACCAAGGACGTAGTATTACTTGTACATTGGAGGAATACTTCCTTGGTAGATAACAAAACTTTCATCTTGTTAAGTACCAGGGCAACTCATACCCGGGACAATGGTACCTGGACAAGTTGTACCTGTGACAATTTGTACCCAGGACAACTGGTACATAGGATAAGATGTACCCAGGACGACTGGTATCTGGTATCTGTGACAATTTGTACCCAGGACGACTGGAACAAATAACAATTTGTACCCAGGACAACTGGTACCTAAGTCAAGGTATACCCAGGACAACTGGTATCTGTGACATTTAATACCCAGGACGTTTGGAACAAAGAACATTTTGTACCCAGGACAGCTGGTACCTAGGACAAGGTGTACCCAGGACAACTGGTATCTGTGACAATTTGTACCCAGGACGACTGGAACAAATAACAATTTGTACCCAGAACAACTGGTAGCTATGACAAGGTGTACCCAGGACAACTGGTATCCGTGACATTTTATACCCAGGACGTTTGGAACAAAGAACAATTTGTACCCAGGACAACTGGTACCTAGGACAAGGTGTACCCAGGACAACTGGTATCTGTGATATTTTATACCCAGGACGACTGGAGCAAATAACAATTTGTACCCAGGACAAGGTGTACCAAGGACAACAGGTATAAAGAACAATTTGTGCCCAGGACAACTGGTGCCAATGACAATTTGTACCTAGGAAAACGATTACAAAGGACAATTTGTACCCATTATAGCTGGTGCCAAGGACAACTTATATCCAGGACATTTCCTAGCCTAAGATGTTCATAATCACCACCTTTGAACCTAGATAATACGATTTGTCCTAGATGCTAATTGTTTGGTAACAAATTGTACTAGGTACATGTACCAACTCTCCTGGTACCAACTGTCCAACGTACAGGTTGGCTCAAGTATCAATTGCCCTATGAACGGGTTTCCTAGTGTCAAATTTTCTAGTTCCAATCGTTCTGGTACCAATTGTTATGATAAGAATTATACTAAAAGCAGTATTCACAACCTTTTCAAAATAGCAGTGTCTCATTATCAAGAGTTTTCTTCAATTTCAAAGTAACGCTAAGTCTGACTGGAACAAGCATAGGATTAGCTCGTCTGGTATTGTGTGACTTTCTACATTTACGTGTATATAGAATTAGAATAAGATTGCACTTTAGAATAGTGGGTCTATATTGGCACTGATCAATAGATATGTACCGCACACTTTTATCGTACATCAAAATGCACTCAGTTCAGATCGATACAAAGGTACTGTATTAAATAGTCTGCATTCCAATGGGATTAACCTGCACTCCGCACAGGTGAAGTCAGTGATATTGAAAAGCCTTTTTCTTGTATTAAAGTGTAAGTTTTCTTGCTCGAAAACACACGACACCAATCAATACAGATAATATATATCATTTAACTTTCTGGTCTATGTGCATATGAATGAGAGTGAGTGCGCCGACGTGTACATACTTAGGTGGTCTATACAAGAGTAATGAGCACTAGTCATTAACATGTAAAATCACTGTAACTTCTTTTACCGCAAAATGTACTTTTAACTCACTTTCACTTGTACATGTTATATGAGTACTCAGGATGCCTCTCGATTGGACAAACCTAGTCTTAGAAAATAAAAGCTAAACGCTCTTGACTGTCGGGCAAATTGCTCGTAACAAGAAAAGCAATATTAATTAAGACACGTATATTGTAAGCTGTGGGCAGACGTCTGCATACCAAAACGTAGGCGTTAAAGATCGATACAAAAGTACTGGGACCACTCATATGTAATATCAGCATGTGCTGTTAATTCTATCGGTATGTTACAGTCGAAATACGTGTACCACGAATGCTGAGACAACTGATTCAAATATTATAAAAACTGAAAAATAAATGAAATAAAATAAATAATAATAATAATAATAATAATCAAAGCGACTTTGCATTCCAAAATATTCATGAACTAGCAATGACTCTAGCCACACCTTTTCCGTTTTATACTGTACCAGGAATATTGTGTAAATAACATGTAAGTTAAAATCCCTGATTAGCCTTTGTTATATATTCTTATATGCAAGAGCAACTAGATATTGCCGTTGAAGTATAGCCATGTAAAATTCATTACGGGGAAATATTTAACCCTTAACCTGCTAAGCGTGACTCAAGGACCTTTTGCGGACAGTGTAGATTAAGATCAGACTGCACAGAACGTGCAGTCTGATCTTAATCTACACTGTCCGACAAGGAGATATCTCTTACTAAAAATATCTTTAAGATAGCAAATTTGGCTTTTTACTGTCGGTTTGAAAGTTTCAATTCACTGATATAGCAGGATAAGGGTTAACAGGCTTACAATCTGAACATGAAGCCATTTCATGATAACACAACATGCAAGATTACTCCATACATCCATTATAAAAACAAAAGTACTGCACCTGAATACACTAATTTGTAAAGAATTGCGCAATGATTAGACGTAAATTGTGTGCTATTATGTGTTGTTCAAGCCGCCCGATGCTGATAGGCAAGCTCCCTGAGTTAACATGAAATTTTTTGTCAGTCTAATTGCGAAAACAAATGTCTTTCTCTCTAAGGCACGTGCTTGGTGTTCTTTGTTTTTCACCTTTTATCCCTTAGCGGTAAATAAGTTACTTTTGCAGTGGACGTAGATCAAGATTAGACTGCGCAAAACGTGAAGTCTGATCTTGGATCAAGAGCGTCTGCTGTGCGGTTCCAAACGATAATAAGGAAAGTAAAAATCATTACCATACGCTGGAATCGCAAAGAAAATTTGGGTTGTAACTTGTAAGTTGTAAGAACGTATTTTGAAATTGATGTAAAATGAATAAGATTCAACTGAAGTAGGAAACTAAAGTTTTCCCCTTGTCCAAATTCAAAGCATTTTCAGAAAACAAATTAAATGTGGCTTAAATGGTGGGTTGTGCCTCTGAAAGGATAGAAAATATCGTGGGAAAGAAGAAAAATGCTGCTTACCCACATTGTTTTCAAAAGTCTTCTTTCTCCCTTATGATCTTCAAATTTGAAATTGTTTTGTAAGCCGAATGGGATAAGGGACTACGTAGCATTTTTAGCTCACCTGAGCACGAAGTGCTTAAGGTGAGCTTTTGTGATCAAGCTGTGTCCGGCGTTCGTCGTTTCGTCGTGCGTCGTCAACTTTTACCTTGTGTACGCTCTAAAGGCCACATTTTCAGTCCGATACTCGTGAAACTTGGTCAGAATGTATGTCTCGATAATATCTCGGACGAGTTCGATAATGGGTCATGTCGAGTCAAAAACTAGGTCACTAGTTCAAATCTTAGAAAAACCTTGTGTACGCTCTAGAGGCCACATTTTAAGTCCAAAAATCTTGAAAAATGGTTATCATGTTTGTCTTGATGATACCTTACACGAGTTCAAAAATGGGTCATGTCCGGTCAATAACTAGGTCACTAGGTCAAATCTTAGAAAAACCTTGTGTACGCTCTAGATACCACATTTTCTGTCCAAAACACTTGAAAGTTAGTCAGAATGTTTGCCTTGGTGATATCTGAGTCGAGTTCAAAAATTGGTCATAGTGGGTTAAAAACTAGGTCACTAGGTCATTTCTTAGATTAACCTTATGTACGCTCTAGAGGCCACATTTTCAGTACAAAACTCTTGAAAGTTGGTCAGAATGTTTGTCTTGATAATATCTCGGAAGAGTTCAAAAATGGGTCATGTCGGGTTAAAAGCTAGGTCACTAGGTCAAATCTTCCAAAAACCTTGTGTACTTTCTAGAGGCTACATTTTTAGTGCAATACTCATGAAACTTGGTCAGAATGTTTGTACTGATGATTTCTTGGACCAGTTTGCAAATGGGTCATGTCGGGTCAATAACTAGGTCACTGAGTCAAATCTTCGAAAAACCTTGTGTACGCTCCAGAGGCCACATTTTCAGTCAAATACTCATGAAAATCTTGGTAGAATGTTTGTCATTATATCTCAAAAGAGATTGAAAATGGGTCATGTTTGGTCAAAAGACTCAGGTGATCGACTTCAGGGCCATCATGGCCCTCTTGTAATCCTTTTCTAGTCAAGTCGTCGACTAAAAATGAAACAACAGCCTGATGTCACAGTATCTAACAATTTTTACCATGGTTATATTTTAACGAGGCTGGAAGAAGGCTTTTGTAAACGTTATGAGAAAAGGAGAAAAGGCTGGTAGCCAGCATTTTCTCCTTTTCGCATAACGTTTTCTACTTTTTGAAAGACAAAACCCTACTATTCAATCTACGTAAAATTCGTCGTCTACAAATGCTGTCATATAGATGAATGTAACATTTTGGGAAAGGGTTTAGAAATTTAAAGACTGGAATATATCATTTTTCGTCCAAACTCAGGATATCTCCTTTTCGTGACACATCCATATTTTCATCAAAAATTGAATCTTTTTCAAGAATGACTTGTCAAATAAAAGTTGTAACTATTTATGACGTTACTGAATGATTGATTGGCTGTATGGTGTTTAACTCAGTTTTTAACATAATTTCAGTTATATCGCGACGGCCAGTGCTCCTATCCATGCTTTCCTGGAGTTTCTTTGTGCCATTACTTCGCACAATGTTCTTCCCAAACCACTGGGTGCTTTCCTAAATAACCATCTTCATGTATGACCTTAAGTTTGTGGCGTAAATTCAAAATAGAGATGTAAGTATCCTGCTCAGCTACATGGTCTCTGGAAGTTTTAGTCATCATTAAAAGAAATTCCATCTTCGAGCGCATTCTGTCCTACTGAAACCTAAGATAGCCTATGTCTAGGTCTGATAAAGCAGAAAAGATGGGTTTTTTTGTGAAAATAATACATCTTTATATAAAACGAGACAGACATAATCATTTGGGCGTCAGAATTTTGACAATAATGTCAAATAGCACAGCTTGCACAATAGGTATAATATTTCATCCCTCCAGAGACCTTATTAAGATCTGTCATACAGGAAAGACAAATGTAAGGAAAGTGGAATTATGTCTGGTACGATAAATAATCGAAGAGATTCATAAGATGGTTCAGTTTGAGGTGAACAAGACAGGTAATTTTCTTAAAATATGATTTTTCATACAACCAATCAATAAGAAAATTAATGATTCCAAGGTACTTTGCAAGCTACATACGTCTATTTGTCCATCTCCGTCTATCGATCAAAAAGCTTTCAAGTATCCATCCATCAAACTTTCCATGATAGGCTCAGAAACACTTTCATCAAGAGAAAAAGATTGTATATCCAAGATTGAATATTCAAATTTACTAGGAAATGCCCTTGTTTCTCCTTTTCGAAAAAAGATTAGCTTTTATCCTGCCGTTCTCGATCTTTAAAGTATTTTGCGGAGAGTGTAAAACAAGATCAGTCTGCACATACGTGAAGTCTGCTCTTGCTCTATACTCTCTACTGCTCCATACGTGATTTCGGTTATACAAACCCAGTTCAGTGCCAATAAATTTAATGGAATCTATTTGTGTAATTGTCAACAATTCAAACTCGGTAGAAAAGAGGGTAAAGACAAGTTGCCCTCATTTAACAACTTTTTAATCAAGTTAGCGTGTCATTTTACCCAGACAAACGTGTTCAGTGATGATTGCTTATTTCTGTGCTTTATTCAAGGCAACGATAGGACCGGGCCGAGTTTTACAACCATTTCTAAATATCATTTCAGTTCTAAATTCCGAGACAAGGCATTTGATTGGCTGAGTTGTTTTGTTTCAGCCAATCAGATGGCTGTAAACTCTGAAATTTGAACAAGAACACTGTTAACCTGAGGGCTTTTAATTATGTTACGGAGGAATGTGCAAGATACAGGACGAAACCCATACTAAGTTACGCCTGGTTCTTTAACGTCCTCGGTGTATAGCACCGCCACATGAGATTTCGGTTTAACGACTTTCCCGAAAGACTAATTGAGGTTTATTTCTATGTCTGTGGGTAAAATATCATTCGAAATATCTAACTAAAATAGGGGAACACTAATTCGTCAATTGGGTTCTAACTCGTCATTTTTATTTCGCCTTTTTTTCCATTGCTTTGAAAGATTCTGTCTTATCAAAGGGAGATAAATCTTGTACGAACAAATATTCTAGAACATCAACATGTGGTTCTGACATCACTCATGTGTCTGAAAACTTCCCTGTTAGCGTTCGCCCGAGACAGCTGAAACAGAAACCTGTCGTCGCCCAAGCTGATCCGTTGGTGTGAATTTCAGTGGCTAAAAATTCTAACACCAAGCAATGGATGTGTATGTTATCCAAACCAGAAAAAGGAAAACTTTTGTACAGGTCTATCAAAAGATATGTGCCGGTAAACTTTCAGGTGACGTCATCACAGGAGAGATAACAAAAACAAAAAGTGACGAGTTAATGTGCCTGCCGAGTTACTGTTCTTTTACGTTAGTAATTTTAGATGGCTAGCCGCGGGCCTCAAACCCACACACCAAGTGGCCCGTAACTTGACGTTCAACGAGTCCTATTCTCTGTCACTTGAGCTAATCGAGCTGGTCTCTCAATATACCTAGCGCTGAAAGAGACGTGCCTTCCAGTACTTCTAACAGTGCGACATTTCAACTAATTTGCATATGATAAGCTACCATAAGAAGGAAACATGGGATGCAAAACGTGAAATCGGTGCTTATTTACACAGGAAAAAAGTTTCCCACGCCGTTTTATGAACATGTTGATAGATAAAGTACGAGTAAAAATGGTCTACAGAGAAAACGAAAACTTGCAAAAGGATTCATATATTTTACCGACAGTAAAAACCAAACCGGTGGAACGTTTAGCTCGGCTTTTCATCTCGTAGTGTTAATTGTTCTTTAATGGACTGTGAAGCAGGTTTACAGTCTTGACCGTGACTTTTCACAATGCGGATGAACCTTTGAATTTTTTTTCGGAAGAGGGCGGGTGAGAAAGGGGAAGAGGGGTGGAGGGTCTTACTCCACTTTCAATAGTATTTCCGTCATGTCATGGTAACAGCTCACCTACTAATGTCTTTCCTTGTCTTTCCGGTGGCTCATCAATTACAGGCTGGGTCCTTGCAAGGCCCTATAGAATGATATTTTCACATTACAAGTGCTACAACCGAACATCGAACTATGGTGTCAAGAGAACAGATTCTATACTTTAACCCGTAAACTGTTAACTGAATTAAAGGTTCAATGGCAGCATATCTAGATGAAGAACAAGATCTCTACCTGGTTCTGTTCTAATATGGCTTTTAGAATTGTTTGGGGCTCTATAAAAGAACAAGAAGCTCAAACACCAGCACAAAGATTCATGTACATTGGACGAAGAACATGTAAACACAAGTGTAAACACAACGGGCTTTTTTTTCTAGGAGTTGCCCTAATGATCTGCATTTGAGCAGAGGTTAGCCATTTCCAAACTCCTTTAAGATATCATTAAGAAAAAGATTCTGACCAAGTGTCATGGTTATTGAAAATGTGAACTCTACAGTGTACACAGGGTTTTTCAAAGATTTGTCTCAGTCACCTACTTTATGACCCGACCTGACTCTGTTTCAAACCTATCCGAGATTACAGTTCACGAAAGTTGTTGAGCTAAAATGATACCAGTTTTTAAATGATAAATGTTATAACTTTTGATCAGCAAGATCCGTAACAATTATTAATCACTCTGGCAGCATGAAAAGGTCAACAGGGTCACATTTACACAGAGATCTAGAAACCAATCAAGCACTAGAGATAGAATCGAAATGACCCGTGCACACTGATTAGTCTCGTCGGCTATACTTGTCCGTAACGTTACTTTGTTTTTCCCTACAGGCTTTAGTTTGATTATGAGTTAACTCTAACCACACAATCCCGACTTGTGACGACCCTGAGGAAGAAACAGTTGAAAACGTTGTGGGGGAAAAGGAGAAAATGCTGGAACCCAGCATTTTCTCCTTCTTCCTACAATGTTTTCAACTCTTTCAAAGACAAATTTCATCATTGGAGCCAAATTTAAATTGTCATCTGCAAATGCTTTCAATTTCGGCAAGTCTTACGTTTTGTCGCGGGTAAAGGGTTAACGGTCCTCTAAAAGATATCATATTTGAGATGGAATCGTACGAGTAATATCGCCTTCAGCCACAACGTTTTCAATGCTGTTCGGCAGGAGTTAATTTGTTAAAGATCAACGAGGTCATCAAGCATAGAGATAGAATCAAAACAGCCATTACTTCGATCGCCTACACCGACTTCGTCTGATAATGAGTTAACGGTGCTTCGTAGATGTTATCTTTGAAGAGGCTAACCTTTGTAGTACTTGTTGTACTTTGCTTCTTAACCCTTAGGCTGTTAAGCGCGACTCACTGACCTTTTGCGGACAGTGCAGATCAAGATCAGACTGCACAGAACGTGCAGTCTGATCCTGTATCTACACTGCCCGACAAGCAGATACTTTTCTCCAAATATTATGTTTGAAATAGAATTGTTCGACTTTTTTTTCTATCGGCTTGAAAGTTTCATTTAACTTAATCAGCAGGATAAGGGTTAATCGCTCTGACAAAAGGGGGTTTAATGTATCTTCGTGATGTATTATACCAAGCAAGACATCACAAATTATAGATCCATAAAATCCTTTTTGTCTCAGAACTGACTGAATCATGAGGTATTATAAGAACCATATGCTCCTTGGGCATGCAGAAAATTTACAAATAGCAATAAGTTTCATTCCAAGTCAGCCTGCTGACATAGATCGACACTTTTGTTAGAAGATGCATTAAACCCCCTTTTCACGGAGTATGACTCTATTATTAATCTCCTAAGACCCTAATAATTATCTGGAAATTCCTGATTAGTCATTCAAACTGAACCCATGGACAGGACCCAAGAATAGCCGAACCCGGTTGCCCAGTCGGTAACATACAAAGGTTAAAAAAAGGGGGTTGCTAGTTCAAGTCCTCAGTCCCGTAAATTTCCCCAGATTGCGGCAGGATTCAGTCCTCTCTGATCGCGATCATTGTTTCGAAAATCAGCCAGTGGTTTGGGACGAGTATTGTGCGAAGAACTAATGAAAGAAGCTCCAGGAACGCATGGATAGGTGCCCTTGCCGCCGCGGTAATGAGGAAAATGGCGTGAAACTTTATTCGATCAAGCAAACGAAGGAAGTATTAAGAATAAGAAAGAACTATTTCCTTTTTGTATATAACGTCCTTTTGCAGTAATTACAGAATAGGCCCTTTTCTTGTAACGTTTAGGAGTTTTTCGGGCACAAGGACGCGTCATAAAAAGAATATGGGAAGGAGGTGTGTATTTATATAAAAGGGTTCTAATTTTAAAAAATGCTATTTTAGTGTTTTACTATTGAGTAAAAATATTTGTTTCATTTATTTAGAAGTTTAAGGATTAGTAAGGAGAAGGCATACTTATTCCAGCGTATTTGTAATTTCTTTATTATTTGTAAATATTTCAGCTGCACAAAACCCAAAAATATAGACCTACGTGTCTTATCTTGTGTGTAAATAATGGCGAAATGATGCTTGTAAAATTTATCTTTTTTTCACACTGTTTTCACTTTGTATTTGTGTAATTAATATCATTTTCTGTTCCAGTACATTATGAGTCAGCATTGGTCATGATTACCGCGTACTTTGTGGTTGTTAGTCTATTAGACGTAAACTTTCAGCATCACAAACCAACAAAAAACTATCTCATTCTGTATGCAAATGATGGCGAAAAATGACGTTTACTAATGAGACCACGTATTAACCTATTGCTCATTATAAACGACTCTTTGGATACTGCAACAGATCACAAAATATGAAAACACTGCTACACAAGGATAAATTGCTCGTGACAAGTAATTTCTTAATGTGTTGTCACAATGTTTCCAAATGTAGCAACGAACTGAATAAACCCTTCATGATGTTGTGTTTCTAAATTTCACGTGACCGTGTTCCAAACAGTCTGTCTTAAATCTCTTGTTGCAGTCGTTAATGAGTTAACAGCCGATTTACAGTGCCTATATAACTGTATTTTGTGAGGGAATGAATTCCGACCATCTTACTCGAGACTTCTCGTTTTAGCACCTTCAACCCTTAAGCTGCTAAGCGCGACTCTCTGACCTTATGCGGGCAGTGTAGATCAAGATCAGACTGCACAGAACGTGCAGTCTGATCTTGGATCTACACTGTCCGTTTAGGAGATATTTTTCACCAAAAATAAGTTTAAAATACCGTTATTATTTTAATAACGGCTTGAAAGTTTTTTCTTGTATGTAATTAGGAGGATAGGGTTATACGGTTTCAGATGTAAGAGAGAAAATTGGAATGAATGAATGAATGAATGAATGAATGAACGAACGAGCGAGCGAGCGAGCGAACGAGTGAGTGAGTGGGTGGTTGGGTGAGTGGATGGATGGATGCATGGATGGATGGATGGATTAAAAGTTTGATCCTCCTCTGTCCTGTAATGTTTAAAGTGTGCCAAAGAAAGCAATGGGAGGAATGAGTCAAAAGGTGTCCAGAATTAGTGTCATTTAATCAAAATCTGTGCCAAACTACAAACCGCACGTACTGCTTTTCTCAGGCTCTATACAAAATGAAAGATCCTTGTGCACCATGCCAAAAATAAATTTTTAACCCTTAGGCTGCTAAGCGCGACTCACTGACCTTTTGCGGACAGTGTAGATCAAGATCAGACTGCACAAAACGTGCAGTCTGATCTTGGATCTACACAGTCCGATAACTAGATACTTTTCCCAAAGAATTACCTATAAAACAGCAAAATTTGGTTTCTTACTATCGGTTTGAAAATTTCATTTCACTTTTTCATCGGTATAAGGCTTAACAGCTATTTAGCAACAGGAAGTATGAATGAATCCAGGTTATTTTATTGCTGGCCTATATTTTGACGTACAATGTAGTGCCAGACTTCAGAATTATGTTCTGTGTCTCACACGTGTTAATGCGAGACCATTTGCTATGAACGGTAACTTTTTTTTTTAATCTTTTTCTACCGGTAAATGCGAATGCATTCATTAAAGGATGGAAAGGGCAAGTGAAGACAGAAAACAATTGCTGCCGAATATCTCAATCATCTTCTTCTTAAAAGGATTAAACATTATTTTTAAGATATTACTATCGTCAAAATATGCTTACTGTTTTGGGATATCCATGTGAGAAGTTACACATGGGTTAAAAAAACATTGTGAGATCGAAAACATGAATAAACTACGAAAAGAATACCTCATCTAAAAGACCCTATTAATATTCAGACCTCCTTTTTCAATCAAATTTAGCGAAATTATTTATATGAGCAGAGCAGAGCATTCAGTTTTTAGATCATCTCGTTATAAAAGTACCCTTTTATTTCAATGACTGAAGTGGCCTCATTTTCTCTTTATAATTTACACAAGATCTTTACTCATTAGAGATGATCGGATCTGGCGTGATGCTAAAAAAATGTCTATGTACCTATTTATGCTTGCTTTTTCTTTTATCATACCAAAGACACGATCTCCTTTTCAAGTTTCTTTATTCTTAAAATTTACAGGAATTTCGAAATTCACAGTTTCAAGTAAAAAGACCACAAATTCGTTATAATAAACGAGAGCCTACAGTCGTATAGACACACTAATTCGTTAGACTATAGTCAACCACATAACGTGCAATATTCGGACGTTGTAGGTCAAGATCAAACTGCCTAGAACATTAAATCTGATCTTGGGTTTACATTCTAGAATAATTGAAAAAATATTCTAGCAGACATAAATCTGTAAGAATTTGGCAGTTTTAACTGCCGGAAACAAATTTTCCAAATTCCATTATTTCGAATGATCTCATCTACATACGAATTCTGGAGAGACGAAATGAACTATGTTCTGTGAAAAGGGGGCTTCATGCATTTGCGAAAAATAATGGACCCATGTCAGCCTGCGCAGTCCGCGCAGGCTGACATGGGTCGAAACTTTTTGCGATTGTTCATTTTTTTATGCATGTTAAAAGACCAGTCTACTTCAAGATTCAGTCGGTTGTTGGACAAAATGGAGTTTATAAATTTTATGATTCCATAATTATGTGATGATTCGATCGGTATCACGCATCACAGAGATGCATTAAACCCCCCTTTTGCCAGAGTGTAGCTCAAATATATAAGCAAATCTGGGTATTCAGGGGAAGGACCGGTTTTCGAATTGGTATTAAGGATTTAAATCAGAAATGTTTAGAATTTGAACTCTTAAGATTAATTCCCCAAAACATAAAATTTTATCTACCACCTGATCAAATTAAAATTCCACGCTACCGTTAATTTTATCTCGAACTCTTTCGACAGTTAAAAAGTACAAGTCAATGAAACTAAGAAAGAGCTAATATGTCATAGGCTTGTCAGAACAACGTTCTCTGCAGTCTGATCTTGGATCTACACCGTCCACAAAAGTCCCTATTTTCGCCTGTGGCCCTGAAAGAGTTATAATTTCTCTCACAGTTTATCGTCGTCAGTAATCTAGTGCACTTTCTGTCAGGTATACTTATTCAATTGCCCTTAACTTGCCGTGCTTCTTGCGTAAACTTGCAGAATTTTGATAGAATAGGATTTACATATATATTCAGTCTGATCTCGATCTACATCTTGTTCTTTTTTTTTCTAGTGACGTTATACACGACTATACGACTATAGTTACATTTAACAGAAAATGGTGACAAAAGATAAGCAAGTGTATACGTACCGTCTGATCTTATTATACACCGTATTTTCGATTAACCTTCATTCTGTCATGGATGCATTTAGCGGAGAGTGTAGATCTAGATCAGACAGTGCATAGTTTAAGTGTATTCTGATCTTGATCTTTGCCTGATTCTCTTTTAACCCTAATCCTACCATACATCCTACCATATGCATTTGGCGAAGTGTGAAGACCAAGATGAGACTGTGGATACGTGCAGTCTGGTCTTGGTTTACACTCTCTGTTCCTCTGTTATAGGTTTTAACCCTTTACCATACAATACCGCCTTTTTACGACTCTGATGAAGAAGGCTTTTGCAAAACATTGTGGGAAAAGAAGAAAATGCTGGTAACCAGCATTTTCTCCTTTTCCCACAAGGTTTTCCACCCTTTTAAAGACAAATCCTATCATTTGAACCACTATTAAATTGTGGCCTACAAATCATATTAATTTGGACACGTCTAAAATATTACCATGTGGTAAAGGGTTTAATAATCTCCCATTAAATTGCCAAACTTTCAAGAAATCTATTTCCGGTATAGGAAACAGTCTTGATTCGAAAAGATAAGGTTGCATTTAAAGCAATATTCCTGTCAAGAATTTAAATACCCACCGAAATTTATTGGATGATATGAAATGAGCCAAGCTCTGTGAAAAGGGGTTTTAAATGCATCTGCAAAAAGAATTAGACTGCGCAGTCCGCGCAAGCTGAAATGAGTCGAAACTTTTAGTACTTTGAATTTTTTCTGTACGTCCAAGGACCCTTTGAAATTACCTCGTGATTCAGTTGGTTATTAACTCTTTACCAAACGACAAAATGTTAGACTTGTCCAAATTGAGAGCATTTGCAGACAACATATTAAATTTAGCTGATTAATAATTTAAATGATGGCAATTGTCCAGCGAAAGTGTAGAAAACCTTGTGGGAAAAGGAGAAAATGCTGGTTACCAGCATTTTCTCCTTTTCCCATAAGGTTTTCAAAGGCTTCTACTTCAGGGTCGTTAACACCAAGGATTGTTTGGGAAAGGGTTGAACAAAATGGACCTTATGGATCCATAATAACGTGATGAATGGCTTGGTATGATACATCATGGAGAAGTATTAAATCTCCCTTTCCCAGGGCATGGTTAAAATATTATTCAACAGTCAGTTATTTTCTGTCAAAAGTTCGGAATGGTACTCAAACACACGCCCCTTTTTATTTCTTTTTAAAGAAGTTTTAAAAGTTTTATCAGTTTTCATCTACCTAATATCAAAAGATCCAATGAACCATGGGAACAGAAAATTTCTGTACATAAGAAATTTTTCATAATGTTTGTATGAGAAATTTAAGAAATTCTACACAGTTTACTAAATATCGTTAACCTTTCACCAGGAATCCTTTGTTTAACTCTTTAAATACCAAACGAAACATTTTTCACATGTCTAAATTCAAAGCTTTTGCAGACGACAAAATAACTGCAACTCAAAATTTGAGATTTGTTTTTGAAAGGGTAGAAAACATTTTTGAAAAAGGAGAAAATGCTGGTTACCAGCATTTTCTCCTTTTTCAAAAATGTTTTCAAAAGACTTCTCTCTTCTGGGTCGTTAAAACTCGGGACTGTTTGGTAAAGAGTTGTTAAAAGTACCTTGCCGAAAAGAAGATTTGAAAGTTATGTCGAAGAAGGAGTTGATGCTGAACACTAGCATTTTCTCTTTTTCCGCAATCTTTTTTTTTTCCATACACTTTAAAACTCAGCTTCGTCATTAGAGTCACATGTGAGTTATTGCTTGGAAACGTTTTAAACTTGGACAAAGCTTGAATTTCGTTAGCGGTAAAGACTTAACTCTTTACCAAATGTCAAAATTTTGGACTGGTACAAATTGACAGCATTTGCAGACGATAAATTAAATATTGACCGGATGGTAAAATGGTGGTAGGATAGAAAATGTTGTGGGAAAAGGAGAAAATGCTGGTTACCAGCATTTTCTCCTTTTCCCACAATGTTTTCAAAAGGCTTCGCCCCCAGGGTCGTTAAAAATCGCTATCGTAGGGTACAGGATTTAACACCACTTCTGCAGAATGCTTTCTCTACAAACAGGTCTTCATGTACACAGCCACGCGCCTGTTTAAGTTCCCATGCGGATTTTTTTTTTTTTGTACCAAAACGTACATTATACTAGTAATCTTCAGAAAATCCCATGCACCGTGGCAGCAGAAAATAACCGGTTATTTTAGATAACCGAAATTTAAAGGCCAACTGGCTGACAATTGTAAACAATGTTGGGGTCGAATTGCAAGGTTTAATTATTTTCATTGATACCCTGTAAAAGTATGTACACTTATAAGATATTAATTTGATGTTGTATTACAATCTTTTAAAGTTCCTGGAAAAAGATGTATTGTATAACTAGAAAAAAGTTGGCAACTTTACTTCGAAAAACTAGAAAAAAAAACACCCCTGAATTTATCCTTCAATTGAATTCTACAAGATATTTCATGTAAAGTCTACGATCTGCGACAGCCGGAAATAAAGTAAAGAGAAAGTGCACTTGCAAAACCGACATCAGTTAACTGAAACTATTGGTTACTGAGCGTCAACGAAACAGCCAATCAAATCACTTTTGACGAAGCCTATGAACATCTCAATTGGTGAGTCCACATATCTATAACTATACCCCGCATCTTCCTTTCTTTGTATACTTCCTGTGCAAAGAGGGTAGATATAGATCAGACAGCATGTATATGCCGTCTGATCTTTGCCAGCTCTCTTCCGCACAGTTTTATTTTCATAAGATTCATTTTAGCCATGTTCAATAATCAATTGTCTCATTAGAGATGATGGCTGTCTTTGATGACATGGAGTTCAAAGGGAAAACAGCTTGAACGAAGATAATTATTTTTATGTTGTATTCCGGTCTGTAAAACAAGTAAGTCATAAGAAATTATGTCAAAGGAAAATACCTCTAAAACACGAGAACGAGGCAGTATGAAACCAGGGGCCATTTTAACCCTTGTCCTAAATAACTAAATAGAAATTTTCAATTCGTTGGTAAAAACCCAAATAATGCTATTTCAAAGTTATATTTTGGGAAATAGTATCTCCTTATCGGACAGTGTAGATCCAAGATCAGACTGCACGTTCTGTGCAGTCTGATCTTGATCTACATTGTCCGCGAAAGGTCAGTGAGTCGCGCTTAGCAGCCTATGGGTTAACAACCATTTAGTTCTTAGACAGCTAAGCGCGACTCACTGATCTTTTGCGGAAAGTATAGATCAAGATCAGACTGCACAGAACGTGCAGTCTGATCTTGGATCTACACTGTCCGATAAGGAGATATTTTTCTCCAAAGAATAAGTTTAAAATAGCATTATTCAGGGTTTTTTTTTACTATAGGCTTACTATTTACTTACTTATTACTTATTTAGCAGGATAAGAGTTAATTCTAAATTCCAAGGCAAGTCATCTGATTGGCTGACACATTTTCCCTCAGCCAATCAGATTGCTAGTTTAGAATTTGGAAAGTAGGACACATGAAAGAAATGTAAGTTAGTATGGCCACAGTATCAGATACGTAGATGCGGGCTGATACTAAAGGATAAATTTCTTTCCTTACCCAAATCATTGTTCTGGATACTCGTGTCGTCAAGATAATTAACCCTTATCCTGCTAATTAAGTTAAATGAAAACTTCTAAGCCGACGGTAAAAACCCGAATAATATTATTCCAAATTCATTTTTGAAGAAAAATATATTACTATTGGATATCCTCATCGGACACTGTAGATTCAAGATCAGACTGCACGTTCTGTGCAGTCTGATCTTAATCTACATTGTCCGCAAAAGGTCAGTGAGTCAGGCTTATCAGCTTTAGGGTTAACATAAGTAACTTCGGCTTTTGGTGGAAAACTTACTTTCTGTTGCTTTTTACTCCCTACCACATGGCAAAAATTTTGGACCTGTCAGAACTGAAAGCATTTGCAGACGACAGATGAGATGCGGGTGAATGGGTGAGATTTGTCATCTTAAGGATTGTTAGAAAAGGAGAATTTCCCTTATTCCCTCAATGTTTGGAAAGCCTTCTTTCCTGGGGTCGTTAAATTGGGATGGTTTGGTAAAGGAGTCATGGATTAAATGATTTGCTGTACAAACGTCAGTGCCCAAAAAAATGTTTTAGTATATCTTCATAATGATTTTCTGTATTGTCAGGCAATCTTTACTGAGTTTCTTTTAACAGATCAGAAAGAAGCTAACTAAACCCTTGGATAAACACGAAATTTACATCAATTGAGCTCTGCTCTGTGAAAAGGAAGCTTAATGCATCTGCAAAAAGTATTGAACCATGTCAGCTTGCGAAGTCCGCGCAGGCTGACATGGGTCGAAATTGTTTGCTATTTGTTACTTTTTTGGATGTCCAAGGACCACTCTTCCCCCAGATTCTGCCAATCATCAGACTAAATGAATTTTAGGGATTCTTAATTATGTGAAAGACTTGCTGGGTATAATGAATAACGGAGTCGCATTAACCCCCCTTTTTGCCAGAGTATGGCCGATATATATTTGACCGAAAATATCCATTAATTACATTAACATCATATACTCGTACAATTAAAAAAAACGTTGTACACTAACCTTTACTGCGTATATCCAACACTCGTCGTAGATATCCGTCTAGATTTCAGAGAAAAGGCAAGAAAACATCTGTTTAAATCCGCATCGGGTTTAAATTCATAAACAACAGTAAATTAAAAACAAACATTCATTTTCACTCGAGTTCACAGCCCGAGAGCACTGAGCACTGTATCGCTCCGCCACAAAATTGGAACGCTATCCACTATCGACTTCCCGCTGTACAAAATTCTCTCTTTGGCATGCGGAATAATATTCTCTGCATTAATAACCTTTGACCCTTTACCAAATAATCCCGAGTTTTGACGAACCTGAGGAAAAAGCTTCTGAATACATCGTAGGACACGAAGAAAATGTTGGTTACCGGCATTTTCCCATTCAACCACAATGTCTCCTATCCTTTGAAAGACAAATTTCAGATTTGCAGTAACTTCTAATTTCTTGTCTACAAATGGTTTGAGTTTCGACGAGAATGAAATTTGTCGTGTGGTAAAGGGTTTAGTTTTCGGTTGCTGAGCAACTAATTGCCAGTTTTGTCGATCAAGATCAGATTGAACAGAACGTGCATCTTGGCTCTACGCTGTCGGATACGGTGACTTCTTTTTTACCGGGCGATAAGAACTTTGAAATCGCTCTAGATTCTATTTAGGTATTTACGATTGGCTATAACTTTTTGGTTAGATATGAGCCATGCTCTGGCAAAAGGGGGCTTGATGTATCATATCAAGCAAGGCATCAAATAAAAATGGATCAACAAAATACACCTTGTCGAACAAATAAATAAATCATAAGGAAAACTGGTCCTATGTCATGCAGAAAATTTACAAATAGCAAAAAGTTTCGACACATGTCAGCCTGCGCGGACTGCGCAGGCTGACATGGGTCGATCCTTTTTGCAGATTCATTAAGCTTCTTTTTCACAGAGCAGGGTTAATTCATAATCATCCTGACATTGATTTCGCGTCTTGCTACAGCTAGTTAACTGCATTTTTGCTTTTTCCCATAATATTTGCAAAGACTTTCTCCCTCAAGGTATGAGGATGGTATGATATTTGAGGGCGCAGTCTAAGATCAATCTCTTGGGAAATACACCCTGATCTTGATCTTTAAACTTCTCAAACGATCGACAAATGTGGCAATTTGCGGAATCGGGTCAACCTCACACGGCACAACGAAACAGATTTTTTTTCCGTCTGGAAAGAATCTGGTAACATTTCCAAGGGCAGATACTGGACAGAATGTCCAGGAACTGCTGACAGTGTAGTTCCAAGATCAAACTGCACGTTTTGTGAAGTCCGATCTTTCATCTGCACTAGCTGCAATAGCTGTAATGCGCTCTGTAAGGATTTGATAGCACCCTTCAAAACTCAGAAAGTAATGATAAAACAGACTTTTAAAATGTTTAACTAACGAGCACAGATGGATTTCTGAACAGGATATTTTAGCACAGCAGACAGTGTAGATTCAAGATCAGTCTGCATGCTTTATGCAGTCTGATCTTGGATCCGAACTGACCGCAAAAAGCATGTTCTGTTGGGAAAGGGACTTTAAGGGTTTGATATTACCCTACGAAACTCAGAGAGCACTTATAAAATAGGCAGTACATGTTAAACTAACGAGCACTAATGGGTTTCACAGAGCTTGCCTTGTGTTTTCGCCCAAAACCCTTGATTTTTCATATACACTGATCATAAAATTCCCTCGTCTAGAATCAATATTAACCCATTGCCTGCATAATGCGCACCAAATGCGTTTTCGAGGACGATGTACATCAAGATCAGAACATGCAGCCAGATCTTTGATCTATGCTTTCCGAGTAATTATGGCTTTTTTTTTCAAAGCTTGCCTCGTGTTTTTTCCCTCAAACCCTTGATCTCTCATACAAATTGCTCATAAACTTCCCTCGAAATCACTATTTGTCCCATAGCTGTTAAGCTTACGGAGAGCGTGGATTAAGATGAGAACGTGCAGTCAGATCTTACTTCTACATTTTCGAGCAGTAATGGCTTGCAAGATCTTGCCTTTACTTTTTACCATTTGCTTTAGCAAATCAGAAGTTGTGTTACCTTCAAATTAAAAAAAATCTGGAGAATAGGACTAAAAACAATCTTAACTATGGTTGATGAATATGGACGCTGGATATCAAATTACAAACCCAGCAAGGTGCGCTGGTCACATAGGGGGTCCTTGAGCAAGGCACTGCAGAGCCTAGGTCTAGCTTTCGTGAAACTTAAAAAATGCAAGATTCATTTAGTTGTCGTCATAATATGACTGAAGAAACTGTTGAAAGCGGGGTAAAAATCTCATCCTAAATCGATCAATTATCGCTGACATTGTTCTTCTCGAGAATTTCCCTTAAAGCCCTGAATTAACTGAATGAGCCTTCTAAACTTGGTAAAAACGACCCTATTATTGCTATTTCAATGTTATTTCGACCGTAATATCGTAACAGAATAGAGAACAGTGTAGACTTAAAATAAAACCGCACGATCTTGGTGTCCGCGAAAGCAACTTAAGCCGTGGTCAGCACTTTGAGTATTAAAAAGATTCGTAAAAATCCTCAGAATTTCGTTAGTTTCGTCAGTGCCACGTTTTGCGAGTAATTCTTTCTGTAAATGTGTATGTATTGCTGTGGGAGCTAATAAGAAAGCGTTAACTGTTTATCTGTTACTGAGGCTCTTGCATGGTGTTAAACGTCATTTTAAACATTTAAAAGTTTCACTGACCTCGCATCGTCCAGTGTACCTATCTATGCTTTCCAGGATTTTCATTTTACCTGTTCTCTCACAGTAAACTTCTCAAGCCATTAGCTCCTTTCTCACATAACTATTGTTGAAAAATGGTCAGCGATTAGATAGGAATGAATCATGTCGCAATGACAACAATAACTTCTAAATGTTGCGGGAACTGGGAATTAGCACCAGCAACTCCCTAAGATTTTATCCCTTACCGTTACCGGACAAAAAATATTTAGACCGGTCCATATTAAAAGCATTTGCAACCATTAAACTTTATAATGTATATTGGAAATGAATCGAAAACATAGTTGAAAAAGGAGAAAGGAAAAGAATCGAAAACTTGGTTGAAAAAGGAGAAAATGCTGGTTACCAGCATTTTCTCCTTTTTTAACAATGTTTTCAAATAGATCTACTTCCTCAGTGTCCTGTATGTATAGACGATATTGTCTAGTTTAGGGATAAGACAGAATATAGTACGACAGATATTGATCTTGAGGTGACGTTGATAAGTGTTTATATCGGCCCCAATTAACCTTCCGATCGCTTTATGTTAGTCTCTAATGGATCAAAAGAGTTGTTCTACAATATTTTTGACCCGATTTGGTAAATAGGGCGAAGACCTTTCGTAACGAGTACTTTTGTTTCATATTCTATCTATGTTGTACTATGAAACAGTTTTGATAACTCCTTTTATAACATCAACATAACAGAGCTTGTACTTTGTAGCATTATGACGAGCACAACTGTATGCAGGCAAAAGTATGGGTTTGGTGGTTTTGTTTATGATGTTTAGCGTGGTTTTCAACATTATTTCAGTTATATCATGGCGGCCAGTATACTTTTCCATACTTTCCCGGAATTTATTTTACCAGCCCTCCGCATAATGTTATTCCCAAGCCACTAGCTGCTCTCCAACATCGTCGTAACAAGAATCAGTTGTGAGAGAGGAATAAATCCTGACTATCATCAATCAATGCAATCAACAATGACTATCATCAATCCTCGAAATCTCGGAATTCGAACCAGAGACCCTCTGTTCTCAAACTCTTGTACGTAACCGACTGCGCTACCCGCGAACAGATAGGTAAGGGTAGTGTCGTAGATTAGCCATCAGGATTCGTATTAACCAACCATTCTTAGTTTTCTTCTTAGTCTATGCTAGATTTAGACAAGAGGACAACTTCTGATTGACTAAACCGAGTGCTTTAGCCAATCAGAAGTTGTTTTACTTTCAAACTTAAAAAAAATTATTGAGAATAAGACTAAGAACATTCTTGAGAATGGTTGGTGAATACAGATCCAGCTTGGCTTTTCGTATCGGACAATCAAATTGAGAATGCTTACTAGCGCTAGTCTGCTAGAGTTGTCTCTCTTCGAGCTCTAATGAATTGTGATAAGAAAATGAACAAGACAGATACGGTGGCCGTCGCGAGACAGATACGGTTCCCGTAACGTAGCCAAAACATTAACTAATCCATAACCAGAATAATAAATGAAAAATAAGCCTGGATATTCTTACTACACACTGCATGGCAATCAAATGTGCCTCCCGTGCACAGGCGTTCGTGTCATGACGAACTTCGCCACCTAATCTGGGATTCGAACCCAAGCGGAAGAGATCCTCGTTTATCGAGGTTCAAAAGACCAACATCTTAACCACTGAGAATTCTCCCTAACGCAGTTGTTATGTATTGGTTTTACAAGGGAAAGCTATGCAGTAAGGAAGGAGTGATCTACCGTAACAATTACACTTGCAAAAAAGGTTTGGCCCATGTCAGCGCGGACTGCGCAGGCTGACATGGGTCGATACTTTTTGCAGCTCCCTCAGATGCATCAAGCCCCCTTTTTTCATAGAGCATGGCTCAAATTCAATTTCCTTATTTGGTGCTGAAAGGGCTTGGGATTGATATAAAGTTTCCGACACTATTTACACAGCAGCGTGCGGTCCGACACTGTTTACATAGCAGCGTGCGGTACCGGACCTTTGTCAAGAGGATGATAAAAACATTTGGTCGCTTGGATGAGTCAACTAAAGAATTATCAACAGAAATCTCATCTTCCGATGCAAGTAGTTGATTAGACTCTCATTAGCTGCCCGGTCGAAGTCACTGTAACATTTTTCTACCTCTGAAACAAATTTGATTCAGACGTATACATGTACATGTAGTTGCTTATCTCTTTGCCAGACGATAGAATTTTTTACTTTTCCATTTTGAAAGCATTTACAGACAACAAATTAAATGTCGCTCAAATGATACGATTTTGATTTTAGAATGAGAGAAAACGTTGTGTGAAAAGGAGAAAATACTGACTTTCAGAATTTACTCCTTTTTCCCCAACGTCTTCTGAAGCTTTATTCCCCTTCTTGGCTTTTTCGTCAAAGGGTTAAGACACTTGAAGGGATAAAGTCCCATACCCTCTTTGATAAAAAATTGGGCAAGCAAACTTAAAGTAATCCGTTAAGTAGGCAGACAATAATACTTTCAGAACGTATAACAGACATAACGTTGTTGACTTTACTGAAGCTTTAATTAACCCTTGTCCTCCTAACTAACTAAATTTAAATTTTCAGTTCGAAAGTAAAAACCCAACTATTGCTATTTCAAAGTTATGTTTTGGGGAATAGTATCTCCTTAACGGACAGTGTAGATCAAAGATCAGACTGAGTGGCGCAGCGCCACTCATGAAAATATTACCGATGATGTTCACTCGATGAAATAAATTTCGATCTGCGCCACTCATGAAAATATTACCGATGATGTTCACTCGATGAAATAAATTTCGATCTTTCACCGAAAAAAACAAATATTCTATTTATTTCATGCTTTTAACCCTTTCTGGGGGGGGGGGACTTAATCAAAATCCAGTACAGTTATTTTCGGTTATTCCCCGTGGCGTACCCCCTCCGCATAGCAACGCATTTAAATATTACGTCAAGCGCGAGAAATGTAAGGTATTACGTCATATTTCCATCTGATTGTGAGGCACGCGCATTTTACCTAGGTAACTAGTGCGCGGGAACAACTGTTTCCGCCTTCAACTGAAGAGTTAGAATATAAAAATCGGTATTTTCACTGGTCGTAACCATGAAATATCGAAAAATATTTCACCGGTATTTCTCGATAACCTACCGGAAAGCATGAAATAAAATGTTAATAAATCAGGCTGCCACCCCTGTTGAGGATCATTCTGTGTTTTCTCGCGTTCATATTGTTACTGGGACGATATTTACCAAACAATTAATTCTTGGTATGACTCTCAATTAAGAAAGTAACACAGTTTCTGGTTGGCGAAACTAAATGGTATAGCAAATTAGAAAGTTTTTCACTTTGAAATAATTTCAAAAAATGTTCCTCGGAATTGGAAGAAGAATGCTATTAGAAAGGTTGGTAAATACGGGCCCTAGGCTAACTATAGGGTTGTAGGGCCAGCCAGTCAGTGTATAATTATGACTCATGAGCTGTCAATATTACAAATGAGAAGTGTTCCCCCCGTTCACCGAATTAGATATCAATAAAACATTGTTTGTCGGGACGGAATACTTTATGGTTTATTGATATAAATAGACCCCGTAGACCTGTCATGTTCCTCTATTTTTGGACCTTGTTTATTTATGCATAGGAACTAGTTTATGTCCGAAAAGTTGCAGCTGTGTGTCTGGTTTGGAACTTGCTTCTAACATTCTTTACTACTTGTATATTGTCTTATTTTGTTTTATTTTTTCTATTTTCCATGTAAAAAATTACTATTACAAAGACGGTTTGTCGCGAAATCTGCTAAATAGATGAAATGAAAATATCCATTCAAAAGTAAAACAAAAAAAAAAGAAGAGATTTTAAAGTTTTATTAGCCCCAGAAATCTAATGATTCCAGACAAGGTGAATTCTAAAAGATCTCGTACAATCTCAATCAAGTGTTGTTAATGGAGGTATCGATAGATGGATAGTGGAAAACATGGATGAACGTGTCGGTGGATGAATGAATCGAGCCAGACGTGCAGACGGACAAATGTATTAAACTATTGGTAAACAATCGTCAGTAGGCCTACATGTATGTATTGATACAAGAAATAGATCTAGTTTCCCTCATTAGTCCCAAGAAAAGATACGAATTACAAATACCATCCAATACTGCGGTTTTAAGAGAAAGTGCCAAGTCGCTGTCATATTGAATCTTTACAAAAGGATCACACAGTTTACTACCCTTACGCCGAAAGGTTTACGAAAACATTGCTGAAAAGTACACGTAACTAGCATTTTGTCTTTCCTCCTTCATGTTTCTTTTATATATGCCTTCTCAAAAACAAATCTCATCAAAGTTTCAAACAAGGTACGCTTGATATTCCGTCTTCTGCAAACTCTTTCAATATGGATACAGTATCTAATTTTTTTTTCTAGTAATTGGGGAATATTTAAGCGGATCGTTAAGTATCCAAGGGTTCATTAAATCATTTTTAAAAAGGTATTTAAACGAAGAAGATAGTTCCTCTGTCAATCAAACGAGATATGCACAAATAAAACATAGGCCTCATCCAATATTATCAGAATCTGACAAAGGTAACACAATTAAAAGCGGGTGTTTTCTTGATGCTGTCGGGGTGCTTAATAAAATATGTCTGATACAAAACAGAGATACGTTTTGTTGTAAGTGTTCTAAACCTGTATCGTCTTCGACAGAACGGTTCGAGATGGAAAGAATGGTGTTTTTTCTCGGCCGTCGGTAGCTGGAATGAGTGTTGACGACTCGCAGCCTGGCTGGTTTCTTGCATGGCGGGTATGCCGGCATGAACTGGTACTCGTTGTTCCTCCTGTAACCGTCCGATTGATACGAAGACCGATAACAGGCCGCCGGTTTAAATGCCTGCATTACGTCCAGTGTGTGTTACTGTCCTATCCATCCATTGTTAACTGTTAAACCCGATTTAATGTCCATTTAAGGCACATTGCTGATTTGCCATTCCGAAGTAGAGGCAGAGTCACAACCTGAGACGAAGACAACAGGATCCGAATACCCCATCTCCAGAACAGACAGCTCCCAGCGGCAAAGAACCGCTGTTGTTACAATTGGATAACGTATCTGTCCCTTAAGTGCACAAGTGCAAACACGATAATAAGAAGGCTACGGGAACGCGGCGTCAGAGCGCGCCGTCACTACGTTGGACGTGTTCACCTTCGCCAAATCAACCCTTTTGGACAATACTCTTGCGCAGCTCCAACGAGCTCTGGTCTACGAATGGAATAACTTGTCCCAAGGTGTCATACCTTATGTCCGAGATGTATTTCTATAATGAATGTTGCTGGAGGACACACTCGATATCGACACTAATGTTTCGTTTTTTGAATACCCCCATTCCCCAGCGCTTGGGCAAATGCTGATTCACTTTGACAGAAGAATTCAGCGCCTTCTTTTTTTTTTTAAATGATCGTTCTATTGTTGAAATTTTGTTAAAGTGGATGAAATGATAAATGAAATGTATGAAGTTAAATCTGCTTTTGCTTTGGAAGTGTGGATAAGTATAGTATGTATCATCAGAATGAGAAGAAGCGGTAGCACTTAAAATAATTTGTTACCAATCCTTTGAGAACAACAGTTTTAAAGGAAGTGTTAAAATTAATTTCATGTAACTAGAATGTTGCACATTTACATCTGTAGCCGTCGATTATGTGCGATAAAAACGCTTTATTACAGTACATATCTACTGGGCAAGTACGCATGCGTACAACATCGACAATGGTACCAAATGGTAGGCAATGCTTAACCACGAGTATTTACTCGGTGAAAGCTTGATAAGCAAGGAACGTGGATGTGATTATGCTATTGACAACGAAAGGTGTTATTTCTTCGGACAATTTAGAAAAGGATTAGCCCCCAGTAGAGTAGGGGAAGGGCGTCGGCATCTCACACTAAGGGTTCCAGATTCGAATCCCGTGATGAAAAGGTTCAACCTTTGGAGCTACCAACAAAACAGATTTATGTCCTGGTTCAGGTTTCCAGGAAACAGTCATCAAGAGTTTTTATATAAGTTTTGTGCACTTGTTTCAGAATCAAAGTATAATAATCGGTTTAAACTAAGATTAGTAGGCATACAGACCTGCCAAATGTTGTGCCAAAATCAGCTTATGATACAAGGATCCGCCCTACTATCTGAACATGTCGATTTTATGCATGATATCCAGCAACTTTTTTCGCGATCTAAGAACTGAGTCTGGCCAAGAACATTTTCCTCAAGCATACCAATTTTCTGATTTCTTGGTCATGTGATCACTTCCATGCCAGTCAATCGCTCAAAGTGCCTCGAAAAGCTTGTTTTTTTCCTAATGACAGTTCTATAATATTTTTTAAACGGCTTTTTGCTAACAGTAAAATGCAATTCGTAATTGAGCATTTGGTTACGTTGAGTCATAGGCTTTTTTTTGTTCGTTTTTTTTTTCATCACAAAGAACGCTTAATCGCTAAAACAAACATTTCTCAAGCGAAAAACGACCTTTACATTGCAACTTAAAGGCATTTTCATTGTCACGATATCTACTAACTATCGGATAGTGTAAATCCAAGATTATACTGCACGTTCTGTGCAGTATGATCTTTATCTACAATGTCCGCTAAAGCAGCTAATACCAAAGTGCTAGGCGCTTCAAGGATTAAGTGTGTCAGGCATATGGTATTCTAATTTAGGAACTCTTTTGTTGCATGCCTGCTCTGAATCTTCTTCAGGTTGAGGCGTTTTAATCTATCTTGACAAATGAGAGAAACCGCTTCAGCTGAAAGATGTTTCCATTTATCACAACGTTTTCAAGTCTTTTTATTTCCTTCATCCACGTTTAATTTGTGCAAACTAAGTGCAGTTTTACTCTCGTTGGGTTCAAGTGAGAACGGTCCAAATATTGTATTTTAGCTGACGGTGAAACTGTCCTGGTAAACTACGGATTATAAACATAGAGTCTGAAACATAAGCACACATGAGCACCAAAAGGTGATACTAGTATTATCTCTATCTACTTTATTATTTTTTAAAGATTGTCTTCTGCAGGATGAGCAGGATGAAATAGAGGATATTTGTTTTTTTCGGTGAAAGATCGAAATTTATTTCATCGAATGAACACCATCGGTAATATTTTCACGAGTGGCGCAAATTTCGATCTGTCACCGAAAAAAACAAATATTCTATTTATTTCATGCTTTTAACCCTTTCTGGGAGGAGCTTTACCAAAATCCAGTACAGTTCTTTTCCGTTATTCCCTGTGGCGTACCCCTCCCGCATAGCAACGCATTACAATATTACGTCAAGCGCGAGAAATGTAAGGTAAATGACGTCATATTTCCATCTGGTTGTGAGGCACGCGCAATTTACCTAGGCAACAAGAACATGAAAATCGGTATTTTCATTGGTCGTACCCGTGTAATATCGAAAAATATTTTCACTGCTATTTCTCGATATCCTACCGGAAAGCATGAAATAATAAAGGGTATTCTGCATCAGGTAACGGGTTAATCCTGTGACCCTGGTTGGGTCTCTGATTCGGGGTTGATTTTCATAGCAGACTGTTGTTGTTTTTTTTTTTTTTAAACTGTAATAAATAGAGAAAAATATATCAACTCGCCGCAACGCTCACACACACACACACACACACACACACACACATATATATATATATATATATATATGCATATGCCATGCTCTGTGAAAAGGGGTCTTAATGCATTTGGGAAAAAATAACGACCCACGTCAGCACAGACATGGGCCGAAACTTTTCGCTATCTTTAAATTTTCTGCATGTCAAAGGATAATTCTACCTCATGATTCAGTCGGTTGTTTGACAAAATGGATTCTATGGATCCATGATTCGGTGATGTCTTGTTTGATATAATGCATCAGAGAGATTCATTAAGTCTCCTTTTGCCAGAGTATGGCTGAATTATTTTTAGACTTCATACAATATAACGTGATAAAAATGTAGCTGTTTAGAACTAATCAATATTTTCGAAAAGACGTTTAAACATTAACGTCCATGACGATCTCAGTGAAGTCTGACGGAATAACAACACTACTAGGTTTCAGAAACTTTCAACTTTGATGTTAGGCGTAGAACAATAATGGCAAATCATTGTAAATAGTTCTAGAAACCTCGCTTGCTACAAGAATAGTTTTCATTATCGTGGCACAATCAGAAGTTGCAAAGTTAATTTTCTATCATAATGAAAAATGCATGTAAGTCGATAGGAATTAGGAATTTGATGAAATATTTGAGTCCACTAACTGTATATATCGACTTCATCAACACACTGGGTAATAAAATGTTCATTCTAAATAGGAGTAATGAATGTGAATGAAAATAGTGTAAGAAGTGCTATTTGTAATACACTATTCAGTTACACCAAATGAAATATCCAGCCTTAACCTCGGGACGAAAAACAAAAAAAAAAAATAAAATTTTTGTTAGTCCACTGTAATAATGCATGTGTAATGCCATTTGATTATACCATGTATTACGTAATTCATTCAAGACAGAGAGTACACCTATTCATGCATTCAAAGTATTTTTAACCAATGTTTTATACTCAATAGGCTTTCGCAGCTGAATGCAGATTTTCAACAGAATAATAAACGAATTGAAATCGAAGGAAAATAAATCAAAGCAAGAGGGCCATGATGGCCCTGTATCGCTCCACTGGCTTTTTAACCCTTTACCACACAAATCGAAGTGTTGATGACCCTGAAAGAGAAGCCTTTCAAAAACATCATGAGAAAAGGACAGCATGTTGTCAGCCAGTATTTTCTCCTTTTCCCACAACGTTTCCTAACCTATCAAAGACAGAAATAGTCATTTAAGCTACATTCAATTTGTCCTTTTGCAATGGCTTTAAACTTGGTACAGTAAAAAAAAAATTGTCATTTCTTAAAAAGTAAAATTAACATATCATGCGCTTAATTGGCATTGACAGAGACATACAGCGTAAAAAGTCTGTATGATAATACTTACTTTGAAAACATAACCTCCACCCCGCCTGCCAAACAAAAACAGTCATATCTTTTTAAATGCAAAGATAATGTCAGTGAATACAAGCAGGTTTATTCATTAGTATGAAAGGTAAAGTTCTGAAAAAATTTTAGTGATAGAAACCTTATTTTAAATTAAACATTGCATTCATGTGAGCATAACCATTAGCATTAAAATAAATCACTCTCCCTTAAAACAGAACATTTCTTCTCCAAAAAACTTGAATACAAAACTCCAATAATGTAGAAGTGCAGTTTGATAATCAAGGGAGGTAAATAGTAACAAACTTTATCTTGTATAACAGGAGTTATTTCCCTTGATTACTATTTTAAATTACAGTCACTATATAAGCCCATGTTTAACTTGTGATCTCTGGAGCAGGGCCAATTTTGACCCCAGGGCTATAAAATGAAGGAATTTGATAGAGGTCCATTAGATAAAGCTACATGCAAAATTTGGTAGCCCTGGGCCTTATGGTTTCAGACAAGAAGATTTTCAAAGATGTTCAATATTTTTCAGTTTTGTTGCCATGGCAACCAGAGTTTTTGAAGGAATCAAATTCTTTCAAGAAATTCTAAAGAGGACCATGGCAGGATCATTTCTGTTAAGTTTCATCAAATTTGGATGGGTAGTTTCAGAGAAGAAATAGTTTGAAAAAAAAGTTAAGGCACGCACGGACGGACGCACGCACGCACGACGGACACTGGGCCATGACATAAGCCCGCTGGCCTTCGGCCAGTGGAGCTAAAAAGCATTTTCGGGAACAGAGACATCGCTCTTTTTTTGTTGTGTTCAGTTACTTTGCCTTTTCTTTTATTTGCTTGCTTTTTTGTATGTTCTTTTCATGTCAAATTTGCAGATATGCCCAGAAAAAGATGTGTATGAAGGTACACACTGATGGTTTTAACAGGACTATGATTAACGTAATGTCAGGGTAACAGATTACGATAATGATTCAAACATCGGAACATCTGTTACCTACTTAAGTTTTTTTAAGGCCATTATCTTTTCTCTTGTTGAGTTCATTATCTTCTTTCAAGTGTAGTTTGAAACATAATGCATCTGAATGACTTTTGAGGACATGGTAGCGAATTATTTACTTCATGAATATTTTTTCATTCGCCAGAATGTGCAGTGTTATCAACTACATCTCGTTACGTCTTTCTTATGGTGTGTCAAATAAGCTTGATTTCATCAACAAAGATTGTTGTTAAGACATCATTTTCCTGTATGAAATATGTACAAATAGTTTCCTGTTATAGATCTATATAACGGGTTATAAGCATTTTAATTTCTATCGAAAGTTCAAAAACAAAAAGGCTAAAATTGTAGGGGTTATATTGATTCATATATGGATTTTTTCACGATGTTGTCTTCAACACAACAAAAAAAAAATTGGCAAAATGATGATAATGGTGATTTTGTGATAACAAAAAATGAAGAGGATGAAAATATTCCATGAAAATATTCCATTCTCCACAGCGTCTCAAACTCCCCCTCCCCCCCTTTCAAGAAGAGTCTTCACGTTAACTTTTATGTATTATCATTTGTCTTTATCTTGTGTCCCAGATTTAATGTAATCCAAATCATATCAGCTGCTCTCTGGCAAAAGGGGGTTTAATGCATCTCCGTAATGCATGATACCAAGCAAGTCATCACATGATTATGGATCCATAGAATTTGTCTAATAATCGACCCAGTCATGAGGTACGCTGGTCCTTTGACACGCAAAAATTGTCAAAAGCAAACAGATTCGGCCCAGGTCAGCCTGGGCAGTCCCAGGCTGACCTGGGTCGAAACTGTTTGCAGTTGCACTAAGCCCCCTTTTCACAGAGCATGGCTCATTTTTATATGTAGTTCTAATGTCCATTGATATACTTCGGTATCATATGAGTATGATCATTTCGCTGGACTCAAAGCAAGTCTTCGGATCAGCTCCGTATCAGAAAACAAAATTTTGGACTTTTCCGTATTGAAATTGGTTGCCTTTCAGAAATTAAAGAGGAGTGAAATGATTGTATAATTTCTTATGTTTTGAAATGGTAAAACAAAACATTGCGGAAAAAGGAGAAAATGCTAATTCCCAGCATTTTCTCTTATTTCCCACAATTTTTTCAGCCTTTTCCCTGGGGAACGTTGAATCACGGAGATTGTTTGGTAAAGGGTTAGTTAACTCTATCATACAATAATGACAATAATAACTTGGATAGAGCACATGCGAAGCGCATTATGTTTCAGAATAATTTCGTAACCCAAGATATTTAATAATTATTTCGTTGCAAAGATACTGACATTGAAATCTGTCAAATTTGTGACTCATTCGCTAGAATTGGTATTATCAATTACCCAACTGTCGGTCTTAGATAATTAGCTTGTATTTTGATAGGAATTTTTTCGTGATAGTTTGGCACCATAACTGACTACGCTGGCTTTTGACTAACTTCCTGATATCAATATACTGAAATTACTCAATATTAATTTTTGATTGGTAAAAATGGATATGTTTATTCTGCGGTCCCTTCAGGCCTTTTTGCAGGCGGATGTATGAAAACACTATACAGGCGTTGCAACGGCTAATATTTCAAAGCGTTAACCACAACCCATTACTACATGTCTGAATGTATTTTAGACACATCTGTTTCTGCAGCAGCCTGCTTTTCCAACGATGATTTCGATTAACATCTAAGCTTGAAAAATGTTTCTAAGAGAAACCTTTTCACCAATATACAAAAGAATTAGGAAAAAGAGGCAATTGCTGACTCATTTCAGCGTCATAGGTATAAACAGGAGCTTTTGCTAACAGCTATATCAAGATCAGCCTGCGTAGAACATGCAGTCTGCTCTTAGATTTGTACCGTCCGCTTATTCAATAAAGCTAATAAGATTAAAAATTTTCCCAGTTTCAATAGATTGTTTCTTCAGCTGTCGAAGGGGTTCGTGTTGTTTACATTCTGAAAGTGTTTATCGAAAGGGGAGAGGAGGTAACTCTTCACAAAACGACAAAATTTCAGACTTCCAAATTGACAGCATTTGCAGACTGCAACATGAATGTGACTCATAAATTGAAATTTGTTTTGGGAAGTAGTGGAAAACATTGTGGGAAAAGGATAAAATGCTGGTTACATGTTTTCTAGAGGCTTCTTTCCTAGAGTTGCTCAAACTCAGCATTGTGTGGTAAAAAGTTAAATCATTTCGATCTTCCTTTCAAAAAAAAAACGTAGAGTAAATACAGGATTTTTTCTAAAACAAATCCATTCAGACAAAAAAAAAAAAGAATGGTACTTCTGACGCACATTGCATGGTCGCACTAGAGTCAGCTGATCATTCAGCGGAAAATCCTTTGTTCCAAATGAAGCTTGGGCGCAAATAGGTTAAGTATTGCCAGAGGCATTTATGATTGTTAAGTTCGTAGTAAAATACTTCAGTATGACGTCAGTTCATGACCTATATTTTAAGTAAAGCTCTAGAGTAATGCGCCACTGGGGCAGTTTTGAGGAAAAGACTGTTTTTGATCGAATTAATGAACAGAAATAGTACATTTATGTTAAAATTGCTTATATTAAGATGATTTTTCCTTTTGAAAAAAAAGATTGTAAGGACCCCTAATTATGTGATTTCTTGTTTAGTGCAACGCATTAAACCCCCTTTTGCCAGAGCATAGCTCAGAAGGCCGAAAGATTTATAAGCAAACACCTATCTTAATTAACCCTTTCCCAAACAACAAATTTTAGAGTCTTTCAAATTCAAAACAAATGACAAATTCAAAATTGGTATAAACAAGCCTAAGCTCTCTTACAAGGTAGAAAACATTGTGGGAAAAGGAGAAAATGCTGGTCACCAGCATTTTCTCCTCTTCCCACAATGTTTTCAAAAGCCTTCTTTTCCAGGTTGTGAAAACCTGAAATTGTTTGGTAAAGGGTTACACTTTGGAGAAAATAACCACTGTAAAATCAGAAATAAGAGCAGAAAATGGAACCACTGCATTAACTCACATCATTTTATCATACTTTACAACATTTTATCAATTTTATCATACTTACATTTTATCAATCTATAGAATAGAGGTTACCCCATAACCAAACAGGCTAATATCAGATATATCATTGACTTGTATACCCTTGAGCTGTACACATGTTCCCCACAGCAACTCAAAGGTGGCTAAGTAAAATTTAAGTGCTATTGTTATTACTTTAAGTTGCACTGTATTGAAAAATATGGCTCAATCCTAAAGAACAGAACTTTGAACAAAAGACCTGTTGTTATAAGGTAACCCCACTCAAAACCAAGTTAAGAATGAATTTGCTAATGCCATTCCTGCAAACCTCATGATCAGTTTGGCTAGACTCACACAATCAACTTTAAAAAAGTCATAAAATCAGCGATTACACCACTGTGTGAAAAACACTGCCTGTCCCAAATCGTTTTCAGCAATCTGAAGAATGTATGGTAATTTGTGGAACAGTACTGTTTACATTTGTTCAATATACAACATTCACTGGTCTAGGTTAGAACCGTTTTTCAAAAAGATGGTTCATCTCAGCTTTACCATATTGTATGTGGCTCTAGTACTATACTTGACCTAAAAATAGAAAAACAAAACAGGGGTAAGTAACAACAACCACATCCCCAAGTAGGCCAAAGTAATCATTTGATTCAGCTTATTGCTCTCACAGAATTGCAAATTCTTGAAACTGTATGATTATATTCACTAATGTGAAATTTAGTTAAATCCTTTCTTTGTAAGCTGACACAATATTGAATTCTGTATCATACATATTCAAACACTTACCTAGACAAGACTGTTCACTAAACACAGTGTGGCCAATATTTAAGGAAGTGTATGTTTAGCATGTTAATGGTCATTTTCTTGAATTGTTCATTTTGGTGTCAGCTTCGTAATGACCATTTCTACTGTCATTTTTGGAATCACGATCAGATGTTTTCAAACATGCTCTGGCCAAACAGTCTTTTATAAAAACTCACCACCATACAGTTACAGCATGTTAAGCCCTTGAAGAAAACTGTTTTTGAAGGAAAAGTAGTATTTGCAAAATACAAGAAATGGCTCCTTTTCAATGCAAGTTTTCCTTTTTTTTCCTTTTTTTGTTCAAGAGATAACTTTCTGCAAATATTTCTCCACTGTTCCATTTTTCTAAACAGATAAAAAAGAGCCTGTATGTTAGTAAGTAGAACTCAATATTTGCATTAAAATGCTGACACAATATTTAATATATTTTAAACACTCCAGACATCAGACAAGACTGTCCACCTAGCACGGTGTGGCCAATATAGATAAGAGCAGTTTCTCTAGGCATGTCAATGGCCATTTTCTTACCTGCTCAATACAATATGGGTGTCAGCATGTAAATGGCCATCTAGCTGTCACTTTGGGGTTCCAATTACAATGTTTTCTGACATGCCTTGGCCTAACAGTCTTACGTGAAAGACAAGGGCGCATTTTTTTTTTCAAATAATAATTTGTTGGGGGTGAGGTTTTGAATCAGACTGGCCCCTGAGATCTTATACCAATATAAGATCTCTGGACCTGGGTTGCAAACACACTCAATGGCAGTACTATCTTAACCTGCAAATACTTTGCAACAGAAAAGGCATAAGGCCTTATATCCTCTCTGTACATTGGCCATATCGGGTACATTTTTGCAGACCGGTACCTAGGTTATCAATGTGGTGATAGCACTGCACACAAAACCTCTGCAGAAGTTTTAAGTAAGCATGAAAAAACAAACAAACAAACAAACACAAACAAAAACAATTTTGAATTTTGAAAATTTATGCCAAGATTTACAGGTGCATATATTTGTTATTTCATTCTTTTTGATATTATCAAGCATGGAAACAACAACAATCCTGGTGTTGTATGAAAAGAAGTAGAGGTCATTCATACTGTAACCTTGAATTATTTAAAATTTTAATGGCTCACAGGACATTACAGCATCCCTAAATTACCCCAAATTTGGAATGAGAGAAATTTAATGAAGTAATTTGATATTTTGCTGGTGACCAGCATTTTCTCTTTTTCCCACAGTGTTTTCGAAACTCTTTTTCCTCGGGGTTATTGAAACTCTGAATTGTGTGGTAAAGGGTTAAAGACAGTATTGCTTGAGACCTGAATTTAATGTATGTTAGTTTTCTAAGTTTACCTGACGGAACTTACTTTACAGAGAGTTTACCTGAAGACACTTATGTAACAAAGAAAATGGTATTATTTGAGACCTGAATTTAATGTAGGCTAGTTTTACAAGTTCACCTGAAGAAACTTACATAACAAATAATTTCAAGACGGTACTGCTTTTGACCTGAATTTAATGAAGGCTAGTAATATAAGTTCACCTGGAGGAACTTTTGATATGCATTTGACCCGAGTGCTTACAAATAGTTGGAAAAAGGTATTGCCAGGTACATGTATTTGAAAGATGGGTTTTCAAGAAACCTGAATGCATTGTAGGTAACTTTTTAAGCTGACCAAACTTGTCAAATTATGCTTTGATATCATGATATGCATGTGATCCAACTGATTACCGATAGTTGAAAAATAGGTATTGCCAGCAACCTGATAGTTGAAACTTCCATTTGTGCTATATAACCCCTGTCCCTGGCCACAATGTATATAATGGAAGTTCCTACTGTCAGTCTACTGAACCACACCTCCCTATAGGACTTTGATGATGTTTCTTAAGTAAACTTTTAACCTAATCCTTTAATTCATACCTAAGCTAACAGGTTACATATTTATATGTGGCAGACAGGTTTTTGAGAAACCTGAATGAATTGTAAGCAAGTTTTCAGGTTGACCAATCTTGCTAACTTATGCTTTGATACATATTTGACCCAACAATGCAGTATGTAGTTTACTGAGCAGTTTGCCAACAACCTGAATTTCATGTAAGTAAGTTAAAAAGTTGACTGAACTTGTCGCAACACTATGATGTATTTGCGTTAACACTTCACGTAATGCACGTATACATGCGCATAGCTATATGATGGTACTACCAAGAATTTTATCTAAGTTTCACAACCTCAAGAAATTCTAACTTGGTATTTATTGTAGATTTGACCTGTTTGCAATTAGTTCTAACAAGAAATATCTTCAAAAAAGACAGACAACGTAAATTTGCCAGCAAATAGGCAGGGCCCTTAGAATAAACATGCATACATTTTTACCAGTCACAAATTTCTGTTCATTCATTTTTCATCAGTGCCAAAAGGTAGGTCAAAAGCAAGCACATTCAGCTACACCGAAAAACAGTTTTGCCAGCAAACTGATACTTGAAACTTCCATTTGTCCAATATAACCCCTGTCCCTGGCCACAATGTAAATGTATATAATGGAAGTTCCTACTGTCAGTTTACTGAACCTCACCTGTGAAGTGAAATGCTATGTAATTTGAATTTTTATGAGTTAATTAGAAAAAAGTACAGTAATGGTTGTTTTGAGAATAAAAGACTTGAGATGAAAAAAAAATCCAAATGTTGCCATTAATGATTTATGAGATCTACAATGAAAAAAAACCCCTCGTCTTTTCATTTTACCATAATGATACTTTGTACATTCAGGACTGGTATTCCAGTTTTCCAACTATTGAACCAGTACTGCCAAATGAAGCACACTGCAGACAAGGATTTTATGCACAAAAAGATGAAAAAAAAAACATTACAACCCAACTTAGCTCTATAAATAAAAGTTCTATTGAGCCAAAGCAATATGAATTTAAAAAACATACTAATTGAGAAAACAGCTAGAAACTAAATGACAACTTTGACCTACCTCCAGTCTGTCTTCATGCTGAAGTTTCCTAAAGCAAGCTCATATCTTTCCTGAAAGAGATTTAAAAGAAAAGTTATTTCGTAAAAAGATATCCCCAACCGAAAAGACTTTTTTGATAGAAACATACATTAAGCCTCCTTTTTCCATGACACAGCATTAAATAAGACAAGAAAAAACAAACAAAAAAAAAAATCGGCCAACTAGCATAAGGAACACATGAAGTTTCATCAGTTTTTGTCAAGGATTTAATAAGAGGGACAGACAGACAAACAGCATTAGTGATAAACAATATAAATATGAAGTTCCATCACTTTTGGTTTATATTGGTCCATAATGAAATTATACACTAAGGCCCGTTTTTCCATGACATGGCATTTCATGAAATGAAAACATAATGATTGTATGTTGCTTATGATAAACAGAATAAACATGAAAGACAGACAGATGGACAACGCAAAAACTATATCCCCTCGCCTTTGGCGGGGTATAAAAAACTATACTTTGGAAATAAAATTATACGCAAACCTGGTGGAGTGAGTGAGTGAGTGAGTGAGTGAATGAGGTGAGTGAGTGAGTGAATAAAATTTGTAGTGTGTACTGACAGTTAAGGTCATTTTTTATCCATGAAATAAAAAGAACAAATAAAACAAAGTTACTATGTTGAGATGAATTCCCCCCACCAGAGTCCTTTATTGTGGAAACAGGCCAAAGGTATGACGGTTTGCATGTCAAGAAGTTACTTTTTTTAACAGGATTAGTGGCACAATATACAAGAGAAGAGAAAAGCTGGCAGCTGACTAACAGAGAGACGGACATCCAGAAATGGACTTCAGTATATGCCATCAAATGCCAAAATATCTCTGTACACTGGCACATGCTTGGGTGAGTTTTAGTTGTTTTAGAGTAAATACCTCTTTGATTTCTGAACATCAGGTCATTTACATTAATACACGTGTGAAATATTTTCAAAATTGGACCAGGTGTTTTGCAACTGAGTCTGTTTAAAGAAAATGAAACGGACAGATCGACAGATGGAAAGACACTCTGCAGTGGGTTCATTGAGGTTAACATATTAAGTCTGACATATTTTTATTGAAACTGGACCAGGTGTGTGTTTACATCTCATCATATACCCAACAATCATACTAACTACCAATGGATAGTAATTTTCATGGGCTACTTTTTTGGATACATAATGGAATAAATAGAAAAGTAATACAAAAGTACAGTACCTAACATAATGTGTATTCAATTACTGTCCTATGATTTGCCACAATGGATGGACATCCAGTAATGCATGACAGCATACGCCTGCAAATGCTGTTTAACCCTTTATCACACAATCCCAAGTTTTAATGACCCTGGAGAGTAAAACTTTTGAAAAAAAAAAATGTGGGAAAAGGAGAAAATCCTGGAAACTAGCATTTTCTCCTTTTCCCACAATGTCTTCTGGGCAAACTTAAGTTATTGTCTGACGGCAGCATTGACCAGTGTGAGATTATTTTACAAGCGTGTATTGTTGCATACATGTACATGTCATGTTGACAGTTTGCTACAAGTCGTATGAGCATTGATTCTCTGCGGTTATGGTATTACATAATATACTCAATGATGTAAAGGCATTTTATTTACTTACTCGCACTCTGTTTCTCATAATTGCATCAAGGGCTATTCATCCGCCTTAAGGGTTAAACTAAATGCTACTTTTAATTTCAGACCACATCATATGCCACATCTAATCAGGATCGTATTTAACAGCGACCACATGCAAAATGAACCCGGTCCCAGAGTTGTCCATTCGGACAAATCCAGTGGTGTATCCCCAGTCCCCCCATCTCTGGATCAGCTTGTACTCTACCTGTCTGTAAGTAAAGCTAGTACGGTTGACATATTACAATCTTATAGCTTAAGTGTTCAACTTACCATGTTGATACAGTGTCATCTTGTAAACTTCCCTTAGTATAAAGTGTTTGTCATGCTGTCTATGCAGTGCCACTTCATGGTATCTTAAATTAGAAATAATTAAAGACCAGGAAAACCTCTGTTTTAACGGGTGGGGGGGGGGGAATAGTTTCTTGTGTTAAAGTTTTGATCTAAGGTAATATCCTTACCTCTTCACCAAACAACAGAATTTGGACTGGTCAAAATTGAAAGTGTGTGACCACAAAAGAAATGTGACTCAAAAGTTAAAATTTGTTTTGAAAAGGGTGAAAAACATTTTCTCTTTTTCCCATAATGTTTTCAAAAGTTTATTTTCTCAGGGTTTCAAAAGTTGAGTTGTGGTAAAGGATAATACTTTTTATGCATTTTACGAAATTTATGTTTTAGTAGCTAATTGTGAACACAAGTATAATATTGCATAGACTCCAGCAATATTTCTTAACTTTCTTTGCCAAGCCTCCGTAGCCCAATTGGTACGACTTGAGAACAGTCACTGGTTCAAATCCCAAGCTGGCCAATTTTTTTTTCCTATGATAGATGATAGTTATTGCAAAAGAATTCATTTCTTTCCAAAGCTAAACTCCTTAAAATGAGAAAATGAAATTGTGTTAAAGGGTTAAATGACTTGTAGTGTATAGGAAAAGCATAACTTTTGTGTTCAATCTATGAAATAGTTTTCTGTATTATCTCTCTCTCCCCAAATGCCTACAGTTACAAGTACAGATTAAGAATAAATGGCAATGCTAGCTTCTGATACTTTCTGCAGTATTGTGACAGGGACAGGGGGTATCAGAAACACACATAACCATTTGAAATATCCTAATGAATTAAAAAAGAAAAAAATTTAGTCTCGAAGTAGCTAAGTTTTAAAAAAAAAAAATGAAAAAAGAATTTGTATACACAGAAAATGAAAATTATGGTTCAACTCAGTAAATTCATGTTCTTTGCTAAAATACAAATCTACTTAACCCTTTCTCAAATGACAAAATTTTGAAAACTGAAAGCACTTGCAAAGAAGAAATTAAATATGGCTTAAATGATGGTATATATTTGTCTACAAAACGGTGGAAAGTATTGTGCCAAAACGAGAAAATACTGGTCACCAGACAGACGATCAAGCTTTAAACTTGGAATGGCTTGTGCTAGGTGTATGCTAGTAATTGAACCAATCCTGTTTTGGGTAGAGTACTGCAGCGCATCAAAAAAATCTTTTCAGAATTAGAATGTTTAACTCTCTTTACTAGACAACATAAATGATGGTTTGTCCAAATTGAACGCATTTGCAAATAACACTTGAAATGTGGCTCAAATGATGCAATTTGTCGGTGATAGGTTAGAAAACATTTAGGGAAAAGGAGAAAATGCTTGGTTGCTGAAATCCTCTCTTTCAGGGTTGTTAAAACTCTGGATTGTATGGTACGGGATTAAAAAGGAAATTGTGCTTTAAAAGGATAATTTGAGGGTTTGTTTTACCTTATAAAAAAAAAAAGATAACAAAAATAGGAAGATAGCTATCATATAAATCAGTGGGTATTCAAAATATGTCTTAATTTCATCAATCGCAGTAGCCCATAAATGTAAGTTTATATCAAAATAGTAGTAAATAAACTAGGTTACTTTGGCCAGTGTTTTTTTGTTTTGTTTTGTTTTTGAGTATTATTGATTAAAAAATGTCTGGGTTTACCCAAGCATTTCCTTAATAGGTAAGTTCATTCTCTTAAAATTTCAATTATTGTAGCTCAAATTTCACATGTCTTTCTTGCTCAAACTTGAAAATTTGAGGATTTGTTTTACCTTATTAAAAAAAGATAACAAAAATAGGAAGATAGTTATCATGTAAATCAGTGGGTATTCAAAATATATCTTAATTTCATCAATTGCAGCAGCCCAGAAACGGATGTTTATATCAAAATAGTAGTACCGGCCTTCAAAACCCAAGTGCAGTTTGCTTCTTGACTCTCTGTCTGTCAATCTGGTAGTCTAAAACCAGTTTAAAATTTCAAAACCCTGAAAAACCCACTCAGTCCAATCTGTTCCCACCTGTCAAAATTAATTGTCCGAGTCAGTATGCTTGTGTAAATGTTCATAATGTGATGTGGAGGCTGTTACCCAATCAGACTGGGATGGGAATCTGGTTACCCAAAGCTGAGACAGCCCTGTTTCCTGATACAAGTGTGTTTTTGCCAGTTCAAAATTCTGTTTTGATGAGGCATGAAGATCAACTATCTGTGTTTCCTGATTCTAGTATGACCAGTATTCCATCAAATGTTTTTTCAACATTTTCCAAGAAATGAATGGAAATAACTGGCCCTGGTTTATCTACAAGCGCAAAGACATAATTTATGTTTTCTTGAATTATGCATTTATGTGAATGTTATTGATACATGAAATGTGTAGTGCACTGAGTCGTCTGGGCTGAAGGTTCTGTAGAAATTAACAAAATGTTAATGTTTCTGGGCTTGTCACAATTATAGAAACTAAGACAAATGATATGACCCTTACTTTTGCATTTACTTGAACAATCCAGCAAAACATCATGATGTCTTTGTTATCTGAATTCCACCTAAATTTATGACACAATATATGGTGTTTGATAAGTTTTCTTTGACATGGTGGCCAATATAAACTAGGTTACTTTGGCCAGTGTTTTTTTTTTTTGTTGTTTTTGAGTATTATTGATTAAAAAATGTCTGGGTTCACCCAAGCATTCCCTTATTAGGTAAGTTCATTTTCTTAAAATTGTAATTATTGTAGCTCAAATTTCACACGTCTTTCTTGCTCAAACTTGTATCTAAAACCAGTTTAAAAGTTTAAGGGATAATATTTTTGATGCATTTTATGAACTGTATGTTTTAGTAGCTAATTCTGAACACAAGTATGATATTGCAGAGACTCCAACAACATTTCATAATTTCTTTTGCCAAGCCTCTGTAGCCCAGTTGATGCGACTGAAGATCAGGTCCCTGGTTCAAATCCCAAGCTTTGCCAATTTCTTGTTTTACTAGGATTGATGAGAGTCATTGCAACAGGATTCATTCCTTTCCAAAGCCACACTCCTTAAAGTGAGAACATGGGATTGTGTGGTAAAGGATTAAATGACTTGAAGTGTATAGGAAAAGCATAACTTTTGTGTTCAATCTATGAAATAGTTTTCTTTATCATTTCTCTACCCCAAAATGCCTACAGTTACAAGTACAAATTAAGAATAAATGGCAATGCTAGCTTCTGATACTTTCTGCAGTATTGTGACAGGGACAGGGGGTATCAGAAACAAACATAACCATTTGAAATATCCTAACGAAAAAAAAAAAAATTTTAGTACTACATGGAAGTAGCTAAGTTATGCCAAAAAATTGGAAGGAATTTGTATACACAAAAAATGAAATTTATGGTTCAACCCAGTAAATTCAAGTTCCTTGCTAAAATATAAATCTACTTAACCCTTTCCCAAATGACAAAATTTTGAAAACTGAAAGCACTTGCAAAGAAGAAATTAAATATGTCTTAAATGATATTATTTGTCTACAAAAGGGTGGAAAGCATTGTTGCAAAAGGAGAAAATACTGGTCACAAGACAGACGATCAACTTTTAAACTTTTAATAAGGGTGTAATGGCTTATGCTAGGTGTATGCTAGTGATTGAACCAATCCTGTTTTGGGTAAAGTACTGCAGTGCATCAAACAGATCTTTTCAGAATTAAAATGTTTAACTCTCTTTACCAGATGACATCAATGAGGATTTGTCCAAATTGAAAACATTTGCAGATAACACTTGAAATGTGGCTCAAATGATGCAATTTGTCTCTGATAGGGTAAAAAACATCGAGGGAAAAGGAGAAAATGCTGGCTTGCTGAAATCCCCTCTTTCAGTGTTGTTAAAACTCTGGATTGTATGGTACGGGATTAAAAAGAAAATTGTGCTTTAAAAGGAAAATTTGAGGGTTTGTTTTACCTTATTAAAAAAAGATAACAAAAATAGGAAGATAGCTATCATATAAATCAGTGGGTATTCAAAATATATCTTAATTTCATCAATTGCAGCAGCCCAGAAACGGATGTTTATATCAAAATAGTAGTACCGGCCTTCAAAACCCAAGTGCAGTTTGCTTCTTGACTCTCTGTCTGTCCATCTGGTAGTCTAAAACCAGTTTAAAATTTCAAAACCCTGAAAAACCCACTCAGTCCAATCTGTTCCCACCTGTCAAAATTAATTGTCCGAGTCAGTATGCTTGTGTAAATGTTCATAATGTGATGTGGAGACTGTTACCCAATCAGACTGGGATGGGAATCTGGTTACCCAAAGCTGAGACAGCCCTGTTTCCTGATACATGTGTGTTTTTGCCAGTTCAAAATTCTGTTTTGATGAGGCATGAAGATCAACTATCTGTGTTTCCTGATTCTAGTATGACCAGTATTCCATCAAATGTTTTTTCGAAATTTTCCAAGAAATGAATGGAAATAACTGGCCCTGGTTTATCTACAAGCGCAAAGACATAATTTATGTTTTCTTGAATTATGCATTTATGTGAATGTTATTGATACATGAAATGTGTAGTGCACTGAGTCGTCTGGGCTGTAGGTTCTTTAGAAATTAACAAAATGTTAATGTTTCTGGGCTTGTCACAATTATAGAAACTAAGACAAATGATATGACCCTTACTTTTGCATTTACTTGAACAATCCTGCAAAACATCACGATGTCTTTGTTATCTGAATCCACCTAAATTTATGGCACAATATGTGGTGTTTGATAAGTTTTCTTTGACATGGTGGCCAATATAAACTAGGTTACTTTGGCCAGTGTTTTTTTTTTTTGTTTTGTTTTTGAATATTATTGATTAAAAAATGTCTGGGTTTACCCAAGCATTCCCTTATTAGGTAAGTTCATTCTCTTAAAATTGTAATTATTGTAGCTCAAATTTCACACGTCTTTCTTGCTCAAACTTGTATCTAAAACCAGTTTAAAAGTTTAAGGGATAATATTTTTGATGCATTTTATGAACTGTATGTTTTAGTAGCTAATTCTGAACACAAGTATGATATTGCAGAGACTCCAACAACATTTCATAATTTCTTTGCCAAGCCTCTGTAGCCCAGTTGATGCGACTGAAGATCAGGTCCCTGGTTCAAATCCCAAGCTTTGCCAATTTCTTGTTTTACTAGGATTGATAAGAGTCATTGCAACAGGATTCATTCCTTTCCAAAGCCACACTCCTTAAAGTGAGAACATAGGATTGTATGGTAAAGGATTAAATGACTTGAAGTGTATAGGAAAAGCATAACTTTTGTGTTCAATCTATGAAATAATTTTCTTTATCATTTCTCTACCCCAAAATGCCTACAGTTACAAGTACAAATTAAGAATAAATGGCAATGCTAGCTTCTGATACTTTCTGCAGTATTGTGACAGGGACAGGGGGTATCAGAAACAAACATAACCATTTGAAATATCCTAATGAAAAAAAAAAAATATATTTTAGTACTACATGGAAGTAGCTAAGTTATGCCAAAAAATTGGAAGGAATTTGTATACACAAAAAATGAAATTTATGGTTCAACCCAGTAAATTCAAGTTCCTTGCTAAAATATAAATCTACTTAACCCTTTCCCAAATGACAAAATTTTGAAAACTGAAAGCACTTGCAAAGAAGAAATTAAATATGTCTTAAATGATATTATTTGTCTACAAAAGGGTGGAAAGCATTGTTGCAAAAGGAGAAAATACTGGTCACAAGACAGACGATCAACTTTTAAACTTTTAATAAGGGTGTAATGGCTTATGCTAGGTGTATGCTAGTGATTGAACCAATCCTGTTTTGGGTAGAGTACTGCAGTGCATCAAACAGATCTTTTCAGAATTAAAATGTTTAACTCTCTTTACTAAATGACATCAATGAGGATTTGTCCAAATTGAAAGCATTTGCAGATAACACTTGAAATGTGGCTCAAATGATGCAATTTGTCTCTGATAGGGTAAAAAACATCGAGGGAAAAGGAGAAAATGCTGGCTTGCTAAAATCCTCTCTTTCAGAGTTGTTAAAACTCTGGATTGTACGGTACGGGATTAAAAAGAAAATTTTGCTTTAAAAGGAAAATTTGAGGGTTTGTTTTACCTTATAAAAAAAAGATAACAAAAATAGGAAGATAGCTATCATATAAATCAGTGGCTATTCAAAATACATGTATGTCCTAATTTTATCAATTGCACTAGTCCAGAAACGTATGTTTATTTCAAAATAGTAGTAGTGGCTTTCAAAACCCAAGTGCAGTTTGCTTCTTGACTCTCTGTCTGTCCATCTGGTAGTCTAAAACCAGTTTAAAATTTCAAAACCCTGAAAAACCCACTCAGTCCAATCTGTTCCCACCTGTCAAAATTAATTGTCCGAGTCAGTATGCTTGTGTAAATGTTCATAATGTGATGTTGAGACTGGTACCCAATCAGACTGGGATGGGAATCTGGTTACCCAAAGCTGAGACAGCCCTGTTTCCTGATACAAGTGTGTTTTTGCCAGTTCAAAAATCTGTTTTGATGAGGCATGAAGATCAACTATCTGTGTTTCCTGATTCTAGTATGACCAGTATTCCATCAAATGTTTTTTCAACATTTTCCAAGAAATGAATGGAAATAACTGGCCCTGGTTTATCTACAAGCGCAAAGACATAATTTATGTTTTCTTGAATTATGCATTTATGTAAATGTTATTGATACATGAAATGTGTAGTGCACTGAGTCATCCAGACAGTAGGTTCTTGAGAAATTAACAATGTTTCTGGGCTTGTCACAATTGTAGAAACTAAGACAAATGATATGATCCTTACTTTTGCATTTACTTGAACAAATAAGCAAAACATCATGATGTCTTTGTTATCTGAATTCCACCTAAATTTATGGCAGAATATATGGTGTTTGGTAAGTTTTCTTTGACATGGTGGCCAATATAAACTACATGGAGTTTACTTTGGCCAGTAATTATTGTTTTGTGTGTATTATTGATTGAAAAATGATTGGGTTTACCCAAGCATTTCTTTATTAGATAAGTTTGTTCTCTTACAATTTCAACTATTGGAGCTCGAATTTCTTACGTCTTTCTTGCTCATACCTGTGTTTGTGACTGAGAGTGACCTGTTGCTTAAGACAGTGGAGAGTGAGAATTTTTACCTTGCTAATTTCTTCTTTGTCTGTTGCTTTACCTTTTTACCTTATTCTTGATTTACTTTTGTGTCAACTCACCCAAAGTAGTTTAATATATGTTAGCAGGCATGGAGACAAAAAATAATGATAGAATGAAATACAAAAAAGATGCTTATGAAAACTGATTGTCTGGTTTACCATCGTAACCAGTCATCTGCAGAATTAAAAGAACGCTGCATACCACCCATTAACTGAACTACTGAAAACTTAAAAGAATTATCTAATTTTGGTTTGACAGGCAAAAATAAAACTAATTTTTCAAATTGACCTTGACAGGCAAAAATAACAAAAACTGGAAGATTGTCTGAGGGGCATTATGTCAAGCCCATCATCGGGAGTTAGTAAAGAACTTCATAAGCTGCACTTGGACAAAAAGTAACCAATCACTCAATGTACATCCTTCTTATTTCAGATCTCTTTGTTTTCAAATTTGCATCAGGATAGGAGTATTCTCTATTTATGAACAAGTACATGTAGAACCATAAGTTATGACCTCCAAGTATGAAGTTGACCTTGAGCAAATTTTTGGAATGCCACATCTACTCATAAAGGAGAACTAATGTGCAAATTTATTTTGAAATCCATCGATGTGTAGAAGTCATGGCTCAAACAAGATTTGTTTATAATGATTTTATTGTTTGACATTAAAATATGACCTAAACCTTGGACCCATATGATCAAATCTTCTAAATGGCATATTTACTCATGAAAGAGAACAAATGTATCAAATTATTTTGAAATCTATCTAGAATGTAGAATTTGTGGCTTGTAGATGCTCCACTAATGACAGTTTTATCAATTGACCTTTCAGTGTGTCCTTGACCTTGAACCTTGGACCTTACTGCACAAGTGACACTTCTACTGGTAAAGAAGAACAATTTTGTAAAAGATTTATGTAGAAATTGTTGCTTGGCAACGTAGTGACAACTATGTCTTGTTCACCTCTAGCGGGCTTGACAAAAAAAAATCATATAGTTTGTTGTTGTTGTTGGTTTGCAAGAATTTAAGCTGCTAAGATTTGTTTATAATTATTTTATTGTTTGACATTAAAATATGACAAAACCTTGGACCCATATGATCAAATCTTCTAAATGGCATATTTACTCATGAAAGAGAACAAATGTATCAAATTATTTTGAAATCTATCTAGAACGCAGAATTTGTGGCTTGTACATGCTCCACTAATGACAGTTTTATCAACTGACCTTTCAGTGTGTCCTTGACCTTGAACCTTGGACCTTACTGAACAAATGACACTTCTAATAGTAAAGAAGAACAATTGTGTAAAAGATTTATGTAGAAATTGTTGCTTGGCGACGTAGTGACAACTATGTCTTGCTCACCTCTAGCGGGCTTGACACAAAAAACATATAGTTTGTTGTTGTTGTTGGTTTGCAAGAATTTAAGCTGCTAAGTTAAAATGGCAAGAAGTTTGCATAAGATGTTGTAGTATAAGTATGTGACATGATTTGACAAATAAACCAAAAAGTTGAAGGTTTTCACTTGCTGGTACTCAAAAATATTCCAAAAGCTGATTTCCATGAAATAAAACATTGAAATCAGACAAAAGCAACACACACATACCAAGGCTTTAAGCAAATGAACCTTCTAAAATGCACGAAGTGTTGGGTTATGCCCAATATCTATTTGATAATAATTCCCTTTAAAATCCAAAATCTTTTCATTGAAAACATCTTTGAAATGTTTTTAAACCAAAAGGGATTACTTTCAGACTTATATAAATGACAAAAAAAAAATCATTTGACCTCACATTATTAAATATACAATATAACCTGACAATACTGAAATAATACTTTTTTTTATCACAACAATTCACCAGGTCTCAAAATATTTACTTCCCAACACAAAAGCAAAGTAAATATTTGCTTTGTGGATTAACTCTTTACCAAACAATCCTTAGATTTAGCAACCTTAACAATGAAGGTTTTTGAAAACATTGTGGAAAAAGGAGAATTTGCTGGTAACCAGCATTTGTCCCCTTTTTCCACATTGATTTCTTCCTGTCCAAAGATAAATACCTATAATTTGTAGTCTGAAAATACTTTCAATTTTACCAGTCCAATTTTGCCATGCGGTTACAGAGTTAACCCTTTACCACACAATCCCGACTTTTACCAAACCTGGGGAAGAATCCTTTTTATAACATAGTAGGAAAAGGAGAAAATGCTGGTTACCAACAGTTTCTCCTTTTCCTACATGGTTTTCTACCCTTTTAGAGTCAGGTTTCATCAATTGAGCCACATTTCATTTGTCTTACAGCTTTGAATTGGGACAAGGGTAAAATTTTGTTGTTTGGTAAAGAGTTCACATACAAAATTTTGTAAAAAACTTCATATAACTTGAAATAACTTGTAGAAAAAGAAAAATTAACACAGCAAAAAAATTATACATGTAAATCTATATATATACCCAAGAATTCTTCATACTTGCTGGATAAAAACCCTTAAAGTGCCAGATGAACACATTTATACCCAGAAAAGACAGAATTTGGTCAGCATGATTATAAATTGGGCAGTGTATATGCAAGAACAGAAATCCAGCTGATCTCAATCTACACTGGCCAAAAGAAATTATAGTTATGATAGACAGGCACTTTAGGGGTTAAGATCCCTATCATTCCTCATTACATGAACTTTGGAGTGGACACAGAAATATACAGAATGACACCTAGCATCACTGCCTGATCTCATTTGTTTTTGAGTTGACAATAAAGAACACTCAACTTCTCAATCAGCTCTGGAATCAGATATTAACTTAATATGGACTCCAAAGCTGTTTGATTTTTCAGGGCCGAATAATTCTGGTGGTACAACAATCTGATCTTGATCTATGCCAGCTGTCAGTGTTTCTAATATGGCTTCTGGCAGTGAAAGGATGAAATAAATCCACTGATGTAAGTTCTAAAAATGGCTTTTTTCCAAGGTGATATTGTAATTGTTTGTTTCAGATTCTTGGTTTTTGACACAGATTTGAAAGGCTGACTTTGCAAATGAAACACAGCTGCCCCTGAATAGACCGACAACTTTTCAAGATTGCCTTGATCCGTCATTGGCTGACAGCATCAGCTCTTTATTTGTAGACAATTATGCATTTATGATTAACCTGCCATCTACCTGGATTCAAACCAGTACTATGCTAGCTGACACTGAACCTGCTTACAACCTTGTACTTGTCAGAAGATGATAGGAGCCGGTGTTTCTTACACTCAGTGAAGATGAATTTCCTGTCATTATCTGCCCCTGAATAGATCAACAACCTTTCTGGCTTGCTTTGATCCGTCATTGTTGACAGTTGATCTCTACACAAAAGTTTTTTTCTTTGAAAATTCATTCACAATCTAAAACTATTGATGATACAACAGCCACTTTTCCTGGATCCCACCAAGTACTCTACACTGCTCTATCCGATTATAATTCCTGGATACTAACCAGTGCAAGGAAATCATCCATTGAGCAAAGGCAACCTTTCTTAACCATGAATTTAGAAATATTTTATTTTCATTACTAGTTTTATTTTTGTCAAAATCAAACAATTATATTACATTTTCCAAGCCATTTTAAGAATTTACTTCAATAGACTTAACCTTCATTGCAATGGTATACTGAATTTATGGTTGGATTTATATCCTTAAAATTTGACACTGAATATGAAAATTTGCTTCCTTTTTTTTTTGCTTTTTTTTTAAATTTCTTTTTCTTTTTTTTTCCCCTTTTTTTTTTAATTCTTATTTTTATTATTATTATTTTTTTTTTCTTAAGGTTTTTTTTTTTCTTTCTTCTAGGGTTTTTTTTTTTTTTTTTTTTTCTTTTTTTTTCCATTTTCTTTTTTTTTCTTTCTTTTTTTTTGGATTTCGATCCTTCACATTCAACACTGAATACAGAAATGAGTTGCATTTTTTAAACATTGGATTTAAGATCCTTAACAATAGACATTGCATAGACTTAACCCTTAGAGCACTGAATAAACCAAATGAACTTTTTCAATCTAGAAATAAAGACCCATAATGGCAAATTTATGGTAACTTTTGTCCAGACTGTCTCAGCAAGGCTGACAATGTAGATCAAAGATAAGACTGCATGTTTTGTGCTGTCTGATCTTGATCTACACTGGCTGCAAAGTCAACTTTTGTTTTGAAGGCGCTTTTTGGGTTAAGATCCCTTACCCTTTACCAAACAATCCAAAGTTTGAACCACCCTAAAAAAAAAGAGGGCATTTGAAAAGATTGTAGAAAAAAAGAGAAAATACTGTAATAGGAGCATTTCCCCCAACTTTCTACCTTATTCAAGAACCAAAGCTCATTTGCTAATTTCAAATTTGTGGACTGCATGTTACTTTCTATTCAGAAGAGTCAACAATTTGTTGTTTGGGAGAGGGTTTACATTCAACATTGAATTAGAAAATGAGATTGTCCAAATTGTCCAATTGAATCCAAGACCCATTACATTCAACACTGTATATGAAAACATTTTTTTTTTTATGGCTGGACTTATGATCCTTTACCTTTCACCAAACAATCCAAATCCGTAGAAAGAAAAGGGCTTTTGAAAACACTGTGGGAGAAAGAGAAAATGCTGGTAACTAGCTTTTACTCCATTTTCCACAATGTTTCTACCTTATCAGAGAACTGCAGCTCATTTGTACCAATTTCAAATTCATCATCCTTAGATAAGTTTCAACAGTTTGTGGTTTGGGAAAGGGTTAACATTCAACACTGAACAAGGAAATGAGATACTCTTTTTTTTTTTTAACAATTGGATCCAAGATCAATATTCAACATTACATAAGAAAACATTTTTCTTTTATCATTGGAATAGAAATCCTTTACCTATTACCAAACAAACTTAAATATAAAGGGCTTTTGAAAACATTGTGGGAAAAAGAGAAAATGCTGAAAAATATAGGCACCATTTTCTTCTTTTACCACAATGTTTTTACATACAACTACAGCTCATATATGTACCAATTTCAAATTTCTTGTCTGCAGATACTTTAACTTTCAAAGAGTCAACAATTTGTTGTTTGGGAAAGGTTCACATTCAATACAGCATAAGATTCTAAAAATTCAACATTGCGTAAGAAAACAAAGTTTGTTTTTTTTTATAATGGTTGGACTTCAGATCCTTGACCTGTTACCAAACAATCCCAAGTTTAAATGACCCTAAAAATAAAAGGGCTTTTGTAAACACTGAGGGCAAAATGGAGAATGCTGTAAACCAGCATTTTCTCATTTTCCTACAATGTTTTCTACCCTATCACAGAAATACAGGTACCAGTAATTTGTACCAATTTCATATTTGTCATCTGCATTTACTTTTAATTTGGGAGAGTCTACAGTTTGTTGTTTTGGAAAGGTTTAACATTTAACACTGAACAAGAGAATGAGTTGTTTTGTTTTATAGTTAGATTTACGATCCTTGACATCCAAAATTTCTTGAGAAAGTGAGGTACTTCTTTTCTTAGACTGTAAATTTAGATTTATATAGCAACAAAAGGCAACATACCAAATATACAACATGTACAAATATTTAACCCTTAAAGCATCTTTCAAAACTTTACTTCTCTTTGCAGCCAGTATAGATCAAGATCAAAATGCACAAAACATGCAGTCTGAACTGTCACTTACACTGTCCACCTGGCTAAAAAAACGTAGATAACAGCAACCATGAAATTGCAATTATTGGGATCTTATTTCCAGACCGAAAGAGGCTGTTGGATTTATTGTGTGCTTTAAAGGTCAACAAATACAGCTGATACAAAAAAATTGATATAAAAATAATATACAGTCATTGAATGAATATTTACATGTTTCATGTATTTCTGCTTTTCTGATTATTGGACAGAATTTTTAATGATAAATTCATACTGATAATACCTTAGTGGCAAATTGCAATCCCTTTGGTTTACTAACCTTCAAACATGTTAAAGTAAATGTGTGTCTGAACGACACACATCATGCTAGGATACTTCAATATATATCATGCCTACCAATTCAAAAGACATGGTGCTGTTTTAAAGGAATCATCCGATTTTATTTGTAATGTTATTCTCCATCAACTAATGAAATACTTTGAATACCTGTCCCAAACCCAACACTTCAGAAACTTGTACACAACACATTGCTGATGCTAGACTTTTTTTTTTCTGCTAGACTCTGAAATCTCATAAGCCTATGACACTTGCGATAGAATTTTTTAAAGAGTCAAAATTAAATCTGAACAAAATCTGAGCCATAATTTCTGGAGTCAAACCTTTAATAAAACCATTTGTGCCAATTCTTAACATGCAATATCTCTATCACTTACCATTATGGAAAGGTGTTAGAAATTCAATGAAGATTGTCATTGAAATTTCATTTTTTTCCGTGTTGAATAATGAATGAATGTTGTTTTATGGCGCTTTGACAGCTCTGGTCATTTAGCAAGCATATCTGTATTTAAAGATGATAAAAGCAAAACTTTAGAGCTTAAAAGATTTGAACAAAATGATGACAGTAAAAAGAGTTGAATGGAGAAGGATCATGTGTGATCTTGATATGCATAAAAGAAATCACTGAATGACAGGGCAAGTTGAATATAACAGTTTTGTAGTTACTGTTTCATCAGATACACAAATATCATTTAGTGCTCAGCAGAGGATGTCTTTGACACTTGTACTGTCTTTGGGATAAGAGGACAAGAAACAGGTCATTTAGTGACTTATTTCTGGAAGAAAATATAAATTATCTAGATGTTGACCCAACTTTTTTGTGGTTTTATTAAAGAAAAAAATGTTGATGATGAAATATATGTAAAGTAGAAAGTCAAATAATTCAGCATCTATAATTTTAGTAACACCATTAATAATGCAACTTTGTGTGTAATTAACGACGTTTCGTCGGGTTGCCAGTGCGCAACATTTTTGCACATGTCTCTTCGCTTCTCTGTTTTCTAGCACGTAACTTTGTCTGATTGTAGTACTATTATTGGACTACTGATTTTTGCTGCAAGACGTGGAGAAAGTAGTGGTAGATACATTTTTTTTTAAAGATCAGTTTATGAAGGTGTAAATCATTCCTAAACAGCGAAAACGGAACATGTACATTTGTCGGACATTACTTATCCGGATAGTATGTTTAGTGTGGTAAAAAGAGAAAATTACAAGTATTTTCTCCTTTTCAACGTTTTCTAATTCTCTTTCCTGGGTATTGATAGAAATCAGGATCGTCCGTAAGTAATCTATGCCTTTGAGTAATTCTGGACAGTTTTACTAGTATTGTTCTTCCATTCTCCCATCTTTTAAAATATACCACATGTATTTGGTATTAACCCTTTCCTAAATGAATTAAATTGGAACTTCAAAACTGAAAGAAGCTGCAGATGACATATTAAACAAGGTTTAAATGAGATTAAAAGAACCGTTTGTGCAGAAAAAGTTGTGGGGAAAGGAACAATTGCTTGTAATGAACAATTACCCCTTTTGCCAAAATGTTTTCCAAAGCCATCCCATACCAATGTTAAATCGAGGCTATATCAAGGAAAGGGTTGACAGAGTACAATCTTTATTGTGAAAAAAAAACATGATTTAGTGCTAGAAATAATACATCTTACTAAGTAATTTGAAATCTTGGGTGTTTTGTGTCACTTTCTTTGTTCCAAGGGAGGTAATTGAGTTCAAATATTGCGAAAAGTAGCCTGGCAACCTATCTTTTTTTTTGCATTTTTTGATAAAGGATATAATCATGTATAGTTTTGAGAAAAATGTTTGCGCTAGATTTTTTTGAGGGTCAAATAATGTCCGGATTTTCTGTGATAAGCAATTTTGTGGGCTAAGGGTTTTATTGAAACTTGAAATATCTGTTAATTTCTCATCAAAGTCAGAGGATCCATTGTTTCACTATGAATTTAAAACACAGAGAACATGATTTGACTGAAATTACAGATAATAGTCACAAAATTCTGACGTATGCTGCAATAATTGGGTTTTTGTATAATTTGAAAGAAGGGTTTGTTCTTTGTGGGCTCAGAACTTTTTGGTTCATCAGGCAACGTCTGATTATCTCTTCACATATTTAAAGAACATACTTTGAAGTGTTTCTGTGTCAAGTTTCACGAAATTCTCTGTGCTAGAAATAACTCTGTGAAACGCCTTTAAGTGCAATTTACAGGTGTTTTTTTTATCCCCTAATATGCTTCCTCAGATTAACTATATGACATAAAAATGTGTTAAACACTTAAATGTAAGTGCGCTTGTTTGTCAAATGCAAATTCAATTCAATTTATTGATCATAAAGAGTTTATTTTATTAACTTGCATTATCACAATTCCAACAAATTTTGTATTGAATTTTTCAATTGTTTTAAAGTTTGTCTATAGTTACCCCATTTAAATTGACTCTTACCTTAACACATTCAAATCTGGTCAAATTGTAGATCTGCAAAGATAAAAATAAATTAATATAATCAAGGTATCAACCAGCAAATCAACATCAAGTTACATTGATAGAGAAAAACAGTATTTCAATATACCTGTATAATTCCATTAACCCTTTACCTCACAACTAAATTTAAAAAGTGCTTGAAACATCTGTGCGTATTTTACCCATTATCACAGAGTTTTCTCTTTGTCATTTTTGGTAAAGAATTAAAAATGTCAAATAGACTCTGGACATTATTTTGTCTTGAGTCGAAAATTATTGAGTATATTATGTCTTCACAGAAAATATACTTAAAGATTGACTCCATATGCTATTGGTTTTTTTTTCCATACAATTTTCAAGTTGAACAAGATAAATACTCATTATGACCCATGCATTTTCAAAATGTTCTATTTACTGTTTGCCAAATAATTGTATGTTTTAATGACCCTAACAAATGAACTATTGGAAAGAATTTTCCCACAATTTTTACTACTCTTTCACAAAGAAATGTCATCATTTTAGCAACAGGTAATTTGTCCTCTGCAAACACTTTCAACATGACCAAATCCAAAATTTTGTAGTCGGTTAAAGGGTTAAAGCAGACAAATTTTAAAAAATATTGCGCAGGGCTTTTTTCGGGGGGTTTGGGGAGGACGCTGGTCAAAAGGGGAAATGTGCGCAACAAACGCCATATTTGGGGAAAATTTACTGTATTGCTATATATGTTGGTGTCCATCATTATACAATGTCATGTATGTGATATACATTATACATTATGTACTATCAATAGAACACTGGTATTAATCTTTGAAATACACATGTTTCACTCAAACAATATGAAAATGAATTAAACTCTTTTGTGAACACTTAACTCTTGGGTACTGAACTCTCAGTTTCATGAACAAGGGAAAGCGGACTTCGGTCAGAGGATGTCGATAGCAATTGTGTACTTTCAATTTCCTCAACAATTACACTGTCTGACCCAGGATCGTCTGCGACCAATTGCCTACTCTTGGATTGTTCATCAGCCTATCATTTTGAGGATTCATTGAATTTTGACTTAGTTTTGTACCCTAAGTAAGCATTAATTCATTTATTATTCTTTGAGTCTGACAGTTTCAGCTTTTTATTGTAGTTACGCCAATTATGGAACATCTTTTCACATAAATTAGGACACTGCAGAAACGTCACATGCTATGAACAACTGCAGACTCGATCTAGGTCTAGTTTGTTTTTTGAAAAGGACAATTTTGTCTATGATCTTCATCAGAAGTAATAGTAGATCTAATAGAAATCAGCGGTTGCTGATCTTCATCACTTCACACATAAATAAAATCCAAAACTCAATTGAGAGGAAAAAGCGTCTGCTATTTGTTTACATTTTGTAATTGGTTGGCCTACAAAGTCCCATATATTTACCAAAATTATTAACTGAAATATACTGAAACGTGGATTTTTCCAGGTTAGAATATCCCAACTGTATGTTTTCATAACACTTGAATGTGGAGAGAAAATAGGATTTTTTCCCATTCAGCAGAATTTGTCTGCAAGCGATCTTAAAATAGAACAACTTGGAAAATCGGGTTTTAGGGAAGTGTCATTGGATGGGAAATTTTCCATGAAAATTTTGTACATTTTCCCTGGAGTTTATACATGTTATATATGTAATTTTTTTTTGCATCTCTTTTTATCTCTTCTTTGTTGCGCATTATGTAGCAATATTGGGGCGACCTAGTCGGTTTTAGAGCGAGTCGTGCAATCACCCCTGTCCAGAATAAACACTGACTTGGTTTTCACGTCTTAACACACCAATAAAAGCGATGAATACCAAATCCTGGGATCCAGTGTTGTTGTTTTTTTTTAAATAATACTGCATGTTTTTTTTTATAATACCAGGAGCGTGTGCAGAAAATTCTGTGCCAAGATGATAGAAAGTACGAAATCAGGCAATTAGTGATGGTTATCCATGAACCTCAAAGGCGGATGACTCATGAACGAAAACATTTGTCATTTTTGCAGCCGATCATTCGTTCTGGGAGTAGGTTTACAAACTAAATCTTAGTACAATACTTTGTATTACAGAAGGGAAAGTTATTTTCTTAGGGGAAAAATGATTTCTCCAGGAGAAAACTACTTTCTTTGGGGAAAATTTGCTGAGGGGAAGATGCAGACTATCGGCGTCTCTTTCTTAGTTTAAAAAAAAAACATGTTGTGACAAAATAAATTGCCAAAATTGAACAATACTTTTTTGACACAATGCTTTTTGCATAAATATGTATGTATCAAACTGAATCAGATCATCCATATTATACAAGGAAAAGGATGTTTTCAATATTGTTTCTTGTCTCTCTGATGAAGAAGGCAACATGCTGACCCTTTTCCAAACAATCCCATATTTTAGTGACACTGAGAAGAAAGGCAATTGAAAACATTGTGGGAAAAGGAAAAACTTTTTTCTATCCTACCAAAGACAAATCTCCACGTCTGTCCAGAGTTCTCAGAAACTCCAATACTGTCGTCTCGTTGTCTGCGCATGTCATATTCTTCAAAGATTCGACCGGTCTGCTATGACGCATCACCCATCCCCGAATACTTGGGAAAAGTAGGGCTTATACCAAAGCCATTTGCCTATTACCCAAGCATGTAGGGGCTGTTTTAATAAATGGCCGGTGCAAAGGTTACATGCTTGCCGATCATAGCTGAATGAATCGCACCAGGTAGCGTTTTATTGAGTAAATGTTTATTTCATTTCGAAATTCAAAGTAATGGTTGTTGTTTTGAAAAGTAGTTCAGTTCTGTACCCAGAATGCCCAAATTACTGTATTTTGCTTAAATTTTGGGACGGTAAAAAATAATTTTTTTTCGTGTCCCAATACAGTCAAATCTGAGTTAGCGGTCATACCTGAACAGCGGCCGATCTATCGACAATGGCCACTCGAATTCCCCCCATGCAATTTCCTTCTTTAATTGCACTGTGTATAGCGTGATATTGTGAAATGCAGCCAGCGGTCACATTAATTGGTCGGGATCAACAGTATATCACACCTAAACAAAGGTCAGCTGACACAACACACGACCTAATTTGTCGGGATACGGAAAATTGATAATTAACACTATACTGTAGTTATTGACAAAGTCGACTACACAATGTAAAACGTGCAAACAGACAATTACAGATTATACAACCCCTAATTACGGGTAAATGACCGACAATTGTTGTTTATTTTCGTGTTTCATCTTTAAAGGATGAATGGCAATGAAAGTTTATCGGTATTTTTGCAGATGGGTAATTTGTTATAATAATATGAAATTGAACATCACGTCAATCGAAGTTGTTTACACATTTAACAAAACTGCGAACTCGGTGATTTTAAAAATGGGTGGAAATTTTCTATTGCATTCAATTCTTGCTATCATGTCGCTCTCGAAACGTAAATTCCTCTCTCTAGAGGACCGTGTGAAAGTTGTTCAAATGCTTGAATCTGGACGTTCTTCACGGATTATTGCTACTGAGTTTGGTGTAGGCCGCACACTACTCCCGATTCGGGGTCTAGCTCCGATGTTATTTTTGTGATTGTTTCTCCAGAGAAACAATCACAAAAATAACATCGGAGCTAGACCCCGAATCGGGAGTAGCCGCACACAAATTCAGAGTGTTGCAAAACGCAAACGAGAAATTCTCGAGGAGTACGAAAGTGGTGACCCTTGTTCTGAACGAATCCATAGGAATGTCTCTTATGAAAACATTGACGCTCTGTGCTATAAATGGTTTCTGGATGCCACATCTCGGCAAATTAATGTGTCTGATCCTCTAATCAAAGAGAAAGCTCTCAAATTCGCTGCAGACTTAAATGACACAGATTTCAAGGCATCACATGGTTGGTACCCACTGTATGTATGAATGATGCCATGGATTATCTAAGTAAACTGAGAGAATTTGCTCTGCAGATTGGAAATGAGTCAATGTTCAAATGTGTCAATGACTTTGATGAGCTTTTGATAGATATGAGGGTTGCAAAAACTTCCAAGCAGACAACAATTGATAATTTTTTCCAAAAAAGACAGTAACAGAGTGCATGTTTCTTTGCAGAACAAATCATTGTGTTTCTGTATTTTTTTAAACAAAAGCTGCAATGTTTTGATTAAGCAACATTTAATTTTTTAAAGTTTTTACATGCTTTCTTGCAAACCATGCTTTCTTGCAAACACTTTAGATGAACATAGTATAACACATGAAACTTGTGAGCACTATTATTGTTAAATATGATGGTAAAGGAATGAAAAGGAAAATAAATCTTTTAAATAAAATCCTTTTATTCAAGTCTTTTTTTTGTACATAATGTGAGGCAGAAGTTCATTGTGACATACAAAAGATGATTCAACAAGCTAGAACATCATACAATACTGCAAAGTACCAACTATAGTATGATAATAATGTGCGAGAAATAAGTACTGTGAACAGCAGCCAATCTGTGTACAGCAGCCAATTTGGGCACATCCCTTGACTGGCTGCTGTACACAGATTTGACTGTACTTCGGTCTACAAAAAATAATTATTTTGTCAGCTGTCCCAAAACTTATGGCCAGACAAGACAAGCTGTCATACTGTAAGTCACTGACCGCTAAGCAGTCGAATATTGCATTAAAATATTGCTACGTCATTGATTTCAATAAACCTACGATCATTTGCAGATTGGTCTGTTTTTAGACAGATTGGAATTCCAGCGGTCAATTTGTGCACTGAGAGTTTAAAACTTCGCTTTTTCTCATTGTTTTCCTTGTTGATTAACTTGTCACTCATTATTGTCTGCATCCTGGGATCGTGATGAGGATTGTTATTTTGCATTTGTAGATAAATTCACAACATATTTTACCTGCTTACGTGACGTGAACGACATAAATTCCACTCTGACAAGTACCTGCTTGGCCCGTTCTCAAATTTGATTGGTTCGTCGATCTTCGATCGATAAACCTCGGTTAGACTAGAATACTGTACCTTGATTTCTGTTTATAAAAAACGAACCCGATTGACCGTGAAATACATGCGTGTCAACTCTGTTTCAACTTCGGATGTACATGTATACATTATGTATCTTGGATACAAGTTTATCACACCCTTTTTACACTTATACCGGATTTTTTTTTTTGAATTGGGGTTTAAAATAGTCTATCAGGTGATCCGGTTTGTTGTCTTGAATTGGGAAACTGAAACTCCCATTGAAATCAGGAGGGTTGAGAAGCAGGCTTACGATGTTACGTGTGTAGAAATGAAACTGCGCGAAATAAATGCTTGTAAACAAAGGGTATCAAACGGATTGAAAGATTTTTTTAAATAGATACTCACTGTCCCAATTCCTTGGAACAAAAAAATATCGATCTTGCTTTGCAATTTTTAGCATGGCCTAAGTCTTTGGGTCATGAAAAATAATCATTTTCGCGATTTTTGATGGTGTCCCAAAATTTAAGCAAAATACCGTAGATAGATGTGTATTGTAGAATGCCATCTAGCGGGAGATAATGCTGTCGTCTGAGACGACAATTTTTCCTGGTGGACGACAAAAAATCCTGAAGAAGGATTCCACTGGACGACAAGTTTTGTCAGGGCACGCATCCCAAATCAGCTACTCAGTTTGATTAATTTATCAAGTGAATGGTAGTGAAAAAGATAGGCGTGGCTTTCTGCGAGACTAACTACCAGTCAAAATGCATCATTCTTTATTGCTCGCACAGTACCCGTTAAACTGTGGATGGCAAATAGCCAATACCCTATTGTCTACCATGTTGGTTGACATTTGCAAATTATGCATCAATCAACAGATTACAGACTTACTTATGCGGATGATTGATCTATATACCCGATTAAAGAAAGGCGATGAACATCTAATGATGCTGTCAACAGAAGGCAATAATAATAGATATTTAAGTATTGTCCATGACCTTTCAACTTTCTGGCAATTTTTTTAATCAATCTTTCAAGTAAAAACGTTTATTTAAGTTCTACAAAAATCATATCTCTTTTTACCATAACTGAATCAACGCTCATGCATTGCAAAAGTGCCCTATATTATCGGAGAACATGGAGAAATGGAAAAATTTCTGGGGTTTAAAGGGAAAGCTTCAGATCAGCCTAGTGATCAGACTAGCGAGACAGTGGAGAAAAAAAAAAAACCTGAACATATAGCTAAAGACAAGTGGTTTTCAAATGAAGAAAATTCCAAATACTTCATTTTTTACCACTAGTCTAACTTAATTCAACTGGTTCCTCCATGATCATTATCAATAGCTGCTCTTTGCTATTTAACCCTTTACCAAACAATCCATCATCCAGAATTTAACAACCTTGAGAAAGAAAGCTTTCTTTCTTCTCCCAAAAAAGTTTCCTTTTTTTCAAAGATAAAATACATTGATCAAACCATCTTTATCTTGTAATTTACAAATTTATGCAAGCTCTAAATTTGGACAGGTCCAAAATTTTGTCATGTAAAAAGATTTAATTGAAAAAATGATCCATATGGACAAACAATTCTAAATTCAATGCAAATTCTTCCTACAAGTGTTTGTGAAGATGGGTCCAGAATTGTTGCCATTTTTATGAATATTTTAAATACTAGCCATTATCATGTTGAATTATTTATTTAGTCTAAATAAAAGCTAAAGTGAAAAGTTATTAAACTTCTTTAATCCTTTGCGTAATTACAAATAAAGTCATAGCTATCAATTTCTAATGTAGATGTTGACTTGTTCATTACAGACATTAATATGTCTCCATGATGCACAAATCTAAATTTACAGTTTTTAGATGTTTATCACTTGCATATTAAAATTCATTCTATGTGTGAACCCAACTTCTTCAGGCTGGAATCCAACTTTTTCCTGAGGTGGATTCCTGGAATCCAACTTTCAAAATCCTAGTGAACACACTGACGTTTGTGCACTCTGATATTGATCTAAAGTTAGCAACCACAACAAAACTGATGAGCCTATTGGAATTTATCAATAACTGAGAGGGTAGTGAGCTTTAAACCATCATTTTTCCATTTCATTAAATTAAAACCTCAATAATACTTGAGTTGTGCTCTGGCTAAAGGGGCTTAATGCATCTCTGGGAGGCATACTACTAAATAAGTTATCTCATAATTACAAATCTATAAAATCCGTTTCGAAACAACTGACTGAATGATATGGTACACTGGGCCTTTGAAATGCAGAAAATTGACTCATGGCAAAAAGTTTCAGCCCCGGTCAGCCTGCACAGACTGTGCAGGCTGACATGGTTGATACTTTTAGCAGAAGCATTACGCCTCCTTTTCACAGAGTATGACTCATTTACATTGTTAAAAAGCTTATTGAATAAGCTTTCTTCTCATGCAAAAAACAATTAAGTAATTAATAATTCCTTTTCACCAATAGTAGAATAATATGAATTCAGTGAGTAAAATCCATACCCAATATATGGATGGCCAGAAGGACATGTTTTAAAAGGGTGGTTATTTTCAAATCAAAATGCACCAGGGGGTACGTCATATATTCAAATTACAAAATATAAGCCAATCAGAAAAAAAAAATATTCATGACAGTGTTTGCTGCTTGTGGCTTGGCCAAAAATTAAAAAAGAAAATTTTTGTCTAGGTTCAAAGACTTTGTATGAAAAATGCGAAATATGACCAAAGGCGACAAACGTCTTTGAACTATTTGAAATCCCTTCTTCAAAATGAGATATGAAAGAAGAAGGAAATACCGATCAGATTTTGATTTTAATTTTGACAGGGTGTGGAAAGTTGCCATCGAGGAAAAATATTTTTACGCCGCCATCTTGAAAATTCTGATTCACTGATAAGCAATATTCCAATAAAAATTTCTTCAAAAATACAATATATGAAAGGAAAATTTTAGTTGTGATATGTAATATGAATGTGGAAGAATTAAATCCTGTTGAAAATTGAGTTCATTTTATGGTAAATGTAATGAAAATTATTGGATTTCCTGACAACTACTTGGACTAGAAGTGAACTGAGAAATCTGCAATTGTTGATGCCGGTAAATTTTGCTTAGGCGATAGATCTTACCATTTATCTCAATAAAGCGGGTTGAAATGTAAAAGGAAAGTATTAGGATGTAATATTATTCCTGGTTTTTGCCTTTTTGTATTTTCATAATGATTAAGTAAAATGATGAACCGGATGTCAGGCACCTGCCAAAAGATGTTGTATATTTGGACCAAACTAGAAGTTTGGATAACTGATCAACATGCGTTTCAGATCAGGTCCTTTCATGAAAACAGCAAAAAGTCATTGTGAAAAGAGAGAATCGATCATTCTTCATATGTTCTGGTATATCTTACCAGAATAGACATTAATTTTGATAGCCCAGGCCCTTTGCTTAGAAAGTTTGGTAGCACATCACCACTTTAGCCACTAGTGACAACCCTGAGAAACAGGGATCGTATATAAGATCCCTGTGAGAAACAAAGCTTTCGAACATTGTAGGAAAAGAAGAAAATGCTGGTGACTAGCATTTTTTCCGTTTTTCATAATGTTTTCTTCTCTTTTTGATACAATTTTCACCAATGAGCCATAACTTTTTTGCAGTCTGTTATCACACTAAATTTGGACAAGCCTAAAATTGTCGAATGTTAGAGTTAATGTGATATCTTTTTTTTTTATTTTAGTACATCACCATGAAAAAATTCATACAGTTCTATATAATAATTTATAATGTAAAATAATAACAAGGTTTACATGCGTACCAATGGCTGTGATAATTACAAGCTGCAATTTATGCTTGCCTTTAGCCTATTGTACTCGGTCTTTGTTCACATCAGGTCATAGATCTGTATCATTATCATGCAAAGGCATCATAAATATAGATCTAGGCCCCGTATTCACAAAAGCATTTTTTTTTTCAATTTCACACATACAATTTCATGGAGTTCATTTTATCGATTTCAACCGAGTTCAAGGAAAAAGTTGTAAGAATAAGTGATCATAATAATATTAAAACGATCTCTTGAGCCACATTTCAAAAGAAAATCGGAGGGCGGGAACAGTAAGAGATGAGCAAACAGGCGTTGATGTAAATACGAAGAAGACAGGAAAAGAAAATCATAATTTGTAAGCTACTTCGATCACTCAGGAACAAACAACAAATTTCAAAGGTATAAGAAACATACTTACATTTTCGAAACAAACTCATTGTTTTTTTTTTTCTTCTTAGGACGCCATGTCCCGCTCGCCAAATATTGAGTAATCACGTGAGCGGTTGAGACATCACGTGATCGGATCGGCCTAAGACCGACTAAAACAGACAAGCACAGAAGCCTTGTATATTAGGCTCACTCACAATTTATATATTAGATGAAATTCGAATATTATCAATGACATTTTTCAAGGATCTCTACAATACCTCTGTTCATAATTGGCATGATCCCGAGAAACCACCCGGTGAGGATTTTGCTCGGCATTTTTGGCCAATAATCATGACTTAATACATGTTGGACATTACTTTGACCCGTGTCTGTCATTTCCAGAGGGATCCTCTGCGGCTCTGTTGTTTGGGCGTTCACACCCTTGTTCGATCTTCTGCCATCGACCGCGTCGTGTTTGTCTGATTGCTTTTTATCCCCATTTTAAAAGCTTTTTCATTTATATTGCGGCGGTCAGTGTACGTATCCATGCTTACCCGAACGGTTTCTCTCACCTATACTTTCCACTGCATTCTATCCAAGACGCTGTCTGCCTTTCTTGCATAAACATCGTCGAAACAACCGAATGAATAATATGGCAATGACAATCATCAATCTTCGTTAAGGATTTGGCCGAGCTATGGAATCGAACCAGCGACCCCCTCGAGCCGTAAGCGCTAAAGACTGACATAGCGGGCTAGACGTCAACGTCATAATACGAAAACTGTTGAAAGCAGCCGAACACACAGTTCAAATAATTCACCCTGTTCAGTGGAAAAGGGACAGAAAGACATTCTACATCAGTTCCAATCACATGATGACTTTTTGGCTCTTGCATTGGACGATTTCTAGAACATTTCGCAAAAAGTAGAAATTGCTCATGACTAGAATATTCTCTTTTTTCACCAATCACTCCTCTAGGCTTGTGTCCTTTTACTCAATCTTAACCCCTGAAGCGCCGAATAAACCACGTTTTGTGCAGTCTGATCTTGATCTACATTGTCCGCAAAAGGTCAGTGAGTCGAGCTTAGCAGCTTAAGGGTTAACTTATGCTGATTATCCTCATTTTACATCGATGCCTTCGAAGTCGTTGGCAGCAAAATTGTTTGAAGAAGTTATTGATTAATCTTTACAAGCCGAATAAACGCAGCATCCATTTTCAGTCTAGAAATTAGCCACAAACAATTTTAGTATCAATGTTACTCTTGGTCAGAATGTCACAACAAAGCAGAAAGCGTAGGTGAAAGATCAGGCCACATCCTTTGTGCAGTCTTATCTTGATCTATACTGGCCGCAGTGGCAGCTACATTTGTGAAAAGGTTCGTTAAGGGTTCGGAGTTAATATTTGCATAGAGGCACGCGCACTGCGACCAAATGTCGAGAACAACTTATCACGGATCTAGCGTTGACCAATTGTTGATTCAGTGTCAGGATTCAAGATCATCTTTCGTAAAAACCTCTTTGTCCCCGAGTGAAGTGCGGTATCTGTTTCATACTTGAACATTCGACTCTTTACCGAAAAATCCCGAGTTTTAACGACCAAGTGGGAGGAGACATTTGAAAACATTGTGTGGAAAGGAGAAAATGCTGGTAACCAGCATTTTCTCCATTTCCCCACAATGTTTTACGACCCATTAAGAGAGGAATTGTATCATTTCAGCCATATTTAATCTGTCGTCTGCAAATACTTTTTACTTGGATAAGTCTTAAAAATAAGTCATATGGAAGAGATTTAATATGATTCTAATGGTGAAAAAAATACAGTATGGAAATGACAGGAACATTCTATGGATTACAAAAAGATCAGCCTGGGTCCCGTTTTACGAACAAAATTTGCGTAACTATAGTACGGTGGCATATTTCTGCCACGAGAAACGAGATAGCTATCATGATTATTTTAGAAAACTACTGCGATAAATCAGTTTCCTAGAAATTTTATCTTTTCATTTTATCTAGATAAAATTTCCAGGAAACTTTGGTTACCAGCATTTTCTCATTTTCCCACAATGTGTTTTTTTTTTTTTCTCAGGGTCGTTAAAAGTCGGGACTGTGTGGTAAAGTTTTAACGATTATAAGTTACAAATAACTGTATTCTCTAAAGCGACAAAAAGCATCTTCCATCTGATCCCACATTTTCAACATAACGCAATTGCATTGGCTATCGTAGGGCCTACGTTATGGGCGTCTCGCCTTCTTTATGAGATCATTTTTGATCGGATACGAATAAAACCGAAATCAGCATTTATCTGAAACAGAGGACCAAATTTGTTCCAGATAAGAGGGAAAAGGAAAGAATACTGGTTACCAGCATTTTCTTTATTTTCCGTATGCTTTCAATGGCTTTTTTTTTTTTGTCACGGTCGTTAAAACTAGACTGTGCGTTACAAGCGTGTTTATCCGGGAGAGGATACAGCACGTGGCAATATCATAATTGGCTTGCAACGCGCGAAAAGAAGCATTCGGACATTTGCGTAAAGTGTCGTTTCGGATCAGCCTGCGCAGTCCGCGCAGGCTAAGCCGAGACGGCACTTTACGACTACATTAGATTTTGTGCTACAGTAGACTTGCGCAAAACAGAAAATTACGTAAAAACGGAAAGTGTCGTTTCGGATTAGCCTGCGTGGACTGCGCAGGGTGATCCGGGACGTCACTTTCGAATGCCGAATGCCCCTTTTCGTGTATTGCATGCCATATAATATGACAAGACAGAAAATCATGCTCAAATCTAATAACAGCAAGCTTGGGTGTCACGTAGTATTCTTTGTGTAGCAGATCTGACAATGTGAGTCGGGGTCCTGCTCAGCTCAGTGGTAAGGTGTAGGATTCGTAGCCTGAAAATCCCGGGCTTGAGCCTCACTCGAGCCACTTGACTTTTTGTGTGAGTGTCATTGGGCATTTAAGATATTTTAGAGCTATGACCTAGTAACAGTGAAACCCAGGATGTGAATGGGTAACTAAGTGAAATGTCGTCGCGAGATGACTGAAATAATGTTTAAATTGGCGTAAAACCCGTTTCAATCAATCAAGTAGTCAAACAATGTACTGGGAGTCAATCTGAATTGATGAAAACGATATTTCACTCGAACAGATAAAGGGCGCAAGTAGTACATTTTGAAGACTGATTTGACCTTGATAGCTTGGAGGAAACCTCTTACAGTGCAGATCCAGGATAGTGCTGTCTGAGTTTGACATGTACTGTCAGCCAAAAAGCAACCAAAGTTGACATCAAGTTTTGAGTTTTGTCAATTTACAAACAGTGAAAGTAAACGAAACGCTATTTACTTACTGACCGAGTAGGCTATACAGTATATCCAAACTGTAGCACTTTCAGCCAAATATTACAACCCGTTGGCCTGTTTCGACGGCTAAAAAAAAATCAACTGGAAGATTTTTATCGTATAGGCTTCAGTTAACAAGCGGACTGTACAGACTGCACCTTCTGTTCAGTCTGATCTTAGTCTCTGCTTTCGGGGCTTTAGCGCTCTTAGTGTTGAGTAGGGATTAATTACAAAAAGGACTCTTGCCAAACATAGTTTTAAAGGAAGCTATAGCCTACCCCCCCACCCCGACACTATACCGGAAAATAATTTCTACGAAGCAAAACTTTATTCTATCGCCTATTGAGTTTCATTAAAAGATCCATTTAAGCATAAGCTGTCTTTAGAATTCCTGTCTTGTTTCTCGACGATCAGTCATCTGAAAGCGTCGATATGATTTCCGGTGACAAACGCTCTAGACATTGGCCTTGGAGACGTGTCAAGTTTATTATGAGTCACTTCCGCCGTCCCGATGGAATTGTCATTATGGGTTTGTCCGTTTAACGCCTTTTTGTCTTCCGATAAGACAATCGTGACTAAGATGTGGCATCGAGTATTGGAAATGAACTCTTTACCAGACGACCAGATTTTAGACTCTTCCACATTGAAAGCATTTGCGGACGAAAAATGTGGCTTACATGATGAAAGGATGGAATACATCGTTTGAAAAGGAGAAAATGCTGGTTACCAGCATTTTCTCCTTTTCCAACGATGTTTTCAAAAACCTTCTTTCTCAGAGTAGTTTGGTACAGGGTTAAGGTCTTCTGGAGTTGGACATATGCATTGCAAACGTGAGCAGATAATGAAAGCGAATCTCTTGTCGTTTAACCCTTATCCTGCTAAAAAATGAAATTTTCATTTCGATAGTAAACACCTAGATATTGCTATTTCAAAGTTATGTTTTGGTGAATAAAATCTCCTTATCGGACAGTGTAGATCTAAGATTAGACTGCACGTTCTGTGCAGTCTGATCTTGATCTACACGGTCCGCAAAAGGTCAGTGAGTCGCGCTTAGCAGCCCAAGGGTAAAGTTTGTTTTCGGCACGCGTTTGGACGGCCTTTGAAGGGTCGATGCGACAGGCACAGCAAGTGTTACAAGTGCATTTTCTGAATTGGCCACAATCCTTTTTTGAATACATCTGTGTCTGTAGTTCACTCATCATATACTTCATCATCGGTCTTCTTTATGTACCTGTAATCTGCCCAAACTTTAACGACGTATATCACAGATGTTCGCTCGCATCCTTCTGCGCATGTGTTTTTATCATGGATAGTGAATCAAAAGTGCACCTATGTATTTTCGCACATATGGTAATACTATTGGTGCATTGAAACAAGAAGCACTTTCTTCGGGTAGTATTAGTAATGAGAAATAGAAATAGATCTGTGAACTGTCAATGTGAAATAATTAAAATACAGTTGACACGGCGTAACACACCAAAAAAGCAAACAAAAGTAGGAAATTTAAAGCTGGGAAGTATAGCTGTTTCCGCTTTAAAAATTATTGTTGGGAAAGTAGAAATCGCTTCGTATTCATGAGCCATTTCTCCTTTTCCTACTAGACTACGTCTGCTGAGCTTTTATCCTATTTTTTTCCTTGAAAAAAATAACTTCCATAGTGACCTTCATCCTCTGACAAAATAAGCACGAATATGTGCCGTTTTTATTTTATCTTATTGTTAAGAATTATAAATACTATAAGTTTGGAAACTTTAAGAAAAATTTGTCCGTTAGAAAGTATATATTTATTGATAGAAATATTATTTCCGGAATTTTATCGAGAAAAACAGTGATGACAGCACGATTTAAGTAGCCCATCTGCTATACTGTATATGTATTTACTGTGGTTGTTTGGGAGCCCTTGGCAACAGTAACCAAGGAAGTCGGTTTATCTTATCACCAGGGATCCATGTATTAACTCTTTACCAGACGACAAATTTTTAGACTTGTCCAAATTCAAAGCATTTGCAGACGACAATATAACTGAAAAACTGAAATTTATTTTTGAAAGGGTAGAAAACATTGTGGGAAAAGCATAAAATGCTGGTTACCAGCGTTTTCTCCTTTTCCAACAATGTTTTTAAAAGGCTTCTTTTATAGGGTCATTAAAAGTCGGGATAGTGTGGTAAAGAATCAAACCAGTGATAGGCACGGGATAGGCTACATTACCAACTCTCATCTCCCACGTCAATATTCAGCTGCTCTACAAAACCTTTTTTTTTTTCATTTCAACTCTTCACAAGACGACAAATTCAAAACTTTGTTCACAGTAAACCCTTTTGCATACAACAAAATTAATGAATCATGACTGAGCAATTGGTTGACAGTGTAAATGTCTCGAAATGCCGCAGGTAGTAAATGTTGTGATTGTAGAAAAAGGGAGACAAATTTATGTTGATTAGCAGCAATCTTTCATAGATCTGTATCTGCTATGTGGTCACAAGTCTTCTTTCTCCAAGTCGTTAAAAGACGATGTCGTTGGGTAAAGGATTTGCAAGGTTAAAAATCTAGATCTAGGTTTTTATATTCGGGGAGGACAATGAGGGAATTTTTATGACAAAGTTTTACCTACTTTTGTAAGTAGGCCTTTGCGCAGTTGCGATTAAAACCCGATTTAGCAGAAGAATTTAAATTTGGAAGTTCCGGTTTTGTTGGCAAAGGACAAGATGGAATCGAATCTCTTTCAGGATCTTCAAGATCTTCAAGCTAGTGAACAAGTAAACCTCATCACATCACTTTTTCACAACTCGGTCGTTTCCCTAACAACATCTGACAGATTTGATCACGGGATCACCCGAGATTTTCCGAATACTCGCAACGCACCGGTTTGGTAATTCATACAGTCTAAGCATAATTAACGAGTAACCGAAAGATTGAACAACAAAAACTTCCGGAATCTTTCGGTGACTAATTTCTTGGCAATTTAGTTAGGTTTGAAATAGCATTGCGCACTCTGCAGTTTGTATATTGGTAAATAATTTTAATGGAATATATATCTGTTTTGTTGCAGTCGTTGTCATTACGACTGAACGCACAGAAGGTTATATGTTGTAAAATGATGGATGCGGAAGTCAAGAAACGCCTTTTCTCATTGGAACCTTTCTCATTTTCTCTAGTCTAGACTCTACTGAGTAGACCCTGCTACTCAGATTTAAACTTTTCACCCGACCATCCTACAGAAATACAGAAATGTTTTAATAATCAACGTATCCATCATCTCAATGCTAGGTACAAGAAGAGGGATTGAAAATATTGCTATGTATTTTAAATTGTAAAGCAATAACAAAATTTTCAAAAGTAAAGCTCATCATTTAGGGGAAATAACCAGGCAGCTCTGATGAATGTAGCATTTTCCAACCATTTTTTTCACAATTTTATTTACAAATATTGAAATGAAGTACTGATTACAAAAATATTTAATAAGCTGAAATCAATATTTAGTAAGCTGAAATCAATTTAAAGTGCCAATATAATCATGAATTGTGTTTGAATCCTGCATATTCAACAGTAACAATGTATTTCCAGGGTTCCCGCTGGGCTTTGTATTTGGCGCCATTTGCGACAGATTGTTAAAGGTGGCGCAAGAAAACGCCGGAAATGACTGGCGCCGATATTTTTCATATCAGGATGCCGTACATATTGATACTGGTCCCCTTCACCGCAATGCATGGATGCATGATAGCCAGTTTATCGATAAGTTGAAAAAAATCTGCTGGAATAAACTACGGCATCAACGTAATTTAAATTACTTACGGAACGATGTCATCTAAGATCTACACCTTACGAAAATACATACACTTTCGAAAACATACACTTCCGGCCAGACAAAACCTGTCAATTAACTTGGGAAAACTTTAAGAAAGTGAAAGTATCGAAGATGGGTGTCCAGTATAAATTGTAAATATTACTAAATGTCCAAATAAATCATAAATGCAGGTAAAATTGATAAAATCTGTATTTTTACAGCGATTTTACAAAATAGAGACCAGGCTGCAGTTGGCATTGACTAAAACCCAGATAGTAATGTTTTCATCATCCTCGGAATATTCTATGCAGCTTTTTCTCTATTGATCGCCCACCTATTGGAAACTTTGTTTGCTTTTCAACATCCTAACTTCTGTATATTTCAAATGAAGAAATTGCTCTAAATTTCTTCTTTTCTGACAATGTTTTCACAAATTGACTTCGTTGTTTGGTTTGTACTATTTAAGCTTCTGTATGTTTCAAAAAGGTCTCTCTTTAGAACTTTGTTACAATAGGATAAATTGTTCTCAATGACCTATTTCTGCTTTTATCACAGTGGGTTTACAGACATTGATGATAGCCAGGGACCCTACATCTGACTCATCCGACTCGAGAAAATTTGGCGTCGGACAAGTCACTTTTTTTGATCTAGTTGTCCATGGACAAGTAGAAAATAGGGGAAAGTTTTGAAACAAATATGTTGTAAACATTACACATTGAAATACAAAAGTTCACCCTTTGTACAAAATAACATTTCGAATGATAAACAGTGGCTTGAGACGATCCCTAAATTCTGGAAACCCAAAATACACATTTGGTGTACCTCTACATTCACTGAATACTGTACGACAGGGTCGGTATAAAATGCGGCTGTTTTTGCATGTCAACTTTTTTTTGCGTCGGAGAATGTCTGAATACTTTCTAGATCACTATTGTGGATTAAACATTTTTATTTCTATTATTTTAGCACCGATTCAAAGATCTGTTACGACAATGTTGCACATGTGAATATTTTAGCCTTTAATCTGATGGTAACGCTTCGGTGCGAATGGGCCGTGGTTTAGGCATTATCTCCTCTGCCAGAAACTGTCTCAAACCGAAACAATTTGCTATTCAGCAATCAATCGATGTGTAAAATCGGAGAAAATGGATCATTTTTTTTTTCATTTTTTCACCACCTCTTTTGAAAATGGAAACTTCCAAATCAGCTAAGAAAGTAATGTACAGTTTCTTCATGGACAATCAGGAGATGCTCTTTCACCATGCTGTACCTTGCAACAGGACATTGTTTTATCACAAGGTAAGTTCATTTTTAAAAGGTCTTTTGATAAGATGATTTTAAATTACCAATATTTGTGTGAATACTGTGAGATAGTGATGTAAACATTAGTTGGGAGTAAACTCACAAGTAAGATAATTATTTTCCTTAATTTCAGATGGTATAGAGGGATTTGATGAATGCTTTGAGAAAAAGACAGCCTTCTGGTAATTGTTATGTTGAAAACCTGATATTCCATTGGAATAATGCACCAGCTCATTGTTCAAATGATACATTAAGGACAAAAATTATTGACTTCCTAGGATAGGAAAGACGGCAACACCCGCCCTATGGTATGGACCTGGCACCAATGGACTTTGCTGTATTCCCCAGGCTGAAAGCAGATTATACAAGGATGCAAATTTGAATCTAAAGATAAAGTTCAATGTTCAATCTGCAGTTGGCAGCTTTGAAAAAGAGTGTTATGAAGTGTTTCCATAACTTGGTAGACTGCCATCAAAAGTGTGCAGAATGCAAGGGAAAATACTTAGAAAAACAGTGACAGGTAGAACCCATAATGGTTATGTTCGTTTTGATGCTCTGCTCAAGTAAACAATTTCTGACATCAAAGTGTTCCATGCAGTATAAGACTGTAATCATTTTAGATCCTAAATATCAATCAACCTGTGCAAACACCCTTTAGCCATGAATTGATATGAAGAGTTGGTTTTGCAGGGTTGAAATTAAATGTTAGAAGAAGAAATTGGGCATGACTCAGGTTGGAAAAAGTAATTAGAAATTCGTTTGTAAAAAAACAATTTTTCTTAAAGAAACATGCATACTATTTTGTTCGTATCCCATTTTGTAAATTAACAGCTTTGACACCCTTGTTAACATCAAATTTGTGGTTCAAACACACTGGTGATGTCATTGACTGTAAAGTGTCAAGAAAACTGGGATATCACAAAATAATTATCGAGTTACAAACCAGGGTTGTTAAAGCATGGGGTTGTTTGGTAAATGGTTAAGATGCATTGATTACCTTGCTGTTTAGATTAAAGGCCTTTTAGCTGCCAAATGCAACGATTCTGAGGTCAAAATGTAAACAAATTCAATTCATTTCCTTTAAAAGTATGGATATTTCTATGAGTCTGATAATGTGTTACTGTGCAATCTGTCAAAGTCCCAGTTTTTGGCATAAAAATGTAAAACTAAAACAAAAGTTGCCAACTTTTGTTTTAGTTTTACAATACATTCTTCTACTAGCAAGTTTGGGCCATTTGTGTGCTTTTAAATCATGATAGCATCTTATTCAGGGTGGCCCCGTGTGTGCTGTACTTTTTCCAGCTGGAAGTTTTAGAACTTACTGGTAACATGCTATCACATATGGGTGTTCAAATCTAAATTAGATACAGAATGTTTACACTTCAGTATCAATTTTGATTACAGTTTGTTGATAGTTAAAAAGTGTCCAAACAATGTACACAGAATTCAGTGCAAGGTTTTAGATATACATGTATAAAGCTATGAACTTGTTAAACCACTTTTCAAAGAGAAAAGCATGCTGAAAATAATTATTTTTTTCTTGTTTATTTAATGTTTTTTTGCAAAAAGCAACAATAAATAACTTTTTTTGCCTTTTACAAAAGACAGACTTTGGACATTTTCAACATTTTGGACACAAAGCAACTGATAGGGAAATAATTCTTGACATTCACTGTTTAGTGAGCTGGCAGCCTGTTTTTGATCTTTGTATCAACGCTTACTGGAGATACAGTGGGTACTAGTTTACCAGTTTACCGTCTAGTTTTGGAATAAAAAAACACCGGCCCAGAAAGAGTGATTTTTGCTGCAAGAAATTTATGAAACTCAACCTTTTTATATGCAGGAATTTTGATGTTCCAGTATATATTTCAGGAAGTAAATACCCATGATTAATTTTATCTTGAGCTGTAAATGCCATTGTAATATAGAAGGAAGAATAAAATCTTTTATGCTTATGATAAGAGTATATCCTTCTTGTGATATCATCAACAGTAAAGATAGACACTAATAATCTATTAGATCAAATTTCCATATTTGAACTTGAAAGGTATAGCCCCCATCCATTTAATGTGTCCAAATAACCTTTATCCTTCTTAATAAGTAAAATGAAACTTTCAAGCCGATAGTAAAAACTCAAAGTGTGCTATTTCAAAAGTATTTTTGGGAGAAAGATATCTCCTTACTGGACGGTATTTATCTAAGATGAGACTGCATGTTCTGTGTAGTCTGATCTTGATCTAAACTGTCCACAAAAGGTCAGTGAGTCGCCCTTAGCAGCCTATGGGATAAGAATTCAAAACAATTTATAAATCAAACATTATCATTGTAACTGTTAAAAGTCAATATAGTTTAACCCTTTACAAAACAATCCCTGGTTTTAACGACCCCCAACGGCAAGGAAGACCCCCTTCTGAAAACACTATGGGAAAAGGAGAAGTGCTAGTAACCAGCATTTTCTTCCTTTCCCACATTGTTTTCTTCTCTTCCAAAGTCAAGTTTCAATTTTTGAGTCATGTTTATTTTGTCGTCTGCAAATGATTTCAATTTGGACAAGTCCAAAATTTTGTTGTTTGGCAAAGAGTTAAATAGGTTTCCTGACTAAATCATTCATGATTTTGAAGGATGTTTTCAAGGATGTTAAATTTTAGACTCGTCGAAAATGAAAGCTTTAGCAGACGAAAAATCATATGTGGCTCAAATTATGGGATTTGTCTCTGTAAGCCTAAAAAACATTGTGGGAAAAGGAGAAAATGCTGGTTACCAGCATTTTCTCCTTTTCCCACAATGTTTTCAAAAAGGTTTTTTTTCCTCAGGGTTGTTAAAACTCACATTTGTGTGGTAAAGGGTTAAAGAACCTTCATGAACTCTGACCTTTGTTTAGTTTCAGATAGACAAGAAAGATGTGGAAAGCACAAGTTGGTATAAGCAAAGCTGCCCCTACTCCAGCTGATGGAGATGATGATGATTGGGAAACTGATGCTGACTTTGTTGTAAGATACAATACTTCTGAATGGCGTTCTGTTCAAATTCTTTTATTTTCTCATGTTTTAGATTATTGTTCCGATGAAAATGTACACAACCGATCACTTTACTAATAATATTACACCCATACCATTGGCAGCTTTAGAAATCATTGTTATAAGAAGTTTTTCTAGTTCAAGAATGTTTTTTAAAACTGTTACAAAGTTAACAATCCCTTCAATTGTTTGTACTTTCTTGGTAATAATGCTTTTTTTCTTGAAAGGCCAAAATTAGGCTGTACAGTTATTGGTTATTGCTAACTGTTACAGTTACTGGGATATTGTTCAGAGGTGTAATGAAACAAGTCAATATGTTTAATGTCATTTTTAATCCAAAAATGAACCAGGAGACAGTATAGGTGTAAAGAAACACTGTGGAAGCTTTTCTGTACTTGCATGTAGATACAGCTCAAGATTAATATTGACTAATGACTGAACTAAATTACCTATGGATATTTAATTGATTGGTGGTTGAATATTGTCTTTTGATTAAAAAACTTATTCAATTGGAATTTCTCTTTAATCTCTTTCAAGAGTCAAAAATTAGACATTTATAACACATTGACTAAAGTGATATTTTGATATAGAAAAAGATCATTAGCTTACCAGGGCAGCTTACAGTTAGGTCTATTACTCCCTTTCAGAATGATGTCAGTGAACAGGAACAGAGATGGGGTGCTAAAACTGTGGAAGGATCAGGACACCAAGAATCAATTAGGTGATAATTTCATTCTGTCTTTTGTACCTTTAGTTATACTATGTAGAATCATCTGCAAATATATCAGTCATGCTCTGTAAATGGGGGGGGGGGGGGGGGGGGGTTGGTGGGATGTGTTAATGTATCTGCATGAAATATTGACCCAGGTCAGCCTGAGCATTCCACACATGCTGCCATAGGTCGAAAACTTTTGTTTTCAGTCAATTTTCATGTCAAAGGACCAGTCTACCACATGATTCAGCCAGTTGTTTTACAAAATGCATTTTATGGATGTGTATGAGATAACTACCTTGAGATCACAGGGATGCCTTAAACTCCCTTTTCCCTGAGCACTGCTCATTTGCTAAATGTGTCTGTTTCCTGTCTAGAGATTTACAAAACAACAAAATTGTAGACTTGTCCATAACTGAAAGGATTAGAAAGGCTATGGAAAACATAGGAGTTGAAACAATTCTGCTAATATTTGTTTCAGAAATTGGCAATAGAATGAGAAATGGGATTGTACTCTATAAAGTAAAGGATACTATTGAGATACATGGCAGTGATCAAATTTTCTTATACAAAAATTTGCTGTACAGTAAAACTTGTATGGAAGATCAGCTTTATCTCACAATCCTAAGTTTAACCCTATACCACATAATCCCAACTTTTAAAGACCCTGAGAAAGAGGCCTTTTAAAAACATTGTTGGAAAAAGAGAAAATGCTGGTTACCAGCATTTTCTCCTGATTTCCCAAAATGTTTTCTTAAAGTTTTTAAAGAAAAGTCGAATCATATAAGTCACACTTAATTTGTCTTCTGGAAATGTTTTCACTTTATACAAGGTTAAAGCTTTGTCATCTGGTTAAGGAGCATGCAATCTATTAATTTAAGAGACAATTATTTTGATTCTGTGTTCTTGCTTTAACCCTTTATCAAACAACCTGCTATTTTAATGACCCTGAAGAAGAAGGCTTTTGAAAACATTATGGTAAAAGGAGAAAATGTAGGTAACCAACATTTTCTCCTTTCGCCACAGTGTTCTCTGTCCAATCAGGAAACGAAAGCTCATTTGTATAAAACTTTGTTTTGTGATCTGCAGATGGCTTCAATTTGAAAGGGTGTCAAACTTGCCGTTTGGGAAAGGAGTAATCCACTATATTAACCCTTTACAAAGAATCACAACTTTTAATAACCCTAAAAAAGAAGGCTTTGAAAACATTATGGAAAAAGGAGAAAATGGAAAATGCTGGTAACCAGCATTTTCTCTTTTTCCCACAATGTTTTTTTCACTGTCAAAGACAGAAATCATCATTTGCACTACATTTGATTTGTTGTCTGCAAATGCTTTCAATTAGGTTGAGACAAAAATTCTGTCTCTTAAGAAAGAGTTAAATGTGCTTTGCAAGACCTCCGGCTGTAATGACCAATTTTTTAACTTTCTTCTTGTGGTTTCTGTGTACAGCTTGGACTGAATGTACTCTAAATGCCCTGATATTGCAGACACATTGTAATGTTCCCGTTTTAGGGTAAGTAATACTATTTGAATAACAATTACAGACTTGACAAATTACGAGAGAATGTACAGAAAGACCACACAGAGGCTAAAATTAAAGAGATGGAGTCTGGGCCAAAGGCCTCATATGGTTATGGAGGGAAATTTGGTGTACAGAAAGACCGTATGGATAAGGTAGAGTGTCTCAGATTGTTGTGACAAAGGTTGAAAGTTTTGATTTTTTTCTTGATAGATGTATATGGATTCTTTTTTTGCAGATATTTTGATATATGTAGAAGATTCAGATAGAATATAGTTTGACCTGTATCGACTGAAAATGAGCCATTCTCTGGTGTAACAGCAGCTTCATGCGTCTGCAAAAAGTATTGATCCATGTCAGCCTGCGCATTCACACAGGCTGACATGGGTCAAGACTTTTTGCTATTAGTCAATTTTCTGCATGTCAAAGGACCATTATACTTCCAGATCCAGTCAATTATTAAACTGAATGGATTTTATGTATCCATAATAAGGTTATTTCTTGCTTGGTATAATTCATCATGGAAATGCATTTAGCCCCCTTTTGCCAGAGCATGGTTCCAGATTATATTTTTCTATGTATATAAAACAGTCATTCATACTTCATTTTAAGACAAAGCATAGAATATGGTATTATACATGTTTAATCTTTCATGTATTTCATGTTTTCAAAGTGGTATAAACTGTCTCTTGCTTTGGGATGTTGTTAAAGCATGATGCTTTTAACATCATGATGATATAACTTCAGGGCATTGTTGAAAAATATATTGAAGGAGATATGAATCAATTAACTCTTTACCACACAATCCCGACTTCTAATGACCCTGAAGAGGGAGGCTCTTGAAAACATTTTGGGAAAAGGAGAAAATGCTGGTAACCAGCATTTTCTCCTTTTTCCAAAACGTTTTCTTCCCTTCCCAAAACAAATTTCAATTTTTGAGCCACTTTTATGTTGTCGTCTGCAAGTGCTTTTAATTTGGACTAGTCTAAGATTCTGTGACATTGTTTGTTAAAGGGTTAACAAAAGCTGATGACTAAGTTACACTGATCACACCATTGGTGTAAAACCTTAACACTTTTAAAAGTCAGATAGACACTTAACTCTTTACCGCATGACAAATGTTTAGACTTCTCCACATTGAAAACATCTGCAGACGACAAAGTCATTATGACTCATATGATTTGGATTGTCTTTGAAAGGACAGAAACCATTGTGGGAAAGGAGAAAATGCTAGTTACAAGCATTTTCTCCTTTTCCCGAAATGTTTTCAAAAGCCTTCAGTTCTTCAGGGTCATTAAAACTCTTGATTTTGTGGTAACAGATTAGCTTGCTATTCAGTGGTATGTCAGGGCCCGCGCTGCCGATCGCCATTTTCGCCAAATGCGAAAATTCTGAACAAGTGGCGAATTTTTTCTTTAACTGGCGAAAATAAGTGGCGAAAGTTTTTTTTATCGGCAATTCTTCACTGTTTGTCTCAACTCATGAGATAAGTGGAGAAAGGGTGAAACAGGGAACAAGCTACAGGGCGATGTGGGCGAAGAAGTCACCTTCAATGGCACAACTTCGCCTCGTCAAGCTTGCACGGCGAAAAAACTTCGCCTTAAAAAATTCCCGACATGGCTATATTCATGAAATATTGGGTATCAAAGACAAAGGGTGACAGTAGTTATCCTTTATTAACTTTGTCAGTTTAGACAAGACAGCAGAGTGTTATGATCCTTATCTGTTACTGACTCGCTAAATCTACCCCTTTATCCCACGAAAACTTGCCTTTTTTTCTTCCCACATGTAAAGCGTCTGCTTATTTGTTTAAATGACGTCAGACGATCAGTGCTGATTCTCAATACATGAATTGTCGTAAAATAAAGCAGAATTACCTCTTCTTACTGCTGGAGATATTCTTTACAAATATTTTTTTGATAAATTACAATGATGAATGGTAAACCAAAGGATTAAAAAATCTTGAAAACAATCATCTGCCTTCCTCATATCGGCAACTCAAGCAAAATATGCAGTGCAGTGTTCTATTTATAGCATTCTATTTTTAGAATACACCTTTTCCTTCCTATCAACTATTTTATTGACTATATAGCTTACGTCTCTGTAAACCATGTTAAGTTTAATTCTTTTAAATTTTTAACAAGTCCTAGTTATGTTTTTGAATCAAGATTATGGTTGGTCCTCATTACAGCCGTGAAGAAGTATTTTTTTTTCTCATCACTCTGGACATTATTTGTAATCTGATGAGAAATGTCAGGGTTTGAAATAATGTGTGACTTTGCATCAGTGGGTTCATAAATTACAAGGCAATCAAAACCCAATGGTCAGATACTGTTCTTTTGAGTCAACAAGAAGATAAAAATCCTTTCTCATTTTTTTCTTTGATAAGCAAATCATATCCAAAAGTTATAGTAAGATTCAACTGTTTTTCACTCAAGGTGAGCATACAGAAATTCTTTCATCACGTACTATAATTTCTCCTGTAAAGTTCATGGAAGAAATACTGTCTACTTGCAGCACAAGTCTGCTTCTAGATTCAAACAGAATTTAACTACATTGTGTTTTTAACATGTTTTTTTTTTTTGTTTTATCAACCTACACAATGCCACCTTTTTAACGACCTCAATAAAAGAGACTAATGAAAACATTGTGAGAAAAGAAAGAAATGCTCGTAACCAGCATTTTCTCCTTTTCAAACAATGTTTTCTATCCTATCACAGACAATCTTCTACTATTTCGGCAACATTTAAATTGATGCCTGTATATGCTTTGGGTTTGGATGTGTCTAAAATTGTGTCATGTGCTAAAGGATTAAATCCCCATCATGATAAAAGACTTTATGTAATTTTCATCATTCATGTTTTCATGTTTGTACAAATGAATTAAAATTGAAAAAAAAACAAACAAAAAAAAAAAACCTTGTTCTCTTTGTCTGATACGTGAACGGAATAAAGGGGGACAAATGGTGGTAAAAAGGAAAGTAGCGAAAAAGTAGAAAAAAATGGCTCATAAATCAACAAAAGTGGCGAAAGAAATGGCTAATAAATTAGGAAAAGTGGCAAAAAAAATGGCTTATAAATATAAAAAGTGGCAAAAAGTTTTTTAAATTGGCGAAAATAGTGGCAAAAGAAAAGAAAAAGCCAGAGCAGGCCCTGTATGTGTTGTTGAATGTTTTGACTGATATCAGAGGCATGTTATTACTAATAAGCATTTAAAACACTGAGTCCATGAGCATGTGAGAATTATATTAGATGTCTCTTTTAAGACAGAGGAGAAGAAAAACATAACAATTATCATGATAATAAAATGTGTGGTGTTTAATGCTGTTTTCAATATCAATTCATTCATATCAGAGCAGCCACTGCACATGTCCATGCTTTCCTGTACTTCATGTAATATTCCCAAGCCACTGGCTGTTTTCCCACATAACCATTGTCAAAACAATGACAAGCAGTGAGAGATGAATGAATCATATCACAATAATTATCGTCAATCCTCAGATAAAATTTGGCAGAGCTAGGGACCCAACCTGATAATAAAATGAGTCATAGATTTACATTTGCTTTTATTGTCTTCCATGATAATAGAAAAGGAAAGACAAATTTTTTGTCCTATTAAATGCTTGTCCTGACTTTCGTTACTCTTTGGGTTTGTATACACCATGTTCCGATTGCACAGAACATGCAGTCTGAACTTGATGTACACTGATCATTATTCCAGACAAAAATTGATTTGACACATGATAGCCCGCCCGGGTGACTCAGTGGTGAACGTGTTGGACTCATAACCTGGTGGTTGTGAGTTCGATACCCGGTTGAGGCGAACTTTCTTTCCGGCGTATTTTCGCCTCTCACCTCTGCTGAAGCATGTGAGAAAAGTAGTCGGTGGCTTTGGAAAGAAAGTTGTGTTAGTACTGGTGTGAGAAAGCCAGGAAACACATGTGCGTCACCGACCGCCATGATATGACCTTAGCTATTAAAGTGGCGTTAAACCCCATTACAACCATTACAACAACGACACATGATAACCGATAATGAGAAGATTCGTTCACCTAGCTCTTTACCATAGGTCAAAGTTTAACTCTTTACCACACAATCCCGACTTTTAACGACCCCAAGAAAGGAGCCTTTTGAAAACATTGTGGGAAAAGGAGAAAATGCTGGTAACCAGCATTTTCTCCTTTTCCCACAATGTTTTCTACCCTTCCCCAAACAACTTTCAATTTTTCAGTCACTTTTTATTTTGTCGTCTGCTAATGCTTTTTATTTCGACTAGTCTAAATTTTGTTGTTTGGTAAAGAGTTAAGACTTGCCCATATTCAAAACATTTGCAGAATAACAAATAAATTGTGGCTCAGTGATGGGATTAGTCTTGCAAATTATAGAATATAACCCCTGCCAAAAATGTGAATTTGACAAAAATAAAAATATGTAGTATGCTGTGTTTTGATTCTGTGGCATTGATCTTTTTTCATTTTATCACTAACTGTATGATTTTGTGTCACGAAATAACTGATACATCCATACCATGCATTTTGATACATTGTTTTACATGTTGTTATTCACATAAAACACTGTGCCTTTCAACATGTTTTGTTGTCTGTTTTGTACAGAGTTGATAGTATTACATACTGCCATTAATTCTGTACCTGACAAGTTCACATTGCATGAATTTGTATTAAGTGTGGCTCAGATGATGGAATTTTCTTTGAAAGGCTACCAGCATTGTCTCTGTTTCCCGTGATGTTTTCAAAAGCATACTTCTGCAAGGACCTAAAACATGTTTTTTAAGGGGTTAACTCAATGTGTTAAAGAAGACAGTTCATGTTTGTGTGTTTATAAATGAATGTTTGCATTTGAATTTCTATTAACAACATATAGTCTGCAGTGGGAGCAGACTATCAGGCTGATTTAGCCAAGCATGCCAGTCAAGTTGATGCTGCCAAAGGTTTTGGAGGGAAATATGGGGTCCAGAAAGACAGACTAGATAGGGTAAGTGTGTTCTTCTCTGCAATAGTTTAGCAGTCTTGACAATGGATTGAACCAACAACCTATAGGTCAATAGATAAGGTCTCTAACACATTGGTAAAAAGCTATTTGTGACTGTAAATCATTGCAACTGAACACTTGATGCTGAGTCAGGAAAATACTAAAATGGAGGGGAGAAACCAAAAAATATGCTGAAAACTAACAGGAAACTGCCTTGTGATTACAGGTACTGAAAGAAAATTTGTTGTTGTATAAAAGTATTTTCCGTTTACTGTCTAGCCTCTATGTTAATTCTTCACCATACGACAAAATTATAGACTAGTTCAAATTGAAAGCATTTGCAGACGACAAATTAGATGAGAGCCAAAAATTGAAATTTGTTTAGGGAAGGGTAGAAAATATTGTGGGAAAAAGAGAAAATCCAGGTTACCAGCATTTTCTCCTTTTCCCACAATGTTTTTAAAAGATTTCTTTATCAGGGTCGTTAAAACTCGGGATTGAGTGATAAAGGGTTAATATCAGATGATCATATCAAATAACTTAAACTTATCGTCCAAGAGACAAAACTCTGAAGTGAAGACAAAGAATCTTTTTGATATAGTATTGAAAAAATTATGGTATAAGGAGCAATTCAATGTAAGAAGTGACTTTTCTTTTTCCCACACTGCTGTCCAAAGCTTACAATAGCAGGGACAGACAGAACTACATTTGCAAATATGGGGAAAGGCAGGTAGCTCATGAGACGTAGCTACTAGCTTTAATAGTATTTCTATGCAGTCAGCTATTTTCTCAAAAGTTTATCTGATTGGATCAGGGTTAGGGTTTGTACGCTATCTCTATATGAACTTGTGCTTTAACCCTTTACAGACAACAAAATTTTAGCCTTGTCCAAATTGAAAGCATTTGCAGATGAAAATTTCAATGTTGCTTAAATGATGCAATGTTTCTGTGATAGGGTAGAAAACATTGTGGGATTTTCGCCTTTTCCCACATTGTTTTCAGAAGGCTTCTTTCCTAGGGTCATTAAAAGTCGGCGTTGTGCGGTAAAGGGTAAATAAATATCTAATGTTATCATAGGTCATTAAATGAATGTCATCATAGGGCATTTTATGTCTTTTTGCATGTCAGCCAGACCACATTGTTTTGTTTGCTATAGATGAATGCTAAACTACCTCCAAGAAACTTACCAATCAAGTGAATTTTTGTTGAAGTAGCTAAATTCATATCAAATACCTCTGTCTCTTCAGCTACTTGATAAAAGTCATAAAATTTCCTACAAAGTGTGAATAAACAATGATCTCTTGTATGTTAGAGCATGATGATTAACTACTTTTAACTAAATTTGCATTCAACCTTTTAAACAATGAGTATTACTAACATTATCTTGCATCTTATATCAGATTTAGATTAATTAATCAATTGATTTGGTAATATTTGTTCGGAATTTATTCTGCTAAAGAAAGAAAACACATTATCAATCCCTTAGAAAGACCCATATACATGTATAGCTTAGTACTGGTAGGTCAGTGCTCTTGTAGGCAGACAATTTTACGAACTATAGGAAGGTCAATATCCAAGATCACCAACAATTCTTTAAAGCATTCTTTGTTTTATACTCCAGAATTTTCTAAATTTGAAAGTAACACAACTTGTGATTGGCTAAACCAAATGGTTTAGCCAATCAAGTTATGTTCCTTTCAGATTTAGAAAATCTTGAAGAAAAAGACCATGAATATTCTTGAAAATGATTGGTTAATACAGACCCAGACTCTACTTTCTATTGTGCAAAACCTGTCTAAAAAGCATTATTAAAGTTAACATTTGCATCCTGATAGTTGATAGAAGTATTTTAAATTCAACCTGGTTTCTATTTAAAAAAAAAAAAGCCAAAAATGTTTTTGAGCATTTTTGTGCATGTGTCTTAGTTTGTTGTTGTTTTTAATGATAAAGGAATATTTCATGATATGACTAGATCTATAGGTGCATGGATTATTTTCTTTCTGAAGTATTACATGAAATAAAGACATGAAAAACAGACTTCTTATGGACTATTTGTGTATTTGTATGGTGTTTAATGCCGTTTTCAACACTGTTTCAGTTTTATCCTGGTGGCCAGTGCACTTATCAGTGCTTTCTTGGAGTTTCTTTTACCAGCACTTCACACAATATTCTTTCCTAGCCACTGGCTGCTTTCCCACATCACCAACATCAAAAAAATGATCAAGGATGAGAGAGGAATAAGTCCTGTTGCAGTGATTGTCACAATTCTTAAAAAGAAATTGCCCAAGCTGGGAATTGGAACCTCCAACCCCTTGTCTGAAGTCCTGTACGCTATCAACTGCACTACCTGTCCTGGTTCAGTTTCTTACAGATAGATCCAATTCAATTTATGGCTCTCTTTCTTTATCATTCAATTTGTAGATTTAGGGCCATTATTGCCACTCTGTTCAGTTTGTCAAGAAGAGTCCAACAGTTGCCTAAATGTAGTAACGTTGTTAATATATTGAACCATAAATGTCCATAATTGTTAGTATCAGTATAATGGTTGAAATATATATCGATCTGTTTCAGTCTGCAGTGGGTTTTGAATATGAAGGAAAAACAGAGAAACATGCTTCTCAGAAAGGTGAGTCACTTTTAGACATGCTGTTACACTAAGCCTTTGCTTCGTATAGTCATGAGAGGTGTCCCAATGAGACCATTTGAATGAGTACCCATCATTTTTAGGTTTAAATCTTCACCAAACATGCCTAAATTTTAACAACCCTTGAAAGACAGCTTTTGAAAACATTGTGGATAAAGGAGAAAATGCTAGTAGCCAGCATTTATAGCTCACCTGAGCACAGTGTGCTCAAGGGGAGCTCTTAGGATCACCCTGTGTCCGTCGTGCATCGTGCATCGTCAACAATTCTTTAAACATCATCTCCTCCTAAACCACTTGGCCAATGTTAACCAAACTTGGCAGAAATGTTCCTTTTAAAGAAATTCTTTAAAAATCTTCTACTCTGAAACCACTGGGCAGATTTTGAAATAGTTTCACAGAAATGTTCCTTGGGTGACCCTTTTCAAAAAATGTTTGCGAAATTTTGATCCATCGAAAAACATGGCTGTGGTTGGGGGGCTCTTTGCACTTGTGCTGTGTCAACAATTCTTTAAACATCTTCTCCTAAACCGCTTGGCCAATTTGGACCAAACGTGGCTGGAATGTTCCGTGGGAGGTCCTCTTCAAAAATTGTTCACAGAATATAATTCCATCAAAAACTCTGGTTGCCATGGCAACCAAATGGAATTTTCTAGGAAATTCTTTAAAAATCTTCTCCATTGAAACAGCTGGTCAGATTTTGAAATAATTTCATAGAAATGTTCCTTGGGTGACCCTTTTCAAAAAATGTTTGCGAAATTTTGATCCATCAAAAAACATGGCCAGAGCTGGGGTGGGGGGGGGGTTTCTTTGCACTTGTGCGGTGTCAACAATTCTTTAAACATCTTCTCCTCCTAAACCGCTTGGCCAATTTGGACTAAACTTTGATGGAATGTTCCTTGGGAGGTCCTCTTTAAAAATTGTTCACAGAATATGATTCCATCAAAAACTCTGGTTGCCATGGCAACCAAATGGAATTTTCTAAGAAATCCTTTAAAAATCTTCTCCTCTGAAACCGCAGGTCAGATTTTGAAATAATTTCACAGAAATGTTCCTTGGGTGGCCCTTTTCAAAAAGTGTTCACAAAATTTTGATCTGTCAAAAAACATGGCTGGAAGGGGGGGGGGGGGGGGGGAGGGGGCTCTTTGCACTGTATGGACTTAAAGAAATTCTTTGAAATTCTTCTTCTCTTAAACCACTCATCCGACTTTGAAATAATTTCACCGAAATGTCCCTTGGATGCCCCTTTTGAAAAAGTGTTCGCGAAATTTTGATACGTCAAGAAACATGGCTATGGTGGTGGGGGGCTATTTGTACTATACGGACATGAAGAAATTCTAAAAAAATTCTTCTATGAAACCACTGGTCAGATTTTGAAATAATTTCACAGAAATGATCCCTTGGTGCCAAATTATGCCCCTTTTTCGACTTAGAATTTTAACTTACTATCCAGCACCCAACAGCCAAACGTTGGCACCCGCATGCGGTGCTCTTGTTTTTTTTTATTGAAGTTATTGAAGAAAAAGTTTTGGAATAACAACAAAAAAATTGGCTATGATCCTCTCAAAAATTCAGGTGAGTGATCCAGGGCCATCTTGGCCCTCTTGTTTCCTTTTCTCTCAATGTTTTCTATCCTCTTAAAGACATACAGGTTGTTTCAGTTTAGCCATAGTTAATTTGTTGTCTGCCAATCCTTCCAGTTTGGAAAAGTGTAACATTTTGTCATTTAGTAAAGAGTGCAGTCAATTGACAAACTAGATGGTAGCTGGTTCAAATTCCCAGCTCACTTAATTTATTTCCAAAGATTTGTGATAGTCATTGCCACAGGATTCATTCGTTTTTCACTGCTGATCATTGTTTTGGCAATGATTTGGTGGGAAAGCAGCCAGTGGCTTGAGAAAAATGATGTGCAAAGTATTGGTAAAGGAAAATCCAAGAAGGCATGGATAGGTGCAGAATATTTTCCATACTTACCAATGGAATGATTTAAATTCAAATGCATTTTAACTACTGCTTTGATATTTTTGGCCACCTTTTGGCCTTTAACTTGTATCAGATTTGAGAGTTCAGAACAATTAACCTCTAAGGGGCCAAATAAACCCAATGGACATTTTCATGCTAAATTAAGACCAAGATAATTGCACTTAACTGGCTGCCTTTTGTTTGTGGTGTTTCAGTAAAGCAGACAGTGTAGATCAAAGATCAAACTACACATCTTGTGCAGTCTGATCTAGATTTGCACTAGAAGCAAAGGCAATTATAGAAGTGAAAGCCAATTTAGGGTTTAATAACTATATATCAAGTAAATAGAAGATGTTGCCAGTTTTGTATCATGAAATTGGCTACCTAAAAGTGTCACTGAGTCTGCTGCATGCTATGGCTTGAATTGATGTTGATTGTATTCCTTGAAATGAAGTCTGCTTAATGCTTGTGCAATTTTCTTTTTGATATGAATTGTTAAAATGCATCCAAAGCCATGTTAACCCTTTACCACACAATTCTGAGTTTTAGCAACCTCAAGGAAGAATACATGAAAACATTGTGGATAAAGAAAGAAAATGCTGGTTTTCATCCGTCCACAAACAAATTTCAATTTTTTGAATTACATCTAATTTGTTGTCTGCAAATGCTTTCACTTTGGACAAGTCTAAAATTTTGTCATCTAGTAAAGAGTTAAGCTCAGTTCAGGCTGTCTCCATTATTGCAGCCTCAAGAGTTTGATATTGTTAAAATTTGAAACAGTTACATGAACTTAACCCTTTCCTAAACAACAAATTTTAGACTTTTCCAAACTGAGAGCATCTGCAGACGACAAATTCAGAAGTGGTACAAATTAGCTTTAGGTCTCTGATAGGGTAGAAAACAGTGTGGGAAAAGGAGAAAATGCTTGTTTCCCCACAATGTTTTCAAAAGCCTTCTTTCCCAGGGTCGTGAAAACTAGGGATTATTTGATAAAGGGTTAACCAAGCCACATTTTTTGAGTTTGACCTTCATCAAACTATTGTTTGTAGGTTAAATATTAACAATTTTCAGTTCAAAGGTACATGTATATTTGAAAATTACTACTAAAGCATTCTATAATTGTATGTTTAATGAACTTTTGTTTACGGCTGTTTTTGAAGAAAACATCGAGGTATTGTTCTAGCCCTGGTGGTGGCATCTGTGGTGTCATTGTGCAAAAACTTTGACATTTTGTAGTATCTGTTATTAGTGAAGACATGTATTTCAAACTTGGACAAGTTGTTAACTGTTAAAAGGGGAACCTAAACAACAAGGGCAGCTAACTATCAAAGCATTTTTTACACAGTTGTGCCCCTTTTTTAAATTAGAATTTTCTTTCAAAATCAAGCACTAGTACTTGCAGCCGAGCGCTGACACACCCATGGAGTGCTCTTGTTTATGAAAATGAAATTCGCTACCTTCTATGAGTGAACAGTATTGACATGGTATTTATATATATTTTTTTTAACCCTATACCAAACAATCCCTTATTTTTACAGTCTTTAAGAAAACTGCTTTTGAAAGCAGTGTGGGAAACAACTGAAAAGCTGGTTACCAGCATTTTCTCCTTTTCCACAATGTTTCCAAAGCTTTCATGCTGAGGGCTGTTAAAACACTTGATTGTTTGGTAAAGGGTTAGAGGAGAGGCAATCAAAGTCTTATTTTGCCTGCAACATGCGAAAAGGGGCATTCAGACATTTGCATAAAGTGTCGTCTGGAATCAGCCCCCGCAGTCCGCGCAGGCTAATCCGAAATGACACATTCCATTTTTTTTATGTAATTTTCTGTTTTGCGCAAGTCTACTGTAGCACAAAATCTAATGTAGTTGTAAAGTGCTGTCTCAGATTAGCCTGCGCGCACTGCGCAGGCTGATCGGAGAAGACGTTTTACACAAATGTCCGAATGCCCCTTTTTGCGTGTTGCAAGCCATTTGTAAGTTGAGTGATTAAAGTTGCCAAAATTGTACATGTCCTCTGCTGAGAATGTTCTGAAAAAATAGGTCAATTGAGGGTGTTTAAAAGTACTTCTGAATGGTAAAGGGTTTAAAATTTTAGACTGATCTAGATTGAAAGCATCTGCAGGTGACACATTCAGTATAACTCAAATGATAGGATTTGTATTGTGAAGGATAGGAAACATAGTGAGAAAAGGAGAAATGCTGGTTACCAGCATTTTCTCCTTTTTCTACAATGTTTCCAAAGCCTTGTTCTTCAAGTTTGTGGCGGGGTAGCTCAGTGGTTAGCGTATCTGACTCATGACCTGGAGGTTGCAGGTCCGATACACGGTTGCAGCGAACTTTCTTTCAGGCGATTTTTCGCATCTCACCTCTGATGCATGTGAGAAAAGTAGTCAGTGGCTTTGGAAAGCAAGTTGTGTCAGTACTGGTGTGAGAAAGCCAGGAAGCACATGGGTGCATCACTGATCGCCATGGTATGACTAAAGCTGTTAAAACGGCGTTAAACTCCAATACAAACCAAACCAATCCAAATCTTCAAGTTTGTGAAATCTCGTGATTGTGTGGTAAAGAAATAAAAATCTTAAAATGGTATGCCCCCAGACTATTCCACTGGCTTTGGAGGTAAATATGGAGTCCAGAAAGATCGTATAGATAAGAATGCTGTGGGCTTTGACTATCAAGAAAAACTGGAGAAGCATGAGTCCCAGAAAGGTAAAAAATAGTATCTAAATATATGTAACTCTGTAAACGTCTTGAATGAGCTTTCTTGAACCCTTTAACCCTCTACCACTCGACCAAATTTTAGACTGGTCCGAATTGAAAGAATTTGCACATGACAAATTAAATGTTGCATAAAAGGTAAAATTTATCTTTCATAGGGTAGAAAAAATTGTGGGAAAAGGAGAAAATGCTGGTTACCAACATTTTCTCCTTTTCCCACAATGTTTTTCCAAAGTCTTATTTCTCAAGGTTGTTAAAAGTCGGCTTTGCGTGATAAAGGGTTAACCCAAACAGGTCTCTGCATAGACAGCCCTATAAAAACCCAGAATTTTAAAACCATTGTGGGAAAAGGAGAAAATGGAGGCAACCATTTGTCTTTATCTTTTTCTCACAATGTTTTCTACTCTCTCAGATACAAATTGCATCATTTTAGGAGCAGTTAATTTGTTATCAATAAAAATTTCAATTATGGCAAGTCCAAAATGTCGTTTGATTGATTGATTATATGGTGTTTAACACCGTTTTCAACATTATTTCAGTTATACTGTGGCAGCCCAAAATGTTGTCCTTTGTTGCAGAATTAAATAGCTGCTTCATGGCTTTGCAGTTTAAAGTGCATTTGTGAAAAGCTTTTCTTTGCTGCAAATTTTCCTCTGCTTTGTCCTTTTAGTCCTTCATAGCTTACCCAATTTATCAGTAATTGTTTCTTGTTTGTGTCTTTTACAATAAGAACACTAGAAAATATGAAATTGACATTTGACATATAGACAATAAGTTTGAAACTGTCATTTTCAGGAAGAAAGAAAGGCAATAAAGCGACAGTTTCAAGGTTGTTTTTGGTCAGAATGAGTCATAAAGTATTGAACAACATAGATCTAAGATCAGCACACTGATTCTTGTAGTCTGATCTTGATCAGTGCTGTCCAATAGATAGGCAAGTTGAAATGCTTAGGGTTTATAAATAATTTGTGATGAAAAAAGAAATAGAGACAAGAGACTTAAAAGCTAAGTTCATCGAGTTTGTTGACCATCGACATCTTAGAGTTCTGAGCACTAATCAAGTTGAGCCATGCTCTGTGAAAAGAGGGCTTAATGCATATGCAAAAAGTATCGATCTAGGTCAGCCTGCGCACTCCGCGCAGGCTGACCTGGGCCAAAACTTTTTGCTGTTGGTCAATTTTCTGTATGTCCAAAGACCAGTTTACCTCATGATTCAGTCGGTTGTCAGAAAAAAATGGATTTTATGGACCCATAATTATATGATGACTTGCTTGGTATCATATATTACGAAGATGTATTAAGCCCCCTTTTTCCAGCACATGGCTCAATTGTTTTTAGCTCCACTGGCCGAAGACCAGTGAGCTATTGTCATGGCGTTGTGTCCGTCGTGCGTGCGTCCGTCCGTTCGTTCGTCCGTGCGTGTGTCCATAAACTTTTTCTTTAAAAAACTTCTCCTCAGAAACTATTGACTGGATTTTTACCAAATTTCACAGGAATGTTCCTTTGGTGGTCCTCTTTCAAATTCCTTCAAATAATTGTGTTCCATGAAGAATTCTGGTTGCTATGGCAACCAAAGTAAAAAACCTTTAAAAATCTTCTCCTCCCAAACTGCTATTTGGATAGCATTATTATTTTACAGGAATGTTCCTTAGATACAGGTTTACAGAATTCCTTAAAAAAAAAAAGATCTGTCAAAAAACATGGCTTTTATGGGAGACTCATTTTCCTTTTATGTTATAAAGTAAAATCTTTGAAAAATTTCTTCTCTAAAACTATTCATTGGATTTCATTGTTGTTTTGCAGGTAAGTTCCTATGGTGGTTGTCTACCAAATTGTTTCTTCAGTGAGCTAAAATGCAGGATTGAATGATAATTGTTAAAAACTTCCTTTCGCCATTATAGAAATATCAGGCCTGTGGAGCGATACAGGCGCTCAAGCGCCTCTAGTTTCAATTATTGTAGACTAAGATCAGGCTGCTTTTTTGCAGACAGTCTAGATTAGAATCAGACCAAACATAATACACAGTTTGATCTTACGATCTGCATTGTCAGCTATTTTGTTAATTGTTTTGGTAGAAATTTCTTGACATTGCAATATTGGGTTCTTATTCCTGAATAGAAAAATTTGCTTAAACCCTTTACCGCACAGTGCCGACTTTTAACGACCCTGGGAAAGAAGCCTTTTGAAAACATTGTGGGAAGAGGAGAAAATGCTGGTTACCAGCATTTTCTCCTTTTATCACAATGTTTTCTACTCTATCAAAGAAAAAGTTGCACCATTTAAGCCACATTGAAATTGTCATCTGCAAATGCTTTCAATTTGGACAAGGCTAAAATTTTGTCGTCTGGTAAAGGGTTAATTATGTACATTTGTAGTACTCTAAGGAATAAAGACATGTTTAAAAAATGTGATTGCATGTGGTAAATGATTGCTTCTTTTTGCAATGTGTTCTTTTATATGCTACCTACAGTTGTGATGTAATAGTCCCTATGTTTGATTTACTATCAATCTTATGTCTCTTGCCTAATTCATTTTCTCAATCTCGATAACTTTAATACAGATTACTCTGCTGGGTTTGGTGGTAAATTCGGAGTACAGAAAGACAGAGTGGATAAATCTGCAGTGGGCTGGGATCACCAGGAGAAGGTAGAGAAACATGAATCACAAAAAGGTACATTTAATACTAAAGTATTAACCCTTTACCAAATAATCCCATGATTTGTTGCTGTTTAGAAAGAGAGCTTTTAAAAACAGGGTGGAAACCAGCATTTTCTTATATCCAGCCATGTTTTCAACCCATCACTGACAAATCTTATCTGTTCAGCCACATCTGATTTGTTTTCTGTAAGTGCTCCCAATTTAGACAAGTCTAAATATTTGTTAGCTTGTAAAGAGGTATGGTTATTTCATTTATAAGGATATTCATTAGTACATTTATTTAGACTGTTGGAGTGAGTGCCAACAACTAAGGTTGTAGTAAAAAAATAATGATTGAATAATGAGAATGTCACAATTTTTTTTGTTCTCCACCAAAAATTCTAATTTTCTAATTGTTGTTCTAACTTTCAATTCAGAGGCTAGCCATCTAAGATGCTGATATGTCTCGACCAATGGCATGGCTAGTCCTTGAATTTGACATTTGCTTTGAATTGAGAATAGTTTGATCTTTCAATTAGGAATAAAGCATTCATTATTAACTTTTTTAATTACAGATTATTCCAAAGGTTTTGGGGGCAAATATGGTGTTCAAAAGGAAAACATGGATAGAAGTGCTGTGGGCTGGGATCATCAAGAAAAACTTGAACAACATGAATCCCAAAAAGGTATGTTTGAAATGTATGAAATGAAATGTGTAGTTTCATGCAGGAGTCGTAAACTCAAAGGTCAGTTAACTCTTTACATTACAAGAACATTTTAGATGTATCCAAATTGACAACAAATATGTTGGGATAAAAGGAAAGATTGGTATTGAAAATACATCTGCAAGTTTCTTTCATTTATACCATTTACCAAAAACCTCTATGCTATTGAAAACATTGTGAAAAAAAGTTGAAAATGCAGGTTATCCTTTTCTGATATTTTCTTGCCATTTAGAGACAAATCCTTTACTCTGCAAACACTTTCAGATTGAACAAGCCTGAAATTTTGTCATCTGGGTCCATATTCACCAACTATTCTTGAGAACGTTCTTGGTCTTATTCTTCAGAATTTGTTAAATTTTAAAGTAACACAACATCTGATTGGCTAAACCAGTTGGTTTAGCCAATCAGAAGTTGTGTTACTTTCAAATGTTGAAAATCTTAAAGACTAAGACAAAGAATGTTCTTAGGAATGGTTGGTAAATACTGACCCTGGTCATATGAACATCATGGTTGCAAATAGCAGCACTACCAGAACATTTGTTCAGTAACACCTCAACATTTATCCTCCTTTGTGTGGCAAGCTCTGCTGTCTTCGTACTAGTTTTTTTCTATCTTCAGTATAATAGGATCAGACCAGTTATACCCCAAACTCTCCTCCCCTGTCCAGCAAGTAGGGTTTCCCCTGACCCCCCTATTTCTTTTAATAAATCCCCCAAATTTTCTTAGTGTCGCCTTGTATTTAAAGATACATCTTTACAGCCAGAGAGTAAACAAAGGCTGTCAAAACTTTACAGTGTATAGAATCTAGTAAGCTGTATAATAGTAGATAAAAAATCAGTATAAGGTGTATGGGATAAAAAAAATGCAAGGGATCTAAACCGGAAACTATTGTTATAATGTCTAGGGATAGCCTCCAAAGAATGAAATGCATTTTCTATCTGTTATAATCTGTGCAACCTTGCAACCGTCTTGGGCAACATTTGGCACAAAGATACATAAATGATTATACATGTAGTTTTATAAAATAAAGAAAAATTGATAAAAAAACTGGATGAAAACTAGTAAAGATATATGTTTAAGTTTTTACCCCATGACAAAGTTTCAGACTTGTCCAAATTGAAAGCATTTGCAGATGAGAGATTGAATGTGGCTGGAATGTTGGGACATTTCTTTGAGAGTGTAGGAAACGTTGAGGGAAAGGCTTCTTCTGTGGGGTGGAGAAAACATGGGCTTATTTGGGAAAGAGTTAGGTGTTTGCCTTTGTTTAATCATTTTAACTCTTTACCACCTAATCCCGAGTTTTAACGACCCTGATGAAGAAGGCCTTTTGAAAACATTGTGGGAAAAGGAGAAAATGCTGGTAACCAGCATTTTCTCCTTTTCCCACAATTTTTTCTCACCCTTTCTAAGACGGTTTTCTCCATTTGAGGCACATTAAAATTGTCGTTTGCAACTGCTTTCATTTTCGACCAGTCTAACATTTTGTCATTTGGTAAAGAGTTAAAGGGGTCAAATGACCTCTGTTTGAAAAAGTCCCAAGAAAAAATCCTGAGAAAGCTTGTCATTGTCCAATAATTCCTGATTGTTTTTCTGTCAGATTATTCCAAAGGTTTTGGTGGTAAGTTTGGAGTTCAAAAAGACAGAGTAGATAAGTCAGCAGTGGGTTGGGACCACCAGGAAAAATTAGAGAAACATGAATCACAAAAAGGTGAGATGTGTTTGTCAGAGTTTACTTTTTCTCAACTCTGTACCATGTGAAAAGGTTTTAGAACTTAAAAAAGTGGTGAGATGTGTTTGTCAAGTTGCAAGTGTTTACAGAGACAAATTAAATACGGTTCAAATGGGGAAGTTTGTCTGAGAAAGGGTAGAAAACATTGTGGGAAAAGGAGAAACTGCTGGTTACCAGCATTTCCTCCTTTTCTCACAATGTTTTCAAAAGTCTTCTTCTCTAGGGTCTTTGAAACTTGGGATTGTGTGGTAAAGGCTTAACCCTTTTGGCACCATAGGCGAAATCCAGGACTTATGCGGATGGCACAGATCAAGATCAGTCTGATCTAAGATCTATGCCATCCACTTGTCTGGTCAAGCCTACAGGATGAATATCTTTCTAAGACTCAAAGGATTGTATTTTCAGCCATCAAAAAAGGTCAGTTTAAAATATTTGGCGCTGAAAGAGTCAATGATTGGACTGAATAAAACCTTTCAGAAAAGACAATTTTTAAAATTTTAGTTGATTCATCAGTTAATGGCAGTTTAGAACTTGCTACAAATGAAGTGACTTCTCTGAAAGGTTGAAAACATGAAAATGAAGAAAATACTGGTTATTTACATTTTTTTCTTTTTATCACAATTTTTGCAAAAGGTTTTTTTCATCAAGGTTGTTAAAACGTGATTGGTTTGTTAAGGTTTACATATTTATTGTGGATAGTGTGGATCAAGATCAGACTGCATAAGATATTCCTCCTGACTAGTCTATAACATAAAATGAGATAATTTGGCAAAAATGGCAATATTTGGAATCAGTATGTCTGTTTCTGAATTTAATTTGCATGAAAACAATTTTTTTCAAATTGAAAGCATTTGCAGACGACAAATTAAATGTTGCACAAATTAAAAAATCTGTCTTTGAAAGGATAGAAAACACTGTGATAAAAGGAGAAAATGCAGGTTACCAGCAATGTCCCCACTATGTTTTCAAAAGTCCTTTTGCTTGGGGTCGTTAAAATTCAGGATTGTGTGGTAAAAGGATCAGCCTAAGCTTTTCACCTTTTCCCACAATGTTTTCTGTGTCTGCAAAGACATAACACATCACTTTTAGCCAAATTTAATTTTTCATTGGCACATGCTCTCAAGTTTAATCAGTCTGAAACCTTGTCATTTGTTACACAGTTGATCTTGCATTTGATGAAAGAAAAGTGTAATGATACACCTACAGTTTTTGAGACATGACCATTAATTTCTTGTAACTCTTTCAAGTCTTTTCATGATGATGTGACTGAAATAATGTTGAAAGTGGAATAGAACTCCATTTGTGACTGAAATAATGCTGAAAGTGGAATAGAGCACCATTTGTGACTGAAATAATGTTGAAAGTGGAATAGAACACCATTTATTCAAGCAGAGTTAGTCTCTGTGTTTTGGTATTAACAAATGAAATCTTACTCAAGATGTGGTTGGGGATTGATCATACTTTGTAGCTTCATGGTCTTTTCTTGATCTCTGTTTCCAGATTATTCCCAAGGGTTTGGGGGCAAATATGGTGTTCAGAAAGACAGAGTTGACCAATCAGCTGTGGGCTATGACCATCAAGAAAAACTACAATTACATGAATCCCAAAAAGGTTTGAATCTTTACTATGCAAAAGTGTTTCTGTGTTAGCTGTCTAAGGAGAAAAAAGCATATTTGAATCTTTCTCAGAAATTTCATTGTTTAGTCCAACAAAAAGCCTAATTATAAGTTTGCCTGTTTTTGAAGAAAACATCAAGGTCTTGTCATGGCCCAATCAGCATCTGTTTCTATGTCCTTTGGAAACTTTGATGTTTTCCAATATCTCTGTTATTATATAAGATGGCAAACCACCAAAGAATAAGAAGAGAAGTGTAAGCTAACATTTTAATGATATTTCCTTAATGGGATATATAGCCTTTTAAGGTATATTTGAGCCGTGCTCTGTGAAAAGGGGGCTTAATGCATCTGCAAAAAGTATCGACCCAGATCAGCCTGCACAGTCAGCGCAGCCTACCTGGGTCGAAACATTTTGCTTTTGGTGAATTTTCTGCATGTCAAAGGACCAGTGTACCTCATGATGTTGTTACTTTTTATAGTTTAATGGATCAACATGTGTGTGAAAACTTACTTTGTATCATGGATCATGGAGGTGCATTAAGCCCCCTTTTGCCAGAGCATGGCTCATTCATATGTTGTGCCAGATTTTGGCAGAGGCATGTGGAATTATCAGATGATCAATAACTTGCTTCAAATACATGACATTATATTCAGATCGGTATGACAACATCATATTTGATCTCACAGAAATAGTTAATGTTACTGATTTCAAAACAGCCTTCACTGAAATGTCAAAATTGCACCTTTTTACTGAATGTAACTGACAAGCTTCTTTACCCTTTGAGAAAAAAATATGTTTGATAGTATTTATTAGTATTTTATTAAAAAAAAAATTCTTCACAGTACAAAAAAAAAAAAAGCCCTTTTCAGATGTGAAGATTTGGGGTGGAGCACCTTTTATCTCATATATAAGTGCTTATTTTCAAGCTTGTTGTCTTCCTGTTGTCGATTTTTTTTTTTTTGTTTATTTTGCCAAACCAAACCTGGCTCTTAGGACCATAAAGAAAAATGTAATTGTAAACATGGTGATAGCCGCATTTTCTCCTTCTTCCATATTTCTACCATTTCAGTGACAGGGATCATCATTTTAGCTACATTTGATTTGTTGTCTGCAACTGCTTTTAGTTAGATTGTGTCTAAAGTTTTGTTGTTTAGTAAAAGAGCCCATTGCAAATCTTCTGCTGAAATAAGATTATACTGGAATGAAACCTTATGTGGAAAAATGATGAAATGGAAAGTTACACAAAATCTGCTCCATACCCAAAAATTGATAACTGTTGCTGAGTGTAAAGTTATGATATGAATATATTAAAAAAAGTTTTAAAAAAAGCATTTTACGTACATGATATACCATTGTCTTTTGGTAGGGGGTGTAACTTCAGTAAACATAGGCAATCATATAATTTTTATTTGAAAAAAATCTATTTGTAGATTATTCCAAAGGTTTTGGTGGCAAATATGGTGTACAGGCAGATAGAAAAGATGATGTAAGTGTGAATTCTACAAATGAAGGGTTCTGAACACATACTTGGAAAAGGAGAATATGCTGGTAACCAGCATTTTCTCCTTTGCCAACAATTTTCATATGTTTTCAAAGAGAACTAGGTTCACTTTACCTAGGTTCAATCTGTTGTCTGCAAATGCCTTTGATGTGAAAAAGAGTCTAAAATTTGGCTCTCTGGTAAATAGATGAACCCAGTATTTCTGTAACTTTCAAAAAGGAGTTATTATGTTGAATTGTGGTAATCAGTATAATACATAACAGTCCTTTCAAACTTGCCAAATTGAAATTGAGCCACTAGTTGACTTAAATAGTTATTATATATTTATAGTTGATAGAAAGTGTAGATACTAGACCACATGTTTTGTATGAGATTTCTCTCCCTCATTAAACATAATATTTTGGGAAGACATTAGGTAAATTATGTTAATATGCCTACGGAAAGGGAAAAATATGATAGTTATTGGTGTTATATTAGGATATTTTTCTTAGAATTATAGCTTGCACAACAAAGTTCAATGTTATACCATTTCAGTCTGCAGGCAGCTTTGATGACATGCAAGGGGTGTCATCTTCCTACCAAAGAACTAAGGCAGATGCCAGTAAGTATTCAGTTACATTTATTGTGTTTGTTCACTTAATATTGTGCAAATATTGCTTATTACCAGCAATAGCTCCTTTTCTGACAATGTCTTCAATATCATCAGAAAGAATTTCCCTATTCACCATGAATAGCTTGTGTTAGTAAGTGGCATGTCTTAAGACAGCCTCCGTGGTAATTGGATTTACCTTTATTTTATCAGGCTCACAAGGTGCCAAAAATCTAAAAGCCAGGTTTGAAAGTTTAGCACAGAATAATGATGATGCAGACAGAAAGAGAGCCGAGCAGATCAAACTGAGCAGGAAGGCAAGTGAAGACAGGGAAAGAGTGGAGCAACAAGAACAGGAACAAGTAAAAATGGATTTCATAAACTAACTTCAATCACTTTTGTTGGCAGTGTAGATCAAGATCAGACTGCACAGAGTGTACAGTCTAATCTTTGATCTGCACTGTCAAATACTTTCTTTGGATGTTGTTTGAAAGGATGAAAAAGTAATTAAATGATTAAAAAGTAGCTAGTTCATATATATATATGGTTATCTTAGGATTAGCTAGTAGAATCCAGCAATAAATGAAACTGGTAATTTTATAACAAAAAAAGACAATATTATTGCAGCTTCAAGGCAGTTATATCACTTTATCTTATAACTGAGTATAAACACGCTTTAACATGAAGTGATATCAAGCTTATGTATTTTTTTTTGCAGATATTCTTAGGACTGGAAATACTGTAACTCTTAAAGTGCCTTTTATAACTGTTATAAATGTTATTGCGTATGTGACCAGATCTAGATCAGACTGCACAAAACATAATCTTTGATCTACACTGTCTGCTTTACTGGTACATTCTTGACACGGGTAACTTGAAATTGCTCTTTTTAGTGTCTTATTTCTAAAATGAAAATATCAGTTGGGTTTATTTGGCACTCATTGATGATCGTTTGGACATCTGTGCAAGATCATTCAAGTGCATAGATTGATACCAATATGTAAATGAAGGTCAAGAAAAAGCAAAGTTTAAATGCAATTCATTTATGTATATCTTGTTTTCAATATGCCATAAAGAGTTGTAGAATAATGTCAGAATGTGAAATTGTTGAATCCTAGAACTGAATGATATTTCTGTGACTAGATTATACACACACCATCAAAAAGTCGAGATTGCAGGTATTTCTGAACACATCACACACAAATTAGTCAGTTGTATGTAACGTATAATTTTTCCTTCAGATGTTTGAGTAAATTCAACACTCTGAAATTATTACTTTGTTAGCTGATTGTCACTGTAATAATAGACACACACATACAGTGACCTTGATTACACCTTATACCACCCACAAAAGTACACAATAAAATTTTTTGTACGAAGTGGACAAAAGAAAAGTAGATGAGCCATGCCCTGTGAAAAGCGGGCTTAATGCAGCTGCCAAAAGTATTGACCCAGGTCAGCCTGCGCAATACGCGCAGGCTGACCTGGGCCAAAACTTTTCGCTATAGGTCAATTTTCTGCATGTTAAATGATCTGTGCGCCTCATAATTCAGTTGGTTGTTACAGAAAATGGATTTAATGGACTCACAATAATATGATTACTTGCCAGTTATTATGTGTCACAGAGATGTATTAAGCCCCCTTTTGCCAGAGCATGACTCAAATGCAATCAACAATGTTCCGGTTCAAACATTTGAATGAACAAAATATATCATCTTCAAAAGTTTCCAACATTTCATAACTAAACAAAGGATAAACAGTCCTCTGTTCAAGCAAGGCTTAACATGTTTTGTGTGACACTGTGCTTTTGCCATTGGCATCGTTAACTCGTTACCACACAATCCCGACTTTTAACAACCCTGAGAAAAAAGCCTTTTGAAAACATTGTGGGAAAAGGAGAAAATGCTGGTAATCAGCATTTTCTCCTTTTCCCACAATGTTTTCTAACCTTTCAAAGAAAAATTTCCTAATTTGTGCAACCTTTGATTTGTCGTATGCAAATGCTTTCAATTTGGACCAGTCCAAAATTTTGTCATTTGGTAAAGAGTTAAAGCTGATCTCTGGTATAGATGGCAAGCAAATAAAGAAGGGTTGAATTTTTAAAATTATAATAGTTTCTGACTCTCTCTTAATATATAAAAGTTGATTTTAGTGTCAGAAATGCTGGATTTCTTCTTTTTTCTCTAACATCACTGTTTAATAACATGCTTTTGATATTCCTGCACACGGTGTACATCCTTGAACTGCCCGTTGAAACCACAAACTTCCCAAAGTGTAAATTGAATTATCTGAGCTGCTCATTATCTCCTGCTAGATGGCATTCTACAAATACACATCTATCTAATTTGGGCATTCTGGGTACAGAACCGGACTACTTTTCAAAACAACAACCGTTACTTTGAATTTCAAAATGAAATAAACATTTACTCAATAAAACGCTACCTGGTGCGATTCATTCAGCTATGATCGGCTAGCATGTAACCTATGCAACGGTCATTTATTAAAACAGCCCCTACATGCTTGAGTAATAGGCTAATAGCTTCGGTATAAGCCCTACTTTTCCCAAGTATTCGGGTATAGGTGATGCCTCATAGCAAACAGGTCGAATCTTCGAAGAATATGACATGCGCAGACAACGCTGAGCTGCTGCACCAAAATGGTCTGTGATCCAGTGAAATTGATCATTTTTATTTTGCAGGAGAGAAGAAACTCAGAAAGATGGCAAGATGATCAACCGCAGGCAGAAGAGGCTTATGAGCCAGAGGCATCTTATCAAGAAGAACCTGCATTTGACAACACACAGGTCTGTATTAGACATTTTAAGGTTTTTTTTTTTCATTGTAGAGGCAAACATATGGCATATGCTTTGAAAAAAGAAATTATACACAAAATTGTGCAGTCGCTGGTGAGGGGTCATTGCTTTCATAAAAAATATGGTGATGATTTGAAAATTGCTCAAATTGAACATTTTCTACATTTTGCAAAGTTTCATCATTGTCTGGATACTTTACTAGTTTCATCTATGGGCTCAAATAGTATAATTGTTCAACTAGTAATTTATTAAACCTTTACTACACATTCCTGAGTTTTAACGACCCTAAGGAAAAGGCCTTTTGAAATCATTGTGGGAAAAGGAGAAAATGCTGGTAATTAGTATCGTCTTTATTTCCAACATATTTCCTATCTTTACAAAGGATTTTATTTTTGAGTCACATCTATTTTGTTGTCTGCAAAAGCTTTGGTTTTTGGCAAGTCTAAAGTTTTGTTGTCTGGTAAAGGATTAAATTGTAGGAGGTAAACACTGTAATCAGGTTTTGCTTTATTTTGTTGTTTCATTGTTTTTCTGCTTGTGCTGGATTGCCATAGATGTTTGGTTGAGGGTTGTTTATTGATTTGAAATTTTGATGCAGGGTTTGGTTGTTTTTCTTTTTCCCAAACTTTAGAGCTCCAGCATGTATTTATGAAATCTAGGGACATCATGAGTAGGTGAGCTGTTCCCCTGATATGAGCAATATACTGGTAACTCTTGAACAAATGACAAAACTTTAGGCTCATGCACATTGAATTGTAGTAAAACTTAGTTTGTGAAGACCTTCAGATTTGAGACAAAAAAGTTGTTTTTTATTCTAGGTGTTGACAATGTTATTAAATTATATGCAATTTACTCAGCTGAGCAATATTTTTGCTTTTTGATTTTTTTCTGCCAATTCTTCTGTTTGGAGATTTTGCATGTTGTGGATTGTTTATTCACCTTATTATAACCCAGAGTTCATAAACTAACAACCATATTTTGTTGACTAACACTGATTTTCTAGAAAGAGGAAAGAGAGGAACCCCCAACTCAAGATCCTAGTTTTGCTGAAGAACAACAACCTGAACCTGAAGAGGTACACTGTGTGGTAACCCTTTACTAAACAACCCCTTTGTTTTTATAACCCAAAGAAAGATTGCTTTTGAAAACAGCACATCTTTTTCTTTAACAGCACATTTCTTGCAGCCAATGGTTGTAAATGTTGTGTCATAGTTTGAAATACCTATGGATAAAAGTACAGTTTATCTATTCCTAATTTGAAACATCCATATACACATAGCTTCAATGTACTATGCATAGTATATAACTAGTTTTATGTTATACCTGTAAAATTTCTTACTCAAATACATGCATCACTTGTGGACAGAATTAGAGATGACTGATTGGCATCTGACTGTGTTAAATATGTGTATAGCCCAAAAATAGTATGATGAGGTAGCCTACTTGCAGACTTCTTTAAGCTTGGTTTCTGATGTGATCTGACAAAATTTGGATTTTTTTTTTGTAGTTTTTGCTGACCATTCATAAAAAGTTATTACCCGGTGGACGAGTATTTTTGTTTTGGTTTCTAAAGACACGCAAATAGAATTGTCAAGAATGCGGACATTTTGTTTTGCAAGTCTTACTGAATATATTGGAATACTGGAAATTTTTGCGACATTGAAATTTTTGCGATTTTGCGAATTAGAAAGATTCACAAACTTTTCTGTTTGCGTATTTAACAACAAGTATAAGAACAAATAACGAGTGTCTTGAATTCGCAAACATTTCTCAATGCAAAATGTCCATAATTAGTAGTATGCAAATTTTTCGACACGCGTATATATCCAGGTATACAGTAACATTGTGTTTTAGTAACATCCCTGGACTTTGTAGTTGCTTCCTACTGGGTGGGAGAAATTTTGACTGGTCGCTGAACACTGACTCGATATTTCTTTGTCCTCATTAACATCTGATGTCTGAAATTTATCTTGATGTTTTCAAGAATTCTACTAAATTTAAGAATAAGATTTGAAATAACATTGAAGTGACAAAGTATGTCTAAGTTGTTTTTATTTGTGTGTATATATCTCACTCATCACTAATGGAATATATTTTAGAGTTACACATATGGCTGTAGCCATGAACTTTGTCTTCCCTGGTCAGTTTCATGTAATTTTTCACACTTACGCCAAAGGATTCAAATCTTATGTGACACCAAGATAGACCAACATCAAGTTTCTATGAAATACATGATTCATCTTAAGTCTGTGCCAGATGACAAAAATTTATATAGTGAAAATTGAATGGCTTTTGGCATGTACTCTACAACATGGGTGCAGAGCACATTAGCTTGGTTGGTAATGTAAAGGACTTGAAACCCAGGGGTCACTGGTTCTCAGCTCAGCCATTTTTTTCCTGAGAATTGCTTATTGTGAGAGGATTAATTCCTCTCTAATTGCTTACTTTGATCAGTTTTATGTGGAAAACCAGCCAGTATGTTGGGAACTAACTCCAGAAAAGCATTGATATGTGCTCTGGCTACCACAATATAACTGAAATAATCTTGAAAGAAATGTTAAATGCCATACAAACAAACAAAAAACTACTTGCAGAAAATATATCCATTTCTTTTCTAAAGCAAGACACATTTTTTAATCATATTGTTTTGTGATGACAATTAACTCTTTACCACACAATCCCGAGTTTTGACGACCCTGAGGAAAAAGCCTTTTGAAAACTTTGTGGGAAAAGGAGAAAATGCTGGTTCCCAGCATTTTCTCCTTTTCCCACAATGTTTTTATCCTTCCATACACAAATTTTCAAGTTTTGAGTCACATTTACTTTGTAACCTGCAAATGCTTTTAAATTGGACAAGTCTAAAACCTTGTTGTTTGGTATAGAGTTAATAAAGGACCTTTTTATTTCCAGAGTTCATACCAAGTAGATAATAGTCAGGCAGCAGCTTCCAATGAAATTGAAGAAGAACAAGTGAGTCCAGATCAGGCAGGCGCTTCAAGTACAACCGCTGTAGCTTTATATGACTTTCAAGCCAGTAAGTGTTTAACTATTGACTAAATAGTCCCATATTTTAATGATCTAAAGGGGAAAGGCTTTTGATTTAACGACTCTGAGAAAGAAAGCTTTAGAAAATATTATGGGGAAAGGAGAAAACGTTAGTTTCAAGCATTTTTCCCTTTTCCTATGATGTTTTCTATTCTTTTGAAGGCAAATTCCAGCATTTGGACCACCTTTGAATTGTCGTCTGCAAATGGTTTCAGTTTGGACAGGTCTAAAACTAAATCTTCTGTTAAAGGGTTAAATAACTTTCAGAGTTTCAGTATTTTATTTTTAATCATTGCAAGAGGTTGAGTTCAGATATTTTGTACTGAAACAGCTAAAATTTTACCTGTCTGCACTTTCTGTTTGATAATATGGACAGTGCAGGCAGTTGATTTTTGCCACCCAAGGTGATTTGACTCTACCTCTTGACAAAAATGTAGACTTGTCCAAATTGAAAGTATTTGCAAATGAAAATTTAAATGTGGCTCAAATGATGGAGTTTGTCTTTGATAGAGGAGAAAATATTGGGGGGAAAAGGAGAAAATGCTGGTTACCAGCATTTTCTCCTTTTCCCACAATGTTTTCAAAAGGCTTTGAAACTCAGGATTGTGTGGTAAAGAGTTAAAGTTAATGGTATGAATTTATTTCAGGTGCTGATGATGAAATATCATTTGATCCTGATGATATAATTACAAATATTGAAATGGTAAGTGATTTTCATGATTTGCTCACATTTTTGAATATCTGACGAATCTAATGTTCTTTTTCCTGGGGTTTGCACATGATTTTACCCCCTGCAATAAATTAAGCAGAGGGAAGGATTGGTGTCCTGGGATCAGGTTTTCCATCTGTGTGTCTGTCTGAAGACACAATGTTTAGCTCTCTACAGTTTTTAAACTATCGACTGAAATTCAGTGGATGCCTTCCTACCATAGGAAATTGTGCAGTTGCAGTTTTCATTGTGACAGGTCTCATCGGTGAATATTGTGTAACATCAACATTTTCGTAAAGGCTATTTGGCCAATCTCGGGAGCTTCCGTCTTTTAATATGAGAGTTAGGGGCCTTAGACCTTAAATGAGGCTTAACTCATTACCAAACGGAAAATTCTAAACTCTTCAAAATTAAAAACTTCTGCAGACGACAAATTTTGAAGTGATACAATTAAATTGAAGTTCTTTGACAGGGCAGAAAACCTTGTTGGAAAAGGAGAAAATGCTGGAAACCAGCATTTTCTCCTTTTCCAACAAGGTTTTCAAAAGACTTCTCCAACAGGGTCGTTAAAAGTCGAAATTGTGTGATAATGGGTTAAATGATAGGGTTTGTTTCTCAGATGCAAATCCAATTTTCTAAATCACTTTTTATTTGTCTTCTGGAAATGCTATTGATCTGGATAAGTCTAAAATTTTATCCTCTTTTCCACACAATTCGGTTTTAACGACCCTGAAAAAGAAGGCTTTTGAGAGCATTGTGGGAAAAGGAGAAAATGCTGATAACCAGCATTTTCTCCTTTTCCCACAATGCTTTCTATCCTATCAAAGACAAATGTCACATTTGAGCAAATCTTAGAAAGGCATTGTGTGCACTCTAGAGGCCACATTTCAGTTTGATACTTGTGAAATCTGGTCAGATTGTTTGTCTTGATGATATCTCGGACATGTTCAAAATTGGGTCACTTCGGGTCAAATAGTAGGTCACAGAGCAAAATCTTAGAAAAACCTTTTGTGCACTCTAGAGGCCACATTTTCAGCCTGACACTCATTAATCTTGGTGAGAATGTTTTTCTTGATGATATCTTGGACAAGTTTGAAATTGGGTCACTTTAGGTCAAAAAGTAGGTCACTTAGCAAAATCTTAGAAAAAAATCTTTTGTTCACTCTGGAGGCCACATTTTATGTCTGATACCCTGATACTTGGACACTTTTGAAATTGGGTCATGTAGAGTCAAAAAGGAGGTTACTGGGCTTAGTCTTAGAAAAACCTTATATGTAGTCTAGAGGCCACATTTTCAGCCTGATACACATGAAGCATGGTCAGAATATTTGCTTTCATGATATATTGGATGAAAAGTAAGTCGCTAACACTCATGTGTTTTACATCATCACAACCAGGATCTCTTCAGCTTTATTATAGATGACATTACTGAGGTGAGCACTTTAGGGCCAATGGCCCTCTTGTTGAAATCTGTGTACTAATAAATGTTTTATCATTACAGATTGATGAAGGTTGGTGGAGAGGGGAGTGTCATGGCAGAGTGGGCTTGTTTCCAGCTAATTACGTGGAACTACAGTAGTGATAATTAAAAGACATGTAGATATAACATTGGCTGCCATAGGATTCTAACCTATTGTGAATGTTGTTTACCCTTTATACAACAATCACATGTTTTTATGACCATTAGGAAGAAGACTTTCAAGAACATTGCTTGAAAAGGAGAAGAAGCTGGTAAATTGCTAACAGCATTTGCTGCATTTTGTACAATGTTTTCTACAGTTTCAGATGCAGATACAACAGGTTAAATCTTTATCAAACAATCCAGTGTGTTTATGAACTTAACTCATTACCAAACAACAAAATTTTAGACCATCCCAAATTGAAAGCATTTGCAGACGACAAAATAAACCCAACAGAAAAATTGAAATTTGTTTGTGGAAGGGTTGAAAACGTTGTGGAAAAAGGAGAAAATGCTGGTTACCAGCATTTTCTCCTTTTCCCACAATGTTTTCAAAAGGCTTCTTTCTTGGGGTCGTTAAAAGTCGGGATTGTTTGGGAAAGAGTTAAGGAAAATGGATTTGAAAAAAATTGTGGTAACCAGCATTCTCTCCTTTTTAACAATGTTTTCTAGCCTTTTTTGCGAAAAAGCCATGCTCAATCCATATTTGATTTCGAATCTGCTTATTCTTTAGATATTGACAAGTCTAAAACTTGTGGTCTGGTATAGAGTTAAAAAGACATCATGTTGCTTGCAAAGGGATGCGAACTTTGTATGAACCTTGTTCGCTCTTTGATCATAAAAAGAAAAAAAAGATAAAAACTAAATTTCAGTCTATAACTATATTTTGCAATGTCATTGCTGTGTGTAGCTCACTTCAGCATGAAAAGCTCAAGGTGAGCTTTTAGTATCATGCTGTGTCTATCATATGTCATCTGGGCTTCAACAGTTACCTGGTGTGCTCTATAGTGGCCATATTTTTCACCCAATATTCATGAAATATGTTTAGAATGTTTGTCTTGATGGTATCTCAGATGAGTTTGATATTTGTTCAAGTTAGATAAAAAGGTAGGTCACGAGAGCAAATCTCAGAAAAACCTTGTGTGCACTCTGAAATCTACAATTAAAAGTCCAATAACCTTGAAATTTGCTTAGAATCTTGGTCTTGATGATACCTTGGATGTGGTCTAAATTTGGTCACATCGGGACAAAAGGTAGGTCACTGCGTCCAATGTAAGAAAACCTTATGTGCACTCTAGAGGCCATATTCTAAGTCCAATACTCCTGAAAATTGGTCAGAAAGGTTTGTCTTGATAATCTCTCGGGCATGTTTGAAATTGGATCAAGTCAAAACATAAAGTGGATCTACAACACAAATCCCGGAAAAAAACTTGTGTGCACTCTATAAGCCAAATTTTAAGTCCAGTACCCATGAAAGTTGGTCAGAATGTTTATCTTGATGATATCTTGGAGGAGGTCTAAATTGGGTCACAATAGGTCAAAAAGTAGGTCACTGGGATAAGTCATAGAAAAGTCTTGTATGCATTCTAGAGGCCATGTATCAGGTCCAGTACTCGTGAAAGTTAGTCAGAATGTTTGTCTTCACGGTATGCTGGAACAGTTTTAAATTAGGTAAAAACATAGATCAATGGATCAAATCTCAGAAAAACCTTTTATGCACTCTTAGGGTCACATCTTAAATCCAATTCCTCATGAAAATTGATCAGAATATTTGTCTGCATGGTATGTCAGAAAAGCTCTACATTAGTTTAAGTCTTGCCAAAAAGTAGGTCACTAGGACATACCTTGCAAAAAACCTTGTGTGCACTCTAGAGGCCATGTTTAAAGTCCAATACTCTTGAAAGTTTGTCAGAATGTTGGTTTTATTGATATCTCGGACGAGTTTGAAGTTGAACCAAGTCAGGTCAAAAAGTAGTGCAATGGGACAAATCTCAAAAAACCTTTGTGTGTACTCTATAGACCTCATTTTTTGTCCAACACTCATTTAATATTGTTAGGAAGTTTGTCTGTACTATATCTCAAGTGAGTTTGAAAATAGTTATATGGGGTCAAAAAGTAGGTTTCTGGGACAAATCTCAGAAAAACTTGTGTGGACTTTAGTGGCCAAGTTTTCTGTCAAATACTAATGACATATGGTAAGAATGTTCCTCTTTATTATATCTCAACGAAGCTTGAAAATGGATTATGTAGGGTCAAAAAGTAAGTCACTGGGATAAATCTCAGAAAACCTTGTGTGGTCTCGAGTTGCCACATTTTTAGTCCAGTCTCATGAAACTTGATTAAAATATTTGTCTGGATTTTATTACACTTGTAAATTGGGTCATGTTGGGTCATACAATAGGTCACTGAACAAATCTTAGAATCTTAGTATCACAGATCACTTTACTTAAATGAGGGCTTTAGGGCCAGTGGCCCTCCAGGTCCCAGAATTTCTCTAAAAAGATTAATTCTCTGCATTGTGGACAGCATTAGGTATACAACAATCATTATGTTTTTTTCGCTTTAGTCTTGGGTGTTCTCTGCATTGTCCCTTTCCTAAAAAACGTTACATTTTTTTTTATATGTCTTTTATTACTTAAACTATTTGTTCAACCTTAGTCAACTTGTTAACTATTGAAAGAGAAACTCATACAAGAATGGCCGGAAATCCATAATTGACTTGGTCATACCCCTTTTTCCACTTAGAATTTTCATGAAAAAGCAGTTATTGAAGTTTGTGTAAATGCGTAACTGTTTGTTTGTCTCTCGTCTGATTCGATTGAAACATTTATGCAAGGAATAAATTAATTCAAAACCCCTTTTAGAATATATGGCTTTCCTAACTTTATATGAAATAAATATTTTTATGTGTAATTACTCATGACAATTTGAAATGTATATTTTTGATTTTATATAGTATATGTATTTTCCAGTAACAATTACATACTCTGATTTCCTTTTCTGCAAGAAAAATCTTTCAATGATTATTTCTTATAAATATTGTGGCCCTTGGCATCATACAAAATTTTACATATTTGATCAATAGTCTTTTAGTTAAACTCTGTATCAGACAACAAAATTTTAGATATGTCCATATTGAAGCATTAGCAGAACTTAAATGTGATGCAGATGATGGGATTTGTTTTTGAAAGGAGAAAAGGGAAAAAACATTGTGAGAAAGGGAGAAAATGCTGATAACCAGCATTTCTCCTGTTTTGAACGATTTTTACAAAGATCCTTTTCAAGGTCATTAAAATACTGGATCATTTGAGAAAGGTTTAAGCAAAACAAGCATGAACAATTTGATAAGTGTCATTAACTGTAAATAAAATGTATAATTAAACTGATCCAACTGGCAAAAGCAACAGGTTCTCTCACTCAAACATTTGTGCAAGAAAGAGAGAGAGAGAGAGAGAGATAAGGAGAGAGAGGTAGCAAAACTTCTGATTGGCTAAACAATTCCATTTAGCCAATCAGAAATTCTGTTCCTCCAATTTAGAAAATGCAATTTAGGATGTTTTGTGAGTACATGCCGTGAATGAACCATGGCTGGAACATGTTTTATTATATCTTACAAATTCGAACTCTTACAGTTTAAGTTTCAGACTTGTCCAAATTGAAAACATTTGCGGATGACAAAATAAATGTGTTCCAAATGTTGGCATTTGTCTATTAAAAGGTAGAAATCATTGTTGGAAAAGAAGGAAATGTTGGTATAAAGCAGCATATTTTCTTTTTCAACAGATTTATGTCTCTTACCACAAGGTCAGAAAAATAAGTGATTGTTTGATTAATGGTAAATTTTAACATCGTAATTATGATTTTAAGTACTGCACCACACAACCCTTAGCTTTTATGACCCTGAACAAGAAGATTTTGGAAACAATGGGGTTCCAAAGAAGAAAATGCTTTGAACCAGCATTTCCTACTTTTCCCCGAATATTTTTACTCTTTCAGTGACTAATTCCATGGTGTGAACTACTTTCAGTTTCTCGTGTACAAATGCCCCCAAAAAGTATGTCTAAAACTTAGTTGTCAAGTAAAGTGTACAGGTGTCATGTGACTTTCAGTATATCTAAATATACTTATGATTTAACTCTTTACCATACGACAAATCTTTAGACTAGTCTATATTGAAAGCCTTTGCAGGTGACTGATCAACTCTGGCTCAAATGATGAAACGTTTTGTAAAAGGGTAGAAAACATTGTGGGTGGAAGGAGAAATGCTGGTTGCCAGCATTTTCTCCTTTTCCCTCAATGGTTTCAAAAGAATTCTATGTTAAGGTCATTAGAACTTGGAATAGTGTGGCAAAGGATTATGTAATTTCTTGGGACTTTTTTGTATTTGAATTATTGTGAGCTTACTCAACAATTTTTAGCATTTTATTTTACTATATAATTCATCTCCAAGGTTACAAATTGCCTTTGTATAGGCCTACCCTTCGTAAAAAAATTAAAATTAATAAAATAAATCTATATATTTCTATACACATGTATTCTTGTTTGTAGAGAAAATAGAATCACAGAAATCGTCCAGTGAAACAAGAGAAGGGGCATTTTTTCGTGTAAGGCTCATGTTTAAGCTCCTCAAAAGAATTAGGCGGTGCATATAGCGGACGCGCTTTCCTTCTGTCCAGGCATCGTATATAACATGTTATATCATGTTATATACGATCCCTGTTCTGTCCTTTCGACTGTCCGTATTTTAACAGCCAGCAAGTGGCAAGAGGGCAGTCGAAATAATTAAGAAAAATACTTGGATGACATCCAGCTGAGTATTTAATGCTGAAATATAAATGGTGGATTTTCGTTTATTCATCTTCGCCACCGGTTGCCAACATGGGCGAGCCCCTCCCCCCGATGCCTGTTAATTTTGTAATGGGGAATACTGAACGAAACCCAGAGATACGCCTAGCTCTTTAACGTGCTCGGTGTATATAGCACCGTCACACAGGACTTGCGTAGATGTAATGTCTAATCACAGACTTTGTTGTAATCTTATGTGGTGAGCTGTGGGGAACTGACATACAGAATGAGGCACCCGACATTCAAATAGACATGTATCAGCCTCAATTGCTACAGCTTAGCAACGACCGGCCGCTATTCCTGGCCAATTGAATTTGCATTTATTAAAGGGAGGTAATTATGCTAGTCTTAACAGTCCATGATTGTGTTGCATATCTCCTTAAGTTTTACAAATAGATCTACTGTATTTGTGTTTGAAAACATTCTTACGTCTAACCTACTGTCATTGTAGAAACGACGGAGTTTTATCAGGTACATGCATACCGGTGACCGTGCTTATAAACCATTCTAAATTGCTGTAATATGTAGAATGAGAATTAGATCTAGAAAGGTCGGTGAATACGGCCTCAACTATCCGTACTGGAAAGCAAGGAAACAGATGGACTGTTGGCTTTGTCTGGCCAACATTGAGACCTGCGACTCGGGTGTTTTTTCATGTGGTCAGAGAGGATCTGCATGATCGAGTAAAAACAACTAAAATATATGTTAATAGCTTTTATTTTATTCCTATCTGTGAATTACTGAGATTTCACAGTGAATTACACTACTAATGATGATAATTATGGTATCATCACTAGTGACGATAAAGTTTTAGAATGTTTGCCTAAACTATTTTTTTTTTTTTTTTTTATATAATTGCTCATATTGTACCATTCTTGATAATTTTTAGAATAAAAAAGGGTGAATTAGGAATATGATAAATAGGACAATCAACTGGTTGTGTGTGATATTAAAAATCTGTCACTCAAATGGGGTTTGATGCGGTTAAAAAACTCGTCCTTCGGACTCGTTTTTTAACCGCATCACACCCCATTCTAGTGACAGTTTTTTTACCACATACAACCTGTTGATTATCCTCTTATGTATTGTTACACGGCTGATTGTATCCCTTTGATATTATCAAACAATAACTTCTGTTTTGACGACCCGTAGGCAGGCAGCATCGGCTGTTGAAAACATTGTGAGAAAAGAGAAAATGCTGGTAACCAATTTTTTTCAATGTTTTCTACCCTATCAGTGATCATCTTTAGCTAAAATATACCAAATAACAAACACAAACCTGGAGCTGAAGTTGTGTCGACTAAATCTCACCGCAAGCAGGTATGACAAAAACTTTTGCGGATGAATCTAGATCATGCCTTGCCCAGTGGGTCTGTAGCTTAGAAATATGTAAATAGCGATCATGCAAAGGAGACATGTTAATAAAAAAAAGGAGGTATAATTTAAATATTTTAAAACAATTTTGAAAAAACCGTATCCATTTTATGGGCGTGTGCTCCACTCGGCACTACATGACGGTTCCACAAACGATATTAGTGTACTTAGGGCTGTCAATAATCAAAATTACTTTATAACTAGAAAGTAGCCCGGGGGCAACAACATGTCGAGCCCACCATGGGAGAAACAAATAAGGTACATAGATCTTATTCCAATTCTGTTTTCTTCAAATTCATATGAGGACATGGGTATTACCTACTGATAAAAAAGTAGAAGCTCAATTTATGACCCTCAAGTCTGATCTTGACTATCTACTCATAAAGTAGAAGAGCAAGTGTGACCTTGACATTAGACCTACTTGAACAAGTGTTTCAAATGGAATTTCTACCCATGAACAAAAGATTGTCTCAAATTATTTTGAAATCCACCCATAATTTAGAAGTTATGTCTTGGACACGCTTGTTTTAAGAACCGTGATTTTATCATTTGACTTTCAATTCTATCTTGACCTTGGGCATATTTCAATCAGTATTTCAAGTGGCACATCTGATGATGAAAGCGAATAATAGTACAAAATGATTTTGAAATGTAAGTATGATGCAGAAATTATGGCACAGCCAAGCAGAATTTGTGACGATGTAATTATATGACCTTCATGTGTGACCTTGACATTGGATCCGCTTGAACAATTACTTCAAAAGGCACTTCCACCGTAAATGGAGAACGTTTGCGTTTTTTTTTTTCTGTTTGAAAACCATCGGTAAATGTAAAAATTATGTCTTGCACAAAGCCGCACGCCAACCCTAGCGCACGCACAAACACCAAGCTTAAGCGGTAGCGACTATTATTTTCACCCTCACCGCAAGCGGCTTCGACAAAAAGTTTGTCAAAGTGTCTTTAGTCGAAATTTTAAGGGAAACTATTATTCTAGTTTCTCAAAGCGTCAAAAAAAAAAAACCTCTGGATACTTTATGAACATCCCTCGTACTCGTATAAGTAGTAAGATTTCAATATAACTGTGTAGTCATCGTTATCTAATCGTATAATTTCAACACATGATCTAACTCTTAGCCAGACAATAGAATTTTAGACTAGTTCGTATTGAAACCACTGCAGACACAAATAAAAGACGGCTCAAATCATGGGATCTGCCCTTTAGAGAGTTGAAATCATTGTTGGCAAAGGAGAAAATGCTGATTACCAGCTTCTTTTTTTCTACAATGTTATCAAAAGTCCTTTTTCTCAGGGTCATTAAGATATGATATTGTGTGGTAAAGGTTAACCTTCGAAGCCATAGGAATTGCTTTGGCATAATGTGTAGATCAAGATTAGAATGCAGTCTGATCTGCGTTGTTCTACACATTGTGAGATATGTTTTTGCAAATGCATCGATATCTCTTTTTGTTAAATTGTTTGTTTGATTGTTTCGTTCGTTGGTTTGTTAGATAGTTGATTGGTTGGATGGGTTGGTGGGTGGACGGATGGATGCATGTATGGATGAATAGATGGATGGAGAGATGGATTGATTGCTTGATTGATCTCCCTCTTCCTTACTTGATTGCTGTCTTCCTTGTATGCCTGACGGCCTTCTAGCTTGATTGGTTGGTTGGTTGGTTTGGTTGCTGGATAGGTTGGTGGGTAGATGGATGGATGCATGTATGGATGGATAGATGGATTGATTGCTTGATTGATTTCTCTCTTCCTAGCTTGATCGCTCTCTTTCTTGTTTGTTCGATGGCTGGCTGGCTGGCTGGATTGATTGATTTTCGGGTGGTTTGTTGGTTGGTTTTTAACGCCGATTTCAACATTAATTTAGTTGTATCGTTTGGGCTGAAACACCATTCCTTGCTTTCCTATTTCTTTTTTTCCCAGTCTTACTAACCTGCGGAATTTGTAGAGATCTTTCGCAATCATATATGAGCAACGCTCTGGCAAAAGGGGGCTTAATGCATCTCCGTATGCATTATACCAAGCAAGCCATCACATCGTTATGGACCCATAATAGCTACTTTCTTTAACAACCGGCTTAATCATAAGGTAGACTGGTCCTTGGACATACAGAAAATTGACAAATAGCGAAAAGTTTCGGCCCAGGTCAGCCTGCGCCGACTGCGCAGGCTGACCTGGGTCGATACTTTTCGCAGATGCATGAAGCCCCCTTTTCACAGAGCATGGCTCATATATATTTTGGACAAATGTCACTGCCACAATTCTCTGTGATAAGTCAATGCCATTATTATTATCATTCTATGTTTAGCATTGGCTAGAAGTGACCGCACTGTTTGGGGACACCGACTTCATATATACCCCGATAATAATTGGCCTGCAACATGAGAAAAGAGACATTCGGGTATTTGCGTAATGTGTCGTCTTGGATCAGCCTGCGCACTCCGCGCAGGCTAATCCGAAACGACCCATTCCGTTTTTATGTAATTTTCTGTTTTGCGCAAGTCTACTGTATCACAAAATCTAATGTAGTCGTAAAGTGCCTTCTCTGATTAGCCTGCGCGGACTGCGCAGGCTGATCCGAGACGAAACTTTACGCAAATGTCCGAATGCCCTTTTTCGCATGTTGCAGGCCATATTATAGTGTACACAAGAATAGATTACTTATCAGCTAGGTAGATCAGAACCCTTAGAACGTCGATTACACCAAAAAGACTTTATCAGTCTAGAAATAAGGCCCAAGTAAGTTCATTTTTAAGGTTACTTTTGTGCATAATGTGTCATCCAAGTAGACAGCGTAAATCAAAGATCAAACTGCAATTTTTGTGCAGTTTGATCTTGATCTACACTTTTCGCAGTGGCAACGATGGATGTAGTTATGAAAGGTGCTTAAACATTTTACCCGGCGACTAAATTTTAGAATTGTCCAAATTGTGGGCATTTAGAGACAACGAATAATTTTTAAGCTGTTTTGAAGAAATGAATCTGTGTTTGAAAGGGTGAAAATATTGTGGAAAATGGAGAAAATGCTTTCCCCCTTTTTTCCACAATGTTTTCACAAGTTTTCTTCGGCAGTGTCATGAAAACACGGGGTTTTCGGCGGGGAGTGGGGGGGAAGGGTGTTAAAGGATGGTACGGTCTCCCTTCTCACAATAAAGCAATGTCATTAACACAGGCAGCATAAATAGAATTTTCTTGTCATTGGTTACAGGTTTTTGATTTACATTTATCACATAGAGATGGTTTCACGTAAAAAAACCAATTGGCCATACTATAAATGCTTCCATCTCGACCTCTCGCTTCGATAACCTCTGTTGCTTGACTACTGGAGAAAAGTGGTCAGCGGTGTGATCCGGGCATGTTTTGTAGTTAAAGGTGTCTTCGGGCTCTAAGATCAGCTATAGCTTTTCTCTTTGTGGTACCATTTAAAATTGGAATTGATAAAGATGTTGGAAGATTCGGAAAAAAAACGCGTTTACTTTAGTGTGCTAGATTTTCAGCAAACTAAGTTTACAAACATCTCTTGATTTTCCTTGATGATGTAACAAAACTTTCTATTCCTGTTTGTACGTATTAACGAGCATCAAATTTGTTTATTTAAATTTGAATGAGAACCGTACAATTTTCACGCAGCATTACACGTTATCTTTAAAATCTATATTCACCTTGCAAACGAAATTTTATCTTCGTGTTGAGAGATACTGAGCCCTTAGTTCTTCACAAGACTGGTTCAAAATGAAAGTATTTGCAGACGAGAAACTGACCATCTTCAAATGGTTGAATTGGTTTTTGAAAGGATAAAATACCACTGTGGGAGGAGAAAATACTTGCAAGCAGAATTTTCTCACAATGGTTTTAAAAGTCCTCCCATTCAGGATTGTTAAAACACTGGATTGTTAGGTAAAGGGTTAATTTTAACCCTTTGGCTGTTGACTCGCGCTCTTTCAGCCAGTGTAGATCAAGATCAGACTGCACAGAACGTGCAGTCTGATCTGGGATCTACACTGTCCGACAAGAAGATATTTTTCCCCTATTAATAACTTTAAAGTTGCAATATTTCGATTTTTGTTAACTGTTGTCAGGAAAGTTTATTTAACTTATTTAGTAGGTTCGGGGTTAAATCTTGTTAATTATATTAGCGTTGTACATTGTAGTTACTCAGGGATCCACCCCCGAGTTTGATATTTTGCGTGTGTTTATTTTTTTGCGCAAATAGATATATTCTGTCGGATTTTTGTGTATTTTTACAGATTCCTGCAGACAGCCTAACTGTATCTATATGTCTGTAGTCGAATTTCTTGCGTCTTTTTGTTTTTTGTAAATATTTATTAATCTCATACGAAAGACATCTCGGCGTCAAACATTTTTGACATCTCAATTATATGCCCTTATTTCAGGGTTTCTTTTTTCACGTGTTTATAAAGGAATGACTTTGTGAAATTATTATAAAAAGCATGGGAGCTAAATTGTCGTTTCCTAGAGTACAGCTGACCACTGATCGTATATTTGTGGTGACCGGGGCTAACAGAGGTAAACATCTTATTATTGTATTTATTTATGCTCAATCCTTTTAGCGCTTTGGATGAAAACCGGGACTTTTGCGGGTAGCACAGATCAAGATCAGACTGCACAGTCTGTTTTTATCTCTCTTATCAAGATCAGGCTGCGCAATTCCGGAGCCATGCTTATAAAACTTGGTTCATGCTCAGCTAAGTTCATGCTCAACCTCAAATTTCATTTATGCTTTGGAAAGTGTACAAACAAAAGAAACTTTATGTTCGGAGAATAACGAAGGAATTGCTCTTAAAATCAAGAATTAACACCGTTATTGGTATCGAATTATATTTATATAACTTATGTGAGCATGAAAAATGTTTCATAAGAACTTAGTCCGATCTCTTCTTTATGAAAGCTTTATTTGCCACGTGTAATTGTTTGAGGGGATCCGGGCCATCCAACATCACACCTTACAAAAATGTATAACTGGCAACGAAGACAGCAAAATGTAGAATGTATTCGAAGAAAATCCCGAGGGTAGATTAAAACACAAACATTTTCGAATCATGAGCAACATCATCATTCATCGTTTCTTATTGTGATTATTACATAACCCCCAGGACGCCAAATCATTCAAAATAACTTTTCAATCAGCGCAGTCTGATCTTGGGTCTATAGATCTACCGTCCTCCTAACCAAGTCAGACTTTTAAGATAAATGTCATTCTGAGTTTGAATGATTTGTATTTTCAGCCGTCGAGAGAGGTCCAAAGCCATGCTCTGGCAAAAAGGGGCTTAATGCATCTCTGTGATACATTATACCAAGTAAGCCATCACATAATCATGGATCCATAATATTGCCACTTTTTTAACAATCGACTTAATCATGAGGTAGACTGATCCTTGGACATACAGAAAATTGACCAATAGCGAAAAGTGTCGGCCCAGGTCAGCCTGCGCGGACTGCGCAGGCTGACCTGGGTCGATACTTTTCGCAGATGCATTAAGCCCCCTATTCCAGAGCATAGCTCAAATATTTGGCCCCGATAGAGTTAGTTTTTTTAGCACACAAATCCGAGTTTAAACGAACCTAAGAAAAAATGCTGTTGAAAGCATGATGGGAAAAGGAGAAAATGCTGGTAACCAGCCTTTTCTTCCTTTCCACTATGCTGTCTACTCTACTATGGACGAAAGCCATTATTTGACGCACATTCAATTTGTCGCCTGCAAATGCTTTCCGTTTGGACGAGTCAATTTTTTGTCATCTGGTACAGGGTTAATCCGTGGGGCTTATGTATGTACATGTACATTCCGGTAACAGACATTGCAAACATTGTGGGAAAAGTAATTGCCTGTTTCAAAGCTTTTAGTCCTATTTCCTTAATATACTCAGTTCCATAAATAAGTGTGCACTTAATTTTCTTTTATTTCTCGTCGCATGTTTTACTGAAGACCAACAAATTTGGTATCATACTTTAGTTCCGAGTCTGTAGAAAATGCCAGGCTAATCAGATTTTGACTAACAGAAAGTTTAAGTTAGGTTTTTGCAGTTTAAATGAAGGTGGTACTAAAACCAAAGTTGCAAAAGTACTCAAAGACTAAGGTAACATTAAGGTTAGGTTTTTCTTAAAGTTCTTGTAATTTTTCAATCAATATCTTGTATGGCCACCACTGCTGTCGATACAGGCAATTATTCGACGTCGCATAGACCTTACATAACGTAAAATCATTGCATCAGGAATGTTATTCCATTCCTGAACGAGAGCGGTGGCCAAAACCTAACTTTAATGTTACCTTAGTCTTTGAGTACTTTTGCAACTTTGATTTTAGTACCACCTTCATTTAAACTGCAAAAACCTAACTTAAACTTTCTGTTAGTCAAAATCTGATTAGCCTGGCATTTTCTACAGACTCTGAACTAAAGAATGATACCAAATTTGTTGGTCTTCAGTAAAACATGCGACGAGAAATAAAAGAAAATTAAGTGCACACTTATTTATGGAACTGAGTATATTTTAGCGACCATACAATTCATTGAAGACTTTCCCTTAATTCTTTACCAAACAAGTCCGTGTTCTACCATCCTGGGGAAATGAATTTTTTTTTTTTCCTTTTTCCCAATATGTTTTCTTTCAATTACAAGACAATCCCCATCATTTGAAACACAATCGATCTGTGTTGTGCAAAAGCCTTATTTCTTTAAATGTGGACATGTCTAAAATTTTATTGTACTTCTTGCCGATATAAAGCAGGGTAAACAATTTCACTCATATAGGAAAGACACAAATACTGCAGTTCAAGGATTTTTTTTAAACATCTTTTACAACTTTCACCAACTGCTCCAGTAGATAACAGTTTTGCTGCATGATAAAGATAATCTGGCGTGCAGTGCTTTCAGTACTTTGAACTTACTTGTCCATGTCGTTCTTGTTGATCCTTGTTACAAGTAGCATGTATAAATTCCACTTACGTTTTAAATGGTTTGAAGTTCAATGTATTGTCATATGGTAAACTGGTAAAATCTGTAAAATTTCGATGTACGTATACATCCGGAAAAAAATGTAGTCTATATATTTTTTTTTCATTAATTCAAACATGTTTTTTTTTATTATTAGTTCTTCTTCTTCTTCTTCTTCTTCTTCTTCTTCTCCTTCTCCTCCTCTTCTTCTTCTTGCAATCAATGCGAATATGACTTGACGCATCACACACCCCTTTTATAATCTTTTATTCTTTGATTTATCAATGATCTGAATCTTTGCTTGCTGTCAAGGTACCACTGAATTATGAGTATGGATCACTTAAATGTATCTATTTATGTATTAATACAGACTTTGTCTACATTAATTTAGTATTTCCAGGCATGTATTGGTCTCAAGGGTATTGTGTGTGTGGGGGTGTGTGCTTTTTTTTTCCACAATAAACATATATTCCCGGGAAAAAAGTGAAGTTTTAATCATTTAGTTAGTTCTGTATGGTCTGTTTTCCTATTAAAAGGTATCGGATATGAGACAGCAAAGTGGTTGGCCATGATGGGAGGTCACGTGATAATGGCCTGTCGGTCGGAAGACCTGGCAGTTCAGGTTTGTATCTCTGTATATCCTGTTTGTAATACCATTCTAACTTTATAGATGGTGGGGGTGTTTTGTCATGTAAGATATGTTTATGACTGAAATGTGCCCATCGCACCAGGGGTTAGCTGGTTCGATTCCCCAGATAGACCAATCTCTTCAAATGATTGATAATAGTCCTTGCGACATGATTCATTCCTCTCTCACCGCTGATAATTGCTTCGACATTCTTAATACGGAAGAACAGCTAATGGCTTCGGATGAATATTGTGCGAAATACTGGTAAAAGAAAATCCAGGAGAGCATAGATAGGTGCACTGGCCGCCGACAGAAAACTGAAATAATATTTAAAACGGCGTTATACACAATAAAAGCAAATGTCCAAGCATACCTCGTGATGTGACTGAAATGCTGTAAAAGGGATTAAAAACACCTCCCGAACAACTGATTTGCTGACGCAGCAAAATAGTGAATTTTTTATTAACACCGAGGCTGCTAGGCGCGACTCAATTACATTTTGCGGACGGTGTAGATCAAGATCAGACTGCACAGAACGTGCAGTCTGATCTTGGATCTAAACTGTCCGATAAGGAGATATTTTTTTCCAAAATATAAGTTTGAAATTGCAACACTCGGTTTTAACTATCGGCTTGAAAGTTTCATTGAACTTATTTAGTAGGGTTAATACGAATGTCTAGCAAATATTTCAATGTTTAACCTTTAGAATATTGAACACATGAAATGGACCTCTTTAGTTTGGGAGGAAAAAACAGTCACAGTATCGTCAGTTCAAAGATTGTTTTGGCTAGAATAAGTTTACAAAGTAGTGGATAGTGCAGATCAAAGATCACGCTGCACGTTCTGTGCAGTCTAATCTTGATCTACACTATCCGCAAATATCAGCTATACAGACGGGTGCAATGCTCCGATGGTTGACCTCGCACCCACATTTGTAGGTTCTCATATTCAAACCTATATGAACCATGCTCTGGCAAAAGGGGGCTTAATGCATCTCCGTGATCCATGATACCAAGCAAGTCATCATATAACTGTGGATCTATAAAATCCATTTTCTCTAACGAACCTTGAGGTAGAATGGTCCTTTGACATGCAGAAAGTTTACCAAGAGCAAAAAGTTTCGGCGCAGGTCGGACTGCGCAGGCTGACCTGGTCGATACTTTTTGCAGATGCATTAAGCCCCCTTTTCACAGAGCATGGCTCATATTGTTTTGTACAAATTGATTGTTTCACACTTCCTTAAAATGTGTAAATGATGACTGCTATGAACGTAGCAGTGGCCTTTTTGTGACAGGAATAGCCGCTTTGCCGAACAATAAGTTTCCAAGCTTGATTCCATATGGCTTGCAACACGCGAAAAAGGGCATTCGGACATTTGCGTAAAGTGTCTTCGCGGATCAGCCTTCGCAGTCCGCGCAGGCTAATCCGAGACGGCACTTTACGACTACATTAGATTTTGTCCTACAGTAGACTTACGCAAAACAGAAAATTACACAAAAACGAAAACTGTCGTTTCGGACTAGTCAGCGTGGAGTGCGCAGGCTAATCCGAGACTACACTTTACGCAAATGTCCGAATGGCCCTTTTTGCGTGTTGCAGGCCATATTGTACTGAGGGGGCTAGTGGCCTAACATACAAAAACACATAGGAGTAAAATTAAGTTTTCAACATTTTGAGTTGTCTGAAATTATAAAACAGCTCGTAAATATAGGTTGATAAAAGTGGATTACTCGCCTAATTTGGCGTTACCTGTACTAATTTTTGGCCATGGCAAAGTTGTAGATATGTCCAAATTTAAAGAATTAGCAGACCACAAATTATATTGGGCTAAAGTGATGGAATTTGTCCTTCACAGAGTAGAAAACATTGTGGCTAATAGATAAAGTGCTAGTTACCGTCCTGTTTTCAAACGCTTCCTGAAATATGAAATAGATATGGATAAATGAGCTGTCACAGGAGTACGATTCAAATGCTGTTGAAAGCTAAGTAAAAGCGTCATTAACATAAAGGAAATTGACTTTACTGTAGGCGATGCGGAGGATGGACATAGAATATAAAGAGGAGAAGCAAAGAGGTACAGCGGGGATTGTTGACGTAGAGGAACTATCCCTGGAGTTTATGAAGCTGGACACTTCTTCTTTCCAGTCGACCAAGGAATTTGTGGAAGCATATAAAAAATCAGAGAGACCGCTCCACGTTCTTATTTGCAATGCTGGGGTTAGCAAAGCAAAACCTGGTATGTATATGACTTCCAAATGGACCATAAAAATTTTGCCCATTCGGCCAGGCAAACCATTGCCTGTACGGATAGGCAATATTTTGCCTACATTCGACCATGTTATTGGTGTTTGTTAAGCCATATAAAGTGTGCCTATTCGACTATATAAGTTGTGTCTTTACGGCAATACAACGCATGTTCATTAACCAGCGTTTGCCTGTCCGGCTGGTCGTTTGTGCCTGTTCGGCCATTTAAACACTAGTCTGGCCGTGAAAGCGCATGTTCTAAATGCAAACACCTAATGTACCAAGCAACGTTGGCCTGTTCGACCATCCGATCACCTGTATGGCCACGGAAATACTGTTCCGCCATCTAAATCCTGTTCAGCAATGCAAACACCTCTTGGACCAAGCAACTTGTCTGTTCTACCACCATGCGTTTTGTACCGTAATGACCATGCAATCCCCTTTTTCGGCAGTATGGAAACACCTAGTTGGGTTTTGTAAGCGCTTGTACAGTCATCCACACAAGCACCTGCACTGCCAGGCTTGCGCCGACTCGAACCTTGTGTCATAGTGGGCTGTTAAAATCAACGTCAACGGTAATGAAAGTCCACATGTCGTTAATTTCTCCCAGCCGCCTCAAAGTTCCCTATCGTTGTTATACATCAAAGTAGCATAATGGTTAAATTACAGTAAGTTCGACCCATTTTTATGGAATCTTTTTCAGTCCATCATACTAAAAAATTTCTATGAAGTTCTATTTTTTTTTTTTTTTTTTTACTAAAGTTCACTTCAGTAACGCAGTGCACCTATCTAAGCTTTCCTAAAGTCTCTTTTAAAGCCACTGAATTCTTTTCTACACAAACAAAAATCACGGATGTACAATGTTCAGTTGTGAATGAGGAATGTCCTATACTTTATACTAAAGAACATTTGGAAGAGACGGCAGTTGCTGTCAATTTCGTTATTTTTGGGTTCGTTGAATCGAAAAGGATCTCAAGTTGAACAGCGTTGGCTTCATACATGCAAGATTACGCTGATCAAAGCCTACGCAACAGAAAAGGTGTGATTATTATTATTATTATTATTATTATAGAAAAGACAGAGGACGGGTTTGAAACCATGCTGCAAGTGAGTATCGTTTAAAAAGATTTAAAAACATGCAGTAAACTCTCATTTATTAAAACCTGCAACAATTCAGATTATATCGGTTCGTTCACAGTATTGACTGAACTGGAGATATCCAAAGAAAGCAAGAAAGCAACTAATTTTTGGGTCCGATTTCATCAACCATTCTTAAGAACATTCTTGTTACTATACTCCGGAGTTTTCTGAATTTGAAAGTAATACATCTTCTGATTGGCTAAACCATTTGGTTTAGCCAATCAGAAGATGTGCTACTTTCTAATTTGAATATTCTTGGAGAATAAGACTGTGAATATTCTCAAGAATGGTACCCTAATCGCTTACACGGGCGATCAGAATGCGCTTTAGACATTCTAAAGTGTTACCGAAATATTTGCTCAGGCCATGCTTTTGTTGCATCCTGTTGTCATAACATAGAGGCTCTTCTTATACGAATCCAATTTATTTTGTACAATGGATCGGTTACGATTATTCATGCCCACGAAATAACTTCCTTTGGTCTCAAAAACTGAAAGGCTAAATATATCAAGACTTTATCTTGCATTGTTCTGTTTTCCATTCTTTTCCATTTATCAAGTCTGTATGACCAGATAGTATCACGGTTCATGCTTATACCTTACTGAAGATTTGTGCAAAAGGTAAAACTGAAAATTAAATTAATACATTTCATTTAAACTGTAGTTGCGTGAGTTTGTTGTTGACATTCAGGGTCTTTTATTTCTTTGATAATTCATTGTCTTTGGCCAGTTAGTCTCGTAAGCTTTGCTTTAGTTGTAACCGTAGGTCGCCAGAATACAGACCATACATCTCAGATTTTGATGTTTTGTAGGTTAACTATTTGAGCCACTTTTTGCTGATTGGAAAGTTGTTACCTTTAATGAGGAAGAGTGGAGACAGCGTGAGGATTGTTCTGGTGTCCAGTGATGCTCATAAGTACGTCTGTCTGTTCGTTCACATGTACTTCTGCCTGTCTGCAACCTCTCTCTCTCTCTCTTTTCTTCTTCTTCTTCAATCTCTGTTTATTCTTTACTCTCCGACCTTGCACTGATTATTTCCAACGATATTAGGGTGAGTTGAAATATTATACTTGTAAATATTGCAAGTTGACGATCCCTTAGTTGACTCTTTGTTAATTAGTTTATCCCTTGTCTTGTTCAAAAGGAAAAGGAAGACAATGCAGAAAAGATTTTATTTTCCTTTTTCAGATTATGTCGATTCAATATGGACACCATGAATTTTGAGGGTAACGAGGAGAAATTTGGATTTTTCGATTATTATGGAAGATCTAAACTGTACCAGGTTTGGTTTTGTTCTTTGTTCTGTTTTATGATACCTCTGTTGAAAACTTTCAATGTTGTTCTAGAAGAGAAGAAAAGGGGAAAAACTAAACAAAACAAAAAAGAAAGAAAAAAAGCAACTGTTAAACTGTAAAAAGAAAAAAAAAAACACTTCAACCGTTCGCCAACAGTGTGTTCACGACTCTCGGGGCAGATGCTTTGGAAAGCATTGTGGGTAATTTTCCATAACGTTTTAATGTATTCTGCCATTTTTAAGACAACTTCCATCATTTGGGCCGTACAGCTGTATCTGATTTGTACGTCTGCAAATGATTTCAGTTTTGAATATTCCTGAATTTTGTCATTTGGTAAAGTGTTAGATTCCAAGAAAGACAGACCAACAACTTTATTATCTTCATTAATTTTTGCTGTTTATCCAGTCGTGAAGAATTTTCAGACGAACTGAAAGTTGTGCCGACTACATGAGTGTGGCTTATCAGTAGATTTATTTGTAGTGGAAATAAAAGCTTCTGTCCTATACCAAATGAATGTTTTATTGACTGCCAACTTTTATAAGTTTTATAAGTGGTATGGTGCAGACAATGACTAAACTATTTCTCACTTTTTTTAGGCCGAGAAATACCGATATATGTATATTTCGAGCGAAATATGCAATTTAATTGAATATGGTATACGAGTACATGTACATAAAACTTTACCAATTTGATAAATATATATTACATGTATGTTCATTTTTTTCTTTCTCTCTCTCCCTCTCTCTCTCTCTAAACAAATCAAAGCGAAGCCTTGTGGTTATCGACATAGAATAACTCATAGGAGAAAAACAGTAAAAACTAACCACTGACATAATATCGAATCGTCCACATGGAAAAAAAATTGGGAATGTAATGACAAAGTACTGCCTTATTTTTGTGAGCTACATGTGATTACTCGTGTGAGTCGTGACTGCTGTTTCATTGTTTCCAAAAAACATACTTTGTTCCAACAAATAATTTCATATCTAATCAAATAATCTCAAATTGGTATCATCATCATCATCATCATCATCAACATCATCATCTTCATCGTCATTACTGTTTTCTTTTCTAGATCATGCAGATGCACTGTTTGCACAGGCGACTTTTAAACACCAATATAAAAGTGTACAGTCTACATCCGGGTACCGTTGAGACAGATATCGGTCGGGAATTCAAGGATTCAACAGCTTATAAAGTTTTTCTTGGAATGTCCAAATTAGTGGGTGAGTCAATTTTACCTTTGTGTCATGCTGATCATAAGTATTATGTCGGTTAATCAACAAAAAATAAGAATAAAAAAAATATTTTCAGTAAAGTTAACACTTAGGTTGCTAAGCGCGACTCACTGACCTTTTGCGGACAGCGTAGATCAAGATCAGACTGCACATAACGTGCAGTCTGATCTTGGATCTACCCTGTCCGATAAGGAGATATTTTTCTCCAAAAAAATAAACATAAAATGTCATCAATCGAGTTTTTACTGTCGGCTTAAAAGTTTCATTTATTTAGCAGGATAAGTGTTAAAGAAATTAGGGGCTGTTTTCGATAATCCATCTGGACTCAAGATAAGCCTTTTGAATGATTGAGACAGAAGGTCTCAGCCAATTAGCTGACTTATCTTCGAATATACAAGCTTGAGTTGGAGCAGTTCTTTCGCAATGTTGGATTTCTCACCCTTTGTCAGCATTAAGTGCTCAAGCTGGACGATGTTGTGTTGTATTTGGCATGTCGGTTTTTCAAGTTATTCAGCATTCGCAGTCGGCCGTCATAAGTTGAGGGCTTGTCCAATGTTTCTCATATTTGGAAATTTATGTTAAAGGATAGATGGGGGATAATCAACTGTTTGTTGGCTCCTTTGTTGCACCTAAAATTTTAGGTATTTTGTCATATGGTGATAATATGGCATTATTGATGTTTTTATGTGGAATGGTGTGTTGTATTACATACTAGACAATCCTTGTTTTTTCATATTCGATGTTATGACTTTTTCACGAATTTGCGTTTGGGTGTGTTTTTTATTTATGAAATGCCGTGCAACCAATCAGTTGATTTCGTGAAGCGCTAAAATATGTCAGGAGATTAGGTGGTTAGTTGAAAAAAAAAGTCCTCTTGTAAAATTATAGAATAAAGATGAACCGTTAAAGAAATTCATTTAATAATTTCCATTTTATAAATTGCAGGTAATGGATTAGAAAATTTATGTTTCATCTTACTAGTATCTTGATTTATTTCATTTTGCTTTTATTTCAATTAATCAAATGAAAATAAGGTAGTTCCGTTAAAAAAAAAAGATATCGTCACTGTAAAAAGCACTATCATTACTAGTAATGATACCAAATGTAGCAAATCTAAATACATGTATTGATTAATTGATAAATGTCTGTAAAGTATGAGTAGATAAAGAATAAACTTCGCTGCTTATTAGCGTTTGAATATGCATCATTCTACGCTATTTTCAGTGACAATGACGTTTATAACTCGGAGTGTGACTGATTACTCTCTTATGGTACAGGACTGCGCGTTGTTGAACCCTTTAGCAAACGATCCCGTGATTTTACGACCCTGAGGAAGAAGGCTTTTAAAAACATCATGGGAAAAGAAGAAAATGCTGGTTACCAGCATTTTCTCCTTTTCCCACGATATTTGTTGAACCTTTTAACCCTTAGGCTGCTAAGCGCGACTCAATGACCTATTGCGGACAGTGTAGATCAAGATCAGACTGCACAGAACGTGCAGTCTGATCTTTGATCTACACTGTCCGATAAGGAGATATTATTCCCTAAAACATAACTATGAAATAGCAATATTTGGGTTTTAACTATCGAATTGAAAATTTCATTTTAGTTATTTAGTAGGATTAGTGTCGGGGAAATGTCTTCAAAAGTGTCGGGGAACTGTCTTGTCGTGGAACTGTCTTAAAACCGTCCTTTTTTTTTGTTTAATTCCGCCCGTTAATCTACTGAAAATGCTTCACGTGAAACAAAGTTTATGCCATACACTTAATTCTCTCATGTATAGAATATTATTTCTGTAAGCGATGTTCGCCATCGCCCCGTAATAGACGTATTTCAATAGCACGCGATACTCAACACGTTGAAAAGTCCGGCACAACATCGTCATTTTCGTCATCAGTGGGCGAAAAGTTACTTTTATCCTCATCACCAGAAACTTAATATAAGTTTCTTTAAAAATTGGCTCGTACATGTACGGCCTTACCGGCCCAGAATCGTCTATTTCTTCGTCTTCAATATCGCTCAGTTCACGATCGTAAACAACGTCCATTGAAACAAGCTCTCCTATGACGTCACAAATCAAGGGACGCAACAATAAGTAAGGGAGATAAGCGATGCAATAAAAATTAATAAGCAGAAATATGAATTGAAAAAAAAATACTTTTACTAATTTTTTTTTCTAATTACAACATTACCAGGTTACCATTTGATAAGTGTAGATTTGAAAATTAACCATATCTGAAACTTGTTGATTTGCCCTTTAAGACAAATAAATTTAGTACTATTTGAGCAGGGATCGTATATACACATGTATATAAGATCTCTGATTTGAGCCACACTTAATTTGTCGTCTGCAAATACTTTGAATAAGGACGAGTGTAAAATTTTGTCTTTTGCTAAAGAATGAATCAACATTAATTACATTATCAGCTACGTCAACTTATATGTTCTAGGAATAATGAAGAACCAGATTGAGGGTGCACAGACGGTCATAAACTGTGCGGTAAATTCTGACATTAAATGCGGTGCCTACTACAAGGATTGTAAAGAAGGGAGCACGTCTTCGGTTGCTAGGTAACAAGATCTTCATATTCTTGTAAAAACCACACACTTCATTAACATTTCGTATCGGATTGTCTTTCAACTGAATGGTTTGTTTGTTTGCCTGAAGGGTGTTTTACATCGCCTGAAGAGCTCTATCTTTTAGTCACGTCTCAGCAACAGTTCACTTACTCAATATTGTCTTTTCCGGGTTTTACCAAAAGTAAATTTTGGCCCCGCTGTAAGAGTTGGTTTACTAGCAATTCCTCTAAGCAACGGTTTTCAGAATTCGGCTGCAACAGGACGGGAAAAAAAATCTTTCACGATTTCAACTGGTAAGCTGAGTAGGCCTAAAGCTTTGTTGTAGATGAAGGTTTGGTTCTTTGCATTGCACATTGACGAGTTTTGCAACAAAACTTTAAAGTCCTCAACTGTTAACCCTTAACTTGCTAAATAAATTTCAAGCCAAATTGTTAAAAACCTAATAATGTTGTTTCAAACTTTTTTTTTTTTTGGACAAAAAAATCTCCTTATCGGACAATGTAGATCCAAGAATAGACCGCACGTTCTGTGCAGTCTAATCTTGATGTACACTGTCCGTAAAAGGCCAGTGAGTCGCGCTTAGCAGTCTTGGGGTTAAACAAAACTATTGAAAATTTTCAGCCAAATGTATAAGCGAACCAGTAATGCGATTTCATGGCTCTTTTTATTGGAAGAATAATTTCTTATCAGCCAGTGTTTATGAAAGGTCAGACTACACGTTCTGTGCAGTCTGATCTTGATCTATACTGTCTCGCACAAGCAAAAAAATGCGTACTAAAGAGTCAGCTGTGTTTGCACTTATGATAATGTTTTTTGACAGGGACGAAGAAAAGCAAGAAGAAGTTTGGCGCCGAAGCATGGAATACGTTAAAGACCATCTGTCAGAGGATGAAATATACTGCTTAGAAGGGGCGGACCCTTGAGTTTATAGGGCGTGTTTCAATATTGTTCCACATATGTCATACCATTTACTAAAATAGTGCCTGAATGATCAAATCATAATGTGCTTTAAATGTTTTATAAGACGAGTAACAAGAAATATCTTTAAAAAGAAAGATAGACGGTGTAAAGTTGCATGCAAATAGGGGCCCTTGAAATAAACATGCCTGCATTTTTACCGATCACAAATTTCTATTTATTTATATGTTATCGAACCAAAAAGTAGGTCAAAAGCCAGCACATTTAGCCACGCCAAAAAATATTCTTTAGGGTATCAACCCTGCCAATCCTTGTAAAGTGTTCAAAGGTCTTTCCGGTCGAATGCTTGCTTTTCAACAGAAACGATTGATATGAATTAGGGCCATACTCTGGCTAAAGGGTTTTTAATGCATCTCCGTGATGCACTGTACCAAGCACATAATTAGAGGTCCATGTAATTCATTTTGTTTAACAACCTGCTGAATCACGAGGTAGACTGCCCCTTTGACATGCAGAAAATTGACCAATAGCAAAACGTTTCAACACAGGTCAGCCTGCGCGGACTGAGCAAGCTGACCCGAGTCAATACTTTTTGCACATGCATTAAACGCCCTTTCCACAGAGCATGGCTCTTATATACTTGATACTATGTGGTACCTCACTCTTTGGTACTTAATCCTTAGGCAGCTAAGCGTGACTCACAGACCTTTTGCGGACAGTGTAGATCAAGATCAGACTGCACAGAACGTGCTGTCTGATCTTTGATCTACACTGTCCAACAAGGACATATTGTCCCACCAAAAATAACTTTAAAATACATGTAGCAAAATTGGGGTTTTTACCATCGGCTCAAAAATTTCATTTCACTTGTTTAGTAGGATAGGGATTTATATTCAGTGTCGGCGCACTGGGGAAATAGAGGATCTTACATGAGTGTTAATATATTACTATTTTTATCAAACGAGTTGACTAAAATTGTATGACGCGAGCCTTGGCGAGCGTCAAATACATTTTATTAGATAGTCAATGAGTTTGATAAAACTGATAATACATAAACACGAATGTGAGATTCTATTTATCACATAAAACGAATGACAGACAGAAAAATATCTTGCATCATCACCTTTAGCCCCTATACCGTTCACGGGTCTATGTTTACAGTTGTAGTTTGGTTTCAAATGTGTGTATACACAAGTAGGTAGTTCTTGGATATTTACACCGAAAGAAGAATGAAATAGTTTATAGAGGGGTAAAGTCCACCTATTTCTGCAATAATATTGATTTTAAGAGACTTTCGTTGCATTTCTTGGTTTTTATCAAACGTAAAAATCAAAAACTTTCCACGCGGATACGTCTTAGCAACAATGACGTCATTTTTCTATGAAACGGCGTAGCAGTACAACTTCCCGCGCATGCTGTGGTTGGTTTGTCTGGCTTCACGCGCTCATGACTGAAAATTGATCAGAACCGAGACAAAAAAAAAAAAACCATAATACACTAATGTATTATCAAAAATAAGTCATGGGTTTAATACACTGTTGTAGGAGGTTTTATGTGATAAAGAGTGTTTAATGCATCTACCTGATGCATTATACCATGATGCATTATACCATGCAGGTCGTCACATGATTATTGGTCTATACAATCCGATTTATCACATAAAACCTCCTACAACAGTGTATTAAACCCATGACTTATTATATATACATATATATAATATGAAAATAGGCAAAGCCTAGAAACGGGCGAAAGGGACTTTTTTCCTCAGATATATTCAATTATAATCCGTACAACAACGAATCTGTGCAGATATGTTTATTTGACACTGTCCAGCAAAATTTTGATGGCAGTAGATATCTACTGCCTTAACTCTACCAAACGACAAATTCTACACTCTTCCAAACTGAAAACTTCTGGAGAAAACATTTGCGTTCCTCCTAAAATTACTGGTGTACATGTAATTGAAACAATGTTGAAAACAGCGTTAAACACCATAAAATAATACATCCACCCCTCAATCCATTAATCCAACTAGAGGCCCTTGAGGGCCTGAAATTGCTCTAATGGTCGTAATTTTCCTTTTTTGCTAGCATACATAATGAATTCATAATGCAAAAAGAAGAAAGACAAAAAAAAACCATGGGGGAGAGGTGTTCTTGCAACTGGGCTTGAACCCACCAAGACAGCATAAGTGGCATGGTGAATTGAACAAACAGTGAAAAAAAAGAAGTGCAATTTCTCAAAACTAATTGTTTGGAATCCAGCTAGATTTGATAGGGTTTCAGTATGCTTTGTATAAAACAATCCTAGCAAATTTCAAAGAAATGTGACTAATAATGTGGACTTTGCTGAGTAAACAATACAAATTGATCAAGTGGCTGCTTTTCCTGAATGGATTACTAGATTTTCTTCACTTAAAAGAGTTCAATCCCTTGATGCACCAAATAATCTTTGCAAGTTTCAAGAGAATTGGATCAAAACTGTAGACTATATTGCATAAACGTTTACAAGAAATGGAAACTTTCAACTTTAAATGGCTACTTTTCCCATACTGATGGTTGGATTTTTTTTTCCAAAGTAATAGGGTTCAAGCTGTTGATAACACAAAGCAACCGTGCAAGTTTCATGAGCATCTGCCCGCAAATGCAGACTTCATTGCGTCAAGAAGAAATGGAAATTTTCAACTTTAAATGATTACTGTTTGTTGGATTTTTTTCAGAATCAGTAGGGTTCAAGCTGTTGATGAAAAAAAAAAAAAAAACTGTGCAAGTTTCACAAAAATCTGATGACAAATACAGCTTTATCATGCAAACAAGAAATAGAAATTTTTTAACTTGAATTGGCTACTCTTCCTATACTGTTTGTTGGATTTTTTTTCGAAATCATTAGGGTTCAAGCTATTGTTAAAATAAACAAACTGTGCAAGTTTCATCAAAAACTGACCACAAATGCAGACTTTATCGCATAAACAAGAAAAGACTAACAGACGGACGGACAGACGGACGGACGACGGAAACCATACCACGGCTCTGCTGGCTTTCAGCAAGTAGAGCTAATTAACGACTTGGGTCAACAGAAATCAATGCATCAAGCATCTCTTCTCTTTCTGTCATCCAAAATCCAAGAAATATCTTTTATCCAATCCTCTTCATGTATATATTTCCCAACTATCTATCCCTCGTCATCATGTCAGCTTTCTGAAAATCAACAATATTTACAATACTTTTTTCTAATTAAATAACCACTAGAGAAGTAACCTTTTCATGAGCCTTGTGAACGAAGTGTGAAAATAACACAAAACATTGGTGAGGGTGTTGAATAAGTCAAAACGAACACGATATAGAACGAACTGCAAAAGGATGAACGGGATCAAGGCCGAACACCAGAAAAATTACGTCAAAGCAAGAATGTCGAACTGCGTAGTTAATACGTCATTGAAATTTACAATGTTGATAATTTTTCGGATATTTTTGTCATGATACGCAAACAAGTGAGAAAATTTGTAAATCTTCATCTTCATTCTAAGAAATTTTAACAAAAATTATTTAATTTCAATCTTGTGGATTTACTCTGACTGTGTTGAATTCTTCTTTCAATAAACCAACCTTTTGGTTGTCAAGGAAGTTGAAGTACGGATACAGTCCAACTTTTTTTACATAATGGAGAAATTCAAAATGGCGGAAAAAAAGTCCTTCAGGGTTGAGAATATGACGTCATACGTGTAACCTATAGGCGGTCTTGAGTCCGCGCCTTTGGCGCGGTCTTTCGCCCGTATTAGATCTATGTATGTTCTTTTGTCCGTTATGCATAAAGCCTTAATGTACATGTATTTACAGTCTATTTTTGTTGTTTCATAATTAACATTCTTAAAAGATATTTGTGTTACCGTGTAACCAGATAGGGCTTTACTGCGCCTTTTCATTTGAGAAGTCTTAAAAATTACCTAGACAAAAACAATAGACTATATCTCCAGTCGCAGCACATCACATGTGAAACTTTGTGACTATGGTTTGATATACTTCTTTCACTGCCAATGGCTTTTGCGGAACGTGCAGATCAAGATCAGACAGAACAGGACTTGTAGTCTGATCTTGGATATTCACTGTTTCGCTTTCTGATGTTAAAGTATGGACTAAACTATCTTCAACTGCATTTGAAACGTAACTGTAGATTACAAAAAACGTCAAATTTATCTTGTCAGCGAAAGAGAGTAAATGGTTAACGACCGTCCCCCAGTGGCATAAAAATGTTGAAAAAGTCTTTCAGCCATTTGCGGACAGTGTAGATTAACACCAAAGCTGCACAGAAAGTGCAGTCCGGTCTTCGATCTATCGTATCCGAACTATGTTAAACATTCTGGCCCAAACTAAAATTAGAATTACATGGTCGTCTATCTATAATACTGAACAGAACGAGTCTCACGCGTTTCTGTGACCCTTTAATCACAGAATCCTGAGTTTTAACGACTTCAAACATAGAAGGAAAAAGGAGAAAATACTTGAGCCATGCTCTGGCAAAAGGGGGCTTCATGCATCCCCGTGATCCATGGAACCAAGCAAGTCATTACATAATTAAGGATCCAAAATATCCACTTTGTTTAACAACCAACTTAATCGAGAGGTAGACTAGTCCTTGGACATACAGAAAATTGACCAATTGCGAAAAGTTTCGGCTCATGTCAGCCTGCGCGGACTGCGCAGGCTGACCTGAGTTGATACTTTTCGCAGATGCATTAAGCCCTCTTTTCACAGAGTACGGCTCACTTGTAATTAGCATTTTCTGTTTTCTGCGATATTGTTTACCCGATAAGAAGCAGATCCAAACATTTCAGCTACATTACCCTTGTCGTCCGCAAATGCTTTCAATATGGGCAGGCTTAAAACTTTATAATAGAGTAAACGGCTGAAGCAACAAAATTACTTAACTAGATTCATCGTTGTTTTATTTTTCGCGCCAACACAACTTTATCGTTTGATGTATATCCATGGCTCAGTTGTTTAAGATTTTTAAAACATGAAAAGGGACTTGGTACCGGTACTGCTCACGTGGTAGTGTTTTTGGATAAAGTATTGCAAATCCCTAAGCCTATTGCTAATGAAATCTAGATATAAAATTTAAAAAAAAAGACACATGAAAAAATGAGATGTTTCATAACTGAAATTATGCTGAAAGGTGGCGGTAAACCCGATTCTATCGATTATTTTAATCATATTATGTACATCTAAGATTGCAGTGTTGTAACAATATTGAAAAATATATGGAAATCGACCATTGCATTTATCTATTTATTCCCAAAATAAGTAAATTTAGTTCAGAACATTACACACACAAAAAAAAAAAATAGTAATAACAAGAGGGCCCTGATAGCCCGCTATCGCTCCACTGGCTTTTAAAAAAAATGTATCATGTGCTTACTTAATAGTGACAGAGACATAAATCATAAAAAGTCTGTGTGGCAATGAGCTTTAATAGAAACAATAACCCCCGAACCCCCCGCATCATTTTTTTCGTAAAATATAAAGATACTGTCAATAAATACAAGAAGGTCTAAACAAGTATTATTTAAATAGAATATCAATGAACTCTAACAAAGAAGTGCTTTGATAAGAAGATTACCAAAACTTTAGCAGGAGACACTTTGTAGTGGCATTAACGGTAAGTTTCTGGAGCAAAAACCTGAATGATACAAACCTCACTTTGCAAAATATTCAACTAATCTGAGCATAACAATTAGTGCAAAAATTAAGCACTCTCACTGAAAACTGAAAATTTTCTGTAAAGAAAAGGGAATACCCAACACCAATCATGTTATATGGTGTAAGGGAGGTGAATGGCAACAGACTATGCATATATGTTATGAGTGAATTGGAGTTATTTCCCTTCATCAACAACATTAAACAGGCTTTAGTCATATTAACTCCATGTATTTCAGGCAGGATTTTCGAGTTCTTACCATATAAGTCTTTGTAAACCGTATCTCCATCTAAGAGCTCACCCCAGTAGCTAGATTTCAGCAAATGTTACAGATACTGCTTTTTTTGTAAACGGAACAGAAAGTCTAAATATTTAAGTTTTGTCTACATATTAATTTACGAAAAGTACAGTCCATCTGAAACAAATGATTAGTTATCGATGAGATCAGACCAGGATCAGACTGCACATCTGTGCAATCTGATCTTCGTCTTCTCTCTTCGTCAAGGTCATCAGATGTCAAAGGACTTAAAAAGTAAATGTGAAGATATGAATAACTTGGCGAGTGCAGCAAGATTAGATTGCACATAGCTACAGTCTGATCTTGATCTTCTTTCTTCTAAAATGTCAAAGGTCGTCAAAAGTCACGGTACGTAGAATGCTGCATTAGGACTTCTTCATCATGTGGACATCATGGCAAGCAGTATGAGTATTTCCGTTCACCTTGAAAGTACAAGATGGCCACATTCTGAAGAAATAGATTCGGAACCCCAGATCGTACAGCTGTTTCAGCAGACTCAAGTATCTAACATAGTGCTCCTTAGTTCTCTGGTTTTTGTCCAGACAGTTCTTGACGCAGACGTGAAATTCGACAATAAGCAATTTTACGCTGTCAAGGTCGTGACCTTTGCACATCTGTTCAAGGGCGCCCCACTCGCCTGATTCTAGGTCTAATTTGAGTACGTCTATCTTTCTCTGAAAAGACAATAACATCCAAGTTTTCAGCGTGGTATTTTGATATTTACTGTGGTTGGTAAGAGATTACATAATTCCATTTATGTTACGCCGACCAGTCCACCTGTCCAAGCGTTCCAGGACTGTGTATTCCCACTAATTTGCAGAACAGTGACATCCACTCTGTTCATGTGCAGACTTGCATATTGGTGCATTCTAGGTGTTTCGAGTACAACCTGAGCTGCTAAATTTCCAGCTAAAGACTGATAACAGAAGAAGTACGACCCAAAAGGTAATCACTTGCCATTTCTGTTAGATTCAGATTGGTAAAAACCGCGTATTCGCATAGAGGTAGGAACACGCTTCTTTATCAAGCATGTAGTTGGGTAAGTACACTGAAGCAAGATCGATCTGGTCAGTTGTGCGAGAGAAATTAATCATGTGGCTTTCATCATTAGTTTAAAGACACACACAGCGAGAGAGAGAGAGAGAGAGAGCGAGCGAGCCCGGAGATTGGAAATTGCAACCCTAGAGTCACTGGCACTGTGATTTTCCTCTAAGCTACGACGGCTTACCGAGTTTTCAAACAATTGAAGAGTATCTATTGTACCATCCTGCTGGAAAATGAACTGCGATGGAGAACAACTTTTTCACAGTCCAAGTTCAACATCATCCCTAGCCAAACAGTATTTCAATCGCTTCATCTTTGTACTGTAGGATATTGGAATTGTAAAATAGAATCATCTCATTGGTTCCGTAATAACACTATGCTGGAACATTCGAACAATGAATTGCAAATGATTGTTAGATGGAATTTTTCTGTCAGATCCAGTAACAAGATCCCAAGTTTTGTGCCGTCGCTAGACTCTCTGTTGATTTTTTAATGAAACATAAATTTTGATTGGTTGAACAGTCGTTCTTTCAGGTCATGAGTATTAATGGAAACGTGATTGATATTAGCAGCCAAATTACCAGGAATTTATCGTCAACGAAGTGACTAGCACAGGAATCGACGATAACAATTTTATAGCAAGAGTTTTGCTTTTTTTCTCTCACCTCTTCGACATCTAAAGAAAACGTTTCCACCTAAAATACTGTTTTCGCCACTTGTTCTTAGATGTGTAAAAAAATCCGAAGACATACTTGAAATTATTAGTCAACCCAGTACTGCAAATATATGAATTTTTGCGTCACTGCAGCTAAAGGTAATCATTTTGCTACAATCATAATCCTTCGAGAGCTCATTAAGATTTCAATACAGATGCAAGCATTCAATAACCTGAATATATGCCCCGGTCACTGAATGGTTAGGCCTACATCTGTATCAGTACTTAAACCTTCATGACAATCTAAAGAACGGTGACCATGCATTAATGATCAACGTATAACATTAAAGCTGTGAAAAGAAATGTTAAAGAGAAAGGAGCAATTAATTGTGAAAGGCAATAGCTCAAAAAACATTTCAGAAATATTCTTTATTCTATTGGAAAACAAAATGTTTCCTTGCTTGAAATGTTTGTCCTTTTAGAAATCTAAAATACAATAAGTTTGATCTAAAAGAAAAGTCTCTATGTAATCGAATTATCGGTCCCCGGTGTTATGGTCTCTTTATTTTGAATTTGCCCGAACTTGATCACGTGATTTTATTTGTTTGTGTTGCCAAAGGAAGACGACATACTATCTACTTTGTGTGTTAATTAAGCTTGTATTTGTCATGTTTTGTAGCCATGTTTTGTTTCATTTGTCATTTTAAGGCATCTGAAAATGTTTTCTGTCTGTCATCCGTGACTTTGATACGGTTTGTTCTGTTTGCCATTTGTTTTGGAGTCCGATGTTGATGATTATTTAGTCGACCCCAAATTTTTTTTATTTGTTCATTTCTTGTATGATGTTAATCGAATTTCATTTTATTGCACACTAACAATCGGTAAATGATTGCATTTGTCATGTGTTGTGAAAAAAAAACATATATATCATACTATATGATTATTGATTTAAGAACAGGACCAAGATGTTTACTTATTCTCATTTCAGACTGCTTACTATTGCTATTGTGATGTGTCTAAACTTCCTACCATGTAATCTCGTTACACCTTGTGACAGCCATGTACATGCATATTCTAAACGTTATCTGAGGAAACATTAGCCAAGATCAGCTGTTGTTTGTGTTCTGAACCTGAAAACCCACCCCTCCAACCTTAGTCTCTACAAACAGTCCAAGTTTTGCAAACCAGTATAGAGACACAGATTAGTCATGTAGGTGAACTCTCTCCATCAGACAAAAAAAAAAATGGTCTTATTCATTTTGAAAGCATTTGCAGATAACAAATCAAATGTCACTCAATTGATGTGGTTTGTGATTGAAATAGCAGAAAAAGTTACAGGAAAACGATTTTTGCAACAGTGTTTTCAAAAGTCTACTTCCTCTGGCAAGCCTCCTTAAAACATAAGATTGTATGGTAAATTATTAAACCCCAAACAAAATCATCAACAACAGTCATTTATATTCTCACCTCTTTATGGTTCAGTTTGGCCTTTATAGAGCTCAGTGTTAACGTATTATGTTCGGGGTCATCCTCTCCATTCAAGCCTATAGTGTGGAAAGTCATTTTATTTGAGGTTGCTTGGGTCCCATGCTCTTTATTCCTATAAAAACAAATGCAATTTAGAACGAGATGAACCTACAGAACTCCTGACTCGACGACAAAATTTTGGACTTGTCCATTTTGATTGGCTACCCGATTGATCTACGTAAGAATTAGACTAAGAATGCAATGTAGAATACTTGTAGAATTCGGCGAGTAAGTTTACTCTATGTATCATACACTTAAGTCTGGATAGTGCAAACCATATTTCACGTCTATAATTAGACATTATGTTTCCATGACTTGGAAGGCCAATCAAATCTTGTATCATATTTTTCATTCGTATACACGTTTGACTGTATATATGCAAGTGAGTTCAGCTGTTTCAGAGACTTAAAAGTATGGAATGTAAAGCTAACTTAAGTTTCTTGAGCCAGGCCTTTATTGTGACCATTAGTAGAAATAGAGTCAATTCAGTTAAACAGTGCAGGAAAATGATACTTACATTGGGTTGAATAAATGCACGTCACAACCATACTGCTTTGCTACCTCGTAGTCAAACGACACCTCGTTTCGAGCTTCACATCTGTAAAAAAAATTATATGAGCCATGCTCTGTGAAAAGGGGGCTTAATGCATCTGCGAAAACTATCGACCCAGGTCAGCCTGCGCAGTCCGTGCAATTTTCTGAATATCCGAGGTCCAGTCTACCTCATGATTGAGTTGGTTGTTTAAAAAAAATTGATATACTGGATCCATTAATATGTGATGGCCTGCTTAGTACCATGGATCGCGGAGATGCAACGTAAATGAATTCACAAAAATAACTACATGAGTACCAACCCGAATGAATACACAATAATAACCCCAGGAGTACCAATCCGAATGAAAAAAAAATGAGTACAAAGTCAAATGAATACACTGAAACAACTACATAAGTAGGCACTCGAATTTATACATGACAAAACATACATGCACACCAACCCGAACGAATACGCGACTTTAACTACAAGAGTATCAACTCAAATAAATACCTGACGAAAACTATGTGAGTAACAACCTGAATAAATAAATTAATTAAAAAAGAAGGAAAAAAAAAAAATATGACTACCAACCCGAGAGAATACACGAATAAAACTACATGAATACCAACCCGAATGAAAACATGACAAAAACTACATGAGAACCACCCCAATAAAACACTGCAAAACTAGATGATTTAAAGCCCAAAGATTCATTACACCTTTTTGACACTTTTATCTCTTCATTATTAAATTATGGAAGTCCGATCTGGGGCTTCACCAAGTCTAAGGAACTTGAACGACTGCATCTGAAATTTCTTAAAAGTCTCCCCGGAGTTAAAGTATTTACGAGTAACGCGGGTGTTTATATTGAACTTGGAAGATATCCACTTTACATTAACAGATATGTGGCTATAATTAAATACTGGTTTAAATTATTGTCTACAAGCAATATTATTTTAAGACATATTTACAGTCAGCTGTTAGATGATTGCAGCAAAGGTGTGGGAAACTGGCTAAAGCAAGTTAAAGATATTTTATGCAACAATGGCTACCTCTTTGTATGGGAAAATCCATGGAGTGTAGATCAAGATAAGTTTCCAGTGCATTTTAAACAAAGACTAGTAGATACTTTTACACTTTCAGATTTGGAGGGAAACAGAGTATTGACACTTTATAAGGTAATTAAGCCGCAATTTGGTTACGCACCGTATCTTGACCGTATACGCAGTAAGTGTTTAAGGGTACAGCTGACCAGAATACGTTTATCTTCTCACTCTTTGAGAATCGAATCTGGTAGATACGAAAGAAACCGTCGTGATAGATCTTTACGTACCTGTCAAATTTGTAACTCCGGAGATATTGAGGACGAGTACCATTTTATCCTTATCTGTAACCAGTATTTAGACTTACGGGTTAAATATATCAAGAAATTTTACTATAAAAAACCAAGTATGTTTAAGCTAATTTCCCTACTGCAATCAACTAACCACAGAACATTGTTCAATCTGTCTCTATTTTTAAAAGAGGCTTTCCACAGAATAGCAACAATCTGAGTTGCATTTAGCGGTCTAAACGAAACTTGTTAACATTTGTTACTTACGCTATCGTAAATTAAGTCGTTAATATTTTACCCATCCTCTAACGTTACTTCTGTCTAACGTTTTAATTTCAATTTTTCATGCAATATTTAATTTCAGTATTTCTCCCCAACTGCATACGTTACCTTAAATGTCACATTCGTTTGAAAAAAAAAATTAAAATTTTACATTAACTATACTGATAAAGGGTTCAACTATTCTTATATCCAACTGATAGTGTGATAGGTTATTTTTTGTAAGATGAACGTGAGAGATTGTGTGTCACGTGTCATTTACATTCTTTGTATTATTATGTTGTATGACGAAAAACTTTGTTTAAGTCAAATAAATTCATTCATTCATTCATTCACTAACCCAAATGGATACATGACAAAAACTGGGATGACAACACGACAAAACATAGATGAGTACCAATACGAATGCATATACGACAATAATTACATAAGTAACAACTCGAATGAATACCTAACAAAAACTACTTGAGTATCAACTTGAATGTATACACGACAATGACTATATAAGTACCAACCCGAATGAATACACGACAATAAATGCAATGATAAAAATATACAAATACATATACACTGTATGAACTTTATTTCCAGTAAATAAAGGTCTCCGGCCCAAAATCCAATATTTGATTTCAACTTATAAGTTTTGAGTTGTGTTCTACATAATTTTGTATCACTCCAAATGCGAAATGGAAATAGCAGGCATGAGTACCTGTCTAAATAAAGGAAAAACTACAGTATAATCATGGGTTCCAGCCCAAATTAGTTAACAAGAAAAATTACATGTGTACTCGCCTAATTTATAAATGTACGCATTTACATAGTACTAGCAAGAAGAAAACACGACAATATTTCACGAGTATCAACTCGAATAACAGAACGACAACAAACTCGTAGAAGAACTTTGATAAATAGAGGACAATACATATAGAAGTAACAAACCGAATTTATACACGTACACAAATATATATAAGCTTTTACATATATTCCTTTTCATCTGTACTTTGTTCTTGAATTGTTTTGTTATAAGAAAAATACACTTATTTCATGAATATAATAAGTTAAAACTAATTAATACAAGGATACCAACCCGAATGAATACACAAGACACGGTAGATCGTTCATGACGTCCTCACATATATGATAACCGCCATATTCTTCATTACCAATATGGCGCTGTCTTACACAGTGTGTCTGGAGATTTTCGATGTATCTGGAATGAATAATATGAAAAAGGCAAAGCCTCAATACGAGCGACGTGAATGATTTGTGGAACAAATATCTATTTATTCGAATGACGAGCTAGATTCTTGATCTTGAAATCAAAGGGTTTTGAGTTCGAATTTTGTCTTTGCCAAAACTAATTTTGAGCGTTGTCAAAAGTAGAAAGCATTTTTCTTTCGTAGATTTATACATGTGAAATAGGGCGAACTGTCCCTAATTTCCTGAACAAAATAAAGACAGTTCCTTGACAATTTCGTTATGTCCAGAAAAAATATCTTGGAATGATTATTGGTCAACATGTAAAGACCATCTTATGGGAACATTTCCTCACTGCATGTAGATCTAGATCTATATTAGAGAGACTCTGATTTTTACGAGGAATCCGTCAGTAGGTTGGGAAGAATACTAGTATTGAGCAGAGTACTGGTAAAAGGAACTTCAGGAATGCATGGTAGGTGCACTTGCCGCTGCAATGAATATACACACAAAAGGAATCGTCAGTGCACAGGTCTACCCACGTTTTACCTAGAGTTTCTTTACAATCAGAGTGCTTAGATCTCTAAAATCAGATTATAAACTATGTGGCTTTCCTTTTTCATCCCATCTGCTTTCCTACACATCCGTCGTTGAAACAGTGATCAGTGCAGAGACAGGAATGAATTCTGCCGCAATGACTAGATCTAGATCTATCATCAATCCTAGGAAAGAAATTTGCCAAGTTTTCGGATAGATATCCAACTTATGGCAAAAATACGCCAAACTTTTCGATCTATTAACAAGCTTTCGTAACATTAAATAGATCTAAATATATTTGAGCCATGTTGCGGTAAAAGAGGGTTTAATGCATCTCTGTGATGTATGATACCAAGCAAGTCATCACATAATTATACATCCATATTGTATGATAACTGACTGAATCAAAAGGCATGCAAACTGGTCCTTTGACATGTAGAACGTTGAAAAATAGATCTAGCAAAGAGTTTTGACCCAGGTTAGCTTGCGCGGACTGCACAGGCCGACCTGGGTCGATAGTTTTTTGCAAATGCATTAAGCCCCCTTTTTACAGATCATAAATCCGGCTTTCTCTGTAAATGGCATTTTGAAAAAGCCAAAAAACTAGTTTAGTCATGATTTCTTCCACACAATGTTTTCCGCGAAAAACGGCTCGTGCATGACGTAAGAATAGTATGATTAATGACGTCATTATTTTCTAGCATAGGTCATTACGTATGGTTATACACAAATAGACGGTTAACACGCTGAAAGTAAGTAAGAAATTAGATAATCTGTACTCATTAAACTGATAATGATTTTTAAGTAATCATCCGATCGGTAGATAATTTTTGTCATTTTTGACCAATCAGGTACTTGTGCGAAAGATTGTCATACGTGTGACGCTGTGCGACTAACCGGAAAACACTCAACTTTTAAGTCATCCTTAGATCTATTTAGATCTAGACTAAAACCCAGAACGAAGTCGGAATTTCATTTTTGAAAATCTAGAACGGTGTTACCGCAAAACGAGCTTCGCTCGTTACGGGCATAGCCCGTAACTCGCTGTCGTTCGTTATTAACAAAAATTAAATTAAATCACCGGTAAGCTAACAGATGGCTGCTAGAATGCTGTGTAAATTAAATAAAACAGTTCCGCCAGGTGAGCAAAGATTACTCAGTTTCATCGCAATTTTAACAGGTTTTTTAATTCTTTTGAACTTGTTTTCCTGTTCGTAGCTCTGTTGTAATTTCAAAAATAAACGACAGATACGTAACGACAAGTCTTACATGTATAAATTTGCACTATAAAACATTCAAGTCTTGATTATATATTTCTTTCGTTAGGCTTAATCATGAGATTTCGTTATATTTCAATTAGATGTCTATAGTACTGCCTTTGATCCACAAAATCACTTAAAAAGTATTATTTAACAGATACGTGACAAACTACATATACGTTGCGGTCTACATTCATATATGTAGGTCTTGTGGCTGCATATCAAACGCACTTTTTCCCCAATACCATTATATGGCGTCATACGAATGTGTTACTCTCATTCAGTCATAGGAACACATCTGTAGAGTAAATTTTGGAAAAAAAAAAAACATATAATTGTGTACAGAGAGTGCTGTAGAAATATATATACTTCAAAGACAATGAACGCCGCTAATATATCGACTTGTTTTTGTATGATTTGCTCTGTGTGTTTTTTGACTGCTTTATGCTTTATTGAATGACACTCGCAGGCTTTAATTTTTCTGTCACAAATTTACAAGGTGATATGTGTTCATATTTTTCCATAAGACGTATCTGTTGAAATTTGCATTGTATTTGTTTCACGGTGTATACACATTGTGTGTACCTGTTGTAGGTCAAAATATTTATGATAATTTTCAAACTATATGACTGTAGATAAGGATATAATGCTAAGATATGGATCTTCTGTATCACTGAAGATGCAGCTAAACAGAACTAAATCTACATAGGTCTATATATTTGTATAATCCATGTATGTTAACAGTTATGTTAAGTCAAATGATATTGTATCATCTCTTTTCGGATTTGTGACGATATCGAATGCAGATTGATTGATTAATGATTTATTAATTGGTATTTAATGCCGTTTTCAGCATTATTTCAGTTATATCGCGGCGGCCAATGCACCTATCCAAGCTTTCCTGGGGTTACTTTTATTAGTACTCCTCACAATATTCTTTCCAAGCCACTGGCTTTCCCACATAGCATATTACTTCCTTTGTGGCTATCTGTTAAAGAGAGTCTACAACAACAATCTGCAAAAGCTAGGTTCCGCATGCAGACAAATGTCAGAAAATTCGAAGACCTCAATACTTTTGACCATATTAGCACAACCTTAGTAAGTGTAGCCCATCGTAAGTGTACTTCAGAGAGGGGTACATGAATGGAGTTTTTTATTGAACCCTCATGCCCTTTTTAAATCAATTAATCGGGCATAGAAGTTAGCCCATAAATGTGTAAATAAGTCTCAATCAAGATACCACGGGTTATTTTCTTTGTAAAACCTTTGTTTTATAAGATAATTACGCGGGAGAAAAACATTAATATATATATCAGATAAAACAAACCATATTAAAAATCATTAGTGTTTTATTTTCTGCTTTATGACGTCATTGTTGCATGTATGCTATATTGTCTTTTGTATGTAACGATGAACTGCTATTTAGTTGAAGTAATAAAGTTCTGTTCTGTTCTAAATTTCAAGGAAAAACAGAAGGTATTTGAGTGAGGTGGGAAGCATTTTGCATACGAGCATGAGTACAAGCACATCGATTCAAGATGAAGCTTCCCTAGATGAGACATTTCCCTCGCCATTTTCAAACATGTCACATTCTCTTCGCTCATCCAAAACTCAGAGTTATATTATGCATAATGTACTTGTGTAAGTCCATTCCAAGGGAATGTTTAGGATTTTGTTACAGTACACAACATATCCATAGAAAGTTTTAGAAAGCAACCAAGATGTAGCGAGAAACCAAGTCATTAAGTCTCTGCCCCATAGTTTAATAGGACTTATAGGACTAATGTTCTTCTCAATTTTTCATTACGACGGAATCTCCTAAAAAGAAAAATGCCGTTTATCAGTTATCTAGCGCTATTTTTTTCTATGAATTTGTGTGAAAAAATGAAAAGAATGTAAGGATTCAATCACTTAACTCTTTCCAGGAATAGGCAAAATAAGAAAATGTTAGTTTTTAAGCTTACGTCGAGCATTTATTTACTATTTCGGAAAAGATTTAAACAATCAAAGTTTTCGCATTTAAAAGTAGTGTACAATCAGATATAAAGGTTATTTTCCTCATCCTGTAGTCATACGTCAAATGTGTTGTAAAATACATGTAAATCTGTTTGACGACGTATATCAAAAATGTTAGCGCGCATCCATACTGCGCATGTGTCTTTGTATCTATGTACTTTTCGCCCATATGGTAATACTATATAGGTGCACTTAAACAAGCAGCACTTTCTTCGGATAGTTTTAGTAAAGAAAAAAAAAAAAAAAAAAAAATGGATCTGTGAACTGTCACCGTGAAATAATTAAAATACTGTTGACATGGCGTTACACACCAAACAAGCATACAAAAGTAGGAAAATTAAAGCTGTGGAAGTCCAGCTGTTTCCACTTTGTAAATTATTTTGGGAGTAGGAGAAATCGCTCCCAATGAGCAATTTCTCCTTTTCCTACTATGTCTGCTGAGCTTTTACCCTATTTTTTTTCCATGAAAAAGTTAACTTCTATAGTGACCTTCATTCCTGTTTTCTGACGAAATAAGCACGGATAGGTGCTATTTTTATTTTTACTTATTGTTAAGAATTATAAATACTATGAGTGTGGATGTTTTAAGAAAAATCTGCCCGTTAGAAAGTATGTATTTATTAATGATTAACAGATTAACCCTTAATTCGGTCAAATTGTCTCCCTTTTTAACTCAATGTTCTCAGTATAACATCCATATTTGTAAATTTACCATACTCAAACCAGACTTTTAAATATATTTTTTGTGCAAAACTAAATGAATTTTCATTAAAATGATGTATATATTTATATTCTTCCGGTAATTTCCCTGTTAAACTGACTACTGAAGAAAAGCATGTTAAATCCAATATAAGCTTATTTTTGGAACTGTATATATCACTTTCAAAGTCAAATTTCTTAAAAACGAGTACGGTGACCCATATCTATTTTTACTGTAATCTCCTAGAGACATGATGAGCTTTGTATGTGCAAAGTTTTAAAAAAAAATCTGTCTGTTAGAAAAATTAAATTATTCGGCAGGTACTTTATTACAGGAGAATTCCGAGAAAAGATTGAACTCAACCGTTTCACGCATCAAAAGATACTTAAAAAGATAGTTGTAGACCTAACAGAAAGTGCGCCAGGGAATACTGTGGCAGCATAATGACTATGCGTGGAGTAGTTAAAACTTTCGAAACTTAAGTTGAACCACAAAATGGCAGTCAATATGATGTGGCAAGGTTGCCGCTGTTGGAAGACAATAATCAGCCACAATTACATTCGGCATACCTCGGGTGATCCGGTGATCAAGTCCCTCGGCTGTATCTGGTAGCTTGATGTGCACCTACACGGTACATTTCTTCGCCGGAAATACGCCAGTTTACGGTTTTGAAAATTGTAAGGCTCATCTTAAAAAAAGCAAACTTGAGTCTCAATATTCTATCCAAGTTCGTACATTCATTTTTTAACGTGGTCTATAATTTCCGATTGAAGTTTTCACCGACAGATAGATAGATAGATAGATAGATACGAATAACTTCATCGAGGTTGTTTATGTCGTTGCTAAAAGACTTACAATGGCGCCGCCATAAGATCACGTGCTTGGCAGTTCAAATGGAAACGACCGTTATACAGACGAGGTTACATGTAGGTAGTGAATCGGCCGAGTTGTGACGAGTGCCACAATTAATATTAGACAAGTATGGTAAATGTTGCAAACACACTCTGGTCCATACATATATCGTAAATAAAGTTGCTTACAATTTAAAAGCTGTTACTAAGTATCTAACATTTAAACAAACAAATGACACAGCTGTGTTATATCTATGGCTTTGATTATATGGCCTGCAACACACGAAAAGGGACAGTCAGAAATTTGGGTAAAGTGTCGTCTCGGATCAGCCTGCGCAGTCCGCGCAGGCTGATCCGAGACGGCACTATACGTCTACTTTAGATTTTGTCCTACAGTAGACTTGCGCAAAACAGAAAATTACATGAAAACGAAAAGTGTCGTTTCGGATTAGTCAGTGCGGAGTGCGCAAGCTGATCCGAGACTACACTTTACGCAAATGTCCGAATGCCCCTTTTCGCGTGTTGCAGGCCAATTATACGAGTCATGCTCCGTAAAACGGTAGTTAAATGCATCTGCAAAAAGTTTCGGACCAGGTCGGTCTGCGCAGTCCCCACAGACTGACTTTGGTAAACCTTTTATAATTGGTGAATTTCCTGCATGTCAAAGGGCCATTCTATCTCACGATTCAGCTGGGATTTAGGTAAAATGTGTTCCTATTGTGCGACAACTTGCATTACAAAGATAGATGCTATTAACCCCCTTTTTCCAGATGGCAATGTGAACATAATGCTGAAATTTAGCGTTTATATTGAAATACGACGGCATTGTAAGCGATATGGATATTCCAAGTTCTTGGTACAAGTCCAAAAGTATTGCAGTTTAAAGGTCATTTTTTACTAATTTGTTAAATATTGAACTGAAGGGTAATTCTAGTTCATTACATAAAATTGTATGTTTCAGCAGAATATTAATCTCGATTCTTACTGTATGGAAGATAGAAACACACAAATTTTCCTAAGACATGTTACTAAGGTAAAGAAGAAAGATCGTACAAGCCACATGCAGTTTGATCTTGGATCTACACTGTCCGATAAAGAGATATTATTCCCCAAAACATGACTTTGAAATGGCAATAGTTTGGTGTTTACTATCGAATTAAAAATTTCATGTTAGTAATTTAGCAGGACAATGGTCAAAGGGTCTGTAAAAGTAGACAAACTTACAGGTAATAAAGATCCTCTAGCTGATCTCTTTCCATATGTTGTAGATCTTTTGGACCTGGTATTGTTACCGGTAAAACTTTGTTTTGAACTTTTATAACACTCCCGGGATGCTTATCCTTCACATTCAGGTCTATAAGCTTTCTCTTAATGTCTGTCTTATTTGCTGTTGTAACCGAAAGGGAATTACTTTTCTCGGCAGTGGGTGAATGTATTCTAACGTTTTCATCACTCGACTCAGTTGTTTTGTAATTATTTTCTACGGAGACTGGTACTTTCTCTTTCCTATCTGTTGCTGCGACTGGTTTTTCGCTATCCTTGTTAAAAGCATTCGCTCTATTGTCCTCTTTGTTTGCGTTAGTTTCAATGGTATCCTGTCCCTTTTTCTCATCAGGTCCATTTTGTGATGCTGCTATATTTTTCTTCTCGGTATCAAGTTTTTCATTAAGTTCAGCAGTAGTTTTATCAATAGAAGATTTTACTGGATCACGGTATGGCTTTTTTAGAGATGCAGCAACTGGACTTTTTCCTATGTCAGCACTTTTTCGCAGTGTGTCTGGACTTTGTTCCACAACCGCTGGCCTTTCTTTCACTGGTGCGGGATTCTTATTTTCAATTGGAGATCTGACATCTACTGGTGGTGGCTTCTTATTCTCGATAGGAAGCATCTTATTCTCAACTGGAAGTCTGACATCTGCTTGCTGCGGAATTTTGTTGTCGACGACGGGTTTGACATCTGGTTGCTGGGGGACCTTATTTTCGACAGAAGGTCTGACATCTACTTGCTGTGAGACCTTATTTTCGACGGCAGGTTTAGCATCTATGTGCTGAGGGACCTTATTTTCGACGGCAGGTTTAGCATCTACGTGCTGAGGGACCTTACTTTCGACAGCAGGTCTGGCATCTACTTGCTCAGGGTTCTTATTTTCGAAATGAGGTTTCACATCTACTTGCTGAGAGACCTTATTTTCGACGGGAGGTCTAACATTTACTTGCACAGGGTTCTTATTTTCAACGGGAGGCATGACCTTAACCTGCTCGGGCCCTCTGATTTCAGTGGGAGGCCTGACTTTTACCTCTTCGACTTTCACTGGCGGTCTTGCTAAAAGTTTGGTGCCGGCGCTCTGCACAACGAGTAGTTTTCCCTGAAAGTAATTCCATAGTTAAGACATGCCAACATGTGATATATTTATGCTTGTTATATTCCAACGAAGATATAGTGTCAATCGTAGCTTATTTAAATAAAAGTCCTGTAGATTAACTCGGAATGGGTGTTGTGTACTTCAGAGCATGATTATCGATGTTTCGAATTTAGGTATAATATACTTTTTTAAAAGAGTTTTTAACTTGCTCAGCCAAAAGTCCAACTGGTTTAACCCTGATGGGGTGACACACTATCGTCGTTTAACTATGCTGAGGTTTCATGCGGTAAAACAGTTATGCCATGCTTCTTGAAAAGGGCGCTTAGTGCATCCCCGTTATCCATGGTACCAAGCAAGCTATCACATACTTATGGGTCCATAACAGCCATTTTCACCTTTTTAATCACAAGATAGACTGGTCCTTGGATATAGAGAAGGTTGACCAGTAGCGAAAAGTCTCGGTTCAGGTAAGCCTGCGCGGACTGCGCAAGCCGTAATTTTGTGATGACTTGCTTAGTACAATGCATCACGAAGATGTATTAAATCTCCTTTTGCCCATTATCTCCCGCTAGATGGCATTCTACAAATACACATCTATGTAATCTGGGCATTCTGGGTACAGAACCGGACTACTTTTCAAAACGACAACCGTTACTTTGAATTTCAAGATAAAATAAACGTTTACTCAATAAACGCTACCTGGTGCGATTCATTCAGCTATGATCGGCTAGCATGTAAACTATGCATCGGCCATTTATTAAAACAGCCCCTACATGCTTGGGTAATAGGCTGATAGCTTCGGAATAAGCACTACTTTTCCCAGGTATACGGGGATAGGTGATGCGTCATAGCAGACAGGTCGAATCTTCGAAGAATATGACATGCGCAGACAACGCCTTTTGTCAGAGCATGCCTCAGATAATTAATTCTGAGATATTTTAAAGATACATCTCTACAGCCATATAGAGTGTATAATGGTTCAGATATTGGCCAGCTGTGTAAAAATTGGTAAATAATCGATAAATATGATGTACGGGATAAAGAAACTCGAGGGATTTGTCCTCATTTAAAACCGGGAATGACAACTTTGAAGGTCTCTAAAACATGAAATGTATTTCTATCCGTCGTAATCTGTGCAACTTTGCTGCCTTCAGTTCAGGGGCAACATTTGGCATGCAGACAAAGAATGGTTATACTTTCATAAAATAAGGGTGAAATGGGTTAAAAACTAGCTGAAAACTGGCTGAAAACGAGTAGGCCTATAGATGTATCTTTAACACATCAGGCTGACTCTCCTGTTGTAGATTATGCTATGATTTCCCGCGTTTACAGCAAAACTTGGATAGGTATAATGTGAGATTGTCAATGGTTAAATACAGATTACAAAACACACCCGGAAGCTTGAAAGCAATAATCGATTGGCAGTTTCCCAGATTTTTATGGGCTGTCCTTCAAAATACTTGTAGCATGGACTTTTCATGGTAGCTTCCTTGGGCAGGACGCTTGCGAGCCCCAGCCAAGTAAAACGCAGGACATACAGGAGTATGTGAGATATTACCGTGATATGACTGAAAAAAAAAAATGTCGAAAGTGGCCTAAAGTATATACCAATCAATCAACTAATCAATCAATTAATCAAAAACATATATGGAATTTTAGAGACGTCATCCGATATTCCGAAACATAAGCATTTTTAAGGCAAACTTTTTCCTCTACAACATCAAAGACGACAAAGTGTCCAATCCTATTACCTGCCTTACACGACCTTTACTGCAGTCTGATCTTGATCTACACTGACCGCAAAAGCGCCATGAGACGCGCTTAACAGCCTAAGGGTTCAAAAAGTGCCTGCGTTGCATACCTCGAACATTTCCTTACCTTAGTCTTTTTGTCAAAAGCTGCTTTCTCCTTTGCGTTGGTTAGGGAGAAGGGTACGAAGGTAAGAATGAATATAAGAATAACACTGAGACAGCAGGCCTGAGCTAGTGTCTTCTTGCTGACGTAACACCTCATCTTTGATTCTAGAAAATATTACAGAAGCCCGAGCTTATAAAACTTAACCCTTATCCTGCTAAATAACTGAATTGAAACTTTCCAGCCGATGGTAAAAACCCAGATTTTGCAGTTTCAAAGATATTTTTGCGGGAAAGATATCTCCTCATCGGACAGTGAAGATCCAAGATCAGGCTGCACGTTCTGTGCAGTCTGATCTTGATCTACACTGGCTGCAAAAGGTCAGTGAGTCGCACTTAGCAGCCTAAGGGTTAAGTCTATTCGCAACTTTGGAATTGCACGAACTTTGAGATATTTCATTTTGCTTCATGTTTTAAGAAAATTTTAAATCAAGACTTACATTTCGTATACGTCGTACATGTATTCTTAGACCAAAAAAAAAAAAAAAACAGCAAAGGGTGGAATTCACGTATCAAGAACTTAAATGAAAGCAATCAAAATTTCAAACCTGTATATGTCATGTGCCCGTCGCATTACAGTGAATTCCCCGATTTACTTGGGAACTTGAAGAGGTATCATTTCATATGCATACTAAAACATTCAAACATAAACATTTGAAATTCGATATTGTCAACAAACGAAACAAACAAATGATTAATTCTACTTTGGTATTTTAAACAAAATGGTTAAAGTACTTCTTTCTATTCTAGTACTAGTACTAGAAATAGTAGGACTGGTAGTAGTAGTAGAAGAAATAGTAGTAGTGGTAGTGGAAGTAGTGGTGGTTGTAGTAGTTTTGGAAGTGCTGGCTCAGTAAAGCGGGTAGTAGTAGTCGGAGAGGTAGTTGTTGTGTTAGTAGTAATTATAGTAGAAATGGTAGCGATACAAGTAGAAGCAATACTAGTAGTAGGAGTAGTGGTGGTGAAAGTAGCAACGACTGTTTACTCTTAATGGGAGGGGTGTGGAAATTTAAACAAAAATGTGCCCCTTCCCCCCCGTTGGACACGGAAACAGCACCTTCAAAACTACGGTCGTCAACTCTAACAACTGAGCTATGGTGCCATCTGATGTTTTATCGTTACTAACGGTATAGGCACTTAAAAAAAAATAGGGAAATATGGGGGAAAAAAAGGGAAAAAAACCCGGCAATTTCTTATCTTTTTATGTTTTATGTTTTATTGTGGTATGGTCTAGTTTTAAAGCCATCCTTGCACGCATATTAAAAACAAAAACCTTTGTTTTAATCTTCTACAAAAAACTTTCGAAACGAAATCTAGTTTAATGCTCCTTTAACCAATTACCACACAATCCCTACTTTTAACGACCCTGAGGATGAAGGCTATTAAAAACATTGTGGGAAAGGGAACAATGCTGGTAACGAGCATTTTCTTCTTTTCCCATAATGTTTTCTCTCTTTCGAAGACAATTTTCACCATTTTAGCCACTTTTGATTTGTCGACTGCAAGTGGATTGGATTTGGAAAAGTCTAAACTTATGTCATTTAGTAAAGAGTTAAAGAGAGGGATTAACAATGCAAAATGATTTAGGATAGGCTATAATATGTCAATATGATATCAACAAAGCAGTGTCGATATTTATACATAAAAGTACAAAATTTTACCCTATGGACAACAATCATTATCTGTGCTGTTTTGCAGACTGTATAGATCAAGATCAGACAACGAAGAACGTGACGTCTGATCGTGGATCTACACAGCTCGATATTTTGTGCAATATGTAACCCTAAGGCTGCTGAGCGCGAATTCAATACACTTTTGTGGACAGTGTAGATCAAGATTAGACACTACATAACGTGCAGTCTGACCTTGGATCTGCACTGTCCGATACTATCAGAATTTTTCAGGCGAAGATTATCGTTATTACTGTGATTTTTGCTGTATTTTACCCTACGTTTACACCATGTTCCCGGCAGCCACGGGTTTACATGGTGTAAACGTCGGTTTAGTAGTGGCTAATAGCGTTTTATTTAATCTTTTGAAGCAGGTTTAGAATTAAACCAATTCTGCATTGATCAATTAATCAGATAGGATTTTTCATGGAAGACTAAAAACGCCTATTTCATTGAATTTTCTGTTTAACACTTCTGCTGCTGAGCGCGACTCACTAACCTTTTGCGGACAGTGTAGATCAAGATCAGACTGCACATAACGTGCAGTCTGATCTTGGATCTACACTGTCCGATAAGGAGATATTTTTCTTCAAAAAATAAGTTTGAAATAACATAATTTGGGTTTTTGCTATCGACTTGAAAATTCTATTTAATTTATGTAGCGGGATGAGAGTTAATATCATAGACGGCCTGCAACACGCGTAAAGGGGCATTCACGTAGGCTGATCCGAAGCGACACTTTCCGTTCTAATGGAATTTTCTCTTTCGCGCAAGTCTACTGTAGTATAAAATTGAATGTAGTCGTAAAGTGTCGTCTCGGATCAGTCTGCGCGGACTGCGCAGGTTGATCCGAGACGACACTTTACGCAATGCCCTTTTCGCGTGTTGCATGTCATATAAAGGGAGACATCGAGACTTTAAATCAAATCGTCTATCCTTTTCCAGACGACGAAATTTTAGACTCATCCATATTGAAAGTAATTGCAGACGCAAACCTAAATATGGCTCAATTAACTTTAATCTTGGGATTTATCTTAAAAAGGGGAGAAAAAACTATAGACGAAAGAAAAATGCAACATTTTCTCTTTCTTCAACAATGTTTTTTTTTTTTACTCTTTTAAAGACAAATGCCATCATAAGAGCCACAGAGAAAAATTATCGTCTGCATATGCTTTCCGTTTGGAAGCGTCTAGAATTTTGTTGTCAGGTGAAGGGTAACGGGTCGATGATTCTCATAGCAACATGATTGATCCCTTCTCACCGCTGAACACTCTTTCGACAATATTCGTTTCGGAAAGCAGCCAGTGACTGTAGAAGAGTATTGTGCAAAGCAGCGGTAAAATAAAATCCAGGAACGTTTGGATGGGTTACAACTTACAAGTCGTCGTGATGTGATTAGAATAAAGTTAAAAACAACATAAAACACATCAACAAACAAACAATCTCTCACCGATGAACATTGTTTCGCTGTCTTGATAATGGTTTTAGTAGCCAGTGGCTTGGAAAGACTGGTGGGCCAAGCACTAGAAAAATAAACTCAAGGGACATATAGATAGAATTACTGGTCGCCCTAAATTTTCTGAAATAATGTTAAAAACGCCGTTAAACACACTTTAGTGCACTATAATTGGCTTGCAACACGCGAAAAGGGGCATTCGGACATTTGCTTAAAGGGTCGTCTCGGATCAGCCTGCGCAGTCCGCGGAGGCTAATCCGAGACGGCACTTTCCGTTTTTATGTAATTTTCTGTTTTGCGCAAGTCTACTGTAGGACAAAATCTAATGTAGTCGTAAAGTGCCGTCTCGGATTAGCCTGCGCGGACTGCGCAGGCTGATCCGAGACAACACTTTACGCAAATGTCCGAATGCCCCTTTTCGCGTGTTGCAGGCCATATATAATTTAGTAGATAAAAAATAGCAAAGAGAACAGTGTAAGATACATGGGCCATGCTCTGGCAAAAGGGGGCTTAATGCATCTGCTTGATGCATTATACCAAGCGTGTCATCACTTAGCTATGGGTCTATATAATTCATTTTATCTTACAACCAATTGAATCATGAGGTAGACTGGTCCTTTGACATGCAGATAATTTACAAATAACAAAAAGTTTCGGCCCAGGTCAGCCTGCGCGGAATGCGCGGGCTGACCTGGGTCGATACTTTTTGCAGATGCATTAAGCCCCCTTTTCACAGAGCATGGATTACATGTATTTTGCTTAATATCTTGGCCAGAATGCCACACCTACTATCAGACAGTGTCGATCCTAAAATCAGAATAAGTGTTCTATACAGTCTGATCTTTATCTTCAAGGAAACTAGACACGTCCAAATAAACGCTTTTTGCAGACCACAAATTAAATGTAGCGCGCAAATGTTGTATTTGTCTTTAAAATGATAGAAAGAACAAATAAAGCATAGCTCAAATAATTATACTGATCCCGTCAGTATATGGATAGAAGGGTAGAAAACATTGTGTGAAGAGGTGAATATGCTGGTTACTACGCTTTCCCCTTTTCCATCAATGTTGTTATCAACTTTCCTCTTTAGGGTCGAAAAATATGGGATTGTGTAGTGATTGGTCAAAATTGGTCTGCAGCTTTTTTTCTCCTTTTCTCACGATGTTATCATGTCTGTGGTAAAGGGTTAAATCCTTTCAGCACGGATTAACTCTTACCAGACGAAAAAATTTTAGCATTGTCCAAATTGAAAGCATTTGCAGACGACAATTTCAATGTGGCTCAAATGGTCCAAATGTTCTTTGATAGGGTAGAAAACATTGTAGAAAAAGGAGAAAATGCTGGTTACCAGCATTTTCTCCTTTTCCCACAATGTTTTCAAAAGGCTTCTTTCCCAGGGTCTTTAAAAGTTGCCATTATGCGGCAAAGGGTTAAAGTAAGGATTACACACAAAGAAATTTGGAGGTTCCTTATTTGGAATTGGGCACTTGGAGGTGGAGCGAATCTAAGGAAGTAAATAAAACAAGAATTCAAATAAAATCCCACAAAACGATTTCCATATCCAAGCGGTCGGCTATTTAAACCCGTAGCGGCATGAAGGCATTCTTAATGCGACATAAGGAGCGGTTCGAACACTTATGCGCATTTTGAGGTTTTATAAAATTATATTTTTTGAAAATAATAAGATAAAAAATAATAATGATAAAATCAACTCAATGCGCTCTTTAAGGTTTTCTTATATAATACTTTTGGAAAATAAAATAAAAATAGAAAATAATATGAAAATATCTTTGAGAAGAAAATATTGAACCTTGGATTTGGGGACCTTATTGATGCGAGTAAAATATTTTCTGTAATAATTCTTCTGGAAAATTGTATAACAATTTTGGACAAATAACATAAATTTTGCATTTTGGGCTTAGTTGCAGAGAGTTGGGAGTGATTGGAACATTATTGAGCTCTTTCAATGTTTTTTTTTTTTTAACTGATTCTTGTTGAAAATGATAAACTAATAACAGAAATAAATTTGGAAAAGAAAGACTGAACTGAACAGTTGATAATTTAGAATTTAATAGAATTATAAATGATAAATAATACATTTAAAAGGAAAAAAACGGGGATTGCGCTTTTAAAGGTTTTCTAAAGTAAAACTTGTTGGAAAATGATAAGATAATAATTTGGGGAAGGAAAAAGACTGAAAAAAAAATTCAGTTTTATCTAAAAACCTAATTTCACAGATCATTATTAATTCAGTTCTAATTTTGAACTCCAAGACTGACCGTCTAATTGGTTAAGACGGAAAGTCTCTGACAGGCATGACTTAAATCAGTGTTTTTTTTTTTATAAGTGTTTTTGAGGGAAAACCCAAGAACTCTCTGGTAAGTGAAGTACAAGTCATGATATAAAACTGTGGAAGTAGGTTGGATGGAGAATAACAAAACTTTTGCATAGTTTGAGCTTGTTTAGTTCAAAAACGATGATTTTCGGAGGAAGAAACGATTGCGTGAGATGTCTGTTTTACACGGTTTTATTCGTATTTGTCTTCAACAAACTGCCACAGGTGAAAACGACCAGTCAGTATGACATATCTGAAATAGATGAAGAAATTGAAAGATTGAAAAATGCAGAACGTCAGGTAAGCCAGTCTCTCTCTCTCTCTTTCTCTCTCTCTCTCTCTCTCTGTATGTCTATCTGTCAGGCTGTCTCTGTCTCTATCTCTCTGTCTCTCTCTCTTCTCTTTGCTGCATTTCTGATAAGATCGTCGTCCAATATTTTTTCTTTCTTTCTTTCTTTCTTATACCTATAAGTCATCATACAACTATCGATACGCAAAATCCAATTTGTTTAACAATCGTCTAAATGTTGAGGTAGAGTGGTCCACTGACATGCAGTGTATTTGACCAATAGCAAAAAGTTTCAACCTGGATCGATATCTTTTTGCAGATGCATTAAACCCCTTTTCACAGAGCGTGACTCACATGTATGTCTCTTTATGGCCTGCAACACGCGAAAAGGGACATTCGGACATTTGCGTAAAGTGTCGTCTCGGATCAGCCTGCGCAGTCCGCGCAGGCTGATCCGAGACGACACTTTCCGATCGTGTGTGATTTTCTGTTTCAGGGAAGTCTACTGTAATACAAAATCTAATGTTGACGTAAAGTGCCGTCTCGGATTAGCCTGCGCAATCCGAGACGACACTTTACGCAAATGTCCGAAAGCCCCTTTTCGCATGTTGCAGACCATATTATTAAGCCTTCTCTATTCTTTCACATTGATACTATAAATTCCTCAGTGAATAAATGAAACACTGAAAAGCATTCACTGAATTGTTCAAGATTTCGGCTAATTGCCTTTTCCAAGAGTTCGAAACACTTTTTTCCCTATAACATTTTTTAACGTGAATTACTGCAGCCATATTGTTTTACAAGAGCTCTATTTTTTTTCTCGAACTCTTGTAAAAGGCAATTAGCCGAAATATCGAACAGTACAGTGCTGTTTTTCACAGTCTCTCCTCTTTCAATACTAACTTCTGTGTAAACTTTGCTCATTTGGCAATGAAGCCGTTTGCGTTGAGGTACTGTTATGGCATAGCACTGGTGAAGAACCTCCAGGAACGAATGGATAGGTGCACTGGCCATCGTAACAGTAACACAAGAGTACTAAATACATGGGTTCAAAAGGAAAACACATACTAGTAACAGATGCACCAGAGAAAGTAATACGGTAAAACTGCATAAAGAAAGCTTCAAGCAAAAATTAAACTAATATCTCTTTCATTTCTAAGGGTAACATGAAAAGCTTATGCAGGCAGCCTAGAACAAGATAAGACTGCACAAAATGTGCCGTCTGATTTGTAACCTACGCCCTCCAAAGATGCTTTTCAAATAAGAACCGAAATGCTCCATCATGTAGAATGGAGGTGGATTTGGTTCTTGGATAAAAGATAGAATTTCAATTATATGTATTTGGTTGAAGATCACGGAACAGTGCAGAACATAATACATACATGTAAACTGATGATTTTTTTTTGCGTTATTTTATCATCGCCACCGGTTGCGAATATGGGCGACGCCCCCCCCCCCCCCCCCCCCGGCACCCACCCCAAAGGCTGTTAGTTTTGTTTAGGGGGATAGTGTAGGATACAGGACGAAGCCCATCCAAGTTACGCCTAGTTCTATAACGTGCTGGGTGTGTAGCACCGTCACAAAGGACCTCGATTTAACGTCTTATCCGAAATAATATTAGTATTTTTAGATGGCCAGCCATGGGGCTCGAACCCATATCCTCAAGTGACACAAGACTTGATGTTTTCAAGTCCTACGCTCTACCACTTGAGCTATGCGGGCTGGCCAATATTTACATGTACACCAATTTTTGCTGATTTTTTACCCTTAGGCTGCTAAGCGCGACTCAAGGACCTTTTGCGGACAGTGTAGATTAAGATCAGACTGCACAGAACGTGCAGTCTGATCTTGGATCTACACTGTCCGATACAGAGATATTTTCTCCCGAAATATACCTTTGAAAAAGCAATAATTGGATTTTTACTATCGGCTTGAACGATTCATTTCTTTTATTTAGCGGAATACGGGTTAAAAAAAGGGGGGGGGGGGTCCCAAAAACAGGTTTAAAACGCTATTCAGAAACGTGATCGAGCCGAGTACACCTAACCGTCTTTTTACAAGTTGTCAAACTGAACAAAGCGCCCTTCTTTACAGACATAGTGGCACAAGGTCGGGTTCCTTAGTCTATAATATATAGCAAAGAAAATATTTCCAAACGGGTTCATGCAGTCCTTGTATTTTCCTTTCGCCCAGAGAATGCTGTAAAAAAGAAGAAATACCTACATGTAGATCCCCTCCCCCACACACAAAGTCCCTTAGGCTGCTAAGCGCGACTCTTTAACCTTTTGCGGACAGTGTAGATCAAGATCAGACTTCACAAAACGTGTTCCCGTTGTAATTATCGTGTATAAACAAAATCGTGTGATTTTTCACGCTTTAAAATGTATGTTAAATGATTATAAACTTGGTCGATTTTACGTCAAACAAATATTGTTCTGCTCTGTATATACTTGTACTGTATGTTGCATTTGTTCACACAAATATAGTCAAGTAGCGCTACTGTGCAAAAGGTGTCCACAAAAACGAAATTCCTCGTCACGCTGCTTTAAAACGTGATCCATCGAGTTTACCATGACACCTTTGACAAGTTGCCAAACTGAATAATGGCCCGTTCCTTCTTAAAGTTTTATCGGGTGCATCAAACTTAATGGCTTTTGAAGAAATAGCGTGTGGCAAAACTTGATACTTGAAAAGACAATATTTGTTCTTGCGGAAAGTAGGGATCGGTGCAAGAGCAAGGGCCCTTAGAATAAACATGTCTACATTTTGGACCAATCACAAATGTCTATTTATTCATTTGTATTCAATATACCAAAGAGTATGTCAAAAGCCAGCACATTCAGCTACGCCGAAGAAAAGACAAACGTCAGAGAATAGTATTTTCCAGCGGTAGTTCCTTACAGCCCAAATAGCGACCAAAAATAAACAATGCAATAATTCAGAAAATAGAGAATATAGTAGATCCAAGATCAGACTTCACGATCTGTATAGTCTGATCTTGATATCCACTGTTAACTAAAACAGAAAGAATGCAGTTATTGGCACTTCTTAACCTCTTGAAAGACTACAAAATTTTGAACTAGACCTAATTGAAAGCATTTGGATTGTGGTCACCAGCATTTTCATCTTTTTCCCATATTGTTTTCAAATGCTTTCTTTTTTCAGGGTCGTTAAAACTGGGGATCGCTTTGTAAAAAGTTAAGTCTATCTGTATGATGTTTAACGCCGTTTTCATAATTATTTCAGTTATATCGCGGGGGCCAGAGCACCTATCCATGTTTTCTTGGGTTTTCTTACCAGTACCTCGCAAAATGTTTTACCCAAGCAACTGACTTCCTTCCCACATAATCATCATTGAAACAGTGATCATTGGTGAAAGCGGAATGAATCCTGTCTCAACGATTATCATCAATCCTGGGGAAGAAATTGGCCGAGCTGGGGATTCGAACAAGCGACCCCTTGTTACAAATCCTGTACGCTATCGACTGCGCTACCGGGCTAAACTCCTAAAGAGTTAAGCCTAAAAAACAACAAAATTTTGTCCTCAACCAAATTGAAATCATTTGCAAACGATAAATAAAATGTAGCTCGAATGATAATTTCTGTCTTCTTTCGGGTAGAAAACATTGCGGGATAAGGAGAAAATGCTGGTTACCAGCATTTTCTCCTTTTCCCGCAGTGTTTTCAAAACCCTCCGTCTTGTGGGTCGTTAAAACTCGTTAAGTACACTGTTCAAATAAGGCCCTCTTCAATTACTTCCTGGTTTCAAGTCTCATCTGAAGGTCAATAGCTTGGTGATTTATTACGGATCACTTTGAACAACGTTTGCAATAAATGTCATTTTTACTGAATTCTTTTGAAATTGATTCACCCCATCGGCGCCATAGCGAATACACTTGGCTTTTCTGGACGGTATAGATCAAGATCAGACTGCAACGAATATGCAGCCTGATCTAGGACTCTTAACGTCAGGTTCTTTAGTCAAGCTTTAAAAGATACAAAATAAAAAATATTTAAATACAAAGAAATAGACGGCGTAAGAGCTGCTGAAATATTAATATCGGAACTTTTTTGTGGTGCAATATTAGATATTATTTTATTTGTATGGGGATATATTGTGTCGATCAAGTTGTTTTGGTAAGGTTGCCCGAGCTTGCAAGAGCAAGAGTACGAAAAAAAAAAAACCCGAGTATGACACAATACATTTCCATATAAATCCAATAACCTTTTTATTATGTACTTTTATACTGTTTACGTAATTCCCCATCTTTTTATGATTTTACAGTAGATTTTAATAATTTGTTATTTTTCGTTCTTTTCTTTCATTTCAAAAGGGATATAAATCCTGTGTGTCGGTCATATATCAACCTTAATATTTTCTTACGTTTTTCTATTTATCATTGTGTATTTATAAGTGTACTGTCTATCCAAAAACGACGTCTTTAAAACAAAACTCGCAATAAATTTTGGCATTCTTGATTTGATAATTTGATAGATGGTGCGTTTTAAAGTAGTTCCGTTCAAGCGGCGTCGCGTGAAAAAAAATCTTAGTGCAATATCGTGCAAGTACATTGGAACACTGTCAAAGTATATAATAAGAATTAAGAGATATAACGAAAAGTAATCAAGCCAGCAATTGCCTGCTTTTCCTCGCTAGTTTGCTTATTGTCGTAAAGTTATTTTTCGATAATTTTTTAGATAAGTTGTTAATTGAAATCATCGTTAGAAAAGAAGCCTCTTCCAACAAAGATAGGATTATCCCTTGTCTATTGGCGTCATAAATGGGCCTACGAATACGCCCGAAGAGGCCCGCAGAATAAACAAATACACATTTTTAACCAATCGCAAATAGGCAAACTAATTAATTTTAACCCTTTCGGCGCCATAGGCGAAAACTGTGACTTTTGCGGACGGCATAGTAAGTTGGAGGCATCTGGTTAAATAGTTTTGTCACAGAACAACCGTGAACTCTAGAAAACTTGGTATGAACTATGTACAAGAGGGAAGTCAGCATGACGTTTTCAAATTATCCTAGTAGAAATCCTCAGTTAATGACCCCCATTTCCACCTGCAGACGACAGTTTTTGTGGTATTTGTCGAAGACAATACCACTATGAGTTCAATATTGAATTTTGAAGACCATGTATCGTATTTTGTGCAAAGCCGAAGGAAATAAACCCAATTAAACTCAATTTTTCTCAGGCAAATGAGTTTTTCGGTAGCACTCAGATATGTTATTGGAAATGGCATGTTAAATTACACTAGGTGAGGCCATCGATCTTGGAAATACTGATTTTTGATTGAAAAAAGCTTCACTCGCTCATAGCCTTCTATTGGCGCAATGATACAAAATTTGTCTACCGATCACTTGGTCCTGGGCATTTTCGTTCCAAAACCAGTTCGTCCCATGGCTTGTTCATCCAATGATAGCGAGTTACTCCATTTGATTGGGCGTGAATATTTATGGATCGAAATAATTGATTGTAATGTTGGGAATTAAATATTAACGGCCAAAGATATTTCAAAATCATAGTTTTCAGGTACAAGCTTAATTTTATTCGATATATTCACATGGTTTCTTTCTCTATCCATCATGCATCCTACTGTCAAGAAACGTTACTCCTGACTCCTAATGATCGAAGGGAGACCACCAATACACAAATAATCCCAACTTTGTCATGAGTACTCTCCCTTCAACCAAAAAAGGTATTCATTTGCTTAGTAGGTTGACTTCCAAGCCAATATTTGAATAATATTTTTCTTTTTCTTTCAAATTATTAATTCCACACAATAGCTTCCTTGACAAATACCACTTCAGGGTTCTCAACGCTTTGATTTGTATTGTAGACATCAAGGCTTGTGAAACATGTGGGAAAAAGAAAAAGTGCTCTTTTTACAAATTATTAATCATAAGACTCGCTCAAGTGTTAGTCTGTTTTTTCGGCGAAGCTAAATAAGATGGCTTTTAGCCTACCTCTTTGTATCAATCTCGAAAATAAGTCAGATGTGTAGTAATTTGCCCTGTGGACATGTTTAATCAGTGCAATTCTCATAAATTCGGCCTCGGTGAAGCTCGACACATCTGGACATTTTGGACGATTCCCATTGGTACCGTCTGTTTTTCCCCTCATTTTGATTTTTTGTCCTCATGTTTGAAAGGTCATGCACAGGTTGATCAAGGGATGTCGCTTCGATTTTTTTTTTAGTTCATTGGTCTACTTTAAGTGCGCATGCATACATATGTAGAATTTGTAACCGAAACCGACGGAAATTCCACAATGGGGGATTTTGATTTCGTAATACATAAATATTCAACCGGTTTTAACTCTTTCATACACTTTTTTGAAAAATGTATCTGTGCAGACGGTGTAGATCAAGATCAGACTGCCAAGAACGTGCAGCGTGATCATATTACAGATAATCGAGGTATTTTTTCACATTAAAATAATGCTTTAAATTGAGAACCCCTTCTCTGTCGGACACATTCCGTATGTGGCCTGCAAAACGCGAAAAAAGACATTAGGACATCTGCGGAAAGTGTCGTCCCGGATCATCCAAGACGACACTTTCCGATCGTATGTAATTTTCTGTTTCACGCAAGTCTACTGTACGACAAAATCTAATATTGACGGAAAGTGCCGTCTCGTATAATTAGCCTGAGCGGACTGTGCAGTCTGATCCGAGACGACACTTTACGCAAATGTCCAAATGCCCTTTTTCGCATGTTGCAAGCCAAATATGTAATTTGGTGCCCAAAAAAGAAAATTATGAAACAGTTGGGTTTTTTTTACATTCAACGGCCTCAACAAATGCACAGCACGAGAAAGAAAGCTAAGGAATGCCATACCAAACAACGCAAAGTGCAGATTCCAGATCAAACTATATAAGCTCTGTTTCGTCCGTTTTTGTTTTACTCTGTCTGCATAAAGAACAAAAAATATCTTTTTTAAAAAAAGATGGCGTCAATTTGCCGGGGACCCGTACATTAAATATGTCAGTATTTTTTACAATCGCAAATTACAATTTTTTCATTCGAATTTAATAACAAAAAGTAGATCATTCAGCTACTCCGAAAAAAGGGTTTGCGACTGACACTACAAGGATAAACTTTGGCACTAAAGGAACCTTTCACCCTAGATGTCAAAATGGGTTTGTATTTATCCAACTTGAACATCTTTTCAGACGACATTACACATGCGGCGCAAATATTAGGTTTTGTCTTAAAAAGGGTAGAAAAAACTGTGCGAAAAGGATAAAATGCGGGTAACCAGCATTTCATCTTTTTCCTACAATATTTTAAAAAATGTTTTATAGGCCTACCTCGGATTTGCTAAAACATGGGCTTGTTTGGCAATAGGGAACAATCACTTCCTGAATGAGAAGTACACTCCTTTAATTATAAGTTATTTAAATATGTGGCCTTGCTGTATGTTTCTGAATTCTGTTGATTTTTGTAAAACCCATTATTACTCAATATACACCTTTTTATGCCCTTCATATCTTTTGTACTTAACCATTTACCCTACAATACCGTGTATTAACGAACCCAAGGGAGAAGCATTTTTTAATTATTCAAAATACATTGATCCGTGCTCTATGGAAAGGGGGCTCATTGCATCTACAAAAAAAAAGTATCGACCCAGGTCAGCCTGCGCAGTCCGCGCAGGCTGACCTGAGTCAAAACTTTTTGTTATTGGTCAATTTTCTGCATATCAATGGACCAGTCTACCTCATGATTGAGTCCGTTATTAGACAAAATGAATTTTTTGAATCCATGATTATGTGATGACTTGCTTGATACAATGCATCATAGAGACGCTTTAAACTCCTTTTGCCAGAGCATGGCTTATTATTATAGACAGAATGCTATCAGATTGCTGTTAACTTACAGATAGTGAGAACCAAGGGTATAAAGTACGCTGAGATACGGTACAGTATCTCCTTATCGGACAGTGTAGATCCAAGATCAGACTGCACGTTTTGTGCAGTCTGATCTTGATCTACACTGTCCGCAAAAGGTCCCTAAATCGCTTTAAGCAGCCTAAAGGTTAAATACCTTTCGACGCTTTAGTAAGCCTGATAGTAGTTTAAGCCAGTGCATTTAAATGAGATCGTGGCGGAAGCTCAAATTTTAGTGCGTTTCCTATGCTTTACCAGGTCTGGACTGGTTCTCTGCAATACTTTGCCCGAGGACCTTTCAAAAGAACCGGTGACCCCAACAAAGATGTTACCTGGAAACGTATTCGCCATCCATCCTTTAGAACCTCCATAGCCTTATTCTCAAGAATGTTCTAAATTTGATAGTAGCACGACCTCTGATTGGCTAAAACCATTTGGTTTAGCCAATCAGACGTTGTATTACTTTTAAAATCTATAGTTAGACCAAGAACGTATGATGAATACATACCCTAAATTTCAACACCTTCAAATTCAACACCTAGCACACTGAAACACGGAGATACCCTTTGAAAATGTACAGTATTAGTAAGTATTCAAGTATTAGTAAAAATTCAAACCTGGAAGGTATTTGTCATCGCTTGGATTCGAACTTGCAACCTTTAAAAGCATAATTCGATGATTTTACCGACTGAGCTATCCATGGAACCTAAATGTAACTCTGTTTAAAAAAGTGAGTAATTATCTCTGGTTACGTATGTACAGCTACCCGTCTTCAAACGGGATAAGAAAATGTACGATAAATAAAAAAAAAGAAAGGACCATTCCTCATAACTTCAACCTGTAAATGTATCCCTGGTATATATTACGGTTTTAAAGCCATACTTGCAGGCGAATAAAAATTATCAGATTTTGTTCAGATTTTCTCAAAGACTTTGCAAAACGAAAGCTAACCGTTAGTTGTGTGCCACTTTAACCGTCTCAGCGCTATACGCGGAAACAGGCTTTTGTGGACGCCATAGATCAAAGTTAGACGGCACAGAACGTGCAGTCTAATCACAATCTTTACTGCCTGTTTGTTAGTCAGGCCTTTAAATTAAAAATCTCTTTTCAGTTTTTTTTTTGTGGATAGTTTTTCCAATCGTCAAAAGGGTCGATTTATTTTTGGCGCTGACAGGTTTAATAGGGATTGAACGTCAGGAGAAAATAAAAACCTATTTACATGATTGTAGACATGATCGCCATGATTAAATTGTTACTATTTTGCCTTTTTTTTCCTGAGTACAAAAGGAGAGTAATTATGGTTTGTTTTCCGATCATAGTGCTATGTAAATAGCTGTTTGTAGATAAGGTGACTAAAAGCAACGGAATATTTAACGGAAATATTTGGGGGTTTCCAATTTTGGAATACCAGGAAATAAGAAAGCGCGACACACTGACCTTTCGCGGATAATGTAGATCAAGATCAGACTGCACAGAATGTGCAGTCTGATCTTTAATCTACACTGTCCGATCAGGAGATATTTTTCTGCAAAAAATACCTTTGAAAAAGCAAAGTCTTGGTTTTTATTATCGACTTGAAAGTTTCAAAAGCTAGACGATGTAGGAGGTACTGGGATATAAATTATAAAACTCTTTCGTGGTTTAATAATGAATTTTAAAACCTAGGTAAAAAGTTGTCGAGTGGCTCTATTTTTTGTTTAATTTTTACCTGGTTTCAAAATTTAGTATTTTGCTATCGACTATCGCTTGGACCCACCGTAAAATAACATATTGTCATTTTCACAAAAATTTCCATACCTTTAGACGGTATGATTTAGATTCAAACCCTTTTCAACACCCGAATTGTTTCTTTTTGGCCGCTACTGGGCCATTAATCTAAATCATCGTTGAAACATGTGTAGTAGATTAATGCTTGAAATACATCAAATTACCCAACACTGCACGAAAAGGATTATCCCATATATTTTCTTGACGTGAATGAGCGCCCGGGGTATCGACTTGCGGAGGCAACGCTCGTATATCGGTGAATTGTGTCATGAAGTGCCCGCAACTAGATCTGCAGGTACGTGCAGCATACACATGTCAGCATTGTTTTTTACCAAACTCAAATTGCTAGTTATTCTTTCGAGGATACCTATACTAAATAATAGGTCAAATGCCAGAATATTCAGCTACGCCGAAAAAGTCTTTGTTCAGTTTAACTTTAATAATCTTTGCGGACGACTTAGACCGCGAAGACTGGAATGAAGGGAACGAACAGTCTCATCTACACCGTTCGAAACGACTTGCTAAAATTTGAACAAAAATTACCTACTTGTTACGGAATTTTCTGTAAAGCCGCCGAAAAAAGCACTGACGAAAAGTTCACGTTCTGTCAACTGTACTTATGAAGGCATTCTGACACAATTAATGTAACAAGGAATAAAAAATAAAATTGACATTTTTTTCTGCCACAATATTTTCCTTTCCTCTAGATTTTGCTTATGAACCATAAGGTTCATATCTAAATCTTAGTTTTAGAAATACGTATTTCTTTTTTACTTTACATGGTTGTTATTTATTTACTTGTCATTTTTTTTCTATTGTCCGCCCGCCTGCCTGCCCTCCCGCCCGCCTACAATCAAACATATCTATTTCAGTACAAATTGAAAACCCACCAAGGACGGGAGGAATGCTTCTTATCGATATTCAAGATAAATATCGATAATTGATTTCCAATATCTGATGAAATGTTGGTTTTCCGATTGCATACGTAACACCTCAAAAGCAGCGGGGGATTTTCTTTTTAACAATCACGAACTTATCCAACAGTTCACCAGAAAACTGTCCCACATCATTTTGTCAAATTCATTAAACATGCTGTCCCTAATTGAAACTCAAGCAGACAGAACATTCGAATAAGTTTTTTATATTTTTCCTCACCTTTGAAGGAAAAGCAGCTAATAGTATTTGAATCTCTTCTGTTGGAAATTCAAAGTTTGAGAACTGTTTCCCCACTCCTCTATTTCCTAACTGTTACCTGATTGTCATAATTATAGTAACTTCAGGTGATTCTTTTACGTATTCGTTTATACCTCATGGAATGAATCAGACTTATTGACCGTTTACCATTCAATCCTGTGTTTTAAAAAGAACGAACATAAAAAAAAGACACATGGTTGGTATTTTGAACTGTTATGAAATCACTGTTCACTTTTAGCTGAGGATAAATGCAAAATTACCGCCCAAAGCGTCATCCATGACATGTAAATACTCATCTTTTATGCTTAGAACTGTGAACTTTATAGAAACAGAGCAGCACCAGTAGATAGGAATATGTATGTCCTAGCTCATTTCTTAATTTTTTCCTAATTTTTTAATTTTTTGATTAAATTTTTATAAAAATGAGCCAGAACATACATACGATTTTCATAGAAAATAGATTTTCGCGGCATTTACCCTTTAACCTTTGACCCCGTATACGCTCCTTAACCCCTTAACCCCTTAACCCTTAACCACCAAACCCAAAAAAAATGAATTCCCACAAACAACCTGTCAACTTGAACCCCTCAAACAACCAGTTAACTTGTCAACACAACAACCAAACAATCCAATAACATAACGATCCCCTACCCAACAATCCAACTACCCAACGATCCCCCTTAAGCGCGCGCGCACGTAACGAGAAAAAATTGTAATATGTTACGATGATGTAATGTAACGACCGAATAATGTGATGATATGACATATAATATATAAATGGTTGGTATATATTATATGTGTAACCTTATTAGATAGGGGGTTAACCAGGTAAATTCAAAAATAAAGAAGTGAAAAAATTTTTTTGAATTTCTAAAATTTTAAATTATAAATTAATTCAAGATGGAACCATTAAAGGAGTTAAACTTAGATAAAAATTTTATAACACAAACCGATACAAATGTTTACATTATAAATAAAGAATTTCCGATTCAATCTATAAATAGTGTTTTATCAAATTATAAAGGTTTCTTATACCATATTTATAGTAATATGCTAATAACTGACAATCAAGGAATTCCATATGATGCTATTACAATATATATAAGAATAACCACTAATTTAATGAAACTTAGAGTGTTTAGAGTAGAAATTTATGAACCAGACGATGATAATACTAATTTTCTAGAAGAATTAAATGAAACAATAAATAGAATTTGTTCATTTATTAACAATAAAATTGGGACTGGGGTAATAACTTCAATAAAAATAACGATAAAAAAAGATTTTTGTCCTTGGAGCGAAGATGTTTACGAAAATATAATGAAAAACAAAAATTTTTTCTTTAGACTCTCACGTTACATGAAAAAATATAATCATTTATATTAGTATGCCCCCATGCTAATGTGTCAATATTATTCTCTAAAAAAAAAAATTTTTTTGAATTTTTTATGTAGATTTTCTTAATAAATATTTTAAGATGAGTGTGCTAGATAAATTATATTATCAAGATTTACATAACCTAGAAAAAACTTTAGAAAATAAACATTATATAAAAACTAATTATTTTCCATCTAATAAATTATATCAAGTAAAAAGTTTTAATTTGTTAGAATCACAAATGTCTGACCCAATTGTTATATTAAAGAAATTAATACCATACAATTATTACTTACATAGTAAACAAAAGTTGGTTGAATCTGATTTTACCACAACTATTTTTATGGTTTGGCCAGACCAATGCCTTTTTAATGAAAACCCTAATCGTCAAAAAGGTAAAAATATGTATACTATCATTGAAATACCATTTTGTAGAAGTAATAATTTTATTGGTGATTATAAAGATGCTTTGTTTGAAATAATGGAAGATGAATATAGAGAACCGGTTCCAACTAATTATGCAATATATCCTATGACAACATTTAGAAATGATATTTACACTCCTGGATATGAAGATACTTTTGCAGATGATATAAAGTTATTTAATAAAGAAGGTAAAAGTCAGGGTTATATAGATTGTTATGGTTATTTTTGGGATGGATTAGAAACTCTTACTAAAGGAAATAATATAACATTAGGTTATACACAAATAGAAGAAGTTAAAAAACCAAAAAAAGCAAAAAAATTTTTTTTGGAGGATAAATGTTGTATATGTAAAGTTAAAAAACCTAATAAAGTATTTGATTGTGGGCATGCATGTATATGTGATGAATGTAATGAAATAGGTGAATTAACATGTGAATTATTTACATGTCCAATGTGTAGACAGTAATTTTTGTTAAAATGACTAAATAAATATATAATATATTTTTTTTATAATATATTATATATATTTACAAGTCTAATTCTATCAAAATAGATATATAAGCGTGTGTTACATTACGAGTGTCTGTTCTCGAAATAAAGTTTATTATGTCGCATTGCTTTACCTCCAACGCCCTAGGAAAAACTGTACAGCTACAAGTTTCATCCGCTTCTTTTTTAATAATAGAGTAATCAAGCGGCTCCGCTCCGTTTATCACTATACCAACATCTATCTCTTCTCCTCGTGCATTAGCATTATCTTTAACGACCGTTAAACTTCCTCTTATGATTCTACCCGGAGCACTCATACAATAACCCCCCAAACCATGCTTTTTACCTGAATTACCATTACCGAATGAAAACTCATAATTACCAGCCCCTAGTGGTCCGTTTTCTTCGGCCCACACGGTTATAATAGGTTTAGGACCTATGAGAGAAGGAAGAGATACTTTTCTATCCACGTAGGATTTTGTCGCTAAATCTCTCTCTTCTACCGGGGTTGCCGCGTTTTTTATAGAAAAACCTTGAAGGTCTATGTCAGTCACCGCCATGAAACTCCCATCCGGATTTTTTATAATAGCTCCACCGTTATCAGCATAATTTTTATTGACAGCAGAGTCACGGGATACAGGATTTGGCAACCCAGTAATCGAGTTACCATTCATATCTATTCCACCATCTATTGAATAGGAACCATCTTGTTTTTTCGTTAAAGCTTTTTCACCCGCGGTAGCCGTCTCAATAGCGGTATCCACGTAAAACTTATTAGAGGCTTGATCGTGTCTCGTAGGAATACCAAGATTGTTAATTACTCGTCCTCCCATTGAGATTGCATCATCTGCCTCATACCACCTTCCATCTTTATAAACGAAAGCTCTATCAACATTATCCACATAATTTTTAGTAGCAGCTTCACCCGGTTCTTTTGGGTCCTTAACATTTCTTATCGGATTAAAACCCATATTTAAATATCCAGTAACATGGTATCCTCCGTTTTCATCCAACAACCCTGAGTTGGCGTCAACATAAGCCTTAGTTGCAACATCATGAGAATTTACTGGATTACTAACCCTCGTTAATGTATTACCATTCATGTTTATAGAACCAGTAACAACAGTTGTTCCATCTTTGCGTAAAAAATTATTATTTATGTAAGCGAGTGACACACCATCACCGCTTGTTTTATCATCTTCCATTCTTCCAAATTTATCAACAGGCATTTTTTTTATATAGTACTAAAAAAGTTTATTTAAAACATTTTGAAACTGGTTACCTCTAGATAACTCTTTTAGAATGTACAAACATAAATGGCCACAAAAAACTTGCCCAGCTTGTTGTAATTGGTCAGTATTGTATTGTATTGGACTTTTTAAATAATCTCGAATTTCAATAGGTGGTTGTATGCCATAACTATCAAAATAAATTTTAGTTTTACCATTTTTATACCAAGCGACCCAATGTGTACCAGGTCCATCACTTTTATCAAAGTTTACTATACCACATTCTGTTTTACTCGGTTTTCTCGGTAATGTATCTAGTAAAAAAACTCCTCTAAAATAAGGAATCTTTAATCTTTTTACGGCACCCTCTAATTCGAAATTGTTCAACGGTTTATTCGGTAAAATTACGTTTTCAATCGAAATATTTTCCATTTTCTTTTTTTTATAGTTAAATATTTCTAATATCTTTATTGTCAACCCACGAATTAAATTCTTCAGGATAACCTTTCCACTTTACGAGAGATTTCTTTTTTCCTTTTTTAATAACCTTTTCTATCCTATACAGCTCTTGGCTGGTTTTCTGCAGTTCAGGTTCATAAAAGGTACCTTGTATTTCTTCTCCATTAAAATCTTTAATTTTATATGTTATAGGTGATGTAAGTTTTACTTCAGAAACTGTAAAAACCTCCTCAGTCCATCTTGTTGTATAACCTTTTTCGAAAGTCTTTTTTTTTTTAGTTATCCTTACTTTATCTCCAACGGAAAAATTAGGATTAGAGTCTCTTATTTCAAGATTATCAGGGTAAAGATTTCTCCAAACTCTCGTTTCATTTTCTTTTTTACTAGCGTCTACCGGAGTCATCTTAATAGATGAATGCCTCGTGTTGTTATATTTTTTAACCAAATCCGGTAGCACATTAATGTAAACGTTTGTAGAGTTAGCGGAAAAATACTTCCACATTTTTTCTTTCATTGTTCTAATCCATCTCTCAACCACACTTGATTTTTCCTCATTTTCGGTAGAATATAATTCAACCGAGTCTTTTACATCTTTGTTATAAAACTCTTTACCCTTATCCACCCACATTTTTTCAGGTTTTCTCTCCTTAAAAATACTTTTTAATGCTATAGCAACAGATTTTCCTGTTTTGTCTTTTAATGGCACCAGATATCCATATTTAGAAAAGATGTCAATGACAGCGAGAAGGTATTTAACACCACGATTAAACTTAGAAAATGCTTGCATGTCTACTAAATCCGCAGCCCATATCCTATCTATACCGTTTACTCTAACTCTCCTTTTCTTAAAATTTCTTTTTACGGGTTTATGTAATTCTTCCGCTAAATTTTTTTTTTTACTCCCATTCCAAATTTCATCTTAGTTCCAATGAGTCTACTTACCAAACCTCTTTCCATTTTTTCTCTAATACTAGGATTATAAATCCCTTCTAACTCCGTTAACATATTCTTATCACACACTGCGTTTCTTGTAGCAGTATCATTGTGTTGAAGATAGCAAACATCATGATTATAAGCGGCTTTATCAACACGGTTTATAGGTTTACTCCATTCCTTCGGTGTTAAATCTGGATTGAGTCTTTTATTTAGTTTGGTACCTGGTCCTGTAAAGTTGTGCCCTGGTAGATGCATTTCAACGGGTAAATTATTTATAAATTTATTTAATATACTACTCCCGGTAGTTTTTTTTTTATAAATTGTGATTTAGTTATTCCACAAATAACACATTTCCCCTGCATCATATTTCTTCCATTTTTAGAAACAGAATATTTTATATCATTCGTATCTGTATGTTTTTTACATTTAACGCAATACATTTTATTTTATATATAAAAAATAAAAATATTTAAATAAAAATGGATATTATAAACTTATCATGGAATGAAGTAGTATCAAAGAGATTTAATCACTCCCTTTTACCGAGAAGTATTAGGGGCTTAATTATAGGTAAATCAGGATGTGGTAAAACTACTTTATTGTTAAACCTTTTACTCAGACCAGATTGGCTTGACTACAACGATTTAAGTGTTTTTGGAAAAAGCCTTTTTCAACCAGAATACCGAATACTAAAAAAGGCTTTTGAAGAAAAACTACCAAAAGAATGTATCTTAAGATTGTTTAACATGCGTGATGACATACAAGAACTAAACATTCCACCAACAGCTTTAGTTGAAGAATGGATTAAAACGATTAAAAACAAATCGGATATAAATTGTAACTTCTTTGAAAATGCTAGTGATGTACCTGACCCGAGAGAGTTAAACTCAGGAAATAAGAATTTAATGATTTTCGATGATTTACTTTTAGAAAAGCAAAATAAATGTGAGTGTTACTACATTCGAGGAAGGCATAGTAATGTTGACTGCTTTTACCTCTCACAGAATTATTTTAGACTACCAAGGCAAACTATTAGAGAAAACGCTAATTTTATTTGTCTATTTCGACAAGACCTAAAAAACCTTAATCATATTTATAGTGACCACATAGGTGAAGATATGTCTAAGGAGGAGTTTAGAAAGTTTTGTCAAAAGGCATGGGAAAGACCGCATGGTTTTGCTATCATTGACTTAACCAGTAAAAAACATGATGGGAAGTATAGAAACGGTTTTGATAACTTCTACATACCTAAGTCGGTATAAAAAATATTTAAATATTATAAAATGGAAAAACTTTTAGAACAAATTGTAAAAAATACGAACCATAAAACATCATTTCAAATCATAGTAAGCGACAACAAAACACGTTTTAGAACAAGGTTTAATCCTCCAATTCAACTGGAAAAGGATAAAGTATATGAAATAGCTCTGGTAAACCTTGAAACATACTACTCTTTCCCAAACATTGATGAAACGAACAACACATTCGTTTATTCTCCAGACAATGGTAATTCATGGGTTAAAATAAAATTACCCATAGGAAGTTATGACCTTGTTGACATTAATGATACTATTCAACAGGAAATGAGAAAAAAAGGTCATTACGATAGAGTTAATGAAGAGTATCCTATTAACATTTCTGCAAACACCAATACTCTAAAGTCTATTATTACCTTAGAAGCTGGTTATGAAGTAGATTTTAATCAACCAGGTTCCATCGCTAAAGTATTAGGATTTACTCGAGCTAAATATACGCAAGGATTTCACGAGTCAGAGAATGTAGTAAACATTCTTAGCATAAATAGTTTGCTCGTTAACATAGATATTATTTCAGGAAGTTATGTTAATGGTTCAACAAAAAACACTATTTACTCTTTTTTCCCAGATGTTGCACCTGGATATAAGATAATTGAGTCACCAATTAATTTAGTATACTTACCAATAACGTTAGATGAAATACATAACCTAGAGGTAAATATTACTGACCAAAATTACAATTTACTAAATCTTAGAGGCGAAAATTTAACGATTAGGTTTCATATTAGAGAAGCGAGATGAGCTAAATAAAAAAATACTCGTATATAAAATGACGAGTTACACTAATGTTAAAGTAAATATATCTGAAGGACAAAAGCAAAAACTTCAACATGCTGTTAAAGCTAGTTGTCCAGTAAGTATTCGTTTAGGTCATGAAGATTTACAAGGCAATGATGTTTTAGCAATTACCAATTCACAAGCGAAGAAAATGGCTAAAGCCTATGAGGATGGTGTGGGTATAACTATTAAAATGACTGCGAAACAACTTAAATATAACATGAAAATAGAAGGGGGTTTCCTCGGAATGTTAGCTGGGTTGGCTGCTAGAGCTTTACCGATGCTTGCAAAAACCGTTTTACCAGCTTTAGGTGTTGGTGCTCTTTCTGGATTAGCTCAAACAGGTGTTCAAAAAGCTATGGGGTCAGGTCTTTACCTTAAAAAAGGAGGATGTGTTTGTCAAGTTGAAACTGATGGAAGTGGATTATACTTAAAACCATACAAAGGTAAAGGATTAGCTTCCGTTGGTGATGGGTTGTATTTAAAGCAAGGAGGAAAAATGTATGATGGAAAAGGACTTTTACTCGGGCCTAATAGTCCATTTGCTAATATCCCTATCCTAGGAGCTATATTATAAATATTATTTACAATAAATAAAAATGGATATTCATAAATTTGGTATAAAACCTAATATTACTACCCAACATAAAACTATATTTTGGAAACCTCATTTACATGGAGTAAGATATCCTCCCTTAAAGCAAGATTCTCTAAAATGGAAAATATATTCGCAAGTAACTATCAAGATTCCTCCTCATGGTGGTATGAGAGTTTCGTTAGGATTTGGTTATATAACTACACGAGGAGTTGTAGTGATATCTATTAGTAATAAATGGAAAGATGGTTTAACCATTTCTAATGGTATACATCTTGATAATGATGTTAATGATATCTTAGTCTACATTTATAATTTCTCTCAAAACCCAATCGAAATACCTGAGGGAGAGTTATTCTGCTATCTAAAATATTTGCCATAAAAAATTTATTATATTAATAAAATGACAGATACAAATCAGGAACACCCTAATAAAATATATCCTATATTACCTAAAGAACGAGGTACCGCAAGCGCCCCACCTATTGAAATGGATAATGGTCATTCTTATAGGCTTCAAAAAATATCGGAAGTACAAAATTTTCTCAAGAAGGAAATAAATGAAAGGGAAAGATTGAATAAGAAGTATGCTAGAATGGCTAAAGTAGTTGATAATGTTGAAGGTGGATTGGTTGTTGTTTCATTAGCGTTAGGTGGTGTAGGTGTTGTTTTGCTTTCAACTGTTGCAGCGGCACCCATTGCTGTAGGTTTGGAAGCTGCTGCTGGTGTAATCGGTCTTTCTTCATTGGTTAGTAAAATATTTGTTAGAAAAACTACTACTAAAGCTGAAAAGCATTTAAAAATTCAAACTCTCGCTGCTGCTAAGCTTAATACTATAGATAATCATGTATCAAAAGCGTTGATGGATAATCATATATCTGATGATGAGTTTAAGTTGATAATGGAAGAAAAGAATAAATATGAAGAAATGAAGAGTGAAATAAGAAGTAAGTTTAAAAAGAAGATAACGCTCGAAGAAAAGGAAAGTTTGATTGAGAAAGGGAGGCAAGAAGCTCATGAGTCCTTTCGGAGGCTCATTGAAAAGAAAGATGGTGGATAACTTTCGTATTAAGTTTCCTAAATTAAAATTTAGGTGTAAGTGTATGTGTGAAATAGGGGGATGAATAAATATATAAAAGCATTATATATGCTCTTATATATTAAAATCTATGATAAAATCTATGATAAAATCACGTTAAAAAAAATATGTTGCTAATTAAAAATGACATTTCTAAAAATAACTGACCCTGCAAAAAGAGACTTAATTGTAAAAGAGTATCTCGAAACGAGAAAGAAGATTCGGGATAATCTACTAGCAGAGAGAACGGGAGAACAACAACTTCAAACCGACCTGTCAAAGTTTTTTAGACCTATTACAGAAACACAAAAAGCTACAACAAAGGAGATTACAGAGGGGCTTAAACCTATTAAAGAAGCTATTAATCTACCAACCTTTCCAACAATAAAAGCTTACCCCTCTAGAGAAAAACCAACTATTGAGGAAAGGAAATTTAGTGAATATAAAAGTACATTTGAAATTGGACCACTTGCAATAAAGTATCTAACAAAATATCCTGATGATGATTTTGATAGAACATTTGGATTACGTGATGAAGATGGTAGATTTTATATTGGTAGAAAACCTGTCATTATTGAGCATGATGATATTATTTTTGGTAGAGAGATATATATGGGAACACCTGGTTTTTGGGAGTTAATTGTTGCTAAAGTACCAGATGAAAACATTTATACAATGGAGGATTTAGCAAAATATCACGATTTAATGAAACGAACCAGCGCTCTTCATCAAGATAACGACCCGGATAATCCACGCCCTAAAAGTTCTAAAGGGAGAAAATGGGCTAAAATTCTTAGACCTCTTTGGATAAGTATGAAAATGCGTGAAGGAAAGGGTATTGTTATCCCATCTGACCCTAATGCATTACTAGAAAGACTAGACCTGTTGATGGCAAGTAAAGAAGCAGGTAATACAGGTGTAAGAAATGAGGTAGTAAGCATTTGTGATGAATTAAAAAGACAAGGTGTTTTAAATTCAAACGCTTATAAAAATTTAATGTCTATAATATAAAAAAGATGATAATCACTAAGAAACACGGATTTAAAAAAAGGTATTCATACGGTGGTGCCGGAATCTTTGATAGTATTGCTAACTTTTTAGCGGGGCTTTTTACTAGTAGTGCAGCTAAACAAATTGCGTCTTCTGCCCTTGATGTAGGAAAGAGTGTAGCGAAGGAAGGTGCAAAGAAAGCTTTAGAGGTTGGAAAAAGTGCGGCTGTAGAAGCGGGAAAAAAATTAGTTACGAAAGCTTTGACACCAAAATCGAAGCAAATTTTACAAAAATATAACACAACACCAAAACCTAATGATACTCCTAAAACGCAAAACATTAGCACATTAATAGATGGAAGTGCCATTGCTATTCAAGACTTAGTTAAAAAATTAAACAGTGGAGCGGGTATTAAAACAGTATAAAAAAATATATATATATATAAAAAAGAATGTTACATTTTAATCGTGTAGATCATAAAAAATACAATAGTGCTACTATTAATATAGTAGGCGCTTATTTAAATATAGAAGATTGTGAAATCCTAGAAATTGATAAAACGAAATATGGTTATAAAAAAGCTGTTGTGAAGTTATCTCCTGAAAAGGTAACCAAGATGAAAGAGATTGAGGAAAAGGTGAATAAATATTTAAAAAATTGGGGTATACCTGAAATAAAACTTGTATATGGTAATAAACTTTATCCTAAAGCTATACTGGATACCGCAAAAAGCATTAAACTTCGAGGTGTTTTTGTTAATAATAATAATAAGTCTTTTCCCCAGCTTTGGTTTGAACAATTATAATTTTTATTTCATTTAAAAATTATAATCACTATTATAAAATGGATATTTTAAAAATCACCGAACCAATTTTAAAAGATGATAGTATTGTTGAGTATGAACACCATGAGTATGAACCAATCACTGGTACCAATCTCAACAGCTCAGGAGCAGACATTAGGATTAACATTGAGACTCAAGATATTTTTACTCATCCTAGTGAAAGTTATTTACTTATTGTAGGCGAATTAGTAAGAAGTGATAATGGAGCAGCTTATGATGCTAACACTAATATTTCTTTAACAAACAATGGTCTCATGTATCTTTTTAAAAATATTAAGTATCAACTTTCGGGTATGGAGATTGAATCTGTATTAAATCCTGGTCAGGCTACTACAATGCTTGGTTTGTTAAAATACCCGGATGATTTCTCTAAATCACAAGGGTTAAATCAATGTTGGTATAAAGATACAGCAGCTAACGCGGGTGCCGGAAACACTGGTTTTATTGTAAGAAGAAATTATATTATTAATGACCCTCTTCCAAGAGGTACCTTTAGCTTTAGAGTTCCATTAAAACATATATTTGGTTTTTGTGATGATTATGATAAGATATTGTATGGAATGAAGCAAACTCTCACATTAACGAGAAATAATGATAATGATGCGGTCTTTCGAGATGGTGTTGCTCCTGCTGATGGTAGAATTAATCTACTTAGAGTATCTTGGTTTATACCTCATGTGTTACCCGCAGATGAAGAGAAAATGCAACTTTATAAAATTATCGAGAAAAAAGAAAAAATACCGGTTGGATATAGAATGAGGCAGTGTGACTCTATTGCGGTTCCCGAGTCAACATCATTTACCTGGAGACTTGCTGTCAAATCATCACCTGAAGTGCCACGTTTTATCATTGTTGGTTTTCAGACTGGTAAAAGCGGTGACCAACAACAAAATCCAGCTATATTTGATCATAGAAACGTTCAAAACATTTATGTTACGTTAAATTCTACTAGATATCCCGCTGTTGATTATAATCTCAGTTTTACCGCAAACCAATTTAGTAGAGTGTATGGTGACGCTTCTCTATTTAGGTCTAAGTTTTATAACATGAATGAAATGGTGTCAAACCCTAACATTACTCCCTCAGATTATAAAACCCTTTATCCTTTGTTTTTGTTTGATGTTTCCAAACAGAGTGAGAGATTGAAATACTCTGTCACTGATATCCAAATCAAAACACATTTTACTGAAAATGTGCTTGCGAATACAGAGGCATATGCCGTTATTATTAGTGATAGGTTAATTAACTTCCAGTCTGATGGAAATAAAATGAGTGTAGTGTATTAAGATTTAAATTCCCAAAATCGCCAACCAGTTTTATGTATAAGGTTTCTATTTAAATCTGGTTTGATACCATTACGAACTAGTTTTTCAATTATCTTATGTTTAGGTGTATGTTTTAGTCCTTTTTCATTATACATTCTGGGTACCTTAGCTTCACATAATTTCATTACTTCAACTTTAGTATATCTTTTCATAAATTCTATTTTATCATCCATTTTATATATATATTAATCACATTAATATATATATAATTTTTTAAAAAAAATGATTTTAATAGTAATATTGTATATAAATAAAAATGAGTTGGTTTAATAGAATTTCTAATATAGCTAGAAGAGCTGCATCAAATGTTGGGAGGGCTGTAACGAATGTTATACCTCAATCAATCCAACGTAGAATCAATAATTTTACTAATTGGTTAACTGGTAATGTTGAAGAAGAACAATTACCGCAAGTTTTTGATGAAATTGTTCAGAATGTTAGAGAGAATTATCCACCAAGACAACCGTTTGAGATTAGAGCTTCTCGATCCGCATTTAGAGAGTATGCTAGACAATATGTTATAGAGGGTAGAGAAAATTATAACCCGCAAAGATTTTTCGCAGAAACGTGGATGCCTCTTATAAATACTCTTCGAAATAATTTACGAACAAAGGTAAAACTTGTACTTAGGTGTAAATTAAGGTTAATGACAGAGATTGACATGGATCCCGTGGAACGTGCTTTTCATAGCAATCAACATTTAAATTTAAACAGTGAAGAAATAGAGGATTTATTAAATACAATGATAGATGAAGTTTTAGAAAATTTAGCTAAGTTCCAAAGAGAAGGTAGTGGTTGGACTTTTGAAAGTATCGTAAAACTAGAACTACATACAGCTACTTATGTTCCTTTAAGAGCTGATGGTTACTTACCTTTGCCAAAATGGATTGCTAACAAAAAAGCAGTTATCAATATGAAAAATAAAGATAATAAATGCTTTTTATGGTGTGTTTTAAGAGCGTTAAACCCTGTAGACAATAATCCAGAAAGAGTTGATAAAGCTTTGAAAGAAAAGGAAAGTAGTTTAAATATGGAGGGAATAGAGAGTCCTGTTTCGTTTAGGGGTATCGATAAGTTTGAAAAACAAAATCCTGAAATTAGTGTAAACGTATATGGGTACCAGGAATATATTTATCCGCTTAGGCTTACAAAATGTGAAAAAAGTAAACATGTTGACCTTCTTTTTATTAAAAATGAGAAAAACATGCACTACGCTCTCATAAAAAACTTAATTAAATTAGTAAGAAGTCAAATAACTACTAATTGTAAACATATAGAAATTTGTGACCGTTGTTTGAATCATTTTGGTAGTAAAGAACTTTTGGAAAAACATAAAAAATACTGTAACGAACACGAACCTATTACTTTAGAAATGCCAAAACCAGGTACCATGTTAGCTTTTGAAAACCATTCTAGAAAACTTGAGGTTCCCTTTGTTGTATACGCTGATTTTGAAAGTGTTTTGGAACCAATACACACATGCCAACCAAACCCAGAAAAAAGTTATACTATACAACGTCAAAAGCATGTACCTTGTAGTTTTGTTTATATTATAAAATGCTTTGATGATGCTGTGTGTGCTCCTATAAAAAGAAGTTATGTTGGAGAAAATGCTGAGGAAGTTTTTATAAACTGGTTGAAAGATGATATACGGGAAATTCATCAACAATATCACCAAAACCCAAAACCTATTAAAATTACGAGAGAGGAAGAAATAAAACATAATCACCAAACACACTGTTGGATTTGTGGTGGAAAGTTTAATCATGCTAATTATAGAGTAAGAGACCATTGCCATTTTACGGGTAAATATAGAGGTGCCGCACACAATGAATGTAACCTAAAAGCTAAAAATCCTAACTTCACACCTGTATACCTTCATAATCTTAGTGGATATGACGCTCATCTTTTTATTAAATGTCTTGGTAAATCTGAAGGGAAGATTGATTGTATCCCAAACAATGAAGAGAAATATATTAGTTTTAGTAAAGATATTTGGGTTGGAACATATATAAAACATAAAATTAGATTTCTTGATAGTTTTAAGTTTATGAGTTCTAGTTTAGATAAGCTTTCGAGTAACTTAGAAGAAAGTCAATTAAAAATTTTATCGAGATATTTTACTAAGAATCTCCTACCATTGGTTAGGAGAAAAGGAGTTTTTCCTTATGAGTACCTAGATTCATTTGATAAACTTAAAGAAGAGAAATTACCACCTAAAGAAGCATTTTACTCTAGTTTAAACAAAGAAGAAATTAGTGATGAAGATTATGCTCATGCACAAAAGGTTTGGAAAACTTTTAACATGAAAACGTTGAAGGATTACTTAGAACTTTACAATGAAATAGATGTATTGCTTTTAGCGGATGTTTTTGAGAACTTTAGAGATGTTTGTCGTGAAAACTATAATTTAGACCCTAGTTGGTATTATACAGCTCCTGGTTTAGCTTGGGATGCAGCATTAAAAATAACGAAAGTAAACCTAGAACTTTTATCTGATCCTGATATGCTCTTAATGGTTGAAAATGGTATCAGAGGTGGTGTTAGTATGTGTAGTAAAAGATATGCAAAAGCAAATAATAAGTATATGGGTGAATTATATGACTCTAGTAAACCATCAAAATATTTATTATATATAGATGCAAACAGTCTTTATCCTTGGGCAATGAGTCGTCCTCTTCCTACACATGGTTTTAAATGGATGGCAAATAAAGAATTAGAAATTTGGCAAAAAATCCCATGTATATTAGAAGTAGATTTAGAATATTCAAAGGAGTTACATGATTTACATAATGATTTCCCTTTAGCACCTGAACGTTTAAAAATAGAAAAAGTAGAAAAACTTATTCCAAACTTAAATAATAAAGAAAATTACATTATTCATCATGAAACTTTAAAAACATGCGTTGATTTAGGTTTAAAAATTACTAAAATACATCGAGGAATTAAGTTTGAGGAAAGCCTATGGTTAAAATCATATATTGATACAAACATTGAACTAAGAAAAGCGGCTAAAAATAATTTCGAAAAAGATTTTTTTAAATTAATGAATAATTCAGTCTTTGGTAAGACTATGGAAAACTTGAGAAACAGAGTAACGATAGAACTGGTTTCTAGTGAAGAGCGTTATAAAAAATTAGTAGCAAAACCAAACTATAACCACACAACAATATTCGATGAAAACCTAACAGCGGTACACATGAAAAACACTAAGTTAAAATATAATAAACCTATTTACTCAGGATTAAGCATCTTAGATGTTAGTAAAACGCATATGCAAAAAACTTATTATAACTACCTTAAAGCTAAGTATGGTGAAAATGTTAGAATGTGTTATACTGATACAGATAGTTTTATTCTTAAAGTAGAAACTGAGGATTTATATAAGGATATGGAGAAAGATGTGTTTGAAATGTTTGATACAAGCAATTATCCTAAAGACCATTTCTTAAAAAATGATTGTAATGCTAGAGTAGTTGGAATGTTTAAAGATGAGTTAGGTGGTAAAATTATGACTGAGTTTGTTGGTTTAGGTGCAAAACAATACGCTTATAAAACCTTAGATGGTAAGGAAGATAAAAGATGTAAAGGGGTTAAAAAAGCGGTTATTAAGAAAGAGATAAACTTTAATAATTACAAAGAGTGTTTGCTTACAGAAAAGGACCAGTATAGAAAGATGAGTGTTTTAAGAAGTAAGGGTCATAATATGTATACTGAAGAGTTAAACAAAAAAGCGTTAGGGTCAAGTGATGATAAAAGGTTTGTTTTGGAAGACAAGATTGATACTTTAGCTTGGGGGCATTATAAAATATAATTTAATTTTACGGATTAAATTATATTTATAAAAAAACTTTCTTAATCTAAAAACACAATATCTTTAACTACCTTATTTGATATACCACATGTATTTTCTAAAGGTGTTACTTTATTTCTTATTATTTCTTTAATACGTGGAGGAAGTTTTAATATTTTTCTTTTTTCAGCTAAATGAAAAGTAAACAACACAAATTTGTAAAATATTTGGTTTTTAGTTAATTTTTTATCTAATTTAAGTCCAAAACATATATTAATTGCGTTTCTTAAATCTTTTTTAGGCATATTTCTTTTCTCATATATTTCAGAAAAAATTCCAGCCTTCATATCTGTAGATTGATTGATTTCAGGGTCTATAGAATCTAAAATACTATTCACATAGTTAGCGAGAAGTATAGCAAATCTCGCTAATAGTTCTTTATCCAAAATTAAATTTTTAAATTTATCTTTAGCTATATCCATATTTAACAAATTTTCTTCCATGTTATTTATAGACTTCATTAAACTTTTATTTTTATCTAAGTTTAACTCCTTTAAAAACTCTTTTAACGGTTCCATCTGGAATTATTTTATGACTTAAAATTTTTAAAAATTCAAAAAAATTTTTACTGACGACACATAGGGCATTTATTTAACGGATGCATATCATCACATGCGTCGCATACACAGAGATGGCCGCAACCAAATGCTATGTTAGGTTCATTAACGGTACAAATACAGCACGCTTCTTCTATAAATAATTTTTGTTTTTTTATCGTGGGTAACGGTTTTAAAAAATCTATTCGACTATAAGCATCTTTTACAGCGTTAAAAGAACCTTTAAAATCACTATTATTAATAAATTCTACTTCACCTTTTATGTTAGTAATTTTAACGAGTGTAGCGTCATATTTATCGCTTAAAACGTAATTGTTTAGTTGTACGTTTCCCGTTAATTCTTTTATACTTCTTTTCGCTTCAATTATTTTAGGTTTTCCGTATAAATTATCGAACGTATTACCAAATTCTATAAGAGGAGAAAGATAACTAAAATCCGCATCCTCTTCTTCAAACCATAGTAACTCACTAGGCCTAAAATCAATTACACAGTGTTCGCAAAAATTTAATTCTTTTTCGTAAGAATTAAAAAAATTTTTCATATCAGCTCTAAGGTAAAACCAATAAGAACCTATTCTTTTTTGTTCTTTACTTTTATTATAAAATAAACCGACCCATATATTTGAATCACTTCCGATTTTATATTTTGCCAATTCAACGCTAGTAACGTAATATATAACGGTAGCTGCTTTTCTCAAAGCATCGTAATATCTAGTATCACAAATATTCGGAAAATATCGTTTTCTTTTTTGTTCTTCGTTAATAAAAAATATTTCTTTATACTTAGTTTCAATGTGGTTTTCTAAGTTTTGTAATTCATCAGAGGTAAGTTTATTAAAAACGTTTGGTGTATGTGGTATTGTATCAACTACATCATAAAAAACTTCATTTGTATGTAAGTTATCCATCTTGAATTAATTTATAATTTAAAATTTTAGAAATTCAAAAAATATTTTTTTAGTAATTTTTGAATTTATCTGGTTAACCCCCTATCTAATAAGGTTACACATATAATATATACCAACCATTTATATATTATATGTCATATCATCACATTATTCGGTCGTTACATTACATCATCGTAACATATTACAATTTTTTCTCGTTACGTGCGCGCGCGCTTAAGGGGGATCGTTGGGTAGTTGGATTGTTGGGTAGGGGATCGTTATGTTATTGGATTGTTTGGTTGTTGTGTTGACAAGTTGACTGGTTGTTTGAGGGGTTCAAGTTGACAGGTTGTTTGTGGGAATTCATTTTTTTGGGGTTTGGTGGTTAAGGGTTAAGGGGTTAAGGGGTTAAGGAGCGTATACGGGGTCAAAGGTTAAAGGGTAAATGCCGCGAAAATCTATTTTCTATGAAAATCGTATGTATGTTCTGGCTCATTTTTATAAAAATTTAATCAAAAAATTAAAAAATTAGGAAAAAATTAAGAAATGAGCTAGGACATACATATTCCTATCTACTAGCACCAGTTGGACATTTGCAACTCATCCATATTTACATGTACTTAAAGTAACAACAAAGGCAAAGCGGGTGTTTAAATGCATTTGAATTTATATCATACCATTTAAAAGTATGCCGAAATTATTGTGAAGTTGACAATCTGTCAATGTACGGTCAGTCCAAGTGTTAGTCGCTGACAGAGAAAATAATTTCAAAACTAGGTTAAAACCTGTCAGGTAGCTGTGTCTTTTGTTTACATTTTGCTTGTTTTTAAAATTCTTTTTCTTTTTCTGCCAGCGACTAACATATGGCCCGACCACACGATAACAGACTGTCATTTACACAATATTTTCCATACTTTTAAATGGTATGATTTCAATGTATTATTACACCTGCTTTGATATTTCGGCCTTTACTGGGCCTTTAAAGCAAAATCGCAACACTCCACTTCGAAAGAAAACACTACTCACAATTTTTCGTGGGAATCTTTCTAAATACATTTCCCATGACAGACAGTTTGTGCATTAATTTTCTGACCCGTTCTATCAATTGCGTTGGCATTTTTCAGCCATAGTTTGCTTATCACCGTGGCTGTTATTACCATTAGTAATCGATTTACTGAGCACCACCATATTGAAGATCGTGTGGCAGGCAGTATTTCAAAATGGAAACCACCTTGATACAGACGAGGTCATTCGGCATACCTCGGGTGATGGTAGCCATAAAATCCCTCGGCTGTATCTGGTGGATTGATATGCACCAGATACGCCGGTGTACCGTTCTGAAAATTGTAAGGCTCCTCTTAAAAAAGAAAACCTGAGTTTCAATTTTCTATCGAAATCTTTCTAACTATATTTCATGTGAGTTGGAAAATAGTTCGTACGTGGTTTATCAATTCCGATTGAAGTTTTCACCAACAGATGTGAATAACTTCATCGAGGTTGTTTATGTCATTGCTAAACGACTGACAGAGGCGCGCCATGTATAATATCACGTGGTTCGCAGTTCAAATGGAAACGACCGTTATACGGACGAGGTTAGATGTAGGTACGGAATCGGCCGAGTTGTGACGAGTGAGACGAGGTTAGATGTAGGTACGGAATCAGCCGAGTTGTGACGAGTGCTCATAAGATCAGGATGATAGCACACTCGTCACAATTCGTCCCATTCAGTATCCGCTAGATAAACCACTGATAACTGTCATTCGTATATATAGCTGCTGTCTTCGACATGGTACTGTCCAATTTCGTCGATCTAACAGTTGATGTTGCTGTCTAAAACCTTATGATTTAGGACAATGAGATGTTTATAAATAAGGTTTAAGCTATATAGCAGTTAAATTTGTAGCTGAAATTGCCATAGTTTAAAGAATTTCTTGGTAGCGGTCCACTGATGGTTCTTCCCAAATGTCATTTGAAGCTCAAGGCTTTTCCGTTTGGGACCAAAATATTTGTTATACAAGCTTCTATAACACTTGTGACCCTTTAAGACGTAACATATTTTGGTCCAAGATGAATAAGTTGACCGATTTTGCTAGAGGTCTACAAGATAAAACTATTGATGGGTCAATCTATTTGTTTCAGCATTCACACCAAGGATCTTATATACATGTGTATATACCATCCCTGTTCACACCTATAAAGTCTTAAACCTTTAGTTTTGAAACATGAGTGATTTTACACAGGCACTTACCTTTGCCATTGCTTGACTAGGAAAAGTGTTTTTCAGCGAGTCAAAACTGAAGCTGTAGTCAGATTTTTTTACTTTTTAATCAGATTGTTGTAGCTTCAAGCCCTACGGTCATTCACCAGACCAAATTTGAGCAGGAGACAATCAGACATTCTGTACACGAAACACGAACATCACTTTCGAGTAAAACAAAAATGCCAAATAAAGGTTTTAAAGATTGTGTTCAGCATTGTAAATTTTGACACAATGAATTTTTTTCAACTTTCTTTTTACTCTTATCTTTTATTAAAGAATGAAATTTTATTTATAGAGCTTGGACTCAATTCCCCCACACTTGTGCGGGTTGTACTCTAGGTTCTTGTCCGATGTTAACTAGACTATTACTAGTATGTGTGCTCATTTGTGTTCTCTCTCCCCAACCCCTTACGTTCTTTTCTTGTGATCAACTGGCATTCTCTGAAATATATCTGCGCTTAGGTTTGTTTTTTAGAAGTCTTGTTACCTTCTGTTGTGTATGGTTGCACAAATTATATGTATATATGGAAAAGTACAGAGACATTCTGGAACGGAGTACAGAATTGTCTCCGCAATTTCGTAGGAGACCACCTGTCTTGATTCACATGATCAAAGTTCATATTATTAGTAAAACGTATAAAAACTAATTCTGTGATCCAAATGACGGCCAAGAACTTCATTGTTTCTTTTTTAAGTAAGGACAACAAGGTGGGCCGTTTTGGCACTGGACTGTTTCAAAGGTATCGGGCCGTTTTGGAATTGAGCCGCTTTGGCCCCCATCCAAAATATTGCTTATTGGAGAGGTCATCAGACCTCTCCAACAGTGGTGAGTTTAAAAGGCAGACTGTCACAGAATTTGCTGTCTAAATCCATTTTTCTTGCGAAATTATTCTGATACACAGTCTGTTTCGTCATGGTTTTGTAAATAAAGCGAAATAAAAAAACCGAAACAGGAAATAGACGTGGTTTATTTTTATATGACGAATTGTAGAAAAGATCTGTTATACTAATTTGCCATGGCTGCTAATGATCTCTCAAATAATAGTAATTTTTCATTAAGCAAATAAATCTAAGCAGAGGAAAAAATAAGAAGAATTTCGTTAAATAAGAGAAAGAAGACCGCTGGAAAAGATCATGCGACTTGAAAACGCGGCAAGAAGGTCAAATGACCGCTATGTAAAGCATATGAGGTTTCTACGCAGCGGCTTTTTTACTTGTTTGTTTACGTGTACCAACATATATTGAAATTAAAAGCTATTAAACTGTTTGAAAACATTGATGCTGACCTCTCCAGGCTTCTTTTGTAAAGAAGCCAACTTGTGTAATAATAACATGGTTGATCCCACAACACAAAGAATTCTACATGGAATATATTTTAACCAGTTATGAAAAAGAAAAGGAGCTTCAGCAATGGATCATTTCTGCCAAGTCTGTAGAAAACTGAGTTATTGTTTACGGAAAGAGATGTTTAAAGTTTATTTGATTTAACCTCAGAGACTGCAGTCAGTTCCCAGCGAAAAGTCACGCTGCTCTACTAAGGAGTTAAAAGATGTACAATGGTGTACGAACAATGAAGACTCACCAACCATCTACCAAGATGTAGAGGCCGGTGAAGAATGTGTCACTCTCGTTAATGGGAAGTATCTTGTTCAAAAGTGCAGTGATGGGAAGTGGAAAAAGGTGAAATCAGGTGAACATTTCTTGCTGTATTGCATATAGGAGTGTCGGTTTTTAGCTCCACTGGCCGAAGGCCAGCGGGCTTATGTCATGGCCTGTTGTCCGTCGTGCGTCCGTCCGTGCGTCCGTCCGTCCGTGCGTCCGTCCGTCCGTCCGTGCGTTAACTTTTTTTTAAAACGTCTTCTTCTCTGAAACTACCCATCCAATTTTGATGAAACTTCACAGAAATGATCCTGCCATGGTCCTCTTCAGAATTTCTTGAAAGAATTTAATTCCTTCAAAAACTCTGGTTGCCATGGCAACAAAACTGAAAAATTTTGAAAATCTTTGAAAATCTTCTTGTCTGAAACCGTAAGGCCAAGGGCTACCAAATTTGGCATGTAGCTTTATCTAGTGGACCTCTACCAAGTTTCTTCAATTTATAGCCCTGGGGTCAAAATTGGCCCCGCCCCGGGGGTCACAAGTTTTACATGGGCTTATTTAGGGAGAACTTTAAAATTCCTCTTCTACCTAGCCATAGGGCCTAGAGCTACCAAATTTGGCATGTAGCTTTATCTAGTGGACCTCTGCCAAGATTATTCAAATTATAGCCCTGGGGTCAAATTAGGCCCTGCCCGGGGGTAACAAGTTTTACATGGGCTTATATAACAAGTTTTACATGGGCTTATATAGGGAGAACTTTAAACTTCTTCTTTGACATAGCCATGGGGCCTAGGGCGACCAAATTTGGCATGTAGCTTTATCTAGTGGACCTGTACCAAGGGTGTCCAAATTATAGCCGAGGGTCAAATTTGACTTCGCCCCGGGGGGTAACATGTTTTACATGGGCGGGCTTATATAGGAAAATCTTTCGCATCTAGCTATAAGGGCTAGGGCCATCAAATTTTGCATTTAGCTTTATCTAGGGGGTCTCTATCAAGGGTGCCCAAATTATAGCCCAGGGGGTCAAATGTAGCCCCACCCCAGGGGGTCACAAGTTCTACATGGTCTTATATAAGGAAACTTTAATAATCTACTTGTACATAGCCATATTTAGGCCTAGGGCTACCAAATTTTGCATGTAACTTTATATAATGGGCCTCTACCAAGAGGGCCCAAATTTTAACTTTGGGGGTCAAGTTTGACTCCACACCAGGGGTCACAAGTTTTACATTGGCTTTTATAGTGAAAACTTGATAAACCTGTGTCATGGATCACATATTTTACAGGGCCTTTTATTCAGCAAACTTGTTTTACATGACTTTTTATTGGGCAAGATTAAAAAATCTTTTTGTTTATAACCACACATTCTAGTTTCATATTGTAGGTCTGGGGTCAAAATTGCCTTCATTCCAGGGATCGCAAGTTTAACATGGGCTTCAAAATATTGTCACTTCAATTTAAACATTAATCAAGGGAAATAACTCTTTTTAAGAAAGATAAAGTTCGTTACTATTTACCTCCCTTGATTATCAAGCTGCAGTGATACATGATTGGTGCTAGACAAGTTTTTTAGCTCCACTGGCCGAAGGCCAGCAGGCTTATGTTATGGTCCGTTGTCCGTTGTGCGTCCATCCGTATGTTAACTTTTTAGCTCACTTGAGCACAACGTGCTTAAGGGGAGCTTTTAGGATCACCTGGTGTCCGTCGTGCATCGTGTGTCGTCAACAATTCTTTAAACATCAACTCCTCCTAAACCACTGGGCGGATTTGGACCAAACTTGGCTGGAATGTTCCTTGGAAGGTCCTCTTTAAAAACTGTTCACAGAATTTGATTCCATCAAAAACTCTGGTTGCCATTGCAACCAAATGGAATTTTTTAGGGAATTCTTTAAAAATCTTCTCCTCTGAAACCACGGGTCAGATTTTGAAATAATTTCACAGATATGCTCCTTGGGTGACCCTTTTTAAAAATTGTTCGTAAAATTTTGATCCGTCAAAAAATGTGGCTCTGGTGAATGGGGGCTTCTTGCACCGTATAGAAATGAAGGAATTCTTCAAAATTCTTCTTCTCTGAAACCGCTGGTCAGATTTCGAAATAATTTCACAGGATTGTTCCTTGGGTGACCCTTTTCAAAAACTTTTCGTAAAATTTTGATCCGTCAAAAAACGTGGCTCTGGTGAATGGGGTTTCTTGCACTATACAGAAATGAAGGAATTCTTTAAAAATCTTCTCCTCTGAAACAGCAGGTCAGATTTTGAAATAATTTCACAGGATTGTTGCTTGGGTGACCTTTTTCAAAAATTGTTCGTAAAATTTTGATCCGTCAAAAAATGTGGCTGTGGTGAATGTTTTACAGGGCTTTTCATTGAGAAAAATTTGAAAATCTTCTTGTTTATAACATTCAAGAACTGAATTATTTGGTATGGAGCTTTATATTGTGGACCTCCACCAGGATTCAAATAATTATAGCTTTGCGATCAAAATTGGCTTTGCCCATGGATCACAACTTTCTCGTAGGATTAGATAGAAAAATGTTTGCATGTCCTCGTGTTTGAAATCAATTTGCTGAATATTGTAATGTTTGGCTTGTAGTGTTTTTCTTAATAGCCAGTGGAGCGATACAGGGCCATCATGGCCCTCTTGTTTTTTTTTTAAAACAGAAAGGGTGACAAATTCTTTAGGCATTTATGAATTCCCATGATTTTCCTAGATAAGTGTAGTTTTTTCTTTGTAAATCACAAGAAGGAACAGAGCCTAATTTCTTTTGTATGAGAATCCAGTGTAGATAAATTGATCTTCATGTGACGTGTAATGATTTCAAAATTCTGTTGTTCACTTACTGGTTATCCCAACCTTGGATCAGCACTGTCAGCAATGTAGGAGATATTCTGGTGCACTATTAATCACAATATTTGAGAAAGTATTTTTTTCTCCCAACTGTAACCACAGGAATTTGACATTCTATAATCAAAATACATGATTAAATATAAAAAAAAAATACTCCCCTATATATTTTGAACTTGAATTTGCGTTTATTTATCGTCGCCACCGGTTGCCCATATGGGTGACGCCCCCTGAAGGCTGTTAGTATTGTTACGGGGGATAGTGCAGATACAGGACGAAACCCATCCTAAATTTCACCTGGTTCTTTAACGTGCTCGGTGTATAGCACCATCACACGGGACCTCGGTTTAACGTCTCATCCGAAAGACTATTAGTAATTTTAGATGGCCAGCCGTGGGAATCGAACCCACACTCTCATGTTCACGAGTCTTACGCTCTACCAACTGAGCTATGCAGGCTGGTCATATATAAAGAAACACAAGTGTTTCTTTATATATAGGGGAGTATTTTTTTATATTTAATCATATATTTTGATAATAGAATGTCAAATTCCTGTGCTGTGTGTCTTTACATATAGGGCAGTATTTTTTCATATTTAATCATATATTTTGATTATAGAATGTCAAATTTATGTGCTATAACTGTCTAAATTTGTTATTTAGTGGTCTAAAGGGTTATTTCGTATTGTAATACATGTACATACCTTATATATCTAGCTCTGATTACAATTTTTTTTTTGTTCAAGAGAGGAAGAAGCTACAGAAGAAATGGGGGTGGAGAGGACGTCGCATCAGGATAAGAATTAGGATAAGACGATGGTGGAGACGTAAGCATGGATGATGAAATAGTGATATAAATGTACAACAGGCATTTAACTCAAGTTCACTGCCTTTGACAACTCCTGTGTCCAATGTAGATCAAGATCTGACTGTGCAGAACATGCAATCTGATCTTAGATCTAGATTGTCCGTTATTTGTTGCTAGATTATGACCCAATTATCTTTACTTGCAGTTGAAAACTACCTTTAGATCTTGAAAAAAAGTTGAAACTTGGTGGACATGTAAGGCATAGACTGAAGTTCATTTTACCAAATATGGCTAGATTGCAGAGAGGATTATGAATTTTATTAACAATTTCATGGGTGGCATTTTTTTGTTTCACCCTGTACATGGTATCATTTGGTAAAGAGCTTAGCATATCTATACATGTATCTGTTTGAAGTCAGTTACTGAATGGAAAATTGATAGTTTCAGGTTATTGTTTAGTTGGGCTGGAAAACATACCCACCAAACTTGTTGATACAATGAATTGAGCCTTGCTCTGACAAAAAGGGGTTTAATGCATCTCCTTGATGCATGATCCCAAGCAAGTCATTGCATAATCATGGATCAGTAAAATACATTTGGTCTAACAATCAACTGAATCTGAAGGTAGAATGGTCCTTTGACATGCAGAAAATTTACATATAACAAGAAGTTTGACCCAGGTCAACCTGCACGAACTGTGCAGGCTGACTTAGGTTAATACTTTTTGCAAATGCATTAAGCCCCCTTTTCACAGAGCATGACTCAATTATTTTTTCTTCTTATAGCCCCAAACACACGACCCAGATTTACTACCTGTGCGCCTGCACAAACAACTTTTACAGCACCAGCTGGAAGTAGCAGGGTGTTGGGAACTTGGTCTGTACCAACAGCCACTGATAATGAGGATGGGACTATATAGTAAGTAAACTCGATAAAAGTCATGAAACAAAACTAGTAGCACACATTCTGGCAACATCTTTCACATATGTATATACAGGTAATCAACATGGATTAAGGTTTAATATACATAATAATTATATTGTATTAGTGAAAACATTGTTGCAGTAAAAGATATTGCTTGTGACAGCTTTATAGACTAACTATCATAAGATTGCTGGTCTATTGCCAGCGAGAGTGACCTGTGTAAACAAAATACCCCACAGTTGACAAGTAATGCCCTACAGAAAATAATCCTTCCTGTTATAAATTACTCATCCGTTAAATATGACCATGTTGATGTGGACTACAAACTCTCTACCACTTTTACCAGTTTGAATGATGTCTACACCCACAGTTTACTTGTCTACTTACAAAGTCATAGAATGAACAAGATGTCATTGATAAGGTACAAGATGTTTATGTATGTATAGTTTATTAAATCATTGACCTATGCAAATCAGGCTCATCTTTTCTTACTCCAAGGCAAACATTTTCATTCACATGTATCGCTTGGGTGTTGTAGGTCTCTTTAACTACAAGTTTGTCCAACCAATAGATGAAAAAGCATGGAAAGTTCATCTTTAAAAAGTGAAGTCTAGAAAGTATTCAAATACCACATCATCAAATATATATGTTCTTTATTTGATCTTTTAACTTAAAGAGCATCAAATGCATTTTTTTCCATGGTATTTATTAGTTGTGCTAAGTAAATGGCTATGAGTGGTCTGTAAAGTCACATGATCAAACAAAATCTGACTTAAAAACCAGAATTAACCAGACCAGAATTAATAACCAGATTAAACCGGCTCAAACCAGAACAGACTTAATAACTGTACCGAACTATTTTTCTTGAATCATGTATGAACCAACTAAGTTTCTGCCTTAACCAAGGCCACTTATTCCACACTCACTGGTCTGTCAGTACTTTCAGTACTTTGATTTCTCAATGTTGTCCTTCACTCGGACATGTTTAAAGAAAAATAATTGTAACAAAGAAAATGTGGTAATGTGCACATTTTCTGACATAAAGTAATTTTTGCTAACAATTTTTATGATGCTCTGTGCCACAGTCTTATACTTTTTCTGACTTTCTGTCTGTTTAGTCAGATTTTACCCTTATTTGAATGATGCAGAATTGTCTGTAGATGTCGGAATTTTATCAATCTCTGGACGTCCATAACTATATGTTTTTATATATATCCTACATGTCTTTAAAAAAAGAAATGAAAAAAGGAGTGATTGCTTGTCATAATATAGTGACTACGTCTTTTCCCACAGTGATTTATGTTGTAGACTATGGTTGCCTTTGTGGAAAATATAGATCAAGATAAGACATGCAGTCTGATTTTTGACCTAAACTGTCCACCCAGGGTAGACATTCTAGAAAAAAGTAACATGTAACCCTTAGGCTGCTAAGCACGACTTACTGACCTTTTGTGGACAGTGTAGATCAAGATCAGACTGCACAGAATGTGCAGTCTGATCTTGGATCTACACTGTCGGATCAGGAGATATCTTTTCTCCCAAAAATACTTTTAAAATGGCAAAATTTGGATTTTTACTTAAAAGTTTCATGTTAGTTATTTAGCAGATAAGGGTTAAATTTTAACTACGGGTATATGGGTCTCATTTCAAGTAAGAAAATGTCTGTCGGGTTCATTTTGCACTCTAAGGCTTAAAAACAACAGTTTTCTATCCTATAAGTGTTTGCTCTATGTGTGATTAGTAAAAGTACCAACATTATCTCATTCTTCCACAATACATGTATTTTCAAAAATCAAGTATAACAAGAAGAAGAAGACAAAGGAAAACAAGAAGATGAAGAGGAAGAAAAACAGAACTAACCTGAAAGTCTTCTCCTTTGCCTTAAATGTTTTTACCATCTTAATAACATATATCATCTATAGATCTACACTAATTTTGTCCTCTTCAGATGCTTTCAATTTGGAAAAGTCTGAAAGTTTATTGTTTGGTAAAGGTTTTTTAGAATAATACATGATAATTATGCGAGAATATTGTGGCAGAGGGAGACACTGCTCTTTACAAGCACTTTCTCTTTTTGCAATAGTGCTTCAAAAGTGTTCTTTTACAAGGCATAAAAAGTCATCTGTAGGAGGTGATGTTTTAACTCTTTACCACAAAAAAATATTTTAACCTTGTCCATATTGAAAGCATTTATAGATGAGACCTCAAATAACTTTCAATGATAGTATTTAGATAGAAATATAGGATCTGACATGAGTTGGTTTTTGAGATAAAATTTTATTAAACGAGTCTACAAAAAATGTTATTAAGCGAGCCTTTGGTGAGCTTAATAACATTTTTGGTGGACGAGTTTAATAAATTTTTATCTCAAAAGCCAACGAGTGTCAGATTCTTTTTATCACATAACTGTATAACAAGAATTATTGTCCATAATGTGTTAAAACAGAGGCATACATGTACATGTATAATGTGTCGTGAAATTTATATGAAGCCTATGCACTTCTTTGACATGTACATTACTAACGCAAAATAGTTCAGAAGAAACTTGCATGTATTGGTTTTGTTTTGAATCTTAAAGTGATTAAATTAACAACTTTGTCATGATTAAGAATTTTGACCTTTAATTTCCTTCAGGAACCTAGGTCAGCAATGTTTTAGAAATGAAGCATATAATTACAGAGTGTTGACCAAATACAGCACTATTTTCTTATCTCACACGTGTGTGAGACAAGAAAATTGGTAATGGCTGTATTACATTGAAAACAAGGGGAGTTATGTGATAAAACAGGGTCCTGCGTGGCTTAGTGGTAGAGTATGGGACTGGTAACCAGGAGGCCCTGGGTTTGAGCCCCACCTGATCCACCAGGCTTTTCGTGGGATTGTCTGTGGGCAAAACACTTCAGAGCCCTAGCCTAGTACTGGGAAAATCCAGGAAATACATGAATATAGGAGCTGTCTCTGTGATATGACTGAAGTAATGCAGAAAGCGTCATGAAACACCATTCAATCATTGGTAGAAAACATTGTTGGAAAAGGAGAAAATGCTAGCTACTAGCATTTTCTCCTTTTGCCACCATGTTATTAAAACTCCTCCATTTTAAGGTTGTTAAAACTCAGGCTTGTTTGATAAAGGGTTAACTGACATCAAAATTTCAGTCCGAAGCCTGTCAGGAAAAGAAAAAGTTCAAGCTGTCGCACATCAGGATGGTGGTTTATAAGAAGAACCAGATGTACATATACTTACTACCCACATCGCAATGAATATTTCGATGCGTCTGAAAGAGGGACCAGATACAGTATTTCATACAGGGCAACTGATTCCAGGGGAGCAAGTGTTATGTGCACTTTCTACATTACAGCAAAAAGTATGACAATTAGGGTTTGCTTGGTCTATATTCACCAACCATTCTTAAAAAAATTGTTTGTCTTATTCAAAAGAATTTTCTAATTTTGAAAATAACTCAATTTCTGATTGGCTAAACCATTGTGTTACTTTCAAAGTCTACTATAAGACCAAGAATATTCCTAAGAATGCCTGGTGAATACAGACCTAGGGCTAATCCATATATAACAGGGATAATCCCAATAATGCCAATAATGCCCAATAGGAGGGTCCTTATACAAAGATGCACTAATGTTGAAAAAAGTGGGATTACCTGTAGATTGGAGATGTTTTTTTTCACTTTAGAACATTAAGTTAGGAACTTATCGTCATCATTAAAGCCCCAGTAGCTGCCAAAAGTAAACAATATGTGTGTTAAAATGCATTTGTATTTAACTCATACCTTGTCACTATGGAAATAAATGTGAGATGACTATCTGTTATTATACAATCAGTCTAAATGTTAGTTGCTAGCAGAAAAATAAATTTCAAAACCAGGCAAAGAGAAAACAACTGATAAAGCGATCTAGCAACTTTTCACCTGGTTTTAAAATTTATTTTTCTAACACTTGGAACAACAACAAAGTTTTACATTTTACAAACACTTCCAATATTTCAAAGCAGGAAACAAAAATTTCATTTATAGCTCCACGGGGGTAAGGACAGAGAGCTTGTATCATTGCCCTGTGTCCAACACGCATGTATCCTTGCCTGCATTAATTTTCATTTCAAACATTCTATTTCAAACATCTTCACTAAAACAACTGAACCATTTTCATCAAAATCTACAGAAATGATCCTGCGATGGCCCACTTTATGATTCCTCTAAAGAATTTGATTCCTTTATGGTTTCCATGATAACAAAGCATTTTGAAAAATTTTAACATTTGACCAAAAATCCAGAGTTTTACTGACCCTAAGAAAGAATCATTTAGAAAAACATTGTGGAATATGGAGAAAATGCTGTTAAATAGCATTTTCTCCATTTCCCACAATATTTCTTCCCATTTTTTTAGGCCACACATAATCTGTCGACTGCAAACACTCAATTGAAGGAGTCTAAAATTTTGTAGTCTGGCATTAGCATAATTTGTCTTTGCCTGTACCTCTTTCAGAATGTTATAACTTTGAACAGTCAAATTATAAGGCTGTTGCACTTGGCTAAATTTCACTCCATATCATATGCTATACGGTAGTTAAGGTTTAAATGGTTAAGGGAATGTCTCATAGTTTTTCATGACAAATATTTGATACCAATTATCTCCCTAGATAATCATACTACTGTCTAATGTGGATATATATGTGCACCGAAAAATTTGTGAATTGGTGAATACGGACATTTAACGTACAGAAATGTTTGCAAATTCAAAACACTTGTTATTTGTTGGTATATTTAGCTCCACTGGCCGAAAGCCAGCGGGCTTATGTCATGGCCCATTGTCCGTCATGCGTCCTTGCATCCGTCCGTGCGTTAACTTTTATTTTAAACATCTTCTTCTCTGAAACTACCCATCCAATTTTGATGAAACTTCACAGAAATGATCCTGCCATGGTCCTCTTCAGAACTTCTTGAAAGAATTTGATTCCTTCAAAAACTCTGGTTGCCATGGCAACAAAACTTAAAAATATTGGAAATCTTCGAAAATCTTCTTGTCTGAAACCATAAGGCCTAGAGCTACCAGATTTGGCATGTAGCTTTGTCTAGTGGGCCTCTATCAAGTTTCTTCAAATTATAGCCCTGGGGTCAAATTTGACCCCGCCCCGGGGATCACAAGTTTTACATGGACTTAAATAGGGAAAACTTTAGAAATCTCCCTGTACCTAGCCATAAGGCCTAGGGCTACCAAATTTTGCATGTGGCTTTATCTAGTGGGTCTCTACCAAGAGTGCCCAAATTATAGCCCTGGGGTCAAAATTGGCCCTACCCTAGGGGTCACAAGTTTTACATGGGCTTATATAGAGAAAACTTAAGAAATCTCCCTGTACTTATTCATAAAGCGTAGGGCTACCAAATTTCACATGTAGCTATATCTACATGACTTTTTGGGCTTGGCTTATTTTCTCTGAAATTTGTTTGCAATATATATAGGCTTATTACAAACCATTGCTTTATTTGTGGCTCATTTAGTTGATTGATTGATTGTATGGTGTTTAGCCCTGTTTTCAACATATTTCAGTTATATCTCTGTGGCCAGTGCACCTATCCATGCTTTCCTTTGATTTCTTTTACCAGTACTCCGTACAATATTCTTTCCAAGCCACTGGCTGCTTTCTTTCATAACCATCATCGAAACAATGGTCAGTGGTGAACGGTGAGAGAGGAATGAATCCTGTCCCAATGACTATCATCAATCCTTGGAAAGAAATTGGCCGAGCCGTGGATCGAACCCATGACCCCCTGTTCTCAAGTCCTGTATGGTACTGACTGGGCTATAGGGGCTTGGCGGCTCATTTAGTATACTCAGAATTAAAGCAGGGCCCTTGTTGTATCAAGTCTCTGCTGCCCATTGATTTGGTGGTAACCAGCATTTTCTTCCTTTTCCACCATATTTTAACAGGTTAAAGACATAAATGATCTTTTTAGATGTTTTAGTTATTTTGTTTTTGTTATCTGCAAATGATTTTGATTTGGACTAGTCTAAAACCTTTTTTTCGTGTGAAGGGTTAACTTTGATCATACTTTGCCCTTAAATTTAAACCATCCCTATCTCCAGTCCTGCATACTGTTTAGTTGTAAGTCTGATAGTTCAGAATACAAATGTGTTTTTCTGTTTCAAAGTAATTGTATGTCCTATACCAATGGCTCCAATGTACGGCATCATAAGTTGTCCAGCAGGAACCAAGTACGGCGACACATGCAGTTTTTCTTGTCTTTCTGGATACAACGCATCAGTAACCTCAACATACTGCCAAAGTGACGGAACATGGACTAATGGAAATATCTTCACATGCATAAGTGAGTATACAAATTTCCATGTTTTAAGCTAGGCTTATTTTGTAAAAACGTATTTATCATAGTCCTATAGTCTGCCTCACTGTCTAGCAAAAAATTGACATTTGTTTCCTATCCCTGTTATTACTTGAGATATTTTCTTCAAACTTGGGCTTGTTGTTAACTATCAAAAGTGAAACCATACAACAAGAATGGGTAACCCTAAACATATTTTTTACATAGTCATGCCCAACTTTGATGTCGATAATATCAACTACAGCCATGGCTGGTGCCTGGATGCATTGATCGTGTGATCCTGTAATAATTCAATATTAATAGTTTTCATGAACATTGGCGAGTTCTGATTGGCTGAAAAATTTTTTTCATAGCTCCATGAAAAAAAAAAATTTAGCAGTGCCGGAACTACTTTTGCAGTCAAAGTAATGTAAACAAACATATATATACGAGATTTCATAATGTTTTTTCGGTCTGATTTTATATCGAGTCCGAAGATTAAATTGCTAGCTGAATTTGTTTTTTCTGAATACTGAAAAAAAAGTCCAACAGTAAATTCAAAGAGAGAGCTGAAAACTCATTGTTACTCTGCTGGGTTTAAACGATCTTATTTTCAACTTAATTCTAGTGTATTGAACTTCTAATAATAAATCCACTCAATCTGCAAACGTTCAATACTGTAATGACGTCATGAATTACGTCATTTGACGTCATGAAGGAGCAGTTTTACCGCGCTTTGAAATATCAATGAAAAGGACAGTAAATAAATACGCAATGTTGGATTTACACAAAAAGAGCAGTTAGTATTATTTAAGTGCATATTTGTTGTCTGTGATATTGAATTATAAGGAATGAAGAGAATTTTTTTTTTGTTTTCATGGAGGTATGAAGAAAAAACCTAATCACACTTTTGTATGAAACCGCTTCGCGGTTTCATACAGTGTGATTAGGTTTTTTTTTCATACCTCAATGAAAACAAAAAAATTCTCTTCATTCCTTAAATACTATGTTACTTTAACCCTTTTCTACATGATCCTTAGTTTTTAAACCCTGCTAAAGAGATATTTTGAAAACCTTGTGAGAAAAGGAAAATTGCTTGTAACCAGGATTTTCTTCTTTTCCCACAATATTTTCTTTCCTTTCAAATACAAAATCCAATCATTTGAGTGACATTTATTTTTCAGTCTCCTTATGCTTTCAATTTGGATTAGTTTGAAATAATGTCATTTGGCAAAGAGATAACACAAAAAAAGCAAAAAGTTTCTGTGAAATTCATAACTTGTATCAAAGGAGCATAAATAAATAAGTTCATTTATTTAGTACAAAACCAGTATTTGATGGAACACTTGACATATGAAGAATATTTATTGGAAGGATACCTATACTGAAATACTACTCTCAAATGACACATGTTCTTGTTTTGTTTCAATGGCATGTTGTTTGTGGAAATGAAATTTATGGGATTCTTTTATGCTTTGATACAGTTTCTGTGTTGGAATGAAATTGCTGTCAACAAAGCAACTACATGTACATTTCCTGATGGGACTTATCTTCACATAGTGTGTCAAGATTTTTCTAAAATTACAGTAGATTACAAAGTATATTTTGAAATTTGTGTCAGAATATACTGTAGCCTTGAATCAATCATTAAGAATATCTGAAATTTTGAAATATCTCTAATTATTCAATGTTCTAGAAGTTAAAAAAGAAAAAGACTATATCTTTACTGTGCTATGACATTAGTTTGGTTGATATTTCAAAAGAAGGAACACCAGTCTTTATTGGTACATGTACCGGTAAGTATGTACCTGTTGAACAGAACCTAGTTAATTATTAATGTGTGCATTAGTTCACTCATTACCTGGCTAATTCAGCAATGGAAAAACGAAAGAATTGTTAATGATTAGACACAAATTGGTATCTTTGCTAATACATGGTTCATACAGTTTTAGGCAATTTTCATCAGGGGCAATGAAGTTTCTGAGCCTTATGAGATTTGTGGCAAGCTTGATGTTAAGCATCAATATTTTCTTGTTATGCGTTTTTGTCAGAAACTTGATTGCTTCCATGAATCCACTGAATGTGATACCTTTCAGTCAGATTCTAATATTTCAGATTCAGTACAGTTTGGGTAAGAATATCTCGCAAAATCTTAAAAAGTATAGATGTAATAAGGTCACACTCTATATATCATACAGCTTGATCTTAACAGGTACAGTGTCCCTAACAGTGATCTAATCCTTCACCAAACAATCATGAATTTCAATAACTGTGCAGAGGAATGTTTTTTTACAAAAAAAAACATTGTAAGACAAGGACAAAAATGCTGGAAGCATTTTCTCCTTTGCCAACAATGTTTTCTGCCCTTTTGAAAGTAAATCCATTCATTTGTTCTATATTGGATTTATCGTCTACAAATACTGTCAAACTGGACAAGTCTAAAATTTTGTTATTCTATTGAGTGTTAAAGTTTGTGCTGAGAAATTATTGGGTTAATTATTGCAGTAACATAAAAATGTCTGCATTCCATGTCTGTTTGTAGATACTGTGAATTGCTCCTCAAGTTCCATTCCTACCTTTCCCAATGGACAGTATTCATGCTCTTCCTATCTAGCTGGGTCAACATGTAACCCTGTGTGTGACAGTGGCTATGTCCTGACCTCGTCTTATCCACTCGTGTGTCAGTCGGCTGGAAATTGGTATAGAGCAGCATCAGCTGTATGTACAGGTAACTAATGATTCATTTTATATGATTGTATGACCTCTGCCTGCAGGTAACAAGCATGGTTTAGAAGTGAAGATGTAGGATTCACAATTCTAAGGCCCTGGATCCCATCCTCACTTGAAGGGCTAGATTTTCAGAGGAGTGTCCTTGGCAAGACACTTCGGAGTCCTGATTAAGTATCAATAAAATCCAGGACACAAATAAATAACTGAGCTATTGCTTGTTATATGATTGAAATGTTGTTGCAATGGCATTAAAACAAAAGGCAATTAATAAATCTACTATAGTCTACCTCTGCATTCCTTATGTGGGCTTTAAGTCTTTACTAAACAACAAAGTATAAGACTTTTCTAAATCCTAAACATTTGCTCATGAGAAGAGAAGTGTGACTCAAATAGTGGGTGGAAAATGTCTTTGAAAGAGTGAAACATATTGTGGGAAGGGAAAAAATACTAGTTACCAGCATTTTCTCCTTTTCCCACAATTTTAACGTCCATAGACAAATTTCAATTCTTTAGCCACATTTAAATTTGTGGTCTACAAATACTTTTGCTTTGGACAGGTCTAAAATTGTGTTGTTTGGTGAAGAGTTATGGGCTTTGTAGCCTCCTGTTGTATATTTGATTTCGTAACAGAATTTTCCGATGGCTTGTGGGAGTGTCACATGAACAATACATGCTTCTATTATATGGAATAGTACAATGACCTTAAGTCTTTACCACATAACAAAATTTTAGACTGGTCCAAGTTGAAAGCATTTGCAGACAAAATAATAAATATGATGAAAATAACAGGATTTGTCAGTGACAGGTTAGAAAACATTGAGGAAAAAGGAGAAAATGCTGGTTACTAGCATTTTGTCCTTTTCCCGCAATGTTTCCAAAAGCTTTCTTTCTCAGGGTCGTTAAAACTCGGGATTGTGTGGTAAAGGGTTAAATCTGATGTCATGATAGTAGAGTACTTTACTGATAGAAGAATGACCATCCAAATGAGAAAAAAAAATCTAAATAGGTTCCGATAGAGGTTAACCTCTTTGACGGCACAAGGTTGATTTGCAGAGAATGTAGATGAAAATCAGCCTGCACAGAACCTGCAGTTTGATTTATGGATCTTAAACTGCCTGGATAATGACTTGGTTTCATGAAAAACAGCTGCATAACTTAGCTGTTTAGACCTTAAATGTCTATTTTTAGCTCTAATATTTTTGAAAAAAAAACATCAAGGTTTTGTCCTGATCATATTGTCATCTTTGTTGTTGTGTTGTGCAGACTTTTTGAGTTTTGAAAATTAACCAAAATAAATACAATTTCAGGGTCAGACCTCCTTATCTCTGTTATAACTGAAGATATTTAACTCTAACCTGGGAAAAGTTGTTAACTATCAAAAAGGGAACCCATATGAAAAATGCAGGTAACCGTCAAAGTAGTCAGTCATACACCTTGTTTGACTTAGATTTTTCACTGAGCAATGACAGCTAAGTGTTGACATCCCTTTGGGTGCTCTTGGTTCTTTTGGTTGTGCTCTATTGGTATGTCTTAACCTGTAAAGCATCAAATAAACCCCAACGGACAAATTTCAGTATAGAAAATCAACCAAAATAATTACAGTTTCAAGGTTGTTCCTGTCCAGAATGTCTCAGCAAAGCAGACAGTGTAGATCAGAGATCAGACTGCACATTTTGTGCAGTCTGATCTTGATCTATACTGGCCGCAAAGGTAACAGTACCGTAGATGTGAGAGGCGCTTTTAACATTGAGATTTTCAAATATAATATCATAGGGAGTGGTTCAGTATAAAGCACGTAACATTTTTCAAGACAACAAAAAAGTAGGACTCAGTGAAATTCCGAGCAAAAACATTTTGGAGATGACAAATTAACAGTGGCTCAAACTATGAGATTTGTTTGCAAAAGGGTTGAAAACTGTGTGGAAAAAGGAGGAAATGTGGGTAATCAACCTCTTACTATTATCTGAGAGACACAAAAGTGTATGTGAGCGATCAAAGGCCATTATTGCTGCTTATTTCTCTCTTATAGATAATACCCCACCCACATTTAGCCACTGTCCGTCGTCCATCACTAAAATATCAGATTCAGGGATGACTTCTGCTGTGGTCACATGGGAAGTTCCAACTGCAACAGACAATCATGATGCTACAGACCCTGTCCCACAGCAAATAACAGGAAATATTTCCTCAGGAGACAGGGTGGAGGCAGGAACGGTACATACAATTGTATTTGCCGCAACAGATGAAGCAGGAAACCAGGAGAAATGTACTTTTACAGTAACAGTTAGAAGTAAGCTTTTTCACCTCTACTCTTTACGGCAGATCGAAATTTCAGACTTATCCACATTGAAAGCATTAATTTGCAGACTACAATTTGTAATGGGCTAAAATGATGGGATTTTTATTCAGTAGAACACATTGTGGGATAACAAGAAAATGCTGTTTACCAGTACTTTCTCATTTTATGACAAGGTTTTCAAAGGCCTTCTGCCTCAGGGACATTTAAACAAAGAATTGTTAGGTAAAGGGCTATAACAGTTGTTGGTTGGTTATCATGAAGAATGTTTATAGCCTTTAAACCCACAACCTCAGTAAACTCTTTATGAGACGACAAAATTTTAAACTTGCCGAAATGAAAAGGCATTACCAGATAACAAACGAAAACTGGTCAAATGACGAGATTTGTCTTTGAAAGTGTAGAAACATTGCCAAAAAAAAGGAAGAAAGTGTCAGTTACCATCCTGAAAATTTACCTTTGCAGAATTGTCATGCAAAATCTGAAAATATCTTGGAGGCTACATAATATTTTCACTTTGAAGGAATAAACAGGTACCATTAGTTTGCTATTTTCACAATTCTCTTTCTTCTTTATTGATGTTTTAAAAGCTATTTCCCTACTACATTCTGCGATAAAACAATTTTTGAAGGTTGGTATCATTTTTAGAAATCTAAATAGATCTAGTGACCTTAACTCTTTACCACACAATCCAAGAAATTTTGCAACCCTGAAAAAGAAAGTTTTTAACTCTTTACCAAACAAACCCGAGTTAACGTCCCTGAGAAAGAAGCCTTTTGAAGACATTGTGGGAAAAGAAGAAAATGCTGGTAACCAGCATTTTTCTCCTTTTCCCACAATGTTTTCCACCCTTCCCAAATCAAATTTCAATTTTTGAGTCACATATATTTTGTTGTCTGCAAATGCTTTCAGTTTGGACCAATCTAAAATTTTGTCGTTTGGTAAAGAGTTAAAAACATTGTGATGTATTATCTTTGTTTTTCAGCTATAACATGCAGTATGTTATCACCAATAACCAATGGATACTACTCCAACTGCAGCCATGGCTTCATTTATGGTAGCTCCTGTACTTACTACTGTGACAAAGGCTATGGAATACAGGGTACCAGAACACTGACTTGTCAAGCAGATGGTTCCTGGACAACAAGCCCTCCTTCTTGTTCTGGTAATTCAATAACTCTACAATGTTTCTATATGGGTCATGTTGACCCTATACAACTTATGCAGATGACATTATTATACTGCAAAGAAATTTCTTGTTATCTGATTGGATAATATTCCCCGAACATATATATCATGTACACTGGTAAAATCCATGTAAAGCAGTTTCCCTTTTGGGAGTCCCATATACATACTACACTTTCAACACAACATCCAAAATGGCGGCATCGATCAATTGATACGAGCCACCCACAAGACAAACATAGCATGCACCATATTATTACTAGTTTCTCTTGATGGTTGTCATTAAAACAGAAAGAATGGATTATTTTTTAACATAAATGAATGTAGAACTTTACATGTATTATCGTTTGATGTCATTCTAAAACAAATACACAGGGGATTAAAACGAGCCATCCCTTCATCACATAAGCAAATTGTGAAGTGTCGAAACTCATACATTGTGCATAACGTTAAAAGGATAACCTAATGGTCATTATTGGTTGAAAGTTATGTATGCATGTAGCAACCAATGGTTTAACACTTTACCAAACAGTCCAGGGTTTGACTGACTCTCAGGAAGAAATCTTTTGAAAACATTGTAGGATTAAAAATACATTTTCTCCTTATCCAACAATGTTTTTTACCCTCCAAAGGAAAAATCCCATCATTGAAATGATACTGAATCTATTGTCTGCAAAATAGACCTGTCTAAAATTTTGTCGTCTGGTAAGAGTCATACGGTACTCAAAATGGTATGTCTTTCTTATGTTTCTCTTTCTTACAGTTAAATCATGCCCATCCCCAGACACAATGGGACACAGCATTACAAATGGGTCCTACAATTGTCCTGCCAGTATAACCTACCTGACAACTTGTTCAGCTGAGTGCAATACAGGCTTTAACCTTGAACAGAGCTCCACTCTCCTGTGTACTACAGATGATGCAAACGAACCAGTCTACACCTCCACTGGTACACCTGAATGTAGAGGTAAGAAATCGTTTTAGCCACCTCTTTACCAGACGACAAAATTGTAGACTTGTCCAATTTCAAAGCATTTGCAAACGGCAAATTGAATATTGCTTAGATGACTTAATTTGTCATTGAAAGGGTAGGAAACATGGTAGAAAATAAGGACTCAGAAGGGACCAGCTGACTGGGTTCGTTACAAGCGACATAAGGTATGACATATGACAGACAACGCAAAACAGACACAGCACGATCACAAAAGCTCACCTTGAGCACTTTGTGCTCAAGTTAGCTAAAAATATGACCCCTGAAGCATGGCAATTCTTCAACAAGTAACTTCATCCATGACCTGAACACCTTTGATGTTGATACATTTGCATAACTACGGTACTGTAAGAGCTTTAACTGTTATAGTTAAGGACAAGATAGGGTTTTGTTTTGGTCATTAGCTTTCATAAAATGCATGTAAAATATGTCATCTCTTCATGTGGGCCATTTTTAGACCCAGGATAGAAATTTGAACAATCTGGTTAACTCTTTACCACACGAGAAAAGTTTAGACCAGTCCAAATTGAAAGCATTTGCAGACGACAAAATAAATGGGACTGAAAAATTGAAATTTGGTTTGGGAAGGGTAGAAAACATTGTGGGAAAAGGAGAAAATGCTGGTTACCAGCATTTTCTCCTTTTCCCACAATGTTTTCAAAAGGTTTCTTTCTCAGGGTCGTTAAAAGTCGGGATTGTGTGGTAAAGAGTTAAGAATCCACTACTACATACAGTAAACTCCACTTGTAACAATATCGCTTGTTGCAATATATAGCTTAGATGAGTTTGAAAATGGGTAGTGTCAGGTCAAAAAGTAGGTCACTGGGGCAAATCTTAGCAAAACCTTATGTCTGCCTTCTGTTTGCTCTAGAGGCTGCATGTACTCTCCAATACTTTTGAAAGAAGTCTGTCTTGATGATATCTTGGATGTGTTTGAAAATGGTTCAAGTTGGTTTTAAAAAGTAGGTCACTGGAGCACATTGGAGGCCACAATTTATGTTCAGTACTCTTGATAGTTGGTCAGAATGTTGTCTTGGTGATATCTCAGACAACTTTGAAAACTGATCATGTCTGGTCATAAACTAGGCCTCTGGTGAAATCTTATAAAAGTCTTGTGTACATTTTATAGGCCACATTTTCTGTCCAATTTCATGAAAATTGGTCAGAATCTCTTTCATGATGATATCTCAGAAGAGTTTGAAAATGGGTCACATTGGGTTAAAAGCTAGGTCACTGGGTCAAATCTTTGAGAAACGTACGCTCTAGAGTCCCCATTTTGATATTATCTCACTCAGGTCAAAAACTGGGTCACTAAGTCAAATCTAAAAATAACCTTGTTTTCACCCTAAGAGTCCACATTGTATGTCCAATAGTCATTAAAGTTGGTCAGAATGTTTATCTTGATGATATCTCAGATGAGCTTAAAAATGGGTTTTATCTGGTCAACATCTAGGTCATAGGGTCAGATCTTTTAAAAACTTCATGTATGCTCTTGAGGTCACATTTTCGGTCCAATTTACACAAAAGTTGGTCACTCAGAATGTTTGTCATGATAATATCTGAGATTAGAATGAAAATGGATCATGTTGGGTCAAAAACAAAGTCAATATTTCAAATTTCAGGACAACCTTGTGTACACTGTACAGGTCATGTTTTCAGTCCAATACTCAGAAATGTTAATCAGAATGTTTATCTTAATGATATCTCACATGGATTAGAAAATGGGTCATATCAGGTCAAAAACTAGGTCACTAGATCAAATCTTTGAAAAAGCTTGTGTGTGGCTCTAGAGGCCACAACTTACGTTCTATACTCATGAAAATTGGTCAGAATAATTGTCTTAATATCTCAGGTGATCGACTTCAGGGCTATTGTGCCCGTCATGTTCATTGTATCACCAGTGAACCCTTAACCGAACTGTCCTGTAATTTAACAACTCAGAGGATGCAAGCTTTTGAAAACTTTGAGAGAAAAGGAGAAAATGTTGGTAACCAACATTTTCTCCTTTTCTCACAGTGTTTTCCTAGTCAGGGTCATAAAAACTTTGTATTGTTATGTAAAGGGTTAAACATGAGTTGTGTAATTGTTAGATACCCCCCCCCCCCCCATTGCTTATTGATATGAGTGTGGCTTTCATGATGACGTGTGGAAAAAGACATGCTTTTCCTTCACTGACTAACCCTTTACCACGCATCCCTATGTTTTATTGACCCTGAAGAGGAAGGCTTTTAAAAATATTGTTTGAGAAGAAGAAAATGCAGGTAACCAGCATTTTCTCCTTTTCCCATACGGTTTTCTACCATTTCCAGGAAAGAAATCATCAGTTAGTCTAAATTTTGATTTTCTATCTGCTAATGATTTCAATTTGGTTGAGTCTACATTTCCTTCTTTTTTTTTTTAAAGATTAGGTAATAATTATGATTTTTCTTACTCAATTGCTAGATGTTGAACCACCAGCTTTTGTGAACTGTGATGGCACCCAGGATTTCAACATTGAAGCTGAAAAGGGAAAGACAACAGCCAATATTACATACATACTACCCTCAGCAACTGACAATGTTGATCCCAATCCTTTTGTTGAGAAAATACAAGGCCCAGATATTGGTGATGTACTTGATGAATCAGAAAGAGGCTACGTACATTTCCAGGCCACGGACAGCAGTGGAAATCCATCGGCTGTGTGCATCTATGGATTTGGTGTCACAGGTACTTGATGAAATCTAGGCTGGTGTCTACACCAGGGGCTGACCCCGGTAGCACAGTCTGTATGGTACGGAACTTGAAAACAGGGGCTTGCCAGTTTGAATTCCCAATTCAGCAAAGTTCTTTCAGAGGATTGATTATAGGTATCATGACAAGGTTCATTTCTCTCTCACCGCTGACCATTACGTCAGTGATGACTATGTGGGAAAGCAGCCAGTTGATTGGGAAGTATATTGTGTGAAATACTGGTAAAAGAGGTTCCATGAAATTATGGACAAATGCACTGACTGCTGTGATATTACAGAAATGTTGAAAATAGCATTTAACTCTATACAAAACAAAAATTTATCAGCGACCAGGTTTGTTCACTGGTAAGGTATAGATTTTGAACCTTGAGACGCCGGATTTGATCCTCACTCGAAGTACTGTGTTTTTGCTGAGATTGTCCTTTGATTAGACAAGACAGTGGCAAAAAAAACACCATTCAATCCATGAATTGACATGTACCCATGTCCTTTGGGATTAAGGAAAATGATCAGAAAAAAAGAAAATATAATCAATATTCTCTCCTAAACGTTATTTGAGCCATTTTTAACTTGACTGCAAATGATTTCAGTTTGGACTAGTCTAAAATTTAGCCATTTGATAAAGAGTTCACTCTGTAAGCTATTAATTTTACAGACGATGCATAAAAAGTTTTTTACTCTTACCGTATTTCTCCTAATAAAAGCGCCCTCCCTAATGGTAGCTCCCCACTTCAGAAAAACCCTTAAATCATGATAACCTAATGTACATGTACATTAGTTGATTAAAATGACAATATTTGAAGAATTTGATGAATATTTCCTCTAATTTGATTAATATTTCCTCTTAACAATCACTAAAACACAAAGAAATACAAAATTGGACAGACTTTTTGGGTACAAAATAAAGGCTCCCTATCTATGTTTTGCATAGGTCCCGGGAGCTTTTATTAGGAGAAATACGGTATTTGGTTTGGTAGCTCTCTGAATTTATTTCAGTGCGTAGATGTGATGCCCTTGTCCCACCTGTTGGTGGCACTTATTCCTGTACAGCAGAATATATTTATGGCAGTGTGTGCACCTTAACATGTGGTACAGGCTATGAGCTGGTGGATTTGGACACAACAGAATGTCTTGAGGATATGACATGGACTGCAAGTCCAACCTGTCAACGTGTGTATTTTTGTTTTTTTAGCTCCACTGGCCAAAGGCCAGCGGGCTTATGTCATGGCCCGGTGTCTGTTGTGCGTCCGTGTGTGCGTCCATGTGTGCGTGCGTGCATCCATCCGTCCGTGTGTGTGTGTGCGTTAACTTTTATTTCAAACATCTTCTTCTCTGAAACTACCAATCCAATTTTGATGAAACTTCACAGAAATGATCCTGCCATGGTCCTCTACAGAATTTGTTGAAAGAATTTGATTCCTTCTAAAACTCTGGTTGCCATGGCAACAAAACTGAAAAATCTTGAAAATCTTCGAAAATCTTCTTCTCTGAAACCACAAGGCCTAGGCCTACCAAATTTGGCATGTAGCTTTATCTAGTGAACCTCTACCAAGTTTCTTTAAATTATAGCCCTGGGGTCAAATTTGGCCCCGCCCTGGTGTTCACAAGTTTTATGTGGGCTTATATAGGGAAAACTTTAAAAATCTTCTCGTACCTAGCCATAGGGCCTAGGGCTACCAAATATTGCATGTAGCTTTATCTAGTGGACCTCTACCAAGAGGGCCCAAATGATAGCCCTGTGGTCAAGTTTGGTCTCGTGCTTGGGGTCACAAGTTTTACATGGGCTTATTTAGGGAAAACTTTAAAAATCTTCTCATACCTAGCCATAAGGCCTAGGGCTAGTAAATTTCGCATGTAGCTTTATCTAGTGGGCCTCTACCAAGCGGGTCCAAGTTATAGCCCTGGGATCAACTTTGGCCCAGCCCCGGGGGTCACAAGTTTTACATGGACTTATATAGGGAAAACTTTAAAAATCTTCCCATACCTAGCCATAAGGCCTAGGGCTACCAAATTTTGCATGTAGCTTTATCTAGTGGGCCCCTACCAAGATGGCCCAAATTGTAGCCCTGGGGTCAAGTTTGGCCCAGCCCCGGGGGTCAAAAGTTTTACATGGGCTTATATAGGGAAAACTTTAGAAATCTTCCCGTACCTAGACCCTAAGGCCTAGGGCTACCAAATTTTGCATGTAGCTTTATCTAGTGGTCCTCTACCAAGAGGGCCCAAACTTAGGCCTGGGGCCAAGTTTGGCCCGGCCCCAGGGGTCATAAGTTTTACATGGGCTTATACAGTGAAAACTTTAGAAATCTTCTTTTTACTAACCATAAGACTTAGGGCTACTAAATTTAGCCCTGTCTTATGGGTCTAATGTTTTACAGGTCCTTTTACTGAGGAAACTTTGAAATTCTTCTTGTTTATAACCACACATTCTAGACCTTTATTATTCGGTATGGGGCTTTATTTTGTGGACTTCCACCAGGATTCAAATAATTTTAGCTCTTTGGTCAAAAATAGCTTTGCCCTGGGGTCATAACTTTCTTGTAGGATTTTATAGAAAAAATTTTGTATGTCTTCTAGTCTGAAACCAATTGTCCAAGTATTGTAATGTTTGGTTTGTAGTGTTGTACATATGAGTCAGTGGAGCGGTACAGAGCCATCATGGCCCTCTTGTTTTCTTCCGTACACCCAAAGGGATATTATTATTACCGTATTTTCCAGACAATAAGCCGCTGCACTGTAACTGGCTGCTGCACTGTAATAGGCTGCACCCTTTCATTTTAACCATTTTAGAAATAAAATACATGTATATCGTATAGGCCGCTCCGGCACATAGGCCACGGCTGTACAATGTCACCCATCTATAGATACATGTATGATTATAATAAACACATGAAACAGATTAAACTGTTGTTTTTGCATATATTTTCATTTTATCGATCATTCTGTGACTTGAGACTGTTATCATTTGTTTATCCTTTGTCGAATGTGTTAAGGAATTTTGGAAATTGACAAATTGTCATTTGATTGATTAATTGATGGTACGCACCAAACAATGTCTTTCATTATGTTGGCAGTTAACCGCTAATTGGTACTGATCGACATTATCATTCAACAGGTGTGAAAATCAAGGTTGGTTACGAGTTTTAACACATTGATAAGTTTGCAAGCGGATTTAATTTATTGATCAACTATAGGCAGATATGCGTGTTCGAAAAATATGGCGCCCATATCAGGAATCGAAAAATGGTTTTCATTTATTTTATTAACAGGCCACAGAAAAAAATTATTTAGACAAATAAAATCAACGTGTAAGGCGCTTCATCTTGTAGGCCGCACCCTTGAAAATTTCCACTTTTTTAACGGATAGGCCGCGGATTGTCTGGAAAATACGGTATGTCATGCCCCTAGTTTTTCTGTCAGTCTGTTGGCAATGTCATGTTTGCTCAATATCTCTTCAATCTTTACCAGACAACAACATTTTAGACTTGTCCAAATTGAAGCATTTGCAGACGACAAATTAAATGTTGCTCAAACATTTGAATTTGGTGTTGAAAGGATAGAAAACATTTTGGAGAAAAGAAGAAAATGCTGGTTACCGGCATTTTCTCCTTTTCCCAAAATGTTTTCAAAAGCCATCTTCTACAGGGTTGTTAAAACTCGGGATTGTGTGGTAAAGAGTTAAATCTGTTGTCTGAATTTTGAAATATTTAACATGTGTGCACCTCGATGAAATGACATGCAGAGCAGGGGTTTCAATGCCAGGCTTCAAGGTTAAGGTCACAGTCGGGGGCTAAAGATGGTGTGTTTTTGATAGTTCCCTTGATGCTGGTTACCAGCATTTTCTTGTTTTCCTACAATGTCTTTCAAAGCCTTCCAATTTAGGGTCAGTAAAAATAAGGATTTTAGGAGGTCCAACAGTTATATGTATCTACCTTGCTTGCAGACATCAGGAAATTTTTGTATTTTTCAGCATTTTCCACACTTGTTTTCATATAGATGTATTTCTGTGGCTTTAATCTTTGCAATGTTTGCAATGTCTCTGCATAAATACTATCCAGAGTGGGTTTTCTAAAATATAAGTACATGCAGCATTGGAAATAACAGGATTAGACTGATTTGTATTTATGCAAAGATGGCATTCCTTTGAACTATTTTCAATTCATTTGAGTCATATTTTGACAACCAACCCTCATAGAATGACTGGCAGTTTTAGCTCAGCTGTTTTTGAAGAAAACAATGAGTTATTGTCATATCCCTGGCATCGTTATTGTCGTCTGCATTGTCGTCATGCAAAAACTGTGACATTTTATAATATCTCAGTTATTACTGAAATATTTACTTCAAACGTGGACAAATTGTTTAAGAAAATAAGGGGAACTCATACAATAGAGGCAGGTAATCATCAAAGTATTTCTTACACAGTTATGCCCCTTTTTCAACTTGTAATTTTCATTGAAAATCTACTACTTGCAGCCGAGCGTTGGCATCTGTGGTTCTGTTCTAAAGATATTATCTTTAACCCTCTACCACAAAATTCCAAGTGTTAAGGCTTTTGAAAACATTGTGGGAAAAGGAGAAAATGCTGGTAACCAGCATTTTCTCCTTTTCCCAAAATGTTTTAGACCCTTTCAAGGACAAATACTATAATTTGAGCCACAATTAATTAATTATCTACAAGTGCTTTCAATGCAGACAAGTAAACTATTTTGACGTCTGGTTAACAAACTAATTTCTGTTTTTCTTACAGAGATTATGTGTCCTGGTCCCCCAACAGACCCAGATCATGGAAGCTACACCTGCCAATCAACAACTTATGCATATGCAGCTATTTGTACAGCTTCATGTGATGATGGTTTCCAGCTTGAACAAACAGCATATACCCAGTGTACAGCCACTAAAACATGGCAAGCTTCTGTTGAGCCTGTTTGTAAAGGTAAGTTTTGTTTGTTTCGAATATTAATCTATTACAGTACTTGTAATTCTTAATTATAGCCTTTTACATTGTTTGTTTGCAGTAGTTACAGACTTATCAAGGAGGATGCCAAAATTTTAACAGAGTATAGAATCAATAACAAAATCATTTTTAATTACATCTTTTAATTAATATCATGGAGAAGATCATTCAAGTTCATCCAAATGTTTGAAAGAAAACTGACCTTGGCCTACATCACTATCCCTAGCCATTTTGAACTTGAATGCCATGACTTTACTGGATTTGTCATAAAATCTTAATACAGATGGTGCCAATTTCTAGTCACATGATTTAAAAATATTGCCGGGGGATCTAGAAGATGAATTTAATATATGTTATCATTTCTATATGTTAAGTAAAACTGTGTATAAACACAATTTTATGGGGTGGGATAAATGGTAAAAAGCAAGTAGGTGCTGATTACATGGTTTTAACTTTTGGAATATTTCTTTCCTTTCAAAACTTTCAAATCTACTTTGGAAATCAGTGTTGACCTAGGAAGAGCAGTACCTGAGTCAATATATTTTCACTGAAAATAGAGGCAAAACAAGGCGCTAGACAGTGCTAATGTTTATTATGGTTGGAACAACTGATTAATACCAATTACTGCAAAGCAAAATGCAACTCAAACTTACAGAATGTGACGGTATATCTACAAACTGTCTGGCATAAGAACACACATAGCTCACATATAAAATCAGATACAAAAGACAAAATTCTGTATCTACACTGTGTGAAGTACATGACCCAAAATATGGTATGATGAAGTAACTCATATGCAGACTACTTGTGGCTTGGTTTCTGATTTCATTTATCAAAATAGGGTTTTATAATATATGATGAAGTAACTCATATGCAGACTACTTGTGGCTTGGTTTCTGATTTCATTTATCAAAATAGGGTTTTATAATACTTACTGCAATTTATACAAAACACTTATTACCCACTAAACCATTTTTGAATGACACAGCCAATACATGTAATAGCAATATTATGTTGTTAAAATTTGTAGGTGTATAATTAAAGGAAAAACATGTTGAAGTAACCTTCCTGGTGCTATGCTTCTGGCTGAGGGGAAAATTTTGACATCTAGCTCAACATTCAGTCTTAGGAGATACAGAAAATTCCCACACAGCATGATGGAAATGCAAGCACGAGGAAAGTTACCATGCGAAATAATCTGTATTCATACCCTGCGGTTGACAGCTTTGAAAAAAGTTATTAGACCTGGAGTTATTTCTTGCAGCACACAACTGCTCCTTTTCCCAAAACATCTAACATACTGCTGGAAAATTGCATTTCTATTGCTTTCAAATATTTATTCATATATTAGTTTGTAAAAATTCATAGTTTTTACCTGTAGGTTACATATTTACTGTATAATCTTCAAAGTTAAACTTTGTTGGTGGTATCATGGAATTGTCAAATCAGCTTCTCTGCTAGCTTGTTAATAAGTTTTTCTTAAGGTTCATTTCATAACAACACAAAGTGTTTTGCAAAAGGGGAGATTCCTGGACATTTTCTTTGACTTAGAAGAATGTCTTATCATAATGCACACAGAATGAACTTTGTCCCTTTCAAATTTATTTGAAAAATAGTTTGGAACAATTGTCTCACTTACTGTGAAAGTATCCCTTTTTTACCTTGCCTGGGCAGTGTACATCGCCTGTCCTGCGTCATCTGTCATCCAGGCATCAACAACTACTTTGTGTGCACTGTTTAGGCCACAGATTTAGTCCAATACTAGTACTCTTGAAACTTGGTCAGAATATTTTTCTTGATAATATCTCAGACAGGTATGAAATTCGGTCATTTTGGGTAAAAAAGTAGGCCACTCTGACAAACCTTAGAAAAATCTTGTGTTCACTCTATGGCCACATTTTGAGTTGTATACTCATAAGTCTTTGTCAGAATGTTTGTCTTGATGATATCTAGAACAAGTTTGAAAATGGGTCACATTGGGTCAAACATAGGTCATGGGAACAAATCTTAGAAAACATTTGTGTGTACTGTAAAGGCCACATTTTCAGTTGTATACCCATGAAACTTGGTCAAAATGTTTGTCTTGATGATATCTAGGATAACTTTAAAATTAGGTCACATGAGGTCAAAAAGGAGGTCATTGGAACAGAGCTAGGAAAAACCTTGTGTTTACTCTTGAGGCCACATTATCAGTCTGATACTCATGAAACTTGGTAAAAATCTTTGCCTTCATGATATCTCAGACAACTTTGAAATAGGGTCATGTCAGGTAAAAAAGTAGGTCATCGGGACAAATCTTAGAAAAACCTTGAGTGCATTCTAGAGACCATCTTCAGTCTGATACCCATGAAATGGGTCAGAATGTTTTTCTTGATAATGTCTCAGAAAAGTTTGAAATTGGTTCCTTAGGGATCAAAAAATATGTCTTTGGAACAAATCTTAGAAGAAACTTTGTGTGCATTCTAGAGGCCACATTTTCACCCTTACACTCATGAAACTCGGTCAGAATGTTTGTCTTTATAGTAAAAGTTCATGATTTGTTCATATTGGGTCATAAAGTAGGTCAGCGGGACAAATCATAGAAAAGCCTTGTGTGCACTGTAGAAGCCATATTTTCAGTCTTATACTCATAAGACTTGGTTAGAATGTTTGTCTTGATGACATCTTTGACAAGTTTGAAGTCATGTTGGATCGAAAAGTAGGTCACTAACACTCACATGTTTACATCATCACAACCAAGATGTATTCAACTTTATCAATTCTAGATGACTTTACTCAGGTGAGCGCTTTAGGACCAATGCCTTCTTGTTGTACCTTCTTCCTCAAGGCTGGTAAAACAGGATTGTATGGCAATGAGCCAAGCATTTTTACTAACTTTTCAGATACTGTGAAGTGTTCCAATTGTATGTATTTGTAAATACAGATTTATTGATGGTTAGAGAAAGAAATATTTTCTTAATCCTTCAAGCACCTTTCACAACATTTGTTGCCACTGTGGATCAAGATCAGACAGCAAAACCTCGCAGTACTATCTTTGATCTGTACCATCCACTATGCTCAGACATTTTGAACAAAACAGACCTTGAAATTAAACTGACCAATAGGTTTATTCAGCACTCCAAGGGTTAACACTTTACCAAACAACAAAATTTTGGACTTGTCCAAATTGAGAGCATTTGCAGGCGATACATTAACTCTTTACCAGACGACAAAATCTTAGACTGGTCCAAATTGAAAGCATTTGCAGACGACAAAATAAACGTGACTCAAAAATCAAAACTTGACATTGAAAAAATAGAAAACATTGTAGGAAAAGGAGAAAATGCTGGTTACCAGCATTTTCTCCTTTTCCCGCAGTGTTTTCAGAAGGCTTCTTCCTCAGGGTCGTTAAAACCAGGGATTGTTTGGTATAGGGTTAAATGTAGTTCAAAAGGGAAAAGTTGTCTGAGAAAGGGTAGAAAGCATCGTGGGAAATGGAGAAAATGCTGGTTACCAGCATTTTCTCCTTTTCCCACAATGTTTTCAAAAGCCTTCTTCTTCAGGGTTGTCAAAACTCAAGATTGTGTGGTAACGGGTTAAAGAATCTTTCATAAATTCTTTTTTCAGATATTACACCACCGGAGATAGAAAATTGCATTGAGAACGTGACCTTCACTGCAGACAAAGGGTCAAGATCAACTACAGCAACATGGCCCATCCCAACAGCCTCAGACAACCTAGACCAAGCGCCAGAAGTGGATCAGATTTCAGGTCCAGCACAGGGCTCAATTATCTCAGGAGAAGTAACAGTCCATTATCAAGCTATAGATAGTGCTGGAGTTACATCCGATGTCTGTATCATAAGACTGATTGTTCAAGGTGCTTATTATGTACTGTTTAATCCTTAATAAAAGAATCCCTCAGTTGTATTGGTACTGAAAAATATGGCTTTTGAAAATATTGTTGAGAAAAGGAGATATTGCTGGTTACAAGCATTTTTTTTCTGTTTCCCAAAATGCCTGCTACTATTTCCAGTAGACTGGTTCTATCAGACTCGTTCTATTAGACTAGTTCTATTATTTGTCTGAAAACTAATTTGTTGCCTGCAAATGCTTTCAAGTTCAAGAGCCTAAAATTTTGTTGTGTGTTAAAAGGTTTACTTCTTAAAAAATGACAGAAACTTACACTTATTCATATCGAAAGCATTTGCAGTTGACAAATGAACTTAGAATTAAGTGAATTTTTAGTAATCCATACAAAATAATCCTTCCTGTATTTGAAGTAGTTTAATTATACTTTTAGAAAATCTACTAACTTTATTCTTCTGAGCCTGGTAACTCAGTTGGTAACATGCAAGAGTTGAAACACGAAGGTCCCAGGCTCATTCCCCAGCTCGACCAATATCTTTCCCAGGATTGATGATAGTCATTGTGACAGAATTAATTCCTCTCTAAATGCTGATCATTGTTTTAATAGTGGGAATGTGGGGAAGCAACCAGTTGTTTGGGAAGAATGATGAGTGAAGCACAGGTAAAAAGATAGTTGCAATGGCTGCCACACTTTAACTTAAATAAAGTTTAAAACAATGTTAAACACCAAGCAAACAAATAATTCCTTTAGAAAACAAGTAACTCCCTTACAAACACCCCTATGTTTTACATCCCTGAGGAAGGAGGATTTAAAAAAACACGTAGGCACAAGGGTAAAGTCCTCTGCTTAACCCTCTACCAAATGACAGAATTTGAGACTGATAAAAAACGTAAGCATATGCAGACGACAAACTAAATGTTGCAGAAATAAGGAAATTTTTATTTGATATGATAGAAAACATTGTGGGAAAAGGAGAAAATGCTGGTAACCAGGATTTTCTCTTCAGTGTTTTTAAAAGTAGGGATTGTGTGGTTAAGAGTTCAGAGCATTTTTTTTTTCCGTCGAAGGTGTCTACCTCTGTAAAGACTAATAATTTGGACAATACTTAACTATTTGGTGTCTTCAATTGGTTCATTGCACACAGTTTTGAATTTATTTTAGCTGATAATGATTTATGTTAATCTTTTCAGTACCAAAGGACAAAACAACAGCTTTCTGGATGGCATAGATCAAAATCAGACTGCATAGAACATGCATTCTGATCTAGAATCCATACCATCTGTTTGTTTAGTTATACCTGTTAAATGAAAACAGTAAGCAGCATAATTTTCTCCTTTTTCCACAGTGTTTTCTCCCCTAAGACTACCCTGTTTCAAGTAACATTTAATTTGTGGTCTGCAAATGCTTTCAATTTGGGCAAGGCTCAAATTTGGCCATTTCGTAAAGGCTTTAACTTCTAGAAATGTCCCTTTTCTTGCCTTTTTTTTTCAGTAATTGAGTGCCCATCCCCTGTATACCCTGACAATGGACAATACAGCTGTGACCTTGAAAACATCTATGGTAGCGTATGTAATTACATGTGTAACTCTGGTTATGAACTATCAGCCAATGGAACTGTAGAATGTGAAGGAAATGGGGAGTGGTCATATGGGAACACACCTCCTACATGTAATGGTGAGTAAAAATTTGTACCCTACAATCTTTCACACCCCCCCCCCCCCATACCACACTATGGACAATGTTAGACAGTTCTCAACATAATGTAGATTGAGATTAGACTGTCAGGCTACTTAGACTGCTGTCTGATATCACTCTTAGCTATTCTATCTGTACCATGTTAATCTCTTTCTTGCATGAAGACACCTGTACATGCCTTTATAGTGGAATTTTTTCTTGTAAAAGATGTGACAAAAATACAAAATATTTGTTTGCAACCATCCTTTTGTCCCAGCTTTGACATTTTTTCCCTGAGATTTATGCCACTATGTTGCTATTCTTTTTTTTTAACTTTTATCCAACTACAAAATTTTAGACACTGTACCAGACTTAATGCATTTGCAGACTACTTACTGAATGTAGCTCAACTGAGGATTTCTGTCTTTGATAGGGTATAAAGCATTATGGGAAAAGAAGAAATCACTGGTTACCAGCATGTTTTCCTTTTTCTAGAATGTTATCAAAAGGTCTCTCAGGATCATTAAAACACAAGATTTGGTCATAATGAGTTAAGGATGATTGCTATAATTTTTTTTTCTGACATTCAATGTTTCTCAAAATCATTTCATTTCGGAAAATAATATACATGTATATAAGGTTGAAAAAAAAGTAAATAAAAGACATGATTCACCGTTCAGTTTGTTTAATATTTTGATCTTAACCCTTTACCAGACGACAAAATTTTAGCCTTGTCCAAATTGAAAGCATGTGCAGACGACAATTTCAGTGTGGCTCAAAGGGTGCAATTTTTCTTTGATAGGGCAGAAAACATTGTGGGAAAAGGAGAAAATGCTGGTTACCAGCATTTTCTCCTTTTCCCAAAATGTTTTCAAAAGGCTTCTTTCCCAGGGTTGTTAAAAGTTGGCATTGTGCGGTAAAGCCTTAAGCTGCTAGCTGCCCAAGGTCCCTGTGGCAGGTCTAAATGCACCTTTGTCTTGAAGAGTTCCACAAATGAAAATCGGAGGTATTAGAAACTGATGAAATACCATGGACAACTGTAGCTGTTGCTTCAGTGGACATTAACTCTTTACCAAATGACAGAATTTTAGACCAGTCCAAATTGAAAGACTTTGCAGACGACAAAATAACTGTGACTCAAAAATTGAACTTTGTTTTGGGAAGAGTAGAAAACATTGTTGGAAAAGGAGAAAATGCTGGTTACCAGCATTTTCTCCTTTTCCCACAATGTTTTCAAAAGGCTTCTTTCTTAGGGTCGTTAAAAGTCGGGATTGTGTGGTAAAGAGTTAAGCCTTGACCAAGTAATCCAATGTTTTAATGACCCTACTGTAGAAAAATTTTGAAAATGTTGTGTGGAAAGGGAGAAAATGCTCTTAATAGTATTTTCTCCTTTTCCAGTATTTTTTTTATCAAATCAAAGTTCATCATTTGAACATGATAAATTTATATTCTGCAAATGCTTTTGTTGTGTATTTATGTCTTTGGTAAGGAGGTAAAGATCTAGCTCAGACTGCAGAAAACATAAGTTTAATTTCAAACCTACTCTGCCCAAATCAGATAGATAAGTATATGTTTGAAAAATGCCACTGAGCTGAAGATAATGATATCCATGATACATTGCAAGTCATCACATAATTCTTGATCTGACAACCAACTGAATCATGAGGTAGAATGATCCTTTAACATGCAGAAAATTGACCAATAACAAAAAGTTTAGATCCCGGTCAGCCTTGGCCTAGTGCACAGGCTAACCTGGATCAATACTTCTGCCAATGCATTAAACCCCCTTTCCACAGAGCATGGTTCATATTTGGCTTGCAACACGTGAAAAGGGGCATTCGGACATTTGCGTAAAGTGCCGTCTCGGATCAGCCTGCGCTGTCCGCTCAGGCTCATCCAAAATGACACTTTCCATTTTTATGTAATTTTCTGTTTTGGGCAAGTCTACTGAAGAACAAAATCTAATGTAGACGTAAAGTGTCGTCTCGGATCAGCCTGCGCAGACTGCGCAGGCTGATCCGAGACGACACTTTACGCAAATGTCGGAATGTCCCTTTTCGCGTGTTGCAGGCCATTTATCAAACATATTATAATTGATGTTCTACTTCAACAGTTATAAGCTGTGGACCTCCTGCAGTACAAGACAACGGAGAGTTTGTGTGTGAAGACGATAATTACGACTTTCTGTCTACCTGCCCTCTACAATGTCACCCTGGCTACACAACCAGCAGTGTAATTCAAGCTAAATGCAATGCCACCAAACAGTGGATGTATACATCTACAGAGCAATGTACAGGTTTGTCTTGTCATTTATTATCATTACATAACCTCCCTTGTTTTCAGTGTAATATACCCATTACGAATTTTCTTATCTTATACACATTTGATGTCATATTTGTGTGACATTATTTTTGACGTCATTTTGTATGTACCGTATTTCTCCTAATGAAAGCCCCCTGGAGCTATGCAAAACATAGATAGGGAGCCTTTATTTTGTACCAAATTTGCAAAGCAAAAAGTCTGTCCAATTTTGTTTTTCTTTGCGTTTTAGTGATTATTAAGAGGAAATATTAATCAAATTTGAGGAAACATTCATCAAATTCTTCAAATATTGTCATTTTAATCAACTAATGTACATTAGGCTATCATGATTTAAGGGGTTTTCGGGATGGGAGGAGGGAGTATTTGCCTTGGGATCTAGAGGTCCTGGGTTCAATCCCCACCTTCGGAGGTTATTTGTTAGAGCTATTACATATATGTAATTGAAAACATTCTTTTACATCTGTCACACTGTGCATGTATTTTTTTGCATGAGAATCATCTTCCAGGAACTTATGCAAGCCAAAAGTTTCTTAGACATGTACATGTAATGCAAAAAATTAAAAACTATCGTTCATAAATGCAATCTCAAGGAGTGTTGGTTGGATTTATCATGAAAAATGTTTGACAGTATAACTTCAAGAGTAGACTTTGTCTTCTCTGCAGTCTAATCCTGATCTACACTGCCTGAACAACCCTAAGGAAGGAGGTTTTTGAAAACATTGTGGGAAAAGGAGAAAATGCTTGTAACTAGCATTTTCTCCATTCCTTACAATGTTTCCACCCAATCAGAAAAATAATGCTTATTTATCCCAATTTAAAAATTCTTGTCTGCAGTTATTTTGGATTTGGAAGATTTAAAAAACTTGTGGTGGTGTGAGAAAGGACTGATTAACTCTTTTCCAAACAACAAATTATCCAGTAAGTCCAAATTGCAAGCATTTGTAGATAACAAAATAAATGTGACAGAAAAATCAAAATTTGCTGGTTACCGGCATTTTCTCCTTTTCTCTCAATTTTTGCAAAAGGCTTCTTTCTCAGGGTTGTTAAAACTCGGGATTGTTTGGTAAAGAGTTAGAGGAGGAAAGTTGTACTCATAGTTCTTTTTCATGTTTGACCACCTAAAAGATAAACATGTATGTATTGAAATTTCTTTTTGTCTAGATGCAAACCCACCCACTTTCACCACATGTAACACTTACCAGACATTTTATGCAGACAAATTATCAAATGGAACAAATGTCTTTTGGGAAATTCCATCAGCAACTGACAACATCGACAGTCCAGAAAACATCTCTGTTAATAAAGTGTTTGGGCCAGACCCAGGGGATTTCCTCACTGTAGGTATAGCAAACATATCCTACCAGGCTGTTGATAGTGCAGGAAATCCTTCTGTTGTAAACTGTGACATAACACTGGAAGTTTCAGGTCAGTGATTTTCTTCTTGCTTACATGTCTAGATGTAGGAACTAAGCATTTTTACCAGAACATCATAAACAACCCAAATGTTAATTTTTCATGTCAAGCCAAGTAGCTCATGTGGGCTCAGTCGGTTAAATAAAGGGCCTAAAATCAAAAGGTGGCTGGTATGATTCTCAGGCCATTCAAATTCTTTCCAAGTATTCATTATGACAAGATTCATTCCTCTCTTAATACTGAGCATCCTATATGTGGGAAAGCAGTCAGTGGCTTTAGAAGAATGTTGATTGAAGAACTGGCAAGAGAAAGTACAGGAAAGCATGGATATGGATTCACTGGCTGCTGTTACTTAACTAGTTAATAACTCATTACCAAATGACAAAATTTTAGACTAGTCCAAATTGAAGTATTTCCAGACGACAAATAAATCTTACTCAATAATTGAACTTTGTTTTTGGAAGGGTGGAAAACATTGTGGGAAAAGGAGAAAATGCTGGTTATGAGCATTTTCTCCTTTCCCCACAATTTTTTCAAAAGGCTTCATTCTAAGGGTCGTTAAAAGTCGAGATTGTGTGGTAAAGGGTTAAACCAGCTTAAAACCAAACAAATAAGCAAATCATTCTACTTTTTAGAGGTTGTGTGTGATCACCCAGTAATTACATTCCCTGACAGTGAGATGGAGTTTGCCTGCGCAAACTACAGGTTTGGAGTTAATTGTACCCTGAGTTGTGAGAGAGTCACCCATGAGATAAATGGTACCACTTGGATCACATGTGAGGCTGAGGTCAACGATAGTGTACCGTCAACATATTGGTATTATGAAGGAGACTTTAAACCTCATTGTATAGGTATTTCAGTAACCATAACTATTCAGAGAAACTTCGAAGTAATGTCAAAGCCTCATCTTCATCTGGATCTGCCTCACTGTTCTCATCAAAAAAAATCTTTGACATTTTCTCATATCTCTGTTATTATAGATGATAATTGTCAAACTTGGACTAGTTGTTGAGTATCAATAGGAGAAACCATGCATCAAGGGAAGGTAACCCTGAAATGTTTTTGACACAGTTATGCCTCCCTTTCATCAGACAGTTTTCACAGACAAAGCAGTTGTGTAATGCAAAGTCAGCACTTGAATATGGTGCTCCTGAGTGTTTATCCACAGTGAAAGGCAAGGTAAATTGTTGTGCTCTGTCCATCTCTCTATCTTCTGGTTTGTCTCATCCTTTTATTGGTCTTCTTTTTTCAGTGGAAAAGTTAGCACTTCCAGAACAGAGCTGAGGATATTAATTCAATAATTTGAATTGTTTTTACATGGTTTCAAATCTAAAGGATAAAATGGAGCTAAGCTTGAAAAGGGTCATCATTTAACCCTTTGCCACACAATCCAAAGTTTTAATGACCCTGAGAAAGACTGCTTTTGAAAACATTGTGGGAAAGAAGTAATGCTGGTAACAAGCATTTTCTCCTGTTCTCACACTGTTTTTTCTCTCTTTCTAAGACAACATTTATCATGTAAACAATATTTGATTTGTTAACTGCGAGTAACTTTAGAATCAATATGTCTTTCAACCTTTCTAAAGTTTGCTGAAACTTTATCTCAAAAACCTACAAGTATCAGAATTTTTTATCACAGAACTATAAGTCACAATTTATTTTCCACAATTAGCAAAAGCAATTACACTTGAAAAATAAGATTTATGTTAATATGAATTAAGATTCTTATAGCTGTATCATATTGAAAAATGTAAATTTTGGGGAGGGAGTCAAGTGATAAATATTTTACAATACAAGCTTTATTTTCTATTGTTGCAGCGGTGAGTTGCACGCAGAGTGCCTTGAATGTCCCAGAAAATGGTGCCCTAGCATTTACTGACGGACATTACCCTATTGCCTATGTTACCTGTAATGATCAGTTTGACGTTGAGTATGAATTCAATGGCCAGGTGTTATGTCGGGATACTGGGGGAACCTTAAAATGGGATCCAGAAGAGGTCCCTGATTGTACAAGTGAGTATGTCATTGAAATAAAATTATCTTTTTGATTTTTTGGGTGTGAATTATATATCCTTATCAAGTTCTAATTTTCAAAGGGTAGTAAACCAAATTTTGTTTCCAAGGTTTTTAGAAAATCTTGGAAAACAAATAAGTTTAGTTTGCATTCACATGCCAAGATGGCTGTAAAATTGAAACATAGACAGAAATACATATAGAAAAACATGAGAAATTATTATTTTTTTTGTATTTTTACAGTAAAAATACAACCATTCCATTAGTAAACACCCATTTTCAGTAAGAATGCCCATTTTCACATTAACCCTTTACTGCACAGTGCCAACTTTTAACAACCCTGGGAAAGAAGCCTTTTGAAAACATTGAGGGAAAAGGAGAAAATGCTGGTAACCAGCATTTTCTCCTTTTCCCACAATGTTTTCTACTCTATCATAGGGGTGTAACGATACATCGGACTACCAATGGATCCCGATGGCGAGCGTGTCGATGCTACTGCATCGATTGTTCCGTTGAAAATCGATAACTATCACCAATAGTTACTTCAAATATTGATAGTTTCACTGACAAGAAAGAGAGATAAAATACCGCAATTTGCTAATGTATTCAGACGCCCTAAAAGTTCGGACATGTTAAATTATTTACAAAAATAATTCATTTTTATTCCTTTCTCTGAACACTTCCAAAAGCAAGTTTTCCTAAATACTTGGACGTTCCGATACGTTAATTTCTCAAAATATTTGACAGGTAATTTCTTGGAATATGTTTTCAATAATGATCGGCTGCATAATATTCATTTCTGCATAGCAATGTTTAACGTTACAAAAACGAATCCTTCTAGAGCTGATTAACTCAGTGGTAATTTTAAGTCATGAAATTAAACCAAAATAATTTCAACACTAAGGGTGATTTTGTTAAAAACTTCACACCAAAGTGAATAGTGTGGATTTATATCAAAGATCAGACCAAACGGTCTGCCTACAGTCTAATCTTAATCTACCCAGGCCACCAAAACCATAACTATGCGTGTTGTCCCTCCATAAGCAATAAATAAATCTATGAAAAATGAATACTAAACCTCGTTCTTTCTTTTCTTTATTTATCAGTAATCCATTTCAAATGCATTCCTTTTATTTCGGCTGCAAGGAATTATTTTTAGAAAACAGCCGCACTTCTTTTATGCTGACTACACAAAACATGTGACACGACTGGGGTGTTCTTGAAACAGCTATATTACTAAATGCAAAAAGGCACTATCAGCTGGTGTAAATCGTGCATGAAATAGGCTTATTGCGTGGTCACTTTGAATTGATTGGAGGTCGACCTGCAGCCAGATATAAGTTTCTTCGAGCAGACCAGTTTAAGTGTGTAAATTAAACAGGTGCGTTACAACTCAGTCGCTTTGAATGATTTGCGTGTTACGTCATACCCCTTATCCAAATTTTACTGCAAACATTTGTGTACCCATGACAGGCCGACAGGCATCTTGTAGACAGATGGCTTGTAATATAGATCTACATTATGGTCGTTCTAATTATACCCCCGCAAAACGAATGTTTTCGGGGGTATGCTGGAATCAGCCTGTCTGTCCGTGTGTCTGTCCGTGTGTCCGTCCGTGTGTCCGTCTGTGTACAAATAATTGCCTGTTTCTGTCAAAGAGCTGGTGGGGGTATTAAGTCACATTCAGTGACAGCTCTAGTTTACTCTGCTGATGGCAAGATGGCGATTTTCAAAGCGTTGGCGGATGGTGTAGATAGACATCGGACTAAACACGCTGTCTGATCATGGATCTATACCATCCACTTCTGTACTATGGCTTAACTCGTATTAGAAAGCTACTTCTTTCCCGGGCTAAAAAAGGTAAGATAATGTTTAACAGTGTTCCCACTCGCACAAATTATTGCGTAAATCACGTTTTAGAATTGAAATTCACGTAAAAATTATGGTTACACCCGAGACTTCACGTAAGAAAATGCATGGACAAAAAAGGCCATTATCCGCTTTTCTTGTGAAAAATGACATGTTTTGAAGTTACTTGTTACCCTTATTGACTTTTTTGTTTTGGTCAAATTATGTAGAAATACCTATCCAGAAATTAACAGACATGAAAAACTGATCGGAGTAAAAAAAAAAACAAAACACGGAAACCCATGACACAACAAAATGTCTCTTTGACATTGTCCAATCAGAGTCACTTCAGATCGTCTTTTCAGCTTTTTAATGACTATAAGCAGTAAATTTATACAAATATCTTAATATAATACACATTTTGGATACACATACAACAAGCTAAAACCTATTATTTCGGCCACCCCCTTTCTTTCAAAATGATGATTTCCTAAAGATTTGGAGACTAAACAAAAATAATTATTTTTTCCGTCTGAATATATTGGCCAATTATGGGTAAATGTAGATAAATTCTATCAACTCAAAAATAAAAACTTAAGGGCTCACATTTAAAAGGTGATTTCTTTAAAAGTTTAAAGTTGCTTTATAATTACTTTTTTATTAGGTGTGTTTATGAACCATCAGCATTTGTCAGCATTTTGTGCTTTTGCATGCTGTTGTATATCAATCAGACTTAAAAGTTGACTTCTTCAAAAGTTTAGAGTAATTAGGTATGTTAAATTATTTTTGAACCATGTGCATTTAGAAAATGAATAGTCATTGAAATCTATTGAGCATCTTGCATTTAACTCATTATTTGCTATTCAAAACATGTACTCAAGTAGAATTTAAACTACTCGGAGAAAGTATTAGTATAAAACTTGGTTTCAAGATGTAATTTGATGAAATTCATCTCTTGCAATTCATCCAATAGTATTGCAATAGTATTGCAATAGTAACAGGCAATATCAATACTATTGCAATAGTATTTTTTCCAATGTCAATACAATCGCAATAGTAGATTTTGGCCTCAATAGTCAACCCTACTATCAAAGAAAATTTACACCATTTTAGCCACATTGAAATTGTCATCTGCAAATGCTTTCAATTTGGATAAGGCTAAAATTTTGTTGTCTGGTAAAGGGTTAAACATGTCTTCACAAAATTTATGTATCATGTGTCATTACTTAAGCGATTGATAGTTTATTAAATAAACAATGATGAGTTAGGATAATTCAGTTCAATTTTTTTAGGGTCTGTGTAGTTCCTGCAAGAAAACTGAGCTGATAGACCTAAAATTTAAACTTTTGTTACTGTCGCCGACATACTGTCTCATTTTTATCAAACTATTATTTTGCAAAAGTAGTAATACATTAATTGAAATGGATTTTTTTTACAATGAAAAATGTCATGCTTCAATGAATATTGGACGATACTGAATACAATATACCTTTTACTTACTTTCTTAACCATACTGTTTTATTGAAGTGTCGCTGGATTTTCCATGTTTTGAAAAACCTTCGTGATCATTCATCTCTGCACAGTATTTTTGGTTATCATGGTTTGCAATCTCTTTGTTTAAGATGGTCAGTAAATATTAGGCACATTTTGACGAAAGGAATAATCAAAGTGCTGTCAGCACTGTAATCGGTCGACACTGAATAACCACACTGTTTTGAAAATCACAAATCAAATGATAGTTGTTTGAACTGTATATTGGAGTAAGAACCCCATATTATATTGCCTTTTATACTGGATTAGAACCTTGATAATGGATTAAGAAATCAATTCTTATTCATGCAAAGGACTATGTGGAAATTATCGTAATTCAGTAATGAATTGGTTGATTAATTGGCTGTTTTGTGTTTTTGGCCACTTTCATCATTATTTCAGTCATATCGCGGCGACAGACTGCTTTTCATGTATGTCATGGATTTCACTCGTACTAGGCAAAAAATACCCGATGACACTCCCATGAAAAATACAGGTGTCAAATCCTGCACCATACAACTGAGCCACCTAGGAACTTTTTTGTTTAACCTATCTTTTACAAATTAGTAGTTTAACTGAATGTTTTAAGTAGATATTTGCCAGCCAACAGCAATAGAGGGAAAAGACGGGATTCTAATCAGCAATACCTATTATTAAGCTTTAGACGTCACTTTTACAAGATTATCAGTACTTACCAGCCTTTCATTAAAGGATAAAAAAGAAAACACACTTACACAAACATGAAATTTAATATTCTTTAGCAACTTTGGTAACTTTAATTCTAGTTTTAAAACTCACTTTTCTACCAACGATTGGAATACCAGAGGTGTTCAACTTATTATGAAACAGTTTTAAACAACACCCTCAATATCTTTTGGCCTATAAAACCTCGTGCAAAGCAATTAATTCATGTAAAGTAGTGTATCATATACATGTTCATCAAATCTTTACTCACAATTCAATATAGTTAGACCAAAAATAAATGATTTAGTTTAGGGCATCATTTCAGGGCTTTTGAAGCAAAAAATGTCCTACAGAAATATTCTGAAACAAGTAAAATATTTGGGACATTATGTTTCTGTTGTTACTGTGCAACACAATCAGCATGGTAAAGGTGTTATTAGAAATAACGACGCAAAACAGGCTGAAAAAGGAACTTTAACCCAACTTCGTATAGCACCTACTATAGACGTTGTTCGTGTTGCTACGTTCATTCTAATGGGACAGACCTTAAAAAAATGAAGTTCATAGAACGAGATGCATTTTGAGTTGAGTTTATGAGTTGGCTGATGTTAGTTTCCATGGAAAGACATCTTTGATTTTTATCAATAAAGGAGTGAAAGTCAATGCAAATTATTACATAGACAAGGTTCTGGAAAAGAAAAAAAGAGTTCTGCACCTGTTTCCTGGAAGAGAAAATAATATTGTGTTCCATCAAGACTCAGCTTCTAGTTACACTGCTAAAATGATCATTGTGATTTTCTGAATGAATACAAAATAAATTATAATAACTTCTGCAGAATGGAAGCCAAAAAACTCAGATGCAGCTCCCATGGACTTTGGTATCTGGGGCATACTGAAACGGAGGCATCAAAAATGCAAATTCTATAAACATGACTGGTCTTAAAAAGGCTGTTAAACACAAATGGAAGAAACTTGAGCAGTTGTGCATAAACCGGACTATAGAAAGCTGGACTACAAGGTGCAGAATGATTTACCAATGCCATGGATCCCAGATTGAGCAGCTGTTGCAATGAAACGTATATGAGTAAATAATTAAGCTGTGTTTAAAACTGTTTCATAATAAGTTGAACACCTCTCGTATAAACTGATTGTACTATAACACATTATCACACTTTTAATAATATCCATACTTTAGAATAGTATGAATAAATCATATAAAATGTGTTTGCATTTTGACTCCCGAATAGTTTATTTTTGGCCGCTCATGGGCTATCCAATTCTTAATTTTTAACAAGCCATCATACTTATCTAGATAAATTGTCTTACCTAATATTTTGGCTGGCTGAATTGTCCTGGGCAGAATCACCCAGGCCAAAATGTCTGCTTGCCAAATTTCCCTACCATACTTCCAAAAAATGTAGCTAATACTGGTAACTACGTAACAGTCAACTCCTCACCAAGCAAAAAATTTTAGACTTGTCAAAATCGAAAGCATTTGTACATTACGAATTGAATTTGACTGTAGCCCAAATGATGAGTTGAATCGTTGAAAGGGTAGAAAACATTGTGGTATAAGGAGAAAACGATGGTTATCAGCATTTTCCCCTTTTCTACAATGTTTTCAACAGCCTTTTCCCTCAAGGTTGTTCAAAATGGGATTGTGTGGTGTAACGAGTTAAAACTCTGAGTTAACCAATATCCAAACATTACAATTTCATGGTCGTTTTTTTTTTTTCATGTAGATCTATATCCTACGTGAACATAACGTTATGATCTAAGATATCTATGTGTGTAATATTGATCTGCACTGCACTCAGAGGACAGTCTTAATCTTGATTTTTTATTGTCTGCAAAAGCAACTTTTCTTAACCTAGACCAATACAGGTCATGTATTTGATTCATTCTAATAAGCGAGGAGCAAAGCTACAATAAACCTTGTGTTCTTTATCTGTAAAACAGCACCTTGTGGAAAGGATGAGAATCAACTAATATGAAGTATCCGATGAGACATACATGTTGTTGAGAGTTTTACCGTAAGACCCTGAATTAATGAAAGAGACATATCGAGCTTGGAAATGCAGCCAAATTAATGAAGGGTAATTGCTGTCTTGACTAGAATATCTCACAGAAAAGCTGGCATGACAGATCCAAGTTCTGAATGCATGTTCTATACAGTCTGGTCTGAATCTGGACTCTCCGCAAAGGCAACATAAGTTATGCTTAGTCCTCTAAGAAAAAAAAAAATGGAAAAAACAACATGCTCCTAAACTTTTCCCTGGTTTATGATTCAGACATAGAGAAAACGCTCTATTTAAGTCAACCAAATTACAAAATTTTTATTTCAAAAACTTTCATATGGTGAAGAAAATGCTGTTAGAACAAGACATAATGCTGGTTACAAGCATTTTCTCTCTTTCCAACCATATTTTCAAAGCCGCCCCACAGGATTTTGTCAAGGGTCAGCAGACTGATTCCAGTCTAAGCTCTGACATCAAGGAGAAACACGTCAGTGACTGTACAAAATGGTAGTGCCATGTCTGCAAGAGCCTATAAAAAATTAACACATCTGATGCTGAAAGATGCGTGATCAGGTATATATGCTTGTCAGTATTGTGAATGGAGAGTCTGGCTAGTTAAGTTGCAGGCGTGGGATCGCCAGTCCATTCTGAAAATGCTTACGTAATGACCTCTCCGCTACTGAGAAGTTAGAAGTCATAACCCTTACACAACTTTACATCCCTTTCCCTCACAGCTTCACACCTTTTTGCCTCATTAGCGTCAAACAACCCACGGCTAATCACTATTTTAAACGTGCGCCTGTTAAGAGTTGCATTTTCATCACTTTGCTCTAAAGCAGTACAATCTAAATTCTTACGTTCTTTAAAGCAATATTCCTTACAAACTCCCTTCTGTAGCGATTTTATCTTTGCTCCAACCCTAGATGACCCATGAACTTTTCAACACTTGCAACATATATGGACAACACTTGTCACAACTCGGCTGATCCTGTAACTACGTATATAGGTGATCAACGACCCCTTGAAGTTTGCCGAATAAGATGGACAGTAGACGACTACAGAATGTGTTTACATCACGCAATTTACTTGATTCGCTCTGGTTTCATTCATAAATTACTAATCATCACTGACCCCATTTCTGATAACTGTTTTGAAAGTAAACCTCTGCGAGTTTTTCAATTTCTGTTCGCTAGACATTTGGATTATGTTGGTAATATGACAAAATTCAATGCTAAACAAGTTGTAATTGCCGTTTATTGCATAATTGAAAAGTTGACAACGGGATTACTTGACGCCTCCTTACTAGGACTTTTTACTCATTCTTGCGCTCAACTGAAAGTAGTTAACATAATAAGGTCGCAACAGGCTTGTTAAGCATTGTAATGTTGTAAGTGAATGCTGTTACGAATTGTGGTTACATCAGTTTGCCCTCAGCGGACAGGTTTTCAAAATTTGTAGTCTCTCTAATAGTCAGGCTCATGCCGACCAATTAAAAATGAAATAAACACTTGTAAAACATACAGTAACGGTTATAACATACTACCCCTTCTAAAAAAGTAAATCAGCAAACTTTTCTTCCTGTCCGTTTTGATAAAAAATATATTTCATGAGTCAAGTATCATGAAGTAGTTTTATAAAACATATTTTCAGAAATGCCTGAACAAAAATTTTGAGACCATACAATGAATGACTAGGCGAAAAAATGATTGAAGCGATGTCATTGAAACCTTTGTTATCGAAATCTTTGTTACCAAATTTGAAAACTGAATATTTGCGATTAAGTAGCTCTACATAGACATTTGTCATTGTGAGTATCAGCCAACTCACGGTTATGATACAAAAATGCATCAAGAAAAACAGAAATTTTAATGATTTAGAAGGCTTGGTTGACTTAAAATCGTTTTATACATGTATGTTAGCAGTCACATATTATATAGTTTGTCAGTAATTGTTGCCTTTACTATTTTTTGGCTGTTAAGGTTTTTAGAAGCGGATAACTTAGATTATCTATGCAAATTTCTCCAATACAATAATGATGTCCTATTGGTATCAGTACACAAGTTGACGATGGTTTCACTTTTGCGGTAAAAGTCTGGATAATTTTTTTTGATACCAAAGATTGCAAACGTGTTGTGTAGGTTTGAAAAAAAACAACAAATATCACAATGTATGTAGTATTCATCCTTATGGTATAAAAGTTATATACATTTACATAATTTCTTTTAGTCCCCTACCGGTTTCGCCGGTAGGGGACTTTAGGTTTGCACTCCATCCGTCTGTCCATCTGTCTGTCAGTCCGCACGCAAATCAGTTTTCCGAACTTTTTTTCTAAGCGATGGCAGATATTGAGCTGATTTTTAGTGTGTAAGTCATCCACCATGAGTTACAGATCATCTTTGAGTTTCGTTACTCTCCACTGATTTTTGATGAAATTACGGGCCTTGGACTTAGAAATTTTCACTGAAGAAACCGCTTTCCGGACTTTTTTTCTAAACACTGGTAGATATTGAGCTGATTCATGGTGTGCAAGTCGACCACTATGAGTTACAGATCATGTTTGAGTTTCATTCTGGTCCACTGATTTTTGACGAAATTACGGGCCTTGGACTTCAAAATTTTCACCAAAAAAAAACAGTTTTCCAGACTTTTTTTTCTAAACGCTGGCAGATATTGAGCTGATTTTCAGTGTGTAAGTCAACCACCATGATTTACAGATCAAGTTTGACTTTCGTTCTGGTCCACTGATTTTGACGAAATTACGGGCCTTGGACTTTGAAAATTTTACTGAAAAACAGTTTTCCCGACTTTTTTACATACAATGCTCATGTTTGGTATGTAGGTACCCGTCATTGATACCGATCTTCTGTGGATTATATGTCCAAGGTCAAGGTCAAAAATTTTAACCCTTATCATGAAAACTGGTCCTCAGAACTTTTCATAGTCTTATCTCTGTATATTCAAAGTACTTAAGTTTTAACACTTATACATGGTAAGCTGGTACTTCTCATTGGTACACACCTGCTGATGATAAGGTCAAGGTCATCTCACAAGGTAAAGGTCATATTTCTGAAAATTTGCTTTTATGAGGGCATTTGTGTTTCACAAACACATCTTGTCTTAGTAAAACTTCTTCAGTGAACTTACTTTAACAAGGAAAATGCTTACATATCTGGCTTTCATTAAAGCATTGCATACAAAGACAGACACAATACTTATAATTCTGAAAGGGGGTCAAATACGTTCTTTCTCCTCCACAGAGTTTCACAAACTATACCTGCCAGCGATATATACGGCCAGTAGGGGACTCGGTATTGCTATGCAATACTATCAGAATGCTTGTTAGATCTACTTTATTTAGGATCAGAGAAAGAATATGCATTTTCTGAAAATGGAAATTAAAGAAACAGAGGAAAAAATTGAAAGCATTGTAGATCTGAATACCAAAGAAAATGACAAGAGAGTTGATGAAAATAAACATCATTGAAATAGATTAAATGATGTCTAGAAAGTGTATGTACCTATATAACCAGTAAAACAAGTAATGAAGGGGTTGCACACAGCTAAATGTGAATGCTGCTGTGAGTAGCTCTATGACACCACAAACAATTATCACCTTAGCATCAGGTTGGTATCAGGATATGATAGCTCATTTTCCAAAATGAGAATAAATACATGTAAATTACTTTCAAATCAAGTTGTTTTACAATATATGTATGTTAAGAACATCTGAAATTTGACATACAGATTGGAAAGGGATCACAATGCTGAAATGACAACGAAAATATGATATGTATTTTTTAGCTGAAAACATTGTGTACAAAGGTTATTTCTCCTACAAGTTTTGACCATTGATTTCAGAAGCAAATTGTGCCTTTTTTGAGCATAAAAACATTGAAAACAGAACAGGGAACCGGATTATAAGCTGCAATATTTGACAGTGGATTGTAAACAGAGCACACAAATCCTTATCCAGCAATCCCTAACCTTGCTTGTATATTGTGGAAAGTGTAGACAGGATCAGTCTTAACATGACTGCAGTCTGATTTTGATGCACATCCTTCAGCATTCCATTAGCAGTCTTAGGTCTTGTAAGCCCAATCAAATGCCAATAAACTTGGCAAAAGTTATCATTCTGATGGCAGATAAAACCCACAGAGTAGGAACTAATTGAACTTCCCCTTGGAATTCACATTTACGAATTGTTAAAATATTTTGGGTCTTTGGCAGTACTAATAGATTATGTCTAATCGTGAACATTTGTGTTTATTACTGAACAGGTCATGTGTTTTTATATCGATAATAACTGAAAGTCTTAAAGATGATATAGATCTCACTCAAAATTGGACATTTCATTTGTTTGAAATCTTTGTTACAACAAAACTTTCGTTACATATTTGAGGTGATACAGGCATACAGGTTTTTAATTGATATTTTGTAATAATAAGCATACCGGTAAGTCACACAGTCTGTATAACAGTTGAAATTTCACCAGACAATACAGAGTTAGCAAACTCATACTCATAGAGCAAAAATATGCTTGTTCAACATTATGACACTCTGTACAAGATGAACAGACATATGTAGTGATTTACATGTAATAAATTATTGTTTTGTAGATCTAGCTCATTTTGAACATTGATAATGAGGTATCAGTACAAACCCATGGCGAAACACTGTAAATCATGAGATGCTCTTTGCATTGTTATACATCTAATCTCACTTAAACCATTGTGACATTTTGTGAGGGTTTAGAGAATCTCCGTCTGAACTTTTGAACTGCAGTACAGCCATGAAACAAACGGCTCTTTGAAAGTAGATACAATACTGATGTTTGCTTTGTATGTGGTAGAGACTCTACAGTCAAATTAATTCAGGTACACAAACTGAGAGAATGCATTTATATCCAGAATCACAATTTATTGTGTACACAAGAAAACGTTTTTGTTCAGCAGTCAAAATTACAGGCATAAAATGATCTTATAGGGGTATCATATTGTTTTATCTGGTAATTTAACCACCCATGCTTCACATTAGAGCTGCAGAGTATATTAAGAAATGTACATACTGGTACTTGCTTTACATCATTGTCAAAGAAGCTTACCCTATGAAAAACGAAGGTTTAATTGGGTTAAGTATGACTTTTGACCTCTGTATTTCAACAGATATCTTAGAAATAGTTTTAGTGTTGCATTAAAAAATTTGGATTTATGTATTTCAAATATTTAACAACATTATTTGATGTATACAATCTTTTAATTCCATAGTCCAATTTTCACATTTTTTCCACTATCAATTGGACTTTCTCATTGAAAATATGTGAATAGTATAGCTGTTATTGTTTAAAAAGGTATGAATACATTTTTACCATGGTAACATATCAACTGGACCCCATACCTCAGATGACAGAGTCACCACGCAGGTCATATTGGTTGGAGTCCTGCGGGATAAATTAGTCTTTAAATTTTTTTCTTACTTAATATAAACTCTCCCCCCCTCAAGAAATGTTTGGGTCAAAATCTAGTTTTACTCTGGTTTAAACAAATGACAGAAATGTAGATTTGTCAAAATTAAAAGCATTTGCAGACAGTAATCTAAGTGTGACTCTAATGATGGACTTGTCATTGATTGGGTAGAAACATTGTGGCAAAAGAGAAAATACAATTAACCAGCATTTTCACCTTTTGTTACAATGTTTTCAAACAGCTTTTTCCTTAAGGTCATTTAAACTCTGGATTGTGTTATAAAAGATTCATGCCCCTCAAAAGGAGCTCTGTAACATTTGTTCAGCTATCACATGGCTTTACAAGCCTGAGGGAGAAGCTTTTTGACAAAATTGAATGCAAAGGAGAATAGGTCGCTCCATTGCCCACCATGTTTTTTAACCTTCCAAAAATAAATCCTATCATTTTAGCTATGTTTAAATTGTTGTTTGCAAATGCTTTCAATATGAACAAGTCTGAAATTTTGTTGTTAGGTATAGAGTTAATCCTTTAACCACACAATCCTGAGGTTGAAAGACCTTGGGGAAGAAGACTTTTGAAAACATAGTGGGAGAAGAAGCAAATGCTGGTTAACAGCATTTTCTCCTTTTGCCACAATGATTTCTCTTCTAGCATAGGCAAATTCCATTATTTCAATTACATCTAAAAGTTTGTCTGCAACTGTTTTCAATAAATACAAGTTGAGAATTTGTTTTCTTGTTAGCTCACCTGGGCACAAAATGCTCAAGGTGAGCTTTTTTGATTGTGCTGTGTCCGTCATGTGTCGTCCGTTGTGCATCGTCAACTTTTACTTTGTGTACGCTTTAGAGGCTACATTTTCAGTCCGATACTCATGAAACTTTGTCAGAATGTTTGTCTTGATGATATCTTGGACAAGTTCCAAAATGGGTTATGTCAGGTCAAAAACTAGGTCACTAGGTCAAATGTTAGAAAAACCTTGCGTACACTCTAGAGGCTACATTTTCAGTCCAAAACTCTTGAAAGTTGGTCAGAATGTTTGTTTTGATAATATCTTGAACGAGTTCAAAAATGGGTTATGTCAGGTTAAAAACTAGGTCACTAGGTCAACTCTTGAAAGTTGGTCAGAATGTTTGTATTGATAATATCTTGGACGAGTTTGAAAATAGGTTATGTCAGGTCAAAAACTAGGTCACTAGGTCAAATCTTAAAAAAACCTTGAAAGTTGGTCAGAATGTTTGTCTTGATGATATCTTGGACGAGTTTGAAAATAGGTCATGTTAGGTCAAAAAGTAAGTCACTGGGCCAAATCTTAGAAAAACCTTATGTACGCTCTAAGGGCCACATTTTCAGTCCAATACTCATGAAACTTGGTCAGAATGTTTTTCTTGATGACATCTTAAACAGATTTGAAAATGGGTCATGTTGGTTGAAAAATTGGGTCACTAGGTCAAATCTTAGAAAAACCTTATGTATCCTCTAGAGGCCACATTTTCAATCCAATACTCTTGAAAGTTTGTCAGAAAGTTTGTCTTGATGTTAGCTTGGAAAAGGTTGAAACTAGGTCATGTTGGGTCTAAAACTAGGTCACCAAGTCAAATCTTAGAAAAACCTTGTGTACACTCTAGAGGCCACATTTTCAGTCCAATACTTATGAAAGATGGTCAGAACCTTTGTTTTGATAATATCTACAATGGGAAAATGGGCTATGTTTGACTAAAAAGTAGGTCACTGAGAAAAATTCTAGAAAAAGCTTGTGTACAAGCTAGAGGCAAAATTTTCATTCCGATCATTATAAAAGCTTGGTAGAATGTTTGTAAAATGGGTCGTGTTTGGTCAAGACTCAGGTGAGTGACTTCAGGGCCATCATGGCCCTCTTGTAAAGACTTAGGACAGTTTTTGCATTCAAGAAAAGATTTTCAAATCTTTTATTTTCAGAAGCTTACCCGTACTTATTTCCCCACCTCCCCTTGCACCCAGACCTGACAGAGGTAAAATGATTGCTGTCTGTTTTCCATGTTTCAGGAAAGCGTAGACCCGGTTTAAGTTTGTTGACTGCAAGTTACTATTATTCTGGTGACTGCTCTACTGAGGAGACCAAAGATGCAATTAGAGAATTTGTCTTCTCTAAACAGTCAACATACAATGGAACAGCTCTGGCTTTCCAAGAGGTGACTGTGGTTTGTTCATCAAGGAGGAAAAAGTCTATAGACTGGGTCACTGGAATCTTCAAGAGATCAGTCTACAACATAAGGGTAGATGTTACATTAAAGGAAATTCATGAAATTAGTACATTTGATGATTATGATATGGTGGAAGCAAATCTTAACAAACAGGTAGATGTCCTGAGAGATTTAATAATGAATGGGGATATGGACATAGATGGATATGGGACAGAGAGGTCATTAGAAGTCCCAGGATACATGGAACTGGTCTGTGAGGAAGGGTCAGTACAACAAGGTCTACTCTGCAGTAAGTTTCTCCTTTTTGAGTATATAATTCCTTTGTTACAGGCCAAAAAGAGACCTAGACCCAGTCTTACAACCCTTAACAAGACAATACCATTTTTTAACAACCCTAAATAAGACAGCTTTAGGGAACATTGTGGCAAAAGGTGAAAATCCTGGTAACTTATCTGAACAAGACAAAAAATTATTAAAAGCATTTGCAGATGGCAGATCAAATGTTGCTAAAGTAATTGAGATTTGGGTTTAAAAATATTAAATGCAATGGGGGAACAGCAGACAAATGCAATGTATGGTACCTACAAAGATGACTTCTCTCATTTAATGGTAGAAAACAAATTGGGAAAAGGAAAAAATGCTGGCAACCAGCATTTTCTTCTTTGTTTACAATGTTTTCAATAGCCTTCTTCCACAAGGTCTTTTAAAATTAAGATTGTGTGGTAAAGGGTTCACCGTTAGGCTGCTAAGCGCAACTGAAGGACCTTTTGTGGACATTGTAGATCAAGATCAGATGGCACAGAACATGAAGTCCGATCTTGGATTTATGCTGTCCAATAATGAGATATTTCTCTCGAAAGAATATCTTTGAAATAGCAAAATTTTGGTTTTTACCATGTCTTTGAAAGTTTCATTTTACTTATATGACAGGATATGGGGTAAATAAATGGCATGTACATGTTATAAGTGTGACTTTATGAATCTGAGCTAAATGTCAAAATATTAAAAAGAAATTCAATATTGAGTAAATTGTGAACCATGTAAAAATCCACATTGAAATTTTTCTAAATTTTTGCTGAGTTTGCCCTAAAGATACATCTTTACTCGCTTTCTTCCAGTTTTTTACCCAATTTTATCTTTATTTTATGAAACTATAATTGTTTTTGTATCTTCGTGCCAAATGTTGTGCCCGACAGTTGCAAGGTTGCACAGATCACAACGGATAGAAAATGCATTTCATTCTATGGAGGCTATCCCTAGACATTACAACCACAGTTTCCAGTTTAAATTGAAGACAAATCCCTGGCTTTTCTTTATTCCATACACCTTATATTGATTTTTTATCTACTTTTACACCGCTAACTAGATTCTAAACACTGTAAAGTTTTAACAGCATTTGTTTAGTCTGTGGCTGTAAAGATGTATCTTTAAATTTATAAGGTTGTAAACCCTGCAAAGATGCTCTGTTAATCACAGAGAGGTCTGAAAGTAACTTATGTTTTTCTTTAAATGTAAGTTTTTTTCTTCCTTTCTTTTACAGAGTATTCCGTACTATGCATGTTCCAACTTATTCTTCTATATCCTCGCAGAGAAAAAGAAAAAAAAAAATTTTGCAAACATTGCAAGGAAAGAGCAAATGTTTATTACAAGTAACTACCCAATCTTCTATGATCTTTTTTGAAATCATTTTGAAAAAAAAAAATACCTGTACTTCAAATATGTTTTATTTAACCCTAGAGGTCTAATTTTATTTAACTCTGAAGGAGACAGCTATTAAAAACATTGTGGGAAAAGAAGAAAATGCTGATAACCAGTATTTTCCTTTTTCCTTTTTCTACAGTTTTTTTTCCTAAAAGACAAATCCCATCATGTCAGCCACATCTAATTTGTAATCTGCAAGTGCCTTTATTATGGAAGAGTCTAAAATCCAAGTATTTTCAGTCTGGAAGGGTCTAAAATCCAAGCATTTTCACTATGGAAGAGTCTAAATTCCAAGAGTTAGGCCCCATAACTCTTTAACACACCACAACATTTTTACTTAACTATGTTACAAGCATTACAAAAGGAAACATCAAATATAGTTGATGTAAAGGGATTTGTATTCAAAAGGGAGAAAATAGAGTAGGGAAAGGTAAAAATGCTGATTGCTGGCATTGTCTACTTTTTCTACTCTACTTTTAGTAGCATTCTTTTTCAGAGTCGCTGAATCTCAGGAGTAATGGTAAAAGGGTGATAAAGTAACTGGTATTATTTAACTCTTTACCACAGAACCCCGAGTTTTAACAACCGTGAAAGAGAAACCTTTTGAAAACATTGTGGGAAAAGGAGAAAATGCTGGTTACCAGCATTTTCTCCCTTTTCCCACAATGTTTTTTTACTCTATGAAAGACAGATTCCATCATTTGAGCCACATTCTAATTGTCGTCTGCAAATGCTTTCAATTTGGAGAAGTCTACATTTTTGTTGTTTGGTAGAGAGTTAAGAGTAGTTCCTGTGTAATGTTTTTATCATTCTAATCCATGTTTTGACAGAAAGCTGTGCTCAAGGAAAATATCTGAAGAGTGAGGGCAGCAACAAGTATTGTGAAGTATGTCCAATTGGTTCTTACATGGACAGTGACGGCCAGGTAGAATGTGTCCCATGTCAGGAGGGCTACAGCACCAAGAGAAACGGATCCAAATCTGAGCTTGACTGCATTGGTAATACATGTGTGACTGAATTTAACATTTTGCAAAAGGAGAAAATGCTGGTAACCAGTCATCTACCTGTCAAAATTCACTGACAGATTCCATCAATTGAGCCACTTCTGATAACTGCTTTCAAATTCAACAATGCCAACACGTTATATGACAGAATTTTAGACTCATACTATATAAGCTGGCCCCCGCCACTCGGGGCCTTAGAAATTGGTGGCTGCCTTCGCCTCTGTGGCATATAGGTGGTAAAAGTCCCCAGAAACAGAGGAGACCGATAATAATAAAACTAAAATTAATAAAAAAGGTCCAAAATAATTTAATTCAAAGTAAATATTAGAACAAAAATAACAATAACAAAATCAACCTAAATATGAAAATAAAAACACTAAAGTCAATACGATTAAATATTTCCAGAAAAAAATTAACAAACCCAAAATTAAAACATAAAAGTGGCTGAAGAACAATACAAATTAAGATCAAATGATTTCCAAAACAAATTTTTCATTCCAAAAGTGATTTTTTATTTATTTTTTGAAAACATATCTTTCCTATACACTTTCCTGTCTCATATACTGACATGCTCATTTGTGTGTGTATCATCTGTGCCAGTGGGTAGCACACTGGACAAAGAGTGTATAACATCTATGTTTTGTTCTTGTATTCGTCAACACCTTTTCCAATCTCTAGCACTATATGTTTGAAGAATTTGAAACATTTGGCATACTTGTATTTAGAACCTTACCTACAAGTAGAGATCTATAATGGGAACTCTAGTAAGCTCTAAGTTATCAGCTCTAAGTATTAAAGTTATCATGCTAACACTCTATATCTAAAGCTTTCTTGATTGAAAATATTTCATTGAGCAAACTTTCTTCTGATAAAAGATTTCTGTCTTTGATTCAGAAGCCACTTGTTTGCCGTGGGTGGCATCTCGTATGCCGGAAAAGGGGATCCTGGTAGTTGAGAGTGCCCAGGGATCTCCAGCACTCAACACACTGCTTTGGCCCTGGCCTCGGATAGACGAGAGGGATGGGTTAGGCCCGACCCGTCTCAATCGGCTCGGTCGTGTCTAGCTTTTAGGATTACATGCTATTATCTATATTTCTTTCTTTGTATCTTATGATACCAACCGGGTTAGATTTTTTTCTTTTTTCTTATCTTTTACATTGTTTTCCTTTATAAAGCGGCGGCTGATGGGCTAATTAATAGACCTATAGTTTCTCTTCGCTTAAGGTTTGTTAAGTATAATAGCTATGTAGCTCTGGCGTCGGAAATAGGAAACCCATTTCCATTAGACGTCCCCTTGTAGGGCTCCGAGGAGGGTGGAGCGCATAGCTATTGAAATTACACTGACAAAATCATGGCTTCCCAAAACAAAAGACCCCGACCGAATAACGAAAACGAAACGTCTTACTTAAATAGTACAAAGTTCTTGGTTATTAAAAGTGAGGAGGCAAAGCCCATCACATCTCTGTCTCCCTTCATAATAGAAAAACAGATAGAAAGTTTGATAGGCACTCCAAAATCAGTAAAAAAATTAAAAAACGAACTACTACTCGTTGAAACATCAAGAGCAAGTCAGGCTGAATCTCTATTAAAAGTTAAAAAGTTTTACAACTTGAAAGTCTCAGTCTCAGAACACAACTCGCTTAACAAATCCAGAGGAATTGTGAAAGACAGGGTACTGAAAGGAGAAACAGAGGAAAAAATTGTTGAATATCTTGCACCGCAAGGAGTTGTTGCGTGCAAGAGATTCAAAGTAAAAAAAGATAATGTTCAACTTGAAACCAATACACTACTCCTCACTTTTAACACCACCACTTTGCCTCAGAGTATTAGAATCTTTTATCGTACAGTACCAGTGGAACAGTTCATCCCAAATCCTTTGCGCTGTTTTAATTGTCAAAAATTTGGACACCACGAAGACAACTGCAAGCTCACAGATGCAGTAATCTGTGATAGATGTGGTGAATCCAAACACACATCTAGCATCTGCCAAAGACCTTTCAAATGTGTAAATTGTGGTAAAGATCACAGTGCAAGATCAACCAACTGTGAAGTCTGGAAAAGAGAAAAAGAAATTATGAGAATTAAAACAATAAGAAAGATTTCGTACTTTGAGGCAAAAAAACAATATGAGACAGCTTTTGAACCTAGGTACTCTAAGATAGTTCAATCAGCAACAGCAAAACCTCAGACGAGAACTTGTGGAACACAGTATGATCCCGTGGATTTTGAGCAAGGCGCTAAACCTTCCTCGAAGTCTACGTCTCCATCTGTCCAACCACCTCGAACATCTGAAACAGGTTCAAAATCTAACCAAACAAAAGACTCTAGTAGATCAAGATCAGCTTCTAGAGCTAATTCATGTCCTACATCACCAAATAAAAGCCAGAAAAATAAACCAGATAAAAAAGAAAAAGATAAACAACAATCAAATAGACAGAAGAAAGGGTCACAGGATCCTATTAAGCTGGCAAATAAATTTGAAAGTTTAGAAGATATGGAATTGGAAATTGACTCCTCTGTCAAATAACTTTTAAGTAAATTCAAACTCCCAATATACAAGTATAATGGGTCAAAACTCAATTTTACAATGGAATTGTAGAGGTCTAAAAGCCAACTTTAATGAACTACTAATTCTTTTATCTTTATTAAATCCACAAATTTGTTGTCTTCAAGAAACTTTTATAACCCCCAATGATAACTTGGAAGTTCGCAATTATTCTTCCTATCACTACATACATAATGATTGCCAAAGAGCATCTGGTGGTTCTTCTATCATAATACATTCTACGGTACCTCATCGTAAGATAGACTTAAACACAAATCTACAAGCAATAGCAATAAAAGCATCTTTAAATAAAACTATAACAATATGCTCTATCTATATCCCACCAAATAAAAGAATAGATCAAAATGATTTAGAAAATCTTTTACTACAACTACCTCAACCTTACATCATATGTGGTGATTTTAATGGACATAGCGAATTATGGGGTTGTTCAGATACCAATGATAGAGGTAAAATAATTGAAGATTTCATTGCAGAGAATAATTTATGTCTATTTAATTCCAATCAACATACATACCTGCATCCTGGATCAGGTTCTTTCACAGCAATAGATCTTTCACTCTGCCATCCTTCCTTGTACCTTTATTATGAATGGAAAGTATGTGAAGATTCCCATGGAAGTGATCATTTACCTATCATTATACAAGAAACTGAGAAAACAGAAGATGAGAAAATTCCAAAATGGAATTTTAAAAAAGCTAACTGGGAAAAATTTAATATTCTTTGCCATGAAAAATTACTGATTGACAATTTTGAAAATTCAGAAGATCCAATGCTTTCTTTTACTGAAACTTTAATTGACATATCAAATCAGTGCATCCCGAAGATTTCAACAAGTACTTTTAAGAAGAAAAAGCCATGGTTTAATGATGATTGTAAAGAAGCTATTAAAAAACGTAAAGACAGTTTAAAACGTTTCAAACAATATCCAACAAAAACAAACTTAAATGTTTGTAAAATTATGAGAGCTAAGGCTCGACGTACTATTAAACAAGCAAAATGATCATCTTGGAAAGATTTCATTTCTAAACTTACTGCTAGAACTCCCATGACAACCATTTGGAATATGTTAAGGAAAATAAATGGAAAGAATCAAACCATGAAACACTCGCATATCAAGGTAGATGACAAAATCTACGAAAGTAAAGAAGAAATCGCTAATATCCTAGGTAAAACTTTCAAAACAAACTCTTCTTCTGCAAATTATCAACCACAATTTAAAAAACATAAGCAAGAAGCAGAAATGGAAGAACTTACTTTTGAAACGGATACAAATGAAAACTACAACTTACCTTTCACACTATCGGAACTTGAAGATTCTCTAAAAAATGCTCACGATTCTGCTGCAGGTGCAGACGAAGTACACTATCAACTTTTAAAACATTTACCTCGTATTTCATTACAAACTCTGTTAAACATTTTTAACATTATATGGGAACAAGGTATCTTCCCGAAAAGTTGGTCCAAAGCTACAATCATTCCAATTCCTAAGCCAAATAAAGATCATACAAATCCAACAAATTACAGACCCATAGCTTTAACTAGTTGTATATGTAAGACCATGGAGAGAATGATAAACAATAGACTTAATTTTTACCTCGAATCCAATAATATTATATCGGAACATCAATCAGGGTTCCGAAAAAACAGAAGCACGACAGATCAATTAGTACGATTAGAATCTTTTATCAGAAATGCTTTTGTAAAGAAACAACATGTAGTTGCCATATTTTTTGATCTAGAAAAAGCTTATGACACCACGTGGAAACATGGCATTTTAAAAGACATTCATAAAATTGGATTAAGGGGAAATCTATCCAAGTTTATTTCAAACTTTTTATCAAATAGATCTTTCAAAGTTAAAGTAGGCACATCTTTTTCTGATGACTATGAACAAGAACAGGGAGTTCCTCAAGGAAGTATCCTCTCACCTACTCTGTTCAATATCAAGATTAACAATATTGTAAAATGTTTAGATGACGATGTGAACTGTTCCTTATATGTGGATGATTTTTTAATATGTTACAGGTCCAAAGATATGAAAACAATTGAAACTAAGCTTCAAAATAATTTGGACAAAATTGAGAAATGGACTATAGAAAATGGTTTTAAATTTTCCAAGACAAAGACAAACTGTGTACACTTCTGCCAAGAGCACAGGTTGCACTTGGATCCATCACTGAAAATATATAATAGTCCAATTCCAATAATAGATCAAGCAAAATTTTTAGGAGTTATCTTTGACAAAAAACTTTCTTTCATACCACATATTAATGCTTTGAAACTGAAATGTCAAAAAGCTTTAAATGTTTTAAAAATACTTTCCCACTCTGACTGGGGAGGAGATAAGAAAACTCTTTTAAATCTATACAGATCTTTAATACGCTCAAAACTGGATTATGGATGTATTATATATGGCTCTGCACGAAAAAGCTACCTAAAAAAGTTGGACACTATTCATCATCAGGGTCTTCGGTTAGCTTTGGGAGCTTTCCGTACGTCACCTGTTCAAAGTTTGTATTCAGAGGCCCAGGAGCCATCCTTATATGATAGAAGGAAAAAACTGTCCTTACAATACGTAACTAAACTGGCTTCAAATACAAAAAATCCAGTTTACAATGACATTTTTTTTTTACCAAACAAAATACTCTTTCAAAATAAACCTAATTTTATCAAACCACTTGGTCTACGAGTTGAACCTCTTCTTAATGAGTCAAACATAAATGTAAAGAATATTAAACCCTTTTAACTTCCTGTAAAAGAGCCGTGGACCATAGATCCACCAAATATTATTTTTGATCTCAACGTAAATAAGAAATCAGTTACAAATCCATTATTTTATCAAAATAAATTTTTAGAAATCAAATCACAGTATAAAGATTACATTTCAATTTATACTGATGGTTCGAAACAAGACAATAAAGTTGGTTGCGCTTCAGTACACAAGCAAGAAACTGCCAAAATAAGACTACCAGATCATAGCTCTATTTTTTCAGCAGAAGCTGTAGCTTTAAACATTGCTCTCTGTTCAATACAAAACAATAATAACAAGAAATTCATAGTTTTTTCTGATTCAATGTCAGTTTTACAATCTTTAAAACATCCTGATAACCCAAATCCACTGATTCAACAATTTTTCAGAAAATATGTTTATTTATGTAGATCAAAGACAATAATATTCTGCTGGATACCCAGCCACATTAATATAAAAGGTAATGAAATAGCTGATCAAGAAGCAAAGGATGCTGTAAATATGAACATAGCCAACATAAAAATTCCTTATACTGACAAAAAACAACAAATAAATGAATTTATCAAGTCTGAATGTCAAATTAAATGGCAACAATGTTTTAACAACAAGCTTTTAGCAATCAAGCCAAATTTTAATGATAAATATGAATTTTATTGTAACCGAAAAAGTCAAGTAATTTTAACAAGATGTCGTGTGGGACACTCAAGGTTTTCACATGTGCATCTTTTAAATAATGAGAGAGCACCACAATGTATAAACTGTAACGAACCTTTAACTATAAAACATATTTTATTAAACTGTAAAAATTTCGACCATGTATGGTCAAAACATTTTAGTGTTGATAGCATACAAAATTTATTTTTACATGTACAACAGAATAACATTTTAGAATACCTAAAAGAGATAGATTTTTATAATAAAATATAGACTCTAATAGAGATTTTAAGTATCAAATTAACATTTTATTATTCCATTTCTAAATATTACCTTCATGCGCGCTAAATGACCACAGCTGTCGATGCGCCTTAAAACACCAATTAATAATAATAATAATACTATATAAGCATCATAGCAGACACGGTGGTTGATAGGCTAATGTAGTTGGATTTGTCTTTGACAAGGAGGAAAACATTGACGAGAAAGAAAAATATGCTGGGTATTTTCTCCATTGCTTGTAATGTTTTCAATTCCTCCTTTATTCAGGGTTGTAAAAAGTTAACAATTATTTGGTAAACAACTAGATTTATGAAAAAATAAAAAGGACATTTGTCTCTTATTGTGATGTTGTGGTTATAAACCTGTGACATCAAAAAGAAAAACCAAACATGAAATTTAAGACAGTGTTGATTCAAGATCAGACTACATGATCTGTACAGTCTGATCCTCTTCTCTGTCTCAAAGAAAATCTGTAGCTGTGATTAACAGGCTATCAGGTAATCTGTTCCCCTGTTTCTTTTGTTTTTTTAGTCAAAACCGACCCTGCCCTGTTTGCCTCTGCCTCTACCCCTCTCTCAATATAATCAATATGAGTTAAGAATTTATAATGCAAATACAGTTACCTGTATAAATACTGTGGCAAAAAGAAAAGATTATATTTGTCATGAACAGTTTTTCTATTTGACTCAGTGTTTTTTCAGGGTGTCTTAGACAAGATAAAAAGTTGTATACAGGTTTTGAAATTTTTACCACAACTGATGACAAAATCTTAAGACTTATTTCAAATTGAAAGCATTAAAGATGCCAAATGGAATGTCACAAAACAGGCAAGTGTTAAAAGGATCAGCAGGAGTAAGTCTTTTTGAAAACATTGTGGGAAGAGGAGAAAATGTTTCTCACCAGCATTTTCTCCCTTGTCCTATGAATTTTTTTCAAAAGGTTTATGAAATAGTCTACCTGAGTAAAAATTTGCTTGTAGTGACAGTTAACAATTGGATGTGTAGATAATGATAATAACAGTGTGACAGTTTGTAATATTTGCTTGACTTTAACAATATGTCTATTTGCCACAAAATTTTGGGAAGCCTGCTGCAGGAAGCATGAAAAAATAGTCCAAGTCTTTTTAAGAAAACAAAGTTTAGACTTGTTCAAACTAAAAGTTTTCACAGTGGGTATTTTCAAAATTGGTGCAGTTGTGCTGAAGTTCTCAAATACAGTAGAAAGTATTGTAGATTAGTTTGATTTTTTCAGTAAGCTACATTTGAAAACATAGTGCCAAAAGGATAATTTGATTATGTATAATAACTGTTAAGATTCCTGTCAGTCATCTGCACCGAATTGTGCCAGGAGGTCATGAGATAACCCTATACCAAAGAGTCTGGAGAATTAAAAACTAAGAAAGAAGGGTTTTCAAAACACTAGGAAATAGAGAAAATTTTGGTTACTAGCATTTTTTTTCCATTTCAGTTTTTTTTACTCTTTTACACAATTACTGCTATTAAATTTGATCATTTTATTTTAATTACATGTTTTTAACCCTTTACAGCACAATGCCAACTTTTAACGGCCAATTGAAAGAAGCATTCTGAAAACATTGTGGGAAAAGGAAAAAATGCTGGTAACCAGCATTTTCATCTTTTTCCACAATGTTTTCTCTCCAATCAAAGAAAAATTTCCCATTTGAGCCACATTAAAATTGTTGTTTGCATTCGCTTTGAATATGGACAAGGCTAAAATTCTGTCGTCTGGTAAAGGGTTAATCAGCAAAATTTTATGCTATCAAACTGGGTGAATCCAAAATTTTGTCATTGGGTGTAGAGTTAACTCTTTACCACGTAACAGTAGTTTGGACTCATCCAAATTTGAAGCTTACAGACAAACAAATTTTTTAATCGAACTTGTTTTTCAAATGGGTAGAAAACCTTTTGGGAAAAGGAGAAAATGCTGGTTACAAGTATTTTTTCCGTCTCATGCACTGTTTTCTGAGGTTGTCTTCCTTAGGTTTATTTTAATCTTGAAATTTTTTGTAAAGGGTTTAACATCCACTTTTTCATCTATGTTACCAGCTTACTGTCCAGCAGGGAAGGTGTCCACTGATGGACTTGAACCTTGCTCTCCATGCCATATGAATACATACCAGACAGAAATTGGGCAATCATCCTGCATTGAGTGCCCTGCAGAGCAAAGAACATTTAGCAATGGAAGCACTCAGTGTGCCTGTAAGTCTTTAAAATGTTTCTAAATGTCTCCAGTCAACCAAACCATGTAAATTTTTTACATTTACATGTAACATTAGAGAATTTCAAACTAATTCTTTAAGAATTTCAAAATCAAATATACAATCTTTTATACCTATTTTCTTTTAACCACTACATTACATTGCTTGAGCTGAATGGCTATTGATGTGCAATAAACAGCACTGTTCCTTTAATTCAGAAGTAAATATTCAATATTTTACAGACATTTTATCGCCTGAGGATATTTTAAATTCTAAAGATAATACATTTTCTATAGTTATGCTATATTCTATATCGGTAAGTTTGTAATTTTTTTATTTTTTCGAAATTGATTAGTGTTCAGTGAAATTTTGACTTCCATAAATTCTATCCATATTTCAGATTATGACATCTTACTTAGAGCTGGCAAGTATTCCAACATATTGTATGAACTTAAAGATACCACTACAGCACTATCTGTTGCTTTATGGTACAAGAAAACATCGGCGGACAGCCTCAACGTGACTTTAGTAGATGATTCAGGCACCCACATAGTCTCTCTTAACTTGACTCAAGTTCTAACAACCAAAACTGAGTAAGTGCATGTCTTAACCCTTTACCAAACAGTCCCGGGTTTTCATGACCCTGAGAAAGAAGCCTTCTAAAACATTGTGGTAACCAGCATATTATCCTTTTTCCACAATGTTTTCTACCCTTTCCAAAACAATTTTCAATTTTTGAGTCACATTAATTTTATTGTCTGCAAATGCTTCCAATTTGGACTAGTCTAGAATTATGTCGTTTGGTAAAGAGTTAAATATCTCTCTTGTGTGAGCCTCTGATAGACAGTATAATATTTCTAGCAGGCATGTTTTTCAAGAGAACATCAAGGTATTGTGATAGCACTGCTGGTTACCAGCATTTTCTCCTTTTTCAGAGGCTTTCTCCCTCAGGGTCCTTAAAACCCAGGATTGTGCTGTATGGGGTTAACCTATGTGCATTACATTATTTGAAAAAATCTTTGCTGCAGCTTTTGTATTTATAATGGATGCAAAGGGATAATTTTCTACGGTCTTGGAATAAAAGTGTCAATAATTGCAATATACATATTATTTTAGATATGTTGGGACATGTATAAGATAAACCAAATTTATGTTGTAGCTGCATGGCAAAATTTTGACATCTCACAAGACTTTCTGACTCATTCAAAATCAAATTTTCTCATGCAGCTCAAATCCAATACCAGGTCCAGGAAATTTACTACAACCTATAGTTCTGTTTGGATTCAATAGTTTATTTTGACAGTCACACTGCTGTTATCTGAAAATTTTTGTTAGAAATTGCAGTATATTTTATATTATGTAAATTAGGTAATTGTTCTACTTTCATTTTGCTGATACCCTATTTTACTGGGTTGTTTTTTAACCCAGTTTTGTAAAACATGTACTTTAATAACTGGGTTCTTGTGAGTAACTGATGATTTCTTTACCAAACTATCTGGAGTTTTATTTATCCTGCAGGAGAAGACCCTTGCAGACCTTTCGGAAACCAGTTTTTAGCTCCACTGGCCGAAGGCCAGAGGGCTTATGTCATGGCCTGTTGTCCGTCCGTCCGTCCGTCTGTGCGTCCGTCCGTCCGTCCGTCCGTCTGTCCGTGCGTTAACTTTTTTTTAAAACGTCTTCTTCTCTGAAACTACCTGTCCAATTTTAATGAAACTTCACAGAAATGATCCTGCCATGGTCCTCTTCAGAATTTCTTGAAAGAATTTGATTCCTTCAAAAACTCTGGTTGCCATGGCAACAAAACTGAAAAATTTTGAAAATCTTTGAAAATTTTCTTGTCTGAAACCGTAAGGCCAAGGGCTACCAAATTTGGCATGTAGCTTTATCTAGTGGACCTCTACCAAGTTTCTTCAATTTATAGCCCTGGGGTCAAAATTGGCCCCACCCCGGGGGTCACAAGTTTTACATGGGCTTATTTAGGGAGAACTTTAAAATTTCTCTTCTACCTAGCCATAGGGCCTAGAGCTACCAAATTTGGCATGTAGCTTTATCTAGTGGACCTCTGCCAAGATTGTTCAAGTTATAGCCCTGGGGTCAAATTAGGCGTTGCCCGGGGGTAACAAGTTTTACATGGGCTTATATAACAAGTTTTACATGGGCTTATATAGGGAGAACTTTAAAATTCTTCTTTGACCTAGCCATGGGGCCTAGGGCAACCAAATTTGGCATGTAGCTTTATCTAGTGGACCTGTACCAAGGGTGTCCAAATTATAGCCGAGGGTCAAATTTGACTTCGCCCCGGGGGGTAACATGTTTTACATGGGCGGGCTTATATAGGAAAATCTTTGGCATCTAGCTATAAGGGCTAGGGCTATCAAATTTTGCATTTAGCTTTATCTAGGGGGTCTCTATCAAGGGTGCCCAAATTATAGCCCAGGGGGTCAAATGTAGCCCCACCCCAGGGGGTCACAAGTTCTACATGGTCTTATATAAGGAAACTTTAATAATCTACTTGTACATAGCCATATTTAGGCCTAGGGCTACCAAATTTTGCATGTAACTTTATATAATGGGCCTCTACCAAGAGGGCCCAGATTTTAACTTTGGGGGTCAAGTTTGACTCCACACCAGGGGTCACAAGTTTTACATTGGCTTTTATAGTGAAAACTTGATAAACCTGTGTCATGGATCACATATTTTACAGGGCCTTTTATTCAGCAAACTTGTTTTACATGACTTTTTATTGGGCAAGATTAAAAAATCTTTTTGTTTATAACTACACATTCTAGTTTCATATTGTAGGTCTGGGGTCAAAATTGCCTTCATTCCAGGGATCGCAAGTTTTACATGGGCTTCAAAATACTGTCACTTCAATTTAAACATTAATCAAGAGAAATAACTCTTTTTATGAAAGATAAAGTTCGTTACTATTTACCTCCCTTGATTATCAAGCTGCAGTGATACATGATTGGTGCTAGACAAGTTTTTTAGCTCCACTGGCCGAAGGCCAGCAGGCTTATGTTATGGCCCGTTGTCCGTTGTGCGTCCATCCGTATGTTAACTTTTTAGCTCACTTGAGCACAACGTGCTCTAGGGGAGCTTTTAGGATCACCTGGTGTCCGTCGTGCGTCGTGTCTCGTCAACAATTCTTTAAACATCAACTCCTCCTAAACCACTGGGCGGATTTGGACCAAACTTGGCTGGAATTTTCCTTGGAAGGTCCTCTTTAAAAACTGTTCACAGAATTTGATTCCATCAAAAACTCTGGTTGCCATTGCAACCAAATGGAATTTTTTAGGGAATTCTTTAAAAATCTTCTCCTCTGAAACCACGGGTCAGATTTTGAAATAATTTCACAGATATGCTCCTTGGGTGACCCTTTTTAAAAAATGTTCGTAAAATTTTGATCCGTCAAAAAATGTGGCTCTGGTGAATGGGGGCTTCTTGCACCATATAGAAATGAAGGAATTCTTCAAAATTCTTCTTCTCTGAAACCGCTGGTCAGATTTCGAAATAATTTTACAGGATTGTTCCTTGGGTGACCCTTTTCAAAAACTGTTCGTAAAATTTTGATCCGTCAAAAAACGTTTGGCTTGTAGTGTTTTTACTTAATAGCCAGTGGAGCGATACAGGGCCATCATGGCCCTCTTGTTTCTCTTTTTGCCACAATGTTTTCTACCCTTCCAAAATCAAATTTCAGTTTTTGAATCATGCTCAATTTCTCATCTGCAAATGCTTTGGATTGTCATGTGGTAAAGAGCTGAAACAAAATAATCTTCAGGGGAAAAGATAATTATTATCCACATATCCATTTGCATACATTGTCAAGATTTTCTTTTTTTGAAAAAAAAAAATGACGTTCCCCCATAATTTCTTTACAGGAGTACAGAAGTCACAAATATGTTGCCTGGCAGTAATGTTTGGTCACATGTCGCTGTTTCCCTACATGATTTCATGGAGGTCTTCATCAATGGAGAAAGTGCAAGTATCTTTGAAATCTCTCATCCTATCATCTATGCTAGGAGCCAGGTGAAGCTAGGAGTGAACAGTACATCAGGTTTGTGGTTCTAAATCTTATTCTAATCACTATTTTTGGAGACTAAGCACCTGATTGCACTTGGTGAGATGTTCTGTCTCAACCAATTAGGTGTCTAGTTTTGGTGTTTTGTAATTGAATAACCTGTGGAATATTTAACTTTATCCCACACTACAATATTCTAGACGGGTCCAGTTTGATAGCACTTGCAGACAACAAAATTTATATGGCTCAAATGATGGGATTTTTGTCAGATAGTCTAGAAAACATTGTGGGAAAAGAAGAAAATGCTGGTTACCAGCATTTTCTCCTTTTTCCACAATGTTTTCAAAAGGCCTACTTCTCAGGGTTGTTAAAACTCGGTATTATGTGGTAAAGGTTAATGGTAAAATATGGCCCATGGACAAAATACTCTTCATATAAAACCCCCTCTCTTTATCTTGGCATAACAGGGCCATATCTATGTCTCATATGGACTCAATTTACCCCCATACTGATCTTACAACATAGAAATAAATTATCATTCTAACATGAAACATGAATTTGGCTCTATAACACAGTGCAACAAAAGCGTTGTAAAATAGATGTCATTCTATATGCAGTGCATCATTCTATGTATTGCTTTTGGCTGTTTCGTGTCACTGCCCTGTGATATTTTATCAATGAAAGTCACTTGACGTAAACAAATCGTCATTTTCCGCTACTTGACCAGGGAGGAAGGAGATATACTGATATTGAATGATTCTGATAAAAATTGACAACCAAGGAACTATTTGAAATGTTACCAGTAAACAAGTATCAATCAAGAGTCTTTTCATGTTGAAGGTTAGTTCAAAATTGGCTTTGTTGCATTGGATATTGAATTGGAAGTAGGTGCAGTAATATTCAGAGCATTCGAAGCAACTGCAACTCTAATGCTTGACGATACATTCATTCTTCTTTGTCATTTTAAAGGAAGAAAATATAATAGTAAAACGGTGTGTTTTTTTATGTTGTATTTGATGCCTCAGATTTTATTGAAATTTTTATTCTTTTTATATTTACTGATTGGGCAGTGGGGATTTGGCTTGGTTAGTAACTGGAACAACAATGGTTTAAGGGAATATAATCTGCATCTGTTCTTATACACTCAGTATGAACTTGTTTTCCTTTGATCAAGAGTTAGTCATGTTTGAATCAAAATAACCTTCAATCTATCATGATTTATCGTTCAATAAACTACGGTTGTGAGTTATGAGGTGCAATGAATAAACCACTCGGGCTAGGGCTCCAGAGTGGTTTATTCATTGCATCTCATAACTCACAACCGTAGTTTATTGAACGATAAATCATGATAGATTGAAGGTTATTTTTTAATTCTTACATGCTTAATTTTGCACAGGGGAATGCAATGTGCTGTAACTATTACAAATTACTCGTACATGTCCATGTACAAGGAAGAACAACAATTTACAACAAAGGAAAATATAGTATTTCAGCTGTACAGATAGATCTTTGTCAAAGTGTGTCAATGTAATTCTTTGAAAACACACTTTATGCTGTTATATTTTTAGCTCACCTAAACACAACATGCTCAAGGTGAGCTATTGTGATCGCCCTATGTCAGGCGTCTGGCATCCGTCAACAATTTCTTTAAACATCTTCTTCTCCTAAACCACTGGGCCAATCTTGATGAAACTTAGCAGGGATGTTCCTTGGGTGAAGTTCTACCAAAGTTGGTAAAAGAATTGAATTCCACCCTTAACTCTGGTTGCCATGGCAACAAAAAGGAAAAAAAAGCAAAATCTTTGAAAATCTTCTCTGATGAAACTAATAGGCATAGAGCTTTGATATTTGGTTTGTAGCATCTCCTAGTGGACTTCTATCAAATTTGTTCATATGATGCCCCTGGGGTCAAAACTGGCCCCGCCCTTGGGGTCACAAGTTCAAACTTAGGAACAAAGAAGGAGTACTTTAAAATTCTTCTTCTCTTAAGCAAAATCTTTGAAAATCTTCTCCTCTGAAACTAAGAGACATAGAGCTTTGATATTTGGTATGTAGCATTTCCTAGTGGACCTCTACCAAGTTTGTTCAAATAAACCCGCTGGGGTCAAAACTGGCCCAGCCCTGGGGGTCACAAGTTCGAACGTAGGAGCAAAGAAGGAAAATTTAAAATTCTTCTTCTCTGAAACTGGAAGGCATAGAGCTTTGATATTTGGTATGTAGTATCTCCTCATGGACCTCTACCAAATTTGTTCATATGATGTCACTGGGGTCAAAACTAGCCCCACCCCGGGGGTCACAAGTTTGAACATAGGAGCAAAGAAGGAAACTTTAAAATTCTTCTTCTCTGAAACTGGAAGGCGTAGAGCTTTGATATTTTGTATGTAGTATCTCTTCATGGACCTTTACCAAGTTTATTCATATGATGCCCCTGGGGTCAAAACTAGCCCCGCCCTTGGGGTCACAAGTTCAAACATAGGAACAAAGACGGAAAACTTTAAGATTCTTCTTCTCTGAAACTGGAAGGTGTAGAGCTTTGATATTTGGTATGTAGTATCTCCTAATGGACCTCTTCCAAGTTTGTTCATATGATGCCCCTGGAAACAAAACTGGCCCCGCCTCGGGGGTCTCAAGTTCAAACACAGGAACAAAGACGGAAAACTTTAAAATTCTTCTTCTCTGAAACTGGAAGGTGTACAGCTTTGATATTTGGCATATAGTATCTCCTAGTAGACTTCTACCAAGTCTGTTCAAATAAACCTGCTGGGGTGAAAACTGGCCCTGCCCCGGGGGTCACAATTTCGAACATAGGAATACAGAAGGAAAACTTTAAAATTCTTCTTCCTTAAAACTGGAAGGCGTAGAACTTTGATATTTGGTACATGTATGTATTATCTCCTAGTGGACCTGTACTGAGTTTGTTAGCCCACCGGAGCACAACATGTTCAATGAGTTTTGAAAATGGGTCACCTGTGGTCAGAAACTAGGTCACTAGATCAAATGAAAGAAATACCTTGTGGGCACTCTAGAGGCCACATTTCTTGCTCATTTGACCTGAAATGTGGTCAGAATGTTTTTCTTGATGAAATCTGTGATGACTTTGAATTTGGGTCACTTTGGGTCTTAATCAAGGTCACTAGGTCAAATTAAAGAAATACCTTGTGAGCACTCTAGAGGCCATATTTTTCAACTCAATTGACTTGAAAATTGGTCATAATGTTTGTCGCGATGAAATCTTGGATGAGTTTGAATTTGGATCACCTGGGGTCATAAACTAGGTCACTAGGTCATGTTAAGGAAATATATTGTTGGCACTCTAGAGGCCACATTCGTTGCTCAATTGACTTTAAAGTTATTCAGAATGTTTGTCCTGATAGAATTTCACATGAGTCTGAACTTAGGTCACCTTGGGTCATAAACTAGGTCACAAGGTCAAATTAAAGAAATACTGTGGGCACTCTACGGCCACATTTATTGCTCAATTGGTTTGAACATTGGTTGAAATGTTTGTCTTGATGAAATCTAGGATGAGTTAAGAATTGGGTCCCTGGAGTCATAATATAGGTCACAAGGTCAAATTAAAGAAATACCCTGCGGGCACTCTGGAGGCCACATTTCATGCTCAATTGACATGAAAGTTGGTCAGAATGTTTGTCTTGAGGAAATATCGAATGAGGTTGAAATTGAGTTATAAACTAGGTCAGTAGGTCAAATTAAAGAAATTTATTTGGGCACTCTAGAAGCCACATCTATTGCTCAGTTGTTCAGAATGTTTGTCTTGATAGACTTTATGATGAGTTCTAAATTGGGTCATGTGGGTTCATAAATTAGGTCACTTGGTCAAATTAAAGAAAAATCTTGTGAGCACTCTGGAGGCCACATTTATTGCTCATTTGACTTTAAAATTGCTGAGAATGTTTGTCTTGATAAAATCTAGGATGAGTTCAAAATTGGGTTACCTAGAGTCATAAACTAGGTCACTAGGTCAACTTACAGAAATTCCGTATGGGCTTTAGAGGCAAAAAAATCTTACTCAATTGACCTGAAAATTGGTCAGCATGTTTGTGTTGATAAAATCTTGGATGAGATCAAAATTGGGTCTCATGGGGGTCATAAACTAGGTCACTAGGTCAACTTATGGAAATTCCTTGAGGACACTTTAGAGGCCACATTTTAAGCTCAATTGACCTGAGAATTGGTCAGAGTTTCAATCATGAGCCTGGAGTGAAATTTTGCCTATTGACTCAGGTGAGTGATCCAGGGCCATCAGGCCCTCTTGTTAACTCACCTGAGCACCAAGTGCTCAAGATGAGCTTTTGTGATCATGCTGTGTCTGTCTTGTGTCATCTGTCATCATCTTTTACTTTGTGTACACTCTAAAGGCCACATTTTCAGTCCAATATGCATGACACTTTATCAGAATGATTGTCATTATGATATCTGGTACGAGTTTGAAAATGAGTCTCATGAGGTCAAAAACTAGGTAGCCTGGTCAAATCTTAGAAAAACCTTGTGTACACTCTAGGGGCCATACTTACTATCCAATGCTCATGAAAGTTAGTCAGAGTGTTTGTCTTCATGCTGTCTCAGACAAATTTCAATATGGGTCACATGGAATCAGAAAACTAGGTCACAGGGTCACATCTTAGAAAAACCTTGTGTACACTCTAGGAGCCATACTTACTATCAAATGCTCATGAAAGTTATTCAGAGTGTTTGTCTTCATGCTTCTCAGACAAATTTCAATATGGGTCACATGGGATCAAAAAACTAGGTCACTGGGTCAAATCCTAGAAAAACCTTGTGTACCCTCTAGTGGCCACATTTTCAGTTCAGTGCTCAGGCAAGTTGGTCAGAATGTCTTGTTGATATCTTAGATTAGTTTGAAAATGAGTTGCATGGGGTAAAAAAGCAGGTCACCAAATCATATCATAGAAAAGCCTCATGTACACTCTACAGGCCACATTTTCTCATAAAAGTTGGTCAGAATGTTTGTCTTAATTAATTATATCTTGGATGAATTTGAAAATGGATCACTCCTGGAAAAAACTAGGTTACCAGATCAAATCTCTGATAAACCTTGTGTACTCTCATTTCCACATTTTCAGTCAAATACTCATGAAAGTTAGTCAGAATGTTTGTCTTGATGATATCTTGGATGACTCTTATAATGGGTCATGTGGGATCAAAAATGGGTCACCAGGTCTAATTTCTGAAAAACTTTGTGTATGCTCAAGAGGTCACATTTTCAGTACATTACCCATGAAACTTTATCAGAATGTTTGTCTTGTTGATGATTTTGACAGATTTTAAAGAAAAGGATCATATTGGGCCAAAAAATAGGTCAATAAGTCAAATCTTAGAAAAACTCTGTGAACACTCTAGTGGCCACATTTTCAGTCTAATATTCATCAATGTTAGTCAAAATGTTTGTCTTGATAATATCTCTGACAAGATTGAAAATGGGTCACATTGGGTCAAAAGCTAGATCACTTGGTTTTAGAAAACCTTGTGTACACTCTAGAGGCCATAATCATTTTCATTTAAAATCTCATGAAAGTCGGTCAGAATGTTTGTCTTAATAATATTTTGGGTGAGTTTGAAAAGGGTCAAAAGCTAGGTCAATGGATCAAATGTCTTAAAACCATGTGTACACTCTAGAGGTCAAGTTTTCTGTCCAGTACTCATGAAAGATGGTCAGAATGTTTCTCTTGATAATATCTACAACATGTTTGAAAATGGGCTATGTTGGGCTAAAAAGTAGATCACCGAGGCAAATTTTAGAAAAAGCATTTGTACACTCTAGACTGAGGTCTCATTTCGTTTCAATACTCCTAAAATTTTGTTAGAATGTATGTTGTAATATCTCAGATGAGATTGGAAATGCATCATGTTGGGTCGAAAGGCTCAGGTGAGCAACTTCATGGCCATAATGGCCCTCTTGTTTTCAATTATACAAAACATATTCTTTAATAGTTATGAGTCAAATACATGTACATGTAGCTGAATAAATAAATGAAATGGTAGTTCTCAGTCTAAACTCTCATGGGTTAAAATACAGAAAAAAGATATTGTACATTGTACATGTGTGGATCTAAATCAGATTGCTTATCTTTATAGGTTTGATCTCCATGTCTGCAATAATTTTACATAGTGCTGTAATAATTAACCTTAACCACAGAATCCTGAGTTTTAACAATCCTTACTGGAAAAGCTTTTGAAATCATGGTAGTAAAAGAAGAAATGGTAACCAGCATTTTCTTCTTTTTCCACCATGTTTTCTACTCTTTCAAAGAGCCTCTCATAATTTTTTGTCTGCAAGTACTTTCAGTACAGATGATTCTAGAATTTTGTCATCCAGTAAAGGGTTAATTTTCGAGACTTTTACTTTATTTGATGCTTTTTTTCAACTCATTCTTGTATAGTTTGACAAACACTTTTGGGGACAGTGTAGATCAAGATCAGACTGTAGAGAACACGCAGTCTGAACTTGGGTCTTCTCTGTCTGATACGATGGGATTTTAGGGACAAGAATTTTTTTCATGAATATGGTAATAGTTTTATTTTTTCCTAATGGCTGTAAATTTTCATTAAACCAAACAATCCTGTGTTTAACAACCCTATAGAAAAAGGTTTATGAAAACACTGTGGGAAAGGGAGAAAATGCTGGTAACCAGCATGTTTTCTTTTCCCACAATGTTTTCTGTCCTATTTGATAGAATTCCAAACATTTGTACCACATTTTATTTGTCATCTGCAGATGCTTTCTATAGGGATCAGCCCAAAATTTTGTCTTTTGTTAAAGAGTTTAGTGTGAAGGCAAATGTTGCATAGTAATAGTTGATCATTTTAGATATACATCTGTCTGGATTTGGTGTTTTTGGAACTAAGCTTAATACCAGCACAATAGATCCACTTTACTCGTCCTGTATCCTCGGTTCTATTCCCACATTGTTTTCATCTGATGACTTTGTTGGTGATGACCTAGAGAAGGTGGAATTTAAACCAGCTACCTGTATAGGTAAGTGAAAATACCATTGGAAAATTCTGATAGGACCATTACATCCTTCAGATGTCATTTTTAGCTTGGCTGTTTTCGGGCAAAACAGTAAGGTGACATCACAGCCTTGTCATCAGCTGCATCATTGTCATGAAAAAACTTTGACATCTTCTCATGTCTCTGTTATTGCTGAAGATATTTACTTAAACTTTGAATAATTGTTTATCATTAATGTTAAAAAGGGGCCCTTACAACAAGGGTAGATAACCCTGAAGTTTTTTTGACTGTTATGCCCCTTTTGGGCTAAAAATTTTCACTGAAAAAACAACTGCAGTTTGCTGAGGTAATTTTGTATGGCTTACTGTAGAACATTTTTGAAAACATGGTGACCAAAATCCTTCAAATTTTAGGGCTTGAAAAAATCCATTGCACAAAGATAGAATCGGACACAATTAAACAAAAATCTGTACCGAAAACCATAACAGACATGGTTTCAAATATAGTGTGATGATGCAGCCAACAGGCAGATTACTTTCAACTTTGTTTTTGATTGGATTTGTCAAAATATTATGTTATAATACTCATCTAAAATTTCATCACCCTAACTTAACTGGTAATTTTGTTTTTAGTTTCTTACTATTTTTTTTTTCAAAAAAATCCTCCGTAATTGCAATATTTTGCTGTTAGAGTTTGTAGGTAAATAACAGAAAGAATATTGTGTTGTAGTGAATTTCCTTGTATTTTGTACATGTATTTGCTTCTCACAGAGTACGAAAGTTGGACATCTGGCTCAACCTTTGGTCTTGCACGGTACATGTATTGAATTTTCTAATGCAGCTCAAAGCAAAAACAAACACCAGGAAAGTTACTTCAACATGATATTACATTTGAGCCATGCTCTGTGAAAAGGGGGCTTAACCCTTTACCACACGGCAAAATTTAAGACCTATCCAAATTGAAAGCATTTGCAGACGACAATTTCATAGTGGCTCAAATGACGCAACTTTTCTTTGATAGGGTAGAAAACTTTGTGGGAAAAGGAGAAAATGCTGGTTACCAGCATTTTCTCCTTTTCCCACAATGTTTTCAAAAGGCCTCTTCTTCAGGGGTGTTAAAAGGCGTCATTGTGTGGTAAAGGGTTAATGCATCTGCGAAAAGCAGTCCGCGCAGGCTGACCTGGGCTGAAACTTTTCGCTATTGGTCAATTTTCTGCATGTCCATGGACCAGCGTACCTCATGATTCAGTCAGTTGTTAGACAAAATGGATTTTATGGGTCCATAATTATGTGATGACTTGCTTGGTATCATGGATTACGGAGATGCATTAAGCCCCCTTTTGCCAGAGCATGGCTCATTTAAATTGAATATCTGAACACAGCATATTAAAAACAGATTTGCGTTTTGTTCAAGGTGTAGTTTGTGTATCACAGGTAAAATTCCTGAAATGAGTGTATTTTAAGCTGAAGAAATTTCATTTTCACCTCCATACAGAGGGGCTACATCAAAGCAACTCTACATCAGTGAAACCTTATTAGGATTATTCTAGACCTAGTGATTAGTAGCTATGTTTTGATGGCATAAAAACACATCACTGTCAAATCCCAATAAGCCTTATTGTCTTGAAAACAGTGTTTCAGCTGAAGATGCATGTTTTAATGATCCGTCTGGTTTGGATCTATATACTTCAAGAACCACCAGCCTTGTGTTTACATGTAACAATAGTTATTTTGGACTGAATAGTCAAATATCAGCAGATTATTGTGAAAACAGCAATAGTAGCATAAAAAACGTCATTGCTAATTCTAGACCAGCCTTATATTTTTGTAATGTTGTTTCAGCTGAGGACCCATGTTTTAACCCTTTCCACATGATCCCGACTTTTAAAGACCCTGAGGAAAAGAACTTTTGAAAACATGGTTGGAAAAGGAGAAAATGCTGGTAACCAGCATTTTCTCCTTTTCCCACCATGTTTTCTACCCTATCAAAGAAAAATCACATCATATGAGCTACATGAAATTGTCGTCAGCAAATGCTTTCAATTTGGACAGGCCTAAAATTTTGTAAAGAGTTAACAACCCATGTGGTCTGCATCTTTGCACCTCAACAACAGCTGGCTATGAGTGTATATGTTACCTGAAGTATTCAGCTGTACCTGATTATAATGAAAACAGTAACAATAACATCAGTATACATTGCTGCTAATTCTAGACTACACTTTCTATATAGATGTGTATTACATTTCAGCTGAAGACGCATGTTTAAATGATCCCTGTGGTATGCATCTTTGTACCCCAACAACAGCCGGCTATGTTTGTACATGTACTAATGGCTATTCAGGACAGAATTGTGAAATAAAACCTGATTACTGCGAAAATAATGAATGTCAAAATGGCGCAACATGCGTGAATGGACTGACTGGGTACACATGTACTTGTAATTATGGGTATACGGGAACAAGGTGTGAAAAAGCACCAGGTAAGAATAGCTCTTATTAAACCTGTTAACAAAGACTCTCATGTTTTATTGACCCCACAGGAGAAAGCTTTTGAAAAAAATGTTGGAAAAGGAAGAAATGCTGGAAAACTAGCATCTTCTCCTTTTCACATATTGTTTTCAACCCTGTCAAACAAAACTTTATTTGAAACACTCTTTAACTTAGCCCCATAGAGGAGGGTTTTTGAAAACATTGCAGTTAAATGAGAAAAGGAGCATTTTCTCCTTTTCTTACAATGTATTCAACTCTTTCAAAAACAACATTATTGTACACTTGCATTAACTTGCTTTTTGCAGAGCCTGTCATTATGGACAAGAAAGAAAGTTGTCATCTTGTACTGTGTTGAATATATTAATCACAAATGTCATTGACACAAAAGACAAAAAATTAATTTAAAATTTTGATGACAGAACTGTGATAATTTTGAATAGCATGTAAAAATGGAACTAAAAGAAGTAGTAAACACTTGTAATAGGCATTTTGGTGTTTTTTTCCCTGCAGTATATTCAGTGGCGGTCTACAGGCAGACTGCAATATGGACAAAGACATATCACTCATAAGTACTGCATCTAACCTCCTTCATATCAATGAGGTTTGCATTCTAAAGTACTTTCAGTCACATGATCTTAAACATGGTGGCGTCAGTGAAAGGAATCTCTTAACTCTTTACCAAACAACAAAAAGTTAGACTGATCCGATTTGAAAGTATTTGCAGACAACAAATTAAGCCTCTGGAAGGGTATAGAAAACATTGTGGGAAAAGGAGAAATTGCTGGTTACCAACTTCAGATCATGTGGCGAAGGGTTAAGGACCAAAACAATGACAGTGAAGATTTTAATATCTATTAACCCTTTACCACACGGCAAAATTTTAGACCTATCCAAATTGAAAGCATTTGCAGACGACAATTTCATAGTGGCTCAAATGACGCTACTTTTCTTTGATAGGGTAGAAAACTTTGTGGGAAAAGGAGAAAATGCTGGTTACCAGCATTTTCTCCTTTTCCCACAATGTTTTCAAAAGGCCTCTTTTTTAGGGGCGTCAAAAGGCGTCATTGTGTGGTAATGGGTTAATGCATCTGTGAAAACTGCCTGTGAACTTGATAAATCCTATTCGAAAATGAATTTACAAACGATAGAAATGTATTTTTGAGGAATGTTCAAATATGATTGCATCAAGAACATTATCTGCTCAATAATGTGAAAATCACGAGGATATTAAGATTATTTGGTAGATATACCTGCTTACTTGTGAATACTAATGCTAGAATGGTTGGTAGAAGGTCAGAGTATGCTGTTGAAATACAGTCTTATACATGTACTAGGAAATGTTGTTGTCATGGCATAGGGTGTAAGGATAATTTTTATGAAATATATTCTGTTTATTGGTATAATAAAATGTCCTTTATGACAGGGTATAATAAAGTGTCCTTTACTACAGGGTATAATAAAATGTCCTTTATGACAGGATATAATAAAGTGTCCTTTACGATAGCTATTTGTCGGTTGAAGAAATTGGAATGTGGGTTAGTTTCAACAGAAGATGGACCATATGGCCATTGGCTGAAAGTAGCAACATCTGCCAAGGTGATTACGAGAGTGGAAGAAATACTTGTTACGGATGCAAGATACACTTCTAGGCAAATAATTACCCCAGTATTGTTGGCATCTCATTAGGAGAAGCTCATACAATTCTATAGCATGATTTGAATATGAGAAAGATCTGTGCTAGATGGATTTCCCCATCTGCAGACAGACTATGGAAAAAAGGCACACATGTGATGCTAGAAGATTTTACTTGAAAACAGTTGCCATATTTACAGTGTACTGTCTTTCACAAATGTCGACACTGGTGACAAGACATGGGTTGACTTTGTTGAGCTCAATCAAAAAATTTAGAACAAAGTATAAGCAAGAAATGTTTTCAAAACGCTTATTCCTCTGGGGCATTAAAACTCAGGATTGTTTGGAAAAGGATTAATGAATCCTTCAATTTTCAGTGGATGGTGGCTGGACACCCTGGGTTGAGTGGTCAACATGTACAGCTACTTGTGATGGAGGGACACAACAGCGGACAAGGACTTGCACCAATCCAGCCCCAGACGAATACGGAGCAAATTGTTTGGGAAATGCCTCTGAGTCTCAACCTTGTAACACAGTGGCCTGTGAAGGTAGAGTTTTAGCAGTTCTGTTAACTCCTTACCAAACGACAAAATTTTAGAGTCATCCAAATTCAAAGCTTTTGCAGATGACAAATTAAATTTGGCTCAGTTGTTGAAATTTGTCTGTGAAAGGGTAGAAAACATTGTTGGAAAAGGAGAAAATGCTGGTTACCAGCATTTTCTCCTTTTCTCACGATGTTTTCATTTGTATGGTAAAGGGTCAAAAGATCTGTTCATTTAACTTTCATAGTAGAACTTATTATCTTTTTCCCAGCCAAAAACAAATTTAGTCATGTCTACATACTAAGTGTATTTGCAGTGCATTTTTAATTATTAAGTGCTCATTTAAGTTGCTACATTTAGTTAGTTGGCACTTGATCAGCCATTCAAAAAAAAAAAAGATCCCAAATACTGCACTTACACAGCTTTTTCACAGAAGATTAAACAGTTAATTAATGTTTTTGATTGAATCAATTGATTTCAAAAAGAAGAACCTTGTGTTTTAAAGTTGTGGTCTTGAATAAAATTTGAGTTCTGTTCTGTACTGTTCATTAATTTGATGAAAGCAATAGTCATTATATTTGATGTTTACTAATTTGTTAATTTAGTGTTGAAGCCCTGCTTAAGCAGCCCATGTGAATCAGGTAGCTGTATTGAGAACAATGCCACATTTCACTGTGTGTGCAGCACTGGGTATACTGGTACTTTCTGTAACGAGTCAATAGACCACTGTGTCAACAACACGTGCCAGAATGGCGCAACATGTGTAGGTCAGGAGAACACTTTCACATGTACCTGTAGTGCTTCTTACACAGGTACCTTTTGTGAAACAGGTGAGTCTCGTTTTTATTGCATTTTTGGCTCAGCTGTTTTGGAAGAAAATGTCTGTATTGTCTGCATGCTCTTGCAAAACCTTTGACATTTTATGATATCTCTGTAATTACTTAAGATATTTACTTCAAACTTAGACAAAATTTAAACTATCAAAAGGGGATCCTGTAGAACAAGGGCAGGTTACCATCACAGTATTTTGACACAGTTATGTCCCTGTTTCTACTAAAATATTTTGACTGAAAAATAAGCTACTGCAGCTCAGTTTTGGCACCCATCTGCAGTGCTCTTGTTCACTCTGCTTTCAGCAGTATTAAATATTTTAATTGTATTATGGTGACAGGTCGGTTACTCTTCTTTGTGTTTTCTTGTAATACTATTCCCTCCCTTCCTAAAATGAACTTCACCTCTTTATCATATGATAAGATTTTAGACTTGTTGAAATTGAAAGCATTTGCAGGCAACAAACCAAATTTGGCTGATATGATGAAAATTGCTGGTTACCAGCATTTTCTTCTTTTCCCACAATGTTTTCAGGAGCCTTCTTCTGCAGGTCACTAAAACAGGAAATTGTCTGATAAAGGGTTAAACTCCAACCAATTGAAATGACAACTGAAAGTTAAATAACCAAAATATTTGAGCTTTGCTCTGGCAAAAGGGGGCTTAATGCATCTCTGTGATGCATGATACCAATCAAACCATCTCATAATTGTGGATCCATAACAGTCACTTTTTTTAAACAACCAAAATCATGAGGTAGTATGGTCCTTTGGCATGCAGAAAATTGATCAGTAGCAAAAAGTTTCAGCACAGGTCAGCCTGCGCAGACTGCGCAGGCTGACCTGGGTCGATACTTTTCGCAATTGCATTAAGCTCTCTTTTCACAGAGTATGGCTCATTTTAAAATCTTCAGCCATTGGTAGAAGCTTGTTTATGTTTGGTAATTAGTTGATTCATCCCTTACCATAGAAAAAAAAGGAAACAAATTTTGAAAACATTATTAGATAAGGAGCAATTGATAACCTAACTTTTATTACAGTGTTGTCAATTTTATTATAAAAGTCTTTTTCCTTTCCTGTACGTGTGTCCTCTCGCATCGTTCAACTCTTTACCAAATGACGAAATTATGGACTTGACCAAATTGAAAGCATTTGCAGACAACAAATTAAATGTAGCTTAATTTGTGAATTCTATATCTAATACGGTAAAAAACATTGCGGAAAAAGGATGAAATACTGGTAACCAGCATTTTCTCCTTTTTCTATACAGCTTTCAAAAGCTCTCTCTTTCGTGTTGTTAAAACTCAAGATTGTGTGGTAAAGACTTAATATTCTAGTTATTCATATGTCTGAAGTTGCCTTGTGTAGTGATTGTTTATTTGTGATTATATGTGTTCAACAGAGATATCATATGTTTATTACTGGACCTCCTGGACAGAGTGCACTGTAGAATGTGGCGGAGGAACGTCAACTCGATCAAGAATATGTGTATCGTCGTCTGGTGAAGTTGGCTGTCAGCCTGAAACACAAACACGGAATTGTAGCACTGCTGCTTGTCCTGGTGAATACATGTTGTTATAAAAATTGTCTGTGTATCTCATGAACCCATTAGACTGCTAAGTGTGGCTAAAGGGGCTTTTGCAGAAAGTGTAAATCAATCAAATTCAGACTGCACAACATGTGCATCCTGATCTTAGATCTGGACTGTCTGCTATAGTGAGATTTTTCCTGACAAAAAGATTGTTGGAAGTTGTAGAACAGTCCAACTTGTATTAAATACCAATGGGATACTCAGACTGTGCTTCCTTAAAACAGGTGGTTGCTTACTACATGTACATTTCAACACATATTTCCCTTATGAGAACTCAATATATGCTTGCTTAACCCTTTACAACACAATAAAATTGTAGACTTGCCCAAATTGAAAGCATTTGCAGAAGATAAATAAAAATGTGGCTCAAATGATAGGACTTGTCTTTGGTAGGATAGTAAACATTGTGGGAACAGGAGGAAATGCTGGTTTTCAGCATTTTCTCCTTTTCCCACAATATTTTCTACAGCTTTCTACCTGAAGGTCGCTAAAACTCAGGATTATGTGGTAAAGGATTAAATACCAATGGGATACTCAGAATGTGCTGACTTAGGACAGGTGGTTGCTCACTACAAGTACATTTCAACACATATTTTGCCCTATGAGAACTCAATAGATGCTTGCTTAATGCAGGTGGCTTGCCTTACACAGGTGGCCACTAAAACAGGTTCTACAGTCTAAGGATTGGTTTTCACGATAGGCTGAAAATGTCTTTTTATTTGTGTAGTAGTTAGTGTGTTAGCAGTGTTGAGGAACAAATCCTGGCTTTAGCATTGTTGTGTGTCCATCTATCCGTCTGTCTTTAAGGACAGAAATGGATTTCTTTCTGGTATACATGTACACATAGAGGCCTCTAACATTATCACACAAAGCCAGCTTTTGATTCTTGGTAGCAGACACGTTTGAAAGTATTATGGGAAAAAAAAGATAACTAGTATTTTGCTCCTTTTTCCATTGCCTTTTCTATTTGATTCTTATGCATCCAGAGAAAGAGGAGCATGCCAAACTTCTTACACTTTTTTATCACATGATATTTGGTCATTAATCCTTTACCATACAATTACGACTTTTAATGATCCTGAGGAAGAAGTATTTTGAAAACATTGTGGGAAAAGGAGAAAATGCTGGTAACCAGCATTTTTTCCTTTTCCCACAAAGTTTTTACCTTATAAAAGAAAAATTGCGTCATTTGAGCAACTATGAAATTGTCATCTGTAAATGTTTTTAATTTGGATAGGTCTAAAATTTTGCCGTGTGGTCAAGGTTTAAAGGTATTTTATGTATGGTCAACAGCACATGTGGAAAAATGTTGGATATGATTCAGTTCCCATTAAATAGGATGGTGTTACGATTTGCAAAAAACAATCATTCCATTACATGTATTTAAATGCCAGATTTTCACCTTTTTATACGCCGCCGGAGGCTACATATATTGGCGTCATCTTCTCCGTCTGTCCATCCGTCCGTCCATCCCGTCGTCCATATGTACGTACGTCCATTTCTTGTGAACGCAACTCCTCTCACATTTCTTGACGGATTTGGATAAAATTTTCACAGAATGTTTCTCATCATGTGACCTATCGCATATTGTCAGGGTTTTGCAATTTGTAGCTGCGTCATGGAAAAAGGGGGCTTCATGTTATATTTCATGTGGCGGCGTATATTGTGACGACAGCACTCTTGTTACTGAACGTAACTACTTTACTGCAAGGAAATTATTTGTGATCTCAATGGATAATATGCCCCTAACATAAATTCCTGAACACTAGCAAAATCCACATAAAAGTAGTTTCCCTGTTGGGAGCCCAGTATACATAACTACACTTTCGGCACAACATTCAAAATGGTGGGGTCGATTGATACAAGCCGCCCACAAGACAAACATACTTTTTCAGTAGCCTACACCATATTATTTGTAGTTTCCCTTGATGATTGTCAATGATGCAGAAAAAATGAATTATTTTTGAAAAATATGTGGATATAGTTACATATTACCGTTCATTGTCATTCTAAAATAAATACACGAGGTTCACGAGGTTAAAATGGTCCATGCCTTCGTCTGTTAAGCAGATTGTAAAGTGTTGAAACTCATACATTTTAACATTAAAAGGATAGCCTAATGGTTGCTTGAGGCAACTAATGGTTGTTTACTTTTGGCAACAAATCATTAAAATGCCTAGATACTTACCTTGAATTTTATCATGGAAAATTAACCATAATGTCTTCTTTTCATGTATACATAAAACAGAGGATCAATGTGCTAGCTCGCCTTGCGGAATCCACTCATGTCTAAATGAAGCAACTGAGTTCAGGTGCGTATGTAACCATGGTTACACAGGAGTCACATGTTCAGAGTTAATCAACCACTGTACCACTGACTTGTGTGGCTCTGGAACTTGCATAAATTCTGCATCAGGGTATAGTTGTACGTGTCCTGTTGGGTTCACTGGGGATGATTGTTCCAAAGTGCCAGGTAAGTGTAACAAGTTCTCTTTGTTGATTTCTTTTATAGATCTTTATAACCCATTACCCCACAATCGTGAGTTTAAATGACCCTCAGAAAGACAGCTTTTGAAAACTTCGTGGGAAAAGGAGAAAATGCTGGTAACCAGCATTTTCTCCATTTCCAACAATGTTTTCTACCCATCCCAAAATAAATTTTAATTTTTCAGTCACATTTATTTTGTCGTCTGCAAATGCTTTCAGTTTAGATTAGTCTAAAGTTTTGTTGTTTGGTAAAGATTTAACTCTGTACCAAACAATCTTGTGATTTAACGACCCTGGAGAAAAAAGTTCTCGAAAACATTGCAGGAAAAAAAGAAAATGCTGGACTACCAGCATTTTCTCCTCTTCCCACAATGTTTTCTACCCTTTCTTAGACAAATACCATCATTCAAGCTACATTTACTTTTTCGTCTGTAAATGCTTTCAATTTGGAGAAGCCTAAACTTTTGTCGTTTGCAAAAAAGTTAACATATAATCCTCAACTGAGTTTTTGTGATTCCTCTCTGTCTGTCGTAAATTAAGATTTTGAAAAAATTCAAAAATCTTCTGCTCAGAAATTGTGAGGCTAATTATGCCAAAATTTTACATGCAGTCTCTCTAGGGCATGAAAAAAGACCTACAAAATAAACTGAGGTCTTTTGACAAGTAGGACTGCCAGTTTTAAAGATGTTAAAACAGTGAAAATTGAAACTCTTGTTCTTTTAAGTCAGATGGCATTAAAACTTTGAATCTGTTATCACTACATAAGGTATGGCAAGGATTTTTTTCAAATAATGTCATCAGCATAGGTTAACCCTATAAAGCATAATCCTGAGTTTTAGCAACCCTGACAGAGAAGGCTTTAGAAAACATTACAGGAAAAGGAGGAAATGCTGATAACCTTTTCTCCTTTTCTCATTATTTTTCTCCCTTTGAAGAGCAAATTTCATGTTTTGAGTAACATTTAATTTGTCTTCTACAAATGCTTTCAATTTAGTTAAATTTGAAATTTTTCGTTTGGTCAAGAGATAATCTTTGACCTATTTTAGGGTCGATGAAACTTTGGACCACTGGTTTCTAAGTCTTAACCCTTATCCTGCTAAATAACTAAAATGCAGTTTTCATTTCGATAGTTAAAACCCAAATATTGCTATTTCAAAGTTATGTTTCAGGGAATAATATCTCCTTATCGGACAGTGTAGATCACAGATCAGATTGCACGTTCTGTGCAGTCTGATCTTGATCTACACTGTCCGCAAAAAGTCAGTATAAACATCTCCCTTCTTGTCTTCATGATGTACAGTATTAATCCTTTACCACACAATCACGACTTTTAACGACCCTGAGAAAGAAGCCTTTTGAAAACATTGTGGGAAAAGGAGAAACCAGTAACCTGGTAACCAGCATTTTGCTCCTATTCTCACAATGTTTTCTGTCCTTTCCAATACATCTCTCAATTTCTGATTCATATTTATTTTGTCTTCTGTAGATGCTTCATATTTTGACAAGTCTACATTTTGTTCGTTTGGTAAAGAGTTAAAGCAAGATCAGACAGTATGTTTTGTGCAGTGTGATCTTGGTTTATGCTGTCCCTAAAATAAACTTAAGTTATAAAAGACCTATCCAAGCAGTCATGTCAACATCATTCCCATTTTCAGTTAATGGAGGATGGAGTGATTGGACAGTGTGGTCTGTCTGCAATGTAAACTGTGGTACAGGGTTTCGAAACAGGACAAGGCAGTGTACCAATCCACCCCCAGGAGAGGGAGGTGCAATGTGTGAGGGGGTCAGGAATCATTTACAGCCCTGCAGTGTTTCTTGCTCAGGTAAATTGGATAGCTCTCCTGTATACATTTCAGGTTTCTAGCTTGCTTTTTTCAAAAAAAAAAACGTGTAAGGTCTCATCATAGTCCCCTTGTCATTTGCATTGTCCAAGGCCATTATACCATCCTGGTGCAAAACTTGGACATTCACTCCTATCATTACTGAAGATATTTATTCACTTTAAATATGGGCTAGTTGTTAACTGTCAAAAAGATAACCGGTACAACAAGGGCAGGTAAACCTGAAATAATTTGACACAGCTGTGCCCTTTTTGAATGACAATTTGCTCTGAAAAAGCAACTGCAGGCAAATGTTGGCAACAGCATGTAGTACTGTTAGTGTAGATGGCAGGGGCAGTGAAGTAAACTCCCTGTGTTACTAGTCTTTGTTTTCCTACAATTGAAAAATGAGTCAAGCTCGAATTTATTTGCTGTAGGTCCATTTTCCGCATGTGATGAATTATGACCATTTATTTCATTCTACTGAAATGTTTAGCCAGTTTCAGGTAAAACGGGTATATCTCATGCAACAACTTGCTTGGTATAGAACATTACAAAATATCCCATTACATCAGGCACTTTTAATTTTACCCATAATAATCAGCAACTACTTTTCCCACTATGTTAGTAGTTAACCCTTTACCACACAAGCCCGACTTTTAACAACCCAGAGGAAGAAGCCATTTGAAAACATTACAGGAAAAGGAGAAAATGCTGGTAACCAGCATTTTCTCTTTTTCCTACAAAGTTTTCTACCCTATCAACACTGAATTTCCTCATTTGAGTTACATTTAAATTGTCATCTGTAAAATTAATGCTTTCAATTTGGACAAGTTTACATTTTTTCTCATGTGGTACAGTGGTACAGAGTTAAGCCACATTTTATTTTTATTTTACAGTAAATACTTTCAATGTGGGCAAGTCAAGAATTGTGATGTCTGGAAAGCTTTTGGTATGGATGGATCTCAAACATAATCAATACTTCACAAAAAAAATCATAGATCTATTAATAATTAATTATTTATCAATTCTTCCAGATGCTTGTGAGACAAAATCTTGTGGATCAGGAGGTTCATGTGTTGTATTGGATGATGGTCCTATTTGTCATTGTCAGCCGGGCTATACGGGCGAATTATGCGACACACAGACAGACCCATGTGATCCAAATCCATGTGATAATGGAGGAATATGTGATGGGACAGGAACTGACTTCAGTTGTACTTGTGTTGATGGATATATGGGAGAAACCTGTGACCAAGAACCAGGTAGTCTTTCTGTTTATTTCATGCTGTTCAGTAGTTTATCGAGAAATAACGTTAAAATATTTTTTGATATTTGTTATGCAGAAGGGGTACGCAACGGGAAATTACAGAAAGCAACTGTATTGGATTTTGAAGTAAATCTCCCCAAAAAAGGGGTTAGAAGCATGGATAAATAGATTTTTTTTGTTTTTTCATCTCCTGAACATCATCAGTAACTAGCATTTTCTCCTTTTCCAGCAATGTTTTCAAAAGGCTTCTTCTTACATGTCATTAAAACTCGGGATTGTGTGGTAAAGGGTTAGTCCTGAGAGGCCTATATAACCTCAACAGATATTTTCAGTGTAGCAAGAAGACCTAAATGACTGCAGTTTTGAAGTTTATTTTGTCCCGAATGTCTTGGAAAAGTAGACTGTATAGATCAAAGATCAGACTTCACATTTTGTGCAGTCTGATATTGATCTATACTAGTCACTTAAGGCAGCTAAAGTTGTGATAAGGGCTTTAAAAGCTAAGGGAAACATATTTACCTCCTCTGAGAATAATATAAATGTTTTCTTAATACAGGTTACTTGCATGATAGAGGTGGCTGCTAATACAGGTTTTTACTGTTTTCATGAATATATCAATATCATCCCTCTGCAAGGGCATAAAAACTTGTGTTTGTACAGTAATTGGTTAATATTGGTGTCCAAACACAATCTTATGTCAAGATATATTCTTACCTATAACTCTAGATGTTAGCTCATGGGGACCCTGGACTGAGTGGGATGAGTGCTCACTAGATTGTGGACCAGGAGGAATCCAGACCAGAAACCGCACGTGTAACAGGGGAACAACCGGGGAAGATTGTGAGGGCCCATCTGAAGATACACAGCCATGCAACAACGATGTAGAGTGCCTTGGTAAGTAGGATGAAACATGTCTACCCTTGAAGTTCATAATATGACCTTAGTTGATTTTATCAACAGTATGGATCAAGATCAAAATGTACAAAAAGTGCAGTCTGATCTTGGATTTTAGCCACTAACTAACAGTCTTGTGTTGTAATGGCTCTGAAGAAGAAGGCTTTTTGTAAACATTGTTGTCAAAGGACAAAAAGAGGTTACTGCTGTGGCTGGTATATCCTAGAATATCCTAGTTAGTATGTTTGCTTCTTTGAAACTATTGCTACGCTGGATTTACAATTTTATAAAAGCTTAGTGACCCTGAGTGAAAAGGCTTTTGGAAACATTGTTAGAAAAAGGTTACCAGCATTTTCTCCTTTTCCCACATTGTTTTCTACACTTCGAAAGACAAGTTCATGTTTTTAGTAACATTTATAGTTTGTCATCTGCAAATACTTTCAATCTGGACAAAACTGAACTGATGTCCACTAGTACAAACTTAACTGTCAAGCTGCTAAGTGCAACTCACAGACCTTTTGCAGACAGTGTAGATCAAGATCAGACTCTTAAGCTGCTAAGCACAACTCACTGACCTTTTGCAGACAGTGTAGATCAAGATAAGACCACACAAGACGTGCAATCTGATCTTGGACCTACACTATCTTGTCTGTTAAGGAGATATTTTTCTCCAAAAAATAAGCTTGAAATAACATTACTTGGGTTTTTACTATGGGCTTGAAAGTTTTATATAATTGATATAGCAGGATATGGGTTATTGAAAACCAATCTCAAATGCCAACTGATGTCAGTCCTATATATCTCAACTTCATGTTAGGTCAGTTCTAAATGTTCCGATATTGTATTTCAGCTTGCACAGATTTACCCCACAAGTTCGGTGTTCAAATAAACTGTAACATGACTGGAGAGATGAGGATATGTGAGCTAAACTGTGAAGATGGCTATGTTGTCTCTAATGGAACAGATGCTATTGGTATCTACCAATGTGGACCTGATACAGCTTACGAGTGGGATCAGACCTTGGAAGTTCCATCCTGTGCAGGTAAGTTGGAAATTTGAATCTCTTCAGAATGAAAAGTTAAGAGTTCCAGTGAATAATCCTTGAGTCTGTTTACTGACTCCGTAAATTTTAGTTCAAACCTAAATTTCAAACCTTGCCATCTGATTGGCTGCAAGGTTCTGTCTTAGCTAATTGGATGGCTTGTCTTGGAATTTAGATCTGTTCTTACAATCGATGGCAAGTACTGTCCCTGATTAAGCTATTGAAAGCTTATTCACTGTCCATTTAGAATTCATTTATATTTCTAAATTTCCTAATTAGCCATAAAGAGTTAAGAACTGGTTGCAAATACATGCCCTGAAGAAGTTATTAACCCATTACCACACAAGGAAATTTTAGACCTATCAAAACTGCAAGCATTTAAAGACAATAATGTGAATGTGGCTCAACTGATGGGGTCTCTTGGAAGGGTAGAAAACATTGTGGGAAAAGGAGAAAATGTTGGTTACCTTGTCAGAATGTTGTCTTGATGATATCTTGAACAAGTTCAATATTAAGTCATGTTGGGCAAAAAAAGTAGGTCACCAGGTCAAATCTAAGAAAAACCTTGTGTGCATTCTAGAGGCCACACTTTCAGCCTGATACTCATGAAACATGGTCATAATGTTTGTCTTGGTGGTATCTCAGATAAGTTTGAAATTGGATCACTTCTGATCATAAAGTAGGTCACTGGCGTAAATCATAGAAAAACCTTGTGTGCACTGTGGAGGCCCCATTTTCAGTCTGATACTCATGAAACCGAGTCAGAATTGTTGTCTTGATGGTTATCTTGGACAAGTCTGAAATTTGGTCACTTCCGGTCAAAAAATAGGTCTCTGGGACAAATCTTAGAAAAACATTGTGTGCACTCTAGACGCCACATTTACAGCCTGATACTGATGAAACTTGGTCAGAATGTTTGTCTTTATATTATCTGGGTCAGCTTCAAAAATTGAGTCACTTCAGATCAAAAAGTAGGTGACTGGGCCAGATCTTAGAAAAACCTTGTGTGCCCTCTGGAGGCCCTATTTTCTGTTGATACTCATGAAACTTGGTCAGAATGTTTGTCTTGATGATATCGTGGACCAGTTTGAAATTGTGTCACTTCAGGTAAAAAAGGTCACAGGGCCCAATCTTAGAAAAGCCTTGTGTGCACTCTAGAGGCAACATATTCAGTCTGCTACTCCTGAAACATAGTCAAAATGTTTGTCTTGATGATATCTTGGGCAAATTTGAAATTTGGTCACTTCCTGTTAAAAAGTGTGTAATTTGGCCAAATCTTAGAAAAACCTTGTGTACACTATGGGGTTAAAAAGTATGTAAATTGGCCAAATCTTAGAAAAACCTTGTGTGCCCTCTAGAGGCCACATTTTCAGTCTGATACTCATGAAACTTGGTCAGAATGTTTGTCTTGATGATACCTTGGACAAGTTTGAAATTGGGTCCTTTCATTTTTGTCATGTGATATAGGTTTAATTACTTGACCTACATGTATTTATCATAACACTTTACCACACTTTCTAGTGTTTTACAATCCTAATGAAAGAGGCTTTTGAAAACATTGTAGGAAAAGGAGTAAATGTTGAAAATACTGTAAGTTAGGATAAGGCTATAATTTTGTCATCTAGCCGATAAAGATTAAAACATTTAAAAAATTTCTTTGATACAAGACCACAAGACGACTCTATATTAGATGGTATGATAACCAGCATTTTTTCCTGTTCCTGCAATTTTTTCTCCTTTCTCAAAATGAAATTCAGTCATCCTAGCAAGATTTAATTTGTCATCTGCAATTTTTTTCAATTTTGACAAAATTAATCTGAATGTTTGTCATAAAGTGAAGAGTTAACTTTTACTGTAATATTCTATGCTGTGATTGATTGAATGGTGCTTTATGCTACTTGAAACAGCTTTTCAGTTACATCAAGGTAATAGCTCCCATACATATGTATGACCTGGGTTTCACCAGTACTAGGTTAGGCTAGTTCTATTAGATTGATCCATATGGCTTGCAATACGCGAAAAGGGGCATTCGGACATTTGCGTAAAGTGTCGTCTCGGATCAGCCTGCGCAGTCTGCGCAAGCTAATCCGAGATGGCACTTTACGACTACATTAGATTTTGTGCTACAGTATTCTTGCGCAAAACAGAAATTACATAAAAACGGAAAGTGGCGTCTCGGATTAGCCTGCACGGATTGCACAGGCTGATCCGAGATGACACTTTATGCAAATGTCTGAATGCCCCTTTTCGCATGTTGCTGGCCATATGTCACTGCAAAGTGGATGACACAGTCATGTCACATTACAGAAAGTCAAAACGCAGACAAGTTGCGTGTCACAGCTGCATTCCAAACTACAACAGCCATATCTTGTGAGCAAACAGATACTGTTGAGACCGCTTATCAACAAAACCTGGCTACTAGTCCGTGTGGTGCCAGTGCAGACTGTAATGTTCAGGCGACAGTGTCGGGATGTGTCAACAGGCGTAAGAGAGATACAGAGGAAGAAACGTCAACTGTGACCTTTGAAATCGAATACAATATTGTATCAAATGACACAGGTAAGCAGCAATGACTCGTTTACTATTCCTCATATGCTACAGGTTAACTGTTGTTTACAGCCTCTTGTACCAAGCAACTATGTGCCTTTAACAACCATTCTTTTAAAGGGGCATGTTAAGATTGTTTGCAGCTAATTAAAATTTCTTACAGAGAAAAGGAAAGTCAAGGCTTGTATTCAGTAAAACAATTCAGTTTTGGTATTTGAAAACCGCATGTTTATTTTGTAATCTGAAAGTCTGTCTATTTCTATGACATCATAGTATCAATTTGAATACCATATTTGCATATTTGATGTATGTATTAATTATGTGATAATTGCACAGGCCTTTGTAAACTGATACCAGGAAACTTTTAAATAAATGATAGGCAACAAATCCCATTAACCCTTTACCACACAATCCAGAGTTTTGACGACCCTGAGAAAGAAGCCTTTTGAAAATATTGTGGGAACCAGCATTTTCTCCTTTTCCCATAATGTTTTCTATCCTTCCCAAAACAAACTTTGTTTTTAGCCACATTTATTTTGTCGTCTGCAAATGCTTTCAGTTTGGACAAGTTTGAAATTTTGTCTTGTGGTAAAGAGTTAAGGAAATACTAGTGAAAGACTTATTTTTGCTGATTGATAGTTTACCAACTCATGATTGGATATGTCTCTGAAAAGGGAAATAAATATTGTTGAGAAATGAGAAAATGCTGGTTTTAGCAATTTTTTCCTTTTCCCACAATTTTTTTTTTAAGCCTTTTAAAGACAAAATCCCATCATTTAAGCTACATTTTAAGTGTTGTCTGCAAATGCTTTTTATTTAGATGTGACTAAATTTTTGTCGTCAGGTAAAGAGTCACATAATTTTAATTTTGATTTCAAGATAGATCTAACCTGTCATCTTGTTCTTGTTGTTTACCCAATAGATGAGACAGAATTGGCACTTGCGGATTTAGATGATACCTTGTTTATGCTGGAAAATGGAACAGATGATACCTTGTCGGTTGTTATTGATGGTGAAACAATAAGTCTAGATAACAGCAACATGTCCATTACAACATCTGTGGAGTGTCCCTTCGGTTTTACAAATGTAGAGGAAACATGTGGTAAGCTCATCTTTGCTAGCCAAGGGTAAAAAGATTGAATGATTAATTGAATGGTGTTTTATGCCTCTTTCAACATTATTTCAGTCATATAGTGGTGCCAGTTCATTCATGTATGTCCTGGGTTTCACCAGTATTAAATTAGGGCTTTGCAGTATCTTTCTTAAGGACACAACAATGAAAAACTTCTACTGTGAGGAAGGATCAAACCTGGTGCCTTCATGTTTAAAACCCTACACCTTCACCCCTGAGTCATTCTTGATCCCATAAAGGGTGCAAAACTATGTAGTACGCTGAAATTCAAGGTGTCTATCCCCTTCGGTTCCCTTTTCTTCTACATGTGAATTAACCATTTATTGTACAACCAGGCATTTTAAACAGCTCTAGGGAAGACAGTTTTTTTTAAAAAAGGAAACGCTGCATTCCAGCATTTTCTCCATTTTCCATAATGGTTTCTATATTTACAGTCATATTGTAACCGCATTTCCTCCTTTTCACACACTGTTTTCTTCCTTTCCCAGGACAAATTTCTTTTATCATTTGACCTGCATTAATCTGTCTCCTACAGATGCTTTATGATTTGGACCAGTCTAACTTTTGCTGTCTAGCAAAGAGTTTAATGAAATGTTCTACTGTATTTATATATTGTTCATTTTCAGTTGGTTGTGCCCCTGGTAACTATTATGACACAGCACTGGGTTTCTGTGTAGAATGTGAACAGGGAAGCTACCAGGATCAATCAGGACAAACTTCCTGTATCTCCTGTGGTGAGGGATATATGACTAACTTTACTGGAAGTTACAACTCGTCAGAGTGTTTCTGTGAGTAATGTCTCTCTCATAACACTCAACTGATTAAGTAGTTTTTAAATCCTTTTTTAACTCCATATCAATCAACAAAACTCTGGATATATCCAAGCCCAATGAATTTGCTGATGACATAGCATTGTGGGACAAGAAGAAAATGCTTGTTAACAGCAATTTCTCCTTTTATAACAATGTTTTCAAAGCTGTCTTCCTCATACTTTGGATTGTATGGTAAAGGATTAGAATTACACATATTTCAGTTTTATGTCTTCCTCATACTTTGGATTGTATGGTAAAGGATTAGAATTACTCATATTTCAGTTTTATGACTGAGCAACAGTTCACTTCATATGTGTATCATAGGTTTCATCAGGGTCTGTATGCACCAACCATTCTTGAGAACATTTACATGCATATTCTCCAGAGTTTTCTAAATTTGAAAGTAACACAACTTCTGATTGGCTAAACCATTTGGTTTAGCCAATCAGAAGTTGTATTACTTTCAAATTCAGAAAACTCTGGAGAACAAGACAAAGGCTATTGTTAAGAATGGTTGGTGAATACGGATCCAGAACTACAGATCTTGAAGGTATCTTTCACTCACATTCTTTCCTTATTTATATTCGCAGCTGACCAAACATCTTTATTAACCCCTATCCTTCTAATCAAATGAAATTAAACTTTCAAGCCGATAGTAAAAAACCAAATTTTGCAATTTCAAAGGTATGTTTTTTTTTTTAAAATATCTCCTTATCGGATGATGTAGATCCATGATCAGACTGCAAGTTCTGTGCAGTCTGATCTTGATCTAAACTGTCCTGCAAATGGTCCGCAAGTCATGCTTAGCAGCCCAGGTGTTAAATAGTGTGATCCACAGGAGTTTTGCTTAGTGCATGTGAAAAGCTCTATGCTGCTTTTCCTAGTGAGTTCCATATCCTAAATATTCATCCTGTTGACAGTACAACATGTTAGCATTAAATCAGTTATATCTTTCACAAGAGAGATTGGTATTAACCCCAATTTTTAATCCTTTTTTTGTACCCGTTCTCCTTCTATATCTTAATCCAAGCAGCTTATGAGACAGAGCTACAGACTGAGATATAAAACCAATTGATAAAAACAGTAAAAAACCCAAGGACTCTTTTATAATGGTAAATATTTTGATCAGTGTAATGCTCAGCTTATTCAATTTAGGTCAAGATCAGGCCGAAGAATTAATGAACATCCCTTTATAGTCAGCTGTTTCAAGGGGAAATTGTTTGGTTGGACAGATACTAGTAACGCTAAGTGTTCTTTTAAATTCCACATGGGCAAGTTAACTCTTTCACTACCTAGTAAACAAGACAAATTTATGATGCATGGCATCATAGAAGCCGCAATCTTTAAGTGGACAATTTCAGAAATATTTACTTTCTAGAAAAAATGTGATGACATTTTTGTATGTGTTTCCCCCGCCCCCCAACCAGAAGATCATGACAAATGATACTAAAATGCAGGATAAAAAAGGCAGAAGTTAAGAGAGGAATCTTAAATTATCTTGTACCATTATTATCATCATAATCATCATTATCATTTAAAGTGATGATGCGTATGTGAGAAAACATGTAAAAGCATTGGAATTTTCAAATTTCTACTCAAAGTTTAAAAATGGAGAAATTGCGCATGAATTCAAGTACAGAATTTTTCATTCAAAAATGATTAAATGATTTTAAAAAGCAAACTTCTGTAGGGGCATCAAAGGTGACACTGCAGAATTATGTAAGTTAGTAATTGTTCAAAGTGATATTTAGATCGTTATTCACGTACATGTAGATCTACATGTATTTACAATTTTTGAGTGATATTTTCTTTGAGTTTCATGTTTTTACAAAAAGAAAAAACTATTCAACAACTTTCTTCTATAACATTATCATTTTGCTTGTCAAAAAGAATCTTAGCCTGCTTGTAACAAAGTGAATCTTTACATTTCTACTCCAGAATTAGAGACTTTTGCATAGTATTTCCAAAATTCTTCTGATCATAGCCTTCACAGTTGGCACAAATCACTAAAAAACAAAAACAAAATTACTTTTTAAGTCTTTAAGGATCTGGATATATTCAACAACAACATAGTAACTATTACTATATATATCGTTTAATAAAAAATAGTTTGAACCATTTTCTGCAAATGCCTTGTACAAACCTATAAAACTTATAATGTAAACTTCAAGAGCCATTCAAACCCTTGATCAGCAGCGACATAAAAAGTTGTATATGCACAGTGATAGGTTTGGTAATAACTTTATCCTTTCAACTACACCGAATGAAATTAATATACTGAGTAAGGACAATGAAACAAAAAATTTTTATGTTTAGATCTACAATATCTTATAAAATATTTAAAAAATATTACACAGGCTTATGTACTGTCTGATCTTGATCTATTTCTGTCATTTTCAAACAGTTTCAACCTTTAGAGCACTATGCACCACTTTGATATTTTTTGTGGACAACGTACATCACGATCCATGCATTTTTCACGGGTATTGTAGATCAGGACCTTACTGTACAGAACTTACAGTCTGATCATAACAGCTTCGGCACACATTATATTAAATGCTAAATTTTACAGGGCTCACAAGGTAGATCGTCCATGTTACAAAATTCCATGAGGCTAAAGTGTCGACGAAGGGAAGAAAAAGGGTTATCTCTTCACAAGTAGGCCTATTCTATAAATAGCTGATGTCAGCTCTTACTGTGTAGGGAGGTAACCAATCTATACCTTGATCAAAGGTTAATCACCCTATTATCTTTACAGATTAAAACTGGACGAAACACTTGTACATAAAACTGCTTCTGATAATCATATTCTAAGATGCTCTCCGTCTCACAATTATCATTAGTTTGTTTTGTTAAAAAGTAGACAAATGCGAAAACCGTTTAGAGTTGGGAGAGCCTATGATAAACGGAAAGCATTATAATTTCGTTTGGGAACAAGGAAGGAATCCTTTAAGTTGGAAAAGTTTGAGGGACTAGCCAATAAAAGGAAGTTTATTTTTCTGTATTTTCGTTGTTATTTGAGAATGAACTTAAATTGTAAGAAAACCAGACTTGATGTTCATGTAGGTCTGATTGAATATTTGAGAAAGAGTCATGATGGGTAATTTTGTAACACTAACATGACATTATTAGGAAATTTCCAAAAATAATAACCAGTCGAATAATTACTGATCATCTACATGGTAAATAGTTCAGGTACATTCCTACTGGAAGCCGCTTTCGAGCGGCTTCCAATGATTTACACTTTTTCATTGGCTATAAATATAATTCCACTGCACGATGATGAGACAGAAGTTTTGGGTTTAATCAAAAAAAATATAGTGGACAGTGTCATCTGTGGTATGGAAAGAGTTAATGTAATGCCTGATGCTGACCAACTGGAGTATTGTTTTACCACAATCATGACAACTAGTGTTTGTTATCTATCAAGAGGGTAATTTATCTGAGCTGCATTTGGTTTGTGGCCTACAATTGATATTAACGATGTATATCAAAAACGTTCCTGCGCATCCTACTGCGCATGTGTTTTTGTCATGGATAGGGAATCAAAAGTGCACATATGTATTTTTCGCATATATGGTAATACTGTTGGTGCGCTGAAACAAGTAGCACTTTTTCGGGTAGTAATATAAGCTGAATCTTTGAACTGTATATATCTTTTTCAAAGGCAAATTTCTCAGAAACAAGCATGGTGCCCCATATCTTTTTTTACTGTTATCTAGAGACATGATGAGCTTTGTATGTGCAAAGTTTTAAAAAAAAAATCTGTCTGGTATACATTGTTAATATGGATGAGTCCAAAACTTTATCATCTGGAAAAGAGTTGAAGACCATCCTAATTTTGTTCCAAAAGTTGACATTTTAATGTACATCTAAATTATGATTCCTTTTCTTTCAGATATACCCCCAGAAGCATATAACAATCTACAACAAGGTAACTGCTTTATGTATTTAACCCTTTCCCAAACGACAAATTTTAGACCGGTCCAAATGGAAAGCACTTGCAGACGACAAAATAAACGTAACTCAAAAATTGAAATTTGTCTCAAGCAGGGTAGAAAACATTGTGGGAAAAGGAGAAAATGCTGGTTACCAGCATTTTTTCCTTTTCCCACAATGTTTTCAAAAGGCTTCTATCTCAGGGATTGTTTGGTAAAGGGTTAACCCTTATCCTGCTGAATAAGTGAAATAAAATTTGCAAGCCAAAAGTAAAGAGCCAATTTTTTGCTGTTTCAAAGGCATTTCAGGGGAAAAAATATTTCCTTATTGGACAGACATTCTGTGCAGTCTGATCTTGATCTACAGTGTCCGCAAAAGGTCTTTGAGTTGCCTTAGGGTTAACGCTTTACCAAACAATGACATTTTAGACTTCTCTATGTTGAAAGCATTTGCAGACAACAAATCAAATTTGGCTGAAAATCTGTTGTTCCAAGGGTTAGAAAAAATTATTTGCAAAAACCTTCCCTTGCCAAGGTCCCTAGAACTTAGGACTGTTTGGTAAAGGGTTAACTGTTAACTCTTTACCAAACAACAAAATTATAGACTGGTCCAAATTGAAAGCATTTGCAGACGACAAAATTAATGTGACTAAATATTTAAAATTTGTTCTGGAAGGGGTGGTTACCAGCATTTTCTCCTTTTCCCACAATGTTTTCAAAAGCCTTCTTTCTCAGGGTTGTTAAAAGTCGGGATTGTGTGGTAAAGAGTTAACTAGATGACAAATTTTTGGACAGGCTCAAATTGGAAGCATATGCAAATGACAAATTGAATACGCTCAAATGATTTTCTCCTTTTCAACACTGTTTTAAAAGGCCCCTTCTTCAGGATTATTATAACATGGATTGTTCTGAAAAACGTTAAAAGGAGTTGAGATTGGTTTTGCTAGAAAAATAAAGGAGGACTTCCTTTGCACTATAAGCAAGACTATCAGGGAACACCCCGTATGAAATGCAAAACTTCCACAAAATGTAGATACACACAAATACTCGCGAAAATTTGACGAAATTATTTATCAAGGGTAAATACAATGAACTGAAAACAACAGTGAAACAATGCCATAACATGAACATTATTTATGAGCATCTACATGTACATATCACCATACCAGAAAGTATGCAAACAATTATGAAACAAAGTCAATAATCTCTCAACAAATGTCATTTATTTCATGCTTTCTGGTAGTTTATTGAGAAAAATGGTGGGCTATTTTTCAATATTTCATGGTACAACCAGTAAAAGACCAGCAAAAAATACCAATTTTATTTTTTTAACGCTTCAATTGAAGGTGGAAACAGTAGTTCCCATGCACTAGTTACCAAGGTAAAATGCGCATGCCATTCAACCAGATGCAAATGTGACGTAATTTACCCTATGTTTCTCGCACTTTACATAATATTGTAATCCATTGTTATGCGGAGGGGGTATGCCATGGGGAATAACCGAAATGAAATATACTGGATTTTGATGTAAGTTCCCCCAAAATAGGGTTAAAAACATGAAACAGATAGAATATTTGGGGGGTTTTTTTGTCGGTAAAAGATGGAAATTCATTTCATCTTGTGAACATCATTGGTAATATTTTCACGAGTAGCTGCGTCACTCGTGAAAATATTACCCCTTGATGTTCACTCTATAAAATAAATTTCGATCTTTCACCGAAAAAAACAAATTTCCTCTATATATTTTTATGTGCTCTCTGGATGCACTATGGAAAATGATGAAAGAATAGTGTCATTTTGTTAGTAATATATGAGAAGCTCATCAAATTTGGTTTGATGAATGCCAACATAGGGGTAAAATACAGAGGTCTTACTACAAACAATCCATTTAGTTTGCATTCATCCGACAAACATGCTGCATATTCATTGTTTAGTTGGCATACAATGTAAAATTTGCACAATTTCAAAAGAGTGTGCAGATAAATGTTGAATAACAACCCAACACTATATTCAGTAACTTTTTACCAAACCACAAAACTTGAAAGCAGTTTGCAGACAACAATTGAATATTGCTCAAATGGTTATTTCTGTCTTTGAAAGAATAGAAAACATTGTGGGAAAAGGAGAAAATGCTGGATACCAGCCTTTTCTCCTTTTCCCACAATGTTTTAAAAAGTGTCTTCCTCAGGGTTGTTAAAACTCAGGATTGTGCGATGAAGGGTGAAAGGGAGGTATTATGATAGCCATTATATTTTTTTTGTAGTGAAGTAAATTTATAGGATTGAAAAACCATCAATCAAACTCTGAAGACTCCCAGCTACTGGTATGTCTAGATGTTAAACTGTTGGATAAGTAAACCAGCTGCTGGTGTCCTTAGTTCGATCCTTTCCACAGACACTGGGTTTTAACTCTTTACCAAACAACAAAATTTAGACTGGTCCAAATTGAAAGCATTTGCAGACGACGAAACAAAGGTGACTGAAGAATTGAAATTTGTTTTGGGAAGGGTAGAAAACATTGTGGGAAAAGGAGAAAATGCTGGTTACCAGCATTTTCTCCTTTTCCCATAATGTTTTCAAAAGGCTTCTTTCACAGGGTCGTCAAAAGTCGGGATTGTGTGGTAAAGGGTTAAATGGATTCTCCCTGGGCAAGGCTTTTCAGTGCCAAAGTCTTGTACGAGTAAGAGCCAGAAAACACATGAGTAAGGTGAACTGTTGCAGCGGTGTACCTAAAGTTTTGTTTTAAGTGGCTAAAACACCTTATGATTAATCAGTCAACCATCTTCTTTGCAAGCATTGTTAATATCTGTCATTTCAGAGGAAAAAGAAGACTCTAATGACAGTTCTTACTTAGTAGGAATCATCGGGGGTTCATTGGCTGGGGTTGTTGTACTGGCAGCCATTGGAATAGGAATTGGTTTCTACAAGAGTAAAATGAAGTGAGTTACAAACTATACCATGCATTCTCGTAAAAGAAATAAACCTTTTACTAAACAATCCCAAGCTTCAGTGACCCCAAGGAAGAATTTATATGAAAACATTGGTGGAAGAGGAGAAAATATGGGTCATCAGTATTTTGTCTTTTTCCTGCAATGATTTTTACCCTTTTTCTGGCAAACTCTTTTATTTGAGCCATCTTTGATGTCTGAAAATACTTAGAATATGGAGCAGTCTAAATTCACCACACAAACAAACAAATCTTGAAAGATACTGGAAGAGTCAGTAGATGTGCAGAATATTTTTTGGTAAAAAGTAATAGCTTTCCTCATGTACTTATATCTAGGTCTAGAAGGAAAGTAACGGACAGTCAACAGTGGAGAAACAGCAAAGGCACAGTGAATCCCCCATCGTTTGCAGCTACTCGTGTTGCACATCCGGAGCCAAGAAACATTCGCTTTGACAGACAAGGAACCAATCTATCTATTGTGTCTAGGAATGACATCACACTAGAGGACCTTGACCCACAGACTGAGGCATGAATCCGAAACAAACATAGTGTAAAAATAAGACTCAAGTATAAATCTAACTCGATAAACCTTTCATTAACACTTTATATTATTGCTTGTTTTGGGGAATACAGGTTTAAAATCTAGAACCATGATGTGATAATGAAAACATTATTGTTTTTCTCGGTTTTTAAATTACCTTGTATTTTAAATCAGTTATCCCAAACACAAACAGTAATATAAACTGATAATGAAATGTTTATCAAGTGAGAGTAATAATTGCAATTTCATGGTTATTTTTGTTTATAGTGTTCCAGCAAAGCTGCCAGTGTAGATCAAAGATCAGACTGCATGTTTTATGCAGTCCGATCTTTGATCTACATTGGCTGCAAAAGAAACTTTAAATGAGAAAAGTGATTTAAAGGCTGAAACAGATAATTTATACACGAACTAATGTAAGTTTTAACCCTTCACCACACAATCACTCTTACAAAAAAAGCGTTTGAAAAGATTGTTGGAAAATGCTTTCAAGGATAGAATTTCATACTTTGAGAAACAAATGATTTGTTGTATGCTTTCAAATTAGACAAGGTCAAATTTTTGTTTCATGGTAAAGAGTTAAATCCTGAAAAAATTGCAGCAGGTAACTTTGAAAATGTCTTTGTGATATAGGGATACTCAATATGTGGTATTAGATATATTCAAAATATCATATAGGGATACTCAACAATGCGATATAGGGGATACTAGGCATGTGATATGGGATACTCAACATTTGATAAAAGGGATACTCGACATGCAATACAGGGGATACTCAACATGTAATATAGGGACACTCAACATGTGATATAGGGATACTTGACATGACTGTGATACAGGGATGCTCAACATATGATATAGGGGATGCTCAAGATGTGATATAGGGATACTCAACATGTTATATAGGGGATACTCGTCATATGATATAGGGGATACTCAGCATGAATTAAGATGTGACACACTAATATTCAACTGGTGAAAAGCTCATAGCAAAACCAAAAAAATGTTTTCTTCAATTTCTCCTCTAGCAGATTACTTTAAATAATACAGGTGCTTGCTTAGTACAGGTCCACTTTTACAATCTTGAGTCTACACAACCCAGGGAAAATAGACTTTCGGAAACATTGTGTGAAAAGAAGAAAATACTGATTACCAACATTTTCCCCTTTTTTCAGATTTTTTTTTCTAACCTTGCAGAAACAAATCCAATTATATGAGCCAAGTTTGTCATCCACAGTTCCTGTTAACCAGCATTTTGCTCTTTTCCTCAGGGTCATTAAAAAGCAGGATAGTTTGGCAAAGGGCTACGTAATGTCTTTTATTATATAGCTGAAATTTTTCTAGCTGAAATAGATGTGTCGTACAGAGATAAAATATCACACATGACAGAAAAAAATCTGTATCTACACACTATGAAATATAGTTCCAAATACGGTATGATAACGTAACTGACACAGGGAATATGTATGTATTGATATGCAATTTGATTGGTCAAAATAAGCTATTATATATCCACCATTCCTAAAAACAAAGTTACTGGCCACTACACTATTATTTCTTTTATTACATTTACCATTATTGGATAATGTCGATTATATCAAAATTTTGTCTTTGAAAGTATTAGGCATATAATGAAAGGAATATATTATGTTGCAGTGACTTTGCTGTGTAAAAAAAATTTGACATCTCACTTGACCTTCAGTCTGGCGCAATATCAAGTTTTATCACACTGCTCAAATTAAATACAAGCACCAGGAAACCTACTACAATATAATGTTCTGTATGTAATGCCAATAGGTGTGATACAATAAGTTAGTTATTCTACACTAAAGATTGAAAGCTCTTTGCTTATTGCCCTCTGTAACATATTTGCAGCAAACAACTTTGAAAACTTACTTGTTCAATACAATAATTCAACTTTATTTAACTCTTTACCAAACAACTGAATTAATTTTAGACTAGTCCAACTTCAAAGCATTTGCAGACGACAAAGTAAGTGTGACTCAAAAAATTGAAATTCGATTTTCGGAAGGGCAGAAGACCAGCATTACCAGCATTTTCTCCTTTTCCCACAATGTTTTCGAAAGGCTTTTTCTTTAGGGTTGTTAAAACTCGGGATTTTGTGGTAAAGGGTTAAGGTTTTACCTTTTACCACACAATCCCACATGACCCTTAGTAGGAAATCTTTAGAAAATATTGTGAAAAAGAGAAAATGCTGGTTACCTTTGAAAGGGAAAAAGTGCTAGTTACATGTACCTGCATTTTTTCCTTCTCCAACATTGTTTTCAAAAGCCTCTTTCTTTGGGGTTGTTAAATCACAGGATTGTTTGGTAAAGGATAATTTCAGTGTATATCATTGAATTTATTTTAACATTTGTAAGTGACTTTATATCAGTGGGATACAGACTGACTTTGATCACCTTCAAAATCTTAAGTTATTTGATAGATTTACGGGCTTCAGTAGTATAAAAATCGTATTTTTGGGGGTTTCTTTCTTTTAATAACATCATTGTTTATCACTAGATTTGATACAAATTTTGTATGAGTACTTATATGTATGAGATGCACATTGAGTTCAAATATGGTTAACTCTTTACCAAACAATCCCTGGTTTTCACGACTCTGGGAATGAAGACTTTTGAAAACATTGTGGGAAAAGGGGAAAATGCTGGTAACCAGCATTTTCTCCTTTTCCCACAACGTTTGCTATCCTATCATAGACAGAAATCATCATTTGAGATACATTTAAGTTGTTGACTTCAAATGCTTTCAGTTTGGTCCTGTCCAAAATTTTGTCGTGTGGTAAAGGGTTAAAGCCTGCTATTGTTTGAAAGAGTAAGTGGATGTTGCAATTGAAAAAAAATAATAACCTTCATGTTTATCATCAGATTTGATCAAAATTTTCATCATCAGATGTGTTCTGAGAGCGATTTAGGTCCAAAGCTGATATTTTTTGGAAGACTTACAAGACTTTCACCCTTAGGCTGCTAAGCACAACTCACTGACCTTTTGCAGACAGTGTAGATCAAGATCAGACTGCAGGGAATGTGTAGTCTGATCTTTGATCCACGCTGTTCGATAAGGAGGTTTTATTCCCCAAAACTTAACTTTGACATAGCAATATTTGGGTTTTTACTATCGAATTGAAAATTTCATTTAGCAGGATAACAGTTAAAACCATGTTTAGAAACCATTAAGGTACTTCAGTTTTTATCATCAGATTTGTTCCCAGTTTCTTATGTTAACCCTGTACCAAACAACAAAATTTTGGACTTGTCCTGATTAAAATCAGTCGCAGGCACTGATTCAAATCTAGCTCGAAAGGGAAAAAGTTGTCTGAGAAAGGGTATAGAATATTGTTGGAAATGGAGAAAATGCTGGTTACCAGCATTGTCTCCTTTTCTTGCAATGTTTTCAAAAGCCTTCCTCCTCAGGGTTGTTAAAACTTGGGATTTTGTGGCAAAGGGTTAATGAGATGCAGATTGAGTTCAGTTGCAGTTAATGTCTGATGTTGTTTACAAAAGCTATTTGGTTTTGAATTCTTGAAAATTGGAGACTTTCTGGTTTCAGTCAATATTTTTTATGGTTTTGTCAGATTTATACCAGATTCTGTATGTGTTTGTTTGTCAATAAGACACAGGTTGAGATTGATTACAACCAAATTTATTACAATTCTAATATGATGTTGTTTGGATCAGACCTTGACGCTGTGAACATTTGAAATTTTGTGGTTTGTGATATGAAACTAAAATGTTTATCATCAGATTTAGTCCAAATTCTGTATGTATCTGTATATCAGTAGGATGAGGGCCGAGTTTGATTCTGTCTAATGTATGATTTTGTTTGAAAGAGTTATGGAACTTTCTAAATGTGAAAATTTGAAATTTTCTACTTTTCATGTAGTAACTTCAATGACTTTTGTCACATTAATTTCAAATTTTGTATTTTGTCTATCCTTTGTATCTTTGTTATTTGTGTTTGGTTAAGGTTACTGGTGAAAACCTAACATTTTTTGGAAAAGTTAAATGACTTTCATATTGTGAAAATTTGAAAAACAATATGTTTGACATTTAACTCTTTGCCACACAACAAAATTTTAGGCTTGCCCAATTCTAAAGGATTTGCAGATGACAAATGAATTGCTTCTAAAACTTTAGAAATTGACTTTCAAGGGTAGAAAACATTGTGGGAAAAGAAGAAAATGCTGGTAACCAGCATTTTCTTCGTTTCCCACAATGTTTTCAAAAGGATTCTACATCAGGGTCGTTAAAACACACGATTGTTTGGTAAAGGGTTAAACCCCCATTTAACTCTTTACCAAAAGACAAAGTTATAGATGGGTCCAAATTGAAAGCATTTGCAGATGACATATTAAATGTGTCTGCAAAATTGAAAATTGTTTTGAAAATTGTAGAAAACATTGTGGGAAAAGGAGAAAAGGCTGGATACCAGCATTTTCTTCTTTTTCCACAATGTTTTCAAAAGGATTCCACCTCAGTGTCGTTAAAAGTCTGGACTGTGTGATAAAGAGTTAAATGACCATGGGTCATTTCATCCTCAGAACCCAGGTTTGAAGTATTACGTTACTTTCCATGCATCTACCCCTGGGAAAATTGACTAGCAAATCGTCGTTTCTTATGAATATTTATATGGTCGGGAAGTACCCTAATAGCCAGTCAAAAGATCGATAACATAATGATACTCTCTTGTAGAGAGGATAATTTCATTTCTTCCGTTACTAAAAATAACCCTTGAAAAAACCCGAGGTTGTCAATAAATGTGGCGGCCGTCGGCGTGCTTGTCTCCTGTGAGATATGCCATTCTGCAATACAGGGATGACACTATCGATCTTTGTGTACGATTTTAACTGACAATCTTTCAGTGTTACACCGAAAACCTCATTTAAACACTTCTCGATTGTGGTGTTGATGGGCAATACCATATTTAAAGTATCGCTAAGCTTGATTTGCAACAAATGATGTGATTGGATATTGACATGTAAAATATAGAAATGACGGCGTTTTTATGATAAAAATAGTTTAAATTTTCTCAAAGAAAAACTGAGATCACCAATCAAAATGCTTCATGAATAATTCATGAGAACGAGGAAACGCCAGCGAAATAACCCAGGGTCGATTACAGAATGAATCGAAACTGGGTCACCAAGGATGGGGGTCATTTATATCTGTGTAAGGATGTATAAATATATATCAGGTTTTGGTTGTCTGATAGTGAGTAAGTGTTAACCCTTTACCAGATGATGAAAATTTTAGACTCATCCAAATTGAAAGACTTGGCAGACGACAAAATATTGCTTACGTAAAAGAATCCATCTCTCAACGGGTACAAAATATTGTATAAAATGAGGAAAATGCTTGTGGCCATCATTTTCTCCTTTTCAAATAATGTTTTGAAAAGTTTCTTCCTCAGGGTCACTAAAAACCTGTGATTGTGTGGTATAGGGTTAACACAGCATTTTGATGTTGGCGACACTCTGTGATTAAATTAACCCCTAAAGTGCCACATAAACACAATGAAAATTTTCAGTAGGGAGAAAAGACCTATATAAATACAATTTAACCCTTTACCACATGACACAAATTTTAGCCTTGTCCAAATTGAAAGCATTTGCAGACAACATATTAAATGTTACTCAAAATAGGAAATTTGTCTATCAAAGGGTAGAAATCACTGTGGGAATAGGAAGAAATACTGGTTACATCTCCTTTTCCCACAATGTTTTCAACAGGCTTCTTCCTTAGGGTCATTAAAAGTGGGCATTGTGAGGTAAAGGGTTAAAGCTTGCTTTTGTTGAATGTTTAAGCAAAGTAGACAGTGTAGAGTTAAGATCAGAGTGCATGTTCTCTGCAGCCTGACCTTGATCTACACTGGCTGCAAAGGTATCTCAAGTGGTGATAAACACAATATGGGTTAATAGCAGTAGATCTCAGGATATATGCTTTCGTTTTGAATATAATTTTTTGTCAAATAAATTTGATTGTTACTTGTAAACAGTAGTTCTGGTTTCTTGTTTGGATATGCCCTTTTTGTCTGTCCAGTTTCATTTTGACCTTTTACATCACAATCCTGTTTTAATGGCCCTGGGCAAAAAGATTTTTGAAAACAATGTGGGCAAATGAGTAAACGCTGGTACCCAGCATAATTATGATCCTGTCCAACAATATTTTCTACTTTTTCATTGATAAATCCATCATTTAGGCCACATTTTGCTTTGTAGGGTATCCTAGGGTAGAAAACATTGCAAGAAAAGGAGAAAATACTGGTTATCAGCATTTTCTCTTTCCAACAATGTTTTCAAATACCTTCCTCTGGGTCTGCAAAACTCAGGATCGACTTTTTCACAAGTGACAAGTGGGAAAAGAAATTGCAGATGGCATAGATTAAGATCAGACTGCACAAAATATTTACTCTTAATCTTGGATCTACAACATCCACTATCTGATGCCAGTTTATGACCCAATTTGGCTTCATTAGTGATAGAAATCTACTTCTAGACCTCGAAAAAAATTTGAATTTCTTGAGTTGGTAGTAAAAGAGTTCAACTCTATCAAACAACAAAATTTTGGACTCAATCAAATAAAATTAAAAGTAATTCTATTTTGCTCACTGTTAGAAAAAACATTAAAATTGGAAGGAAAGGGTAGAATGAATATTAAGAAAAGTAATATTGACTTGGTGTTACCTCTTTTTCACTGTGTTTCAGTAAGTTCATGGCAACCAATTCACCTATTCAGCATTCTTGGCTAGTACTTTGCACAAAGTTCTTTCCAAACCATCTGCTGGCCTTCCACACATGATGCATTTAGTTGTACAATGTTATTTGATAGATGGGAGTCCGCCACATATAGTGTATTTCATGCGTTACGACCATAGTATTTTATAGGAAACAAACTGTCATCATCCTTGGGAAATGTGTACTTAAAATTGATTGAATGGTTTTTACGCCACTATGAAAATTATTTCAGACATATCACGGGAACAGCTCACATATTCTTGTATATCCCAGATTTCGCCAGTACTAGGCTAAGGCTCTGAATTGTCTTGACCGAGGTCACTCCTACAAGGAACTGCTTCCAGTGAGGCTATAACCTGGGGCCTCCAGGTTACAAGTCCTACATTTTAGCTCTAAGCCATGCAGGACCCAATTTTTGCTTGAGCTAAAATTCAAGCTTACAACCCTAGATCATTGATAGCACTGTGCTTTACCATTTGGCTACCAGCTACTACTGCTTGGTATGCAAATGACAACAAAGATAACAGCTTTCTCATACCTTCATTTATTAGGAATGTCTACAATATCATTGTGCTAAATGTCAAAAAATACATTTTTTCACATCACCAACCGATAAGTAAAGTTCAATTGCTTTCCTTTACCAAATGAAAGTAGTCTGGCTACTCAGACCTAAAATATTTCAGCTCTTTACCAAATGAGGAAATTTTAGACTGTTCTCAACTCAAAGCATTTGCAATAATTAAAAATTGCTCAGATAATGAAATTTGCCTTTGAAAGGGTAAAAAACATTCTGGGAAAATGAAAAAAAAGGCTGGTTACAAGCATTTTCTCCTTATCCCACAACGTTTTCAAAAGCCTTTTTCCTCAGGGTCATTAAACTCTGGATTATTTGGTAAAGAGTGAGGAGATACAGTTTACTAAATAGAAAAAAGAAGCAAATATTACAAATTGCAAGCTTGAGTTCAAAAGTATGCAAGCCCCAAGAAATGTTAGACCAATTGGAGTTGTTTTTCAGATTGATAAGATCAAGATCAGGCTCAACAGAATGTGAATTCTGCTATTTTACCTACCATCTGTTACTTATTGACCATACAGTTAAAAGCAGCCTGGAAAGATCAACATTTACTTCTTTTTTATTACTCCAAATATCCATTTCATACAACTGTCATTTAAAGGCGTAATGCCAAGGCTGTTCAAGTTGAATTATAACCACATACATGTAGGTATGAGGTGTATATAAACTTTACAGAAAAGCACATGCAATATTCTGACTTTATAGGAAAACTTATTGACTATATAAACTTTACAGAAAAAGGACATGCTATTCTGACTTTATAGGAAAACTTATTGACAAAAGAAGTTGCATAAATATCCAAAAAGGCATAAGAGGAATTTTCAATTTCTTTATAAAAACAAACCTGCTGTATGCTAGTTACCATGTTCAGTAAGTTTGTTTGGATGCTTTTGTGCACATATACCTTTACAAAAACGTGGCAGAATGAAGAAAAGATGAAGATTTATAACAAATGATTCAGTACATTTCCTATATATAAGTCTGTAAAAGTATTTAGAAAAGAGTGAAACAGGCTTAACATTTCAGTGATGTCAGCCCTTTGATTTCAAATATAAATTTACATTCAAAGAACCAGAAATCATTGAAAGATTGAGCCTGTTAACTCTTTCCCAACGACAACAAAATTAGACTGGCCCAAATTAAAAGCATTTGCAGACTTAAATGATGTAAATGTTTGTGACAGGGTAGAAAACATTGTGGGAAAAGGAAAAAAAGTTGGTTTCCAGCATTTTCTCCTTTGCCCAGAATGTTTTCAAAAGGCTTTTTGACAAGGTCGTTAATTGTTAGGGTCGTTAAAACCCGGGATTGTGTGGTAAAGGATTAAAAGTGTAAATGTTAGCAACGATGGCTGCAGAATGAATAAAGAAAAAAAATTGAAAATGTTTAACGAATATAACATACACAGTATAGATATTATGCCACCAATACCCAGATCCATTTTCTCCCACATTATATACATAATAGCAAAAATAAGTTTTTATGTCCTCAGACAAATCTGCAGCAGGTGATTGTACAATATGGATAACTGATATGAATCAAAGTTGAATATGAGAACACATGTAAAAATACAGAGCAACAATGTTTCTTAAAGTGGTATGCTATAACATCAGCAGGTGACTGTCATGTGTTCACTACAATAAATCACAGTTTTCATATGACAAATCAGTTTTAATTTCAAAAATGTTTTTATTCTTATTCTTTTTCTCTCTTTTTTGTTTTTTTTTTTTAGAAATATCATAAGAAACTATAATGATCAGAAAGTAAGTTTATGGCATCATTTTGCAACAAAGACAGCAACAGATCTGTGGGCTAGCACTGCATAAGCAATCAAATGTCGTCTTTTCTTGAGCTACATGTATATCAGTTTAAAACAATAGTTCTGATTCAGATCAATATTTCATTCAATGCTTTTGTCCAAAAAAAGTATTTCATTGCACATGTCAACTTGACTGGATGTAGTAACTACAAATTTACAGTCTGGTAATTACAGTAAGTACTGTTTTAGATTTTTTTACGTCATTACACATCCGCCATCAAAGAACAGCTCCAGGATCTTTGGAAATTCAATACAAATTCAATGGTTTACCATCTGAAAATTCAATATAGATTTACAGTCCAAGATAATTCAGTAGATTTACCATCTGCGGTAATTCAGCCCAGATTTAGAGTCTGGGGGGGTTTGATCTAAGTGTTTCATATATGGTAATTCAGTGCAGATTTACGATCTGTGGTAATACATTTCAAATACACCACTGGTGGTAAATCATAACTGGTTTCCAAGCACTAGTAATTCAAAAGATATATACAGTCTGTGGTAATATTGTTATTCACTACAAATTTACAATCTGGAAATTAGTACAGATTTACAATCTGTGGTCCATAGTACAGATTTACAGTCTTGTCAGTCGGTTCTATTATTGAGTACAGATGTAATCTGAGGTAATTTGGTACAGATATAGCCTGCAGTAATACAATACAATACAATACAGATTTACAATCTGAAAAAGATCTATACCACCTCTTGAGTATAAAATAACAAGAGGACCATGATGGTCCTATATCGCTCACCTGAGTAGGCCCTGATCTATCGATGTGGGGCAGAAAATGCAACAATTTGAAATTTGATCAGTCTTGAATTTTGTCATTATTACCATGGATACGAGTTACAGACTAATCCAAATGGAAAGTTGTAGCAATAGCTGATCATATCATCAAAAGGGCAACATAAATCTAATTTGAGTAAAAAAGGGTACAAAACATTGATTGTAATTGATTACGTTACCAGCATTTACAACTTTTTCTTTTACCTTATTTCCATACTATGGCCAAAATTTGAAGTATTTTGGTAAAGGGCCACTAGATGATTCTACATGCCAAATATGAAAGCTCTAGCCCTTACGGTTTGGGACAAGGAGATTTTTAAAGATTTCCTTCTTTATCTCTATGTGAAATCTGAGAACCCACAACATAGGGCCAAATTCGACACTAGGGCCATAATTTGAAGTATTTTGGTAAAGGGCCACTAGATGATGCTACATGCCAAATATGAAAGCTCTAGCCCTTACAGTTTGGGACAAGGAGATTTTTAAAGATTTCCTTCTTTATCTCTATGTGAAATCCGAGAACCCACAGCATAGGGCCAATTTCCACACTAGGGCCATAATTTGAAGTATTTTGGTAAAGGGCCACTAGATGATGCTACATGCCAAATATGAAAGTTCTAGCCCTTACAGTTTGGGACAAGAAGGTTTTTAAAGTTTTTTCTTTCGGTTGCCATGGCAACCAGAGTTCATCATGGAATTCAAATCTTTGAAGTGTTCTGAAAGTGAATCACCTAACGATCATTTCTGTGAAGTTTCATTGAAATCTGATTGGCGGTTTAGGAGGAGAAGATTTTTTTGTAATTGTGAACGGACGGACGGACGGACATTGACCGATCACAATAGCTCACCTTGAGCACTTTGTGCTCAGGTGAGCTAAAAATCAGATCAACTATTTCTCTTCTAAAACAAGAATTTCTCATGAAAAAGAAAATACAACATATTACATGTATATGGATATAAGTTATATACAAAAAGAAGCTGATTAATGAAAGCAAAGCAACAGAGAAACAGAGGATATTTGTTTTTTTTCTGTGAAAGATCGAAATTTATTTCATCGAGTGAACACCATCGGTAATATTTTCACGAGTGGCTGCGCGTAACATTGAAAAATATTTTCACTGCTATTTCTCGATATCCTACTGGAAAGCATGAAATAAATGAAGAAAACTACACCTGTCACAAAAAATGACATAATACCCCTGCTATGTCCATTGATAGAGAAGATGTTCAAACCTAGGTTCGTATTCACCAACAATTCTTAAGAGCATTCTTCGTTTTATTCTTCAACATTTTCTAAATTTGAAAGTAACGCAACTTCATAAAGTTGTGTTACTTTCAAATTTAGAAAATTCTTGAGAATCAAGATATGGCACAAAAATGTCTTAAGTTCAAGGGAGATAATTATTTTTCTGCAATTAACTCTCTGCCTGACGAAAAAAATCTTAGACTTGTCCAAACTCAAAGCAATTGTAAACAACATGTTAAATGATGCTCAAACCAAAGGATTTGTCTATGGTAGAAAAAACCCAGGAAAAATTGTCTCCCTTTTTCCAACATGTTTTTCAAAAGGCTTCTTCCCCAGGGTTGTGAAAACATGGGTTTGCTTGGTATAGGGTTAATATGTGTGGCATCTGAAAATCACTTCTTGCACATCTAAATTTTCTAGTTAAATCTTTACGACATGACAAAATCTTAAACTTGTGCAAACTGAAAGCATTTGCAGACGACAGTTTCAATTTGGCTCAGTTAATGAAAAATTTGTCTTTAATAGGGTAGGAACATTGCAGGAAAAGGAGAAAATGCTGGTTACCAGCATTTTCTCCTTTTCCCACAATGTTTTGAAAAGGCTTCATCATCAGGGTTGATTAAACTGCGGGTTCTGTGGTAAAGATTTGAATCTTTTAGGACAATGGACAAACATGGGAATTATTCTGTAAGACAAAGGCAAAACTGGGGAGGAGTTTCATTACAAATGGAAAACTGAAGGATGAACTTGTAACAATCAGGCAAAACTGGGGGAGGAGTTTAAACACAAAGGCAAATTTTGGGGAGGAGTTTGCAACACACATATGCCTATGTGCATGTATAGACAGACAGACCAAATACATAACTCTTTACCATACAACAAATTTTTAGACTTGTCAAAATTCAAAGCATTTGCACATGACAAACTAATGGCAGCTCAAATGATGTAATTTGCCTTTGATAGGGTAGAAAAAATTGTTGGAAAAGGAGAAAATGCTAGTTACCAGCATTTCTCCTTTTCCATCAATATTTATCAAGAGCTTTCTCTTTCAGGGTTGTTAAAACTCTGGATTATGTAGTAAAGGGTGAACCCTCCTCTCTAAAGAGTCAATTTGTTGAGTTATGAAGAGAAGTTTTCAGTATTTTCCAAGGTATTTATTCTGTCCGTCAATTTTGAATGTCTCTGACAGCACATTGGACCCAACTGTCTTTACCTGGTTTGGCTGCTGGCCCCCAACATAAATCCTCATAATTCCTGTAATGGTAGAGAAATACTGACTGTTTGAGTAGTTAATTCATCTTTAAACAAAACTCAGCATGTTTTGCAGCAGAAGTTCTCTTAACTCTTTACCAAACTGCAAAAATGCAAACTTGTCCAAATTGAAAGCATTTGCAGACGACAATTTTAATGCAGCTCAAATAATAAATTTTTTCATTGACAGCATAAAAAACATCATAGGAAAAGGAGAAAATGCTGGATACCAGGATTTTCTTCTTTTCCTACAATGTTTTCAAAAGGCTTCTTCCTCAGGATTTTTAAAAGTCAGCATTGTATGTTAAAGAGTTAACTCATAACCTGCTTAACACTTTACTAAACAACAAAATTTTAAACTTTACAAATCTGATAGCACTTGCAGACAGCAGATCCAATGTGGCACAAATAACAGATTTTGTCTATGAAGAGGCAGAAAACATTATTGGAAAAGGAGAAAATGGTGTTAACCAGTATTTCCTCCTTAATCCACAATGTTTTCAGTAGCCTTCTTCCTCTGGGTCATTAAAAAATTAAACTGTTTGTTAAAATGTTTACCATTTGCAGCAGACAAACCAACATGAAAGCACATGCAAACAGCAAGTTAACTGTGGTTCAAAAAATGTACAGGGCTCGCAATGAGGGAGGGGAGGGGGGTTTGCATCCCTTGTTCGACCAATATCTTTTCCCAGATAGTTGATACTCATTGCAGCCAGGGTTATGTGGGAAAGCAAGCAAACAGTGGCCTTTTTCTTCCCCCCCCCCCCCCACAATGTTTTCTACTCTTTCAAAATCAACTTCTGTCATTTGAACCTCATTAAATTTGTTCACTGCAAATGCTTTAAAATAAATTAGTCTAAAACATTTTCCCTTTTAACTCTTTACCACACAGTCCCGACTTTTAACGACCCTGAGGAAGAAGCCTTTTGAAAACATTGTGGGAAAAGAAGAAAATGCTGGTAACCAGCATTTTCTCCTTTTCCCACAATGTTTTCAACCCTATCAATAAAAAAGCTTATAATTTGAGACACATTAAAATTGTCATCTGCAAATCCTTTTAATTTGGACAAGGCTAAAATTTTGTTGTTTTGTAAAGGGTTAAAACAGCTAACAACAGATTATGTTGAAAAATTTGATGTGAAAATGTGTTTCATCACCCTGAATTAAGATTGGATATGTGTGAAACCCTGTCTGAAAAAGAGAAATTACTCTGTCAAGCAGTTTCCCCATATGTCACTATGTTCTCTTATTAAATCTACTATTTGTCATTTTCTCCATGATGCTAAAAATATAAAAGCCTGTTTTATGACATATACGAGATATGAAATGTAAGTGAATATCATGCACAGTTTTGAGTGCAAGCCAATTTCTGTCTGCATACTGTCAGAAAGTTCTTATCTATTGTATGATGTGTTCCTAGAACGAGACCATATTCTCAGATAGTCAATGGTTTAACCCTTTACCACACGGCAAAATTTAAGACCTATCCAAATTGAAAGCATTTGCAGACGACAATTTCGTAGTAGCTCAAATGACGCAACTTTTCTTTGATAGGGTAGAAAACTTTGTGGGAAAAGGAGAAAATGCTGGTTACCAGCATTTTCTCCTTTTCCCACAATGTTTTCAAAAGGCCTCTTCTTCAGGGGCGTTAAAAGGCGTCACTGTGTGGTAAAGGGTTAAAACAACTGGCTGTCATTAACCCTGAAACTATTAAGAGCCACACAGTGCACTATTGTAGATAGTGTAGACAAAGCCAAGCCTGACAGCTCAGTCAGTAATTGAGGCTTGATACAAGAGTTGCAGGTTCAATTCCCCAGCTCAACCACTCTGTTTCCAGGGGTTGGTAATAGTCATTGTCACAGGATTAATTCCTCTCTCACTAGGCCAATTTCTGATGATGATCATCGTGACAGGATTGACAACATTCATGTGGAAAAAGTAGCCAGAGCCTTGGGAAGAATACTACGCAGACCACTGGTAAAAGAAACTCTAGGAAAAAAATGGAGGGTGCACTAGCCAATGGGATATCGTCGAATCATCTAAAATCGCGATATATGGAAGTTCGCGACCATTTTGTTTTTCTTGTAAGTCACGTGATACTGTGCCAAATCGAGGCTGATGATGTCATACCACTTATCAATAATGTTATCGTCTGCGAAAATTGTAGGAAAATGAGGTTTGGATAGGCAAATAGGCAAACTTGAAAAACTCATTTTCAACACGCGTCATTCCACTAAGGCAAAAACCCCTTGCCATAATAATTACAAATTATTTCATGACGAAACGGTGTTTGAGAGAAATGACACTTCCACCAGGATTTACTGTTAATGGCTGTCACATGACCATGTCAGCGCGGGATGCTGAAGGTCAGTCTATTTCTAAAATGGTGGTTTATTCTCGTACTTCGCGAATATACCTGCATAACAAAATGGCTGCTCTTTGTCAGATGCGTCATGCTAACCGAAATATTTTTGTGAATATTTGAAAATAAATGGACATGTCCTGTATTCCTGAAGGACATTAATTGTTTAACATGTACAGGCAAGTGGTGTTTCATTTTTATCCCCACGTAATTCAAGTTGGCAAACACCAAAGCTTAACATCGTGATTATCAGTGTTTCGAGGGTATAACTAAAATAATATTGAAAATAGCATAATTCCATTACCATGCAGTGATGAATTTCAATGACTCTGAGAATAACATTGTGGGAAAAGGAGAAAATGCTGGTAACCAGCATTTCCTCCTTTTCCCACAGTGTTTTTTTCCCATTCACACATCAATCCTTTGAGTTACATTTAACTTTGCATCTACAAGTGCTTACAAATTCAACACTTGTGAAAACTAGTGTAGATCAAAACACCTAGACAACCAGATATCGTAAACTAGGACCTAGGACTTTGCAAGTATACAGATCACACTAACCTGCTTGCACGAACCAGCCTTTATCTGTCCAAACCGCCATCTGTTCACTTGTTATTCGGAATTTAACACTCTGTCCTGAGTTGGCACCAAGAAATATCCTATCGAATGCAACAAGCTGTAGATTTGGCATTTTCACAGTGGCGTTTTCCCATGACATGTAGACTTGTACAACCTGAAATGATATTTTACAGCTGTTTATAATTTTCACAAAGTTTTGGATCCTCCTAAATTTGGATGTTCCTTCAGAAAAAGAATTCACAATGCATTTACCTACATACTAACTCTTATATATTCCATCCTTTCCAACACAAATGCCATTTGTACCGCATCTATTTTGTCTGCAAATGCTTTCAATTTACCAAACAATCCTTATTTTAATGACCCAGAGAAAAAAGGATTTTAAACAATTAGGAAAAAAAGAGAAAATGCTGGTAACGATCACTTTTTCCTTTTCCCACAATTTTTCAACCCTGTCGAAGACAAATTTTATCATTTCACCCTTGACCACACAATCACGAGTTTTAACAACGCTGAGAGAGAAAACCTCTGAAAACATTGTGGGAAAAGGTGAAAATGCTGGTAACCAGCATTCTCTCCTTTTCCCACAATGTTTTCTACCCTTCCCAAAACAATTTTCAATATTTCACTTATGTCTATTTTGTGGTCTGCAAATGCTTTGATTTTGGACTAGTCTAAAAATTTTGCCATTTGGTAAAAGCTTCAGCCACATCGAACCCATTGTCTGCAAATGCTTTCAATATAAATCAGTCTAATATTTGTTGTTTTGGTGTAGGGTTACATACTTATTTTGTTTTAAATTTCTTCATGTCATACACCCCACTTTTTTCCCACTTGATAAATGATACAAAATCTCAAACAAATCACCTCATAGGAGTCAAAATTTCCCTTGTTGAATACATAAGCCATTACTTCTTGATCATCTCCAGTCAGTATTTCTGGTGTCAGTACCAAATTAGAGTACGCAAATATTGTGTAGGATAATCCATAACCAAACGGATAGAGTGGTGTCCCTTTGAAATATCTGTATGTTCGTCCTTCCATAGAGTAATTGGTAATTGATGGTACCTACAGGTGTTAAATAAAATTTATGAACTATTACTATGACAGACGAGCCCCAGTAGCTCAGGCGGTAGCGTACAGAACTTGAGAACAGGGGGGTCGTTGGTTATATCCCCGTCTTGGCCAAGAACTGATGATAGTTATTATGACAGGATTCATTTCTCTCTCGCCACTGACCATTGTTTCGACAATAGTAATGTGGTAAAGCAGCCAGTGGACTGGAAAGAATATTGTGCAGAGTACTGGCAAAAAAAACTCCATGAAAGCATGGACAGGTGCACTGGCTGCAGCAATATAAGTAAAATAATGTTGAAAACCGTGTGAGACACCATGCAATCAATCAATTAATCAATCAATTACTATGACACAGACTTAGGATAAGGGTTATGAGGCAGGAGCCTCCCCTTACCCACCATAACTTTTGTCAAGGACTAAAGGAAACAAAGGCTACTTCATTTCTCTCTCTAGTTTCATTTTCTGGGTTTTTTTTAAACCCTTTACCATACAATCCCAACTTTTAACAACACTCCAAGAGAAGCTTTTGAAAACATTGTGGGAAAATGAGAAAATGCTGGTAACCAGCATTTTCTCCTTTTCCAACCATGTCTTCTACCCTTTCAAGGCCAAATTGACATTTGGGCTACCTTTAATTTGTCATCAGTAAACGCTTTCAATTTGGACAAGTTTAGAGTTTCATCATGTTGTAGAGAGTTAATAATGTTCGTTGTGACATGTGAAAAAAGGTTCGCCCCAAAAACTTTGTAAACCTACAGTAAGTATGACAGCTTTAGGGCCATGACAGCCCTTTATTGCTCCACTTGCTTATGCAGTAAGTCAAAATTGGCTTTTCTTGTGTCCACAAAACATTGCATGGCACCATAGACCACCGACACACAGTGATAAGAAACAATGTCACAAAACAAAATATTTCATACCTTAACCCTTTACCAAATAGTCCCGGGTTTTAACAACCCTGAAGAAAAAGCATCTTGAAAACATTGTGGGAAAAGGAGAAAATGCTGGTAACCAGCATTTTCTCCTTTTCCCACCATGTTTTCTAATCTTTCAGAAACAAATTCAATTATCTGAGACACATTTAATATGTGGTCTGCTAGTGCTTTTAATTTGGACCAGTCTAAAATTTTGTGGTGTGGTAAGGAGTTAAAGAAGGAACTCTGAGATTTAATGATCTTGCAAATCATCATTTTAGAGCAGGGATGTAATGATGTGAACTATTTCATTTAATTTGCAGTTTATCAATAAGGCATGAAAAGAAATGAAACTCATATTTTTTTCTATTTTTCATCAGCTTTCTTCAACGTCAGTGACAAATGCTGGAAAAGGAGCAATTGCAGAATTAAAAAAGAACTCATGTTTCAAAAAGCTGTCAACCTGCCAGAAAAAGTCATACATTGAAATTTAATCTTTTAACAAACTATCTCGTCTTGTAATGACCCTGAGGAAAGCAGCTTTTGAAAAGATTGTAGTAAAAGGAAAAAATACTGGTAACAAGTATTTTCTCCTTTCCTTACGTTATTTCTTCCCTTTTTGATAAAAACTCCATTCTTTTTGTCTCACTTGTAATATGCAAATGCTTTCAATTTGGACAGGTCTAAAACTTTTGTTATCTAGTAGAAACATAAGGTAATTGATTACTAATAAGCCATGCTTTAAAAGGATGTTTTTCAAAGTCATCTTCAACTTTGTGGTGGAAATAATCACTCGTTAAACATGTCTACCAGGTTAAATCATACCTGATCTGCAAATTCATACCAAGTGTATGGCAGTCTGCCTGCAGGACTAGCGTCAAAGCTATCCATTGTAAGGGTTTTATTCAGGGCTTCTCCAGTAGCCTGAGCCGGGAAAAAGCACTGCATGATGGCTGTGACCCTGGGATCTCTCTCAGCAAATGATATGTTTACAGGACCTGCACTAAACACCAGTAACAATACTGAACCACCTGAGGCTGCAGATAAAAATCAATCATATTAATACATACATGTACTTTCTTTTTAGAGGTCCAATTAACCAGGTTTTGATAAGCCTGTGCAAAAAAAGGCTTTTGAAAACATTATGGGAAAAGGAGAACATGCTGGTAAGTGGTCTTTTCTCCTATTGCCACAATTTTTTTCTACCCTTTCAGAGACAAATATATCATTTTAAACACATTTAATTTGTTGTCTGCATTGTCATATACGGTAAAGAGTTAATCAGCTGTTACTGACTTTTGCAAAACAGACATAAATTGCATGTCATTCACCAAAACCCATGTTGTAAGTATCCACTTCATGGCTTTAACACTTTACCAAACGACAAAATTTTAGACTCATCCAAATTAAAAGTATTTGCAGACGACAAAATAACTGTCACTCAAAAATGGAAATTTGATTTGGTAAGGGTAGAAAACATTCTGGGAAAAGGAGAAAATGCTGGTTTTCAAAAGCCTTCTCCCTCAGGGTCATTAAAGGTCGGGATTGTGTGGTAAAGGGTTAAAAGAAAAAGCAACAATCTTAGATATAAAACAAGAACTGTCATCAGTCAGCCAGCTCGCCTGGAAAAGTCAATTGTTTGAGGTGGCAGTGCCTTGAAACAGCAACAGGCTCCCACGCTCCCAGCCTTGGATAGAAGACCTAGCACCAACTCAAATGCCAGGGTTAGTACAATAGCTCTTCCTGGACGAAAAACTTTGTCCAGGACATTGTTTGTGACCTAGACCTTTTGGCCACAGGCATGGGCAAGGGTATAGGTAAATTAAATGTGGATCTATATCCCTCATCATACAACATATGAACCAAATCAATCCTTCAGTCTGGAAAATAACTTTAACAGGAAGCTGACTACCAGTGGTAGTACAACAGCTCTTCCTAGACTCTGTCCAGGTAAAGCCCAACTTATTTGGATCTTTGTTACCGTTGAACCCTTTACCAAACAATCCTGGGTTCTAAAAAACCTGGGGAAAATGCTTTCGAAAACATTGTGGGAACAGAAGAAAGTGCTGGTAACCAGCACTTTCTTCTTGTCCCATAAAGTTTTCTACCCTTTTAAAGACAAATCCTGTAGTTTGAGCCATATCTTATTTGCAGTCTGCAACTACTATCAATTTGGAAAGCCTATAAAAATGTCATTTAGAAAAGAGTTAGAGCATGTTTCACACCTATATCTGTACTTGACTTTGCAGTCAGTGTAGATCAAGATCAGACTACACAAAAGCTGCCGTCTGACTTTTGATCTACACTGTCCACTTTGCCTAGTCATTCTGTATAAAAGCTTAATATAAATTGCAAATTTTGGGTCTTATTTTATGTTTGAAAATCTCTACAATATTCAATCGGCACACTAATGGTTAACTTACTAAAGTCTACAGCATCCTTAATCAGCTGTGTCTGATTTCCGGCCAAATCCATGCTGTGTCTGTCATTACCCTCAGACTCTAACTCCTGCCCTGAAATACACAATACATAAATATTAACCTCCATGTATAAAAACCCTTCACCATACAGCAAAATTGTAGACTTGTCCAAATTGATAACATTTGCTAACTAGAGCTGTCACTGAATGTGACTTAATACCCCCGCCAGCGCTTTGACAGAAACAGGCAATTACTAGTATTTTGTAGACACACGGACGGACACATTATACCCCCTAAAACATTCATTTTGCGGGGGTATAATAACAAAACAGATGAGGTTCAAATGATGTGATTGATTGCATGGTGTTAAACACCTTTTTCAACATTATTTCAGTTACATGTATATCGCGATAGCCAGTGCTTTCCTGGAGTTCATTTTACTATTACTCCACACAATGTTCTTTCCAAGCTACTGGCTGCTTTCCCACATAAACATCGTCGAAACAGTGGTCAGCAGTGAGAGAGGAATGAACCCTGTCACAATGACTGTATCAATCCTTGGAAAGAAATGGCTCAAATGATGTGATTGGTCTTCAAAAGGGTAGAAAATATTGTGGACAGGAACCTTTTTCCGTGGTTTCAACAATTTTTTCAAAAGGTTTCTTCCCTAGAGTGGTTAAAGCACAAGACTGTTTGGTATAGCGTTAAAGAAGCAATTCAGTTTTTTAAAATCTCACAATATTGCGAAAGTGATTGATCAATGAATTGGGCTATCTGTAAAGAATAAAGACAAATGTAAGAAAAACTTCTTTTACAGTGTTATTTCTGTTATGGGCTACATAGCTTCAACACTCTATCCTTACTGTTGATGACACAAAAAGCCTTTGTGGACAGTGTAGAACAAGATCAGACTGCACACTGTTTAAATTATAACTGAACATTCTCACCATCTTGCAGCAGAACTACATTTGTATTCATTAATCTTTCCCCAAATGACAAATATTGGGATATTTCCAAATTGAAAGCATTTTCAAATGACAAATTTCAATTTGGTACAAATGAGCTGAAGTTCTCTGATAGGGTAAGAAACATTGCTGGAAAAGGAGAAATTGCTTGTTACAAGCAATTTCTCCTTTTCCCACAATGTTTTCAAAAGCTTTCTTTCCTTGGGTCGTTAAAACAAGGGTTTGTTTGGCAAAGGGTTAAAACGGCAAAGGTTATTTATTCGGATGTGAAAGAGTTCAGACATTTTTAGATTTTGCACCAAAATTTTTTTACAAACGTTTGAGGAAATCTCACATGATCAGTAACAATGCAAGAAGGTCCTATTTGATCATCATTGCAAATACTTTGATAATGGAGTAGTCAACAATTTTGTCGTAAGGTACTGTATACGTGGATATACACGTGTGTCGAAAAATTTGCGAACTACTGATTACGAACAGTTTGCGTCGAGAAATGTTTGCGAATTCAAGACAATTGTTATTTGTTGTTATATTTGTTAAATACAGGAAGAGAAAAGTTTGCAAATTTTTCAAATTCGCAAAATCACAAAAATTTCCACGTCACGAGAATTTCCACTTATATAGTGCATTTCAATTCTCAGCATAATAGTCTAAAAGGCCTGATTAAATCTTGTCTGCAATAACTCTACAAGATGATCCAGTGTTTCTACCACTCTGAATGCAAAGGGTCTTGAAAAACTACAATATTTTTACACATATTCATGTATTAAAACTTACTTCTTTTTTATCTGGTCCTGGAGGTGAATAGTTTGTAACAAAAGTTTAGTGTTGTCCATAATGAAAGCATTTGCAGACGACAAATTAGATGTGGTTCAAATGATGAAATCTGTATTTAAAGGGGTAAAAAAACACCGTGTGAATGGGAGAAAATGCTACTCACCAGCCTCAAATTTTGTCATCAGGAAAACAGTTAACCTTTTACCACACATACCTAGGTTTTAACAACCCTGATAAAGGAAGCCTTTTGAAAACATTGTGGAAAAAGGAGAAAATGCTGGTAACCAGCATTTTCTCCTTTTCCCTCAATGTTTCTTTCCTCTATCAGAATTACCATAGATACCATCATTTGAGTCACATTTCAGTTGTCTTATTCAAAATGCTTTGAATTTGGGCTGGTCTAAAATTTTGCCATCTGGTAAAGAGTTATTTATCACAGAATATCTACTTACCGGTGCCTACACATATTATAGTCAATTCTGATCCAAGTGTGGCCAGTTTGATGTCCTCAGGATGATAATCTGTACATCTATTATCCTTGCAACCAGCAGCAAAGCCCACTGATTCACCCAGTCCCCCGAGACCTGTGTATGGTGTTTTGACCGTTTTGGGGTCAACATCCGCAGCATAGTCACCATAGAGTTGAGGAATATTGTCTGCCATTGGCCCAACAATCTGACAGAAATTGACAGTTGATTCAACCCTTTGCTACACAAATCCGAGTATTAACGACCTTGAGAAGTAGGCCTTTTGAAAACATTGTGGGAAAAGGAGAAAATGCTGGTAACCATTATTTTCTCCTTTTCCCACCATGTTTTCTAGACTATCTCATTCAAATCCCATCATTTGTGCAATATAAATTTTGTCATCTGCAAGTGCGTTATAATTGTATCCGTCTAAAATATTGTAATTTGGGAAAGAGTTAACCCCTTAACAAAAGGCTTCAGAAAATATTGCTGAAAAGGAGAAAAATGCTAGTAAACAGCACTTTTTCCTACAATATTTTCTAACCTTAACCAGACAAATCTCATCATTTTGGCCAGAACTAATTTGTCGTCTGGAAAAAAATGCTTTCAATTTGGACAAGTCTAAATCTTGTCATCTTGTAAAGAGTTATTATTTTGTCAACTTAGTAGTTTTGACGAAAAGATCAACAAATGTTACCAGTATTTTCTCCTTTTCCCAAAATGATTTCAGAAAGGTTTCCCCCTTGACACTGTTTAACCCTTACCACATAATCCAGACTTTTAACGACCCTGATAGAGAAGCCTTTTGAAAACATAGCGGGAAAAGAAATAAAAGGTGGTATCCAGCATTTTCTCCTTTTCCCACAATGTTTTTTACACTACAAAAGACAGAAATCATCATTTTAGCAATATATAATTTATCGTCTGCTTTCAATTTGGTTCAGTCTAAAATTTTGTTGTTTGGTAAAGAATTAACCCTTTACCACACATTCCCGAGTTTTAACAACCCTGAGGAAGAAGCCTTTTGAAAACATTGTGGGAAAAACAAGAAAATGCTGTTAACCAGCATTTTCTCCTTTTCCCACAATGTTTTCTAACCTTTCAAAGAAAAATTTCCTAATATGTACAACCTTTGATTTTTTGTCTACAAATGCTTTCATTTTGGACCAGTCTAAAATTTTGCCGTTTGGTAAAGAGTTAAAAAGGTTTGGTAACAAGTTTACAGAAACTTCCTTTTATTTACCTTCACTAAAACGTGGTATGAGAAAAAGTTATTAGGCATATACAGGTGCACAATGACTACTATCAAGTGCTCTTTTTTCTCAGAGAGTTTTTCAAATGAAATGCTTATCTTCAGTCTTTCCAAGGCAATTAAACTTTTAACTAACCCACATTGAAAGTATCTGCGGACAACAACTTATAATCATAAGGCTAAAATGATGAGATTTACCCCTGAAAAAAAGATAAAACACTGTGATAAAAGGAGATTGGTATGAATATAAGCATTTTCTCCCTTTTCCACAATGTTATCAAGAGCCTTTTTCATCCTGGTCATTAAAAAATAAGAGATTCTTAGGTAAAGACTTAATGCTTTGCCGCACCAAAAAAATTTTGGACTCATCCATATTGGGAGCGTTTGTAGAGAAGAAACTAATAAACATGACTAAAATGATGATATTTGTTTTTGTAAAAGTAGAAACATTATGCAAAAAGGAGAAATGCTGGTTACAAGCATTTTCTCCCTTTCCGAAAATGTTTTCAAAAAGCCTCCTTCTTCAGAGTCGTTAAAACTCAGGACTGTGTGGTAAAGGGTTAAAAACAAAACTAAAAACTTTTATATCATCTTTTACATATTTTTCTTTTCAACCTCTTACCAAACAATCCCACATTTTAATGACTAAAGAAAAAAAAAGGCTTTTAAAAACATTGTGCAAAAAGGAGAATATGCTGGTTACAGCATTTTCTCTTTTTCCCACAATGTTTTCCATCCTACCACAAGCAAACCTCACCATTTGAGCAATATTTATTTCAACATCTGCAAATGCTATGAATTTGGACCAATCTCAAATTTTGTTTCAGAAATAATCTTCTTTCTATCGTAGTTTATCGTTCAATAAACCACAGTTGTGAGTTATGAGGCACAATAAATAATCCACGAGGGCGATAGCCCGAGTGGGTTATTTATTGTGCCTCATAACTCACAACTGTGGTTTATTAAACGATAAACCACGATAGAAAGAAGATTATTTCGATTCTAATATGACCAACTCTTAATCAAAGGGAAACAAGTCCATACTTAGAGTAAAAAGCGGATGCAGATTATATTCCATTGAATAACTTACTCACTTACTTTATAAAGAATGACGTCACTCTATATAGAATGACGTCACTCTACATAGAATAACGTTGATTTTACCACGCTTTCGTTGCACTGTGTTTATAGAGCCGAATTCACGTGTCATGTTAGTATATTAGATAAAGCTTTAATGCTTTCAATATGGAAAGTCCAAGATTTGACATTTGGTAACAAAGATGACTTTGTTAAACCTTTGCCAGAGAACAAAATTTTACACATGTCCATATTGAAAGCATTTGTAGATGACATAGATATGGCTCAAACAATAGGATTTGTCCAAACTGAAAACATTTGCAAATGAAAAACTATTGTGGCTCAAATGTCAGAACTAGCCTTAGAAAGGACAGAAAACATTTCAGAAGTGGAGAAAATGCTGATAACCAATACTATTTTCTAACAATGTTTGCAAAAGCTTTCTCTCCTAGGATAACTAAAACTAGGGATTGAGAGGCAATAAGTTAACTGAGCTTTCTTCTTTTCCAACAATGTTTTAAAAAACTTATCTTATTTAGGCCACTGAAACACAGATTAATGAACAAGAGGGCCATGTTGGCCCTGTATTGCTCCACTTCCTTTTGAATAAATGTATAATGCACTTAATTGGCATTGACAGAGACATTATATCATAAGAAGTCTGTATGGCAATAAACTTTCATAGACAAATGTCAAGTGTTATGATAACAATGAATGGGTTTGTCTGTCAGGTGACTATGTCTTACTCGTACCAGGGAAAATGTACAGTTCTGGTGATATATAAAATTTTTCTCAGGCTATCTGGCCTCAATTGATTTAAAACTAAAACACAAAAGCAACAAAGTATAGTCTTGGTAGATTATCCATCAAACACCAAACAACTGTCTTATACAATTTATTTAGACAAAGTGTCAAGATCAACCTTCTTTCCTTAGTTTATAACAGACAGAGTATAAACGTTGCTCCAAACTGTCATTCGTGACTTGGAATAAACACCCTTCAAGACATATTTGGTTTGAAACAATTTCAAACAAGTCCCATGAAGCCCTCTAAGTCTGCCTTAAGCTATCCAGAAACAGCAGAAGTGGTTTGCTTGTATGTTGGTATAGGTATATGGAATCCATGTTTGAAATATTCCAACCTGATAGATTGGCACTACACTGATCAACAATACATTGAGAGGTGTAGGAAAATAGCAAAACTGAGGAAGAACAGATTTCATACATTTTTTTGACTGAGTGAACGATGTTAATCCTTAAAAAGCACATTTTAGACAGGTAGATATTGAAAGCATCTGCTGATAACAATTTTCAATTTGTGGTCAATTTATACTGTGCCACGGTAATTATCGACCTATAACACAGTCACTTAATTAGACACATGTAACATGTAACAAACTAAATAAACAAGTTAGCATAAAGGCTTGAATAAATGACTATGGGAGATTAAAGCCCTCTAACAACTTTACTAGCAGGTATTTTTATTATTTTTAATTAAGTGCCAACCAGACTTTTGATGTGCCATATGCAAAACTTCGCTATATCAAAATTTACCGTAACAATTACTTTTCATATAGGCTACAGAAGGTTTTGGTCAGGGAACTGATCCCACTTCGTCCCAACCGGAACTTTGCAGTATCCAAGTTCGCTACACATGTTTCACTATAACTTACCGCAATTTTCTTGAAAACTTTCCGTAATGGCAATAGCTGTCTGTCATTTTTGAGCAGTACAAATGTTTGCATGGCTGCCCTCACTGCTAGTGATTGATGGGCGGGACTTTGTACATCTGACAAGTTGTATTTAAGATACGGATTCAACTCATCTGGGTCAAACTCTCCCAACCTCATTCTAGTGTAGAAAAGCGGTTTTACCCTCTCCCTAACCAGGGCCTCCTCCAGCTTTCCTTGTTTAACAGCATCCTCTGGAAAACACAAGGCAATACATGAAGAATGGTACTACTTCTCCTTGTTAACTATCCAAAGAGAGATTCTTTTCAGATCTGACAAACTGAATGTAGCTTAGCTCTTTACCAAAGGACAAAATTTTAGACTTGTTAAATTTGAGATCTTTTGCAGACGACAAAATAAATGTAACTGAAAAAATTAAATTTGTTTTGGGAAGGGTAGAAAACATTTTAGGAAAAGGAGAAAATGCTGTTTACCAGCATTTTCTCCTTTTCCCTAAATGTTTTCAAAAGGCTTCTTTCTCCAGGTCGTTAAAAGTCAGAATTGTGTGTTAAGAGATTAAATGCTAGGATATGGCCTTTGGAGGACAGAAAAATTTTGATTAAAACCTTCCCACACATTCAGAGTTACATTGACCCTGAGGCAGACAGCATTTGAAAATATTGCAGGAAAAGGAGAAAATGCTGGCTTCCAACAATTTCCCGTGGACAAATCCTATTACTTAAAGCATATATAATTTGTTATGTGAAAAAGATTTCAAATTAGAAAGGTCTGAAATATCGTTGTCTGGTAAAGAGTTAAAAAGGAGAGACTTTTTTTTGTAAACTTTCTTACTATATCGATCATGGAGTAGCTATAATTACAGTGATTACTGTAAGTAACATTAGATACATGTAGTTATCTTAAACTCTTCACAAAACAATGCCAAGTCTTAACAACCTTAACCCTTTACCACAAAATGATGACTTTTGACACCCCTGATAGAGAAGGCTTTTGAAAACATTGTTGGTAACCAGCATTTTCTCCTTTTCCCACAAAGTTTTCTACCCTATCAAAGAAAAGTTGCGTCATTTGAGCCACTATGTAATTGTCGTCTGCAAATGCTTTCAATTTGGATAGGTCTTAAATTTTGCCGTGTGGTAAAGGGTTAAGGAAGATGGCTTTTGAAAACATTATGGGGAAACCAGAACTTGCTGGTAACCAGCATTTTCTCCTTTTCCCACAATGTTTTTCTACTCTTTCACAGCCATATCTAATAATTTCAGCTACATTTAAATTCTCATCTGCAAAAGCGCTTGATTTTGACAATTCCAACTTTTTGTCTTTGATAAAGACTTATAACACACTGAATAAAATCACGCTCTTACGGTAGAGTTGCTGGACTACGGTTTTAAAGGTTTTTTTTTTAAATTTACTTCCTGCAAAACAAAATTAGATACTAATTGTACAAAATACAATCTTCCTTGCTAAGGTAACAAAACTGGATGGTTACAAATTTGCAAGTTTGGTATTTACATAATGGTTTGGTAGCTTTGCAGGCAGTAACTCAGTCTATCTTTATCAAGTCAAGTATGATATCATCATACCTATTTGAATTCAGTTCTACAAAATCATGGCATGTGATCAATCCCTTGACATTTCTACAAACCTCTGAAAAAAATGCTAGCCTTAAATCCAAAAATACCTCAAAAGACTACATAGACCATGACGAAATACCACCGAAAAATATTTTGTTTGTAAAACAAAAGTGTAAGTGCCCTCCTTTTTTATCTAAAATGACCTCATCAAACTTGTTCAAGATGTTATCAAGACAAACCTGATATCAAATTTCATGAGTTTCAGACTGAAAATATGACCTATGGAGTGCACACAAAGTTTTTCTAAGATTTGTCCAAATGGCCTACTTTTTGACCCCCCTGTAACCGAATTTTGAACTTGTCTGAGATATCATCAGGACAAAGATTCGGACCAATTTCCATGAGTAACAGAATGAAAATGTGGTCTCCAGAGTGCTTACAGGGTTTCTCTAAGACTTGTGCCAGGCACCTACTTTTTGACCTGATGTGACCAAATTTTGAACATGCACTAACTATCATCAAGAAAAACAATTCCATTAAGTTTCATGAGCATCATACTGAAAATGTGACTTCTAGAGTGCACACAAAGTTCTTCTAGGATTTGTCCAATTGACCTACTTTTTGACCTACATGACCCAATTTTACACTTGTCAAAAATAACATCAAGACAAACATTCTGACCAAGGTTCATAAGCATCATACTGAAAATGTGGCCTGTAGAATGAAAACAAGTTTTAAGATTCGTTTCACTGACATACTTTTTGACCAGATATACCTTAATTTCAAATTTGTCCACAATATCAAGAGAGAACTCACTCTGACAAACTTTCATGCAGAGTGGACTGAAAATATGGCCTCAAGAGTGCACAACAGGTTTTGCTGTGATATGTCCCAGCAGGGATTGTATACGTGTGTATACGATCCTTGGTCCCAGTGACCTACTTTTTAGCCTAACATCTACCAATTTAAAACCAGCCTAACATATAATCAAGACAAACATTCTGACCAATTTTCTTGAATATTAGATTGAAAATGTGGACTCTGGCACACAAGGTTTTTCTCTGATTTGACCCAGTGACCTACTTTATAACCTAATGTGACCCAATTTCAAGATTGTCCAAGATAATAGCAACACAAACATTCTAGCCAACTTTCTTAAGTATCAGATTTAAATATGGCCTCTACAGTGCACAACAGTTTTCTAAATTTGACCCAGAGTGCACAATGGTTTTCTAAATTTGACCCACTGACTTACTTTAAAACCTGATGTGACCAAAGTCTGAACATGTTCTAAATATCATGTAGAAAAATGGTTTCATTATCTTTCATGAGTATCAGAAAATATGGCCTCTGAAGTGCACACAAGGTTTTTCTATAACTTGTCCAGTTAACCCATTTTTTGACCTAACATGGCTGTTTACCTGATTGATAAAGTCTGTTTCATTTATCCACATCAGGGCCCACATTCTTAGGGAACGTTCTTAGTCGTATTCTAAAGAATTTTCTAAATTTGAAAGAAACACAACTTCTGATTGACTAAACCATTTGGTTTAGACAATCAGAAGTTGTGTTCTTTTCAAGTTTAAAAAATTCTGATAATACTATGAAAGTTCATAAGAACGGTTCATGAATATGGGCCTAGAACTCTTCTGGATTTGGATTTGTATTGGAGTTAAACGCCATTTTAACAGCTTAGGTCATATCATGGCGGTCAGTGACGCACCTATGTGTTTGCTGGCTTTCTCACACCAGTACTGACACAACTTTCTTCCCAAAGCCACTGACTGCTTTTCTCACCTGCATCAGACGTGAGAGACGAAAAATCGCCGGAAAGAAAGTTAGCCGCAACCTGTTATCCAACCCACAACCTCCAGGTCATGAGTCAGAAACGCTAACCACTGAGGTACCCGGCCGGGCTACAACTCTTCACCAGACAACAAAATTTAACACTAGTTCAAACTGAAAGCATAAGTAGCAGACATATCAACCTAGACAAAAATGATAGAAATTGTCTTTGAGGGGGTAGAAAACAGAGTGGGAAAAGGAGAAAATGACAGTTACCAGACAGGATTGTCAGGTAAAGGGTTAATGTTGTCATTGTTGCAAGTAACAAGAGCAAGATAGGCTGGTGCCAACGCTTGGCTGCAGATGCCTTTTACATGAAAATTGAGTCAAAAAAGGGGTATAACTGTTAAAATGTTTCCTACCCTTACTTTAAAGTGTCCCTGTAGATAGTAAACAAGTCGCTAAAGTTTGGAGTAAATATCTTCAGTGATAAGAGATGTGGGAGAAAAACAAATCAAAGTTTTCGCACAATGCTGACACAGATGACTATGCAGACAAGTACAGGGCTACAACAATATATCCATTTTTTCTTCAAAAACAGCCTAGTGAAAAATTCAAACACTTGCTGAACTTCTCATCACCTACCAATTCGTAGATAAACTGCCGGATTATTTCCGGACAGTTCAATATTACATCCTGCTTTCACGCAAGCAGCAGCCGTGTCCAGTGTGTTATTGAGGTATTTATGCTGTGTGATGATGAACTCTAGCGCTACTTCGTCACTAATCACGTAACCTTTAAATCCCCACTCCTTTCTCAACACCTCCGTTAAAAGGTTATCATTGGCACATGCAGGTATACCGTTCAAGCTAAAACAGGCAACAAAAACTTGATACTGGTACAGATGTACAGATACTGTGAGTACTTTGAGAGTCAAAGTGTTTTTCACTTAACTCTTCCCCAAACAACAAAATTTGGGATTAGACAAAATTAAAAGTGTTTTGCAGACAACAAAATAACTGTAGCTAAAATGATGATTTCTGTCTTTGATAGGGTAGATAACATTGTGAAAAAGGAGAAAATGCTGGTTATTAGGGTTAAACTTTTCCCAAACATTCCAAGATTTTAATGGCTTTTTTGGAAAGGAGGGTTTTGAAAAAAGTGGGAAAAGGAAACAAGAACAGTGCATGCAGGTGAAATCACTCAGCTGCAGTTGCTTTATGATGAATTTTCAATGTCAAAAATATTTCAGTTACCTACCCTTGTAGTATGGCTTTCCCTTTTGGTAATTAATTGAAAATCCTTAGTTTGAAGTAAACACCTTCAGTTCTGATTGGTTGATTGACTGAAAGGTGATTTACGTCACTTTCAATATCATTTCAGTCATATTATGCCAACAGCTCACATAGTTATTCATGTACATCTTGGGTTATACCAGTGCTAGGCCAGGGCTCTGAAGTTTCTTGCCCAAGAACACTCAAATGAAAAGTCCAGTGCTTCAAGTAAGGCTCAAATCTGGGTCCTCCTGCTTATGAGTCTTACACCTACCAATGAACCATGCAGGACCCCAAATACCTTCGATAACAACAGAGATATGAGAAAATCATGAAAAAGTTTTTGACTTCGGACAAAAAAGGTGATGATGAATTAGATCCCAGGGCTATGACAATAACTCTGATTTTCTTTGAAAAACAGCCAAGCCAAAAGAACCGATACTTGTAACATGCATTTTCTCCTTTTCACTCAACGCTTTCTACCCTTTTAAAAGAAATATGTTTTTCACTCTATCTAAGATCTACAGCTCATTTGAACCAGACTATGTCGTCTGCAGTTACATTCAATTTGGAAAAGCCAAGAATTTGTTGTTTAGGGAACGGTTATGGTAAAGAATACCTCCAACTATCCAGATTGCCCCGCTGATAGAGATACACAATGTGACAATAGAACATACACCTTTCTATAAAATCAAAACCCTACATGGACAACCTTGGCAAGCCACTAAAATATTCATTGCTTTCTTAGGCAAACTGTGAGGAGACAAGTTTGAAACATCTACATTTATACAAATTATGCCAAAAAACAGTTTTTAGATATGTCCCAAATGAAAGCAGTTGCAGATGACAAAGTAGCTCTGTCTCTCAAATTATGTGGTTTGTCTCTGAATCAGTAGAAAAAATTGTTACCTGCATTTTCTTCTTTTCCCAAAAAAGCTTTCATAAGCCTTTTTCCTCTAGGTCCTTTTAACCCTTTAACAAATACATGTAATCCCGAGTTTTAACGAGCCTGAGAAAGAAAGGTTTTGAAACATTGTGGGAAATAGAGAAAATGCTGGTAACCGGTAGTTTCTCCTTTTCCCACACTGTTTTCTATGCTATCAAAAACAAATTTTATCATTCATCATTTGAGTGACCTCTACTTTGTCCTTAGTCATCTGCATATGATTTTAACCTTGACAAGTCTAAAAATTGGCTGTTGGGTAAAGAGTTAAGGTTAAATGTTAAAGCAGCTGTTCAGCTTAGTACAGGTTCACTGTATGTATCTGTTAAAAGTTGTTTTATTGTTTATTTATCAGAATTCCAGGACAAGCAGTTTGATTTGGTCATGGCAGAACACCTCAGCTAATCATATTGCTATACTACCAATAGAAATAAATTTAGAATGGTCAGTGAATAATTATGGCTAAAGGCTGCATGCTCTGCACAGTATGGGTCAGTGCTTATAAAACTTTTTTCATGTGTGACTCAGATGAGCATAAAATTCCAAATTTATCCAGAATTGATTTGATACACCTCACAGAGCAACTTTTTCACTTCTCTGTCCCTTTTCCTTTGGAATGAAAGTCCTCATTTCTCATTCTTGTGCTTGCACAAGCACTAATGAAAAATGTAAAGTTTGAGCTTAAACTTAGTTGAACTTAAACTCAAGTTTTATAAGCACAGGACCAGGATCCATATTCACCAAGCCATCTTGAGACCATTCTTAGTTTTATTCTTCAAGATTTTCTTAATTTGAAAGTAACACAACTTCTGATTGGCTAAACCATTTGGTTTAGCCAATCAGAAGTTGTATTACTTTCAAATTCATAAAATTCTGGAGAATATGACCAAAAACATTCTCAAGAATGCTTGAAGCCAACGGATCCAGATCTTGGAAATATATCCTTATTAAAAGCACCTAAACAGTAAACATGCTTCTAGACATTACAAAGAGTTAAATACAAAGCAATAGTAAATTTTTGTACAAAGTCTATCACCAGTTTCAAAGCATGGACTGTCCAAATCTTCACATATACATCAACAGAAGAAAGAAGAAGCCAGTCTATGTATATTTTACAACTAACCGTTTCACTGAAAAGCATTTGCAAAAAGTGAAAATCAAGACCTGAATGCATAGAACATGCTGTCTGATCTTGGATCTCTGGACAAAAGCAACCTTGAAATTGCAGTTATTTAGGTCTATTCTGGACTGAAAAATGTCCATTTGGTTTGTTCAGCACTTCAAAGATTGGGACAGTACAAAGATAAAAGTCAGCGCAATGTCAGAATATAATACAAAACAGAGACCCTGATCCATCTATGCCCATAATATTTTTTAACCCTTTACCAAACAAATCCTGTGCCATAACAACCCTGAGGAGATGACTTTTGAAAACATTATGAATACAGAAGAAAATGCTGGTAACCAACATCTTCTCCTTTTCCCCAATATGTTTTCATTCCTCACAAAGACAAATGCCTTTCTTTCAGCCATATTTAATCTGTTCTCTGCAAATGCTTTCCATTTCAATAAATCTAAAATATTGTAGTCTGGGAAAGGGTTAAACTAAATGACTCCGAGCACATGCTACATTAAGATATCTAAGTGTTTACATCGAAAGACTAACTAAAAAGGCTTCAGGTCCTCAATAAATTACCAATTCTGAAGAAATATGGGTCTTTGCGATTTGTTGTTATCTGAATGTTAAGTCCAGCTTTAATGGTGTCAACGGCAGCTTCCAAGCTATTGTTTACATAGTGATGGAAAAGTACCAGATTTTCCACCGCTTCCTCATCACTGATGACATAGCCAGTAAATTTCCATTCATCTCTCAAGATGTCTGTCAGCAGTTTCTTGTTGGCACATGCAGGTATCCCGTTTATTCTTTTAAAGAAAGTTAACCCTTAAAGCCCAAAATAAACCCAACAAACGTCTTTAGCACAGCAGACAGTTTAGATCAAAGATCAGACTGCATACTTTGTGCAGTCTGATCTTTGATCTGCATTGGCTGTGAAGGCAATCATAGTTGTGAAAGGTGCTTTATGGGTTAAAATACTGAAAGGCCAATTCTGAAAGGTTAATTCTGTAACGTCTTCATTTTAAATATCTTGTCTACAACAAAGCATCTCTTTGGTGGAGGAAAATCACTTGTTTTTGTTTAGATACAGTTCAGAGATTAATACATGTTGACAAAATGCTAAGGTAAAAAGGTTTTTTCTGTCTTTTGCACTTAACTTTATCAACTGATCTATGTACCATATTCCAGCAAACTTATTTTCAGACTTAATAGCAGCCTAATTGTGTCATAATAATTCACACTCTTTCCAGACACCTTATTATAAAATCTTCAGTTTCGACACTCATTGCCTATGATTTCATGACAAGTGTTTCCAAAGAATGTCAAAATATCACCATTAACCTTTGCAGTGTATCAAAGCAATTCCCATCCTGAATATAGATATTCAAAATGTTTTTGTGAATCTTCAAATAAAATAAGTGTAAATACATAAATTGTAAAGTCCACTGAAGCGATATGTTACTGTTTTCTACTATGAAGTGTTTTCGTTTTGCTAAAATAGTGCATTATGCTGCTATGAAATATATCTTTCATTTGTACATTAAATATGAGCCATGCTCTGTGAAAACAGGGCTTAATGCATTTGCAAACAGTATCGACCCATGTCAGCCTGTGCACTTTGCACGGGCTGACATGGCTCAAAACTTTTGGCTATTGGAAATTTTCTGCACAACAAACGATGATCATACCTCTTGGTTCTGTCTGTTGTTATAAAAATAGGATTTTCAACTCCATAATTACATGTACATGTATGTGATGATGCGCTTGGTATGATGCCACACGGAGATGCACTAAGACCCCTTTTGCTAGAGTGCAGCTCATATATCATTGTACCTAATTATATCTCTGCTAAAGCATGTAACTTATCTTTCCTGGGTTTCACTAGTGCTTTCAGTCATAAAGCATCATTTCCCAATTCAAATTTCCTAAATGTTTTTTTTCTTTTCTTTTAAAATGAAATTCTACAAAATAAAAACCTATCTGCATCTGCAAATAAGTGAAAAAAAAATATAACATGAAAATCTACATAGTAAATTTACAATACATGATATAACTTGAAAACCTACACATAAAAAATACAATAAATAATAAAACATGAAAACCTACGCATTAAAACTACACATCAGGCTATACGTTCCTGCAAGAACACATTGTCTGAATGCTGGTAAAAATGTCAGCCTCCAGTCCCTCTCACTCACCTGCATGATGATGATAAAAATGTACACATAACCACGAGGAAAAGAGAACATGACACAAGTTAGTTCACTTACCATGGTAACAATAGAACAAATATGATGTAAGTTAGATCACTCATCATGGACACTGCTTAGCTCACTGAGCCTTTTACCAAAAAATAACATGTCCTAACCACCTAAAGGATGAAAGTTTTTGAAAACAAATGTTTCACTCTTTACCAAACCACAAAGTTTTAGACTCTTCCAAATTGAAAGCATTTGCGACAAATCAAGGTTTTTAAAATTAGAAAATTTTTCTTTAAAAGGTTAGAAAATATTGGGGGAAAAGGAGAAAATGCTGGTTACCAGCATTTTCTCCTTTACCAACAATGTTTTCAACAGGCTTCTTCCTCAGAGTCGTTAAAACTCGGGATTGTGTGGAAAGGGTTAAGGATAAGGAGAAAATGATGATTACCACAATTTTCTCTTTTCCTCCTAATGTCACCCTTCAAATGACACATTTTGTCATTTGATTCAAGTCCAATTGTCATCTGCAAATGCAGTGTATTTGAACATATCTAAAATTGTGTCATCTTGTGAAGAATTAGACTTGACTGCAATACTTTGCTTAGGCACTATGCAAAAAGTAATTAGCAAATGAACCTCACTGACCCATGACTTTTTTACACTTTTACCACACAATTCCAAATTTTAACGACTCTTAGAATAAGGCCTTTTGAAAACATTGTTGGAAAAAGAGAAAATGCTGGTAACCAGCATTTTCTCTTTTTCCCACAATGTTTTCTATATTCAAAAATAAACATCTCAATTTGAGCCTCGTTTACCTTGTCATCTGCAAATGCTTTTGATTCAAATGAGTTCAAGTATTTCTTATTTGGTAAAGAGTTAACTCTATACCATACAAAACATTTAGACACCTCCAAATGGAAAGCATTTGCAGGAAACAAATAAGATATAACTCAAAGACAGGATCTGAACTTGAAACAGTAAATGATGTTGTGGATAGACAAGAAAATGCTGGTTATCAGGATCTTCTTCTTTTCCCCACAGCATTTTTAAAAGCTTTCTTTCTCAGGATTGCTGAAACATGGGATTGTGCGTTAAAGAGTCAAACAAAATTTGCAGTAGACATTGTGAAGGTTTTATTTCGCCTTTTTTTTTTTGTCTTCAATTCAATCTGAATCTTTTGGGTTCTGTCCTTTTTGTAAATGCCTTTAACTTTTTACCACACAATCCTGACTTTTAACCTCCCTGAGAAAGAAGCCTATAGAAAACATTGTGGGAAAAGGAAACAAGAGGGCCAAGATGGCCCTGGATCGCTCACCTGAATTTTTGAGAGGACCATAACCAACTTTTTTTAAAGTATTGAAATTTTGGAAACAAAATCAGTATTTTGCCAAGCAATTATAAAAAGGTCACCTGTAAAAATCATTTCAAAATCTGTCACCACCCCTACAATCATCACCACAGCCATGTTTTTGACGAATCAGAATTCTGCAAATAAATTTTAGGATAGGTCACCCAAAGACCTTATCTTGAGCAAGAGCACATGCCCAATAGTGGCTAAAAATATTAAGTTGAACAAGAGCACCTCATGAGAGTGCCAATGATTGGCTGTTGGAACCTTGCTGGATAGTAAAATAAAATTCCAAGTAGCAAAAGGGGGATAATTTGGACAAACAATTTTGGAGTTAACTGCCCTTGTTGTATGGGTTGCTTTTTACTAGTGAACATTTATTCCGAGTTTTAAGTACATGTGTTGAGTGGAAGCTGAGATATAACAAAATGTCAAAGTTTTTGCACAACAACAACAACGCAGATGACGCCAACAGGGCTATGTCAATACCTCGATGTTTTCTTTGAAAACAGCTAAGCTAAATAAGGGGTATAATATAAGGATCATTTCTGTGAAATAACTTCAAAATCTGAAAAGTGGTTTCAGAGAAGACAACATTTTTAAGAATTTCTTCATGTCCTCAGAGAGCAAATAGCTTCCACCCACCACAGCTATGTTTCTTGACAGATCAAAATTTCGCGAATACATTTTCAAAAGGGACACGTAAGGAACATTTCTGTGAAATTATTTCAAACTCTGACGAGTGGTTTAGGAGAAGAAGAATTTCAAAGAATTTCTTTAAGTCCATACAGTGCAAAGATGCCCATCTCCACCCAGGTCATGTTTTTCGATGGATCAAAATTACACAAACAAACTTTAAAAAGGGTTACCCAAGGAACATATCCGTGAAATTATTTCAAAATCTGACCAGTGGTTTCAGAGGAGAAGATTATCTAACAATTTCTTGGAAAATTCCATTTGGTTGCCATGGCAAATAGTTTTTGATGAATCACATTCTGTGAACAATTTTCAAAGGGGACGGCCCAAGGAACATTCCAGCCGAGTTTGGTCCAAATTGGTCAAGCGGTTTAGGAGGAGAAGATGTTTAAAGAATTGTTGACACCGCTGGACACCAAGAGCCCCCCCCCCACAACGGCCATGTTTTTTCACGGATCAAAATTTCGCGAACAATTTTTTAAAGGGTCACCCAAGGAACATATCTCTGAAATTACTTCAAAATCTGACCAGGGGTTTCAGAGGAGAAGATTTTTCAAGAATTTCTTGGAAAATTCCATTTGGTTGCCATGGCAACCAGAGTTTTTAAACGGATCAAAATTTCGCGAACTATTTTTGAAAAGGGTCACCCAAGGAACATATCTGTGAAATTATTTCAAAATCTGACCTCCAGTTTCAGAGGAGAAGATTTTTATAGAATTGTTGACACCGCTGGACACCAAGAGCCCCCCCCCCTCCACCACGGCCATGTTTTTCGACGAATCAAAATTTCGTGAACAATTTTTGAAAAGGGTCACCCAAGGAACATATCTGTGAAATTATTTCAAAATCTGACCAGCGGTTTCAGAGGAGAAGATTTTTAAAGAATTTCTTGGTAAATTCCATTTGGTTGCCATGGCAACCAGAGTTTTTGATGAAATCAAATTCTGTGAACAGTTTTTAAAGAGGACCTCCCAAGGAACATTCCAGCCAATTTTGGTCCAAATCGACCAAGCGGTGTAGGAGGAGAAGATGTTTACAGAATTGTTGACACCGCTGCACACCACGAGCCCACCCCCCCTCACCATCACGTCCATGTTTTTTGAAGGATCAAAATTTCGCGAACACTTTTTGAAAAGGGTCACTCAAGGAACATATCTGTGAAATTATTCCAAAATCTGACCAGCGGTTTCAGAGGAGAAGATTTTTATAGAATTGTTGACACTGCTAGACGCCAAGAGCCCCCCCCCTCCACCACGGCCATGTTTTTCGACGAATCAAAATTTCACACACAATTTTTGAAAAGGGTCACCCAAGGAACATATCTGTGAAATTATTTCAAAATCTGACCAGCGGTTTCAGAGGAGAAGATTTATAAAGAATTTCTTGGAAAATTCCATTTGGTTGCCATGGCAACCAGAGTTTTTGATGAAATCAAATTCTGTGAACAGTTTTTAAAGAGGACCTCCTAGGGAACATTCCAGCCAATTTTGGTCCAGATCGGCCAAGCGGTGTAGGAGGAAAAGATGTTTAAAGAATTGTTGACACTGCTGGACGCCAAGAGCCCACCCCCCCCATGACGGCCATGTTTTTAGACGGATCAAAATTTCGTGAACACTTTTTGAAAAGGGTCACTCAAGGAACATATCTATGGAATTATTTCAAAATCTGACCAGCGGTTTCAGAGGCGAAGATTTTTATAGAATTGTTTACACCGCTGGACGCCAAGAGCCCCTCCTTCCACCATGGCCATGTTTTTTGACGGATCAAAATTTCGCGAACAATTTTTGAAAAGGGTCACCCAAGGAACATATCTGTGAAATTATTTCAAAATCTGACATCCAGTTTCGTTGGAGAAGATTTTTAAAGAATTTCTTGGAAAATTCCATTTGGTTGCCATGGCAACCAGAGTTTTTGATGAAATCATATTCTGTGAACAATTTTTAAAGAGGACCTCCCAAGGAACATTCCAGCCAAGTTTGGTCCAAATCAGCCAAGCGGTGTAGGAGGAGAAGATGTTTAAAAAATTGTTGACACCGCTGGACGCCAAGAGCCCCCCCCTCCACCATGGCCATGTTTTTCGACGGATCAAAATTTCGCGAACAATTTTTGAAAAGGGTCACCCAAAGAACATATCTGTAAAATTATTTCAAAATCTGACGTCCAGTTTCAGAGGAGAAGATTTTTATAACATTGTTGACACCGCTGGACGCCAAGAGCCCCTCCCCTTCTACCACGGCCATGTTTTTTGACGAATCAAAATTTCGTGAACAATTTTTGAAAAGGGTAAAGGGTCACCCAAGGAACATATCTGTGAAATTATTTCAAAATCTGACCAGCGATTTCAGAGAAGAAGATTTTTAAAGAATTTCTTGGAAAATTCCATTCGGTTGCCATGGCAACCAGAGTTTTTGATGAAATCAAATTCTGTGAACAATTTTCATAGAGGACCTCCCAAGGAACATTCCAGCCAAGTTTGGTCCAAATCAGCCAAGCAGTGTAGCAGGAGAAGTTGTTGAAAAAATTGTTGACACCGCTGGACGCCAAGAGCCCATCCCCCTCCACGACAGCCATGTTTTTAGACGGATCAAAATTTCGCAAACAATTTTTGAAAAGGGTCACCTAAGGAACATATCTGTGAAATTATTTCAAAATCTGACCAGCAGTTTCATCAGATAAGATTTTTAAAGAATTTCTTGAAAAATTCCATTTGGTTGCCATGGCAACCAGAGTTCTTGATGAAAAAAAATTCTGTGAACGTTTTTTAAAAAGGACCTCCCAAGGAACATTCCAGCCAAGTTTTGTCCAAATCGGCCAAGCAGTGTAGGAGGAAAAGATGTTTAAAGAATTGTTGACACCGCTGGACGCCAAGAGCCCCCCCCCCCCACCATGTTTTTCGACGGATCAAAATTTCGCGAACAATTTTTGAAAAGGGTCACCCAAGGAACATATCTCTGAAATTATTTCAAAATCTGACCTCCAGTTTCAGAGGAGAAGATTTTTATAGAATTATTGACACAGCTGGACGCCAAGAGCCCCCCCTTCTACCACGGCCATGTCTTTCGACGAATCAAAATTTCGTGAACAATTTTTTGAAAAGGGTCACCCAAGGAACATATCTGTGAAATTATTTCAAAATCTGACCATTGGTTTCAGAGGAGAAGATTTTTAAAGAATTTCTTGGTAAATTCCATTTGGTTGCCATGGCAACCAGAGTTTTTGATGAAATCATATTCTGTGAAAAATTTTTAAAAAGGACCTCCCAAGGAACATTCCAGCCAATTTTGGTCCAAATCAGCCAGGCGGTATAGGAGGAGAAGATGTTTAAAGAATTGTTGACACTGCTGGACGCCAAGAGCCCACCCCCCCCCCCCCCCATAACGGCCATGTTTTTAGACGGATCAAAATTTCGCGAACACTTTTTGAAAAGGGTCACTCAAGGAACATATCTATGAAATTATTTCAAAATCTGACCTCCAGTTTCAGAGGAGAAGATTTTTATAGAATTGTTGAAACCGCTGGACGCCAAGAGCCCCCCTTCCACCACGGCCATGTTTTTCGACGAATCAAAATTTCGTGAACAATTTTTGAAAAGGGTCACCCAAGGAACATATCTGTGAAATTATTTCAAAATCTTACCAGCCGTTTCAGAGGAGAAGATTTTTAAAGAATTTCTTGGAAAATTCCATTTGGTTGCCATGGCAACCAGAGTTTTTGATGAAATCATATTCTGTGAACACTTTTTAAAGAGGACCTCCCAAGGAACATTCCAGCCAATTTTGGTCCAAATCGGCCAAGCGGTGTAGGAGGAGAAGATGTTTAAAGAATTGCTGACACCGCTGGACGCCAAGAGCCCCCCCCCTCCACCACGGCCATGTTTTTCGACGGATCAAAATTTTGCGAACAATTTTAGAAAAGGGTCACCCAAGGAATATACCTGTGAAATTATTTCAAAATCTGACCAGAGGTTTCAGAGGAGAAGATTTTTAAAGAATTTCTTGGAAAATTCCATTTGGTTACCATGGCAACCAGAGTTTTTAATGAAATCATATTCTGTGAACAGTTTTTAAAGAGGTCCTCCCAAGGAACATTCCAGCCAATTTTGGTTCAAATCGGCTAAGCGGTGTAGGAGGAGAAGATGTTTAAAGAATTGTTGACACCGCTGGACGCTAAGAGCCCATTCCCCCCCCCCCCCCCCCGCCCATAACGTCCATGTTTTTTGACGGATCAAAATTTCACGAACAATTTTTGAAAAGGGTCACCCAAGGAACATATCTGTGAAATTCCTTCAAAATCTGACCATTGGTTTCAGAGGAGAAGATTTTTAAAGAATTTCTTGGAAAATTCCATTTGATTGCCATGGCAACCAAAGTTTTTGATGAAATCATATCCTGTGAACAATTTTAAAAGAGGACCTCCCAAGGAACATTCCAGCCAATTTTGGTCCAAATCAGCCAAGCGGTGTAGGAGGAGAAGATGTTTAAAGAATTGTTGACACCACTGGACGCCAAGAGCCCCCCCCCCCCTTCACCATGGCCATGTTTTTCGACGGATCAAAATTCGCGAACAATTTTTGAAAAGGGTCACCCAAGGAACATATCTGTGAAATTATTTCAAAATCTGACCACCAGTTTCAGAGGAGAAGTTCTTTATAGAATTGTAAACACCTATGGACGCCAAGAGCCCCCCCCTTCCACCACGGCCGTGTTTTTCGATGAATCAAAATTTTGCGAACAATTTTTGAAAAGGGTCACCCAAGGAACATATCTGTGAAATTATTTCAAAATCTGACCAGAGGTTTCAGAGGAGAAGATTTTTAAAGAATATCTTGGTAAATTCCATTTGGTTGCCATGGCAACCAGAGTTTTTGATGAAATCAAATTTTTAAAGAGGACCTCCCAAGGAACATTCCAGCCAAGTTTGGTCCAAATCGGCCAAGTGGTTTAGGAGGAGAAGATGTTTAAAGAATTGTTGACGCCGCACGACGGATGACGGACACAGCGTGACCCTAAAAGCTCCCCTTGAGCACGTTGTGCTCAGGTGAGCTAAAAATGCTACCAGCATTTTCTCCTTTTCCCACAATATTTTCTACCCTATCAAAGTCAGAAATCATCATATTACCAAGATTTAATTTGTTGTCTACAGATGTTTTGAATTTGGTTCAGTCCAAAAATTTGTCGTTTGGTAAAGAGTTAACTCTTTACCACACAATCCCCAGTTTCAACAACCCTGAGGATAACAGCCTTTTGAAAACCTTGTGGGAAAAGGAGAAAAATGCTGGTATTCAGCATTCTCTCCTTTTCCCACAAGGTTTTCTACACTTTCACAGTCAATTACCAGTATTTCAGCATAATTTAATTTGTCGTCTGCAAATGCTTTCAATTTAGACAAGTCTAAAATTTCGCCATGTGGTAAAGCTTTAAACAAGTTTAATGTTATAATGCAAGAATACAAAATGCTAAGAAAACTGTCTTCCACACATCCTTCTTTTCTGACACTGTTTGTGTCAAACTTTTGTCCTTTTTATAGTAGACTTTGTACCACAAAAGTGGTAAATAATTCTGAACCACTTTCTGTACTTTAATATTAACACATCCCATCGTGTTCTTAGGTTTGGATGAGGGAAAGTATCTAAAACTAAATCAGTCTAATTATATCATAAGAGAAAGCGATAGCTTTACATGCCTTTACAAGCTTTACGAGCAGATATAAAAGCAAAAGCAAACATATTTGACAAAAAAAGCAACAACATATTCATGCAATAAAAAGCAAAACTCAAAACTATGAGGACATGTTGCATGGTAACCAGCAATTTTCCTTTTCACGCTATGTTTTTAACAAACAGGGGAAAAAAAAGGCAGGCCTGCTTGGTAAAGTTGTAAGAAACCAAGGTTGTCCATGAAAAGGTTTGAGCATAACTAAATTGGTGTAACATAACAAAATCTGCCATAATCTTTCTCCAGTTCTTTCTTGTCTATCACATATTTTGTTCACTGCATTTCATTAAATTCTCTACCAAACCACAGCATCATTGACTGGGTCAAATGGAAAGCATTTGCAGATGACAAATTAAATATTGCTCTAATGGTTAGATTTGTCTTTGATAGGTTAGAAAACATTGTGGGAAAAGGGAAAAATGCTGGTTACCAGCATTTTCTCCTTTTCCCACAGTGTTTTCTAAAGCCATGTTTCCTTGGATCGTGAAAAGTCAGTATTGTTTAGTAAAGGCTTAACTGACAGATCACTAAGAGATTTACTTATCACTTCCTAATTACAATGTGTCTACCAGATAAATAGCTTTATCTAAGAAGCAGTTTCTCCTATTGCGAGACTGTTTTCAAATTTTAAAAGTACAAAAAAAGTCAGCTGGAACCAATAACTAATTAGCCATATACCAGACAAGAACATTTTAGATTGTCCAAATTAGCATTTGCAGACAACAAATTAAAAACAGTTCAAATGACAGAATTTGTATTTGTATTTGAAAGGGTAGAAAGCATTTTGAGAAAATGAAGAAAATACTCCTTACCACTATTTTCTCCTTTTTCCACATTGTTTTCAAAAACCTTAATCGTCAGGAACGTTTGGTTAACGGATTAACATACCAAAATATAAATGAACAAACCTTTTACTCCCTCTACAGTATCCAACTTCTGAAAATGTTTCGTGAGGGAGTTATAATGTAAATGCTAATTTGGAGCGTATGCATTTTTTCTCACAATAAATTATATGCCTATTTCATTATATGCCTATTTCAATTTTCCTCCCATAATTCTTTTCACAACAAGTTTATTTCAAGGTATACCATAAAATAGTACAAATTACTGGTGCCAATGCTCACCTGCAATTATTGCTTTTTCAGTAAAATCCTACACAGATAAAAGGGGAATAACTGTGTCAAAAATATTTTTTAAGGGTTATAAGCTGCCCTTCGGTTATATTCAAAATTTACCTTTGGATAGGTGAAAAATATTGAGAAAAGAGGAGAAAATGCTGAAAAGGCCTCTTTTTCAGGGTCATGAACTCTCAGGACTGAGTGATAAAGGGTTAATGCAGCTACATGTACATTATTGCCCAATATTTGACCTAATCTATGATATCACCCAGACAGACATTCTGACCAAGCACAGACTGGAAAAAAAATGTGTGCTCGAGAACCAACGCAAGGTCTTTTATAAGATTTGTCATTACAAACCTCTATCTTTACTTATATACACCTAAGATAATGTCAAAAGTATATATTCTAACCCAGTTGCTTGAAGACTGAACCAAAAATGTGACCTCTAGAGGGCACTCAAGGTAAAAGTTGATGACATTAAAAGTGCCATGAAGGGTGGACACAGCGCAATGACAAACAAATAAAAGAGAAATTAACACAAAAAAATTATAATGACATTTAAACAAAAATTCAGAAGGAGTACCTATTATAGCTGCACATAAGACTGTATGTTCCCGCCTTCACACATGCATGAAAAGCTGGTAAAAAGGTCAACCGCCAGTCTCTCTCTGAAACCTACATACCAATACCATGTAAGTCTATTGTCCCCAACCTAGACTAATGTAACACTTTACAAGACAACAAAATTTTCTATTTGACCAGATTAAAAGCATTTGCAGACAACAAATTACCAGAATTTTCTTCTTTTCTCACAATAGTTTCAAAAGCCTTCTTCCAAAAGGTCGATAAAATTCAGGATGTTGTGGTAAAGGGTTAACTTTTCAACAAACAATCCTGTGTATTAATGACCCTAAGGTGAGGAGGCTTTTTTTTAAAAACATTTGAGAGGAAAGAGAAAATGCTGGTAACTAGCATGTTCTATTTTTACCTCAATGTTTTCTACCGTTTCAAAGACACAGCAATTCATTTGAGCCAATTAAACATTTGTAGTTTTGTAGTGCTTTCAATTTGGGTCCATGTTTACCAACCATTCTTAAGAACATGCTCAGTCTTAATCTCAAGAATTTTCCAAATTTGAAAGTAACAAGCTTCTGATTAGCAAAACCAAATGGTTTGGTTTAGCCAATCAGAAGTTGTGTTACTTTCTGAATCTAGAATAAAGAGAATAATGAAACTAAGAATGGTTGGTGAATATGGACCATGGACATCTAAATTTTTGTTGTCTGGTAAAGACTTTACACCCACCAGCACCACACACAGCTATTGTTGCTTTTGGAAACAGTGTAGATCAAGCACGATTGAACAACGTAATATATACCTGAAATCAAGCACTTTTGCTGACAATGTATATCAACATCAGACTTCAAAGAATGTGCAGCGTGATCTTCAATCTACACTGACTGTTTCTAAAATTGTACCCAAAACAAAATTTCAAATTTACCACATTTAAGCCTTTTTTACAGACCAAACATATCTACTTTTTTCCATATCTACCTATTTAACAAATTTGATCTTGATCTACCCAGTCCATATCACCATCTGCATCTGTGTTTACCCTTTACCACACAATTCCAAGTTTTAACGACCCTGAGAAATAGCATTTTGAAAACATTGTGGGAAAAGGAGAAAATGCTGGTAACCAGAATTTTCTCCTTTACCCACATGTTTTCTAACCTTTCATAGACAACATTCACCATTTGAGTCACATTTATTTTGTCTTCTGCAAATGCTTTGGATTTGGACAATCCTAAAATTTTTTTGTTTGATAAACAGTTAACTCTTTACCAAATGGAAAAATTTTAGACTCATTGCAATTGAAAGCAGTTGCAGACAACAAATTAAATGTGACTTAAATGATGAAACTTCCTTTTGATATGGTACAACACATTGTGGGAAAAGGAGAAAATCCTGGTTACCAGTATTTTTTCCTTTTCCCACAATGTTTTCAAAAGGCTTCTTTCCCAGGGTCATTAAAAGTTGGCACTGTGCAGTAAAGGGTTAAACAGACTTTACTAAATGCACTACTGTCTCATCACCCCCCCTCCCCGAAACAAATTGACAGCAAATTACTTGCAACATCCTTGTAGAATCAAGGATACTTAAATTGAATTAAAGTTTAACCTATTCATACATGTGAAACATTATGGCAAAAGACTGGTTTTCAAGTGCAATATCTCTGAATGGAACAATTTCTTCAAAAGTGTTCTGCTGCAAGGTGCAAAAAATCATTTTTTCAGGTTACATGTAATGTGTTTGCCCACTGAACACCATGGTTCATGTAATTTTTTGGCACTCTTTCAATCAGTAGAGACTAAAAGATTTAAACTGCACAAAAACATACAATCTGATCTTTTCTCTACACTGGATGTTGATCTTGGATATTTTTATCAATATTCAAGTCCAAACCTTAAAAACAAAAAGTTTGGATTTTGTTGTAATGAGAAAATATTTTCATTTATGTAGTGACCAAAAGCCTTGACCTTTGCTTAACCCTTTAGACACAATCCCGAATTTTTACGCCATGGGAAAGAAGCCTATTGAAAACATTGTGGGAAAAGGAGAAAATGCTGGTAGCCAGCATTTTCTCCTTTTCCCACAATGTTTTCTACCCTATCAAATGCAGAGATCACCATTTAAGCAACATTTAATTTACCGTCTGCAAATGCTTTCATATTTGGTCCAGTCCAAAATTTTGTCGTTTGGTAAAGAATTCATCCAATGCAATACAAATGTTCTATTTCATAGCCATTTATTATTGATGGCATACTAAAGAATAGAACAGAATATCTTCAACGTGTATTAATCCTATGTAGATAGTTATTGAGTAAACAAAGTGGAAAATGGAAAATTTGCTCATAATGAGAATGGTGGCTATTAAAATGATGCTGCTTTTAGTGTCAACTATCAAGAGTTGAGTGAAAGTTACTGCTATGATAAATAGAATCACTGAGCACTTTTTATTGAAAAGGCTAGAAAGGAATTTTGAATTCTTGAATGATTAAAAATATATACCTTTGAGCATGAGCAATATATACAAGAGACTAGTCTTAGCGTGCCTCAGTGTATCAAAACAATCAAGCATACAGTGAATTCTAGATTACATATCATACTCCATAAATAGTCATTTCAGTATACATATGATACTTTTTCTAGAATCATCATATACATTTGTATCTCTCATACATTACAAAACTGACATTTTTATCCATATCAACCTAATGTCATGCTCAAAGCAGAGTTCCTAGCCAGGTTTTATGAAAAACACTGAGTATACTAATAATCTGCATATACTCATAATGTCAACTGATTATCCAACAATACTGCTCATATGAACTGATAATCCCAATATACTGATCATTCGAACTGATATTTCCAATTAGTTGACAGTTTGAACTGTAATGCACATGCAGTGCCGGTAATACATGTACTGATATTTTGACCTGATAATCAGCATATTGGTAGTTCAAACTGATTTTCTGCATACACTGATAATATTAATTAATAATTCTCATATACTGTTAATTCCAAATGATAAGGCGTATATAATGATAATTCCAACTGATAATATTCATATACAGGTCATCTGAACTGATAATGCACATTTACTGCTAATTTGATCTCATAAAACACATTAATTAAAATTCCATTTGCTAATTTACCGGTACTGATAATTTGACCTGATAACCTACATGTAATGATAATTCCAACTGATAATCTGCATATACTGATAATTTGTACTGATAAGCTACACATACTGATTAATTTTGCTGAATATGCTTGTAACAGAAAATGATTTCTCACTGTCTCTCTCACATTCAAGTGATCAACAACTCACTGAAGTTTATTAGCTTTAACAATTAATTTTAGAATGAAAAGCCGAACTCCCACTGCCTGTGATGGCAGTGTTGATCATGAGAAACTTTTCACACGTAAAATGTGTACAGCGATTCTAGAAAAGTATCAGTAAGGCCTATCATGGCTTAAACATCAGACCATACCAATTTGTATACCTTTGAATTGAATGAGAATCGGGACACAGGAACATTTTCAGGTCCTCCATGGACATCGAAATGTTTGCAGCCAGCACTGGCTCGTACATACCTGAAGTGTTTCCCTTGTAAACCCTTAACAAAGTTGAAGGCATAAACCCCACTTAGATAAGGGTCCTCACCATATGTCTCCTAGTTATAAAATGTGGCAAACAAAAAGTTTTAAACAAGATAAACTAAAGATGTTTCAAAACCAGAGCATGATTGTGATCATTCCCTCATGGCCTGAAAGGAAGTGAAAAGAGACACTTGCTGAAACGAATGAAATCTGTATGTTCTGTTTGTTGTTGGAAAAAAAATGATGCTTTCAAGAATTTAGTGCCTTTTGATATTTCCAGTAGAATCAGTAGAATCAGACAGACTCAGTTATACCTTATGCCTCAGGATATTGAAGTAAAATTAAGTTGCATTTGAAAGACAGAGTAGATCAAGATCAGACCACATTCTGAGCAGTCTGATCTTGGGTCTACACTTTACAGCATTTTGTGAGATATACAGACAAAAAAAGCCCTATTAAAAGTTAAAACCAAACAAGATAGATTATCCTTCTGAAAATATTTAATGCCTCATATTGTAATTAGTAGGCTTTGATTCAGTTGATACTCTTTAATCATAAATCCTAGTTTCAAGCCATGAGAGAATGGTCTGTACAAGACTTTCTTCAGCAAATATTCAGTGAAATCATGTGTCTTTCTATATATTCCTTTAGAAATTTTATAAAAGTAAGGTAAAAGTTCCTATCATTTCTTTACAAAAAACATGACCTAAACAATTTTGTTGTCTGGTATAGGTTAAGTCACTTGACTGATAAAACAGAAGGCTGACACTGTTTATAGTTCATGACCTTCTTTTCTATATATTCGTTGCCAAACCAAGTAAATATGTTTTATAACAAAAAAAGGTTTCAGCTTTTATCTTCATGTCCCATACAAAACAAGATATCAACATGAAGAACAAGTACTTTTGCTGAAAGACTGGCATCAATTTCACTGACTATTTATGTAAAGATAGCCATTTAGGAATCTTAACACTGCTGTGGCTCTTTACCAGACAATTACTTCTTTCAACAACTTTGAAGATCACATTTGAAAATATAATGGGAAAAGAAGAAAATGCTGGTAAATTACCAGCATTTTCTTCTTTACCCACAATATTTTCTAGCATTTCAAAGATAGATGCCACCATTTGGGCAACATTTGATATATCATCTGCAAAAGCTTTCACATTGGAAAAGTCTAAATTTTTTGTCTGGCACAGAGTAAATTTCTCACTACACTACACAGTACCTTGGCATCAAACGCTAGTCTAGTGACAGGAAAATTTTCTGGTCCTGCGTATGCATCAAAATGTTTACATCCTGCATTAGCCCTGATGTATCTCGGGTGATCACCCTGCAAACCTTTGACGTAGTTCTCTGCATACACCCCTGTTAAATACGGGTCTTCCCCGTATGTCTCCTGTTTTACATTTATAAATTAAATGTAATTTAGCACACAGTATAATACTTCAGTCCATTTATCTAGTTCAAAAACTTGATGTAATTCGTCAACTATCCTAAATATTAACCTTATGCTGCTACAGAAAAGGAGCGGACATTTTGAGTCAACAGAAAATCAATGCAGTCAAATCTGGCCTACTGGCCAACTGTATTAAGCAACACGTTCTTTAAACCAGTCACAAAATGATCCCTTGATTTAAAAACCTTGAGGAAAAACACTTTAGAAAACATTGTGGGAAAAAGTAGAAAACTCTAGTAACCAGCATTTTCTCTATTTCCACCATCTTCCCTAATATGTCAAGGACAAACACAATCATTTCAATGAAATTTCATTCATAGTCTTCGAATACCCTTAAGATGGACATGTCTAAAATTTTGTCATCTAGTAAAAAAACCATCAGGCCAGTTTGGACTTCACACCCTAAATCTTAAATTTTTACCAAACAACAAAATTATAGATCTGTCCAAATTGAAAGAATTTGCAGATGACGAAACAAATGTTACTCAAAAATTTGAATTTGTTTTCAGACAAGTAGATGTTTGTTTTCAGTATTTTCTCCTTTTCATAGAATGTTTTCAAAAGCCTTTTTCCTCAGGGTTGTTAAAAGTCGGGATTGTTTGGTTAAGAGTACAATTAAATTACGTAACCTGCAATAAAAGACCATCTGTTACAAGAGACTACACTTTCCCTTCTTTGGATAGTCTATAAATACAGGTTTGACTGAGCATAAAAGTTAAAAGTTTACAAGCTGTTACAGCCATTGTCTCCTGTTCCAACGATATTTTCTACCGTGTCAGAGAACTTCAGCTCATTTGTACTGATTTCCAATTTGTCGCCTGCAGATGTTTTGAATTTGAAAAACTTACTGAATGAGAAAAGGTTAAGTTATGCTTCGAGAAATAACAAAGATTAATTTTTACTTAAGTAACATACTGAAAAATACAGTGTAGATCTAATGGCAGTTTTCTTTTACAATTCCTATTTATGCTTATATTTTGGTCTCTGTTTCAGCCATTTCACAACTATTCCTTGTTTTTTTCTCCTTCCTGTGGTAGTTCAAATGATGGTAACCAACATTTTCTCCTTTTTCCACAGTGTTTTGTTCCTTCCAACATCAAATTTCAGTTTTTGAGTCACATTCATTTTGTTGTCTGCAAATGCTTTCAATCTGGACTAGTCTAAAATTTCGTCATTTGGTAAAGAGTTAATGTTTAATACAAGAATACAAGTGAAAACACTGTAGCAAAGGAGACATTGCTGGTTATCAACAATTTTTTCTTTAGCAAACATGTTAATAAAAGTCATCTGCTGTAAGAGGTTTTAAAGTTATTTGATTATTAGTTAAGAGTGGACTTTCCCTTTACCAAACATTCTATAGTTTTAACAACCCTGAGAAAGACAGCTTTTGTAAACACTGGGAAAAAAGGAGAAAATGCTTGTACTAAACCAGCATTGGCTACTGCTCCCATAGTATTTGGTATCCTTTCAAAAGACATATCCTATAATTTGAGCTGCATTTAATGTGTCATCTATAAAATTGATGCTTTTACTTTGGACAAGTCTATAATTGTCATCTAGTCAAAAACTTCCAGATACAAATCCAATGCCTTGACCTTTTACAACACAATCCCTAGTTAACAACCCTGAAAGAAACTGCTTTTGAAAACAGTATAGGAAAAGGTGAAAATGATGGTAACCAGCATTTTTTCCTTTTTCTACAATGTTTTCTTGCCTTCCAAAAACAGACTTTTATTTTTCAGTCACATTCATTTGGTCATCTGCAAAATGCTTTTAATTTGGTCTAGTACAAAGTTTTGTCATTTGCCAAAGAATTAACAATTTACCACACAGTCCCAACTTTTAGAGAAGAGAGCATTCGAAAACATTGTGGGAAAAGGAGAAAATGCTGGTAACCAGCATTTTCCTCTTTTCCCGCAATATTTTCTCCCCCATCACAGACAATTTCCATCATTTGAGTCACATTTACTTTGCCGTCTGCAAATACTTTCAATTTGGACAGGTCTAAAATTTTTTTGTGTGGTAAAGAGTTAACCCACTTAGTGGCGACTGCTCTCAACATTTTGACAAATGTATAAAGATAATCAAAAGTCAATCACAATCCATCAACTATCACTTGGAAAAAAAGGTCAGTTGTTACCTGATTTCTCCCCCACAGGGGATGTCTCATTATGTTGATAACTGGGCTAAAACAGCTCAGGCCCTTGTGGTCCCCATATTGCTTCTTTTTCACATAGTCATTGTGTTTAGCTCGTACCTCCACCCCTGTTGCTTCTGCTATTTCATAGATCAAACTTGGACTGAAAAATAAGATGTAAATTAATCTTTAAAGAGCCAATGACCATGGTTACCTTTGAAAATGACATACATTTAGTTCAGACAGCACAGTTCATGCAGTGTGATCTAAAGCTGCACTTTTCAAAATGGAGACATTAAATAAATACATGTGCTGAGACACACCAAAATAAAGAATGCAGTCGAATACTTTAACCCTTTCCCAAACAACAAATTTTAGACTGCTTCAAATTAAAAACATCTGCAGATGACAAATTCAGAACTGGTACAAATGAGTTTAAGCTCTCGGATAGGGTTGAAAACATTGTGGGAAAAGGAGAAAATGCTGGTTACCAGCATTTTCTCCTTTTCCGTCAATGTTTTCAAAAGCCTTCTTTCTTAGGGTCGTGAAAACCCAGGATTGTTTGGTAAAGGGTTAAAGCAGCCATGTAAAAAGTTCAAGGTTGGGCGGTCGAAACTAGGGGCGGTTTTAACCAGCAGTTTTAACCTGTTAAAACCGCCCCGGTCAATACTCTAAAAGTGGTCAATACTGGTCATTAGTGGTCGATTGAATATTTGTAGTGGTCCTTTGGAAATTTTAATGGTCGGATGAGTTTTAAGAGGACAATTATGCTATTAAGTGGATGATTTATTGTTGTTTTTTTTTTGTTCTAAGTCTGGTTGAATTCACCAATATGAAAGAGATGACTTGAGTGGAAAAAATGTTTTGTCCCTGCCAAGGGTATTCATCAGCTGGCTTTTGCCAGTTTTCCAAAACTCTATAGAAGTTCCAAGTAAGGTCTTTAGGTTTCATCATTTTTAAAAGTTTAACATAATTGAACATACAAGAAGCAGATCAGTGCACTTGAAACATTAATGAAAGTATCTGAAACTACTTAAATAAAGGTAGATTTGACAGAACATTTCTTAATTCTTTACCTGATGACACATAGCACTTGCATACACCAACTTCAAAAGTAGCTCAAATGATAGAATTCGTCTTTGAACTGGCAGAAAAAATTGTGGAAAAAGGCAAAAATTCTGTTTTTGCAGCATTTTCTCATGATGTTATTAAAAGTGTATTTTTCTCGGGGTTGTTAAAACTAGGGATTATTCAGTACAGGGTTTGAAAATCATAGGATATCTCAAAAGGCTTTCATAGATTTCTGAGGAAACAAAAACTTTACGATATATCCAAAGATGAGCAATGCTCTGTGAAGGAGTCTTAATGTACATGTATCTGCAAATAGTATCGACACATGTCAGCCGAGTGTAGTCCTTGAAGGCTAACCTGGATCACATCTTCTTGCTATTGGTTAATTTTCTGCATGCCAATGAACCAGTGTACCTCATGATTCAATTGGTTGTTATGCAAAATGGATTTTATCTATCCATAACTATGTGATGACTTGCTTGGTATCATGGATCACAGAGATACATTAAACCCCCTTTTGCCAGAGCATGCCTCATACATACCAGTAATGCATGTTACCTGGCATACTGAGACATCCTGTCTCAGCCAATCAGGTGATTAGGCACAAAATTAAGAAATATAATTTAATTCAGAATGGCTTGTGAACCCAGCCCTAGAAATCTCAATTTCTGCTATGATAGACGCTTTGAAGTCATACAAGAGTACATTCACATACCTAATATTGAGACAAGGACTGATCCTTAATGGTGGGCCGGCTACTCAGATTTTAAACATCTCATCAAAATTCAAAAATAATTCATCACTGACATGAAGGAGGCAATAACTGGCAAACTGTCAATAAAGAAGTAAGATTAAATCTCAGGGAAAAAAAAATCAGTGGTATTGCCTTTGTGGGCTACATAACCCCCGATTTTCTACGGTTTTTTGAGAGACACTTGATCAATAACATGTAACCTGTGTGGGATCGTACTCAAACAAGCAAAATGATGTCATATGAGACATCATGAAAATAGTCTGCTGTAAAAAAGTAACTGAACCATTATTTCCGCATACATTTTGTACTGTTAACTGCAGTTAACTGTCCAATGTCATTTGTCTTTGTGTCATTTATGTTCTCAGTATTTTGCAGTACTTTTTACTTAAAACATTTTAGCTGTCAGCAAAAAAAAAGTAGGCCCCTTTAGGGTTGTGAAGCAATGTTGGATCTGACCAAAGCAGCCCATCAGGCTTATGAATAAGCCTTGTTTTGAGGGGCTAAGGCTCTATCCATTAACCACTTTGGTCATGCAACTTGACCATCTACCAACAGTGCTATGTTTTAACAACCCCAAACGAAAGTATTTGAAAACAACATGGGAAAAGGAGACAAAGCTGTATTCATCTCTTTCAAAGGCATCAATCCCATTATTTATGCCAGATCCACTGTGTTATCTGATGATGGGAGTATCTTTGTTGTTTGTTAGAGAGCTAATAATTAGTTTACCTAAAAGCTGCTGCCAACCCAATTGACTGTGGAAACGCAGTTGCCTCCCCTGCGCTTGCCGCCCCTCGTAAACATTCCTCGTTCCACTGATAGGGTCCAATGCCAAGCCTGTCAATGGCAGGAGCAGGACCCCCTTTCTCCCCTGCACCGCCTTTGGCCATTTGCAGCATTATCTCGGTTATATTTAACAGCCCTACCAAATTGTCGACTCTCTCATGCCACGGCAACGATATGTTACGGAAGGGGAAGTCGCCGGATACAGGTCCGAGTAAGTAAACAAACAGCCACAAGTATAGAAATCCCATGATCCCCGGACTTGGCGATACCTACAGTACGTCTCTAACAACTGACTACCGACTGACAGTCACGGGATCATTAATAAACAAAGTTGCTCGACTGTGGCCGATTGTTTCGCTTCGAGGCGTATTGTTTACGATCGGAGTGATCTCCCTTCTCAAAATTGACAGCATTAACCAAAAACTAACGAAAGGGAATGAAATCTGTGTCAAGTACGGTAAGTTTTGTAATTTGTGTTGTTTGATTACAAGGATAGAAAATTCATACAATTATGCACAGTGAGAATGTGTCAGTTTCAGAATTTCTTGTGAAATAATGAAAAGGGGGCCCATTTAAATCCTGACAAATAAACAGTAGAACAATCTGTATAATAGTGTATTGACTTCAAAATCTATCATCATAATGAGAGTTCAGGACATCACAGATACAAGAAGCAGCTCTTTCCCTGATAATCGATGGATTAGATGTCGATATCATCTTCTACGATTTTAGAAAGGCTTTCGACACACTTTCCCACACAAAATTACTTCAAAAACTGGAATCCTATGGAATAGTAGGCACAACCCTCATGTGGATTAAAGATTTCCTATCAGATCGAACCCAAGAAGTAATAATAAACAACACTCACTCAAATAGCCTAAAAGTTCAAAGTGGAGTCCCACACGGTAGTGTTCTAGGACCAACGCTCTTCCTCATCTTTATCAACGATCTACCAGACGTACGGCAGACACAGTTGTCAAACTATTTGCAGACGATACGAAAACTTATACCACAGTAAACTCTGATCTAGACTGTGATAAGCTCTAGCGAACCACAGACAACTTTTGCGAATGGTCTCACAAATGGAATCTTGACTTCAACACTTCAAAATGCAAGAGGTTACATCTAGGAAATCATACCCCCAGCCAAAATTACTTCATGAAATCTAAAGACCTAGAAAAAGAGCTAATAACAAATGTTGATGAGGAAAAAGACCTTGGGGTACTGATCGACAATAGTTTGAATTTCAACTCTCATATCACCAGTAAAATCGATATAGCAAACAGGAACCTAGGAGTAATTCGCAGAACGTTTACATACATGGATAAAACAATCTTCCTCCACTTATACAAGCCCCTAGTCAGACCTCATGTAGAATACGCCAGTTCAGTTTGGTCACCACACACTGAGAAAAAACATCAAATTGCCCGTTGAAAATATCCAAAGGAGAGCCACAAAAATGATTCCGAATATGAGCCATTTAACTTACACCGAGAGATTAAAGAAACTGGGACTTCCAACTCTTGAATACCGAAGAAAACGAGCAGATATGATTCAAGTATTTAAGATTCTCCATAGAATTGACAACACTTTTAATAAAGATCTCCTACAATTAGCTAAGTACAGCAAAACAAGAGGAAATATTCTAAAATTATTTAAAAAACCAGCCAGAACTGAATTGAGGAAAAATACTTTCAGCATCCGGGTCGTTGATTCTTGGAATTCACTACCAAATGAAGTCATTCTTTTCAACAACAATTAACTCCTTCAAAAGTAACATAAACAAACATTGGAAAAAACACCCAAGTAAATTCACTGCGCAGTGCTATGCACCTAACTATACAGCTAATTGTCAAGAAGAAACAGATGGATCTTTACAAGCCACAGACTTACCGTCGATCCTGTCAACGTATGTCAAACGTAAGTCAAAGCTGGAATTGTCTGTCTATTTCACTAAAAATGTATGTCCAATGAGCTCAATATAATGAAAGAGAACGGGAAATCATTCATGATTGACTTTTTTGCTATTTTTCCTCAAACATAGAGTAGGCCTACTTTGTAAAATCACAGTTTCAAGAAAGATATCCTTCTGGTTCGATTAATTTTTATGTTTATTTATCGACGCCCCTTGAAGGCTGTTAGTATTGTTATGGGGGATGGCGCAGATACAGGACGAAACGCATCCTAAGTTACGCCTGACCAGTTCTTATGGTTCTGTAACACGAACCGATGTTGCAATGAACGCCTTTATCTCCTTGTTGACATAATAAGAGTATAATTAGCAGATTCGTGCCTTTATTCCGACTATTTTCAAGCACAAAAATACGTCTGTGTGAGCGCTTCTGACCTTTAACGTGGGCGGTGTATAGCACCGTCATACGGGACCTTGGTTTAACGTCTCATCCGAAAGACTATTAGTAATTTTAGATGGCCAGCCGTGGAAATCGAACCCACATCCTCAAGTGACCCGAATCATTACGTTCACGAGTCCAGGGATCATATATACACATGCATGTGTATATACGATCCCTGACGAGTCATACACTCTAGATAGAAACTGAGCCATAGGCCTATGCCGGCTGATCAAACCCTTCTGGTTGAAAAGCACGTTTCATTTCATTTCGTTTCGTCCTTTATCTGCACTATCTCCCGTAACAATACTAACAGCCTTCAGTGGCGTTGCCCATATTGGCAACCGGTAGCGACGATAAATAAACGCAAGAATCAATCAATCAAACCAGAAGGGTCACAGGCACAGATAAAAAAACAGATCCCAAAAAAATAACACAATAACTTTCAATTTCTCGAGAAAACATCTCATTAACACCAGGAATATTCTAGAGATGTCCTTTCATTTTCGCTATTAAAACAGCATGGTAGACATGCATAATTTCAAAATTTTAATCCTTTCCTACACGGCAAAATTTTAGACTGCTCGCACATATCGTACTAGCAAAGGACCATCGTTCAATACGCTTTGCGGAAGTGTCTCTGATTAACTCTTAGGCTGCTAAGCGCGACTCACTGACCTTTTGCGGACAGCGTAGATCAAGATCAGACTGCACAGAACGTGCAGTCTGATCTTGGACCTACACTGTCCGATAAGGAGATGTCTTTCCTCCAGAAGTACATTTCAAACGGCAATATTTAGGTTTTTATTATCGGCTTGAATGTTTAAATTCTTTTATTTAGCAGGATAAGGGTTAAATTGGCCCGGCCTGCTAGTTTCAGGAAGCGTTCGGGATCAAATGTATACTTCTAGAAGAGATGATAAAAGATAAGCGATAGATGCATACAACTGTGCAATTTTCTGAAAAGCTTAACAACTCTTGTTTCAAAGGTAATGTTTATAGCGTTGTTCAATGTGGGCTGAACCACAAAACGTTTACAAGTACATGTATATAGCGCATGTGAATCTTCACGACAGAAATACATGTATATACATACACCATACATTATGTTCAGTATGCAAATTGCCTTTTCATTCGAATCGTACTATTATTAACTCTTCTAGCAGATTCGTACATATTCAAATCATTTGGAGACGACAAGTGGCTAAAAGTATTGACTTTGTTTTGAAACAGTAGAATACATTATGGAAAAAAGGAGGTAATGCTTGTTGTCAGCATTTTCTTCTGTTCCCGCAATGCATTCAAAAGCTTTCTCTCTCAGGATCGTTAAAATAAAGGAAGGCGTAAGTGAATATATTCAGTTCATATTTTTCTGCAAAGTATAAATTTTCTGTTTTCTTTTTTTTTTTTTTTTCTTTTTTTTTTTAAAGTCACAGTAAAATTTAATACTTAGGCTGCTAAGAGCGACTTACTGACCTTTTGCGGGCAGTGTAGATCAAGATCAGACTGCACAGAACGTGCAGTCTGATCTTGTATCTACACTGTCCTATAAGGAGATATCTTACCCCCCAAAATATCTTGGAAATAACAAAATTTGGGGTTTTACTATCGGTTTGAAAGTTTCATTTCACTTATTTAGCAGGATCAGGGTTAATAAACAGTCGGTAGGGTACCTACACACATCTTACGCATTGATCTTGTTGAACCCGTTTTCTGCCGAATTTAAACTGTTGACTATTGTAAATATAGACTTCGTTAAGTTTATTGGCATTGGATTCGGTTTACATGACCGGAAGTGGGGATGGAGAAGCGGAAAGTGTAAAGTAAGATCAGACTGCACGAATGTGCAGGCTGATCTTGCTTCACACTCTCCGCAAAATAGATCCATGGTCGCGAACGGCAGGCGAAACTGTTACAGGAAACAATTTCAGGTACTCATTCTACGCATCATTTTAAGAATCCTTGATACTAAAGGTCATTTTTCTGTCCATAATGGTAAAAAACAACAAATCTTGTCTTTCATCATATTCAGCAAGAGACAAATAAGCACAGTATTCTGTATAATACTTGATAAGTCGAATACTAGTTGAAAAAAAAGTGCATGAGTTATGAATATATGTATAATCAGACTTTTACGAGACCTGTCCTTGTAAATTAATCGCATTTGCAGATGACAAATAAAATGTAGGTCAAGTGTTTGAATTTATCGTTGGATAATGGTTCGTCGATTGTTGGCCAAAATGGATTTTATAAATCCATAATTATGCGAAGACTTGCTTAGTATTTTAATGCATCACGGAGATACACTTAACCTCCTTTTTGCTAGAACGCCACACACATACATATACCGACCCATTACCGTACGACTGATTGTCGATTCTATTGGAGTTTAACACCGTTTTAACAGCTTTAGGTCATATCACAGCGGTCAGCGCACCTACACATGTGTTTCCTTGCTTTCTCACACCATTACTCACAAAATTTTCTTTCCAAGTCACTGACTTCTTTTCTAACATGCATCAGAGGTGGGAGTCAAAAAACGCCGGAAGAAAGGTTTCCCTAAACCGGGTATCGAACTCACAACCACCACGTCAGGAGTCGGATGCGCTAACCACTAAGCTACCCGGCCGGGCATTTACCGTACGGATTATTTCATCTACCAAGAATTATTCCTACACTATGGATTGCCCACAGCCTTTCATTGGCTGTCACCTGCAGGAGTGCAAAATGACGCAAGTAGCACTTTTCGCGCTTATTAGGATGTCGTTTGTCATAATTATGCTGACGACTTATTACTGTACAGAATTTCCTGTAGGAAATACTTGAGCAGCGGTTCTTTTTGCTTGTATGAACAATCAGAACTGCTGCTACTTTTTTTTATCAAAAGCACAACTCGTATTAGCCTATATTTCGATTTAGCCGAAGTTCGAGTCAAAGCAAGTTCGAGTTGTACAGGTTCAATTACAATTATAATATTTTGGCCTACCTGAAGGCAGCAGCTAGTCCAATAGACTGAGGAAAGCCAGTTGCCTCCCCCGCGGAGGAATCACCGCGCAAGCACTCTGTATTCCAGGCCCAGGGTTTAATCCCCAGCCGTGGAATGGCTGGAGCGGGACCACCATGTATCCCAGCACCTCCTTTAGCCATCTGATACATAATGTCAGCAAGGGTCAGTCGACTGACCAGGTCATCAACTCTCGCGCTCCAAGGCAGAGATATATTACGAAACGGAAACATTTCCAATTGTACACCATACTGCACTGATGCAAGCGTTATTGCACACAACCACAGCTTCTGTAAAGCCATTTTGAATTGAACGAAATAAACAGACGCCTTCCAATTTCAACGGCAAGTCATGTGAGTAGAAATATAATTGATTGGCATATTAAGTCATATGACAATTCGAGAGAAATATGTGCAAAACTGTTGTATGTCTGTCACGTTTATCTTCTGCCTTAATTAGTTATAGAATCATTTTAATTATACACTCATCAGCTCATGCTTGGTCGAACAGTGACAGCCTCATGTGACCCTCTCCTAACTTTCCCGTATTTCAGAGGGCGTTTAAAAACATTGGGGAATAAAAGAAAATTGTGGTTATCATTTTCTCACAATGTGTTCGACCTTTTTACAGACAAATCTCATACAATGAACGACATTTGATATGTCGTCTGCAAATCCCATCATTTTCTTTTTTTTTTAAATCAATTTTGTCGTCTGGTTTAGAGTTGAGTCTTGGACTTAAAACCGAGTAAATAAACTTTTATCCTTGTCAGTCAGTAGACAAAATGCGCTTGAAACAATCTAAAGACTTTTTTTGACTTCAATATCATACAGTGTAGGCCAGTGACAAGTCTTGTGCAAATCCCGTGCAGTCTGATCTTGATCTATATCGAATGTATAAGCAATTTATGCGTTAATTCATATGCTTTCAAGTTTTGATGCAAGCTTAAGAAAAAAAACGCTTTACATAATTGAAAACTCCCTGTCAGAGCATCACGCGTGGTTTTTCATTCCTAAACAGCCCAGTAAATAAAATCGTTGTCTGCGGTCTGCGACAAAAGAAAAGGCCTGAATATCGTATTTTCATGCATGTTTAGGCCGGAATATTGCCCAAGATGCGAGCCCAAGATTAGACTGCAGAGGCCGTCCGATCTTTACTTACATTGCCTGCAAAAGCATGGCACGTTTAATCCTGTCAGTGCCATAGGGGAAAACATGGGGTTTTGCGGGCGGTATAGATCAAGATCAGACTGCACAGAATGTGCAGTCTGATCTTGGATCTATACCGTCCGCTTGTTTAATCAAGCCTATAAGATCAGAAATCTTATTGACTCGGAGTTTCAGTGAGTTGTACTTTCAGCAATCGAAAGAGGTGAAGTTCATATATTTAACGCTGAAAGTTGGAATGGTCGTTCTCTCCCTCTCTGGGTTACTTTTCACAGCTAACGTTTCCTTTGCTGGAAGTTTGGATCAAGATCGGCCTAACCAAGACTTGCAGTCTGTTCTTCGATCTGCCCTGTCGAGTTTGTATAAGAAACACATATTCTGACAAAGGAAGTCCTGACATTGCAGTATTTAGACTTACAAATAGTTTTTGGTTTGTATTGGAGTTTAACGCAATTTTAACAGTTTAGGTCATATCATGAAGGTCAGTAACGCACTCATATGTTTCCTGGCTTTTTCACACCATATGCATCAGAGGTGAGAGGCAAAAAATCGCAGGAAAGAAAGATCGCCGCAACTGGGTATCGAACCCGCAACCTCCAGGTCTTGAGTCAGATTCGCTAGCCAGAGCTGCCTGGCCGGGCCTTACAAATAGACTGAGAAAGAGGAGATATCTTTCTTATTTATTTCGCTCGCAACTTATCGACTAGAAAATAAGCTATCAATAACATATGTCGCGTAGTTTAAAATAATTTTATTACATCTTCTCCACATCCTTTAGTGTTTTAATGACCCTAATGAAAAAAAGGTGTTTGAAAACATTATGGGAAAAGGAGAAAATGTTGTTTACCAGCATTTTGTCCTTTTCCGCCATGTTTTTACCCCCACACAGATAAACACCTTGAATGGAGCCATACTAAATTTGTCGTCTGCAAATACATTCAATGTGAACGAGTCTAGACTTTTGTCGTCTGGTAAAGAGGTAATCAGTTACACCATGGCTTGTGTTTTAGGACCATGGATATAAATCTCTACACTGCAGAATAATTCGAATGATAAATTACGAAAATTTCACTTCACTGCGACACCGTTTCCCGGGTTTCATCAGCGCCCTACTATAAACACGGCCTCTTTGTTGAGGAAACTGGCCACTTAATAGATTATGAAATTGACGGTTTAAATCAGCATAGGAGACTTAGACATGGAATGTTAACCCTTTCAGCACCATAGACGAGTCAGGAGCTTTTGTGGGCCGCACAGATCAAGATCAGAATGCACAGAACGAGCAGTCTCCTTAGATGTTTACTGTCCGCTTGATTAGACGAGGCTTGCAAAATTCTCTCCCAGTTTCGGCGGATTGTATTTTCAGCCGTTAAAAATGGTTAAGTTTATTTTTTTGCTTTGTTAATTACATGTAGCTTGTTTTGCCTGTTACTGTCTCTGTCTCTGTCTCTCTCTCTCATGGGTAAATGAAGATTAACCCATGGGAAAATTAGGACAGTTTCGTTCGGTTGCTTTTCCAGGTACTCAAGATTAACTCTTATCCTGCTAAATAACTGAAATGAAACTTTCAAGGCGATAGTAAAATCCCGAACAATGCTACTCCAAACTTATTTTTCGGGGAAAAATATCTCCTTATCGGACAGTGTAGATCCAAGATCAGACTGCACAGAACGTGCAGTCTGATCTTGATCTACACTGTCCGCAAAAGGTCAGTGAGTCGCGCTTAGCAGCCTAAGTGTTAAGGTTTGAGGCATGAATACTTGTGAAAAAAAATGTGGTAAAAAACAGAATTACCCATACATTATTATAAATATCTTTCTGGACCTCAGGGTATTTCCAAAAGCTTTATTCCCCAAGGATCATTAAAACTAGAGACTGTTTAATAAAGGGTAAAATCAATTCAGGTTTATCACACGTATCAAATGCACAGACTCTAAACTACGACAAGATAATACGGACTGAATAGACTTAATGACTGTTAACCACTTACCAAACAATCCCTTAGGAAGAAAGAGTTTGAAAGCATTGTGGGGAAAAGGAGAAAATGCTGGTAGCTATCATTTTCTCCTTTCCCCACAATGTTTTCTTCTATTTAAAAGATAAATTACATCATTCTATCTGTATTTGAAATGTCGTAGAAAGTGCTTTCAAAATGGGCGGGTCTAACATTTCGTTGTCCGGTAAAGGGTGAAAACATACTTGTGTCCCAGATGTTCAGTATCTCATCATGAACATCGGATATGTTGCTGTTATCATTGTAGCGCCAAATGGATTTTAACCTTTAACCAAACGGTCCCGACTTTTATTGTACCTTGAGGAAGAAAGCTTTTGAAAACATTGTGGGAAAAGGCTAAAATGTTAGAATGTACTATTGTCCAAGATGTTCCATGTCTCATCAATAGCATCAGGCATTTTGCTCTGACCCTTTTAGCGCTTTTGAGGTATCACATAAGTGTTTTTTTTTTTTCTCTCGGCTACATTGAAAATAGAGTGAAATGCACCATCTTTGACTCTCTGCTGTACTTCCATTGGCAAACCTGCAGTTTTGCTGTTTATTATTTCAAATAGTTGTTATGTCCAGTAGCATACACAAAAAGCTAAAAAGTGGCACCTCAACGGATTGCTTTTTGCTCTCCCACCTCAAAGACAACAACCCTTCAAAAATCATAGTGGAAAAAAAAGCCCTTTTGTGTGAAATACCATGTTCTTTTATGTGGTCACAGGCACAAAATGGTTCCCCAAGAAATAACTAACTGGAATTCAATGTTCACAGATATCATCAAAGGAACACCTGAAACACACGTTAGACCTATCCTTCCATTTTCTCTGATCAAACATTGCAACAGAAATGCTTTCTCTCAAATTTTCAAACGGGACTTCTTTTTACTTCTATGACCCGAAAGCAGCATTCGGCAAACCTCGGGTGATCCGTTCATCGAGTAGCTTGATATGCACCGACATGGTACATTTTTTCGCCGGAAATACGTCGTTTCACCGATCTTAAAATGGTAAGATTCCTGTTAAAAAAGAAAACATGGGTCAAAATTTTCTATCGAAATCTCTCTAAATATATTTCCGTTGACAATCAATTTTTTTAACGTGGGGGTTTTCATCGAGAGATTGATAGATGTGAATAACTTCACCGCGGTTAAGTCGTTGCTTATCCATTTACATTGGCGCTGCCATGTTTAAGATCATGTGATTAGCAGTTCAAAATGGAAACCTCCTTGACATGGACGGGGGTTAGATGTAGTTACGGAATATGCCGAATTTTGACGAGTACCGGAAGCAGATCGCAGAGATGCCAGATACTACGACCAGGAAGCAGTTCACAGTGGTGCGACACCGTAAGACTGAGGTAGACCTATCCAACATTTCAACAGAAATGCTACAAGTACAGCCTCAGCTGATATATTTGGTGGCATATTTCTGCCAAGAGATACGAGGTAACTTCATGATAATTTAAGTATACCATCGCGATAAATCAAAGTTTCCTGAAAATTTTATCTAGATAGTGAAAGGTTTTCTGAAGAAAGAAATATCAAAATAAAATAAGATTTGTTATCTAGAAATTTTATATTGATCAGTAAATATTTTGATGCAAACTTCTCATTCGTACACGAAGCTGAAATTCGAAATAAAATTATCGTGATAATTCAACTCGTTGCTCAGTATCTATAATTCAAAACGACACGTGAATTCAGCTCTATAAACACAGTGCAACGAAAGCGTGGTAAAATCTGCGTCATTCTATAAAGTGTGACGTCATTCTATATAGAGTGATGTCATTCTGTATAAAGTAAATAAGTTATTCAATGGAATATAATCTGCATCCGCGTTTTTACTCTAAGTATGAACTTGTTTTCCTTTCATTAAGAGTTGGTCATGTTAGAATCGAAATAATCTTCTTTCTGTCGTGGTTTATCGTTCAATAAACCACGTTGTGAGTTATGAGGCGCAATGAATAAACCACTCGGGCTATCGCCCTCGTGGATTATTTATTGTGCCTCATAACTCACAACTGTGGTTTATTGAACGATAAACCACGATAGAAAGAAGATTATTTCTTAAATAGAAAATTCACTATTCGGATGAACTCGGTAGTTTTTTATTTTACAAGATGGCAGGAAGTTTAAATTCGATTTATTTACAATAGTAGCTTAATTGGTAAATTTTCACCATACATGAAATGATCTGAAGTCTGTTAAAAACAAAGATGACTCGAAATACCACTTATGAACAATTTAAAACCATTCAGTGAAAAGGAGAGGTCATAAGGTTGGAGAAGAAGATGTTCCGAAACCGTATTTAATTATAGAAACCGTGAATGTCAGAGTGGATACGAACGCGAAAAAAAAATCGTGATAACAGTGAGTGTTATCGCGATATTTTTATTTTTTAACTTTTTATGATCTAGATAATATTTCCAGGAAGGTTTGTTTTATCGCGATAGTTCTCTTAAATTATCGCAAAAGTTATCTCGTATCTCATGACAGAAATATGCTACCATAGATATACTAACTCTTACGCCTCGCATTGAATCAATTCGAATGGAAAAGGTAATGGGAAGTGTTATCTATAGCTAACGTAATTTCCTCCCTTGAAAAAAATACAAATAGAAAATGCCTTAGGTAAAATGCTGAGGTGGTTTGCTAACATTATCTAAATCTGAGGCGGCTTGCTAACATTTTTTGTCAAGCCTGTCAGAAGTTGTGTTAGCTTCAAATTTAGAAAATATTTGAGAATTAGACTATAAATGGTTAGTGAATACAGGCCCTCTAGAGGCTTATTTGATATACGGCTATCTTCGGAAAAAGGAAAGGTTTAACTCTTGTTCCCGTCTTCCACAATGTTTTCTACCATTTCAAAGACAAATCCCATCATTTAAGCCGTTACCAAACAATTGCCACTTTCAACGATAGGGGGAAGAAAACTATTGAAAACATTGTGGGAAAAGGAGCATTTTCTCCTTTTCCCGCAATGTTTTCTTCCCTGTTCCAGACGATCTTCATCATGTAAGACACTTTTTATTTGTCGTCTGCAGATGCTTTCAATTTGGATGAGTCTAAAAATTTGTCGTGGGCTAAAGAGCTCCGCCTTTCTCTCTCTCTCTCTCCCCCTCTCTCTCTCTCGCGCGCGCTCTGTGTGTGCCAAGCCCTGTGGCTCAGTGCAGGTTCTTTTCCCAGCTTGAACATTGTTTCGACAATGTTTACGTTTGAATGCAGCCAGTGGCTGGGAAAGCGTATTGTGCAAAGTACTTATAAATATGATTCTCCAGGTAGGCATGGATAGATTCACTGGTCGCTCCGATATAATCAAAATCATGTTTAAAATGCCAATAATATCAAACAGACCTCTCTCTCTCTCTTGTTTCGACGATGATTATGTGGGAAAGCAGCCAGTGGCTTGGAAAGAATATTATGCGGAGTACTGGTAAAATAAACTCCAGGAAAGCATGGATAGGTGCACTTGCCGCCCCGATATAACTAAAATAATGTTGAAAACGGTGTTAAAAACCATACAATCACTCTCTCTCTTTCTCTCTCTCTCTCTCCGTAACTCGCTTTCATAACGTTATTACTCACTCGTATGATTCACCATTTTACAAAACAATCACCACTTACACTGATTACCACTTAGAATACATAAAGATTGAAACGGTCGTCTTCGGTGGAAAGAAAAAAGAAAAGCCAAGGTTAATTCACTTCAATTCCAGGTTCTCCACAACATCCAATCACAAAACATCAACCAAGATTTAGACTTTAGACCAATGAACTGTGCAGTCTGATCTTGATTTCCAATGTCCGCAAAAGTGCCTAAACTCCTATTAAGCATACTAAGGGATTTATCATGTTGCACACATATCTTTTTATCTTATGGCCGACGCTATTATCTCCCTTTTTATGGCTCAACCCTTTACCAAACAAGCTCGAGTTATTGAGCGTCCTGAATATAAATTCATTCCTCTCCCATCTATCGTTATTGATTCGACGATGGTTAGACTATTTTTAGCAAGGAGTACAGTGGCTAAGAAAGAATATTGTGCGATGTTTTGGTAAAAGAAACTTCAGAAAAGCATGGATAAACCGGCTCTAGCCGCAGCAACGTTCCTGAAATAATGTTGACGCGGCGTCAAACACCAAACAAGCTTACGAAAAAAAAGTAGATTCAGCTTATAGGCCTACATGTATCCAGGTAGCCTAGGTTCCAGTCCATTCACTTTTTTTTTTCCTTTTCTATCATTCGGACGTTACATTGTCTGGGGACATTCGAAAACCGATCGCAGCGACATCTACTTTATTCCATCCAACAGTGGGGTAAAGTAGATGTCGCTGCAATCGGTTTTCTCAACGTAAATGACTAAAAATAGATACCGAAATTCCAATAACCTCGATTTGATCACTTCCTTTTTGTGAGCCATGTTTGAAAATATATTGACTACAAAATTTCAAATGCGTTTAATATTCACAATGACTTTGGGGGATAGTTTAACAATAATACGGGTTGTTGAAGATCACAACGTATTTTTGATTGAATAGACCGGTTCGGGAAAGTCACTCCTTTATGAAATCACCTCCGTTGTATTTGAATTGGTCTAAAAATGCGCGAATCCATCGTTTTCAACATTTTGACGTCACGCGATAAATAAATCTGTAATTAGATTATCTGCGCAAATCATGATCATGGGGAGACCCTCGAATGTCCGCAGGCGGTAATAATCACGGAAGCATCAAACAGATAAGCTCCACCAAAGATGGCAATTAAGAGAGCGCGATACGGAGTAATTAAGAAATTATTACCGCCTGGACACAGGCTAGTATCCAGGATCTAGGGCCGTAATTATCAAATATTCTGATTTAATTCTATTGTTAAATTAAAGACTATCCACCTCAGTGGCCGAGGACGCCCCCTCTCAACAAACCAGCTGGTACGTCTTGGCTTGGACTAGGCATTGTATTGGCCAAGATGGTCTTTCTTAAATATACCGAATATCCAGTCCTGGAACTCTGGACAGGTGTTTAGTTTAGTTGGTGGAAACAGCGCCTAACTGCTCATTCTTTGCAGCCTGATCATGATCTGTGCTTTTCAAAGCATAATACATGCTACGGCTAGAATAAGTTTAAAGTTTAACTTCTATTTTAATCAAAATACTACATATAGTGGAGCAGATTACCATAAAATCGGTCACTTTGTGATACAAGCACCAAATTTGGCACAGTCAAAGTCTATTATCTAAATTTTATGAAAAGTACGTTGTCCACCTGAAAATCCAAGATGGCCGCCAGTTTTCAAGATGGCCGCCAGTCATAGCTGTGACCGTCTTATTGTATATCAAAAAAGTAACATTTGGTTTATATTTCAGTAGGACTTGGTTGTTTTCATGATTTAAACATAATTATGAATGGTTTGTGAAAGTAGAACCTCATAATGTCTACAGCATTCCAAGTTTGTGTTCAAGATGGTAGCCATTATATTAGACCGTGAGCCAGCAGGTTGTTTTTCCTTGATCAGCAATTAACAGTTTTTTTGGGGTTTTTTTTGTTGTTATTTTTTTGTGATAGTTTTAGTCCTTTTGTAAGTTTTAAATGATCTAAAATAATGTAATAAGCTTATATCAAAATATTTCTTGACACTTGTTACAAAGGACAAGAGTGTAAAGTGCAAATCAAAGCACTGAAAGCACTGAATATTTACGGTTTAACCTTCTATAATGTCAAATTATGAGAAACTATGGGGATATTTTTCAAGTAAAACACATTGCCTTGATGAAAGATGCTTTATATGCATACTAGAACCAACTCACATGGTGTTTTCAGATTTATAATTCACCATTTTGCCATATCCATGAATAAAACGGAAGCACCAATAACAAAAGTTCATCAAATATGCTGTCGAATGTTTTATATCAGTTGTAGAGAATTCAACTATTACCTGGTTCATTTCTTATTTTGGGTTGAAAACGAGCTAGGATTTATTGGTAAGCATATTTTCATCATTTTATTATATTTCTTACAGTAAAATGGAACTTTTAGTGTAAATCAAAGCACTGAAGTTACTGATACATTATTTACAATTAAACTCTCGCATCTAAAAAAAGGGGGGGGACAACATTGTTTAAAATTACATTTTTCTTGATCTTATTTACTAAGAAGACATTGCATATCTTAGCTACAGTGCCTTCTCTTGTTAATTTATCATTTTAGTTCTATCAGTCAATAAAATCAAAGTACTTAATATTCACCTTGCCATGACAGAGTACAAATGGTATGACCTACAGCCATATCTACCTTTTCAACTAAATGCGCAATGCATATACATGACAATAAAAAACCGAAATCAGAATATTCTATTATGCCTAGTTAATCTTGTGATGAGCTCCACTTTTTAGACACACCAGTTTGGTCTTCAGGTGATCTGCTAGCTATGTATGTTACCAGGATGGGTTGAATTCCCCCTTTGCATTTGATAATATAAAGTGGCAGCTGTACCTCCTATAGCACATTTGTTGGTCAGTATTCAATTTCAGAGGGCCACAGTATCATAGGGAATAAGAGCTCATATTTGCTTGCTTAAATCATCATCGTCATCATCATTCTCATTACTTGGTTCTGATATGAACTAAACTTTTAAAATGACACCAAACTCCAAAACAAAAAAACAAACAAACGAACAAACAAACAAACAAACAAGCAAACACACAAATCTCTTACTCATTTACATTGCATTTTAGTGATTAATCGTCGGTGTAAATACAAAACTTGCTTTACGGAGTTTTTTGTTTGATGCTGTACACTTTCTACAGAGACAAACTTCTTATTGATGTTTGAGCTGGCCAGTTATTATTTAAGCCTGTCTCACACAGAACACACGGCTTATACGGTTGGCCACCCGTGTAAACCGTACATACAACCGAACCAACCGTGGCCTTATCCGAGTTACACTCGGGCCATTCGAGTGTATCCGTGAAAGCCGTGTATGATTTTTAAAACTTTTAAAAAACTGGCACGGGTGCCATGTCCGTGTATGATCGTATTAGCGATCGTACAAGACCGTGAGAGACCGTGTGAGACCGTACGAGACCGTATATACAACCGCACATGAAGTCCACTCCACGAGTGAGCTCAACCGTGTCAATATCAAAACATACACGAATGTGTGATAATTCGAGCATAACTCGAACAAAATCGGTGGGACCGTATGTAAACCCTGTAAATGTCCAGTTAATCGAGTAAAAGTCGTGTTTAATCGTACTAGGCCGTAACAACAGAACAGAACATTACTTTATTAACCCAAGTATAACATGTATACAATAAGGGTATATAACATAAGAATATGAATAAGGCAGATATAGAGAACAACCGGTAAGTGGCCATATATAAGGAGAATATGTTAATATGCACGTGAATTCGAGCGGGCCATGACATATCAGACTACAACAATGCAATCTGAACATGATCCGCACAAATTCACCAGAATCGCATAATACATTTCAAACGAAAATTTGTTTGGGGAAGGAATCTTATACATATAATAAAATAACCTGTGAAACAGAAAAAAAAAAAATAAGATTAAAAAAGAAAGAAATCACTGTGAGATGCACGCAACACACCGCACCTGATCCGGCCAATAAACCAGGTCACGTTCGGTCAAAGCGTGCAACTACCCGAGTATGTTTATATATAATTATAAACAATATCAGTAGACTCTGGAATGCGTAACGGTCATAATTGGGAGTTGTCGGCAGGGACGCGTGGAGTTCGGATTATCTTTCTACTGGTAAGTATGAAAAATTATGTTTATAGCACTGGAAATTGACCTGTTCCCCGTGTCGTACACTTTTTCTCACATCGCAATGAGACCGATCAATTTGGGAAGTATTGTGAAAAAAGGGTGGTATAGCTTAACTAGCTTTTTCTCCCTTTCTCCACCATGTTTCCCACTTTATATGAGTTTAAACAATTTCGGCTTTAGTTCCTTTTTAATACTTAGATTTTATTTTCTCTCTCTAAAAAAAACAAAGTGTTACTGAGGGAACTGTTAGGCTAGATAAATTTGTTCAAAATACTGTTCACAAAACGACCGATTCTTTTCAACTTTGGGGCACTTGATATCGTCATAACTGATCCAATATTCCCATCGTTTCGATATACGACTAGACCGTACTAGACCGTACTTGGAACCGTACAACAATCGTATGAAAATCGTTTGCAAATCGTGTTCAAACCGTGACAAACCTTGCTTGACCGAGTATGTCCGTGCTTTGTTCGTACATACTCGTGCTACATTCGAGTCTAAATCGTACCAACTCATCCCCAGGCACGGTTGGAGCTCAATACTCGTACCAGTCAACCCGTGTATAACCGAGTATACCGTATTGGAACCGTGTGCCCAACCGTGTTCTGTGTGAGACAGGCTTTACGTGAATGATAAATATGCTATGACTCTTTTTATTTCTACTATGGGTAAAAGGCCTGTGCATGGGTTTTGTTTTCCTCTCTTTCTCTCTCTCTCTCCCTCAATCGCACACGCATATGCAGGTGCCTGTCATAACTCAAATTGGAAATGTATTTTTGCAATATACTTTGACTGTGTGAAGGTCCTAATTTGATAATAGCATAACTGTATTATTGCGCATGAACAGATGAGCATTTGTTTTGCATTTTGTATCAACATCATGGGCTTATTGTTATTTCCTAGATGTTGTTTCCCATATTACAAATAATACGCTCGTATGTTGCAATTTATTGTACTGTTCCATATGAGTGATGCACCAATAATTGCCTAACTGCAGGAAGAAATGATAGTGATCTCATGGTGTATAGTTCCTTCTTTTATAGCATGCTTTTTTGTTCGCAAACTATATGCTTTGAAAGGAAGTCTCTGTAGTTCGACAAAAGTAAATCCTGTTTTGCAAAACACCACCTTGGAATCATTATGAGAATAATAAACCCAGGCTAATTCAAGAATGGATTTATGTCAACCCTTTTGGTGTATATCTTGATACTTTTCATTCGGAATGAAATCGCTACATTATGAACAGAACGTAAACTTCATTTAATTTTTAAGATATTTACAGGGTAATTCCTCATGTCATAGACTTGTAATACATGTATGTGATATATAAACAAAAAAAAAAAAAAAAAAAACACCCTGATTTATAGGAGTGAAAGTGATAACTAATAGACCTTATAAATCTGAAATGGTCTGCTATAAGCATCACTAGTATAACTTCAATTAAAAAACAACTTCAAATTAGCCTCGGACTCTATGAAGGGCCACATTAAAGAAAAATATCTAAACAACTTTTTTCAGTGGGTTATCACATTACCAATCTATGCAGTAATTTACTCACTCTTGACCACAGAAGTATTTAATACATTCTTGACTACAATGAATTCTTATGCGTTAACAGACAAAACATTTTATATTAATTCCTGCAAAGGATTTCAAACAAAAAAAATTTTACATGAAATTTGGACTTAAAGGTGGGTATTTAGATTTTTCTCATCTCACCAAATTAAAAAATATATATGTCACTGAAATTTATATGAAAAAAACAATACAAATCATCAATAATTAAGAATCATAAAATTACAAAAAACATTTTTTTGATGGTGTTCACTTAAAAGGCTACGTAGCCTCTTAAGGTATTTTTAGATTTCGCGCCAGAAATCAAAAGAGCATTGTGGGAATGTCAAGTGACTGGCACGTGACTAATGACGCTTAAATTCCATTAACATAACAAACATGTAATTATTTTCCATAATGTCTTCTTCGGACGCTATGTTTGAAGCTTTGTTTGTGTATTTTCGGTATGTAAATGAGCGAGGTGCTCATGTAAAAATAGAACGTGATTCCCCTTGGTGTTGACCTGGGCCGTAGTAAATCTCTAATTTCTCTTGTTGTCTGATGGTTTTCGACTACTGGGGTTTTATTAATGAAAATTAAAAGGCTTTGGGAGTATAAGGATGATTTTTTTGTATTTTTGTAAAATTTTCGTCCCAAAATCTGAAGGGCCACCTTTAATCTGCCCCACTAATAATACATCGTAAATAATTAAGCTGGATTTGAATGTGTAGGGTTTAAGAAGTTCTTGGAAAAACTTTCATTTAAACAATGAATTATGCACCAACTACAAATCAAGTCCTTACGGTCACTAGATTTTTCTTTTTCTTTCTTTCTTTCTTTCTTTCTTTCTTTCTTTCTTTCTGTCTTTCTTTCCTTTTCTTTCTTTCTTTCTTTCTTTGTCTCTGTCTGTCTGTCTGTCTGTCTGTCTCTCTCTCTCTCTCCGCTCTCTCTCTCTCTCTCTCTCTCTCTCTCTCTCTCTCTCTCTTTCTCTTCTTTCTGACTTTCCCTGTCTTTCTTTCTGTCTTACTTTCATGCTTGCTTCTTGCACATACCTATATCTAGTGCAGGAAACACAGTGAAGGCTTCTTTTTATCAAGTAAGAATACAGTGTTTTTTAGAACGATATGGATGTTTTTTTTTTTTGAAACGGAGCACTTGCTTACAACATATTTATATGCGCTGGAGCGTAGAAAGGCGTTTTCGTTTAAAAAAAAAAGAGAGATAAAATGTAAATTGTTGGGCATATTCAAACAGATTTACAGCAAAAAAAACCCATGTATTTATCCAGGCTGATAATTAATTCTGAAGATAGGACTGAAAAGATAGCATGTAGATGTATCTCTTAACGTCAGAAATTCATGTGTACAGACACCAAATACTTAACTTATAATTAGTGCCCTCTTAAAGTCATTTCCTGACCGTGTCCGTTTCGTACGTAGAAATACTATGGGTCGCTCAAAATGTTCATAGTCGAATTATTGTCCGTGGTATCCTGAATGTATACTGATGATCTTCACCTTCCCCAAACAATACGTGTTTATATAACCCTTAGAAAAACGGATTTTAAAACATTTAGATAAAAAGGAAAAGATGCTGGATACCAGCATTTTCCCCATTCCCCATAGTATTTTGTCTCCTAAAAAAAAAACAGATTTCCTTTATTTGAGCCACGTTAAATTTGTTGTCTTCATAATTATGCTTCCAATTTTGGCAAGTCTAAAATTATGTCATTTGCTTAAGAGTTAAAGAGATGGTTTAGATTGCATATTGAATGAATAAGAGCTATAAAGTACTAATGCCATATTGTGCTTTTACTTTCCATTTTACAAATCTTCTTTTTGTAAATTTTGCTGACATGGAAGATCAAGATCAGACTGTGTGCTTTATCAGACTATATGGAATAAATTTACAATTTCTACTACAAGATTCTAAACTTTGACTATAACTATAGAAGCAGACTACATCTTAACTCTTACAAGACAGACAGACAGACAGACAGACAGACAGACAGGCGTGCGGGCGGGAGCGCGGGAGGTCAGGCAGGCAGACAGACAGACAGCAACGTTCATGCATGTACCTGTACGTAATTCCTTCCTGTCAATTAGGTGGGCTTGCGCTGGGATGCAAGTGATATACTCCCCGGCATCGAACCATGTAGGTCGGCCCTTTATCTTTTATAAAAAAGAAGAACGTACTACGAAGTACTAATGACAATTGTGTGTAAATTGTTTTCAAACAGAAGATAAACAGAGGGACTTAGGAATTAAATACTGACATATATATTTCTTAATCTATGCTTTTGGATATTCGCTTAAAGTGATTTTCTTTTACATATACCTAAAATCTCGGCTAACAAAGGATGGAATAGTAAGTATTAAAATCCCGTGTCTAATGATGCCAAATAGCAAGGAGGGTATTGAAAACAAGACAAAAAAAAAAAATGTTGATTAACAGCTGGGTCCGCAGTCACCAACCATTCTTAAGAACTTTCTTTGTCTTATTCTCGAAGATTTTCTAAATGTGAAAGTAACACAACTTCTGATTGGCTAAACCCAATGGTTTAGCCAATCAGAAATTGTGTAACTTTCACATCGGTGAATACGGACCCTGCAGATCACATCATTTGAGCCATATTTACTTCGTCGCTTACAAATACTTAAAGTTTTTGAAAAGTCCAAAATGTTTGTCGTATGGAATAGAGCTAATCAACCACAAGGATGCCAAACTTAGGTCAAGTTATTGTTATTGTTCATCCCCAACTTTATCCTGCAGGTCGAATAAGAATTACTCCCCTTGGAATTTATCGATAATCTGGTCCCAAAGGATTTCCGATAACGGCCTGTCATATAGGATTTTAGAAGGGAAAAATTTTTGATCGACTAAAACACGTTTTTGTTGAAAATGATTAAAATCTATAACGTTTTGAAGTGTTCTTTAATATCTCTACTTCACTTCAATATAATTTCAATTACTGTAGCAAAATGGGAAATTGCGTCCATTTTGATTTAAAGTCACTGACCCATTCTCCTTCTTATATCTATAGAAAGGTTTAAGAAACTTGCTCTTGCGTCCTTTTTGACGCTAAATAACTTAAAAATAAATTTATAGAAAAAAATCTATAACGTCTTGAAGTATTTTCTGTTTTGTTGTGATTACGATCCAATTATTCGTTTACATTTGTTACAACGGGAACTTGCGTCCATTTTAGTTTAAAAAAGGCACTATCCTTAATTTTTGTATAAAAAATGCAGTATCGAGTTAAGTGAGATTTTAAGACTGGATGAAAGGATTGTGCAGCGGATAAAGGGAAGATAAAAACAGATGACATGACAACCTTGTCTATTGTTTTGTTGAACTTGGGTCCTATTTTTACACATTGTCCAATGTTATAATATATTTATCGTTTTTATACATGTACGTGTATATTATTTGCATCTGTTAAAACTTTTTAAGAGATTTGTAAAAACTGTTATTCTCCAATTTTTTTTTTTTTTTTTTTTTTTTTAATAATTTCATCATTATTATTATTATCAATATTATTTTGTAAAGATTGGTTATGTTACTTTAGATTTTTTTAAATGCATTTTTTTTTTATTCTTTATTTTCTAGGAAGATTGAGATTGTTGCACTATTGATCAGAGAAAGTGGTATAATAATAGACCAATAATAAACTGCACCAAAAACGCAGTCAATAGATCAATAACAAACTGTATAAAAAAATCCTTGACATTGCAACATCAACAGGTGACTGAAATCAGCAGAAAATTCAGCGTACTACACACTCCCGAGTTTTAAGGGTTCTTAAATAAAGGCTTTTGAAAACATTGTGAGAAAAGGAGAAAGTGCCAGTAGCCAGCATTGTTTCCTTTTCCCGCAATGTTAAACAGCATTTTCTTCTTTTCCCACAATGTTTTCTACTCTTTACAAAGTCAAGAATATCATTTGAGCTGTATTTAATTCATTGTCTGAAATTGGTTTTAATTAAAAAGTTCTCCATATTGTAAAAAGTTTTAAATTATTGACGGGAAAATTCGATTTATTTGGCAGTCAAGAACCTTAGCAAATTATCCCACGGTTTTACGACCCTGAGAAAGAAAGTTTTCGAAAACACATGAAAGGGAGAAAATGCATGTGATCAGATTGAAAATAGCAAGGAAACATAAATATGTGAGCTGTCGCCATAAAATACTTTTGATATGGCATTAATCATCACACATTTGAATCTAAAAGCTAAAGAATGGAAAAAAAATAGCAAATGTAGAATTCCTTATTCAAAATCTTGATAAACTTGATTTTAAATCCTTAGAAATAATCTCATAAATATCAAAAGTCTGGTCTTATATCAGATCAGACAGGGATACTGTCATGATCAAACAACCCGGGTATAAACTCCATTCCACTACTATGTAGGTACATAGTATGGGGTCCGTATATTAATGTATAACATTACGTAACACAATCAAGATACCCGATAGGCGTCTTATCTAACAGTGAGACTCGGTCATCATCGGGGAACTCCGGCACAATCCGAACAATCAGGGAAAAGGAAAAAAATAGGATAGCTCCTTTAAAAAACTGTAAAAAGGGCCAAAAGTTTATTTTGTAAATGACTGAAAATTATACCAAATTAAAGAACAATAAATGGAGATAATTTTGACTTTTCAACACAATGTGCAGACTCATTTCTGTCTACCGTGTGCTCACAAAACCACTGACTTGTTCTCAAAAAGTGACGAAATTATTTAAAACAGAATTGACTTGTTGAACATAAAGGTTAATAGTAAAATTTGTATTCGGTTGTGTTGTTCATGATAGATCAGACGATACCCCTGTGGTCTGATCTACCACCACACTTTCCCCAGCCTAATATACATTTGTGACGATGCCATACAAAACCATCACACTAAAATGTTGTCTGCTGAGAATGCAATAGCTCTGTGCTGCAGGTTAGAGATTAATGTTTTCAAAAACATTGTAATAAGAGAAACTTCTTCGTACTTTCCCTAGCTTTGTGGGTAGCTTTTCAAAAATGTATCCAACCGAAGTATTTTACTATTGTACCATTTTTGTTCATAAAACTGTCTAAAAAATCAGAGACTGAATTTAATATAATGATAAAAAAAGTCAGGGATTGAATTCCAAAGATGTAATAAATATATTTACATACTGTTATATTTCGAGCGTTCGTCCCCTTTTCCCTCCCCTCCCTCCCCCCCCCCCCCCCCCCCCCAACACACACACACGGTTTTTGTCCCATCATAAGGAACTTGTCCTGCGGGGTATTTTTTTTTTCAAACTCTTCAGGAACTGGCAATGTATGACTTCCCCAATTTAAAAGCATTTGTAGACAACACGATAAATATGCCTCAAATTATGGAATTTGTATCAGTTGAGGTGTGAAAACATTGTTGGAAAAAGAGCAAATGCTGGTCACCAGCATTTCTATCGTTGACCATAAGTTTTCAAATGCTTTCTTTCGGTAAAATTTGGGGTAGGTCAAATTATAAGACGTGAAAGGAAAATGAATTCAATAAGTTTTAGTATCCCAGTAATTTACAATCCCAAATATATCCCGCAGAGTTCTTTTCCAATAAATTGAAACCCTTTGCACTCGAAGCGCGATATTCGGGTTATTAGTGCAAAGGGTTTGCAGAGATCGCCAGTCAATATACCAATCCGTATGTGATCGATTTCACGGCCCGAAGGGATCAAACTCTTATAATTTAATTGGCTTACATAGCGGTCAAATAGCAGTTATCGGGTTTGATTTGCATGGTAAAGTTAGCCATGTGTCGAAATATAAGGATCAAGATCAGGCTGCAAATGCCCGTCTAAAATATTTTGTAATAATCTGATTAAAACAGCCGTGAAACTGCTACTTTTGTAATCTTTATATGAATTGACTTGTACACTGGCATAGAACTGACACTACTTAGCCTACAAGACAAGTACAGCGAAATTCCTTGCGAAAACGATACTGGATTTCACGTTTAAGTGTTATGATAATTTTGTCATTGTATGATTATACCAGATAAATTATTTAGCATGATTTTTTCCTTGTTAGTACTCTAAACCACCATTCCCTACCAATCCCTCCCCGCCGAGCAGTCGGTAGCGTTAAGGACTTGAGAACAGGGGGTATAGTTGGTTTGAATCCCTGGCTTTGAGCGTTCTTTCCGGGGATTGATGAAAGTCATTGCAACAGGATTCATTTCTCTCTCACCGCTGATCATTTTTCGATGTTATGTAGGAAAGCAGCCAATGGCTTGGGAAGAGTATTGTGCCAAGTTCTAGTAAAAAAAAAAAAAACATAACGAAAGCATTGATAGGTGCACTATCCGCCGCGATAAACTGAAGTAATGTTGAAAACGGCGTTAAACACCATACAATCAATTATTCATTGAGACAGACAAAATCATTTTTGCATTATATCATGTATATCAACCCTTTCAATACCATGATTGTGCTTTTCCACTCACCGTGTCTTTTTCTAGATATCTGGCATCATAAATCAAAGCACTGCAAGCACAAATAGAAGTTGGTGATAGAAATTTGCCAGCAAATAGGTTTTAAGAATGAACCGTCTCATTTAAAAATTCATTCATCTGACAGTTGAAAGCATTTTTTCCCGAAAATCGATAGCATTATTTCATGACTATTTTCCATAAAATCGTGTATCTAAGTGCTTTGCATGCGATTTTAGGTGTTAAGAAAGTGGTTTTGGGCGTAATCACAGTGGTTTGGGTGTTTTTCGAGTGCTTTAGGGTGTTTTGGGTTTTTTTCTTACTTATTCATTCGAGATGTAGACTTTAGAAACTATGCTATGTGAAAGCTGCGAAACAAGGCTAATTTCAAATCTGGAGCTAATTCTATGGACACTGAAATTCATTGCTTGTGTAATTGGCTCGCACAGCTTTTTCAATCCCTATGTTATTTCCACATATCAAATGACACATACGCGTCTGAGAGTATAGTTTTCTTGAAACAATGGAGTGATTCATCGTCACAGGATTTCAGTATGACGGCTGGCATAAGAAAGTGAGACCTAAAAGGTCACTACCTTCTAAAAATGCTCTCTTTTCTCTTTCCTTCACTTTTAACTTAACACTTTAAGTAGATTTTTTTTTCGAACTGTTTTTTATCAAGTGGAAGTTGTTCATATAACAAATATGGAAAAAATGGTATCACGTCATTCATCTGGTATCATGATAAAATTGAAAATTATCACGATATCTTTTTATAAAGCATAATATCGGACATATTTTTGGCGAAAATGTCCGCCGCCATTATCTCGTAAGTGGTGGCAGTTCTATGCCACCATAGACTTGTTCAAAGTGCTCATTTCATTTTATTGGGTGCTACGAAGGTTAACAAAACGGAACTTACATGCTGTGATGATTTGCGTCATTATCCGCCACTTGACCCCCGATTTCATGCGATTGTTACATGTAAGTACTTTTGTGCATGCACTGTATTGTCAGATCCTGGGTCCGTATGTACACCAGCCATTCTTAAGAGTATTCTTAAAGATTTTCAAAATTTAAAAGTAACACAACTTCTGATTGGCTAAACCAAATGGTTTAGCCAATCAGAAGGTGTGTTACTTTCAAATTTAGAAAATTCTGGAAAATAAGACTAAGAATGTTTTTAGGAATGATTGGTGAATACCGACTCTGGCAGATCTACATTGTCCACAACAGCAAGCAGTTCTAATATTGCGCAGAACGAGTCGACAACAAATAGTTCATAGATATTTATATCTAGTTTTTGTATATGACACTTTTCTGTAGTAAAGGACTTTTACGTTCCAGAAATTGGTAGCTTTGAAAATATTATGTAAAAAGAGGGCGTTGCTCGTTTTCTATTGATGTTTCCTGTACTGTTGAGATATGGCATATTCTTTGTTTTCTGTTGTAAAACCTGAAAAATAACCCTACAGGACGCCGTATTAACCCATTGGACTTTTTCAGCCCGGAGTAAGACCCAATTTATTGTTGCATTTTTTTTCCCTAAAGTGTTTCAGCAAAGCGGATAGCATAGATCAACGATCAGACTATGAGTTTTGTGCAATCTGATCTTGATCTACAATGGTCGCTTGAGCAATCATATAGCCGCTTTCAAAGTTAACAGGTGAAATGCATTTAGCATCGACAATTCCAATCTAAATTTTAGCTCAATTGCGAATGGTACTAAGTCATTTGAAACTTCTTGGGAGTGCAATAGAATGAATTGATATACTCATAATGAGTAAGTCATCACGTTTTTACGACTACGAATGCTTTTTGTCACAAAACAGTGCGGCAGCTGTTCCATTTCCTGACATGTCCAACTGGAAATGTTTCTACACTTATTCGTAAAGCCATATCTTTTTCAACGAAACACTTCGAATTCTGCAATAACTAAAATATCGAATAATAACAAAATATCACAGGAAGTGATTACACAAATACATCGAAAAATCGATATTTTATCATACATTTTCATACAAAAGTATTATAAAAAATCGATACTTCATCATAAATTCTCTTTCAAAAGTATAATCGAAAAATCGATATTTCATCATAAATTCTCATACATAAGTATTATCGAAAATCGAAATTTCATCATAAATTATTTTACAAAATTATGATCGAGAATTCGATATTTCACTATAGATTCTCTAACAAAAGTATAATCGAAAAATCGGTATTCACTTCGAATCCTCTTACAAAAGTATCATCGAGAAATCGAAATTTCACCATACATAGGCCTACTCTTATAGTAGTATCATCGAGAAATCGAAATTTCACCATACATACTCTTACAATAGTATCATCGAAAAATCGAAATTCGACAGAAAAAAAACTCTTTCAGAAGAATAATCGAGAAATTGAAATTTCTACGTATATACTTTTACAGAAGTATCATCGAAAATTCGAAATTTCTCCATACATTCTATTACAGTAGTATCACCGAGAAATCGAAATTCGATAATACAAAGTGTAACAGAGAAATAATCGAGAAATTGAAATTTTACCGTATATGCTCTTACAGAGGTATCATCGAAAATTCGAAATTTCTTCATACATTCTATTACAGGTGTATCATCGAGAAATCGATATTTCACCATACATACTCTTACAGAAGTATCATCCAGAAATCGAAATTCGACAACACAAACATTTACAGAGGAATAATCGAGATATCGATATTCCATCGTACATACTTTTACAGAGGTATCATCAAAAATTCGAAAATTCATCACACATACACTTACAGAAGTGTCATCGAAAAATCAAAACTCCATCTCACATAATCTTAAAGTTTATATCATCGAAAAATCGATATTTCACCATACATTCTCTTACAGAGATATCATTGAAAGTTCGAAATTTCACAGTACACACTCCAGCAGAAGTATCATCACGAATATGGTTAGAAGGGTGAAATTCATACGAATAGTCGAGCTGGCACTATTAGTCGTGACAGCATATAGTCAGAGGGCAGAAAGAGGTAGGTGATTATAGTTTAACTTAACTCTTCACCACACATCCCGATTTTTAACGACACTTAAAAGGAAGTTTTTGAAAGCATTGTTGGGAAAAGGAGAAAATACAGAATAAGGTGTGTACAAATTATAAATACTTGCTTACGACAAAGTATATGGGGTATATACATGTACTTACTGTAGACGATTTGAATTGTCCATAGAAGGGGAGAAATAATTTTGTTAAAAAAATGTTGGTAACCAATATTTTCTCTTTTTACAATAACGTTTCCAAAAATCCACATCTTTATGGCCTGCAACACGCGAAAACGGGCATTCGGACATTTGCGTAAAGTGTCGTCTCGGATCAGCCTGCGCAGTCCGCGCAGGCTAATCCGAGACGGCACTTTACGACTACATTAGATTTTGTGCTACAGTAGACTTGCGCAAAACAGAAAATTACATAAAAACGGAAAGTGTCGTTTCGGATTAGCCTGCGCGGATTGCGCAGGCTGATCCGAGACGACACTTTACGCAAATGTCTGAATGGCCCTTTTCGCGTGTTGCAGGCCTTATAGGGTCGTTAAAACGCAAGATTGTTTGTTAAAGTGTTAATCACTGAACGACAAACATGATTATCTTCGAGAAATTATCAAAACGTGAAGAATAAGACCATTTGTATCATTCCTGCATAGTCCTGTCAAACCGCTTTCGCTACCAGATAATTTCGACTTTTTATCGAGGATGAAAAGTAGATTTTTGCTGCAATTGAAAATGATTTTGGTCAACGTTAAGTATCAAATACATGTAGCTAAATGTGTAGATCCACAGCACATGTAGTCTGATCTTATTCTACACCGTATGCAAAAGCAATACAAGTCGCCAGTGACAGTGATACACTTAATTATCTTGTATATGAATTCAACTTCAAATCCAAATTTCAGATATCGACATTTGCGAACCGATGGGAGAATCGAGAGCCCGATCTGTACACATTTACAACCCAGAATTTCCACAGTTTCCCTCAGCAAGTAAACATTGTAATTGCACAGTGACGTCACATACCGACCTTGACCTCGCCGTATCCATTCATTTCTACATGTCCACCAATCTCGACTCTTTAAAGATCAGATACAAGCAGATGGAAGATTCTGTCACATGGGCCGGAAATGCTTCAAACTTTTCATCACGTGACAGACATGGCGGCGGGTATTTGATCACAGATTCGACCAGCACGGTACAAGTCATCTATACGCAAACAGCTAGTTACAGAGGTATTTTCCATCTAAGCATTGGCGGTAAGTTCGGTCTGCAGATAACCTGAAGAAACTATTTACCAGATAGCAGTTTTAGATCATCCAAATTGAACCCATATGTAGATGGCAAAGTTACGACATGGGCCTCAAATGGTTGGATTTGCCTGGGAAGTTAATCCCTGCTGTGGAATGTTGTCTCATTCACTTACTGCAGGACTCTGCAAAGTTCTGGAACTGTTGCAGGTAGTTAACTGTGGTATGCACACATCATTTTAAACCATCCAAGACATGCTCAATTACTGCAATATCAGATGATAATTCACCCAGTTGAACAATTTAACATTGTGCTGATCAAAAAAAGTTCCTGGTCAAAACAGCCGTATGTGCAGGAGCACCATCATACTGCGATGTAGGCACTGGAATTAACTTTCGTATAAAAAAGTACAAACCGTGTTTTTTTATTAACTCGGTTATGTTTAGGCTAATAAACTGATCAACCATCCTATTAGTAATGCTCGATAATGCAAGCACCACTAAAATGCTCATTCTGCAAACGCCAAACTCTCCGACGATCCTCGGGTTTTAACATTATCTTCTGCCAGATGGCATTTTTCAAATACACATCTATCTGATTAGGGAATTATGGGTACAGGACCGGACTACTTTTCAAAACGACAACTTACTTTTAATTTAAAAATAAAATAAACGTTTACTCAATAAAACGCTACTTGGTACGATTCATTCAGCTATGGTCAGCAAGCATGTAACCTATGCACTGGCCATTTATAAAAACAACCCCTACAGGCTTGGGTAATAGCTTCGGTTTAAGCCCAGACACTTCTTGTTGAAAAGTCTGTGGAAAAACCCTTCACGAATCCTGGTTTCCCTAAAATCTTTATCTAGAAACTGTATTCAGTGATGTGCAGTAAAACAAGAGTAACGTTACACGTGAAAACTATTTTTCCCTTTTGAAATAATTGAATTTACAAGATATTTGGAGCGAAAAATAGGCTACATTTTTTCCACAGATGTATTATTTATTTAATTATAGCCATTTTCTCCATTGCTACTTTATTAGCGGCGTAATAATTTATCCTGTACAGGGGATAGTGATGCGTCATAGCAGACACGTCGAATCTTCGAAGAATATGCCATGCGCAGCCAACTCGGGTTTTGATAATTGAATCCTAGATTCATTCGATCACAGACACTGTTCACTTGAACTCTTTTGTAACGGTGGTGTCTTCTAGGCCATGGTAATCTTGAAAAGATGTGTACATACCACAGTTATCTACCGACCACAGTTCCGTAACTTTAGAGGAGCCCTTCTGGAGGAATGCCACAGCATCCAACAGCACAGATTCTTTTAACTAACAACTAGTGTTGCGTTTTTAAATGCACTCAGTGTACTTCCTTGTCTGTGTACTGCGTAAATTTCTCTCTTATTTCATAACCTTCTAGACGACTATTATTTCGTCTTGCAGCAGATGAGTTTTGCATATTTGCGGCAAAAGAGGAAATTGACCATAAAGAATAATTCCTCTTTTTGCCACAATGTTTTAATTCATTCGTCGAAAAAATTAAGAAAAAGCACCGTAACTCATACTGATTATCTTTTTTTTACAATGTTTTTTTGAATGCAAATTTGTTTCAGGGGGAAATTAACCCTTTATCAAACAACACAATTTTAGACTTGTTCGAATTGAAACACCAGCAGACGAGAAAGTAAATATGTCTCAAAACCGGCATTTGTCTTTGATAGGGTAGAAAACATCATTGGAAAAGGAGAAAATGCTGGTCACCAGCATTTTCTCCTTTTCCACTGATGTTTTCGAAAGTTTTATCCCTTAGAGATCATTTAAACACGGGATTGTTTGGCAAAGGTTTAAATTACTTCATCATGGTTAGACCTAAAACTGTATGGCAATATGTTAGTGTATGTGTTGTACATTTCCAGTTGTCAATGTATCAGACGAATTACGAATCACGTGTAGTCAGCTTCCGGTCCGTGATGAGAAAAACTCTACGTCAGAAGCGGATGGAGTCGTTCAAATCTTAGAATCGTTCTGTAGTTCCCATATAATCATTATACTGGGTAGGTATATAATAGGTGTGACCAAACTTATCCTGTTGCTTTCCGCTTATTTCAAAAATCTTTCCAAGACGACAAAAATTTAGCTTTGTCCACAGTGAAAGCATCTGCTGGCGACAAAGTACATGTTGCTTAAATGATGATATTTGTCTGAGAAAGGGTTGAAAGGGTTGGATAATAGCTTGGGGAAAAATGCTGCTTATTTTCCTCCAATGTTTTCAGAGCTTTTTCTTCCCCATGCTAGATGACATTAGAATAACATTATTTACTAAAGCAGCAACATCACCTCTTGTTCCCTTTTTTTTTTACATTACGCCCTTACGTATTGTGGTATATTGTTGGTGTTACGCCCTAGTAGAACACCTAATAAAGAAGTACCAAGAAACCAGATTAAGCGCATGCATCCATAAATAATGGCTACCAGATATAATATCGTAAATCATTTTATCTATTGATTTATTTATTTATCTGTTTATTTATTTTCATTTTGTAACTTGGTAAACTTTTACAGCACAATTTATATCGCATAGATAACAATACTAGCAAAAAAGAGATTGAAAATGATTGGTACATGCATTTGTCATTTAGTGCGGAACAATTATGCCCAAATCATGTCTTTTTTCGCGGTTTTGAAAATTCAAGATAAAAATGCCAATCTTGGAAATCGTTTTGTTATTCACATCTCATTGTCTCCGTCAGTCCGATTGTCCATCCGTTCGTCCGTCCGTCTGTCTGCCTTTCCGTCTGTCTGTCTGCAATCCGAGACACATTGTTTACTAAAAGTTGAAATGCTTATTTTAACAAGTTTAACTTGTGTTATTACCATTTATTATATTCCTATCAGTAAATTACTGGTGTTTCACAGTGAATAACACCACTAGTGATGATAAATATGGTATCATCACTAGTGACGATATAGTTTTAGAATGTTTACCGGAACTACTTTTTTCCTATATTGCTCATATTGTACCATTCTTGATAATTATTAGAAAATAATAGAAAAAAACGGTGAATTAGGAATATAATAAATAGGATGATCAACTGGTTGTGTGTGATATTAAAAATCTTTCACTAGAATTGGGTGTGATGCGGTTGAAAAAATGAGTCCGAAGGATTATCTTGTATTTTTTCAGGGGGCGTGTGTGTTGCCTTCCTGCTGATCATAATCGTTCTCTCTATCATGCTGTGCTGCACAGTGAGAAAAAGGTTTGTACATAATAAGTATTCTACTATTTCTATATGTGTAAAAGAATCACTTGCCTCTGTCAACATTGAGTGGTATCTAACACAAGCGCATTACACGGTAGAACCCTTAGCTTCAATTTTGTAATAAAAGGACGAAATAGCCGAAAACGTGGAAGATGGACCCAGGCCTTCGTCACGGGCTTCATATCTGCTACATTCCCGGCTACGCCCCTCAATACTTAACTCTTTACCAAACGAGAAAATTTTGGAAAAAACCAAATTGAAAGCTTTTGCAGACAACAAATTAAATGTAACTTAAATGGTGATTTTCGTATTTGATACGGTAGAAAACATTGTGGGAAAAGGAGAAAATGCTGGCTACCACCATTTTCTCCTTTTCACACAATGTTTTCAAAAGCCTTATCTTTCAGGGTTGTTAAAACTCAGGATGGGGGGGGGGGGGGGGGGGGGTAAAGGTTTAACATGTCGTCTAGGGTATCATTACGATCATATATATCAGACTGCACAGACCCTTGGATTGTCAGCGCCTAAATACGTAAGCCTAAAAAATGTCTACCCTTTCAAAGGCAACTCTTGTCATTCAAGTCAGTTTTTTTTTTCCGCGTAGCTGAATATGCTGGCTTTTGACCTACTTTTTGGTACTGATAACAAATCAATAAACACAAATCTGTGATTGTTAAAAAAAGTAGACATGTTTATCCGAAGGGCCCCTGCTTATAATTTGCTGGCAAATTTACGCCGTTTATCTTTTTTCAAAGATATTTCTTGTTTCGTCTGCTAAAGATTTCAATATAGGCAAGTCTATGTTGTTGTTGCCTCTTAAAAAGTTAGCTCCTTCGTGACCCAACGACGAAATTCTAGACTTGTCCAAATTAAGATCATTTGCAGAAGACAATTAAAGTTGGCTTCATTGATGGGATCTGTAATTCAAGTAGAAAACATTGAAAGAATAGGAGAAAATGCTGGTCATCAACATTTTCTCCTTCTCTCATCATGTCTTCAAAAGCCTTCCATTTCATTAGTTGTTAAAAACGGGACTGGTTTTCTCCTTCTCTCACTATGTTTTCAAAAGCCTTTTTAAGGAGTCGTTAAATACGGGATTGATTGGTGAAACAGATAGCAATTGCTTGAAGAATGTTGTAATCTGAACAGCTGTATGTTGACATTCTTGTGAAATGACATTTTCTTAACCCTTTACTATACAACAAAATTTTAGACGTGTCCAAATTGATAGCATTTGCAAATGACAAACTAAATGTTGTCCTAATGAAAGGAATCGTCTTTAAAAGAACAGAAAACTTTCTGGGAAAAGGAGAAAACGCTTCTCCTTTTCCCTTTTCCTTTTCCCGCAGTGTTTCCAAAAGACCTTTTCTTCAAGGTAGTTAAAAATCGGGATGTGTTGTGAAAGGTATATTTATTATTCACAGCAAAGGTGTAGTTGTTTTTAGACAAAACAGCGAGTCAAACCAGCCGCTCTCAAACCAGTCCAGTCTCGGTCTACCAATGGAATCTTACAGAGTTGCTTCTCGAATTTACGATGATGGAATGGCACAGAGAACTTCCATTAACGATAATGGCTTGCCACAACGTCATCAAAGTGTACCGACTTTTAGGAACAGCGCTGCATATGTTAATGCACAGGAGATGAACTTGTATGGAAACACGTGAACATGATGTTAGAATGCAAGACTGGTACACCGTAATGAAAAGCTGGACAAGACCGGTCCATTTATCCAATCGCTATGCTTTATTTTCAATTACTTTTGTTTTATATGTTAAACTATCGATGGTTAAATATTGCTGAAAAAAAAGCTTTGAAAAATAATCCTAACCGAACCTAGTTCGCATTCATATACTAGTATTGTTCTTACTCAAAATTTGACTCCTAGATTTCTTATTGGTCGAGTTCTATCACGGCAAACCATCTAGCAGGACTTGAACTTTAGAATGGAATTTCGAAAGTTGGTGAAAACAACTCGATATTGTACAGAACTTTAAAAAAGGTTTAAAAAATCTTATCATATCATACTTTTTTTTTTAGCAGAGAGGCCAAAATTTACTTTGATATACCCCGACCGCTCGACTACCTTAATACAGTTTCCTTTTGAATGCTCTATCATTTTTCATCGACAATATCATGATATTTGTCTAAAACAACCTAGGTAGTGTGCCACTGCATCTAGGTATATAGGAAGCGTCATGCTCTGTATTGAGCAACATTGTAAACCCAGAATATTTAGCTCCACTGACCGAATGCATGTGTGAGCTCATGTCACTGACCATTGTATATTGTGCATTTGTCCGTCCTTGATTGTGTTATTTTTTACTGTATTTCAAACATCTTCTCTGTGTGTTCCTACCAAGGTCTCCTTTCATATATCTAGGGAATACAGAGTCTACTTGCCGTGAAAAAAAAAAAAATCTTAAAATTTCCAAAATTCATCTTTTCCAACTTATCTATCTGGATGTCTTTCCAATTTAGCTTAAATAACCTTTTGATAGACTCTTTATCTCAGCAAAAATTGAGCCATGCTCTGGCAAAAGGGTGTTTAATACATCTTGATGCTCATGTCATCACACAGTTATGTATCCATAACACCCAGTCTCTTCTTGAAAAATGCTTTCATCGATATGCATGTCTGGATTGTGACCAGTCGCATCTTTGGAACTATTGATGCATTAAGCTCATCTGTTGTCTGAGGCTGGACTTGATGCATATTGTATGGGATACTTTGAGTGAGTGGTATAATTAGGCTTTTCTTCTTTGAGTACAGTAATGAAGAACCTGCAACAATTACAAGGAACCTTTCCGTGAAGCTTCGTGGAAAGGTACCTAGTACTAAGAGAAATGCGATTCCAACAATATGATAATAACGACGATATTGTACTTTTTTCTATGAGCATTTCTCAAGGACAATATGCATAAAGTCAAGCCTCAGACAACAGATGAGCTTAAGAGATCAATTATGCCAGAGATGAGATATATCACAATCCGGACGAAGAGATCGAAGAGAACAAGATCCGTCAAGAGAGACTTAATACCATGCGACGTAAAAATGGCTATCATTTTGAACAGCTGCGTGTGTTGCTTTTTATAAGATAAAGAGCAATCTTTTAAAAGTCTTCTTCCATAAATCTATTGGTCAGAAGTTAGTCGGAACTGGTTCGTGTTCTGCATTATTTATAATACGGTAGGCTAAACCACCTTGGAATTACTCGTTAGAATCTCAAACCGCCAAAAATGCAGCCGCCATGTGCGTTGCTTCCTCCCCACCCCAGCCATAGCAAATTAAAGCTCAGTCTCAGATAAGCCATTCTCTGTGAAAAGGGGGCTTAATGCATCTGGGAAAAAAGTATCGACCCAGGTCAGCCTGCCCAGTCCGCGCAGGCTGACCTGGGTCGACACCTTTTGCTTTTGGTCAATTTTCTGCATGTACAAGTGTTAAAGGACCATTCTACTTCAGGATTCTGTAGTTTGTAAAACAAAATGGATTTTAAGGATCCATAATTATGTGATGACCTGGTTAGTATGATGCACCAGGGAAATGCATTAAGCCACCTATGCCAGAGTAGGGCACAAAAATTGTTAACAAGTGAAGCGATCAGGGCCATCATGGCCCTCTTGTTATATTATTCTCCATGTCCTTCCAAGACTTTATTTAGATCATCCAGGTTCAGTGTCATTTGCTATGTCTTCATTTTAGCTTCCATTGGGTGCATGTTTGTGTATGTACGAAGTGAATAAACATTTGTAAAGATTAATAGAATCGTAGCTGTAGTAATTAATATTTTCTCCTTTCAACCTCAAAAAAATCATATCACTTGATTTGAACCACATTAAATAAGTCGTCTGCAAATGCTTTCGAATTGGACAAGTCTACATTTTTGTCGTCTGTTTAAGAGTTTAGTTTTAACCTTATTTAAGCCATGCTCTTGGAAGAGCGAGTTTAATGCTTCTCTGTGATGCATAGTACCAAACAGGACATCACATAATTATGGATCCACAAAATCAATTCTGTCGAACAACCGTTTCATGGGGTAGAATAGTCAATGGACATGCAGAAAATTTACCCATAGCAAAAAGCACAGACCCATGTCAGCCTGCGCGGACTGCGCAGGCTGACCTGGGTCGATACTTTTTGCAGATGCATTAAACCCCTTTTTATAGAGCATGGCTGATTTATTCATTCCTTGGGTCTATTTTCCTTGTCACATGTTATAAGTCAATCACCAAGTTACGTACGAGGAATACAGAATTACATGTAATTTCTGACATCTCAGTATGCTAACGGCAAAATTAAGCACTTTTCCATTCTAAAGAAAAACGCGCTTGAAAACATTGTGAGAAAAGGATAAATTGCTGATTACAAGCATTTTCTCTTTTTTTCACAATGTTTTCTAAAGCAGAGCCCAAATTGCAACGATGGTAGACCCGTAAGCAGAAGGCTTTTGGAAATATTGTGGGAATAGGAAAAATTGATGGTAACAAGCATTTTTCCCTTTTCCAAACCATACTTTCTCTCCTTTCAGAGACAAAACTCATAAACTCAGCATGCTTTCAATTTGGGCAAGTTTTGCCGCCCGGTGAAGTGTTAACCTGAGCACACCTAAGCATGCTACGTGTGTTTCTAGATAAACCAAAGATTATCATTGACTTTTATGGCCCTGAGTGGTTTAGTCTAAAGTGTAGGATTAGTAGCCTGAAAGCCTCTGGTTCGAGCCTAACTGGAAACACTGCAAATTACTGTTAGACTGTCCTTCAACAAGACACTTTGAAAAGAGCTCTGGCTTAACACTGGGGAAACTTTTTGCATAATGTAAAAATCTCAGCTGTCGCCGTGATATAAACGAAATAATGTTAAATGCGACATCAATCTATCTATCTATCTATCTATCGATCTATCTATCTATCTATTTATCTATCTATAAATAAATCAATATATCCATCCATCAATCAATCAACCATTTACTATTTATGTGTGACACGAAGACAAAATATTTGCCGTGAGTGCTGTGGGATCGCCTTCCAGTGGAATGGGGTGTTATAATGGTAACCTTCGTTGTTTTCCCTCGTAGAAATACATAAATCGACAAGAAAGCTGGGACAAATAATCGATTCACTTAAGTAGATCAGAAGTAAGATATGTGTAAATCAGCCTACGTCAACCTAGTTACCATGACATACGAGTTTTTAACAGCCCAAACACAATACAAGTCAATAGATATTTTTTGGAAAAAAAAAAACATAGTAGGAATCGAAGCAATTATAATTTGTTTTGCAAATGATTTCCATATTTTAATTCTTTTAATTTCTTTACTTTGAGAAGTTTTCCCTTACATGACGTGCATTTAATACTTGTATGTCAAAGAGCGTATCTGATTGGCTTTGGTACTATTTAAGAAAAAAAAATTGTTGTGAAAGCAATTGGATGTTTGGCGCGACTCAACGTGCTTTTACGGACAGTACAGGTCAATATCAGACTGCCCTGTCTGATTTTGGTCAACACTTTGAAATCGCAATATTTTACTGTAAATGTTTATTTAGTTAAAGCAGTATGAAGCAGTGTGAAGCAAGAGAGACATCAGTGCATTCAAAATAGCTTTCGCGAACTAAGTAAACCCTTTCAACGGCTTGTGCATTGGCGAAAACAGGAATGTTTGCTGAAGGTATAGATCAAGTTAAGACCGTGCGGTTCGTGCCGTTTGATCTTGGACCTGCCGTCCGCTCGTTAAGTCCATTAGATAGAAGACTGAGTTTCAGCTGAGTGTATGTTCAGCCGTCAAGAGGAGTCGTGTATCATCAAAGTCGGCGCTGAAAGAATGGCTTTTTACTATAATTGGCTTCTTAAATGCTGTCGATCTTAAACAAAAATTTGAGCCATGCTCTGGCGAAATGGGGCTTAATCCATCCTCGTGATGCATTACACCAAACAAGCCATCACATATTCATGGAACCATAAAATTCATTTTGTCTAATGGAATCATTAGGTAGAGCGGTCCTTGGACATACAGAAAATTGACCAATAGCGAAAGGTTTCGGCCCTGGTCAGCCTGGGTCGATACTTTCCGCAGATGCATTAAGCCTCCTTTTCACAGAGCAGGGCTCATTTGTTTGTAATTCAATGCTCCTTATGTAAAAACGCAAATGGTGATATGGTGGTTTTTCATTGGTTGAAACAGACATTACAAGTAATTTAGTTTACATTGATACTGTCAACAGCACATTTCTTTCTCAATCAATGACAGTTCTTTTCAATAAATAACAATATATAAAGATACTCTGTAGCACGAGAAACTTGAAAGTGAAAATAGTTGACACTGATCAACCCTAAAGCAATCCTCTGTTTCAACAATCCTGTGGAACAAGATGGTTTTTGAAAAAAAAAAAAAATGTTGAAAAGCAGGAAACGCTGGCGATGCTTTCTACCATTTAAAGACAGGAGTCGTCTTTTGAACTAAATTTGATTTTTCGTATGCTTTCAACTGGTCTAGTACAAAGGTTTGTCGTTTGCTAGAAAGTAAATCGATACTGGTATCATTGACCAGGACTAAGGACATAGTCTATTATTTTCCACAACTTTTTAAAGTGTATGCTGTAAATTTTGATTGAGGTTGATAACCTATGTTTTTACAAGGATGAATCCAAAGAACGTGCAGTCTGATCTTTGATCTCCACTGTCCGATAAGGAGATATTTCTTCCCTCAAAAATAATTTTGAAATAGCAATATTTGGGTTTTTGCTATCGACTTGACATTTTCATTTTTAGTTATTCAGCACGTTTAGGGTTAAAACATACTTTGTAAGAGCTTGAAAGGATGATACTGGATGACCTATGGACATACATATATCACAAGAAAATTTACTGAGTTTGTGAAATGAACAGATTTAATTAGGAAGATTAGCTTCAACATTTTAGACTGTGTATACACTCAGGGATACAATTAAATACGTTCTACTGGTTAACGAAAGCAAAAAACAAAAGTATTTCAAAAATACAGAAACATTGCATCAGAGTGTTAAATTTTTCATTATGCGTGATATATATTGTCGACCTGTGACATTGTGTATACTCTATGAAGAAATTCAAAATTCTGTACAATAAACATGTATTTAAGTGAAAAAAAAAAGAAACATGGATGAGGACGACAAATTTTTACTACTATAATTATTTATAATTATTATTACTTTGCATTAGGACATTTTTTTTTTCAATCATTATTTAATAATTCAATATGAATTGTTTTCATGAATATTGCCGATTTCATACAGTGTGATTAGGTCTTTTTTTCATAGCTCCATGAAAACAAAAATAATTTTCTTTATTCCTTAAATAGATAAACAAATGCCTGCTAGGATAAAAAAAAAATGTTTAGAAAAGGGGTGAGAAGTTCTGTAAAATACGAGATTCGGACATACATGTAACGATGGTTTAGTTCTGTATTGGGGTTTGTTGGTTGGTCCACGAAAAAGCACTCAATCTGGAATCGCATTTTGACCCTTTTCCGAACAGTCCTGAGTTATAACGTCCCCGTGAGATAGAGCTTTTGAAAACTTTGAGCAAAAAGGAAGAAATACTGGTAACCAGCATTTCCTCCTTTTTCGACATTGTTTTTACCATACTTGAGCGCCTAAGCTCAATTGTACCAATTTTGAATTCCTCCTTCGCAAATACTTGGATGAGTATAAAATTTGTCTTTTTGGAAAGAGTTAAAGATATTCTTAGAACTTGATGTTCAGTTTCAAAAAGAATACGATGTTTATAAAGCTTTATATAGCCTGCAACACGCGAAAAAGGGCATTCGGACATTTGCGTAAAGTGTCATCTCGGATCAGCCTGCGCAGTCTGCACAGGCTAATCCAAAACGGCACTTTACGACTACATTAGATTTTGTGCTACAGTAGACTTGCAAAAAACAGAAAATTACATAAAAACGGAAAGTGTCGTTTCGGATTAGCCTGCGCAGACTGCACAGGTTGACCCGAGACCCGAGACCACACTTTCCACGAATGTCCGAATGTCCCTTTTCGCGTGTTGCAGGCCATATTATGTACGCTTCAGATAGGAATATTTTGTATAATTGAAGTCAATTGTATTTACCTAGCAGTGATAGGGGTTGCACAAGTTCATCGTCAAGTCTTAATATACGAAGGACAGTCGTGCAATCTAGTAGTGCTGCAATGTTATGGTCACTGACCGATCGCGAAAAAATCGCGATAAAGAGAACATGGCGGTACTTGTCGCGAATTATGAGTTCTGTCGGGACAAAACTTTTTCTGGAGATCTTTAGCAGGCGACCAGCTCTACAGGCGATGTTCGAATTTCGTCAGGTGCCCGCGATCGACAGCCTTCCAGAGGATTCAGACTTTAGACGTAAGAATTTTTTGGCGTAGCTAAATGCGCTCCGTTTTGACCTACTTTTTGGCACTGATATATATATTCAAGTGAATAAATAAAAATTTGTGACTGGTCAAAAATGTGGACACGTTTATTCTAAAGGGCCCTGTAGGCTTTGCGTGCAGGTTTACGCCGTCCATGTCTCTAAAAGATATTTCTTGTTTATATCCTGTCATTTCTTACGTTTCATTAGTTATTGTAAAATGGAAAGGATACTGCTGACAATATCTGTGTAAAAATAAAGAATACGTTTTGCAATTAATTAACTCGTTATCAAAAGATCATGTATTTTAAGGACCTTTGAGGTATAAGGCTTTTGAAAACATCGTGGGTATAGAAGAAAATGTTATATAGAAATAAGAACTTTATTCTCTTCCCAAAATGCTTTGTACCCTTCCAAAGACAAATTTTCGCGAATGATTCACATTTGATTTTGCGTCTGCAAATAGATCTACTTTCAATTTGGACAAGTCTTAAATTTTGTCGTCTGGTATAGAGTTATCCACCACAATCTTCTTCGTTGAAAGTGAGCCATGCTCTGTGAAAAGGATCTCAGTCCATCTCCAAAAAGTATCGACCAGGTCAACCTGCGCAGTCTGCGCAGGTTGACCTTGGTCGAAACTTTGTGCTACTGGTCAACCTTCTGCATGTCAAAAGACCAGTCTACTTCGTGATTCAGCCAGCTGTTAGACAAAATGGACTTTATGGGTCTATATCAATGTGATGACATGGTTGGTATATTGCAGCACGGAGACGCATTACACCCATTTTGCCAGAGCATGGATCATGCAGGTATTGTTAAAGCACGTGTTTGTTGGTTAAAGAGTTAACGGTGTTTATGATATCAGTGAGTTATATCAGGGTGGCAAGTCCATATATCTATGTGCCGTAAAGTCTATTACCAGTATTTTGCATTGAAATTCTTTATTTCAAGCCACTGTCAACTTTAACATAAACATCAATACAATGATCAGCGATGAGATAGAAAGGAATCATGTTGCAATGACTATCCTAAATCCTCGAACAGAATACGGACGAGCCGGGATTCGAACTCAGACTCGAGAATCCTGGACTACAAGCCTCTTACATTACAGACTGAGCTATTGGGTTCGGCATGGTGACAGGGAGCTGTTGTTTTTGACTATTCTAGATTCGATTTTTATTCTAACTGAAAAGAGTATCAATCTGATTGGCTGGAGATAGTCTGTCAGCCAACCATGTTGCTAGTCGTGAGATATAAGGTATATACGCACTTTATCAAAACAATGAGCGAATATTATTCTACTGCAAAGAACTTTCTCGTGATCTGATTGGATGATATGTCCCGAACATATGTATCATGTACACTGGCAAAACCCACGTAAAAAGCAGTTTCCCTTTCGGGAGCCACGTATACATGACTACACTTTCACCACAACATCCAAACTGGCGGCGTCGATCGGTCGATACGGGCTGCCCATGGAGCAACACAAACATACTGAGTAGCCTGCACCATATTGTTACTAGTTTCCCTTGATGGTTGTCATTAAAACGGAAAGAATGTATTATTTTTGGAAAAAAAAAAATGAATATAGAACTTAGCATGTATTATCGTTTGATGTCATTCTAAAACAAATACACGGGGGGGGGGGGGAGGGGGGGGGGAGGTAAAAACGAGCCATCCCTTCGTCAGGTAAGCAAATTGAAGTGTCGAAACTCATACATTGTGCATAACGCTAAAAGGATAACCTAATTGTCGTTTGAGGCAACTAATGGTCGTTTACTTTTGGCAACAAATCATTAAAATGCATAGTTACTTACCTTGAAGTTGTTTAAATCCATGTTTAAATAAAAATACGACGAATGTATATCGCAGTGAAATCATCAAGATTATCCACCAAACTGCACGCTTTAACAAGGTTTCAGTGACGTCAGTTCCCAGTGACGTCAGTTTTCATTGAATTGGGGCACTCAGAAGGGAAATTCTATTTCGTCAGCGTATTCAATTTTCAAGACCATAAAACAGGAAAATTTCGCCTAACACACGTTGGAATGGTAAAACTTTGTAGTGTAATAAATTCGTTGTACGGTCAGGTGGCAGGGGACTTCGAAACTTGTTCACGACTGTGGCGAATCATGTTGTCACCTCGCCTTCTGCTCGGGGCGACATGATTCACCACAGCCGTGAACAAGTTTCCAAGTCCCCTGCCACCTGACCGTACAACTAATACTGTCCTTGGATTTTACTACATCCATTATATGAGCCGTGCTCTAGAAACAGGGGGCTTAATGCATCGTCGTGATGCATTATACCAAGAAAGTCATCATATAATTATGGATCCCTGAAACCCATTTTGTCAAACAACCGACTGAATCATGAGGCAGAATGGTCCTTTGACATGCAAAAATAAAAAGATTAATAACAGTAAGTTTTAGACCATGTCTGCCTCCGCGGACTGCGCAGGCTGACATGGTTGGATTCCTTTTGCAAATTCATTAAGCCCCCTTTTCAAAGATCATGGCTCAATTACGAATACATTAGCTGCTCTCTGGGAAAAGGGGGTTTACTGTATCTTCTTAATGCATTATACCAAGCAAGTCGTCGCATAATATGGTTCTGTCTTACGGCTGAATCACATGCTAGAGTGGTCCTTTGACACGTAGGAAAATCTCTCAAAGCAGAAAGTTTCGAACCAGGTCAGTTTACACGGACTGTGCAGGCTGACCTGAGTCAATACTATTTGGCAGATGCATTAAACCGCCTTTTCACAGAGTGTGACTCATATGAGCCATGCTCTGTGAAAGGGGGGCTTAATGCATCTGCAAAAAGTATCGACTCAGGTCAGCCTGCGCAGTCCGCGCAGACTGACCTGAGCCGAAAATTTTTGCTATTGGTCTATTTCATGCATGTCTAAGGACCAGTCTACCAAACAATTCAGTCGATTATTAGACACAATGTATTTTGTAGATCCATAATTAAATAATAACTTGCCAGGTATAATGCATCAGGGAGATGCATTAAGTCCCCTTTTCACGAGACGTAACTCTGATGTATCCGTCTATTTCATTGCTGTTTCTTACAGGTCATGCCAGTAAGGTGATGCAAACTATCGGCGCTCTCGTTGACAACATCGAAGACTTGGACAAAACCATGGTACCCGTATTGTTACAAATAGGGAGGCATCATTACAGCTGTCCTGGATTTGATCTGGATCTGTGTGACGTGTTTTCGGAGTCCCTGGTGAAAGTTTGGCGGCAAGAGCTCGGGAAAAGATTTCGTGCAGACGTTGAATTTGCCTGGAAACAACTCTTTGATTTTATGATTTTGAAAAATGGAGAAGGATATCTGTCACTGTTAAGTCGAGGTGCAACCGATGACTGATTAATAAATTTGGATAAATCGATACCTCGAAAAAATACTTCATCACTGTTTGTTCATTTTTTTTTTTAATTCAGGAAATTATTGAAGAATCACCAGAATTCAGTACCCTTTTTGAAAGGTTTCGTGTCTAGTGTTCTAGTTAGAGAATGTGTCCTTGGTAAGTATTCACCAACCATTCTTAAAAACATTCTTAGTCTTGTGCTTGAGAACTTCTTTTTATTTAAAAGTAACAAGTTTATATTGGCTAAACCATTTGGTTCAGCCAATCGGAACTTTCATTATTTTCTACATCTAGAATAAGACAATTAATATCATAAGAATAGTTGGTAAATACAGGCCCTGGGGTCGTACGTGGCGCCGTGCTGAAGGATTAGGTTTCGAAACCTGGAGGACTCGGGTTCAATGCTAACTCAAAACACTGAGTTTTTCGTGGAAGTGACCTTGGGTAAGACACTTCAGAGGTTCAGCCCAGTTCCCCTGAAACCTTAGATATAAATAAATAAATGAGCTGTCGACGTTATATGACCTGTATCATTTTTTGAAATGCCATCGTGTCTAGATCCAGAATTAATCATCCGAGAATGGCCCTAAATGGGTTATAAGTTTACCTAATGCTATAAGATTAGCAACCGAAGCAGCGCGTTCGATCCGAACTCGAGGCGCTGAGTTGTCTGAGTGGCATATCCCCAGCCTAGTACGGGTGAAAACTAAGGCATACATGAATAGGTGAGCTGTCGGTGTGGTATGACTGGAATAATGTTGAAAGCGCCTCCATAGCTTAGTGGTTAAAGGCCCACTAGTGACCAGAGTAAACAATTTGGGATCAAAGTACAGGCAAATTTAATTAATATCATTTAAAAGTATGGATATTGAAATGAGTCTGACAATCTGTTACATAGAGTCCATTAACCTTTATCCTGCTAAATAAAAGTAATGATACTTTCAAGCCGATGGTAAAAATTCAAATATTGCTGTTTGAAGGTATTTTTGGACGAAAGATATCTCCTTATCGGACAGTGTAGTTCATAGATCAGACTGCACGTTCTGTGCAGGCTGATCTTGATCTACGCTGTCACCAAAAGGTCAGTGAGTCGTAGTTAGCAGCCTAAGGGTTAAAGTTCCAGTTGATGGCAAAAAAATGAATCTCAAATCTAGAAAATAAAGTTGGTAACTACCAGGTATACTACTAGTTTCAAAATTCATTTATCTTCAAGCGAACGTAATTTTGACAGACTGGACTGTAACACATTGTCAGACTCAAAACAATATCCATACTTTTAATTGGAATTCATTAAATCTACCTGCACTTTGACAACCGAACCGTTTGATTTCGGCGACTGGTGGGCCTTTAAGAACATCTGATAAGAGAAAGTCCTTGTAACTCTTTATCAAACGACAAATTTCTACACCCGTCCAAATTCAACGCTTTTGCAGACGACAAATGTAATGCAGCTCAACTGATGGAACCAGACTCTGAACGGGTAGAAAACATTGTGGATAGAGGAGAAAATGCTGATTACCAGCATTTCCCCTTTTCCAACAATGATCTCCAAATGCTTTTTCCCCAAGAACGTTAAAACTCGGGATCCTGTAGTAAACGGTTAATATAGATATCAATATAGATTTAAAGCATGAGCCCCTGGCGACGACTTTTTCTCTCATGCAGCAGTCGACCTGCGAAAACATTATGACAAAAAGCGATATTGTCCGTAACGAGCTAATTTCGCTCTGAGAGTATTTTAGTGACAGCTGCCAAAATAAAAGAAAAAAAGCTCGAAGATGTCAGCAAACTGGAAACCTGGGCCGATATTCACCAACCACTTTAAATGGCCTTATTCTAGATTAAGAGAGTAACGCAAATTCTGATTGGCCAAACCATTCGGTTAAGCCAATCATAGATTGCGGTACTTCGAAATTTTGAAATTTCTTGAGAATGGGACAAAGAGCAAGACGTTTCATGCTATCTCTGGAAATAAAATAAAAATAAAACACAAATAGTAGTATTTGAGTGAACATTTCATTTTGGCACACATGTTGACTTTTGTTGAGAACTTTTTAGTCAGCTGTTTCATTGACATTTTTGCAACAAATCAGTTTCTTGAAAAAATTGATTATTCTTCTTTTCTTTGATTTTACAGGTTTGCTTACCGCTACAGTTTCTTCTTGTGTATCATGCTCTGGTTTTAAATTAGAAAGTTTACTTTTGTCACAGGGATAAGGAATTTCAGTATCGTCGTCACAGTATTCTGACACTACGTTTGGAACCATTCTCGAAATCACATTAATACCATCTACATTTTCTGTTCCATTACCTTTGACTGTACCATTATATAAGCTAAAGTCACATTCATTTTCGTTCTTAAGATCTATAACACCACGTCCTCTTAATCCTGTTCGGTTGTAAATTGCATTCAACAGCTGTTCGATGGATTTGTTTGGTGTTAGTGCCTCTGCACCATAGGTAAGTGTGAGATTTTCTACGATGTTTATCAATTGATAGTAAACATCACTAGGTACAGGACGCTCCTTTTGCAACCTGATTCTCTCTTTCAATTCATATTCGTCAACAATATCGCTAGTAAGGGCAGACGTCATTAATCGTGCAGAGTCTAATGGTGGAGTAAGTTCCTTTCTGCAACGTTTACAGAGTCCCTTATCGCTTTGCACCTTTATGTCGCCACCACGTCCCATAAACAAATCCACCTTTGTTTCAAGACATTCTAGGTCTACTAGATCAATTTTTTTCGAAGAGTCGTTTATAAAACGCGTAGCATCATTTAGTTTTCTCAGACTTTTCCTAATATCTGTAAATATTTCTTCAGTTTCGTCATTGGGGTTGAATTTTTCAATCATTTTAGAGTGGTATTCTTTTTTAAAACCACCTTTATTAGTCAGGGTAATGTTCGAAGCATTCACGCTTTTTTGTTGACTGACATCAGGTCTTTGTGTCTTTATAAACTTCAAGTGGTCTAAAAGAGTATCAGATTCCTTGACAGAAGTGTGATCACTTGGTGCTGTACCATTTTGATTTACAACTAAGTCTACAGCTCTGTCTCTTTCATTTTTAGTTTTACGACGCTTTCTTCTAATCTCTTCTGGTTCCTTTATAATAACGCCGGAAGTTTTTGTCAATACTTGTGAAGATCTAGGTTGAGATTCAACATTATTTGGTGTTCTGGTTTTCTGTACAGTATTTACTTGTCCATCATTAGGTGTGCTTGTAATTCTTCTTTTTACGTCGTATGAATCGTCTTTGATGTTATCTCCAGCCTGCTCAGAAATGGTGTCTTCAGAATCTATCGCTTTAACAATCCACGCTGTTACTGGATTTGGCGTGACTGCCTGTTTGGAAGGTTCGCTTTTTGATCCTCTTGCTCTATAGTCGTTGTTATTGAACATCGGAGAAATACCATTTGTCTTTGTAAACTCGTGAACAGAGTAACTGGCCTCTGTTACATGTAGTTTTTTGTGTACCGTTTTGTCAGAATTGTTACTTTTCTTTAAACATTTCGAGCCGGCGGAGACGTTAGTGTATGTATTGCTGTTCCCGGCAGAGTTATGTTGAGCACCCGCAACAAGTCTTTTAGGCACTGTACTTTGTGTTTCTACAGTAGAATAATCCTTTTTCAAACTGGACGTTTTGTGTGGCAAAAAGGATGGAATGTAAGCTGTTTCTTCATCAGGGCTTGCAAAGTCACAGATTTCAGTTACGCCCCTTTGATCATCTCTCTGATTATTCTGGTACAGCTGTTTGTCTTTAGTTGCTTGTTTCCCTTTGCCCAGCAGTTCTTCATAGCTCTTGTCCCGAGAGTCCAGTTTAATTCCTGCCGGTATCATTGTGTTCCTGTCTAATGTAGCTTCAAAAACATTTACTTCATCAGCAGTAGGCACAAATGGAAATAGCTTTTGTCCAACAGAAGTAGATTTGTCTGATAATTTCTGTCGATCGTTGTATCTAATGTCGGACAAAAAAAGGGCATCGCAGTCAAATTTGGTAGAAGCATTTTCCACTTTTTTCTCATCCCATGGAAATACCTTTGGTTTATAGCCACTACTTATATCTGTAAAACTGTTTTGGATTTCAGTATCAATGCTGGATGTTCCTCCCTGTAATGAAAGACAGCTTGTACCACTGGAGTTCGGGCGCCATGTATCAAGCCCAACAACGGACATTTTATTGACTAACAGTGAATCACCGAGGAATGATTTTGTCATTCTGGGTATATATTCATCTAACCCAGCATCAACTATTTTGTTGGAAACCCCTTCATTGCTGAATATATTGAGTCGCCCGTTCGTACCATGGCATCCCTTATCTTCCATAAAATGCGACTTTGCCTTATCCAAATATGACGGTTTTATAGTGTCGTAAATACCCGAGACTGAATCGTTCGCTTTACCGCCAACAGCTTTGGTATTGTTTGAAAGCAGTTCTTCAAATCCAACATCAATGATCGTTTTGTCTTCGTTCGGAATCTTCGCCTGTTGCGCTTTTGCTTTGTGACCATATCCGGAGGTTATATTTGAAACAGACAGTTCACCTAGTGCAACTTTTGTCATAACTTCCTCACTGAATTCCTTTGAAATAATACCTTTGTTAGATGCTCTTGTTTTGCCAAAGGTTCTGTTGAAAAAAAGAAGTACATGTATATGAATTTCATCTCATTACAATGAACTCCTTCCGACACCCCCTCCCCTCCCACCCCCCCCCCCCCCCCCACTCCCCCGGGGAAAAAAAAAATCCTACGAGAACTAACTTGCAAACAAGTATATTTTCACACTTCTTTCGACGAAAACACATCTAGTCTTATAATGGATCAAATTAATAACCTCAAAATAAATTTATTCACTCGTACTATTATTATTTTTTTCTTTTTGTACACTGGATTTTATTCGACTATTTTTTATTCAAGACATAAAACATAGACAGAAGTTCATTAGCTAACTTTGTTCTGCGATGATACATTAGGTGAAGTTGTTTGTACGAGTTGAAACAGTAAATTACAAATAACGTAACCCTTCTACAAATAATCTCGTCGTTTTATGACCCTGTGCAAGAAGGCTTTTGAAAACATTGTGGAAAAAGAACAAAATGCTGTGTAGAACAACCGACTGAATCATGAGTTACCCTCGTCCTTTGACATGCAGATAATTGATTAACAGCAAAAAGTTTCGACTCTTTTTGCCGATTAACTAAGGCCTCTTTTCAGTTTTCGACACCAGTCGGCGTCAGCACCATTTACTACGGTGTCTCCTTTGGTTCAGTGGTTTAAGTTGTTGAATTGTAAGAGGTTCTGGGTTCGGTACAAGCCTGTGATGCAGGTTGCGTGGGGTTTTCGTTCGGAAAGTGACAGTTAGAGTTTGTTAAATTTGGTGACAGAAAACCGACAGACACCCTAATATCTAATCTGTCTATTGGTCCATCCGTCTTTTTATCCATTCCACCATCCGTCCTCTGTCTCTCTCTGTCTATCTCAGTCTATCTCTTTGTTTCTCTCTGTCTCTCTGTCTGTCTCTGCCTCTGCCTCTCTCTCTCTCTCTCTCTCTCTCTCTCTCTCTCTCTCTCTCGCTCTCTCTAAGAAAACAATTATGTTTATGACCCACCTATCGTCAGCATCTTTAACAAAGCACGAATCACTTTGTAGATCATTCCAAGGACCTGCTGCCTCACCAGGTGTAAGGTCTTTGCCTGTAATTGATAAAGGACACTAAATGTGACCATGCCGTTTTATTTAAGCAGATAAATTTTAGACCCTAGATTTCGTCACACAGGAATAAATTTTAACCTATAGGCTGCTAAGCACGACTCACAGACCTTTTGCGGACAACGTAGATCAAGATCAGACTGCACAGAACGTGTCAGTCTGATCTTGGATCTATACTGTCCGATAAGGAAATATTTTTCCTAAAAATAAAATAACTTTGAAGTAGCAAAATTTGGGTTTTTTTGACTATCGGCTTGAAAGTTTCATTTCAGTTATTAAGCAGATTAAGGTTAAGGGTTCATTTGAGTTTTTCTAGTTACTATAGACGCTGCTCGTGTATAGTTAGTTATATGTTACACTTATATACAATGTAGAAATGAAAATGTTGAAATAGCGGACAGTGTTGGGCAGTTCAGACGGGTCAATGCTTATAAAATTTTTTTTCATGCTCAACTCAGCTGGACATGAAATTTCAAAGTTAAATAAATGTAATTTAATGCATTCAACGTTGTAACTTTTTAACTTTCCAGGTCTTAACTTCAGATTTTCTTAAGATCAGAGGTAATGATAAGACAAGTTTGAGCCTGAGTTGAAGATGAACTGAAGTTTTTTTTTTAATCACGGGCTCTGATCTTGACCTGCATCAGGGGGAGAGACAGACACAGAGACAGAGAGACACAGAGAGACACAGGGAGAGAGACAGAGCGAGAGACACAAATACGGACGGGCGGGCGGCCGGGCAATGAGACAGCAGACAGACAGGCAGACAGACAGATAAAAAGACAGACAGATAAACAGACAGACAGACAGACGCTGAAGAGAAGAAAGTAGAATTTGTATTTAAGTAATCGAGTGAGTAATAAAGTACGACCAACCTGCAACAACATTAGTCGCTGTTGTATGCCTTCCTTCATCTTCTGAAGTCATCCATGGCAATGCGGACTGAGGCCTTTCATTAAAGAAGGCTCTGTGGATAGAATATAGACAACATTTTAACAAACAACCGTGGCAGACCTAAAGAACAATTCATTATAATGTACATAAAACGGAGATCGGTGTGTTAACGACCCTGAAGAAAATGGCTTTCATTCTTTCTATTCTAATTCTTTAACAAGCATTCCTTTTTTTCCCCCACCGTGTTTCCTACCCTTCCAAAAACAATTTATGTCATTTTTTAACCAAAATTCAGTCTGTCGTCAACTAACAGCCTACTTCGACACGGATGAGTCCAAACTCTTGATCAGTGGTAAAGAGATAAAATTAAATATGCTAAATCACATGGTTTGCAACGCGCGAAAAGGGGCATTCGGATATTAGCGTAAAGTGTCGTCTCGGATCAGCCTGCGTAGTCCGCGCAGGCTAATCCGAGACTGCACTTTAAGACTACATTAGATTTTGTGCTACAGTAGACTTGTGCAAAACAGAAAATTACATAAAAACGGAAAGTGTCGTTTCGGATTAGCCTGCGCGGACTGCGCAGGCTGATCTGAGACGACACTTTACGCAAATGTCCGAATGCCCCTTTTCGCGTGTTGCAAGACAGTCATCAGGAGCTCTTTGGCACAGTTACATTATAAATATAACTATTATTGATCTTCAAACTTGTTAGAATTTGTCAACATTTTTTTTTCCTTTTGTAAACCAATGGATACAATTTTTATCACGATGTTTCCAAAACCATCTGCTGCAGATATATAAGAAAGAAAGAAATCAAATAAATAAATAGACAAACAAATAAAATAACAGAAAAGATCTAAGTAAATTCATAAGTAGACTTAAACTTTGAGCACTAACCCGATGATCAGTTCATCTAAGCCCGACATTTTTACAGAAGTAATTTGTGTAATAGATCTAGATATGGATAGTTTTGCCTGTCTTATTTCGCCAGAAACTTGCGTCTGGTATGTACGATTACTGTCCAATCGTATGACGTTACGATAACAACGACGTCGGTCGTGGACATGTTATGACGTCACACGACGAATCGTTCATTCAACCCTTTACCAAACAATCCCGACAATTAAAGACCCTGAGAAAGAAAGCTTTTGAAAATACTGTTGGAAAAGGAGAAAATGATGGTTACCAGCATTTTCTCCTTTTCCCACAATTTTTTTTACCCTATCCAACACAATTATTTTGAGTTACATTTATTGTTTCGTCTACAAATTCTTTCGACTTGGAAGAGTCTAAAATTTTGTTGGCTGGTAAAGAGTTAACGTTATCGACCCACATTTTGCAGCGTCCTCGGGCTGTTTTGCACCAACTATTCTAAATTCGAGTTTTAATCTTAATCCATAGGCTGCTAAGCGAGAATCAAAGACTCTTTGCGGACAATGTAGATACAGATCTACTCTGTCCGATAAGGAAAAAATTTTAACCAAATTTACCTTTGAAATAGCAAACTTTGGGTTTATATTGTTGGCCTAAATTTTCATTTCATTTACTTAGCAGGATAAGGATTAATGCGGAGTAAGAGTATCTGAGTGGCCGAGACTTTCTGCCCCAGAAAATCTGATGGTCAGTCCTGAAATTTAGATTAAGATTTTTTTTTCTAGGCCTAAGTCTAAGCAGCCTTTGTCCAAATCTAGAAAGACATACAACTCCCTTTGGTTGAGTCAATGAATTTTTTTGAATTTAGAAATATTTCTAGATAGGAATGCAAATTAGAAGGGTTGGTGAAAACGGGCCCAGGTCTAGTATAGCTACATGTACTGTATTATGTAAGGATTACCTTTACATCGATAAGCTCTTCTTATTCAATCAATCAAATGAAGGACTTCAGCTAGTGGCTTCGGATGTGGTGTTGCAAATTTGACATGGTTTTTGGCAGCGTTGTTTCAGATTCCATCTGTAACAGCTTAGCGTTTTTTTTTTTTATAAGTCAGTTATCAATGTAAAAGTGGACATCCATCTGAAGCACTAAATTTGTGCAAGGTATATTGGTTCCCATGTTTGTCTCCGTTTAAAGCCATTCTTAAAATTCTGTAGTTTAGTAAACGATAGACACGTCTAGGCCTATATAAATTGTGCTCAAACTTATGAACTGCCCTGGAGGGATTGAATAATGTCAACATCATACATTACATCAAGATTATTGCGGTTTTTAAGGGGAGGCTCTTTGAAAAGGGGATCTAATGTAGGCTTATGTCCGTTTTGCATTTTGTCAAGTAAGCTATCACATGGCTTGCAACACGCGAAAAAGGGGCATTCGGACATTTGCCTAAAGTGTCGTCTCGGATCAACCTGCGTAGTCCACGCTGGCTGATCCGAGACGGCACTTTACGACTACATTAGATTTTGTGCTGCAGTAGACTTGCTCAAAACAGTAAATTACATGAAAACGGAAAGTGTCGTTTCGGATTAGCCTGCGCGGACTGCGCAGGCTGATCCGAGACGACACTTTACGCAAATGTCCAAGTGCCCCTTTTTGCGTGTTGCAAGCCATGTGATAGCTTGCTTGGCTAAATGCATAAAGGTGCATAACATAATATTTGCATAACGATTTACGATCTCAAAAAAAAAAAAACCTTTTCGTTAATCAACCGATTGGTGAAGTACAATGGTCCTTTGAAAAGCAGGAAATTAAAGGCAGAATAAAGTGTCGGCCCATGACTCCTCAGGCTGACCCGAGTCGATACGTTTTGCAGATGCTTTAAAACCTCTTTTCACAGAGTATGACAAGTAGGATATAAGTACTGCCAACTCACCAATATGTATAAAAAACCAAAGTGCTGTAAGCACTGTAATTGGTCAACACTGAATAACAACACTGGTTTGAAATAAAAAAATCAAATGGTTGTTGTTTGAACTATGTATGGGATAAAAATCCTACTTCTTTCAATTGAACCACGTAGGATCCCCCCCCCCCCACCTTTTTTTTCTTTTTTCTTTAACTGTCCTTTACAAATTTGTAGTTTAACGGAATAGTTAAAATATATATTTGCAAGTCGACAGTAATAGAACGTAAAATATATGTGACAATTCTAATCAGCACTACCCATTACCAAGCTTTAGATATCAGTCATCATGAATAACAGTACCTACCAGCCTTTTAAAAAGAGTATAAAAAACTACAAATATTCTTTTCTGTAACTTTGGTAACTGTACTGTACCATACTGTCAGATTTATAGTAATATCCATACTTTAAAATGGTATGAATAAGTTGTATAAAAAATGCCTTCATTATGACTTTCGAATTGTTTACTTTTGGTTGTTAGTGGGCCTTTTATTTTTCCATTTTTGTGGCATTTGTCGAAGACAGTTGATTGATTGTATGGTGTTTTCGCCGTTTTCAAAATTATTTCAGTTATATCGCGGCGGCCAGTGCACCTATCCATGCTTTCCAGGAGTCTCTTTTACCAGTACTCCGCACAACTTTCTTTCCAACCCATTGGCTGCTTTCTCACATAATCATCGTCCAAACAATGGTCAGCGGTGGGAGAGGAATGAATCCTATCGCAGTGACTATCATCAATCCTCGGAAAGAAATTGGCCGAGCCAGGGGTCGTAGCCAGGGATCGAACTCTGAACCCCGTGTTGTCAAGTCCTGCATGCTACCGACTAAGCTACCGGGGCTCGGCTTGTCGAAGACAATGCCACTATGAGTTCAATATTGAATTTTGAAGACCGTGTATCGTATTTTGTGCAAAGCTGAAGGAAATCAACCCAATTAAACTCATTTTTTTTTCTTAGACAAATGAGTTTTTCGATAGCACTCCGGTATGTAATTGGAAATGGCATGTCAAAATACACTGGGAGAGGCCACTGATCGTGGAAATACTTCTTTTTGATTGATAATAGCTTCACCCTTCTATTAGCTCAATGATATACACAAAACTTGTCTACTGACCGCTTGGTTCTGGACTTTTTCGTTCCAAAACCAGTTCGTCCCTGGACTTGTTCGTCTCATGATTGCACGCTACTGTATTTGATTGTGCATGAATATTTATAGATCGAAATGATTGATTGATTGTAATGTTGGGAATTAGATCTTTTCGGCCAACGATATCTCAAAATCATAGTTTTCAGGTACAAACTTAATTTTATTCGATATATTTACAAGGTTCCTCTCTCTACTCATCATGCATCCTTCTGTCAAGGGACGTTACTCTTTACTCCTCCTGAAAAATCAAAGGGAGACCACCAGTACACAAATAATCCTGTCATGAGCACTCTCCCTTCAACCAAAAAATGTATCATTCTGCTGAGTAGGCCGACTTTCAATCCAATAATTGGATAATATTTCTCTTTTTCTGTCAAATTATTAACTCCACACAATGGCTTCCTTGACAAATGCCACTCCAGTGTTTTGAACGCTTTGATTTAAAAAGTCATTGTATTTATCTACAAAAATTGTCCTACCGACTATTTTTTGGCTAGCTAAATCGTCCTTGGCCAAATCTTCCAGTCCAAAATGTGTGCTGTCCAATTTCTCCTGCATTACTTTCAAAGAAACTTGATACCCAATAACTAGATCTACCTAACTCTCAACCTTATATCAAATGAGGAAATTTTAGACTTGTCCAAATTGAAAGCATTTGCACATGACAAATGAAGACCAAATGATGATTTTAATCGTTGAAAGAGTAAATGGAAACTTTCTGGGAAAAGGAGAAAAGAATGTTATCTGTATTTTCTCCTTTTTTCCACAATGATTTCAACAGTTCTTCTTTGCATTTCAAGGATAGTCTGGTCTTGATCTTTCTTTGTCTCTTAAAGCAACTTAACTCAAAAAAAACCAACTTCCATTGTCTTAAAAGTATGATTATCTCCCCTTGGTTAGAGCCAGCAATTTACGTGAAATAAGGATGTTCTGTCTTCGACAAAAGTTTGAGGATTCTAATTCACAATAAGTGTTCCTGAGTGTTTTGGACTCATACAAATGAGATTTCTTACATTGAAGTATTAGCAACTAGCTTTTAACAAGAGCGGCAAATTGTCGCAAGATACGCCCGTCCCACTGCCAGTTGTCGAGGGGGTATAATAATTGCAAAGGGCAGGTAATGCAACAAACATGTTTACCAAGTCTCAAGTCAATTTGACTTGAGGTGACAAAGTTCCGTTCCAGATAAGCAAGAAATACTGTAAAAATGAAGATCAAAGTGGAATTACTCGAAATCCGCACTAGGTAGAGTTATTGTTATTGCGCACTGTACTCCGTAATATTGCAACAAACATGCATACCAAGTTTGAAGTCACTCTGACTTGAGATGACAAAGTTATATTCCGGACAAGCAGAAAATGCTGTAAAAATGATGATCAAGGGGAAATAACTCAAAGACAGCATGAGATAGAGTTATGGTTCTTTCGCAGTGCACTCCATATTATTGCAACAAACACACATGTCAAGTTTCAAGTCAATCGGACTGGAGATGACAAAGTTATGCTCCGGACAAGCAGAAAATGCTGTAAAAATGACAAAGGGAAATACCTCAAAGACAGCATGAGGTAGAGTTATGGTTCTTTTGCACTGCACTTTGTATTATTGCAACAAACACAAATTCCAAGTTTCAAGTCAATCGGACTGGTGATGACAGTTATATTCCGGACAAGCAGAAAATGCTGTAAAAATGATGATCAAAGGGAAATAACTCAAAGACAGCATGTGGTAGAGTTATGGTTCTTTAGCACTGCACTCCATATTATTGCAACAAACACACATGCCAAGTTTCAAGTCAATTGGACTGGAGATGACAAAGTTATGCTAGGGACAAGCTGAAAATGCTGTAAAAAATATGACTATCAAAGGGAAATAACTCAAAGACAGCATGAGGTAGAGTTATGGTTCTTTGGCACTGCACTCCGTATTATTGCAACAAACACACATGCCAAGTTTCAAGTCAGTCGGACTGGAGATGACAAAATTATGCTCCGGACAAGCAGAAAATGCCGTAAAAAATATGACTATCAAAGGGAAATAACTCAAAGACAGCACGAGGTAGAGTTATGGTTCTTTCGCACTGCACTCCGTATTATTGCAACCAGCACACATGCCAAGTTTCAAGTCAATTGGACTGGAGATGACAAGTTATGCTCCGGACAAGCAGAAAATGCTGTAAAAATGACGATCAAAGGGAAATAACTCAAAGACAGCACGAGGTAGAGTTATGGTTCTTTCGCACTGCACTCCGTATTATTGCAACAAACACACATGCCAAGGTTGAAGTCAATCAGACTGGAGATGACAAAGTTATGCTCCTGACAAAAACTGGACACGAACCAAACAGTGATTGAAAGTTAAAGCAATCTATTGCTTCTTTTCCCATCTGGTTTTTATATGCTCGTCGAAGACAGGACGTATTATGGGATCACCCATGGCGTACCGGCGGGCGGGCGGCCCCCTTCCCTTTATGCTCTCAGCTTCCAATAAATTCTATCTATTTTGCCAGCCAATAATGCAACCCAATGAAACCCAGAAGGTTTTCATCTCATAACCTTAACTAAACAAGCAGAAGGTATAGATCAAAGATCAGACTGCAGGTTCTGTGCAATTTATTTTTTTATCTTTCCTGTCTACAAAAGCCCCCTTTTTTTTGCTTGCGGCATTGAAAGGCTTAAAATAAAATTAATGTAGAAACCCACGAAAAAAATCTGATGTTTGCAATATCACAATAACAACAAGAGCGGCCAATTGTCGCAAGATATGCCCGTCCCACCGCCAGTTGTCGAGGGGGGATAATAATCGTAAAGGGCAGGTAGAGGAAAATAGTAGTGCAGCAGAAATCATGTGATTGAAACAGGCATGAATGTCTCCTCTAATGTTAAGGAAACATGCATCCAAAGTTTCAGGTCATTCAAACATAAGGGCATTAGGTAAGGTTACGGCTACAGTGCATTGCTTTTTTCGTAACTGCAACAAACATGTTTACCAAGTCTCAAGTCAATCGGACTGGAGATGACAAAGTTATGCTCTGGACAAGCAAGAAATACTGTAAAAATGAAGATCAAAGTGGAATTACTCAAAATCCATGCTAGGTAGAGTTATTGTTCTTGCACACTGTACTCCGTAATATTGCAACAAACATGCATACCAAGTTTGAAGTCGTTCTGACTTGAGATGACAAAGTTATATTCCGGACAAGCACTAAATGCCGAAAAAATGATGATCAAAGGGAAATAACTCAAAGACAGCATGAGGTAAAGTTACAATTCTTGCGCACTGCACTTCCAAATATTGCAACAAATAAGCATACCATATTTCAAGTCATTCCTACTTAAGATGACAAAGTTATGCTCCAGACAAACAAGAAATGCTATAAAAATAAAGATCAAAGGAGGAATAACTCAAAATTCCTGCTAGGAAGAGTTATGGTTCTTGTGCACTGCACTCCCTAATTTTTCATCAATCATGCATACTAAATTTGAAGATGTTCAGACTGGAGATGACAAAGTTATATTCTGGACAAGCAGAAAATGCTGTAAAAATGATGATCAAAGGGAAATAACTCAAAGACAGCATGAGGTAGAGTTATGGTTCTTTCGCACTGCACTCCGTATTATTCCAACAAACACAACTGCCAAGTTTCAAGTCAATCAGACTGGAGATGACAAAGTTATGTTCCGGACAAAGAACTGGACGCCACTCGCCCGCCTGCCTGGACGCCCGTACGCCATGGGTGATCCCATAATACGTCCCGTCTTTGACGGGCTTATAAACAAGAGGGCCATGATGGCCCTGTATCGCTCGACTGGCTTTTTAACCCTTTACCACACAAATCGAAGTGTTAATGACCCTGAGAGAGAAGGCTTTCAAAAACATCTTGAGAAAAGGACAATATGTTGTCAGCTAGTATTTTCTCCTTTTCCCACAATGTTTCCTAACCTATCAAAGACAGAAATAGTCATTTAAGCTACATTCAATTTGTCTTTTTGCAATGGCTTTAAACTTGGTACAGTAAAAAAAAACATTATCATTTCTTAAAGAGTAAAATAACGTATCATGCGCTTAATTGGCATTGACAGAGACATACAGCATAAAAAGTCTGTACAGTAATAAACTTACTTTGAAAACATAACCTCCACCCCGCCCGCCAAACAAAAACAATCATATCTTTTTAAATGCAAAGACAATGTCAGTGAATACAAGCAGGTTTATTCATTAGCATGAAAGGTAAAGTTCTGAAAAAATTTGAGTGATAGAAACCTTACTTTAAATTAAACATTCCATTCATGTGAGCATAACCATTAGCATCAAAATGAATCACTCTTCCTCTCCAAAAAACTTGAATACCAAACTCCAAGAATGTATAAGTGCAGTTTGATAATCAAGGGAGGTAAATAGTAACAAACTTTATCTTGTATAACAGGAGTTATTTCCCTTGATTACTATTTTAAATTACAGTCACTATATAAGCCCATGTTAAACTTTAATCTCCGGGGCAAAGCCAATTTTGACCCCAGGGCTATAATATGAAGGAATTTGATAGAGGTCCATTAGATAAAGCTACATGCCAAATTTGGTAGCCCTGGGCCTTATGGTTTCAGACAAGAAGATTTTCAAAGATGTTCAAAATTTTTCAGTTTTGTTGCCACGGCAACCAGAGTTTTTGAAGGAATCATATTCTTTCAAAAAATTTTAAAGAGGACCATGGCAGGATCATTTCTGTGAAGTTTCATCAAATTTGGATGGGTAGTTTCAGAGAAGAAGTTTGAAAAAAAAAGTTAACGCGCGGACGGACGGACGCACGCACGACGGACACCAGGCCATGACATAAGCCCGCCGGCCTTCGGCCAGTGGAGCTAAAAAGGAGGAATGATGAAGTGGAATTCATAATATACATGATTTATGTCTTTTATTCCATGCTGTTTCAGGTGCACATGATAAATGAAGTGAAGTTTGCTATCACATGTTTTACTGTTATATTTGGTATACATGTACCAATGGGCAACATTAATGCTTACTACTACATAATTGGCTTGGATCACGGGAAAAGGGGCATTTGGACATTTGCTTAAAGTGTCGTCTCGGATCACCCTGCGCAGTCCGCACAGGCTAATACAAGACGGCACTTTACAACTACATTAGATTTTGTTCTTCAGTAGACCTGCTCAAAACAGGAAATTATATAAAAACAGTGTCGTTTCAGATTAGCCTGCGTGGACTGCGCAGGCTGATCCGAGACAACACTTACGCAAATGTCTGAATGCTCCTTTTAGCGTGTTGCAAGCCATATTATATTACTACATAGAAAAAAGAAGGTATAGTCAAAATACTGGGCAGCTATTGTGAGTTTTAAATTAATTTCTTTACTCAAATGGTATTTCAATCCTTTACTAACAATCTGATGTTTTCTGGATTTTGAGAATTTTGATAACATTATTGGAAAAGGAGCAAATGCTGGTGACCATCATTTAACTCTTTACCACACAATCCCGAGTTTTAACAACCCTGAAGAAGAAAGCCTTTTGAAAACCTTGAGGGAAAAGGAGAAAATGCTGGTAACCAGCATTTTTTCCTTTTCCCACACTGTTTTCTACCCTTTCTGATACAATTTTTTAAACTTGAGCCACATTAAAATTGTCGTCTGCGACTACTTTCAATTTGGATCAGTCTAACATTTTGTGGTTTGGTAAAGAGTTAATCCTTTACAAAACAAGCTGCATCATATGAGCCATATTTTAGTTCTTGACATATGATGTGAAACTGAGTATATATAACACTTTCCATAATGTTTCAGCTACATGTATATCACCATAATAGCTACCCAATTTCCACACTTCATCTTGTTCCACAAGACAAGAATTGGGCTCTGCTGTGTCTTGCCAAAGGACATCCAAATGCTTTTCATACCCACAAGGGGTATCAACCTACATATCCACAGAGGACACAAAGCAAAGGCTATTTCTATAATTCTATAACCCGGTCTTCTCCATCTTCACATTTATTTGGCATAATAAAAATTTGATCACAACAAGCAATATACAGAAACATCTCATACTAAAAGTCATATACCTTACAGGTAAAAATAAATAGTTCTCATGTGGTTACTGTTTGGACAAGTATTTTACTCATGGTTATACACTTTACCATCTTCAAACAGTGTATGATAAGTGTCAGTATATGTGAAGAACATTACTTCAAAAAGTCAAAACAGTCAATATAAAGGTTTCTTTTTTTTTGTTCAGCCTTACTTTCAGCTGTAAATGCTGTTATTTCACAGGTATGGAACTCAATGAAACAAAATTTTAACCTATTGTGATGTTATCAACGAAGCACATATATGTACAAATATATATAATTACTCTTTACTAAACATTAAAATTCAAGACTGGTCCATTTTGAAAGCATCTGCAGGAGATAAATTACATGTAGCTCAAACAATGATACTTGTCTTCGAAAGTATCGAAAACTTTGTTTTCTCTTTTTTCCACAATGTTGTCAAAGGCATTCTTCTAAAGGGTTATACATATTTTTCATATTCCCCTTAACCACATGATCCTGTATTTTCAGACTCTAAGGAAAAAGGATAAAGTTTTGATAACAAGGATTTTCTTTTCTCTTTTTTTTTAGAATGTGTTCTATCTTCTCAAGGTCAAGTTTATCATTTGAGCCACATTTAACCCTTTACCACATGGCAAAATTTAAGACCTATCCAAATTGAAAGCATTTGCAGACGACAATTTCATAGTGGCTCAAATGACGCAACTTTTTCTTTGATAGGGTAGAAAAGGCCTCTTCTTCAGGGGCGTTAAAAGGCGTCATTGTGTGGTAAAGGGTTAATTTGTCAAATATAAATGCTTCCAGTTTACAGATATCTGAAACTTGATTGCAGGTAAAGAGTTAACGCTAAGATGCGCCATATTTCCATTCCAGCTATTGATCTTCACAAAAATAATAAAGAATTCTCTTACAAAATGCTGATATAACTACGGTGGCATTTTAATTGGGCTCTATATGCTACACTCTGTCAAAAGGGGGCTAAATGCATCTCTGTGATCCATTATACCCAACAAGTCATCACATAATGAGGGATCCCAAAAAATAAATTTAGTGTAATGAATGACTGAATGACAGAAGAGCAGTTCTTGGACACACAAAATTTTACAAATAGCAAAAACTTTGGAATGATTTCAGCCTGCATGGATTGCGCAGACTGACATGGGTCGATAGTCTTTGGATAATGTGTTTAGCCATCATATCACGGAGCATGGCTCATATGTATTTAACCCTTTACCTCACAATCCTGACATTCAACCACATTGAGAAAAACAACTTTTGTTTTTCAACCCTATCAAAGATAATTTAAACAATTTTAACCTTTTTAACTTTGTCATCAGCAAATGCTTTCTGTTTGGACAGGGCTAAAGTTTTGTTGTGTGGTAAAAAATTATCATGTTCTCTTTATAAATATACTAGGTAACAAGTAAAATATTATTACTATTTCTTCCTTGTTCTGTGAAATTCATCTACACTGATACCGTGAAATAAATAAGATTACCTGTTTATATACAAGTAGTAAGTCACGGTTAGTAAAGAAGCCCATGCACTCCCTATTAATGCAAGAGCACTGCATGCGGGTGCCAACGCTTGGCTGCAATTGTTTGATTTTCTATGAAAATTCTAAATCCAAAAAGGGGCATAACTGTGTCAAAAATATTTTGATGGTTACCTGCCCTTGTAGTATGGGTTCCTTTTTGACAGTTACAACTAGTCCAAGTCTGAAGTCAATATCTTTAGTATTGATGGAGATATTATAAACTGTCAAAAGTTTTGAACGACAATGCAGATGACGACGCCTAACCTATGACAATATACCTCAACATCTTCTTTGAAAAAAGCCAAGCTAAAAATGTTAAATTTTGATTCCAAACTCTTAAACAAATTTCACTGCTAAGTACTTGCAACTTTGGGATTTTTCATTGGCCCACACATTCGGCACAAGTACTGGTGTAGTTTCCAGGAAGCAGTATAAAGAGAGATTAGTATAAGTTGAAAGAACTTGTATCTCAATCCATGTAAAATAAATATGTTTAAACTAAAGTATCTGTGACCCACTTGGAAACTATCCATGTAAAATACAGATACATCAACATAAGCCAGCACTTGAACCCTGACCTTTACTCTTACCAGATCACAAAATTTTAGTATAGTGAAATTGTCAGCATTTGCATACAACAAATTAAATGTTACTCAAAACACAGAATCTGCCTTTCATAGTTTAGAACATGTTGTGGGAAAAGGAGAAAATGTTGGTTACCAGCATTATTTTCCTTTTCCCACAATGTTTTCAAAAGCTTTCTTTCCCAGTGTCATTAAAAGACGGCACTGTGCTGTAAAGAGTTAACTCTTTACCAAACAACAAAATTTTGGGCAAGACCAAATTGAAAGCATTTGCAGATGACAAAATAAATGTATCTCAAATGATGATTTCTTCCTTAAATGTGGTAGAAAACATGGTGGGAAAAGGAGAATTTTCCGACAATGTTTTCAAAAGGCTTCTTGCACTTGGTCGTTAAAACTTGGGATTGTGTGGTAAAGAGTTAACTCTTTACCAAACGACAAAATTTTGGACTGGACCAAATTGAAAGCATTTGCAGACGACAAATTAAATGTAGCTCAAGTGATGATTTCTGTCTTTGATAGGGTAGAAAACATTGTGGGAAAAGGAGAAAACGCTGGTTACAAGCATCTTCTCCTTTTCCGACAATGTTTTCAAAAGGCTTCTTGCACTTGGTCATTAAAACTTGGGATTGTGTAGTAAAGAGTTAAACAACCCCTAGGAAATACGCTTGGTAATCAGTATTTTCCCTGTTTCTCCCAATATATTTTACCATGCATGGAAAAAATCGCATCAGTTCAGTCATGTTTAATTTTTGGTGAAAATGCTTTCAATTTGGACAAGCCCAAAATTTTGTTGATTGGTAAAGACTTCATACAGCACTTAAACGAGTTGGGAGTTATGATCAATTTCTCATTTCGCCACCATGTTACCAAAACCAGTCTTCTAATTGATGAGTAAGAAGCCTGCAGGAGTGAGGACTTAAAGATCTAATGAAATATTGTGGAACAACAATTTGAAAATTCTAGTAACAGTACACATATATGAGCCATGCTTTGGCAACAGAGGGCTTCTGCATCTCCATGATGCATGATACCAATAAAGCCGTCACATACTTATGGATCCATATTACCCACTTTTTTTAAACAAGGGCTTATTCTTGAGGTAGACTTGTCCTTGGACATAAACAAAATGGACCAATAGTGAAAAAGGTTTGGCCCAGGTCAGCCTGCGTGGACTGCGCAGGCTGACCTGGGTCGATACTTTTCGCAGATGCATTAAGCCCCCTTTTCAAAGAGCATGGCTCATATGTATGTATCCCTTTGCTAAAACAAATGTATGAAAATCAAGTTACCCTTTCCCAATAACCATGTGTTGTAGCAATCCTGAGGCTTTTGAGAGCATATGAGAAAGATCCAAGGGAAGACGATTTTTAAAAAAAATTGTGGAAAAGGGACAAAATGTTACTGCCCAGCATTTTCTCCTTTTCCCTCAATGTTTTCTATTCATAAAAAAGTAAATAGCATCATTTTATCCACATTTAATATATCCTCTCTAACTGCTTCAAACTTCTACCAAACAATCCCGGCTTTTAATGACCCAGAGAAAGAAATCTTTTGAAAACATTGTGGGAAAAGGAGAAAATGCTGGTAACCATCATTTTCTCCTTTTCACACAATTTTTTCTACCCTTCCCAAAATATATTTCAATCTTTTGGGTCACTTTTATTTGTCATCTGCAAATGCTCCCAATTTGGACTGGTCTGAAATTTTTTAATTCGGAAAGAGTTAAATTTGAATTTTCCTCTCTCATAACCTCTTGACTCTTTACCAGAAGGCAAACTTTTAGACTAATTCAAATTCAAAGCATTCTCAAATGAAAAATTTAATGGACTAAAGATATAATTTTTTTCTCTGAAAGGATAGAGCACATTTTCTAGAACAGAGAAAATGTTGGTAAACAAGCACCTTCTCCTTTTCCCACAATGTTTTCAAATCGTTTCTTCCTCTTTGATTGAATGGTGTTTTACGTTGCTTTCAACATTATTTCGGTCTTATCACGACAGCTCATGCATTCATGCATTTCCTGGGTTTTACCAGAACTAGGCTAGGGCTCTGAAGCATCTTGCCTAAGGGCACTCCCACGAAAAACCAAGTGGGTCCAACGAGGCTTGAACCCCGGGTTTCGAAGTCATGATTCCTACACTTTAGCACTGAGCCACAGAGGACCCCTAGGTTTCTCCCTCAAGGTCACCAATTGTCAGGATCATGTAATAAAACATTGACCTATCAAAAGAGCGCCAAATAAGTGAATAGCAAAAAAACATCATTATCTCTGCTGATAGCTTACATGTCATTAACAGTACATGAAATATGATTAGTCACTTATACTCCCTCTGCTCAGTATAATTTAAAAACCATATGCCATTTTTCAGCTATCACATACAAGCACTGGAAACTACATGTATGACAGTAAAAATCAAGTCAAAAAGTACATGAAATACCAGTATATGATGCATTTACATAACACAGGTCAGTTTCTTTTTCCTGTCCACAAAATTTAAAGCAATAATATATGAGCCATGCTCTCTAAAAAGGGGGATTAGTGCATCTGCGAAAAAGTATCAATCCAGGCCAGCCTGCGCGGACTGTGTAGGTTGACCTGAGTCAATACTTTTCGCTATTTGCCAATTTTCTGTATGTCTAAGGACTAGAGTAACTCATTATTTAGTCGATTGCTAAAAAAAAGAGGCTATTGTGTATCCATAACAAGAGGGCCATGATGGCCCTGTATCGCTCCACTGGCTATTAAGTCAATCATGTATCACTGCAGCTTGATAATCAAGGGAGGTAAATAGTAACGAACTTTATCTTTCATAAAAAGAGTTATTTCCCTTGATTAATGTTTAAATTGAAGTGACAATATTTTGAAGCCCATGTTGACTTGCGATCCCTGGAATGAAGGCAATTTTGACCCCAGACCTACAATATGAAACTAGAATGTGTGGTTATAAACAAAAAGATTTTTTAATCTTGCCCAATAAAAAGTCATGTAAAACAAGTTTGCTGAATAAAAGGCCCTGTAAAATATGTGATCCATGACACAGGTTTATCAAGTTTTCACTATAAAAGCCAATGTAAAACTTGTGACCCCTGGTGTGGAGTCAAACTTGACCCCCAAAGTTAAAATTTGGGCCCTCTTGGTAGAGGCCCATTATATAAAGTTACATGCAAAATTTGGTAGCCCTAGGCCTAAATATGGCTATGTACAAGTAGATTATTAAAGTTTCCTTATATAAGACCATGTAGAACTTTTGACCCCCTGGGGTGGGGCTACATTTGACCCCCTGGGCTATAATTTGGGCACCCTTGATAGAGACCCCCTAGATAAAGCTAAATGCAAAATTTGATAGCCCTAGCCCTTATAGCTAGATGCGAAAGATTTTCCTATATAAGCCCGCCCATGTAAAACATGTTACCCCCCGGAGCGAAGTCAAATTTGACCCTCGGCTATAATTTGGACACCCTTGGTACAGGTCCACTAGATAAAGCTACATGCCAAATTTGGTCGCCCTAGGCCCCATGGCTAGGTCAAAGAAGAATTTTAAAGTTCTCCCTATATAAGCCCATGTAAAACTTGTTATATAAGCCCATGTAAAACTTGTTACCCCCGGGCAGGGCCTAATTTGACCCCAGGGCTATAATTTGAACAATCTTGGCAGAGGTCCACTAGATAAAGCTACATGCCAAATTTGGTAGCTCTAGGCCCTATGGCTAGGTAGAAGAGGAATTTTAAAGTTCTCCCTAAATAAGCCCATGTATAACTTGTGACCCCCGGGGCGGGGCCAATTTTGACCCCAGGGCTATAAATTGAAGAAACTTGGTAGAGGTCCACTAGATAAAGCTACATGCCAAATTTGGTAGCCCTTGGCCTTACGGTTTCAGACAAGAAGATTTTCAAAGATTTTCAAAATTTTTCAGTTTTGTTGCCATGGCAACCAGAGTTTTTGAAGGAATTAAATTCTTTCAAGAAATTCTGAAGAGGACCATGGCAGGATCATTTCTGTGAAGTTTCATCAAAATTGGATGGGTAGTTTCAGAGAAGAAGACGTTTTAAAAAAAAGTTAACGCACGGACGGACGGACGGACGGACGCACGGACGACGGACAACAGGCCATGACATAAGCCCGCTGGCCTTCGGCCAGTGGAGCTAAAAATGTTATGGCTTGCTTGGTAAAAAGCGTCACGGAGATGCATTAAGCTCCCTTTTGCCAGAGTGTGGCTCATATACAAACCACAATATATTTCTGTTTTTTTCATTTACCATCAAAGTTTCATTCAATTCTACATTTTGTGTCTGTGTTTTTTCTTTCTTTTCCAAGATTGGTTGAACCCCTTAAGTGCTGGAGCCGGCTGAAATTGACTTTGAAGACAGCGTAAACCAGGATCTGACTGCACAGTGTATGCTTTCAAAAGTGTCCACTGAGGAAGGTTCAACACTTATAATTCCTAAGCTTTGATTTTCAATTTACAGCCAATGTTTCAATTTTTACAGCAAAAGTTTGTATTTTGATGTTGCTATTCTTTTGCTGTCATTGTTACAATTTTATCCTGTGGTGATAAATTGAATCAATGAAAAAAAAAATCTCTACTATATAATTTCTTACATCCATAGATGTCAAAATTTTTTACTTATCCTCATTGAAGGCATTTGCACATGACCAATCAAATATGGCTCAAATGATTGGCTTTGTCTTGAAAGGGTTTGAAACAGTGTGGGAAAAATAGAAAAATCCTGGTAACCAGCATTTCTCCTTTTCCCCCATACATGTCAAAAGCCACCTGCAAAAGATGTTTGATGTACATGTATTTCATTTATTTAGGTTGTAATATATTCTATCTTTGAACATCAGATATCACTTCCTTCATTTGTGGCTTTGCCATTCATGATAAATTATCATGATTTTCTTTTTGTTCATCATGGGAATTGATGTGTTGATTTAACATGAAAACAAACAATATAAGATTAAATACACAGGAACCAAACTAAAGATAAAGTAAACAATCAACTCTCTTAACAAAATCTCTTTATGTGTGGAGACAGTATTGCAAGTCTTCTAGTAGAAGTTTATTTCTTTGTGTATTTCCAAATGCTGATCATACACTGTCTACTAAACATTTATACTTTTAAAAAAAATGTAAAAATAGAATTACTTACAAGGAGTAACAGTCCACAAAAAATATTTTTTCTTTACTGCATGGAAAACATCGCAGAAAGAGCAACTGCTCCCAACAACCAACAATGGCTTGCTCACCACATTTTAATTATGTATGTCACGCATCTATCATCAAAAGCAGATACATAGCTTAAAAAAAGATGTTTTAAAAATTTAATGCACAAACTGACAGACAGACACATGACAGTCAAAGCCACTATGGGAACCAATGATAGCCAAATACAAGAATAACAGAAAAGTTTCACCTATATTTATGGAGATTTTTAACCCTAAAGGGGTCAAAAGGTAGACAGACAATATGGCAGTAGAAAAAACAAAGTAACAAACTATCACTGACGTAAAAAGCCCTTCTGTCGGAATCTTTATCAGCCATATCAAATAGAGTAGATCCAAGATAACAATGTCTGTTCTGTGCAGTCTGATCTGAATCAACTTTTTTTGAAAGCACATGCAGAATTATCATATTATCAAACGATACAATATTTTACACTTGCTCTATTTAAAAGAATTTGAAGACAACAAATTAAATATTGCTAAAATGATGGGATTTGTCCTGAGAAGGATAGAAAACATTTTTAGAAATGGAGAAAATCCTGCTTCCCAGCACTTCTACCTTTCCCTACAATATTTTCAACGACCTTAAAAGACAGGATTGTATGGTAAAGTGTTCATACTGGCACTCTCACAGTAGAACCTTTGGTCTTCAAATGATACTGTTAACACAATGATGACAAGTAATAAAGAATTTATATCTTAACTCTACTACACATCAAATTTTGGTAACCAGCATTTCTCCTTTTCCCATAATGTTTTCTAACCACTTAAATATGAATTTCAATTTTTTAGTCACATTTATTTTATGGTGTGCAAAAGCTTTCAATTTGGGCAAGTCCAAAATTTTGTTGTTTAGTAAAGAGTTAAAAATCAAAACTTATCATTGAGACACATATGGCATAACCTAGATGCAAATGCCCGTATCCTTGTATAATGTGTAACGATCCATGTATAACTGTATTTTAAGGACCCCGGGAGGGAAACTTTTGAACATGTGGTAAAAAAAGAAAATGCTGGTTTCCAACATTTTTCTCCTTTTACAAAATTGTTTTCTACTCCTTTCAACAATAAATCCCTCTCCTCTATACAGGCCACATTTCATTTCATCTGCAACTGCTTTCAATTTGGACAAGCTAACAAACTTGTTATCTGTATGACTCTTTACCAAACGACAAAATGATAGACTTGCCCAAACTGAAAGCATTTGAAGACTTGTTACAAATTAAATGTGATTCAAAAACTGAAATTGCTCTTTGAAAGGGTAGAAAATATTGTGGGAAAAGGAGAAAATGCTAGTTACCAGCATTTTCTCTTTTTCCCACAATGTTTTTAAATGGCTTCTTTCTTAGGGTCGTTAAAACTTGGGGTTGTGTGGTAAAGTGTAAAAGAGTTTAACCCCTTTACCAAACAATCCCTGGTTTTTACGACCCAGAGGAAGAAGTCTTCTGAAAACATTGTGGGAAAAGGAGAAAATGCTGGTAACCAGCATTTTCTCCTTTTCCCACATTGTTTTCTACTCTTCTAAAGTCAAGTTTCAATTTTTGAGTCATTTCATTTTGTCGTCTGCAAATGCTTTCAATTTGGACAAGTCTAAAATTTTGCCGTTTGGTGAAGAGTTAAATGAACATGTCTACTGCTTTAACATGTTATATGATCAAGTCTACACTTCTGTGTTCTGGTGAAGACTAAAGGGTCTATACAGCACATTCTTCAAAATGTAATTATTCCCCTTACATATATACATTGTATCCAGTAATAGTCATTCATGAATATAAATAGAGGAATCACGTTGTTCTAATTTTGCCAGGAACATAGTTTTTGTCTATACCTGGTTCTTGTAAAAACATATGTAGACATTTCTCATTCTGTGCTAGTGGATGACCAGCAACTCTGAAAAAGAACACAATAAAGTTTTCCAAGATAAAACTATTGTCCATAAACAGATTTCCAAAATGGCTTTACTAAACTCATTACTGAACGTCAATTGGCGACTTATTCAAGTTGAAAGCCTTTGTAGATGACACATCAAATGTGACTCAAATAATGGAATCTGTCAGTGAAAGAGAAGAAAACATTGTGGGAAAAGAAAAAAAAATGCTGATAACCGACATTTTCTCCTCTGACCATGTTTTCAAAATGCCTCTTTCTCGGGGTCACATGATAAAGGATTAATAAATGATACATGGCATTGATGGCAATATGGAAGTTAACCGAATATTAAAGGAACCAAAGCGCAACAACAGTTCAGTCCAAAAACTAACATACTGCCTGCAAGGCCATTTTTTATTTTACACCCAACCTATGACATACCACATTTAAAAACACAGAAATGGTTCCATCAGCAATTATCTTGTAACATTATTTAATATTTGAGGAGTAACAGTAAAGTGATTGTGAAAAATTATTTCAAAATATATTTCTCTTCTATATATTGATACAAAGCTAAAACTATAAAAAAAGAAACCAACCTCTTCATTCTGCCAAACAACAAAAATTTGGAGTCATCTAAATTGAAAAAATTGCATACAAAAATGTTGCAAAAATTACGAAATCTGTCCTTGAAAGGGTAGAAAACATTATGGAAAAAGAAGAAAATGCTGGATACCAGCATTTTCTCCTTTTCCCACAAAGTTTTCAAAAGTCCTCTTCTTTTGGGTTATTATGTTTTGATTGCATGGTAAAGCTTTAAACAGAGCATTAGAGGAATGGAGCATAAGCATCAAAATAATACATTCACCTATGTCTAAATCATTGTGACAGAAGTTGAAGCAAACATTTTTGACCTTGGGCCTCCAAAAACATCATTGAAAGAGCATCCTAAAATGGCTTCCTTTCATACCAGGGATATGAGAAAGTGTGAAAGGTTTTTCTAAATTTATTGTAACAATGACAAAACAGACAAAAACAAGACTATGGCAATACCTTAACATTTTTTTATCTAAAGCAGTGCGCTATTATTGACCAGTTAAAATGTTTGATTAACAAAATAGCATTTATTCATCCTAAAGTTTAAATAGCCAAAAGGATCAAATTATGAAATCATGCATTGATATATACTACAGTCAACCTGTTTGTCTTAGTTTAAACTTTTAGTCTGAACATAATAGCAGCAGGAGCAGTTACCGTCAAGTGTGCAAGGGATGTAAAGCTAAAATAACAAGTAAAGCATGACAAAAGTTTATTCTGAACTTCAGTTCCTTTGCACTAAAGGTAGATACAACCATCAGCAAGTCACTCAAAGCTATGTGTCAGAATGAATAGTTTGACAAATGGAAGTGTCTCTTTCTGTTTATCGTTTGGAAAGTATGCTTTAAGGCTCGAATTCCGGTCTGTTATGTTCTTTGCCACAAGAAGAAATTCTTTGTGATAAGCAATTTTTCTTTTTCCCACCAAGTTAACAATGGATCCCTTCTCTGACATGTTAAAACAAAAGTATGTTGGTTGAAGGTTAAAACAATATTTTCAGTAACTTACTTGTTTATGAACATTTCCAATCCTTTTCTTCTCTCTTCAATAAACTCATCCTCAAAAATACCGTCATCTCCTCTAAATGGTAGTTGACGTTTTAATGCCTTACCAGGCAGAGGTGGTACAACAATCTAGAAAAGAACAATATCATGCAACAATATGTGACTTGATTTGTTAAAGAAGCCCATTTTGTTTTTGTGCCATTACTCAAAATTTCTGGTAAAATAATGATTATTACAACTAGAGATATTTTTCTATGCAGTCATATAAACTGTGCAGTTACATTCAATAACAAGAGGGCCATTGGCCCTAAAGCGCTCACCTGAGTAAAGTCATCTAGGTTTGATAAAGCTGCAGAGATACTGATCGTGATGATGTAAAACATATGAGATTAAGTGACCTACTTTTTGATGAGACATGACCCAATTTCAAACATGTCCCAGATGTCAACAAAACAAACACTCTGACCAAGTTTTGAGAGTATCAGGCTGAAAATGTAGCCTCTAGACTACACACAAGGTTACCTAAGATTTGGTTCAGTGATCTACTTTTTGCTCCAACATTCAACGAAAAAGTCTAGACTCTGCAGATGACAAATATGAAAGTGATACAAATGATTTAAGTTCTTTCATAGGGTAGAAAACATTGTGGGAAAAGGAGAAAATGCTGGTTATCAGCACTTTCTCTTTTTCCCACAATGTTTACAAAACCCTTCTCCATCAGAGTTGTTAAAACTCAGGGATTGTGTGGTAAAGGGTCAAAGGCTCACTTGCAGCCAAAAGGAATCTATCAGATCTATCGACCCTTTACCACATGATTTCATGACTCAACGACCCTACGGACAAAATATTGTGAAAACATTGCGGATAAAAAAAAAAGTGCTGGAAATCAGCAGTTCTATCTCCTGTTACCACAATCTTTTTTGCCCTACATGATAAAAATCCCCTAATTTTAGCTCGATTTAGTTTGCTGTCAGCAAACCCTTTGAATCAAAGCAAGTTTAGGAACATGCTTTTTTTCCAACCTTTATATTGGTCATTGCATCTTAAGTCTTTATCAGATAACCAAAGTTTACACTGGTTCAAATTAAAACCAGATGCAGACTAAAATCAAGATATGGCTCACATGAGATTTCTCTTTGAAAGGGCTGAAAACATTGTGTAAAGGGAGAAAATACAGGTTACAAGCAATTTCTCCTTTTACCAATTTTTTTTCCAAAGCCTTTCGCTTGGGGTCAATAAAACATGGGATTATTTGATAAGGAGTTAATGATACACATTTAGTGTAACAGACAAAACTGAAGTTTAATATCTTGATACTTCACATTGCCCTTTCATTAGGAAAAACAAGTTTTATTTAACCCTTTAACACACATTGCAAACTTTTGTAACAATCATGGGAAAGACACCTTTTGAAAACATTGTGGGCAAAGGAGAAAATGCTGGTAAACAGCATTTTCTCCTTTACCTACAATGTTTTCTACCCTATCAAAGAAAAATCGCAACATCTGAGCCACACTGAAATTGTCGTCTGCAAATGCTTTGAATTTGGACAAAGCTAAAATTGTGTCATCTGGTAAAGGGTTAAAAGTTGTTGAAAAAAAGGTTTTGGTACAACATCATACATACTTTACTATCTCTTTCAAGCTCACTTCGCAGCCACTCAAAATCACTGTATCTTCTTCTGACACTACATTCTTTCACTTTAAACACTGGTAGATTTGTCTGTAAGAAAAATATCAATTAATCAAGGCAGATGCATGCCCAGTAGGTTTGTAGGCAATGATTAACTAACTATTTAAAAACTGTTCACTTATTCTAAATTGAAACACAAGCTATTTAAATGACAAGCCTCTTAACCCTTTACCACACTATCCCGACTTTTAACGACCCTGAGAAATAAGCCTTTTGAAAACATTGTGGGAAAAGAAGAAAATGCTGGTAACCAGCATTTTCTTCATTTCCCACAAAGTTTTCTAGCCTTCCCAAAACAAATTTCAATTACTGACTCATTAATTTTGTCGTCTGCAAATGCTTCCAATTTGAACTAGTCTAAAATTATGTCGTTTGGTAAAGAGTTAAAAATACAAAACCATAATCTTCTTGACTCTCTGCGTAATTGTGCTATACAGGTCTGAAATGTAATTATCAGTATAAACTTATCATGTAACATTAATTACATGTACTCAAATACTGTATGACATTAATGATTTCGGGAAATTGTATTATATCCCAGTACATGTATTTAATATGCATGACTTTTCTTCGGATTCAATCTTTGCAGACATATACTGAAGGGTTGCTGTGTAGGTAAGCAGAGAATCAGTCAAATAAATAACATCCGAGCAACCATTTAAATTGAAGGTAGACAATTACTAAAACAGACAGGCAGCTTCCTGCACAAGACTGAAAGGTGAAATATACTATTAAATATTATAAGTTTTAACATATTTATTTTTCTATATTGCTTGAGAAACAAGTTCCAGCAACTCATAATAATCTTTCTCTGTTCTCCTTCCTGGAAACTATATCTGTACTCATGCTGTATGTGTATGGCAATGAAGCAGGGTTCCCGCTGGGCTTCGCATTTGGCGCCATTTGCGATAGATTTTTAAATATGGCGCAAGAAAATGCCGATTGGCGAAAATGACTGGCGCCGATATTTCTCATATCGGGATGCTGTACATTTTGATACTGGTCCTCTTCACCGCAATGCGTGGATGCATGACCACCAATTCATCAATAAAGTTCAAATAAATCTGCAGGAATAAGCTATGCCATCGACGTAATCCAAATTACTTTACACCTGACTATCCGAATACACATACACTTCCGATAACATAAACTTCCAGCAAAAACGGGTCAGAACAGCCCGCTTCATACAAAACTTGTCAGTTAACTTGGGGAAACTGTACGAAAGTGAAAGTATCGAAGACCAGTGTCCCATATAAATCGTGAATGTTACTAAATGTCGAAATCAATCATAATCGCAGGCAAAATCGATAGATTCTGTATTAATATATAGCGGGTTTCCAAAATCCCGACCGCGTCGGCACTGACTAAAACTCAAACGGATACGTTATCGTCGTCCTCGAAATTTTCTATGTCGTTTTTCCTGCATTAATTGCCCACCTTTCAGAAAACTTGTTTGGTTTTTAACATTTTAACTTCTGTATGTTTCAAAATGTAAATAGTCCCCTCATGAAAAAAATTCTAGATTTAGAATTTTCTCTAAATGAGCAATTCCTACTTTTGAAACAATTTTTCTCATACTGACTTTTTTGTTTGGTTTGTACCATTTAAACCTCTATCTGTTTCATAAAACTTAGAAGTCTCTCTTTAAAACTTTGTTACAATAGAAGAAATGGTTATCAATGACCTAGTTCGGCTTTTGTCACAGTGGTTTTACAAACATTAATGACAGATCTACTTAAACTTAATACAACATGATTTTTGTGAACAAAACTAATTTTTGGAATATATTCACACAATAAACATATAATACAGTAATTTAATCGGATAACAACAAATGTTTTATTGTTTATATTATTGCTCATGACACAACCATGCAATGGTAATTTATTGACCAATTCTTGATTATGCCTGACCTACTGTACGCTCATTTTAAAATTGGCACCAACTGGCTCCAATTATTTCAATCTGGCGCAAACTTTTCTCATTTGGCGAAAGTGATGGCGCAAGAAAAAAAGCAGCCAGAGGGAACCCTGATGAAGGGTCCCGAAGTTGGCACCCACTCATTTATAATCATTACTTCATTCAGATATGGGTGAGCAGAATTAGTCAATCATGTCTTATGAAATCGGGTCTCCCTAAACAGCGTCTACAAGCGTCCACAAGCGTCTACAAGCGCCTACAAGTGTCTACAAGCGTCTACAAATGTTTAGCAGATTTTATAAACAATATGTACATTAAAAAATTATGATTGATTTAATTCAAATTTTATCCCCACTGCCATAAATTTTTATGATTTTAAGGGTATTTTATTTTGTTCTTTACACTACCAAGCCATTGGCCGGTGTGCGTACGATTCACTAAGTTGTAAGAAAACAAAACACTACATCTCAAGAGTTAAATTCAGTTCATATCATGAAATTGATAAGATAGTATCCTTTGGCTTTTGACATGAATTTAAAGAAATTGTCATTACCGTTGATCTGTGTTGAAAAAAAAAAACATAAATTTGTTCAGGGATGGGTTTGAACTACATGATCATAAAACAGGAGAGGGTGTATTTCTCACAGAGAATAAGTTCTAATGCGCTCATTTGAATAACCTGTTGTCTGCGCATGTCATATCCTTCGAAGATTCGACCTGTCTGCTATGACGCATCACCCATCCCCCGAATATTCGGGAAAAGTAGGGCTTACAGCAATGCTATTAGCCTATTACCCAAACATGTAGGGGCTGTTTTAATAAATGGCCGATGCATAGGTTACATGCTAGCCGATCACAGCTGAATGAATCGCACCAGGTAGCATTTTATTGAGTAAACGTTTATTTTGAAATTCAAAGTAACGGTTGTCGTTTTGAAAAATTAGTCCGCTTCTGTACCTAACATGCCCATATTAGATAGATGTGTATTTGTAGAATGCCATCTAGCGGAAGATAATGTTGAATAACCTGCAATATTCATTTGTAAATATCTGCAATAAAAAGGTTACAAATAAGCCATCAGAGCACAGGTTTAAGTAATTGAAAAAACAATACAAAATATTCCATTTTCTTATGAAAAAAAGAAAGGTTGTAGTTAGATACACCTCTAGGCCTGTAGACGCTCATGCATGCTGTACATAATGCTAAAGGGTCTACAGTTTGGCCATTTTATATACTTTTTGATAGGTTAATTTTGTATTTTTGACATCAAATTGATCATGAAATGTCATAACTGTTGTAGTGAATTTATAATAAAAAGAAAAATTCTTTTAACTTTTGTTGTAGACGCTTGTAGACACTTGTAGGCGCTTTTTAGGGAGACCGTATGAAAACTGGACAGTCCACCATAGTAGTAGGAATAAAAGTATAGTAATGTTCCCCTCACTGTCAGTAATGATCGAATACTTTACTTGATTTATCATCTAATATCAAAGATTGATGAACATACATTCATTGAATTAAATGATCTTTTATCCAAAATAAATGACCGGTTCCTTTTATTGCTTCAAAATATGGGTGTCAAAAATCTACTTCCGGTTACAGACTCTCCGTATTATTTTCTCATACTCACTTTAATTTTTACTTGGTAATCAGTATATCTTTTTTTAGCTACGCCATGAGTTTGTGGATCTACTACGTCTATTTCCAGGAAGTTTGCAGGAGGAGAATAGGCGTCCTCTAGTGTTTGCTTTTTTGGCTGAATCCTTGCCGTAGCTGACTGTGTAGTGGCCATATTTAATCTGTAAATTCCTCCTACACAACAACTCGTGACGTAGCAATTACGAGGTAAATCAAAGTACGCTAATGCCAGCAGATTGAAGTTAGGTAGCAGAACACGGTTTTCAGCTAAACTGGTGTCTGTCGACAACACTCCAAGCAGAACTTCCTCAAACAGAGGTCTATATAATCAGCCTGAAATTAGAAAGGGCACTTAAATGCAACAGCACAATCATAATTCTTTAGATTCTATCAGTAAATCAAGTTCAACTTGTGAAATAATGAAATTATTGATCAATACAGGCAAGTGGCATTGTCGGAAAAAAAACTGAACAAATATGCCATTTTAGCCTCTATTCCAAAATTCACAAAATGCACACCCAGGAAGCTAGCCTGAAAATGCCAAGCTAAATTGAAACTCAAACCAACACATAATCTGTGCATAAAATCCAAAATAGCACGTTACCATACCGTTGTTTTGCAATCTTTCATGCCCTGACCCTACCCTTATTTTCGCGGCTCACTTTCGCATTTTGGGTCAAAACTATAGAACAAAAAATGAAATGTCATGACCTCCTGTTTCATAGACAAACCAAATGCTTCTTTTCCTAAATCTAACACAATTCATGGGTGTAGTAACTACTCCTCTTATCAAAATTGCATTGAAAATCTACCTTTCTCAACTATTTCTAATTTTAAACCATGGCCAATTCGAAGCAAACTATTTACAGGTGCCTTAAGGCAAAATTTATACCGTTCCTCGTTAACAAAAAGTGAAAGTGAATACTTTAAAAATAAACTTAAATTGTAAACATTACCTTCACATAAATCTCTTTTTACCATTTAACGCTGAGGGAGCTCCGTTTACATGAAAACTCGATTGAAACCATTCAATCTACACGAGCATTTAATCACTCCATGTGCGTAGGATTTTCTACTCGCTCATGAGCAACGGGCTGGCAGTATAGGGGAAAGAGGCCATTTTTTGCTCCCCCTCCCCCCACCGTAACCAAACAATCGCACTTCTAATACTGGTATTTAAAACATGTGTTTATGTTGTTCCATTCGAAATCTGTGTAAAACAAACTGAATAGTTTCTTAACTTTTTATAAGACTGTAAAATTTTAGGTCGTCTTAACCCGCAGCCGTTTTGAAAGTATTTGCAGACGATAAATCATCCTTTATGGCACAAACGATGTAATGAGTCTTGGCTTAAAGTCTTTACCAAATGACAAAATTTCTGACTGGACCAAATTGAAAACATTTGCAGACGACAAATAAAATGTAGCTCAAATTATAATTCCAGGTTTTGATAGGGTATGTTTTAAAACATTGTTGGAAAAGGAGAAAATGCTGGTTACCAGTATTTATGTTCTCCTTTTTCCACAATGTTTTCAAGAGCCTTACTTTTCGGGGTCATTAAAGCCCGGTATTGTGTGGTAAATGGTTAAAAGAGTTGAATACATTGTGTGGAGATGGGGAAATTCTGGTCAGACTAACCTGTTAGACGTCACTGACTGCTTCAAACATCACGTCATATCACATCACAATTAAGGCTGTCTTAGTTAAGTTTAAACATAGGCCTATTTTATTCATATGTTAATAACATACATATTCATAATTAATTCATAACAGCAAACTACATGAAAAGGATTGGAACGAAAGCCAAAGCTTACAAATAGAGGGCTGTTTTAGGCAATTTCCGTTAGGGTTGTGAATATTTTCGACCTTCAATTCGCGGCAACCTTGATGCTATGCATCATCATTTTCTTGTATAAACATCAGTCTCTTTTCGGGGTGCGTAATGAATCTAAAACCGTGCCCTTATAGAGCGCTGGGCAATGGTTCTAGGCTAGGGTAAACGGCAATAACAATGTGTAGGTTAGGTTTTTTTTTCATTTACTGTATAGGCAAATGATATATCTTGTCTTCCACATTCATTGCTACCAATCAGGGATCGTATATAGATGTGTATATAAGATCCCTATACCAATGTAGCCATTTTTCTATTCATAAAATTACAGTTTATATATCTACATGTCTATTCATCTGTCTATCCAGCACCCACACATCCAAGCAACCGTAGTTTACCAATTCAAACATCTGTAGGCTTTACCAAACGACAAATTGTGATGATTTTAGACTGCTCAAAATTCAAAGCATTTGCATACTATGATGCAGGTCGTCTTTAAAAAGATAGACTAAATATTATGGGGAAAGGAGAAGATGCTGGTTACAAAGATTCTATCCTTTTCCAATATTTTCTTTTTCAAATTTCATTCATTCATTCAGGCATTCATTCATTCAGTTGATCGTTTGTTATTTTGTTCGTTCTTGAACCCATTCAAACAATTAAATAAAAGGACATTTTATAGCTTCGACCAGGGATTGTAACTTTATGTCTATATACGACTCCTGCTTCCACGTAACAGCATCGCTTACTCTTTACTGGACAGCAAAATTTTTGACTTGAACAAATTGAAAGTATTTGTATACTTCGTGTACATTATTACTCAAAGATTGAAAATTTTGTTTTGAAGGGTTGAAAACTGTGAGAATAGGAAAAACATTCTAGCAATCAGTTTTTTTTCCCTCCTTTTCCAACCATACTTCTTTCAAAAGCGGGGTTTCATGTGGCAAACAACATGTTTATGTTGTTAACACGATGGCATTTTGTTTAAAAAGATTGAAAACATTATGGAAAGTAGTATAGGACGGTTCTTTGTACGTCTGACAGGCCTGGTCAGACGTACAAAGAGACGTCCCTGAGAGCCCTACGTTGCCTACCCTACAGAGAGTTTGTCCCCAGTTTGCCTACCCTGAAAGAATTTGCATTTTTTATAATACCCAGTTTGCCTACCCTGAGGGGAATTTTTCTGCAATTAAAGGCTAAGGGAGGACCAAAAATGACACATTTTCGAGGGCTCTATAGGGATCTGACAGGTCTTGTCACTGAGTTGGACTTAGTTTTTTTACCCATATGCTATTAGGATTGCTTTATTGTTTATTTCTATCCACTACTTGGCCTTTAAGTGGTTTCTCTCTAAAAGCCTAACCATTGAGTTTGACTTAGTTTTTTCATCCTATGAATGATTTTCTCTCTCTAAAAGCCTGAACACTGAGTTGGACTTAGTTTTTTCTGCATCTATGGATGATTTTTCTCTCTAAAAGCCTGAGCATTGAGTTGGACTTAGTTTTTTCTTCACCTATGAATGATTTCTCTCTCGATGTCATGACTGTGTGGGGTTCACGTAGACAAAAAAACAAATGTTCCTGTCTGATTTTCTTTTTTGGACAATTTCTGGACCAATGTCCTGCTTCGTTGCACGTAAAACAAATATTTGTTCTCTCACCATTCATCCCATATCGTTTGTCGAGCGTCGCTTGATCTAAAACTCTGTAGCTGATAGTACGGCGTATAGAGGTATTTATAAAAAAAAAAGCTTTACTACTAGACGCTGACGTAGTGTACCTCTACCCAATGGTCTATTTATAGCAACAGACGCTAGCATATTGTGATCTAACCCCCCTGTCACACTAAACGGCGTTTCCACTGAGTTGGCACGGTGTTGTTTAAGTTCCCAGAGTGCCAAGAGATCGCAGGAAAAATGCGAAGCTCCCGTGGTCAATTATCGCGTTCCTGATGTTGATGAAAAAAAGCAAGAAGGAAATCATCGATATCTGTTCTCTGTACCCTTATGTTTGTAAACACAAATCCTATCCTGTAGGTCAGCCAGAAATTTTGTCTGCTGAGAATATTGACATGAACAATATTCGACAATATGAGGGCTTAATCAAATGCAAAGTTTTGCCTCCAACTGATTTGTTTCACCCCGTTCTCCCAGTTCACTGTAACAACAAAATGATGTTTCCACTCTGTATGAAATGTGCAGAAGAAAGTTTAAGCATTTGTAGCCATGGTGAAGAAAAGAGGGCTTTGGTCGGAACTTGGGTTACTTTTGAATTATTCAAGGCTCTTGACTGCGGTTATCGATTATTGTAAGTGTATGAAATTTGGCATTTCAATTCTGTGTCAGATCAGTTCTTTAAACGTTATGTGGACAATTTCTTGAAAATTAAGCAAGAAACCAGTGGTTATCCAGATCGGTGTCAATCAGACTCAGAAAGAGCAGTTGCACAAAGACATTACGGAATATGAAGACAAATGTGAAACACGTGGTATTTGCGAATTTGCATTGTAAAATAATATTTCAGTGTGATTTTTTTCATTGTCAAGAAAATGTTTTTTACGCTGTATTGTAAAAAATGTTTCCTTATGAATTTTTTCATTGTCAAGAAAATTTTTTATGTTGCATTGCAAAAAATGTTTCATTGTTTAGTTCTGTTCAATAAAAATGCTTTCATTTTCAATGATGTTATCATTTTATCATTAACCTTTAAAGAGTAAAGTAAAAAATGGATGTACAATCCATATTATTTCAACATCCTTGTAATATTTTCATCACAGGGCCGAGCGGTTGTGGAAAAACAGAGTTCGTTCATAAATTAATTGAGTATCGAGAAGACTTGTTCAACATCGTTCCTGAAAGAGTTGTTTGGTGTTACAAAGAATGGCAACATGCCTACAGTGTTATGCAGGAAAAGTTTAATTCACAATTTGAATTGATAAAATTCGTGGAGGGGATTCCTGACGACGAAAACGAAATTGTCAGTGATGTATCCATACCACATTTAATCGTCTTTGATGACATGTTGGGGGAAAAAGATGAGGAAAAAATTAAACTTTGGTTTACAAGAAAAGGTCATCATCGTAATGCAAGTGTGATTTACATCACGCAAAATATGTTTCAACAATCGAAATCGAGTCGAACCATTAGCCTTAATTCTAGATATATGATTTTATTTCGAAATGAACGAGATAAGAATCAGATTAAAACATTAGCTCGACAAATGCAAGCCCCACATTTGGTACCTGCTTATGAAGATGCTACATTGTCGGATCATGGATATCTAGTCGTAGATTTTCATTCACAAACAAACAAAGAATTAAGACTCCGAACAGATATATTTTACCGTTGGTATACACAAGGTAATGAAAGAGGACCTGTTATTTATTCTTCTGCTTAAAAAAGTTTCTTTAAGAAAAGTTTTTTTATGCAAAAGTTCTTGCTTTAAAAGAGAATAACATTTTTAAATATAAATCATTTTTATGATACCCATCCGTGAGTAAACATGGACTTACCACCTACACCAAGATCGGTTTTAGCTGCTTTGCGAAATTTAAGTCAACAAACCGAGAAACATGAAAGAGAAGCCGTGTTAAAAGCAGGATTAAAAGAAATTTTAAAATGGTTTACATTAGCTGCGCAAAACATCATCGAAAATAAAATCAAATTACCAAAACAAACCATAACGTACATGACAAAACATAGAGCAGATATTGAACAGCTAGCAGATCCGTCCATAGATGAGGAAAGTAAACGTAAAATCATTTTAAAACCTGGAGGGGGTGGATTTCTAGGTGGTGTGATTATCAGAAGTTTGCTGAGATGGGATGGAACAAAAACCATCAGAAAATTTGGAGCTGAAAGACAAACTCGAAAACGTGTTCCACGAAAGCATGCTCCGCAAAAGAAGAAGTCTCCGAAAAAGAAAAAATCTCCAACAAAGAAGAAATCTCCAAAAAAGTTTACTCCAAGAAAGCGTGCTCCACCAAAGAAAAAATCTCCAAAGAAGAAGAATTCACCACCAAAGAAGCATGCCCCAATTACGATTGATGAAAGATTTGTTACTACCCGAAAACGAAGTTCTGTAGGAAGCAACATTTCAGAACATCAACAGTATCCGAAATCCGAAGAGGAAAGAATGAGAAAAAAACTGCAGGATTACGAAAGAAAGTATTCAAGATTCATATTACCAGGTAAAAAATTATCGTTTCAAGAAATCCCCTCCAGCACGTGGTCTCCAAAGACATTAGCTAAACATAAAAAAGGGTTAAAAAAATATAAACGAATGTTTTATGATATGGTGAAACACAACCTTGATACAGGGAGATATAATCTTGACGACAAAAATGAGGTGCTCCACCTAGGGAAAGGAAGATCTGTTCCCGTGGATTCATCTTTATCTACAGCCACTACATTAGCCGACGATCTCTATTCACAGTTTTCTTAAGAAATTTTAACAACAAATTTTGTCTACAAAAAACATTATATTAGCTATAAATGTTAGTGATATGGAACTTGTATTATCATTTAATCCGAAATCGAGATCAAGTCAACATGAAGAAGAAAACACCTCTGATAAAAAAACATGGTTCAATGGTTATGGCTATGATACAGGCTAAACCAAAAGCACGTAAAAAACTTGTAAAAGATTCATCACCTGAAGTGATAAAATGCATATCGGAATGCTGTCATAATGTTTTAAAAGGCAATGTACATTTATCATCACCTCAGAAGAAGAAATTGTATTCAAGTAGGCAGCATCTCAGACGTTTAGCTTCAAAATCAGTCTCAGTAAAAAATAAAAAACAAATATTAAATCAAAAAGGTGGATTTCTTCAATTGCTTGGTCCTGCATTATTACCATTGTTAGGAAAAGCCGTTATCGGAGGAATAGGAGGAGCTCTTAAGGCCTTGTAATTTTATAATTTTTAAATTATGTCTGTTAAAAAAATGGTTATTGTGCCTTACCAAACCTTAGAAAATATGAATCGTTGGAAAGCCGAACAAGCTCAAAGACCTCGTTTACCACCCAATCCACAAATTGTAGATGTAGTACATCTTCAACAGGACATGGGACATATTTTACAAAACACCAATTTATCAGAATCGGAAGAAGCTCAAAAGTATGGTGAGACTTTGTTTAAGTTACAAAATTCTCTTCAAAAAGCAAGACCGACTTTGAACAATTTACTTTCAACGACAAAAAGTGATGATAGTGTACAGAAATCAACATCTGTTACCTTGCATGATCAAATTTTGCAAAGTGTACCAAAAACCATGAAAAGAAAAGCCGAGTTACTTTTGAATATGATAAAAGATAACAATAATTTAACTTGGGATGAACAAGGAGTTGTGTCATATAAAGGCGGACGCATTCATGGTTCCAATATCATCGATCTTTTCAATGATGCAATACGTCAAAGAAAAGGTGTTGAACCCAAAGGCTGGAAAACTTTTTCAAAGGCATTACATGAAAGTAATATTCCGCAAGAAGTCATTGGCAATCCAAGCAGATGGAGGTGGATGCATAAAACTTATGATAAAGCTTATGATAAGCCGCTGAGTGAAGATGAAGAATCCCATGGTGAGTCTGATTACTTATTTCACACACCAAAAAGTGTACAAAAAACTGCAAGGAAATCGCCTGCAAAAAGTGTTAAAAAATCTACGATGAAAACTCCATACATGAAAACTCCATACATGAAACCTGAAGAAAAAGAAAGACTGAAGCAATTCTATACTAAAGAGTTGTTAACTCCACCAGATTCTATAAAAAAGACCCCTAGTCGTAAAACGGCTCAGTCATGGGAGCCCTGGTAAAGCCTAAACTTGATTACGTGTTAAGAAAGTTATTTTATGATCCCAAAAGTACTGTCGCATTTACTGGAATAAACCAATTGTATCACGCTGCAAAATCTGTTTTGAAAGGAATAAGATACAAAGATGTTCAAGAGTGGTTACGAGGTGAATCCACCTATACCTTACACAAACCAATCCGTCGACGTTTTAAAAGACGAAAAACTATTGTAAGTGGTATAGATTATCAATGGCAAGCTGACTTGGCCGACAAGCAACATTTAGCAAAACAAAATGATAACAAGAAATATTTACTTTGTGTAATCGACGTGTTTTCAAGATTTTCATGGGTTGTCCCTATTCCAAATAAAATGGGAAAAACTTTGATTCGAGCATTTCAATCTATTGTCCAGAAATCAAAACGAAAACCTTTGGCACTTCAAACAGATATAGGTTCCGAATTCAAAAACAAACTGTTTCAACAATACTTGAAAAAGAGTCAGATTCATTTTTTCACCACCGAAAATCCAGAGACAAAAGCAAGCCTCGTTGAAAGATTTCAACGAACTTTAAAATCGAGAATGTGGAAATACTTTACGTACAAGAAAACAAGACGTTACATTGACGTATTGAATTCTTTAGTTCAGAATTACAATCATACTTTTCACAGAAGTATTAAAACATCTCCTGCAATGGTAACAAAATCAAATGAGGCAGAGGTTTCGAAAAATCTGTATCCTCGATTATCGACAATCGCTATGACGAAAAAGCCAAAATTCGAAATTGGAGATCGTGTTCGGATCAATAAAACAAAACGCACATTTGATAAGGGATATTTACCAAATTGGACGCAAGAAATATTTGAAATCACTCATGTTAACAAGACATTTTCACCTATCACCTATAAAATAAAAGATTTACAGGGTGAACAAATTTTGGGAACTTATTATGAATACGAACTTCAATTAATAAAAGATGATGAAGTCTATGAAATTGATTCAGTTCTTGATAGACGTACAAGGCGTGAGGGCAAAAAATTAATCAAAGAAATAAAAGTCAATTGGAAAGGTTATCCAAAAAAATTTCAAAGTTGGATACCAGAATCGCATTTGGTGTCTTTGAAGGGGAAAAAATCTTATAATAAAAAAATCTTATAGATAAAAAATCTTATAATAAAAAATCTTATAAAAAGACAGTACATTTATGATGAATTCACAGTCAAACATTGAGTGCGCGACAGAAAGTGTCGATAGTGTTGGTACTAAAAATTACAGCTGCTGTGGAAATCGTGTTCCAAAGAATCAGTTTACATATATTTCACAGATAATAGTCATTTACGCAATTATTGCAACCTCCATAGTACATTTAAGTATTTAAAGTCAGGATCGTGAATTGTGGTTGATACTGTTAAGTAGTTCACTCGGATATATTCTCCCATCTCCGGGGTTAAAATTCACAAAGACAGAACAAAAACAACCAGGACTTGATTTCATTGACAGTAAAAAATAAAATATTTAGAAAATGAATTCGTTTTATGTTACTTTACCTAGCGATAGTTCCATAAACCTTTATCCGAACAACACACAGTGCTGTTTTAAAGTTCATTTACCAAAGACAGTTCATATTGATAGGGAAAATTGGGAAGTTGCATTAGTTCAACTTATTACCCCCTCTCAGTTTTTAAACGTAAGTGAACAAGAAGCAAAGTTCGAAATTATAACTGCAGATAACGCTTTATACAATGCAGTAGCAGCGGTAGATAAAAAAAGAGATAATATGGAGATATCTGTATTAAGGCGAGACGATAAAGGTAGAGCAGAAAAATGGTCAATTCTATTTACCTTTCCACCGGGTAGTTACACTTCACCAAAGCATATTATAGAGGTGATCGATGATTTGGTTCAAAATAACCTATCGGGTGTCCTTCAAAAGAATTCAATGCTACTATCTATTAGCTATTCAACCTCATCCAAACGTCCGAAACTTGCAATCAGAAATATTACAAAAACCGGAATCAAATTCCACTCATCGCTGTTTTTAAAACTGGGAGGATCGCCAGAATTTCAAAACGAGGCGATTTATCCGGGTAGAAGATTTTTAAATGCATTTAAATACAGTCCTAACATCGATGCTGGCTACAACCATCTGTTTGTTTATTCAGATATTGCCGAACACACTATAGTGGGTGATACATTTGCTCCCATACTTCGTGTTTTACCGTTCAAACCAACCGAATCAGTTGAAAATAATTATGAAACCCAACATATCAACCATGATATTACATTACCGCATTATATCCCCGTTTCGAAATCTGATTTCGATACTATTTACATTCAAATAACAGGGGATTCTGGCATATCGTTTCATTTCATTACTGGTAAGACAATCGTCAAGTTACATTTCAGACAGAAAAAATAAAAAATATTTGATATTTTGAAATAATTAAACTGATACATTGACAAAAAAATGCTGCCAGTTTATCGTGGCGTAAAACATCAGTATGGGTATGGATTAGGTTCCCTATTTAGATCAGCACTTAAAACAGTGACACCATTGCTTAAACCCTTAGTCAAATCTGGTTTTAATGCTATAAAAAAAGAAGGAATCAAACAAGGAATACGTGCAGCAGAAGATATCCTTTTACGTGGTAAAAACCCCAAAAAAGTTTCAGTCTCGCGGGGAAAACAATATGTTCATAATTTAGCGCAACAGTTAATACCTGGGATAAATAAACGAAAATCACAAAAGACAAGTCATTTATCTTCTCGATCTCAGAGGGGTAAGATTATTAATAAAAGACAAAGAAATCATTACACTAGACCGAGACCTCTTGATATATTTGATTGAGAGAAAAAATCTTTTGAAAAAATCTTTTTTTGAAAAATCTTTTTTAAAAATGATGCAAAGCGGATCTTGCGAATGCAGTAAATCAGAACTCGATGTTCTTTCTGTACCACCCACATTGACAACGATGCAAGAAAGTCAATGGGTTGAACATTTTCCAATATCATCTTTGACAAACAATTCACCGATAGAATTCATCATATCACCTCAAACCGAACATTGGACAGATTTATCACAATCGTATTTGTATATCAAATTCAAAATCGTTAAAGCAGATGGCAGCAATTTAGATGCCGGCTCAAATGTAGCCCCTGTAAACAATTTCATGCACAGTATGTTTAGCAGTATCGATCTGTATCTAAATAATAAACTAATCAACAGTAATTCAGACACCTATCCATACAGAGCATATATCGAAAATCTTCTGTCATATAATGCCGACTGTAAGACTACGTTTTTGAAAGGTGGTGTACTTTGGATCGAAGACACCAGTGGCCAATTCGGAGCACTCAACCACGATGGGAATAATGAAGGATTACGAGGAAGAATCGCTGTAATCACACTAAGCAGAACTGCAGAGCTTTTCGGACGATTGCATCTTGATCTATTTCAGCAAGAAAAATATTTACCTAACGGTATTGAAATCAGACTTAGATTAAACAGAGCTTCATCAAACTTTTGTCTTACGGGAGGTACTGGTGCACCAGCTGCAAAAATTGTATTGGAAACAGTCAGTTTACATATGCGAAATGTCGAAATGTTGCCTGTTATTGCGAATGATCTAAATCGAATTATTTCTCAGCAAAACATGAAAATTCCTATCCGCAGAGTAGAAGTAAAGACTTTTACCATTGGTAATGGACTTCAATCTAAAGTTGAAGATCATTTGTTTCAAGGACAGCTTCCGAAACGTGTTTTCATTGCAATGGTAACAAATGCTAGTTATAATGGAGGTTATGATACCAATCCATTTTTCTTTCAACATTTCAATCTGTCAAAAATAGATGTATCATGTAATGGTCACAGTATTCATAACAGACCCTTTGAACCTGACTTTGAAAATGGCTTGTATTTGAAATCATATTTGTCAATGTATCAGGCTGTCTCAGCCTTCGGGCTCAATAAATCATTTGATATTGCCAAAGAAGATTATGCTGGTGGATACTGTTTGTGGGGGTACGATTTGACAGCTGATCAAGGTAGTGAAGAAGGTCAACTTCACCCTATAAAAACTGGAAGTCTTCGAATTGAGCTTCAATTCGCCCAAGCCTTGGCAGCAGTGGTCAACGTTATTGTTTCTGCTGAATTTGACAACCAGATCGAAATCAACAGTTTGAGAGAAATCATCACAGATTACTAACTTCGGAAAAAATCACATCAGAAAAACAGTCCTTTTCAGGACTAAAGAGCATATATAGAAAAAACAATGCTTGGACTCAGATTTGCTATATCACTGAGAGAAGAAGCAGAAAAAGTGAAATATTCTACTCCAAAGTGCATCTCTACTCGGAAAAATGACATTCACAATAGCTTCGAAAAACATATGATTGAAGAATTACAAAATCTTATTGCCAGTGAAGTTCGCAACCAGTGTTACGGATGTCAAGTGGACCACCCCAGTCAAATACAGCACGATCTGTGTTTATTCAAGAACAGACAGGAACATACGGATATGTTCATAGAAAAAGCTATGATGGAATTAAATCCATACAAAATCATGGAAAAATGGTATCCTGAATTAATGGAAATGAAACTCGATGACAGTGACTATGTGGAAACCTACAGAATATGGCAAAATATAAAACAAAACATTTTATCTGAAATCACAGAATCGTACTTACAATACTGGTGTGACAAAGTAAAACAATCCTGGGAAGAAAGTGACTAAGAAGAAAAAACGTGATGTATACTTCTGAAATTCAATACATATTGGATCACGGAACCTGGATAAAAAATCTACAGGCGAAAGTCTGTGCAAAAGACCAGTTGTCTCGACAGAAACCAAATCATGTGAAAGCCTACATTGTGAATACAGAGAGATCAATTAGACCAGGAGAACACTGGGTGGCAGTGATATTTGATAATAATGACAATGTGCTATACTTTGATTCGTATGGGCTACCACCACTTGAGCCAGAAATCATTAACTTTTTAGACAATCATTCTTCAACATGGAGATACAATCGACAAACTCTTCAGAGTCTACAGGGTAAAGTTTGCGGACTTTACTGTATCTTTGTATTGGATGCTGCTGCTAGAGGATACAATATACAGAAATATCTTCAACAGAAATTCCTCTCAACGAAACACCATCGAAACGATCGAGATGTATCATTGTGAATTAATCAACACTACGGAATTCTATACAAGAAAATTTCAGAGACTCAAACCCACAAACAGTGAAAAATGATCTTTTTTTGCTATCAATTCATTGTGAATATTTCATTTTTTGTCTTTTTTTACAGGTCATTGTAAAATATGTTCATTGTAAATATGTTCATTGTTCAGTTCTGTTCAATAAATAAAAGTTCAAAAACAATAGAGTTCTTCATTCTGTTTTCCCCAAGACTTGTTCTGTCTACATTTTTCCCATACATCGGGTCATAACTTTTTTGCTATATTAGCATGAAACGTAGGATGGGAAAAAAGGTATGTGCTTTCTGCCAGGTCCGAGCTCTTTAAAAATTTCAATCCTCCTTAAACGTATAAAACCCAGCGATATTTCCATACATTCATCATTTTTTGACTCTCAGCTAACGATCACTTCGAAAGCGGTATCAATATTCGAAAGCAGTATCAATATTCGGAAGCAGTATCAATATGGAGGAGATAAATTATCAACTACGTGAGGCTCTCCAAGAATATCTAAATGCAGGTCAACAGTTATTACAACTAAACACTCATTTCGTAGGAGAGGAGGAACAAAACCAACTACAACGTATAACACAGCCATACAAAGATCTCGGCGAAAGATTAGTTCAACTATTTTTAAAGACAACACCGGATGTCATTTTGGTTGATATCGAATTTGGGAGGAAGATTACTTTCGGTAATGGAGCAATGGTAATCAGAAAAAGAGTTGAAGCATGCCCCATTTGCCAAGCGAATTTCGGATGCTGTCATTAGAAGTGGAAAAAAACAACGTGAGACGAAAAAAACACAGCCTCCAAAACAAAACAGCCCTTTTCAGGGCTAACCCAACAGTTCTTTTCAGAGCTAACCCAACAGTCCTTTTCAGGACTAACCATTTACCACGAAAGTTCTATCTTCAAATTGTCATTTCTTCAAATTGTCAAACTTCTTTCTTTTAGAAGAGTTACACTCCAAAGAGTTACACTCCAAAGAGTAAAAAAACTCAGAAAAAAAAGTCTAAGTCCAACTCAGTGCTCAGGCTTTTAGAGAGAGAAATCATTCATAGGTGAAGAAAAAACTAAGTCCAACTCAATGCTCAGGCTTTTAGAGAGAAAAATCATCCATAGATGCAGAAAAAACTAAGTCCAACTCAGTGTTCAGGCTTTTAGAGAGAGAAAATCATTCATAGGATGAAAAAACTAAGTCAAACTCAATGGTTAGGCTTTTAGAGAGAAACCACTTAAAGGCCAAGTAGTGGATAGAAGTAAACAATAAAGCAATCCTAATAGCATATGAGTAAAAAAACTAAGTCCAACTCAGTGACCAGACCTGTCAGATCCCTATAGAGCCCTCGAAAATGTGTCATTTTTGGTCCCCCCTTAGCCTTTAATTGCAGAAAAATTCCCCTCAGGGTAGGCAAACTGGGTATTATAAAAAATGCAAATTCTTTCAGGGTAGGCAAACTGGGGACAAACTCTCTGTAGGGTAGGCAACGTAGGGCTCTCAGGGACGTCTCTTTGTACGTCTGACCAGGCCTGTCAGACGTACAAAGAGCCGTCCTATACTACTATGGAAAACGGAGAAAATGCTGTTTATCATATTTTCTCCTTTTACCACAGTGTTGTCAAAAGCCTTTCTCCTCAGGGCCGAGATTGTTTGGTAAAGAGCTAAATTGCTGACGTAATCTAACAATTAGGAAAAAGGCGAAAGTATTACTTCATCATGTTTGTAAGGTCATGATATTTAACTCTTTACCAAACGACAAAGTTTTTCATGAGCGCAAATTGGAAGCATTTCCAGAAGACAAAATACATGTGACTCATACCTTGAAATTAATTTTGGGAAGGGTAGAAAACATTGTGGGAAAAGGACAAAATGCTGGTTACCAGCATTTTCTCCATTTCCCACAATGTTTTCAAAAGGCTTCTTCTTTAGGCTCGTTAAAACTCGGGATTGTGTGGTTAAGAGTTAACAAAGTATTAGTCAGTCTGAACCCAAGTCCAGACTACACATTCAACACTCCGTAATTTGAGCAACTTCGGTTTCGGGCGGTGCGTCAATGAATGCAGTGCAACATTTTTTTAAATAGTTGGCCGGGGAAGAAAAATAAAAAAAGAAACCGATAGTTTTTTACCTTATAAAGTTGAGCTTGGGGTAAAATGAAAAGTGTGTCTGACAGAGAGAGAAAGAGAGAGAGAGAGAGAGAGAGAGAGAGAGAGAGAGAGAGAGAGAGAAAGAGAGAGAGAGAGAGACAGACAGACAGACAGATCGGAATTCCATTGACTTATACATGTATGTATTTTTCTTTGTGCAAGAAAGTTCATTACTCCGTTTCACTCGCTCATAATGAGTACTGGTAGAAAGCCAGGCTCCAGTAGCTATTTGCACCAATATGCCTTTAAGTGTCTTTTGTAGTCCTTTATATACGGTGGTGTTATTTTTCCGCACAAAGTTCAGTGACTAAATATCAGTGACGTGAATGTAAAACAATCTTTTTGCAAAATAATGACCACTCTTTAAACAGCTATATTTAGAGAGAGAGAGAGAGAGAGATAGATAGATAGATAGACAGATAGATAGACAGACTGAAGAGTTCATGAATATAGCTCCAGTTTGGTTTTTAACCAACGATAAATTAAGAAGAAAAGTTGGAAATACAGGTGAGTGAACGGGAATTTCGATTTTGATGAAATTTAATTTATAAATGGGCACTAACTGTACAATTGGTACCTAAGTTAGAACTACGACCATTTCCTGTCTCTTGGAACCCCTTTGCTATGACACAGCGCTGAATTAATGAAATACACTTTCTCATTGACGAAAATACACCGAACTTGACAGTGCAATTTCAAAAAAAAAAGATTGACAGAATACTGTTTACGTAGTCTTGAAAAGGAAGATCTATATCAAGGATCCCGCTCTGTGGAGTCTGACCGTATTTACGTTGCCTGTATAAATTAAGTTGCGGCTAGTGCTAGATAAGGGTAATTCATCACACTGATCTTGACGAAATTACATGTACCTAGACAGTTTTTATACGCCCCCGGAGGCGACGTATATTGGCGTCATCTTCTCCGTCTGTCCGTCCGTCCGTCTGTACGTCCGTCCCTTCGTCCGTCCGTACATACGTCCATTTCTTGTGAACGCAACTCCTCCTACATTTCTTGACGGATTTGGATAAAATTTTCACAGAATGTTTCTCATCATGTGAACCATCGCATATTGACAAGGTTTTGCGATTTGTAGCTGCATCATGGAAAAAGGGGGCTTCATGTTATATTTCATTCCATTTCTTGTGAACGCAACTCCTCCTACATTTCTTGACGGATTTGGATAAAATTTTCACAGAATGTTTCTCATCATGTGACCTATCGCATACTGTCAAGGTTTTGCGATTCATAGCTGCGTCATGGAAAAAGGGGGCTTCATGTTATATCTCATTTTTCACCAATATCTTACTGGACATATCTCAACAGATTTGGATGAGATTTTCACAGATCATGTGACCTAGGCCATATTGTCAGGGTTTTGGAATTTATTACTGTGTCATGGAAAAAGGGGGCTTCATGTCAAATTTAATTTTTCATCGATGTATCTCCAACTAATGGACATAATTTCATGAAACTTCATATTTTTATTGGTTAATCAAAGCCAATGACCGATGAGTCCGTCGTGCGTCCGTCTGTCCATCCATCAGTCCGTGCGTAAACCTTTTAGAGCACAAGTAACACAATATATCCATTGAGCTACCCAGGCAGGTGCTAGAAATTCCAACACTTTAGTCTCTATAGCTAGCTGCTTGAAATAGCAGCCATGTGGCGGCGTATATTGTGACGACGGCACTCTTGTTTTATTTTAGAATAGGCAGTTGCATGACCGTTCGAAACTGTTAATCAAATTAAGCCTAAAGACCCGTTTACACATTCACGATTTTCTCTACGATTCACCACGATTCACCCAGATTTCTCATGGTCAGAAAAATCGGGATGGATCGGGATGAATCGTGGCGAAAAGTAGAAATATTCAGTGTCACTACGATTCCAGTCAGAATGTCCACGATATTAGTACGGTGTCTGTAAGGTATCGCTACGAATCAATGACGATTCATGACGGCAACGCTACGGTCAATGAGGATTGACCACGGTGGCACAACGAATGCTCACGGTGCTTGTACGGTTCGATACGGTACTAGTACGATTCACGGCGGTAGCGACACGAGCTCCCACGACTGACCACGATTTAACGGTTTTCACGTGACAAGTTCTCAAAGTATGACATCAGAAAATCATTATCTCCTCAACTGTTGACGAGGTCAGACATGCCACCAAGAAAGAAGGCAACTGCGGCCAAGGGAAAAAAGTCACCTGACCCACCGGCAAGGGTTAGTCCTGACCCGCCGGCGAGGCTCAGTCTTGCCTACCGGCCTTGGTCGTGGCCAATCGTGGAGCTCCGTAGCGAAACCGTGGATGATTCGTAGGACAACCGTACACAATTCGTGGTGAATCGTGAGAATTCGTGGTGTCAAAGATTCCACGACTGGCTACGATCTCTCACGAATAGCCGCGAATATAGCTACGGTGTCAGTACGAATAAGCACGATTCCGCTACGGTTGCGCTACGAATTAGGCCACGCCCAATAACCACCACGATTCGCCACGAATGTTTTAAACAGTTTAAAACTTCCGTAGCGCTACCGTGGAGTTTCCCGAATCATCACGATTCATCAAGATTCACCACGATTCACCACGGTTCTACTACGAATCACCACGGTACACGACGATTTTACAAATCGTGGCGAATCGTAGCGGCACCGTAGCCAAAAATCGTGAATGTGTAAACAGGCCTTAATGGTCTGCTCAGAAGCGGATCGAGTCAGGACCAAAGATCAGTCTATATGTAGCGGTCTACTGTAAGGTTTACCCCCGATTCGGAGACTAGCTCCGATGTTATTTTTGTGATTTTTTCTTCGTGAAGACCCAATCACAAAAATAAGATCGGAGCAATCCTTCAGACTGAAGGTACTGTACACGTTATGCTTGTTTTCGTAAGATCGTATAGTGGATTTCTTCTTCAAATTAAGCAACGAAGTCCAAGATTCACACAAACAACATTTATTTTGAATATTTTCTTCTAGCGTTTTTTATCTGTTTCAAATGTTTCAAGGATACAGTGAGTCGAACAACAAAATATTCCGTCCTAGCTGGTCGTTTATTTAGCTCATACTGTCCCGATTATAACAAACAACAGACTCTCCATCTCACGTTCCTATCAAGTTACATGGAGTATATGGCGAGTTTCACATAGATCTATTCTCATTATCAAACACTATCCTTCTTTCAAGATTTTTTGTCTAAACCTGATGGTACAAATCTCCCTCTGTCACTTTCTCTCCAGTTTTAATCATTCTTCATTATCATAACAAACATAGTTTTACATTATATCTTTTACTACCATTGCATTGGTTCTCCGTCCTGGAATATTTACTCAAAACATTATTAATGCAGGCCGGTCGGTTCTGACCAGCGGGAAACTGGTTACTGGATATTTGAAGATCGGAATATGGATACGCCCCAATATATTCCCGTTCCTCCATAACCGAAATATCAAGACCCATCCACGGCGGCCAATCATTGATTATGTTACACTACAACGTATACATGCAGAATGATTTGGATCTACACAAAGAATGAAATATATTCATGGTAGCGCTCGAAAAGATACGGGTGATAAATTTTTCGGAGACACCTTATCCGTGCGACGATTCTTGTTTTCTTTGCAGTTGTTTTGTACAGGGTCGAACAAATACGACGCCGAGTTCAACATTCTAGCACTGGGGTGAAGGTCAGAGTTGTTATGTTTGGATTGTTTGTAAGTAAACAGTACTAGTATATTGTAGACTAGAGGTGTTTTTTTTTTACTGTGCGCAACGAAATGCGTATTTGGATACCTTTTTTTCCCTAGTTTATGATAATAAATTTGTTTAACTTTCTTCTATTTGAAATTCTGTTGCATGTTGTTGCCGATTCTTATCGTCTGCAAATGTTGTGCAGCTGTGTCTGGATAGCAGTAGTCTGGTAGTGATTACAGTCTCCAGGTATAATATCGACTGTCAGATTATTTTGAGACACAGTGTCGCAATGTGCTCAAAATCTAACCGTTTATCACCAGTTGTTTAACCTTTACCAAACGACAAAATTCTAGACCCGTCCAAATTGAAAGCATTTGCAGACGACAATTTGAAAGTGGCTCAAATGAGGTGAATTTTCTTTAATAGGGTAGAAAACATGGTAGGAAAAGAAGAAAATGCTGGTAGCATTTTCTTCTTTTCCTACAATGTTTTCAAAAGGCTTCTTTCTCAGGGTCGTTAAAAGGCGGCTTTGTGGGGTAAAGGGTTAACTTAAAAGGCTTTTATTCTATCTTCAATAACAAAATGCTGTCTTGTTCTTAAAAATTAATTCATGAAGACAGGGATCGTATATACATGTATATAAGATCCCTGATGAAGATGTTCTGCAAAACTAAAAAATTTTTCATAGAGAGCAATTGATTGATTGATTGTTTGGTGTTTAACGCCGATTTTTGACATTATTTCAGGTATAGTGTGGCGGCCAGTGCACCTATCCATGGTTTCCTGGAATTTTTTTCACCAGTGCTCCGCATAATATTCAAGCCACTGACTGCTTTCCCACATAACCATCGTTGAAACAATGGTCAGGGGTGAAAGAGAATGAATCCTGTTGCAATGACTATCATCAATCCATGGAAAGAAATAGGCTGGGGATCGAACCAGTGACCCCCTGTTCTCAAGTCCTGTGTGCTACCGACTGAGCTACTGTGGCCAGCTCATTAAGAGTGAATGCACATTTACCAGTCATGTGATTACATCTATTTAGAATCTAAACTCTTGTCTGGATAGGTCTAGTTTTTTTTTTTAATTTAAGAGAAATGATCTAACGTTAACCAATCATGACGAAATTCAATGTTAAATGACCAAGAAGAAAAAAAAGTTTGAAAACATTGTGGGGAAAGAAAAAAATGCAAGTACATGTAAACTGTCGATTTGGACTAGTCTGAAATTTGTTTCGTGTTAAAGTGTTAAATGCTGGGTTTACTTGCCCCAACTGTATAATTATTTTGTGACAGTGCATTCAAATCTAGACATGAACCATGCACCCTATTATCATAAAATTATTTCCTTTCCATAACACAAACTTTAGACACTTATAATTAAAAGGCAACTGCAGATGACATATTCCAACCATGCACAAATTAGCTGAAGTTATCAGGTAATGTGAACAATGTTGTGGTGAAAGAAGAATTTATTATTACATTTACAAGCAACTTCTCCTTTTTCAACCATGTTTTAAAGATACATCCTCTATAGACACAATTATACTTTCCCCCTACCAAACAACAAAATATTAGACTGGTCCAAATTGAAAACATTAGCAGACGACAAATTACAGATGGTTCAAATGGCAAAATTTGTCCTTGATAGAGTAGAAAACATTGTGGGAAAAGGAGAAAATGCTGTTACCAGCATTTTCTCCTCTTCCCACAATGTTTTCAAAAGGCTTCTTTCTAAGGGTCGTTAAAACCATGGATTGTTTGGTAAAGGCTTAAACATTGTGTTTGTTACAGTGAACTCATCACTGCACAGGATATTTTACAAGATTTTTAGACTCCTAAAAACAATATGTTTTAATACACAAGAAAAACATTTTTCGGGAAGAAAACTACAACTTTTCACCAAAAAAAGGAGCAGTTTTTTGTAACAAGTAATTGCTTCTATTCCTACAATGTTTTCAAAAGCTGTCAATTGCAGGGGTATTAAAATACATTCTTTTTTGGAAATTAGGTTGAATTTGTTTTGTTTTGTGTATGAGAGAAATGGACAGTATTTGGTTTTGTTGATTGCATGGAGGCGTATGTGAGGTTTTGAAAATTTTTACGAAAGGCTTTGTAAATTTCGTTGCCTGTTTGTGTTGTTGGAAAACTTCAAAAAAACATTTGTTCATGATTTTTTTTAACGAGAATACAGGCAAATGAAAAAGTATAAATTGTTTCATAATTTATTGGAGCTAGACATTAGTGTGTTGAACAGCTGTTCCAGAGTTATTAATTAGAAAAGTTGCAGATTTCTCTGTATTCCAGTGTTCTTTCTGAAGGTGTTGTGTCCTTAGGACAAATCTGATTGCTGTGTTCATGGCCCTTTTTCTTGTTAACTCTTTTTCAACAGACAACAGTAGACTTGTCCAGTTTGAAAGCATCTGCAAGCTACAAATTAAATGTGGCTCAAATGATGATATTTCATAATTTGTCAGTGAAAGGTCAGAGAACAATGTGGAAAAAGGAGAAAATGCTAGTACCACAGTCATAGTTTTCAAACTTTTCAAAAGTTTATTCCTGAAGGGTTATTAAACTCAGGACTGTTTTGTAATGGGTCAAGTCAGTGTTCCATGATCAAAGGGAAATAACTCACCCCATCACATAAAATTGTAGGCTGTTGACCTCCCTTTGAGTGTTATGTATGTACATGGTCTTGCCTCAATGGCTAGCTTTTGAAGGGGTGTGGTATTGTAGTATGTTGGTTTTGGACCAAGAGAATACAGGTTCAATTCCTGCTCAGGCGAGGTTATTCATGGTCCTGTTACATTCAATACCCTATGTCGCACTGTGAAGTAATAATCTTGGGCTGCATTTGAATGTCATAAGACAGTTTCACTATGATCTTTATCTCTGAGAAATTTGCAGATGAACTTAGCTTGAAGGGGGTATTATAAATTAGCTCAAATGTTTTTAACTGTCATCTGATGTATGTGTCAGTTTTAAAAAGGTACAATTCCTTCTCGATGTCATAATTATTTAGTCAAAGTGCACTTGAAAACCACTTCAAATATTCCTTCATTGTGTCATTTTGTACTTAACTCTTTACCAGACAACAACATTTTAGACTTGCCCAAATTCAAAGCATTTACAGACAACAATTTCATTGTTTCTCAAATGATAGAATTTTGCTTTTATAGGGCAGAAATCATTGTGGAAAAAAAGAGGAAAATGCTGGTTACTCCTTTTTCTTCAACCTCTTCAGAAGCCTTCTTCCTCAGGGGCATTAAATCAAATGATTATGTATTAATTCTTTACCACATGAGAAAAATGAGGATGTGTCCAAATTGAAAGCATTTGCAGACGACAATTTAAATGTGACTCAGATGATGAAATTAACTTTTGATAGGGTAGAAAACAATGTGTGAAAAGGAGAAAATGCTGGTAACCAGCATTTTCTCCTTTTCCCTCAATGTTTTTCGAAGGCTTCTTCCTCAAGGTCGTTGAAAGTTGGGATTGTGTGGTAAAGGGTTGAAAGATTAACCCTTGAAGTGCTAAATAAATGAAATGTACATTCTTAGTCTGTACTTAGATGCAGATTTTTGTAATTGTAACACTCTTACTGTCACAATATCTGGCAAAGAAGTGGGTAGTGTAGATCCAAGATCAGACTGCATTTTCTCAATGTTCTATTGAGTCTGATCTTGATTTACCTTGTACATATAAGTAATTAAGCATGGTTTCAGAATTACAAGGGTTAAATCTTTCAGCTTTAACTCTTTACCAGATGACCTAATTCTAGATTTGCCCAAATTCAAAGCATTTGCAGACAACAAATTCATCATAGCTCAAATGATGGGATTTTGTTTTGATAGGGCAGAAAGTATTTTTGGAAAGGGTACCAGCATTCTCTCCTTTTGTCACAATGTTTTCTAAAGCTTTGTTCCACAGGGGTGTTAAAACTTGTGGTTGTGAGGTAGAGGGTTAAATACATAAACCTCTTTTGACAGCTGTAAATAGGGTTTTTGTCCTGTAGATTTGACTAAACAAATGCATGGTATAGTTGAAAATCAGACTGCATGTTCTGTGTATTTTGATCTTGAACATATGCCATCCCAAAAAAGAACCTGTTTTTGCCAATGGTGCTGAAAGGCTTAACTCCTTACCATACAACAAAATTTTAGACTTAGCTAATTTGAGAGCTTTTGCAGAAGACAAATGTCACTCAAAAGTCTTAACTTTGTCTTTTGAAGGGTAGAAAACATTTTGGGAAAAGGAGAAAATGCTGGTTACCAAAAGCTGTTAAAGCTGGTGATTGTGTGGGAAAGGTTTAAAGGTGACTTTGTCCTTGATAGCTAGTATGTCAATGGGTAAGGGAGAAGTGGTTTGTTATCTTACAGCATTGTATGCTCTCACCGGGGAAAATGACATACTCATAATTATGCACATTCAGATCTTTTATCAGCAACAAATTTCGTAATGTATTTTTGTCACATCTGAAGGTCATAACAACTTCTCTTGTTATCATTTTTTCATTCTCTGCTGGTTTCACCAGGTTTGTTTTCTGTTCATGCATTGGTCAGTCTGTTTTTCCCCCAAAGACCACACCCTTTGATTTGTGAGAAAATAAGGGCTCATACTTGAAATTTCACCTGGGGATGGTTGACATTGTGGACGTGTGGAGAGGCAGTAGGTCCTTTTGCTTTTACCACAAAACACAAATTGAGACATGCCCAAATTGAAAGCACTTGCAGACTTGGAATTGAAAGAGATAGTGGATTTACTTTTCACCAAATTATCCCAAGCTTTAATCATCCATAGGAAGACGGCTTTTGAAAACATGGTAAGAAAACGAGAAAATGCTGGTTAGCAGCATTTTCTTCTTTTCCCACAAGACAAGTGCAATCATTTGAGACACATTTAACTCTTTCCCAAATGATAATATTTTAGACGGGTCCAAATTATATTGCACAAATGATGGGATTTGTATCAGATAGTCTAGAAAACATTGTGGGAAAAGGAGACAATGCTGGTTACCAGCATTTTCTCCTTTTCCCACAATGTTTTCAAAAGGCCTACTTGTCAGGGTCGTTAAAAGTTGGGATTGCGTGATAAGTGTTAATTTTTAGTCTGAATATCCCTTCAGTCTGGACAAGTCTGAAATTTTGTCATTTGTTATAGAGTCAAGGACAGGCAAATGTGTGCTGTTCGATATGTAATGTGTATTGTACCACAGTACGATAACACTTTCAACGATTTTATGGATGATGATACGCTTGAATAGCTCTATTCAATACCTTTCCAACGGTATAAACACGAGCCTTTAGCTCCACATAGTTTTAAACTTACAGTCATTTCATTAGAGCTAGTCGTTGACCACTGTTGTAAAAATGGTTGGGAAACGGATTAAGAATATTGAAGAAATTAGAGCTTATATTAAAGTTCGCACAAAACTCGGTCATTCGGTAATGCAGATCTTTACTGAAATGGGGGAAGTTTATGGGTCTGATAAGGTATCTTATGAGACAGTTTGTAGGTGGAGAAAGAAATTTTTGACTGCACAGAGTCCGTCAAAGATGCAGCAAAATCTGGCCGACCTGTGACTGTAACAGGCAAGGCAAATGTCTCAAAAGTCAGGGAAGTAATTGATAGTGATGGCAGATACACGATTCGTGATATTGCCAACGCTGTTTGCATATCGCTATCGCGAGTGCATTTAATTTTGAAGCGTATTTTGAAAGTACGAAAGATTTCTGCCAGATGGATACTGCATATATTGACAGATGACCAAAAACGGGTACGAGTACAAACCGCTAAGCAATTGCTCAAACTGTTTCCCAAATTCAATCAAAGACAATTTGCAAACACTGTTACTGGTGACGAAACATGGGTTCACTATTTCGAACCAGTAAGAAAAATTGGAAACAAAATATGGCTAACTAAACACGGTAGAAAGCCTGTACTTGCCAAAAGAAGCATAAGCACAAAGAAGGTTCTTTATTGCATATTCTTCTCATGTGATGGTATAGCCGTACAAATTCTGGTGCCGAAGGGCAAAATTGTTACAGGTCGGTATTACCGAGATGTTATACTAAAAAAGGTCGAGAAATATTATCTTAAACGACGCCCTGTGTCAGGATTTAGGCATGTTCGTCTACTTCATGATAATACTCCATCACATACATCTGAGCTTGTGAAGCAATTTTTGAAGTTGGAGAAGGTTACTGTCTTGCCACACCCACCATACTCTCCAGATCTAGCCCCATGTGACTTTTTCCTATTTCCAAAACTTAAAAAGTTCTTATCTGGTCGTCGTTACAAGTCCCGACAAGCCCTTGGCTCAGGCATCAGTCAGTGCCTCAGAGGTCTACCTAAATCAGCGTACCGTGACGCATTTCAGAAATGGATTCAGAGATTGAAATTATGTATTTCAAACGGCGGAGAATATTTTGAAGGGATGTAATGTTCATTTCACTATTCGAGTCGAATGCTTTTGAGATATCGTACAATACACATTACATATGGAACAGCCCTCGTACATGTTAAAATATTTAAAATGTAAAATCTAAATATGTATCTTCAAAAAGTGCATTATGATTATTAGATCTACCTTGTTAGCTTATAAATGGGCTGTAACATACTGCAAATATTACTTACACTTTGTTTATTTTCACCCCAAGTTTGAATGACCCTGTGGTTGAAGGCTTTTGAAAACATTGGGGGAAAAGGAGAAAATGCTGGTAACCATCATTTTCTCTTTTTCCACAGTATAGCCTACATTTTCAAAGGCAAAAACTACTAGTTTAGCTGCATTAATTTGTGGCCTGCAAATCCATTCAATTTGAAGGTGAAAATTCTGTCATCTGCTAAAGAGTGGAAGTCCTGTGCTGATGGAGTTTACACTGTTGGGCATTGGAGTGTCTTTTGGCAAGTTTCACCAGGGCTCCAGCATACTGCTAATGGAGCTGAAATAAAATGCAATATATGATCCCTGTTTTCCCACAATGTTGCTAGACAAATTTCTTCATTCGAGTCATGTTTAATGTGTTTTCTGCATATGCTTTTAATTTGAACAAGTTTAAAATACAATCATCTGGAAGGAGTTAGTGCAGGTAACCAGCATGGTAGTGCATAGTAGCATTATCTACTGGGACAAGGTATAGTATCCCTTTACAAAACAATCCTGTATTCTAAGGGCCCTAGGAAAGAGAGCCTTTGAAAGCATTATGGAAGAAGGAGAAAGTGCAGGTAACCAGCATTAGCTCCTTTGCCGTAACTGTTTCTTACCCTGTCTAAGACAAATCCATCATATGAGCCATGCTCAAATTGTTGTCAACAAAGACTTTCTATTTGGACAAGTCTACACTTTTGGCGCAAGGTAAAGAGTTAAAGTGCACTGATTTTAAACATCATTTATCGCAGTACACGAGGAAAAATAGGTAGTGGAAAATTTTACAGGTAAAAGACAATATTTCAGGTTCATATTATGTGCTTTGTTGTTTGAAATTATTGTTACCCCTTGTACAGCTAAATTTGTGAATCAGTCTGTTTAAACTCTCTAACAAAATTAATGACAAAATTTTAGACTTGTCCAAAGTTAAATCTTATACAGACATAAATCAAATGTGACCCAATGATAGAATTTGTCTTTCATAGGGTAGAAAACATTGTGGGGAAAGGAGAAAATGCTGGTTACCAGCATTTTGTCCTTTTCCTACAGTGTTTTCAAAAGCTTCTTTTCCAGGGTCTTTAAAAATCAGGATTGTATGGTAAAAGGTTAAAAATGCAGATGTTGCAATTTCAAGGCTGTTCTTGTCAGAATATTTTGCAAAGAAGTGGACAGAGTAGATTCAAGATCAGACTGCACGTTCTGTGCAGTCTGATCTTGATCTACACTGTAAGCATAAGCAATTTAGTGCAAGTTAACTCTTTACCAAACGACAAAATTTTAGACTGGTCCAATTTGAAAGCATTTGCAGACGACAAATCAAATGTGAATCACAAAACGAAATTAGTTTTCGGAAGGGTGGAAAACAATATAGGAAAAGGAGAAAATGCTGGTTACCAGCATTTTCTTCTTTTCCCATAATGTTTTCCGAAGCTTTCTCTCTCAGGGTCGTTAAAAGTTGGGATTGTGTGGTAAAGAGTTAAGCTCTATGAGGATTAAAAAAGTGAAGATGAGAAGAATAGAATTCAGTAGGTATTTTGGCCAGATACCAAGATCATTGTGGAACTTGTCTCTGGTGAAGAAAAAAAAAATGGCTGCAAGGGACTTTGAAAACATCCTTGAAGAATATGGATAATCAAGATGGGTTCTAGTTGTATGCATGAATAATCGTAAAAAAAAAAAACAGTATAGCAATAAGATGAGGTGCTTGATTTAAAGATACATTCTTACAGCTAGAGAGGAAAAATGCTATTAAAACTCGAAAGTGTATAGAATGGCTCAGCTTGTAAGTTGATAAATAACCAATATATATATATGGTGTATAAGATGGAAAAACTCAAGGGATTTGTCCTTATTTAAAATTGGAAACGACCACAGCGATTACTTGGATAGCCTCCAAAACATGAAATACATTTTCTATCCTTAGTAATCTGTGCAACCGTGCAGCCGTCATGGGCAACATTGTGCATGAAGACACAAGAATGATTATAGTTTCATAAAATAAGGATAAAATTGGTTGAAAACTGGATGAAAACTGGCTGAAAACAAGTACAGATGTATCTTTAAGATTTTTTTTACTGTCGCAATGTTTGTTTGAAAAAAGTGGTCAACTGAAAAAGAGTAAAAGTAATCTGTAATGAGCCAACTCTTTATCACTCAACAACAATGCAGACTTGTCCAAACTGAAAGCATTTGCAGGCAACAATTTAAATATGGCTCAAGTAATAGAATTTGTTTTTGATAGGGCAGAAAACATTGTGGTTACCAGCATTTTCTCCTTTTCCCACAATGTTTTCAAAAGGCTTCCTTCTCAGGGTCGTTAAAAGTCGGGATTTGTGGTAAAGGGTTAAAAGTGAACAAGATAAGTGTAATAGGGACAGTCATTTTACCTCTTGTTTCAGCTGTTAGTAGATGACAGAGTTTTATGCCTTTCAAAATTGGCAGGCAGCAATTTCAGAAAACAAGTTTAATGCAGCTTAGATCAAGGGGTATTAAGTTGAAAGATAAGAAAATGTTGTGGGAAAAAGAGAATGCTGGTGACCATCATTTTCTGCTTTTCCCACAATGTTTTCAAAAGCTTTCTTCTCTTTACGTTGTTGAAACATGGGATTGTTTGGTAAAGGGCTCCAAGATACCACTTTCTGATGCTGATATTTTATCAGAAGGGTTCTGATCTTTTTTTGGATAATAATTTTTTAAAGTTTGATTTTAAATGTAAGTTTGAAAAGAATTTATCAGAAAACTTCTACTGTAGTTTATGTAGACTTATTTTTATTCGCAGCCTTCAAGTGATCGTTGTGAACAGATGACCTCAAAAGGCAAAGGTTACCACTTAAGCCTTAATCAGCTTTGTTAGCAGTGACAAATCTGCATGTGAGCAGTATAGTGTGTTGAGCCTACATCCGTATCTAATGGGTATACTACATACACAATCATGTGCTAATGTGGGATAGATATACCATTGAATATCATTTAAGATGGGAAAATCAGGCAAGGCATGTAGGAGAATATTCTGGCAGAAGAAAAACACAGATGAAGAAGAACATGTTAAGGAGTCACTGCATGCTACAGAAAATGGAAATGTAACCGGTAATACAGAGGATTCTGGGGACTTTGTTCCCCGAGATGGAGGATGGGGTTGGGTGGTTTGCTTGACCTCACTCTGGGCTAATGGTACTGTCTTTGGGATTATCAATACTTTTGGAATAGTTTATGTTCAAATGAGGGAACACTACAGCAAAAATGATCCAGAGGTGTCCCTTAAAACAGGTAAGTGTAAAATAATTACTGGTATATTGCTCTGTACATATTAACTCTTTACCAAACGACATAATTTCAGACTAGTCCAAATTGGAAGCATTTGCAGACGACAAAATTAATGTGATTCAAAAATTGAAATTTGTTTTTTTTAAAGGGAAGAAAACATTGTGGGAAAAGGAGAAAATGTTGGTTACCAGCATTTTCTCCTTTTCCCACAATGTTTTCCAAAGGCTTCTTTCTCAGGGTTGTCAAAAGTAGGGATTGTGTGGTAATGGGTTAAAAACATTTGTAGACAGCAAATGAAATGTTGCTCAAATGGAAGGATTTGTTTTGAAAGGGTATATAAATACATTGTGAGAAAAAGAGAAAAAACTGATTAAAGGCTTTTTTTCATGAATATTAAAACTCGGGATTGTTTTTTAAAGAGTAAAATAGTTTATGAAAAACAGTACTTGTTTATTCTGCCAAGACAGGGATTCTTGGACGTTGGCCCACTAAATAAGGAAAATGACTCATCATCATGAATGTGATACACATGTAGGACTTAGTCCCCTATAGAATTATGCCTGAATTAGCCACTCAAGTCGTTTTTGTCTCTATTTTCAAGATACCTAGTATTTTTTAAACTTGATGGGGCAATTTGTCCCTTTAATAAATAATCCTTGACAGCACAATTTTGGCTTTCAATCAGCCTGAAGTTCTGAAGTTACAGCTTGCATTTAAACTCCTCACATAGTGATAGGAAAATTTGTGTATGGATATAAATCTTCGTGAACATGACCTCATGATGACCACTTGCACTTATTTTACTCTTAGATGCCAAATAAACCCTCTCAACATTTTCATTCTTGAAAAAACATCAAAATCAAAGTAATTTTGTGGTTTCTTCTGTCTGCTGTGTTTCAGCAAGATGGACGGTGTAGTGCATATTTTGTGCTGTGTGATCTTGATCTAGACTGGATGCAAAATCGACTACAGCTGTAAAAGGCACTTAAAGGGTTAAATTAATATGTATCTTCCGTCTAATTTCCATTTTATCGTTCTCATTTGTCACCCTGCCTGTATGTTTGTATATCCAACCATCCTTACATTTACTAACCATTTTTCATCCATTAAGCCATTTTAGCTCTCATTCATTCATCTCTTCATCATCAACCCTGCCTCCATCCACCCACTTATATGCATCAACCTGTCCAGTCATCAATCCATGAACTCACCAGAGATCAACCACTCATCCAACATTCCATCCATCCATCCATCAGCTTACCCATCCAACAATGTCTGTGTACTTTCCCCTTATAATATGTTATCCATCCATCCATCCATCCATCCATTTTGGATCCCTCATCCATTAACCCACCCATATCTTACCCTTTGGTCCATCGAGCAATTCACCTTCAATTCAGCCATCAGCCCACCTATCCTATGTCCACTCCATTAATCAGTCAACCCATCCCACATGCATTTAACTATCAGCTCAGTCACCACCCCACCCATCACACATACTTTGTGTAGCTGGCCTGGTAAGTGACCTGCCAAGAGCCAGATCAAACCCACAATTTTCTGGTCCATAAGCAAATAAGCAAATAATCTACCACATTGCCACAAAATCTATCTTTGTAACAAGGAAATGCCAACTTGTATCAAATCTGGCCAAATACATTCCCCTCACATAACATTTGTCCTGAAATCTCTTGCCTGAAGGTGTTCAAGCTTTCTAATGCAAGTTAACCCCTACAGCACTAAATAAACCATACAGGCATATTCAGTCTAGAAATAAGACCTAATTAAAGGCAATGTGATGGATTTTTTTGCCTGTAGTATTTGAGCTGATGAGTGAACAGTGTAGATCAAAGATCAGGTTGCATTTTTGTGCAGTCTGGGTCCGTATTCACCAACCATTTTTATGAACGTTCTCAGTCTTATTCTCCAGAATTTTCTAAATTTGAAAGTAACACAACCAAATGGTTTAGCCAGTCAGAAGTTGTGTTACTTTCAAATTTTGAAAATCTTGGAGATTAAGACAAAGAATATTCTTAATAATGGTTGGTGAACACGGACCCCGATCTTGATCTACATCGGCTGCAAAAGTAACTATAATTTTGGAGGGAACTGTAAGGGTTAATAATGTTGAAAAGATAAAAACCTTGCTATAAAAGCCATTTCAAAACTGTGTAGAATAGGGTCCCATACTGGGCACCAAAATTAATGTAACCAGAGGAGAGAAGTGTAGTGGCCAGACGGGGACTCGAAATATCCACTAGAACATTTTTCTGGGTGAGCAATAGGATCAGTTATCTTTCACATGTTTTATTTTGTAAAATTTCACTACTGGATGCCTTTGTTTCCTTTTCAGCATTTGTTGGTTCCACTTGTACAGGAGTCACATTCTTGATGTGTACCATATCTAGTATCATGAGTGACAGAATCGGCATCCGGCCAACGGCATTTACTGGTGCTGTACTAGCAACAGCCGGTCTAGCAGCTAGTGCTTTTATCCAACATTTAGAACTGCTATACCTTACATTTGGTATCATGTTAGGCCTTGGATCTTCCATGGTTTACTCTCCATCTCTTGTTATTCTTGGACATTATTTTAAAAAACATATGGGCTTAGTGAATGGAATTGTGGCATTTGGCAGTTCGTTATTTACCATAGGACTAACTAGAATTCTACCGTTTTTACTCGAAAACATTGGCATAAAATACTGTTTCCTGTTTTTAGCTGCCTTACAGTTCACACTAATAATATTCACCCTCTCCTGGAAACCAGTGTTTAAGAAAGAAGATCATTTGGCAGCGTTGACATTATCCACTGAAAGTATATATCAACATTGTAATGATTGTTGTAGTTGGACGAAAAAATTCCTGAATGTCAAAATTTGGAAACGGAAGGCCTATGTGATATGGGTGCTTTCTCTTGGAATTGCACTCTTTGGATATTTTGTGCCATTCTTTCACCTGGTAAGACTTTTTTCATACTTTATTACAGTGGCACATATTTTCTGACAAACTTTATCTTCTATAAATCATATACATGTATAAGACTGTGTTGCCTGCCGAACATGATTTTGGAGACAGGAAAATCACATTGAAATGGAAATTATAATACCACATGGAATTTGTTAAACCAATCTGATTGGTCAGTACTATTAATGAAGCCAGTGGATATTTCAAAACTAATGGCCGAGTTTCATTGAACAATCAGATTTTTTCAATGCATTCACCATGGTATTAAAACTTCTATTTCGCTGTTGGATGAGAAAACTTGTCTTTCTACATTATAACACTTTTAATATTTTTCTTTTTTGTCTGTTATATGCACCTGATGAAAGTTTATATTGCAGAACTTTATAAAAGTAAAAGACCTTTACCATTTCTGTGTAGAAAATTTATATGTGTAGAAGTGTTGACTTGAGTAGGAGTCATGTCCAGCAGTTTATTTTGTTGTATACCATTTATATATGATTGGCACTCTGAAAAAAGGGGGTTTAATGCATCTTCATGATACATTTTACCAAGCAAAACATCACATTATTGTGGATTCATAAAACCCAGTTTGTCGAACAACTGACTGAATCATGACATAGGTGGTAGTCTCAATAATGAGATGCTACTTTGATTTTTTTCATATTTGGACATTTATTGTGCACTGTAGGTGTCCAGTCAAAAAGCAACATCACCTTTGGGGACAGTTATCTGTTCTAAGGTAGAGGGGTCCTTGGACATGCAGAAAATTTACAAATAGCAAAAATTTTGGATCCATGTCAGCCTGCATGGACTGTGCAAGCTGACATGGGTTGATACTTTTTACAGATGCATTTACATATAAAAACCCTTTTTCACAGAATGTGGCCCATATTATATTAGATTATGCAGGGTGAAGTTTGTTGAGAAAGAAAACAATTAAGTGCCTTTGCTCAATAATCATGCATAAGTGTGAGTGTTCAAAGGTGAAATACTGTGATATTGCTGTCTCTGTAACAATAATTCTTTCAACTCTTTACCAACCAGCACAAAACTTTAAAGCATTTCCAGATGACAAACATACTGCATCTCAAATAAAGACATTTTCTGTGAAAGTATAGAAAATATTGTTGAAAACACATCAACGGTATTGTATCCGTTTTCCTACATTGAGGTTGTAAGCCTTTTTCTTCAGAGTTGTGTAAGTACAGGATTATTAAGGGTAACTTCAGCCCAATTTTTTTTTAAATGGGATAAAACTATACTAGAGTATGTTAACAAAAAAGCCTTAGTGTTCAGTGATGCTTACTTCACAAGAAATAGAGGTTTAAACTTTGGATTTTCACCTGTCTGAGAGTCACACCAGAGGGAATGTATCTACTGTGGTCTTTCTGAAACTTAGTCTTAATGAAACTACAGTAATAGATGTAGTCAGAATCTGAAGAATGGAAAAAGTACTAGGTAAGTGGAGATGCCTCGTCTTCATCCTTCTCACAACTTTAGTTGCATAGAGGGCCTGTGTTGATTAAGATCAGACAGCACAAAACTTGAAGTCTGCTCTTTTATCAACAGCTGTCAGCTTTGTTGAGACTTTCTGGACAATACACAACCTTGAAATTGCAATTACCATGGTCTTACTACCAGACTGAAATGTCAAACACTAAATGGCCTGGAACACATGAAAATTTGTATTCAGATATTTTGCGCAAAGTGTCGTCTCACATCTGCTATCAGCCTGCGCAGTCCGCGCAGGCTGATCCGTGTCTATACTTTCCAACTACATTTGATTTTGTCCAACAGTAGACTTGTGCGAAACAGAAAATTGCATAAGAACAGAAAGTTTGCACAGGCTAATCCGAGACGACACTTTACGCTAATGTCTAAATGTCCCTTTTCGCATGCTGCAGGCCAAATAATACTGTAGGTTTATTGGACACTAGATCTATGGATTAGAATAATTATTTCTCTGTCACAAAGTCGGTCATTGACCTGACCTAAGAAAATATTAGATTCTTTCTAACCTGTGTCTGGACAAACAACTAGATATAAGTTTAACCTATTACCATTTTAGGCTATTGGTATTTGTAGACATATTACCTTCTTAACTCTGTACGAGATCACAAAATCTTAAACTTAAACAATTTGTAGAAGACAATGTAAATATGGCTCAAACAATGGAATTTGTCTAAAAAGAGGGAGAAAACAATGAAAGAAAAGGAGAAAATTGTAGTTCCCAGCATTTTCTCCTTTTCCTACAGTGTTTTCAAAAACTGTTAAACTGAGGGTCATTAAAACTCAGGGTTGTTTTGAAAAGTTTTAAGCATGTGACACAAAGGAGAAGTAATTGTAGGAAATGAAATGTTCAAGTCCTTTTTTTAATGTCATGAAAAATATTTTTGAAAAAGGAGCAATTACTCAGATACTCGCAACATACAATTCAAAAGCAGCAGGCGTGTGAAGAGTTTTATTTGTATGGTAATAAGTTATTCACCTTTGTCACCAAAGTTAAGTGGGCTGAGATTTACTCTTATTCAAAAACTAAACTGTTGTAGTGCTAAATAATGAAACGAAAATTCTCAATTACTACTAAAGATGCAGATACTGAAATTTTCAAGCTGCTTTTGTCAGAATATGTGAAAAGGGAGCAAAAATGTAAATCTTAGATCAGACTGCACATACTGTGCAGTTTGATATTAATCTACACTGCCCGCATAAGCATTTGAATGAGGTTTAGTGCTACAAGGGTTAACTTAACAACAAAATGTTAGACTTACCCATGTTGACAGCACTTTCAGATTGGCAAATAAATAGATTTGTCTGTGAAATGGTAGAAAACATTGTAGAAAATGGAGAAAATGTTGACTATCAGCAATTTCTTCCTTTTCCAACACTATTCTAAGTCTTCCTCCTCAGGATCACTTTAGGTATTGTTTGGAAATGGGTTGGTTCTCATTAGGAGATAACAAAAATTCTTAGACCAGGACAGAATTAAGAAAACTTTTTCACACTTTGAAACTGGAAAGATGGCTTTTTTGAGTGTTTGAGTATTTGATACTTTTGTCACCATGTTCTCAAATGCTGTCTTTTGTAAGGCTGGTTCAAATAAGCTCAGGGTGGAAGAAAGGGTGAATAAAGAGACTGAATTATCTTGTAACTGAAACAAAGGGGAAAGTTTGATTAGATTTGTATTCAGGTCAACAGATATCTTTAAACTGTGACAAAGGCAAACTAGAAACACTTAATGGATACTTTTGTGACCAACTTTATGTAGCACGTTTCACTGTACATGTAGCATACATCTGCACAGAATTTCAGTAGAGCATACACTTAGTTGCCAAAATTGAGTTCCCAAAATCAAAATGGTGATGTGATCGGAAAAGATGCACTAGATTCAAAGTTTATCTTTAGTTTACTGGTGCAATCCTAACCTATAAATTATACACTGAATGAATCAACCGGGTGTCAATAGTAGCATATCACTGCATGACACCATGTAAACAGAATACTTGCAGGTAGTACAAAATGGCTACACACAGAAAGGAATTGACACCCGACATAAAAATTCTTTTCATATACCTTATTTAACAGGGCTATAGTCTAGAGACCACATTTTCGGTCTGACACTCATGAAACTTGGTTAGAATATTTGTCTTAATAATATCTTGGACATGTCTGAAATTGGGTCATGTCGGGTGAAGAAGTAGGTAACTAGGTAAAATCTTAGAAAAACTTTGTGTGTACTCTAGAGATCACATTTTAAGTCCAATGCACATAAACTTGGTCAGAATGTTTGTCTTGATTATATCTTGGACAAGATTGAAATTGGGTCTCATCAGGTCCAAAAATAGGTCACTGGGGCAAATCTTTAAAAAAAAAACGTGTGTGTACTTTAAAGGCCATATTTTTAGTCTAATAATCATGAAACTTTGTCAGAATGCTTGTCTCAATGACATTTCAAGTAAGTATGAAATTGGGTCAGGAAGTAGGTCACTGGGTTAAACCTTAGAAAAACGTTGAAAAACCTTTAGAGGCCACAATTTCATGAAACTCAATCAGAATGTTTGTCTTGATAACATCTCAGACAAGTTTGAAATTGGGTTATGTTGGGTCATAAAGTAGGTCATTGGAACAAATCTTAGAAAAACTATGTGTGCACTCAAGAGACCACATTTTCAGTCTGATACTCATGAAACTTTGTCAAAATGTTCGTCTGGATGATACATGTATCTAGTTCCAGTTTGAAGTTGGGTCATATTGGGTCAAAAAGTAGTTCATCGAGATTAATTGTAGAAAAACCTGGTGTGCGCTGTAGAAGCTATATTTTCAGGCTAATACTCATGAGGTTTAGTCAGAATGTTTCTCTTTACGATATCGCATACAAATTTGAAATTGGTTCTTAATGGGTTAAAAAGTAGGTCACCAACACTCATGTGTTTACATCATCAAAACCAGGATTTGTTAAACTTCGTCAATCCTAGATGGACTAAATGACTTGACTCAGGTGAGCGTTTCAGGGCCAATGACCCTCTTGTTTATATGTCGTCTGCAAATGCTTTCAATTTAAACTAGATTAATATAATGGTCGTTCGGCAAAGAGTTACATGTCTTTAACTCATTAACTTGTCCTTCTTAAACATGTTTATAGGGTCCTGCATGGCTCAGTGGTGAAGCTGTAGGATTCATAACCCGGAGGCCCAGGGTTCGATCCTTACTGGAGTCTGGAAGCATACCTTTTGTTGCTAGAGTGTCTTTGGAGCCCTAGCCAACTACTGGGGAAATTTGGCTCATACATGAATAAGTGAGCTGTTGCTGTAATATAACTGAAATAATGTTGAAAGCATTCCATCAATCACCCAATCAGTCTGAAACAAATTTGTAGTAGCAGGGGTAAAAGTTTTCCGTATTGTGACGGAATTCCGTATTTTCAGGGGCCGACCAGGTCATTTTTCCAAATCGTTTAAATCCGAGGAGAAAATTTTTTATGGGGGGGGGGGTTTACCCCTTTATCTCGTATCTGTTGCAAGTCAATAGATTTCCAGATGCCGTATCAATAAAATTTATTGCCCCACTGCATTTGCTTTGTCCGGGGCTGAACTCGGTCAGTAATGTCTCCCGTCAAACGCACTCACCCTAAAAACAATGAAATTCAAAGAATTTTGTAATTTCGGGGATAATTTGCACCGAAATGTTTACAGTCACTCACTCTTGCTTAGGGTTTCCCGATTCTAAATATAGATGCTGAACCGGAACGTTCTAAGGTTATTGTATGATGATACATTGTTCGTGTCCAAAATGTTGCGGCTGTGTTTTGATTGTTTTGATCGGTTTGCCGACTTTAACATTTTTGCCGCTAGGATTGTAAAACAAAGCATTAACAAAGCCCTTCGTTTTAGGGGACAAATATTGGCTGCATTTTGATTATTTGCTAGCGAAAGATGGCTCAGTTTAAATTATCTTTGTTCTTTTCAATAACAAATGGATGTCAGAGCTGGGGATCGGCAACTATCTTTCGAAGTACGTGCTACTCAAATGCCGAAGCGACGGAAAAGGGGGGAAAGTTTTATTCATACACTAGTCCGATTTGTAGTGGTGGGCCAATGATTGACTATAGTCGAAAGTCGGTTGGTTTTGGCTTCCGATTGCGATTAGCTCTTGAGAAATCCCGGAATCGATTGCAGTCGGTACCGAAGCTCGCTCGGTCGTGAGACGTGAATACTGGTTTGTAGTGCTTGGTTTTGTGACTGATATTAATCACACTCTAGGATTCAATATAGTGATAACAAACACGAAAATTGGCTGGAAAAATGAGAAAGAAATTTTTGTCCATGGATGTCTTGTCAAAACTCGACAGCTCGGCAAGTTTTTTATTTGATCCCTGAGACCGGGTTTTGACGCTTGGAAATTTGAAATGACATGTCTTTGACGCTGAAAAATATTTGCTTAATTGTCAATCTGACGCATGAAATTATCGTCAAGAGCTTCATATAACCTAGCTTGTGCGCATCCGGCAGAAATATGGGCTAAACACGATCAGTATAAAATGTGAAGGACACGCGCGTGATCTAATGAAGCTGGCGAGTCATTTACGAGAACGTAATAACGGTGTTAATCCTCTGATCTAGTGTAAAGTGACAGATTTTAAAGTTACCTGCTATTCAAAATGACTAACTGATGTCAAATCATGTGGTAATACTTCTCCAGAAATTAATTGACACGAAAAATTGATCGCCAAAAAAAAAAACGTGAAAACCCATGACACTACCATGATCAGCGTGGCATCGTCCGATCGGAGGGACTTCAAACTATCTTCTCATCTTTAATAATGAATTTAAACAGTGAATTTACACAAATCTCTGAATAAAACAATAAGTGGAATTTAAAATTTTGTCATGAGTGAAAAAATTGTTGTTTTATGAAATGAAAATATAGATCTAAAGCGTGGGGGGGGGGGGGGGAGGTCGTCTGCAAATGCTTGAAATATGTCTGAATTTTTTTAAACTGGTTTGGAAATTAAAATTTAAAGATCAAAATAAATGATATTAAACTTAATATCATGTAGACAAATTGTCAAAGTATTTAAAGCAAAAAGGCATTCTCAGTTCAATGGAGAAACCGATTGTACAACCAATAGCTAGTTGGTTTGCTCTTCCGGTTACAAAGTGATAATAAAATTTTGCATTTAAACTGATTGCCCCACACTGCCGATTTGATAGATTTTTAACAGGAATTGGACCAGTTCCATGGTATATCACTTACCTGCTTGTTTTAGCAAACATTAGAATTGATTTTGCCAAAAATGTTTGCACATTTTAGGAAAGGTTCTTAAAGTGTTTGAAGAGCTTTTAACTATGAACATGTAGATCTATCTATAAAATCTTGTTTGCGCATGTCACATGAAAACAGTATATCTTTTAATAGGCTGTCATTAAAACTTGATATTTTAATGAAATTATGTAGTTTAAATCTGAACCCCCATCCTTGTTAGTGTACCCCAAACTCCATTTACCAAAGGGTACAAAAAGCTCAAGTTAGAAAATGCACAGCACACTCTGTCACATTCTCCCTGATAAATTAGCCATTCTTAAAGAGAGTGTTGTTTTCCTATTTGACAGATTTGATTTTATTCTTTTGACAGAAATTTAGGACATTTGATTGCATTTTAATGAATCAAATATTAAATACTAGATATGTCCTTTTCTCATACTTGTTGTACTTTCAAATACAAAACTGATGTAGGGCTAATCTGATTAGGTCCTGTGTACAAAATGGAGATAAAAGAGGACAAAAATAACATGGGTGCTAAAAACTTTGAGATTTTCTTAGGTTTTAGCATATCATATCTTTCATTTGTTTTCAAGATTTTTTCAACTTTAAAATGCTAAAACTGGATCTCATCAGAGGAATTTGATGCTTATAAAATAGCTAAATCTCAGGAGCTTCCGGGGGCCAGAGGCCCCCTGGACCCCTGGCCAGGGCGTTGCCCTGGACCCACCGGGGGCCCTAGCGGCCCCCAGGCCCCCAGCTCAATTTTCAGTATTTTCAGGTTTTTTAACTTTTACCCTTGTAGTAGACAATACTGCTGCATACCAGCTTAACTCTTTACCACACAACTGAATTTTAGCCTGTACTAACCTGAAAGCATAAATTTTGCAGACGAAATATTAATTGCTACTCAAAACATAAAATTTGTCTTTGAGAGGTAGAAAACATTGGGGGAAAAGAAGAAAGTGCTGGTTAACAGCATTTTCTTCTTTTCCCTCAATGTTTTCAAAAGGTCCCTTCCGCCAGAATCATTAAAACTCGGGGTTGTGTTATAAAAGGTTAACTCTTTACCAGCTGACAATATTTTAGACTTATCCAAATTGAAAGTATTTGCATACCACAAATAAAATGCAATTCACTTAATGAAACAACTTGTCTTTAAAATGGAAAAAATTAGTGTGGGAAAGGAGAAAATGCTGGTTACTGGCATTTTCTCCCTTTCCCAAGAAGTCTTCGAAATCCTTGTGCCCCTGGGTCTCTTACACACGGAATCATTGTGGAAAAGGCTTAATGCTTATACTATACAGCTTGCAGCTTAATCCACCTAATTCAGACAAAAGAAGTGTCATGTAACTAGTATTTTCTCCTTCTAGTACAATGTTTTATACCCTTTCGGAGACACATCATAATTATTTGATTTTACCACTACAAATTCTTTCAGTCTCGAAGTCTAAATTTTTTTCGTCTTGTAAAGGAGTTCTTACACATGCTCCAACTCATTTCTTACGCATACCCCTAGCCAGTTACCCTCAGAATCTGCACAGGTTTCAAGAACTGATTTGAAAGTAAAAAATAATTTTCTGTGTATTACTATTATGACCTTATACTTTCCTCTTCATTAAATACATTTAATTTTTTCCAAACACTTTTCAAAACTGACTAATGTGGAAAGGAAATCATTTTTTCACAAGCTCACAAATATACATTTTATTTCATTGAATATCTTGACTGAGATGTATCAGATTTCAGTAAACTTCTAAATTTAGATTGTAGGTCACCTGGTTTTATAATTTAGGAATAAATTTTACTTTTATGATATTTTACTTTCTTAATAGATCTATTTGATTATACAATATATCTATTGCATTATTAAAGAGAAGTACTTAACCCTTTCCCACATGAAAAAAAAATTAATATTGTTCAAATTGAAAGCATTAAATTTGTAGGTGACCAATGATATGGAGTTCAGATTATGGGATTGGTATATGAAAGGTTAGAAAATATTTTGAGAAAAGGAGAAAATGCTGCTTACCTTTCTCCTTTTCCATCAGTGTTTTCTAAAGCTTTCTCCCTGATACTTGTTAAAAGTCATGATTGTGTGGTAAAAGCATAACATTTCTCTCAGTACCACAGTTCAATTGTTTATCATGACCATTGCAGGATTTTATAAACAAAATACATGTATAACGAAATTGGTTGAGCCCAAGGAGGTCATTGCCAATGGCTATGCTTAGGGTTACTTTTGTTGTTAGGAAGCATAGATGGCCATGAAACCAGTTTTGTTTTACATACTTGTATTACAGTAGAGACATATTTAAATCATATTGAGTTCAAGTGCATGTCTGAAAGAAAAAATGGTTAACTATTACAGGTATTGGATTGTAAACTCCCTACCAAACAATCCCTACTTTTAATGACCCTGAGGAAGAGGGCTTTTGAAAGCATTGTTGGAAAAGGAGAAAATGCTGGAAACCAGCATTTTCTCCTTTTCCTACAATGTTTTCTATTTGGTGAAAGATCAATTTTTAAATTTTGAGTAACATTATAATTTGTTCTCTGCAAATGTTTTCAGTTTGGACCATAGCTAGTCTAAAATTTTGCCATTTGCTAGAGACTTACAGCAGGCCACAATTAGGTTCACAAATTTCTTTCTGTATCCTTTTTCACCACCAATAAAATATTATTGTGATGTTGTTGTAATTTTAACAACATACGAGGGGTGATCAGAAAGAACGTGGACCAGTGCCGGTATCTGAATATTGTTATAAAAAACAACTTGGAGTGTTCACTATTTTTTAAAGTAACCTCCTTTGAGTTATATGCATGTATTCATTCTTGATTTCGACGCGTGAAGCACGTGTGGGAGCGCGTCACGTGACGTTACTATGAAGGACCCGGTCCTAGCGAGTGTTAGCTCCTCTCTGCTCTCGTAGTGTATGCCACATAGAAAATCTTTCAAAACAGGAACTAGTCAGAGGTCACATGGAGTCAGGAGTAAATTATAAGGAGCGTTGGCAAGTGTTTCTTTGTTTAGTTTTTGCAAAGTTTCCAGTACAAGTTTGGCTTTGTGAGCTAGGGCGTTATCTTGGTGTAAAGTGACGTCACTCCGCAGGACTTTTGGCTGTGTTTTTCGTATGGTGTTCGTGAAATTTATTTGAATAATGTAGGCATAAAACTCAGAATTGACTGTAGTATGTAAAGATACAACATGATTTAGAAGAAAAACAGGAGAACAGAAATACTTGATGTAGATAACTTTACCAGGTGACTTTGAAAGGTTGGCTTTACTAGCGGATGGCGATGTTGGATGTTTTAATACGCTGCTTTGTCGTTTAGATTCAGTGTCGGTAAAGTGTACCTATGTTTCATCGCATGTTACAATATGATCAGTAAAGTTTGACCCCTCTACCCTAATGCGTTCTGAAATTTCTTAACAGATTTCGACCCTAACCCCCATTTTCTCGGGCGCCAGCTGCCGAGGTACCCACATTGTGCAAACATGCGACATTCCAAGACTCTCAGTCAAAATCTCCTGAGTACATACATATGAAATGTTAAATGTGTCAGCTATTTTCCTGACAGCATCTCGGCGATCTTGTTTTACATGCTGCTCTACATCCGTTATGATTTTGTCTGTGACTGATGTTGATGGACGGCCAGATTTAGGGTCATCTTTAACAGTATCGCACCCTTGTCTAAACCGGTCCGATTCATGTACGAATATCAGATTCCTTGCGTGCAGAGTCCCCTTAGACTGTCTCTAAATCGGTTTTGATTTCCGATAAATACTTTCCGAGTTTGACGCAAAACTTTATGATTACTCTCGGCTCAAATAAAACGTCGTCCGATATTTTGGACCACTAATGTAGTATATGACGTCATTAAAATGACGTCATACTTTACCTACTTTAATATGACAACATTTGAAAGCGTGAGTCAGTTACCAGATAATTAATACTCATCTTTGCAAATTTGTGTAATCCTAAGTGTAGTAGTTTTCAAAATAACGAGGTGGTCCACGATCTTTCTGATCACCCCACGTATATCACAAATTTTTCTTTTGGACAGATTTTTTTAAAACTTTGCACATACAAAGCTCATCATGTGCTCATTTCTGAGAATGAGAAATTTGCCTTTGAAAAGGATATATACAGTTCCAAAGTTCAGCTTATATTGGATTTAACATGTTTCTCTTTAATAGTCAGCTAAACAGAAAAATTACTGGAAGAATATATAAATATACATCTTTTTAATGAAAATTCATTTGGTTTTGCACAAAAAAATATATATAATAGCCTGCTTTGAACATGGTAAATGTACAAATATGCATTGAAAAGGGAGATAATTTGACCAAATTAAGGGTTAATCTTTTATAAATACATACTTTCTAATAGACAGATTTTTCTAAAAATTTCCATACTTATAGTTTTTATAATTCTAAATACATGTAATAAGAAAAAATAAAGATGGCACCTATTGGTGCTTATTCCATCAGAAAACAGTGATGAAGGTCACTGTGGAAGTTAATTTTTTCAAGGAAAAAAATAGGATTAAAAGCTCAGCAGACATTGTTTCAGTGCACCAATAGTATTATCATATGTGCAAAAAATACATCAGTGCCTTTTTCCTTAGGGTCATTAAATCACAGTATTGTTTGGGGTTCAAGGGAGATTTGTACAAAATTTGTTAGGACTGGTCATTTATGTATGATTGGCTTCACTGGAAAAAGGTGTAATCATCAGTTAGAATTGCACAGTGTCATGTCTACCTCACCTGAGCACAAAGTGCTCAAGGTGAGCTTTTGTGATCATCCTGTAACCTTTGTGTATTGTTCCTTTTCCAGAGTCCCTTTTCCATTGAGAGTTGTCAACAATTACTGGTACCTTTTGTGCACTCTAGAGGCAGCATTTTCAGTCAGATACATATGAAACTTGATCAGAATGTTTGCCTGGAAAAAACCTCAGACTTTTTTGAAATTGGGTCAAGCTGGGTTAAAAAGGTCACTGGGCCAAATCTTAAAAAAACCTTGTGTGCTTTTTACAGGCCACATTTTCAGCCTGATACTTATGAAACTTAATGAGAATGTTTGTCTTGATGATATCTCAGACAGGACTGAAATTTAGTATTATTAGGTAAAAAAATAGGTCACTGGGCCAAATCTTAAAGAAACCTTGTGTGCACCCTTTGAGACCCCGTTTTCAGCCCAATACTCATGAAACTTAGTCAGAATGTTTGTCTTGATGATATCTTGGTTAAGTTTGAAATTTGGTAGAAAAACCTTGTGTGCACTGTAGAGGCCACATTTTCAGCCAGATACTCATGAAACTCTGTAAGAATGTTTGTCTAGATGATATCTCAGACTAGATTGAAATTGGGTCACATTAAGTCAAAAAGTAGGTCACTGGGGCTAATCTTAGAAAAACCTTGTGTGCACACTAGAGGCCCAATTTTCAGCCTGATACTCATGAAACTCCATCAGAATGTTTGTTGATTAAATGATGTTTTATGGCACTTTCAACATTATTTCAGTTATATCACGGCAACAGCTCACATATTCATGTATATCCTGGATTTCACTATTACTAGGCCAGGGCTCTGAAGTGTCTTGCCTATGGACACTCCCACGAAAAACCCAGAGGATCCAGTGAGGCTCAAGTCTGGGACCTCCAGGTCATGAGTTCTACACTTTACTACTGAGCCACGCAGGACCCCCAAAATGTTTGTCTCGATAAAATCTAGGACAATTTCAAAATTAGTTCATGTCAGGTCGAACAGTCTGTCATAGGAACGAATTTTAGAAAAACCTTGTGTGCACTCTAGAGGCAACATGTTCAACCACATACTATTTAAAATTGGTCAGAATGTTTGTCTTATTGATATATCAGACTTTGAATTGGGTTATGTTGGGTCAAAAAGTATGTCACTGGGATAAACCATGTATGCAGTCTTGAGGCCACATATTCAGTCTGATACTCATGAAACTTGGTCAGAATGTATGTCTTGATGTTATCTCTTACAATTTCAAAAATAGGTCAAGTTTGTCAAAAAGTAGGTTACTTACACTCATGTGTTTTATACCATCACAACTTGGATCTCTTCAGCTTTATCAATCCTAGATGGCTTTACTACTCAGGTGAGCACTTTAGCGCCAATGGCCCTCTTGTATAAAGGGATGTCCACTCTGTTAAATTTATCTTATTCATTTATCTTAAATTCATGCATGATTTTAGTTGAAGTCAAATACATATACATGTACATTATGCTGCATTTTGAGAAAACATGGATCATGATGTATGTCCCAGAGTTTATATAGTCTTTAAATATTATTGGATGGTGTTGTACAATGACTTTTAACATTATTTCAGTCATGTCACAATGACAGCTTACTTATATGTGTCCTGGGTTTTTTCAGTTCTAGACAAGGACTCTGAGGTCACCCGGGCCCTCCAGTAAAAACTCCCAGTGCCTCAAGGAAGGATCTATCTCTAGACCAACAGGATTCAGGGCTACATCTTCACTACTGAGCCACATAGGACTCCTTCCATAGGTTATGTAAATCCCTTTCATTGAAAGGTTATTTATGCGTAACAGGCTTTAAAGAAAAAGAAATTTGTTTTGTTTAAAGGAAACTGAAGATGACTTTTTTTTCATTTCAGCCCAAGTACATTGCAGATAACTTTCCAGGGCAAGATGGAAGTCTGCCAATTCTTTGTTTAAGTATAACATCAGGAGTTGGCAGAATCATATGTGGAAAAGTTGCTGACTTGCCATGGGTGAGCCGTTTAAAGATGCAGCAACTTGCGTTTGCAATTCTAGGTGTTTCAACAGTATGTATTCCATTTTCCAAATCTTTTGGCGGAATTATAGTGATCAGCTTGGTTATGGGAATCTGTGATGGCATCTTTGTTTGTCTGTTGGGCCCCATTGCCTTTGATATTGTTGGCCCAGCTGAAGCTTCACAAGCCATTGGTTTCCTGCTAGGTATATTTAGTATACCATTTACAATAGGACCTCCAATAGCAGGTTTGTGTCTGAACTTTTTATACAAGACCTATTTTAATCGTAGAAATATGAACACCTTGCACACTGTATTATGAAAGATAGGTTCGAGTTGCCAAGTACATTTGCAAAAGATTTGGGATTGTTATTTACAGACTTTCAATAAGGATAAAGATGTCGCTGTTTAAGTGTACCAAACTTAATGCTGAATGTAGATAACATAAAGCGTTGCATTATAAAAGTTTTCTTATAACAATTAATCATTATTGATAGATTTATTTCTGGTTTAAAATTAAAAGAAGATGTTTTCCAAAGCATTTTCATGTCAATAAATTGTTAGGTATCTGAGGATCACTTATCTCGGCTAAGTGCAATGTATTTAGTTGTGGGAAATTTCGTAATCTAAGCACAATAATTGAGTTGTTTAAAAGGGGCTATTTAGTTCATATGCAGTGAATCAAATTTCTTGTAAAATACAAATAAATATAACTAGGTTCATTTTTCTTTGTAATCATATAAACTAAACAGTTATGAAATAAAAATGTACAATCCTGGCTATTTAAATAACAGGGTCATTGTTTTGCAATTGGTAAACTAGTTTATTTTTAGCTCACCTGAGCACAAAGTGCTCAAGGTGAGCTTTTATGATTATGCTATGTCCAGCGTCCATCGTGTGTCGTCCGTTGTCAACTTTTACCTTGTGCACACTCTAGAGGCCACATTTTCAATTTGATAGTCATGAAACTTGGTCAGAATGTTTGCCTTGAAAATATCTTGGACAAGTTTGAAAATGGGTCATGCTGGGTCAAAAACTATGTCACTAGGTCAGATCCTAGAAAAACCTTGTGTATGCTCTAGAGGCCACATTTTCAGTCCAGTACTCTTGAAAGTTGGTCAGAATGTTTGTCTTGATGATATCTCAGACGGGTTTGTAAATGGGTTATGTTGGGTGAAAAACTAGGTCATTACGTCAAATCTTAGGAAAACCTTGTGTACGCTCTAGAGGCCACATTTTCAGTCCAATACTCTTGAAAGTTGGTCAGAATGTTTGTCTTGATGATATCTCACACGAGTCTGAAAATGGGTCATGTTGGGTCAAAAACTAGGTCACTAGGTCATATCTTAGAGAAACCTTGTATTAGCTCTAGAGGCCACGTTTTCAGTCCAATACTCTTTAAAGTTGGTCAGAATGTTTGTTTTGAAGAATGTCTTGGACGAGTTTGAAAATGGGTTACGCTGGGTAAAACAAGGTCACAAGGTCAAATTTTGGGAAAACCTTGTGTACCCTGTAGAAGCCACAATTTCTGTCCAACACTCATGAAAGTTTTTCAGAATGCTTGTCTTGATGTTATCTAGGAGAAGTTTGAAAATGGGTCAGGTCAGGTAAAAAACTAGGTCACTGGGATCAATCTTTGAAAAAACTTGTATAGGCTCCAGAGGCCACATTTTCAGTCCAATACTCATGAAACTTGGTCAGAATGTTTTTCTTGATAACATCTTGGATGAGTTAGAAAATGGGTGAGGTCGGGTGAAAACCTAGATCACTGGGACCAATCTTTGAAAAAACTTGTGTATATTCTAGAGGCCACAATTTAAGTTCAATACTCATGAAACTTGGCCAAAATGTTTTTCTTGATGACATCTTAGATGAGTCTAGAGAAAGCTTGTGTACAAGCTAGAGGCCAAATTTTCAGTCCAACAATTATAAAAACTTGTTAGAATGTTTGTCATAATATCTCGCAAAGGGATTTAAAATTGATCATGTTTGGTCAAAGGCTCAGGTGAGCGACTTCAGGGCCATCATGGCCGTCTTGTTATTATATCAGATTATGAAGTCATCATAATGATATGAATATGGCAGGAAATCTAGAAATACCTGAAGAGGCTACTTAGCCCATTATGAAAATACCATTGAAAACTATTTTTTTCTAACTTTTGTCCTTTTTCTTTACTGATGATTTACCAGGTATCAGCTCACTAATTTCTGTGATGAACTAATTTTGAAGTATGGTGAGATTATGAAACTATGAATAGCTTCCTTTAACTCTTTTCCAAACGACAGAATGTTGGGCTAGACTAAATTCAAAGCATTTGCAGACGACAAATTAAAGTTAGTTGAAATAATGATATCTGAACTTGATAGGGTAGAAAACATTGTGGGGAAAAGGAGAAAATGCTGGTGACCAGCATTTTCTCCTTTTCCCATGATGTTTTCAAAAGCTTTCTCCTTTAGGCTTGTTAATACAAAGGATTGTTTGGTAAAGGCTTAATGTTTACTGATAGGGTTTTCCAGAGCTTTGTTGTGGATTATCTAATGTTTCAAAAGACAGCATATTATTACATGTATCATAATTTCATAAAGTTACAGTTGTAGCCTATTAATCCTTTAACAAACAACATAATAGTTAGATGACCCAGAGGAAAAAGCCTTTTGAAAACATTGTTGAAAAAGAACAAAATGGTGGTAACCAGCATTTTCTTCTTCTCCCACAGTGTGGTCTACCATTTCAAAGATAAATAAAAAATTTTGAGCCATGCTTAATTTGTCGAATGCAAATGCTTTCAATTTCGACTTGTCCGAAATATTTACCTTTTGGAAAATAGTTAATGTGTTTTCTAAAGGAGATCTAGCTCTTTACCACATGACAACATTTTGGACTAGTCCATGTTGAAACATTTACAGAAGACAAATTGCATGTCAATCAAATGGCAGAATCAGTCTTTTATATGCTAGAAATCATTTTTGGAAAAAGATGAAATGGTGAGGATAGCATTTTCTCCATGTCCCAGAATATTTCATAAACCTTCGTCAGGGTCATTAGAACATGGGGTTGTTTAGAGAAGGATTATTCAGTACAAGCCAGTATTGTCACAATGCAATGTTGTATCAGTCTTGATGAACCCACCCATAGTATACAGAGATCTGATGTCTTTGTAATGCATTTAGGACTTTTCATCAATTATTTAAGGCCACCAGACGTGCTCTTGATTTAAGAACAAAGAAGAACAGGAATGACACAGCAGATGTAAAAGCTGTTATCAGGTGAAAATTTAAAGCACAAAAATAATGCCAGTGGACAACAGAAAATCACTAGCCAATCAGCTGTTACTACATACAACATGAAGAGCATATCCCTTTTGCCCAGTGCAATTAGATCAATGTATCAATGTTACGATAACCCTATTATAATGTAGAATGTAAAAGTTGAGACTATATGCCAATATAAGTTAGTCAACCTTGCAGTGCAATGGCTACCTTTGATCCAAAAACACAAGCCCTATAGAGCTTTGCTATTTTTGGTCTAGAACCCCAAGAGCTAGAGCACTAACACTTTTTAGACTAGCGATCATAAGATTGTGAGTCTATTGCCATTGCAAGTGACTCAGATTCAGATATATACAAAAATAGCCACATCGACCAAATTCTGCCCCACAGGAAATAATTCTTTCATGTTAGAAATTGTAATTCTATTAAATATGACAATTATGTTGACATGAAGTGCAAAATCTCTATCACTCCAATTTGAATGATGTCCGCTTACAAAGTCATAGACTGAACAAGTTATCATCAATAAGGTACAAGATGTTTGCGTATGTATAAATTAATAAAGTCAGTGACCTTTGCAAATCAGGCTTATCTTTACCTATCCCAACGCAACCTTTTTCATCCTCATGTTTTTTGTGGGTGATGTAGGTCTTGTCTAGCAACAGTTTTGTTCAACTGATAAGAAAGTTTAAAAGCATGGAATGTTCAGCCAAAAGTATATTGAAGAAAGTATTCAACTGCTAAATCATCAAGTTTATATGTTATTCATTTGCTTTTTACGGTTAAAGATCAAGAAATAATTTTTCCATGGTAATTCCAATTGTGACAAGTAAATAGCTTTGAGCAGTTTGTAAAGTCATAGGATTGAACAGGATGGGACTTAAAAACTTGGACAAGATCAGACTTAATAACCAGATTGCACCTTTTTTCTTCAATCTTATATGAACCAACCAAGTTTTATCTTTACCAAGGCCGCTTATTCCACATTTGCTGGTTTGTCAGTACTTTCAGTACTTTGATTATAAACCATTTTATAATACCTGATGTGCTCATTCATAATTATTCAACTTTGTCCTAAAGGTCAAAACTGACTCTGTCTCAAAGTCACATATGTCCTTTAGAGTGTTAAAATGGAAAAAAATATCTTGTCATGAGCTACTTAGTCTAGAGGTTAATTGACCTCTTCTAAGTTCATTCAACTTATATTCCTGGGGTCAAAAATGGCCCTCCCTGTGGTTCAGATGTTTTACATTGAGTTATTTAGATAAGCTTCAAAAAAACCTGTTTATCTCAAGCCATTAGGCCTAAATATTTAACTTTTACCATAAGGTTGAAACTGTCAACTGGTCAATATTGAAAGCATTTGAAAATGACAGTTTTCTTACAGACTTCTTTGCCAGGGTTGTTAAAACCACATGTGTTAGATTGTGTGATAAAGGGTTAATAGTTGTCATTGGAAGCCACTCGAAAGCAGCTTTCAGTAGGAATGTACCTAAACTATTTAACATGTAGATGATCAGTAATTATTCGATTGGTGATTATTTTTGTAAATTTTCTAATAATGTCTTGTTAGTGTTGCAAAATAATGATAATTATGAGATGGAGAGTATTTTAGAATGTGATATTCATAAGCAGTTTTATGTACAAGTTTTTCGCCCAATTTTAATCCGTAAAGATGATAAGGCGGTTAACCTTTGATCAAGGTATAGACTGGTTACCTTCCCACACAGTTAATTGTACAACAACAAACAGTCTACCACCGTTATTAATAGAATACTTGTGAAAAGATAACCCTTTTTCTTTCCTTTGTCGACACTCTAGTCAAATGAATTTTTTGTTACATGTACGATCTACCTTATGAGCCTTGTAAAATTTAGCATTTAATGTATTGTGTGTCCAAGTTGTTATGATCAGACTGTATGTTCTGTACAGTATGGTCCTGATCTACAATACCCATGAAAATGTATGGATCATGTTGTACAGAGTCTACAGAGGTGGTGCCTGGCTAGTGCTCGAAGGGTTGAAACTGCTCGAAAATGACAGAAATAGTCTAGATCAAGATCAGACAGCACATAGCCTATGTAATATTTTTTGATATTTTATAGGATATTGTAAACATAAAAATTCTTGTTTCTTTTTCCTTACCCAGTATATTAATTTCATTGTGTAGTCGAAGGTTTAAAGTTACTACCGAACCTCACTGTGCATATACAACTTTTTACGTCGCTGGTGGTCAAAGGTTTGGAATGGCTCTTGAAATTTACATTAGACGTTTTATAGGTTTGTACAAGGCCTATGCAGAAAATGGTTCAGACTACTTTTTATTAAGCGAAATATGTATTGTAATAGGTATTATGATGTAGTTAAATAGATCCAGATTCTTAAAGACTTGAAAAATAATTTTGTTTTTTGGTGGTTTGAGCCAACTGCGAAGGCTATGATCAGAAGAATTTTGGAGATGCCTTGCAAAAGTCTTTGATTCTGGATTAGAAATGTCAAGATTTACTTTTTTACAAGCAGCTATGATACTTTTTGACAAGCAGGAAGATCATGTTTTAGATGAAAGTTGTTGAATATTTTTTTCTTTTTTGTAAAAACTGAAATAAGTCCTCAAGAAAAAATCACTGATAAAAATTGTAAATACATGTGCGCAAATAACGATCTTAATATCACTTTGAATATTACTAACCTATATAATTCCATAGTATTGCCTTTGATGCCCTTACAGAAGTTTGCTTTTTTAAAATCATTTTAATAAATGGAAAATGCTGTACTTAAATGCGCGATTTCTCCATTTTCAAATGTCGAGTAGAAATTTAAAAATTCCAATGCTTTTACATGTTTCTTTTACAGAAACATTATCACTTTATAACAATAATAATGACGATGATGATACAACGGATAATTTAAGATTCCTCTCTTAACTTCTGCTTTTTTTTTTTTTTAGAATCAGAATACCTATCATATTCTGTTTTTTTTTTCTCTCTGCATTTTAGTACCATTTGTCATGATCTGTTTGTGGGGGGGAAAATAGAAACAAAAATGTAATCACAATTTTTCAAGAGAGTCAATATTTCTGAAATTGTCCACCAAAAAATTGTGGCTTCTATGATGCCATGCATCATAAATTTGTCATGTTTTCATTGTGTCACCAAATGGATTGGAGACCTCTTCCAATATCATTCAAACTTGGCTGAAACTTATCAAAAAATCAAACTTTTTACTGCTCTAAGTTAAAAGGTTTTTCAAAATATTTTGGGAAGAGAAGAAAATGCTCTCTGGCATTTCATAATACAAATCCCATCATTTTAGCCACATGTACTTTGCTTTCTGCAAATTCTTTCAATTCAATTCGTTCAGTCAAAAATGTACGTGTTTGGTGAAGAGCTCAGTCCTAGATTTGAAAATTGCTCAACCGTAAGAGTCAATTTATTGTCATAGGATTATGGGCATTACATAATTATAAGTCACAAAAATTTTCAGATGGGCAGTTCCAAGGGTATATTATCCAAGGATATTTAACGAAAGTAGCAGACAATGTAGATGAAGATCATACTGCACCAAATGTGCAGTCTGATCTTGACCTTCATTCTGCAATAGCAACTTAAGTCGGTTCCAGCTGTGAGCACGTACTGGATTAAATATGGCTCAATTCATGGGATCTTTCTGTGAGAAAGTAGAAAAGGTTGGAAAAAGGAGAAAACTCTGGTTACCACAATGTTTTCAAAAGCCACCTCTTTCAGGATTTTAAAAACTTGGCATTGTATGGTAAAGGTATAACTCTTAGCCAAACGACAACATTTAGGGCCGTCCAAATTGAAAGGATTTGTAGCCAACAAATAAATGTGACTCAAAAATTGAAAGTTCTTTTTGGTAAGGGGGAAGGCTTTGTACGAAAAGTTGAAAATGCTGATCACCAGTATTTTCTTTTTTGCCACAATTGTTTCAAAAACTGGCAGAAAAGTGAACTGTAAATCTAGTTCAAAAGTTGCTAACTGTTGTTCTAGTTTTACAATTCAGTTTTCTGCCAGCAACTGAAACTTTGACAGATTGTACTGTAACATATCAGATTTATGACAATATTCATACTGTAGAAATAGTATGAATAACTGGTAAATTGTCTGCCGCTTGACTCCAAATTGTTTATATTTGGCAGCTAGTGGGCCTTTAGTTTTCCGCAAACTTATTGACTTTAAAGTAAACCACAAGGATAGGGCCATATTAATTTAAAAATCAAAGCGTTGAGAACACTGAAGTGGTATTTGTCAAGGAAACCATTGTGTGGAATTAATAATTTGAAAGGAAAGGAGAAATGTTATTCAAATATTGGCTTGAAAGTCAACCTATGAAGCAAATAAATAATTCTTTCGTTAAAGGGAGTGTACTCACGACAAAGGATTATTTGTGTATCAGTGGTCTCCCATTGATCATTAGGAGGAGTCAGGAGTAACGTCCCTTGACAATAGGATGCATGATGGATAGAGAGAGAAACCATGTGAATATATCAAATAAAATTAAGTTTGTAACTGAAAACTATGATTTTGAAATATATTTGGCTGTTAAAATTTAATTCCCAACATTAAAATCAATTATTTTGATATATAAATATTCATGCCCAATCAAATGGAGTAGCGCACAATCATGGGATGAACAAGCCATGGGACAAACTGGTTTTGGAATGAAAAAGCCCAGGACCAAGCGATCAGTAGACAAATGTTGTATATATCATTGCGCCAATAGAAAGATATGGGTGAGTGAAGCTATTTTCAATCAAGAATTAATATTTTCACGATCGATGGCCTCACCCAGTGTATTTTAACATGCCATTTCCAATTACATATCTGAGTGCTACCGAAAAACTCATTTGTCTGAGAAAAATTGAGTTTGATTGGGTTTATTTCCTTCGGCTTTGCAGAAAATACGATACAGAGCTCCAGATAGAGGGAGTGATTTTAGTTTTAAAATTGAAATTGTTAATAATTCTCCACTAAACCCTATGTTGTGGGTATTCATTAGAACTGTCTCATCGAGACAATTCTAATGAGTACCCACAACATAGGGTTTCAAAGAGAAATAATGGATTTAGAATACCATTACTCCCTCTTATCTGGAGCTCTGACGATACATGGTCTTCAAAATCCAATATTGAACTCATAGTGGTATTGTCTTCGACAAATACCACAAAAAAAATTAAAACATAACAAAAGAGGGTTTTGAAGTTGCTTTTTTGACAACGGACTTCGTTAACTACTCTTCCGGACAAATATCGATATTTGGGACTCTAGCCTTATTTTGAAAAATCTATATTGGACTCTTGCCTCGATCTGAAAAATCCTTATTTGGGACTGTACAGAGTCCAATATGGATTCAGATACTATCTACTCATGTGGTAGTGTTTAAGCGATTTCATTGGGAGTTAGATTGTAGGTGTGAAATAAAGGTCCCTATTGCTCCTAATACTGGACTTATTACACAGTTGAATGATGACGATTTCATTCTAAATGTATTAATATGTCTGATTTCAGGTTGGATGTATGATAGCATGGGTGATTACAGAGTTGCTTTCCATGTTGCAGGAATTCCCCCCATATTAGGCGCACTTGTGATGTTTTTAATTCCAAAAGTAGAACAGGTAATCTTCTGTTTGTAAAATGCATTCAGAACATGTGTATCTATACACCCCAAACTAATTATTAGTGGATCCATTTCATTTCCATTTTTCAAAAAACAGTTTTGTCAAACACTCATCTTGCTGAAGCAAACTTTCGATGAGCAGCATTTCAAAGAAATAAAATTTTTCCAAACTTTGTTAAATTGTGTCAAATTTCCATGGAAGGAAAAAGGTCTAGAGGTATGACACAAAGAAAGCTTGCCTGAAAATTCACCATAAGTCTCTTAAGTACTGTCACATTTCAGTTCTACCCAATGGTAGTTAGGTTTAATTCAATCTATAGGGGTAATACAGAAGAAAACAATACTCAGCCAAGAAACGGAATCAAGCCACAAATTTATTCAACTGAGAGTCCTTTAAAGAAATAGAGGATCTTCATGAGTGATCATGTTGTATTGAATTTATTGAACAAGTTATCAAAGCCAAGATAAAAACAAGGCTATAAAATGCTATGGGCAGTGCCCTTTAACCCTAACCCAAACAACAAGTTTTAGACTCTTTCAAGTACAAAAAATCTGCAGACTGTAAATTCAAAATTGGCACAAATGAACTTAAACCCTCTAATAGGGTAGAAAACATTGTGGGAAAAGGAGAAAATGCTGGTTACCAACATTTTCTCCTTTTCCAAGAATGTTTTCAAAAGCTTTCTTTCCCAGGGTCGTTAAAACACTGGATCGTTGGGTAAAGGGTTAAGTAGTCAATTGCAGATTGCTCAAGTACACATACACAAAAGACACACAATAAATAATGGTAAGCATAGCGAGTAGTCCCTAATGGTTTAACGAAAGAAAAAAGTAGAGTTACAATAAACAGTTTTGGAATAAACATCATTCTTAAGATCAAACTTATGTCAGTTCAGTGAAATGTTGCATTGGTGAGATGACGCATTAGATGATTTGTAGCATTAGCCAAACCATTTTCGTGATTGTGCAGTGATTGTAAAGCGGTTCTGCATTTGAAAGCTCTAAGATTTCCAAAAATCCCAAAGATTTCCAAAATAGATTTTGTCTATTCTTGTAGCTACATGTATGTTGGCCTCTGCAGTAGAAAATCCATAGAGCTCTCAATAAAACCAACAGACACTTTTGCTTTTGGATAGACTAAAATAATTGCAATTTCATTCTTGTTAATGGCTGAAGTGTCTTGGCAAAGCAGATGGAGTAGATCTAATATGAGACTGCATGTTTTGTGTAGTATAATCTTGATCTACACTGGCCTCTAACTAAGGCACTGAAAGGTGTTTTAACCCTCTACTGCACAATCTCAACTTTTAACGACCCAGGGTAAGGCATTTGAAAATGTGGGAAATGGAGAAAATGCTGCACTTTGACATAGTTCATGTTTTGAGTAACATTAAATTTGTCGCCAGAGAATGCTTTATATTTTGACCGGCTAACATTTTGTCCTCTGGTAAAAAGCTGAGGATTGAATTTTGATCTTTTTGTTGTTGTAGAGTTATCCAGCAGTGACAGAAACTCAGGAATTTGCATCAATATCTATGATAGATGTATACAACGAAGTCAGAGGTAAGGTTTCTATCCTTGTTGATCAACTTGTAATATTCAAAAAAAAAATTTAAAAAATCATATTGCATTGATTGATACGTAACAATCAGGTACCAAGGCTAAGATTTTCTTTTTTAACTCTTTACAAAATACTCCAGAGTTCTAATGACCCTGAGGGAGAAGGCTTTTGAAAACATTGGAAAAGAAGGAAAAAAAACAGCATTTTTCAATATCCTTCAATGTTTTGTCTCCCTCCACAGACAAAAACACATTATCTGAGCCTAAGGTAATTTGTTGTCAGGAATTTTTTTTGATGTAGAAGAATTTAGAATTTTGTTGTCAGGTATAGAGTAAACCCATTACCAAACTAAATGAGTTGTAATAAGGTGAAGAATAGAGAAAAAATGCTGGTAATCTTTTTTTACTTTTACCCACAATTTTCAACCCTTTGAAAAACCTTTTTCATTATTTCCGTCATTCTTTTTTCCTGCTCTTGCTTTTAAGTTCGCCTAGCCTAAACTTTTGTCATCTTGTAAGGAATTTGGAGAAAAGTGTACCAAAATTCTGACAACCTCACCATCTCCTGCAAAGTACATTTTGGTTCTTATATTTGAGCCATGCTTTGTGAAAAGGGTCTTAATGCATCTGCGAAAAGTATTGACTCTTGTCAGCCTGCCCAGTCCGTCAAGGCTGGAAGTAAACTTTTTGCATCTCAAAGGATCAATTAATCTAACTAATGATTGAGTCAGTTGTTATACAAAATGGATTTTATGGATCCATAATTAAATGATGATGTGCTTGGTATCATGCATCATGGAGATGCATGAAACCCCCTTTTGCCAGTGCAGACTCATTAACAAACATTGTGGCAAAAGGAGATAGCGCTCATCATGAGCAATTTCTCTGTTATCAATGATATTTCCTTATCTAGAACTGTGAGAAACCTTTGTTCATGTTGGTCATCAATAATTTACAAGGATAATTACAAGTTGTATACTATTGATTTGTTTGCGGTATAATTTGTTTACCATTTACAAAACAATGACATAATCCTTAGGAAAGTGGATTTTGAAAACATTGCAGAAAGAGGGAAAATTCTGGAAACCAACATTTTTTCCATATCCCACATTGTTTTCTGCACTTTTTAAGGTGGCAAGTCCTGTCACAAGCTGCATTTAATTTATTATCTGCAGGTGCTCTGAAATGACCAATTCTAAATTTGGATACCTGGAAAAAAATGAATCTCTGCATCAAACTTTAGACTCCTTCAAATTAAAGACATTTGCAGACAACATGTGAAAGGGGCTCCAATGATGGTTTTTGTGGTATTTGTCGAAGACAATACCACTTTGAGTTCAATATTGAATTTTGAAGACAATGTATCGTATTTTGTGCAAAGCTGAAGGAAATAAACCCAATCAAACTCAATTTTTCTCAGACAAATGAGTTTTTCGGTAGTACTAAGATATGTAATTGGAAATGGCATGTTAAAATACACTGGGTGAGGCCATCGATCGTTGAAATACTAATTCTTGATTGAAAATAGCTTCACTCGCTCATAGCCTTCTATTGGTGCAATGATATATAAAACATTTGTCTGCTGGTCGCTTGGTCCTGGGCTTTTTTGTTCCAAAACCAGTTCGTCCCATGGCTTGTTCATCCCATGATTGCGCGCTACTCAATTTGATTGGGCATGAATATTTACAGATCGAAATAATTGATTGTAATGTTGGGAACTAAATGTTAACGGCCAAATATATTTCAAAATCATAGTTTTCAGGTACAAACTTAATTTTATTTGATATATTCACATGGTTTCTCTCTCTATCCATCATGCATCCTACTGTCAAGGGACGTTATTCCTGACTCCTCCTAATGATCAAAGGGAGACCACCAACACACAAAGTCCTAACTTTGTCATGAGTACTCTCCCTTCAACAAAAAAAATATTTATTTGCTTCGTAGGTTGACCTTCAAGCCAATATTTGATTAATATTTCTCCTTTTCTTTCAAATTATTAATTCCACACAATGGCTTCCTTGACAAATACCACTTCAGCGTTCTCAACACTTTGATTGTCTTTGTAAGTGTGGAAAACATTTCAGGAAAGGGATAACAAGCAGCTACCAGCATTTTCTCCTTTTTCCACAATGGTTTCAATAGCCTTCTTTCTCAGGGTCATTTAAACATGAGATTTTGTGATACAGGGTAAACCCTTTACTGCTTAGTGCTGACTTTTAACAACCCTGGGAAAGAAGCCTTTTGAAAACATTGTGGGAAACAGAGAAAATGCTGGTAAACAGCATTTTCTCCTTTTCCCACAATGTTTTCTACCCTATCAAAGACAAATTTCATCATTTGAGCCACCATTGATTTGTTGTCTGCAAATGCTTTCAATTTGGACAAGCCTAAAATTTTGTCATCTGGTAAAGGGTTAAACATGGTCTTCTGTTCTCATTTCCAGTCCCGAAACATAATCAGCCACAACAATCAAAATCCAAACACTCAAACCCATCAGGGCCTTCTACAGAATTAGAGTTCATCCAGTCAAATGAAATTTTATATCTTGGAACCAGCCAGGGTAATTTGATGGACAGTCCAGCAATGTCAACTGATATGGATCAAGTCGATAGTGATAAAGGTGAGACAGTAGACAATAATGCGGAAGATGAACATACAGAAAAAAGTCCCTTTCTTGGAGTGAACAATAATGAAAAAGATTGTCAGAATGAACAAGATGAGATTGATAGTATCAAACACATTAACAGTGCTATTGACAAGATGGAAAAGGAGGAAAAGAAGGAAACAGATGTGAAAAGAGACAGTTTGGATTTGCCCAATGGTTTGGAATCTAGCTCATTATTAGAAGAGGTTGGAAAGTACTTTGAGGCAAGCAGATTGTCTTTTGAAAGTGAAAAAACATAAGTAAATTATTTTAACCTTAATCTGTCTTTTGCTATTTGTTTCATTATTATACATTTCAATGATACAAGATGCGTTAACTCTTCATAACAATATTGTTACCTATACACATGATCAAAACAAAACAATGCAAGCCCTATGGACATGGTAGATCAAGATCAGACTGCACAGAATGTGCTGTCTGATCTTGAATCTACATTGTCTGCTTCTTTGCCACACATTGTGACAAAACCAGAAATAAATGCATCATGTGTATTGATTGAGAGTGTTTGTTTCATTTATTGGGCATTGCAAGGTTTAAGATATGAACTCTTGTCTCTACATGAGTTTACAATTTCAAAGATTCTGAAATTCAAAATCAGCCATTTGAAAATTGTGTTCTGAAGTTCAAAATGATCAAAATGGGTTTGCAATGTCATATATGCTCAAAATCAATCACAGTGGTTTCAAGATATTTCTCTATAATTGCCTGTGGATGTATTCAGTATTGTGGTTTCTCTGTTTTCTGTAATATATTTACCTGAAATAGGCATTCAACAAAAGGCCAATAAATAATCAATGAAGATAAGTTAACATTTATAACTTGCAGGCATTACAATCAGGTCATTTTATCACCTTAAGTATTTGTCATAGCATTATGCCATATGTAGACAGAGTGAACTAATTTTTCATACCATTTTACACTTAATTCTGGACATGAAGAAGATTTTTGCCCCCCCCCCTCCTTTTAAGAAAATTGGGGAACATGTCATTTTGCTTGCCTTAGTTCAGTGGTTCTTTCCCCCATTATAAGTAGGTATCCAACACAAACAACAACTTTATGCTGATTAGTTTGAAACTTTATAGGTGTTTTAAACATGGTTTAAAGATATGCATGTGACTTCGTGACTTCTGTATAGTCTTCAGATTAATTTTTAGCTCCACTGGCCAAAGACCAGCAAGCTTATGTCATAGCCCTGTGTCCGTCATGCATCTCTGTGTGTGTGTCTATGTGTGTGTTATCTTTTCTTTTTCAGATATCTTATTCTCTGAAACTACCCTTCCAATTTTGACCAAACTTCATAGAAATGATCCTCCCATGGCCCTCCAACAAAACTGAAAATTATGGAAATTTTTCAAAAATCTGCCTGCCTGAAATAATATGGTCTAAGGCTACTCAATTTGGCATCTAGCTTTGTCTAATAGACCTCTACCAAATTCTTCAAACTGTAGCCTTAGGGTCAAAATTGGCTCTGCCCTCAGGGTCTCAGTTTTACATGGGCTTACATAGTGAAAACTTCTAAATTCTTCTTGTTCCTGGAGCATAGGGCCACCAAATTGGGCATGTAGCTTCATCAAGAGGACTTCTACTAAGATTATTCAAATTATCATCCTAGCATTAAAATTGGCCCTGCCCACGGGATCACAAATTTTACATGGGTTTATATGGTTAAAAATTCAGAAATCTTCTTGTTTCTATCCGTAACTCCTAGGACTACCAAATTTGGCATGCAGTGTCATCCTGTAGATCTCTATCAAGATTTTCCAAATTGTATCTGTGGGTCACATTGGCTTATAAACTGAAAACTTAAAAAATTCTTCTGTTTTGTAATGGTCAAGTCTAGGTCTACCAAATTTTGCATGTAACTCCACCTGCTGGACCTGTAGCAATACTGTTGAAACTACAACTTTGGGGTCAGCCATAGGAGGTAAAGCCTTATATAATGAAAGCTTTAAAAATCTTCTTGTAGTACTTGAAGTCTATATGACTGAAACTTATATATTGATCAAGGGAAATTACTCTTCTTCAGTCATAACAGATACCCTGTAGTATGTTTAAGAAATAATCTTCTTTCTATCGTAGTTTATAGTTCAATAAACCATGGTTGTGAGTTATGAGGCACAATGAGGGCGATAGCCCAAGTGGTTTATTCATTGCGCCTCATAACTCACAATGTGGTTTGTTGAATGATAAACCAGGATAGAAAGAAGATTATTTCAATTCTAACATGACCAACTCTTTATCAAAATCAAGTTCATACTAAGTGTATAAGAGCGTATGCAGACAATATTCCCTTGAATAAACCATGGCTGTTCCAATTTCTAACCAAAACAAAACCCCACTGCCGGGTCGGTAAATACAAAAAGAATAAAAATTTCAATAAAACCTTAGGCATCGAACATAACATGAAAAAAGACGTACTGTTTTATTGTTCTAATTTCTCCCTTTCAAATGACAATGAAGAATGAATGTATCGTCAAGCAGTAGAATTACGGTCACTTCAAATTCCTTGACTATTACTCCACCCACTCCCAATCCCATTTCCAATGCAACACCGACCAATTTTGAACGAACGTTCACCATGATAAGACATCTGATTTATATACATGTATGTTTACTGGTAACATCACAAATAGTTCCATTGTTGTCAATTTTTATCAAAAACAGTTAATATCGGTAAATCCTTGAGGATTTTCCTTTCTCCTTGGTCATCAAGTGGAAAGTGATGATTTGTTTACGTCAAGTGACTTTCTTTGATAATTCATCAGAGGGCGGAGACATGGAACACCACAGGCGACTTACTTATACAGAGTGACGTCAATATAGAATGATGTAGGTTTTACCACGCTTTAGTTGCACTGTGTTTATAGAGCCGAATTCACGTGTCATGTTAGAATACCATTTAATTCCTGTGATTATTAGACTCCAGTATTACATGATAAGTGTTGGGTAATTAAGTTTTTATGGATAGGAAATGTTCAGTTTTTCATTGAAAATGATTTATTTTGATGGTAATAGTTATGCTCAGATGAGTTTAATATTCAATATGAAGTAAGGTTTCTATCATTCAGGTTTTTGTTCCAGAACTTTACCATTCATGCAATTGAATAAAGTTTTTCTCTAACTGAAGTTTTGGAGATCTTCTTGTCAAGGCACTGTTTTTTAGAGTTCATTGATATTTAGTGTGAATGATAATTGATTAGACCTGCTTGCACTCGCTGAAATCATCTTTGCATTTTAAAAAGATAATGATGTTTTTTTGGGGTTTTTTTTTGGGGGGGGGGTGCTATTTTATTTTCTTTATGAAAACCTATTGCTAAACACATTTTTTTATGATTTAATGTCTCTGTCACTGCCAATTAAGTGCATGATATATATACTTAAAAGGCAGTGAAGCAATACAGGGCCATCATGACCTTCTTATTTTCATTACATTTTAGTATATTTTTTAGCTCACCTGAACAATATGTTCATAAGGTGAGCTTTTGTGATCATGCTGTGTCCGTTGTGCACCTTGCATCATGCATAATCAACTTTTACCTTGTGTACACTCTAGAGGTCACATTTCCAGTTGGATACTCATGAAACTTTGTCAGAATGTTCTTCATAATACACATAATTCCTTAGATGAGTTTGAAATGTCTTGGAAAAGTTCGAAAATGGGTAATGGCTGGTCAAAAAGTAGGTCACTGGGTCAAAATCTTTGAAAAAACCTTGTGTATGCTCTAAAGGCAATCCAGTACTCATGGAACTTGGTCAGAATGTATGTCCTGATTATAATTTAGATGTGCCTGAAAATATGTCACGTTGGGTCGAAAGTAGGTCACTGCATAACAATATTTGAAAAACCTTAGACTTTAGATATCACTTTTTCTGTCCAGTACACATGAAAGTTGGTGTAAACACAAGAGGAAACATTTTCAGTCCATTTCCAACGATGTTTGTTGGACACTTTGCCTTGATGGTATCTTGGATGTCATGTCATCTCTTGCAAAAAAGTAGGTGACAGGGATAGATCATAGAAAATCCTGTTGAAAACTTTAGAGGCCACATTCTCAGCTCAATAATGATGAATGTTCTTGAAGGAAGACAGACTCAGGTGAACAGTTCAGGACCATTATGGCCCTCTTGTTAACATAGCTATCTTTGGGCTCAAACACTATCAAAGTGTTTAAATAATGGGTACATTGATCCTTACTCTCTTGTACTACCTGCTATATGTTTATTCTAAAATTTTCAGCTGCTCTGCATACTACTGTTGTTCTTTCTTGATGACAAAGTTTATTAAGGTTCATTGAATTTGCTTATTACTTGTATAAAGGTGCACTGTTGATGTATACACTGGGAAGATAAACAATGCTGATATATAAAAAGGGTTGTTTAACATAGGTTGATGTACTGAAGGGAGTGTCCACTGTATACAGGGGTTCAATCCACAGTCAGTCTGTATGAAGGTACAAATACATTGTTGATGTATATGATGGTACAAAAACACTGTCAATTTATGTATAGGTACAAAATTTAATGCACTTTTGATACATACGTAAGTACAAATACAGATGTATTAAAAAATACAAATACAAAATGAAAAGTTTAAAAGTTTCTCTGTGTTCAAATGCACAAAGGAATGTTTACAACTTGAGAAATCCAGAGGAATGGCGACACTTTATTGTTGTTAAGCTTAACTCGTACATTGCTGATGCATGTGTATCATGTTTACACAATGATAATATGTACAAAGAGATTTTTGCTGTGTTGATTCATACAAAGAATTGTTTACACTCTTGATGTATAAGAACATTTATACCTTCTTTACTGTGAAAAAAAAATATGTTTATGCTGTTAATGTATACAAAGAATTTTAAACTGGCGATGTGTAAAATGGAATGTTTACTGTGTTGATATATGTGAAAGAGTCTTCGTTTACACTAGCTTGATGTGAACAAAGGAATGTTTACACTGTTGATATATTGAAAGGAGTGTTTATTTTTGGTATTTGTGATGTTTACAGTGTTCACTTTGGAATACTTACACTTGGTACATGTATGTGTTGTTTACACTGTTGATACTGTAAAGGGAATGGTTACTTAACTGACAAATGTTTACACTTGGTATATGTGATGATTACATTGTTGATGCTGTCTAAAGAACATTTAGACATGTTAAAATTTATGTGATATTTACACTGTTGATGCTGTCTAAGGAATGTTTACACATGTTAAAGTATATTTACTGTTGACACTGTTGATGCTGTCTAAGGAAAGCTTGGATATGTTACAATATATGTGATGTTTACATAGTTGATGCTGTCAAAGGAACAGCCACTTTACCATGGAATCAGTGTTGCATCCAGGCTGCGCGATTGCGGGAATCCCCCCTTTTTTTATTCTGTCGCGCAAGTTCTCGAAGTCGATGGGGGAGAAATCGCGCAAAGACATTGTTGGTCGCGCAAAAACAAGAAACCACTGCGCGCGCAAAGAAAAAAAAAATTGGGCCCTAGTCAGTTAATTGAAACAGAAGGAAAGTCCGACGAAGCTTCCCTACATTGATGGATGTAACACTCATCGCTACTTTTAGACTATTCGTGAACAGTAATTCCAAATGGTGTCCGATCTCGATATTGAGTTCTTTGTAATAAGCAGGGAACAACTATTCTCTACGCATGCACAGTGAATGTGTAGGTACACGTGTTTCCGGATTAAAAAAAAAATCATAGTACATTCGCGTGGTGTGTTCAGCATTCTGACTGGTGTGTTAAAGCAGGATTAAATATGCCACTGAAACGAATTACAAACTTTGTAAAGGGATTTGTTTGATCACAAGCCCCCGCTTTTGATAGATCGAGTGAAAAAAGCGAAGAACAAATTGAAGGTCATTCGGGAACCGCCACAGTCAAGTGAGGGCAATTCGTCAGAACTGTAAATCAGTTTATAATCATTCAGATTGAGGAACCATCATCAGCATTGTTTGATTTTGAAACTTGTGTTTTAGATCTAGATCTAGTTTGGAAAGGAAAAATTCAGTGTTCCCACTCACGCAAATTATTGCGTAGATCTAAATCACGTTATAAAATTGAAATTCACTTAACAAACTTTGGTTACATGCGAGACCTCAGGTAAGAAAAAATGGGAAAAAAGCCATTGTCCGCTGACCTTCTGTAAAATGAAAAGTTTTGAAGTTACTTGTTACCCTTATTGACAACTTTTAGTCAAATTATGCGGAAATACTTATCCATAAATTAATGGACATGAAAAATTGATCAGCCCAAAAAACACGGAAACCCATGACAAAAAATGTTCTTTTTGACATTGTCCGATCAGTCTCTTAAGACTGTCTTTTAAGCTTTTTAATGACTTTAAGCAGTAAATTTCCACAAATATCTTAATATAACAGACTTTTTTGCTGCAAATCATCAATATGAATTGCTTCACCTCCAGTTTAGAACCATTATTGTCATACCCTCAAATATGAAATCTTGTCCCCAGATTTACAGCTCGGGGGGTAGGTGTACCCTTGAAGTAAAAAGCTAGTGGGAACAGTGAAAAAGGAATGGCGTTTTTTTTTTCCAGTAGATCGATCACACCAGTGTATGAAACCCAGGTAATTTTTTTGAATGATTAAAGTTTTGTCATTCCCCCCCTTTTTCTATATTTTTTTTTTGAATGATTAAAGTTTTGTCATTCCCCTCCTTTTGCTAGCCCCGCCCGGGTGGCTCAGTGGTGAGTGTGTCGGACTCATGACCTGGTGGTTGTGAGTTCGATACCCGGTTGAGGCAAACTTTCTTTCCGGGGTATTTTCGCCTCTCACCTCTGCTGAAGCATGTGAGAAAAGTAGTCGGTGGCTTTGGAAAGAAAGTTGTGTTAGTACTGGTGTAAGAAAGCCAGGAAACACGTGTGCGTCACCGACCGCCATGATATGACCTTAGCTGTTAAAGTGGCGTTAAACCCCAATACAACCAACCAACCAACTCTTTTGCTAATTCCATGGGGAGCTCCCCCTCTTGGCAGAAATCCTGGATGCAACACTGTGGAATGATTCCGTAAAGAAAAATGTTTACTCTAACTTGAAGTATTCAAACAAAGGAGTATTTCCGTTTTCTTCATGTAGTGAAGAAGAGTATAGTAAAGTAACACAACTGCTGGCTTTCCTACAATATCTTGAAAAGTTACCAACTGCAGAGGTGTAGAGAGTCGTAATTTTATGGTGGTGGGTGAACTCTTAAGTCCTAAGATGTTTTCAAAAGCTTTCTATCATGTTGTTTAAAACTTTTGATTTTGTGGTGAGGGGTAAACCATTGTTTTCTGCATGAAACCTGACTTGGGGATATAGACAGTAAGAAAAAGCCTTTTTTTTTTGTTACAAAGCATTCAAAATTACATGTGTTCCTGAAATGTTTTATTGATTGTTTTGTTACATGTATGTTGAAATACCTTTTTTATCATCGAGTTTGATTACCGGTACCTCTGTATCAAATGACTAATTTGTAGCCTTGTCTAAATTGAAAACAATTGTAGACAAAAAAATCACAGGTAGACTAAAATGTTGATTTCTATCTTTGATTGAGTAGAATATACTTTTGATAAAGGAAAAAATGCTGGTTATGGACATTTTCTTCTTTCCCACAAATTTTTCAAAAGGCTTCTCACTCAGGGCCATAAAAACACAGGATTGTTTCGTAAAGGTTCAATATACATTGTAGAATTTGTTTTGCACTTGAGTGTTAAAAGTAAATGGTTCAGTTTAACCCTTTACCACACAATGACGCCTTTTAACGCCTCTGAAGAAGAGGCCTTTTGAAAACATTGTGGGAAAAGGAGAAAATGCTGGTAACCAGCATTTTCTCCTTTTCCCACAAAGTTTTCTACCCTATCAAAGAAAAGTTGCATCATTTGAGCCACTATGAAATTGTCGTCTGCAAATGCTTTCAATTTGGATAGGTATTAAATTTTGCCGTGTGGTAAAGGGTTAAGTACTGATTTTGGCTGGTTGCCCGTGTGTTCTATCAAATTAGTATTGCTATTGATCTTTTTATATTTTTCACAAAAAAAAAACTTGAATTCCTGATCCTTAGCACTCAATAATCTCTATTTACATGAATATTCTGATCTGCTGTCAGTGGCCATATATATTTCATCAAGTTCTAAATCCCCAGTGACTTACATGTATTTCCATGTTTACTTCTGAATTTATTGTAGGCCAAAAAAATAGAAGGTTTCCTCATGAGAAGTATATGAAAACAAAATAAATGTGACTTTGAGAGATATGTTTTTCAGACTCTGTACCGTAACAGTGATAAATTAAAGGAAACTGTTTAACTCTTTACCAAACGAGAAAGTTTAAGACTGGTCCAAATTGAAAGAACTTGCAGACGACAAAATAAATGTAACTCAAAAATTGAAATTTGTTTCCAGCAGAGTAGAAAACATTGTGGGAAAAGGACAAAATGCTGGTTACCAGCATTTTCTCCTTTTCCCACAATGTTTTCAAAAGGCTTCTATCTCAGGGTTGTAAAAACCAGGGATTGTTTGGTAAAGGGTTAAGTTGGACAAATCTAAAATTTTGTGAACTGGAAAAGAGGTTCATCTTTACTAAAGAACAAAAATTTGGAGTTGTCCTAAATGAAGGCAACATATTGAATGTGGCTGAAATGATGATTTTTGTCTTTGATAGGGTAATGCCAGCATTTTCTCCTTTTCCCACAATGTTTTCAAAAGCCTTCTTTTTTCAGGGCCATTAAAACTCGGGATTGTGTGGTAAAGAGTTAAGTATTGTTGAAACTTTTTTCTCCTTTTCCTACATCACGTTTGTGTGGAAAAGGGTTTAATAGAATTTTCTAACAAGCTGCTATACTCTAATTCTCTACTACTAGATAAAATTATGGATTTGTCCAAACTGAAAGCATTTGAAATTGAATTTGTTTCAGAATATGGAATTTGCCTTTTTAAGGGTATAAACAAACGGGCAAAGAATAGAATGCTGGTTACCAGCATTTTCTCCTTTTCCAATGTTTTCAAAAGCCTTTTTCCTTGGGATTGTTAAAACATGCAATATTTTTGTAAAGGTTCAATAGAATATTCAAATGGTATCCAAATTTTATGGAACCCTCTGTTTGCTTTAACCCTTTACTGCACAATGTCGACTTTTAACAACCGTTGGAAAGAAGCCTTTTGAAAACAATGTGGGAAAAGAAGAAAATGCTGGTTACCAGCATTTTCTCCTTTTCCCACAATGTTTTCTACCCTATCATAGAAAAATTGCACCATTTGAGCCACATTGTAATTGTTGTCTGTAAATGTCTTGAATTTGGACAGGGCTAAAATTTTGTTGTCTGGTAAAGGGTTAATTTCAGCTTCTTTTATGCAAGTTTTAATTAATTTTGAATGATGTTTTTCCTTTATTATTGTATGTGTATTTTATTTATTACAGAGTTAACTCTTTACCACACAATCCCGACTTTTAACGACCCTGAAAAAGAAGCCTCTTGAAAACACTATGGGAAAAGGAGAAAATGCTGGTTTCCAGCATTTTCTCCTTTTCCCACAATGTTTTCTACCCTTCCAAAAACAGTCTCCTAAATTTGAGTTACATTTATTTTGTCGTCTGCAAATGCTTTCAATTTGGACTAACCTTAAATTTTGTCGTTTGGTAAACAGTTAAGATAGCAAGCTTTGTCATATATTAGTATCATCTGTTTTGAAGACAAGAGTTATGTAAAATTTATGGCTGATAATAAACAGTGAGACATTGCAACTATTTATGATAAGTTGTTTTATATCTCAGATCTTGACCTACACTGTCTCCTTCAGTACAAGTATCTGAAGTTGTATTAGCCTACTAGGACTTAATCTTTAGCAGTCTACAAAATTTTAGACTGGTCCAAATTGAAATCATTTCCAGACGTCAAATTAAATATTACCCAAATTATGAAAAAATGTCTTTTGAAGTGTGCAAAACATTGTGGAAAAGGAGAAAATGCTGGTTTTGAACTGCAATCAGCATTATTTCAGTCATATCACAGCTGCATGTCAATATTAAAATTTATTATATACCAGTAAATTTTCCCGATCAAATACATGCGTTGAATCGGATGAAATGACACACACGACAGATAAAAAATCCGTATCTACACTCAGTGAAATACGGTCCCAAATATGGTATGCTGACGTGTCTCGCGCACGGACTAAGCATGCATTGATTTGCGATTGGATTGGTCAAAATGTTACGCTGTAATATTAATCCGCCATCAATGAAAACAGAGTTACTACAATCCACACTATTAATTGTCTCTTTTTGTTTCCCGTTTTCCAATAAAATGTCAACAATTGCAAAATGTTGTCGTTGAAAGTTGTAGGTATATAATAAAAGGAATATTATGTTGTAGTAACTTTCCTGGTGCTTGTATTTACTTCTCGCTGCGTAAAAAAATTTTGACATCGCGCTCGACCTTCGGTCTCGCGCAATATCGAATTTTCTCACACTGCTTGAATTAAATACAAGCACCAGGAAAGTTACTACAACATAATATTCCGTATGTATTGATGTGGGTCCCTAAGCTCTAAAGTGTCTTGCTAAAAGTTACTCGCATGAAAAACTGAGGACCTCAGTTGAGGATCAAACTCAGTGGGGAAAGGAGGCCTCCAGAATTAGAATTCTACACCTTTACCAATACAGGGCTACTTAACTCTTTATCAGACGACAAAATTTTAGACTGGTCCAAATTGAAAGCATTTGCAGACGACAAAATAGATGTGACTCAAAACTTAAAATTTGTTTTTGAAAGGGTAGAAAACATTGTGGGAAAAGGATAAAATGCTGGTTACCAGCATTTTCTCCTTTTCCCACATTGTTTTCAAAAGCTTTCTTTCTCAGGGTCGTTAAAAGTTGGGATTGTGTGGTAAAAGGTTAAGCAGTAAAGCTACTTCGATTTTGTGTATTTTACCCTTTATCAAACAATCCTGGGTTCTTAACAATGAAAGGTAGGAGGATTTCTAAAAACATTTTGGGAAAAGGTGAATTATCAGCATTTTAACCTTTACCCACAGTGTTTTCAACAGTTTCCAATAAGAAATGAGACTGGACAAGCCTTTAAAAAAAATGGTGTCTGATAAAGAGTTAAGCTTGTTTGTGATAAAAGAAAAATCACAAATAACAGTGAAGATTCAAGATAACAGTGGAGTTTATGTTCAGTCTAATCTTGATATACACTGTCAAGGATAGCAGATTACACTTTTTGAATCACATTTATATTATCGTCTGCAAATGCTTTCATTTTTCATTTTGGACTCTAAAGTTTTGTTGTTTTGTAACGAGTTAAATGCCATGCAAATCATAACAACCCATACAAGATTGCACATGGTGTCACAATGTATTCATGGTAATATGAAAACCAGCTGTAAAATACAAGGCAGTGTTTAGATCAAAACTGCCGCAAAGGCAGGTAAAAATTATCATTAAATGCAACAATGATACATTGAGTGCATACATGAGTAGTCTCACACTGAATTTAGAATTCAGTCAATAGCAATGACATTCATTGACAACTTTGAGGCTAAAGAAGGATCCTGTATTTTATGACCATGAGGAAATTGGCTTTTGAAAAAAGTCACAGGTATAAGAAAAACATATTTTGTCTTTTTCCTACAATATTTGTTATCTTTTCAAACTAAAATGTATTATTTGAGCAACTTAACTCTTACAAACCCACAAAATTTCAGCCTGGTCCAAATTGAAAGTATCAATTTTGCAGAACAACAAGTTGAAATATCATTGAAATATTTTTGAAATCTCTTTTTTGAGCTCTAACCTATACTTAGCCTTCATGCATTCTTTATACGGTATTGTTTATCAATCCATGCTAACGGTCCCATTTATGGTAATAATGCTCTGCACGTGCTTAATGTATAACGCCTTGGTATATTTCACACTCATGAGGGCAGAGAGATCAGTTACAGACTCAAATGAAAAAAATCTTTTAACACTGGAAGGAAGCTGTAAAGAGCATGAGATTTTGACCCCCTTCTGTAAACGTGACCTTGAAAGCTGGCATCTGAAACTTTGCTGAGCATGTTCCAGGGCTACATCTAGCCCTTTCTGAAAAAAATGCCAAATGGAGATTTGGTGAGAAAAATAAGACGCTCTAATTGTAGGCTTTTTTGGCAAAATAATGTGTTCAAGTTATGATCCTAGAGGAATCATTTAAAAGATGAATGAGGTAAAAGAGTCTACTGTCGCAAAAAAAGTAAAGCACTGCAGATAAAAATCCATTCCTAGGAAATTCTCAGCTGCATTTTAGGGTATCAGAAACTATGCCAAGGTCTTCTCATCAAGGTGCACACACGTGTGAAAAATTTCCAAACCAGACCGATACGGAGCAGAAACACCTAAAGATCATGTGACCCTTGACCCCTGCTGCAACCTTGAACTTGGAGCCTTGTATCTGAAGATTCTGCTCCGTATGTTGTCTCGTCAAGGCACGCACGTGAAATATTTTAAAAATCACATACAGTATTCAAGAGATAAAGAGCAGACACGATTTAAAAGCATGTGACCTCATACCCTTTACCACACAATCACATGTTTTAAAGATCCTAGATATAAAGGCTTTTGAAAACAATTGTGTGAAAAGAAGGAAATGCTGGTAAACAGCATTCTGTCCTTTCCCACAATATTTTTTGCCCTTGCCCTGATAAATCCCTTCCTGAGACACAGTCGTTTTGTTGCCTGCAAAAGCTTTCACATTAGAGTAGTGTGAAACTTTGGCACTTGGTAAAGGGATAAGACCCCTGCTGTGACTTTGATGTTTCAGCCTTGGCTCTGAAATCTCCGCTCTGCATGTTGTCTCCACAATGTGCAAACAAACATGAAATATTTTGAAAATTCAGACCAGTGGTTCAATAGATATGGATCTGACACAGTTCAAGAGCATGTGACTTTTAACCCCCTGCTATGACCGTGATGTTTGAGCCACGGGCTCTGAAATCTCCACTCTGCATTTCGTCTTAATAAGGTGCACCCTCATGTGAAATAATTTCAAAATTAGACATGGGGTTCCTAGGGGTTTAAAGGATACAGGGCAGACATAAAATTGCTGACGGACAGACAGACAGGTGTATGACATTATAATCAGGTTCCCCTTAGTTAAAAAATTACCGGTCCTACTAAATACCACAAAGACACCCTAAATACCACAAAGTCACACAAAGACGCACAAAGACACCACAAAGACGCACAAAGACACCACAAAGACGCACAAAGACATAGAAAATGAGAAGAAAAAAAAATTAGTGTTTTGAGTTGTTTGCATTGTGGTAGGATAAAAATGCACAAAATCACGTTCCAACATCCACCGGGTCATTTCCTGCAAGCTTTATTCTCCTGTTAATCAGTTAATCTCTGGTAATCTAAAAGCATTGTCCTATATTGTCCTTTGATACCTTTTATCTGGTCGGCACTGTAAAACTTCTGTTAATAGCGAATCGTAATTATCATGTGTCCGAAGGAGACGAGTTCATTGTCCAAGAAAAATGCAATTACCAAAGAAAAGTCCGGTACTTTTAAAGCTTTTACAACACAATCCCGAGTTATAACGATCCAAAGAAAGAAATTCTTTGAAAACAATGTTGAAAAAGGAGAAAATACTGGTCACCAGTATTTTCTCCTCTCTTCACAACGTTCTAGATACCATTCAGACACTAATTTCATAATTTGAGCCACTCTTGATTTGTCGTCTGCAACTTTGAGTTTGGAGGAGTCTGATATTTTGTCGTTTGGTAAATAGCTACCAAGCTTAGCAGTGTAAGAAAAAAAAGGGAAATCGGTAAATGATAAATTGTCATTTTTTGCCACTAAATGTGCAAAAGTGAACTTTATGGAACGTTTTCAAGAAAAATGCAAACAAGTAGATATCTTTATTATCATTGTCAGCAGTATCATCATCATCATCATTATCAAACATTCACCATATTGTTCAAGTAAAGGAAATACTTGTAAGATATGAAATCAGCAGAACGAGTAGAAAGATCTCCGCCTGATCCGGAGGATGCTCTCGAGAACCCATGTGTGTGTTTGCGTAATTTTGTGCCTTTTTTAACCTAGCATAATGCAAACAACTGAAAACACTAATATTTTTTTCTTTTTCTATGTCTTTGTGCGTCTTTGTGGTGTATTGTGTGTCTGTGCGTCTTTGTGGCGTCTTTGTGTGTCTCTGTGCGTCTTTGTGGTATTTAGAGTGTCTTTGTGGTATTTAGTAGGACCCAAAAATTACAATGGTGGGTTGACTGGGTATGATGTTGGATCAGTGTAGGGTGGCAATCAATATATCAACAGATGGTATAAGTTCACCTGACATGGCATGAATTGATCAGTACAAGCACAATACGCCATTTGCCAGCAAGACAACAGAAAACTCAACATACTGTACACTTTCAGGGAGGTTGTGGCAGATAGACCCATTGAAAACAATTACTTTATCACATTATCAAGATGTAACCATCTTCAGTCATGCAGCAACTGGTACCAGAAAATTACTAAGATCTACAGGTTTGAGAGCCTAATGGCCATAGATTTGCGTTGTACTTATTATGTCAATATCATGCAAAGCTTCAGTGCGGAAACGGACCAGGAATCCATGGAATGAGGTTTTCACAAATGAGTCTCCATTCAATGTAAGTTTTGCAAATGGACAAGCCAGGATGTGGCAGCCACAGGGTAAAAGATTTCTTGTTGAAATCATCATGGTTTGAGGTAGCATCCTAAAATAAAACGCAGACCTTGTCATACATGTAGTTGCAGGAAACCTGACAGCTGACAAATACTGTATCAAGATCCTTCATACAGTAGTTCCCATTTTCATGTCATGGTCATATACCTATGCTGCAACGTGATATTGCTGTGCTCATGCTGTGTGTTAACTCAGTTGACTTTACAAGAACGGGGTGTCCATTTGTTCAGATACCCTGCGAAATCTTCAAATCATTTGCCTGTTGAGCATTTATCGGATCACCTGGGATGGCAAGTACTAAAACCCCATGACATCAAACTGATTTTACGTATAGAATGGGAAAGTCTCCCCAACACTGTCAGAACTCCCCAGCACAATGTTAGAACTCTTATTGCTATCTGGCGGTGTAGATGCAGTGCTGTCAATTGATACTCTTAGGGGAGGCTATGTGTATACACCCTATTGACAGGTGAACTCAGACTAAGTCCTACCAAAATTTTACCCTTTCAAAAAAGTTCACAAACCAGCTAGCAGTGACCTATGGTAACATATACTCAACAGCAAAAGAAACGCATATGTTTTCTCGAGTTAATTTTATTGATCATTCTAAGAAAATTCAAAAGTTTAGAAGAACAATTTCAAACTTCAATTCATTTCACTCAGAACTTTAGAAAAACTATTTCATTAAGTCTTACATTTTTGTTCATGACATGTCCAAAATAAGGCACTATCACAACTGACATTCCTGAGAGTAGGCCCCTACTCGTCTATCTCGTCTATGCGTTTCTTTTGCTGTTGAGTATATAGCAAATTCAGAAATATGCTGTTCAAGTCTTTACCAATCAAAAAAAAAAAAAAATTGTACTCAACCAAATTGAAAGCATTTGCAGACAAAAACTGGAATGGAGCTCAAATGGTGATTTCTGTCTTGATAGGATAGTAAGCATCTTGGGAAAAGGAGAAAACCATCACCATACCACAAAATAAAACTCCTGATATCAACTCTGTATTTTCAAAAATGTTCTAGGAAAAAGATTTCTGATTACATAATTAAAACAGACATTTTTTTCCTTTTATGTCTTGCTCCTCTTATCTCTAATCCACACGATACATTTATAGACTCGTCCAAAATCAAAGCATTTGCACACAACAAAATAAACATGACTAATTTATTTGTATATGGCGCAGTAGCAAACATTGTGGAAAAAGGAAAAATGCTGGTTACTGACATTTTCTCCTAAGTCCTGTCAACATGACATGAGAAGATGAAGATTTTGTTTTTGTACATTTGCTTGGAACATGCATACACTCTCTGTCACAGAAAGATAGAGAATACAGCAGGGATAAAATGCCATGTTGCAGTAGGCAAGATGAAAGAGAAAAAGTGGTTGCACGAATGGATATAAAAAAAAGAAGGAACACTTCGGCAACTGCTCAACAGTTCTCATCAGAGAGTTTTGCACTGAAGATATTAAAACATAACAGAACGATCAAAAGATGCCTCTTTTGATGAAATCCTGGAAAGGTAATACCAGAGAGATAGAACACAAGGTACTGCTTTGCCTTACTACCTTGTCAGAAGTTATTCTTGACTCATAGACATTTGACTATAAGTTTGCTCACTACTTTCCTGTGCATTTCAGTGTAGTAAAGCAACTAGATCTGTGATATGGTGGGACAAGTTTGCAATGCATTGTAGAAGCATACACTGGTGAAGTGTTTGCTGTTCCTGTGGCGCCTCAAGAATAATTGAGAGCTCATGCTCAGGAGTTAAGCGACGTCGGGCTCATGAGAATCATCATGTTGAACCTGATCCTCGGCTGGTGGCATTGGTTGAAATGCAATTAAGATGATCCAGTTGCTTGCAAAATGCCAACTTCTTTGACTCATTTTCCTATCACAGCTTTAAATAAATATACTCTAAGACTGTGCACATCCATCAGGCTGTAGTACAGCACAATGCATCATAACATGCTCTTTCCATAAATTAGCACATGCCAGGACGTGCCTTGATAGAACACAACAGAATGGCTGAGCTTGCTGGGAGAACCCCGAAAAACGCAACCAAACCTGACAAAACTTAGAAGCATTAAATACTGATGAAGACAGTGCTTCCACATTCCGACTCTGATCATGTGGTAAAGGGTTCAATAACAAGTAGAGACGCATTTTCTAATGTTCCTTACCTATCAAATGGCCATTTCAGCATTTTTGCTGTTTCTGGGTTCGTACTCAACAACCATTCTCAATAATCTTCTTAGCCTTATTCTCAAGGATTTTCTAAATTTGAAATTAGCACAACTTCTGTTTGGCTGAAAATTGTGATCAAATGGTTAAGTGCTACTTTCTATATTTGGAATTAAGAATGGTCGGTGTATATTGACCCTGAGAGTCTTTCACTATATTTACGAACTTTATCAATTTTGATGAAGTCTCTCTCATGTTACATATTATACAGAAGCTGACATAAGTAGGCATTTGAGATCGAAATAGTATTAAACAGATCTAGAAAAAATGAGCCATACTCTGTGAAAAGGGGGTTTAATGCATCTGCAAAAAGGATTGACCCGTGTCAGCGTGCATACTCTGTGCAGGCTGATATGGGTCAAATCTTTTTTTATAAATTTTCTGCTCGTCAATAGACCGTTCTACCCAGACATTAAGTTGGTCCTTTGATTTTATGGATCCATAATTATTTGATGACTTGCTTGGTATAATGCATCACAGAGATGCATTATACCCCCTTTTGCATGGCTCAATTGTTATTAACCCTTTACCACATAATCCCGACTTTTAATGACTCTGAGAAAGAAGCCTTTTTGAAAACATTGTGGGAAAAGGAGAAAATGCTGGTAACCAGCATTTTCTCCTTTCCCCACAATGTTTTCTACCCTCCCCAAAACATTTTTCAATTTTTCTGTTGCTTTTTTTTTTTGTTGTCTGCAAATGCTTTCAATTTGGACCAGTCTAAAATTTTGTCATTTGGTAGAGAGTTAAGCAAGTCTTTGGGGAGCTTAATAACATTATTTGTCCGAATAGCAATTTTCCTCAAAAAACGCTAACCAATGTCAGATTCTTTATATCACAGAACTGTATTTCAAGAGTTATTTCCATGATAAGTTACAAAATAGGTGTACATGTATACATTTAAATACAGCCTATTGGCTCTTTTGCATAATTTATGACAACAGAGCTTTGACCAAATATGTCGCATTTTGCCTATCCCAAGGGAGTGTAAGGTAAGAAAATTCACAATGGCTGTATTTCACTGAAAACAAGGAGGGTTATGCGATAAAACTGTTTATCAAAAGTGGGCTAAACAACACTAGGAACTGAAGTTAAAACTCGGTGTCAGCATAAATTGAACCACATAATCGACCTACAAAATTTCATGCTTTTTGATCCTTTACTTGGCACTTTATCTATAAAACCTTAGTAATTTTGAGCACTGAAATGATAAAAAGGAGACAAAAAGCAGACAAAGATACTGTGGAACATACAAACAAGGACTCCTATGGCAATATTTCAATCAAGAAGTGAATGTTCAATTAAAAAAAAAACACTGTTATGGTTGTTAAATTCCTCTCGAAGGGGAACTGTCATCTGAGCTTGCGTATCTTATCTGTTACAAAAAGGAGTAGGAAAATATGCTGACTATGCTCTAAATATTCTTCGTTTGAGCAAGAGCTAGAAACAAAATGAAGAGGCAGGTAGATACATTGTGATAAGATCTTGTCTCAACTTGTATAGGATGGCAGGTTTAGATAAAGTGTTTCAACTTTTATGCAGTTTTAGGTAGAAATATGGTGACAATGTTGAGGTATGTCTCAACTTTTATAGGATAATAGGTAAAAATATTGTCGGGCAGTTGAGGATGTCTCTTGATGTGCATAGGATGGTAGGTAGAAACATTGTGATAAGCTTGACGTGTGTCTCAACTTAAATAGGGTTGCAATCAGAAACATTGTAACAAGGTTAAGGGTGTGGCTCAACTGCGAAAGGATGTCAATCAGAAAAAAGTATTACAAGGTTGGGGGTTGGGCTCAAGTTTTCATAAAATGGAAATCAAAAACATTGTGACAAGGTTGGAATGAGATTCAACTTATTTTGGATTGCAAAGGGAAACATTGTAATAAGCCTAAGATTTGTTTAAACTACCGGTATGTAGGAATATTTTAAGGGTTATGTGTGAGTCTCAACTTTGCAAAGATTGCAACTGGAAACACTGTGGCCAGGTTGAGGGTGTGGCTAATCTTTAATAGGATAACAGGTAAAAACAGTGTGACCAGGTTGAGAGTGTGTCTAATCTTCAATAAGATAACAGGTAAAAACAGGTTGAGCAGGTCGGGGGTGTGGCTCAACTTTTGTAACATGGTAAGTAAAAAACATTGGGACAAGGTTGGAGGTGTGGCTCATCTTGAACAGGATAACAGGTAAAAACAGTGTGACCAGGTTGAGAGTGTGTCTAATCTTCAATAAGATAACAGGTAAAAACAGGTTGAGCAGGTCGGGGGTGTGGCTCAACTTTTTTAACATGGCAAGTAAAATCATTGGGACAAGGTTGGAGGTGTGGCTCATCTTTAATAAGATAACAGCTTAGAAAAGTGTGATCAGATTGAGGGCGTGGCTCAACTTTTGTCACATGAAAAGTAAAAACATTGGGACAAGGTTGGAGGTGTGGCTCATCTTGAATAAGATAACAGCTAAAAACAGTGTGATCAGATTGAGGGTGTGGCTCAACTTTTGTCACATGGTAAGTAAAAACATTGTGACAAGGTTGGAGGTGTGGCTCATCTTGAATAAGATAACAGCTAAAAACAGTGTGATCAGATTGAGGGTGTTGCTCAACTTTCGTGAACTTTTGTCACATGGTAAGTAAAAACATTGTGACAAGGTTGGAGGTGTGGCCAATCTTTAATAGGATAACAGGTATAAAAATTGTGACCAGGTTATGGGTGTGGTTCATCTTTTAGTCACATGGTAGGTAAAAACATCGTGTCACGGTTGGAAGTGTGGTTCAACTTTAATAGGATAACAGGTAAAACCATGGTGAACAGCCCACATAGCTCAATTGGTAGAGCGTAGGACTCATGAAGGTAATGTTCGGGTCACTTGAGGGTGTGGGTTTCAATTACAAGGGGGGCCATCTAAAGTTACCAATAGTCTTTTGGATGAGATACCAAACCGAGGTCCTGTGTGACGGTGCTTTACCTGGCATGTTAAAGAACCAGGCGTAACTTAGGATGAGTTTCGTCCTGTATTTGCACTATCCTCTGTAAAAATACTTAAAGCCTTCAGGGGACGTGGCCCATATTGGCAACCAGCAGCAGTGATAGATACACGCAAATTCCATCAATTAACTATTGTGAACAAGGCCGAGGGTGTGCCTCTAAAATTACAGGATAGCAGGTAGAGACATTGTGATAAAGTTGAGGATATGCCTCTAAAATAATAAGATGGCAGGTAGAAATATTTTGACAAGGTTGAGGCTGTGCCGCTAAAATTAGGATGGCAGGTAGAAACATTGTGACAAGGTTGAGGGTTGGCTCTTAAATGGTTGGATGGCAGATAGAAAAGTTGTGACAAGGTTGAGGATGTGCCTCTAAAGTTATAGGAAGGCAGGTAGAAATATTGTATCAAGGTTGAGGACGTGGCTCTAAGATTAAAGGAAGGCATGTAGAAATATTGTGACAAGATTGAGGATATGGCTCTTGAAAAATAGTATGGCAGGTAGAAATATTGTGACAAGGTTGAGGGTGTGGCTCAACAATTATAGGATAGCAGGTCAAAATCTTGTGACAAGGTTGTGAATGTGGCTCTCCATCTATAGGATGGCAGGAAAACATTGTGAAACAGTTGAGGGCATGGCTCAACTTTTATAACATGGCAGTAAAAAACACTGTAACAAGGTTGAGGGTGTTGCTGGATTTTTATAATATGGCAGTTGAAACATTTTAGCAAGGTTAACAGTGTTGCTCAACTAGGTAAAGGATGTATAATCAGCTTTTATAGGATATCATGTAGAAATGTCGAGACAAGGTTGAGAGTGTGGCTCATTTCTAACAGGATGGGGTTAGAAATACCATAATATTCAAGGTGGACATTAAGTTCTGAGTTTCCAATTTAACTCATCAAAATTTTTGACCAAGTAAAGTCTGTTTATTTTGCTGAGCAGAGTCTTGAAAAGTTATGTCAGCTCAGGATTTGAGAACGTTACTTAAGTCTGTTCAAATATGTCTCAAATACAAAACTCAAGTCAGAAAATTAATTTGTAAGGAGATTTGAGCAAAATTATAAACATTGATAATTTTTTCATAACACGGCACCTGAGGTGCACCAGTACTAGGCTAGGGCTCTGAATTGTCTTGTCCCCCCCCCCCCCCCCCCCAAAAAAAAAACAAAAAAACTCAGCACTTCAAGCATTACACCTACACTTTCATCTATGCACCTTGGGAATCTTCTACCTTCACTACACATCTTGCAAATCTTACACCTTTACTTAAACACCTTGTAAATTGTACACCTTTACCTACACACCCTGCGAATCTTACATGTTCACATACACACCTTGTCAATTTTACGCCTTCACCTACACACCTTGAAAAACTTACACTTCCACCTACTCACCTTGTTAATCTTACACCTTAACCTACACATCTTGCAAATCTTACACTTTCACCAACACAACTAGCATATATTACACCTTAACCTACACACCTTCACCTACAAATATTTGGAATTTTACATGTTCAACAGTTACTACACACCTTGTATATCGTACACCTTCACCTACACACATTGTGAATCTTACACTTTCACCTACACACCTTGCAAATTTTACTCCTTCACCTACACACCTTGTTAAACTTACACCTTCACTTACAAATCTTTTTCATCTACACACCTCGCAAATGTTACACCATCACTTACACATCTTGCAAATCTTACACCTTCACCTACACACCCTGCTAATCTTACATCTACATACCTTGAAATTTTTCAATTTCATCTATTCACTTTACAGATCTTGCACCTTTACACCACCATTGAGCCACCAGAACCCTGTACAATTTTAACCTTATATTAGATCCTATAATAGCCTGTAGAGCAATGGAACAATGAACTCTCTACCACAATACAAATATTTAAGTGACTCCAATTTAAAAGCATTTGCTGACTACAAATCAAATTTTGTCCAAATGATGGAAATTGTATTCTTTGATAAAAAAATATTGTGGGAAATGGAGAAAATGCTAGGTACCAGCATTTTCTCCTTTTCCACAATGTTTTTAAAGCCCATTCCCCCAAGTTCATTATGTAGTAAAAGTTTAATTTAAAATTTTGAATAAAACAAAACAAAGATAAGTGAATAAAAGTGGTCTTATCCCTTTACCAAACAATCCTGTGATTTAACAACTGAGAAAGAAGCCTTTTGAGTACATTGTGGGAAAAGGAGAAAATGCTGGTAATCAGCATTTTCTCCTTTTACCACAATGTTTTCTACCCTATCAAAGACAAATTCAGTCATTAGACCCATGCTTTTAATGTCATCTGCAAATGCTTTCATGCAGATGCCAATACTCAGCCGCAGTTGCCTGTTTTTAAGTGAAAATATCAAAATCAGAAAAAGGGACATAACTGTGTCAAAAATATGTTGATGGTTACTTGTCCTTTTTGTAAAGGTTTCTCTCTGAAAGTGAACAGCTTGTCCATTGCCTGAAATAAATATCTTTAGTAATGACAAAGATAATATCAAATGCAGAAGTTATTGAACATGTCAATGTTTTTACACAAGGACAACAATGTAGATGATGATGATGCCAGGGCTACAACAATACCTTGACACTGTCTTTGAAGACAGCAGGGTTAGAAAATTTAGAAATAACTCTTAATCAGTACTTCCTTCCTTGTCCTACCATTCTTAAATATGTACATGTAGGCCTAAGTACTATGTATATGCAAAAAAAAAAATCCTGTATAAATACAATGGTTTGAGTGTAGATGTTCTGATAAATATTTTTTAACCCTTTACCAAACGATTCCATCCCTTCGCAACCCTGAGGAAGTTGGCCTTTGAACATCATAGGAAAAAAGAATATACTGGTGCGCAGCATTGTCTTCTTTTCCAAAAAATGTTTTCTGTCATATTTAACCACAAATCCTTTATGTTTCAACCACATCTAATTTGTCATCTACAAATGCTTGCATGTTGGACAAGTCATAAACTTTGTCATTTGATAAAGGATTAACACTTATAAATATGCCAATCCTGTGTTTTACAACCCTGAGGATGGATGCTATGAAACATTGTGGGAACAGGAGAAAATGCTGGTAATCAGCATTTTCTCCTTTTCCCACAGAGTTTTATATGCTTTTAAAGACCAAATTTCCATCATTAGGGCCATATATAATTTGCAAATTTATAAAATTAATGCTTTTATTATGAATCATGAGTCTTAAATCATTTAGTGTAGAGTTAAATACAATATGATAATTAATATTTTTTTTTTTACCAAGCTGACATATATGTGACCTGTCATGCATAAAGGCCCATCATTGAACTCCGTAAATCAAACAAATGAAGAAGAGATTGAAGCCAGTGCAGGTCGATCGGGGTAGATATTTTTAAAACAACTATTTAGTAAGGTAGAATGATCTTTTAACATATAGAAAATCTGCCGAAATTGAAAAGTTTTGATCCTGGTTGGACTGTGCAGTCTGCGTAGTCTGACCAGGGTCGATATTCTTAGCATTTCCCAGATGGTCCCTTTAGGCGTGACGGGTCACATATTTAATCACATGTTGATTAATTTCAACTGATTTTTTAAAATGATGTCTACATACTGTATTTTTATGCTTTTATTTGCATGGATTCACATAAAAGGTAACTTCGATAATTATTCTTCATGTTATTTTTCAATTTGGAGTTAAAACATATTCTCAACAGTATTTCATTTTGGTAACACACTTGGAAAAAGCAAGTAGATCTATACTTATTTTCTTTCTGTGATAGTCTTTTCTAGTACTATGTTCAACACTTGCTTTAATCAGGGTCATCCCTGATCCCCTGTTTCTTTGAATTTAGACCCCCAAATTTTTTATATAGATCTAAATCCCCTCCCACAACTCCCCCCCACCCCATAACAAAAATTTAAATGTTTGCCTTCTTTTAATCATCTGAAGGAGAAAGTGGGGTCATTGACCAACTTTCCCCCCTCCACACACACACACCAGAAAGTCAAGGTCAATTAGTTTAGAATTTTGTCATCTGGTAAAAAGTTAATTTTATTATATTCCTATTGATCAGTGAAATACTGGGATTTCTCAGAGTATTATTTTTTCAGTTTTTCACAGTGAATAACATCACTACTGACGATATGTTATCATCACTAGTGATGATAAAGTTTTAGAATGTTTGCTGGAACTACTTTTTTCCTACATCTCTCACACTCTAATGTTTCTGTTTAAACATCTTTAGTAAACAATAGTACAGTGAAAAGATTTTCGGGACAGTCTTTCCAAACAACCCTGAGTTAACGACCTTGTGGGTGAAATCATTTGAAAATATTTCGAGAAAAGAAGATAGCTTTTTTGGGAGAGAGCTCTTGGAAAATATTGTGGAAAACCGAGAAAATACTACCGACCAGCATTTTCTCCTTTTTCCATAATGTTTTCTATCCTGTCAGAAAACCCAAGATCTTTTGTACCAATTTAGTATTTGTGATTTGGAGATGTTTTTAATTTGGGAGAGTCTTAAACTTGTCATGTGGGAAAGGATTAACTGTTTCTTCTAATTTCATATGGCTGGTTTTAAATTGTAATGGTGCAAAACAATGCATGCTTTCAAATGGAGAGAAAGATGACGTAATATACCCTCGATCTTTACGTCATCTGTTGCGTCAGCTGCTTCTGCCAAAAATATTCATGTGTTTGTAAAGAAAAGTACTTTACATGTATACCTACCGTTCTTGATAATAATTAGCAAACAAAGGGAGAATTAGGAATATAATAAATAGAATAATCAACTGGTGGTGTGTGATATTATGGGGTTTGCTACGGTTAAAATACTCGTCCTTCGGACTCGTTTTTCAACCGCACCACACCCCATTCTTGTGACAGATTTTTAATATCACACACCACCAGTTGATTATCCTCTATCTATCAGTTATGTTACAACACAAATATGAATTACTGTCACTTTAAAACAGGAATGTTTTGTACAGGGTTAAAACGAATTATTCTTGCAACAAAGAGATATCTTACGTGGTTAACTCTTTATCAGATGAAAAAATCAAGGACTTCTCCAAATTAACGCACTTGCAGATAGTAAACATGAATGAAAATATGAAAGCTTATTTTTCTTTTGAAGGGAAGAAAACATTCTGGGAAAAAGGGAAAATGTTGTTTACCAACATTTTTTTCCTTTTCCCCTAATATTTTCAAAGGCCGTCTATCTCAGGGTTGTTAAAACTCGGAATTGTTTATGAAAAGGTTAATATTTTCTTTTCAGAGGTTCATCTTTTTGAGATCAGAAGTGAGTCTGTTTGCTATGGAAACACTTTTTCTTCCTTATTGAACTTAGAATGTGCTGATGGAGAAGCGATCCTGGTTAGACAAACATTAGCCATGGCAAAACTCGGTTCCACCGGTTGTCCTATTGAACGGACAAGTTTCAATGAAAACACTCTGGCAGAGAACTGTTGTATGTAAGTGAACATAATGCCATTTTCTGTCATGTAGTTCATTCCTCATTCACAGCTGATTGTTTTTTCAACAACAGTCTGATTGTTTTTTAAACAACAGTTATGTGTGAAAGCAGCCAGTGGCTTGGTAAGGAAATCATGCTAAGTACTGGTTAAAAAGAAACTCCAGGAAAGCATAGATAAGTGCACTAGCCCCCACAATATGACTGAAATGATGTTGAAAAAGGTGTTAACTCTTTACCAGAAGACAAAATTTTAGACTAATCCAAAATGAAAGCATTTGCAGATGGCAAATTTAATGTTGGACAAATTATGAAATTTGTGCTTAAAAGGGTAGAAAACATTGTCGGAAAAGGAAAAAAGGGTGCTTACCAGCATTTTTTCCTTTTCCCACAATATTTTCAAAAATCCGTTTCCTTGTGGTTGTTAAAATTTGGGACCGTGTGGTAAACAATTTATCACCATACAACTAATCCAGGTATCTTGTAGTTTTATCTTTGACACCTCTGTAAATGCCAAGGCTTTTACTAAACATTTGCCTCTTCAGTTAAAATTCCAAGTCTAGAAAGAAAGTTAGAATACAAAGTCAAAAATGGAATGTAACTGTATTAAAAATATTTCTCTAGTTACCTGCCCTTCTGCTTTAGGTTCCTCTTTTGTTAGTTAACAACTAGCCCGAGTTATATAGATGTACCATAAGCTTTGAGCAAGAAGGCTTTCATGGTCCGGTTTTCCTCCACTCCCTTTTCTATAGAAGAGCAGTAATCTGTTATCAGAGGATCTCTAAGAATCAAATTTTGACTTTGCTTATTCAAAACCTGAAAATCACTTTTATTTTGTACTTTGAAAATTTCCAATCCACACTGTCTTGGAAAGTCAAAGCCTTAGTTTTCTCTCATTCAGAGAAAGATCAAATAAACAAGAGGGCCATTGACTCCCTGGACGGCTTACTTGAGCCTTTGTACCTTTGAGAGAATAGTAGTATATCTATGTCAAAACAAGATATTAGCAATAGAAACATTATGATAAAATATCATGAAGTCATGAATTCTGTGCAAAAAATGTAATTTCTAGAGTACACAAAACTTTTACACAGATTTGGCCCAGTGACCAACATTTTGGCCTCGGATGACCCATATTCAAGTTTGTTTCTGATACAGCTAGTCCAAAAGTTCTTACTAAGTTGCAGTATCAATTCATCTAAAAATGTGGCCTCAAGAGTGCATGAAATGATTTTTCTATGATTAAGATTTGATCTATTTCTATTTTATTTTAGATTATTTATATTGGAAATTGTCAAAGATATATCCAGAGGCTTTTAAAAGAATAACCAACCATTCATGTTAGAACAAGATCTGATCAAGTTTCATGATAGTTTGAAAGGAAATTGGCCCACTGGGGTGCATGGAAGGTTTTTCTTGGCAAAGAGTTGATCTAGTGACCTAGTTTAAACCCATGGTGACTTACATGTTTTTTCCAACTTGTACACGAGATATACATACTAACATTCTGACAAAATTTCCATGAATAATGAATTGAAATTGTGATATGGAATGTTAAATATCTTTTTGCTCTACTGGCTGAAAGCCAGCAGAGGTTATTTCATGGGGTGGTTTCTATTGTATGTCCATTTGTATGTCCGTCCATCTGTCTGTTAGTCGTTTTCTTGTTTATGTGATAAGGTCTGCATTTGTGGTCGGATTTGTTTATACATGTATCATCAATAGCTTGAACCCTAATGATTTTGAAAACCCTGACAATCAGTAAAGGAAAAGTAGCCATTTAAAATTGAAAATTTGCATTTCTTGTTTACATGATAAAGTTCACATAGTTATGTGGTTGGATTTTCATGAAACTTGCACATTAATTTTGCTTTATATCATCAAGCTTCAATCCTATTGATTTAGGAAACAAATCTGACAAATAGGAAGGAGAAAAGTAGCCATTAAAGTTGAAAATTTACATTTTTTGTTTATGTGATAAAGTCTGCATTTTCTATCTGAATTTCATGAAACTTGCACAGCTGATTTGTATCATCAATATCTTATAGCCTATTGATTTTGAAAAAAAAAAAAAAAAAAATTCAAACAACTAGTTAGGGAAAAGTAGCCATATAAAGTGGAAAATACATGTATACATTTCTTCTTTAATGTGATTCAGTCAGCATTTTAGATTCAGTTCTTTAGGAACTTGTACAGGTCACTTGTATCGTATCATCAAGGAGAAAACCCAGCTATCAGTTTAGGAAAAACAGCCATTTGATCACTTAGTCTTGTTTAGTCAACACAGTCCATAATACTGGTCACATTTCTTTGACATTTGCCGGGATTGTTCAAGCCCCCCTCACCAGCCTTTCCTTTTTGTGTGTGTGTATGTGTTTGTCTTCTCCCTTTGTTCATCATAAAATAATGATGTATATTAGAAAATAAGCAAAATCACTGCCAGTAGAGCTATTCAGGCCCTCAAGGGACTCTAGTTTTCCTTTGCTATAGTCTAGTGATCTACTGTTTCATCCAAGATATCCATTTTTGATCAGGTTTCATGGACAGGGTAGGTCTAGATTTCAAATAGGAGCTTTCTAAGATACTTCCAATTGACTCAAAGAGGCTCATTTCGAACTTGTCCAAGAAATTATTTAGACAAAAATTCAATACTTACATTCATAACTTTTCCACTTAACCTTTTACTGCACTCTGCAGACTTTTAACATTTGATTATGATTGTATGGTGTTTAACGCAGTTTTCAACATTATTTCAGTTATACGAGTATCCCATGGCCAGAGCACCTATCCATGCTTTCACAGAGTTTCTCTTTACCAGTACTCCGCACAATCTTCTTTTCAAGCCACTGGCTGTTTAATTAACCCTTTACCACACAATTCCGACTTTTGACGAACCTGAAAAAGCCTTTTGAAAGCATTGTGGGAAAAGGAGAAAATGCTGGAAACCAGCATTTTCTCCTCTGTCCGCAATGTTTTCTTCCCTTCCTTAAACAAATTTCAATTTTTAGTCACATTTATTATGTCGTCTGCAAATGCTCTCAATTTGGACAAGTCTAAAATTTTGTCGATTGGTAAAGAGTTAACCACATAACTATCGTCGAAACAATGATCCGCGGTGAGAGAGGAATGAATCCTGTCCCAGTGACTATCATCAATCCTTTGAAAGAAATTGGCATTGCCGTGATCAAACCAGCTACCATCTGTTCTCAAGTCCTGTATGCTACAGACTGAGCTACTGGGGTTCTGCACAGATTTTTAATGACCCTGAGAAAGAAGCCTTTTGAAGACATTGTGGGAAAAGGAGAAAAAACAGATAACCAGCATTTTTCTCTTTTTCCCACAATGTTTTCTACCCTTCCAAAAGCAAGTTTAAATTCTTTCATTCACATTTGTCATTGCCAAATGCGGTTGATTTGGACCAGTCTAAAATTCTGTTGTTTTGGAAAGAGTAAAATAGTTACATCTCACGCCTTTTTAAGATTTGACCTAGTGACCCAGTTTTTATAACTATCTTGGGCCTCAATTTTCAAACTCATCATGTAACACTTATTCATAATAAAATCTTCTGACCAGGGTTCATCAGCAGAGGACTAGAGATGTTGTTTCCACAATGAGATCAAGATTTTTCTTAGGATTTGACCTGTTAACCTATTGTCACAGATAGTGGATTTTGATACCGTATTTTCACTCTCATGTTTTGAGAGATGTACTTCTTAAGCTTTGTATGATACATGTATATGCTTTTGACACTCCTTAAATACTTCTATTATTTGTAAAAGTCCCTTAGAAGCTATTTGTTTTTACTATTTTTCTGTCAGGCTTGAAGATGAGGATTGTGGCACTGTTTACACAGGCAGTGTCTATCAAGAATACTATTAACGTTGCCACGGAAACCAAAACTGTTTGAGTCTCCAAGCCTCCTGGGTAGATATCATAGACCTGGACTGCAATCAAACCTTGTACCTTCCTGGAACAAACCATGATTTTTACCTACAGTTGTATACCAAGTAAGTTTGTCCAAAGTTTTTATTTGATTGATTTATTGATTGGATGGTGCGGAACTGCGCTTTCAACATTATTACAGCCATATTACCACAACAGCTCACCTTTGCATATAATAGATTTCTATAGCACTAGACGAGGACTCTGAAATGTCTTGCCAAAGGGCACTCCAACAGAAAACAAAGTGCTTCCTGTGCCGGAAACCAAGGCATTCAGGTTACGAGTCCTACACTTTATTACTGAGCCAGGCAAGATCCCTCTCTTGGTTTAACTCTTTCACTCCCAAGAGTTTTTTTTATTGTGTAAATCACAAAAAATTTAATACTGCATTATGTGACTGTTCCATCATGCTGTAGAATAGCATAGCTTAGGGTGTAGATCAATATCAGACTGCACACTCTGATCTTGATCCTAATAATCAACTTTATAACAACCCTGAGGAAGAAAGCTTGTGAACATTTCGTCAGAACCAGGATTTTCTTCTTTTCCCATCATGTTTTCTACTCCTTCAAGAGCAAATCCAACCTATTGTGTCACACTGAATATTTCATCTGCAAATGCTTCCAATTTGAAAATATTTAAATTCTTGTCTACTGGTAAGAGTTAACCCTTGACCACACGACAAAATTTAAGACTTGTCCAAACTACCGAACAAGTGTGGCTAAGTTTGTTGAAGTTGATAGGGTAGAAAACATGATGGGAAAAGGAGAAAATGCTGGTTACCCACAATGTTTTCAAAAGGCTTCTTCCTTAGGGTCATTAAACTCGGGATTGTTGGCTAAAGGGTTCGGGAGACAATACATAACTGACGGTTTATCAACTGTATCATTTCACATACTTGCAAATATGATATTATCTCTTTACAAGTTGACAAAAATGTTCACTCTTCAAAATTGAAAGCATTGGCAGATGACAAATTCAATGTGGCTCAATGTTGGAATTTGTCTCTGAAAGGTACGAAAACTCTATGGAAAAAGAAGAAATTGCTCATTTTGCACAAATGAGATATGGCTCCACATCAGTTACCGTACCTTGGTCATGAAAACCTTAGAAAATCTTGTGGGAGAAACTGCTTGTTACAAGCAATTTCTCCTTTTTTCCCACGATGTTTTCAAAAGCCTTTGACATGTTCCGTAACTCATTACCAAACGACAAATTTAAGACTAGTCCAAATTGAAAGCACTTGTAGACAACAAATTAACTTCAGCTGAAATGCTGGTGATTGTCAGTAAAAGTGTAGAAAACCTTGTTGGAAAAGGAGAAAATCCTGCTTACCACCATTTTATCTTTTTTCGACAAGGTTTTCCAAGAAGGTATTTCCTCAGAGTCACTTAAACTTGACACTGAGTGGTAAAAAATTAAAGTTTGGATTTTTTTGTAAAAAGTTTACATGCCTGTTGTGAGCAGTTTTTAAAGGTGTGGAAAGGGAGTAATTTCTTGAAAGAAGGAATAGCTGCTTTTCCCACCATGTTTTCAAAACAGCAAAAAATGGCATTTCTTTTCAATCAGATGTTTCTGCTTTGAATAGATTGTCCCAGATTTTTAGTGCTTCTCAAAATGCGTGACTAGCAACAGGTTAAGCTTTACCTACACAATTCCGACTTCTATTGATCCTGAGAAGGAAGCCTTTTGAGAACAGTATGAAATCAAAGCGTTGAAAACGCTGATGTGGTATTTGTCAAGGAAGCCATTGGGTGGAATTAATAATTTGAAAAAAAGAAAGGGAGAAATTATACTCAAATTTTGGCTTGAAAGTCGACCTACTAAGCAAATGAATACCTTTTTTGTTGAAGGGAGAGTACTCATGACAAAGTTAGGATTATTTGTGTATTGGTGGTCTCCCTTTGATCATTAGGAGGAGTCAGGAGTAACGTCCCTTGACAGTAGGATGCATGACGGATAGAGAAAGATTGATTGATTGAATGGTGTTTAACGCCGTTTTTTTTACAACATTATTTCACTTATATCGCGGCGGCCAGTGCACCTATCCATGCTTTCCTGGGTTTTCTGTTACCAGTACTCCACACAATATTCTTTCCAAGCCACTGGCTGCTTTCCCACATAACCATCGTCGAAACAACGATCAGCGGTGAGAGAGGAATGAATCCTGTGACAATGACTATCGTCAATCCTCGGAAAGAAATTGGCCAAGCCGGGGATCGAACTCACGACCCCCTGTTCTCAAGTCCTGTAGGCTACCGACTGAGTTACCAGGGCTCGGCAATAGAGCTAGAAACCATGTGAATATATGGAATAAAATTAAGGTTGCCAAACTGTAATTGGCAATATGTCAAAATGAAGGAAAAAAAAAATCATAATTATTAACTTATTTGTTATTGTCTTAGTGTCTTAGTTATGAAAAATCAGAAACATTGCCCGATAAAAAGTAAAGTTATACGAATTTTTGAAAATCCACCCCAATTCCAGACTCCGCAACAAAATTGACACCACCCCTAAGGAATTAAAATGTAAATATTTTTTTCAAATTTATGGTATTTTGTATCAAATTTGGTACTAGAAGACTCAGCACATAATATTCTTTCAGGAGTACTAATAATTCTGTTGTAAATTATAAAAATCAGAGAAAATATGACAAAACTAACACGAAGTGTAACAGGATTTTCTTTATTTTTTTCCATTTTTTCTGAGACAAACCCTCCAAGTTATTTTCAGAAATATCATACTTTAATGAATGGGGCATGGATAAACCATACACAGTTTTTTTTCTAAAACCTATTTGGAACAACATATGTGATTTTCAGCATCTTTCACCGCACGTAACTGAAAATATTTGATTTTGAACATACACACCACTATTTTGACGTTTCCATAAAAATATACAAAAAACATTTCTTAAAATCAATGATCTTCAATTCTTTCTTAAGTTCAAAACACACCACTTCCTATCTCTGTGAAATACTTATTGATAAATTAATCTTAATTAGTGCTTAGAGATTTAGATTTACAATTTAAACCAATTAAATGACAAGATTTTGTTAATTTTACTGTGGTACACAAGCATGTCGGTCAAGAAAGATGCATATTGAAATCGCTGAGAAGAAATACATAGTAAAATGGTTTTTTAGACCTTTTAACATCATAAATCTTCATGCATAATATCTATAAACCTGCATAAAGCTTTAAACAAGACACCAATGCAAAGCTGAGTTGATTTCCTAGCACACATAGTAGGTAAAAGTAAATACGGGCAGATAACTCTCAACTGAGACAAACATTTTTGCTTATAAATGGCAGGCTGAAAGTTCCTAGTACATGTAATAATAAGGCACGGAGAAATCAATTACTGGCAAAGAGCAGAAACTAGCCTTAAGATTAACAACAAGATGAAACAAGCATTTTTTTCACACCCAGTCAAAGTCACTCTAGGAGGTCAAATGTCAAGAGTCTAATCAAAGCTGTTGTTCCACCGTTTGAGAATTTTCAAAAGACTTTGCATAAATCTTCATAATGAATCCTGGGGGCTTGCTACTGTAGCTTAACCAATTACCACACAACAAGAATTTTTGAAAACATAGTGGGAAGAGTAGAAAATGCAGGTAACCACATTTTCTACTTTTCCCACTATGTTTTCTTACCTTTCAAACTGAAATCTAATCATTCAAGCCACATTTAATTGGTGGTCTGCAAAAGCTTTCAATTTGGACCAATATAAAATTTTGTCATGTGGTAAAGAGTTAGTGGTCAAGTCACAAAGCCATGTTTAAGAACCCTTTACCAAACAATCTGGTGTTTTAACAACCCTGAGAAAAAGGCATTTGAAAATGAGGGAAGAGGAGAAAATGTTGTTATCAAATTTCTGGTGATCAGAATTTCCTCATTTTCCCACAATACCACCATACCAATAACAATTTTTTTCAATGAGCCAAATTTGTCACCTGCAAATGCTTTGGATTTGGAAAAGTCAAAATTTTGTCATTTGGTAAAGAGTTAAAGAATTTTAAAGTATTACGCACAAACATTCATGAACACTTTTTGCACAGCAAAGCCTCCAATGAACCACACTGGAGTATGGCTGGAATACTCTGGTAACCACAGATTAAACGACTGAAAACAGTCAATATCCAATTGGAAATATTTATGAAAGCATTGTGAAAAAAGAACCATTTGCTCAGACAACCAAATGCATGTTTTTTGCAATGTTTCCCACTCTAGTTACGACAATGTAAAATACAACAAAAGTGGGGTATACAAATATGAAAAATAACCATGCTTAATTGCAGTCTAAGTATTGTCTCAAATGGATAATTTCATAATATAACAGTTAAAAAATGTTTCGGAATATAGATAGTACCATCTATAAATACTAATAAAACAGAAACACAAGGGAATGGCCGAACTTAAGTTGTTAGAACTTGTGGTCAAACCCCTTTGCCAAATAGTTCTGTGTTTGTACGTTATAAATATGATTTTGTACCAAAAATGGCAATAAAATATGTTTAAACTAATAAAACATACTATTCCACAAAAAGCATTCTGCACATCTTTTTAGTCTGATCCTTGTATGATCTTTTTAGCCTGATCCTGTTTCTAAACCATATCAACCTTTTCCAAACAAACAGGTATTTCAACAGCTTTGTAGCAGTTAACAATTTAAAAAGAATGAGGGAAAAGGATAGTTGCCCAGTACCTACATTTTCCCCTTTTTTCAAATGTTTTCAAGCCTATCCAATACTGAATGTTCTAATGCCTATCTATTTCAGGAAAATCTAAAATACTTATGACAAAATGATTGTAACATGACAAAAAACACATAAACATTATCTGAAAAACATAAAAAAAATCAAAAGTTACAGTTTATCAAAATACACAGACACTTTTGGAACTGTTTCTTCTAGAACTGGATTTCCAGATAAATGGACAGGTTTGAAATTGCCACGTTGAATAGCAGCTGGAATCTGTTTGGTATCCACATGTTGCTCATAACCAATACCTGTGAATGTGTATATATAATTGAGCCATGCTCGATGAAAAGGGAGCTGCAACTACAAAAAGAATTGACCCAGGTCAGCCTGTGCGGTCCGCCCAGGCTTGCGTGGGCCCACAATGTTTGCCGTTTGAAGATTTTCTGTATGTCCATGGACCAGTCTACCTCATGATTCAGTTGGTTGTTAGACAAAATGGAGTTTATAGACCCATAATCATATGATGCCTTGCTTGGTATAATAGATCATCACAGAGATGCATTAAGTCCCTTTTTCATAGAGCATGGCCCATATATAAATATTTATCTCTCTGTGTGTTTATGCCACTTGGTGACACATTGCCAGATTAATCACTGAGTGTATGTGATATTAATGATTTTCATAATTTGAAATAAAATGCTAGTTATTATCTACTTCGTTTAACCTGACCCTGTTCAAAATCATTTAATAGATTAATATTCTATTTTTATCCTCGGCATCGCTCAGCATATGTCCCGAATGGTAACGCACGGTTTAAGCCAATCAACCCTCAACCTACTGAATATGTTGGTTTTGAAAACTTTCCAGTCAGTAGTAAAAAAAGGAAATATTGAAACTTCAAAGTTATTTCTGGGAGAAATATCTCCTCACTGGATAGTGTAGATCCAAGATCAGACTGCACTTTCTGTGCAGTGAGTCTGATCTTGATCCATGCTGATCCCAATAGCTCCTAAAGTCGCGCTTTGTAGGCTAAGGGTTAAATTGCTTACCTGTATACCTTCCCGTGTATAAATAACTATCCGAAAAATAGTCAGAGTTCTATTTATATGCCTACTTCTGTATTCAGCATAAAGGTCAAGATCAGGTTAAATGAAGTGAGCAATATTAAATTTGAAAAAAAAAGAAAAAGGTTGTTCGTTTCATTCTAATCATTCTAATACAGATTTTATGCATTAAATTCTCAACAAAAAGATATTGAAATTGTGGAAAAAGAAGTCAAAGCAGGTAGGATAATATGCTATCTTTTCCACAATGCTTTAACATGAGCTTCAGATCTGTGTCCCTTTGTCTAACTCAAAAAAAATATTTGAATATCAAAATTACAGTTCTGATTGTCCAGAAAGGTCATTTTGGCACAGTAAAAAGGATTTCACATCTTAATGTGAAAGGTCAACATATTCAGAATAGAGGTTGTGTCCCTAGTTGCATAGAATCATTGTCTTTAAGCATACCTGATATAAATGACTTTAAAAAAATTGTGGAAAAAGCAGGAATTTGCTATGCAAGACACTTTCTCTTTTTTCCCACAATACTTAAATACCATGAAAGGTAAAATCATCAGCCTATGGCATTTCAAAACTGATTCATATGTCCTGCAGATATTGCACAGAAGGCAAAACTTATTTTCAACTAGTACAGACACAAAGTTACTTGATAATAGTAACACTGTCAATAGGTGTTTATAACCAAGAGTTGACACAATTTTATGCAAATATCACCTTAAATAAGCCATATTTAAATTGTCGTCTGCAAATGCTTTCAATTTTGACAAGACATTTCTGATAGTCAAAAACCAAAATATAGACATATATGTACAAACGCGAAACTGGAAGATTTTCAAAATGCATGGCAAGATCAGGAAAAAAATGTGCCCCTGGCATCAAGCAATAGTTAACCCTGTACCAGATGATAAATTTTTTGCCTTTTCCAAATTCAAAGCATTTGCAGACAAAAAAATTAAACTTGGCTCAAATGATGATTTGCTTTCGAATGGGTAAAAACCATTGTGGAAAAAAGGAGAAAATGCTGGTAACCAGCATCTTCTCCCTTTACCATAGCATTTTAAGAAGGCTTCTTCCTCTAGGTCCCTAAAACATGGAATTGTGTGGTAAAGGGTTTAAATATGCAGCATGCTCCTAATTACACCATTCAAGGGTTTAGAAAAATCAACCTAATAATTTCTTATAGCCAAAAATCAAAGCATAGCTGATCATTTTGAATTTCAATTTCATTTTGCCTCCCTATCTGTTTCTGTAGGAGACAGCATTAATTATTATTTTCATTAAAAAAAAAGGCTTAAAAATGTAAAACCTACTGTATTTTTCTTATGTATGCCTGCTTAGCAGCTAGTTGGGTGGTTTCCACAGCCAGTAATTCAATTGATTCTTCAGATCGCTCTTCCATATTCGTTAGATTTGCATCACTAATAGGCTTCAAAAAGCAGGCAGAAAGTTGTTACCTCTGTAAAGTCCAACCAGGCTATCAATCATGACTGTAAAAAAAAATGTTTCATAGGAATACAGTTCATTGCTTTACCATGTATTAAAGTTATACCTACTGTATAATGAAATAATTTGAAACTTCACAGTCTCTAGTCATAAAAACAATGAAAATTACAAATTATATAGGATCCAGCAGTCTGCCAAGAAATTCTTTAATTGCTTATACTTGTGAAAATAGTGTTGGCAAGCTGAGAGGTTGCTTTTTACAAGCAATTTCTGCTCTTCCCTCGACGTTTTCTGTGGGTTTTTTTTTCCCACCCAAATTCCATTTTTTTTTCATAGAAAAGGTTTTGTCGCCATTTCTAGCTTTAGCTGGCAGGTTTTTTGATTTGGTATGTTGTAGAACATTTTAAAATTCATATAAACATTTGACAGTAACAAACAAGAAGTAGATGGAATTCTGAGGAGTATCTGCAATTTACAAGGGCCAGATTCAGCTTTTAGAATTTAAAGCCATGAATGCTGCCCAATATGTTTTGGAGACTAGGGTCATCAGTGTTCCCACTGAAATTTTTATTTGGAGGTTTTGTACCCCCTACCATTGAAAAATGGGGGTATAAGAAAAAAAAAATGGGGGTACAAATTCAGAAAAATTAGTATGCCTACAACTCTAAATTGTTTTCTTAAATGCCTCATCCTCTTTCAGGTGAAGAACAATCATATATATCTACAAAGCGAATTTACATTTTTACATGTAACCAGGGATCGTATATTTGATCCCTGATGTAACAAATAGTAAAATAATTACTTGACAAAGTGATAACTAGTAGTCTTTATGCTCATCTTTTCACGTGCCTTTTGCATAACACTCAACAGAGCCATTGTCGAAGTCTGGCTGGTGACTATTGTACTCAATATGAATTCTGTTTTCTTGCATGGTTCTACTAGTATACCTTGCTTGCTTAAGGGAACCCAAATCCGAAAGCTTCTAAAGTAGGCCTACCGCATTTCTGAGCTATTACAAATGTTAGTTTACAGACGAGAGACATTGACGTCGACAAAACACTTTTTCATAGACTGCGTTAAAGAAAGGAGAGCTGAATTACGGATAATTTTTTAAACAAACAAGTCCCAGTCTGCAATTATTGATCACGACAATAAAGACCGAGTACGCCAACCATGTAAATGTTCTAAAAATAGAAAGCTGGAAATCCCAAATTTTTCTGATGATTTACATTTTCCGAAAAAGTTGCTTTTACATGAGCCGTTCTATGCAAGCCTTTCCTACTTTTTATTTCGATCTTCATCTGTATTTTTTGTGCGCGATTTCACATATAGGTTTGTTATTTTGTACGTTTTTTATTTTACTTGTACGTGTTTCACGTACGATTTTGCGTGATTGGGAACTCTGGGTCATTGTGTATTACATAGTTTAATACTTTGGAGTTCTGTAGTACGATAACTGTATCCCATTGCTATTTCAGTTTTTCACCGACTGCCTCCTGGACCATGCCAAGCACAAAACAATGTCCAAATGTGAAAGGAAACACCCTAAAAGTCTTCTGATTGAGACTATACATAGGAGGAAGGGCTTCAAGGAAGGGCTTACATTGTACTTGATTCTATACATTTTTATACATGTACTGTATCCGTCCATTCAGCAATGTTTTTCACTGCAGAAAAAAAAAAGAGACATATGTACTGTACTTTAAGCAAATAACTCAGGTATACCAAAATTTTTGAAGATAAACAGAAACTATGACAGGTCTTACCTGAACCAGAGACATTGATGTGTATTGTATGTCTCTGCCTGAACTCAGTTTAGTACTAGTAACAAAATATGGGATTCTCTGATTTGACGTGGTGAGTCTTACCGCAGGCCACTTTATGATAAAATCACGAAATTCACATTTAACATATAAATATCCACTGAGTCCTTTCTATATTTCTCCCACAACGCTGTCGTAAGTGAAGGAAATGGGCGCAAGAAGACATGATTGACACGCTCTCAGTCTCAGGTTTTTCGAAAGAACATCGAATTCAACATCCGTCGGCCAACCTTCCAACTATCACTTGTCATCGCATCTTCAACATGAACACAAGCCTCAGGCAAAGGATCCACAAGCATAGTTATGGCAGTCTAAATTGGTCTTGTGGCAATACCTGGCAGCTTTTCTTTTCTGTTCCGCGAGAATCGGCCTTCAGCGTCGCGAAATTGCATGACAACATCACCGGAAGTGTCCGAAAAATTCGTAATTTTTCGTATTTATTTTTTATCAGTCACATTAATCGACAACACAACTATAAAAATCTTATATCATTAATAAAGTATCATTTTATATTTAAAAAAAGGCGATAAATAGTTTAATCATGCAATGTCCGGCAGTTGACGTGAATGCCCGACATGCAGTCTGATCTTTGACTTAGATTGTCTGCCTTGTTTAGACATTTTAGACAAAAGCAACATTGAAACTGCAATTATTTGGATCTTCCTCCTAAACTTGAAATATCTGCTGGGTTTATTCGGCACTCAAAGGGTGAAAAATGGACTTTTCTAAATACAATTATGTCTGTTAAAGAGTTAAAATATTGACATTGCAGCTTTAATGCCCTTTTTGAGGAGACCTATTTGTTCAAAATGCTGTTCACTGTAAATTATCATAGTATATAGAAGATTTTTACATTTGAAGAGTATTAAAATGAAGTATTACAATCTTTGCAACATGCAACAAAATGATTACAATGGTCTATGCAGTAATAAAGTATAAATGGTGTTCAGATAAATCGTGTTCAGATCTATTTATGCAACAAAAATTCAACAGCTGTGTACATTAATCTCAGATAAACATTCAACTTTTTCTGTTGGCTATATACAGGATTTCAGTACTGCAAAAACAGGGCAAGCACATTGCACCAAACAACTGTCACATTTCTTTGTTACATGTAGTTTTTTTTTTACTCTAGGCCCTTTCAGAAAAGTTATTATCAATCAAGTTTTTGGCAAGTTTTTATCATTGACTGAAACAAGAAATAAATAAACAGAGCACTGGCACAAAAGTAGAGCACCACAAACAAATCATCCTTAACTCTTTACCAAATGACAAAATGTTAGAATGATCCAAATTGAAAGCAGTTGCAGACGACAATTTTAATGTGGCTCAAATGGAAAAAATTGTCTTAAAAAGGGTAGAAAATATTGTGGGAAAAGGAGAAAATGCTGGTTACAAGCATTTTCTCCTTTTCCCACAATGTTTTCTATAGGCTTTCTTCTTCTTCAGGGTTGTTATAACTGGGGACTGTGTGGTAAAGAGTTAAATAGTTGTACCCGTAACATCTTTACCATTTCACTGTCTATCCAAGTTCAGTCAAACCTTGTGTTATACAACTACCTCCTTTGTTCCCCCCCCCCCCTTCATTTTTATTGTTAGATACTAAATTTGTTGTTGTAATTAGATTAACTTCTCTACAACGATTAGGGGACAGGTTGAAATGAAAATTGCAAACATCAACAGACTGAAAATTGGAAAGGAAGCAGACAGAAGGATTCAGCAGAATTTGTGATCAAATGAAAAAGACTTCTTTATTAAAATATAAATATAATGCAAGCTGTCTTCTGTATCAAAAAGTTTTCATGACTGAATAACAAAACCAAAAGGTGATCATGAAAAAGGTTGAACGTAAATCTTCTTGCCTTACTTTTGGATATTTTATCTGGCAGTCAACAATATCTTCCTCAACTTCCCAATCGGTTTCAGTCATTCTCAATACCATACTTAACCCTTTCCAAAACAACAAAATTTAGATTCTTTCAATTCAAAACATCAGCAGACGACAAATTCAAAATTGGTACAAAATGAGCTTAAGCTATCTGATAGAGTAGTAAACATTGTGAGAAAAGGAGAAAATGCTGGTTTACCAGCATTTTTCCTTTTCCAATAATGTTTTCAAAACCTTCTTTCCCAGGTTCATGAAAACCTGTGATTGTTTGGTAAAGGGTTTATCAAACAAAAACACAATTAAACAGCAATACTTGGCCATCATGAGATTTAAAATATAAATGTATGTTTGACACAATACCATCATTGATTTAGACTGGCAGCTGCTAAAAACCAATGTATAATCAATATCTTTGTTTGTATTGGAGTTTAACGCCATTTTAACAGCTTAGGTCATATCATGGCGGTCAGTGACCCACCCATGTGTTTCCTGGCTTTCTCACACCAGTACTGACACAGCTTTCTTTCCAAAGCCACTGACTACTTTTCTCACATCCATCAGAGGTGAGAGGCGAAAATCGCCTGAAAGAAAGTTCGCCACAACCGGGTATCGAACCCACAATCTCCAGGTCACGAGTCAGATACGCTAACCACTGAGCCACCCGGCCGGGCAATTAATATCTATTACTGTTTATGTCAACCAAAAATACAAGACATTTTATGGCCCCTTTAATGACATACAATCAATTGTTGAGTAATCATCGGACATGCATCGAAAAAAATCTCTGCGACTTTCAGATAAAGAGTAGCACAATTCATCTAAATTTGGAATTTGTTCCAGCAAACCTACCATCAGTGTCTTACTTAATTATTCTATTCAAACGAATTAAAAAACATTGAAATTGATTTGTGCCCACTATTTTTGGTCAGTTCCTGAGTGTGCCTATCTACTGGAGGTTGATGTATCACTGTCTGACTGTACAAAATACTTTCATGTTAACCCTTTACCAGATGACAAAAAGCTAGACTTGTTTATATTAAAAGCATTTGCAAACAACAAAGTAAATGTGACTCTTTACATAGAATCGTCTTTGAAACAGTAGAAAACATTGCAAAAAGAGAAAAAGTAACATGTTATGACTTTAAATAATTCGAGAACATTCTTTCTATGTTTGACAATGTTATACATTACTGTATAAATACGCTTTTTTATGTTTGACAATGTTATACATTACTGTATAAATATGGTTCTGAGTCTATGCATTTTAAAAGCCTTTTTCTACAGATTCTTAAAGACTTTTGATGGTTTTGGTAATGGGTTAAATCTACAAATAAATCAAAGCTGGTTCTAACACAGTAAGTCCGTAGCCTTCAATGCAACAGTCAACATCTATATATATCCTTTGTACATTCAGATTGTATACAAGTACAAAATAAAACAAACTTATCTATCAATGAAAAATAATAAGAGAAAGATACAAACATCACTGGATCAAAATTACAATCCCATTAGATTCTGGTCCTCATGCTTATAAACAGTTTCCATGTCTAACCTTTCCTTCATAAAGACCCTTTTGATATCTTTCAGGCAAATCAAGAACAATGAAAAGAAAGAAAAAAAAAAAAAAAAAAGGAAGATATTTACAAAAAGTATTGCCTGGATACGTATACATTTGAATGTTCTAAATCAGTTGAAAATTAAAACTACTGCTAGTTTCCAATACATTCAGCCCTTAAACTGCTAGACATTACTTAAGTTTCTTTAAAGAACAATATAGATCAATATCAAATATATGTAAATACAACTGTTATACAGTTCATTCTTTACCAGAACACAAAATTTTAGACTTGTCCAAATTGAAGGCATTTGCAGACCACAAATGAAATTTGGTTCAATTGTGCTGGATTTGTCTGTGGTAGGTTGGGAACAAGAGAAAATGCTGTTTACCAGCATTTTCTTCTTTCCTCATGCTATTTTAAAAGGTTTCTTTCTTAGGGTTATTAGAACTAGGAAAAAATGGTTAAAATGTCTCACTTCTATTGATCCTTTTCCATACAATCCCACATTTTAACGACCCCAAGGAAAGGGACTTTTGAAAACATTGTGGGAAACAAAGAAAATGCTGGTAGCCAGCATTTTCTCCTTTTCCCACAATTTTTTCTATCCTTTCAAAGAAAAATATCATATTTTATGCCACATTTAATTTATTGTCTGCAAATGCTTTGAATTTGGACCAGTTTGAAATTTTTTTTTTGTTTGGCAACTGTTTAACCTCACTAGTTCTTTCATTGCTGTTTTAGCATACAAGGTGTAAAAAAAATATGACTAAGTAACAGCCATTGTGATCAAAGATCCAATGATCAACCCGCATATACTATGCAATCTGATCTTCATCTACACTGTCCACCAAAGTGTCCAAAGTTCTGCTAGACATTGACAGGATTGAATCAGTAAGTCTTGGGATACAGATATGAAGGAAAGGTCTTTCTGAACATGTTAACCACTATAATTATCATTCATGTCATTAATTTGGTTGATCATTGGTTGATACGTCGACTAAATATTCTGGAAGATCACGATTATGGCAATGATCGTGCCAAGTAAGCACGAATTCCCCAGAATGATGCTCAGTATGGTGAGAACCCTAGCCTTGGTGTTAGAGTTGTGGATTTTGTACGTCTCTATGTTGTGATCATGTCCGTGGTTGGCCTAGAATTTGGCAATAAAAACATTTGTTCAAGTAAAGTTTTTATATTTTTATTTTTCATCAAGTTATAATGATTGCTCATAATTAACTCCTTGCCAATCGAGAAAAACGTAGTAAAAACATCCATGTATATGGAACGCCATAACTGTCTTATGTTGTCCTAAAACATTTCTTTATCTGATATTTTAGATCGTCTAGTCGTTTTTTTATTCCATAATTTCATATATGCGTTACGAAGTGTGGTCTTTGCATTACGTTATGTGGTCTTTATATTATGTGATGGTGTTTTTAGATTACGTTATGGTGTTAAATTGTTATGTCATGTAGTTTCCTCATTACCTTAATATGTAGTCTTCTTATTACGATGTGGGGATATTATATGACGTGATGTGGCATTGAGATTACGTTATGGTGTTTTCGTTTATCATGATGATGTCTTTTAAATACACCATGTTATTAAATTATTATGTCATGTAGTTTTCGCATTACGTTTGGTAGTCTTCGTATTACGTTGTGTTGTTATTATATTACGTGACGTGGTTTTGAAATTACGTTATGGCCTTTTCCTTAATCATTATGATGTCGTTTTAATACATTGTATGGTAAAATTGTTGTATCATGCAGTTTTCACATTACATTTTCTAGTCTTCTTATTACGTTGTGTGGTTATTATATGACGTGGTGTTGTTTTGAGATTATGTTATGGTCATTATTTATGAAAGCATTGTGAGCAAAGGAGAAAGTGCTTTTGTAAGTAATTTCTTCTTTCCCACAATGCTTTCTACTAAGTAAGATACTTATTTTACCTGAAAGAGGTGGTCTCTCAGGCAAGGCTGATTGCGTTTAGTTTCAGTTCATAAATTTATTTCGGATTTTCCGGAATACCCCTCTATAAGGTGAGAGACCTCTGTAAGGCAGAAACCTTCATTAAGCGACCGAGAGTCAATATCCCTGTAAGATTAAAAAAAAAAAGACAAGAGACAACATGGTATATCGCTCGATTTTTTTCAGCTAATTCTATGTTGTTGGTACTTGGTAAATTTTCCTAGCAGACAATGGTTACTCTGGAAATTCTAGGGTGTGGGGAGGGGGCGGGGGTCCGGACCCCTCTGACCCCACCATGTATCCGCCCATGTTCCCATTTCAATGTCAGCAAAACCATAATTTATGTTATCCGTGATTAGTCGACGCAAACTCATCTGCGTAAGGTGGATCAATAGTTTCTGTTGATCAAGCCATTTTCAACGTAATAATGTTAGTTAAGGTATAGGTGCGTTATTTATTAAAACTTTTTCCTTAATGTTGACGACACAAGGAGGTTTTGTGGACAGTGTAGATCAAGATCAGATTGCACAGAACGTGCAGTCTAGTCTCTGATCCACATTGTCCACATTTTCATTCTAGATTATAAATTAACTGTTTCTTCATCTTGCAATGGAAGTGTATTTTTAGCCAATGAACAAATACAATTTATTTATTTGGTAGTGAAAGAGTTAATATGGCGTTCTAAACTGGGCTATAAGGGGTATAGATAATAATGGCTGCCTGTGAAAATCATTTGGATTGGTTTCAACTTTTTGTCATTTTTTGTCGAACTTAACCAAACAGAATAATACACATAGAGTTCCTTCGGATAGCTATCGATTATATATCAAATGTCTTTATTCTTTGATATATTAACCCATTACCAAATGACAAAATTTCAGACATGTCCAAAATAAAAGTTGCACATGAAAATTCAAAGCGATTGTGTACTGGGTAAAATAAGTATCTTACTTAGTAAAAAGCATTGTGGGAAAGAAGAAATTGCTTACAAAAGCACTTTCTCCTTTGCTCACAATGCTTTCATAAATAATGACCATAACATAATCTCAAAACAACACCACGTCATATAATAACCACACAACGTAATAAGAAGACTACAAAACGTAATGTGAAAACTGCATGATAGACTACAACAATTTTACCATACAATGTATTAATACGACATCATAATGATTAAGGAAAAGGCCATAACGTAATTTCAAAACTACATCACGTAATATAATAACAACACAACGTAATACGAAGACTACCAAACGTAATGCGAAAACTACATGACATAACAATTTAATAACATGGTGTATTTAAAAGACACCATCATGATAAAGGAAAACATCATAACGTAATCTCAATGCCACATCACGTCATATAATATAAATGGCATCTCTTTTATGTCAAGCATAAATGTTTTTTTCATGCTACAGAACCTCATTTTGGCCCAAATACTAGACAAAGTATCCAACACACCTATCCAATATCAATTTGCATTTAAAATTAAAATCTATCAATACATTTGAGTTTTTTGTTATTTTTGAACAGACATGCCTTTATTAGTTGGCGGAAATGATTGAAACCAAATTGACACCACATTTTATTTTTTAACCCTCCCCCTAAAAGGGTTTTTGATTGGGGCTCTCTACTACCATGTTCTCACCAGATTCCAATGTACTGGCAACAGAGAAAAAACTCTTTACTAGGCGACAAAATTTTACACTTGTCTTTATTGATAGCATTTACAGATGTTGTATTTAAAGTCGCTAAAATGTTCCAGTCCGACCTTGAAAGTGTAAAATCAAGCACCTTGAGTATAACAGAAAATAAAGGTTCTCAATTTTTCCCACAATGTTTTCAAAAGCCTCATTCCACCTACCACATAGTAAACAGCATTTTCTCTATTCTACAAAAACGTTTTCTACGTCCATTTGAACCACACTTAATTTGTTGTCTGCAAATGCTTTCAATTTGGAAAAGTCTAGAATTTTCTTGTGTGGTAAAGATTTATCCCAGATTGTTTACATACCCTTATGGAGTAGTACATGGCACACAGTCCAGTAGGAGTACAGCAAATATACCCAAGGACTGACAAAATAAACCAATCAAAATGCTTCCTTCTGGGTGGGTCATTCCCAACAACACCAGTCTGAAATACAAGAGTTTAACAAACATAAGTTATCGTTCAATTAAGACAGTGTCTTATATTCCATTAACCTGCTTTTTTTTTTCATGAATGGTGCACTAAAGTGACTGATTGGCCTGACAGGCACAACTTTAGGTTGAGTGCAGAAAGTGCCTTTCCATGATATCTGCCAAGCTTTATAAAAAAACATTTTATCAGCAACCAGTAGCTTCACCATTATTCTAATCTATAACAACTTAAGCAACTATTCCATGAACAACAATTGGCTGTTTGATTGACCAGTGAGTTTGTCTTCAAGGTAATCATTCATTGCAGCATTATTAGACAGGTCAAACAACATTTTAACTTGCAACATTTCATGGCACAAACTGTACAAAGCAAACTGTCCTGATAGGAATTGTCTGGGTATGAATTGTCCTCTTACTTGTTTCATTGCTCTATAAATTGTAAACCAGTAGTTGCAGACTTACTGCATCATGATACAGTACATTTCTGATTTTTCTGCACAAGTTTTGCTATGTAAACCACAACAAGAGCACCACATGCAGTGCCAAAGAGGTTGCTTTTAGAAAGATATAGGGCATATTTGTTGTCAAGCAAAAGCACTATTGACACCGAAATATGAGCATAACTGTACCAAAATTTTTTGTTGAATATAACCTGCCCTACAGCTATGGTTTCCTCCTGTCAACAGCCCAAAACTATCAATAGTCTGATTTTGCAGTAAGTGAAAATATTTTCAGGTATGATTCAGATATCAGAAAATGTCAAAGTATTTGTACCTCAACATTCTCTGCACAAAAATATGCTAATATCACCTTTTCACCGAAAAATGAACTACTCATAACTGTAAAAAGATTTTGCCAAAAGAAACAATAGATATCATTAATGATCAATAACCAATAATCAATATTTGGGTCAATCAATGATCATTATTATCAATTATGCCTTGCTACCAACACAAACTAATTGTTTTTAGGAGATATCTCCATTAAGTTGATTGATTGATTAAGTTGTTTCAACCTTTTATCACATGACAATTTTAAACTTGTACAAACCAAAACTATATGCAGACGACAAATTAGAAGTTGTGAAAATGATGATTTCTGTCTGTTACAGGGTAGAAAACATTGTAGGAAAAGGAGAAAATGCTGGTTACCAGCATTTTCTCCTTTTACCACAATGTTTTCAAAAGCCTTCTTCCTTAAGATCGTTAGAAGTCAGATTTGTGTGGTAGAGCGTTAGCTTTCAATATCATCTAAGCCATATCAATAGCTTACATACTGGTATTCATGTTTTACCTGCACCAGCCCAGAAACTGCTTGGGTGTCTTGCCGAAGGAAACTTCCACAAAATAACTTGGAGTTTCCAGTGAGGATTGAACCTTGGGCCTCAAACTTACAAACATCTACCATTGAACCATGCAGGAGCCCTTCTTCATCATATACATTTCTTTGTAAGATTAAACGGGAGCACAATGTACGCTGCAGTCATCAAATAATATTGAGCTTGCCTTTTTTGAAGACAATATTGTGGTGTTGTCCTGTCATTGTCTGTGTCATCAATGTCATTTGTGTCATCATCGTGCAAAAACTTTTCCTTTTTTTAAATACCTCTGTCATCACTGAAGATATTTTCATCAAACTTTGGACTAGTTGTTGCCTATCAAGAGGGGAACCCCTACAACAAGGGCACAAGGCAGGTAACCATCAAAATATTTTGACAGTATGCCCCTTTTTGGACTTCGAATGTTCACCCGAAATCAATCTTTTTATAATATCTTTGTCATTACTGAAGATATTTACCTAAAACTGGGATAAGTTGTCTACTATCAAACGGGGAACCCATACCAATTTGGCAAACTTTTTTTGACACAATTATGCCCCCTTTTCTTTCATAGCATTTTCGCCATCTCTTGTTGCAACTGCAGCCAAGCCTTGGCACCTGAATGTGGTGCTCTTGTTTTATTCTCCTTCCACAAATATATTTGACTTAACTAATCAATCATTACCAATTAGCTAGCTGCTTTCCCTGATTCACATTGTTGAAAGAATGTTCAGCAGAAAGATACAGATTAATCCTGTCACAGTGACTATCATTAATATTCAAATAGAAATGCTGGAAAACCAAACCAAACCATTTGCAATAACAAATGATATATTGAGCTTAGCCTATATTTTTTTCTACCAAACCACATGTATTTGAGGTACAAAAAAAGTACTCTTTTAAGTCTTTACCATACAATCATGGGTTCTAGTGACCATTATAAGTAAGAGGTCTTTGAAAACATTATTGGAAAAGGAGAAAATGCTGGTAACCAGCATTATCTCCTTTTGCTCACAATGTTTCCTTATCAATTCACATACCAATCCCATCGTTCGAGCCAAAAAATTGAATTTTTCACTGCAAATGCTTTTAACATGAACAAATATTTTTCACTGCAAATGCTTTTAATGTGAACAAATCTATAAAATTCTCTAAAAGATGGAAACATACTCTCTTTCTTATCATACTGAGAACTTTTATAGAATAAAAGGCAATTTCTTGGGACTACCATGTCCTCCATTTCTCATGTTTTCAAAACCAATCTGTTAACAGAGGGAGTTGTGTGATAACAAAATTAATGTGTATTTATTTATTATTTAATAAATTAAGTTCTGTAAAACAAAGAAAAAAGGTTTAATTTATACCAGATCAAGCATTTCTGTGTCTCTGTTTCCGTCGTATCCAGTATTCTGCACATTTGCCGGATAACCCTGTTGAACGTAACCACTATTGACTGCAAAAAAAATATTTTTCAACTAATAGGTGAGCCATGCTCTGGCAAAAGGGGGCTTAATGCATCTCCTACATGCATGATACAAAGCAGGTAATTACATGATCATGGATCCTTAAAGTCCATTTTGTCTACCCATTAGCTGAATCATGAGGTCACCTGGTCCTTCAATTTGCAGAAAATTGACTGATAGCACAAAGTTTTCGACTGGGCAGGCTGACCTGGGTCAATACTTTTTGCATATGTATTTAACCCCCTTTTCACAAAGCCTGGCTCAGGTATTTTTTTCTGAATTACACCAAATGTACCTGTCTCTTATCTCTTGGAGACATCTATAACAAACTACAAAATGCAAAACTTGCCGAATCCAAAGCACTTGCATATGGTATGAAATATAGTTTAAATGATTGGATTTGTCTCTGGAAAAGAAGAAAAAATTGTGGGAAAAGGAAAAATGTTGGTTACTGGCATTTTCTCCTTCTCTCACTATGTTGTCAAAAACCTCCTTCTTCAGGATTGTAGGGTAAATGGTTAACAGAATAATTGATAGTGTTTTCACTTATGTCTTGAATGTCTCAGTTAGGATGCCAGTAAAATTTACGATGTAGCTCATACGGCATCATTAATTTGAACAAGAAGATCCTTTTATAATATTGTAATTTTTGTACCTTCATTTAATTACCAGCAGCTATTACATTAGTTACTGACTCAAATATTTTTAATGATTATGAAAAAGCCACTTTTCACTTAACTCTCTACAAAATGACAAAATTTTAGACCAGTCCAAATTGAAAGCGTTTGCAGACGACAAATTCAATTTGACTCAAACAACTGAAATTGTCTTTGAAAAGTTAAAAAACACTGGGGGAAAAGGCTAAATGCTGGTTACCAATGTTTTCATAAGCTGTCTTTCTAAGGGTCGTTAAAAGTTGGGATTGTGTAGTAAAGGTTAAACTGCTTACTCTGACTTACCTATTTTTTTCTATTCATGGTTTACAGAAAATAAGTTCAAGGTCTCTAGCCTGAACTGAAAGTTGAGTGGTACTGATTCAGTCTAATTGAGACTGAAGATCTATAATTATCAACATCCAATTTTGTTTGTTTCACAGCCTCTTAAAGTTATGTGCCTGTCTTATCTTAAACTGAAACTACATTAAGTTTGCTTATAGCGTCCAATAAAAATAGGATAACAAAAACTAAGTATCTTTGGACTGACTACCATACAGTCGATCAGGCAGTAGCGAATCTTGGGGTATAGCGGATAGGCCGTTAATGTTTTACCGAGAAAATCTTCTGTCAGCATGTAATAGAACAAATCCATGTACCACTGAAAAGAATGATATTTCCGCGATAGATTGATAATGGTTTTTTTTACAATTTGCCTTTGTGACGGTATTCTAATCTCACAAAAACCAAAATGGGGCGACCGGAAGTTCAATTTTTTTAACGCAGGAAAAAATATAGCAGACGAAACCTTCAATCAAATTTTCAGGTATGTAAAGTTTAAATCACGAGTTTTTGGTATGAAATGGTGTATAAATATGTCTTCTTTTACCACAAAGAATACCAGCTCCATGTATAAACACGTGACATTGAATATTGACCTAAAAATACTACGCCCGATTTGGTCAGCAGCGGATCGGCCTTGCGAGGTAATGTGTATATGCAGAACTTCAGAGGAGCCTTCCCAAAATCAATGTTGACTGTCAAACCGATGTAAAATGTGAATTGAACTTAATCTGTAACTTTTTAAAATGAGGATAAAGGTCTAGAAAATGGAAAATATAGGTCACTGTAAAATCAGGAACTGTACTTTGTGATAAAGGGGTTTATGTATATATGGTATTGGTTAAAACCAGGTATCTTGTCAAAACTGCACCTTAGGGTGTGTGATCTTCATCTCTGATCAAAATGTTTGTAGACTAGTTATGGTCATTGTGACCAATGCATGGTGGAAATTTAGTACCACTACCATTAATATCAATTGATAGACCTTTTACAAAAAAACAGTAAATGTAACTGGTAAAAGCTCAAGCAAGGCCAGTGTGAATTTGTACATTAATTATATGAAGCTTTGTCTTGTTTCAGGTACTCATGACTGAACCATCTGATAATTGTCTTCTTCAACAAAGAAAAATAAACCCCCAGTTCTGCATGCAGTGGCATTGCAACTGTTTTGACAGAAAACTCAGTAATTTAAGGTTATTGTGCCTTTGAAATAAAGCCACCACAAGCTGAAACAAAAACAAAGTAATTGGTCAATAGAGAATACTCCAATATGAATGACAAAAATGCTTGTCTAGTGTGGATTCCAGATTTATTGATATCTGATAGAACTCTACATAAAATGGTCACAGATCAACAAAGAAATATAATATCTGATGTAGCAGGTTTAACTATAGGTCATCTGCCACTAAGACTTAGACCATTGGCAAGTTGTTTTTATGATTTATTGCAGACTGTAGCAGAGGAGAAAACGCTTGTAACCAGCATTTTCTCCTTTTAATTCCCTCAAGGTATTTTTAACTTTTTAGAAACAGTAATTTGAGCCATATAATTGTAATTTGTCCTCTGCAAATGCTTTCATTTTGGAGCAGTCTAAAACATTGTTGTGTGCTTAAAGAGCTAAATAAAACGATGTCCTCTATGCCAAAAGGCAGTGTAATGAATATTCAGGTTACTGATTATTTATTCTAAGAACTGTATCTGGGATTTCATCAGACAGTCGAAGCTTTTTACATCTTACCATGGAGCTTATTGTATAAAGCAGCATACAATTAGCTGTAACTGCATTATATAACTGAAAACCCTCCTCTTTTGAAGCAAAAAACTTGCCAAAATATGTTGTAAACCCCCCCCCCATCAGACAGATATTCTTTGTATGGCAGGCACACTTTACTCAATATACAGGGGGTGCAAAAGTAGGTATACAGTGTATAAGTAATGAAATATTATACACTGTATACCTACTTTTGCACCCCCATGTATTCTGTATCAATAGGTAAAACTGTTGTCCTAACTAGCGTATCTGCAACAACTAATTTGCTGTGCCTTCTTTAATTGGTTTCTTCTTCCTTGCATGGTTGTGGATTGTTTTATTGATATTTCTTACAAAAGAATAAACAGCCATCCTCAGATACAATTTAAAACAGATTTTAACATACATGTACCTGTTTGGTTCGCAAAAAATTTGACAATTGATGAGTGTGCTCATTATGATCAAGTTGCGCAACATTGATTTCCATGCAATACAAACCTGTTTATTTCATATTGATGAAGAAAGATGATATGTCATGTACTAACAAAATATTTGGCAACAAACTGTGTTGTACGCTAATGATGTCAAACTATTGGCTGGAGTCTTTCTAGAGAGCATGTTTGTTTTTTATGAGCTTTCAGTGAAAACAATGAAGCAAAATGGTGAAAATGCTCATCATAAGGAATTCTCACTTATAGTCAAAACTTTTTTTTTTCAAATTTCACCTAAAAAGAATATCATATAATGGGAGACAGAAATTAATATAGTTACTGACACAACCGTGGGTTACTGATTCATGAATGTGTCAGTATACTGGTTTGACTAGTTTATACTGTTTTAAAATACCACTTGAGTGCAACAATCGATATCATTAAACAGTGAACTGATGTAGTTTACCACTCTTTATCTCTGACTTATGCCTTGAAATTGCCCCCCCCCCTTTCAAATACCATTAAAAAGGATGCTGTTTTCTACTTTCAACCATTTTTCATTATTTGAGTTATTCCGTTACTACTTCCTACTTATAACTCTTTCCCTCTTGCAGCAGACTGTGATTTAAAACATAGCAGCAAAGGTGAATTTGCTTGTACAGAGTATTTTCTCCTATTGTCATGTTTTTCAGATTTTTGATTCATGACTGATTGGTGGTCAGTCGGTCGATTGAAATAAGGGTCCGACGAATCACCGAAATACCGAAATATCACCTGAGTGACGAGCCTTTTGAAAATACTGTGGGAAACGGAGAAAATGCTGGTTATCAGGATCTTCTCCTTTTGCCATAATGTTTGTCCTTCCAAAGGCGCTAAATTTTCGAGTAACATTTGGTTTGGCTGCAAAAGCTTTCATCTTGGGCAAGTCGAAAAATTTGTGGATTGGTTAAGGGTTAATGAACAGTATGAAAAACAACAACAACAACAACAAAATGTAAATAGCTAAAGTAAAAAATTAGAATAAATTAAGTAAGTATAAGTTACAAGTAAATTATATAAAAAAAATGGACTCAGTGTAGAACCACGTCCTCGTCGTTGAGTCTGGAAACATTTTTAAATGGCTAAGCGTTCTACACTTTGTTGCTAACTGTTCTGAATTATGTTGAATAAACGACTGCCTTCTACTATAGAACTATAATGAGACATTATTATTACGATTCTCGTGCATATAACTAAAATGAAACCATCAATTCGAAAGAATAAATCCAAATTTACTTTTTAAGAGGGGGAGGATAATCCTTATCGGACTGCAAATCGTCTTACTACACGTTTCTGATCTTGATCTACACTGTCTGCAATAGATCCCTGCATCAGCATTAGCAGCTGAGAGGTGTAACAGTCAAGTTAATGTATTTGAACTTTGCCTTCTTTTCGTAAAATGTCCACAATCATGTATACATGTGATTAAGTGAAGATTGTTGTATAGAAAATCTTACTATACTATATGCTAGATTTTTGTATTGTTTGCTATAATTCTTCATGAATAGTATGGATATCTGTAATAATAAAAAAGATAAGGACTAATCTTTCGTCTTGTTCTTTACACAAGAAATTAAAAGCATATATATCAAAATTTGTTTTGAGAATATAGGAAAACATAGTGGAAAAAGGAGAAAATATTGGTTACCAGTATTTTTCACTTTTGCACGATGTTTTCAAAGGCGTTTTCCCACGATGTTTTCACAGGCTTTCTTTCTCAGTGTCAGATGATTTCAGTTTTTGTTTCAGAAAGTGTAGGTTATAATCAGATAGTACACATTAATAATGTCCTGTGTGTTCGGAAATACATTGATTGTTTCCCTAGTTAATAAATATTACTTCCCTTGTTTCACTCGTCGAGTAGGATTATTTGTAATACCAAATTTCCTGCAAAATACAAAATAAATCGTATTGAAATTTAAAGATTTAGTAATCAATAACCAATAAAACAAGTATTTATGGTTATTTACTTGTTGTATTTTAGTTGAAATGTTGTGGCGAGATAATTCTCCGATGGCGTGCCGAAAATACGTAACCTCCCGATCTTCGTGTGTAAAGAAGAACAAATTTCACAGTAATTATGATATATTACGTATTTAGATGGAATCTTTCAAATGCAAATATCTTGCAAAGTACGGTGAAACATAAATATATGATGTAAAATGCATATCTCAATATATTTTACTAGGTAATATATTATTTCACTGCTATGGAACAGCTGTGGCGTGCAAAAACTCCCATGGCGTATCCATGGCGAATAAATTCTCCATGGCGTATTTTAGTAAGACCCGAACGAAGTACCTAAATTAAGCAATGCGTGATGTATCCATCGTAACGCGCATGTCGCCTTTGACCAACATTTTCTGCTTTTTCCACTATGTTTACTGACCTATAGAGTGAACTGCAGTTATCTGGATACGTTAATTTTAATTTCATTATTCAAATATCACAAAGAAAAATATTTTTTCCGAGCATGTTTATGGATATAGATCAGACACATCAACCTTATAAAACAGCTACTGTAGAAGGAACGTAAAGTCCCTGAATGGACATATTTTACTACGTCGTGTGGGTATTTCGGTGGACAACGGGTATTTCGGTGAACATTCATTACGGCGGACGTCATTGGTATGTTGTTATTTTGTCATTTTGTTTTAAACTAACCACCTTTCATCAATATAAACATAAGTTGTGTTAAAAACACAAAAAAGACAAATCTTTCGTACTTATATTAGTAATTTTAACTAATTCTGGGAAAAAAATGGGGTATTTCGGTGATTCGTCGGACCGCAAATAATAAATAGGCTGATACTGTTTCACAATAACTTTCTATTCAAACCTTCATGCACTAAAAGAAATGTTTCTCAAATTAATTTGTTATTTTAACCCTTTACCACACTAACCAGTGTTTCAATGACCCTTAGAAAGAATGCTTTTGAAAACATTCTGGGAAAAGAAGATAATGCAGATAACAAAAATTTTCTCCTACCCCCACAATATTTTCTACTCTTTAAAAGACTAATTCAATCATTAGGGCTACATTTAATTTGTTGTCTGCAAATGCTTTGCATGCGGATAAGTCTAAAACTGTTGTCTGGTACAGGGTTAGCACATTTTCATGCATGATGAGTACAAAAGTGGAGTTAAAATATCATAAACAAAGAGATGTTATAACAATGACTTCCTCTCCTTGCAGTTAAATGTAGTTTTCTCCTTTCTCTACACTACCTTCAAAACTAGACTGCCCCTGTCTCTTATCGTAAGTTTGTTTGAATAACCCTTTACCCAGAATCCCGAGTTTTAACGACCCTGAGAATGAGGCCTTTTGAAAACATTGTGGGAAAAGGAAAAAATGCTGGTAACCAGCATTTTCTCCTTTTCCCACCTTGTTTTCTATCCTTTCCAATACAGCTTTCAATTTCTGAGTCATATTTGTTTTTGTCGTCTGCAAAAACCTTCAATTTGGTAAAGGGTTAATAACCTTTACCAACAACAAAATTTTCCACCTGTCTAAATTCAAAGCGTTTGAAGACTAAACATGCATTTACAGACAAGATGTACAATGTGCCTCAGATGATGGGTGGGGGGTTGTCTTTGACAGGGTAGGAAAGAGTTTTGGAAAAGGGAAAATGCTGATTATAGTTTTTAAAACTTAACCAGCATTTCCCCTTTTCCAACAATGTTTTCAGTCCTTTCAAAGACAAATTTCATCATTTGAGTCACATGTAATTTGATTCGGACAACTCGACATTTTTGTCGTTTGGTAAAGAGGTAAGTGGGATTGATCTGCTCCGAAATTCCTTAGGTGTGTTTTATCAGCCTTCATATTAGTAAAACAACTTCACTGTAATATAGATCTATGTCTTGCAGTAATTATAATAATTTTACGCATGTTTTACTAAAGATGGTACTTAATTGAAAAAGACATTGCATGACATTTAAAGTGAAAATCATCTGATCTTTTATGTAGATCTTTATCTGAATGTGCTTCTTACACATTCTCTAGGATCGTTAACATGCCCCTAGTAAAGTCAGCCCTTTGATAACTCCACAACAAAATGAGGGTTTGACTTTTGCTCATTAGCACCCCTAAGGTCATGGCGGGCAGGAGCAACTAACATTGTAGTTTTGTCTTAATAATCTGTGAAACTGTCTGACCACTAATATTAAACCAGTCATTAAATCTGGATTGATTTCTATCACTATTAACCCTCTCCAAAACGACAAAATTTTGAACTTGACCAAATTTGTCTTAATAATCTGTGAAACTGTCTGACCACTAATATTAAACCAGTCATTAAATCTGGATTGATTTCCATCACTATTAACCCTCTCCAAAACGACAAAATTTTGAACTTGACCAAATATTCAGACGACAAATTAAATGTAATATGGAAGGGTAGAAAACATTGTGAGAAAAGGAGAAACTGCTGGTTACCTGCATTTTCTCCTTTTCCTACAGTGTTTTCAAAAGCCTTCTTTCCCAGCATCGTAAAAAACCAGGGATTGTTTGGGAAAGGGTTGGGAGATTCAAGCAGCATGAATTCCTAAAACAATCTGTCCAGAGGGAAGTTTTTTTTCAACATCAACGGAAGAAAAATAAAATTCTAGTAATCAGTTAATTTTCCCATTTCCCACAATCTTTTCCACCATTTTAAACTCAAAAGCACCATGCAACCGACCAGTTTAGCATACTTATTAATCTGCTTGCAAATGCTTTCAAAATAAGTGTCTTTGATTGTGATTTCGAAAAGGATTTGGGACCAATCCCTAACTTCCTGTTTTTAAAATGACCAACAGGTAAAGTAAGTCAGATCAAGGTTTGAGAATGAATTTTATTTCCACGGTATGAATGACGACAAAAATATACGACGAAATATGGCTAAATTAACTGTAATTAGTATTTACAGCAGTAACGTAACTACCATCCCATAGCTATATCAAAAAAAACCCTTCAATCTACTCGTTTAATGACTTAAAAATGCCATGTCAGCAAGCAGACAAAGGATAGATGGAATACGTCTTGAATGAAATTGAATGTGACCGACTTTAGGAATGCAATCCGAAGAAAATCTGAAACCCACAATCAGTATCACGAAAGATAAAAGAGATTCAAAAATAAAAGAAAAAAACATTACCTCCATTAGACGTCATCTTTCAGATCTATTTGTGTTTGGAAATAACTAAAAAGTGAATTGCGTATGTCAGAGCAACTAGAGTCGATCCAGCTAATTCCGTACATGCGGCAAACTCCGTAGGCCTACATATAAAGAAATGACGTCTTTCACACACAACTGTATCCCCCTCCTTCTAAATACTAGTATAACCCTCTATTGATGAAGCTATCCTTTCGGAAAATTCTTCTGGAAAAAATAACTCTATACAGTGACGCAATCTTTTTTCTGGACGCTGATTGGAAACGGCACTGTACCGAACGAACCTTGAAATACTGTCCCCAACAAGATTAACACAGAAAGTCACTCGGTAGCAACTTACGCAAGTGCGATATGATTTTATCAAGGCTCGAATAAAAATGATAACTAGAGTGTAGTGGATGTAAAGAATTGTTACTGAATTTTACAATTTCTTTTTTGTTTTTGTTTTAAAAATATTGTAGTTATTTTACTGTTTTTTATCTGTACGGATTTAGCCTCAAGTGAAAATAGTGGCTTGTTTCGGATGCGGGTAATTCCGTACATGTATAAAACTCTCAAAGCAGGTATCTGTGTATGTATGTATAAAAGAAGAAGTCAGAGAAACACCCTAGGGCTCGGCGTGACCAGCCGATTGATCAGGACGGGCCTTCCTGACCCCGCGTTTAGTTCAGTTCAAGGCCAAAGTGGTGTGTTGCAAAAACAGAGCTATCAAAGGGCCTTACTCTGAATCCGTTCAACCACCAGGATCCCGTCATCAAACGACACGAGTTGTAGCCCACGGCAAACAGGCAGGCACAGTGGGGGGTGGGGGGGTCTTACCCCTGCTGTAGTGCGACAGCTGAGCTATTTCTATCCCCCCGCCCAGCTGGGAAGTAAGACTGGGCTGCATAAGGTTAAATCAAAAGAAGAGTAAGATCCAGTTGCTGGATGCAAGTAGGTTTTGGACTTGTTATCATTCATGAAAGACAAAGAGTTGTTCGAAATGAAGCTCTCCAACTGTAAACCTCTCTGGTAAGTGTCATCGCAACCCCACATAACACTGTGATCATTAAAGTCCCCAGCAAGAATATAGGGGGATGGCAATTGGGAAATGAGATCATTCAGATTGGTCTCATTGATAGGTGTGCTCGGGGGACATATAAAGAACATAGTGTAACAGCATTGTGCAAAGATAACCTGATGGCAACAGCTTGCAAGTTTGTGTTAAGAGAGATAACTTTATGAGGAATGTTGTTATTGACAATAATAAAAACACCACCTCTGGCTTTCTCGCCTTCAGTAAAGACTTTATTGTAAATGGAATGGTATTTGATAGAGATATCATCCTCCCGTTTAAGGAAGGTTTCTTGCAAACAGCAACTGGTTTGTGATCATTGATTAAAAGGGAAAGTTCGTCAAAGTTTGACTTGAGACCTCGACAATTCCATTGGATAATGGTATCCATTGTGCATGAAGAAAGTATAAAAGCTAAAGGAAAAAAAAAGCCGTAAACCAATGCATTTTAAAATAGATTGATTAAGATTTCATTACAGATGTCACGGGTTTGGACGAGTTCTAAGTGTTAGTGTCCTTGTTCCAAGGATCTTTAGAAATGGACCAGATAGAGGCTTCTGAATCTGAAGCCTCACCTTCCAGATTTTCAGCATCTGCATCCATGTCCTCTAGCTCCGAAAATCTGTTGGAGGTAGGGACAGGATAATTTAATCTGAGAGTGATTTCACAAGATCCATGGGTAAACTGGAGTGTTTGTGCAATTACTCTCATGATGTCCGTACCGCTGGCACTTATAGCAACGCAGCGGGTTTGGCACATACACATCAACTTTTACCGACTGAAATCCTACGTTAATGGAAGCAGGTAAAGAGAGTGTAGAGAAAGTTAAAATGTATGTGTGAGTTTCTGTACGTACCCCATATCTAATCAAAGCGTTGAAAACGCTGATGTGGTATTTGTCAAGGAAGCCATTAGGTGGAATTAATAATTTGAAAAAAAGAAAGGGAGAAATTATACTCAAATTTTGGCTTGAAAGTCGACCTACTAAGCAAATGAATACCTTTTTTGTTGAAGGGAGAGTACTCATGACAAAGTTAGGATTATTTGTGTATTGGTGGTCTCCCTTTGATCATTAGGAGGAGTCAGGAGTAACGTCCCTTGACAGTAGGATGCATGACGGATAGAGAAAGATTGATTGATTGAATGGTGTTTAACGCCGTTTTTTTTCAACATTATTTCAGTTATATCACGGCGGCCAGTGCACCTATCCATGCTTTCCTGGGTTTTCTGTTACCAGTACTCCGCACAATATTCTTTCCAAGCCACTGGCTGCTTTCCCACATAACCATCATCGAAACAACGATCAGCGGTGAGAGAGGAATGAATCCTGTGACAACGACTATCGTCAATCCTCGGAAAGAAATTGGCCAAGCCGGGGATCGAACTCACGACCCCCTCTTCTCAAGTCCTGTAGGCTACCGACTGAGCTACCAGGGCTCGGCAATAGAGCTAGAAACCATGTGAATATACGGAATAAAATTAAGGTTGCCCAACTGTAATGGGCAATATTTCAAAATGAAGGAAAAAAAATCATAATTATTAACTTATTTGTTATTGTCTTAGTGCCTTAAATATGAAAAATCAGAAACATTGGCCGATAAAAAGTAAAGTTATACGAATTTTTGAAAATCCACCCCAATTCCAGACTCCGCAACAAAATTGACACCACCCCTAAGGAATTAAAATGTAAATATTTTTTTCAAATTTATGGTATTTTGTATCAAATTTGGTACTAGAAGACTCAGCACATAATATTCTTTCAGGAATACTAATAATTTTCTTGTAAATTATAAAAATCAGAGAAAATATGACAAAACTAACACGAAGTGTAACAGGATTTTCTTTATTTTTTCCATTTTTCTGAGACAAACCCTCCAAGTTATTTTCAGAAATATCATACTTTAATGAATGGGGCATGGATAAACCATACACAGTTTTTTTTCTAAAACCTATTTGGAACAACATATGTGATTTTCAGCATCTTTCACCGCACGTAACTGAAAATATTTGATTTTGAACATACACACCACTATTTTGACGTTTCCATAAAAATATACAAAAAACATTACTTAAAATCAATGATCTTCAATTCTTTCTTAAGTTCAAAACACACCACTTCCTATCTCTGTGAACTACTTATTGATAAATTAATCTTAATTAGTGCTTAGAGATTTAGATTTACAATTTAAACCAATTAAATGACAAGATTTTGTTAATTTTACTGTGGTACACAAGCATGTCGGTCAAGAAAGATGCATATTGAAATCGCTGAGAAGAAATACATAGTAAAATGGTTTTTTAGACCTTTTAACATCAAATATCTTCATGCATAATATCTATAAACCTGCATAAAGCTTTAAACAAGACACCAATGCAAAGCTGAGTTGATTTCCTAGCACACATAGTAGGCAAAAGTAAATACGGGCAGATAACTCTCAACTGAGACAAACATTTTTGCTTATAAATGGCAGGCTGAAAGTTCCTAGTACATGTAATAATAAGGCACAGACAAATTAATTACTGGCAAAGAGCAGAAACTAGCCTTAAGATTAACAACAAGATGAAACAAGCATTTTTTTCACACCCAGTCAAAGTCACACTAGGAGGTCAAATGTCAAGAGTCTAATCAAAGCTGTTGTTCCACCGTTTGAGAATTTTCAAAAGACTTTGCATAAATCTCCATAATGAATCATGGGGGCTTGCTACTGTAGCTTAACCAATTACCACACAACAAGAATTTTTGAAAACATAGTGGGAAGAGTAGAAAATGCAGGTAACCACATTTTCTACTTTTCCCACTATGTTTTCTTACCTTTCAAACTGAAATCTAATCATTCAAGCCACATTTAATTGGTGGTCTGCAAAAGCTTTCAATTTGGACCAATATAAAATTTTGTCATGTGGTAAAGAGTTAGTGGTCAAGTCACAAAGCCATGTTTAAGAACCCTTTACCAAACAATCTGGTGTTTTAACAACCCTGAGAAAAAGGCATTTGAAAATGAGGGAAGAGGAGAAAATGCTGTTATCAAATTTCTGGTGATCAGAATTTCCTCATTTTCCCACAATACCACCATACCAATAACAAATTTTTTCAATGAGCCAAATTTGTCACCTGCAAATGCTTTGGATTTGGAAAAGTCAAAATTTTGTCATTTGGTAAAGAGTTAAAGAATTTTAAAGTATTACGCACAAACATTCATGAACACTTTTTGCACAGCAAAGCCTCCAATGAACCACACTGGAGTATGGCTGGAATACTCTGGTAACCACAGATTAAACGACTGAAAACAGTCAATATCCAATTGGAAACATTTATGAAAGCATAGTGAAAAAAGAACCATTTGCTCAGACAACCAAATGCATGTTTTTTACCATGTTTCCCACTCTAGTTACGACAATGTAAAATACAACAAAAGTGGGGTATACAAATATGAAAAATAACCATGCTTAATTGCAGTCTAAGTATTGTTTCAAATGGATAATTTCATAATATGACAACAATTAAAAAATGTTTCGGAATATAGATAGTACCATCTATAAATATTAATAAAACAGAAACACAAGGGAATGGCCGAACTTAAGTTGTTAGAACTTGTGGTCAAACCCCTTTGCCAAATAGTTCTGTGTTTGTATGTTATAAATATGATTTTGTACCAAAAACGGCAATAAAGTATGTTTAAACTAATAAAACATACTATTCCACAAAAAGCATTCTGCACATCTTTTTAGTCTGATCCTTGTATGATCTTTTTAGCCTGATCCTGTTTCTAAACCATATCAACTTTTTCCAAAGAAACAGGTATTTCAACAGCTCTGTAGCAGTTAACATTTCAAAAAGATTGAGGGAAAAGGATAGTTGCCCAGTACCTACATTTTCCCCTTTTTTCAAATGTTTCCAAGCCTATCCAATACTGAATGTTCTAATGCCTATCTATTTCAGGAAAATCTAAAATACTTATGGCAAAATGATTGTAACATGACAAAAAACACATAAACATTGTCTGAAAAACATCAAAAGTTACAGTTTATCAAAATACAGAGACACTTTTGGAACCGTTTCTTCAAGAACTGGATTTCCAGATAAATGGACAGGTTTGAAATTGCCACGTTGAATAGCAGCTGGAATCTGTTTGGTATCCACATGTTGCTCATAACCAATACCTGTGAATGTGTATATATAATTGAGCCATGCTTGATGAAAAGGGAGCTGCAACTACAAAAAGAATTGACCCAGGTCAGTCTGTGCGGTCCTCCCAGGCTTACATGGGCCCACAATGTTTGCCGTTTGAAGATTTTCTGTATGTCCATGGACCAGTCTACCTCATGATTAAGTTGGTTGTTAGACAAAATGGAGTTTATAGACCCATAATCATATGATGCCTTGCTTGGTATAATAGATCATCACAGAGATGCATTAAGTCCCTTTTTCATAGAGCATGGCCCATATATAAATATTTATCTCTCTGTGTGTTTATGCCACTTGGTGACACATTGCCAGATTAATCACTGAGTGTATGTGATATTAATGATTTCATAATTTGAAATAAAATGCTAGTTATTATCTACTTCGTTTAACCTGACCCTGTTCAAAATCATTTAATAGATTAATATTCTATTTTTATCCTCTGCATCGCTCAGCATATGTCCCGAATGGTAACGCACGGTTTAAGCCAATCAACCCTCAACCTACTGAATATGTTGGTTGAAAACTTTCCAGTCAATAGTAAAAAAAGGAAATATTGAAACTTCAAAGTCATTTCTGGGAGAAATATTTCCTCACTGGATAGTGTAGATCCAAGATCAGACTGCACTTTCTGTGCGGTGAGTCTGATCTTGATCCATGCTGATCCCAATAGCTCCTAAAGTCACGCTTTGTAGGCTAAGGGTTAAATTGCTTACCTGTATACCTTCCCCTGTATAAATAACTATCCGAAAAATAGTCAGAGTTCTATTTATATGCCTACTTCTGTATTCAGCATAAAGGTCAAGATCAGGTTAAATGAAGTGAGTAATATTAAATTTGAAAAAAAAAGAAAAAGGTTGTTCGTTTCATTCTAATCATTCTAATACAGATTTTATGCATTAAATTCTCAACAAAAAGATATTGAAATTGTGGAAAAAGAAGTCAAAGCAGGTAGGATAATATGCTATCTTTTCCACAATGCTTTAACATGAGCTTCAGATCTGTGTCCCTTTGTCTAACTCAAAAAAAAATATTTGAATACCAAAATTACAGTTCTGATTGTCCAGAAAGGTCATTTTGGCACAGTAAAAAGGATTTCACATCTTAATGTGAAAGGTCAACATATTCAGAATAGAGGTTATGTCCCTAGTTGCATAGAATCATTGTCTTTAAGCATACCTGATATAAATGACTTTAAAGAAATTGTGGAAAAAGCAGGAATTTGCTCTGCAAGACACTTTCTCTTTTTTCCCACAATACTTAAATACCATGAAAAGTAAAATCATCAGCCTATGGCATTTCAAAACTGATTCATATGTCCTGCAGATATTGCACAGAAGGCAAAACTTATTTTCAACTAGTACAGACACAAAGTTACTTGATAATAGTAGCACTGTCAATAGGTGTTTATAACCAAGAGTTGACACAATTTTATGCAAATATTACCTTAAATAAGCCATATTTAAATTGTCGTCTGCAAATGCGTTCAATTTTGACAAGACATTTCTGATAGTCAAAAACCAAAATATAGACATATATGTACAAACGCGAAACTGGAAGATTTTCAAAATGCATGGCAAGATCAGGAAAAAAATGTGCCCCTGGCATCAAGCAATAGTTAACCCTGTACCAGATGATAAATTTTTTGCCTTTTCCAAATTCAAAGCATTTGCAGACAAAAAAATTAAACTTGGCTCAAATGATCATTTGCTTTCGAATGGGTAAAAACCATTGTGGAAAAAAGGAGAAAATGCTGGTAACCAGCATCTTCTCCCTTACCATAGCATTTTAAGAAGGCTTCTTCCTCTAGGTCCCTAAAACATGGAATTGTGTGGTAAAGGGTTTAAATATGCAGCATGCTCCTAATTACACCATGCAAGTTTTAGAAAAATCAACCTAATAATTTCTTATAGCCAAAAATCAAAGCATAGCTGATCATTTTGAATTTCAATTTCATTTTGCCTCCCTATCTGTTTCTGTAGGAGACAGCATTAATTATTATTTTCGTTGAAAAAAAAAGGCTTAAAAATGTAAATCCTACTGTATTTTTCTTATGTATGCCTGCTTAGCAGCTAGTTGGGTGGTTTCCACAGCCAGTAATTCAATCGCTTCTCCAGATCGCTCTTCCATATTTGTTACATTTGCATCACTAATCGGCTTCAAAAAGCAGCCAGAAAGTTGTTAACTCTGTAAAGTCCAACCAGGCTATCAATCATGACTGTAAAAAAAAATGTTTCATAGGAATACGGTTTATTGCTTTACCATGTATTAAAGTTATACCTACTGTATAATGAAATAATTTGAAACTTCACAGTCTCTAGTCATAAAAACAATGAAAATTACAAATTATATAGGATCCAGCAGTCTGCCAAGAAATTCTTTAATTGCTTATACTTGTGAAAATATTGTTGGCAAGCCGAGAGGTTGCTTTTTACAAGCAATTTCTGCTCTTCCCTCGACGTTTTCTGTGGGGTTTTTTTTTCCCACTCAAATTCCATTTTTTTTCTTTTCATAGAAAGGGTTTTGTCGCCATTTCTAACTTTAGCTGGCAGGTTTTTTGATTTGGTATGTTGTAGAACATTTTAAAATTCATATAAACATTTGACAGTAACAAACAAGAAGTAGATGGAATTCTGAGGAGTATCTGCAATTTACAAGGGCCTGATTCAGCTTTTAGAATTTAAAGCTGTGAATGCTGCCCAATATGTTTTGGAGACTAGGGTCATCAGTGTTCCCACTGAAATTTTTATTTGGAGGTTTTGTACCTCCTACCATTGAAAAATGGGGGTACAAATTCAGAAAAATTAGTATGCCTACAACTCTAAATTGTTTTCTTAAATGCCTCATCCTCTTTCAGGTGAAGAACAATCATATAGATCTACAAAGCGAATTTACATTTTTACATGTAACCAGGGATCGTATATTTGATCCCTGATGTAACAAATAGTAAAATAATTACTTGACAAAGTGATAACTAGTAGTCTTTATGCTCATCTTTTCACGTGCCTTTTGCATAACATTCAACAGAGCCATTGTCGAAGTCTGGCTGGTGACTACTGTACTCAATATGAATTCTGTTTTCTTGAATGGTTCTACTAGTATACCTTGCTTGCTTAAGGAAACCCAAATCCGAAAGCTTCTAAAGTAGGCCTACCGCATTTCTGAGCTATTACCAATTTTAGTTTACAGACGAGAGACACTGACGTCGACAAAACACTTTTTCATAGACTGCGTTAAAGAAAGGAGAGCTGAATTACGGATAATTTTTTAAACAAACAAGTCCCAGTCTGCAATTATTGATCACGAGAATAAAGACCGAGTACGCCAACCATGTAAATGTTCTAAAAATAGAAAGCTGGAAATCCCAAATTTTTCTGATGATTTACATTTTCCGAAAAAGTTGCTTTTACATGAGCCGTTCTATGCAAGCCTTTCCTACTTTTTATTTCGATCTTCGTCTGTATTTTTTGTGCGCGATTTCACATATAGGTTTGTTATTTTGTACGTTTTTTATTTTACTTGTACGTGTTTCACGTACGATTTTGCGTGATTGGGAACTCTGGGTCATTGTGTATTATACAGTTTAATACTTTGGAGTTCTGTAGTACGATAACTGTATCCCATTGCTATTTCAGTTTTTCACCGATTGCCTCCTGGACCATGCCAAGCACAAAACAATGTCCAAAATTTTAATGTGAAAGGAAGCACCATAAAAGTCTTCTGATTGAGACTATACATAGGAGGAAGGGCTTCAAGGAAGGGCTTACATTGTACTTGATTATATACATTTTTATACATGTACTGTATCCGTCCATTCAGCAATGTTTTTCACTGCAGAAAAAAAAAGAGACATATGTACTGTACTTTAAGCAAACAACTCAGGTATACCAAAATTTTTGAAGATAAACAGAAACTATGACAGGTCTTACCTGAACTAGAGACATTGATGTGTATTGTATGTCTCTGCCTGAACTCAGTTTAGTACTAGCAACAAAATATGGGATTCTCTTGATTTGACGTGGTGAGTCTTACCGCAGGCCACTTAATGATAAAATCACGAAATTCACATTTAACATATAAATATCCACTGAGTCCTTTCTATATTTCTCCCAAAACGCTGTCGTAAGTGAAGGAAATGGGCGCAAGAAGACACGATTGACACGCTCTCAGTCTCAGGTTTTTCGAAAGAACATCGAATTCAACATCCGTCGGCCAACCTTCCAACTATCACTTGTCATCCCATCTTCAACATGAACACAAGCCTCAAGCATAGGATCCACAAGCATAGTTATGGCAGTCTAAATTGGTCTTGTGGCAATACCTGGCAGCTTTTCTTTTCTGTTCCGCGAGAATCGGCCTTCAGCGTCGCGAAATTGCATGACAACATCACCGGAAGTGTCCGAAAAATTCGTAATTTTTCGTATTTATTTTTTATCAGTCACATTAATCGACAACACAACTATAAAAATCTTATATCATTAATAAAGTGTAATTTTATATTTAAAAAAAGGCGATAAATAGTTTAGTCATGCAATGTCCGGCAGTTGACGTGAATGCCCGACAGTTCTCCGTAGCCAGGGATCGTATATACGATCCCTGCCGTAGCTTACCGATGCAGTCTGATTGTTGTACGTAAAATACCGATATTGACCGACATTGGCCGATGTTTCACGATCCCATTAAAGTTGGGCAACCTTAAGTTTGTACCTAAAAAGCATGGTTTTAAAATATCTTTGGTGGTTAACGTTTAATTCCCAACATTACAATCAATTATTTCGATATATATAGATATTCATTCCGAATTAAATGGAGTAGCGCGCAAACATGGGACGAACAAGCTATGGGACGAACTGGTTTTGGAACGAAAAAGCCCAGGACCAAGCGATCAGTAGACAAATTTAGTATCACTGCGCCAATAGAAGGCTATGAGTGAAGCTATTTTCAATAAAAAATTAGCATTTCCTTTATCGATGGCCTCATCCAGTGTATTTTAACATGCCATTTCCAATTACATATATGAGTGCTACCGAAAAACTCATTTGTTTGAGAAAAATTGCGTTTATTTGGGTTTATTTCCTTCGGCTTTGGACAAAACACAATACATGGTCTTCAAAATTCAATCTTGAACTCATAGTGGTATTGTCTTCGACAAATACCACAAAAACAGAGATTCTCCTGACATCAGACACAGCCTGAGATTGTAAAATTGTTTTAATCTCTTCTATGGAGTCTCAGTATGAAAGTTCTGTGCATCGGATGACTCCTTTGCTGGTATTCAAAGACTTATGGGGATAAATTTTCACATCTAGATTGAAGAATTTTTTGTGACCTAAAAGATTTTTTGCCTGCTGTTGGGAAAAGCATTCAACAGGCAGGGTTTCATTTTTTAATTTCTTTACAGATTTTGGGGTACCTAGAATAGAAGAGATTGTTTTTTCGATAATGAAAGGTGATAGTTTTGTGATTGTTTTTGATCTGTCAGCTGACTCAATTACAATGAAACGAGAAAAACTTAAGTGTGATGTGAGGGAAATATCTGATTCAGAATTCGAATCTGAGAGAACACGCTTGGCTTTTTTTGGATTTGCCATGATAGTTGTTATTTATTCATCACCGATGCTCCCCACCCACCTCGGAGCCCAACAAGGGGACTTGATCTGGGGAAACCCAACTCAGATCATGACAAGGATACATCGGTGATATACTCGAAGTGAAAGGGCTAGACCGGACAAATGTAGGCCCGCAGAATGTCATACCAAGCATAGACTGTCTTTGGGCATTTACAAGTGTCAATTAAACACTAGGCTTTCACCCGATTAGCCCATGAGCCACCGCCTTCTAGGGTATTGACATACAGCAAATGACAACAGAGAAGCGAAATGATGTATCTGTGTATGTATGTGTAAAAGAAACAAAGTCAGAGAAACACCCTAGGGCTCGGCGTGACCAGCCGATTCATCAGAACGGGCCATCCTGACCCCTCGTTTAGTTCAGTTCAAGGCCAAAGCGGCGTGTTGCGAAAACAGAGCTATCAAAGGGCTATACTCTGAATGCACTCAACCACCAGGATCCTGTCATCGAACGACACGAGTTGCAGCCTACGGCAAACAGGCAGGCACAGTAGGGGGGGGGGGGTCTTACCCCTGCTGTAGTGCGACAGCTGAGCTATTTCTATCCCCCCGCCCAGCTGGGGGTTGCAGTACTTGGAAGTGCAGTGCGCAAGAATTGTAACTCTACCTCGTGCTTTCTTTGAGTTATTTCCCTTTGATCGTCATTTTTACAGCATTTAGTGCTTGTCCGGAATATAACTTTGTCATCTCAAGTCAAAACGACTTCAAACTTGGTATGCATGTTTGTTGTAATATTACGGAGTACAGTGCACAAGAACAATAACTCTACCTGGTGCAGATTTTGAGTCATTGTTTGCAGCGTAACTTTGCCATCTCCAGTCCGATTGACTCAAAACTTGGCATTTGTGTTTTTTGCAATAATACGGAGTGCAGTGCGAAAGAACCATAACTCTACCTCGTGCTGTCTTTGAGTTGTTTCCCTTTGATCGTCATTTTTACAGCATTTTCCGCTTGTCCAGAATACAACTTTGTCATTTTTAGTTTGAAAATCTTCAAATTTGGTATGCATGATTGTTGAAAAATTACGGAGTGCCATGCACAAGAACCATAACTCTTCCTAGCACGAATTTTGAGTTATTCCCCCTTAGATCTTCAGTTTTATAGCATTCCTTGCTTATCCGGAGCATAACTTTGTCATCTTAAGTAGGAATGATTTGAAATATGGTATGCTTATTTGTTGCAATATTTGGAAGTTCAGTGCACAAGAATTGTAACTCTACCTCGTGCTGTCTTTGAGTTATTTCCCTTTTTACAGCATTTATACAGCAGTAGGTAGGATAGATAGGTAGGTGCATATTAGGGTAGATTGGAGGCAATGTAAGTAGATTAGAAGGTAGCTAGGGCGGTTGGTCGTTAGCTAGGTGGTTGGATAGGTAAGTTCGTGGGTAGTTAAGTAGGTAGGCAAGTGGGTAATTAGTTAGGTAGATAAGTTTTGGGAGGTTAGATAGGTAGGTCTTGCCGTAGGTAATCATGTAAGGACAAACGTGTTTATATAGGTATGTGTGTAGGTAGGTTGAACAAAGGTAGACATATACATGTAGGTGGGTAGGTATAGTAGGTGTGAGAGTAGTTATGAAGGTGTGTAGGTGGGTTGGTAGGAACGACAGTTTATTATGTGTGTGTATGTAAATAACTAGGTAGGTGTGAAGGTAATAAGGTGTTTCGGCTGGTGTGTAGGTAGGTAGGTAGATCTGTAGGATAGTACATGTGCGTGTGTAGGTAGTTAGGTAGTTAGGTAGATAGGCAGGCAGGTAGGTGTGTATTCGGGTAGTTCGGTAGTAGTAGGTAGTTGGCTAGGTAGGTAAATGGTTGAATGGGTAGGATATGAGTGGGAAGGAAGGTGGGTGGGTGGGTAGGTAGGTGGGTAGGTAGATAAATAGGTGGGTAGGTGGGTAGGTAGGTGGATAGATAGGTAGGTAGGTAGGTAGGTAGGTAGGAAGGTGGGTAGGTGGGTACGTAGGTAGGTAGGTTGGTAGGTAGGTAGATGGGTGGTCAGGTAGGTAGGTAGAGACCTACCTAAGTAGGAAGACAGGCAAGTAGGTAGGTAGGTAGGCAGGCGGGTAGGTTGATGGGTGAAATGGTCATTGGGTGTGAAGGTAGGCAGGTGAAGGAAGGTAAGTGAATATATGAAGGCAAACAGGTAGCCAGGCTGGCTACATGCAAATGAGAAAGCAGTAGGTGGAGAGGTGTGAAGGTAGGTATGAAGGAAAGTTCTTCTGCAGGCATTTACATATGTAGGTAGGCGTAATAGGTGTGTAGGTGTGGTGTGTTTGTATGTAGATGTGTAGATTTGTGGATGTGTGCGTAGGTAAGTGTATAGGTAGGTCAAAGGTGAGTAGATGTGTGATATTAGGTGTGTAAATAGGTCTGTAAGGATGTCGATATGTAGGTATGCAGGAAGCTGTGTGGGTAGGTGCGTATGTAGGTTAGAGTGTAGCAAGGTAGATGAATAGGTTATTACATTAGTTTCACAGGAATTTAGATAGGTAGTCAGGTAGGTAGGTATATAACCATGTAGCTAGATGTATTTCGAGGTCAGTAGGTAGGTGTGTAGGGAAGAAGTTGTGTGGGTTGAAAGGACAGTGTGATGGTAGATGTATCATTAGGTGTATAACTAGGTAGGTGTGAAGGTTGGTGTATTGGTAGATGTGTAGGTATGTGATAAGGCTGATATTTAGGTAGGTGTGAAGGAAGGTGTATATGTAGGTATGTAGGTAGGTGCGTAGGTAAATGTATAGGTTGGTGTGAAGAAAAGTATGTCACAAGGTTGGTGTGTGCTTAAGTAGCTGTTTCGGTAGGTGTGTACGTAGATGATCAGTTAGCTGTATAGGTAGATGTTTGGGTGTGTAGGTGATAGGTAGGTGTGTAGGTGGTTTTTTAGGTATGTGTATAGATTGGTGAGAAAGTCGGTGTATAGGTATATGGGTAAATGTGTAGGTTTGTATGTAGGTAGATGTGTAATGAGGCAGATGTGTGGGTAGGTAGGTGTGAGTATGGTGTATAGGAAGGCGTGTTGGTAGGCATATTGGTAGGTTTGTAGGAAGGCATATTCATAGGTGTGTAGGTAAGTGGGAAGGTAGGTGTGTTGATAGATTAGTATGTAGGTGTGAATGAAGGTGTGCATGAAGGGAGGTAAATGTGTAAATGAATTAAGAGGAAGGTGTGTTAATAAGGCGGTAGGTGTGTAGGTTGGTTTGTAGGTAGAAGTATAGGTAGGTCTGCAAGTAAGTGTGTAGGTTTTATCAAGATGGGTGTTGAAAGTGCAGGTGTATGGGTAGGAAGGTGTTTAGTATGGTGTGTAGCTAGGTGTATTCATTGGTGTGTAGCTGTTGGTGTAAAAATAAAACAAAAGATATGTGTATATGAAAGTGTGTATGAAGGTAGGTAGGTGCGTTAATAAGGGAGGAAGGCGTTTATGTAGATGGGTTGGTGTACGAGGGTCATCCAATAAAGAATGGGACTTTTTTGATAGAAGCAAAAGTAACGTAGTATGATGACTAACCTTTCTATAATCCTTCAATATAACATCCCTGCTTCTCTATCACAGACTCCAATCGTTTTGGAAGGTCGCTAACCCCCGTTGCTAGGCAACTGTAGTTAAGCAGGTGAATTTGCTTGGACACCTCGGATTCCAGGTCCTCTAGATCTTCGAAGCGAAGTCCCCGAAGAGGTTCTTTGAGTTTAGGGAAAAGGTCAAAGTCTGGGGGACTCATATCTGGAGAATAGGCCGGGTGCTGCAGTACGTCCCACTCGAACGACGCCAGCAATGACGCCACCCTGTCAGATTTGTAGCAAGAAGTGACTGTTTTACTTCCATGATCTTTTATTCAAATTATTTAATTATTCATATACCACCAGTTCTAGTTTAACGTCTATATGAAGACAGCAAAAACCTTTCACATGTACAATCCATGGAATACCAGTAGAACACAAAGAAACCGATTTAAACTACACTGCTGATGAACATGTCCTATGTATCACTGGTTCCACTAATCTCACTCTGTTATTGCAGGTATTGTTCCACAGTCAGAACTGTCAAAGAAGTAAAGAAAATAGTGCAACAAATTTGTCAGATTGCTTGTTTCTCCACCAATGGATTCCAAAGGGTGTTGTATAAATATGTGTACATAGTTCTTCATCTGGCTACCACAAAGAGGTTCCCATTTGTTGATTTTGTTTACAACCTGAAAATATATGATTGGAAATCTCGTTCAAAAATTCCATTGACTCTGTACCAGTTGTCAAAATCTTATCCAAGTTGAAAGCACTTTTAGACAACAAAGAAAATATGTCTCAAACAAAGGAATTTGTTTTTAAAATGGTTGAAAACATTGTTGGGAGAGGACAAAATAACTGCTTGTTACAATTTTTTTCTCCTTTTCCCACCCTATTTTCAGAAGCATTCTCCATCAGGTCGTTAAAGCTCAGAAATATCTAGTATCAAAAGTTTACAAAGTATCAAACTATACAGAAGAACAATTTCAGGATCAATTTAGTCAATTTATCAAAATCAAATGCTTTGAAATTTTCCCTCTCATTACCAAGAAGCTATTTCCATCATGCAGATCAATTTTCTGGCAGACTTTTTTTTTTTTTTGCCATCTAAACAGAAGTTAAGTTACTTAGAGTAGTTTTATCATTAGTTTTTCTTCACTAGTTGAAGGTAGTCCGTTTCATGAAAACACTATCTTGTTACTGGAATACCATTCATGAAAAGTTCCTCCTCATCGCTAGTTCTATAATTCTTTGTGTCACACTCTTCGGTATTATATGGCTTAGGCTTAATAAATATGGTTTGGGGGTCACGGTGGGGAATTTGAGGTGGGCTTGAATCCATGCTTGTCAGAGTTACAACATTGTGACATGCCGAATTAAATGAATTGAACAGATAAATTCCTTCAGTCTTCACCACACAATCCCGACTTTTAACAACCCTGATAAGGAAACCTTTAGAAAAAATTTTGTGAAAAGGAAAAAATACGGGTTACCAACCAGCATTTTCTCCTTTTCCCTCAATGTATTCTACCTTTCCCAAAACAAATTTCAATTCTTCAGCCACATTTCTTTTGTCGTCTGCAAATACTTTGAATTTGGACGATGCTAAAATTATGTTGTTTGGTAAAGAGCTAATCAATAATTGGATTTTTTTTATACTTATATGCTTAAACTTCTTATGATACAAATGATCTCAGCAAGTTTAAAACAAGAGGGCCATGATGATCCTGGATCGCTCACCTGAGTCAATAGGCGAAATTTCACTCCACGTGAATAATTCAATTTCTGACCATTTGTCAAGTCAATTGAACTAAAAATGTGGCCTCTAGAGTGTCCACAAGGAATTTTCGTAAGTTTACCTAGTGACCTACTTTATCACCAAAGGTGACCCAATTTTGAACTCATCAAAAATTTGTCAAGACAATCATTCTGAACTGTTTTCAAGTACATTGAGCAATAAATATGGCCTCTAGAGTGCCCACAGGGCATTTCTTTAATTTGACCTGGTGACCTAGTTTATGTCCCCAGGTGACCCAATTTCAAACTCATCCGATATTTCATCAAGACAAAGATTCTGACCAATTTTGAAGTCAATTGAGCAAGAAATGTGGCCTCTAGAGTGTCCACAAGGTAATTTTTTAATTTGACCTAGTGTCCTAGATGATGACCCCAGGTGACCCAATTTTGAACTCATCTTAGATTTTATCAAGACAAACATTGTGACCAACTTCAAATCAATTGACCAATAAATGTGGCCGCTAGAGTGCCCACAAAGTATTTCTTTAATTTGACCTAGTGACCTGGTTTATAACCCCAGTTCACCCAAATTCAGATGCATGTGACATTTTATCAAGACAAACATTCTGAATAATTTTGAAGTGAATTGAGCTAAAAATGTGGCCTCTAGAGTGCCCACAAGGTATTTCTTTAATTTGACCTAGTGACCTAGTTTATGATCCCAGGTGACCCCAATCCAAACTCATCCGAGATTTCATAAAGACAAATATTCTGACAAAATTTAAAGTCAATTGAGCAAGAAATGTGGCCTCTAAAGTGCCCCAAGGTATTACTTTAATTTGACCTAGTGACCTAGATTATGATCCCAGGTGACCCAATTTTGCACTCATCTTAGATTTCATCAAGAGAAACATTCTGACCAATTTTCAAGTCAACTGAGGATGAAATGTGGCCTCTAGAGTGCCCAAAGGTATTTCTAGTGACCTAGATTATTACACCAGGTGAGTCAGAGAAGAAGAATTTTAAAGTTTTCCTTTTTTGTTTCTATGTTCGAACTTGTGACTCCTGGGGCGAGGCCAGTTTTGACCCCAGGGGCATCATATGAACAAACTTGGTAGAGGTCCACTAGGAGATGCTACATACCAAATATCAAAGCTCTACGCCTTCCAGTTTCAGAGAAAAAGAATTTCAAAGTTTTCCCTTTTTTGTTCTACGTTCAAAATTGTGACCCCCGGGGCGGGGCCAGTTTTGACCCCAGGGGCATCATATGAACAAACTTGGTAGAGGTCCACTGGGAGATGCTACATACCAAATATCAAAGCTCTGCCTCTTCCAGTTTTAGGGAAGAAGAATTTTAAAGTTTTCCTTCTTTGTTCCTTTGTTCTAACTTGTGACCCTCGGGACGGGGCCAGTTTTGACCCCAGGGGCATCATATGAACAAACTTGGTAGAGGCTCACTAGGAGATGCTACATACCAAATATCAAAGCTCTATGCCTACCAGTTTCAGAGAAGAAGAATTTTAAAAGTTTCCTTCTCTGTTCCTGTTTAAACTTGTGACCCCGGGGCGGGGCCAGTTTTGACCCCAGGGGCATCATATGAACAAACTTGGTAGAGGCCCACTAGGAGATGCTACATACCAAATATCAAAGCTCTGCGCCTTCCAGTTTCAAAGAAGAAAAATTTTAAAGTTTTCCTTTTTTGTTCCTATGTTCAAACTTTTGACCCCCGGGGCCGGGTCAGTTTTGACCCCAGGGGCATCATATGAACAAACTTGGTAGAGCTCCACTAGGAGTTGCTACATACCAAATATCAAAGCTCTACGCCTTCCAGTTTTAGAGAAGAAGAATTTTAAAAGTTTCCTTCTTTGTTCCTATGTTCGAACTTGTGACCCCGGAGCGGGGCCAGTTTTGACCCCAGGGGCATCATATGAACAAACTTAATAGAGGTGCACTAGGAGATGCTACATACGGTACCAAATATCAAAGCTCTACGCCTTCTAGTTTTAGAGGAGAAGATTTTCAAAGATTTTGCATTTTTTTCCTTTTTGTTGCCATGGCAACCAGAGTTAGGGGTGGAATTCAATTCTTAGAACAACTTTGGTAAAGCTTCACCCAAGGAACATCCCTGCCACGTTTCATCAAGATTGGCCCAGTGTTTAGGAGGAAAAGATGTTTAAAGAAATTGTTGACGGACGACGGACGACGGATGCCGGACATAGGGCGATCACAATGCTGGATGACATGCTGACTAAACTGATTAAATTGAAAGTATTAATTTTCAACTTTAAATAAATGGCTACTTTTGCATTGTGGATAATAGATAGTCCCATTGTCCTACAAAGTCTGTAGGATTCAAGCTATCGATGATATGAACAGACTGAACACACATGAAATACTGACAAGAAATGCTGAATTAACTGTATAAACAAGAAAAACGCAAATAGATAAACACAAAAAACAACAGAAACTACAAAATGACACAAGATATTTGGGCCTTTAGCCAAATAGAAAAACAACCGAAACTACAAAATGACACACGATATTTGGTCCTTTATCCAAATAGAGATAAAACCAGAACTTTAGTCAGGTACTCTGCACTGCAACTCATACACGTTAAACAGTAATTTTGATTATTAGTGATAAGAAGAAAAAAAACTTGACAAAAACACACCATGATCCACTTAAAATCATCTTGTGTGTTCCCCACACCCAAAAGAAATGTCTAGTGATCGCAGCTTAAAAAACTTATAAATGCTAAATGTTGAATCCAAAGTACAAGCATTTTATACCTTCCTTTTGAACCAACTACTAGTATGTCCTCCAACTTTATTCACATCCCCGAGTACAACTTCATATGATGGCACAGTGCAAATTACCATTTTCTTCTTGTCTGTTCAGAGTGCAGCAATGATCTACAACCAAGAAATGAGTATTTTCAAAAGGGAGGGTGTTAAAGAAAACTATGCAATAATGATCTCGTATCATGTTTTTTGTTTTAGATCCTTTATTCCTAACAATGTATAGGCTGGTTTATTTTTGCTACTTTATTTTCGTTCACTTATTCACTTTTTAGAGTCGTGGTTATAACGGGGAAAAAGGGTTGGTCATCTGACCAGTTCAGAAGCTTTCAAAAATTTCTAAAACTCTGTTCCTTTGGTCCTGCTATCATTATTTTGTAATTCGGCAAGCCTTCAATAAACAGAAGCCAGTATTCTAAGTGTCTTGAATTGATACATTTAATGAAATTTGAAAATACCATAAACTCACATTGCCACTTTGAGTATGGTGGTGTCATTGCCTTAATCATGTTGTCTACTTGCATGGGACAGGTGTTACACAGTCTGCCTGGATCAGTGATTTGATCCCTGTTCAGGTCATAATGAACTGACAAATACTAAACAACACGCAGAAGTAAAGGCTTTCTCAATTCAGTATCTACCATGTCAGTTTCAGCATAACCCTTACCACACACTTCAACTTTTAACAACCTTTGGAAAGACGCCTTTTGAAAACATTGTGGGAAAAGGAGAAAATGCAGGTAACCAGCATTTTCTACTTTTACCACAATGTTTTCTACCCTGTCAAAGAAAAATTGCACTATTGGAGCCACATTGAAATTGTCGTCTGCAAATGCTTTCAATTTGGACAAGACTAAAATTTTGTCATCTGGTAAAGGGATAAACACTGAGCTATATCATGAGAATCATAATGTGACTTGCTTCAAAATAGTCTAATACAGCCCTGAAAGCATGATTACATGTATGTGAACAAAAATAGCATTCATTCAGCTATTAAAAATAACATTTACAGTGTTATCCTGCCAGTTGCTTCATATGGTGACATCAGACTCTGCCCACTCAATAGCCACTGCACACATTTTGCTGTTTTCAGCTTCACTCGAATTAGGTAATTCTGTTTCTGCCAGTTTTGTTTTCATTCAAAATTGTATCTGAAAAAGATAAAATAGTTGACCAAGTTAAATTTTAAGTGTCTTTGTCAGAAAACACACACACACATGCATAGGATAGATCATAAAGATGATCAGGTAGTAGTCATTAATGTATTGACAACAGTTCAGGTTCAAGATCTGGCCAGATTGCATTTTTTTTTTTTTTTTTTTTTCTTTTTATCTATGACATTTTAATGCCCACTGTGGGACAAGGCAGTCAATTTAGTTTTATTTTTGCAATGAGATTTATATGCACAAGAAAATGAAGGATACATTCTGTACAAAAGCAGGTTGTAGTTATATACCATGAGAAAACAAACAAGAGGGCCATGATGGCCCTGAGGTCGCTCACCTGAGTCTTTTGACCAAACATGACCCATTTTCAATCTTTTTTGAGATATTATGACATACATTCTACCAAGACTTTCATGAGTACAGAGTTTAATCTACATGTAGGTTTGCGTAAGTATGGGCCAACTCCCCCATCACATTTCAAATTGTGGGCCACCATTTTTCAGAGTTTAGCCACCAGTGACCATTAACTTTTTACCACACGGTCTCGAGGTTTAATTACCCGAAAGGAAAAAACAGTTGAAAACATTGTATAAAGAGAAAAAGTACTGGTGACTGTGAGCAGCATTTTTTCATTATCCACAATGTCTTCTTTTCTTCTAACAAATTTAAATTCTTTAGTCATTTTTGTTGTCTGCAAATGCTTTCAATTTGGTAAAGTCCAACATTGTGTCATCTGTTATTTTTTTTCTTCCAATGTCGCCAGTTTGGTTGTTGTAGTTGGCGTGTCGTTATAGTCACTGTAAGTCTGAAATTTACACAATTCAAACTTGCACGTTTTCAACGCTGAAATCCTTCAAAAATAATGAAATTTGTGTTCTCCGTATTTTTTTTTTTTTTTTTTTTTAAATAAGTTTAAATTGATATTGGATCTATCAGTTTTAAAATCAGCTTATGCGACTCGTATTTTGTCTAAGAGTTGCTTCTTTCATTGCCTCATAATAATCCTGAGATAAAACATATCTGCTTAGCGAATTCCTTCGATAACTGTCACACGATCCAGTTGTGAAAGCGTTTTTTTTTTTTTTCTTTTCTTATTTTGATCACTACTGAGTACATAGCCGATACAAACGCGGACGATCCAGCTTCGCAGAGTTCGTAAACTTTGATTCCTGTGCAGCCGACTGATGATAGTGAACCGTCGATTAAATACGAAAATTCGATCACACATTTCAAAAGACTTAGCTTGAAACCTATCCGTGGTTGAGGCAAAGTGAAAAAGGAATGTTCTGTGCAGAATCGTCCGCGTTTATTTTTTTCTGAACAAATCAAAGAAACTCAGTTGCTTCGCCATGATCATAAAGTTCCGTGACGTAGCTGATTACGTACGGAATACGTGTCTATCATGTGACCCATTTGGCGGGGCTTTACCATAGGTCCATATAAGAAAATTGGGAAACAGCAGATGCTATAAATAGAACACTACAACTGTAGTATCGATTTCTATGGAGGGTTGATAAATATGTTGTACCATTAGGTATATTACAAGGGTTTTGACAGCCACATCTAACAAATTTACGTACGCACCATTGACTCAATTATGCGCCAATCTGTCTGAAGTAGCGTGACCTGTGGCGCAGTGACACTTGCCTTTTGCGCCAAGAAATAAGTATGTGCGGGAATCCCGCAATCCCGCGGCCTAGATTCCACTCTGTGAGTATTTGACTGAAAAAGGTTTTTCAAAGATCTGATTCAGTGACCTAGTTACTGACCTGAAATGACCCACTTGCAAACTGGTCCAAGAAATCATCAAGACAAACATTCTGACCAAGTTTCATGAGTATTGCACTAAAAATGTGGTCTCTAGAAAGTACACAAGGTTTTCGAAGATTTGATCTTGTGACCTAGTATTTGACCCAACATGGCCCATTTTCGAACTCTTCCAAGATATTATCAAAACAAACATTCTGACCAACTTTCAAGAGTTTTAAACTGAAAATGTGGCCTCTGGAGATACACAAGATTTTTCTAAGATATGACTTAGTGACCAAGTTTTTGACCCGACATGACCCATTTTCAAACTTGTCTGAGATATAATCAAAGAAACATTTCTGACTAACTTTCAAGAATTTTGGACAGAAAATGTGGCCTCTAGAGTGTACACAAGGTTTTTCTAAGATTTGATCTAGTGACCTAGTTATTGACCAGACATGAATCTTTTTCAATCTTGTGCAAGGTATCATCAAGACAAACAATTTGACCAATTTTCAGGAGTTTTGGACTGAAAATGTGGCCTCTAAAGCATACACAAGATTTTTTCTAAGATTTGACCTAGTGACCTAGTTTTTGACCCGACCTGACCCATTTTCAAACTTGTCTGAGGTATCATCAAGACAAACATTCTGACCAAGTTTCAAAAGCTTTGGACAGAAAATGTGGTTTCTAGAGCGTACACAAGGTTTTTCTAAGACTTGACCTAGTGACCTAGTTTTTGACCCGACCTGACCCATTTTCAAAGCTGTCCGAGGTATTATCAAGACAAACATTCTGACCAATTTTCAGGAGATTTTGATCGAAAATGTGGCCTCTAGAGCGTACACAAGGTTTTCCTAAGATTTGACCTAGTGACCTAGTTTTTGACCCAACATGACTCATTATCAAACTCGTCCGAGATATCATCTAGAGAAACATTATGAGCAAGTTTCACGAGTATCGGACTGAAAATGTGGCCTCTAGAGCGTACACAAGGTTTTTCTAAGATTTGACCTAGTGACCTAGTTTTTGACCCGACATGACCCATTATCAAACTCGTCCGAGATATCATTGAGACAAACAATCTGACTAAGTTTCACGAGTATCGGACTGAAAATGTGGCCTCTGGAGCGTACACAAGGTAAAAGTTGACGACGGAGGACGAACGTCGGACGACGCACGCCGGACACAGCACGATCACAAAAGCTCACCATGAGCACTTTGTGCTCAGGTGAGCTAAAAATGACTCAGTCTGCAGAGTACATGGTTGGGCTTTTTTTCTGTTTTCATCTATCCCCACATGTGACATTGCAATAAAAATGATCTGTTAACTATTTTCCTGGAATATGTATCAAATGTTTAATTCAAACAGGTAGTAGCAAATACCAAGATAGTTGATATGTAGGCATCTCTTGTAGCCGAGTGGTAGTAGAGTTCACTGACCTTATTTTCTGTTTATTTATTCTCTCCGGAAGGCCTGGTGATCACTTCCTCCAACGGAAATCACTGTTACCAGTTTTCGGCGGTTTTACAAATTATATACTGTACAAAAAAGTTTAAGGCACATGAAGATGTCGATTCAATAAACTGTAACAGTAAAAAAATTTCAACTACTTGGAACTGCCATAAACTGTTTTAATGGTTTATTAGCATATTTACAAGTCTTTTTTTGCTTCACAATTCGGGCAAAGGAAAGAATCACCTCTCCTCAAAACCCTCACTCTAGAGCAAAACCCAAGGTGAACCCAGCCCAGTCCATGTGTCACACTGGCCCCATTTAACTATTATTATATCAGGCCTTTTAAATGAATCAGGAGAAAATCTTTACAGATAATTTGCTTGATTCATCCACATCTGACTCATCTTCAGAACTAGAAAAGTCCTCACTGAATTCAACCCTAGGCTTCTTTGATTTAGTCCCTGATGTTGAGGGTTTAGGTGTAAATGTTTTGCTCTTCTTTCTTTTATTTTGGCACTTATCGATTGGTTTTTCTGTCTGTTTATTTTTCTTCTTATGTTTTTTCTCATGATCAATAATTTTTTTTCAACTATTTCATCTTCAGTAATACATTTATCTTGCTCAATGTGTTTCTTATTTTGTGTCTTTGAACATTTTCAAGAACTCTCCCTCCTCTCTTTAACAAGAATGATTCAGCAAAATCAAGAGAAACTGCCTCTTTATCAAATCATGTAGCTGGTGCAACTTGTGAAAATGCCTTGTTATCAAATGATGTAGCTGGTGCAACTTGGCTATCACTGATAGCTGTCTTAACAAGAGGGAAAATTCCACTTTTGCAAAAGGCTTTTTTGATATTAGCTGGTGATAATGTGTTGTCATAGACTTTACATGCCAAGCCGCAGATATTTTAACGGTTGACCACTCCTGAATCACGGGTGTGTTTGCGACATGCCGAGTTGTACGAATTCTGGAATGGACCAAATGCACAGACATCCAATGGTTGAAGAAGATTAGAGCAATGTGCTGGAAGCACAAATAAGTGGATATGTTGAGATTTTGTCCACTGGATAAGAGGAACTGTGATATGATTCTTATGACCATCATATAACACTAGGATGTCTCCATCATCTCTTGAAGGTAAATATTTGATCAAATGTGTCTTAATGTACCTCTCAGAAACATCAGTATTGACCAACCAGATTCAGTTACACAACCATCAGCACCTGCACTAGCACCTTCTAACAATTTATTTGAAAATCTTATCCCAGGGAAAACAAAGAAAGGGGGTATCACGTTGGCAACACCATGAGCACAGCCAGTTAAATGTGTTGTTTTTCCTCTTCCAGATGTCACTGCTTGTGATTTTGAAAATTTACCACCAATGACTTTAGTGGGCTTATGTTCAGTGACCATGCCTTTCTCATCAATGTTGTACACTCTATGTGGTTTATCACACAAGTTGTATTTTGTCAAAATGTGTTCAAATTCATTAAAGTAACTATCAATGGCACTTCTGGTTGCTGATCTAGCCCTAGCAACATCTAATGAACATGGCTTTTTGACTTTGAGCTCTGGCCATCTACTTAAATAAGTATATAGCCACTTTTCAGTAAGTGGGTGTTCCTTGTCCCCAAGTATCAACTGTATAGCGTAGTCTGTTGCAAGATTGATTGTCTCCTGGCGGCTATATCCATAACCAACCTCATCCATAGTTTTCAGGTGTCCTGCTAGGAGAGCCTCCCGCTCTTGGGAAAGGAGAGGTGGTGGTCCAGATTTGACAGCTTCCACATCAACTTTGCCAAATAATCGATCCTGCAAAGTGGAACGTGGCACACCAAAGACTCTTGCTGCTTTACATGTAGACATTTTGCAGTATGCAACCCTGCATAAATCACACAAATCACTTTAACGCTTTCCACAGTGCAAAAAGTTATAGCCCACGGATGGTTACTGTAATTCTTGTAGATTGGAGACATGTGCCAGAAGAGCTTACCGTCAAAAAGATGCAAATGTGTATTGTGAAGCGTTGTCGTTTTTCCCACCTGCCATTGCCGCTTTCAAAACACAACAACAACGACAAAATTATTCCCACAATTAATGTATTCACCCGAGCAATTTTCTATGCATATTCATAGAAATGACGCAGAACGGTTTACCGGATCCCATCTTCTTACTACCTTACAAAACTCGGCCGATTCCGTGGATCACCCGAGATTTTCCGAGATTGTGCAATTTCAAGAAGTTTCATTATCTCCCACTAGATGGCATTCTACAAATACTTAACTATCTAATTTGGGCATTCTGGGTACCGGACTACTTTTCAAAACGACAACCGTTACTTTGAATTTCAAAATGAAATAAACGTTTACTCAACAAAACTCTACCTGGAGCGATTCATTCAGCTGTGATCAGCTAGCATGTAACCTATGCACCGGCCATTTATTATTAAAACAGTCCAGGGCTATAGGCTTCGGTAATAGCTTCTGTATAAGCCCTACTTTTCCCAAGCGTACGGGGATGGGTGATACTTCATAGCAGACAGGTCGAATCTTCGAAGAATATGACATGCGCAGACAACGCAAGCAGTTTACCTTGCACTCATCACAACTCGGCCGATTCCGTACCTACATCTAACCTCGTCCGTATAACGGTCGTTTCCATTTGAACTGCGAACCACGTGATCTTATACATGGCGCGCCTCTGTCAGTCGTTTAGCAACGACATAAACAACCTCGATGAAGTTATTCACATCTGTTTATTTGTCGGTGAAAACTTCAATCGGAAGTGATAAACCACGTTAAATAATGAATGTACGAACTGTTTTCCAACTCAACTGAAATATAGTTAGAAAGATTTCGATAGAAAATTGAAACTCAGGTTTTCTTTTTTAAGAGGAGCCTTACAATTTTCAGAACGGTAAACCGGCGTATTTCCGCGTATGTACCGATCTGGTGCATATCAATCCACCAGATACAGCCGAGGGATTTGATGGCTCCCATCACCAGAGGTATGCCGAATGTTTACCTTGTTGATACGCTCGTCACAATCGGCCGATTCCGTGGATCACCCGAGATTTACCGAATTATTGTCGGGCGGGAACGGTATACACCCGCCCACTGTAAACCAAAGTAAGTTGTATTCATAATATGTGCATGCCGATTATGTCTAGGACGATTTTCTGCGGGATTATGTTACTATAATATTATGTTCATTACGATAACATAGATGAACACACAAGAAATAACAATGAAAATTTAAGGCAGTATTTACGTTCTTCAAATCTCTTTTGAAATCAGTGATTGTTTAGTTTGGGGATTCTAGATAGTCCTCGATCTACATCATACATAGGTAGACAAGAGGTCCATGATGACCCTGAAGTCGTTCACCTGAACCTTTTGAGCAACACGACCCATTTCCAATCTCTTCCAAGATTTTATGAGAGACATTCTAACAAACTTTCATGAGTATTGGACTGAAAATGTGGCCTCTATATTGTACACAAGCTTATTCTAGAATTTGTCTCGGTGAACTACTTTTTAGCCCATCATAGCCCATTTTCCAACGTGTTGTTATTATCAAAACGATTATTCTCATCTGAGTTATCCATTCAAAGTCAGTTACTTTGGCGTTTTTGTCTTTTCTCAGTCGCAGTTGTTTTTATCGGTCGTCTTTCTGAATGCCATGATTTTAATCATTAGATCTACCAAACAGCCTTATGTCATGGAACCAGATTGCCTGTCGCAAAGTGGATTGGGAAAATAGACCATTTTGCATAAGATAGATTTGGCAAGTAACCCTAAACTTTGTCAATTCATTGTTGCTAAATTGATATTTGATTTTCGAAAATTACTTACCCATGGATATATTAATTTCAAAATCCATGCAATCACAGACAACTATTCAATCATTGTAGCAAATATTCAAGACAAGAACGTTAACACATTTTCATCACGCACAAACATACCATAAACTACATGAAAACAAATACAATTAAAGTGAAAAAAAAACTTGAAATTAATGTAGATTTGAACAACTGCAAGCAAAACATGCTTCGGCGTAAGCATGAAACGATGATTGCGAAATAATCATAATATTCAGAAGTGGGACGTTCAATATTGTCAAGTATGTGAAACATTCTACATAGGAAAACATACACAGCTGTTTTTAAATGTCAAGACAAAAGGTTTTGTTGCTATCTCTATAGACACTGTCTCTATTTAAAATAATATATGTGTTTCACTGACTATGTTTGTTGTAGAAAATGAGTAATGAAAAATGCAGTCAAGAACACGAAAGTCAGGTAAGTGCACTGAATTGTGGCTTTGACAGTTTCCTTGACTGAGTTTACAATTTGGCGTGTCCATATTAATACACAATGGGTACTAGTTCCAATATAGGTTTTATATTACTGGTACTGTGGTACACCTTTCCCACTGAGCAGAAACTTCATGAGAAAATGTTTGTCAAGTACATTACCTACATCATAAAACCAAGAGGGAATAAGTTACTTTCTGGCATACATAGATGTTGCTAAATATTTAGTAGTCATAGCGTTCATAAAAGTATTTTCAAAATCTACATGTTCCAGTTTCTGTGTTTGATGGTCAGGTACATGAAAAGCCATTGTACTGTGAAAACAGTAAGTCATAAAATGACCCCATTCATGCTTTCCATTGGAGTTGAGGTCTGCGAATGTTAAAATAAAGTAAAAAAATTTAGCAACATGACTTTCATTTTCGATCATTTTCTAGTATGGACTTGCTCTTTTCACTGACTTAAAATGTGTCATAAAAACATATATTTTGACCAGCTTTCATAAGCATTGAAAAGAAAATCTGGCCTCTAGACTGTATACAAGGTTTTTCTAAGATTTTACCTGGTGACCTAGTTTTTGACCACACCCTGACCATTTTCAAACATAATAAAATTCTAAATATCATCAAACCAAACATTCTGACTAATTTTCTAACTAAAGTACTGAACAGAAAAAGTGGCATGTAGAGCCTCCACTATGTTTTTCAAAGATTTGACCTGCTAACCTAGTTTTTAACCTGATGTGACCCACTTTCAAATTTGCCCGAGATAATATTATAAATGTCAGACTGAAATTGTGCCTTTTAGAGAGTACGGAAGGTTTTTCTTTGATTGACCTAGCGACCTAGTTTTTGACCCAACATGACCCATTTTTTTTAACTTATCTGAGATTCATCTCGACAACTATTCTGACCAACTTTTCAACAATATCGGATTTAAAATGTTGCCTCTAGAGTGTACACAATTTTTTTTGAAGATTTGAACTAGAGACAGTTTTTGACCAAAATATAATTCATTTTCAAGCTGATCCAAGACTTCACCAAGACATACTTTCTGAGCAAAGTTCATTAGTATTGGACTGAAAAAGTGGCTTCTAGAGTGTTCAAAAGGTTTTTCGAAGATTTGACTCTGTGAACTACTTTTTGACTGGATGTGACCCATTTTCAAACTCATATGAAATATCAAAACACTGTGGCGTCTAAAGTGTGTAAAATGTTTTTTTTAAGATTTGACCTAGGGACTTTTTTTTTTACACAGTATGACCCATTTTCAAAATTGTCCAAGATGTCATCAAAATGCACACTTTGAACAACTTCCATGAGTATTGGACTAATTTTTAAATTTGGTAATTGGAAAATGTGGCCTAAAGAGCGTACACATGTTTTTTTGAAGATTTGACCTAGTGACATAGTTTTTTACCCTTAATGACCCATTTTCAGGTTTGTCCAAGCTATCACTAAGACAAGTATACTGACCAATTTCAAGGGTATTGGACTGAACCTGTGGCCTCTATAGTGTACACACTGTTTTTCTAAGATTTGACCTAGTGACCTAGTCTTTGACCCCAAATGAGCAATGTTCAAACTTGTCCAAGATATCATCACGACAAACATTCAGACCAACTTTGATGAGTATTGGACTGAAAATGTGGCCTCTAGTGCATACACAGCGTTTTTCTATGATTTGACCCTGTGACCTAGTTTTTAACGCATGAGATAGTATTAAGACAAGCACTCTTACAAACTTTAAAGACTATTGGACTGAAATTGTGGCATCTAGAGTGTACACAAGGTTTTTCTAAGATTTGACCCAGTTTTTGACCAGATGTGACCCATTTTGAAACTTGTCCAAGATATTAGCAAGACAAACATTCTGACCAAGTTTCATGAGCATCTGACTGAAAATGTAGCCTCTACACCTTCACCTACACACCTTGAAAATCTTACATCTTCACCTACACACCTTGAAAATCTTACACCTTCACCTACACACCTGCAAATCTTACATCTACAAACCTTGAAAATATTTTACCTTCATCTAAACACTTTGCAAAATTTAAACCTTCACCTACACACCATCCAAGTCTTACACCTTTACCTGCAAATGTTCTGAATCTTACACCTTCACACCTTGTGCATCTTACACCTTTACACCTAATAAATCTTACACCTTTACCTACACACCTTGTGAATCTTACACCTTCACTACTGAGCTGCCAGAACCCTGTATAGTTTTAACGTTACATTAGGTCCTATAATAGCCTGTGCAGAAATGGAACAGTTAAATCTGTACCACAATACAAATATTTAGACTAGTCCAATTTGAAAGTTTTTGCTGACGACAAAACAAATTTTATCCAAATGATGGAATATGTGTTTGATTGGATTGAAAACATTTTGGGAAAAGGAAAAAAAGCTGGTAATCAGCATTTTTCCTTTTCCACAATGTTTTCAAAACCCACTCCCCCAAGCTCTTTAAGTCATGGGATCATGTGGTAAAGGGTTAAACCCAAGTTTTGAAGTAAGCAAAACAAAGACATGTCTAGATTTTTCAGTAAAAGCGGTTTGATCCCTGTTTTTTAATAACCCTGAGGAAGAAGCCCTTTGAAAACATGGTGGGAAAAGGAGAAAATTCTGGTAACCAGCATTTTGTCCTTTTCCTACAATGTTTTCTACCCTATCAAAGACAAATTCAATCATTAGAGCCATCCTTAAAATGTCACCTGCAAATGCTTTCATGTAGGTGCCAATGCTCAGCTGCAGTTGCCTGAATTTAAGTGAAAATTCAAAATCAGAAGAAGGGACATAACTGTGTCAAAAACATGTTAATGGTTACCTACCCTTGTTGTACGGGTTTTTCTTTTGATAGTGAACAACTTGTCCAAGTTTAAAATAAATATTTTTAGTAATGACAGATCGAGATGTTATGAGTTTAATGTCAAAGTTTTTGAAAATGTTAATGTTTTTGTAGGCGGAAGACAATGCATACGATGATGCCAGGGCTATGACAATACCTTGACGTTTTCTTCGAAAACAGCAGAGTTGATAATGGAGAAATGACTCTTTATCGGTACTTCCTTCCTTGTCGTAACATTTTTAAATAAATGTATGTACATGTAGGTCTACTCTGAATATGAAAAAAAAAACCTGTATAAATACAATGATTAGAGTGTAGATGTTCTGATAAATATGTTTAACCTTTTACCAAACAATCCAGGGTTTTCACACCCTGAAGAAGAAGGCTTTTGAACATTGTAGGAAAAGAGAATACACTGGTGACCAGCATTTTCTTTTTTCCCACAATGTTTTGTGCCATATTTAACCACAAATCCTTTATATTTGAACAACATCTAATTTGTCATCTACAAATTCTTGCATGTTGGACAAGTCTTAAACTTTATCATTTGATAAAGGGTTAACACTTATAACTATGCCAATCCTATGTTTTACAACCCTGAGGATGAATGCTTTGGAAACATTGTGGGAAAAGGAGAAAATGCTGGTGATCAGCATTTTCTCCTTTTCCCACAAAGTTTTATACGCTTTTAAAGACCAAAATTCCATCATTAGAGCCATATCTAATTTGCAAATATGTAGAATTATTGCTTCCATAATTAAATATGTCTCACATTATTTAGTGTAGAGTTAAATAGAATGACAGTTAATAATTTTTTAACCATTCTGTCATATATTTATCACATGTTGATTGATTCTAACTGATTTTTTAAAACGATGTCCACATATTGTATTTTTATGTTTTTATTTGCATGGATTCGCATAAAAGGTAACTTCAATAATTACTCTTCATATCATTTTTCGATTTGGTGTTAAAACATACTTTCAACAGAATTTCAGTTTGGTAACACACTTGTAAACAGCAAGTACACCTATTTCCTTTCTTTGATAGTCTTTTCGAGAACTATGTTCAACACTAGCTTAACTCTTTACCAAACAAAAAAAATTAAGTCGTCCAAATTGAAAGGATTTGCAGATGACAAATTTAATTCAAAACATGACATTTGTTTTCATTTAGCAGAAAACATTGTGGGAAACGGAGAAAATGCTGGTTATCAGGATTTTCTCCCTTTTCCTGAATGTTTTATAAAGGCATCTTTCCCAGCGTCGTTAAAAGTTGTCATTTTATGGTAAAGAGTTAAAGCAGAGTCTTCCCTGATCCCTTGTTTCTTTGAATTTTGACTCCCAAATTTTTTATATTCTTACGAACGAAGTCCGTAACAAAGAAACAAACGAACAAATGCATGGCAGTACAAACCGCATCTGGCGGGATTCGTACCCATGACAGGCAAATACCCTCGTTTATCGAGGTTTAAAAGACCAATACCTTAACGACTGAGCTAAAGAGATATCTCCCTAACGCAGTTGTTAGGTATTGTATTTAAATCGGGACGAAGCCATGCATGAAGGAGTGGTCTCCCGTAACAATATGAACCCCCCTCCCCCACCCCTCCCTCCCCATAACAAATTTTTAAATGTTTGCTTTCTTTTAATCATCTGAAGGAGGAAGTGGGGTCAAATGACTCCCTCTCCCCCACTCACACACCAGAAAGTCCATGTCCATAAGTTTAGAATTTTGTCATCTGGTAAAAAGTTAATTTTATCAGTAACAACACAAATATTAATTACTGCTGGTTAAAAGCATTTTCTCTTGAACCCCACAAAGTTTTCAAAAGTCTCCTTCCCAAGGGTCATTTGAATACAGAAATGTTTTGTATAGGATTAAAACGAATCATTCTTGCAACAAAGAGAGATCCTATGTGGTTAACTCCTTATCAGATGAAAAAATCAAGGACTTCTCCAAATTCAAGGCATTTGCAGACAAGATAGTAAACCTGAATCAAAATCTGAAAGCTTTTTTTTTAAGGGAAGAAAACATTCTGGGAAAAGGGGAAAATGTTGGTTACCAACATTTCTTCCTTTTCCCCTAATATTAAAGGCCTTCTGTCTTAGGATTGTTAAAACTTGGAATTGTTTATTAAAAGGTTAATATTTTCTTTTCTGAGGTTCATCTTTTTGAGGTAAGAAGTGAGTCCATTTGTTATGGAAACACTTTTTCTTCCTTATTGAACTTAGAATGTGGTGCTGGAGAAGTGATCCTAGTTAGACAAACATTGGCCATGGCTAAACTCAGTTCCACTGGTTGCCCTATTGAAAGGACAAGTTTCAATGAAAACAGTCTGGCAGAGAACTGATGTATGTAAGTGAACATAATGCCATTTTCTATTATGCAGTTCATTCCTCAATCGCAGCCGATTGTTTTTTCAACAACAGTCTGATTGTTTTTTAAACAACAGTTATGTGTGAAAGCAGCCAGTGGCTTGGTAAGGAAATTGTACTAAGTACTGGTACAAAGAAACCCCAGGAAAGCATAGATTGTGCACTAGCCCCCGCAATATGACTGAAGGTCTACGGCCCCAATACGACCCTCTCATATTAAAAGACGGAAGCTGCCGAGATTGGCCGAATTGCCGTAAACAAAAACGTCGATGTTACAAGATATTTACCGATGGGTTTGTGAGTCTACAGCCCCTCTCATATTAAAAGACGGAAGCTGTCGAGATTGCCCAAATAGCCTTTACGAAAATGTCGATGTTACACGATATTTACCGATTAGTTAGGAGTCATATTCCTGAAATAATGTTGAAAAAGGTCTTAACTCTTTACCAGAAGACAAAATTTTAGACTAATCCAAAATGAAAGCTTTTGCAGATGGCAAATTAAATGTTGGACAAATTATGAAATTTGTTCTTGAAAGGGTAGAAAACATTGTCGGAAAAGGAAAAAAAATGGTGCTTACCAACAGTTTTTCCTTTTCCCACAATGTTTTTAAAAATCCTATTCCTTGGGGCTGTTAAAACTTGGAACTGTGAGGTAAATGATTTATCACCATACAACTAATCAAGGTATCTTATAGTTTTGTCTTTGACACCTCTGTAAGTGCCAGGGCTTATACTACATTTCCCTTGTCAATTAAAATTTCAAGTCTAGAAAGCGGGTACCCCCAGCTGGGCGGGGGGATAGAAATAGCTCAGCTGTCGCACTACAGCAGGGGTAAGACCCCCCCCCCACACTGTGCCTGCCTGTTTGCCGTAGGCTGCAAATCGTGTCGTTTGATGACGGGATCCTGGTGGTTGAGTGGATTCAGAGTATGACCCTTTGATAGCTCTGTTTTTGCAACACACCGATTTGGCCTTGAACTGAACTAAACGAGGGGTCAGGAAGGCCCGTTCTGATCAATCGGCCGGTCACGCCAAGCCCTTGGGTGTTTCTCTGTTTTCTTTTACACATACATATACAGATACATCTTTTCGCTTCTCTGTCGTCATTTGCTGTATGTCAATACCCTAGAAGGCGGTGGCTCATCGGCTTATTGGGTGAAAGCCTGGTGTTTGATTGACAGTTGTAAATGCCCATAGACAGTCTGTGCTTCGTATGACATTCTGCGGGCCTACATTTGTCCGGTCTAGCCCTTTCACTTCGAGTATATCACCGATGTATCCTTGTCATGATCTGAGTTGGGTTTCCCCAGATCATGTTCCCTTGTGGGCTCCGAGGCGGGTGGGGAGCATCGGTGATGAATAAATAACAACTAACTATCACCTTTCATTATTGAAAAAACAATCTCTTCTATTCTTGGAACCCCAAAATCTGTAAAGAAATTAAAAAATGAAACCCTGCTCGTTGAATGCTTTTCCCAACAGCAAGCTTAAAATCTTTTAGGTCACAAAAAATTCTTCAATTTAGATGTTATAATTTATCCTCATAAGTCTTTGAATACCAGCAAAGGAGTCATCCGATGCAAAGAACTTTCATACTGTGACTCCATAGAAGAGATTAAAACAATTTTACAATCTCAGGCTGTGTCTGATGTCAGGAGAATCTCTGCTTTTAGAGATGGGGTACGTAGAGAAACTCACACGTACATTTTAACTTTCTCTACACCCTCTTTACCTGCGTCCATTAACGTAGGATTTCAGTCGGTTAAAGTTGATGTGTATGTGCCAAACCCGCTGCGTTGCTATAAGTGCCAGCGGTACGGACATCATGAGAGCAATTGCACAAACACTCCAGTTTGCTTAAAATGTGCTTTTGAGGGCCCCGACCATGATCCGAAAACTTGCGACAATCCAGTTCTCTGTTATAATTGCAAGTCTTCTCATCCAACCTTCTCCAAAAACTGCTCAGTATGGAAGGATGAGAAGGAAATCCTATTCTTCAAATTCAGAGAAAACATTAGCATTTTGGAAGCAAGGAAAATGGTTGAAAACCGAAAGAAAGATGAGACATTGTTGACTAGTGTTAATTCCTATGCCAAAGTCATATCTCCCATGTCATCACAAGGACATTGCTCCACCTGTGAACTCTTGGCAAAGAAACTTCTTGAAAAGTTTCCAGAAATGGCCAATGAGTTAAAGAGCCTAGCCCCAGACATTCAACCTTCCAAACGTCCAAAGCATCCAAAACTGACACAACCTACACCCAAACCCATTACTCTATCCACTACCCTCAAAACACCATCTACCTCTCAAAGCATTTCTTCAGAAAAAACTTCAAAGCCATCTACTTCTTCACAAAATATCTCTTCGAAAAAAGCTTCAAAGCCATCTCCCCCTTCAAAACAGCTTCCTAAGAAACCCCAACCTCCATCTTCACAGTCTACATATAAATCTAACGTTTCACCAAAAGATAACAAATCTAATCATGCACCCCGATCTCCTAAAAGATCTTCTTCGAAATCTAAACCGAAACCCAGAGATACCCATTGATCTTGTGAAATCATAGTCAAAGTAAACGATCCTGTCCCTACCTCCAACAGATTTTCGGAGCTAGAGGACATGGATGCAGATGCTGAAAACCTGGAAGGTGAGGCTTCAGATTCAGAAGCCTCTATCTGGTCCGTTTGTAAAGATCCTTTGAACAAGGACGCTGACACTTGACACTCGTCCAAATCCGTGACAACTGTAATGAACTCTTAACCAGTCTATTTTAAAATGCATTGGTTTACGGCCTCTTTCTTTACTTTAGCTTTTATACTTTCCTCATGCACTATGGATACCATAATCCAATGGAACTGTCGAGGTCTGAAGTCAAACTTTGACGAACTTTCCCTTTTAATCAATGATCACAAACCAGTTGCTGTTTGTCTGCAAGAAACCTTCCTTAAACGGGAGGATGATATCTCTGTCAAATATCATTCCATTTACAATAAAATCTTTACCGAAGGCGAAAAAGCCAGAGGTGGTGTTTCTATTATTGTTAATAACAACATTCCTCATAAAGTTATCTCTCTCAATACAAACTTGCAAGCTGTTGCCATCAGGTTATCTTTACACAGTGCTGTTACACTGTGTTCTTTATATCTCCCCCCGAACACACCTATCAATAAGACCAATCTGAATGATCTCATTTCCCAATTGCCATCCCCCTATATTCTTGCTGGGGACTTTAATGGTCACAATGTTATGTGGGGTTGCGATGACACTAACCAGAGAGATTTACAGTTGGAGAGCTTCATTTCCAACAACTCTTTGTCTTTCATGAATGATAACAAGTCCAAAACCTACTTGCATCCAGCAACTGGATCTTACTCTTCTATTGATTTAACCTTATGCAGCCCAGTCTTACTTCCCAATTTCACTTAGAAAGTGACTGAGGATTTGTGTGGAAGTGATCACTTCCCTTTTATCTTTTCATCTACACAACCATCTAGCAGTGTACGACCACAGAAATGGAAGCTTTCCAAAGCCAGCTGGAATAAATTTGAAACCCTCTGTGAACAAACCATTACACATGATAAATTTGGAGTTTGCGATGATCCCGCAAATCTTTTCGCTTCCCTATTAATTGATGCGGATAAAAAGTCCGTCCCTCAGACCTCGACAAATCCAAGACGTCCTGACAAGCCTTGGTACAATGATGATTGTAAACAGGCTGTCAGAGACAGAAAACAAGCCCTTAGAAAGTTTAACCTCAGTCCTACCAAAGAAAATCATAACTTATTCCGTATTTCCAGGGCAAAGGCCCGTCGTACCATTAGAGAAAGTATGCGCAAGGCTTGGAGACAATAGGTCTCTAAATTAAACAGTAGAACTACTGCTAAAAAAACCTGGGACATGATCAGAAAGATCAATGGCAAAGGCCAGCCCCCTCTTAGTCACCTTGAAGTTAACAATACTTCGTTGGAATCACCCCAGGATATAGCTGACGCTCTTGCCGACACCTTTTGCAAAAAGTCTTCCTCTGCAAACTATTCTGAAAAGTTTCAGAGGAATAAGGCCAGAGAAGAAAAGAAAAAACTTAATTTCAATTCTTCTAATTCAGAGCATTCATCCTGGCGGGAGGCACTAGTCATTTCTATCCCAAAACCTGGCAAGGATGCTAGTGACCCAGCCAACTATCGTCCAATAGCTCTTACTAGTTGTCTCTGCAAGACCCTAGAACGTATGGTGAACGACAGGCTTGTCTTGTTTTTAGAGAAAAACAACCTCATCGTTGATGTACAGAGTGGATTTCGTCGCCAACGTGGCACCATCGATCATCTTGTCCGCCTTGAAACCTTTGTCAGAGAAGCCTTTATTAATAAGACAGCATGTAGTATCTGTCTTTTTCGACCTTGAAAGCGCTTACGATACCACTTGGAAATACGGAATTCTTAAAGACTTACATGACTTTGGTCTTCGAGGCGGTCTTCCTCTTTTTATTTCAGCCTTCTTGAATGAACGTCTTTTCCGTGGTCGAGTTGGTAATACTCTCTCGGGAGCCCGTGAACAGAGGATGGGTGTACCCCAAGGATGTATTCTGTCTGTTACACTTTTCAGTGTAAAAATAAACAGTATAGTTAAAGCTATCTGTCCTGGTGTAGACTGTTCCCTTTGTGTTGATGACTTTGTTATATGATTCAGATCTCGAAATATGAATATTATTGAGAGACAACTTCAACAGTGTCTCAACAAACTCCAAACGTGGTCTGATGAAAATGGCTTCAAATTTTCAAAGTCCAAAACTAAATGCATGCACCTTTGTAATCTACGTGGTGTTCATCCAGACCCTGAACTGTATTTGGACAAAACTAAAATTGAAGTCGTTTCTGAGTTTAAATTTCTTGGAGTCATCTTTGACAGAAAGCTTTCCTTCCTTCCTCACATCACTGCACCTAAAATGAAGTGCAAGAAGGCTCTTAATCTTCTTAAGGTTGTGGCCCATTCTGAATGGGGAGCAGACCGTAAAGTCCTCTTGCGGCTTTATCGGTCTTTAGTTCGCTCCAAATTAGACCACGGATCTATTGTATACGGATCTGCCCGTAAATCTTACCTGAAAATTCTCGATTCTATACACCACGAAGGTCTGCGTCTTGTACTTGGAGCTTTCAGAACTTCTCCCGTCAATAGTCTCTATGTTGAAGCTAATGAACCTTCTCTTTTTTACAGGAGGGAAAAACTCTCGCTTCAGTATCTTTTAAAACTGAAGTCGAATCGTTTTAATCCAACTCATAACGTTGTTTTTAAACCTCAATATAAGCTTCTTTTTGAGAGGAAACCAAATGTTATTCCTCCATTTGTTATCCGCATGGAGCCCATTGTAGATAACCTTGGCATAGACACTGAGTCTATTGCCGACTATAAAATCTCTGAAATCCCTCCATGGACACTGAACAGTGCAGAATTCAGATTTGGCCTTGCATCTGACAAAAAGTCTTTCACGGATAGAATTGTGTTTCATGCTAGATACAACGAGATAAAGGAGCATTACTTTTCCTTCAAACAAATCTATACAGAGGGATCTAAAGAGGGAAATTCTGTAGCATCAGCAGCCGCTGTTTATGGAGAAAGGAGCTTAAAATGCCGCCTTCCAAACAACTCCTCTATCTTCTCTGCTGAAATTAAAGCAATTGATCTTGCCCTTAATCTAGCTGAACGTTCGAATTCCAACCGTTTTATTATCTTTATAAACCGTTTTATTATCGGACTCTTTGTCAACATTACAGGCCCTTTCAAATCAACGACTTGAGAATCCCTTAATCTGTAGTTTACTCGAAAGGATCTCACAAATTTCTTCTATGAATAGATTGGTGTTCTGCTGGCTTCCAAGTCATGTAGGCATCAAAGGCAATGAAAATGCCGATAGGTCTGCCAAATCTGCACTTAACCTTCCCATTTCAGATCTTAAAGTAATACACACTTATTTTAAATCCTCTGTTTTAACACATATCCAATCTTCTTGGCAATCCCAGTGGGATGCTGATGTTTTCAATAAACTGCATTCAGTGAAATCGTCCCTTGGTGAATGGTACCCCGTTTACAGGTCTGTTCGTCGAGAAGAAGTGATAATTGCACGACTTCGAATTGGCCATTCACGCATCACACATTCCTGGCTCTTGACCAGAGACGATGCCCCTGAATATATTCCATGCAATGCATCCTTTTCTGTAAAACACATCCTATTAGATTGCATTGACTTTCAGCCAGTTCGTTCAAAATATTTCAACGTCGATAGTTTAAAAAATCTTTTTGATTCTGTCAGCGTTGAATCTATTATCGCATTCATAAAGGAGATTGGCATTTACAATAAACTGTGATATTTACTCTTGAGTTTCTTACCCATCTTTTTACATTTTTTACAGACCTTTATATTAGACATCTTGTCAGCTGATTCATAGTCTTACCTTTTTTAATCTAAAACTTTTGAGTTTCTACCACTGCTTTTATATTCACTTTACATCTCCTTAATGGGAGGATTAGCCCCCTTGGGGGCATCTTATCTCATTGGAGACAGGACCTCTTTAATGGGAGTATACTGATCCCATTGGAGGCTCCAATCTTTACCAGTTTTAACACTCATTTCCAAGGAAAAGAAATATTCCCAGTCTTACCTTTTAATCTAAAACTTTGGAGTAGGCAGGGACGCCCAGCCACTCAATATCATATTTTATGCACATTAAAAATAACACATATTTCTTCCTCATTTAAAAATTTCTTACTATCAATCCAAGATTTTGTTCAAATCTTTTTATCACATTGTTAACTATATCATTTAAAAAATTTGAGTAGATAGGGATTGCCCTGTCACTCAATAATGCCCTTTATGCATATTAAGATAACACATAATCCTTCTTAATTCAACCTTTTACAATCATTAATGTATTCAAACATTTTTCAGTTTAAAAATTCCACTTTTAATATCTTTTAACACAGATATGCGCGCTACATGACCTAAGCTGTCGATGCGCCATAAAACAACATTCATTCATTCTAGAAAGCGGGGTATTACTGGACTGTAGTAGAGCCAGCAGAGGTTATGTCATGGTGTGGTTTCAGTCGTCCATCCATCTGTATGTCCATCTGTTAGTCTTTTTTTTTTTTTTTTTTTTGTTAACGTGATAAGGTCTGCATTTGTGGTTGGATATTCTTGAAACCTGTACAGTTTGTTCATATCATCAACAGCTTGTACCCTAATGATTTTGAAAAACTCTGAGTATTTCATCCTCTAAATACTATAAAACTTCTTTTCGGCAGTGCTGACCTAAGTCACTACCAAAATTGTTACTATTTGAAGCAGTTCAGTTGTACATTAAAGAATCTAAACGTTTTTCGTAATTTTCAGTCTATTTTTGTAACTGTTAATGACAACTTTATTAAATTTAAGGCAATCACAGAGAATACCATCTTTTTTCTTTTTCTTATTTTGAACTTTTCTTTTTTGTTCCTTTTTTGTTATTCTTTGTAATCTTTCTATTTCAACTCTTAGCTCTCTCTTACTGCGTTTCTTTTCTTTCTCATACTTCAATGTCGTTGTATTTGTACATACCGTTGTTAGAACTTTATAATTTGTGCTGTAGGAGAAGGGCCAATTCTAAGTTGTGAGAACTTGTGGCCCAACCCCATTTCAACTTCTGAAATAAAATATGTTTAAACTGAAAAACTCTGACAATCAGTATTCATTTTCATGAAACTTGCACAGCTGCTTTATGTCATCATTAGCTTGAAGCCTATTGATTTTAAAAGAAATCAGACAATTAATAAGGGAAAAGTAGCCATATAAAGTTGAATATATACAGTTCTTGATAATGTGAGTAAGTCAGCCTTTTCGATTCAGTTCTTTCAAAACTTGCACAGATCATTTGCATCATAAAGGTATTCAACCCGAACAAAAATGAAGAAAATCCAGCTCTCAGTTTAGGAAAAAACAGCCATTTAATGACTTAGTCTTGTTTACTCAACACAGTCCATAATATTGGTCACATTTCTATGACATTTGCAGGGATTGTTGAAGCCCCTCCCCACACCCGCTCTGCAGACTTTTAATGATTGATTATGATTATGATTTCATGGTGTTTAACGCAGTTTTCAACATTATTTCAGCTATATTGTGGCGGCCAGTGCACCTATCCATGCTTTCTTGGAGTTTCTTTCACCAGTACTCCGCACAATATTCTTTTCAAGCCACTGGCTGCTTTTTCACATAACAATCGTCGAAACATGGTCGAAACAATGGTCAGCGGTGGGAAAGGAATGAATCCTCTCCCAATGACTATCATCAATCCTCAAAAAGAAATTGGCCAAGCTCGGGATGAAACCAGCGACCCCTTGTTCTGAAGTCCTGTACGCTACCAACTAAGCTGCTGGGGATTGGCACGGATTTTTAATGACCACTGAGAAAGAAGCCATTAAAATAATTTTCCCACAGTGTTTTCTACCCTTCCAAAAGCAAGTTTAAATTTTTCCACCACATTTATCATCTTTAAATGCAGCTAATTTAGACAAGTCTAATTTTTTATTTATTTGGTAAAGAATTAAATAGTTGCCTCTAGTGCCTTTAACAGATTTGACCAAGTGTCCCAGCTTTTATAATTATCTTAGGCGTCAATTTTTCAAACTCATCGTAACACACTTTCATATCAGAATATTCTGACCAACCTTCATAAACTCGGGACTAGAGATGTCATTTCTACATATTTTTTAGATTTGACCTGGTAACCAACTAAGTGTCACAGATCATGGTAGAGTCCGATATTACATTTTCACCGTCATGTTTTGGGAAAAATTGTTTTCAAGCTTTGTATGATACATGTATACGAGCCATGCAATGTGAAAAGGGGGCTTAATGCATCTGCGAAAAGTATTGACCCAGGTCACCCTGCGCAGTATGCACAGGCTGACCTGGGACGAAACTTTTCGCTCTTGTTCAATTTTCTGTATGTCCAAGGACCAGTCAACCTCAGGAATAAGTCAGTTGTTAAAAAAGGTGGCTATTATGGATGCATAAGTATGTGATAACTTGCTTAGTACCATGGATCACGGAGATGCTTAATGCCCCCTTAAGCTCATATGCATCCGACACTCTTTAAATATTTTTACCATTAGTTAAAGTCCCTTAGAAGTTATTTGTTTTTACTATTTTTCTGTCAGGCTTGAAGATGAGGATTGTGGCACTGTTTACACGGGTAGTGTCTATCAAGAGTACTATAAACGTTGCCATGGAAACCAAAACTGTTTGAGTCTCCAAGCCTCCTGGGTAGATATCGTAGACCTGGACTGCAATCAAACCTTGCACCTTCCTAGAACAAACTACATGATTTTTACCTACAGCTGCATACCAAGTAAGTTTGTCCAAAGTTCTTAGTTTGATTTATTGATTGATTGAAAGGTTTTTTACTCTGCTTATCACAAATTTCGGTTATATCACCGCAAAAGCTCACCAGTTCATGTATTTTCTGGGTTCCTTCAGTGCTAGACTAAGGCTCTGAAGTGTCTTGCCAAAGGACACCCCCATGGCAAAGTGCTTCCAGTGCTGGAAACCAAGGCCTCCAGGTTACGAGTCCTACACTTTATCACTGAGCCAGGCAGGATCCCTCTCTTGGCAGGATCTTGGTTTAACTCTTTCACTCCCAAGAGTTTTTTTTATTGTGTAAACCACGAAAAATTCAATGCGACTGCTCCATCATACTGTAGAATAGTGTAGCTTAGGGTGTAGGATGTAGATCAAGATCAGACTGCATACTCTGATCTTGATCTTAACAGTTATTTTTTTTACAACCCTGAGGAAGAAAGCTTTTGAACATTTCGTCAGAACCTGGACTTTCTTCTTTTCTATCATGTTTTCTACTCCTAGAGCAAATCCAACCTATTGTGCGACATTGAATATGTAATCTGCAAATGCTCCTGCTTCCAATTTATAAAGATTTAAATTTTTGTCTGATGGTAAGAGTTAACCCTTGACCACAAGACAAAATTTAAGACTTGTCCAAGTTAAAGAACATGTAGATGACAAATTTAAATGTGGCAAAGTTGTTGGAAGTTTAAGGGGTAGAGAACATTTTGGGAAAAGGAGAAAAGGTATGTAACCAGCATTTTCTCCATTTTCCACCATTTTTCAAAAGGTTTTTTTTTTCAGGTTTTAAGCTTGGGATTGTAGTGTAAAGGTATAAGGAGGTAATGCAAGGCAAAATGATACATAACTGACGGTTTATTAACTATAACATTTCACACGCCAATTATCATACACATTATGATATTTTATTTCATGCTTTCTGTTAGTTTATCAAGAAATAGCGGTGAAATATTTTTCGATATTTTAGGGTTATGACCAGCGAAAAATACCAATTTTATTTTTTTTTTACTCTTCAATTGAAGGCGAAACAGTAGTTCCTGCGCACTAGTTACCTAGGATAAATGTGCGTGCCACTCAACCAGATGGAAATATGACGTAATTTACCCTATATTTCTCGCCCTTTACATAATATTGTTATGCGGAGGGGGTTAGCCATGGGAAATTACAGAAAAGAACTGCAATGGGTCTCCCCAAAAAAGGGTTAGAAGCATAAAATAAATAGAAATTTTGTTTCTTTTCGGTGAAAGATCGAAGTATATTTCATCGAGTGAACATCATCAGTAATATTTTCACGAGTGGCGTTGCTGGTGAAAATATTACCGATGATGTTCACTCAATGAAATAAATTTCGATCTTTCACCGAAAAAAAAAAACAAATATCCCCGGTATCTCTTTACAAGACAACAAAAATGTTCACTCTTCTAAATTGAAAGCATTGGCAGATGACAAATTCAGTGTGGCTTAATGTTGGAATTTGTCTCTGAAAGGCCTGTTGTGGGCAGCTTTTAAACCTGCTGAAAGGGAGAAATTTCTTGAAAGTGGGAATAGCTGAATCGAACTGACATTTCTTTTGAATCACATGTTTCTGCTTTGAATAGACTGTTCCAAATTTTTAGTGCTTATCAAAATGCGCAACTAGTAACAGGTTAAGCTTTACCTACAAAATGCTGACCTCTAATGATCCTGAGAAGGAAGGCTTTTGAGACCAATATGAAAAAAGGAGAAAATGCTGGATAGCAGGGATTCCTCCTTTTTCCCAACAATATTTTCTACCCTCACAGACAAATCCTATATTTTGAGCTTCAGTTAATCATGTTAATTCGTGGTCTGCAAATGCTTTCAATTTGGGCAAGTATGAAATGTTGCATTCTGGTAAAAAGTTAAACTTTTACTACACAATATGGATTTTTAATGACCCGAAAAAGGGAAGGCCTTCAAAAACACTGGGGGAAACCAGCATTTCCTTCTTTACCCACCATGTTTTCTACCCTCTCACTGGAAAATAGTTTAATTTGAGCTACAAGTAATTCGTTCCCACCAAATGCTTTCAAAATGGACGCTTTCAAAATGGGCAAGTCTAAAATTTTGTCGTTTGGTTAACCATTTACCACAAACCCACGACCATGAGGAAGAAGGCTTTGAAAACATAGTGGAAAAAGAGAAAATGCTGGTAACCAGCATTTTCTCCTTTTCCCACAATGTTTTCTACCACATCAAATACAAAAAGCGTCATTAAAATTTCATTCAATTAGTCGTCTGTGAATGGTTTCAATTTGGTCAAGATCAATATTCTGACATTTGGGAAAGAATGAAAGAGTTCAACAAGCCAATCAATGAGAGGTATTGAAGCACCATCCTTATTCAGACATGTAAAATGTTCAATAATGACAAGTTTCTGTCGTGTTTGTAGCAAAAAAGTGGCCTACAGTACCCATGATTTTGCTGATAATTATATGACAAATGGTGACCAAGGGGTCTATATCTGAACATGGTCTATGTATCATCAAGACAACAGTCAGTCAATCAATCAACTACTTGTTGAATATTTTAATGTAATTTATGTAGTAGTTTAACTTTTAAGTGTCTTTCACAACTTTAGTTGCCTTTTCTATTTCAGTTTTGCCATCAATGTAAATTGATCAAATAGTTGTAAGTTCAAGGTTGCCTTTAGCCAGAATATCTCAGCACAGTAAATAGTGTAGATAAACAAGAGGGCCATGATGGCCCTGTATCGCTCCACTGGCTATTAAGTAAAAACACTACAAGCCAAACGTTTTTTGACGGATCAAAATTTTACGAACAGTTTTTGAAAAGGGTCACCCAAGGAACAATCCTGTGAAATTATTTCGAAATCTGACCAGCGGTTTCAGAGAAGAAGAATTTTGAAGAATTCCTTCATTTCTATATGGTGCAAGAAGCCCCCATTCACCAGAGCCACATTTTTTGACGGATCAAAATTTTACGAACAATTTTTAAAAAGGGTCACCCAAGGAGCATATCTGTGAAATTATTTCAAAATCTGACCCATGGTTTCAGAGGAGAAGATTTTTAAAGAATTCCCTAAAAAATTCCATTTGGTTGCAATGGCAACCAGAGTTTTTGATGGAATCAAATTCTGTGAACAGTTTTTAAAGAGGACCTTCCAAGGAACATTCCAGCCAAGTTTGGTCCAAATCCGCCCAGTGGTTTAGGAGGAGTTGATGTTTAAAGAATTGTTGACGACACACGACGCACGACGGACACCAGGTGATCCTAAAAGCTCCCCTTGAGCACGTTGTGCTCAAGTGAGCTAAAAAGTTAACATACGGATGGACGCACAACGGACAACGGGCCATAACAAAAGCCAGCTGGCCTTCGGCCAGTGGAGCTAAAAAACTTGTCTAGCACCAATCATGTATCACTGCAGCTTGATAATCAAGGGAGGTAAATAGTAACGAACTTTATCTTTCATAAAAAGAGTTATTTCCCTTGATTAATGTTTAAATTGAAGTGACAATATTTTGAAGCCCATGTTAAACTTGCAATCCCTGGAATGAAGGCAATTTTGACCCCAGACCTACAATATGAAACTAGAATGTGTGGTTATAAACAAAAAGATTTTTTAATCTTGCCCAATAAAAAGTCATGTAAAACAAGTTTGCTGAATAAAAGGCCCTGTAAAATATGTGATCCATGACACAGGTTTATCAAGTTTTCACTATAAAAGCCAATGTAAAACTTGTGACCCCTGGTGTGGAGTCAAACTTGACCCCCAAAGTTAAAATTTGGGCCCTCTTGGTAGAGACCCATTATATAAAGTTACATGCAAAATTTGGTAGCCCTAGGCCTAAATATGGCTATGTACAAGTAGATTATTAAAGTTTCCTTATATAAGACCATGTAGAACTTGTGACCCCCTGGGGTGGGGCTACATTTGACCCCCTGGGCTATAATTTGGGCACCCTTGATAGAGACCCCCTAGATAAAGCTAAATGCAAAATTTGATAGCCCTAGCCCTTATAGCTAGATGCGAAAGATTTTCCTATATAAGCCCGCCCATGTAAAACATGTTACCCCCCGGGGCGAAGTCAAATTTGACCCGCGGCTATAATTTGGACACCCTTGGTACAGGTCCACTAGATAAAGCTACATGCCAAATTTGGTCGCCCTAGGCCCCATGGCTAGGTCAAAGAAGAATTTTAAAGTTCTCCCTATATAAGCCCATGTAAAACTTGTTATATAAGCCCATGTAAAACTTGTTACCCCCGGGCAGGGCCTAATTTGACCCCAGGGCTATAATTTGAACAATCTTGGCAGAGGTCCACTAGATAAAGCTACATGCCAAATTTGGTAGCTCTAGGCCCTATGGCTAGGTAGAAGAGGAATTTTAAAGTTCTCCCTAAATAAGCCCATGTAAAACTTGTGACCCCCGGGGCGGGGCCAATTTTGACCCCAGGGCTATAAATTGAAGAAACTTGGTAGAGGTCCACTAGATAAAGCTACATGCCAAATTTGGTAGCCCTTGGCCTTACGGTTTCAGACAAGAAGATTTTCAAAGATTTTCAAAATTTTTCAGTTTTGTTGCCATGGCAACCAGAGTTTTTGAAGGAATTAAATTCTTTCAAGAAATTCTGAAGAGGACCATGGCAGGATCATTTCTGTGAAGTTTCATCAAAATTGGATGGGTAGTTTCAGAGAAGAAGACGTTTTAAAAAAAAGTTAACGCACGGACGGACGGACGGACGCACGGACGGACGGACGGACGGACGGACTGACGGACGGACGGACGGACGCACGACGGACAACAGGCCATGACATAAGCCCGCTGGCCTTCGGCCAGTGGAGCTAAAAATCAGACTGCACATTCTGCATGGTCTGATCTTGATCTACACCAGCCTCAAAGCAGTCTTTTATAGGGTTGTTAAAACTTGGGATTGTATGGTAAAGGATTAAAGGACACATGGCTACGTGTCATGTACATTGCATTAACCCTTAGACTGCTAAGTGTGACTCCAGTATGATTTGCAGACAGTCTAGATCAAGATGAACTGCTTAGATCTTGCAGTCAGATCTTGGATCTACACTGTCTGATAAGGAGATATATTTCCCCAAACCATGTTTGAAATAGCAATATTTGGGTTATACTATCGGCTTGAAAAGTATCAGCTTGAAAAGTATCATTTACCTCATTTAGCAGGGGAAGGGTTAATATTGATCATAAAGCCCCAAATCAGTACTGATAAACAAAGAAATTTTCTCTAGATTGACTAGTAAACAAAGTACAAACTTTCTCGAAATTGACTGATAACAAAGTACAAACTTTCTCCAGATATATTTTATTACCAAGAAGCAAGAAGCTAAAGTACAGAAACACTACAGATATATACATGTATTTTCATACCAGAAAGTAAAAGAAAAGAAGCCAGAGGTGTAGCAAGCCTAAAGTAAAGTTAACAAAAAAGTAATACCAAAGGTATAATCTGAGGCACAAAGTGCACAGAGGAGGAAGGGGAATTTCCAAGGAGGGTCTAGAGGGCCTCCCCAAAAAAATGTTTTGAGCAGCAAAAGCTATTTGCTGGTCTCTGGTTACATTTAATGGCAAAGTTGTCTTTCTCTTCTTTCTTTTTTTGTAAAGTGTTCATAGCTGCATTTTTGCAGCTACGCCCCTGGAAGCACTACAAACAGTAAGTCACAAAAGAATGAACACAACACAAAATATGGCACTCATAGCCTTAAACAAGCAGCTGGCAAGTGAAAACAAAATGTCCATGAAAACCTCACTTGCTCCACTGGCAATGAACCATATTTATAAAAAGAACAAAAGTTAATTTCCTATTTTTGTACCTGGATTTCAGCATGGTCCATGTCCACGATGATACAATGCATCTGTTTAAGTTTTAAGAATATTCAGTTGAAAATGCAGATTTTTATCAACATGAAATTTTCCCAATTTTCTTTTCAAGAAATTATGGTCAATATAGTTCATTTTCTGAAACTATTCTGAAACTATTCATTGGATTTTCTCCTATCTGATTTGGCTACCATGAATTTATGATACAAATGACCTAAACAAGTTTCAGAAGAATCAGATGCAAGAAAGAGACAGACGAGTGAGTGGATGGCAACCATGCCATGACATAAGCTTAATCAGCCTTTGACAAGTATAGCTTAACATGGCAACCCATTATAATGCAGTCACTAGGTTTTTGCAATTCTTTAATTATCAGGAAAAGATATCGATCATTACCTTTAAATCACAGTCAGATAATTTCACATTTTTAAGCAATGTGTAATGTCTACTGGTATGCTGAGTTTGGCTAAACATGTTTTATCAAAATTAAATCAAGATCACATTTTAGCATGGCTATAAATTGCTTTTACCCTTTACCAAATGACAAAATTTTAGACTTGTCTGCATTGAAAGCACTTGCAGACGACAAATTAAGCACAACTCAAATTATGAGATATAACTTTGAAGGGTATAAATCATTGTGGGAATGCTTTCAAAAAGCATCTTCTCCAGGGTTTTTAAAAACCAGGATTATTTATAAAGGGTTAAAATGAATTAAAGATGTGTTTTTCCCCCAATTACACGGAACAGAAATTTTTATCATGTTTTCAATTTCTGCCAGAAATAGGTAAAGAAGATGTAAATTTATCTGTTCATTTCACAACCCTTGTAACTCAGGGTCATAAAAAATACATGGGATTGTCAAACATAATGTCATTGCTAATGTACAACTATGAAGCCTATTGTACTTGTGTTTTGTTTGCTTCACTGACAACATAATTAAATGTATGCAAAAACATGTTCGCAACAAAAATACTGTGTGGAGTCTTCTAATGAAGCTGACAAGATTATTCAACTGTACAGCCTTTTCTAATACTAGTTGGTCTAGGCCAATTATTGTAAACGATTAGTCAAAATCTATTTCAAAATAAAAAAGCATGAAATAAGTTTGAATACACACAAAAAAATAATAAGAAAACCTGAAGGAGATGATCACAGTACAAAGACAGTAAATAAAGAAGTTTTTACCCTTTAACAAACAATCCCAGGTTTTAAAGAGCTGAGATGACTTTTGAAAATATGGTGGGAAAAGGAGACAATGCTGAAGACCAGTATCTTCTCCTTTTCTCACAATGTTTTCTCATCCTTTCGCTGACAAAATCCTATCATTTGAGGTCTGCAATAATTGTAGCTTTTGACCTCTAAAGTGCCTTTCATCACAGTATGGTGCAGCCTGTGTAGATCAAGATCATACTGCACAAAACATGCAGTCTGATCTTTGACCTTGATTGTCTGCCTTGATTAGACATTCTAGACAAAAGCAACCTTGAAACTGCAATTATTTGGATCTTCCTCCTAAACTTGAAATATCTGCTGGGTTTATTCGGCACTCAAATGGTAAAAAATGGACTTTTCTAAATAGAATTATGTCCAGTAAAGAGTTAAAATACTGACATTGCAGCTTTAATGCCCTTTTTGAGGAGATATATTTGTTCAAAAAGCTGTTCACTGTAAATTATCATAGTATATAGAAGATTTTTACACTTGAAGAGTATTAAAATGCGGTATTAAAATATTTGCAACATGCAACAAAATGATTACAATGTTCTGTGCAGTAATAAAGTATAAATGGTGTTCAGATAAATCGTGTTCAGATCTATTTATGCAACAAAAATTCAACAGCTGTGTACATTAATCTCAGATAAACATTCAACTTTTTCTGTTGGCTATATACAGGATTTCGGTACTGAAAAAACAGGGCAAGCACATTGCACCAAACAACTGTCACATTTCTTTGTTACATGTAGTTTTTTTTACTTTAGGCCCTTTCATAAAAGTTATCATCAATCAAGTTTTTGGCAAGTTTTTATCATTGACTGAAACAAGAAAGAAATAAACAGAGCACTGGCACAAAGGTAGAACACCACAAACAAATCATCCGTAACTCTTTACCAAATGACAAAATGTTAGAATGATCCAAATTGAAAGCAGTTGCAGACGACAATTTTAATGTGGATCAAATGGAGAAAATTGTCTTAGAAAGGTTAGAAAACAGCATTGTTACCAGCATTTTCTTCTTTTCCCACAATGTTTTCTATAGGCTTTCTTTTTCTTCAGGGTTGTTATAACTGGGGACTGTGTGGTAAAGAGTTAAATAGTTGTACCCGTAACATCTTTACCATTTCACTGTCTATCCAAGTTCAGTCAAACCTCGTTACAACTACCTCCTTTGTCCCCCCCCCCCCATTTTTTATTGTTAGATACTAAATTAGTTGTTGTAATTAGATTAACTTCTCTACAACGATTAGGGGGACAGGTTGAAATGAAAATTGCAAACATCAACAGACTGAAAATTGGAAAGGAAGCAGACAGAAGGATTCAGCAGAATTTGTGATCAAATGAAAAAGACTTCTTTATTAAAATATAAATATAATGCAAGCTGTCTTCTGTATCAAAAAGTTTTCATGACTGAATAACAAAACCAAAAGGTGATCATGAAAAAGGTTGAACGTAAATCTTCTTGCCTTACTTTTGGATATTTTATCTCGCAGTCAACAATATCTTCCATATGTTCAACTTCCCAATCGGTTTCAGTCATTCTCAATACCATACTTAACCCTTTCCAAAACAACAAAATTTAGATTCTTTCAATTCAAAACATCAGCAGACGACAAACTCAAAATTGGTACAAAATGAGCTTAAGCAATCTGATAGAGTAGTAAACATTGTGAGAAAAGGAGAAAATGCTGGTTTACCAGCATTTTCTCCTTTTCCAATAATGTTTTCAAAACCCTCTTTCCCAGGGTCATGAAAACCTGTGATTGTTTGGTAAAGGGTTTATCAAACACAAACACAATTAAACAGCAATACTTGGCCATCATGAGATGTAAAATATAAAGATATGTTTGACACAATACCATTACTGATTTAGACTGGCAGCTGCTAAAAACCGATGTATAATTAATATCTATTACTGTTTATGTCAACCAAAAGTACAAGACATTTTAAGGCCCCTTTAATGACATACAATCAATTGTTGAGTAATCATCGGACATGCATCGAAAAAAATCTCTGCGACTTTCAGATAAAGAGTAGCACAATTCATCTAAATTTGGAATTTGTTCCAGCAAACCTACCATCAGTGTCTTACTTAATTATTCTATTCAAACAAATAAAAAAACATTGAAATGATTTGTACCCACTATTTTTGGTCAGTTCCTGAGTGTGCCTATCTACTGGAGGTTGATGTATCACTGTCTGACTGTACAAAATACCTTCATGTTAACCCTTCACCAGATGACAAAAAGCTAGACTTGTTTATATTAAAAGCATTTGCAAACAACAAAGTAAATGTGACTCTTTACATAGAATCGTCTTTGAAACAGTAGACAAGAGGGCCAAGATGGCCCTGGATCGCTCACCTGAATTTTTTAGAGGACCATAACCAACTTTTTTTAAAGTATTGAAATTAAAATTTCGCGAACACTTTTTGAAAAGGGTCACTCAAGGAACATATCTGTGAAATTATTTCAAAATCTGACCAGCAGTTTCAGAGGAGAAGATTTTTATAGAATTGTTGACACTGCTGGACGCCAAGAGCCCCCCCCCCCTTCCACCACGGCTTTGTTTTTCGACGGATCAAAATTTCGCGAACAGTTTTTGAAAAGGGTCACCCAAGGAACATATCTGTGAAATTATTTCAAAATATGACCAGCGGTTTCAGAGGAGAAGATTTTTAAAGAATTTCTTGGAAAATTCCATTTGCTTGCCATGGCAACCAGAGTTTTTTATGAAATCAAATTCTGTGAACAATTCTTAAAGAGGACCTCCTAAGGAACATTCCAGCCAAGTTTGGTCCAAATCAGCCAAGCGGTGTAGGAGGAGAAGATGTTTAAAGAATTGTTGACACCGCTGGATGCCAAGAGGCCCACCCCCTCTCCATCACGGCCATGTTTTTCGTCAGATCAAAATTTCGCCAACAATTTTTGAAAAGGGTCACCCAAGGAACATATCTGTGAAATTATTTCAAAATCTGACCACCGGTTTCAGAGGAGAAGATTTTTATAGAATTGTTGACACCGATGGACACCAAGAGCCCCCCCAACCTCCACAACGGCCATGTTTTTCGACGGATCAAAATTTCACAAACAAGTTTTGAAAAGGGACACCCGAGGAACATATCTGTGAAATTATTTCAAAATCTGACCAGCGGTTTCAGAGGAGAAGATTTTTAAAGAATTTCTTGGTAAATTCCATTTGGTTGCCATGGCAACCAGAGTTTTTGATGAAATCAAATTCTGTGAACAATTTTTAAAGAGGACCTCCCAAGGAACATTCCAGCCAAGTTTGGTCCAAATCGGCCCAGCGGTGTAGGAGGAGATGTTTAAAGAATTGTTGACACCGCTGGATGCCAAGAGCCCCCCCCACCTCCATCACGGCCATGTTTTTCGACGGATCTAAATTTCGCAAACAAATCTTGAAAAGGGTCACCCAAGGAACATATCTGTGAAATTATTTCAAAATCTGACCACCGGTTTCAGAGGAGAAGATTTTTATAGAATTGTTGACACCGATGGACGCCAAGAGCCCCCCCACCTCCACAACGGCCATGTTTTTCGACGAATCAAAATTTTACGAACAGTTTTTGAAAAGGGTCACCCAAGGAACATATCTGTGAAATTATTTCAAAATCTGACCAGCGGTTTCAGAGGAGAAGATTTTTAAAGAATTTCTTGGTAAATTCCATTTGGTTGCCATGGCAACCAGAGTTTTTGATGAAATCAAATTCTGTTAACACTTTTTAAAGAGGACCTCCTAAGGAACATTCCAGCCAAGTTTGGTCCAAATCGGCCATGCGGTGTAGGAGGAGAAGAAGTTTAAAGAATTGTTGACACCGCTGGACGCCAAGAGCCCCCCCCTCCCCCTCCATCACGGCCGTATTTTTCAATGGATCAAAATTTCGTGACCACTTTTTGAAAAGGGTCACCCAAGGAACATATCTGTGAAATTATTTCAAAATCTGATCAGCGGTTTCAGAGAAGAAGATTTTTAAAGAATTTCTTGGAAAATTCCATTTGATTGCCATGGCAACCAGAGTTTTTGATGAAATCAAATTTTGTGAATATTGTTTAAAGAGGACCACCCAAGGTACATTCCAACCAACTTTGGTCCAAATCGGCCAAGCAGTTTAGGAGGAGACGAAATTAAAGAATTGTTGACGACGGACACAGCGTGACCCTAAAAGCTCCCTTTGAGTATGTTATGCTCAGGTGAGCCAAAAACATTGCAAAAAGAGAAAAAGTAACATGTTATGAATTTAAATAATTTGAGAACATTCTTTCTATGTTTGACAATGTTACACATTCCTGTATAAATATGGTTCTGAGTCTATGCATTTTCTACTTTTCCCGAATTGTTTTTAAAGCCTTTTTCTACAGATTCTTGGAGACTTTGGATGGTTTTGGTAATGGGTTAAATCCACAAATAAATCAAAGCTGGTTCTAACACAGTAAGTGCGTAGGCTTCAATGCAACAGTCAACATCTACATGTATATATGTCCTTTGTACATTCAGATTGTATACAAGTACAAAATAAAACAGACTTATCTATCAATGAAAAATAATAAGAGAAAGATACAAAAATCACTGGATCAAAATTACAATCCCATTAGATTCTGGTCCTCATGCTTATAAACAGTTTCCATGTCTAACCTTTCCTTCATAGAGACCCTTTTGATATATTTCAGGCAAATCAAAAACAATGAAAAGAAAGAAAAAAAATGGAAGATATTTACAAAAAGTATTGCCTGGATACGTATACTTTTGAATGTTCTAAATCAGTTGAAAATTAAAAGTTTCCAATACATTCAGCCCTTTAACTGCTAGACATTACTTAAGTTGCTTTAAAGAACAATATAGATCAATATCAAATATATGTAAATACAACTGTTACACAGTTCATTCTTTACCAGAACACAAAATTTTAGACTTGTCCAAATTGAAGGCATTTGCAGACCACAAATGAAATTTGGTTCAATTGTGCTGGATTTGTCTTTGGTACGTTGGGAACAAGAGAAAATGCTGTTTACCTGCATTTTCTTCTTTCCTCATACTATTTTCAAAGGCTCCTTTCTCAGGGTCATTAGAACTAGGCAAAAGTGGTTAAAATGTCTCACTTCTGTTGATCCTTTTCCATACAATCCCACATTTTAATGACCCCCAAGGAAAGGGGCTTTTGAAAACATTGTGGGAAACAAAGAAAATGTTGGTAGCCAGCATTTTCTCCTTTTCCCACAATGTTTTCTATCCTTTCAAAGAAAAATAACATATTTTATGCCACATTTAATTTTTTGTCAGCAAATGCTTTGAAATTGGACCAGTTTGGAATTTTTTGTTTGGCAACTTTGTTTAACCTCACTAGTTCTTTCATTGCTGTTTTGGCATACAAGGTGTAAAAAATATGACTAAGCATCAGCCACTGTGATCAAAGATCCAATAATCAACCTGCATACACTATGCAATGTGATCTTTATCTACACTGTCAACCAAAGCGTCCAAAGCTCTGCTAGACATTGACAGGGTTGAATGAGTAAGTCTTGGGATACAGATATGAAGGAAAGGTCTTTCTGAACATGTTAACCATTATAATTATCATTCATATCATTAATTTGGTTGATCATTGGTTGATATGTCGACTTAATATTCTGGATGATCACGATCATGGCAATGATCATGGCAAGCAAGCACAAACTCCCCAGAATGATGCTCAGTATGGTGAGAACCTTGGCCTTGGTGTTAGAGTTGTGGATTTTGTATGTCTCTATGTTGTGATCATGTCCGTGGTTGGCCTAGAATTTAGCAATAAAAACATCTGTTCAAGTAAAGTTTTTATATTTTTAATTTTCATCAAGTTATAATGATTGCTCATAATTAACTCCTTGCCAATCGAGAAAAACATACATGTAACCAGCATTTTCTCTTTATCTCAGAAAGTTTTCAAGTCTGCCTACTCTAGTTCATAAATATACAGAATTAATCGTTTAATACACAGTTAAATGGCATCTCTTTTATGTCAAGCATAAATGTTTTTTTCCTGCTACAGAACCTCATAGGGAACCTTTTCAGTAAGATAACATTCCCAATTATAGCAATTTCTGTGCTATTTTGGCCCATATACTAGACAAAGTATCCAACACATATATCCAATATCAATTTGCATTTAAAATTAAAATGTATCAATACATTTGAGTTTTTTGTTATTTTTTAATAGACATGCCTCTATTAGTTGGCGGAAATGATTGAAACCAAATTGACACCACATTTTATTTTTCAACCCTCCTCCTAAAAGGGTTTTTGATTAGGGCTCTCTACTACCATGTTCTCACCAGATTCCAGTGTACTGGCAACAGAGAAAAAACTCTTTACTAGGCAACAAAATTTTACACTTGTCTTTATTGATAGCATTTACAAATGTTGTATTTAAAGTCACTAAGATGTTCCATTCCGACCTTGAAAGCGTAAAATCAAGCATCTTGAATATAACAGAAAATAAAGTTCTCAATTTTTCCCACAATGTTTTCAAAAGCCTCATTCCACCTAGCACATAGTAGACAGCATTTTTTTCTATTTCAAAAAAAGGTTTCCTACTTCCATTTGAACCAGATTTGATTTGTTGTCTGCAAATGCTTTCAATTTGGAAAAGTCTAGAATTTTCTTGTGTGGTAAAGTTATCCCAGATTGTTTACATACCCTTATGGAGTAGTACATGGCACACAGTCCAATAGGAGCGCAGCACATATAGCCGAGGACTGACAAAATACACCAATCAAAATGCTTCCTTCTGGGTGGGTCATTCCCAACAACACCAGTCTGAAATACAAGAGTTTTTCAAAAACAAGTCAGTGTTCAACTTACACAGTACCAAAGGCCTTCATTCCATTAACCTGCTTTTTATCATGAATGGTGCACTGAAGAGACTGAGTGGCCTGACAGGCACAACTTTAGGTTGCATGCAGAAAGTGCCTTTCCATGATATCTGCCAAACCATACAAAAACATTTTATCAACAACAAGTAGCTTCACCATTACTCTAATCTGTAACAACTTAAGCAACTATTCCATTGACAACAATCGGCTGCTGGACTGACCAGTGAGGCCTAAAAAAAAAATCTGTGTTTAGGGTTTCCCGACCCTAACTAGAAAATGCTTCTGACCCTAAACTTTTTATCCTACGGTTGAAGAAAAATTCTTTTTGGGTGTGATTTCAGTACATGGTCCATGTAAAAAAAAATCTGGAAAAAAAACACAGAAATCCCTACCTAACCGACCTACAGCATCTCGGACCGAAATCCTAATTACTGATATTTTTTTGTTAGGCTTGAGTTTGTCTTCAAAGGTAATCATGCAGTGCAGCATTATTAGACAGGTCAAACAACATCTTAACTTGCAACATTTCATGGTACAAACTGTGCAAAGCAAACTGTACTGATAGAAATTATCTGGGTATGAATAGTCCTCTTACTCATTTCATTCCTCTATAAATTGTAAACCAGTAGTTGCAGACTTACTGCATCATAGTACAGTACATTTCTGATTTTTCAGTTGCTAAGTAAACCACAACAAGAGCACCACATGGGGTGCCAAAGAGGTTGCTTTTAGAAAGATATAGGGCATATTTGCTGTCAAGCAAAAGCGCTACTGACATCGGAATAGGAGCGTAACTGTGTCAAAATTTTTTAACATAACATGCCCTACAGCTATGGTTTCCCCTGTCAACAGTCAAGTCAAAAACTACCAGTCTGATTTTGCAGTATATGAAAATATCTTCAGGAATGACTTAGATATCAGAAAATGTCAAAGTATTTGTAACTCAACATTTTCTGCACAAAAATATGCTAATAGCCCCTTTCCACCGAAAACTGAATTACTCATAACTTTAAAAAGATTTTGGCAAAAGAAACAATAGATATCATTAATGATCAATAACCAATAATCAATATTTGGGTCAATCAATGATCATTATTATCAGTTATGCCTTGCTACCAACACAAACTAATTGTTTTTAGGAGATATTTCCATTAAGTTGATTGATTGATTAAGTTGTTTTTCAACCTTTTACCACATGACAAAATTCTCAACTTGTACAAACCAAAACTATATGCACAAGACAAATTAAAAGTTGCGAGAATGATGATTTCTGTGTGTTACAGGGTAGAAAACATTGTAGGAAAAGGAGAAAATGCTGGTTACCAGCATTTTCTCCTTTTCCCACAATGTTTTCAAAAGCCCTCTTCCTTAAGATCGTTAAAAGTCAGATTTGTGAGGTAGAGTGTTAGCTTTCAATATCATCTAAGCCATATCAACAGCTTACATACTGGTATTCATGTTTTACCTGCACTAGCCCAGAAACTGCTTGGGTGTCTTGCCCAAGGAAACTTCCACAAAATAACGGAGTTTTGAGTGAGGATTGAACCTTGGGCCTCAAACTTACAAACATCTACCATTGAGCCATGCAGGAGCCCTTCTTCATCATATACATTTCTTTGGAAGATTAAATGGAAGCACAATGTACGCTGCAGTCATCAAATAATATTGAACATTGTGGTGTTGTCCTGTCATTGTCTGTGTCATCAATGTCATTTGTGTCATCCTCGTGCTTTGACTTTTTTTTAAATACCTCTGTCATCACTGAAGATATTTTCATCAAACTTTGGACTAGTTGTTGCCTATCAAGAGGGGAACCCATACAACAAGGGCACAAGGCAGGTAACCATCAAAATATTTTGACAGTTATGCCCCTTTTTGGACTTTGAATGTTCACTGGAAGTCAATCTTTGTCATTACTGAAGATATTTACCTAAAACTGGGATAAGTTGTCTACTATCAAACGGGGAACCCATACCAATATAGCAAAATATTTTTGACACAATTATGCCCCCTTTTCTTTCATAGCGTTTTCACCATCTCTAGTTGCAACTGCAGCCAAACCTTGGCACCTGAATGTGATGCTCTTGTTTTATTCTCCTTCCACAAATATATTTGACATGACCAATCAATCATTACCAATAACCTAGCTGCTTTCCCTGATTCACATTGTTGAAAGAATTTTCAGCAGCAAGATAGGGATTAATCCTGTCACAGTAACTATCATTAATATTCAAATACATTTTCACTGAGGACAAGATTAAATCATTTGATGTCAGAAATGCTGGAAAACCAACCCCGTGCAATAACAAATGATATATTGAGCTTAGCCTATATTTTTTTCTACCAAACCACATGTATTTGAGGTACAAAAAAAAACTGTTTTATGTCTTTACCATACAATCATGGGTTCTAGTGACCATTATCAGGAAGAGGTCTTTGAAAACATTATTGGAAAAGGTGAAAATGCTGGTAACCAGCATTATCTCCCTTTGCCCAATATGTTTCCTTACCAATTCACATACCAATCCCATCGTTCGAGCCAAAAAATTGAATTTTTCACTGCATATGCTTTTAATATGAACAAATATTTTTCACTGCAAATGCTTTTAATATGAACAAATCTATAAAATTCTCTAAAAGATGGAAACATACTCTCTTTCTTATCATACTGAGAACTGTTATAGAATAAAAGGCAATTTCTTGGGACTACCATGTCCTAAATTTCTCATGTTTTCAAAACCAATCTGTTACCAGAGGGACATGTGTGATAACAAATGTGTATTTATTTATTATTTAATAAATTAAGTTCTGTAAAACAAAGAAAACAGGTCTAAGTTGTACCAGATCAAGCATTTCTGTGTCTCTGTTTCTGTCGTATCCAGCATTCTGCACATCTGCCGGATAACCCTGTTGAACGTAACCACTATTGACTGCAAAAAAAAATATTTTTCAACTAATAGGTGATCCATGCTCTGGCAAAAAGGGGCTTAATGCATCTCATACATGCATGATACAAAGCAAGTAATTACATGATCATGGATCCTTAAAGTCCATTTTGTCTACCAATTAGCTGAATCATGAGGTCAACTGGTCCGTCAATTTGCAGAGAATTGACTGATAGCACAAAGTTTTCGACTGGGCAGGCTGACCTGGGTCAACACTTTTTGCATATGTATTTAACCCCCTTTTCACAAAGCCTGGCTCAGGTATTTTTTTCTGAATTACACCAAATGTACCTGTCTCTTATCTCTTGGAGACATCTATAACAAACTACAAAATGCAAAACTTGCCGAATCCAAAGTCCTTGCATATGATATGAAATATAGCTTAAATGATTGGATTTGTCTCTGGAAAAGAAGAAAAAATTGTGGGAAAAGGAAAAATGTTGGTTACTGGCATTTTCTCCTTCTCTCACTATGTTGTCAAAAACCTCCTTCTTCAGGATTGTAGGGTAAAAGGTTAACAGAATAATTGATAGTGTTTTCACTTATGTCTTGAATGTCTCAGTTAGGATGCCAGTAAAATTTACGATGTAGCTCATACAGCATCATTAATTTGAACAAGAAGATCCTTTTATAATATTGTGATTTTTGTACCTTCATTTAATTACCAGCAGCTATTACATTAGTTACTGACTCAAATATTTTTAATGATTATGAAAAAGCCACTTTTCACTTAACTCTCTACCAAATGACAAAATTTTAGACCAGTCCAAATTGAAAGCGTTTGCAGACGACAAATTCAATTTGACTCAAACAACTGAAATTGTCTTTGAAAAGTTAAAAAACACTGGGGGAAAAGGCTAAATGCTGGTTACCAATGTTTTCATAAGCTGTCTTTCTAAGGGTCGTTAAAAGTTGGGATTGTGTAGTAAAGGGTAAACTGCTTACTCTGACTTACCTATTTTTTTCTATTCATGGTTTACAGAAAATAAGTTCTAGGTCTCTAGCCTGAACTGAAAGTTGAGTGGTACTGATTCAGTCTAATTGAGACTGAAGATCTATAATTATCAACATCCAATTTTGTTTGTTTCACAGCCTCTTAAAGTTATGTGCCTGTCTTATCTTAAACTGAAACTACATTAAGTTTGCTTATAGCGTCCAATAAAAATAGGATAACAAAAACTAAGTATCTTTGGACTGACTACCATACAGTCGATTAGGCAGTAGCGGATCTTGGGGTATAGCGGATAGGCCGTTAATGTTTTACCGAGAAAATCTTCTGTCAGCATGTAATAGAACAAATCCATGTACCACTGAAAAGAATGATATTTCCGCGATAGATTGATAATGGTTTTTTTACAATTTGCCTTTGTGACGGTATTCTAATCTCACAAAAACCAAAATGGGGCAACCGGAAGTTCAATTTTTTTAACGCAGGAAAAAATACAGCAGACGAAACCTTCAATCAAATTTTCAGGTATGTAAAGTTTAAATCACGAGTTTTTGGTATGAAATGGTGTATAAATATGTCTTCTTTTACCACAAAGAATACCAGCTCCATGTATAAACACGTGACATTGAATATTGACCTAAAAATACTACGCCCGATTTGGTCAGCAGCGGATCGGCCTTGCGAGGTAATGTGTATATGCAGAACTTCAGAGGGGCCTTCCCAAAATCAATGTTGACTGTCAAACCGATGTAAAATGTGAATTGAACTTAATCTGTAACTTTTTAAAATGAGGATAAAGGTCTAGAAAATGGAAAATATAGGTCACTGTAAAATCAGGAACTGTACTTTGTGATAAAGGGGTTTATGTATATCTGGTATTGGTTAAAACCAGGTATCTTGTCAAAACTGCACCTTAGGGTGTGTGATCTTCATCTCTGATCAAAATGTTTGTAGACTAGTTATGGTCATTGTGACCAATGCATGGTGGAAATTTAGTACCACTACCACTAATATCAATTGATAGACCTTTTACAAAAAAACAGTAAATGTAACTGTAAAGCTCAAGCAAGGCCAGTGTGAATTTGTACATTAATTATATGAAGCTTTGTCTTGTTTCAGGTACTCATGACTGAACCATCTGATAATTGTCTTCTTCAACAAAGAAAAATCAACCCCCAGTTCTGCATGCAGTGGCATTGCAACTGTTTTGACAGAAAACTCAGTAATTTAAGGTTATTGTGCCTTTGAAATAAAGCCACCACAAGCTGAAACAAAAACAAAGTAATTGGTCAATAGAGAATACTCCAATATGAATGACAAAAATGCTTGTCTAGTGTGGATTCCAGATTTATTGATATCTGATAGAACTCTACATAAAATGGTCACAGATCAACAAAGAATTCATATAATATCTGATGTAGCAGGTTTAACTATAGGTCATCTGCCACTAAGACTTAGACCATTGGCAAGTTGCTTTTATGATTTATTGCAGACTGTAGCAGATATGATTATATGCCTAAGCAACTAGAGTCTTGAAAACATCATGATAAGAGGAGAAAACGCTTGTAATCAGCATTTTCTCCTTTTAATTCCCTCAGGGTATTTTTAACTTTTTAGAAACAGTAATTTGAGCCATATAATTGTAATTTGTCCTCTGCAAATGCTTTCATTTTGGAGCAGTCTAAAACATTGTTGTGTGCTTAAAGAGCTAAATAAAACGATGTCCTCTATGCCAAAAGGCAGTGTAATGAATATTCAGGTTACTGATTATTTATTCTAAGAACTGTATCTGGGATTTCATCAGACAGTCGAAGCTTTTTACATCTTACCATGGAGCTTATTGTATAAAGCAGCATACAATTAGCTGTAACTGCATTATATAACTGAAAACCCTCCTCTTTTGAAGCAAAAAACTTGCCAAAATATGTTGTAACCCCCCCCCCCATCAGACAGATATTCTTTGTATGGCAGGCACACTTTACTCAATATACAGGGGGTGCAAAAGTAGGTATACAGTGTATAATTAGTGACATATTATACACTGTATACCTACTTTTGCACCCCCATGTATTCTGTATCAATAGGTAAAACTGTTGTCCTAACTAGCGTATCTCCAACAACTAATTTGCTGTGCCTTCTTTAATTGGTTTCTTCTTCCTTGCATGGTTGTGGATTGTTTTATTGATATTTCTTACAAAAGAATAAACAGCCATCCTCAGATACAATTTAAAACAGATTTTAACATACATGTACCTGTTTGGTTCGCAAAAAATTTGACAATTGATGAGTGTGCTCATTATGATCAAGTTGCGCAACATTGATTTCCATGCAATACAAACCTGTTTATTTCATATTGATGAAGAAAGATGATATGTCATGTACTAACAAAATATTTGGCAACAAACTGTGTTGTACGTTAATGATGTCAAACTATTGGCTGGAGTCTTTCTAGAGAGCATGTTTGTTTTTTATGAGCTTTCAGTGAAAACAATGAAGCAAAATGGTGAAAATGCTCATCATAAGGAATTCTCACTTATAGTCAAAACTTTTTTTTTTTTCAAATTTCACCTAAAAAGAATATCATATAATGGGAGACAGAAATTAATATAGTTACTGACACAACCATGGGTTACCGATTCATGAATGTGTCAGTATACCGGTTTGACTAGTTTATACTGTTTTAAAATTCCACTTGAGTGCAACAATCGATATCATTAAACAGTGAACTGATGTAGTTTACCACTCTTTATCTCTGACTTATGCCTTGAAATTGCCCCCCCCTTTCAAATACCATTAAAAAGGATGCTGTTTTTTACTTTCAACCATTTTTCATTATTTGAGTTATTCCGTTACTACTTCCTACTTATAACTCTTTCCCTCTTGCAGCAGACTGTGATTTAAAACATAGCAGCAAAGGTGAATTTGCTTGTACAGAGCATTTTCTCCTATTGTCATGTTTTTCAGATTTTTGATTCATGACTGATTGGTGGTCAGTCGGTCGATTGAAATAAGGGTCCGACGAATCACCGAAATACCGAAATATCACCTGAGTGACGAGCCTTTTGAAAATACTGTGGGAAACGGAGAAAATGCTGGTTATCAGGATCTTCTCCTTTTGCCATAATGTTTGTCCTTCCAAAGGCGCTAAATTTTCGAGTAACATTTGGTTTGGCTGCAAAAGCTTTCATCTTGGGCAAGTCGAAAAATTTGTGGATTGGTTAAGGGTTAATGAACAGTATGAAAAACAACAACAACAACAACAAAATGTAAATAGCTAAAGTAAAAAATTAGAATAAATTAAGTAAGTATAAGTTACAAGTAAATTATATAAAAAAAAATGGACTCAGTGTAGAACCACATCCTCGTCGTTGAGTCTGGAAACATTTTTAAATGGCTAAGCGTTCTACACTTTGTTGCTAACTGTTCTGAATTATGTTGAATAAACGACTGCCTTCTACTATAGAACTATAATGAGACATTATTATTACGATTCTCGTGCATATAACTAAAATGAAACCATCAATTCGAAAGAATAAATCCAAATTTACTTTTTAAGAGGGGGAGGATAATCCTTATCGGACTGCAAATCGTCTTACTACACGTTTCTGATCTTGATCTACACTGTCTGCAATAGATCCCTGCATCAGCATTAGCAGCTGTAAGGTGTAACAGTCAAGTTAATGTATTTGAACTTTGCCTTCTTTTCGTAAAATGTCCACAATCATGTATACATGTGATTAAGTGAAGATTGTTGAATAGAAAATCTTACTATACTATATGCTAGATTTTTGTATTGTTTGCTATAATTCTTCTTGAATAGTATGGATATCTGTAATAATAAAAAAGATAAGGACTAATCTTTCGTCTTGTTCTTTACACAAGAAATTAAAAGCATATATATCAAAATTTGTTTTGAGAATATAGGAAAACATAGTGGAAAAAGGAGAAAATATTGGTTACCAGTATTTTTCACTTTTGCACGATGTTTTCAAAGGCGTTTTCCCACGATGTTTTCACAGGCTTTCTTTCTCAGTGTCAGATGATTTCAGTTTTTGTTTCAGAAAGTGTAGGTTATAATCAGATAGTACACATTAATAATGTCTTGTGTGTTCGTAAATACATTGATTGTTTCCCTAGTTAATAAATATTACTTCCCTTGTTTCACTCGTCGAGTAGGATTATTTGTAATACCAAATTTCCTGCAAAATACAAAATAAATCTTATTGAAATTTAAAGATTTAGTAATCAATAACCAATAAAACAAGTATTTATGGTTATTTACTTGTTGTATTTTAGTTGAAATGCTGTGGCGAGATTATTCTCCGATGGCGTGCCGAAAATACGTAACCTCCCGATCTTCGAGTGTAAAGAAGAACAAATTTCACAGTAATTATGATATATTACGTATTTAGATTGAATCATGGTGGTAATATAGCATATTTACACAATCTGACTAAGTTTTTGTCCTTTTTAATCGATAAATTATTGCTCTGGTGAGCAAAGTTTGATATATCTTACTTATGTCATAAGAGTTGCCTCCCTTTGTTATTTATCAAATTTTCAAATGCAAATATCTTGCAAAGTACGGTGAAACATAAATATATGATGTAAAATGCATATCTCAATATATTTTACTAGGTAATATATTATTTCACTGCTATGGAACAGCTGTGGCGTGCAAAAACTCCCATGGCGTATCCATGGCGTATAAATTCTCCATGGCGTATTTTAGTAGGACCCGAACGAAGTACCTAAATTAAGCAATGCGTGATGTATCCATCGTAACGCGCGTGTCGCCTTTGACCAACATTTTCTGCTTTTTCCACTATGTTTACTGACCTATAGAGTGAACTGCAGTTATTTAGATACGTTAATTTTAATTTCATTATTCAAATATCACAAAGAAAAATATTTTTTCCGAGCATGTTTATGGATATAGATCAGACACATCAACCTTATAAAACAGCTACTGTAGAAGGAACGTAAAGTCCCTGAATGGACATATTTTACTACGTCGTGTGGGTATTTCGGTGGACAACGGGTATTTCGGTGAACATTCATTACGGCGGACGTCATTGGTATGTTGTTATTTTGTCATTTTGTTTTAAACTAACCACTTTTCATCAATATAAACATAAGTTGTGTTAAAAACACAAAAAAGACAAATCTTTCGTACTTATATTAGTAATTTTAACTAATTATGGGAAAAAAATGGGGTATTTCGGTGTTTCGGTGGTATTTCGGTGATTCGTCGGACCGCAAATAATTAATAGGCTGATACTGTTTCACAATAACTTTCTATTCAAACCTTCATGCACTAAAAGAAATGTTTCTCAAATTAATTTGTTATTTTAATCCTTTACCACACTAACCAGTGTTTCAATGACCCTTAGAAAGAATGCTTTTGAAAACATTCTGGGAAAAGAAGATAATGCAGATAACAAAAATTTTATCCTACCCCCACAATATTTTCTACTCTTTAAAGGACTAATTCAATCATTAGGGCTACATTTAATTTTTTGTCTGCAAATGCTTTGCATGCGGATAAGTCTAAAACTGTTGTCTCGTACAGGGTTAGCACATTTTCATGCATGATGAGTACAAAAGTGGAGTTAAAATATCATAAACAAAGTGATGTTATAACAATGACTTCCTCTCCTTGCAGTTAAATGTAGTTTCTTCCTTTCACTACACTACCTTCAAAACTAGACTGCCCCTGTCTCTTATCGTAAGTTTGTTTGAATAACCCTTTACCCAGAATCCCGAGTTTTAACGAATTAATAATTTGAAAAAAAGAAAGGGAGAAATTATACTCAAATTTTGGCTTGAAAGTCGACCTACTAAGCAAATGAATACCTTTTTTGTTGAAGGGAGAGTACTCATGACAAAGTTAGGATTATTTGTGTATTGGTGGTCTCCCTTTGATCATTAGGAGGAGTCAGGAGTAACGTCCCTTGACAGTAGGATGCATGACGGATAGAGAAAGATTGATTGATTGAATGGTGTTTAACGCCGTTTTTTTTTCAACATTATTTCAGTTATATCACGGCGGCCAGCGCACCTATCCATGCTTTCCTGGGTTTTCTGTTACCCGTACTCCGCACAATATTCTTTCCAAGCCACTGGCTGCTTTCCCACATAACCATCATCGAAACAACGATCAGCGGTGAGAGAGGAATGAATCCTGTGACAACGACTATCGTCAATCCTCGGAAAGAAATTGGCCAAGCCGGGGATCGAACTCACGACCCCCTGTTCTCAAGTCCTGTAGGCTACCGACTGAGCTACCAGGGCTCGGCAATAGAGCTAGAAACCATGTGAATATACGGAATAAAATTAAGGTTGCCCAACTGTAATGGGCAATATTTCAAAATGAAGGGAAAAAAATCATTATTATTAACTTATTTGTTATTGTCTTAGTGCCTTAAATATGAAAAATCAGAAACATTGCCCGATAAAAAGTAAAGTTATACGAATTTTTGAAAATCCACCCCAATTCCAGACTCCGCAACAAAATTGACACCACCCCTAAGGAATTAAAATGTAAATATTTTTTTCAAATTTATGGTATTTTGTATCAAATTTGGTACTAGAAGACTCAGCACATAATATTCTTTCAGGAGTACTAATAATTTTCTTGTAAATTATAAAAATCAGAGAAAATATGACAAAACTAACACGAAGTGTAACAGGATTTTCTTTATTTTTTCCATTTTTCTGAGACAAACCCTCCAAGTTATTTTCAGAAATATCATACTTTAATGAATGGGGCATGGATAAACCATACACAGTTTTTTTTCTAAAACCTATTTGGAACAACATATGTGATTTTCAGCATCTTTCACCGCACGTAACTGAAAATATTTGATTTTGAACATACACACCACTATTTTGACGTTTCCATAAAAATATACAAAAAACATTACTTAAAATCAATGATCTTCAATTCTTTCTTAAGTTCAAAACACACCACTTCCTATCTCTGTGAACTACTCATTGATAAATTAATCTTAATTAGTGCTTAGAGATTTAGATTTACAATTTAAACCAATTAAATGACAAGATTTTGTTAATTTTACTGTGGTACACAAGCATGTCGGTCAAGAAAGATGCATATTGAAATCGCTGAGAAGAAATACATGGTAAAATGGTTTTTTAGACCTTTTAACATCAAATATCTTCATGCATAATATCTATAAACCTGCATAAAGCTTTAAACAAGACACCAATGCAAAGCTGAGTTGATTTCCTAGCACACATAGTAGGCAAAAGTAAATACGGGCAGATAACTCTCAACTGAGACAAACATTTTTGCGTATAAATGGCAGGCTGAAAGTTCCTAGTACATGTAATAATAAGGCACAGACAAATTAATTACTGGCAAAGAGCAGAAACTAGCCTTAAGATTAACAACAAGATGAAACAAGCATTTTTTTCACACCCAGTCAAAGTCACACTAGGAGGTCAAATGTCAAGAGTCTAATCAAAGCTGTAGTTCCACCGTTTGAGAATTTTCAAAAGACTTTGCATAAATCTCCATAATGAATCCTGGGGGCTTGCTACTGTAGCTTAACCAATTACCACACAACAAGAATTTTTGAAAACATAGTGGGAAGAGTAGAAAATGCAGGTAACCACATTTTCTACTTTTCCCACTATGTTTTCTTACCTTTCAAACTGAAATCTAATCATTCAAGCCACATTTAATTTGTGGTCTGCAAAAGCTTTCAATTTGGACCAATATAAAATTTTGTCATGTGGTAAAGAGTTAGTGGTCAAGTCACAAAGCCATGTTTAAGAACCCTGAGAAAAAGGCATTTGAAAATGAGGGAAGAGGAGAAAATGCTGTTATCAAATTTCTGGTGATCAGAATTTCCTCATTTTCCCACAATACCACCATACCAATAACAATTTTTTTCAATGAGCCAAATTTGTCACCTGCAAATGCTTTGGATTTGGAAAAGTCAAAATTTTGTCATTTGGTAAAGAGTTAAAGAATTTTAAAGTATTACGCACAAACATTCATGAACACTTTTTGCACAGCAAAGCCTCCAATGAACCACACTGGAGTATGGCTGGAATACTCTGGTAACCACAGATTAAACGACTGAAAACAGTCAATATCCAATTGGAAACATTTATGAAAGCATAGTGAAAAAAGAACCATTTGCTCAGACAACCAAATGCATGTTTTTTACCATGTTTCCCACTCTAGTTACGACAATGTAAAATACAACAAAAGTGGGGTATACAAATATGAAAAATAACCATGCTTAATTGCAGTCTAAGTATTGTCTCAAATGGATAATTTCATAATATGACAACAATTAAAAAATGTTTCGGAATATAGATAGTACCATCTATAAATATTAATAAAACAGAAACACAAGGGAATGGCCGAACTTAAGTTGTTAGAACTTGTGGTCAAAACCCTTTGCCAAATAGTTCGGTGTTTGTATGTTATAAATATGATTTTGTACCAAAAACGGCAATAAAATATGTTTAAACTAATAAAACATACTATTCCACAAAAAGCATTCTGCACATCTTTTTAGTCTGATCCTTGTATGATCTTTTTAGCCTGATCCTGTTTCTAAACCATATCAACTTTTTCCAAACAAACAGGTATTTCAACAGCTCTGTAGCAGTTAACATTTCAAAAAGATTGAGGGAAAAGGATAGTTGCCCAGTACCTACATTTTCCCCTTTTTTCAAATGTTTTCAAGCCTATCCAATACTGAATGTTCTAATGCCTATCTATTTCAGGAAAATCTAAAATACTTATGACAAAATGATTGTAACATGACAAAAAACACATAAACATTGTCTGAAAAACATCAAAAGTTACAGTTTATCAAAATACAGAGACACTTTTGGAACTGTTTCTTCAAGAACTGGATTTCCAGATAAATGGACAGGTTTGACCTTGCCAGGTTGAATAGCAGCTGGAATCTGTTTGGTATCCACATGTTGCTCATAACCAATACCTGTGAATGTGTATATATAATTGAGCCATGCTCGATGAAAAGGGAGCTGCAACTACAAAAAGAATTGACCCAGGTCAGTCTGTGCGGTCCTCCCAGGCTTACATGGGCCCACAATGTTTGCCGTTTGAAGATTTTCTGTATGTCCATGGACCAGTCTACCTCATGATTCAGTTGGTTGTTAGACAAAATGGAGTTTATAGACCCATAATCATATGATGCCTTGCTTGGTATAATAGATCATCACAGAGATGCATTAAGTCCCTTTTTCATAGAGCATGGCCCATATATAAATATTTATCTCTCTGTGTGTTTATGCCACTTGGTGACACATTGCCAGATTAATCACTGAGTGTATGTGATATTAATGATTTCATAATTTGAAATAAAATGCTAGTTATTATCTACTTCGTTTAACCTGACCCTGTTCAAAATCATTTAATAGATTAATATTCTATTTTTATCCTCGGCATCGCTCAGCATATGTCCCGAATGGTAACGCACGGTTTAAGCCAATCAACCCTCAACCTACTGAATATGTTGGTTGAAAACTTTCCAGTCAATAGTAAAAAATGGAAATATTGAAACTTCAAAGTCATTTCTGGGAGAAATATTTCCTCACTGGATAGTGTAGATCCAAGATCAGACTGCACTTTCTGTGCAGTGAGTCTGATCTTGATCCATGCTGATCCCAATAGCTCCTAAAGTCACGCTTTGTAGGCTAAGGGTTAAATTGCTTACCTGTATACCTTCCCCTGTATAAATAACTATCCGAAAAATAGTCAGAATTCTATTTATATGCCTACTTCTGTATTCAGCATAAAGGTCAAGATCAGGTTAAATGAAGTGAGTAATATTAAATTTGAAAAAAAAAGAAAAAGGTTGTTCGTTTCATTCTAATCATTCTAATACAGATTTTATGCATTAAATTCTCAACAAAAAGATATTGAAATTGTGGAAAAAGAAGTCAAAGCAGGTAGGATAATATGCTATCTTTTCCACAATGCTTTAACATGAGCTTCAGATCTGTGCCCCTTTGTCTAACTCAAAAAAAATATTTGAATACCAAAATTACAGTTCTGATTGTCCAGAAACGTCATTTTGGCACAGTAAAAAGGATTTCACATCTTAATGTGAAAGGTCAACATATTCAGAATAGAGGTTATGTCCCTAGTTGCATAGAATCATTGTCTTTAAGCATACCTGATATAAATGACTTTAAAAAAATTGTGGAAAAAGCAGGAATTTGCTCTGCAAGACACTTTCTCTTTCTTCCCACAATACTTAAATACCATGAAAGGTAAAATCATCAGCCTATGGCATTTCAAAACTGATTCATATGTCCTGCAGATATTGCACAGAAGGCAAAACTTATTTTCAACTAGTACAGACACAAAGTTACTTGATAATAGTAGCACTGTCAATAGGTGTTTATAACCAAGAGTTGACACAATTTTATGCAAATATTACCTTAAATAAGCCATATTTAAATTGTCGTCTGCAAATGCTTTCAATTTTGACAAGACATTTCTGATAGTCAAAAACCAAAATATAGACATATATGTACAAACGCGAAACTGGAAGATTTTCAAAATGCATGGCAAGATCAGGAAAAAAATGTGTCCCTGGCATCAAGCAATAGTTAACCCTGTACCAGATGATAAATTTTTTGCCTTTTCCAAATTCAAAGCATTTGCAGACAAAAAAATTAAACTTGGCTCAAATGATGATTTGCTTTCGAATGGGTAAAAACCATTGTGGAAAAAAGGAGAAAATGCTGGTAACCAGCATCTTCTCCCTTACCATAGCATTTTAAGAAGGCTTCTACCTCTAGGTCCCTAAAACATGGAATTGTGTGGTAAAGGGTTTAAATATGCAGCATGCTCCTAATTACACCATGCAAGGGTTTAGAAAAATCAACCTAATAATTTCTTATAGCCAAAAATCAAAGCATAGCTGATCATTTTGAATTTCAATTTCATTTTGCCTCCCTATCTGTTTCTGTAGGAGACAGCATTAATTATTATTTTCATTGAAAAAAAAGGCTTAAAAATGTAAAACCTACTGTATTTTTCTTATGTATGCCTGCTTAGCAGCTAGTTGGGTGGTTTCCACAGCCAGTAATTCAATCGCTTCTCCAGATCGCTCTTCCATATTCGTTACATTTGCATCACTAATCGGCTTCAAAAAGCAGCCAGAAAGTTGTTAACTCTGTAAAGTCCAACCAGGCTATCAATCATGACTGTAAAAAAAATGTTTCATAGGAATACAGTTCATTGCTTTACCATGTATTAAAGTTATACCTACTGTATAATGAAATAATTTGAAACTTCACAGTCTCTAGTCATAAAAACAATGAAAATTACAAATTATATAGGATCCAGCAGTCTGCCAAGAAATTCTTTAATTGCTTATACTTGTGAAAATATTGTTGGCAAGCTGAGAGGTTGCTTTTTACAAGCAATTTCTGCTCTTCCCTCGACGTTTTCTGTGGGTTTTTTTTCCCACTCAAATTCCATTTTTTTTTTTCTTTTCATAGAAAAGGTTTTGTCGCCATTTCTAACTTTAGCTGGCAGGTTTTTTGATTTGGTATGTTGTAGAACATTTTAAAATTCATATAAACATTTGACAGTAACAAACAAGAAGTAGATGGAATTCTGAGGAGTATCTGCAATTTACAAGGGCCTGATTCAGCTTTTAGAATTTAAAGCTGTGAATGCTGCCCAATATGTTTTGGAGACTAGGGTCATCAGTGTTCCCACTGAAATTTTTATTTGGAGGTTTTGTACCTCCTACCATTGAAAAATGGGGGTACAAATTCAGAAAAATTAGTATGCCTACAACTCTAAAATGTTTTCTTAAATGCCTCATCCTCTTTCAGGTGAAGAACAATCATATAGATCTACAAAGCGAATTTACATTTTTACATGTAACCAGGGATCATATATTTGATCCCTGATGTAACAAATAGTAAAATAATTACTTGACAAAGTGATAACTAGTAGTCTTTATGCTCATCTTTTCACGTGCCTTTTGCATAACATTCAACAGAGCCATTGTCGAAGCCTGGCTGGTGACTACTGTACTCAATATGAATTCTGTTTTCTTGAATGGTTCTACTAGTATACCTTGCTTGCTTAAGGGAACCCAAATCCGAAAGCTTCTAAAGTAGGCCTACCGCATTTCTGAGCTATTACCAATTTTAGTTTACAGACGAGAGACACTGACGTCGACAAAACACTTTTTCATAGACTGCGTTAAAGAAAGGAGAGCTGAATTACGGATAATTTTTTAAACAAACAAGTCCCAGTCTGCAATTATTGATCACGAGAATAAAGACCGAGTACGCCAACCATGTAAATGTTCTAAAAATAGAAAGCTGGAAATCCCAAATTTTTCTGATGATTTACATTTTCCGAAAAAGTTGCTTTTACATGAGCCGTTCTATGCAAGCCTTTCCTACTTTTTATTTCGATCTTCGTCTGTATTTTTTGTGCGCGATTTCACATATAGGTTTGTTATTTTGTACGTTTTTTATTTTACTTGTACGTGTTTCACGTACGATTTTGCGTGATTGGGAACTCTGGGTCATTGTGTATTACACAGTTTAATACTTTGGAGTTCTGTAGTACGATAACTGTATCCCATTGCTATTTCAGTTTTTCACCGATTGCCTCCTGGACCATGCCAAGCACAAAACAATGTCCAAAATTTTAATGTGAAAGGAAGCACCCTAAAAGTCTTCTGATTGAGACTATACATAGGAGGAAGGGCTTCAAGGAAGGGCTTACAATGTACTTGATTATATACATTTTTATACATGTACTGTATCCGTCCATTCAGCAATGTTTTTCACTGCACAAAAAAAAAAAAAAAAGAGTCAGAGACATATGTACTGTACTTTAAGCAAACAACCCAGGTATACCAAAATTTTTGAAGATAAACAGAAACTATGACAGGTCTTACCTGAACCAGAGACATTGATGTGTATTGTATGTCTCTGCCTGAACTCAGTTTAGTACTAGCAACAAAATATGGGATTCTCTTGATTTGACGTGGTGAGTCTTACCGCAGGCCACTTAATGATAAAATCACGAAATTCACATTTAACATATAAATATCCACTGAGTCCGTTCTATATTTCTCCCAAAACGCTGTCGTAAGTGAAGGATATGGGCCCAAGAAGACACGATTGACACGCTCTCAGTCTCAGGTTTTTCGAAAGAACATCGAATTCAACATCCGTCGGCCAACCTTCCAACTATCACTTGTCATCGCATCTTCAACATGAACACAAGCCTCAGGCAAAGGATCCACAAGCATAGTTATGGCAGTCTAAATTGGTCTTGTGGCAATACCTGGCAGCTTTTCTTTTCTGTTCCGCGAGAATCGGCCTTCAGCGTCGCGAAATTGCATGACAACATCACCGGAAGTGTCCGAAAAATTCGTAATTTTTCGTATTTATTTTTTATCAGTCACATTAATCGACAACACAACTATAAAAATCTTATATCATTAATAAAGTGTAATTTTATATTTAAAAAAAGGCGATAAATAGTTTAGTCATGCAATGTCCGGCAGTTGACGTGAATGCCCGACAGTTCTCCGTAGCCAGGGATCGTATATACGATCCTTGCCGTAGCTTACCGATGCAGTCTGATTGTTGTACGTAAAATACCGATATTGACCGACATTGGCCGATGTTTCACGATCCCATTACAGTTGGGCAACCTAAAGTTTGTACCTAAAGAGCATGGTTTTAAAATATCATTGGTGGTTAACGTTTAATTCCCAACATTACAATCAATTATTTCGATATATAGATATTCATTCCGAATCAAATGGAGTAGCGCGCAAACATGGGACGAACAAGCCATGGGACGAACTGGTTTTGGAACGAAAAAGCCCAGGACCAAGCGATCAGTAGACAAATTTAGTATCACTGCGCCAATAGAAGGCTATGAGTGAAGCTATTTTCAATAAAAAATTAGTATTTCCTTTATCGATGGCCTCATCCAGTGTATTTTAACATGCCATTTCCAATTACATATATGAGTGCTACCGAAAAACTCATTTGTTTGAGAAAAATTGCGTTTATTTGGGTTTATTTCCTTCGGCTTTGGACAAAACACAATACATGGTCTTCAAAATTCAATCTTGAACTCATAGTGGTATTGTCTTCGACAAATACCACAAAAACAGAGATTCTCCTGACATCAGACACAGCCTGAGATTGTAAAATTGTTTTAATCTCTTCTATGGAGTCTCAGTATGAAAGTTCTGTGCATCGGATGACTCCTTTGCTGGTATTCAAAGACTTATGAGGATAAATTTTAACATCTAGATTGAAGAATTTTTTGTGACCTAAAAGATTTTTTGCCTGCTGTTGGGAAAAGCATTCAACAGGCAGGGTTTCATTTTTTAATTTCTTTACAGATTTTGGGGTACCTAGAATAGAAGAGATTGTTTTTTCGATAATGAAAGGTGATAGTTTTGTGATTGTTTTTGATCTGTCAGCTGACTCAATTACAATGAAACGAGAAAAACTTAAGTGTGATGTGAGGGAAATATCTGATTCAGAATCCGAATCTGAGAGAACACGCTTGGCTTTTTTTGGATTTGCCATGATAGTTGTTATTTATTCATCACCGATGCTCCCCACCCACCTCGGAGCCCAACAAGGGGACTTGATCTGGGGAAACCCAACTCAGATCATGACAAGGATACATCGGTGATATACTCGAAGTGAAAGGGCTAGACCGGACAAATGTAGGCCCGCAGAATGTCATACCAAGCATAGACTGTCTTTTGGCATTTACAAGTGTCAATTAAACACTAGGCTTTCACCCGATTAGCCCATGAGCCACCGCCTTCTAGGGTATTGACATACAGCAAATGACAACAGAGAAGCGAAATGATGTATCTGTGTATGTATGTGTAAAAGAAACAAAGTCAGAGAAACACCCTAGGGCTCGGTGTGACCAGCCGATTCATCAGAACGGGCCATCCTGACCCCTCGTTTAGTTCAGTTCAAGGCCAAAACGGCGTGTTGCGAAAACAGAGCTATCAAAGGGCCATACTCTGAATGCACTCAACCACCAGGATCCTGTCATCGAACGACACGAGTTGCAGCCTATGGCAAACAGGCAGGCACAGTACGGGGGGGGGGGTCTTACCCCTGCTGTAGTGCGACAGCTGAGCTATTTCTATCCCCCCGCCCAGCTGGGGGTTGCAATACTTGGAAGTGCAGTGCGCAAGAATTGTAACTCTACCTCGTGCTTTCTTTGAGTTATTTCCCTTTGATCGTCATTTTTACAGCATTTAGTGCTTGTCCGGAATATAACTTTGTCATCTCAAGTCAAAACGACTTCAAACTTGGTATGCATGTTTGTTGTAATATTACGGAGTACAGTGCACAAGAACAATAACTCTACCTGGTGCAGATTTTGAGTCATTGTTCGCAGCGTAACTTTGCCATCTCCAGTCCGATTGACTCAAAACTTGGCATTTGTGTTTTTTGCAATAATACGGAGTGCAGTGCGAAAGAACCATAACTCTACCTCGTGCTGTCTTTGAGTTGTTTCCCTTTGATCGTCATTTTTACAGCATTTTCCGCTTGTCCAGAATACAACTTTGTCATTTTTAGTTTGAAAATCTTCAAATTTGGTATGCATGATTGTTGAAAAATTACGGAGTGCCATGCACAAGAACCATAACTCTTCCTAGCACGAATTTTGAGTTATTCCCCCTTAGATCTTCAGTTTTATAGCATTCCTTGCTTATCCGGAGCATAACTTTGTCATCTTAAGTAGGAATGATTTGAAATATGGTATGCTTATTTGTTGCAATATTTGGAAGTTCAGTGCACAAGAATTGTAACTCTACCTCGTGCTGTCTTTGAGTTATTTCCCTTTTTACAGCATTTATACAGCAGTAGGTAGGATAGATAGGTAGGTGCATATTAGGGTAGATTGGAGGCAATGTAAGTAGATTAGAAGGTAGCTAGGGCGGTTGGTCGTTAGCTAGGTGGTTGGATAGGTAAGTTCGTGGGTAGTTAAGTAGGTAGGCAAGTGGGTAATTAGTTAGGTAGATAAGTTTTGGGAGGTTAGATAGGTAGGTCTTGCCGTAGGTAATCATGTAAGGACAAAGGTGTTTATATAGGTATGTGTGTAGGTAGGTTGAACAAAGGTAGACATATACATGTAAGTGGGTAGGTATAATAGGTGTGAGAGTAGTTATGAAGGTGTGTAGGTGGGTTGGTAGGAACGACAGTTTATTATGTGTGTGTATGTAAATAACTAGGTAGGTGTGAAGGTAATAAGGTGTTTCGGCTGGTGTGTAGGTAGGTAGGTAGATCTGTAGGATAGTACATGTGCGTGTGTAGGTAGTTAGGTAGTTAGGTAGATAGGCAGGCAGGTAGGTGTGTATTCGGGTAGTTTGGTAGTAGTAGGTAGTTGGCTAGGTAGGTAAATGGTTGAATGGGTAGGATGTGAGTAGGAATGAAGGTGGGTGGGTGGGTAGGTAGGTGGGTAGGTAGATAAATAGGTGGGTAGGTGGGTAGGTAGGTGGATAGATAGGTAGGTAGGTAGGTAGGTAGGTAGGTAGGTAGGAAGGTGGGTAGGTGGGTACGTAGGTAGGTAGGTTGGTAGGTAGGTAGATGGGTGGTCAGGTAGGTAGGTAGAGACCTACCTAAGTAGGAAGACAGGCAAGTAGGTAGGTAGGTAGGCAGGCGGGTAGGTTGATGGGTGAAATGGTCATTGGGTGTGAAGGTAGGCAGGTGAAGGAAGGTAAGTGAATATATGAAGGCAAACAGGTAGCCAGGCTGGCTACATGCAAATGAGAAAGCAGTAGGTGGAGAGGTGTGAAGGTAGGTATGAAGGAAAGTTCTTCTGCAGGTATTTACATATGTAGGTAGGCGTAATAGGTGTGTAGGTGTGGTGTGTTTGTATGTAGATGTGTAGATTTGTGGATGTGTGCGTAGGTAAGTGTATAGGTAGGTCAAAGGTGAGTAGATGTGTGATATTAGGTGTGTAAATAGGTCTGTAAGGATGTCGATATGTAGGTATGCAGGAAGCTGTGTGGGTAGGTGCGTATGTAGGTTAGAGTGTAGCAAGGTAGATGAATAGGTTATTACATTAGTTTCACAGGAATTTAGATAGTCAGGTAGGTAGGTATATAACCATGTAGCTAGATGTATTTCGAGGTCAGTAGGTAGGTGTGTAGGGAAGAAGTTGTGTGGGTTGAAAGGACAGTGTGATGGTAGATGTATCATTAGGTGTATAACTAGGTAGGTGTGAAGGTTGGTGTATTGGTAGATGTGTAGGTATGTGATAAGGCTGATATTTAGGTAGGTGTGAAGGAAGGTGTATATGTAGGTATGTAGGTAGGTGCGTAGGTAAATGTATAGGTTGGTGTGAAGAAAAGTATGTCACAAGGTTGGTGTGTGCTTAAGTAGCTGTTTCGGTAGGTGTGTACGTAGATGATCAGTTAGCTGTATAGGTAGATGTTTGGGTATGTAGGTGATAGGTAGGTGTGTAGGTGGTTTTTTAGGTATGTGTATAGATTGGTGAGAAAGTCGGTGTATAGGTATATGGGTAAATGTGTAGGTTTGTATGTAGGTAGATGTGTAATGAGGCAGATGTGTGGGTAGGTAGGTGTGAGTATGGTGTATAGGAAGGCGTGTTGGTAGGCATATTGGTAGGTTTGTAGGAAGGCATATTCATAGGTGTGTAGGTAAGTGGGAAGGTAGGTGTGTTGATAGATTAGTATGTAGGTGTGAATAAAGGTGTGCATGAAGGGAGGTAAATGTGTAAATGAATTAAGAGGAAGGTGTGTTAATAAGGCGGTAGGTGTGTAGGTTGGTTTGTAGGTAGAAGTATAGGTAGGTCTGCAAGTAAGTGTGTAGGTTTTATCAAGATGGGTGTTGAAAGTGCAGGTGTATGGGTAGGAAGGTGTTTAGTATGGTGTGTAGCTAGGTGTATTCATTGGTGTGTAGCTGTTGGTGTAAAAATAAAACAAAAGATATGTGTATATGAAAGTGTGTATGAAGGTAGGTAGGTGCGTTAATAAGGGAGGAAGGCGTTTATGTAGATGGGTTGGTGTACGAGGGTCATCCAATAAATAATGGGACTTTTTTGATAGAAGCAAAAGTAACGTAGTATGATGACTAACCTTTCTATAATCCTTCAATATAACATCCCTGCTTCTCTATCACAGACTCCAATCGTTTTGGAAGGTCGCTAATCCCCGTTGCTAGGCAACTGTAGTTAAGCAGGTGAATTTGCCTGGACACCTCGGATTCCTGGTCGTCTAGATCTTCGAAGCGAAGTCCCCGAAGAGGTTCTTTGAGTTTAGGGAAAAGGTCAAAGTCTGGGGGACTCATATCTGGAGAATAGGCCGGGTGCTGCAGTACGTCCCACTCGAACGACGCCAGCAATGACGCCACCCTGTCAGATTTGTAGCAAGAAGTGACTGTTTTACTTCCATGATCTTTTATTCAAATTATTTAATTATTCATATACCAACAGTTCTAGTTTAACGTCTATATAAAGACGGCAAAAACCTTTCACATGTACAATCCATGGAATACCAGTAGAACACAAAGAAACCGATTTAAACTACACTGCTGATGAACATGTCCTATGTATCACTGGTTCCACTAATCTCACTCTGTTATTGCAGGTATTGTTCCACAGTCAGAACTGTCAAAGAAGTAAAGAAAATAGTGCAACAAATTTGTCAGATTGCTTGTTTCTCCACCAATGGATTCCAAAGGGTGTTGTATAAATATGTGTACATAGTTCTTCATCTGGCTACCACAAAGAGGTTCCCATTTGTTGATTTTGTTTACAACCTGAAAATATATGATTGGAAATCTCGTTCAAAAATTCCATTGACTCTGTACCAGTTGTCAAAATCTTATCCAAGTTGAAAGCACTTTTAGACAACAAAGAAAATATGTCTCAAACAAAGGAATTTGTTTTTAAAATGGTTGAAAACATTGTTGGGAGAGGACAAAATAACTGCTTGTTACAATTTTTTTCTCCTTTTCCCACACTATTTTCAGAAGCATTCTCCATCAGGTCGTTAAAGCTCAGAAATATCTAGTATCAAAAGTTTACAAAGTATCAAACTATACAGAAGAACAATTTCAGGATCAATTTAGTCAATTTATCAAAATCAAATGCTTTGAAATTTTCCTTCTCATTACCAAGAAGCTATTTCCATCATGCAGATCAATTTTCTGGCAGACCTTTTTTTTTTTTTGCCATCTAAACAGAAGTTAAGTTACTTAGAGTAGTTTTATCATTAGTTTTTCTTCACTAGTTGAAGGTAGTCCGTTTCATGAAAACACTATCTTGTTACTGGAATACCATTCATGAAAAGTTCCTCCTCATCGCTAGTTCTATAATTCTTTGTGTCACACTCTTCGGTATTATATGGCTTAGGCTTAATAAATATGGTTTGGGGGTCACGGTGGGGAATTTGAGGTGGGCTTGAATCCATGCTTGTCAGAGTTACAACATTGTGACATGCCGAATTAAATGAATTGAACAGATAAATTCCTTAAGTCTTCACCACACAATCCCGACTTTTAACAACCCTGATAAGGAAACCTTTAGAAAAAATTTTGTGAAAAGGAAAAAATACGGGTTACCAACCAGCATTTTCTCCTTTTCCCTCAATGTATTCTACCTTTCCCAAAACAAATTTCAATTCTTCAGCCACATTTCTTTTGTCGTCTGCAAATACTTTGAATTTGGACGATGCTAAAATTATGTTGTTTGGTAAAGAGCTAATCAATAATTGGATTTTTTTTATACTTATATGCTTCAACTTCTTATGATACAAATGATCTCAGCAAGTTTAAAACAAGAGGGCCATGATGATCCTGGATCGCTCACCTGAGTCAATAGGCGAAATTTCACTCCACGTGAATAATTCAATTTCTGACCATTTGTCAAGTCAATTGAACTAAAAATGTGGCCTCTAGAGTGTCCACAAGGAATTTTCGTAAGTTTACCTAGTGACCTACTTTATCACCAAAGGTGACCCAATTTTGAACTCATCAAAAATTTGTCAAGACAATCATTCTGAACTGTTTTCAAGTACATTGAGCAATAAATATGGCCTCTAGAGTGCCCACAGGGCATTTCTTTAATTTGACCTGGTGACCTAGTTTATGTCCCCAGGTGACCCAATTTCAAACTCATCCGATATTTCATCAAGACAAAGATTCTGACCAATTTTGAAGTCAATTGAGCAAGAAATGTGGCCTCTAGAGTGTCCACAAGGTAATTTTTTAATTTGACCTAGTGTCCTAGATGATGACCCCAGGTGACCCAATTTTGAACTCATCTTAGATTTTATCAAGACAAACATTGTGACCAACTTCAAATCAATTGACCAATAAATGTGGCGGCTAGAGTGCCCTCAAGGTATTTCTTTAATTTGACCTAGTGACCTGGTTTATAACCCCAGTTCACCCAAATTCAGATGCATGTGACATTTTATCAAGACAAACATTCTGAATAATTTTGAAGTGAATTGAGCTAAAACTGTGGCCTCTAGAGTGCCCACAAGGTATTTCTTTAATTTGACCTAGTGACCTAGTTTATGATCCCAGGTGACCCCAATCCAAACTCATCCGAGATTTCATAAAGACAAATATTCTGACAAAATTTAAAGTCAATTGAGCAAGAAATGTGGCCTCTAAAGTGCCCCAAGGTATTACTTTAATTTGACCTAGTGACCTAGATTATGATCCCAGGTGACCCAATTTTGCACTCATCTTAGATTTCATCAAGAGAAACATTCTGACCAATTTTCAAGTCAACTGAGGATGAAATGTGGCCTCTAGAGTGCCCAAAGGTATTTCTAGTGACCTAGATTATTACACCAGGTGAGTCAGAGAAGAAGAATTTTAAAGTTTTCCTTTTTTGTTTCTATGTTCGAACTTGTGACTCCTGGGGCGAGGCCAGTTTTGACCCCAGGGGCATCATATGAACAAACTTGGTAGAGGTCCACTAGGAGATGCTACATACCAAATATCAAAGCTCTACGCCTTCCAGTTTCATAGAAAAAGAATTTCAAAGTTTTCCCTTTTTTGTTCTACGTTCAAAATTGTGACCCCCGGGGCGGGGCCAGTTTTGACCCCAGGGGCATCATATGAACAAACTTGGTAGAGGTCCACTGGGAGATGCTACATACCAAATATCAAAGCTCTGCCTCTTCCAGTTTTAGGGAAGAAGAATTTTAAAGTTTTCCTTCTTTGTTCCTTTGTTCTAACTTGTGACCCTCGGGACGGGGCCAGTTTTGACCCCAGGGGCATCATATGAACAAACTTGGTAGAGGCTCACTAGGAGATGCTACATACCAAATATCAAAGCTCTATGCCTACCAGTTTCAGAGAAGAAGAATTTTAAAAGTTTCCTTCTTTGTTCCTGTTTAAACTTGTGACCCCGGGGCGAGGCCAGTTTTGACCCCAGGGGCATCATATGAACAAACTTGGTAGAGGCCCACTAGGAGATGCTACATACCAAATATCAAAGCTCTGCGCCTTCCAGTTTCAAAGAAGAAAAATTTTAAAGTTTTCCTTTTTTGTTCCTATGTTCAAACTTTTGACCCCCGGGGCCGGGTCAGTTTTGACCCCAGGGGCATCATATGAACAACATTGGTAGAGCTCTACTAGGAGTTGCTACATACCAAATATCAAAGCTCTACGCCTTCCAATTTTAGAGAAGAAGAATTTTAAAAGTTTCCTTCTTTGTTCCTATGTTCGAACTTGTGACCCCGGAGCGGGGCCTGTTTTGACCCCAGGGGCATCATATGAACAAACTTGATAGAGGTGCACTAGGAGATGCTACATACGGTACCAAATATCAAAGCTCTAGGCCTTCTAGTTTTAGAGGAGAAGATTTTCAAAGATTTTGCATTTTTTTCCTTTTTGTTGCCATGGCAACCAGAGTTAGGGGTGGAATTCAATTCTTAGAACAACTTTGGTAAAGCTTCACCCAAGGAACATCTCTGCCACGTTTCATCAAGATTGGCCCAGTGTTTAGGAGGAAAAGATGTTTAAAGAAATTGTTGACGGACGACGGATGCCGGACATAGGGCGATCACAATGCTGGATGACATGCTGACTAAACTGATTAAATTGAAAGTATTAATTTTCAACTTTAAATAAATGGCTACTTTTGCATTGTGGATAATAGATAGTCCCATTGTCCTACAAAGTCTGTAGGATTCAAGCTATCGGTGATATGAACAGACTGAACACACATGAAATACTGACAAGAAATGCTGAATTAACTATATAAACAAGAAAAACGCAAATAGATAAACACAAAAAACAACAGAAACTACAAAATGACACAAGATATTTGGGCCTTTAGCCAAATAGAAAAACAACAGAAACTACAAAATGACACACGATATTTGGTCCTTTATCCAAATAGAGATAAAACCAGAACTTTAGTCAGGTACTCTGCACTGCAACTCATACACGTTAAACAGTAATTTTGATTATTAGTGATAAGAAGAAAAAAAACTTGACAAACACACACCATGATCCACTTAAAATCATCTTGTGTGTTCCCCACACCCAAAAGAAATGTCTAGTGATCGCAGCTTAAAAAAATTATAAATGCTAAATGTTGAATCCAAAGTACAAGCATTTTATACCTTCCTTTTGAACCAACTACTAGTATGTCCTCCAACTTTATTCACATCCCCGAGTACAACTTCATATGATGGCACAGTGCAAATTACCATTTTCTTCTTGTCTGTTCAGAGTGCAGCAATGATCTACAACCAAGAAATGAGTATTTTCAAAAGGGAGGGTGTTAAAGAAAACTATGCAATAATGATCTCGTATCATGTTTTTTGTTTTAGATCCTTTATTCCTAACAATGTATAGGCTGGTTTATTTTTGCTACTTTATTTTCGTTTACTTATTCACTTTTTAGAGTCGTGGTTATAACGGGGAAAAAGGGTTGGTCATCTGACCAGTTCAGAAGCTTTCAAAAATTTCTAAAACTCTGTTCCTTTGGTCCTGCTATCATTATTTTGTAATTCGGCAAGCCTTCAATAGAAAGAAGCCAGTATTCTAAGTGTCTTGAATTGATACATTTAATGAAATTTGAAAATACCATAAACTCACATTGCCACTTTGAGTATGGTGGTGTCATTGCCTTAATCATGTTGTCTACTTGCATGGGACAGGTGTTACACAGTCTGCCTGGATCAGTGATTTGATCCCTGTTCAGGTCATAATGAACTGACAAATACTAAACAACACGCAGAAGTAAAGGCTTTCTCAATTCAGTATCTACCATGTCAGTTTCAGCATAACCCTTACCACACACTTCAACTTTTAACAACCTTTGGAAAGACGCCTTTTGAAAACATTGTGGGAAAAGGAGAAAATGCAGGTAACCAGCATTTTCTACTTTTACCACAATGTTTTCTACCCTGTCAAAGAAAAATTGCACTATTGGAGCCACATTGAAATTGTCGTCTGCAAATGCTTTCAATTTGGACAAGACTAAAATTTTGTCATCTGGTAAAGGGATAAACACTGAGCTATATCATGAGAATCATAATGTGACTTGCTTCAAAATAGTCTAATACAGCCCTGAAAGCATGATTACATGTATGTGAACAAAAATAGCATTCATTCAGCTATTAAAAATAACATTTACAGTGTTATCCTGCCAGTTGCTTCATATGGTGACATCAGACTCTGCCCACTCAATAGCCACTGCACACATTTTGCTGTTTTCAGCTTCACTCGAATTAGGTAATTCTGTTTCTGCCAGTTTTGTTTTCATTCAAAATTGTATCTGAAAAAGATAAAATAGTTGACCAAGTTAAATTTTAAGTGTCTTTGTCAGAAAACACACACACACATGCATAGGATAGATCATAAAGATGATCAGGTAGTAGTCATTAATGTATTGACAACAGTTCAGGTTCAAGATCTGGCCAGATTGCATTTTTTTTTTTTCTTTTTATCTATGACATTTTAATGCCCACTGTGGGACAAGGCAGTCAGTTTAGTTTTATTTTTGCAATGAGATTTATATGCACAAGAAAATGAAGGATACATTCTGTACAAAAGCAGGTTGTAGTTATATACCATGAGAAAACAAACAAGAGGGCCATGATGGCCCTGAGGTCGCTCACCTGAGTCTTTTGACCAAACATGACCCATTTTCAATCTTTTTTGAGATATTATGACATACATTCTACCAAGACTTTCATGAGTACAGAGTTTAATCTACATGTAGGTTTGCGTAAGTATGGGCCAACTCCCCCATCACATTTCAAATTGTGGGCCACCATTTTTCAGAGTTTAGCCACCAGTGACCATTAACTTTTTACCACACGGTCTCGAGGTTTAATTACCCGAAAGGAAAAAACAGTTGAAAACATTGTATAAAGAGAAAAAGTACTGGTGACTGTGAGCAGCATTTTTTCATTATCCACAATGTCTTCTTTTCTTCTAACAAATTTAAATTCTTTAGTCATTTTTGTTGTCTGCAAATGCTTTGAATTTGGTAAAGTCCAACATTGTGTCATCTGTTATTTTTTTTCTTCCAATGTCGCCAGTTTGGTTGTTGTAGTTGGCGTGTCGTTATAGTCACTGTAAGTCTGAAATTTACACAATTCAAACTTGCACGTTTTCAACGCTGAAATCCTTCAAAAATAATGAAATTTGTGTTCTCCGTATTTTTTTTTTTAAATAAGTTTAAATTGATATTGGATCTATCAGTTTTAAAATCAGCTTATGCGACTCGTATTTTGTCTAAGAGTTGCTTCTTTCATTGCCTCATAATAATCCTGAGATAAAACATATCTGCTTAGCGAATTCCTTCGATAACTGTCACACGATCCAGTTGTGAAAGCGTTTTTTTTTTTCTTTTCTTATTTTGATCACTACTGAGTACATAGCCGATACAAACGCGGACGATCCAGCTTCGCAGAGTTCGTAAACTTTGATTCCTGTGCAGCCGACTGATGATAGTGAACCGTCGATTAAATACGAAAATTCGATCACACATTTCAAAAGACTTAGCTTGAAACCTATCCGTGGTTGAGGCAAAGTGAAAAAGGAATGTTCTGTGCAGAATCGTCCGCGTTTATTTTTTTCTGAACAAATCAAAGAAACTCAGTTGCTTCGCCATGATCATAAAGTTCCGTGACGTAGCTGATTACGTACGGAATACGTGTCTATCATGTGACCCATTTGGCGGGGCTTTACCATAGGTCCATATAAGAAAATTGGGAAACAGCAGATGCTATAAATAGAACACTACAACTGTAGTATCGATTTCTATGGAGGGTTGATAAATATGTTGTACCATTAGGTATATTACAAGGGTTTTGACAGCCACATCTAACAAATTTACGTACGCACCACTGACTCAATTATGCGCCAATCTGTCTGAAGTAGCGTGACCTGTGGCGCAGTGACACTTGCCTTTTGCGCCAAGAAATAAGTATGTGCGGGAATCCCGCAATCCCGCGGCCTAGATTCCACTTTGTGAGTATTTGACTGAAAAAGGTTTTTCAAAGATCTGATTCAGTGACCTAGTTACTGACCTGAAATGACCCACTTGCAAACTGGTCCAAGAAATCATCAAGACAAACATTCTGACCAAGTTTCATGAGTATTGCACTAAAAATGTGGTCTCTAGAAAGTACACAAGGTTTTCGAAGATTTGACCTTGTGACCTAGTATTTGACCCAACATGGCCCATTTTCGAACTCTTCCAAGATATTATCAAAACAAACATTCTGACCAACTTTCAAGAGTTTTAAACTGAAAATGTGGCCTCTGGAGATACACAAGGTTTTTCTAAGATATGACTTAGTGACCTAGTTTTTGACCCGGCATGACCCATTTTCAAACTTGTCTGAGATATCATCAAAGAAACATTTCTGACTAACTTTCAAGAATTTTGGACAGAAAATGTGGCCTCTAGAGTGTACACAAGGTTTTTCTAAGATTTGATCTAGTGACCTAGTTATTGACCAGACATGAATCTTTTTCAATCTTGTGCAAGGTATCATCAAGACAAACAATTTGACCAATTTTCAGGAGTTTTGGACTGAAAATGTGGCCTCTAAAGCATACACAAGATTTTTTCTAAGATTTGACCTAGTTACCTAGTTTTTGACCCGACATGACCCATTTTCAAACTTGTCTGAGGTATCATCAAGACAAACATTCTGACCAAGTTTCAAAAGCTTTGGACAGAAAATGTGGTTTCTAGAGCGTACACAAGATTTTTCTAAGACTTGACCTAGTGACCTAGTTTTTGACCCGACCTGACCCATTTTCAAAGCTATCCGAGGTATTATCAAGACAAACATTCTGACCAATTTTCAGGAGATTTTGATCGAAAATGTGGCCTCTAGAGCGTACACAAGGTTTTTCTAAGATTTGACCTAGTGACCTAGTTTTCGATCCAACATGACCCATTATCAAACTCGTTCAAGATATTATCAAGACAAACATTCTGACCAATTTTCAGGAGATTTTGATCGAAAATGTGGCCTCTAGAGCGTACACAATGTTTTCCTAAGATTTGACCTAGTGACCTAGTTTTTGACCCAACATGACTCATTATCAAACTCGTCCGAGATATCATCTAGAGAAACATTATGACCAAGTTTCACGAGTATCGGACTGAAAATGTGGCCTCTAGAGCGTACACAAGGTTTTTCTAAGATTTGACCTAGTGACCTAGTTTTTGACCCGACATGACCCATTATCAAACTCGTCCGAGATATCATTGAGACAAACAATCTGACTAAGTTTCACGAGTATCGGACTGAAAATGTGGCCTCTAGAGCGTACACAAGGTAAAAGTTGACAACGGAGGACGAACGACGGACGACGCACGCCGGACACAGCACGATCACAAAAGCTCACCATGAGCACTTTGTGCTCAGGTGAGCTAAAAATGACTCAGTCTGCAGAGTACATGGTTGGGCTTTTTTTCTGTTTTCATCTATCCCCACATGTGACATTGCAATAAAAATGTTCTGTTAACTATTTTCCTGGAATATGTATCAAATGTTTAATTCAAACAGGTAGTAGCAAATACCAAGATAGTTGATATGTAGGCATCTCTTGTAGCCGAGTGGTAGTAGAGTTCACTGACCTTATTTTCTGTTTATTTATTCTCTCCGGAAGGCCTGGTGATCACTTCCTCCAACGGAAATCACTGTTACCAGTTTTCGGCGGTTTTACAAATTATATACTGTACAAAAAAGTTTAAGGCACATGAAGATGTCGATTCAATAAACTGTAACAGTAAAAAAATTTCAACTACTTGGAACTGCTATAAACTGTTTTAATGGTTTATAAGCATATTTACAAGTCTTTAAATATGTCATTCCTTTTTTTTTGCTTCACAATTCGGGCAAAGGAAAGAATCACCTCTCCTCAAAACCCTCACTCTAGAGCAAAACCCAAGGTGAACCCAGCCCAGTCCATGTGTCACACTGGCCCCATTTAACTCTTATTATATCAGGCCTTTTAAATGAATCAGGAGAAAATCTTTACAGATAATTTGCTTGATTCATCCACATCTGACTCATCTTCAGAACTAGAAAAGTCCTCACTGAATTCAACCCTAGGCTTCTTTGATTTAGTCCCTGATGTTGAGGGTTTAGGTGTAAATGTTTTGCTCTTCTTTCTTTTATTTTGGCACTTATCGATTGGTTTTTCTGTCTATTTATTTTTCTTCTTATGTTTGTTCTCATGATCAATTTTTTTCTTTCAAGTATTTCATCTTCAGTAATACATTTATCTTGCTCAATGTGTTTCTTATTTTGTGTCTTTGAACATTTTCAAGAACTCTCCCTCCTCTCTTTAACAAGAATGATTCAGCAAAATCAAGAGAAACTGCCTCTTTATCAAATCATGTAGCTGGTGCAACTTGTGAAAATGCCTTGTTATCAAATGATGTAGCTGGTGCAACTTGGCTATCACTGATAGCTGTCTTAACAAGAGGGAAAATTCCACTTTTGCAAAAGGCTTTTTTGATATTAGCTGGTGATAATGTGTTGTCATAGACTTTACATGCCAAGCCGCAGATATTTTAACGGTTGACCACTCCTGAATCACGGGTGTGTTTGCGACATGCCGAGTTGTACGAATTCTGGAATGGACCAAATGCACAGACATCCAATGGTTGAAGAAGATTAGAGCAATGTGCTGGAAGCACAAATAAGTGGATATGTTGAGATTTTGTCCACTGGAAAAGAGGAACTGTGATATGATTCTTATGACCATCATATAACACTAGGATGTCTCCATCATCTCTTGAAGGTAAATATTTGATCAAATGTGTCTTAATGTACCTCTCAGAAACATCAGTATTGACCAACCAGATTCAGTTACACAACCATCAGCACCTGCACTAGCACCTTCTAACAATTTATTTGAAAATCTTATCCCAGGGAAAACAAAGAAAGGGGGTATCACGTTGGCAACACCATGAGCACAGCCAATTAAAGTTGTTGTTTTTCCTCTTCCAGATGTCACTGCTTGTGATTTTGAAAATTTACCACCAATGACTTTAGTGGGCTTATGTTCAGTGCCCATGCCTTTCTCATCAATGTTGTACACTCTTTGTGGTTTATCACACAAGTTGTATTTTGTCAAAATGTGTTCAAATTCATTAAAGTAACTATCAATGGCACTTCTGGTTGCTGATCTAGCCCTAGCAACATCTAATGAACATGGCTTTTTGACTTTGAGCTCTGGCCATCTACCTAAATAAGTATATAGCCACTTTTCAGTAAGTGGGTGTTCCTTGTCCCCAAGTATCAACTGTATAGCGTAGTCTGTTGCAAGATTGATTGTCTCCTGGCGGCTATATCCATAACCAACCTCATCCATAGTTTTCAGGTGTCCTGCTAGGAAAGCCTCCCGCTCTTGGGAAAGGAGAGGTGGTGGTCCAAATTTGACAGTTTCCACATCAACTTTGCCAAATAATCGATCCTGCAAAGTGGAACGTGGCACACCAAAGACTCTTGCTGCTTTACATGTAGACATTTTGCAGTATGCAACCCTGCATAAATCACACAAATCACTTTAACGCTTTCCACAGTGCAAAAAGTTATAGCCCACGGATGGTTACTGTAATTCTTGTAGATTGGAGACATGTGCCAGAACAGCTTACCGTCAAAAAGATGCAAATGTGTATTGTGAAGCGTTGTCGTTTTTCCCGCCTGCCATTGCCGCTTTCAAAACACAACAACAACGACAAAATTATTTCCACAATTAATGTATTCACCCGAGCAATTTTCTATGCATATTCATAGAAATGACGCAGAACGGTTTACCGGATCCCATCTTCTTACTACCTTACAAAACTCGGCCGATTCCGTGGATCACTCGAGATTTTCCGAGATTGTGCAATTTCAAGAAGTTTCATTATCTCCCACTAGATGGCATTCTACAAATACTTAACTATCTAATTTGGGCATTCTGGGTACCGGACTACTTTTCAAAACGACAACCGTTACTTTGAATTTCAAAATGAAATAAACGTTTACTCAACAAAACTCTACCTGGAGCGATTCATTCAGCTGTGATCAGCTAGCATGTAACCTAAGCACCGGCCATTTATTATTAAAACAGTCCAGGGCTATAGGCTTCGGTAATAGCTTCTGTATAGGCCCTACTTTTCCCAAGCGTACGGGGATGGGTGATACTTCATAGCAGACAGGTCGAATCTTCGAAGAATATGACATGCGCAGACAACGCAAGCAGTTTACCTTGCACTCATCACAACTCGGCCGATTCCGTACCTACATCTAACCTCGTCCGTATAACGGTCGTTTCCATTTGAACTGCGAACCACGTGATCTTATACATGGCGCACCTCTGTCAGTCGTTTAGCAACGACATAAACAACCTCGATGAAGTTATTCACATCTGTTTATTTGTCGGTGAAAACTTCAATCGGAAGTGATAAACCACGTTAAATAATGAATGTACGAACTGTTTTCCAACTCAACTGAAATATAGTTAGAAAGATTTCGATAGAAAATTGAAACTCAGGTTTTCTTTTTTAAGAGGAGCCTTACAATTTTCAGAACGGTAAACCGGCGTATTTCCGCGTATGTACCGATCTGGTGCATATCAATCCACCAGATACAGCCGAGAGATTTGATGGCTCCCATCACCAGAGGTATGCCGAATGTTTACCTTGTTGATACGCTCGTCACAATCGGCCGATTCCGTGGATCACCCGAGATTTACCGAATTATTGTCGGGCGGGAACGGTATACACCCGCCCACTGTAAACCAAAGTAAGTTGTATTCATAATATGTGCACGCCGATTATGTCTAGGACGATTTTCTGCCGGATTATGTTACTATAATATTATGTTCATTACGATAACATAGATGAACACACAACAAATAACAATGAAAATTTAAGGCAGTATTTACGTTCTTCAAATCTCTTTTGAAATCAGTGATTGTTTAGTTTGGGGATTCTAGATAGTCCTCGATCTACATCATACATAGGTAGACAAGAGGTCCATGATGACCCTGAAGTCGTTCACCTGAACCTTTTGAGCAACACGACCCATTTCCAATCTCTTCCAAGATTTTATGAGAGACATTCTAACAAACTTTCATGAGTATTGGACTGAAAATGTGGCCTCTATATTGTACACAAGCTTATTCTAGAATTTGTCTCGGTGAACTACTTTTTAGCCCATCATAGCCCATTTTCCAACGTGTTGGTATTATCAAAACGATTATTCTCATCTGAGTTATCCATTCAAAGTCAGTTACTTTGGCGTTTTTGTCTTTTCTCAGTCGCAGTTGTTTTTATCGGTCGTCTTTCTGAATGCCATGATTTTAATCATTAGATCTACCAAACAGCCTTATGTCATGGAACCAGATTGCCTGTCGCAAAGTGGATTGGGAAAATAAACCATTTTGCATAAGATAGATTTGGCAAGTAACCCTAAACTTTGTCAATTCATTGTTGCTAAATTGATATTTGATTTTCGAAAATTACTTACCCATGGATATATTAATTTCAAAATCCATGCAACCACAGACAACTATTCAATCATTGTAGCAAATATTCAAGACAAGAACGTTAACACATTTTCATCACGCACAAACATACCATAAACTACATGAAAACAAATACAATTAAAGTGAAAAAAAAACTTGAAATTAATGTAGATTTGAACAACTGCAAGCAAAACATGCTTCGGCGTAAGCATGAAACGATGATTGCGAAATAATCATAATATTCAGAAGTGGGACGTTCAATATTGTCAAGTATGTGAAACATTCTACATAGGAAAACATACACAGCTGTTTTTAAATGTCAAGACAAAAGGTTTTGTTGCTATCTCTATAGACACTGTCTCTATTTGAAATAATATCTGTGTTTCACTGACTATGTTTGTTGTAGAAAATGAGTAATGAAAAATGCAGTCAAGAACACGAAAGTCAGGTAAGTGCACTGAATTGTGGCTTTGACAGTTTCCTTGACTGAGTTTACAATTTGGCGTGTCCATATTAATACACAATGGGTACTAGTTCCAATATAGGTTTTATATTACTGGTACTGTGGTACACCTTTCCCACTGAGCAGAAACTTCATGAGAAAATGTTTGTCAAGTACATTACCTACATCATAAAACCAAGAGGGAATAAGTTACTTTCTGGCATACATAGATGTTGCTAAATATTTAGTAGTCATAGCGTTCATAAAAGTATTTTCAAAATCTACATGTTCCAGTTTCTGTGTTTGATGGTCAGGTACATGAAAAGCCATTGTACTGTGAAAACAGTAAGTCATAAAATGACCCCATTCATGCTTTCCATTGGAGTTGAGGTCTGCGAATGTTAAAATAAAGTAAAAAAATTTAGCAACATGACTTTCATTTTCGATCATTTTCTAGTATGGACTTGCTCTTTTCACTGACTTAAAATGTGTCATAAAAACATATATTTTGACCAGCTTTCATAAGCATTGAAAAGAAAATCTGGCCTCTAGACTGTATACAAGGTTTTTCTAAGATTTTACCTGGTGACCTAGTTTTTGACCACACCCTGACCATTTTCAAACATAATAAAATTCTAAATATCATCAAACCAAACATTCTGACTAATTTTCTGACTAAAGTACTGAACAGAAAAAGTGGCATGTAGAGCCTCCACTATGTTTTTCAAAGATTTGACCTGCTAACCTAGTTTTTAACCTGATGTGACCCACTTTCAAATTTGCCCGAGATAATATTATAAATGTCAGACTGAAATTGTGCCTTTTAGAGAGTACGGAAGGTTTTTCTTTGATTGACCTAGCGACCTAGTTTTTGACCCAACATGACCCATTTTTTTTAACTTATCTGAGATTTATCTCGACAACTATTCTGACCAACTTTTCAACAATATCGGATTTAAATTGTTGCCTCTAGAGTGTACACAATTTTTTTTGAAGATTTGAACTAGAGACAGTTTTTGACCAAAATATAATTCATTTTCAAGCTGATCCAAGACTTCACCAAGACATACTTTCTGAGCAAAGTTCATTAGTATTGGACTGAAAAAGTGGCTTCTAGAGTGTTCAAAAGGTTTTTCGAAGATTTGACTCTGTGAACTACTTTTTGACTGGATGTGACCCATTTTCAAACTCATATGAAATATCAAAACAATGTGGCGTCTAAAGTGTGTAAAATGTTTTCTTTAAGATTTGACCTAGGGACTTTTTTTTTTTACACAGCATGACCCATTTTCAAAATTGTCCAAGATGTCATCAAAATGCTTACTTTGAACAACTTCCATGAGTATTGGACTAATTTTTAAATTTGGTAATTGGAAAATGTGGCCTAAAGAGCGTACACATGTTTTTTTGAAGATTTGACCTAGTGACATAGTTTTTTACCCTTAATGACCCATTTTCAGGTTTGTCCAAGCTATCACTAAGACAAGTATTCTGACCAATTTCAAGGGTATTGGACTGAACCTGTGGCCTCTATAGTGTACACACTGTTTTTCTAAGATTTGACCTAGTGACCTAGTCTTTGACCCCAAATGAGCAATGTTCAAACTTGTCCAAGATATCATCACGACAAACATTCAGACCAACTTTGATGAGTATTGGACTGAAAATGTGGCCTCTAGTGCATACACAGCGTTTTTCTATGATTTGACCCTGTGACCTAGTTTTTAACGCATGAGATAGTATTAAGACAAGCACTCTTACAAACTTTAAAGACTATTGGACTGAAATTGTGGCATCTAGAGTGTACACAAGGTTTTTCTAAGATTTGACCCAGTTTTTGACCAGATGTGACCCATTTTGAAACTTGTCCAAGATATTAGCAAGACAAACATTCTGACCAAGTTTCATGAGCATCTGACTGAAAATGTAGCCTCTACACCTTCACCTACACACCTTGAAAATCTTACATCTTCACCTACACACCTTTAAAATCTTACACCTTCACCTACACACCTGCAAATCTTACATCTACAAACCTTGAAAATATTTTACCTTCATCTAAACACTTTGCAAAATTTAAACCTTCACCTACACACCATCCAAGTCTTACACCTTTACCTGCAAATGTTCTGAATCTTACACCTTCACACCTTGTGCATCTTACACCTTTACACCTAATAAATCTTACACCTTTACCTACACACCTTGTGAATCTTCAACCTTCACTACTGAGCTGCCAGAACCCTGTATAGTTTTAACGTTACATTAGGTCCTATAATAGCCTGTACAGAAATGGAACAGTTAAATCTGTACCACAATACAAATATTTAGACTAGTCCAATTTGAAAGTTTTTGCTGACGACAAAACAAATTTTATCCAAATGATGGAATATGTGTTTGATTGGATTGAAAACATTTTGGGAAAAGGAAAAAAAGCTGGTAATCAGCATTTTTCCTTTTCCACAATGTTTTCAAAACCCACTCCCCCAAGCTCTTTAAGTCATGGGATCATGTGGTAAAGGGTTAAACCCAAGTTTTGAAGTAAGCAAAACAAAGACATGTCTAGATTTTTCAGTAAAAGCGGTTTGATCCCTGTTTTTTAATAACCCTGAGGAAGAAGCCCTTTGAAAACATGGTGGGAAAAGGAGAAAATTCTGGTAACCAGCATTTTGTCCTTTTCCTACAATGTTTTCTACCCTATCAAAGACAAATTCAATCATTAGAGCCATCCTTAAAATGTCACCTGCAAATGCTTTCATGTAGGTGCCAATGCTCAGCTGCAGTTGCCTGAATTTAAGTGAAAATTCAAAATCAGAAGAAGGGACATAACTGTGTCAAAAACATGTTAATGGTTACCTACCCTTGTTGTACGGGTTTTTCTTTTGATAGTGAACAACTTGTCCAAGTTTAAAATAAATATTTTTAGTAATGACAGATCGAGATGTTATGAGTTTAATGTCAAAGTTTTTGAAAATGTTAATGTTTTTGTAGGCGGAAGACAATGCATACGATGATGCCAGGGCTATGACAATACCTTGACGTTTTCTTCGAAAACAGCAGAGTTGATAATGGAGAAATGACTCTTTATCGGTACTTCCTTCCTTGTCGTAACATTTTTAAATAAATGTATGTACATGTAGGTCTACTCTGAATATGAAAAAAAAAAAACCTGTATAAATACAATGATTAGAGTGTAGATGTTCTGATAAATATGTTTAACCTTTTACCAAACAATCCAGGGTTTTCACACCCTGAAGAAGAAGGCTTTTGAACATTGTAGGAAAAGAGAATACACTGGTGACCAGCATTTTCTTTTTTCCCACAATGTTTTGTGCCATATTTAACCACAAATCCTTTATATTTGAACAACATCTAATTTGTCATCTACAAATTCTTGCATGTTGGACAAGTCTTAAACTTTATCATTTGATAAAGGGTTAACACTTATAACTATGCCAATCCTATGTTTTACAACCCTGAGGATGAATGCTTTGGAAACATTGTGGGAAAAGGAGAAAATGCTGGTGATCAGCATTTTCTCCTTTTCCCACAAAGTTTTATACGCTTTTAAAGACCAAAATTCCATCATTAGAGCCATATCTAATTTGCAAATATGTAGAATTATTGCTTCCATAATTAAATATGTCTCACGTTATTTAGTGTAGAGTTAAATAGAATGACAGTTAATAATTTTTTAACCATTCTGTCATATATTTATCACATGTTGATTGATTCTAACTGATTTTTTAAAATGATGTCCACATATTGTATTTTTATGTTTTTATTTGCATGGATTCGCATAAAAGGTAACTTCAATAATTACTCTTCATATCATTTTTCGATTTGGTGTTAAAACATACTTTCAACAGAATTTCAGTTTGGTAACACACTTGTAAACAGCAAGTACACCTATTTCCTTTCTTTGATAGTCTTTTCGAGAACTATGTTCAACACTAGCTTAACTCTTTACCAAACAAAAAAAATTAAGTCGTCCAAATTGAAAGGATTTGCAGATGACAAATTTAATTCAAAACATGACATTTGTTTTCATTTAGCAGAAAACATTGTGGGAAACGGAGAAAATGCTGGTTATCAGGATTTTCTCCCTTTTCCTGAATGTTTTATAAAGGCATCTTTCCCAGCGTCGTTAAAAGTTGTCATTTTATGGTAAAGAGTTAAAGCAGAGTCTTCCCTGATCCCCTGTTTCTTTGAATTTTGACTCCCAAATTTTTTATATTCTTACGAACGAAGTCCGTAACAAAGAAACAAACGAACAAATGCATGGCAGTACAAACCGCATCTGGCGGGATTCGTACCCATGACAGGCAAATACCCTCGTTTATCGAGGTTTAAAAGACCAATACCTTAACGACTGAGCTAAAGAGATATCTCCCTAATGCAGTTGTTAGGTATTGTATTTAAATCGGGACGAAGCCATGCATGAAGGAGTGGTCTCCCGTAACAATATGAACCCCCTCCCCCACCCCTCCCTCCCCATAACAAATTTTTAAATGTTTGCTTTCTTTTAATCATCTGAAGGAGGAAGTGGGGTCAAATGACTCCCTCTCCCCCACTCACACACCAGAAAGTCCATGTCCATAAGTTTAGAATTTTGTCATCTGGTAAAAAGTTAATTTTATCAGTAACAACACAAATATTAATTACTGCTGGTTAAAAGCATTTTCTCTTGAACCCCACAAAGTTTTCAAAAGTCTCCTTCCCAAGGGTCATTTGAATACAGAAATGTTTTGTATAGGATTAAAACGAATCATTCTTGCAACAAAGAGAGATCCTATGTGGTTAACTCCTTATCAGATGAAAAAATCAAGGACTTCTCCAAATTCAAGGCATTTGCAGACAAGATAGTAAACCTGAATCAAAATCTGAAAGCTTTTTTTTTAAGGGAAGAAAACATTCTGGGAAAAGGGGAAAATGTTGGTTACCAACATTTCTTCCTTTTCCTCTAATATTAAAGGCCTTCTGTCTTAGGATTGTTAAAACTTGGAATTGTTTATTAAAAGGTTAATATTTTCTTTTCTGAGGTTCATCTTTTTGAGGTAAGAAGTGAGTCCATTTGTTATGGAAACACTTTTTCTTCCTTATTGAACTTAGAATGTGGTGCTGGAGAAGTGATCCTAGTTAGACAAACATTGGCCATGGCTAAACTCAGTTCCACTGGTTGCCCTATTGAAAGGACAAGTTTCAATGAAAACAGTCTGGCAGAGAACTGATGTATGTAAGTGAACATAATGCCATTTTCTATTATGCAGTTCATTCCTCAATCGCAGCCGATTGTTTTTTCAACAACAGTCTGATTGTTTTTTAAACAACAGTTATGTGTGAAAGCAGCCAGTGGCTTGGTAAGGAAATTGTACTAAGTACTGGTACAAAGAAACCCCAGGAAAGCATAGATTGTGCACTAGCCCCCGCAATATGACTGAAGGTCTACGGCCCCAATACGACCCTCTCATATTAAAAGACGGAAGCTGCCGAGATTGGCCGAATTGCCGTAAACAAAAACGTCGATGTTACAAGATATTTACCGATGGGTTTGTGAGTCTACAGCCCCTCTCATATTAAAAGACGGAAGCTGTCGAGATTGCCCAAATAGCCTTTACGAAAATGTCGATGTTACACGATATTTACCGATTAGTTAGGAGTCATATTCCTGAAATAATGTTGAAAAAGGTCTTAACTCTTTACCAGAAGACAAAATTTTAGACTAATCCAAAATGAAAGCTTTTGCAGATGGCAAATTAAATGTTGGACAAATTATGAAATTTGTTCTTGAAAGGGTAGAAAACATTGTCGGAAAAGGAAAAAAAATGGTGCTTACCAACAGTTTTTCCTTTTCCCACAATGTTTTTAAAAATCCTATTCCTTGGGGCTGTTAAAACTTGGAACTGTGTGGTAAATGATTTATCACCATACAACTAATCAAGGTATCTTATAGTTTTGTCTTTGACACCTCTGTAAGTGCCAGGGCTTATACTACATTTCCCTTGTCAATTAAAATTTCAAGTCTAGAAAGCGGGTACCCCCAGCTGGGCGGGGGGATAGAAATAGCTCAGCTGTCGCACTACAGCAGGGGTAAGACCCCCCCCCCACACTGTGCCTGCCTGTTTGCCGTAGGCTGCAAATCGTGTCGTTTGATGACGGGATCCTGGTGGTTGAGTGGATTCAGAGTATGACCCTTTGATAGCTCTGTTTTTGCAACACACCGATTTGGCCTTGAACTGAACTAAACGAGGGGTCAGGAAGGCCCGTTCTGATCAATCGGCCGGTCACGCCTAGCCCTAGGGTGTTTCTCTGTTTTCTTTTACACATACATACACAGATACATCTTTTCGCTTCTCTGTCGTCATTTGCTGTATGTCAATACCCTAGAAGGCGGTGGCTCATCGGCTTATTGGGTGAAAGCCTGGTGTTTGATTGACACTTGTAAATGCCCATAGACAGTCTGTGCTTGGTATGACATTCTGCGGGCCTACATTTGTCCGGTCTAGCCCTTTCACTTCGAGTATATCACCGATGTATCCTTGTCATGATCTGAGTTGGGTTTCCCCAGATCATGTTCCCTTGTGGGCTCCGAGGCGGGTGGGGAGCATCGGTGATGAATAAATAACAACTAACTATCACCTTTCATTATTGAAAAAACAATCTCTTCTATTCTTGGAACCCCAAAATCTGTAAAGAAATTAAAAAATGAAACCCTGCTCGTTGAATGCTTTTCCCAACAGCAAGCTTAAAATCTTTTAGGTCACAAAAAATTCTTCAATTTAGATGTTATAATTTATCCTCATAAGTCTTTGAATACCAGCAAAGGAGTCATCCGATGCAAAGAACTTTCATACTGTGACTCCATAGAAGAGATTAAAACAATTTTACAATCTCAGGCTGTGTCTGATGTCAGGAGAATCTCTGCTTTTAGAGATGGGGTACGTAGAGAAACTCACACGTACATTTTAACTTTCTCTACACCCTCTTTACCTGCGTCCATTAACGTAGGATTTCAGTCGGTTAAAGTTGATGTGTATGTGCCAAACCCGCTGCGTTGCTATAAGTGCCAGCGGTACGGACATCATGAGAGCAATTGCACAAACACTCCAGTTTGCTTAAAATGTGCTTTTGAGGGCCCCGACCATGATCCGAAAACTTGCGACAATCCAGTTCTCTGTTATAATTGCAAGTCTTCTCATCCAACCTTCTCCAAAAACTGCTCAGTATGGAAGGATGAGAAGGAAATCCTATCCTTCAAATTCAGAGAAAACATTAGCATTTTGGAAGCAAGGAAAATGGTTGAAAACCGAAAGAAAGATGAGACATTGTTGACTAGTGTTAATTCCTATGCCAAAGTCATATCTCCCATGTCATCACAAGGACATTGCTCCACCTGTGAACTCTTGGCAAAGAAACTTCTTGAAAAGTTTCCAGAAATGGCCAATGAGTTAAAGAGCCTAGCCCCAGACATTCAACCTTCCAAACGTCCAAAGCATCCAAAACTGACACAACCTACACCCAAACCCATTACTCTATCCACTACCCTCAAAACACCATCTACCTCTCAAAGCATTCTTCAGAAAAAACTTCAAAGCCATCTACTTCTTCACAAAATATCTCTTCGAAAAGCTTCAAAGCCATCTCCCCCTTCAAAACAGCTTCCTAAGAAACCCCAACCTCCATCTTCACAGTCTACATATAAATCTAACGTTTCACCAAAAGATAACAAATCTAATCATGCACCCCGATCTCCTAAAAGATCTTCTTCGAAATCTAAACCGAAACCCAGAGATACCCATGGATCTTGTGAAATCATAGTCAAAGTAAATGATCCTGTCCCTACCTCCAACAGATTTTCGGAGCTAGAGGACATGGATGCAGATGCTGAAAACCTGGAAGGTGAGGCTTCAGATTCAGAAGCCTCTATCTGGTCCGTTTGTAAAGATCCTTTGAACAAGGACGCTGACACTTGACACTCGTCCAAATCCGTGACAACTGTAATGAACTCTTAACCAGTCTATTTTAAAATGCATTGGTTTACGGCCTCTTTCTTTACTTTAGCTTTTATACTTTCCTCATGCACTATGGATACCATAATCCAATGGAACTGTCGAGGTCTGAAGTCAAACTTTGACGAACTTTCCCTTTTAATCAATGATCACAAACCAGTTGCTGTTTGTCTGCAAGAAACCTTCCTTAAACGGGAGGATGATATCTCTGTCAAATATCATTCCATTTACAATAAAATCTTTACCGAAGGCGAAAAAGCCAGAGGTGGTGTTTCTATTATTGTTAATAACAACATTCCTCATAAAGTTATCTCTCTCAATACAAACTTGCAAGCTGTTGCCATCAGGTTATCTTTACACAGTGCTGTTACACTGTGTTCTTTATATCTCCCCCCGAACACACCTATCAATAAGACCAATCTGAATGATCTCATTTCCCAATTGCCATCCCCCTATATTCTTGCTGGGGACTTTAATGGTCACAATGTTATGTGGGGTTGCGATGACACTAACCAGAGAGATTTACAGTTGGAGAGCTTCATTTCCAACAACTCTTTGTCTTTCATGAATGATAACAAGTCCAAAACCTACTTGCATCCAGCAACTGGATCTTACTCTTCTATTGATTTAACCTTATGCAGCCCAGTCTTACTTCCCAATTTCACTTAGAAAGTGACTGAGGATTTGTGTGGAAGTGATCACTCCCCTTTTATCTTTTCATCTACACAACCATCTAGCAGTGTACGACCACAGAAATGGAAGCTTTCCAAAGCCAGCTGGAATAAATTTGAAACCCTCTGTGAACAAACCATTACACATGATAAATTTGGAGTTTGCGATGATCCCGCAAATCTTTTCGCTTCCCTATTAATTGATGCGGATAAAAAGTCCGTCCCTCAGACCTCGACAAATCCAAGACGTCCTGACAAGCCTTGGTACAATGATGATTGTAAACAGGCTGTCAGAGACAGAAAACAAGCCCTTAGAAAGTTTAACCTCAGTCCTACCAAAGAAAATCATAACTTATTCCGTATTTCCAGGGCAAAGGCCCGTCGTACCATTAGAGAAAGTATGCGCAAGGCTTGGAGACAATATGTCTCTAAATTAAACAGTAGAACTACTGCTAAAAAAACCTGGGACATGATCAGAAAGATCAATGGCAAAGGCCAGCCCCCTCTTAGTCACCTTGAAGTTAACAATACTTCGTTGGAATCACCCCAGGATATAGCTGACGCTCTTGCCGACACCTTTTGCAAAAAGTCTTCCTCTGCAAACTATTCTGAAAAGTTTCAGAGGAATAAGGCCAGAGAAGAAAAGAAAAAACTTAATTTCAATTCTTCTAATTCAGAGCATTCATCCTGGCTGGAGGCACTAGTCATTTCTATCCCAAAACCTGGCAAGGATGCTAGTGACCCAGCCAACTATCGTCCAATAGCTCTTACTAGTTGTCTCTGCAAGACCCTAGAACGTATGGTGAACGACAGGCTTGTCTTGTTTTTAGAGAAAAACAACCTCATCGTTGATGTACAGAGTGGATTTCGTCGCCAACGTGGCACCATCGATCATCTTGTCCGCCTTGAAACCTTTGTCAGAGAAGCCTTTATTAATAAGACAGCATGTAGTATCTGTCTTTTTCGACCTTGAAAGCGCTTACGATACCACTTGGAAATACGGAATTCTTAAAGACTTACATGACTTTGGTCTTCGAGGCGGTCTTCCTCTTTTTATTTCAGCCTTCTTGAATGAACGTCTTTTCCGTGGTCGAGTTGGTAATACTCTCTCGGGAGCCCGTGAACAGAGGATGGGTGTACCCCAAGGATGTATTCTGTCTGTTACACTTTTCAGTGTAAAAATAAACAGTATAGTTAAAGCTATCTGTCCTGGTGTAGACTGTTCCCTTTGTGTTGATGACTTTGTTATATGATTCAGATCTCGAAATATGAATATTATTGAGAGACAACTTCAACAGTGTCTCAACAAACTCCAAACGTGGTCTGATGAAAATGGCTTCAAATTTTCAAAGTCCAAAACTAAATGCATGCACCTTTGTAATCTACGTGGTGTTCATCCAGACCCTGAACTGTATTTGGACAAAACTAAAATTGAAGTCGTTTCTGAGTTTAAATTTCTTGGAGTCGTCTTTGACAGAAAGCTTTCCTTCCTTCCTCACATCACTGCACCTAAAATGAAGTGCAAGAAGGCTCTTAATCTTCTTAAGGTTGTGGCCCATTCTGAATGGGGAGCAGACCGTAAAGTCCTCTTGCGGCTTTATCGGTCTTTAGTTCGCTCCAAATTAGACCACGGATCTATTGTATACGGATCTGCCCGTAAATCTTACCTGAAAATTCTCGATTCTATACACCACGAAGGTCTGCGTCTTGTACTTGGAGCTTTCAGAACTTCTCCCGTCAATAGTCTCTATGTTGAAGCTAATGAACCTTCTCTTTTTTACAGGAGGGAAAAACTCTCGCTTCAGTATCTTTTAAAACTGAAGTCGAATCGTTTTAATCCAACTCATAACGTTGTTTTTAAACCTCAATATAAGCTTCTTTTTGAGAGGAAACCAAATGTTATTCCTCCATTTGTTATCCGCATGGAGCCCATTGTAGATAACCTTGGCATAGACACTGAGTCTATTGCCGACTATAAAATCTCTGAAATCCCTCCATGGACACTGAACAGTGCAGAATTCAGATTTGGCCTTGCATCTGACAAAAAGTCTTTCACGGATAGAATTGTGTTTCATGCTAGATACAACGAGATAAAGGAGCATTACTTTTCCTTCAAACAAATCTATACAGAGGGATCTAAAGAGGGAAATTCTGTAGCATCAGCAGCCGCTGTTTATGGAGAAAGGAGCTTAAAATGCCGCCTTCCAAACAACTCCTCTATCTTCTCTGCTGAAATTAAAGCAATTGATCTTGCCCTTAATCTAGCTGAACGTTCGAATTCCAACCGTTTTATTATCTTTATAAACCGTTTTATTATCAGACTCTTTGTCAACATTACAGGCCCTTTCAAATCAACGACTTGAGAATCCCTTAATCTGTAGTTTACTCGAAAGGATCTCACAAATTTCTTCTATGAATAGATTGGTGTTCTGCTGGCTTCCAAGTCATGTAGGCATCAAAGGCCATGAAAATGCCGATAGGTCTGCCAAATCTGCACTTAACCTTCCCATTTCAGATCTTAAAGTAATACACACTTATTTTAAATCCTCTGTTTTAACACATATCCAATCTTCTTGGCAATCCCAGTGGGATGCTGATGTTTTCAATAAACTGCATTCAGTGAAATCGTCCCTTGGTGAATGGTACCCCGTTTACAGGTCTGTTCGTCGAGAAGAAGTGATAATTGCACGACTTCGAATTGGCCATTCACGCATCACATATTCCTGGCTCTTGACCAGAGACGATGCCCCTGAATATATTCCATGCAATGCATCCTTTTCTGTAAAACACATCCTATTAGATTGCATTGACTTTCATCCAGTTCGTTCAAAATATTTCAACGTCGATAGTTTAAAAAATCTTTTTGATTCTGTCAGCGTTGAATCTATTATCGCATTCATAAAGGAGATTGGCATTTACAATAAACTGTGATATTTACTCTTGAGTTTCTTACCCATCTTTTTACATTTTTTACAGACCTTTATATTAGACATCTTGTCAGCTGATTCATAGTCTTACCTTTTTTAATCTAAAACTTTTGAGTTTCTACCACTGCTTTTATATTCACTTTACATCTCCTTAATGGGAGGATTAGCCCCCTTGGGGGCATCTTATCTCATTGGAGACAGGACCTCTTTAATGGGAGTATACTGATCCCATTGGAGGCTCCAATCTTTACCAGTTTTAACACTCATTTCCAAGGAAAAGAAATATTCCCAGTCTTACCTTTTAATCTAAAACTTTGGAGTAGGCAGGGACGCCCAGCCACTCAATATCATATTTTATGCACATTAAAAATAACACATATTTCTTCCTCATTTAAAAATTTCTTACTATCAATCCAAGATTTTGTTCAAATCTTTTTATCACATTGTTAACTATATCATTTAAAAAATTTGAGTAGATAGGGATTGAACTGTCACTCAATAATGCCCTTTATGCATATTAAGATAACACATAATCCTTCTTAATTCAACCTTTTACTATCATTAATGTATTCAAACATTTTTCAGTTTAAAAATTCCACTTTTAATATCTTTTAACACAGATATGCGCGCTACATGACCTAAGCTGTCGATGCGCCATAAAACAACATTCATTCATTCTAGAAAGCGGGGTATTACTGGACTGTAGTAGAGCCAGCAGAGGTTATGTCATGGTGTGGTTTCAGTCGTCCATCCATCTGTATGTCCATCTGTTAGTCTTTTTTTTTTTTTTTGTTAACGTGATAAGGTCTGCATTTGTGGTTGGATATTCTTGAAACCTGTACAGTTTGTTCATATCATCAACAGCTTGTACCCTAATGATTTTGAAAAACTCTGAGTATTTCATCCTCTAAATACTTTAAAACTTCTTTTCGGCAGTGCTGACCTAAGTCACTACCAAAATTGTTTACTATTTGAAGCAGTTCAGTTGTACATTAAAGAATCTAAACGTTTTTCGTAATTTTCAGTCTATTTTTGTAACTGTTAATGACAACTTTATTAAATTTAAGGCAATCACAGAGAATACCATCTTTTTTCTTTTTCTTATTTTGAACTTTTCTTTTTTGTTCCTTTTTTGTTATTCTTTGTAATCTTTCTATTTCAACTCTTAGCTCTCTCTTACTGCGTTTCTTTTCTTTCTCATACTTCAATGTCGTTGTATTTGTACATACCGTTGTTAGAACTTTATAATTTGTGCTGTAGGAGAAGGGCCAATTCTAAGTTGTGAGAACTTGTGGCCCAACCCCATTTCAACTTCTGAAATAAAATATGTTTAAACTGAAAAACTCTGACAATCAGTATTCATTTTCATGAAACTTGCACAGCTGCTTTATGTCATCATTAGCTTGAAGCCTATTGATTTTAAAAGAAATCAGACAATTAATAAGGGAAAAGTAGCCATATAAAGTTGAATATATACAGTTCTTGATAATGTGAGTAAGTCAGCCTTTTCGATTCAGTTCTTTCAAAACTTGCACAGATCATTTGCATCATAAAGGTATTCAACCCGAACAAAAATGAAGAAAATCCAGCTCTCAGTTTAGGAAAAAACAGCCATTTAATGACTTAGTCTTGTTTACTCAACACAGTCCATAATATTGGTCACATTTCTATGACATTTGCAGGGATTGTTGAAGCCCCTCCCCACACCCGCTCTGCAGACTTTTAATGATTGATTATGATTATGATTTCATGGTGTTTAACGCAGTTTTCAACATTATTTCAGCTATATTGTGGCGGCCAGTGCACCTATCCATGCTTTCTTGGAGTTTCTTTCACCAGTACTCCGCACAATATTCTTTTCAAGCCACTGGCTGCTTTTTCACATAACAATCGTCGAAACATGGTCGAAACAATGGTCAGCGGTGGGAAAGGAATGAATCCTCTCCCAATGACTATCATCAATCCTCAAAAAGAAATTGGCCAAGCTCGGGATGAAACCAGCGACCCCTTGTTCTGAAGTCCTGTACGCTACCAACTAAGCTGCTGGGGATTGGCACGGATTTTTAATGACCCCTGAGAAAGAAGCCATTAAAATAATTTTCCCACAGTGTTTTCTACCCTTCCAAAAGCAAGTTTAAATTTTTCCACCACATTTATCATCTTTAAATGCAGCTAATTTAGACAAGTCTAATTTTTATTTATTTGGTAAAGAATTAAATAGTTGCCTCTAGTGCCTTTAACAGATTTGACCAAGTGTCCCAGCTTTTATAATTATCTTAGGCGTCAATTTTTCAAACTCATCGTAACACACTTTCATATCAGAATATTCTGACCAACCTTCATAAACTCGGGACTAGAGATGTCATTTCTACATATTTTTTAGATTTGACCTGGTAACCAACTAAGTGTCACAGATCATGGTAGAGTCCGATATTACATTTTCACCGTCATGTTTTGGGAAAAATTGTTTTCAAGCTTTGTATGATACATGTATACGAGCCATGCAATGTGAAAAGGGGGCTTAATGCATCTGCGAAAAGTATTGACCCAGGTCACCCTGCGCAGTATGCGCAGGCTGACCTGGGACGAAACTTTTCGCTCTTGTTCAATTTTCTGTATGTCCAAGGACCAGTCTACCTCAGGAATAAGTCAGTTGTTAAAAAAGGTGGCTATTATGGATGCATAAGTATGTGATAACTTGCTTAGTACCATGGATCACGGAGATGCTTAATGCCCCCTTAAGCTCATATGCATCCGACACTCTTTAAATATTTTTACCATTAGTTAAAGTCCCTTAGAAGTTATTTGTTTTTACTATTTTTCTGTCAGGCTTGAAGATGAGGATTGTGGCACTGTTTACACGGGTAGTGTCTATCAAGAGTACTATAAACGTTGCCATGGAAACCAAAACTGTTTGAGTCTCCAAGCCTCCTGGGTAGATATCGTAGACCTGGACTGCAATCAAACCTTGCACCTTCCTAGAACAAACTACATGATTTTTACCTACAGCTGTATACCAAGTAAGTTTGTCCAAAGTTCTTAGTTTGATTTATTGATTGATTGAAAGGTTTTTTACTCTGCTTATCACAAATTTCGGTTATATCACCGCAAAAGCTCACCAGTTCATGTATTTTCTGGGTTCCTTCAGTGCTAGACTAAGGCTCTGAAGTGTCTTGCCAAAGGACACCCCCATGGCAAAGTGCTTCCAGTGCTGGAAACCAAGGCCTCCAGGTTACGAGTCCTACACTTTATCACTGAGCCAGGCAGGATCCCTCTCTTGGCAGGATCTTGGTTTAACTCTTTCACTCCCAAGAGTTTTTTTTATTGTGTAAACCACGAAAAATTCAATGCGACTGCTCCATCATACTGTAGAATAGTGTAGCTTAGGGTGTAGGATGTAGATCAAGATCAGACTGCATACTCTGATCTTGATCTTAACAGTTATTTTTTTTACAACCCTGAGGAAGAAAGCTTTTGAACATTTCGTCAGAACCTGGACTTTCTTCTTTTCTATCATGTTTTCTACTCCTAGAGCAAATCCAACCTATTGTGCGACATTGAATATGTAATCTGCAAATGCTCCTGCTTCCAATTTATAAAGATTTAAATTTTTGTCTGATGGTAAGAGTTAACCCTTGACCACAAGACAAAATTTAAGACTTGTCCAAGTTAAAGAACATGTAGATGACAAATTTAAATGTGGCAAAGTTGTTGGAAGTTTAAGGGGTAGAGAACATTTTGGGAAAAGGAGAAAAGGTATGTAACCAGCATTTTCTCCATTTTCCACCATTTTTCAAAAGGTTTTTTTTTTTTTCAGGTTTTAAGCTTGGGATTGTAGTGTAAAGGTATAAGGAGGTAATGCAAGGCAAAATGATACATAACTGACGGTTTATTAACTATAATATTTCACACGCCAATTATCATACACATTATGATATTTTATTTCATGCTTTCTGTTAGTTTATCAAGAAATAGCGGTGAAATATTTTTCGATATTTTAGGGTTATGACCAGCGAAAAATACCAATTTTATTTTTTTTTTACTCTTCAATTGAAGGCGAAACAGTAGTTCCTGCGCACTAGTTACCTAGGATAAATGTGCGTGCCACTCAACCAGATGGAAATATGACGTAATTTACCCTATATTTCTCGCCCTTTACATAATATTGTTATGCGGAGGGGGTTAGCCATGGGAAATTACAGAAAAGAACTGCAATGGGTCTCCCCAAAAAAGGGTTAGAAGCATAAAATAAATAGAAATTTTGTTTCTTTTCGGTGAAAGATCGAAGTATATTTCATCGAGTGAACATCATCAGTAATATTTTCACGAGTGGCGTTGCTGGTGAAAATATTACCGATGATGTTCACTCAATGAAATAAATTTCGATCTTTCACCGAAAAAAAAAAACAAATATCCCCGGTATCTCTTTACAAGACAACAAAAATGTTCACTCTTCTAAATTGAAAGCATTGGCAGATGACAAATTCAGTGTGGCTTAATGTTGGAATTTGTCTCTGAAAGGCCTGTTGTGGGCAGCTTTTAAACCTGCTGAAAGGGAGAAATTTCTTGAAAGTGGGAATAGCTGAATCGAACTGACATTTCTTTTGAATCACATGTTTCTGCTTTGAATAGACTGTTCCAAATTTTTAGTGCTTATCAAAATGCGCAACTAGTAACAGGTTAAGCTTTACCTACAAAATGCTGACCTCTAATGATCCTGAGAAGGAAGGCTTTTGAGACCAGTATGAAAAAAGGAGAAAATGCTGGATAGCAGGGATTCCTCCTTTTTCCCAACAATATTTTCTACCCTCACAGACAAATCCTATATTTTGAGCTTCAGTTAATCATGTTAATTCGTGGTCTGCAAATGCTTTCAATTTGGGCAAGTATGAAATGTTGCATTCTGGTAAAAAGTTAAACTTTTACTACACAATATGGATTTTTAATGACCCGAAAAAGGGAAGGCCTTCAAAAACACTGGGGGAAACCAGCATTTCCTTCTTTACCCACCATGTTTTCTACCCTCTCACTGGAAAATAGTTTAATTTGAGCTACAAGTAATTCGTTCCCACCAAATGCTTTCAAAATGGACGCTTTCAAAATGGGCAAGTCTAAAATTTTGTCATTTGGTTAACCATTTACCACAAACCCACGACCATGAGGAAGAAGGCTTTGAAAACATAGTGGAAAAAAGAGAAAATGCTGGTAACCAGCATTTTCTCCTTTTCCCACAATGTTTTCTACCACATCAAATACAAAAAGCGTCATTAAAATTTCATTCAATTAGTCGTCTGTGAATGGTTTCAATTTGGTCAAGATCAATATTCTGACATTTGGGAAAGAATGAAAGAGTTCAACAAGCCAATCAATGAGAGGTATTGAGGCACCATCCTTATTCAGACATGTAAAATGTTCAATAATGACAAGTTTCTGTCGTGTTTGTAGCAAAAAAGTGGCCTACAGTACCCATGATTTTGCTGATAATTATATGACAAATGGTGACCAAGGGGTCTATATCTGAACATGGCCTATGTATCATCAAGACAACAGTCAGTCAATCAATCAACTACTTGTTGAATATTTTAATGTAATTTATGTAGTAGTTTAACTTTTAAGTGTCTTTCACAACTTTAGTTGCCTTTTCTATTTCAGTTTTGCCATCAATGTAAATTGATCAAATAGTTGTAAGTTCAAGGTTGCCTTTAGCCAGAATATCTCAGCACAGTAAATAGTGTAGATAAAAAATCAGACTGCACATTCTGCATGGTCTGATCTTGATCTACACCAGCCTCAAAGCAGTCTTTTATAGGGTTGTTAAAACTTGGGATTGTATGGTAAAGGATTAAAGGACACATGGCTACGTGTCATGTACATTGCATTAACCCTTAGACTGCTAAGTGTGACTCCAGTATGGTTTGCAGACAGTCTAGATCAAGATGAACTGCTTAGATCTTGCAGTCAGATCTTGGATCTACACTGTCTGATGAGGAGATATATTTCCCCAAACCATGTTTGAAATAGCAATATTTGGGTTATACTATCGGCTTGAAAAGTATCAGCTTGAAAAGTATCATTTACCTCATTTAGCAGGGGAAGGGTTAATATTGATCATAAAGCCCCAAATCAGTACTGATAAACAAAGAAATTTTCTCTAGATTGACTAGTAAACAAAGTACAAACTTTCTCGAAATTGACTGATAACAAAGTACAAACTTTCTCCAGATATATTTTATTACCAAGAAGCAAGAAGCTAAAGTACAGAAACACTACAGATATATACATGTATTTTCATACCAGAAAGTAAAAGAAAAGAAGCCAGAGGTGTAGCAAGCCTAAAATAAAGTTAACAAAAAAGTAATACCAAAGGTATAATCTGAGGCACAAAGTGCACAGAGGAGGAAGGGGAATTTCCAAGGAGGGTCTAGAGGGCCTCCCCAAAAAAATGTTTTGAGCAGCAAAAGCTATTTGCTGGTCTCTGGTTACATTTAATGGCAAAGTTGTCTTTCTCTTCTTTCTTTTTTTGTAAAGTGTTCATAGCTGCATTTTTGCAGCTACGCCCCTGGAAGCACTACAAACAGTAAGTCACAAAAGAATGAACACAACACAAAATATGGCACTCATAGCCTTAAACAAGCAGCTGGCAAGTGAAAACAAAATGTCCATGAAAACCTCACTTGCTCCACTGGCAATGAACCATATTTATAAAAAGAACAAAAGTTAACAATTTCCTATTTTTGTACCTGGATTTCAGCATGGTCCATGTCCACGATGATACAATGCATCTGTTTAAGTTTTAAGAATATTCAGTTGAAAATGCAGATTTTTATCAACATGAAATTTTCCCAATTTTCTTTTCAAGAAATTATGGTCAATATAGTTCATTTTCTGAAACTATTCTGAAACTATTCATTGGATTTTCTCCTATCTGATTTGGCTACCATGAATTTATGATACAAATGACCTAAACAAGTTTCAGAAGAATCAGATGCAAGAAAGAGACAGACGAGTGAGTGGATGGCAACCATGCCATGACATAAGCTTAATCAGCCTTTGACAAGTATAGCTTAACATGGCAACCCATTATAATGCAGTCACTAGGTTTTTGCAATTCTTTAATTATCAGGAAAAGATATCGATCATTACCTTTAAATCACAGTCAGATAATTTCACATTTTTAAGCAATGTGTAATGTCTACTGGTATGCTGAGTTTGGCTAAACATGTTTCATCAAAATTAAATCAAGATCACATTTTAGCATGGCTATAAATTGCTTTTACCCTTTACCAAATGACAAAATTTTAGACTTGTCTGCATTGAAAGCACTTGCAGACGACAAATTAAGCACAACTCAAATTATGAGATATAACTTTGAAGGGTATAAATCATTGTGGGAATGCTTTCAAAAAGCATCTTCTCCAGGGTTTTTAAAAACCAGGATTATTTATAAAGGGTTAAAATGAATTAAAGATGTGTTTTTCCCCCAATTACACGGAACAGAAATTTTTATCATGTTTTCAATTTCTGCCAGAAATAGGTAAAGAAGATGTAAATTTATCTGTTCATTTCACAACCCTTGTAACTCAGGGTCATAAAAAATACATGGGATTGTCAAACATAATGTCATTGCTAATGTACAACTATGAAGCCTATTGTACTTGTGTTTTGTTTGCTTCACTGACAACATAATTAAATGTATGCAAAAACATGTTCGCAACAAAAATACTGTGTGGAGTCTTCTAATGAAGCTGACAAGATTATTCAACTGTACAGCCTTTTCTAATACTAGTTGGTCTAGGCCAATTATTGTAAACGATTAGTCAAAATCTATTTCAAATAAAAAAAGCATGAAATAAGTTTGAATACACACAAAAAAATAATAAGAAAACCTGAAGGAGATGATCACAGTACAAAGACAGTAAATAAAGAAGTTTTTACCTTTTAACAAACAATCCCAGGTTTTAAAGAGCTGAGATGACTTTTGAAAATATGGTGGGAAAAGGAGACAATGCTGAAGACCAGTATCTTCTCCTTTTCTCACAATGTTTTCTCATCCTTTCGCTGACAAAATCCTATCATTTGAGGTCTGCAATAATTGTAGCTTTTGACCTCTAAAGTGCCTTTCATCACAGTATGGTGCAGCCTGTGTAGATCAAGATCATACTGCACAAAACATGCAGTCTGATCTTTGACCTTGATTGTCTGCCTTGATTAGACATTCTAGACAAAAGCAACCTTGAAACTGCAATTATTTGGATCTTCCTCCTAAACTTGAAATATCTGCTGGGTTTATTCGGCACTCAAATGGTAAAAAATGGACTTTTCTAAATAGAATTATGTCCAGTAAAGAGTTAAAATACTGACATTGCAGCTTTAATGCCCTTTTTGAGGAGATATATTTGTTCAAAAAGCTGTTCACTGTAAATTATCATAGTATATAGAAGATTTTTACACTTGAAGAGTATTAAAATGCGGTATTAAAATATTTGCAACATGCAACAAAATGATTACAATGTTCTGTGCAGTAATAAAGTATAAATGGTGTTCAGATAAATCGTGTTCAGATCTATTTATGCAACAAAAATTCAACAGCTGTGTACATTAATCTCAGATAAACATTCAACTTTTTCTGTTGGCTATATACAGGATTTCGGTACTGAAAAAACAGGGCAAGCACATTGCACCAAACAACTGTCACATTTCTGTGTTACATGTAGTTTTTTTTACTTTAGGCCCTTTCATAAAAGTTATCATCAATCAAGTTTTTGGCAAGTTTTTATCATTGACTGAAACAAGAAAGAAATAAACAGAGCACTGGCACAAAGGTAGAGCACCACAAACAAATCATCCGTAACTCTTTACCAAATGACAAAATGTTAGAATGATCCAAATTGAAAGCAGTTGCAGACGACAATTTTAATGTGGATCAAATGGAGAAAATTGTCTTAGAAAGGTTAGAAAACAGCATTGTTACCAGCATTTTCTTCTTTTCCCACAATGTTTTCTATAGGCTTTCTTCTTCTTCAGGGTTGTTATAACTGGGGACTGTGTGGTAAAGAGTTAAATAGTTGTACCCGTAACATCTTTACCATTTCACTGTCTATCCAAGTTCAGTCAAACCTCGTTACAACTACCTCCTTTGTCCCCCCCCCCCCATTTTTTATTGTTAGATACTAAATTAGTTGTTGTAATTAGATTAACTTCTCTACAACGATTAGGGGGACAGGTTGAAATGAAAATTGCAAACATCAACAGACTGAAAATTGGAAAGGAAGCAGACAGAAGGATTCAGCAGAATTTGTGATCAAATGAAAAAGACTTCTTTATTAAAATATAAATATAATGCAAGCTGTCTTCTGTATCAAAAAGTTTTCATGACTGAATAACAAAACCAAAAGGTGATCATGAAAAAGGTTGAACGTAAATCTTCTTGCCTTACTTTTGGATATTTTATCTCGCAGTCAACAATATCTTCCATATGTTCAACTTCCCAATCGGTTTCAGTCATTCTCAATACCATACTTAACCCTTTCCAAAACAACAAAATTTAGATTCTTTCAATTCAAAACATCAGCAGACGACAAACTCAAAATTGGTACAAAATGAGCTTAAGCAATCTGATAGAGTAGTAAACATTGTGAGAAAAGGAGAAAATGCTGGTTTACCAGCATTTTCTCCTTTTCCAATAATGTTTTCAAAACCCTCTTTCCCAGGGTCATGAAAACCTGTGATTGTTTGGTAAAGGGTTTATCAAACACAAACACAATTAAACAGCAATACTTGGCCATCATGAGATGTAAAATATAAAGATATGTTTGACACAATACCATTACTGATTTAGACTGGCAGCTGCTAAAAACCGATGTATAATTAATATCTATTACTGTTTATGTCAACCAAAAGTACAAGACATTTTAAGGCCCCTTTAATGACATACAATCAATTGTTGAGTAATCATCGGACATGCATCGAAAAAAATCTCTGCGACTTTCAGATAAAGAGTAGCACAATTCATCTAAATTTGGAATTTGTTCCAGCAAACCTACCATCAGTGTCTTACTTAATTATTCTATTCAAACAAATAAAAAAACATTGAAATGATTTGTACCCACTATTTTTGGTCAGTTCCTGAGTGTGCCTATCTACTGGAGGTTGATGTATCACTGTCTGACTGTACAAAATACCTTCATGTTAACCCTTCACCAGATGACAAAAAGCTAGACTTGTTTATATTAAAAGCATTTGCAAACAACAAAGTAAATGTGACTCTTTACATAGAATCGTCTTTGAAACAGTAGACAAGAGGGCCAAGATGGCCCTGGATCGCTCACCTGAATTTTTTAGAGGACCATAACCAACTTTTTTTAAAGTATTGAAATTAAAATTTCGCGAACACTTTTTGAAAAGGGTCACTCAAGGAACATATCTGTGAAATTATTTCAAAATCTGACCAGCAGTTTCAGAGGAGAAGATTTTTATAGAATTGTTGACACTGCTGGACGCCAAGAGCCCCCCCTTCCACCACGGCTTTGTTTTTCGACGGATCAAAATTTCGCGAACAGTTTTTGAAAAGGGTCACCCAAGGAACATATCTGTGAAATTATTTCAAAATATGACCAGCGGTTTCAGAGGAGAAGATTTTTAAAGAATTTCTTGGAAAATTCCATTTGCTTGCCATGGCAACCAGAGTTTTTTATGAAATCAAATTCTGTGAACAATTCTTAAAGAGGACCTCCTAAGGAACATTCCAGCCAAGTTTGGTCCAAATCAGCCAAGCGGTGTAGGAGGAGAAGATGTTTAAAGAATTGTTGACACCGCTGGATGCCAAGAGGCCCCCCCCCCCTCCATCACGGCCATGTTTTTCGTCAGATCAAAATTTCGCCAACAATTTTTGAAAAGGGTCACCCAAGGAACATATCTGTGAAATTATTTCAAAATCTGACCACCGGTTTCAGAGGAGAAGATTTTTATAGAATTGTTGACACCGATGGACACCAAGAGCCCCCCCACCTCCACAACGGCCATGTTTTTCGACGGATCAAAATTTCACAAACAAGTTTTGAAAAGGGACACCCGAGGAACATATCTGTGAAATTATTTCAAAATCTGACCAGCGGTTTCAGAGGAGAAGATTTTTAAAGAATTTCTTGGTAAATTCCATTTGGTTGCCATGGCAACCAGAGTTTTTGATGAAATCAAATTCTGTGAACAATTTTTAAAGAGGACCTCCCAAGGAACATTCCAGCCAAGTTTGGTCCAAATCGGCCCAGCGGTGTAGGAGGAGATGTTTAAAGAATTGTTGACACCGCTGGAAGCCAAGAGCCCCCCCCCCCACCTCCATCACGGCCATGTTTTTCGACGGATCAAAATTTCGCAAAAAAATCTTGAAAAGGGTCACCCAAGGAACATATCTGTGAAATTATTTCAAAATCTGACCACCGGTTTCAGAGGAGAAGATTTTTATAGAATTGTTGACACCGATGGACGCCAAGAGCCCCCCCACCTCCACAACGGCCATGTTTTTCGACGAATCAAAATTTTACGAACAGTTTTTGAAAAGGGTCACCCAAGGAACATATCTGTGAAATTATTTCAAAATCTGACCAGCGGTTTCAGAGGAGAAAATTTTTAAAGAATTTCTTGGTAAATTCCATTTGGTTGCCATGGCAACCAGAGTTTTTGATGAAATCAAATTCTGTTAACAATTTTTAAAGAGGACCTCCTAAGGAACATTCCAGCCAAGTTTGGTCCAAATCGGCCATGCGGTGTAGGAGGAGAAGAAGTTTAAAGAATTGTTGACACCGCTGGACGCCAAGAGCCCCCCCCCTCCCCCTCCATCACGGCCGTATTTTTCAATGGATCAAAATTTCGTGACCACTTTTTGAAAAGGGTCACCCAAGGAACATATCTGTGAAATTATTTCAAAATCTGATCAGCGGTTTCAGAGAAGAAGATTTTTAAAGAATTTCTTGGAAAATTCCATTTGGTTGCCATGGCAACCAGAGTTTTTGATGAAATCAAATTTTGTGAATATTGTTTAAAGAGGACCACCCAAGGTACATTCCAACCAACTTTGGTCCAAATCGGCCAAGCAGTTTAGGAGGAGACGAAATTAAAGAATTGTTGACGACGGACACAGCGTGACCCTAAAAGCTCCCTTTGAGTATGTTATGCTCAGGTGAGCCAAAAACATTGCAAAAAGAGAAAAAGTAACATGTTATGAATTTAAATAATTTGAGAACATTCTTTTTATGTTTGACAATGTTACACATTCCTGTATAAATATGGTTCTGAGTCTATGCATTTTCTACTTTTCCCGAATTGTTTTTAAAGCCTTTTTCTACAGATTCTTGGAGACTTTGGATGGTTTTGGTAATGGGTTAAATCCACAAATAAATCAAAGCTGGTTCTAACACAGTAAGTGCGTAGGCTTCAATGCAACAGTCAACATCTACATGTATATATGTCCTTTGTACATTCAGATTGTATACAAGTACAAAATAAAACAGACTTATCTATCAATGAAAAATAATAAGAGAAAGATACAAAAATCACTGGATCAAAATTACAATCCCATTAGATTCTGGTCCTCATGCTTATAAACAGTTTCCATGTCTAACCTTTCCTTCATAGAGACCCTTTTGATATATTTCAGGCAAATCAAAAACAATGAAAAGAAAGAAAAAAAATGGAAGATATTTACAAAAAGTATTGCCTGGATACGTATACTTTTGAATGTTCTAAATCAGTTGAAAATTAAAAGTTTCCAATACATTCAGCCCTTTAACTGCTAGACATTACTTAAGTTGCTTTAAAGAACAATATAGATCAATATCAAATATATGTAAATACAACTGTTACACAGTTCATTCTTTACCAGAACACAAAATTTTAGACTTGTCCAAATTGAAGGCATTTGCAGACCACAAATGAAATTTGGTTCAATTGTGCTGGATTTGTCTTTGGTACGTTGGGAACAAGAGAAAATGCTGTTTACCTGCATTTTCTTCTTTCCTCATACTATTTTCAAAGGCTCCTTTCTCAGGGTCATTAGAACTAGGCAAAAGTGGTTAAAATGTCTCACTTCTGTTGATCCTTTTCCATACAATCCCACATTTTAATGACCCCCAAGGAAAGGGGCTTTTGAAAACATTGTGGGAAACAAAGAAAATGTTGGTAGCCAGCATTTTCTCCTTTTCCCACAATGTTTTCTATCCTTTCAAAGAAAAATAACATATTTTATGCCACATTTAATTTTTTGTCAGCAAATGCTTTGAAATTGGACCAGTTTGGAATTTTTTGTTTGGCAACTTTGTTTAACCTCACTAGTTCTTTCATTGCTGTTTTGGCATACAAGGTGTAAAAAATATGACTAAGCATCAGCCACTGTGATCAAAGATCCAATAATCAACCTGCATACACTATGCAATGTGATCTTCATCTACACTGTCAACCAAAGCGTCCAAAGCTCTGCTAGACATTGACAGGGTTGAATGAGTAAGTCTTGGGATACAGATATGAAGGAAAGGTCTTTCTGAACATGTTAACCATTATAATTATCATTCATATCATTAATTTGGTTGATCATTGGTTGATATGTCGACTTAATATTCTGGATGATCACGATCATGGCAATGATCATGGCAAGCAAGCACAAACTCCCCAGAATGATGCTCAGTATGGTGAGAACCTTGGCCTTGGTGTTAGAGTTGTGGATTTTGTATGTCTCTATGTTGTGATCATGTCCGTGGTTGGCCTAGAATTTAGCAATAAAAACATCTGTTCAAGTAAAGTTTTTATATTTTTAATTTTCATCAAGTTATAATGATTGCTCATAATTAACTCCTTGCCAATCGAGAAAAACATACATGTAACCAGCATTTTCTCTTTATCTCAGAAAGTTTTCAAGTCTGCCTACTCTAGTTCATAAATATACAGAATTAATCGTTTAATACACAGTTAAATGGCATCTCTTTTATGTCAAGCATAAATGTTTTTTTCCTGCTACAGAACCTCATAGGGAACCTTTTCAGTAAGATAACATTCCCAATTATAGCAATTTCTGTGCTACTTTGGCCCATATACTAGACAAAGTATCCAACACATATATCCAATATCAATTTGCATTTAAAATTAAAATGTATCAATACATTTGAGTTTTTTGTTATTTTTTAATAGACATGCCTCTATTAGTTGGCGGAAATGATTTAAACCAAATTGACACCACATTTTATTTTTCAACCCTCCTCCTAAAAGGGTTTTTGATTGGGGCTCTCTACTACCATGTTCTCACCAGATTCCAGTGTACTGGCAACAGAGAAAAAACTCTTTACTAGGCGACAAAATTTTACACCTGTCTTTATTGATAGCATTTACAAATGTTGTATTTAAAGTCACTAAGATGTTCCATTCCGACCTTGAAAGCGTAAAATCAAGCATCTTGAGTATAACAGAAAATAAAGTTCTCAATTTTTCCCACAATGTTTTCAAAAGCCTCATTCCACCTAGCACATAGTAGACAGCATTTTTTTCTATTTCAAAAAAAGGTTTCCTACTTCCATTTGAACCAGATTTGATTTGTTGTCTGCAAATGCTTTCAATTTGGAAAAGTCTAGAATTTTCTTGTGTGGTAAAGTTATCCCAGATTGTTTACATACCCTTATGGAGTAGTACATGGCACACAGTCCAATAGGAGCGCAGCACATATAGCCGAGGACTGACAAAATACACCAATCAAAATGCTTCCTTCTGGGTGGGTCATTCCCAACAACACCAGTCTGAAATACAAGAGTTTTTCAAAAACAAGTCAGTGTTCAACTTACACAGTACCAAAGGCCTTCATTCCATTAACCTGCTTTTTATCATGAATGGTGCACTGAAGAGACTGAGTGGCCTGACAGGCATAACTTTAGGTTGCATGCAGAAAGTGCCTTTCCATGATATCTGCCAAACCATACAAAAACATTTTATCAACAACAAGTAGCTTCACCATTACTCTAATCTGTAACAACTTAAGCAACTATTCCATTGACAACAATCGGCTGCTGGACTGACCAGTGAGGCCTAAAAAAAAATATCTGTGTTTAGGGTTTCCCGACCCTAACTAGAAAATGCTTCTGACCCTAAACTTTTTATCCTACGGTTGAAGAAAAATTCTTTTTGGGTGTGATTTCAGTACATGGTCCATGGTAAAAAAAATCTGGAAAAAAAACACAGAAATCCCTACCTAACCGACCTACAGCATCTCGGACCGAAATCTTAATTACTGATATTTTTTTGTTAGGCTTGAGTTTGTCTTCAAAGGTAATCATGCAGTGCAGCATTATTAGACAGGTCAAACAACATCTTAACTTGCAACATTTCATGGTACAAACTGTGCAAAGCAAACTGTACTGATAGAAATTATCTGGGTATGAATAGTCCTCTTACTCATTTCATTCCTCTATAAATTGTAAACCAGTAGTTGCAGACTTACTGCATCATAGTACAGTACATTTCTGACTTTTCAGTTGCTAAGTAAACCACAACAAGAGCACCACATGGGGTGCCAAAGAGGTTGCTTTTAGAAAGATATAGGGCATATTTGCTGTCAAGCAAAAGCACTACTGACATCGGAATAGGAGCGTAACTGTGTCAAAATTTTTTAACATAACATGCCCTACAGCTATGGTTTCCCCTGTCAACAGTCAAGTCAAAAACTACCAGTCTGATTTTGCAGTATATGAAAATATCTTCAGGAATGACTTAGATATCAGAAAATGTCAAAGTATTTGTAACTCAACATTTTCTGCACAAAAATATGCTAATAGCCCCTTTCCACCGAAAACTGAATTACTCATAACTTTAAAAAGATTTTGGCAAAAGAAACAATAGATATCATTAATGATCAATAACCAATAATCAATATTTGGGTCAATCAATGATCATTATTATCAGTTATGCCTTGCTACGAACACAAACTAATTGTTTTTAGGAGATATTTCCATTAAGTTGATTGATTGATTAAGTTGTTTTTCAACCTTTTACCACATGACAAAATTCTCAACTTGTACAAACCAAAACTATATGCACAAGACAAATTAAAAGTTGCGAAAATGATGATTTCTGTGTGTTACAGGGTAGAAAACATTGTAGGAAAAGGAGAAAATGCTGGTTACCAGCATTTTCTCCTTTTCCCACAATGTTTTCAAAAGCCCTCTTCCTTAAAATCGTTAAAAGTCAGATTTGTGAGGTAGAGTGTTAGCTTTCAATATCATCTAAGCCATATCAACAGCTTACATACTGGTATTCATGTTTTACCTGCACTAGCCCAGAAACTGCTTGGGTGTCTTGCCCAAGGAAACTTCCACAAAATAACGGAGTTTTGAGTGAGGATTGAACCTTGGGCCTCAAACTTACAAACATCTACCATTGAGCCATGCAGGAGCCCTTCTTCATCATATACATTTCTTTGGAAGATTAAATGGAAGCACAATGTACGCTGCAGTCATCAAATAATATTGAGCTTGCCTTTTTTTAAAGAAAACATTGTGGTGTTGTCCTGTCATTGTCTGTGTCATCAATGTCATTTGTGTCATCCTCGTGCTTTGACTTTTTTTTAAATACCTCTGTCATCACTGAAGATATTTTCATCAAACTTTGGACTAGTTGTTGCCTATCAAGAGGGGAACCCATACAACAAGGGCACAAGGCAGGTAACCATCAAAATATTTTGACAGTTATGCCCCTTTTTGGACTTTGAATGTTCACTGGAAGCTAATCTTTGTCATTACTGAAGATATTTACCTAAAACTGGGATAAGTTGTCTACTATCAAACGGGGAACCCATACCAATATAGCAAAATATTTTTGACACAATTATGCCCCCTTTTCTTTCATAGCGTTTTCACCATCTCTAGTTGCAACTGCAGCCAAACCTTGGCACCTGAATGTGATGCTCTTGTTTTATTCTCCTTCCACAAATATATTTGACATGACCAATCAATCATTACCAATAACCTAGCTGCTTTCCCTGATTCACATTGTTGAAAGAATTTTCAGCAGCAAGATAGGGATTAATCCTGTCACAGTAACTATCATTAATATTCAAATACATTTTCACTGAGGACAAGATTAAATCATTTGATGTCAGAAATGCTGGAAAACCAACCCCGTGCAATAACAAATGATATATTGAGCTTAGCCTATATTTTTTTCTACCAAACCACATGTATTTGAGGTACAAAAAAAAAACTGTTTTATGTCTTTACCATACAATCATGGGTTCTAGTGACCATTATCAGGAAGAGGTCTTTGAAAACATTATTGGAAAAGGTGAAAATGCTGGTAAACAGCATTATCTCCCTTTGCCCAATTTGTTTCCTTACCAATTCACATACCAATCCCATCGTTCGAGCCAAAAAATTGAATTTTTTCACTGCATATGCTTTTAATATGAACAAATATTTTTCACTGCAAATGCTTTTAATATGAACAAATCTATAAAATTCTCTAAAAGATGGAAACATACTCTCTTTCTTATCATACTGAGAACTGTTATAGAATAAAAGGCAATTTCTTGGGACTACCATGTCCTAAATTTCTCATGTTTTCAAAACCAATCTGTTACCAGAGGGACATGTGTGATAACAAATGTGTATTTATTTATTATTTAATAAATTAAGTTCTGTAAAACAAAGAAAACAGGTCCAAGTTGTACCAGATCAAGCATTTCTGTGTCTCTGTTTCTGTCGTATCCAGCATTCTGCACATCTGCCGGATAACCCTGTTGAACGTAACCACTATTGACTGCAAAAAAAAATATTTTTCAACTAATAGGTGATCCATGCTCTGGCAAAAAGGGGCTTAATGCATCTCATACATGCATGATACAAAGCAAGTAATTACATGATCATGGATCCTTAAAGTCCATTTTGTCTACCAATTAGCTGAATCATGAGGTCAACTGGTCCGTCAATTTGCAGAAAATTGACTGATAGCACAAAGTTTTCGACTGGGCAGGCTGACCTGGGTCAACACTTTTTGCATATGTATTTAACCCCCTTTTCACAAAGCCTGGCTCAGGTATTTTTTTCTGAATTACACCAAATGTACCTGTCTCTTATCTCTTGGAGACATCTATAACAAACTACAAAATGCAAAACTTGTCGAATCCAAAGTCCTTGCATATGATATGAAATATAGCTTAAATGATTGGATTTGTCTCTGGAAAAGAAGAAAAAATTGTGGGAAAAGGAAAAATGTTGGTTACTGGCATTTTCTCCTTCTCTCACTATGTTGTCAAAAACCTCCTTCTTCAGGATTGTCGGGTAAAAGGTTAACAGAACAACTGATAGTGTTTTCACTTATGTCTTGAATGTTAGGATGCCAGTAAAATTTACGATGTAACTCATACAGCATCATTAATTTGAACAAGAAGATCCTTTTATAATATTGTGATTTTTGTACCTTCATTCAATTACCAGCAGCTATTAAATTAGTTACTGACTCAAATATTTTTAATGATTATGAAAAAGCCACTTTTCACTTAACTCTCTACCAAATGACAAAATTTTAGACCAGTCCAAATTGAAAGCGTTTGCAGACGACAAATTCAATATGACTCAAACAACTGAAATTGTCTTTGAAAAGTTAATAAACATTGTGGGAAAAGGAGAAAATGATGGTTACCAGCATTTTCTCCTTTTCTGACAATGTTTTCATAAGCTGTCTTTCTAAGGGTCGTTAAAAGTTGGGATTGTGTAGTAAAGGGTAAACTGCTTACTCTGACTTACCTATTTTTTTCTATTCATGGTTTACAGAAAATAAGTTCTAGGTCTCTAGCCTGAACTGAAATTTGAGTAGTACTGATTCAGTCTAATTGAGACTGAAGATCTATATCAATATTCAATTTTGTTTGTTTCACAGCCTCTTAAAGTTATGTGCCTGTATTACCTTAAACTGAAACTATATTAAGTTTGCTTATAGCGTCCAATAAAAATAGGATAACAAAAACTAAGTATCTTTGGACTGACTACCATATATGGTTATTTCAATCGACCAACTGACCACCAAACAGCTATCAGTGTTCCAGCTAGTAGGGAATAGAAGGGCGCGGCACCCTGCCCCTTCTTCTAGACGCCCTGCCCTTTTTCTGGACGCCCTGCCCTTTTTCGGGAAACCCTGCCGTATAATAGCGCCCTGGATTGCCTTATGTTCAATATTGTAATTTCTAATCTAAACTTTGCCACGAGTCTGTTGAAGACATCATGAATATCCACCTTCAATTATACAATCCAAATTAAGAGCATGTCACTAATCACGTCCAGGCAGATAAGTGTGAAAAGATCGACCCCGACTGTATATTATAAGTCCGTCAGAGTACACAAGTGCTGAGAACAATAGAGACAATTATCCATCATTGTCTTCTATGTTCTATTTAAGCGGTTTATCGTATCTTTACGATAGGTGTTTTCATTCAACTATATTGGAGGCTGTCTCCGAGGACTAGTTTTTCTTTTAAAGTTTGCTATCAATCGCGATTTATTCGAAGATCTTGCTTAATTTCCCATATCAAGTTACATGTTCAGAGTTTAATCTAAGGTGCATGATTAGTAAAATTACCCTTTATGTAGTGTTTTCTGTTCTTAAACAAATTATTTTTTTCTTAGATTTACTCTTGGTTTCAATATCAATGATAAATTTATGTTAACACTCAGGTAGGATCGATGAGTCAGCAAATTAATCTATCGTAAGTTGGAAAATGTCGCATTCCTAAAGTGGACCGAGAATAACATCACAGCATGTTGCTGACTTACAATTTGTAGAATATATATCAAAATGTCTGTAAATACCTTCCAAATATTAAAATACATGGAAAATGGACTGATGCAAAAACACGGAAACCCATGACAGAACAAATGTCAACTTCACATCAACCTGACCACAGACTTTTCAAACTGTCTTTCCAGCTTGAATGATGAATTTCAAAAAGAGATTTGCTTATTCACTGCATTAAACATAAAGAAGAAGCTAAAATCTCCTCTTTATTATTTATGAAAAGGGGGGGGAGAGTCTTGCCTTACCACACAGGCATGTAGAATTGCAGTGATAGGAGGAATGCAACATTTATTTAACATTTATCCACGATGTTGAATGGCATGTAAAGTGAGGATTTACTCTATGAAGACCTGTTTTTCCTCATTTCACCAACCTGTACAGATTTGAAACCCTTTAAATTGAATAAATAAGTATCAGAAAAATTAAAGACATTAAATTACATTGCAGTAAAAGAAAAAATGAAAGGGTTGAGAGTTTGTATTTGTTAGTATTTTGTGGCTTGCTTGTCTTGCAAAGCACTGTTAAAAATAAAGATATGAATTGTATTGGTATCAAGTCTGTAGTTGAATGGCATGAGGCTTTAGAAAACATAGTGTGCAAAGGAGTTCTAAGATGCTGATACCTCCTTCTGTTCAGCAATGGCTTTTTAATTTGCCAAGTCTGTTATCTGGTAAAGAGTTAATGAGGATTATTTTATGAACTACATGTACTTGTATTGCTCCTGGACTTAGCTAAACTACTTGTACTGAAAAAAAAAAGTTTTCTTGTTAAGATGAAGCTGGAAGATCTATATAAGCCAATATAATAGATTTATTTCTGTTGTGAAAATCCTTAATTTTACATAAGAAATTGCAGAAGAAACTGTCAATAGGGTTATAACAAAATTCTTAGTCCCCTTCCCCTGTGAGAGAGAGAGAGAACAACTCCCACTCTTATGCCTCCCCCCCCCCCCCGGCGCTTTACCACTCAAAGTGCCCTTCTCAACCACAGCACCCTGCCCTTTTTTTTTACCCTGGCTGGAGCACTGAGCCATGAATCAAAAATCTGAAAAACACAACAATAGTAGAAATTGCTCTGTACAAGCAAATTCACCCTTTGCTGCTATGTTTTAAATCACAGTCTGCTGCAAGAGGGAAAGAGTTGTAAGTAGGAAGTAGAGACGGAAGCGAAGTAGTGACGGAAGTGACTCAATAATTAAGTGGTTGATATTGTTTCACAGTAACTTTCTGTTCAACCCTTCATGCACAAAAAGAAATATTTCTCAAATTAATTTGTTATTTTAACCCTTTACCACACTAACCAGTGTTTCAATGACCCTCTGAAAGAATGCTTATGGAAACATTCTGGGAAAAGAAGACAATGCAGATTACAAAAATTTTCTCCTAACCCCACAATATTTTCTACTCTTTTAAGGACTAATTCCATCATTAGGGCTACATTTAATTTGTTGTCTGCAAATGCTTTGCATGCTGGTAAGTCTAAAACTGTTGTCTGGTACAGGGTTAGCACATTTTCATGCATGATGAGTACAAAAGTAGAGTTAAAATATCCACTATGGACCAACGTACAGTGTCGCAAATCAGAAGCTGCTGTCACTGTACACCCAAAATCAGTCAGCTGCTGTAAACAAATTATGAAATATCATAAAACAGGCCGGTATGTGAATCCTGGCAAATAGAAACTTATCAGGTGTATACCATTTGAGAGGTAACAGGTTTTTCTACCAACCTTTACTGCAATTTGGAACGTGAACCATGCGCTTTTTGCACAGAAAAGCCTCATCACTAATTGTTGCCGTTTATGGTTGCCGTGACGGCTAAACTTTTGCTTCCTATTCTTCAAGGAAGATCTGTAACCATTTTCTGATTATGCACACTGATAAAGAAATTATTCAACTTCATGTTTACATATCCATAAGAGTATTCTGCACTATTCCCGTGGAAATAATTCAATTTTTCTTGAGGTACTAACAAAAGGTTCACTGTACGATCAGCTGCATCTGTACACAACCATTAGCTGCTACCCTCGATAAACCAGCTGTACACTTAGCTGCATTTATGCATCCACTAGTGGTGGGCTGATGATCAACTATAGTCGAAAGTCAGTTGGTTTTGGCTTCCGATTGCAATAATCGATTGAGAAATCTTAGAATCGATTGTATCAGTTCTGGAACTCACTCGGTCCTAAAACATGAATACCGCCGGTTTTTAGCACTTGGTTTTGTGACTTATTAATCACACTCTTTGATTCAACATAGTGTACAATAAACACAAAACTTGGCCGGAAAATGAGCAAGAAATTTTGTCCATAGCCGTCTTGCCAAAACTTGCTAATTCAGCTGGATTCTCATTTGACCCAGGATTCAACGCTGGACGCTTGGAAATTTGAAATGAGCCATCTTTGATGCTCAAAAAGATCTTCCTAAATGTCAATCTGACGCGTGAAATTATCTTCTTAAAGCTTCATTTACACTAGCTGGAGTGCATCCGGCAGAAATATGGGCTTTGATGAACACGATCAGTATTAAATGCGAAGGACACACACGGCTCTGTTTATCACAACTAGTCATGCCGGCAAGTCATTTATGAAAATGTAATAAAGGTGTTAATCCTCTTGTCCAGTGTAAAATGACAAATTTTAAGGTTATCTGCTATTCTTAAAGACAAATACATGTCAAATCATGCCGTAACACTTCTCCAAAAATTAACAGACATGAAAAATGGATTGCCAAAAAAATTGTGAAAACCCATGACACTACAATGATCAGTGTGGCATCGTCCGATCAGAGGCACTTCAACCTATCTATTCATCTTTATTAATGAATTTAGATAGTGAATTTAGATAAATCTCTGAATAAAACAATAACTGGAAGCTAAAATCTCTGTTTTTTATGAGTGAAAAAATTGTTTGCTTAACGAAATGAAAGATCTATAACAGATGGGAGGGATGGGGGGGGGGGATTGTCGTCTGCAAATGCCAAATGCTTTAAGTATGAACAAGTTTGATTTTTTTCAACTGTTTTGGAAATTGAGTCTTAAGGACCAAAATGAAGGGTATTAAATAAAACAAAGAATTTAATGGTAATGTATTTTCTTTGATATTTAAAGAACAAAACATAACATCTTACATCTTTATAAACATGTAGACAAATTGTCACAGTATTTAAAGCAAAAAGGCAATTCTCAGTTAAATGGAGAAACTGATTGTACAATCGATAGCTAGTTGGTTTGCTCTTCTGATTATAAAGCGATAATCGATTGTGATTTTAAACTGATTGCCCAACACTAGCATCCACAGTTTTGAACGAAAAGGTTCAGTTCATATGTTAGAACACATGGTTTTATCTCAGTTTTGATTATTATGTGATACTCTATATTTAGTTTTTGCCTTGAAAATAGAATAACAAAAGAGGCTTGCATACTGAAGCTGCATTTGACTCCGTCTGGCATCAAGAACTATTTGAGTAACTCTCTGAACTAGGCTTGAAAGGAAAAATTATTTGCATTATGATGAACACCTACAGCAATCTTTTATGTTGTATACGAGTCAACGGTAGATGACGCCACACTTGGTCAAAATAGAGAGGGGCGTCCGACAAGGGTCTACATTTTATTGTCTGGTTTATATCAATGAACTACCGGTCCGACGAATCACCGAAATACAACCGAAACACCCCCATTTTTCATTGTTGGGTTCAAATAACTGACAAAAGTATGCAGGATTTTTTTTCTTTCTTTTTTTTCTTTCAGAAAACATACTTAATCAAAGTATTAATCATTATTGAGAAGAGTATACACTGATCATTGATTTATGTGGAAAACAATCATCGAAACACTCGCCCCTTGACCTGTTACACACCGAAATACCCGATCTTGATTAAGACAGTCTAGACTAAAGATTTATCATTATCACTTATATTTCGTTTGAATGATAAGCACACACAATAGAGAGCGCTAATCCTCTTCATTTGCGAAAGAAGTAGACAGTGAGACCCAAATCAGACATTACATGATGTAAGTCTCTGATCCGAAAAACACATGAGTTTCTCGGCACGTTCTGTTCTCTTCTGTTCTGTTAAAGTGAAGCGATCATAAATGTTCGGGTAACATAATCAAATTAATTGATGTGTAAGTCTGTCCTTGTTATTTTTAAAGTAATATGGTTATTATTCATAATCTTATCGATGAAAATGTAATTGTCTTATCAATTTACGCCTTGTGTCATGCTAACTAAAGATTCAAAATGGCTGCCGGATTTCTAATTTGGTAACGTTTTAATCTCATATTCCCAACATAAAAAAGGAAAGCTATTTTTTCTAGCATATGTATGGATAAAGATCAGACACATCAATCTTATACAAAAACAACTGAAGTGAGACTGTGGAGGTATAATCCCTGAATTGACCAATTTTAGTACGTTGAACGGATATTTCGGTGGACATTTACAGCACGGTAGGCTATTCCGGTGCACATTCTTCACGGCGGGCTTCAATAACATGTTGCTATTTTGACATTAGGTTTAATACTAACCCTTTTTCATTAAATTTACAATCTGGTCAAAAACCACATCTCCAGTTAGCTTAATAACGAAAAAAATACGGGTATTTCGGTGTTTCGGTGGAATTTCAGTATTTCGGTGATTCGTCGGACCCTGAACTACTACAGCAATTGCAAAAATCAAATTATGCACTGCAGATTGAGTACAATCTAAAATGCAGAAATCCGTCGATTGCAGACGACTTATTAGCTCATCTGAGCACAAAGTGCTGTGTCCGACTTCCGTCGTGTATCGTCCGTCGTCAACTTTTACATTGTGTACACTCTAGAGGCCACATTTTCAGTCAAATACTCTTGAAAGATGGTCAGAATGTTTGCCTTGATGATATCTCAGATGTATTTGAAAATGGGTCATGTCGGCTTAAAAACTAGGTCACTAGGTCAAACTTAGAAAAACCTTGTGTACGCTCTAGAGGCCATTTTCAGTCCAATATTCATGAAACTTGGTCAAAATGTTTGCCTTGATAATCTCTCGAACAAGTTTGAAAATGGGTCATGTCAGTTCAAAAACTAGGTCACTGGGACCAATCTTTGAAAGACTTTACGCTCTAGAGGTAACATTTTCTGTCCAATACTCATAAAAATTTATCAGAATGCTTTTCTTGATAACATCTTGGAAGAGTTTCAAAATGGGTCATGTCAAGTCAATAACTAGATCACTTGGTCAAATCTTTGAAAAACCTTGTGTAGGCTTTAGAAGCCACATTTCAGTCCAATACTCAGAATGTTTGTCTTGATGACATATTAATTCAGCTTGAAAATGGACCAGATCAGGTGAAAAACTAGGTCATGAGGTCAAATCTTAGAAAAACTTTGTGTACAATCTAGAGCCCACAAGTTAAGCTCTATACTCATGAAACGTGGTCAAAATGTTTGTCTTGATGACATCTTTGATGAGTCTAGAAAAGCCTCTGTACAAGCCACAGGCCAAATTTTCAGTCCAATAATTATGAAAGCTTGTTAGAATGTTTGTCATGGTATCTTGAAAGAGATTTAAAATGAATTATGTTTAGTCAAAAGGCTCAGGTGAGCTACTTCAGGGCCATAATGGTCTTCTTGTCTGTAATAGCGTTATCCCCACACAAACTCCAGGTATTATTAGATACTGAATACTAGTACTTATGCCTGTAGATGGCAAATCGAAATTAGCGCCAATAAATCCAGCATAGTAGTATTCTATAAGTCGAGAAAAGATTTACCCTTAGCATTGTCAATAGGCAACAATTTAATCCACGAGACTGACCGTGAGATGCACCTCTGCATCATGTAGGACTTATTTCTTACACTGGGTTCTAAAATTACCGAAAGATGCCAAAATGTTTTAGAAGGCTTATAGAGAGAGGCTCAGCCGAGTTAACAATTTGGCAAACACAAAAACTTTCATGTGGCCCATCCTCTTATGAAGACAATGGATTTTTCATATATACGTAGTGAATCAGTAGCATAGAATATAAAAATTGCCAGACTTAAACCACGAATGATTTCGAAACTCAAAACGTCTTGGAAAGTAAATCAATTCTAGATAGCAGCTTGGACGATTCTTCATGCAGCAGTCCAATGTCAGAGAAACTAAAATTTACATTTGTCAAAGAAACTGAAATTCACATAACTCCAAATAAATATTCCAAGACTCTTAAATAAGAAGACAGAGTTGGTTATCTAGAGGAAATGGAACAAGAGTTATTCAATGGTTTCAGTGACTTGTTTATTGACGAGAAAAATGAAATAGAAGAGATCCAAAATCTAAGAGAACTTCAGACATTCATGCCACATGTTTTGGAAAACTCTGCAGAGAATAAACAGACAGACACTTCTGGTTGAAATTCAATGATTGCCATGAAATCTTCTAAATGACAAATACTGCATAACTGCTATTCCTAGATATTGTGGGATACTCAAATGAGAAACAAACATTTTTGTTTGAAAGGGTACAAAACGTTGTGGGAAAAGGAGAAAATACTGGTAACGTGCATTTTCTCTTTTTTCCCCACAATGATTTATAATGCCTTGTTCTTTAGGGGTTGTAAAATATGTGATAATTTTGTAAAGGGTTATGGGGCATTATACCTGTGGATCTATTTTTGATCAAGATTTATTGTGAAAAACCGACATATATATATGCATAGCGCTGTCATTGGTTAAAGTATGATGTAAAATCGCGGGATGTTTATTTCTGATAGAACGTCCAAGGCTACATTTTTTTTTCACGAAATACAAAACAGTAAACCAGCAAGCCCACTGAATTGTTTAAAACAGTAATTCTGAGTGCTCTTTAAATCATTTATTGATGAAAAATGGGTCGATTTACATTTTTTTTCTTTTTTTTTCAGGAAATGTGCAAAACCTTGACCAGATATGTGGTGTATGAAATTTTATAAACACGGAACATTACAAGTTTCTTTCATACAGTGACAGCCCAGGAACTTTCCCACTGCACCTCGTATAAAACCGGACATCACGTCACAGTACAAGTATGCTTAAATAAGATCTCATAAAATGCATCACAAGCTCAAAGACTGCTAAGGCGTAAAAAAAAAAAATAGTTTGTTTCGGGTAACCCGACCCTACCTGGAGATTTTGCCCCGACCCTAATTTTTTTTTTGTCTTCCGATAAAAAAAAAAAAAAAAAAATCAGCCTTTTATCATACTGTGCCACAGGACGCCTGTTTCGGCAAATATTGCGCATTATATTATAGGTGTTCAATCATGTACTACTACATACATAATTATGCATGAAAACTCCTACGCCTGTACAAAAGCTACCGTGTATCGGAGTATATTGAACCGACCTTAAACACAAATTGTCAAACGCAATAACGTGGGTTTTCCATTTCTAAAAATACATACAAGCAGGCGGAGAGATAGGGCTTTTTCGCTAACTCCACACAGGAACTTCTGTTTATCGAACGTTCGTATCCTATCGCACGGTTACAAAAGACAAACGGGTACCAGTTTTATCTTCTACAACAAACCACGCCCGAAATACTGCGGTACTATACAGACTGTGTAACGAACTTTTACTTGTGATTTTCGCTTTTCTTCGCGTAAAATATAGACAGGATCCCGTCATCTCTGTTGTCATCACCGCATTTCCGGTTCTGTAGTGCATTGTCGCTACTTTCGGTTTGCTAGATTTCAGATTGAACAAGTTCTGTTAAACAACATTCGGCAAAAGTGCTAGCATGCTCCAGAACTACGAACAAGTAAGGTGTTCAATGCAGATATAACATTCGAAAAATTTTAATGGACGTTTCTCTTGCAACTTATCTGACAGGACGGACTGTGGACTAAACTAGACGACGGCAACGATAGAAGTTTAGATTTGTATCAAGCATCGATAGGTCTTCATATTAGACAGGTATTTTCATATTTTTTTTTTCCCCTATCTTTGTTACAATGAGGCAACAATAATTTCTTTCGGAAAATATAAATCTACCCAAACTTGCCTTGTTCTCGCTCTGCCGCCCCCCCCTTCACTCAGCTTGATTTACTCTACCTGGTCTTAGAGAAAAACCTGAAACTGCCTAGGCTAGGAGCCGCTATGCAAAAATTTTCCAAGGCTTTCAAATCTCTCCTACACTTCCGGCAAGTGATGCCACTTTAGTTTCCAGGTAAAATGTGTCTGATCTATATAAAATTGAGGAGCAGCAGCACTTCTCCCACATTTCTTGACGGATTTGGGTAAAATTTTCACAGGATGTTTCTCATCATGTGACCTAGCGCATATTGTCAAGGTTTTGCAATTCATAGCTGCATCATGGAAAAAGGGGGCTTCATGTTGTATTTCATTTTTCACCAATATTTCTTTAATTAATACTGGACATATCTCAACGGATTTGGATGAAATTTTCAGATCATGTGACCTAGCACATATTGTCAGGGTTTTGGAATTTATTACTGTGTCATGGAAAAAGGGGGCTTCATGTCAAATTTAAACTGCGTCCATCCTTACACAAGTCTGTTTCTTGTGAACGCAACTCCTCCCACATTTCTTGACGGATTTGGATAAAATGTTCATAGAATGTTTCTCATCATGTGACCTAGTGCAGATTGTCAAGGTTTTGTCAAAGTTGCATCATGGAAAAAGGGGGCTTCATGTTATATTTCATTTTTCACCAATATCTCTTTAACTACTTGACATATCTCAACGGATTTGGATGAAATTTTCACAGATCATGTGACCTAGCGCATATTGTCAGGGTTTTAGAATTTATTGCTGTGTCATGGGAAAAAAAATGTTTTTCATCAATGTATCTCCAACTAATGGACATAATTTCATGAAACTTCATATTTTTATTGCTTAATCAAAGCCAATGACCAATGAGTCCGTTGTGCGTCCGTCTGTCCATCCATCAGTCCATGCGTAAAACTTTTAGATCACAAGTAACACAATATATCCATTGAGCTACCCAGGTAGTGCTAGGAATTCCAACACTTTAGTCTCTAAAGCTAGCTGCTTGAAATAGCAGCCATGTGGCGGCGTATATTGTGATGATGACACTCTTGTTTCACATTATAACTCTGAAGGACAACAAAAGTGGATACTTGTAATTTCAAAGTTGTGTCAAGAATGTGTGTTCTAGATAAAAAACAATATGCATAACCTTTGTAAACCCAACTTTTCTACAGATAAAATGTTTACTTTAAATCAGTATAATATATATAGTCCTCTAAAGTGTTCTGGAGGGGGAGGGTATTAAACATAAAAACAAACGAAACATTCTAGTATTTATTCAGTTTATTTAGAAACTTGCAAATAAATGTTTTTCACTTTTTCAGCTGTTTTAGCTCTTTACCACACAATCCACAGTTTTAACAATCCTTAAAAAAAACCTTTGAAAACATTGTGGGAAAATTGAGGGAAAAGGAGAAAATGCTATAAACCCATAATTTCTTTGTTTCCCATGTTTTCTACCCTTCCCAAAACAAATTTCAATGGGTGAGTTACATTTGTTTTGTTGTCAGCAAATACTTTTAATTTGGACAAGTCTAAAAAATTTCAATTCAGAAAACAGTTAAACAAAAGTGGACAGCATTCAGTGGGGAAAAAAGATGCAAATATAGAAGTATAGTTTAGATAGAATTTGGCCATTTACCGCACAATCAGAAAGTTAGTGACAGACTAGAGGTCTTTTGAACACATAATGAGAAAAGGGACTCAGAGCTGGTAGCCACCATTTTCTCTTTTTTTTTTCCATTTTCGAAAGCAAATACCACCATTTCAAAATGTTTTTTTTTTTTTGGGGGGGGGGGGGTTAAAAAAAAAAAAAAAAAAATTCGTGCCTACCCTACCTAACATTTTTGGAGACGTTACCCTAAACAAACTATTTTCTTTTTTAGGCCTGATCCCGAAATCCCATCTCACCTGTATAGCTACTTCTACGCATCACCCGAGGTTTCCCCACGTTTTTTGGCATGGCTGAATGTGCTAGCTTTTGCCTTATTTTTTGGTACTGATAACAAATGAATAAATATAAATTTGTAAATAGTAAAAAATGTAGACGTGTTTATTCTAAGGGCCCCTGCCTATTTGCGGGCAAATTTATGCCGTCTATCTTTTTTTAAGGTATCTCTTGTTATCAATGGTCACAAGTAACTTATTCGTGTGTTTACTGGGTTTCAGCAGTAAGTGGCTGGGGCTGTAACATGTTTGTAAAAGGACACTCCCACGACTAACCAGGAATCGTATATATAGACGATATATGAACAATCCAGGGACTAACACAATGTTTATGGTGGACATGGAACCCAAGAGGTTCAGATTAGGCATCTAACACACCCGACCCCGAGTCACTTAAAGAACCCTTATCCCCACATTCTTTGCCCCTTCTTACAACACTCCTTAAAGCCTCACTAAAGGCCAAATATCAAAGCAGGTGTCATTAAAGATTTAAATTTAATCACACCATTTAAAAGTATGAAAAATATTGTGGAGATGACAGTCTGTTATCGTGTGGTAGGGCTATATGTTAGGCGATGGCAGAAAGAAGAATTTTAAAATCAGGCAAAACGTAAACAAAAGACACAGCTACCTGGCAGGTTTTAACCTAGTTTTGAAGTTAATTTCTCTGTCAACAACTAACACTTGGACCGACCGTTCAATGAGATTCTCATCTTCATAATAATTTCCATACTTTTAGTGGTATGATATAAATTCAAATGCATTTAAACATCCGCCTTGTTTACTTTTGGGCTTTATTGTTTCTTTAATCTGAAATGAAATTTATCATCTCTACTTGATCAATACACGAACTAATAATGTCAATGCTACACAACAATCTCATTGTATGCCAGTAGGGTTCAATCTAGAACTTTGTCAGAATGGGCCAGTGGCCCATCAATATTTTAAAAAGGGGCCACCAGTATTTTGAGATGGGCCAGCACTTTTTAACAACCAAATAACCAGGATCTTGGCATTTTAAAAGCTCAATTATTACTGACTTACCATATAAAGGAAGTAAATCCAGATAATTTACTGCTTAATTGTGTATGGGGATAGTGACTGAGTTGTTAAGAGGTCAAATTATGTAACAACACTAAAAATCATTTGTTTTAAATGATTGCTGTATTATACAAGTAACTGGCAAATGGTGCAGATCCAAGATCAGACATGCTTATTCTGTACAATTTTTTTGCATCGTCGTAACGAAGCCAGTGAAATTGAGGCTTTTGTAGCCACTCAGTTTGAAATTTTTTTGCATACGATTTCCCAGCTTTTGCATCAGCTGATTGTTTTTCACCATTAGTTTCACCCGATTGCTGCGTTTTCGCTTGTTTGGCGGAATTTCCGCCAGAAAAGAAATCACCGATTCGTTTCATTCGGCATACCTCGGGTAATGGGAGCCATCAAATCCGATGTAGGTACGGAATCGGCTGAGTTGTGACGAGTGCGATTCGTTTCTGTGTTTGTGTTGCCGACATGTTTTCAAAAGCTGGTTTCCATCGCGCTCGTTCATGTGCCGTGAATAAGTGAATATCCAAATACCAGTAACGTTCTCCGTGTTGCTGCGACGCTTTGCAGTGAAATTTCAATACTGCGGAAAGCGTCTTCTAACACTGACTCGCTAAAAACTATACTAAAAAAAAGTTAATGGCGGCGCACAACGGAATCGGAAAAGCGCCGATGCATTGGATTTTGCGCCGATCCGGCGCACTGGAGTTTCAAAAATGGGCCAAGGACTTTAAAATCGCGCCATTGGCGCTAAAACGCAGCCTAGATTGAACCCTGTGCCAGTTCAGAAAATCACAGCTAACTGAACAGTGTAAAAATCCCGGTGGGCAGCTGATCGTACCGTGAACTTTTTTGTAGAACCTCAAGAAATGTTGAATTATTTCCACGGGAATAGTGCTGAATTCTCGTGTGGATATGTAAACATGAAGTTGAATAATTTCTTTATCGGTGAGCATAATCAGAAAATGGTTAAAGATCTTCCTTGAAGAATAGGAAGCAAAAGTTTAGCCATCACGGCAACCGTAAACGGCAAAAATTGGTGATGCGGCTTTTCCTGTGCAAAAAGAGCATGGTTCAACTTCATGTTCCGAATTGCAGTAAAGGTTGGTAGAAAAACCTGTTACCTCTCAAATGGTATACACCTGATCAGTTTCTGTTCGATACGATTCACGTACCAGCCTATGACATTTGGTTACAGCAGCTGACTGATTTTGGGCGTACAGTGACAGCAGCTTCTGATTTGCGAGACTGTACATTGGTCCATACTGATATCATATCAAAGAGATGTTACAACAACGACTTCCTCTCCTTGCAGTTAAATGTAGTTTTCTCCTTTCACAACATTACCTTCAAAACTAGACTGCCCGTCTCTTATCGTAAGTTTGTTTGAATAACCCTAAACCCAGAATCCCGAGTTTTAATGACCCTGAGAATGAGGCCTTTTGAAAACATTCTGGGAAAAGGAGAAAATGCTGGTAAGTTCTGTCTTAATACTCTGTAATACTGTCTGACCACTAATGTTAAATCAGTCATTAAATCTGGATTGATTACCATCACTATTAACCCTTTCCCAAATGACAAAATTTTGGACTTAACCAAATTGAAAGCATTTGCAGAAGACAAATTAAATATAATACAAATGATGATTTTTGTCTATGGAAGAGTAGAAAACATTGTGGGAAAAGGAGAAAATGCTGGTTACCAGCATTTTCTCCTTTTCCTACAGTGTTTTCAAAGGCCTTCTTTCCCAGCGCATCGTAAAAACCAGGGATTGTTTGGGAAAGGGTAGTGAGATTCAAGCAGCATGAATTCCTAAAACAATCTGGAGGTAAGATTTTTTTTCTAAACATCGAAGGAAGAAAAATAAAATTCTAGTAATCAGTTAATTTTTTCCCATTTCCCATAATGTTTTCCACCATTTTAAACTCAAAAACACCATGCAACCAACCAGTTCAGCATATTTATTAATCTGCTTGCAAATGCTTTCAAAATATGTGTCTTTGATTGTGATCTCGCGAAGGATTTGAAACCAATCCCAAGCTTCCTGATTTTGAAATGATCAACAGGTAAAGTAGGTCAGATCAAGGTTCGAGAATGAATTTCATTTCCATGGCAAGAGTGACGACAAAAATATACGACGAAATATGGCTAAATTGGCTGTAAATAGTATTTGCAGCAGTAACGTCACTACCATCCCATAACTATATCAAAAAAACCTTCAATCTACTCGTTTAATGTCTTCAAAATGCCATGTCAGCAAGGAGACAAAGGATAGATGGAATAAGTCTTGAATGAAATTGAATGTGACCGACTTCAGGAATGCAATCCGAAGAAAATCTGAAACCCATAATCAGCATCATGATAGATAAAAGTTGGAGATTCAAAAATAAAAGAAAAGACATTACCTGCATAAGATGTCATCTTTCAGGTCTATTTCTGTTTGGAAATAACTAAGAAGTAGATTGCGTATGTCAGAGCAACTACTCGCTGAGATTGTGCAATTTCTAGCAGTTTACTTTGTTGATACACTCGTTACAACTCGGCCGATTCCGTGGATCACCCGAGATTTTCCGAGATTGTGCAATTTCAAGCAATTTACTCATTCGGCACACCTCGGGTCATGGGAGCCATCATATGATGTAGGTACGGAATCGGCCGAGTTGTGACGAGTGGCAGTTTACCGTGTCTTGTTGATACACTCATCACAATCGGCCGATTCCGTAGATCACCCGAGATTTACCGAATGATTGTCGGGCGGGAACGGTATACACCCGCCCACTGTAAACCAAACAAAGTTATATTCATAACTCTATGTGCACGCCGATTATGTCTAGGACGATTTTCTGCGGGATTATGCTACTATAATATTATGTTCATTACGATAAATAGATGAAAACAGAACAAAATAACAATGGAAATTTAAGGCAGTATTTACGTTCTTCAAATCTCTTTTGAAATCAGTGATTGTTTGATTTGGGGATTCTAGATAGTCTTCGATCTACATCATACATAGGTGGACAAGAGGTCCATGATGACCCTGAAGTCGTTCACCTGAGCCACTTGAGCAAACACGACCCATTTCCAATCTCTTCCAAGATATTATGAGAGACATTCTAACAAACTTTCATGAGTATTGGACTGAAAATGTGGCCTCTATATTGTACACAAGCTTATTCTAGAATTTGTCTCGGTGAACTACTTTTTAGCCCATTATAGCTCATTTTCCAACTTGTCAAAACGATTATTCTCATCCGAGTTATCCATTCAAAGTCATTTAATTTGGCATTTTCGTCTTTTCTCTGTCGCAGTTGCTTTTCTTGGTCTTCTTTCTAAAACGCCATGATTTTAATCACTAATTAGATCTACCAAACAGCCTTATGTCATGGAACCAGATTGGGTCAAAATCTGAATGGGGGGATGGACTTGAATGATCATAATATACCGATGATTGCTTGAAAATGGCAAAAACTTGCCTGTCGCAAAGTGGATTAGGGAAATTGACCATTTTGCACAAGATGGATTTGGCATGTAACCCTAAACTTTGTCAATTCTTTGTTGCTAAATTGATATTTGATTTTTGGAAATTACTTACCAATAAATCAATTTCAAAATCCATGAAACCATGGACAACTATTCAATCATTGTCGCAAATATTCAAGTCAAGAAGTTAACACATTTTCATCACGCACAAACATGCCATAAACTACATGAAAACAGGGATCCCCGATGAAAACAAATACAATTAAAGTGAAAAAAAAAAAAAACGTAATTAATGTAGATTTGAACAACTGCAAGTAAAACATGCTTTGGCATAAGCATGAAACGATGATTGCAAGTGCAATAATCATAATACTCAGAAGTGGGACGTTTAATATTGTCAAGTACGCGAAACATTCTACATAGAAAAACATACACAACTTTTTTAAATGTCAAGACAAAAGGTTTTGTTGCCATCTCTATAGACCCTGTCTCTATTTAAAATAAAATCTGTGTTTCTCAGACTTACTATGTTTGTTGCAGAAAATGAATAATGAAAAATGCATTCAAGAACATGGAAGTAAGGTACGTGCAGTGAATTGTGGCTTTGACAGTTTTCTTGACTGAGTTTACAATTTGGTGTGTCCATATAAATGCACAATGAGTACTGGTCCCAATATAGGTTATACGTTTACTGGTACACATTTCCCGTTGAGCAGAAATTTCATGAGGAAATGTATGTCAAGTACATGTACATTAACTACATCTTAAAACCAAGCGGGAATAAGTTGCTTTCTGGCATAAACATACATAGATCTTGCTAAATATTTAGTAGTTTTAGCGTTCATAAAAGTATTTTCAAGTTCTACATGTTCCAGTTTCTGTGTTTGATGGTCAGGTACGTGAAAAGCCATTGTACTGTAAAAACAGCAAGTCATAAAATGACCCCATTCGTGTTTTCCATTGGAATTGAGGTTAGCGAATGTTAAAATAAAGTTAACAACTTAGCAACATGACTTTCATTTTCGATCATTTTCTAGTATGAACATGCTTTTTTAACTGACATAAAATGTGTTACAAAACATACATTTTGACCAGCTTTCATAAGCATTGAAGAGAAAATCTGGCCTCTAGACTGTATACAAGGTTTTTCTAAGATTTTACCTGGTGACCTACTTTTTGACCACAAACTGACCATTTTCAAACATGATAAAATCCTAAATATCATCAAACCAAACATTCTGCCTAATTTTCTTAAGTACTGAACAGAAAAAGTGGCCTCTAGAGCCTCCACTATGTTGTTCAAAGATTTGATCAGCTAACCTAGTTTTTAACCTGATGTGACCCACTTTCAAACTTGCCCGAGATAATATGAAGACATACAGTCTGACCACCTTTTATGAGTGCTGGAATGAAATTGTGCCTTTTAGAGTGTACAGAAGGTTTTTCTATGATTTGACCTGGTAACCTAGTTTTTTGACTCAACATGACCCATTTTTCAACTTATCTGGGATTCATCAAGACAACTGTTCTGACCAACTTTCAACAGTATCGGATCGAAAATGTTGCCTCTAGAGTGTACACAACTTTTTTCGAAGATTTGACCTAGTGACAAAATTTTTTACTAAAACATGATCTGTTTTCAAGCTCATCCAAGACTTCATAGAAATACTTTCCGATCAAATTTCATTGGTATTGGACTGAAAAAGTGGCTTCTAGAGTGTACAAAAGGTTTTTCAAAGAGTTGACCCTATGAACTACTTTTTGACTGGATGTGACCCTTTTTCAAACTCGTATGAAATATCAAAACAATGTGGCCTCTAGAGTGTGCAAAACGTGTTTTTTTTTTTTTTAAGATTTGACCTAGGGACGTAGGTTTTTACCTAATATGACCCATTTTCAAAACTGTCCAAGATGTAATCAAAATGAACACTTTGAACAACTTTTATGAATATTGAACTAATTTTTAAATTTGGTAATTGGAAAACGTGGCCTCAAGAGCGTACACATGGTTTTTCGAAGATTTGACCTAGTGACATAGTTTTTGACCTTTCATGACCCATTTTAAGGCTCGTCCAAGCGATCACTAAGAAAAATATTCTGATCAATTTCAAGGGTATTGGACTGAACCTGTGGCCTCTATAGTGTACACATGTTTTTTTTTTTTTTCTAAGATTTGACCAAGTGATATAGTCTTTAATGTTTAAACTTGTCCAAGATATCATCATGACAAACATTCTGATTAACTTTAATAAGTACTGGACTGAAAATGTGGCCTCTAGTGCATACACAGGGTTTTTCCAAGATTTGACCTGGTTTTAACCTGTGAGATAGTATTAAGACAAGCACTCTAACAAACTTTCTATAGTATTGGACTGAAAATGTGGCATCTAGAGTGTACACAAGGTTTTTCTAAGATCTGACCCAGTTTTTGACTGGATGTAACCCATTTTAAAACTTGTCCAAGATGTTAGTAAGACAAACATTCTGACCAAGTTTCATGAGCATCTGATTGAAAATGTGGCCTTTAGAGCGTACACAAGGTAAACGTTGATGACGGAAAACGGGCACAGCATGATCACAAAAGCTTGCTTTGAGCACTTCGTGCTCAGGTGAGCCAAAAAGATAAAACAAATCGATCTACATGAAGATGAAGGAACATGCAAGTATGGCGAAGCTTAGAGGAAGTACCTAGTCATTAGTGCATCAATTTAATTTACCCACCTATTTAGTTTGAACACGCAGATCTAGAGGAAAATCAACACATGTAGGTCAACATGATACATGTATTTTACAAGTTTGGTCGCGGAACTTTTTTGACACACATGCGTATAGTGCATAATGGGCGCTATGCCCCTGAATGCTAATGAAATAATCTTAAGTAGATCTAGCTTTGAGCAAAATTTGTAGAATTTTTTAGTGAGCGGCAGAAGCAGCTACTGTATTTCTATTCCCTTGCGAATTTTGCCAATATGCCTTTGCATGATAGCTGTTTGTCACACACACACACACACACACACACACACACACCCCACACATATATATATGTTTTTTTTTTTCAAAATATTCACACAACTTGAGGTGAAAATTTTTTAGATCTAGTCAAAGTATGAAGTATTGCTGAAAGATCCGTTTTAGTTTTCATTGTAAAATAATATACTCAGCAAAACTCATAAATCGCCACTTTTAAGCTGTAATTTTCCGTAGAGCTTTTCTTTGCGTTACTGTCTATCTAGAAGACAGATGTTTCATTTGATTGGAGTTTTTGAAGAGTGATTGATCAGTGTAATTTAAACATTTAACTCTGCTTAAGTTATTGGCTTTTTCTCGTTAAAGGAGCCTATTTAACATCCATTCACTCAACACTGAAAATTGAAAAATCAAATTCTTTAAAACTTCATACTCGTTTTCTTGGATGATATGTTTGTGGAGAAAAGAAAATCATGTTTTTTTGTGGCATTTATCGAAGAAAATGCCACTATGAGTTCAATACTGAATATTGAAGACCATGTATCGTATTTTGTGCAAAGCCTAAGGAAATAAAACCAATTAAATTTTTCTCAGACAAATGAATTTTTCGATAGCACTTAGATATGTAATTGGAAATGGTATATTAAAATACACTTAGTGAGGCCATCGATCATGGAAATACTTCTTTTTGATTGAAAATAGCTTCACCTGCTTATAGCCTTCTATTGGCGCAATGATATGTCTACTGGCCGCTTGGCCCCGGGCTTTTTCGTTCTAAAACCAGTTCGTCCCTGGGCTTGTTCGTCCCACGATTGTGCATTACTCCATTTGATTGTGCACGAATATTTAGAGATCGAAATAATTAATTGTAATGTTGGGAATTAGATCTTTACGGTCGAAGATATCTCAAAATCATAGTTTTCAGGTACAAACTTAATTTTATTCGATACATTTATATGGTTTCTCTCTCTACCCATCGTGCATCCTACTGTCAAGGGACATTACTCCTGTCTCCTCCTGAATGATCTAAGGCAGACTACCAATACACAAATAATCCTACCTTTGTCATGGGTACTCTCCCTTCAACCAAACATGTATTGATTTGCTTAGGAGGTTGACTTTCAAGCCAATATTTGAATCTTTCAAATCATTAATTCCACACAAAGGCTTCCTTGACAAATGCCACTCCAGTGTTTTCAATGCTTTGATTTCTTATCGCTGACAAAATTTCAGGAATTGATGCTTCTCTTTTGGACCTGTTTCGGCTCATAGACACCATGCATGCACAACTGATGTGTTTCTCTCTTTTAAAAAGACACGCCTTCTGTTGGCAGAATGGAGAATCTTTTCATTACAATACCATGGCTAATGTCAATATATATGTTACAATATCTTTCCATTTACCTGTCTACTACTTGGTCAAATTTGCAGGAGAAACAAAGGCGGTTTCTAAGTTTTGCTGAGTGTATTAGTAAATTTCATTTGAGAGAACAAGTCACTTTAATGTTACATGTTTAATTACATTTGGAGCAAGTTATGTGATTTCCATTTGTATCTTGGTGCAAGGAATCAGTGATCATGTGGCCTGATTTATCAATGAAAAACAAAGGAATTATGTCTCTGAATAAACAAATTCACCATCTTTGTTGATGACAGTTTTAAGGCAATTTTCATCAGGGCTATGACGGTTTTTGGCCTTACAATTCAAGATGACCTTGATGCTACCCATCAGTATTTTTTTTTACATATGTATCAGCAAGTTTCAGTATCAGTCAGCAAAGTGAATACATGTAGCTTTAAAAGTAAACTTGTTCAGTGCATGGCGAGACACACTCCTACCACATAATTTTTATTTAATTACAGCTGACTACATAAAGAGCCCATGTGAAGGACAACAAACAACCAACAATTCCGTATATTTATGGAACACTGGTTATCCTGACGAGATGTCTGCAGGATCTGACTCATGTTTGTGTGCTGCAGAAATATCCTGTAACTCTACAATAACTATAACTGCTATAGATCTAAGATTCCAGGAAGATACTTCTGGGATTTGTACACAAAGTCTCCTAGTGACAGACAATGGAGATGTGACAGTGATTGACTGTCAGAGTAACAATGGTTTCATAGAGAGATCTGTGTATTCCAGCAAATCTGTTTTCATTACCTTAGAAATACAGAACACTTCCATGGACAATGGAGGAAACTTCTGGATACAGATATCAGGCAAGTTCTCTATCTATAAAATTTACTTAACCCTTTACCACAAAATCTCAAGTTTTAATGACATTAGGAAGAAGACATCTGAAAACATTGCAGGTAAAGGAGAAAACTCAGGCAACCAGCATTTTCTCCTTTTCTCACAACTTTTCTCTACTCTCAAAGATAGTTTGTCTATTTTAGCCAGATCTTATTCATCATCTGCTAATTCAATGCTTTGAATTTGTACCAGCCATTTGATACGAAATTATACACATTACTGAATGAAGTAACTTTTGACAATCCTGCAGTAAAATATTACTTAAAACAAGAGGGCAATTGGCCCTAACAAGTTCATCTGAGTAAAGTAATCTAGGATTGATAAAGCTAAAGAGACCCTGGTTGTGATGATGACATGAGTGTGAGTAACCTACTTTTTGACCAACTTAACCTTTGAACTTGTCAGAGATAACATCAAGACAAATATTCTGACAATGTTTCATGAGCATCTGATGGAAAATGTGGCCACGAGATTGCATTCAAAGTTTTTCTAAGATTTTTCCCAGTGACCTCCTTTGATCCAACATGACCTAATTTTGAACTTGTCTGATATATCATCAAGACAAATATTCTAACCAATTTTCATTAGTATCAGGCTGAAATGTGACCTCTAAAGTGCACACAAGGTTTTTCAAAGATTTGTCCAAGTGACCTACTTTTTGATCCAGTAAGACCCAATTTCAACTTGTACTAGTTGTCATCAAGACAAACCTTTCTGACCAATTTTCATGAGTATCGAACTAAATACATGGCCTAGAGTTCACACAAGGTTTTTGAAAGATTTGTCCTAGTGACCTACTCTTTGACCCAATGTGACCAACCTTTAAATTATCCGAGATATCATCAAGACAACCTTTCTGACCAAGTTTCATGAGTATCTGACTAAAAATGTGGCCTCCAGCATGCACACAAGGTTTTTCTTTTATTTATCCTGGTGACCTACTTTATGACAAAGTTTCATAAGTATCTGACTGAAAATGTGCCCTCTGGAATGCTCATATAGTTTTTCTGAGATCTTGCCCCATGACCTACTTTTTGACACGATGCAAAGCAATTTCAAATGAGATTTTATGAAGACAAATAATCTGACCAAGTTTCATGAAAATTTGACTGAAAATGTGGCCTCTAGAGTGCACACAAGGTAATTGTTGACAATTGCATGACAGATGACAGGTGCCAGACACAGTATGATCACAAACACTAACACTCACCTTGACCAGTCCGTGCTCATACAAGCTAAAAAAAAATGTTGGAAAAGGAGCAGGTGCCAGGATCTATCATTCAAAAACACAACTTCCTTTTCTGAACATGTTTCTCCCCTTTGTGTCTCTTGCAGTCGTTTATTCTTCATACACCTATCTTAACCCTTAACCTTATGTGGGAAAGCAGCCAGTGGCTTGGAAAGAAAATTGTGTGGAGTACCGGTTAAAAGAGACTCCTGGAAAGCATGGATAGGTGAACTGGCCACCGCAATATAACTGAAATAATGTTGAAAACGGCATTAAACACCATACAATCAATCAACTTAACCCTTTACCAGACAATCCCAAGTTTAAACGACCCTAAGGAAGAGGGCTTATGAAAACAATGTGAGAAAAGGGGAAAATGCTGATTACCAGCATTTTCTCCTTTCCTCACAATGTTTTCTACCCTACCAACAAAAAAAAATCAGATTTTGAGTCACATTCATTTTGTCGTCTGCAAATACTTTCAATTTGGATAAGTCTAACATTTCGTAGTTTGGTAAAGGATTAAAATAGCCTCTAGAGTAATCAATTAACCCTTTACTGCACAACCACCCTTGTAAAGAAACCTTTTGAAAACATTGTGGGAAAAGGAGAAAATGCTGCTATCCAGCATTTTCTCCTTTTCCCACAATGTTTTCTACCCAATCAAAGAAAAATTGGACCATTTTAGTCACTTTGAAATTGTCATCTGCAAATGCTTTCAATTTTGACAAGGCTAAAATTTTGTCATCTGGTAAACATGATTTTAACTCTTTCAGCACCCAACATGTAAAATCAACCTCTTTCAATGCCTAAAAATATAATCCACAAGTAACCAAAACAGATTTTTTATTATAGGCTGGACTAAAAAAGCAGATGGCATAGATCCAAGATGAGACGGCATGTCCTGTGCAGTCTGATCTTAGATCTATGCTGTTTGCAAAAGTCTGTTTTCCCATATATAGTGCTGAAAGGATAAAAAGCTGTTTTCAAAGATACCATTTACTTTTATGATTTAATTTGTTAGCAGAGGACAAAATTTTAGACTTGTCAATATCCAAAGCAGTCTGATCTTAATCTACACTGTCCACAAAAGGCAGTCTGATCTTCACTGTCTATGAAAATAAAACTAAGGTTTCACCTAGCACTCTAAGGGTTGATGATGCCAAATAACTGTGCACTATCTACAGTGGCAAAATATGTCTTCAGTTTAACCCTTATCTTGCCAAATAAATTAAATGAAACTTTAAAGCCAAAAGTAAAAACCAATGATTTTGCATTTTCAAAGGTAATTTTTGCAGAAAAATATCTCCTAACCGGACGGTGTAGATCAAAGATCAGACTGCACATTTGGTGCAGTCTGATCTTGATCTACATTGTCCGCAAAAGGCCTGTGAGTCACGCTCAGCAGCCTAAGGATTAACCCTTTTTGCTTATCATGTACCTTTGTCTACAAGGAGAAGATGAGAAAGCTGAAGTAACACTGAGCTGTGGACCAAGTTCTATCACTCAGGCACAGAGCAACATTAAACCTGTGTGTGGACAAAGGGAGACAACTCTATCTACTTCCTCAATGACAGCCTTTTCTTCTTCTTCTATGGCTGCTTCTACTACTTCTGCTTCCACTGTCATAAATTCAACACCAGATGGTAACACTAATACCAGTATAACAACTGACCCTCCAACTATCAGCTCTACAGCAAACAGCTCAGTCAATGACAGCCATGTAACAGTGTCTACAATTACAACACTCAGTCAGAGTACAACTAGAGTACTCTCTACTACTTCAACCACACCAGTAGAGTTTTCCAATACTTCTGTTTCCACTACCACAAATTTAAACCAGATGGTAACACTGATACCACTATACAAACTGACCATCCAACTGTCAGCTCTACATCAAACAGTTCAGTCAATGACAGCCATGTAACAGTGTCTACAGATACAGCAGTCAGTCAGGGTATAACTAGAGGACTCTCTACTACTTCTACCACCCCAGTAGGTCTAGATTCTTCCCAACAAGAGACTGAGAAAAGTTCAGGTATGTACAGAGCTGCAGACAAAGTGAGGACTACAGGGATATCTTTACTTAACTCTTTACCAAACGACAAAATTTTGGACTTGACCAAATTCAAGGCATTTGCTGACGACAAAATAAATGTAGATCAAATGTAGATTTTTTTCTTTGATAGGGAAGAAAACATTTTTGGAAAATGAGAAAATGCTGGTTACCAGCATTTTCTCCTTTTCCCACAATGTTTTCTTTAGCCTTCTTCTTTAGGGTTGTTAAAACATGGGATTGTGTGGTAAAGGGTTAAATTCACACATATAATGAACAATGCAGTCAATTTTAAAGGGAGTGATTCAGACTTATATAATCTCACCAAACTTCAAAAATGATTAATCACTGAATGTGCAATCATATCTTGGATCTTAACTGTGTGCCACCTGATACTAAACAATCATCTTCGCAAGCCAAGGTGACGATATCACTAAGTGGATCTTATCAACGTAGTGATCGTCACCTTGGCTTGCAAAGATGCTGAACAATGTACAAACTCATCTTCAATAGCAGGGAGAATCAACTTTTAGGCCTCAAAAAATGAAATATCTGGTGTTAGTAGTAAAAGAGTTAACCCTTTACCACACAATCCAGTTTAACTACTTTGAGAGAAAAAGGCTTTGGAAAACATCATGAGAAAAGGAGAAAATGCTGGTAACCAGCATTTTCTCCCTTTCCCATAATGTTTTCTAATTTTTCCAAAAGACAAATTTAATCATTTTAGCATCATTTGTCATCTGCAAATAAATGCTTTTAAAATGGAAGAATCTGTGATTTTGTTGTATGCGAGTTAAAACAGAGAATTGCTTGTAGAGGATGAATTCTTTTTGGACCCAATTGCTTTCCCAGCAATAATTCTAGGTGCTAGTATTGTATTGTGTATTAGTGACTGTTTCTTATCGGTGTCACCTTGCTTTGAATGGTCATTAATTTTTGGGCAGTCCTGTATGGCCTAGAGGTAAAATTGCAGGATTCATAACTGAAGGCACTGGCTATATTGCAGGGGACCGGTGTTCTTGGGTAAAAGCTCTAGCTAAGTACTGGTTAAACTCACGAAAGGCATCAGTAAATAAAATGTTGCTGTGGGAGAGCTGTAGCCTGAAATAATGTTAAAAATAGCATATAACACCTTTCAATCAACCCATGAACTCTTATTTTCATGCTCCACATGATATTTTTTCAGGAATATATGCTGCTGTTCTAGGTGCTAGTATTGCAGTGTTGGTGATTCTTCTTCTTATCATTGTCATCTTGCTTTGGAAAAGAAAGCAGATTAAAGAGAAGTTTTGTCCAACAAAGGTAAAGAAAAATATCACGCTGTTTTAACTCTTTAGTAAACAACAAAATTTTGGATGCTGGCAAATTGAAAGTATATAGAGATGACAAATGTAGCCCAAATGATGGGATTCATCTATGAAAGGGTAGAAAACATTGAGGGGAAAGGGGAAAATGCTGGCTACCTTTTCCCAGCATAATGTTTTCAAAAGGTTGTTCTCTCACAGTCATTAAAACTCCAGAATGTGTGGTAAAGGGTTAAACAGGTCTGGGAATAAATGTTTTTTTCAGACATACATAAAAAACTAGTAAGGTGAACAACCAAAAACCCATGCAAATGACCCACACAAGAAACATCAGTTTTAAAGAAAAGGAACATATCTCTTAACTCTTTACCAACCAATCCCTGGTTTTTACGACCCTGAGATACCGGTAAAAGGCTTTTGAAAAGATTGTGGGAAAAGGAGAAAATGCTGGTAACCAGCATTTTCTCCTTTTCCCACAATCTTTTCTATCCTGTTGGAAACAAATTTCAATTTTTGAGTTGCATTTATTTTGTCGTCTGCAAGTGCTTTCAATTTGGGTCAGTCTAAAATTTTGTCATTTGGTAAAAGAGTTAATTCTTTACCAAACAATCCCAGGTTTTTACGACTCTGGGAAGAAAGCCTTTTGAAAACAATGTGGGAAAAAGAGAAAATGCTGGTAACCAGCATTTTCTCTTTTTCCCCACAATGTTTTCTAACTTTTCACAGACAAATCCCAGTATTTCTGCCACATTTAATTTGTCGTCTGCAAATGCTTTCAATTTGGACCAGTCTAAAATTTTGTCAATTGGTAAAGAGTTAATTCTATATGGCTTACAACACGCGAAAAGGGACATTCGGACATTTGCGTAAAAAGTCGTCTCGGATCAGCCTGCGCAGTCCGCGCAGACTTATCTGAAACGACACTTTCCGTTTTTATGTAATTTTCTATTTTGCGCAAGTCTACTGAAGAACAAAATCTAATGTAAACGTAAAGTGCCGTCTCAGATTAGCCTGCGCGAACTGCGCAGGCTGATCCAAGACGACACTTTACGTAAATGTCCGAATGCCCCCTTTCGCGTGTTGCAAGCCATATTTAAAGCAAAAAATTTCAGACTTGCCCAGATTGAAAGTACACGTAAAGAACAAATCAAATGTGGCTTCAATAAGACTTGTCCATGGAAGGGTACAAAAAATTGTGGGAATAGGAGAAAATGCTGGTTACCAGCATTTTTCTCCTTTTCCAACAACATTTTCCAAAGCTTTTTTCCTCTGGATAATGAAAAACTGTGATTATTTTGTAAAGGATTAAATGATAAAGAAATTTCAGTGTCAGAAAAAAACAAGTATCAAAGCACATCATGGTATTACTACATGTAGGGGTTTTTTTCCAAACATTTGTCACTATGTTTTCAAACAAGACCCGATGTAGATAATTATGATAGAAAGTGTCTAGATTACAGTAATTAACATATTTATTTAGATCGGAATGCACAGAACAAACAGTCTGATCTTAGCTGTACACCTCTATTTTGTGGAATACTCCAAGGAAATTTATCAGCCTCATAATTAGGTCTACTTTGACATATTTCAATAGTAAATTTGCTTTGATCACTCTAAATGGAACCAAAAAAAATTTTTGTCATATGCACGCGCTCTATGCATTCTACTTTCAATTAAATCCGCTATTACATCTCAAATCATTGTAATCACATTTGTATATCTCACGTACGTGATACAGTTCAACATTTAACACTAGCACAAAACTGCATTAGACTGATGTGCTGGCGTATAAATCCACTGGATCAGTTAGCTTCTCATACTTTGGCACCCACATTGGCAATAAAATCACTGCAAGCCTGCTTTGCTGACCAACTCTTGATTTTCCCTTCCTCTGCTTGTTCCACTTAGTAATTCTAGAAACATAATTATGTTGTGGGTGATGAAAAGTTTCTGTTTCATTCCACCATATCATTGCCATATACTGCTCATCAAATGTACTTTTCAGGACTTGAGTCCTTTGGTTACAGACTGGATATTGGTTTATACTATTCACCACAGGTGCCTGACATGTCTAGTATCATACAACCCCTCTATATAGATATAATAAAGACTCTTTATTATATCTATATAGAGGGATTGTATGATACCAGACGTCAGACACCTGTGCTATTCACATGTATCTGTGCCATGGGTGATACTAAGCTTTTGCTCACCATGTAGACTAAGATCAACTTGCACAGGACATGCAGTCTGATCTTGGATCTTTACTGTCTGAAAGTGCAGTCTAAGTAATAACCAAAATGCCCTTTTTATTTCAAATGGAATAGCGTTTACAGCTGTCAAAAAAGTCTAATTTATTCATCTGGCCACAAAATAGATGAACCATGCTCTTTGGAAAAGGGCCTATATGCATCTGCAAAACGTGTTGATTCAGCTCAGCCTGTGCATTCCACGCAGCCGATCTGGCCCGAAACTTTTGCTATTGGTCTGTTTTATGCATGTCAGAGGACCAGTCTACATCATGATTCAGTCAATTGTTAGACAAATTGGATTTTACGGATATTTATTTATGTGCTGTCTTGCTTGTTACAATGTATTACAGAGATTCATTAAGCACCCTTTTCACAGAGCATGGCTCAGATAATGTTTGGCACTCTATAGATCTGTTTCCCTTCTCTGTCCTAGGTGGAAGATGAAGGTAAGGGTGACACTGCCCAACTAGAATATGACACAATGCCAGGTCTGTTTCTGGCCAACACAAACTTACCACTTATTACTGGACCTGCAGCTACCAGCACACAATTCCAAACCCTTCCAGGGCACAAGTATGTCGGGAAAAAGCCTAAGATGACGCCAATTACATCACCACCACAGCCCCAAGTAGATATCTTTCACCTGTCCTCTTCATTGCGATATCAGCTTCCAAAACTTGATGACATGAAGTCAGATAAGGAACCAAAACCAAACAATGGAGCCAAACGCCTGGCACAAACAGTCCAAGATTTCAGAAAACCGGACATTGAAAACGGAGAAGTGGATACTTTTACAGATAAAATGACTAATGACAGAAAAAGTGGAGTGGAACATTTACAGGAATCAAAGAGGGAGAGTCGAATCAGAAAGAAAAAGAACAGAATGACTGATAGATTGAATAGAATTCCAATGTCAGGGGGAAGAGGTTCTGTAATGGGGTTTGGATCTAGTACCATCAGGTTTTGAGTTTTTTAGTTTCTCTTCATTTAGTAAAATCTCGAAAAAAAAAATTAACAGGAATTGTATTCACGAACCAGGCTGAAAAGCAGTCTAGGAATTTTACATCACATGCTAACTCTTTACAACACGAAAAAGTCTTAACATTTATAGTGCTGAATTAACCCATTACCACACAATCCCTACTTTTGACGACCCTGAGAAAGAAGCCTGTAGAAAACATTGTGAGAAAAGGAGAAAATGCTGGTAACCAGCATTTTCTCCTTTTCCCACAATGTTTTCTACTCTTCACAAAACAAATTTCAAATTTTCAGTCACTTTTATTTTGTCGTCTGCAAATGCTTTCGATTTGGACAAGCCTAAAATATTGCCGTTTGGTAATGAGTTAATATAATGGACCACTTCAATTATGAAAAGAATCTGCAATGCGGAATTTTTGTTGTTGTTATGGCCAGAATATGTAACAAAGTAGCGGACAGTGTAGATCAAAGATCAGACTGCACATTTTGTGCAGTCTGCTCTTGATCTACACTGGCCCCGAAAACAACTTAAAAAGGTTCCAGCGTTTTATGAGTTAAACTTTTTCAAAATGCTAGCATTCACAGACAACATACAAAATGTGGTTCAGCTGTGGGGAAGTTGTCATAGAAAGAAAGAAAACACTGAAAAAAAAGGACAAATTGCTGGTTACCAGCATTTTCTCCTTTTGACACAATGTTTTCTAGGCTTTTGCAGACGTATCCCATTACTTGTGCCCCATTTACTTTGTTGTATGGAAATGCTTTCAATTTGGACCAGTCTAACATTTTGTCATGTGGTAAAGGGTTAGATTATCTTGTTAAAACTCAAGATAGTGTTGTAAAAGGTTAGAGTTACTGTGTTTCCCCGGAAAACACACACCTGACAACTGTGAACAAAGCCAAGCAAATCATTTTGGAAAATAAACATCAAATCAAGGTATAACACATGAATACACATGAAACATAGTGGCAGAAAGTAGAGTTTCTTTTCTAAAAAATAAATACAATGAAAAACAATTATTCCTTTCAATATACATATATATATATTACAGCAATGCTATGTGAAAATGGGGTTTAATGGATCTGCAGAGAGTATCGACCCATGTAAGCCTGCCCAGTCCGTGCAGGCTTACGTGGATCAAAATTTTTTATTTTCTGCATGGCCAAACCATTCTACCTCAAGATCCAATTGATTTTTAGACTGAATAGATTTTATGGATCCATAATTTTATGATGACTTGCTTGGTATAGAGCATCAAAGATATGAGCCATGCTCTGACAAAAGGGGGCTTAATGCATCTCCGTCATGTATCATTCTAAACAAGACATCACATGATTAGGGATCCATAAAAATTCATCTTGTCTAACAACCGACCGTATCATAAGGTGGACTGATCCTTTGACATTCAGAAAATTGACCGATAGTGAAAAGTTTCGGCCCAGGTCAGCCTGCGCGGATTGCGCAGGCTGACCTGGGTCGATACTTTTCGCAGATGCATTAAGCCCCCTTTTCACAGAGCATGGCTCATATGTATTACACCCCCTTTTCACAGAGCATGGCTGAAGTGATTTTTTTTTTTTTATTTAAGATCTTTACTAGAAATTTTTGTTTCCTGTTTTAACACATCAGTTTTATGACTTTTTAATCAAGCCTTCACCATATGTGCACACGACAAATTAAACCTTGCTCAATTGATGGGATTTGTCTTTGAAAGGACAGAAAACGTTGTGAGAAAAGGAGAAAATGCTAGTCACTAGCATTTTCTCCTTTTCTCACAATATTTTCAAGACTTCTGTGGGGTGGTAAATCTAACGGATTCAATGTATGTTGGAAAAGGTCAATTAAAAACAAACTTCAAAAGAGTATTCCTACATTTTGCATCCTCAGAATTCTTTTTGGAAAAGTCTAATGAAGATATTTTAGTAGCCAGGGCAGTTGCACCTGGAGCTTTGAAAATCTTTTGAAGGTGTGTATTTCTTTGCTATTTGCTATGAACAATCCTTTGAAGAAAGTCTTTCATGATTTCTAGATATACTTAAATCTTTTCCATACTTAAATCTTTTCCATGCAATCCAGTTTTAACAATCCTGAGGAAACGGCCCTTTGAAAACATTGTGGGAAAAGGAGAAAATGCTGGTAACCAGCATTTTCTCCTTTTCCTACAAGGTTTACTACACTTTCACAGACAATTACCACCATTTCCTCTACATTTATTTCATTGTCTGCTGATGCTTTTGAATTTCAACAAGTCTAAACATTTACTATTTTGTACAGTTAAAAACACATGGTTCCTGTAGGTATGGCTTATCTGTACGACCTGTAACAAAGCGTTCAAAAACCATCTTGTAAAAAGCCATAGTGCAACTTTCATCAGTATGATGTGGATCCTGGACAGAAAAAAAATCAGCTGATTTTCTAACCCTAATCCCAAGTTTTAATGACCATCAATAATAAGGTTTTCGAAAACATTGTGGGAAAAGAAGAAAATGCTGGTAACCAGCATTTTCCCCTTTTTTTCTCACAATGTTTTTTTTTTTTTTCCCAACCTTTAAAGACAAATTTCACAATTGGACCCCCATATAATATGTCATCTGCAAAAGTTTTGGATTTGGACCAGTCTAAAATGTTTAGAGTTGTCCAGATTGAAGCAATCTTCAGACCTCAATTCAATTCAATTGCAAATGATAGTGTCTGTCCTTGAATAGATATTAAACATTGTGAGAAAAGGAGAAAATGCTGGTTACCAGCATTTTCTTCTTTTCTCACAATGTTTTCAAAAGCCTTCTTTACCAGTCGTTAAAACTCAGGATTGTGTGGTAAAGGACTAAAGGGTTAAGGCATTTTGACAATGCAGGCCAAGTTATTTTTGAAAAAGAACATTACTATTCACATATACAATAAAAAGATGACAATTCAAGACCAAGAACCTAGTCCCTTTTATTTTAGAGATTGTTTCCATGCATGGTGGCTACCACCTATATCTGTTTCCATAGCACAGATTTGTTTAGAATACCATCTACATGTATTTTTTGTGCTTCAATCATGAAATGAGACCTTGTTTTTAGCATTGTTTTTGAGAATTTCATTAAATTATGGTGTACTTAACAGTAAGTAAACACTTACTGGAGAGTTTTCTTTATTATTACTGCTCCCTTGTACAATGGAGAGTGTTTTCTTTATTATTATTGCTCCCTTGTACAATATGGTTGGTGCATTTGAAACTAATTAGGGGTCAAGTTCAAATTAATGAGGGGCAAGGGCCTATCTCAGACAAATTTAAGCTGATATATATAAAGCGACCAGTTAAACAGTCTTTGTAGAAAAATCTTCCACCTGGAGAACACACTGTTTTTCATGGCTGAATCTATAACAAATGAAGGACAACAGTATTTGAGCCATGCTCTGGCAAATGGGGGCTTAATGCATCTCCATGATCCATCATACCAAGCAAGTCATTATGCAGATATGGATCCATGAAAAACATTTTGTCTAACAACTGACTGGACCTCTTGATAGACTGGTCCTTTGACGTGTAGAAAATTGACCAATAGCAAAAAGTTTCAGGCCAGGTCAGCCTGCGCTGACTGCGCAGGCTGACCTGGGTCGATACTTTTTGCAGATGCAATAAGCTCCATTTTCAAAGAGTATGGTTTATTTACTTTAATAATGTATTGACAGAAGCGTAATGGTTGTTCTGTTTTGCTCACCTCAGTATACAAGTACAAATTTGATGTTGATGATACATCACAGTCAAAGTTGGGGCACATCTGTTGGTTGTTAATTAAACAATTCAGTGTTTAAAAGAGTCAGAAGAAAAAGCCGTCTGAAAACTTGTGGGGAAAGGAGAAAATTGTGAGAAATAATCTGAAGATAGCATATAAAAATTATACAAACAGCCAACTATCACTGCACATTTCTCCATTTCATCCCAATATAATCTCTGCCTAGATACCTCACATTTACCAAATGACAAAATTTTGGACATGTCCAAATTGTAAGCATTTGCAGACGACAAATTAAAGGTGGCTCAAATGACAAAAGTAGTCCTTAATAGGGTAGAAAACATTGTGGGAAAAGGAGAAAATGCTGGTTACCAGCATTTTCTCCTTTTCTCACATTGTTTTCAAAAGCCTTCTTCCTCACGGTCATTAAAAGCTGTGATTGTTTGGTAAGAGGTTAAACCTCACATCACTGAAAGCTCACATCACTAAAGCCTACGTCACTTAAACCATGAAGGTACAGAGGTGTTTTGTGTTCTGCCAGAGTCCTCCTCCTCATCTTCAGCCCTTTTCTCTCTCTTCTTTTGACTTGTTCCCAGCTCTATTTTGGGAAATTGAAACTTTTCATTAAGCTGAAAGATAGAAAGTTTCTGTAAATAGTTAGCTGCTTACCAGCACTTTCTCTTTTTCCAGCAATCTTTCAACCCTTGAAGACTTAAGACAGTCATATGATCCACATGGAATTTGTTGACTGCAAATCTACATTCAACTTGTCATCTACAAATGCTTCCAATATAAACAAGTCCTTAATTTCACAAACTAGTCCACGTTTTAACCTTTAACCCTTTACCACACAAAGTAACCAGCATTTTCTCCTTTTCCCACAATGTTTCCTACCCTTTTCAAAACAATCTTTGAAATTTGAGACGCATTTATTTTGTCGTTTGCGAATGCTCTCAATTTGGAGTAGTCTTAACTTTTGTCGTTTGGTACAGAGTTAACCAAACAATCTTGTGTTTTAACGACACTCACAAGGCATACTTTTGAAATTATTTTGGAAAAAGGAGAGAAATGCTGTTTAACAGCATTTTCTTTCCCCCCAAAAGTTTTCCTCTTTTTCACTAGTAAATTCCAACATTTGACCCACATTTAATTTTTTGTCTGCACATACCTTTAATATGGACAAGTCCAAAATTGTGTTGTCAGGTAAAGGGTTAAGTCTTGTGGTTTAGAAAGGGACAAAACCTGTCTCTCTTTTCCACATGTGCTATTTTAGGATATATTTCAAAGGATTTTCAGATTGATTAACCCTTTACCACACGATGCCGACTTTCAACGACCCTGGAAAAGAAACCTTTTCAAAATATTGTGGGAAAAGGAGAAAATGCTGCCAACCTCTATGATGTATTACATAATATTAGACAGAATCTTGTCCGACACAAGTTTGTTTTCGGTATTAATCTGACATTAAGTTGCAAGTAGTTTTATCTATAGTTCAAATAAAGAGAAGAAAATAACATCGCTGTAAAGCTTATTTCCCGCCCTTTCTATTGATATAGTTAAATCCCCAATACAGACCACATGTTAGATGCTATCAGCTCATTAACTAAAATAGTGTATTGGTCAAGTGACTATTTTTAGCCTGTAGTAAATCTCTTGGCACTGGGAGAACTAATAAGCCATATGCAGGTGGCACGCTAAGAGTTAACAAACTACAAACTTCAGACTCTTCCAAATTGAAGGCAACTGCTGACAACAAACCCAAAAGTAATACAGATACACTGAAGTTCTTTGACAGGGTAGGAAACATTGGGGAAAAAGTGAAAAATCCTGGTTACCAGCGTTTTTTTCATTCGCACATTTTGAAAAGACCATTTCCTCAGGGTTGTTGAAACTTAGGATTGTTTTGTAAAGGGTTAAAGGAGAAAAATAATATTGTGCAAGTTCATAAAATCATTTTTTCTTATACATTTACAATCATTTTCCTTACAAAACTGCCTAACAAGATTAATATGTATCGGGCAATAACAATTCATCTTATTCACTTAGACAGAGTGTATAAGCCAATCATATGGATAGCCTTGGACATTCAGAAAGAGAACAATAATAATCCTTTTGAAGGACATATTTCATACTTTAAGTAACATTTGATTTTTTTTCTGCAAATGCTTTCAATTTTAGACAAGTCTCAATTTACGTTGTGTGGTCAAAGAGTTGAAAACAATTGGCAAACACAGGCCTACAACTCAATAACGTACCAGTTGTACATACGCCAACTTTGTATCTGGAACACGATGGCGTGTGTTAACTACAGACTCCCGAACACCTGTAAAGATAGTACACATTAACATTTTAACCTAAAATTAGTTCAAAGACAAAAATTTAATTTGTGATCTGTGAATGCTTACAAATATGGGCAAGTCTGAAAATTCTGTAGTCTGGTAAAGACTTAAAACTTCACCACACATCCACAAATTCTAACAACACTGACAGAGAAAGAATTTAAAAACACTCTGGCAAAAGGAGAAAATACTGATAATCAGCATTTTCTCCTTTTCCCACAATATTTTCTTCCATGGCAAAGACAAATCACATCATAATGGCCACACAAAACATGTCATTTGCAAATGCTTTCAAATTTGACAAGTCTGAAATATTGCCGTGTGTAAAGAGATAAGAGATCTATACAAGAAAAAGAGAAAAACATTTTAGAAATAAGAAAATACAAACCATGCATGCAACTGTTATTCATGAAAAAGTTTACCTCTTCTTATTTCTGTTCTTACACTAAGCACATCCACATGGTATATTTTCTCCAAATATTGTTTCACATCAGCTTTACTCATCCTGAAATTTTGCAAGTAACAAGATATCGGAAACTGCAGAATTTACCATTGCAGTAAGAGTGACAGAGTCAACAAAAGTTTCTTCAAAATACCTGAATTTTTTACCAGTACACAAAAATTTAAGACCTTTTCATGTTGACAGCATATGCCAACAACAAATGAAATGAGACTCAAATGACTAGATTTGTATTTGAAAAGGTAAGAAATTTGGTTACTATCATCGGGTACTTTTCCAACAATACTTACAAAAGTCTTCTTTACTGAGATCAATAAATACAATCCGTGCTCTGATAAAAGGGGGCTGAAAACATCTCCGTGATGCATGATACCAAACAAGTGATTACACAACTGGATCCATAATAGCCACATCTCTTAACAACTGAGTTATTCATGAGGTAGACTGGGCCTTGGACATACAAAAAATTGACCAATAGCGAAAAGTTTCGGCCCAGGTCAGCCAGCGCGTTCTGCGCAGGCTGACCTGAGTCGATACTTTTCACATATGCACTAAGCCCCTTTTCATTGACCATGGCTCATATGGGATTGTTATGTAAAGGGTGAAAGTGTGCTCTGTGTCTTGGTCTAAACGGCTGGAAGGAGTTTCATGTTGAGCACTTTCAACATTACTTCAGTTATAGCAATGTGACAGTTAACTTATTCACATGTTTCCTGGATAATACCAGTTCTAGGTTCTCGCTCTGAAGGGTCTTGAATAAGGACAATGCCATGAAGAACCAAATGCTTCAGGTGAGGATCACATTCAGGACCTCTAGGCTTACTAATCCAACACCTTAACCTCTGGGCCATGCAGTGCCCCTTACCATCTCAAAATTAATATTTAACTCTTACAAGACAACAACATTTTAAGCTTGTCCAAATGGTAAGCATTTGCATCAGTCAAAGCAAAGATGCTAAAATGATGGATTGTATCTTCAAAGGGCATAAAACATTACTGGAAAAGAAGGAAATACTGGTGACCAGCTTTAGCTCCTTTTCCCACAATGTTTTCTATCCTATCAAAGACATAAATTACCACTTCAGCTACATTTATTTTGTTGTCTGCAAATGCTTTCAATTTGGTCAAGTCCAAAATCTTGTCGTTTGGTAAAGAGTTAAAACACCTTTTATAGTTGCCTTTGGGACCCGTGCAAAACTGTCCAATATTATGAAACAGAAATGCTGTTGACAAAATCAACCATAAAAATTATTTGTGTCTTATTTCAAGGCTAAAAATGTCTGGGTTGGGCTTTATTCAGCACTCTAAAGGTTAAAATATCAGCACAATAAAATATGGCTTACTGAGGGTGTATTTCAAAATGTACCATATCCTGAGGGACTGGTTCTTTTGGTTTGAGCATTTTCATCCAAAATTGTGGCAGAAGGACATGTCTCTGTGGATCATCTTTGAAAAAAGGTGGAAACCTTGGTATCTTTCTTCTCCATAATGGCCTATGTAATCATCATAACAAATATTGCAAAAAAAAGTATCAAATTACATAAATCTAACTCTTCACCAAAAAGAAAATTGTAGACATGAGTGTCAACAAAACTTTTAAAAACATTCGCAGATGTGTCAGATAAAATATACCATAAATGATAGGATTTGGTCTTGAAATGATAGAATACATTGTAGTCAAGTACAACAAAATTTTAAACAAGATCAGCAGCTGTGAAACTATCACAAAAACAACACTGGGGCTTCTGTTCAAATCCAGAAACAAATCAAAACCATGTATATGTATTTGCGTTAGAAAATGTCAAGACGCATGAATACTGCATAAATATCTTGTTACCTAAACCTCCAATCAGTTTATTTTACAGTAACGACAGCAGGCCTTAAAATGTATTTGAATTTAAAACATGATATTTAAAAGTATGGAAATTACTGTGAGGCCGACAATCTGTTATTGTATGGTAAGTCCAAGTGTAAGTGGTTGGCAGAGAAATCAATTTCCAAACTGGGTTAAAAGTTGCCAAGTATCTTTTGTTTACTTTTTGCCTGACTTTGAAATTCATTTTTTCTGCCTGGGATGATCTCGATTTAAATGCATTTTAACACCTGCATTGTTTTATGGCCACTACTGGGCCTTCAATAAGTTCAATTTACCAAACTGATCTGCTACTGAAACATCTGTCACCCCTTGCCAGTCCTTTATTTCCTATGCTGCCAACAATCACAAACTTTGCAGGTACCCACATGCTACATACCATTGACATTCAACTTGCATGCAGTGCATGAAAAACATTTATGAATCAGACGACTGATTGATTGATTGATTGATTGGGCCTAACAAAAACAAGAGGGCCATGATGGCCCTGTATCGCTCCACTGGCTATTAAGTAAAAACACTACAAGCCAAACATTACAATATTCAGCAAATTGATTTCAAACACGAGGACATGCAAACATTTTTCTATCTAATCCTACGAGAAAGTTGTGATCCATGGGCAAAGCCAATTTTGATCGCAAAGCTATAATTATTTGAATCCTGGTGGAGGTCCACAATATAAAGCTCCATACCAAATAATTCAGTTCTTGAATGTTATAAACAAGAAGATTTTCAAATTTTTCTCAATGAAAAGCCCTGTAAAACATGAAACCCATGAGACAGGGCTAAATCTAATAGCCTTAGTCTTTATAATGGTTAGTAACATGATGACTTAAGATAGTTTTCATTACAAAAGCCCATGTAAAACTGGTGACCTTGTGTTCCGTGGTGTGGGGATAAACTTGGGTCAAGGACTATAATTTGGGCCCTCCTTGTAGAGGCCCACTAGATAAAGCTACATGCAAAATTTGGTAGACCCCATGGCTATTATTCGAAGGAACTTGGTAGAGGCCCACTAGATACAGCTACATGCCAAATTTGGTAGCCCTAGGCCTTACAGTTTCAGAGAAGAATATTTTTGAAAATTTTCCGTACTTTGCATGGTTTTACGAAATGAATCCTTTGACAACCATCACTTTTCACATAGAAATTGACCAAGTGGGAATTCAAATTATCCACACCCTGGTTTCAAAAGGGAGGTAAATAGTAACGAACTTTATCTTTCATAAAAAGAGTTATTTCCCTTGATTAATATTTAAATTGAAGTGACAATATTTTGAAGCCCATGTTAAACTTGCGATCCCTGGAATGAAGGCAATTTTGACCCCAGACCTACAATATGAAACTAGAATGTGTGGTTATAAACAAAAAGATTTTTTAATCTTGCCCAATAAAAAGTCATGTAAAACAAGTTTGCTGAATAAAAGGCCCTGTAAAATATGTGATCCATGACACAGGTTTATCAAGTTTTCACTATAAAAGCCAATGTAAAACTTGTGACCCCTGGTGTGGAGTCAAACTTGACCCCCAAAGTTAAAATTTGGGCCCTCTTGGTAGAGGCCCATTATATAAAGTTACATGCAAAATTTGGTAGCCCTAGGCCTAAATATGGCTATGTACAAGTAGATTATTAAAGTTTCCTTATATAAGGCCATGTAGAACTTGTGACCCCCTGGGGTGGGGCTACATTTGACCCCCTGGGCTATAATTTGGGCACCCTTGAAAGAGACCCCCTAGATAAAGCTAAATGCAAAATTTGATAGCCCTAGCCCTTATAGCTAGATGCGAAAGATTTTCCTATATAAGCCCGCCCATGTAAAACATGTTACCCCCCGGAGCGAAGTCAAATTTGACCCTCGGCTATAATTTGGACACCCTTGGTACAGGTCCACTAGATAAAGCTACATGCCAAATTTGGTCACCCTAGGCCCAATGGCTAGGTCAAAGAAGAATTTTAAAGTTCTCCCTATATAAGCCCATGTAAAACTTGTTATATAAGCCCATGTAAAACTTGTTACCCCCGGGCAGGGCCTAATTTGACCCCAGGGCTATAATTTGAACAATCTTGGCAGAGGTCCACTAGATAAAGCTACATGCCAAATTTGGTAGCTCTAGGCCCTATGGCTAGGTAGAAGAGGAATTTTAAAGTTCTCCCTAAATAAGCCCATGTATAACTTGTAACCCCCGGGGCGGGGCCAATTTTGACCCCAGGGCTATAAATTGAAGAAACTTGGTAGAGGTCCACTAGATAAAGCTACATGCCAAATTTGGTAGCCCTTGGCCTTACGGTTTCAGACAAGAAGATTTTCAAAGATTTTCAAAATTTTTCAGTTTTGTTGCCATGGCAACCAGAGTTTTTGAAGGAATTAAATTCTTTCAAGAAATTCTGAAGAGGACCATGGCAGGATCATTTCTGTGAAGTTTCATCAAAATTGGATGGGTAGTTTCAGAGAAGAAGACGTTTTAAAAAAAAGTTAACGCACGGACGGACGGACGGACGCACGGACGCACGGACGGACGCACGACGGACAACAGGCCATGACATAAGCCCGCTGGCCTTCGGCCAGTGGAGCTAAAAATCAGTGTTTGGGGTTTCGGTCCGAGATGCTGTAGGTATAGGGTAGGTAGGGATTTCTTTTTTTTTTAGAATTTTTTTACATGGATCATGTACTGAAATCACACCCGAAAAAAAATTTTTTTTAAACCGTAGGGTAAAAAGTTTAGGGTTGGCAGCGTTTTCTAGGTAGGGTCGGGAAACTCTAAACACAGATATTTTTTTTTTAGGCCTTGAAAAGAACGGGTATATTGACGGTATGATAGGACATTCATTCCTTGAGCTGAATATGTCAGGGATGTCAAACTGATCTAAGTTAGCATCATTCATGCTAACTTAAATGTTCACGTGGTGTAAAGGACAGAATGTAATCTTCAATCACTTGAACAAATGAAAGATATAAAGATAAAAAAGAAAGAAAGAAAGACAATAAAAATCATAACAGTTTTACATCTCTATCTTATATACGTCCAGGTGATAGTAATTAATGCGGGGCGAGTTGTCTTCTTCGATGTGGGGAGAGTTGTCTCAGAATTTGAGCCGAGTTGTCTTCTGAAGGTGGGGCAAGTTGTCTTGTGGTGAGTTTTTTGTGGGGCGAGTTGTCTTTGGGACGAGTTGTCCTGCACCTGTTTGGCCTCAGGATGTGCATAGGCATTTGAATCAATGACACTAATTCTTGCAGGCCCAACATACAATGCAGTTGTTAAACTAATACTCAAGGTAACCTGTCAGGTACGTCAAACAAAGGTGCAAGACCAGAAATCTCTAACCTAAGTGTGGGTACAAGTTGTATTTCTTAATACAATGCCTGCACTCAGACCCCATATCTGTTATTCACTTTTGTCTTAATAATAATAATCAATGCATGTGTTCCTGACTTCCTGTGCAAAAGATTAAAAGCAAAAGATCAAACAGACTACAAAAACGTTCAATTTGGACTTGTGGAAAACTGTTAGTTGGTAAATGGACTGCCTATTTCAATGAACATTGGTAAATGGACTGCCTACTTCAGTATCTGTATGTTTTCTACCCTATACTTTTCATTTAAACCTTTTTACAATCTTGATATTAATTAGAGAGCACTATTTCTGAGTAGTACAGATAACTGTCCCCAAAGGAGATGACTGGTCGCCTCTGGGTATAGAGACGATCAAGACAAAATCAGTTGAAATCTCCGCACAGATTTTGTGCGCAAGTTTGAACCCTTATAATTTCATAAACAGAGCACAAAACTAGGATTTGAACATACCTGTTGCTTGCCTATTCAATAATCCTTCGTTTGAAATACAAATATTTTCAATTTAAACGCAGAACATAGGAAACATAGTTAATTTCATCTGCTACTTGAGTAATTAACGTTCCTGAAAACTAACAAAATGGCCACCATTTGTCTTTGGTCATGTTTGTTACTAAAAGTTAATTTCATTTCGCTGCAATACAGATTTAACGTACAAAACAGAAAGTCGGCATAGTGCTCTATCTTTGCTACCGGAAAATTTACGATGGACTTGAGAGGGTACAGTGCACAATAAATCTCATTATTGAGACTATATTTCTGAGCAAAATCTTTGAAAAAATATCTTTGCTGAATTTTTCATTGGGCACTGAAAAATACCAGAAAATAAGTTTTTGTTGACAGTTACCTAGAACACTTCTAAATGCTTCTGTGATTTATCCAGAGAACCTTAATTATTTCTGTCAATGAATCCTTTTTAGCGGATTTGCTATTTAGCAAATCCGCTTACTGTGATCGTTTTGACCGGAACCAAATATATCATGCGTAACGACGCATGCGCGCTCACTTTCAGTTTTGCATGGCTGATGTAAGGGATGAATGATGCAGATCTACAAATGATATTCAGCTCTGACTTTGAACAATTCACACAAATTATGTATGATTTCTTTATCGAAATTTCGTAAAAACTAAAAACCTATCAGTTTAAAATACTATAGATACTTAAACAAACTTTGTTCTTTTTTTTTTTTTAATATTGCCATATGCGTATGAACACAGTTTACACAGAATGCTGGAGAAATCGTCCCCTGGAGAAATCGTCCCCAAAACGCTTGGAGACGAATTCTCCGGAGAAATCATCCTCTGGGTACGATTTCTCCAGAGAAATCGTCCCCAAATTGAATTTTGGAGAAATCGTCCCCATTTCAAATTTTATATATATTCTTGTGTAACTTGACTTTTAACGGCCTGGAGACAGAGAGCTATTTCTCCTGTATATGTTGCTTAAACAGCCTTTGTCGTGTTGTAAGATAAACCAAGTGATTTATTACAGAAACTTCTTAAATGTTTAACAAACTCATCGACACGTTGAAGAATTTAAACTTTTACCTAACACCCCTGTTCAACAGCCTCGAGAAAGAGTATTTTGGAAAACATTGTGAGAAAAGCTGAGAATGTTGGTGAGCAGCATTTGATCCTTTTCGAATAATTTTTTTCTCTCGTATCAAAGATACGTTCCAGAATTTGAACCACATTACGTATCTCACTTTAGAATGCCTTTGGTTTTGCAAAAGTGAATATTTATACCAAACAATAAAATGTTAGACTGGTCCAAATTGAAAGCAGTTGCAGATGACAATTTTTCTTTAGACAGTTTAGAAAAAAATATGGGAAAAGGAGAAAATGCTGGTTAGCAGCATTTTCTACTTTTCTACTAATGTTTTCAGAAAGCTTTCTTCTTCAGGGTCGTTAAAACTCGGAATTGTGTGGTTAAAAGTTAAATCGTATTACAAAGTGATTGTATAACTTCTTCAACAATTCCCTTTTAATTTACTGTTTTATTCTCATTATTCCAATTGTTGAGTGCTATCTTATAATTTTATGTCTCTATCAGTACTACTCATATTGTAATGAAATAATATATAAACATTAGATATAGTGTTTTATCACATAAAACCTCCTCCGGCTATGTATTAAATCCATTACTTATTTTTGATAATACACTAGTGTATTATCGTTTTTTGGGTCCCGGTTCTGATCAGTTTTCAGTCACGAGCGCGTGAAGCGAGAGAAACCAACCACAGTTTGTGCGGGAATTTGTACTGTTACGCCGTTTTGGGGAAAACTGACGTCACTGTTGTTAAGACATATACGCCTGATAAGTTTTTGATTTTCATGTTTGATAAAAACCAAGAAATGCAGCGAAAGTCTCTTAAAATCAATATTATTGCGGAAATAGGTGGACTTAACCCCTCTATAAACTATTTCACTCTTCTTTTGGTGTAAATGTCACAGAACTATCTAGTTGTGTATGTACACATTTGAAACCAAGCTACAACGTAAACATGGACCCGTGAACGGTATAGAGGCTGAAGGTGATGATGCGGGATATTTTTCTGTCTGTCATTCGTTTTATGTGATAAATAGAATCTCACATTCGTGTTTATGTATTATCATTTTTATCAAACTCGTTGACTAAAATGTATTTGACGCTCGCCAAGGCTCGCGTCATACAATTTTAGTCAACTCGTTTAATAAAAATGATAATACATAAACACTCATGTAAGATCCTCTATGTCTTCTTGTTAATTTACATTCTACTTATAGAATCCACGTCACTTCTGCAAATTCATCCTTATTTTCGATGAAATCAGATTCATTCCACAATGGCCAAATTATCATTTATATCACTCTGTTATATGTCGTTGCTGCGTTACAAAGATTCATACTCTCATTGAAGAACTCTTTCCAGGATCGAACCAATGAACTTTGTCACGATCGACTACCTGAATTAAAAAAAAATACTGGACCTCTCATAATACTATGAAAAGTGATAGAATGAGAGAGCGACAAAGAAAATGAAGTGGAAATGTACCGAGTGAGAGAGAGAGTATAACACTATCAAGCTATCGAGAGAGAGAGAGAGAGAGAGATCTGATTCGACGGGAAACAACAATATAAGATTGAAAATACTTACCTATGCCGAACATGCAGAGAGAGAGAGATAGAGAGGGATTCAAATTAAAAAAAAAAAGGATTAAATGACAGAACGAATACGCAATTGCTTCGTGAACATTTATATTTTATAATTCGTTCAATACCAAATTCAAACAAACACAAAAATTAAACCATCTAGCAGGTGTAGGCTACCTGTGGCAGGTGTGAAAAAAAAAACCGAACTGTTAGTGTGAAAAACCTGTGAAAATTGCCATATAAACAACAAAGAAGGTGTAATCAAATGCAACCTGAAATAAGACAAATGTACACGGTGTAATTGTTGAAGAAAAAAAAATTGAAATTGAATTTCCTAAAAAACCAACATCTATATATTTGAATTTATAAAATGGGGACGATATCTCCAAAGTTTCTTTTGGGGACGATTTCTCCGGAGAATTCGTACCGTGGGGACGATTTGTCCGGAGAAATCGTCCCCAAGACGATTTCTCCAGGGGACGATTTCTCCTGACACCTTTACACAGACTGCCCTCGTTTTCATTCAAGAAATATTCATTCACAACTTGTGTCGTCCACTATCAAAATAAACAAGGAAATTAAACATTAAAAATTACATTTTCAACTATGCATTATATCAAATATCTGTAACTGTTCAGACAGCTAGCTAGAATTTGACTGTAAATAATTAAAACCATTTCGATAACCCATAAAGTCGATTCGGCACCTTGTTACCACCCTTCGTATATCGATGGATTTCCAAATTGTTTGAAATATTTCTGTTACACTTTTAAAGAAATGGAGATCATGCAGTCTATTAAAAGAAACTTATTTGATGTTTGATTTATGCAAGATTGCATTGGAAAAGCTTCCAAGATTCCTCTCCAATTAGCGAAGGGAGATGAAGAAAACCTTCGTTTACAAACGGCCCCGATCAAGTACGAACCCGTGACATGAATTTATACTGAGGATTTTTTTTATGGGAAATCGTGTCCTTCTCAGTAAACTAGACATCCACAAACTTAGCCTGTTATCCTGGACCTTTAGCTCCAGAGACTTGCATTTGTCATCAAGGTGTAAAAGGCCGTCTAATACGCTTGAATCTTAATTTTTTTACCTTTCATGCAACAGAATAATTAAGATGAGGAATGCAGAATTTGCAGATAGATTTATGATAAAGAGTCCACAGGAATGCATCTATACATCTTACTGTTTGGACATGTAGATTTAAATTCCCTGATATATTTTTGATGCTTGGAATTTGAAGTACATGTACAGAGCAACTTTTGAATATTTACACTTTATTCAATAAAGTAATTTTTTTATGATGAACTGCTGCTCAACCCAAATTAGACACTGTGCTTCATGTAAACAGCTAGTACATGTAATTCAAACTTTAGAATGGAAGTATGTCTGTAATTTTTAAAGTTTTATAGGGGGACCTAATTCCTTTAACCTGCTAAGTGCTACTTAAGGCCATTTTGCAGACAATGTAGATCAGGATCAGATTGCACAGAAGGTGCAGTCTGATCTTGGATCTAGATACCGCTTGGTATGGGGGTATTTTTCCCCAAAAAATAACTTTGAAATAGCAATATTTGGATTTTTACTAGCGACTTGAAAGTTTCATTTTTGGTTAGGTAAAAGTCAATTTTTACTTTGCTTGGCAACTTGTCACACTTAGTGTATCTTGATCCATTCTGGCTGCTATAGTACCTTGACCTGTACCCAGGGAGGGAATCCAGGGCGGGAATTTACACATATCAAAAAAAATTCTGGACTATGTTCTGCCAGGTTATGAGTGATGATTTTAATTCTTGTCTTTGGACAATGAAAATGGATTCACCCAAAACTGCATTGGACTGTAATGAATTGCCTTTTTACCAGTGTTAATATTGAATTTCAAGTATCTCATAATGCTACATCAGTTTTTTTTTTCTGCACATGTCCCTGCAATGGCTCAATTATGTAGTACATGTATGACTGTCAAAGTCACAAAGACATAGCTCAAAACTTCAAAAAGAAATCTAGATAATTATGTTTGAAGAAAACTTACATTATCAGACAAAATTTCAAACTCCCATCATACTATAACTGTATCTTTCAATATATGTGAGACTAAAGTCCACTTTTTACATTGTGCTTATTCACACCTGCATTTTTTTGACTGAATAGAAATAGACCCTAGAATGTGGTCTGAGTTTGAAAATTACATTTAGGTCTGTTGTGTTTTATGTGATACTCACAAAATGAACCTGGAACTATCAAAGTAACAATAAAGGCAAAATATAAGCAAAGCGGGTTTTTAAATGCATTTCAATTTATATCATACCATTTAAAAGTATGGAAATTATCATGAAGATGACAATCTGTCATTGTACGGTCGGTCCAAGTGTTAGTCACCGACAGAGAAATTAATTTCAAATCTAGGTTAAAACCTGCCAGGTAGCTGTGTCTTTTGATTACTTTTTGCCTGATTTTAAAATTGCTTTTTTCTGCCAGCATCTAACATATGGCCTGACCACACGATAACAAACTGTCATCTCCACAATATTTTCCATACTTTAAAATGGTATGATGTAAATTTAAATGTATTATGACAGCTGCTTTGATATTTTAGCCTTTACTGGGCCTTTAAGTATTAGTCCATTTTTATAGTTAAGTGTAACACCAGTTTTTTTTTTTTTGAAACTGTATTATAATCTAAGGTCAGACTGCACATAATATGAGGTCTGACCTGGAATCTACATGGCCCAAATTTTAGTTGCACCAAAATAGTGGTGAAATTACATAATATTATTCATTTATTTAGTGAAGTACTTTGAGACTGTGGTTAATTGGTGAAGGTGTAGGATGGATTACCCTGGGTTTTATCCTCACCTAGGTGCCAGGATTTTGTAGGAGTGCCTATAGAAAAGACACTGCAGAGAACCAGCCTAGCCCTAGTAAAACCAGAGAGATACACAAAGGACTTGTTACTGTAATACTGAAACAGTGCTGAAACTATTGTAATCACCAGAAATCAGTATCAAATTACTCTTGAAGGTAGTTACAACCAATTTCATGTTTTGTGGCACTGCATGAGTTGACCTTACTTTTGTGAAATCATTATTTTCTTGACTTGTGTCTTTATGATGATTAAAGGTAAATTTTCATTTATGTATCAGAAGGAAGGTACATTCAATATTTATGAATTACACATGGCCTAAATCTTAGAAAATACTGAACACACCATTCAGTTTTCACCTTTCAGAGTATTACATAACATTCTTAAGTTCAGGAATAAAACCAAGAACATTCTTTTCAAAGGAAAGAAGAAATCATTGTATCTGAACAATCAAATATTATTTCTAGTTTGATTTTGTATTTCATTTTGAAATTAATACATGTAGTTTCAAGTTGTGCAGTAATTAGGAGGAACCCTTGAAGGGATTTCTAGGTGTTACAGTCATGGAAAGGACAAGGTACTTTCAGTAAGAAATTGCATACAAAATACCAATGTTTCTATTTTTCATAGAAGACTTCTGTGTTTTTTTTTTTTTTAAACTAACCCATACTAGTTTCAAAACAATACATACTTTATACCTCAGAATGAGGACAGTTTGTTTGTAATGTAGCAAAAGTAGATTAAAGATCAGACAGCCTAGCATAGTAAAATTCCATTTCTATAGGCATAATATTTTAGATTTGAACTGTTTGCAGTCTATATGATTATATCCACTATATAAAAGTTTAGAAAGTGTCGTGTTTATAGTCTGAGTAGATTTGTAAAATGCTGTTTTAAAAATCAAAACCTTAATTGATGTCTGAGTACAGAAGTTTCAATATTTCAAAATAGTCTTGCATAATGATGATTTTAGAAATGCTTTAAATGCTATGGAAAAGAAAAATATAGTCATCATGTTTAGTATATCTGTTTAAGCTCACATGTTTACAAACCCTTGGGTGAGCTGTTAATATTTTCAATCTGACTTACTGCATAATCTAAGACCAACACCACCTTCACTAGTTCTCCTGAAAACCCTTGATTTTTAGTGTAGCTAAATAAAGCTCAGCCAATTGGATAAGTTGTGTGAAAAGTTTTTCTGAACATCCTTCAAAATGGGATAATATAGCCACACTTACCTTAGTTAAAACACTTTGTACCCTTTATGGTGTTATGGAACAGGGAAAAATGACTTTAGTAAGAATGAAAAAAATGAAAAATCTGTTGGTCTACCAGTTTTTAAAAACTTAAGAGCTACATTTTGTGAGGCTGACAGAAATGTTAGATAAAGATTACCCTTGCAGGCCAATTTTAGATCCATATTGACTAATTGAATGGTGTTTAATGTTGCTTTCAACATTATTTCAGTCATATAACTGCTACAACTAGCTTATTTATGTATGTCTAGGTTTCAGCAGTACTAGGCTAGGGCTCTGTTCAAAGTGTCTTGCCTAAGGACACTCCCACAGTAAAACATGCAGCTTCCAGTGAGGCTGGAACCTAGAACATCAGGTAACAAGTCCCACACTTTACTGGTGAGCCATGCAGGACCCCAGATCCACATTTAAAGGGGAGTTAATTTTTGTAAGATTGTTCAGATTAGTCTATGTCCACCATCTGTGCGTAAGTTACTTTTTGTTTTTTAATCAAAAATGATAATCAAATAGATGACATTTCATTATTCATTCCTGCCCCATATGATTATTAAGCACTTTAAATGCATCTGCGGACAACTGATACAAAATGAGCTGAATTTTACACATATGATTGAAAACACTGTTGGAACAGGAGAAAATACTGCTTACCAGAATTTTATCCTTGTCCCTTAATGCATTCATTTTCCTATTTCCTTCAGGATTATTAACACGGAGTGTTTGGTAAAGTGTTAAAATAAACCCCAGTCAAAATTTTCTCCAGATCCAGTTGTCAAATGCCAAGGAAACCTGACATGGATATGCTGTATACTGGTATATCCCACAGATTGGTATAAATGTATAGCATGTGTTTGTATAAGGGGATACTCATACTGTCTTGCTATAGAGAGCTCTAGCTTTTGAAGCAATATAGTAGAGCATTTACCTTAGGACCTGAAAGTTCTTGGTTCAACCGCAGCCTTGGGAGGCTATTTAACAGAACTGTTACAGATTCATGTAATCAGTATTCAGAATGCATAATGGTTTGTCCATAAGGCCTTTATTTCACCCTTGAATTTTGTGTCATACATAGTTAAATTGGGAGAATTTTTGAGGATTTTTCTTTTTTTTAGCCCTCAACCACACAATAAACCCTATGTTTTATGAGTTCTGTGTAAAAGGGCTTATGAAAACATTGTTGGAAAGCAAGACATCAGTAGGCCTATTTCTTTTCTTTTTTTCTTCCAGAATGTTTTCTACACCCTTTACCAATACAAACCACATAATATGAGCCATATTTATTGAATTGTTTGTTACTACTCAAAAAAGGGAGCTGTTTAGTTTTTATGCCACAAATCAATTTTTTTTTTTGTAAAAGGCCAATAAATATCACCAGATTTATATTTCTTTTCATATAAAGTATACGAGTAAATTAAGTAAAATGATGCAATTTTGGGTGTTTTATCATGGAATTGTACCTTAGCAGTAGGTCACTGTTTTTTTTTTTTGTTACATCAGGTATAGTGTCTTGATACTGATTTGAATATGAATCCTTGTGGACAGTGCATGCTATTGATTATGTACCATTCCCACAAGGCTTTCCAAAACTGTGGCATGAAATCTAATAATACCAAAGAGGCTATGTAGCCCATTAAGTAAATACCAATTTTTTTTGTAAATCTTATCTTTCTTCTTTACTAATGATTTTCCAGCTATAACTCAGTGATAAGTCCTTTTTGAGTTTGGTGAAAGTATGAAAATCTGAATAATAGTTTTTTTGGGGGGAGAGTAAAAAATTTTGTCCTCTGGTAAAGAGTTCAACAAGAAGGCACAAAAATTTCATATTGAATACATGTGTAAGTAGCAGTATCTTGTACTCTTTGATCAAATTTTTCCATGATTACTGAAACTGATTGACAGTTGTAGACCTTAACACTTTGTTTTTACAGAATTATCATTATATAATCAATGTCCTTGAGGGAAAAAAAAAAAAAATGTCCTATTTTGTACAGTTTTTGTAATCTTACTCATCAACAACTGAAGTGTTCTATATATTTGTCAAATAAGTTTCACTTACATAAATCTATCTTGGTTTATTTCAACATGTTTTTACTTTCTAGTATGTTTACATGCAGCTACACTACACCATTCTGCTGCAAAAAATGTTAAATGTTTGGATGAATTTTAAAGTTTTAGAAAGACCTTTGAATTCTGACGAAATAAGCAAGTATAAATAAAACATGATTTGTATATAGAGCCATAATTACCTCTAAGACTTCCTCGTCACTTTTTTTGAAACACTATATACAGTCCTACGTGTGTTTACAGTCTGAAATATAATACTATCATAAAAACATGCCAAATTGTTGCACCAAATTACCACTCTCATAAGTAGCAAAATAAAAGTTGCTGTACAGCACATTTGGTAGAACAACTTTGACCCCCATTGTCCTTGCTTACTCTACTAATTACTTACATATTATACATGTATTACAGTGCTCCAGCCAGGGTAAAAAAAGGGCAGGGTGGTGGGGCTGAGAAGGGCACTTTGAGGCGTAAAGCGCCAAGCAGGGATAAGGGGGGGGGGGGGCTCCCTCAAAGAAATTTTATATATTTTGACCTTATTTACAGTCTCTCTTGCAATATCTGATATAAAATATGGGATTCTTAAAACAAAAATCATTCTGTTATAGTGGCTTATATGAATATTTCAGCTTCATCTCAACAAGAAAGCCATTTTCAATTATTAGTAATTCAGTTTCTTGAATGGTTTAGCTAGGTCCAGGAGCATTACAAGTACATGTAGTTCATATTATAACCCTCATTTAACTCTTTACCAGATAACAGACTTGCCCAATTTGAAAGCCATTTCTGAAAACAAATGGTTCCCAGCATTTCTCCTTTTCACACAATGTCTCCTAAAGCCTCATGTCATTCAACTACAGACTTGATACTATTACAGTACATTACTTCATTTTTATCAGTGCTTTGCAGATAAGCAAGACAAGTAAGCTACAAAAACTAACAAATACAAACTTTCAACACTTTCTTGCAATGTAACTGTGTCTTTCCTTTTTCTGAAACTTCTTTGTATTCAATTTTGAAGGTTTTAAATCTGTAGAGTTGGTGGCATGAGGCAGAAACAGGTGTTTATTGAGTAACTTATGACTTTGCATGTCATTCAACATCATGGATAAATATTAAATGTTCCATAAATACTTCCTTTCATTACACTTGTTTCTATATTCCCGTTTGGTAAGGCAAGCCCCGCCACCCCCCCCATTATCCCGATCTTTTTCATTTCATAAAAGAACAATCCAAGTCTTTTTCCCAGTGAAAAATAAGGAGATTTTGGCTCCTTCTTTGTGCTTTATGCGCTGAGTAAGCGAATTTCCCATTTAAATTCATTACTGACACTGGAAAGATAGTTTGAAGTGTCTCTAATCGGGTTGATGTGAAATTGACATTCGTTATGTCATGGGTTTTCGTGCTTTTTGCATTGGTCCTTTTTCCTTGTAATTTAAGTGTTGGAAAGGTATTTCTAGACATTTTGACATACATTCTACAAAATGTAAGTCAACAACAAGTTGTGGTATGCTTCATTGTCTACTTTATGAATGCACCATTTTCCGACTTACGACAGTTTAATTTGCTGACTCATCAATTCTACCTGAGCGTTAACATAACTTTATTAGTTATTTTTGAAACCAGGGGTAAATCTAAGAATAAGTTACTTTGCTTATGAAAAGAACACATTACAAACAAGGGGAATTTTATCAATCACAAATCCTTGATTAAACTTTGTACATGTAACTCGGTACAGGAAAATAAGCTCGATCTTCGTCGGACATAATTTTTTTTACGACTTAAACAATAAATTGCGATTGATAACAAGCTGAACAGCCTCCAATATTGTTAAATAAGGGCAGAAATCTTAAAGATACGATAATCTGTTTAATAGCCTCTATTGTTCTCAGCACTTGTGTAGGCCTACTTTGACGAATAAATTACGAACTTTTGTTATACAGTCATGGTCGATCTTTTCACACTTCGCTGCCTGGATGGGATTAGTGACACGCTGTAAATTGGATTGTTTACTCGGAGGCGGGTATCAATGAGATCTTAAACAGACTCGTGGCGTAATTTAGATAACAGGTTACAATACTGAACATAGGGCACTCCGGGGCGTTCATATACGGCAGGGTGTCCAGAAAAAAGGCAGGGCGTCCAGAAAAAAGGCAGGGCGCTTACAAGAGGGGGCAGGGCGCAGCGCCCTTCTATTCCCCGCTAGCTGGAGCACTGTATTATGTGTGATAATTTTTTTAAAAACTTTCATTACATCTAATCATAGCTTAAAGGTGGCCCTTCAGATTTTAGGACGAAAATTTTACAAAAATACAAAAAAATCATCCTTATACTCCCAAAGCCTTTTAATTTTCATTCATAAAACCCCTGTAGTCGAAAACCATCCGACAACAAGAGAAATTAAAGATTTACTATGGCCCAGGTCGACACCGACAGGAAACACGTTCTATTTTTACATGAGCAACTCGCTCATTTACATACCAGAAATACACAGACAAAGCTTCAAACATAGCGTCCGAAGAAGACATTATGGAAAATAATTACATGTTTGTTATGTTATGGAATTTAAGCGTCATTAGTCACGTGCCAGTCACTTGACGTTCCCACAATGCTTTTTTGATTTCTGGCGCGAAATCTAAAAATACCTTAAGAGGCTACATAGCCTTTTAAGGGAACACCATCAAAAAAAAATTTTTTTGTAATTTTATGATTCTTAATTATTGATGATTTGTATTGTTTTTTCATATAAATTTCAGTGATATATATGTTTTTTAATTTGGTGAGATGTGAAAAATCTAAATACCCACCTTTAAAACAGTTCAACAAATCCGCTTTTCAGGACTTTCAGTCCTTTGATTACTATTGGCAAACATCACATTTTTAGAAACAAGTTGGCTTCTTTACAAAAGAAGCCAGGAGAGGTCAGCATCATTTTTCCAATAGTTTATTGGCTTTTAATTTCAATATATTTTGGTACATTTAAACAAACAAGTAAAAAAGCCGCCGCATAGAAACCTCATATGCTTTACATGATGGTTATTTGATCTTCTTGTTGCGTTTTCAAGTCGTATGATCTTGTCCAGCGGTCTTTTTTCTCTTTTTTAACGAAATTCTTCTTATATTTTCTTCTGCTTAGATTTATTTGCTTAATGAAAAATTACAATTATTTGAGAGGTAATTTGCAGCCATCGCAAATTAATATAACAAATATTTTCTGAAATTCGTCACATAAAAATAAACCACGTCAATTTCCTGTTTCGGTTTTTTGATTTCGCTTTATTTACAAAACCATGACGAAACAGACTGTGTATCAGTACAATTTCGTAAGAAAAATGGATTTAGACAGCAAATTCTGTGGCAGTCTGCCTTTTAAACTCACCACTGTTGGAGAGGTCTGATGACCTCTCCAATAATCATTTATTTGAGCATTTTTTGTGCCTTCAAGAACCTTTATCAAAGTTTAAAAAATATCTTTCTACGTTCTGGGACAAATATTTTCATAGGGAACACGTTCAATTTGTCGCCTGCAAAATCTTTCAATTTGAGTTTTCTGTGGAAAACTTTGTTGGTTGGTAATGGGTTAACTCGTGTATCCGAATATGGACACTTCCGAATTCACATCAACTTTCAAATGCCAGAAAACCAAATCCATGATTAGTTTTCTTTTAGAAATGTTAGAGGTAATCAACTGATGATCGAATGTTGATTTCAACAGAAACAGAGATACTCGAAATATAGCTTGCAAAAAAAAGTCGCCTTACTTACAGTTTAGAGGCCATTCTCGACCGTGTCACACTCGGGTCTAATCGTACTATTTCGTCGTGTTTACGGAATCTTACGACGTCGTTGGTGGCACAAGGCTGCAGAACACAGTATATCCTCGGATGCCCAAACTGCGCCCCTCTAAGCTTTATTTGGGAAATGAAGTATAAATAGATGATATAAAAAAGAAAAATAATTACACAAGTCAAATATGTTCTGTTTCCATCAATCTTTATCAAAATTCATGTGTACATTAGTATTAAACTTCCAAAACTTGATAAAAATTAACTGTCTGTCAATAAACAACCGCCATATTTTGTGTGCCTAACTCCGCCACCCTAGAGTGATGTAACAAATTCTCCCAAGTCTCGAAAAATAAGGCAAAATTATTAATGTTATTGTTTTTTTTTTTTTTTTTTAACAAATGTAACTTCAATATAGAGCTGTTTTACAATAAATAACTGCAAGAGTTTGTCATTGTTTTTATGTGATCCACCAGTTCCAGTAGCGTCAATAAAGGTGGTTTACCAGTGATAATAGTATAAGGATGTGCCTTTCCTGGTAACCTGTACCTGAGAGTGGTGCGAGGTACATTAAATATTTAGCAGCCCTCTTTACTTGCATGTTCTTCTCTACAATTTCTTGGTAAGCTTTATGAAGTGCATCATGAGAATATTGTTAATTTGTTCTTCTGATCTTTCATGAGTTGGGCTTAAATTAAAATTGAGAAAGCAAATATCAGTTAACGACCATGGGACAAAAACCTATCTATGAAGATATGCTTGGCCTAAGAGAAATTTATTTTGTCACATGATTTCATTCATAAAATGTAAACATTTGCAGAAAAAGCATTTCAGATGTGTTTACATTCGAATTTTATGACTTTAGAGCTAATTTTTATGGGGGGAAAAATGCATTACGAAAATACACAGAAAAACAGTAAGGTGACATAAAAATTGAGACAAATATCTGCTAATATCTCATTTCGGGTTGAAAATCGTTGGAGTATATTCACTATGATGTAGTAAAAACTTTTCCTACTGTCAGTCTTGCCCAAGCTGAAACATCGTGACATTTCGACGAAAACAAGAAAGGTGGCGGAGTTAGAGCAGGGGCACAGTTAGGGCACATGACGATACTTTTCGTTTAAACCTTTTCACAATCTTGATATTAATTAGAGTACTAATCTTTGAAAAGATATATTTTTGCTGAAATTTTTCATTGTGCACTGAAAAATGATCAGAAAATTAGTTTTTGTTGACAGCCTTAATTAATTCTGTCAATGAATTCTTTTTACCATTGGCAAACATCACATTTTTAGGAATAATCATTTATTTGAGCATTTTTTGTGCCTTCAAAAACCTTTATCAAAGTTTAAAATTAAAGCCTACTTTCTGTAATTTTGACAATCTTGAGTCATGTCCTTTGAAGAATTGTATCTTTGTATTTTGCACAGTAACATATGATTTTCTTTTTTTTTTTTTTTTTTTTTTCTAATCCATACACATTATTTTATCTTCTGAGTGAAAATTTAAAAGAAAAAAAGAATGAAAAAGGAAAAAATCTGTCCATAGGAAAAAACTGTGGCACTCAAATAAAAAAGATAAATTGTATATGTCAAACTATTTAACAGTAAATACTTATTGATACCTTTGTATAAAAAGGTGAAAAAGAACGTAAATTGTATGTACTTTATTCTCTTCTTTTATACATGTGTCATCGATGAGTAAGTGTTTAGACAACTATGAAATGACATAAAAGTGATTATTGATTCAAGAAACCTATTAATTTACCATGTGCAAATTTACTGTTAGTGCCGTGTTTTAAGTGCATGCATAGGATTTCTTAGATAAATAATTTACTGTGGGCTTATTTCTTACAGGGGCAAGTCTACACAAACCTAGATTTTTGTCTCCAAATCAGTTCATAGATACGTGAAACTCGGTAATCCGGCCACCCCACAAATAAGACCAGTTTTGAAAGGTACCAAGGATGGTCTAAATAGAGGGATTTTACAGTATACATTATAATGAAATAAGTTTGGCCTGTAAACGAAGTGTTCATGACAGCATTAATCCCGGGCATGATCTAAGGACAATATATCTACAGAAACAGAATGTGATCAAGGTATCTTCAGGGATCCTATATATCCCTGGTATCTTTAAAAGATGAACTGTGAAAATAATTAGTAATGATGAGATATAACACAACAATAGTTATACGCATTAATTAACATCTAATTATAAGTTCAATTCACCAATGTAGTGTTGATTATCAAAGACATTCAGGGACTGTACATAGATGGTCTGTCCATGTTTACAGGAAAGAAAACAGACAACTGAGGTTAGTCTACATGTTCAAAATAGAGACAAGAGGGAAATTCTTCGACGGTTTCCACAATCCAAACATGTTGTTGCAACATATGTCATTATTGAACTTTCTCCGCAAAAGTTGCAATCAGAACCATACTCTCCGCTTCACCCAAAGCTTTACCATTGACTGTAGCTCGCTACCTAACGCAATACAAATTGATCAGTAATTCGGATAGTGGTAGGCGGATATTGAATAAAATGGGAAGTGGGAAGTGTATAACTGTATAAATCAAAACACATTTTGAGAGCTATTATCAACTTTGATAGGTTTTAACGGTAAAATGTTGTTCAGTAACTTTTTGTATATTGCTCTGTTTACGTTGATATTTGTTTTATCCATAGACGATTGCCGTGCAGGCGACCAACCAAGAGTGCTAATAATTTCATTTGACGGATTTCGCTGGGATTACCTAGAGAAAGCAAATAAAACTGGAAACTTTCATAGGATTATTCGTGAAGGCGTTATTTCAAGGCACGGTCTCAAAAATGCTTTTATTACTAAGACACTTCCTAATCACTACACGTTAGTAACAGGTTTATATGAGGAAAGCCATGGTCTAGTTGGAAATTCATTTTTTGACCCACAGTTCAATCGTAGTTTTTCCTTAATGAACAAGGATGACAACCGGGACTGGCGATGGTTCGATATGGGTGCTGAGCCAATATGGGTGACCAATCAAAAACGCGGGACAGAATATCGTTCCGGTTCTGTATTTTGGGCAGGAAGTGCTGCCAGTGTAGAAGGAATACTTCCAACAAAATACTTGGAATATGATTCTAAATTTTCTTTCAAAAGTAGAGTGGACACTATTGTAGGATGGCTAAATGACAGTAAATCAATAAACCTTGGTCTACTATATTTTGAAGAACCAGACCACACAGGCCACATGTTTGGTCCTGATTCTCCAGAAATTCAGAAAAAAATTGAAGAATTGGATGAAGTGTTGGGGTATCTATTGCAGCAGCTGGAACTTTATAACTGGTTGCCTGTAATTGACATAATTGTTACAAGTGATCATGGTATGGCATCAACGCCACCAGATACTGAACATGAAATCAGTCTTGACCGTTATATCAGACCAGATTCATACTCTATTTATACAGCAAGCCCTATTGCAGATCTTCATCCATCATCTAAAGGTATAATATTCCCTTTAAAAACTCATGCTGTTTAACTCTTTACCATACAATCCCAACTTTTATCGACCCTGAGGAAGAAGGCTATCGAAAACATTGTGGGAAAATGAGAAATTGCTGGTAAACAGCATTTTCTCCATTTCCCACAATGTTTTCTGCTATTCCAAAGTCAAGTTTCAATTTTTGTGTCACGTTTATTTTGTCATCTGCAAATGCTTTCAATTTGGACAAGTCTAAAACTTTGTTGTTTGGTAAAGAGTTAACTCTTTACCGTACAATCCAGACTTTTAACGACCCTGAGGAAGAAGGCTATTGAAAACATTGTGGGAAAACGAGAAAATGCTGGTAACCAGCATTTTCTCCTTTTCCCACAATGCTTTCTGCTCTATGAAATACAAATTTAATCTTTTTAGTTACAATTAATTTGTTGTCTGCAGGTACTTTGACTTTTGAAGTCTAAAATTTTGTCGTTGATAAAGACCCTTATCCTGCTAAATAAGTTGAATGATACCTTCAAGCCGATAGTAAAAACCCAAAGGTTGCTATTTCAAAGTTTTTTTTGGAGGATGGGGGAGAAACATCTCTAATTGCACAGCGTAGATCAAAGATCAGACTGCACATTCTGTACATTCAGATCTTGATCTACACCACTGTCCTGAAAAGGTCAGTAAGTTGCGCTTAGTAGCCTTAGGGTCAAGAGCAATAATCAAGCCTTTTCTAAATGACAAAGTTTAGGCCCTTTGAAGTTGAAGTCATGTTAAGGATAGGGCACCCTAATGCAGATTCCTGTAACAATGCCTTTCATCGCCGGAAAACGTACAGATTTGGCTAAGACTCGGGTAATCCGTAATCGATCGGCCGATAGATGCTGGTTCCCTGCATCGATTACAGATTAACGAGTCTTAGCCGAATCTGTACAATGAAAGGTGATGTTACATGAATCCCATTAGGATGCCCTATCCTTAAGAGTACAAGTGAGAAATTGATACAAAATTTAATGAGCTAAAGGTCTCTGATAAGATAACATCAAGGGAAAATGAGAGAACTTAGCTTATCAGCATTTCCTTCTTTTCCCACAATGTTTTGCATATGACAGTTGTCTTTAGAGTTATGAAAGCAGGAGACTGTGTAGTAAAGGGTTAAGGTTTTTAAGATGATATAGTCAAGTTTTAATGAGTATACACACTGTATGAATGCTAAAGAAATTGTCCCATGGAGACAATGTCTCGATTCATATTTTTGTGGAAATTGTTCATACATACACTATACATATTATGTTTTCAAAGGTCTTTAGGCTTGGGGTTGTAAAAAGACAGAGCTGTTTAGTAAGGGATTTGAAAAAATTGACAGTGACTGTGTGATCTTCATAATGTTCTATAGCAGCATAAAACTAGAAATTGATCAAATATTTTTGGGGGAGAGAAAGTTGTATTTTTTTTTGTAAGAAAAATTATAAAGATGTGAGTGTTTACCCGTAAAAAACACTCTAAAATCTAAGTAGTGCAATAATAAAGCTGGGATTCAAACCCAGGACCTTCAGTATGATAACCTAGCGGCTCTATCATTGAGCTATCCAAGCAACTATTATTTTTCTTTTTTCAAAATGTGTTATGCCTTGTTTTGCAATATCAGCTATCCCATAAACTGACAGAATGGGAAGCCATCCTGTGACTGACAGAATAAGAAATTTTATAGAAAATACACAAAAAACCTGACATCCCCTCTTGTTTTCTGCATGTACATTTATTTCTGTCTTTATTTATCTTCTAACTCTTACCAAATAATAAAATTTTGGACTCATCCAAAATAAAAGCATCAGCAGACAACAAATTAAATGTAGCTTACATGGTGATGGGGGTCTTTGATAGGATAGAAATGTTGTGGATAAAGGAGAAAATACCTATTACCAGTATTTTCTCTTTTTCCCCTCAATGTTTTCAAAAGCCCTCTCAATCAGGGGCATTCAAGGATTGTGTGGCAATGTGTCCAATGTGGGTCTTGTTCAGAAGGTTGCAAAGTTGAGCACCTTGTATAATATATTCAAGGTGAAAGAGGATGAAGTTTGTAGAAGTGCATGTAAATTGAGATGGGTCAAAAAGTAGGTCACCAGGCCATATTTTTTAACCCTTTACCCTGCACAATCCAAATTTTGTAACAACCCTTTAGATGAAGGCTTTTGAAAACAATGTAAGCAAAAATGAAAATGCTCAAAAGTCAAAACCAGAATTTTCTCCTTTTCCCATGATGTTTTTTACCCTTACTTTGTGCCACATCCAATTTGTTATAGATCTGCAAATGCTTTGAATATGGACAAATCTAATTTTTGTATGGTTTAGTAAAGAGTTAAAGGAACACACTGTCACACCAAATATTGGTCAGAGTGTTTGTCTCGAGTCTTGCACAATTTTAAAAATGGGTCACCATGGGTCAAAATGTAGGTCACTAATTTCAATCTTCAAAAACCTTGTGTGCCCTCTGAAAAGTGCTTTTTCAGTCTGTTATTCAGGAAACAAGTGAGACTGTCTTGATAATAACAGAGACAATTTTGAAAGGGGTAGACGTTGGTCAAAAATAGTATGTCATGAGAAAAACTTTATGTGCACTCTAGAGGCCACATTTTCAGCCTGAAACCCATGAAACTTTATCAGAATGTTTGTCTTGACGATATCTGGGACAAGTTGGAAATTTGGTCACGCTAGGTCACAAAATAAGTCACAGCGCTAAATCTTAGAAAAAGCTTGTGTGCACTGTAGAGGCCACATTTTCAGCCTAATACTCTTGAAACGTGGTCAGAATGTTTGTCTCGATAATATTTCAGACAGGCTTGAAATTGGGTTATATCTGGTCTAAAAGTAGGCCACAGGGTCATATCTTAGAAAAAGCTTGTGTACACTGTAGAGGCCACATTTTCAGACTGATGTTCATTAAACTTGGTCAAAATGTTTGTCTTGATGATATCTAAGACAAGATTGAAATTAGGTTACATTAGGTCAAAAAGTAGGTCACTTGGCTAAATGTTAGAAAACCTTTGTCTGCAGTCTAGATGCCACATTTTCAGCCTGATACTCATGAAACTTGGTCAGAATTTTGTCCTGATGATTTCTTTGACAGGTACAAAAGTGGGTCATGTCCAGGAAAAAAATAGGTCACTGGGCCAAATCTGAGAAAAACCTTGTTTGCACTCTAGAAGCCAAATTTTCAGCCTGATACTTTTGAAACTTGGTCAGAATGTTTGTCTTGATGATTTCTTGGATAGGTGTGAAAGTGGGTCATGTCCAGGAATAAATTAGGTCACTGGGCCAAATCTGGGAAAAACCTTGTTTGCACTCCAGAGGCCACATTTTACAGCCTGATACTCATGAAACGGTCAGCATTTTTGTCTTGATAATATCTTGAACAAGTTTGAAATTGGGTTATTTTGGGTCAAAAAGTAGGTCACTGGGCCAAATCTGAGAAAATTCTTATGTGCAGTCTAGAGGCCACATTTTTTAGCCTGTTACTCATGAAACTAAGACAAGTTATCTTTTAGAAATCTCAGACAAGTTTGAAATTAGGTTACAACAGATCAAAAAGTAGGTGACTGGGCCAAATCTTAAAAAAAACTTTTGTGCAGTCATTTCTCACATTTTCAGTCTGATACTCATAAAACATTATCAGAATGATTGTCTTGATTGCATCTCTGACCAGCAGGTCAAGTTGGTAAAAAAATAGGTCACGTACAAGCATGCACTTTACATTACTGAAATAAGGATTATTTCAGCTTTATCAACCATAGATGACTTCACATGGGTGAGCACTTTATGGCAAATGGCCCTCTTGTTTATGAAATCTGGATGTACAGTGGCATGTTTTGATTGTCTTGAATTTACTTCATACAACATTGGTCACCTTCAGCTAAACAAGTAGGTCTAAGTAATCAAATTTTGAAAAGCTTTTTTTTTTGTTCCTATTAGAGACCAAATTTTCTCCATGTATGCAGTATGAATGTCTTGATAATATCTCTGATGAGTTAGAATATGGGTCATCCTGGATGAAAAAATAAGTCACTTATTCATTGATATGAAAAAACTTTATGGTGAGCCATTGAAAAGTCAGAAAAAGGTAGAATCACATTTTCAAGAACATTAAATTTCATTTACACACCATACAGTCTGTCATAATTTTGATCAATGAACTGTGTAGGCTCTGATGGCAGTATATACATGTAAATACTGTATTTTGATTGCAGAGTTGGAGGAAGAAATTTACAAGAATTTGTCCAATGTTCCACACTTGACAGTCTATAAGAAAGATGAAATTCCTACTCAATATCATTATTCAAAAAATAGAAGGATAGCTCCTATACTGGCAGTAGCTGATGAGCATTACTGGATTTCTCACAGTAACTCCAAAGGCATCAGTAAGTTGATTAGATACTCTATTACCTATAAATATGGGATTTAATGTTGTAGCTGTCCTTTGGTTTGTATTTGCTTCAGAATTTGTGGGAAATATTGATACATGTATCTTACAAGACTGAATGTCTGGCAAGATAACAAGTTTTTTCCACTTAGCAAGAGGCCAGAGAAAGTTACTATAACATGATATTCCTTTTGCTTTACACTTGAAAATGTTAACCCTTTACTCCACAATCCTGAGTTTTAACAATCCTGATGAAGAAGGCTTTTTAAAACATTGTGGAAAAGGAGAAAATGTTGGTTACCAGTATTTTCTCCTTTTCTTAACAATGTTTTCCATCATATGATTGACAAATTGAATCCTTTGAGTTACATTTAATTTGTCATCTGCCAATTCTTTCAATTTGGACAAGTCTAAAATTTTGTTGCTTGGTAAAGAGTTAATTACAAAATTGTTGCAGTTATTGATAATTTCAGTTGAATGGTAAGAAACTAAACAAAATACTGGTTAAGTGGTCGATATCCTCATTTTTATGTATGATGGATGATTATTATGACAGAACATGCTGATCAATCAAAATGCAAAATGGAAACCAAACTAAACATGGCCTGCAAGCAACTTTAATTCCTATCACTTTAAAGTATGGATGTTATTATGAGTCTGACCATGTGAAGTGGTACCGTCTGTAAAAATTCCAGTCACTTTCAAAAAAACAAATCTTAAAACTAGAATAAAAGTTGGGAATTTCAGTTGTAGTTTTAAGACTCATTTTTCTGACAGCGACTGGAACTATGTAATTTGAGGATGTTTTCTACCTTTTCAATGACAAAATCCCAAAATTTTAGCCATGTTTGTTGCATGCAAAGGCTTTGAAAAAAGACAAGTCTAGGAATTTCTTGTTTGGGAAAGAGTTAATAATGTCTATTGTCCATATTTTACAGGGATGTTTTTGAAGTTGTTTGCTGCAAACTTATTTCAAGAGGTAATGAGATAACTGACTGGGATCATCTCTGTTATAAATATCATCAAATCAGGTTTCTGATGCATTTACAGTTTTCAGTTTCTTTTTTTTTTTTCCACAGAGGGTAACCATGGATACAACAACAGTTTGCCGAGCATGCATCCTTTGTTTATTGCCATGGGACCTTCATTTAAGAAGAATGCAAGTGTTGAGATATTTAACAATGTTGACGTTTATCCACTGATGTGTCACATATTAAAGATGACACCTGCTCCAAACAACGGAACTCTAGATGTAGTGCAGCACCTCCTTGTCGGGTATCCAAATAAACATGTGTCTTCCACATTTGGTGCCTGTATGTACCTATTTTTTAGCTCCACTTGGCAGAGGCCTGCAAGCTTATGTCACATCCCGAGTCCATTGTGTGTGCGTGTGTGTGTATCTGTGCATGCACATACATGTACATGTTAACTTTAAGCTCCTCTTGGAAGAGGCCTGCAAGCTGATGTCACATCCTGTGTCCATTGTGTGTGTGTGTGTCTGTCTGTTTGTCTGTGTATGCATGTGTGTGTTGACTTTTAGTTCAAATATCCTCCTCTCTGAAACTACCCATCCAAGTTTGACCAAAATTCATAGAGATGATCATGCTATGGTGCTCTTCAAGATTTATTTAACTTGTACCAGTGCTTTGCACAAGATTCTTTCCAAGCCTGTGGCTGCTTTCCCATATAAACATTGTATAACCATGAGAAAGGAATGAGTCCTGTTTTAGTGACCTTTATCAATGCTTGCAAAGAAGTTGGCTGAGCTTGGAATAGAACCAGTGACTCTTTGGGTTCAATCTCTGTTGGTTGCTGACTGAGTTAACTAAACAGCTCGGCTTTCTGGTGAAGATCTATGCTCAAGGATGCCAAGGTCATTTTACAGACATTGTAGATCAAGATTTATTTTGTAAGATTACCAGAATCTTGTATTCATTGCCTTCTGGAATGTTCTTGAAAACGATATAACCATGTATATGACATATATGACATACTTAACCCTTTACCACACAATCCCTACTTTTGACGACCCTGAGAAAGAAGCCTTTGGAAAACATTGTGGGAAAAGGAGAAAATGCTGGTAACCAGCATTTTCTCCTTTTCCCACAATGTTTTCTACCCTTCACAAAACAAATTTCAAATTTTCAGTCACTTTTATTTTGTCGTCTGCAAATGCTTTCGAATTGGACAAACCTAAAATTTTGTTGTTTGGTAATGAGTTAAACAAACACATACAAGAAATAACTACATGATTTTACATGCCAGCTGAAACTGATGAACTTCTTAACCCTTTACCAAACAACAAATTGAGAGCATCTGCAGGCTAAAATCCAAAAGGGATGCAAATGACCTTTAGTTCTTTGACAGGGTAGAAAACATTGTTCCTAGCATATTCTCCTTTTCCCACAATGTTTTCAAAAGGCCTTTCCTCAGGGTCATGAAATTCGGGGATTCTGTGGTAAAGGAGTAATGGAGGCTGTGAACATCTTTGCACGTAAAAATTACCTAGATTTTGCTAGTCAAAAGGTGTTTTTGTCAGAAAATCAAAATAATAAATCAAACAGTGTAGATCCAAGATTGTACTAGTTACCGGTACTCATTCTTCTTCTAATAGATTTCTATGTAAATTTCAGATGTGTTGATTATAACTTTTGCAAGCCTTGTGAGTGGGATCATTATGATAGCTGCTTGTCATGCTCAGAGAATTAATAGGAAGAGACATCTTCGTTCCAACATTGGTGGTGTTGCATATTCAGAAGTAGACACTGAACCATTAATGAATGAAAACTCCGAAGATGACCAAACTACAGAACCGTAGAATTTAGTGTTACATCTTCAGCCTTTGCCTTGTTTTTGTACATATTTAACATTTAAGAAATAAGTAAGTATGACTTTGAACATTTTTTTACAGTCGAACTTTTTCACTTTTTTACTAGATGACAAAATATCAGACTGGTAGTGCATTCCTCCAAATTGAAAGCATTTGCAGACAACAAAATAAATGTAGCTCAGTTGATGGTATTTGTCTTTGATTTGTAAATAAGGCATCAGGGGAAACGAATAAAATGCTGGTTTCCAGCTTTTTATCCTTTTCCAACAATATTTTTAAAAGCAGTCACCCTGAGGGTCAATTAAACTTACGATTGTGTGCTGAAGGATCAAGAATTTGAAAATATTTAGTTTTGACTTGTGAAATTCAATTCACAGTCAAACCTTCCTCACTCTAAACTGCTTATCTGGGATTCATTTGCTTATGCGGATGGTGGCAATCAAGATCTGACTGCACAGAATGTTCATTCTGAATATTGATCTACACTGTCCACTTCCATGCCAGATTATCTGAAGACAAAAACCCTTTGATATAACAATATGTGCATCTCTTGTACTGTGTGAGAAAGTCAATTTATTTTGTTAACCCTTTACCAGACGACAAAATTTTAGCATGGTCCAAATTGAAAGCATTTGCAGACGACAATTTCATTGTGGCTCAAATGGTGCAATTTTTCTTTGATACGGAAGAAAACATTGTGGGAAAAGGAGAAAATGCTGGTTACCAGCATTTTCTCATTTTCCCACAATGTTTTCAAAAGGTTTCTTTCCTAGGGTCGTTAAAAGTCGGGATTGTGTCATAAAGAGTTAAGCACCACAAGAGTCAACTAGATGACAAAATGTTTGACCCAACCATATTGATAGCATTTGCAGATGAGAAAAAAGTTTGACTCATCCATATTGAAAGCATTTGCAGATGACAAAATTCTTTATCCATCCATATTGAAAGCATTTGCTGATAACAAAAATGTTATGTTTGACCCATCCATACTGAAGCATTTGCAAAAAAAAAACAAAAAAATTGACCTATCCATATTGAAAGCATTTGCAGATGACAAAATGTTTGACCTATCCATATTGAAAGCATTTACAGATGAGAAAATGTTTGACCTATTGACCTGTCCATATTGAAAGCATTTACAAATGACAAATGGACCTCAATTAATGAAGTTTGTCTAAGGAAAGGAAGAAACATTGTGGGAAAAGAACAAAATGCTGGTTATTAGCATCTTTTTCTTTTCCCAAAATGTTTTCAAAAGGGTTCATTTGTAAGGCTGTAACAACATGGGATTGTTTTTTATGGGGTCAATTCTTTCCATCATGTAGTCTCCCTAATTTTTAGCTCCACTGGCCGAAGGCCAGTGGGCATATGTCATGGCCTGTTGTCTGTCGTGCGTCCATCCGTCCGTGCGTTAACTTTTATTTTAAACATCTTCTTCTCTGAAACTACCCAGCCAATTTTGATGAAACTTCACAGAAATGGTCCTGCCATGGTCCTCTTTAGAATTTCTAGAAAGAATTTAATTCCTTCAAATTTGGCATGTAGCTTTATCTAGTAGACCTCTATCAAGTTTCTTCAAATTATAGCCCTGGGGTCAAATTTGACCCCGCCCCAGGGGTCACAAGTTTTACATAGGCTTATATAGAGAAAACTTTAGAAATCTCCCTGCACCTAGCCATAAGGCCTAGTGCTACCAAATTTTGCATGTGGCTTTATCTAGTGGGCCTCTATCAAGAGTGCCCAACTTATAGCCCTGGGGTCAAAATTGGCCCCACCCCAGGGGTCACAATTTTTATATGGGCTTATATAGACAAAACTTTAGAAATCTCCCTGTACTCAGTCATAAGGCCTAGGGTTACCAAATTTTGCATGTGGCTTTATCTAGTGGGCCTCTACCAAGAGATCCCAACTTATAGCCCTGGGGTCAAATTTGACCCCACCCCAGGGGGTCACAAGTTTTACATTGGCTTATATAGAGAAAACTTTAGAAATCTCCCTGCAACTAGCCATAAGGCCTAATGCTACCAAATTTTGCATGTGGCTTTATCTAGTGGGCCTCTACCAAGAGTGTCCAACTTATAGCCCTGGGGTCAAAATTGGCCCCGCCCCAGGGGTCACAATTTTTATATGGGCTTATATAGACAAAACTTTAGAAATCTCCCTGTACTCAGTCATAAGGCCTAGGGTTACCAAATTTTGCATGTGGCTTTATCTAGTGGGTCTCTACCAAGAGTACCCAAATTATAGCCCTAGGATCGAATTTGATCCCACCCCAGGTGTCAGAAGTTTTACATGGGCTTATGTAGTGAAATCTTTAGAAATCTTCTTGTTACTTACCATAAGAACTTGGGCTACCAGTTTTAGTTCTGTCTCAGGGGTCCTATGTTCAAAACCATTGGCCAAGTATTGTAATGTTTGGCATGTAGGGATTTTACGTATTAGCCAGTGGAGCGATACAGGGCCATTATGGCCCTCTTGTTGATGTAATATAGCCATTATGAATTTCCTTATCTTGCACACATGTGCAAAAAGATTTTGTGATGTACGTCATAGAAACATTATGTGAGGTCATTTGTTAAAGCATTCCATTCTTGCTTGCTATTAGCTTACCTGAGCAAGAAGTGCTAAAGGTGTGCTTTTGTGATCTTGCTGTGCCTGTAATACATCGTTAGTTGTTAACTTTCACCTTGTGTATGCTCTAAAGGCTACATTTTCAGTACGATACTCATGAAACTGAATCAGAATATTTGACTTGATAAAATCTTGGACGAGTGTGGAAATGAGTCATCGCAGGTCAAAAACTACATGTAGGTCACCAGGTAAATCTTAGAAAAACCTTGTGTACTTTCTAGAGGCCACATTTTCTGTCCATTACTCATCAAAATAGTCAGAATGTTTGTCTTGATGATATTACAGACAAGATGGAAAATGGGTCAAGTCGGGTCAAAAACTAGGTTACGAGCTCAGATCTTTGAAAATGTTCAGTACACACTAGAAGCCACATTTCTTATCCAAAACTCATAAGATATTGGTTAGAATGTTTGTATTGGTAATATCTAGGACAAGTAAGAAAATGAATCGGGTCAAATAAAAAGCATGAAAGTTAGTTAGAATGTTTGTTATGTTCATTTTTAGCATGTGTTTGAGGATTACTCACGTTGTATCAAATTCAGAAAGTAGGACAAATCTTAGAAAAAGCTTGTGCACGCTCTAGAGGCCACACCTTCAGTCCAATGCCCTTAAGATTGTGTCAGAATGTTTGCTTTGATAATATCTCAAACAGGAATGAAAATGGATCACACTGGGTCAAAAAGTAGGTCACTTGGACAAATCATAGGAAGACCTGTGTTTACTCTTGACGCCACATTTTTAACCCAAAACTTATGAAAGTTGGTCAGAATAATTGTCTTAAAGACATCTACAACAAGTTTAAAAATGAGTAAAAAAGCAGGTCACTGAGACAAATCCTAGAAAAAGCTTGTGTACACTCTATAGGCCACATTTTCAGTCCAGTACTTATAAAGGTTTGTTAGAATGTCAGTCTTGATATCTTGGAAGGGATTGGAAATGGGTTGGGTTGGGTCAAAAACGCTCAAGTGAGCAATTCAGGGCCATCATGGCACTCTTCTTTTCAAAACCAGTATCATATACAAATTTCCCGGTCAAATCAGCTGTGAGAGGGGAGCTGCAGATGGGTTAACATTTTACAGTGTTATATTTCTTTAAATTTTTATACATTTAAGTTGCTCACCAGTTTAATCTATTTGTTATTCAAGTGAAAATAGACCCTTTCTTTTTCTGTTGTTGTATACAAGGTGTCCCAGAATATATGTCCCAGTTTCAAAGCCCAATTTTGCTAGTAAATATTCAATATAAATAGATAATTCTTTGTAGTACTATTGAAAACATCTAAAATTTTGTATAGACAAAAGTTTTAGGGACTAGGTTGCCTTCAGTTCCTCATAAGACATGCTGTACATGTCCACTCATTTTCTGCTGTACACGTCTGACACGACGTCAAAAGTTGTTGATGATGTTTTGGCAGTTGCCCTATGTAATCTTCCGTATTATCCTACGAATATAGCAGTTCTGAGTTCAGTTAAATATGCTGGTTTATAATCATACATCTTGTCTTTGATATGTCCCCAAAGAAAAAAATCTTACGGGTTTTGATTGGGCGAATGAGGTAGTCATTCTACTTTAGTCTTCAATGAAATCAGCCTCCTTCCACAAGTGAGGGTCAGAAAGTTAATAGCAGCTCTACTTGTATGGGGTGCTGCTCAATCTTGTTAAAACCAACAATCATTTAATGAGAAACATCTTCTTAAAAGTTCAGGCACATTTTTTTTTTTTTTTAAATATCAATGTTGTGATCAGAGGTGACCTTAGCAACATTTTCATCAGACCGGGCTGTCTTGAGACGTCCTTCATTTTCACCCTGTCTGTCTGATACTGTTCTAAACACATGAAATTTGTAAACTAAAGATCATGTTTGTTTTCTGGACTACACTGTTTTACTCCTATAATGCTTTCTTAAGTGCCTTTTCACTCAAGTAGGCTAATTTACAAGCTCATATTCAACATCTTCAGCCATTGTTGAATAAACAACGTATCATATGACGTCATTAATGGCGTCATACAACGTTACCGCCACGATTTATAACGTTTTTTGTACTCTACATAAAAATATAGATTATCAGCTTTAAAATGGTATGCAGGACTCTGCAAATTTCTTTTCTTAAAATCACAAAATTTTTCGTCATTACTGGGACATATATTTTGGGACACCCTGTATTTAGTGCTACATTCATGTGATATATTTATATACTCTAGAAAATCACAGATATACAATTTTATTGATGTATGAGAATAATGCAAAAAGGTTTGTCATCATTAGTTTTATCCAAGGTACATTTATTTATTAGATTCTTTATCATGCTTGAATAGTGTGTCCATTAGCTAACAATATCTGTTTATTTAAAAAGAACTACTTTTAAATAGCCAAAACTAATTTGAATTGTAATACATGTACATGCAGTCACATACACTGACCAACGTCTAAGCAAAGGATTGTCAGGAGTCTTATCTAATACACAAAAACAAATGTTTACAAAATTGATGTTGTTCTCAGTAAAGGGTGAATACTTTGAAGGTTTGTAACAGAAATAATTTTGATGAAACATGAAAAATCATAGTGCCACAGTCTAGGTCATGATAAAAATCATAAAGTTCATACAATTACTAAGATGTATAGTTCTGAAAAATTATCTTCTCCAGAACTGGAAGCCAGTTTGCATTTAACTTGGCATTGATAATAGTGTCTAAAGTTCTAAAAGATTTTTAAACTGATGACAGGAGGCTGACCCTGGACATGTTATGTGCAAGAATCATTCAAACTGTTCTTTTCTATAGAAATTAAGAATAGGAGTTCCTTGCTAGATCAGTGTTCAGATTTTGAAATAATTTTACAGGAATATTCCTTGGTTTTCCATCTGAAAAATTGCTCAAACCATTCTGAGCAAGATGGCTGCCAGAGATAAATATAAAAAGACTCTTTACGCAACTTCTACACGAAGACAAATGGACAGATTTTGAAAAAGGCTGTAATTCATAGAAATGTTTAGAAGTTATTTTCCACCAAAATTGGTCAAACCATTCTGCTCTGCTGTACAAGTTGGCACCCAAGCATAAAACTAGAAAATCCATTGAACAACTTCTCTTAACTGGTGGCTTAATTTTGAAATAATTTCACAGGAACTGAGAAACTTGGAAACTAGGAGTATGCACCTTTTATAATATTGCCAAAAGATCTTTTTTAGTTTTAGCTCCACCTGCCCAAGGCCAACCAGAATATATTTTTTATATGGCTTTGTGTCCATCATGTGTGTCTATTGGTCTGTCCATTGACTTTTATTTCAAACATCTTCCATAAAACCACCAATCCCATTTTGACAAAACTTTACAGAAATGATCCTGCCGTGGCCCTCTTCAGAATTTTCCAGTGAAAACTCTGGTTGCCATGGCAACAAAACTGAAAAATATTGAAAATCTTTAGAAATCTTCTTGTCTGAAAGCATGATGCCTAGGGCTACAACATTTTTCATGTAGCTTTACCACTTTTAAGATTGTGCAAATTGTAGTCTAGGGTCACCAAGACAAGGGGTCACAAATTTTACTTCAGCTTATATAGTGAAAATGCTTAAAAACCTCTTTGTTCCAAACCATAACACCAAGAGCTACTAATTCGACATGTATTTCATTTTGTGGACCTCTACCAGCAGTTTTCATGTTATAGCCCTGGGGTCAAAATTAGCCATGTCCAGGGGGTCACAAGTTTAACATGGCTACAGCTGTTATATTTTGTATATATTAGCAGTCCCCCCCCACCCGGGGTGGGGGTTTGGGTTACCAGTTTAACATGCATTAGAGGTGAAAATCTTTAAAATCTTCTTTCTAACCACAAATATGAGGGCTATCAATGTTGGTACTTAGCTTAATCTGAGGATTGCTACCAAGCTTTTCCAAGATTATGCCTGGGGTCAAAATTGGCCCTGAAGTCAGACATGTTAGAGGGGCTTTGCAATGTGGAAACTTTAGGTATATTATTGTTTATAACCATTCTACCCTGACCTGTATTATTTAGTATGTAGCTTCATCTAGTGGACTTCTTCCAGGATTCAACTAATTGTAGCCCTTGGGTCAAAAAATCCAAAGATTACGCCTGGGGTCAAAATTGGCCCTAGGTCACACATGTTAGAGGGGCTTTGCAGTGTGGAAACTTTAAGTATATTGTTGTTTATAACCATTCTATCCAGACCTGTATTATTTAGCATGTAGCTTCATCTAGTGGACTTCTTCCAGGAATCAACTTATTGTAGCCCTTGGGTCAAAAATGGCCCTGCCCTGTGGGTCACACCTTTAATATGGGATTTTATAGAGAAAACTTTGAAAATCTTATTGTTTCAAACTATTTTGCATAAAATATTTAGTACTTAGCATGATATTGGGATCACTACTAAAATTGTTCAAATTATTGCCCTGAGGTCAAAATTGGGAGGGGGCACAGATTGTTCTCTAGTGAGTGATCGAGGACCATTGTGGCCCTCTTGTTGGCAATCTTCTTGTCAGAATACTCATTGTCAGATTTCATTTGTACTTGATATGGAAGGTACTTGATTAGACCTGCTTGTATCCATTGACACCATCTAAATAAGTGGAAAAAATATGCCTTTTCCTTGGGAAGCAAGGCAAATTTTCTGTATGAAATTTTACTGCCAATGCCAAAATCAAATGTATGACAGATTTATTAGGAAGTGATGAGATACAAGGCCACCATGGCGATCTTGTTTGAATCTCCATGACAGCATAGCCGTGAAATTGCAACGATTTCTAGCTCCACTGGCCAAAGGCCATTGAGCTTTTGTCATGGCCCTGTGTCCCTCTTGCCTCCATCTGTGCCACTGTGCATTAACTTTTGTTTCCAACATTTTCTCTGACACCACCATTCCAATTTTTGACCAAACTTCACAGAGATGATCCTGCCTTGGTACTCTTCAGAATTCCATTAAAAAAATTAATTCACATGTAAAATTGTTGCCTTTGCAACAAAACTGAAAAATATCTAAAATCTTTAAAAAATCATCATCTAAAAAACCATAAGGCCTATGGCTACCAATTTAGGTATGTAGCCTCATCCTATAGACCTCTATTAAAATTCTTCAAACTGGGTTTTTATGGTTAAGACTTTAAAATCTTCTTGTTCCCAACCATATGGCCAAGGGCTACCAATTTGGCATGAAGCATTATCTAGTGGACCACTTCCAAGAGTGTTCAAGTTACAGCTTTCGTGTCAAAATAGGCACTGTCCCATCGGTTACAAGTTTTACGTGGACTTATACTATGAAAACATTTAAAAAAAAAAATTCATTTTCATGAGCATAAGACCTAGCGCTACCAAATTGTAGGGCTTATACAGTGAAAACAATTAAAGTCTTCTTGTTAGCTCACCTGAGCACAAAGTGCTCATGGTGAGCGTTTGAGATTCTGCTGTGTCCGGCGTCCGTCGTGTGTTGTCAACTTTTACCTTGTCTACGCTCTAGAGGCCACATTTTCAGTCCGATACTCATGAAACTTAGTCAGAATGTTTGTCATGATGATATCTCGGATGAATGCAAATGGGTCATCTCGAGTCAAAAACTAGGTCACTAGGTCAAATCTTAGAAAAACCTTGTGTACACTCTAGAGGCTACATTTTCTGTCCAAAACTCCTGAAAGGTGGTCAGAATTTTTGTCTTGATGATATCTCGGACAAGTTCGAAAATAGGCCATGTCGGTTCAAAAACTAGGTCACCAGGTCAAATCTTAGAAAAACCTTGTGTACCCTTTAGAGGCCATAATTTCCGTCCAATACTCCTGAAAGTTGGTCAGAATGTTTGTCTTGATGATATCTCGGAGGAGTTTGAAAATGGGCCATGTCAGGTCAAAAACTAGGTCACCAGGTCAAATCTTAGAAAAACCTTGTGTATGCTGTAGAGGCCACATTTTCTGTCCAATACTCTTGAAATTTGGTCAGAATGTTTGTCTTGATATCGCAGACAAGTTTGAAAGTGGGCCATGTGGGGTCAAAAACTAGGTCACTAGGTCAAATCTTAAAAAAACTTTGTGTATGCTCCAGAAGCCACATTTTTTGTCCAATACTCTTGAAATTTGGTCAGAATGTTTGTCTTGATATCGCAGACAAGTTTGAAAGTGGGCCATGTGGGGTCAAAAACTAGGTTACTAGGTCAAATCTTTGAAAAACCTTGTGTACGCTCCAGAAGCCACATTTTCAATCCAATGCTCTTTAAAGTTGGTCAGAATGTTTGTCATGATGATAGCTTGGATGAGTTTGAAAATGGGTCATGTCAGGTCAAAAACTAGGTCACCAGGTCAAATCTTAGAAAAACCTTATGTAAGCTCTAGAGGCCACATTTTCAGTCCAATAATTGTGAAATTCCGTCAGAATGTTTGTCTTGATAATTTCTTAGACTAGTATGAAAATGGGTCATGTTGGATAAAAAACTAGGTCACAAGGTCAAATCTCGGAAAAACCTTTTTTACTATAATTACAGTCCAATATTCTTTAAACTTTTGTTAGAATGTTTGTCTTGATGATATCTTGCATGAGTTTGAAAATGGGTCACATGGAATAAAAACTAGGTCACCAAGTTTCATCCTTGAAAAACCGTGTGTACGCTCTAGAGGCCACATTTTCAGTCCAATAATCTTGAAATTTGCTTTGAATGTTTTTCTTGATAATGTCTTAGACTAGTATGAATATGGGTCATGTTGGATAAAAAACTAGGTCACTAGGTCAAATCTCGGAAAAACCTTTTATACACCTTACAGGCCACATTTTCTCTCAAATACTCATGAAAGTTTGTCGGAATGTATGTCTGATAATTTCTACATGTCAAGTAGGCCACTGAGACAAATTCTAGAAAAAGCTTGTGTGCACTCTAGAGGCCATATTTGTAAGCCCAATACTAGTGAGTGTTTGTCAGAGTGTTTGTCTTAATATCTCTGAAGAGATTGGAAATGGGTCATGTTTGATCTAAAGGCTCAAGTGAGTGACTTCAGGGCCATCATGGCCCTCTTGTTTGTCCAATACTCTTGAAAATTGGTCAGAATGTTTGGCTTGATGATATCTCAGACGAGTTCGAAAATGGATCATGTGGGGTCAAAAACTAGGTCACTAGGCCAAATCTTCGAAAAACCTTGTGTTTGCTCTAGAGGCCACATCTTTAGTCCAATACTCTTGAAAATTGGTCAGAATGTTTGTCTTGATGATATCTTGGATGAGTTTGAAATTCGGTCATGTCGGGTCGAAAACTAGGTCACAAGGTCATATCTTAGAAAAACCTTGTGTACACTTTTGAAAGAGATTTAAAATGGATCATGTTTGGTCAAAAGGCTTAGGTGAGCGACTTCAGGGCCATCATGGCCCTCTTGTTTCTAATGATGAGAGCTAGAGCTGTAATATTCTGTATGTGTCATCATCTAGTAGGCATCTGCCAATATTGTTCAAATAAAAGGCTTGGGGACAAACTTGACTCTATCCCCGGGATCACAAGTTTGATATACATGTACACGTGTGCCTATATACATGTAGTGGAAACTTTACAAAATCTAATTGTTCTAACCATAAATCCAAGGGATACCAAATTTGGCATGTAGCCTCATCTAGTGGATCACTACCAAATTTGTTCAAATTTTAGCCTTGAGCTCAAAATTGGCCCCGCCCTTGGGAGTCACCTGTTATAGTATGGAAGCTTAAGATATATTCTTGTTTATAACCATTTAGCCTCGACCTGTATTTTTTGTATGTAGCTTCATCTAGTAGACCTTTACCAGGATTCAACTAATTATATCCCAAGGTCAAAAATGGCCCCATCCTTGGGGCTGTAATTTTTGTATAGGTTTTTGTAGAGGAACCTTTGACAATCTTCATGTTCCAAACCATTTGACCCAGAATAATAATGTTTGATATGTAGCATGATAACTGGGAATTTTACCAAGAATATTCACATGATGGCCCCAGGGTCAAAATTTGGTTCCTGAAGGGGAATGGAGTGTGTCACAAATTGTTTATGGCACATTTAATTGATTAGGCAGTGGAGCAATACAGGGCCATCATTGCCTTCTTGTATTTTTTTTTTCTCATGAAATTAAAATATTCTGTTCATTTACATTATATTTAAATTTTTATATCTCTTTTTTGACAGGAATCTCTTTATTACTTTCATTTAATGGACATAATCTTGTAATTAGTATAGTTGGTTGTAATACAGCCATAGATTTGTATATTTTATCTGTCATGATATCTTTTAGAGATTATGTCTATTATTTATATATTTATTTCTCAATGTTGCATGATTATAACCCTATATTACATTTCTTCAGCTGTTGCAGTAGTCAAGTATTGAAGACATTGTCTTATTTATAGAAAATGGAAAACTGTTTTCATGATGTTTTTCATATTGTTAGAATTAAACTTTTATTTCCATATTCTCTCTTTTGTCTCTTGTATTACGTGGCAGTGTGTCTAAAAATAGACAATAGATGAATCCTGTACAATCTACAGCATAAATTTCATGTACAGACTTTGAAAAGTACTTTTTTTTCCTTTAATTTTTTTTTTTTTCATGTGATGTTATTTATCTTATTCTTTTGTTAAACTGAATTTTGCTTGTAGTGTAGTGAGTTAAAGTGTCCGTAATTGAATGTGTTTTCATGTTTTAAATACATTCCAATGATCCTTTAATATGAATCATGTCTTACTTTTTATTTTGACTTCGGTCATCCATTAGAAATTGTAATCTAAGTCTTACTGTGAATTTATAAAGTAACACAATGTCTGATTGGCAAAACCATTTGGTTTAGCCTATCAGAAATTGTGTTACTTTAAAATTTAGAAAACTTTTGAGAATTAGACTTAACATGCTATTTAGAGTTGTGATTAGAATACAGGCCCTGGATACAGGAAAACCATAAAGATAATGTACTAATTGACGTATTCATTTATGAGTTGGCTTTTATGCCCACTTGACATGATACAAAAGAGACACCTGCTTCCTACAATTTGTTTTCTGTTTATTTATCATCACCAGCAGTTGCCCGATATGAGCAGTGCCCCCAGAAGGCTGTTGGTCATTTTATGTTGTGGCAGATAGTGCAATATACAGGAAAAAACCATCCAAAGTTACTCCAGAGTTTTAAACATGCTCAGTATATAGCACCATCACACAAAAGCTAGATTCTTAAGTCCTATCCAAAATACTGTTAGTAATTTGAGTTGGCCAGCCCTGAGAATTACATTCTGCACTGAAGGATTTTTCATATGCATCTCTCTAAACTGTGAAATAATGATTGTCTCTCTACATTTAGTGATTTGAAGGTTTTAATTGGGTCACATGGAATCAGTAAGGAGGGTTACCAAATCAGATTTCTCAATGAGATTCTCTGTTGTGTAGGATAAAAATTTGCAGTTGCAGGTCTAAGCCATACTTGTAGCTGAATTTGCTTTTAGCACACCTTAGCACTAATTGCTGAAGGTGAGCTTTTCCTTTTTTTTTTATCCTGCTGCGTCTTTAGGTTGTTGGCAGTTGGACTTTATGCAGGTGTCAACAATTGCCATATGTACACTCTACTGGCCACATTATCAGTCAGATCTATACTCGTGAAAGTTGGTCAGAATGCTTGGTGGTCACGTTAGGGCAAAAAGTAAGAGTAGGTCACTGGGGGAAAAATGTCTTAGAAAAAGGATGTGTGCACTCTAGAGGCCGTATTTTCAGTCTGATACTTGTGAAACTTGATCAGAATCTCTCTCTTGATGATACTTTGGACAAGTTCAAAATTTGGTCATGTTTGTCATGTTGGATTAAAAGGTAGGTCACTGAGACAAGTATTAGAAAAAAAAAAAACTTGTGTGCACTCTAGAGGCCACATTTACAGTAAGATACTCACGAAAGTTTGTCTGAATGGTTGTCTTGATAATACCTTGGAAGCGTGAAATCGGGTCACACACATGTATTAGGCAGAAACTAATAGCAATATCTATTTACAAACATGATACTGATGAATTCAACATTTTTGCTCCTGCAATTGTAAAATTTCGAAAACAATGTCACAGGAGATAGCATTACACTCATCTGTAAACAAAAAAACCTTACACACTATTAAAAATCTTTATTTATAAACCAAATGCTGTTTATAAACAACTCCGTTTGCCCCTACAATTTGAAGCTTTTGAAAACGCAACAGAAGCGAGCCTTACACCCAAATGGTAACAGAAAAACATGCTATTTACTAAGTTTGATTATTTACGAACACATTTCTCTTTGAATACAACTTTAAATGTAAAAATATGGTTAAATGCAGTTAAATTTTGACGAAATATAACATTCAATCAAAAGGATCACATGAACATTGCGATAACAAGATAACAACGAATGATTTTTCTGTATAAAACCATGAAAGTAGCGGTCATCGACAAGCTATTGTTTTACTTTTGTCAGCTTAATGAACTATAGAGGAAGGTCTGTGTGGGTGAAACCATAGCTCCAGGGTAGAGTTTATGCAGAAGTCACGAGGAGATTTCAAATCTTATATTCGCATAAAATCGGCATTACGTAAAGCAGGGAAATATTGCCTTCAAGGGACCCTAAAGCTAGCATTTACCTCGCTCTCCTTGGCAACCTTTAACGCTTACCGCAGCCTTGGCTTTGGTTTTTCATATTTCTTTGCAATTTTATTCCTGATGTTCAATGTAGGACTGCTGATCAGCAAAAGCCAGCTGGTCGTGGTGAAACAATTTCTTGGTTTCGGCGCTGAGACTGTCAGATCCACACTTTCACCGGGCAGACGCAGTCCGGTCAGCGGAGGTCCCCAACCGGTGCCTGTCAGATTTGCAAACTGCTTTCTTCCACTCTCGGTCTAAATCATTATCTTCCGCTAGATGGCATTCTTTAAATACACATCTATCTGATCTGGACATTCTCGGTACAGAACCGGACTACATTTCAAAACAACAACCGTTACTTTGAATTTCAAAATAAAATAAACGTTTACTCAATAAAACGCTACCTGGTGCGATTCATTCAGCTATGATCAGCTAGCATGTGACCCATGGGGCAGGGTCAATTTTGACTCCAGGGTTATAATTTGAAGATCTTGGTAAAGATCCAATAGGTGAAGCTACACTCAAAATTTGGTAGCCCTTGGCCATATGGTAGGAACGAGAAGATTTTTACAGCTTTCACTTGGTAAGCCAATTTAAAACTTGTGACCCTCTAGGAAGGGCATATTTTGACAATAAGGCTCCAATAACCCTGGAGTCAAAATTGACCCTGCCCCATGGTCACGAGTTTTACATGGGTTTGCATAGTGAAACTTTTGAAAATCTTCTCGTTTCCAACTATAAGGCCTTGGGCTAACAAATTTTGCATGTAGCTTTCTTTGGTGGCATCTACCAAGGTCCTTCAAAGCCCTAGGATAAAAATTGGCCCCATCCCGCGGGTCACAAGTGTTACATGGGCTTATATAGTGACAACTTAAAAAAATCTTCTCGTTCCGGATCATAAGACCTGGGGCTACCAATTTTGCTTTTATATTTATCTAGAAGACCTCTGAAAGGATTGTTGAAAGTATAGCCCTGGAGTCAATATTAGTCCTACCTCAAAAGATACAAGTTTTACATAAGCCAATACAATGAAAACTTCAAAAATCTTCTTGTTCCTGACTGTGGGCAACAGCTGTAATCTTTTGTGAGTGTTATCATCTTGTAGGCCTCTACCAAAATTGTTCGAATTAAAGTCCTGGTATCAAAATTGGCCCGACCCTATTAGTCATAAATTTCACAGAAGCTTATAGAGTGAAAACTTTAAAAATCTTTTTGCTCCTAACCATAAATCCTAGGACTACCAAATTTGGCTCATTGTGATATAGCTTCATCTTGTGAGTCACTTCTGAATTAGTTCAAAATTTTACGGTGGGATCAAAAATTAGCCCCGCCTAAGGGGTCTCGTGTTTTATAGAGGTTTCGTATGGAGGAAACTTTGAAAATCTTTTTGTTTATAACCATACTGCCCAGACCTGTATTATTAGGTATGTGGCTGTATCTTGTGGACCTCTGCGAGGATTCAACTAATTACAGCTCTGTGATAAAAAAAAAACAGCCTTGCCCAGGGGTCACAACGTCCGCATGGGCTTTTATAGAGAAAACTTTTTAAGTCTTCTTTTTTGAAACCATTTGGCCTAGAACTGTAATGTTTGGTGTGTATGGCTTGTACTTATAAGCCAGTGGAGCGATACAGGGCTATCATGGCTCTCTTGTTCAAATACATACCTAATTTGGGCCTTCTTGGTACAGAACCGAGCTACATTTCAAGATGGCAATGCAGCGAATTTAGAAAATATAAATATAAGTTTATTCCAAACAACATGAACTAGTATGATTCTTCTGAAGCTAGCATATAACTTGTGCAATTTATAAACACAGCCTCTATTGGCTTGGAAATAGCCCCGGTATGAGTTTTTTGTTGTTGTTGTTGTTGTTGTTGTTGAAGTCTGTTAAAAAAAAAACGGCATAAATCTCGGTTGCCGTAAATCCATAATTAGAAACTGTACACAAGGATTTGAAGTCAAAAACATTTTTTTTTTTCAAAATTATTTTCCCTGTTTGAGATTATTATATTTTTAGCAAATTTGGGGCGTAAGACAGGCTTGATTTCTCGACAGATGTATTTATCATAGCTATTTCCGTTAGTTTATAGGCTAATAGCTTCGGAATAAGCCCTAAGTTTCCCAGGTATACGGGGATGGGTGATGCGTCATAGCAGACAGGTCGAATCTTCGAAGAATATGACATGCGCAGACAACGGCCTATTACCCAAGCATGTAGGGGCTGTTTTAATAAATGGCCGATGCATAGGTTACATGCTGGCCGATCATGGCTGAATGAATCGCACCAGGTAGCGTTTTATTGGGTAAACGTTTATTTCATTTTGAAATTCAAAGTAACGGTTGTTGTTTTGAAAAGTAGACCGGTTCTGTACCCAGAATGCCCAAATTAGATAGATGTGTATTTGTAGAATGCCATCTAGCGGGAGATAATGAAAATGTATTAGGTTTATTTGGCGATCTAAGGGTTAATACAAGTTTATCCTTTACAGGATAGTGATGCGTCATAGCAGAGAGGTCAATTTTTGAAGAATATGACATGTGCAGGTAGCGCACAAGGGAAATAGTGATGAAAATCACGCGGCACGTGTACGATTCCAAAAATCGCCGATGTCTGCAGCTATTCTTAAAAAATCAGACGGTGCCCGTTTTCTATGTGACTATGGAAAGGAACCAATGTTTAAAAAGAAAGTGAACAGGAATAATCATGGGGTAACACCGATGAAAGCTTTCTTTCCCTTCCACCGCTTGTTAGCTGTACTAGCTCTAATGGCAAGGTTTCCGTCGTCTGTCCATTCGTCAATCTGTCCGTTTTTTTCTTGTCTACGCGATAAGGTCTGCATCTGTCGTCAGATTCTCGTGAAGCTCTCACAAGTTCTATAGATTATTAATAGCTTGATCACTATTGTTTATGAAAAAAATCCGGCTATTACTGTATGGGAAAAGTAGCCATTTAAACGTTAAAATTTACATCGGCTTCTTTCGAAGAAAACGTCGTGATATGGCCTGCAACACGCGAAAAGGGACATTCGGACACTTGCGTAAAGTGTCGTCTCGGATCAGCCTGCGCAGTCCGCGCAGGCTTATACGAGACGGCACTGTACGTCTACATTAGATTTTGTTCTTCAGTAGACTTGCGCAAAACAGAAAATTACATAAAAACGGAAAGTGTCGTTTCGGATTAGCCTACGAGGACTGCGCAGGCTGATCCGACACGACACTTTACGCAAATGTCCGAATGCCCCTTTTGCAAGCCATATTGTAGCCCTGGCATCATCGTCTACGTCGTCGTGCAAAAACTTTGACATTTTATAATATCTGTTATAACTGAAGATATTGACTTCAAACTTGGCTAATTTGTTATCTAGTAGAGAGAAACCTATACAACAAGGGCAGGTAACCATCAAAGAATTTTTGACACAATTATGCTCCCTGTTCGACTTAAAATTTTCATAGAAAATCAAGAAACTGTAGTGAAGCGTTGGCACCCGCATGCGACGCTTTTGTTTGTGTACATGATAAAGTCCGCTTTTTTATTCAGTTCTTTTGAAACTTGCGCAGATTATTTGTGTCATTCAGGGATTGCACCTCATTGACAGTCAAGAAAGACAGTGATTAGTGTAGGAAAAGTGGCCATTTGATTACTTGTTTTTGTTTACTAAAAAAGTCAACATTACTCGTCCCTTTGTTTTGAAACTTGTATGAACTTTTTCATACAATGAGTACCAAAACCTATCAAATTTGGCTGGATTTCAAAAAGAAAAGAACAGTTTTGAGATATTATACTCTGATTATTTCACCATTTGTTCATTTCACCATGCCTATTCATTATGCTGTCATTGAGAGTTTAAGTCCAATTCCACCACCCCCCCCCCCTTTTTTTTTTTTTTTTTGAGGGGGGGGGGGCGGGGGAAGGGAGGAGGTCTCTTTCCTGTCTTCATGATGAACTCATAAGATGTGTTAAAAAAAAAAAAGCAAAATTTAAAACATTAACTCTGAGCTAGTCCTTTCTCAAATTTTTTTTCTTAAAACAAAAGGGGTGATAGGCTTTCCCTAGTCTTAAACACTTTTATGTACATGAAATCCTAAAATGTGACATGGGTTGGACTGTTTTAACTCTGACAGAAGCTATTTTTTATACATGGCTTAGAAATGATGGTTAAAAGGAACATTCACGATCGATTAGCTCTCATGACCATAAGCAAAACAGCTTACGTCATGACATTATCTTATCCGTCTGTCTGTTCGTCCGACTTACCATCCGTCTGTTGGTCTTTTTTCTTCTTTAAAGGGCAAATCCTAAAATATTTTGACCAGACTGTTTTTTCCTTTAATCAGCTGCAAATGATGTCAGTTAAACATGTGTCCGTCATTTTTCATAAATACCACCCTGTAACATGCCATAAACCACGGTCGAATTGTCACGCTGATACATGGCCCTAAAAATGGTACATGGCTTACTTCCCCTGATTCGCTTATCTCCCGTGCATGTGTGACGTCATTGTCGAGTCACTCTGTGTATACCGTCAGTAGACATTAAGTAGGAACGCGGATGATTGTATGCAGATATCTGAGTATTAACTGAAAATTGAGGCGAAAAAAATGGTAAAATGTGCAGCCTATGGCTGCAACGTCGATTCGGGAACTCATAGAAGTAGTATTTCCAAATTTCCGAAGGAATTAAAAAGGAGGAAACTATGGATTCAACGTTTAAACCGGGGCCGGACAGTAGCGACGGATTTTTTGCCATCGGTTCATTCGAAATTGTGTCTGAAATACTTCGATGACAGTCAGTTCTTAATAAGTCCAAAACTCGCAAAAGAAGTTGGTTATAGGAATTTTAGCCTGCGGTTAAAACCTGACGCTGTGCCGACATTATTCGAAACTCCGAGTCGAAAGGAGATAGGCCTTAAACCAAAACTCCGAAAGACAGACATTCCGCAACGGCAATTTCCAAAAAGAAAATCCAACATGAAGTGGGTAATTTCTTTTTTCTTGAAATTGGAATACATGAATTGTTATTCGTACAAATTTACCCTTTTCTACATTACCGCTTCATTCTGAACAAAGAGAAAATGCTGCCGTTTTCTCCCTTTTCCAAATGATTTCAACATTTAACAAAATTATAGATTCATCCAAATTCATAACATAAATTTTGCAAAATAACATAGTCGACATTGTTCAAATGATGTAAACTTTCAAGGGATAATAATCATTCTTTGAACAGCAAACATCATTTTCTTCCCACACTGTTTTTCAAACACTCTTTCTTTGGGTATTGGAAACTACATCTAAGGTTTGTATGGTAAAGGGTGAAATCAGTATCTGGCTACCCCTAATCATGGTCATAAATGTAAATCCATCACCGACCAGTTGAAACAATACAGGAAATGGTTACATAACATTTGCATATCTCACCCCTTTACACTGTAATGTTCGTTGGTGACAGTAAACCCATGTTACAGCTTTTATCCCATACACTACTTCTCTTTGACATTTCACTCTTAAAAATGATTTGACAACTTACATGCATTTTGAAAAAAAATTGAATTATATCAATACAATTTTGATTTGTGGATATTTCCTTTTTCTATCCATATTATGTCTTCTAGACAGGCTACTGAGAAAAATGTTTTGAACATGTCAGTATGAAAATTTTGAAAATGCATATAATTTGACACAAGCCATTTTCTCTGATAATCAGAAAAAAGTGAGAAAATTAAAATAACACATTTTTTTTTAAATTAAGAAACAGAATGTTTTTGACCAGGCTCACACACCAATCCTTTTACCTTTTACCTCAAAATTCTGATCTTCAACCACCCTAATGGAGAAGGCTTTTGAGGACAGGGTGAAAAAAGGAATAAGTCCTGATTCCCAGAGTTATCTTCTTTTCCTACAATATTTTCTACCCTCAAACCTATTGTCAAGGCCACATTTGATCTGTGATCTGCAAATACCTTCGGTGTGGAGTGGACAAGTCTAAAGTTTTGCCATCTGTGTAAGGGTTTAGCCTAACCCTTACCCAAATGATAAAAAATTAGAATATTTCAAATCCACAGCATTTAAATATGACCGATAAAATGTGATTGTTTATTGGAATTTAGTTTAATTTAGTTTAACCCTTTACCAAACAATCCTTTGTTTTAACGACCCTTGTGAAGAAAGAAAAACCTTTTGAAAACATTGTAGGTAAAGGAGAAAATGATGGTAACCAGTATTTTCTCCTTTTTCTACAATGTTTTCTACCCCATCAAAGACAAGTCCAAACATGTGAGTAAAATTTAAATTGTTGACTTTAAATGCTTTCAATTCGGTTGAGTCAATAAATTTGATGTTTGGTAACAATTTAAACTTGTATTTTACACCTCTTGAGAAACATCTTTCATACAACTCGTACTAATCTCTTCGGATACTGCTTCCTGGGAACCAAAACAAAACTCGTGCCCAATGTGTGGGATTTATATTTAACCCTTTACCAATCAATCCCTAGTTTTTACGACCCTGAGACAGAAGCCTTTTAAAAACATTGTAGGAAAAGGAGATAATGCTGTTAGCCAACATTTTCTCCTTTAACCACAATGTTTTCTACTCTGCTGGAAACAAATTTCAATTTTTGAAATATTTAACTTTATTTTGTCGTCTACAAGTGATTTCAGTTTGGACCTGTTTAATATTTTGTCGTTTGGTAAAGAGTTAAAAATAGAAAATATTGTGGATAAAGGACCAATTGATAGTTACCAGCTCTTTCTATGTTTTTACAATGAATCTGAAGTCGTCTATACTGCAATTTGACCGGAATGTCAGTATTAACCGCTCAGTCCCTAGTAGACGGTAGACCAATTTGAGACTTACCCAAATTGAAACAATTTGCATAAGACAAACAACAACTGAACAAATTACAATTCAGAGTTTAAGACTTTCACAGAAAAGCTCTATATGGAACATACAATAGCTATACGTGTGTGATAAATTTTTGCATTGAACGGATCATGTGGACAAGGTAAACAGCAAAAAAGTATTCACACAGGTAGATCCCCTCTCCCTCTCTCTGATGTTCATGTATTTCTGTATGGTAAGAAAAACAACTAAAATAATTTTTAAAATAATTTTGAGAATTATGTCTTAATAATCTCGGAACACATTCTTTTATCAAATTTCAAGCTGGTTAACAGCATTTCAAAATATTCTTATTCTCATGAAAATCGTGATTTATTGTGTAACCCTTCACCAACGAGAGAATAAACTTGCACCCGTCCATGTTTACAGAATTCTTTACAAGGTACAAATATCAACAAGAACCCATCAACAAATAGTTAGAACTAACATGTCACGATTATCAATCGTAAAAGTCAAGAAAAGGGTTATTTGACATGAAACTAAAGTGTCGGGGAAATGTCTTCAAAAGTGTCGGGGAACTGTCTTGTCGTGGAACTGTCTTGAAACTGTATTTTTTTGTTGTTGTTTAATTCCGCCCGTTAATCTACTGAAAATGCTTCACGTGAAACAAAGTTTATGCCATACACTTAATTTTATCATATGTATAGAATAATATTTCTGTAAGCGATGTTCGCCCCGTAATAGACGTATTTCAATAGCGCGCAATACTCAACACGTTGAAAAGTCCGGCACAACATCGTCATTTTCGTCATCAGTGGACGAAAAGTTACTTTTATCCTCATCATCAGAAACTTAATAAGTTTCTTTAAAAATTGGCTCGTACATGTACGGCCTTACCGGCCCAGAATCGTCTATTTCTTCGTCTTCAATATCGCTCAGTTCACTATCGTAAACAACGTCCATATTGAAACAAGCTCTCCTATGACGTCACAAATCAAGGGACGCAACAATAAGTAAGGGAGATAAGCGATGCAATAAAAATTAATAAGCAGAAATATGAATTGAAAAAAAGTACTTTTACTAATTTTTTTTTCTAATTACAACATTACCAGGTTACAATTTGATAAGTGTAGATTTGAAAATTAACCATATCTGAAACTTGTTGATTTGCCCTTTAAGTAATACAGCTTGCTGTTGAAGCCGGATTTTCATGAAACTTGCGCAGTTTCTTAATATCGTTTTAACCTCGAACCCTATTGTTTTTTCAGAAAACCCGACAGCTGAAAAGTAAAAAGTAGCCAATTAAATTTGAAGATTTACATTTCGTGCTTACATGATAAAGTTTCTTTTTTTATGCAATTCTTTTGAAACTTGCACAGATTATTTTTATCGTCAAGGAGTTGAGACTAATTGAAAATGAAGAAAATGCATGTATCAGTGTTTGTGACAGTTATGGCCCACTGAATGTATAGGCTCATAATTTCATTAACATACTGTTTTACATTTAGTAACTAATTGTACAAAAAAATAGACTTTGCAAAAACTGTCTTCAACAACCTTTAAATTGTGGTTAGGACATTTGCATTGTAAGAGACCTTGTACACATAGATTTTGCACATACGTTTACTTTAGGGTTATGGTAAAGTCAAGGTCACCCTTAGTCAAAAAGGTAAGGTTTGAAAAATTGTAGGGGGACAGTTTATAGTTTTAACAGTAATTTGACTAGGTTTCTGAAACTTAACTGAATTAAGATGGTAATAGAATTTTAAAGATCTATCTATACAGATTGTGCACATACCACCAAGTTAGTTTTATCTGAAAAGTCGAATTCAACGTTACTAAATATCAAGGAAGTAGGAACAAAACAGGCAATTGGCTGTCAAGATGAAATATTTAAAAAAAATGAAATTAAAAAATCCGATAGATATACATTGTTAAGGATGATTTATAGGCATACTGGGCTAAAAAGTTATTCTCTTACAATTCATGTGGCTTATCGACTGGGCTTCCGGGACCGTAGACCTCCCACTTTTCCTTTTTGAATCGAAAGAATGTTTTGAAAGGTAATCAAACTTGCCGAACATGAAACTCTCTTTTTCAGTTATGTAGATGTATACTGATCATCGATCTATGGTGGCATATTTCTGTCACGAGATACGAGATAGCTATCGTGATAATTTTAGAAAACTATCGCGATAAATTATTTTAACGCAAATTTTCTCAATCGTGCACGTAGCTTACGTTCGAGATAAAATTATCGTAATAGTTCTATCCGTTTCTCGATATCTATAAATAAAAAGTTCATCATTTAGATGAACTCTGTAGTTTTTGACTTCACAAGTTTACAGTAATTAAAATTTCGAATCATTAACAATTGTAGCTTAATTGGTAAAATCTGACAAGACTCGAAATGAACAGAAGTCTGTAAAATCACAAAGACGACTCGAAATGCCTCAGGACTACGAACAGCTTTAAACCCATTCAGGGAAAAGGAGAATTCATAAGGTTGTAGACGAAGATGTTCCGAAACCGTATCTAATTTTAGATACCGTGAATGTCAGTTATGGGCAAGAAAGCAAAAAAAATCATGATAACAATTAGAATTATCGCGATATTTTTATCGGGAAAATTTTTATTATCTAAATAATATTTCCAGCAAACTTTGCTTTATCACGATAGTTCTCATAAATTATCGCAATAGCTATCTAATATATCGCGGCAGAAATATGCCACCATATCGATCAACTGCTATCATGTATTGTAACACGTGTGAAGATTTTAGCTTGCGGTATAGTTTAACGGCGATAGTATGCCATGTGGCCAATATTTAAAAAGGGCAAATCAACAAGTTTCAGATATGGTTAATTTTCAAATCTACACTTATCAAATGGTAACTTGGTAATGTTGTAATTAGAAAAAAAAAAATAGTAAAAGTACTTTTTTTCAATTCATATTTCTGCTTATTAAATTTTATTGCATCGCTTATCTCCCTTACTTATTGTTGCGTCCCTTGATTTGTGACGTCATAGGAGAGCTTGTTTCAATATGGACGTTGTTTACGATAATGAACTGAGCGATATTGAAGACGAAGAAATAGACGATTCTGGGCCGGTAAGGCCGTACATGTACGAGCCAATTTTTAAAGAAACTTATTAAGTTTCTGGTGATGAGGATAAAAGTAACTTTTCGTCCACTGATGACGAAAATGACGATGTTGTGCCTGACTTTTCAATGTGTTGAGTATTGCGCGCTATTGAAATACGTCTATTACGGAGCGAACATCGCTTACAGAAATATTATTCTATACATGATAAAATTAAGTGTATGGCATAAACTTTGTTTCACGTGAAGCATTTTCAGTAGATTAACGGGCGGAATTAAACAACAAAAAAAAAAAATACTGTTCAATACAGTTCCACGACAAGACAGTTCCCCGACACTTTTGAAGACATTTCCCCGACACTTTAGTTTCATGTCAAATAACCCTTTTCTTGACTTTTACGATTGATAATTGTGACATGTTAGTTCTAACTATTTGTTGATGGGTCCTTGTTGATATTTGTACCTTGTAAAGAATTCTGTAAACATTGACGGGTACAAGTTTATTCTCTCGTTGGTGAAGGGTTACACAATAAATCACGATTTTCATGAGAATGAGAATATTTTGAAATGCTGTTAACCAGCTTGAAATTCGATAAAAGAATATGTTCCGAGATTATTAAGACTTAATTCTCAAAATTATTTTGAAATTATTTTAGTTGTTTTTCTTACCATACAGAAATACATGAACATCAGAGAGAGGGAGAGGGGATCTACCTGTGTGAAATACTTTTTTGCTGTTTACCTTGTCCACATGATCCATTCAATGCAAAAATTTATCATACATGTATAGCTATTGTATGTTCCATATAAAGCTTCTCTGTGAAAGTCTTAAACTCTGAATTGTAATTTGTTCAGTTGTTGTTTGTCTTATGCAAATTGTTTCAATTTGGGTAAGTCTCAAATTGGTCAACCGTCTACGAGGGACTGAGCGGTTAATACTGACATTCCGGTCAAATTGCAGTATAGACGACTTCAGATTCATTGTAAAAACATAGAAAGAGCTGGTAACTATCAATTGGTCCTTTATCCACAATATTTTCTATTTTTAACTCTTTACCAAACGACAAAATATTAAACAGGTCCAAATTGAAATCACTTGCAGACGACAAAATAAAGTTAAATATTTCAAAAATTGAAATTTGTTTCCAGCAGAGTAGAAAACATTGTGGTTAAAGGAGAAAATGCTGGCTACCAGCATTATCTCCTTTTCCTACAATGTTTTTAAAAGGCTTCTGTCTCAGGGTCTTAAAAACTAGGGATTGATTGGTAAAGGGTTAAATATAAATCCCACACATTGGGCACGAGTTTTGTTTTGGTTCCCAGGAAGCAGTATCGGAAGAGATTAGTACGAGTTGTATGAACTTGTTTCTCAAGAGGTGTAAAATACAAGTTTAAATTGTTACCAAACATCAAATTTATTGACTCAACCGAATTGAAAGCATTTGGAGTCAACAAATTAAATTTTACTCACTTGTTTGGACTTGTCTTTGATGGGGTAGAAAACATTGTAGAAAAAGGAGAAAATACTGGTTACCATCATTTTCTCCTTTACCTACAATGTTTTCAAAAGGTTTTTCTTTCTTCACAAGGGTCGTTAAAACAAAGGATTGTTTGGTAAAGGGTTAAACTAAGTTAAACTAAATTCCAATAAACAATCACATTTTATCGGTCATATTTAAATGCTGTGGATTTGAAATATTCTAATTTTTTATCATTTGGGTAAGGGTTAGGCTAAACCCTTGCACAGATGGCAAAACTTTAGACTTGTCCACTCCACACCGAAAGTATTTGCAGATCACAGATCAAATGTGGCCTTGACAATAGGTTTGAGGGTAGAAAATATTGTAGGAAAAGAAGATAACTCTGGGACTCAGGACTTATTCCTTTTTTCACCCTGTCCTCAAAAGCCTTCTCCATTAGGGTGGTTGAAGATCAGAATTTTGAGGTAAAAGGTAAAAGAATTGGTGTGTGAGCCTGGTCAAAAACTTTCTGTTTCTTAATTTAAAAAAAAAAAAAATGTGTTATTTTAATTTTCTCACTTTTGTCTGATTATCAGAGAAAATGGCTTGTGTCAAATTATATGCATTTTCAAAATTTTCATACTGACATGTTCAAAACATTTTTCTCAGTAGCTGTCTAGAAGACATAATATGGATAGGAAAAGGAACTATCCACAAATCAAAATTGTATAGATATAATTCAAAATTTGTTCAAAATGCATGTAAGTTGACAAATCATTTTCAAGAGTGAAATGTCAAAGAGAAGTAGTGTATGGGATAAAAGCTGTCACATGGGTTTACTGTCACCAACAAACATTACAGTGTAAAGGGGTGAGATATGCAAATGTTATGTAACCATTTCCTGTATTGTTTCAACTGGTCGGTGATGGATTTACATTTATGACCATGATTAGGGGTAGCCAGATACTGATTTCACCCTTTACCATACAAACCCTAGATCTAGTTTCCAATATCCAAAGAAAGAGTGTTTGAAAAACAGTGTGGGAAGAAAATGATGTTTGCTGTTCAAAGAAGGATTATTATCCCTTGAAAGTTTACATCATTTGAACAATGTCGACTATGTTATTTGCAAAATTTATGTTATGAATTTGGATGAATCTATAATTTTGTTAAATGTTGAAATCATTTGGAAAAGGGAGAAAACGGCAGCATTTTCTCTTTGTTCAGAATGAAGCGGTAATGTAGAAAAGGGTAAATTAGTACGAATAACAATTCATGTATTCCAATTTCAAGAAAAAAGAAATTACCTACTTCATGTTGGATTTTCTTTTTGGAAATTGCCGTTGCGGAATGTCTGTCTTTCGGAGTTTCGGTTTAAGGCCTATCTCCTTTCGACTCGGAGTTTCGAATAATGTCGGCACAGCGTCAGGTTTTAACCGCAGGCTATAATTCCTATAACCAACTTCTTTTGCGAGTTTTGGACTTATTAAGAACTGACTGTCATCGAAGTATTTCAGACACAATTTCGAATGAACCGATGGCAAAAAATCCGTCGCTACTGTCCGGCCCCGGTTTAAACATTGAATCCATAGTTTCCTCCGTTTTAATTCCTTCGGAAATTTGGAAATACTACTTCTATGAGTTCCCGTATCGACGTTGCAGCCATAGGCTGCACAATTTACCATTTTTTCGGCTCAATTCTCAGTTAGTACTCAGATATCTGCATACAATCATCCGCGTTCCTACTTAATGTCTACTGACGGTATATACAGAGTGAATCGACAATGACGTCACACATGCACGGGAGATAAGCGAATCAGGGGAAGTAAGCCATGTACCATTTTTAGGGCCGTATATCAGCATGACAATTCGGCCGTGGTTTATGGCATGTTACAGGGTGGTATTTATGAAAAATGACGGACACATGTTTAACTGACATCATTTGCAGCTGATTAAAGGAAAAAAACAGTCTGGTCAAAATATTTTAGGATTTGCCCTTTAATCAATTAGACTTAAGGTAGACCTCGTGTTAAACAAAACTTCAATGAATTTTCTAAGCAGTGTTATATTTTACAGAAAAATTTTACAAAGACAATCCGAAAGATATACGTATCATGTAATATTGTATGTGAGTTATGTTCTGCGAAAAGTTGGTTTATAAGGCATTAGCCAAAAGTAACGATCTTGGTCGAATTTTTTTTTTTTTTTTTTTTTTTTTTTCTTTTTTTATTATTGGTTAATTTTCTACATGTCAAGTGACGATTCTTCCTCTTGATTCAGCCTGATTTTAGACACAATGGGTCCATAAAATGCGACGATATACTTGGTAAAATGCATTACGAAGTATTGTTGAACCCCCTTTTTCTCGCGGCGCTGCTCAATTACAGATTTAGACTTTGTTGATATATGGCCTGCGACACGCGAAAAGGGGCATTCGGTCATTTGCCTAAAGTGTCGTCTCGGATCAGCCTGCGCAGTCCGCGCAGGCTAATCCGAGGCGGCACTTTAAAACTACATTAAATTCTGTGCTACAGCAGACTTGCGCAAAACAGAAAATTATATAAAAACGGAAAGTCGTTTCGGATTAGCCTGCGCGGATTGCGCAGGCTGGTCCGAGACGACACTTTACGCAAATGTTCGAATGCCACTTTTCGCGTGTTTGCAGGCCATATACAGGTGACGTTGTGTTTTCGTTGCTGTATATCACTTCTGCTCTCTGTACATAAATATCTGACGCTAATGTTCACTGTTGCGTTTCTTTTGAATAATATTGCGCAATATCACGAATATTCGTATACAAAAAACGAATTGTTTTGGTGAATATTGAATGTGCATTAGATCTACAGGACAAATAGTATTTTGAAACCGATTGAAACAGTTCAGATGTACAAAATATACAGAGGATCAGTATGGTTGCATTGCACAAGTTCGTTGGATTGCTTGTTTTTATGTTGGATGATAATGTATTGGCTATTCCGAAATTACTTTTAATATCGCTGGATGGCTTTAGATGGGATTACATTCATAAGCCTGTCAAGCTTCCCAACATTAGACGCGTCATTAATAACGGTGTTATAGCCAGGAAAGGTCTTCAGAACATCTTCATCACAAAGACCTTTCCAAATCATTATACTCTAGTGACAGGATTGTACGCTGAAAGCCATGGTATGGTTGCCAACACCATGTTTGATCCAATGCTGAACAAAACATATCACCTGTTCGACAAGAAAGAATCGAGAAATCCAAGATGGTTTGATCTGGCTGGTGAACCTATATGGGTCACTAATCAAGCTCGGGGCGCTGACCATCGCTCAGGTGTTGTGTACTGGCCGGGATGTGCAGGTCCGGTCAATGGAATAACACCTACTCATTACGTTGAACGAGATAAATCTGCACACACGCCATTCCGGGAGGAAATCGACATGCTGATTACCTGGTTTACAAACTCCTCACCGATAAATTTAGGTATTCTTTATAAAGGAGAGCCTGATCATACAGGACATAAATATGGCCCTTTTTCCGTGGAGGTTGATGACAAGTTAGACGAACTTGATGCAGATATTGGGTATCTATTCGACAAGTTAGAACAACATGACATAATGTCTTCTATGAATATAATTATAACTAGTGACCATGGAATGACAACTATTTACCAGGAAGATGACCATAAAATCAACTTGGATAACTATATCTATCCTTCTTCCTACAATATTTTTACATCAGATCCTGTGGCTGATATTCGACCAAAGTCTGAAGGTAGATTAGATATGTATTACTTTGTTTTTCTGTCCGTTTTCATGTACATAGTCACAACTCTAACTTGTACTTTGTATATTGATAGGTGTTTTCCCTTTTGCGAGGGGCAATACATCCTCGGTGACCCAGTTTTGATTCATTCTGTAATCGCCCCTGGTTTATTTCGCTGGCGTTTCCTCGTTCTCATAAATTATTCATGAAGCATTTTGATTGGTGATCTCAGTTTTTCTTTTAGAAAATTTAAACTATTTTTATCACATTTCTATTTTTGTGGTATTTGTCGAAGACAATGCCACTATGAGTTCAATACTGAATTTTGAAGACCATGTATCGTATTTTGTGCAAAACCGAAGGAAATAAACCCAATTAAACTCAATTTTTCTGGATTAGGCCATGGATCGTGGAAATACTTCTTTTTGACTGAAAATAGCTTCACCCTCTCTTAGCCTTCTATTGGCGCAATGATATACCCAATATTTGTTTACTGACCGCTTGGTTCCATGCTTGTTCGTTCCAAAACAGTTCGTCCCTGGGCTTGTTCGTCCCATGATAGCACGCTACTCCAGTTGATTGTGCATGAATATTTACAGATCGAAAAAAATGATTTTAATGTTGGGAATTAGATCTTGACGTCCGAAGATATCGCAAAAATATAGTTTTCAGGTACAATCTTAATTCTATTCGATAGATTTACATGGTTTCTCTCTCTACCAATCATGCATCGTATCGTCAAGGACCATTACTGCTGACTCCTCCTGAATGATCAAAGGGAGACAACCAATACACAAATCATCCAATTTTTCGCATGAGTACTCCCTTCAACCGAACAGGTTTCAATTTGCTTAGTAGGTTGACTTTCAAGCCAATATTTGAATAATATATTTTTTTTTTTTTTTCAAATTATTAATTCCACAAAATGGCTTCCTTGACAAATGCCACATCAGTGTTTTCATCGCTTTGATTTACTTGTCAATATCCAATCACATCATTCGTTGCAAATCAAGCTCACCGATACTTTAAATATGGCGGCGCCCATCAACACCACAATCGAGAAGCCTTTAAAAGAGATTTTCGGCGTAACACCGAAAGATTGTCAGTTAAAATCGTACACAAAGATCGATAGTGTCGTCCCTGTATTGCAGAATGGCATATCTCACAGGAGACAAGCACGCCGACGGCCGCCATATTTGTTGACAACCTCGGGTTTTTTCCAGGGTTATTTTTAGTTACAGAAGAAATGAAATTATCATCTCTACAAGAGAGTATCATTATGTTATCGATCTTTCGATTGGCTATTAGGGTACTTCCCGACCATATGAATATTCATAAGAAACGACGATTTGGTAGTCAATTTTCCCAGGGGTAATGCATGGAGTATAAAGTAATGCTTCAAACCTGGGTTCCGAGGATGGGGGCAATAATGAATTTGTAAACTTCGAAATATTTCAAAAACAAAATTGTTCATGCAAAAGGAATGTGTCAAAGCAGTATACCATAAGATTGCGATTAAAAATGAAAATATACCTGGAAATCGACGATAAAATTATATCTTTTCGATAAAGGATATTGTAAGACGATTATGTGGAAGAATTAGGATCAGAAATAACAAAAAGATCAATCACTTTTACAATCAATACCCCATCACAAACAGGATAAATAGACGATAAGAGTGCATGATTTTTAATGCTTAAGTATACAAGTACGAAATGTTAAACAAACAGTTCGAAAGTGCAGGAATGAAAAAAAAAAGCTGCGTCACCTGAAAAAAAAAGGTATTTAAGAGAATCGACTGGAACTCAAGGACCAAAAGGGCTCTTTCACCAAAGATAAAATTGCATTTCTGGCGTTGTCTGTATTTCAACATAATTTGTCACAATCGTTTTTCCTTTGCGAGAACTGACCTTTGAAATATATGTACTTTTCCGAGTAGGTCCAGTTTCCAATGTCAGGGTCAGGCTTGAAGGTCAAATGAGACATTATTCGACAATTTTTCCACTTTATGAGTAGAAGTGCCGTTGGATTATTTACATAAGTAGTTTTAAGGTCATACTTGAAGGTCATTATTTGAGCTTCTACTTGTTCATCGATAGGGCACGTTCCTATCTGCGTGTGAATTTGAAATTCAGAAGAAAAAATGGAGATTTAGAATGAGACATATGTGCATTGAGTACTTGGTTACTTTTTCCGAGAGCAGCTTATCAGGTTCTTTACTATCTCTGAAATGGTATATGTGCTCGACATGTTGCCTCGGGGTAGCCTTCTAGTGGTCCACGGAATTTACTTCCGCTGTTCTTTTTACAATCCGAAGTCATCTTTCTGCAAGAACATTTCATCACTGGGCCACTGGCATACAAAATGAGCAAGATGGCTGTCAATGAATCTTTATAGATAAAGTCAAAAGATACAGATCGTATTTATCGCTAATATAGTTACACTTGAGCTTACTCTTTCTTTTACCTTCTATCGACGTGCAGTTTGTAACATGATTATGGCCACTTGGAAACTTAAAAAAAAGCTAAAAAGAAGATTATTGAATGCGCCGTTTAGAGACAGAGTGTGTATCATGTAGCCATGTGGGATATTCAGGTGGTAAATGTGTTCTCTGAACTAAACAGTGTACGTTTTTCTTAGAAACAAACATCCAAGCTTCCTAGCAGATGTGTTACGTTGAAAAAGAAATCATATTTAATTCTGGGATAGTTTCCAAATACAAGTTTTCCGTGGAACGAGAATGTATGTCAATAAGACACAGATGATTGGCTCCTGCAGGAAAAAAGTTTGAAGGGGTTAAAAATAGCACTTTGCTAGTACCTCTTACACCGTCTACCTTAATTAAAGATATTTCTTGTTTTTCTATATGTAGCAGTTAGTCCATAATTGTATCTGATATGTATAGAATTTAGACCCATGCAATATTTCAGACATATTCTATACCGTTATAAAAGCTTTTCCATCAATTCCGTGTTTAAACGACTCTGAGGTATGTGGCTCCTGAAAACATTGTTGGAAAAGGAGAAAGTGCTGGTGACCAGATTTTCTCCTTTTCCAACCTGTTTTTTTTTTTTTTTTTTTTTTGTTTTGTTTTGTTCCTTTTTTTTTTTTTTTTTTTCACTCTCTTTCCAAAACAAATTCTATCATTTTTGAGACATTTGATTTGTCGTTTGCATTTGCTTTCAATTTTAGATAAGTTAAAAAGTTCGTCCTCTGGTAAAGAGATGCTTTGTATTTGGTCCAACTTAGAACACAGAATCTGCATATAGGTTAAAATGCAGCTCTAAATTCCAGTCTATAACTTGATTTCAGAGTTAGAGGGAGAAATCTACAAGAACTTGTCCAATGTTCCACACTTGACAGTCTATAAGAGAGATGACATTCCTCCTCAATATCATTATTCTAAAAATAGAAGGATAGCTCCAATACTGGCAGTGGCTGATGAACATTACTGGATTTCCCACAATAAATCTGGAACTATTAGTAAGGCTGACGAAACTTTTGTTATTGATACGTGTTTGATAGCTTTTTTCGACTTCTTCATTTAGAGAACAACTTAGTATAAGGTACAGCTGCGTCCATGCCTTGCACTTATGAGACACAGTAGACTTGTGTGAATGAGTGAGCAGTCCTTGCTATGACTATTAACGCGGCGGCATAAGACACCATTCAAACAAAACACAAATAAATAAATAAGGAGAAAAAGAGTATAATTATAGACAGGCCCGACAGAAGAAGCCAAGTTGGTCAAAAGATACAGCAGGATTTTTCCACACACAACGGCGGCGTTTAAAACTGAAATACTTCTGACACAGTTATGTTCCCCTTTTCGACTTAAAAAGTTCAGTGAAAAAGCAATCGCATTCGAGCATTGGCATTCCGAATACCGTGCTTTCGTTGGGACTTTACCTTTTAGGATATCGACCCCTAACTCATCGGTAAATATCGTGTAACATCGACATTTTCGTAAAGGCTATTCGGCCAATCTCGGCAGCTTCCGTCTTTTTGTATGAGAGTTAGGGGCCGTAGACTCACTTACTCATCGGTAAATATCGTGTAACACCGACATTTTCGTAAAGGTTATTCGGCCAGTCTCGGCAGCTTCCGTTTTTGTTTTTAATTATGAAAGTTAGGGGCCGTAGACCTTAAACGCATTGACTGGTCCTGTGTAGTCCAATCATCGATTTGCAATCTTTCGGTTGCAGGGACATTAGCCTTGGAGTCTCTTTGGGCAAGGCAAAACAGAGCCCAAGCCCAAGCTGTCGCCGTGAGATAACAGATATGCACCTGAGCTAAGTTTCAATAAATTGCGTAGATTTAGGCAAATTGTTAGGGAGTGTATATATAATCATGTATATACATACACACATACGATCCCTGCTTTACCCGAAGGTATGAGCTGGCAGAGTTATGCAAATATTTACTCAAATCATCTAGTAATGCAGTTTAATGAAACTTGTTTTTAGACTTGCTTACCCAAACTGCTTACACAAATTAGGTGTGTACGCAGTTTAGTGAAAGGCAGCCCTGCAGTCGAAATGGATATATCAGGTCCTTCTCGAATTTGAAATTAGTGGTAGGGCGCCAACAGCGATTTCCTCAATTTTTACAGATAACCTGGCATTTGCATCGCATTCGATCCCTTTTTGAGCCATTAATGGCAGAAGTTCCCTTAGCAATGTCTTTTCAAGGCTTTAATAGGCGTAATGGCAAATGCTAGCTAGCCTATGAATAAGTGTTCTGTCACCGTAACATTATTTATTAAAAGTTACTGAAAACAGCGAAAATCTAATCAAATCTCAGAGGTCACCTCTATTATGCATGCAACTATTGAGGTTCCGCGAATAGACAAATATATTGAAATGTGGCTATACTAAGTAAGCACCTGTCTTCAACAAGCACATTATGTAAATGTCCCCTGTGTGCTTGATACAGATTTGACTAGACATGTCAATAACGTGATGATAACTTTCATTTACAGAGGGTAACCACGGATACAACAACAGTTTACCGAGCATGCATCCCTTGTTTATTGCTATGGGACCGTCGTTTAAGAAGAATACAAGTGTTGAGATATTTAACAATGTAGACGTTTATCCACTGATGTGTCACATATTAAAGCTGACACCTGCACCGAACAACGGAACTCTGGATGTCGTGAAGCATCTCCTTGTTGAGTCACAAAAGGAAACTGTTGATATCTGTATGTACAAATAGTTTGTTCATACCTTGGAAACAATTAATGTCTTGTCTGAAAACCACTAGCCTAATGAATAAGAAAAAGTAGTGTAAGAACAAACTAGATTGTTAATAATATTATCTTCAGGTAACATTTAACCTCTCAGCATATTTTCAGGTTTTCAACCATAACATCGAAAGCATGAAGGAATCTTATATGATCACCAACTCTTTACCAATATATTGACAATGTTTTGAACCTTTCAAAATTCAAAGCATTTACAGACGTTCTTGAAAAAGTAGAAATTAAACATTGTCGGAAAACGAGAAGATGCTGGTACCTAACCTTCTCCATGAATCCATAGTTAAAAAAAAATGTTCAAAATGCTTATGGAAATCCATGCACTATAATCACCCTTCGGAATGTTCAATCAGAGAACGAGGAAAAAGTCATAGCAGTAACACAGACAATATGAATGTTCTCCTAGATGTTGATTTTAATCGAAATGTCTGGTAGTAAGGTTATCACTGAGACCTACTGCTCAGGACTCTAGTGTTGGGGTAAATACTGAACATTGTGTTTGCTTGTTTTAAGTGTAAACTCTTTATCACCATTATTTCAGGAATATCGTGAAGACCAGAGCGCCTATCCGTACGTTCCTTTGGTCGAGTTTCTTTTACCGTTAGGCTGCTTTGCACAACATTCTTTCTAAGTCACTGGCTGCTTTCTCATACAAAGATCGTCGAAACAATGTTCAGCGGTAAGAGGGGACCTGTCACAGTGACCATCATTAATCCTCGAAAAGAATTTTGCCAAGCTGGGGAATCGAAAGACTTCTCTATATACGCTTGTATTTCAGATATCCTGGTCATAACATGTGCGTGCCTTGTTAGCGGTATCGTTGGAGTGCTGGCTTGTATTGTTCGCAGAAGACGCAAGGCGAGACATCGTCGTACAGACATTAGCAATATTGTGTATACAAAAGTGAGCACTCAACCTTTAATGAACGAAACCTCCGAAGAAGAACTGTAATTGTCTCATGATGACAGACATAGCGGGAACATTATGGTACGATCTACAACAGGGGACTCAGCATATGCTGAATTTATCTCAGTGGAAATTATCTGTAGTTCACCAGATCGCCACCTGCAGAAAACTGCTTATATCATGCATCACTTGTGAAAACATTGTGGCAGAAAGAGGAATTGTTCGCCTCGAACAATATCTCATTTTGCCACACGTTTATCTGAATTAATTTTACCACTTTAATAATTAAGCTTTTGTTCTAATTTTTTAATCGCTTTAAAGTCTACTTCGCAATTTCTGTTTTTAAAAAGTTATTCTGGGCAAATGACACTGACTACAGATGCATGATAGCTAGTGTTGCTAAGCAGGCCGCATAGATCCAAGATCAGACTGTACGTTCTGTGCTATCTGATCTTGGATCTATGCCGTCCGCAAAAGCCCGTTTTATCGCCTATGGCTTTGAAGGGATTAATATAACTTAGTTCTGTATTGCTTTCCCTAACTGGAGACGCATCCATTTTCCCCCATTTTTTCCTGGATTTTGTCTTTCATTCGTTAATAAAATCAGAAAAAAAAAATAGTTATGAAAGGGTACTTCATACTGCAATCAACTTTTCTACTCCTTCTTTACATTTTGAAAATAATGGGGCACAATTGAATAAGTGGCCTTGTTACGGGCTTATATCAAAAGCGCGGATTTGATAACATGATGTTTAAAAAGCGCGGGTCTCATATCTTGACAAGGTTTCAAAAGTGCGGGTCTCATTTCTTGACAAGGTTTTAAAAAGCGCAGGTCTCATATCTTGACGAGGTTTTAAAAAGCGCAGGTCTCATATCTTGACGAGGTTTTAAAAGCGTGGGTCTCATATCTTGCAACGAGGTTTTAAAAGTGCGGGTCTCATGTCTTAAACCATCTTGACTGGGTTTCGATAGTGCGGTTTTCACAACTTGACAGGGTTTAAAAGCGTGGAATATAATGTAGTTAAAAGCGCCTTACTTTTAGGCTTATCCGTTGGCTTACCTACAGAAAGAACGCTCATACAGTAATTTGTCCAAGACGAGAGAGAAAATGCACTGGGGTTTTGATTCTCTATTTTGCCAAGTAAAGATCAGGGCGTCTCACTGATGAATGATGCTGATATTGGGAACTGTTATATCTCAATATGCAACACACCCTCAATTTGTTGAAAATTATCTGGAAGATACGTATTTTTGTTGGTTGAGCATTCAAGTAGTTTCCTAAAAAAAACTAACTATCAGTTGTATATATATACAATCCAAGGCTGAATATTTGATGGGTTCGTCGTGTAACGCCGCTTTAACATTTTATGGGGCCAATTAGACCTGTCATGTAGTTCTGCTAGTGACACAATGTAGATCCTCGTCAGAATGTAAAGATCATTTATTCTGAATCTATACTGACTGTACAAAGAGATTTTCTTGTAAATATAACCTTGAAATTACAGACGGACTTGTGTTCTTCAGCTTTAACTCTTATCCTGCTAAATAACTAAAATAAAATTTTCAGGTCGACAGTAAAAACCCAAATATTGCTATTTCAAAGTTATGTTTTGGGGAATAATATCTCCTTATCGGACAGTGTAGATCAAGATCATACTGCACGTTCTGTGCAGTATGATCTTGATCTACACTGTCCGCAAAAGGTCAGTGAATCGCGTTTAGCAGCCTAAAGGTTAACTCTTTACCAAACAATAAAATTATGGACCTGTCCAAATTCAAAGCATTTGCAGACGGCAAAATTAATGTCGCTCAAATTGTGGGAAGTTTGTATTTGAAAGCGCTGAATACATTGCGAGAATAGAAGAAAATGCTGGGCACAAGCATTTTCCTTTTCCCCCACTATGTTTTCAAAAAACCCTATCAGGGCGGTCGTTTTTGCACGGGATTACGTAGAATCCGCCCTGCTTCTTCGGAGTTGACTCATTCTTTTCTGATTCAGGAAAACAATTTCTGATTCGGAGAAACAACTAACAGGTGCTGTGCTCCAGTAGAATACGCCGGTAGCTAGTCTACTCGTCAAATTAGGAACGACAGTACGAGTTTTCAAATGTACGAGTTGACCAGCTACCCGCGCATCCGACTGTTACACTGGACCGGCGTTAAAAGACGTGACCAACAACAGGCAACAGGAGGAAGAGAGTACGTAACTCAAAGACTAGGATTGATTAGACTAAAATATCCTAATGATGCAAAACGACAGTAAAATATGGACGAGGACACTTTATTTCATGCTTTCCGGTAGGTTATCGAGAAATATCTGTGAAATATTTTTCGATATTTCATGGTTACGACCAGTGAAAATACCGATTTTTATATTCTAACTCTTCTATTGAAGGCGGAAACAGTTGTTCCCGCGCACTAGTTACCTAGGTAAAATGTGCGTGCCTCACAACCAGATGGAAATATGACGTAATTTACCTTACATTTCTCGCGCTTGACGTAATATTGTAATGCGTTGCTATGCGGAGGGGGTACGCCACGGGAATAACCGAAAACAACTGTACTGGATTTTGATTAAAGTCCCCCCTAGAAAGGGTTAAAAGCATGAAATAAATAGAATATTTGGGGGGTTTTTTTTCGGTGAAAGATCGAAATTTATTTCATCTCGTGAACATCATCAGTAATATTTTCACGAGTGCTGCGCCACGAGTGAAAATATTACCGATGATGTTCACTCGATGAAATAAATTTCGATCTTTCACCGTAAAAAACAAATATCCTCTATATCTCCTTGCCCTTGGCCCCAGCTCGGACAGTAATTTTGCCTATGTTCTCTCGTAACGATTTCTTCGTCGGTAAGTTTTTGCTTATTCATCTTTTTCCATGCTTGATTTTATCAGGGATGGTACTTTAAAGGGTCTGAAAGCTAAAGGTTTGAAGGAAAATAAAAATAAAAAAAAAACCGTGGCCACCAAACTCCCGTGTTGGCAGAAATTGGTGGATTTTAAGTTCGGTGCTTTAAAGTTGTGGCAAAATTATATTCAAACCCTGCATATTGCTACTGCACAGCAAATCCTAACAGGGAGTAAAGTTAAATCATATCTACATACGATAGCATTGCTGAATTTTTTCATAGATTGCTAATAAAGAAATAAATATTGAAAGAAAATTCTGCGAGACATACCTTGTTTACTGTTTTTAAGGACGCTAGGTCGCAAGCTCCCGCGGATATGTTGGGGGTACAAAATTCCATTGACTCTTTTTGGAGCTAGTTCCCCTGAATACCACACGTGATGTGCAGTTGTTCAAAAGAGGTGTTAAACACTGAATTAAAAAGAAAAAATAAAGTAGTTTTAAAATCGCTTCGCAAAGTAACGTTATCTGAAGTCCCGATAAACTATATGCAAAGGTACGTAGCGTCCATTATAATGCAGAATACGCAAGTGCGTAATGTAGAAAGAAATGGGAACAGGTGAAACATTCTTAAATTATCACTTTATTGAACAACTCCATTCTAATAATTAAGCCTAAACCCAGTAAAAAAGTGAAAATTTCAAACTGATAGTAAAGAGTCAAGTAGTTATATTGCGATTTCAACCTATCTCTTTTCGATAGAAAAATTCCCTTTATCAGACAGTGTAGGTCATTATCAGGCTGCACGGCAGATCTTGATTCACGCTGTCCGCAAAAGCGCTCTGCGTCGCGCTTAGCAGCCCAAAGGTTAAATAGGTTAAATAGCACTCTCGTTTCGGAGTGCTTGAACGCCTAGTTAGCCCCTGATGTGGGGTCTGTCATTCACGTGGGGTCTGCCTTTCAGCTCAAGGTAAAAGACGCGATGATTTGTCCCGCTCTCTGTGATTTGTCTCAATCCCTGAACCAACCCCCCCCCCACCCCCCAAAAAAAAAAGCGGGGGGGGGAAGATAAAAAACAAAGAGAAAACAATATACGAGGGTCATCCAACAATTAGCGAGACTGTAGTTATTGAAGAAATACCTGAACTAATACTCATCCAATGTTCCTACATTCCTTCAATATAGGCTCCTCCCTTTTCAATGACAGAATTCCATCGGTGAGGAAGTCTTCTTATTCCCGTTGCTAGGCAACCAGAGTTAATGCGTCGAATTTGACTGGCCACCTCTAGTTCCAGGGCGTTTAAATCTTCACAACGCACACCTCGCAATGGTTCTTTCAACTTAGGAAAAAGATCAAAGTCTGGAGGACTCATGTCTGGAGAATATGGAGGGTGCGGTAAAATGTCCCAGTTACAGAGCGTCAAAAGTGACGTCACCCTACCAGCTTTGTGACAGGCGGCGTTGTCATGCAGAATTAATGGTGTAAGTTCATGCAGCTCCGGTCGCTTCTTTCGAATGGCAGGCTCAAGACAGACATCAGAAATGTACGATAATACTCTTGATTGACTGTTTTCCCGATCGGAACCCAATTTGCAGCTAATATGCCGTGATTATCATAGGCAAAAATCATCATCATCTTCAAATTTCCTTGTTTTCGCCTGAATTTAATGGGTCGTGGGGACCCCGGCGTGTGCCATTCTGAAGATTGTCTTTTCAGTTCCGGTTCATAACTTCGTATCCAAGTCTCATCTATTGCCACTATCCTGTTAAGAAACATATCACCCTCATTTTTGTATCTTTCCAGTAATTGACTGGCAACATCCACTCTTGCCTGTTTCTGCTCCGAGCTCAGTGCATGCGGTACCCACCTTGCAGCAACACGTCGCATGTTTAACTTATTTGTCAAAATTGTATGTACCAGGGATCGTATATACACATCCCTGTATGTACTGACCCATGACTTATCCCAATTTCATTGGCTACTTCTTCGCATGTGTATCTTCGATCAGTCTCCATTAGAGCCTTCACCACTGTCACCTTTTGGATATTTTCTTCGCTTGTTGCTTCTGTTGGCCGACCTGGGCTGGGTTGCTTCTGCACACTAGTCCTTCCTTCCTTCCTTAAACTGTGCAATCCACCGGAACACTGCTGCACGAGAAATAGCTTGGTCCCCACAAACTTTTTGCAAGGTTTGAAAAATCTCTGTTCCAGTGCTACCCTTATAATACTCAATTTTTATATATGCACGTTGTTCTTCTGCTGTGAAGCTGGCCATGTTGCAGTTCAATCAATATGTGACGTTTGTTTGATTTCAATAAGTTTTCCTCACCTATAGGCCTACACATTGGCGTAGATCTAGCCAGGGATCGTATATACACATATATAGGATCCTGATCTAGCAAAGAAACAAAATTCAAAAATAAATATAGATCCAAGTCACATTTTGATTAAAATACAGTTTTCACATATAGTCTACTTCTTGGCTTTATTTGTTAATTTTTTGTTTTTGATTTCTATGGAAGGAGGGGGTGAGGGAGTGAGACATATCACTGAGAGTGGGACAAATCACCACGTCTCTCATCTGTGCTACAAACTGGCGAACACAGACTTTTTACAAACGGAGCGCGTAAAATCAAGATCAGATTGCACAGAAGGTGCAGTCTGAGCTTAGATCTAACCCTATGCTTGTTTAGTCAAGCCTATTTATACGATAAAATCCTGAGTTTGAGTGTCTTTAATTTTTAGCAGTCGAAAGAGATCGACTGTATATCATACACGTTGACAGAGCCAAAATGCCCTACTTACTAGAGCTTTTTGTAGGCTAAATATAGAGCTCTGAGTCTATCTGTCAAATTTTATCATCAGTTTTCGTGTCGGTAGTAGGCTACAGAATGATTGCACACAGAAGATTTCAAGTTTTCTTTCACATAGTTATTGTTTTAATGGGAAACACATTAGCAGATCGCCATCCGAAAGTTTATAAAGTAAATCTGGATTTGAATCGGACAGATATTTGGAAAGAAGTTATTTCAGATCACAGGGAGATTATAAAGGATGCTCATACATTACTGCTGTTAGTATTTGTGGTGAACCTCTGTCTTTCTGTCTGTCCTCAGCATCGCTTGCACTCTCTGTCAATCACTTCCCTCCTTCCCTTCCTTAATCTCTCTCTTCCTTCTTTTTCCACTTTACCTCCGATCGCTCTCTCTCTCACTCCCTCTCTGCAGATTCTGCAGTACGTCAGATCTTGTTTTCACTGTCCTCAAAAGACCAATTCTTTATTCATACAGCATCCTGTTTCATAAAACAGTGTGCCTACAGAAGCAGTGAATATGCAACATAATGGTAGACCACGAGTCAGAACATTGTGGCAACAAAGAATTTCTCATGTTGACACAATGTTTTCAGATTTAATCATGTGTTAAAACTTAACTCTGCTGGTTATTGTTACTTTTCATGGATTTTCTCAAATTTTTTGTTACTATTTGTTTCAGGAGGTTATGATTACCATACAACAAAATTTTAGACTGGTCCAAATTGAAAGCATTTGCAGACGACAAATAGAATATTTCTCAAATGGTGAGATTTGTCTTCCATTAAATAGAAAACATTCTGGGAAAAGGAGAATATACAAAAATTGTGCGGTAAAGGGTTAAAACAGAGCTGTAAATGGAAAAATTGCTTATAATTAGAAACTATTCTCCTGTCACATTACCTAACACAAAGCTTTTTTGTCCTTTTCAATTAGGCCTAACTTTTTACCAAATAACAAAATCTTTGACTTGTCCAAATTGAAAGCATTTGCAGACAACAAATTAGATGATGCTCAAAACAACCGGATTTTTCTATGAAATGCTAGAAAACTGTGTGAAAAAAGGAGAAAATGCTGGTTACCAGCATTTTCTCCTTTACCCATAATGTTTTCAAAAACTTTATCTTCAGCGTCATGAAAACCTGTGATTGTTTGGTAAAGAGCTAATATTTCTGGATTTTTCTTTTTTTTGATGTTCATAATTTAGAGGGTTTTTTTGCAAGCTCAGGGATTGCTATTCTGTAACGAATTTTAAGGATAGGGCATCCTAATGGGATTCTTGTAACATCACCTTTCATCGCCAAAAAAACTTACAGATTTGGCTAAGACTCAGGGTAATCCATAATCGATCAGCTGGTAGACGCTGCTTCCCCACATCGATTACAAATCACCCGAGTCTTAGCCGAATCCGTACGATTTTGGCGATGAAAGCCGATGTTACACAAATCTCATTAGGGTGCCCTATCCTTAATCTAAATATAGAAAGTATCCATGTAAGGAAATCTTTTTAACCCTTGTCCAAATGACAAAAATTTACACATGATCAAACTGAAAGTACATGTATTTGCAAATGACAAATTCAGTGTAACTTAGAAATGATTAGAATTGTCTCTTAAGTCATTAAAAACGTTGTGAGAAAAGGAAAAAATGCTGATTACCAGCATTTTCTCCTTTTCTCAGTGTTTTCAAAAGCTTTGATTCTGATTCATTTGATAGCAGGTTGAACATGACAATTTCAGGAGGTTTTTCCCGGAGAAAGCAATCCCAGTGATAGAGGTTATAGCACAGAATGTAGAATCTATACTTTCACCAGATTATTCAGCGGAAATGAATGGTTTGTTACATATTAAAGTTCCCCATTTACTCATTTCAGCCAAATGTATAAATGTGTTTAATCAATAAATTAGCAGTATCGATGGCCCCAAAGAATGAAAAGAAGTTTCAGATTTGTGATTGGAAATGAATCTTGGTTGGCAGAACGACGCCCCCGGAGAAAATTATGTCTTGTCAAAATTGTAAACAATGGGGGAGTGTACCACTAGAGTCATTTGCACACCTAGCTCCCATCTAAAAACAGAAAGCTAGATTACTTGTTGTTTCAACTCTGGAAATAGGACACTCGTCTATTTGTGGGATCATGCCTTGTCCTTTCTTACAGCAATGCAAAAACTGTCTTTAAAATCATTCCACTGCACTCTTGATATAAAATTCTGACATCCTCAAGTATATTGCTGTTGGGTTCTTGTGATTCAGATTGTTGTGACAGTAAACCTGTCACTTTGTAGAGTATCTTGACTCCACTTTCCTGCCAGCCGCATGAATAAAAATTATGTAAGGCGAAGGTTGTACACAGTCACGTGACAAGCATCATGCGGTATCCTTGATTGAAGGAGTGGATAGGAGCCAAGTTCAAAATTACATTTTCTGTCTGTTGTAATCTATGCAATCTCGCAACCGCTAGGTGTAATATTTGTCATGAAGCCACAAGAATGACTATAGTTTGATAAAATATCAATGAAATTGGTAATATTTCGCTTAAAATGAGTAAATGGGTATCTTTAAAATACATGTACATGTATTCCTAAAAAAGCAAATTTGAGCTCTGAAAGCTGTCCCAAACAACCCCATGTTGAAATAATCCTGAATAAGAAGGCCTTGAAAAACATTGAGGGAAAAAGAGAAAATATGTTCACTAGCATTTTCTCCTTTTTCTACAATGTTTTATCGCTTTACAAAGAATAATCTCATCATTTAAACCATATTTGATTTGCCATCTATAAATACTTTCAATTAGACAAGTCAAAAAGTTTGCATCTGATGTAGGGTTCACCGTTAAAGAACTGTTACAGGTACCATTTCAGCCCCTTCAGTTGACAGATTTTGAAAACATGGCAAACAGAGTAAGTGGTTGTGACAATGCTTGCTCCTTTTTCGACAATATTTCCTATCCTGTTATGAAAGATTTTCTTCTTTTCTTCAATTATTTGACCTGTGTGTAATTTGTAAATTTTTGATAGGTATAAGTTCAAAGCATTTGGAGATAAAAAAATGTACTCAAATGATGGGATTCATATCAGAAAGGATAGAAAACATTGTGGGAAAAGAAAAAAATGCTGGTTACCAGCATTTTCTCCTTTCCACAAAATGTTTTTTTACCTGGGGGTCTTTAAAACTCTGGATTTTGTGGTAATTGTATATTTCATTTGAGTCATGCTCTGTGTAGAGGGTTTTAGTGCATCTGCATAAAGTATCAACCCAGGTCAGCCTGTGCAATCCCTGCATTTATGTCAATTTTCTGCATGCACAAGGACCATTCTACCCAATGATCCAGTTGGTTATTGAACAAAAAGGATTTTATGGATCTATGATTACGTGATGACTTTAAACTCTCTTTTGCCAGAGCAAGGCTCATTAATTTTGCTGTCTAAAACTTCATTGTTCACTTAATTTATTTCAGGCATTGCCAAATTTCTTAACATGAATGTTGGTGATATTATAACAGTGAACTTACTGTATGACATTATAGTGTAAGTACAGTGGCTTGTTTCTAACATGTTTTTATAACTGTTTTTGAGAAAAAAGAGCCTTGCCTTCATTTCACCTTTAAGCAGGGAACTCATTGTTAAACAGTCTGGAGAAAGAAGGCTTTTCAAAACATTGTAGGAAACAAAGAACATGCTTATAGCCAGTTTTCAAATGCTTTCAACTTGGATGAGTTTCAAATTTCGTTATCTGGTAAAGATAGCATTTTTAGCGTTAAATCTTCTGGTGTTTTTTGCTGGGAATAAAATTTTATGTTTAACATTGATAAATAATACTAGAAGTTTTTTGTGAAAAATTGTCAAATACTACAAAATATACTTTTCCCTGCAAACAGATAGAAACTGCACTGTTACATGCAGCAAAATGGTATAAAATTGGTGTTCCAATAAGGGCTGGGTCACTCTAGCAATTTGTAACCCTGTCTATATTTATGAGATCAAATATTACATCATTGTACTGATTTCAATACATATCCATGTAATCAACGAGTGTCATTGATTGTCTGATCAATATTCCCAGAAGTCTTTAAAACATGTTAGAGGTTTTGTTCGATTAAAACATCTGAATAGCTCCTTCTTTAAGCTAAAATCTTTTTGCCATTCAAAACATTACAAAATGTCTATATTTATGTGATCAAATATGACATCATTGTACTGATTTCAATACAAATCCATGTAATCAACGAGTGTTGTTGATTGTCTGATCAATATTCCCAGAAGTTTTTATAACATGTTAGAGGTTTCGTTTGATTAAAACATCTGAATAGCTCCTTCTTTAAGCTAAAATCTTTTTGCCATTCAAAACATTACAAAATGTCTATATTTATGTGATCAAATATGACATCATTGTACTGATTTCAATACAAATCCATGTAATCAACGAGTGTTGTTGATTGTCTGATCAATATTCCCAGAAGTTTTTATAACATGTTAGAGGTTTCGTTTGATTAAAACATCTGAATAGCTCCTTCTTTAAGCTAAAATCTTTTTGCCATTCAAAACATTACAAAATGGAGAAAATGTTAACCCTTGTAGTGCTAAATAAATGAAACTGACATCCTCAGTCAGCACTAAAGAGGCAGATATTGTTTTGTCACTTTTTAGTAAGAATGTCTGCCAAAGATGCAGCCAGGGTGATCCAAGATTAGACTGCAGATCCTGTGAAGTCTAGTCTTGATCTACACTGTCCACATAAACAACTGAATCTGGGTTCAGGGCTGCAAGAGTTGATACATGAATGTTCATATTCTTAGAATATTTAGCAGGCAGAGTGTAAAAAATTTGCGCAACATGATTGATAAAAGACATCATGTCTAGACATTTTATTAGCTCACCTGAGCATGGAGTGCTCAAGGTGATCTGCTGTGATCGTGCTGTGCCCGTCGTGCATCTGTCGTGCTTCGTCCGGCTTCAACTTTTACCTTGTGTACGCACTAGAGGCCACATTTTCAGTCTGATACTCATGAAACTTAGTCAGAATGTTTGTCTTGATAATATCTTGGACGAATTGGAAAATGGGTCATGTTGGGTCAATAACTAGGTCACTAAGTTAAATCTTAGAAAAACCTTGTGTACCCTCTAGGGGCCACATTTTCAGTCCAATAATGTTGAAACTTGGTCAGAATGTTTGTCTTGATGAATTTTCAGACGAGTTTGAAATAAGGGTCATGTCAGGGGTGAAAAACTAGGTCACTGGGTCAAATCTTAGAAAATCTTTGTGTACGCTATAGAGGCCATATTTTCAGTCCAATAGCCTTGAAAGTTTGTCAGAATGTTTTTCTTGACAACATCTTGGATAATTTGGAAAATGGAACATGTTAGGTCAAAAACTAGGTCACTAGGTAAAATCTTACAAGAACCTTGTGTACCCTCTAGAAGCCACATTTTCAGTCAAATACTCATGAAAGTTTGTCAGAATGCTTATCTTGATGTTATCTCAGAGGATTTTGAAAATAGGTCATGTTGGGTCAAAAATTAGGTCACTGGGACCTAGCTTTGAAAAAGCTTGTGTACGCTCTAGAGGCCACATTTTCAGTCAAATACTCATGAAACTGGGTCAGAATGTTTTTCTTGACAACATCTTGGATAAGTTTGAAAATGGGTCATGTCAGGTCAATAACTAGGTCACTAGGTCAAATCTTTGAAAAACCTTGTGTACACTTTAGAGGCCACATTTTCAGTCCAATACTCATGAAACTTGGTCAGAATGTATGTCTTGATGACATCTTGGATGAGTCTAGAAAAAGCACGTGTACAAGCTAGAGGCCAAATTTTCAGTCCAATAGTTAGGAAAGCTTGTTAGAATATTTGTCATAATATCTCGAAAGAGATTGAAAATGGGTCATGTTTGGTCGAAAGGCTCAGGTGAGCAGCTTCAGGGCCATCATTTTAGAGCCTGCACAAGTATTGTATGTGAAGACCAACAAGGACAAATATGGCATGCAAGGAACCTAGACTTCACAAACGCTCAGATGATTAAGAATTTAACAGTTGGTGTAGATTTTGTCAAAGGTGGAAAGGTATTTATGCATATTTTTCAAAAAATTTTCCTTTATGTCACTTAACTCTTTACCACAGGACAAAATTTTAGACATGTCCAAGTTGAAAGCATTTGCATAGGACAATGAGTGTGACTCAAAAATTGGAATTAGTATCTGGAAGGGCAGAAAACATTGTGGGTAAATGAGAAAATGCTGGTTACCAGCATTTTCGCCTTTTCCCATAATATTTTCAAAAGGCTTCTTCCTCAGGATCATTAAAACTGGGGATTTTGTGGTAAAGGGTTAAACACTTATCAATACTACAGACCAGGCTGCACTTAGCAGCCACCTAAGGTACATTCAAAATGTACTTGCTTAGGACAGATACATTTCAATATAACTTCCTCTTTTTGGATCTAAAATATAAGCTTGCCTAGGACAGATTTCTTCCCTAGTAGAGGTGACCACTGTAACAGACTTAACTGTATCTCTGAAAACAGCTTCTTTGGCATTGATTTATTGGCGTACTTACTAGAAAGCATCCAAAATCATTAACCCTTTCTGTATCATAGGCACAGGTAAGGGCTTTTGCAGATGGATACGAGATCAAGATAAGACTGCACAGAACATTCAGTTTTACCATTGATCCACACAAAAGTAAAAAGCAATTTACAGTGCTGTCATTAATGCTGCATTTATTGGTCTGCTTTCTGAACAGTGACCAAAAGTACATGTATGTCAAATTTGTTGATGAAAGAGGTCTTCTTTTTCTGTTGTTGTTGTTTTTGTTGCTGCTGCTGCTGTTGCTGCTACTGGTGATGATGATGATGCAAAGAGTTAAATGCTCACTTTATGATATTTTCTTTTATATCTTAAAGGTTGTCATAAGATCATATGGTATCACCCTATGCTGGATTAATTTGCTGTATGATATACATGTGACATGCTCATTTGGTGCTTTTTCGACCTCCTACAAAGGTCATATGCAGTGTTACATGCTCATTTTTCTCTCTCACAAAGGTTATATACAGTGGCGTCACTTATGCTGGATTTATTGGCCTACTTACTGGACAGCGACCCAAAGCCTTTACTATCACAGTGGATGAAAGAGGTCTGATGTTGTAGTTAAGCTGTTGTTGTTTATAAGCCTATACCAAACAATCCTGTGTTTTTTATGGCCCAGAATATGAGTGTTTTTGAAAAAATCTAGAGAAAAGAGAAAGTACTTAAAAGCAATATATTTTTTTTTATTTCTACATTGCTTATTTTTCATCTCTGTAAGGGGTATTTCCATAATTTAAGCCACTGTCACTTTGCCATCTGCAAATGTTGTATCATTTATTGTGATGAGTAATCATCTTTAAACACAGATATGCACACTAAATGACCAAGGCTGTTGATGCGCCATGAAACAACATTCATTTATTCATTCATTCATTCTTCACAATTTTGAAACATACAAATTTAGTTGAAACCAGTGTATTTTGACCTTTTACCATACAACCTCGAAGGAGAAGGCTTTTCATAGGTAAACTATCAATTGAAAACTAGCAACTTGCATTTTCTCCATTTGCCCACAATGTTTCCTGTCTAAGACAAAGTCGATCATTTTAGCCATGTTGAATTGTGCCTGCAATTGCTTTTGATGTGGACAAGGCTAGAATTTTTTCAGCAAGTAAAGTGTTTAATTACATTTATGAATCTACAAGAAATTAAAATGGGCTTTTCAATAGTGAAGACAGGGATGAAACACCTTTGATGACCATTCCTATCATTGCCCTTTTCAAGTGTTTTGTTTTTCTATTATTTTCAAAGATAAAGGACCTGAAATCTACAATATTTTGGTGGCCATTGCATTTAAAAACTTTGTCCCAGTGTCATTCTTGGTGCGTGATGTAAGTATCAGGGCCCAGTTTCAAGAAAAACTTAAGTCTCTTATTCTACTTTTAAATCCACTAAGGTCTTAGGTTCTGACTTCAGTTGAGTTCATTGTTTAAGATGCATTTCACTAACATTAAAAGGCTGTAGTAACATTCTCAAATCCTAAGGTGACACAACATTCCTGACTCAACCAAGCGAGTTAAATAAGAGGCTTAAGTTTTATTTGTGAAACGGGGCTCAGGCCTTTAATAATGATCCTAACATTTAGAAAGGTTTCAGTATGTGTCAGTGGCCCTGAAATAGGCTTTAACCCTTTACCATACAATCCAGTTTTAACAACCTTAAAGATTAAGCCTTTTGAAAACACTGTGAGAAAAGGAGAAAATGATGGTAAAGAGTATTTTCTCCTTGTCCCACAGTGTTTTGTACTCTGTCAGTCATGAATTCTATCAGTCAAACCACATTTAATTTGTTGTCTGCAAATACTTTCAACTTGTATCAGTCTAAAATGTTGTGTGGTAAGGGTTAAGTGTTTATGGGGACAGTATAGATCTGTGTTTTCACCGACCATTCTAAATTTCATTCTTAGTCTAATGCTAGATTTAGAAAGTTACACACTTTCTGACTGACTAGACCATTTGGTTTAGCCTATCAGGAATTGGATTACTTTCATAGAAATTCTTGAGAATTAGATGTAGAATGTTACAAAGAATGATTGGTGAATACAGGCCCACACAGCACAGAATGTGCAGTCTGATCTTGGATCTACACTGTCCACTTTTTTGCCAGATATTCTTACCAAAAAAGCCTAGAATTGCAATATCTGCATCTTTAGTCCTTTGAATATCTATTTCATTTATTTAGTAAAACAAAGATCAACCCATGAATTGCCTGACGCATTCATAGATATCTTGTGACCAGTGTAGATCAATATCAGATTGCACAAACTATGCAGTCTGTTCTTTGTTCTATACTGTCTGCTTTGCATAGACTTTCTGTATAAAAGCAACCTTAAAATTCTAATTATCTGGACCTTATTTCTAGAATGAAAATGTCTATTGGATTAACCCTTTACCACACAATGACGCCTTTTGACGCCCCTAAAAAAGAGGCCTTTTGAAAACATTGTGGGAAAAGGAGAAAATGCTGGTAACCAGGATTTTCTCCTTTTCCCACAAAGTTTTCTACCCTATCAAAGAAAAGTTGCGTCATTTGAGCCACTATGAAATTGTCGTCTGCAAATGCTTTCAATTTGGATAGGTCTTAAATTTTGCCATGTGGTAAAGAGTTAAATAGGTGCTGTACAGAGTTAAGATCAAGGATTTTTGATTTAGAGGTTCTGGGTTTGATCCTTACTGTTTATACTGGTTTTTCATCAGAGTGTCCTGAAGCCCGGCATGGTACTGGTGAAACACATGAATGAGTCAGCTGTTGCTGTGATATGACTTAAATACTAATAGAGGTAGAGTAGAACACAGTTCAACCCAACAAATAATTACCTGCAGAGTGCCAAATATAAGAAAAATTTCCAGATAATAACAAAAAGATGAAAGCACCACATGGGAATGCTAATATTAGGCTGCTTTTGCTTTTTCAGAGAAAATTCTAAGCTAGTGGATTACAGAGTATGTTGTGTGCGAAGTACTGCTAAAAGAAAATACGGAAAGCATGGCTAGGTGCACTGGCTGCCACAATGTTATTAAAATAATGTTGAAAAACACCAAACCAACAGATTTCAATCATACCTCATTTGACCTATTTTCAGACACTTGAGAAGGAGTCAACATTTGATGGGGCCATAATGAGACTAGGGGGTACCCCTACTCCAGCCCCTGTTTATTTCATTGTTGGTGGCACAGCACCAAATCAGGGAGCAGTCATCACTAAGGGAAGACTTAGAGTTGTAGACTTCTGGCAGTTAGATTTAACTAAGGGACAGTAAGTGTACTTTTGGGGCACTATTCTTGAAACATTCTAAATTTGTTTCCCTGTTTAATTTACATGACTAGTCATCTGTTTTGCTGAGATGTTCTGTCGCAGCCAGTCAGATAGCTACAATTGTAATAAATAATATAAGGCCAGCAACATGTGAAAAAGGGCATTAGGACATTTGAGTAAAGTATTGTCTCAGATCAGCCTGCACAGTCGGCACAGACTAATCTGAAACAACACTTCATTTCTATGTAATATTCTGTATTGTGCAAGTCTACTGTTGGACAAAATCTAATGTAGTCGTAAAGGGCTTTCTAGGATTAGCCTGCGCAGGCTGATCCAAGAAGACACTTTACGCAAATGTCAGAATGCCCCTTTTTGCGTGTTGCAAGCCATGTATGGACAAGAGAGTGCCAAAGCTAGGCAATACCCCCAAGGAAGAGAATGTCATCTCTGACCCTTTGCATTGACCTTGATGCCTGGTATCTGAAACCTCTGCTCTGTATATCATGTCCAAGATGCACACGTGTGAGAGAGATATTCAAAACCAAACCAGGAGGTAAAACATTTGGAGCAGATAGGATTAACTCTTTACCAAACTATAATATTCTTGACAGGTCCAAATTGAAAGCATTTGCAGACGACAAATTAAAGTATGCACTTGTAAATGCTGGAATTTAGATTAGAAAGGATAGAAAATATTGTGAGAAAAGGAAAAAATGCTGGTTATCAGCAATTTTACCATTCCAACATTGTCTTTCTTCAGGGTGGTTAAAACAAGGGATTGTTTGGTAAAGGTATAAAGAGCGTGTGACCTTGTGGATGACCAGGGGCATAACTTAGTCATGATGCCCATTTTGGTCTATAAAAATGGCCCGTAGTTTTCTGAATTTGCTAAACTAACCCATTACCCCTTACAGGGTTTACAGGGCACAACTTCGAACACATCCTTTTAAAATAGGGGTAATAGACATGAATTAAGGTTGTTTAACTCTTTACCACACAATCACAAGTTTAAACGACCCTGATAGAGAAGGCTGTTGAAAACATGGTGGAAAGAGGAGAAACCAGCATTTTCACCTTTTTATATGCCCGTCGTAGACAGGATGTATTATGCGATCACCCATGGCGTCCGGGCGGGCATCACGGCAGGGGACATCCAGTTCTTTGTCTGGAGCATAACTTTGTCATCTCCAGTCTGATTGACTTGAAACTTGGCATTTGTGTTTGTTGCAATAATACGGAGTGCAGTGCGAAAGAACCATAACTCTACCTTGTGCTGTCTTTGAGTTATTTCCCTTTGATCATAATTTTTACAGCATTTTCTGCTTGTCTGAAATATAACTTTGTCATCTCTAGTCTGAACATATTCAAATTTGGTATGCATGATTGTTGAAAAATTACGGAGTGCAGTGCACAAGAACCATAACTGTTCCTAGCATGAATTTTGAGTTATTCCCCCTTTGATTTTCATTTTTATAGCATTTCTTGCTTGTTTATCCACTGGCAAATTTTAGCAAGTGGCTTTTTTTTCCACTCGCAAAATTAACATTGCATTTTTTTGAAGCCCAGCATGCCAACCAATGGTAAAGAACAAACGGCCAATACAGACTCTATTCTATTACATAATCTAGAGACAACAACCAAACAAAAAAGAACGTTAATTAATATTAAAACCATCATTTAACTATCAATTCAATATCAGTTCTCAAACCAAATTAAATTTCTATAAAATTTACAATGGTGGACGATTTTGTAAATGAATTACGGACATATCCCATCCGAATATCTGCGTGTCCGATAACTGGTTTAGCGAGTCCACCACGTCTGAATTGCTTCTTGTTGTTATTTGAGCATGATAATTATCTTTTCATGACAGATTGACAAATATTTCTGTTTTATAATCAGAGATGAAATTTGCCTACCGTTTTTTCCGTATAAAAAACGCAAAATCATGGCATTGGCCGTGAGTGCAGACGAACGCACTTGCAGGGTTTTCCTTGACGCACGATTTTGTGCGTTTTTACGCATTTTTAAGGAAAATGACCCGCAATTTTTTCAGTAATGCGTCATTGTTGACGCACAAATACGATAAGAGGTACTAACGATCGTATATACTTCCGACGCTGTTACATCACGAGTAGATGAAAAATCTGGAGTACGAAGAGAAAGCGGGACGAAACACTGGACTGTGTATCGATTTTACTAAAATACCGTAGGTCTTTAAATGGGTCTAAACTAAACCAGTCGATCTCTAATGAAAACAATATGGCTCTGCCAAAATCGACGTCATTCTTGCTGTCTGCAAGGAAGAAGAGCCCTTAAACAAAGATCAGACGATACAATGCCTGGTAAGAGCAACCAGAATTACATTTCAAGGTCTCGAGGGTTTACTGTAGCTACAGAGATACACTTTGTTATTCGTTGAAAACAGCGGCATGAAAGCGACCCGCGTGTCGAAACGCCGACAACAAGCTTTCTTGGCCAACTAAACGGTCGATTCCTGTGATACAACAAAATAACCCTTTACCATAGAGAGAGGCTACACATACTTCGAAAATCAACCCATGTGCATCATCAAAACACTAGCGGTCATGACCATACCCCTGAAACATTAAAATTACTTTGAGATATGACAGCTTGTCTGCATCTAGAGCATATTTGCTCGTTAAGAACAGGCTTAAGTAAAGCATACTCCAGATAGTCTTTATGAAAAAGGTGCCACCTAGGCTGTAAGCTCCCTCTATATAGAGAATCTCTGGTGTTATTATGTATCTATCACCATGAAATAATTCATATATAGGGTAAATGAAGATTTACAGTGAATAGAAAACACACATGAAAAAAAAAATACTTTCACAAATAGTAGCTTTTGTTTAAGCGAATTACATTTTGTTGTGACCACCACAAATTCCAAAATGACCCCCATTATTTTTGACTATTTTTGTGGCCAAGGGAAAACCCTGCACTTGGCTCACGAAACTCGGATAACGAACGACATCTCGGAGGCTTCAATTGCTACATGTAAAATTATTAACAGCTGTTGAAGGGTATTCTCAGTGCGACATGATTGATGTTTATCCAGAACGAAAAGAATTACCTTATTTGTACATAAGAAATTTAGCACATTTTGGTAATTGTTCTTCAATAATTTGCACTCGTATTTTTTATCGAGTGCTTGAAATTTCAATTCGCACTTTCCAATTGTGACTCGCATTTTGCGACTATATATGTGGGAATTTCCAACCCTGTAATTTTGGGGTTATGGGTTCAAATTCTCCTTTTAAGGATTAATCAAAGTCTGCCAGTGCTGAAGACTGTTTCCGCTTTTTGTATGTTGAGAAGCGTTTTTGTATACTGTATACCTTGTCTTTAGGAATGCATGAATAGGTGCATTGGCATTATTTTAATGAAATGGTTTTGAAAACCATGTTATACAAAACGAACATGGTTTTATGAATGGCATACAGATATGTGGCAGTTACAATTTTACTTTGCAGTTGAATGCATTACAGTTTTTATACACCCGAAGGGTCGTATTATGTTATGGTTCCGGTCATCCGTCCCTCTGTCCATCTGTCCATCTGTCTGTCCGTCCGTTAGCAATTTCTTGTGTGCGCAACTCCTCCTACAGTTTCCATTGGAATAACTTGAAACTTACCTCAATGAATCTCTTTGGTGTGTAGTTGTGCATGTGACTCTTAAAATTTGGATCTCTGTAGGCATTCTAGATTTTAACCCATTTCACTGACAAGCCCCTTCCGGCTTATATGCACCGCTCTGCGAAGCTCTTGTTCAACAATGTTTTCTACCCTGTTAAAGACAGAAATCATCATTTCAGCAATATTTGTTGTCCGAAAATGCTTTCACTTCAGTGTAGGCCAAAATTTTGTTGCTATGTAAAGGCTTAACCCTTTCCCAAACAATCCCTGGTTTTTACGGTGTTGGGAAAGAAGGCTTTTGAAAACACTGTAGGAAAAGGAGAAAATGCTGGTAACCAGCATTTTCTCCTTTTCCCACAATGTTTTCTACCCTTTCATAGACAAAAATCATCATTTGCATTACATTTGATTTGTCGTCTGCAAATGCTTTCAATTTGGTCTAGTCCAAAATTTTGTCATTTGGGAAAGGGTTTATACAAGAAATCATTTTGACTGAAGGAATTTGTTCTATAATTTTACAGTGTTTTTACAATCACTTGAATTTATGTACAGCATAGTTTTTCTTTCTTTCTAGATGGTTTTTAGCGGAGACAAATTATGATCATTGGATAGACCCACCAAAAGCTGATAATAGAAGGTATTTCCTTGTTAACTATTTGAAACATATTTATTTTCAATTGATTGAGAAACAAGTTCTTACCACCTGTACTGATCTCTCTCGATTCTGCTTCCTGGGAACTACACCAGTACTCATGCCGAATGTGTGGGCCAATGAAAAATCCCAGAGTTGACACCAGCTCCCGAGTATCGAACTCGGGACCTTATGGTTACAAGGCCAGCGCTCTACCTCACAACCACAGACACAATTATTTCCTTGTTAATTACCCTTTTCAATAGTAAAGAATGAAAACTTAACTCTTTGCCAGAAGACAAAATTTTACACCAATCCAAATTGAAAGTATTTGCAGATGATAAATGTGGCTCAAATGATGGTATTTGTCTTTGGAAAGAGTAATTGTGCTGATTACCAGCATTTTCTCCTTTTCCCACAATATTTCCAAATGCTTATTTCTTCTAGGTCATTTTAACTCGTTACCAAACAAGCCCTGGTTTTCACGATCTTGGGAAGGAAAGCTTTTGAAAACCTTGTGGGAAAAGAAGAAAATGCTGGTAACCAGCATTTTCTCCTTTTCCCAAAAGGTTTTCTACCCTTTCAGAGACACTTTTCATAAATCGAGCCATTTTAATTTGTCGTCTGCAAATGCTTTCAATTTGGACTAATCTAACATTTTGTCGTTTGGTAAAAAGTTAACAAAAGTTCTTCCATAAGAGTTTATTGTTTCCACAAGCCCCATTTAGTATACAATATTAAGCACAAACTAGAACATGCAGTAAACCCCACCTCAGTGGCCACCTCTGTTATGGAAGCAACCTGCAGTAACCCTTGCCTCACCTGTGCTGCTGAAAGCCCGGTAGTACAGAAGGTTACATATAGCACTTTAAGCAAAGGGGTCACTGGCTTGGTTCCCCAACTGGGCCAAGTTCTTTTGGATGATTAATGATGACGGTCACTGTGACAGGATTCATTCTTCTTTCACCTAATGTTTCAAAGGAATTTATGTTAGAAAGCAGAGAGTGGCTTGGAAAGAATGTTGTGTGTGCTACCAGTAAGAGAAACTCCAGGAAAGCATTGGTAAGTACACTGATCACAGCAATACAACGGAAATGATGTTGAAAATGACATTGAACACCAAACAAGCCTGCAAGCATACAACTGAAAGGTAAACTTCTTTGTTACAGAGAGGTAGCCATCCATGCCATGAAGACTATGGGAAGAGTCAATATCTCTACATCAAACTTGTACAGCGTGATGTCAACTCCCCCTGTCTTGAATATGTAAGTAGAGTTTAGCTCTTTACCAAACAATCGCATGTCTTAACAACCTTTTCGAAGAAGGCTTTTGAAAACGCTGTGTGAAAAGAACTAAATGCTGGTAACTAGCATTTTGCTCTTTTTCCACATTGCTTTTTACCATTTCGCTAATTCAAGATTGTGAGGCAAGTTTAATTTCTTGTCTGTAAATTTCTTCAAATTGGACTAGTGTAAATTTTTGTCATCTGGTAAAGAGTTAACCGTTTATTTCATACAGGTAAAGGCAACCTGCATTGTTCAGTATTGAGGGTGTAGGTAGCTGGAGGTCCAAGGTTCAATCTTCACTCAAAGTTGTTTTAATAAGAGTGTCCTTAGGTAAGACACTTTGGAGCCCTAGCCTAATGCTGATATAGCCAAGGACTTCCATGAGTAAGTGTTGATATGACTGATATAATGTTAAAAGCTGTCTGCAGTTACCTTCAATATGGACAAGTCTAAGACTTTGTCTTCTGGCAAAGAGTTAAACACCAAGGAAATGAACCATAAATCCTTTAATGCTTGTTACCAGTATTTTCTTCTTTTCCCACAGGATTTTCAAAAGGCTACTTCCTCAGGGTTGTTAAACGTCAGGATTGAGTAGTAATGGGTTAATACATATGCTAATTATATTTTCAGAAATACCACTTACACCATTGTGATGTCAGCAGCCCAACCTGATCTCACGACAACATGGATTAGAGACTAATACATGTAATTATATCATAATTATAGTGGTGTTTTTGAAAACATTGTGGGAAAAGGAGGAAATGCCTGTAACCAGTATTTTCTCTTTTTTACTTCCATGTTTTCTACCCTTCAAAGACAAGTCATCCGGTAAAGGTTTAAATTAATAGGAAAAGAATGGAACATAACAGAATGAGAGAGCAACTATTATGGGAAAAAGAGTAACTGATCTGCCTTTACAATGTAAAGTTTTATCATGTGATAAGACCTTTTTTCGACAAATTTACATTATACCAAAGAAAAACACATTTTTTTTTCATAAATATATATTTACCTAACAATAAAATTTTAGACTTGTCAAAAATGTCCACATCAAAAGTATTTGCAGACAAAAAAATAAATGCTTCAAAAATTAAAGTTTGACCTGTAAAGGATAGAAAACATTGTGGGAAAAGAAGGAAATGCTGAGTAACAGCATTTTCTTTTCCCACAATGTTTTCAAAAGCTTTCGTTCTCAGGGTGGTAAAGTCAGGATTGTGTGGTAAAGGGATAGTGGATGGGAAGCACTTACGATAGAAATTATCATATTACTGCATTGTTATTGGTTTTGTTATATTTGACTTATTATGCCCCCCTTCAATGAAGTGGGGGTATATTGCTTTGCTAATGTCGGTCGGTTCATCCATCGGTCCATCCGTCCGTCCGTCGGTAGACTTTACCTTGTCCGGATGATAACTAGACACAAAATTGACCTAGGTTCGTCAAATGTGGCACAGACAAGCGTCTCAGAGTGTAGATGATCCCTATTGATCAAAGGTCAAGGTCAAAGGTCAAGGTCACAGTGACCGTCAACATGTTGATATATAGACCAAACCTTGTCCAGATGATAACTAGACACAGAATTGACCTAGGTTCTTCAAATTTGGCACAGACATGCGTCTTGGAGTGTAGATGATTCCTATTGATTTTGAGGTCAATCGGTCAAAGGTCAAGGTCACAGTGACCGTCAACATGTTGATATATAAACCAAACCTTGTCCGGATGATAACTAGACACAGAATTGACCTAGATTCGTCAAATTTGGCACAGACATGCGTCTCGGAGTGCAGATGATCCCTAATGATTTTGAAGTCAATCGGTCAAAGGTCAAGGTCACAGTGACCGTCAACATGTTGATATATAAACCAAACCTTGTCCGGATGATAACTAGACACAGAATTGATCTAGGTTCGTCAAATTTGGCACAGACATGCGTCTCGGAGTATAGATGATCCCTATTGATTTTGAGGTCAATTGGTCAAAGGTCAAGGTCACAGTGACCGTCAACATGTTGATATATAAACCAAACCTTGTCCGGATGATAACTAGACACAGAATTGACCTAGGTTCATCAAATGTGGCACAGACATGCGTCTCGGAGTGTAGATGATCCCTATTGATTTTGAGGTCAAAGGTCAAGGTCACAGTGACCGTCAACATGTTGATATATAGACCAAACCTTGTCCGGATGATAACTAGACACAGAATTGACCTAGGTTCGTCAAATTTGGCACAGACATGCGTCTTGGAGTGTAGATGATCCCTATTGATTTTGAGGTCAATCGGTCAAAGGTCAAGGTCACAGTGACTGTCAACATGTTGATATATAGACTAAAACTTGTCCAGATGATAACTAGACACAGAATTGACCTAGGTTCATCAAATTTGGCACAGACATTCGTCTTGGAGTGCAGATGATCCCTATCGATTTTGAGATTAATCCATCAAAGGTCAAGGTCACAGTCGCCTTCAACTTAATGATATATAGACCAAACCTTGTCCAGATGATAACTAGACACAGAATTGACATAGGTTCTTAAAATACTGTACAGATATTCATTTTGGAGTGTAAATGATCCCTATCGATTTTGAGATTAATTCATCAAAGGTCAAGGTCACAGTGGCCTTCAACTTAATGATATATAGACCAAACCTTGTCCAGATGATAACTAGACACAGAATTGACCTAGGTCCTTCAAATTCTGTACAGATATTCATCTTGGAGTGTAAATGATCCCTATCGATTTTGAGGTTAATCCGTGAAAGGTCAAGGTCACAGTGACCACCAGATGATTCAGGGCCCGCGCTGCCATTCGCCACTTGAGCCATTTGCTCAAAAAAAATTAAACTGTCTCAAAAATCATCATATGTGGCTCAACTTGTGGCTCCAACATTTTATTCGTGTATTATCGGGGACGTAGCAAGCGTCGAAGTTGACTGGGAAAAAGCGGAAGTCGAACGCGCGTGCCGAAAAGAAAATCGATAACCTAGTCTGTGTACCGGCGACTGTTTACAATCTTGTATGTATACACACGGCGGTGTGTATAATTATACGAACTGTTGACAGATTATCACGTTTAACAATTGAAGTGGGCTATAAATCAAAAACATGACATCGATATTTCCCAATCAATTCTTTTGATATCAGTTTAAGAACTGTGCCACTTCCTGTATCAATGTGGCAGTAGGGGGTCATGACTGTTTTACAACAGACATCTTGTTAAAGTTTGTTTCCTATTCTGCATCTTATGGTTCTAGACATAGACATGACTGTATAGAGGAAATCTACATTGATTAACTTCCTACTAAACAATTAAGTTTTAGACTTGGCCAATGAGAGAGCATTTGCAGATGAGAAATAAAATGTGACCTAAATTTTTAAATCTATTTATGGAAGAGTAGAAAACATTGTGATAAAGGGAGAAAATACTGTTTACCAGCATTTTCTCCATTTCTCACAATGTTTTTAAAAGCCTCCTTCCTTGGAGTTGCTAATACTCAGGATTGTTTGGTAAAAGGTTCAACCTTTACCAAACAATCCTTAGCAACCATAAGAAAAAGGCTTTTCATTACTTAGTGAGAATAGGAAAAATTGCCAGTAACCATCTTTTTCTCCTTTTCCTGCAATGTTTTCTAAGACAGATGTCATCAGTTGAGTCACATTTCATTTGTTGGTTGCAAACACTGTGATTATCGGTGAGTTTAACATTTTGTCATCAGGTTTAGAATGGAGTACCCCAGATATGTCATCACAAGCAGTTTAACAATCTATGTGTCCTAACTTTCCATTTCTAGCTGGGCTGTTTTTCGAAGAAAATGGCAAATTATTGGTCATGTCCAAATTGAAAGCATTTGCAGACGACAAAGGTGGCTCAAATGACGAAAGTAGTCCTAGACAGGGTAAAAACATTGTGGGAATAGGAGGAAATGCTGGTTATCAGCATTTTCTCCTTTTCCAATAATGTTTTCAAAGACCTTCTTCCTCAGGGTCATTAAAAGTCGAGATTGTTTGGTAAGGGGTTATAGCAACTGCGTCTGAGCAATGGCACCCACATGCGGTGCTCTTGTTTGAAGCCAGACTTTATGGATTGATGATACTTGCTGATGATATGCATAACTCTTTAGCAAGCAATCCCATGTGTTCTAATCCTGAACAAGTAGGCTTCTGCAAACATTTTTTGAAAAGGAGAATATGCTGGAAACCAGAAAATGCTGTAAACCAATATTCTCTTTTTTCCTTTGATCTTTCCTACCCTTCAAAAGACAAATACATGTACCATCATGTGAACTACATCTTATTTGTTGGCTGTTATCCAACAATTTTTTCTACCCTATCAAAGACAAATCTCATTATATAAGTCATGTCATTTGCTTTTTTTCAGTTTAGACAAGTCTTAACTCTTTACCAAACGATCAAATTTTGGACTTGTCTGAATTGAAAGCAATTTCAGGCAACAAATTAAAGGTAACTGAAAAAGTGGAAATTGTCTTTGAAAGGGTAGAAAATATTGTGGGCAAAGGAAAAAAATGCTGAATAACAACATTTTTTCTTCCTCAAGGTCATTGAAGCTTCGGTGTGGTAACAAGTTTGATTTTGTCCTTTGATGTAGGACAGAAATATGTGTTAATCAAGTTGACAGAATTGATAGAAAAAAAGTTATGTTTAGATAAAATAAACTTTATTCTTAACAACTAGCACAACAATGGAAATTTTAATACTGATAGAAAGACAGACAACTGACAAATACCATTTGTGAATAGACTAACAGTTTGTGACAGATATATTTTAATTCACTCTATAACATCATTATTTGTGAACAAACTTATGAGTTTGTGACTGCAATATCAAAATTCTCTTTATATCATTCTCTACACCTCTGCCCAAGATCCTGGGTTTCATGGATCCTGGAGGCCTCTAAAATCATTGTGGGAAAAGGAGAAAATACTGGCAACAATCATTTTCCCCTTTTTCCACAATGATTTTTACCTTATCAAAAACACATGCTATTATTTGAGCCTCATTTATTTTGCATCTCAAAATGCTTTCACAAGGGACAAGTCTAAAGTTTTTCTATCCAGTAAAAAGTTACGTTTTCAAAACAAAGATATCTACCATAAGTGTGCAAAAGGGTAACTTAAATTACTTATGCAAACTGTGTAGAATATGTTCAGCCTGCAGGGAACATATGATCTGGGACCCAACTTAGCTGATGTTTTGTAAGCCTTGGAGTAGCAAGTATGCCATATTCATCAAACATTTAAAATTGAATTTTTATTCTGAATTCCAAGAACAGCTATCAGATTGGCAGAGACAGTACGTCTAAACAATGTCTCAGCCAATCAGATAGCTAGTCCTAGAATTTAGAATAAATCTTTTGAACGGTCTGGTGAATATGAGTCTTAAAGCCTAAGCAACTGATCATAGAAATCTACTCCATCTGTCTCTTTACCAAACAATCCTGCATCTTAAAACTCTTTACCACACAACAAAAATTTAAAGTTGTCCACCATTTGCAGACGGCAATTTAAATTAGATTCAAATGATGGAATTTGTCTTTGATAGGGTAGAAAACATTGTGGGAAAAGGAGAAAATGCTGGTTACCAGCATTTTCTCCTTTTCCCACAAAGTTTTCAAAAGGCATCTGCCTCAGAGTTGTTTATAGTCGGGATTGTGTGGTAAAGGATTAAACAATCGTATGGAGGAAGCTTTTCACAACATTGTTGGAAAAGGGAAAAATGCATTTTCTCCTCTTCCCACAATAATTTTTTCCCTGTCAAAGACAATTCAAATCATTTTAGCTATACTCAGTTTATCATCTGCAAATGCTTTCATTTTAGATCAGTATTTTTGTTCTCCATAACCCTTTGCTGTACAGACTATTAAATTTTGGAAATATCCCTGACTAGTGCAACTCCAGTATTTGAAAAACGCTTTTAACAGTGATATGGAAAACACCGTGTGGAAATGAACAATTGCTTGTAGCAAACAATTGCTCCTTTTTCTACCATGTTTTCAAAAGCTGTCAAATTCACAACTGTATTTCTTAAATTGTAGAAATTAAAAAGAATTAAAATCAATTGGTTTTGTAAACTGAAAATGAAAAATTATCACTATGACTTAAACTAATAGTTACCTATCTCCCTATCTATTTAAAAGAGAAGATAAAAGCTAAATCTGTAACATATAATTAGTGGGCATAAATATTTCATCAGTGTGAATTCGCGTTGACTCTAATATATTTCCAACTTTACTTTTTAACTCATTCTGGCTTAAAGAAATGAAGCAACAGTTATGAAAAACATAATTGAAGAAAAAGCAAATTAATTGTACATTTACATATGAGCCAAGCTCTGGCAAAAGGGGGCTTAATGCATCTCTGTGATGCATTATACCAAGGAAGCCATCACATAGTTATGGATCCATAATAGCCACTTTCTTTAACAACCGACTTAATCATAAGGTAGACTGGTCCTTGGACATACAGAAGATTGACCAATAGTGAAAAGTTTGGGCCCACAATCTATTTTCAGACCTTTCATCATGATAAAAAAAAAAAAAAATTTTTTGCCTCCACCACACGTTTAGCTAATCTGTTTATGAAGAAAACATTGAGGTATTGGCATCACTATGTCCATCAAAAAGGGAATAAATAACAGAGGGGCAGGTTACTCTCGAAGTAATTTGACTTACTTATGTCTCTTTTTAAACTTAAAAAATTTTCCTAAAAAAGTAACTGCAGCTAAGCACTGGCACCCGTATGCAGTGGTTTTGCCTTTGGAGAAGCATTTATTCATGCAATCCTTTCCTTTGTTAAAATTCAAGTTGATTTCTATGCATGCATCTGTTGACATTTTAACACAATGTTACAACTGGTGAAACATGCTTGTAAGCATATACATGTGTATTTGAACAAAATTCTACAAACTAGAAGTTTGTCCTTTTCAAACAACGTTTTCATGTGTATTTGTGTATTAAATTTCAAATTAAACTACTTAGGCATATTTCATGGTGTGTTTGATGACTTATCAATGTCTACAAACTTGGCAGGTATTCTAACAATCTATATTGACATGAAAAAAATGCATGAAAGCAATCATCTTGATTTTTCTGTGCAGCTTCTCACAAAAGACTTTATAAACTCATTGTAAGACCCATTAATTTTGAAATACATATTTTTAACATGAACACTTCATCCAACTAATCACTGAAAGCGTTTCTTTATGATGTTCTATGATATTAAGGAAGAAAATAGACAGCTAAGCTTTCAACAATTACAAAATACTACGATTTAATCTGAACACAACTTAATGTATACCCTATTGACCTAATCACAAATCTGACCCTGCTTCCAAGTTTGGTAAGCACATCAGCCTCTGCAAACAACTTGTTTGTCTTTCAGCAGACAATTTTCAAAAACATTGTGGTGAAAATAGAGATTTCTTCTGACAAGCAAATTCTATTTTTGCCACAATCTTCACACATGAATTTGCCTATGTTTACTATGATGTTTTCAAAGGTATCTGCAGAAAGTTTGTCTCAGGGGGCTTACCATTGTAAGAAAAAAATACAAATGCATATATTTAACCCTGTCCCATCACACCTATCTTTGATGAAAACATTTGTAATAATACGCACTTTCTCAAAATGTCACTTTATTTCACTGATTTGTCTTTAGATCTGTTGATTGTCTACATGTCAAACTTTAAGTCGAATGATAACATTGATTGTCTATATGTCAAACTTTAAGTCGAATGATAACTATCTTCTTGTGGGGGAAATATACATATATAGTACAGGGTTGGGCCAGATGAAAAAGCTTGTAGACTTTCTGCTGGTAACCAGCATTTTCTCCTTTACCCACAATGTTTTCTAGCCTTTTAGAGATAACTACAATCGTTTTGATCTACATGTAATTTGTATTCTGAAAATGCTTTCAATTTAGGCAAATCTCTGAAATTGTGCAGTGTGGTAAAGGGTTAAATAAGAGATACAGTGATGTGATAAAAAAAGAATCTGACATTTGTCAGTTTTCTTCATAGTTTCTATTTGACTTGTTGAAGCTTGCAAAAGACCCACATAGTTAGGTTTCTACATTTTTCAGTAAAGTTTAATCTCAAAAGCCAAGTTACATAAAAATCCAATTGATATTTGTTAGAAGATTTGAAGAAACACAACCTTTTGAAAATATGCTTTAACAATTTTTTTTTTCCTAGGCAACAATAATCAACAGTTGAAATATATTGTACAAAATATGCTTTTATAACAAAATAAATTCTCTAACAACAGTCACCAACAATTCAACTATAAAACTAAAAGAAAAATACTTGATGTAAAAATCTTTCACCAACACTATATGAACAACAATTGAAATTTAGAACTTATCACTTTGTTAATATATACTCAGCGTCAATGAAAAGTCACCAGGTACTAAAGATGAATAATTTTCACCTTGCCAGAAGAGAGAAATTTTCAATTATGTTGAACATTATTATACTCATTTCCCGACCCGTATCTGACAAATTTCACGTGCTTGCACATCTGAGTAGTCCATCTTTATCTGCACGTGCAAAAATGGTTTCTAATCAATTTTCTGAAGGCAAACTATCCAAGGTTCACTTTCTTTTCCTCTCTTATCTGGTAACTTTTCATTGATGTTGAGTATACATGTATTTACAACATTTTTCACAACATATTTTGTAAATCTGTATTAGTTATAGTCTGTATTTATGACTGATAAGAAAAATCAGTTAAATTTCAGTAATAAGTACTAAATAGACAAGAAGGTCATTTGTCCTAAAGCACTCACCTGAGTAAAGTGATCTAAGAAACATAGATCCTGGTGGTGATGATGTAAAAAGCATACAGAATATATTCAGTATGCAAAATGGGAATTTAGGCTGAGAGAGTTAGAAGTGCAGCCAAAATTTTCATAAGAATTTGACAATGAATAAAAGCCTCAAGAGTGCAACAAGGTTTTTCCTAGTCAAAGTGACCTACTTTTTGACCCTACATCACCCATTTTCAAACACATCCTAGAAATCATCCAGGCAAACATTCTAATCAAATTTCATGAGTATCGAACAGAAGACAAGGCCTTTAAAGTGCACACAATATTTTTCTAACATTTGCCCCAGTGACCTACTTTTTGACCCCATTTCAAGATATTATAAGACAATTATTCTGACCAAGTTTCGTTAGAATTAGACTGGAAATGTGGCCTCTAGTGAGCACACAAGGTTTTTCTATGATTTTCCCTACTTTTGTGACCTACTTTTTCAGCCAATGTGATTAAAGCATAAATGAGCCGTGCTGTGTGAAAAGGGGGCTCAATGTATCTGCGAAAAGTATCGACCCAGGTCAGCCTACGCAGTCCTCGCAGGCTGACCTGGGCCGAAACCTTTCGCTATTGGTCAATTTTCTGTTTCTCAAAGAACCAGTCTACCTCATGATTAAGTCAGTTATTTAAAAATGTAGCTCTTATGGATCCATAATTACGTGATGACTTGGGCTGGTATCATGTATCACGGTGATGCATTAAGCCCCCTTTTGCCAGAGCCTGGCTCAAATACATGTACATCCAAGATAATATTATGACAAATGTTCTGACCAAGTTTTATGAGCACTGGGATGAAGATGTGGCCTCTCGAGTGCACAAAAGGTAATTGTTGACGCCCAGATGACAGACACAGCAAGATCACAACAGCTCACCCTGAGTACTTCATGCTCAGGTCAGCTAATGAAATAGATATTTTCTGTCAAGAAAAATAGCTCCTGATGTGATTTCAATAATCTATTTTCGCCAGAATGCAGCAACATATAGGACTGTAGATTTAAGACCAGGCTGCACTGTCTAAGCAGTCTGATCCTAATCTACTGTATTAGCAAAAGCAGAAATTTGTACCTTGTTCTCTTAGGGTTAAGATATTGTGTTTTAACCATTTCTTGCATATCCAATATATGTATATCAGTATCAGGAACTAGAGGCGCTTGAGCGCCTGTATCGCTCCACAGGCCTGATATTTCTATAATGGCGAAAGGAAGTTTTTAACAATTATCATTCAATCCTGCATTTTAGCTCACTGAAGAAACAATTTGGTAGACAACCAACATAGGATCTTACCTGCAAAACAACAATGAAATCCAATGAATAGTTTTAGAGAAGAAATTTTTCAAAGATTTTACTTTATACCATAAAAGGAAAATGAGTCTCCAATAAAAGCCATGTTTTTTGACAGATCATTTTTTTTTTTAAGGAATTCTGTAAACCTGTATCTAAGGAACATTCCTGCAAAATAATAATGCTATCCAAATAGCGGTTTGGGAGGAAAAGATTTTTAAAGGTTTTTTACTTTGGTTGCCATGGCAACCAGAATTCTTCATGGAACACAATTATTTGAAGGAATTTGAAAGAGGACCACCAAAGGAACATTCCTGTGAAATTTGGTAAAAATCCAGTCAATAGTTTCTGAGGAGAAGTTTTTTAAAGAAAAAGTTTACGGACGCACGCACGGACGGACGGACGACGGACACAACGCCATGACAATAGCTCGCTGGCCTTCGGCCAGTGGAGCTAAAAACTCTTGCTGATGTGACATAATTTCTCTTCACCCTGTATCACACAATCCCACCTTTTAACAATAGTGAAAAAAATGGCTTTTGAAAACATTGATGGAAAAGGAGAAAATTCTGGTAACCTTTCTTTTTCCTGCAATGTTTTCCTCTCTTCAAAAGAGTAATTTCAGGTTTTGAGTCACATTTACATTGCCATCTGTAAATGCTCTTTATTCAAAAATAATTTCCAAACCTATCTACAGCTAGGGGATAACTATCCTTATTGTATAGCAGTTCTATCCATTCTACAATGCATAATGGCAATCATCAAATTAAGCATAAAACCTGAATTAAGCTAAACTTGTAAAAACCCTGAGGTAGAAGGCTTTTGAAAACACTATTGTTTCTGGACACTAGCATTTTCTGCTTTGCCTACATTGTTTTCTACCCTTTCAGTACCAATTCTCACCATTTGAGCTACTTCTAAAATATGTACATGTAATTTGCAACTTTAAGCTAGTCCATTGAAAGCATTAGCAGATATCAAATTTCAAAGAGCTCTAATGATTGGATTTTTTTGGGACAAGGTAATTTCTGGGAAAAGGAGAAAATGCTTTTCTATCCATTTCAGCCCAAGAATGCTGCAGTAGATACAACTGCCAAACATTTTTTAGTTGGAAAGGCAGGTTTCAAAAGAACAACCTAATTTTTATATTGAGCTTTGATGTACAAAAACTTGTCACTGAGCACATCATCTCCATTCAGAAAGTCTATACTCTTCTTTCTCTTGTGTTCCACAACCAGAACAGGGTTATGCTTTATAAGATAGTGTTCTAAGGTTTCCCATCCTCCACCTACTCGCACCATCAAGTGACGATTCTGTAGCAGCTGAAATAAAGTTATTAATGTAAAAATCTAAGTAAACAGAGCACAATTTTCAAGTTCATATCTTATATGTCAGCGTTTCTTTTTTAAATCTAACCTCCTCAAGCAATGATCAGACAGATAGCTGTTTACAAAACTTATTTTTTCTTGAAACAAATTTACAGATGTCTTCCAAAGTATCTTTGAATGGGGAGATAAACAACATTAATCAAATTTTACAATATAAACAACAAGTTAGGAAAGTACTCCATAAGGTTTATCAAATTAAATTATATAATTTAAAAATTTCATGCTCAGATGAGTCGAGCTCAAAAAAGTTTTTCAATACTTTTGAAATGTTGTGGGAAAAAGAGAAATTGCTTGTTAAAAGCAATTGCAATTGTTCCCACAGTGTTTTCTACCTATCAAAGACAAATCTGAACTTTTGATGAATATTTAATTTGTCGTCTGCAAAAACCTTCAACTAAGTTCTTGTCTGGTAAAGAGTAACATAAAGAAACGTTGTCATTATATTACATGTAAGTAAAAAATGTTCTACAATCCATATAGGACAATTTCAACCATAATGGTTTAAGTCAAAAACAATGGGCAATCAATTTCCAACCTATAAGTCTATGTAAAATATATACAGAATATTATGCTGTAGTGATTTTCCTGGTGCTTGTATTCACTTCGAGCAGCATGAGAAAATTTGGTATCGCGCGAGACCGAAGGTCGAGCGAGATGCCAAAATTTTCTTACGCAGCAAGAAGTAAATACAAGCACCAGGAAAATCACTACAGCATAATATTCCTTCTATTATATACCTACACCTTTTCAGCGACCAAATATTGCAAATAATTAACATTTCATTCAAAAACGGTAAGCAAAATAAAACAAATAATGGTGTAGTAGCCAGTAACTTCCTTTTTTATGAATGGCGGATAAATATTACAGTGTAAAATTTTGACCAATGAACTTGCAAATGAATACCTATGTATACAGCCTGTGAGTTACGTCATTATGACGTCATCATACCATATTTGGAACCGTATTCCACTGAGTGTAGATTCGGATTTTTTTTCTGTCCTGTGTGATTTTTATCGGCGTGCGATGCATGTATTTAACCCGGAAAACTTACAGGTATATAATAAAACAAGAGGGCCAAGATGGCCCTGCATCACTCACCTAAATTTTTGAGAGGACCATAACCAATTTTTTTTGAAGTATTGAAATTTTGGAAACAAAATCATTATTTTGCCAAGCAACTTTGAAAAGGTCACCTGTAAAAATCATTTAAAAATCTGTCACCACCCCTACAATCATCACCACAGCCATGTTTTTGACAAATCAGAATTCTGCAAATAAATTTTGGGATAGGTCACCCAAGGACCATTTCTTGAACAAGAGCACATGCCCGATAGTGGCTAAAAATATTAAGTCGAACAAGAGCACCGCATGCGAGTGCCAACGATTGCTGTTGGGTGCTGGATAGTAAGTTTAAATTCTAAGTCAAAAAAGGGGCATAATTTGGATAAAATTATTTTAGAGTTACCTGCCCTTGTTGTATGGGTTGCTCTTTCACTAGTGAACAATTATTTCAAGTTTCAAGTACATGTGTTGAGTGGAAGTCGAGACATAACAACATGTCAAATATTTTGCACAATGACAACATCGCAGACGACAACAACAGGGCTATGACAATACCTCGACATTTTCTTTGAAAACAGCCAAGCTAAAAAAGAGGCATAATATAAGGATCATTTCTGTGAAATTATTTCAAAATCTAACAAGTGGTTTCAGAGAAGAAGAATTTTTAAGAATTTCTTCATGTATATAATGCAAATAGCCCCCCACCACCACAGCCATGTTTCTTGACGGATCAAAATTTCGCCAACACTTTTTCAAATGGGGCACCCAAGGATCATTTCTGTGAAATTATTTCAAAATCTGACAAGTGGTTTAAGAGATGAAGAATTTCAAAGAATTTCTTTAAGTCCATACAGTGCAAAGAGCCTCCCCCCCCCCCTGCACCACGGCCATGTTTTCTGACGGATCAAAATTTCGCGAACAAATTTTGGAAAGGGTCACCAAAGAAACATTTCTGTGAAATTATTTTAAAATCTGACCAACGGTTTCAGAGGAGAAGATTTTTAAAGAATTTCTTAGAGAATTCCATTTGGTTGCCATGGCAACCAGAGTTTTTGATGGAATCAAATTCTGTGAACTTTTAAAAAAGGACCTCCCAAAAAACGTTCCAACCAAGTTTGGTCCAAATTGGCCCAGCGGTTTAGGAGGAGAAGATGTTTAAAAGAATTGTTGACACCACACGAGTGCAAAGATTCATCCCCCACCACGGCTATGTTTTTCGACGGATCAAAATTTCCAATGAACATATCTGTGAAATTATTTCAAAATCTGTCCAGCGGTTTCAGAGGAGAAAATTTTTAAAGAATTTCTTAGAAAATTTCATTTGGTTGCCATGGCAACCAGAGTTTTTGATGGAATCAAATTCTGTGAACGGTTTTTAAAGAGAACCGCCTAAGGAACATTCCTGCCAAGTTTGGTCCAAATTGGTCCGGCTGTTTAGGAGGAGAAGATGTTTAAAGAATTGTTGACACAACATGAGTGCAAAGATTCCCCCCCACCACGGCCATATTTTTCAACAGATCAAAATTTTGTGAACAAATTTTGAAAAGGATCACCCAAGGAGCATCTCTGTGAAATTTTTTCAAAATCTGACCTGCGGTTTCAGAGGAGAAGATTTTTAAAGAATTTCTCAGAAAATTACATTTGGTTGCCATGGCAACCAGAGTTTTTGATGGAATCAAATTCTGTGAACAAGTTTTAAAGAGGACCTCCCAAGGAACATTCCAGCCAAGTTTGGTCCAAATTGGCCCAGCAGTTTAGGAGGAGAAGATGTTTAAAGAATTGTTGACACCACATGAGTGCAAAGATTCCCCCCCCCCCCTCCACCATGGCCATGTTTTTCAACGGATCAAAATTTCGCAAACAATTTTTGCAAAGGGTCACCCAAGGAACATTTCTGTGAAATTATTTCAAAATCTGACCTGCGGTTTCAGAGGAGATGATTTTTAAAGAATTTCTTAGAAAATTACATTTGGTTGCCATGGCAACCAGAGTTTTTGATGGAATCAAATTCTGTGAACTATTTTTAAAGAGGACCTCCCAAGGAACATTCCAGCCAAGTTTGGTCCAAATTGGCCCAGCAGTTTAGGAGGAGAAGATGTTTAAAGAATTGTTGACAACGGACGACGCACGACGGACACAGGGTGATCCTAAAAGCTCCCCTTGAGCACGTTGCGCTCAGGTGAGCTAAGAAATAACTGGAACTGACATCCTTCAATACTTAAAACCCATAGTGTTAGAAAATGTCTGACCCAAGGCCATTAATTTTAATTTTGGTATGGCTCCATAAAGTGATACAATACACCACAACCGTAGGCCTTGTGGTTTCTGGCAAACAGATATTTTCTTTATTCCTGTATAACTCTACAAAGAGCATGCCACCTTGAAGAGATACTACATGTATCTTTGATGCCAAGGAAATAATATGAACAACCTCAAAAAAGGTCTACAAGATGACACTACAAACAAAAGGTCCACAGTCTATTTTTTCCCTGTAAAACATGCTGCACAATAAGTTTTAGATCATGACCCACCCTAAAAAGTCCCTGGGTGTGCTGAAAGTTACAACAGCATTTCATGTTGGTGCCAACACTTGTTTTCATTTGCTTTCTCAGTGAAATTCTAAGATGATAAATGGGCACAATTGCATCAAAAATACTTCAGGGTTACCTGCCAGTGTTGTAGGAGCTCCCCTTCAAACGATAAATAACTATCCAAGTTTTGAGTAAATATGTTCAGTAATGACAAAGATATGAGACAATGTCAAAGTTTTTGTATGACAATAATGTGGATACAGGCAACAAACACCGCTTCCACAATGACAGAACTATGACAAAACCTTGGGTTTCTCTGGAAACAGCCAAGTTTACAAGAACACAAATATTCAACTGCAATCAGAACAAGCATACTTTACCATTAATCTATCTGAATTTTTGAGTAACTGAAACAAAACATGTCCAAATTTTACACATCTCTGGAGAAAAACAGCAGCAAAATCAACTGTACTCAAGTATAGGTGATAAAAGGTAAGTGGTATTAAAATCTGAGATCCAGATTACTGGGGATTTCTAACCCTAGACAAATTGCTCTTTCCAAAACAAGTCTATGTTGTACTCATTTGAATTGTCAAGCAATGGAATCTGATAAGTATCTGAAACATAGTTTGCTTTCATATATTTAAATGTTATGAGGGTCTAACCCCTAACCAAACCAAACCTGAGTTTTAAAGACCCTGAGGGAGAGGCTTTTGAGAACATTGTGGGAAAATCAGAGAATGCTGGTAACCAGCAATTTCTCCTTTTCCCACTTTTTTTTTATCCTATCAAAGACAAACCCTATTGTCTGTGCAAACAGGCATTTGAAAACATTGAGGGAAAATGCTGATAACCAGCATTAATTTTTCTCCTTTTCCTGCTATGATTTCTATCCTATCAAAGACAAACCCTAATGTCTGTGCAACAGGCATTAGAAAACATTGAGGGAAAAGGAGAAAATGCTGATAATCAGCATTTTTTCCTTTTCGTGCTATGATTTCTATCCTATCAAAGACAAACCCTGATGTCTGTGCAAGAGGCATCAGAAAACATTGAGGGAAAAGGAAAAAATGCTGATAATCAGCATTTTCTCCTTTTCCTGCTATGTTTACTATCCTTTCAAAGACAAACCTTAATGTCTGTGCGACATTTGTTGTACACAGGCACTTTCAAATTGGAAAAAATTAATGTTAACTTTAGTCTACTGGTAAAGAGTTAAATACCCTTTATATGTAGTTCTGTACAAATGGTAGAGAGAAAAAATCTTTAATCTTGAATATACTATAATATTATGGCGGGTATTAGGAAATGAAGGTCAATGTAAAATGAAACACTTTATGTCATTTTTGTATGTAAGTACCGGTATTTTAGACAAATGACTATATTAAACTTTCAGAGTTTATTTTTTAAATTTTCAATGGTTCAAATCTGTACCCATTTTCAGTGGTTTGTAATTTGTTCACTGCTTTTTTGACACTTTCACAGAATTCAAAGATTTGTAAAGAATTGAATGGTGTTATATGCAGTTGTCAACATTATTTCAGTTGTATTACGGCCACAGCTGACTTATTCAAGTATGTGCTTGGTTTAAGCAGTACAAAGCAATGGATTTGAAGTGTCTTGCTCAAGGACACTCTCATTTAAAAAAGAAAAAAAAAGATAGAGGACCATTGGGCCTAAATAGGATTGATAAGGTTGAAGAGATCAAGGTTGTGATGATGTAATACACATAAGTGTTTTGATCAATTTTCATGACTATCAAACTGACATTGTGGCCTCTTTTCGAAAGTATAGACAAGGTTTTCGTTTTACAAATCTTAACTTACTAGTAACCTATTTTTTGATCCGACATGACCCAGTTTCAAACTTGTCAGAGGTATCATCAAGACAAATATTTTGATCATCCTACTAAGTATCAGATTGAAAATGTGGCCTCTAGAGTGCACACAAGGTTTTTTTTAAGGTTTTTCCTACTGACCAACTTTTTTAACTCATGTGACCAAATTTTAGATTGGTTAGAGAAATCATCATGACAAACATTCTGACCAACATTCATAATAATCAGACTGAAAATGTGCCATCTAGAGTGCACACAAAGATTTTTCTAAGAGTTGTCCAAGTGACCTACTTTAACACCCGACATGACCTAAATTCAAACTTGTCTGAGATATCATCAAGACAAACATTCTGACAGATTTTCATGTGCATTGGACCAAAAATGTGGCCTCTAGAGTGCACACAAAGTTTAAATTTGTCTGAGATATTACCAAGACAAGTATTCTGACCAACTTCCATGAGTATCAGACTGATTATATGGCCTCTAGCATGTACCCAAGATTTTTCTAAGATTTTTACCAAGACCTAACCAGATTTCATACATGTCTGAGATATCATCAAGACAAACCTTTTTTACCAAGTCCACAAGTATTGGACCAAAAGTGTTGCCTCTTACATGCATTCAGGGTTTTTCAAAGTTTTGACCCATTGCCCTTCTTTTTGACCCCATGATATGCTTTCTATCTTGTAAGAGGTAAATGTATTATCAAACATTATGACCAATGCCCATGAGTATCAGACTGAAAATTTGGCATCTAGAGTGCACACAGGTTTTATCAATGATATGTCCCAGTGGCCTACTTTTTGATGCCAAAATTTACACTCATCAGAGATATTATCAAGAGAAACATTCTGACCAAATTTCCTGAGTAATGGACTGAAAATGTGGCCTCTAGAGTGCACACAAGATAATTGCTGAAGCCTGCACAACACAATGACAGATAACGGTCACAGCATAATCACAAAAGCTGGCCTTGAGCACTTTCTACTCAGGTCAGTTGAAAAATAGCACCTTAAGTGAGGAAAAAATACAGGGCCTCCAAGTTGGGAATATTAAACCTTCACCGCTTAGCCTAGTAGGACCGCCGGTTTGTCAAGATACCACTGACCCCAACACTTTATGGAGTTTTATCCCCAAAGTTTCAATCCTATACCTGTGGAATTTATTGGACTTTTTTGATAAAGTCAAATGTCACATTTTTTTCTGCTTGACCCTGAGAAAGAAGCCTTTTGAAAATATTTTGAGAAAAGCAGACAAAGGACATTTTAATCAGCACAGGGGCTTACAACCAGACTAAATTTTAGCATTTTTAAAAAGAGAAAAGCCTGCATAAAAGAAAGTCTTTGATTTTCCGCAACAAAACAGACAGACCACATATATATATATATATGTTAAAAACATGTCAGATGTCTATGTACTTTATTATCTTTTTGTGAAATTTCTTATCCTATCAGTCACAGGTCACCATTGAAGTGGTTGATGTGTATTGATATTTGATAAAAACATTTCTAATCTATAAAGCACAGTAGACTAAATCGCTTGCCTTCAGTTTTTCAAACTTATGAGGCTATAATTTAAACACCCTTGGCCTTATAGCAAACACCAAAATTATATACTCATCCATATTGAAAGCCTCTACAGATGACATACTAAATGTGGCTTTAACAATGAGATCTGCCATTGAAAGGGTAGTAAACACGTAAATAAGTGGGAAAAAAGAGAAAATGTGGGACACTAAAATTTTCTCATTTTCCCATAATGGTTTCAAAAGCCTATAATCGCAGGACTGTATTAACCCTTTACCACACAATGACGACTTTTAACACCCCTGATAGAGAAGGCTTTTGAAAACATTGTGGGAAAAGGAGAAAATGCTGGTTACCAGCATTTTCTCCTTTTCCCACAATGTTTTCTACCCTATCAAAGAAAAATCATTTCATATGAGCCATGTTAAAACTGTCATCTACAAATGCGTTTAATTTAGACAGGTCTAAAATTTTGTCGCGTGGTAAAGGGTTAACTCAAGATAAATTCATAATGGCTTAAATCATACATTAAGTTTTTTTATGAACCACTTAAGAAATATTTTCATAATGATGGAAGGCATTGGATAAGGTTGTAATGGCAGGAACAAATTGCAGGGAAAGGTTCAGAATAATAATGGTGCCTTCAATACCTCATTAGTTGATATAGTAGAAGTAGTTTTCCCATTGTTACCCTGTAAATACCACTAATTGTTATATTCCGTACATTATAGGCATTGTGGACATTCTCTTTTTTTCTGCTTTAATAAGGCTTAAATTCCCCTTTTACTTGTTCAACCCTTTACCAAACAAATCCGAGTTTGAACGATCCTGAAAGAAAGTATTCTGATAACATTGTTGGAAAAGGAGAAAATGCTGGTAAACAACATTTTTCTCCTTTTTCCACAATGTTTCCTACCCTTCCAAAGAAAATCCTGTCATTTGACCCACATTTAATTTGTATGAACTGTGTGTGCTATGAATTTGGATAAGTCTAAAATTATGTTCTCTAGTAGAGGGTTAAGGCAAAGCTCTACCCAGATGGAGGCAATATCATTAAGCAAAACCTATGTGGTTACTTATATGAACTGTACAAGATTAAATAATTCTTATCAAGATCTGTGGTTGTATTTAAGGCTTTCAGTGAAGATCTATCTCCTTTCACTTCTGTAGTTGCCTTTGTGGCCAGTGTAGATCAAGATCAGGCTGCACAAAACGTGCAGCCTGATCTTTGATCTACACTGTCTGCTTTGCTGATACACTGTAGACAAAAGCAACATTGAAATTGCAACTATTTGGGTCATATTTCTAGGAAAAAAATCTCTGTTGGATTTATTCGCCTCTCTAAGGGTTAAAACACATCCTTTTCAAAAGTGGTCTGTTACAAGGTAAAATTAAAAACAGATGCTTGCAGGATGTACTGCAATAAAATTAACTCTTTACATACAAGAAGACAAAATTATAGACTTGTCCAAATTGGGAGTATGCGCAGCAAACAAACAGTCAGTCAATGTAGCCAAAATGGTTAGACTTGTCTATTACTTGTTAGAAAACATTATGGGAAAAGGAGAAAATGCTAGTTAGCTGCATATTCTTCTTTTTCCACAACTTTTTCTTGAGACTTCTTCAACATTTTACCTTTTACAAGATGACAGGTTTTTAGACTAATCAAAAATGGAAACAATTTACAGACAACAAAATATGGCTCAAACAATGTTATTTGTCTTTGGGAGGGTAAAAAACATTGTTGGAAAAGGAGAAAATTCCTGTTACAAGCATTTTCTCCTCTCTCCATAAATTTTTTCCCACAGACTTCTTCAACACACTTGTTTAAACTTGGGATTGTGAAGTATAGAATTAGTCTGCAGTGAGACCAGCGTCTGTATTCACCAACCATTCCTAAGAATATTCTTTGTCTCATTCTCTAAGATTTTCTAAATTTGAAAGCAACACAACTTCTGATTGGCTAATCCAAATGGTTTAGCCAATCAGAAGCTGTGTTGCTTTCAAATACTGAAAATTCTTGAGAATAGAATGTTCTTAAGAATGGTTGGTAGCTACAGACCCAGACAGCAAGCTGTTTTAGTTACCCTAATTATCACAGCTTTACCAAACACCATGTAGGTCCCTTCTCTAATACGTTTAACATGTTCTGAACATCTACACTTAGCTGCCATCTTCCTCACCTAAATCAAACAAAGAAAAAGGAACATTTACTAAAAACAAGTCAATCCTTAACTCTTTCACGGTGTAACACATAGAGTCAATTTCTTTCCACTGCTGAAAGTACAATCAACTGAAAATCAAATATTTTACATTAACTCTTTACCAGACAAAAAAACTTTAGCCATGTCCAAATTGAAAGCATTTGCTACCTAAAAGTTAAATGTTACTCAAAACATAGGTTACCAGCATTTTGTCCTTTTCCCACATTGTTTTCAGAAGCCTTTCTTCTCAGGGTTGGTAAAAGTGGGCATTGTGTAGTAAAGGGTTTAAAGCTTAATTTAAGAATGCATGCTCCATACAGTCTGATCTTGATCTATGCCATCCACAAATGTCCCTTATTTCTCCAATGGAACTAAATGGTTAACCCTTTAACCAAACAATCCTGTAAATTTACAACCATGTGGCAAAAGGCTTTTGAAAACATTGTTGGGAAAAGAGAAAACACTTGGAACCAGGATTTTCCCAATTTCCCACAAAGTTTTCTGCTCTTGCTGAGATCAATACCATCATATGAACTACGATACATCCAAACTGTCATCTGGAAATGTTATCAATATGGATGAGTCTAAAGGTTTGTCCTGTGGTTAAGATTCAATCCTAGCCAAACGAGAAGCTTTTACACACATCCGTATTGAAAGACTTTGCAGATAACAAAATATTTATGGCTCAAATGACAAGACTCATTGAAACAAGAATTATCATCAAACAGCACAGTTGGCTTGGAAGAGTTATTTTTTCAGGTGCCAGTGCCTAGAAATAGCAACAGGGTCCAAGCCTATGACAGAAGACCCTACATCAACTCCGACACCAGGTTTAGTGCAATAGCTCGACCTTAACCTTTTGGCCACCGGCATTGGTAAGGGTAGCGCTGAATAAAATTTGACTTAAATCCATCATCCATCATCAGACTAAATATGGACTACATCAGTCATTTGGTCAAAAAAGGAGCATAAAATGAGAATGAACATGAAATTTCAAAGTCTTTGACATTGACCTTCAGACCATGGGCATGGCTAGAGTATTGCTCAATAACCAGTGTCTGTCATCAAACCTATAAACCTAATCCATCAAGCACCATGATGGTTTAAGTAATACATACTTAAAAATGTTCCACGGGAAAAAGTGTTCAAAACTTCTTGAAAAAGGCAAACCTAAAATACTGAACTATAGAGTGGTTTTTCTCATAGTGCAAAACTTTGGTGTAAAATTTCTGAGTCTACAACCCTGATCCTAAGATCATGCCCCTGGGTGGGGGTATTGCTTAAACTTTGAACCTATATCTATCATCATACCAAATATGAACAAAATCCATCATAATGGTTTGGAAAAGATAGCCTTATCCCTCTGTTAAGCATTACCTGGAATTCAGTTTGTGGTCATTTGCAGACTTTTTCTAAAGTCAAAATATGCAAACAAAGGTATGATATGATAGTTTTGTACAAGGTCATTTTTTACCAACACATTGCTGAAAAACTATTTGATTTTCTTGAGTGAGTTTCTTTGCTTTCTCCTTTAACTTTTGTCCCAAATTAGATCTTTTCAGTGTGTGCACCAGTAGATGCTGTTTCACTTCTTGTGTAATACCACTGTTTACAGTAAAATATGTCAGTAAGTGAATATCAGACTTGTTTTATCAGAATGCTTTGTTCCTGTTTTTTGTTTGGTAATGGGATTACAGATGAGCTTATTTTATATCTATTAAAATAGATTATTATTTAGCAAAGGGTTTGAAGAGAAATCTTTCTATGTAAAGACCCTCCAAGAGATGGAAAACATAAGACATATGACTTTAGAGAAACATTTCCACAAAATATGATTTAACCCTTATCCTGCTTAATAACTTAAATGATACTTTCAAGTCAATAGTAAAATCCCAAAGTCTGCTATTTCAAGGTTGTTTTGGGGAAGATAAATATCTCCTTATTGGACAGTGTAGATCAAAGATCAGACTGCAAGTTCTGTGCAGTCTGATCTTGAACTACATTGTCAGCAAGAGGTAAGGGTAAGGGTTAAAACTAACCTCCTCGTCTAAGTTCAAAGGTCTTGATCTGGCAGAAGGTGGAGGTTTTGGTTTTGGAGGTGGTTCTTCTATTTTGGGTGGGTCTTCTTCAAAAGGCTCCTCCTCTTTTTCTATCTCTTTCTCTATTTTGATGATATTGGGTGGTTCTAACCCATACTTATAGCCAATCCTAGCAAGTTCTTGTAAGGTAATAATGACTTGCCTTTCTGACCTGTGAGAAACTGGAGAAAAAGTTGAAAAAAAATATAATTAATTACAACACAAACCTGTTTATTTAACTGTTTACCAATCAATCCCAGGTTTTAATGACCCTGAGGAAGAAGCCTTTTGAAAACTTTGTGGGAAAAGCTGTTCCCACAATGTTTTCTATCCTATCACAAACAAATCTTACCATCCTATCAATATTTGAAATGTCATCTGCAAATGCTTTCAATTTGGACCAGTCTAAAATTTTGTAGTTTGGTAAAGAGTTAATAACCAAATGCCACAGTTATCAATTACATTGATCTTCTTCTGCCAAAAACTGTTGTGTACCTTAAGCAGACCATTTTTCAAATATTTCCAGAGAATCAGTTTTTTTTTACTACAATATTTTCACAAGCACTCGTGTATCAGGCCTCACTGTTTTGTTTATTCAAATTCTGGGCAGGTGTTTTCCAACTTGACTAATGGTAACAGTTTTAATCTAATCCTTTTATCCTTGTACACTAACAAACTTTTTCTGCAGTAATTTATATGAGCCACACTCTGACAAAAGGGGGTTTAATGATGCATGATACACAGCAAGTCATCACATAATTGTCGAGCCTTTAAATCCTTTTTCTATAAGAAACTTCTGAATCATGAGGTACACTGGTCTTTTGACATGTATAAAAATGACCAATAGCAAAACTTTTGACTCTGGTCAGCATGCGCGGACTGCACAGACTGACCCCGGTCAATACTTTTTGCGGATGCATTAAGCCCTCTTTCTACAGAGCATGGCTATGTATAAAAGAATCACAGCTGAATAAACTTATCTGCACTGGAACTGTTCACCCACACTATTACATGCAACATAACTAATACAAACCCAAATCCTCTGATTCAAATGTACAATCATCTGTCATTCCAAAAGCTTTACATTGCTTCAGAAAGTTAGCAGTGTTGTCTCGAGCAAACCAGCTACCAGATTGAGCATTTCTTTTACATTTTAATTGCACTTTGGGTATTTCCTGAAATATTCACATATATAATCATTATCAGTCCCATACAAGTTTAACAAAATATTCTCAATTTGTGCAAGGTTCTTTGAATCAAATGTGTGCCATTTTTAGTAACAGCTTTTGATTCTGTCAACATAACTATGGAACTACAGATTAACCATGCATATGTCTATTTATCAAAATAGAAATAAAGCAGTCATTCAGAATAAGAAATTGTACATTTTTTCGAAGCCAGTATGTTAACTCTTTGCCACACAAGTTTAAATGACCCCATGAAAGAAAGCTTTTGAAAACACTGTTGGACAAGAAAAACACTTTGACCAATTTTCATGAGTATCTGACTGAAAATAAGGCCTCTAGAGTACACACAAGGTAAATATTGACGCCCGGACGATGCACGACAGATGACAGACACACCACAATCCCAAAAGGAGAAAACGCTTGTAACCAATACGTTCTCCTTTCCCACAATGTTTTCTACTCAATTAAAGGCAAGCCGCCTTTCATTTATCATGCTTTGAATTTGGACAGGTCTAAAAATTTTGTTGTGTGGTAAAGAGTTAACCATTTCTGTAAATCTTCTTAGGATTCTGAGTTTGATAATATTAACATTAATAATGTTCAGTCTTAAGAACAGCTCTTTGTTTTTTTTTGTGCACAATACCATTGTAACAGTAATTCAAATAATTTATTTGGAGAGAATACCTCTGTACTTACATCATTGCACTTTCCTTCCAGTATACATTCTTCTGCTTTTCTATGAACCACATTAATCAGATCACACAGATAAACACCACTGTCTAACACATCCATAAAGTTTTCAGCAGTAATATCTATCTCTATATAATATATAAAAAAAAAAAATAAAGAAGTAAACAGAAATTAACTCTTTACCACACGGCATTATTTTGAACTGGTTCAAATTGAAAGCATTTGCAGACGACAAGTTAAGTCTGTCTCGAATGATTTGACTTGTTTCCATAAGGTTAGAAAACAAAGTGGGAAAAGTAGAAAATGCTGGTAACTAGCATTTTCTCCTTTTCACACAATGTTTTCAAACATCTTCCTTGCCAGGGTTGTTAAAACTTGGGATTGTGTGGTAATAGATTAATTGGAAGTACATGTACCCTGTGAACATTACTGCACAGCAAAAAACAGGCTTTTACTAAATATGCTAACTTTTCATTCGATGACAATATTGTAGACTGGTCCAAATTCAACTGTCGTCTAGTAAAGAGAAATCATATAGAGAAAAACAACTTACTGAATCAAAAACAAAAATCAATATTTGCATGTCCAAAAAGCATAAACAATAAATTTTAAAATTTTGATTACTCTTTAGTAATATTTATCAAAATATAACTATTTAAACAGGTCAACCATTATTCCACAATAGCCTATTGCCTTACACTTTTAGGTTTTTTCTTTTTGAATTAATGAGGCTGAGTCAGGTAGCTCAGTCTGTCATGGGTTTGAAACCTGGTTGTCCCTGGTTTAACTCATGGCTTGGCAAATTTCTTTTAAGCAATCTATGAAAGTCACTGCAACAGGATTCATTCCTCTCTAATTGCTCCAACAGTGTTCCAACAATGTTTATGTTGAAAAGCAGCAAATGGCTTGGAAAGAATGATGTGCAAAGTACTAGTAAAAGAAACTCCCAGCGCATGGAAAGGTAGACTTGCAGCTGACCTATTTTTGAAACAATATTGCTAATGGAGAGATTGCTTGTAATGGACTATTTCTCCTTCTGCCATAATGTAAAACATCAATCTATTATATTAAGACCAATGATTATCAAGGATTTACATAGGTGTTTCCAAAGTTCTTCTACAAATTTGTGTCAGGATATAATAATAAGATACAGGTATTGTCATACTATAAGATAGGAACAGTACCCAAAGTTTTTGACAGCCACTCTGCAAGATCTTCTTTAAGAGGCACTAAACTTTCTTCTTGCAAGGCCAGAGCCTTTTGGTGAGTTACATCATCTGGAACTCCCATTTCAGATGGACTTTTGGGACCATTTTCAAGGATCTCGTTGTCATCCATATTTAGTCTAACACAATGAATGAACCTTATTATCAAAATTAATATTCACATTTCTACAATTCCGAGACAGCAGACTTTTAAGCTAAAGACAGGTTTAAAAAAATTGTGAGAAAAGGATCAAATGCTGCAAAGTCGTTTAACAGCATTTTTCCCCTTTTCCACAATATTTTCTATCCTATTTTTAGGACACATATAATTTGTTGTCTGCAAATGCTTTCACTACAGGCATATCTGAAATCTGGTAAATCTTTTCTTTTTTTTGGCAAAGCGTTAACAAAATCATAGCAAAAAGAATAGAAACAAATATATATAACTCATTTCATTATGCATTTTTAAAATTCTTTACTCTGTCTTCAATATTTCGGCTAATGCTTTTTTCAAGAAATTAACACAAAATGAATGCCTTCTACATTTTGTGACTATTTTCACACCACCATATTTATAATAATATGGTGGTGTGAAAATAGTCACACAATGTAGAAGGCATTCATTTCATGTTGAATTTCTTGAAAAAGGCATCAGCTGAAATATTGAAGACAGAGTAAATAATTCTAAGTTGTGTATTATTCATTCCCTTAGGAATATAAAGTGGATTTGATATTACACTATGAGTATTGACATGTCAGTTCTCATTCTCACCAATGTCAAGTGCAGCTCTTTATATATATGTTTAATGACCCATAGGAAAAGACTTTCAAAAACACTGTGAGAAAGGAAAAAAAATCCTGAACCAGCATTTTCTCACAATGTTTTCTACTCTTTTAAAGACAAATTTCATCATTTGAATCATCTAATTTGCTGCCTGTAAATGCTTTCAAAATTGGACATGACTAAAATTTTGTCATCTGGTAAAGACAAAAAATTATCAAAGACTGCAAATACCATTAACTTGACTTTGTAATAAAATGAATTTTTTTTCTAACAAAAAAAGTTTCATCAAAAATAAAATGTATTGTCTAACCATCTCAAGTCTCGATAGATCAAATTGCATGACAATATTTTTTTTTCAAATAAGCCTACTATATTTTATTGAAATCAAGGCTGATGATGTTGTAGGATTTGTAGACTTTAAGTCACTTTATTATCATCTGCAATATCACAAACAATAAGGTTGAAGCAGGTATACCGGCAAAGTTTTAAAGCTTATATCAAAACACCTAAATTCACTAACATCAAAAACCTTTCTCACAGAAACAACAAATTATTTTAAGAAAAAACCTGTTTGAAAAAATGACACTTCCACCAAGTTTTGCTGTTAATGGCTGTCTCATGACAGTGTCAGAGATGGATGGGGTGTGTCATACTCACAGAAGCAGTTTCGAGATTATTCACAAAAACTTGGATATGTCTTGTATACTTGAAGGACATTTATTGCGGAAGCTGTTTTCACAACATATCATGCCCATTGAAGCAACCTCTCTTGAGTGGGTCTAAACAGTCCACTTCAAAAGCCCCTTAACTTTTAGGTGGAAGGGAAAATTCCCTCTCATTTTCAGTTTCTAGAATCGACACTGAATGTACGAAATAACTATTGAAATAGTGAACTGAATGTATACGCAAGTCCCCTGGTGTTCACCATGTCCGCATTCATTCCATACATTTCTTGCAGTATCCCCCCAAATTTCAAAGCTAAATCCATAGGGAGAGTTCCCAGGGTTATGCAAAAAAGTCATTACTCTTATTCAAATTAAATAAATTTGATTTAAGTCTGTTGCTGCCTCTTTTATTCTCTTTTCAGTTCACCTCTCTTACTCAGGACCTTATCAGACGCCATTTGTAAACTATACTGGTAGTCTGCGTTCGATCTTCGAATCGAAGGTAACACAACATAAAATGGGTACCAGTTTATTTGTAGAAACGTAATGTAACTTCCGTTTTCGTTAGAAACACTTTACATGTAAGAAATACCTACACAAGCTTAATCTGAGGAGAACAAATTTAAGCTTTTTGATTCTTGTGAATGATTTTATTTTCTAATTAATAATCATTTTCAAAATAATCCTACAAAAATTTGTACAATTACACAGAGATTTTTTTTTTTCAGTTAGGGACCAATGATTTACTACAGGAAACATTATAATCAGCAGCTAAATGGGGAGGTCAAAAATATATTTTCAACTGAATGTTCTCAAGGATTTATTCATTGATCTAAGTCTATGGTAATGTAATTAATATTTGTATTTAAACCAAAAAGGAACAGATGGGAGAGAAAAACGATGGATCCCTCAGTTTCGATGGGAAAACGGGGTTGTGTCCCGTCACGTGATTTTCAAGGCACTGAGAAATCGTATGAGATGCCAGGGCCGGTAAATATAAAATATTATGCCCCGCCAGGACATGACGGTACTGTCGTGTAATTTTCCCGGTCCTGTATTTCCGGATATAAGCATGAAGAGTTTTACCCATCCTTCAGATTTCTCGGTCTTTTTTGCCATTTTTGGCCTGCAGAAGCTTTTAACCAGTGTAAAATTTTCTCGTTTGGTAAAGAGTTAAAGCTACCGTTGTTTCGTTTAAGTCCACGTTATTCTTTTACAAAAAAAAAAAACATCGGTCTGAAATCCAAAAAATCTGGTTTCATTTTGAACAAGTTTTTTTCTTTCTTACTAACCCTTAGGCTGCTAGGCTCGACCAACTGACCTTTTGCGGACACTGTAGATCAAGATCAGACTATATAGAACGTGCAGTCTGATCTTGGATTTACACTATCCGATAAGGAGATATTATTACCCAAAACACGACTTTGATATAGCATTATTTGGGTTTTAATGATCGATTTAAAAATTTCATCATTTTTTGGTTATTTAGCAGGATAGGGGTTAATTGTGCGATAGACAGAGTTTAGGAAAGCCAGGACTAACAGATTTGGAAGTTGCTCAAGAATACCGACTCAAACATTTCAGTCGCGGTTTTGCGACATTCAGGGTTTGGAAAAAAGTTGGAAAGTGAGAAAATGCTGTACTGTGGGAAAAGTACAAAATGCTTGCGGCGTGAAGCAATTCCACCTTACTCAAACTGTTTTCTTCTTTATCTATAGGATAAACCCCGGCAAATACTTTCAGTTTGGTTTGGTTGAGTCTACTATTTTGTTTCTGGGACAGAGTTTCGATATTTGCATTTTCAGTTTTATCTAAATGAATTAGACGGCGCTCAGTTTATTAACTTTTTACCATACAACCCTGAGTTTTAAAGACCCGAAGGAAAAGGACTTCTGTTAATATTGTGGGAAAAAGAGAAAATGCTGATAACCAGCATTTTCTAATTTTCCGACAAAGTTTTTATCCGTTCAAAGACAAGTGTCATAGTATGTGCAACATTTGAGTTGTCGTCTACAGCTGATTTGGAATTGGACCAGTCTAAATCTTAGTAAAGTGTTAACCAATCCTTACCTTGATCTCTCACCTCAACATAGCCATGCACTCATCACAAATCGGCCGATTCCGTACCTACATCTAACTTGATCACCGGATTACCCGAGATATGCCGAATGATTGCTTTATATCACTCAAGGTGACCACAACTGACTCGAAAGTGTAAGCCAAAATGAAGCCCTTGGTAATGAACGGCCTGTCACCAAAATTACTGTCTTCATATATTAGACTTGACTTGACAAACAGACAGTATAGATCTAAGGTCCGACTGCACTTCTTATGCCGACCTCAGTCTCTCAAGGATATTTATCTATTTATTTATTTATTTATTTATTTATTGTATGGTGTTTAACGCCGTTTTCAACATTATTTCGGTTGTATCGCGGGGCCAATGTACCTATCCATACTATCCTGGAGTTTGTTTTACCAGTACTCCGCACAATATTCTTTCCAAGCCACCGGCTGCTTTCCCACATAACCATCGTCGAAACAATGTTCAGCGGTGAGAGAGGAATGAGTCCTGTCGCAATGACTATCATCAAATCGCGGAAAGAAATTGACCGAGCCGGGAATTGAACCAGTGACCTTCTATCTACCGACTGAGCTACCTCTCAAGTCTTAGATAAACTCATTTAGGGGTCTTGCGGGGCATCTGTGGTAAACCCTTTACCCAACGATTTTAAACTTATCCAATACGAAATTATTTGCAGAAAACACCGAATGAAATGTGTTTCAAATGGTTGGAAATACCATCGGAAAGGACAGAAAACGTTGTGGAAAATTCAGAAAGTGCCGGTAATGAGTATTTTCTCTTTTTCGCATAGTCGGGATTGAATGTTGAAGAGTTATAGCGTTGCATTAGTGAACCCTGCGGTCGTATGAACCCTCAGACTGCTATGCGCGACTCTCTGACCTTTTGCGGACAGTGCAGATCAAGATCAGACTGCACAGAAAGTGCAGTCTGATCTTAGATCTACACTGTCCGACAAGGAGATACGTTTTCTCTACAAAATAAGTTTCAAGTAGCATTATTAGGGTATGTACCATCGCCTTGAATGTTTAACTTATTTAGCAGGATAAGGGTTAAGGTCTATCCTCACCCAAGGCGCCTAACTGCTTGGTCTTTAGTGTAGGTATCCCTGGGGAAGGCACTGTCTAGGTTCAGCCAAGCATTGATGAAACCCTGGAAAACCATGGATTCATACATGAGCATTCGCCTAGCCTGGGTTCCAGTCTGATCAAATTTTCCTTGTATACATGCAGGTGTTATTTTGTAGAAAATGACAATACTTGCGGAACATATCAACGGTTTATTGCGAGAACTATAAAGACCGTGATGAGGAGACCGCGATAAAGGAAGAAATTATTAGCGCCTAGATCCAGACTAGTATTCATCGTGTAATGACTGAAATAACATTGAAAGCGGCGTAGAGCGTCATTTAGTATTTCAACTCATTTCTTCATGAAAAGAACTTCAGCATACGACTCAGAAATCATTCATCTAAAATAGAAATTATCAGCATTATCCTCATAGCGCTGGAGCCGACTGGAATCGCTCGAAGTTTGCACAGACTTGCACAAAGTTTGCGGACAGCGAATATCAAGATTAGACTGAAAAGAAACGTGCAATCTATTCTTTGATCTATACTGTCCCCTGCCTTGTTACAAATTCAGGCCGCAACAACCTTAAAATAGCAATATTTCAACTGTTTTTTGAATTAAAAAGGCCCATTTAACTAATTGGGCGCCCCAAGGGTTAAAGTATAAAAGTATAATACAATAATTTATATATGTCATGTTTTTTACGCCGCTTTCAACATTATTTCCGTCACTTGGCAACAAGTGTAATACATTTTATGCATGTGAAACATGTGGCAAGGGGAGACATTACTCGTTACGAGCAATTTCTCTTTTCCTCAAAACTGTTCGGCTGCAAGAAAAGAAAAAAAAAACCTTATGCTTGAGGTCATAAGAGAATACGAATTCGTGCAAACCTGTCATATCGTGAGACAAGTCATTAGATATACGTAAAGATGCTAAAAGGAAGGAGATGGAACCTATGCTACACGACAACATTTTACACGAGTCCAAGTTGAAAGCATTCCGTGTTCACGACAAATCGAAATTTTCCTCAATTTGTGATTTGTCTTTTATATTATAGAAAACATTGCGAGAAATAAAGTAAAAATGATGGTTTCCACCATTTTCTCAAGTTCGTTTAGACAAGGGATTGTATGGTATAAAAAGTCAAAGGCTAAATTTCGTTAGTGAAAAAATCAACTCTTTGCCAATCGACTAAATTTTGAACTTATCTGAATTGAAAGTATTTGCAGACGACAACATAAATACAACTCAAAAATTGAAAACTGTGTTTGGAAGAGTAGAAAACATTGTTGGAAAAGGAGAAAATGCTGGTTACCAGCATTTTCTCCTTTTCCCACAGTGTTTTCCAAAGCTTTCTTCCGTAGGGCCATTAAGGTTTTAAGGTCCCCTCAGATTCAGGTGACACGATGAAGATTCTTGTGAATGTTATCATGGCCCTTTCGCGTACTTTTACACGCAGTCGAGCGAAAGAATGCCGGGAATTAATCGAGATGTCGTCTAGAGTGACCAAGAAACTACATTTTTGCACCATTCTCACAGTTTTGAGACTAAACAGCAGAGCGTCGAATCATTGTAATTGACGATTTTATTCGACAAAATGTAATTATTTCAATTTTAAGTTTCTGAGTGTGTGTGTGTGTGTGTGTGTGTGTGTGTGTGTGTGTGTGTGTGTGTGTGTGTGTGTGTGTGTGGTTTTTTTTTTTTTATCTTTAACTAGAAGACTGTGCAGCCTAGAGCCAAGATCAGACTGCATGTTTTACCGCTGATCACTTCCTCTACGTTGGTTATGTGGGAAAGCAGCTAGTGGCTTAGGAAAAATATTGTGTGAAGTACTGGAAAAAGAAACTCCTGGAAAGCCATGGATAAGTGCACTGTCCGCCGCGATATAACTGAAATAATTTTAAAAACTGTGTTTAACACGAAAAAAAAAACCAAACAAATTTTGCAGGACGCCTTATATTTGGTTACTTATATAATTTTCATTTCAATGATACATTCTAATGAGCACAACCAGAAATACAAACAAACAGTTAGCATGCATAGTCCTTACGAAATAATTCTGTATTTTAACGACCATCAGGAGGTAGGCTTTTGAAAACGTTGTGGGGAAAAGGAGAAAACCAGCATTTTCTCCTTTTCCCCACAATGCTTTCTATTAATCAAATCAAAAACTAATCACACCGATTGAACTACATCTGATTAGTCGTCTGCGAGCGCTTTCAGTATGGAGGGAATTTTCTCGTCTGTTAAAGAGATGAACTATGCCGTTTTAAACTCTTAGGCTGCTAAGCGCGACTCACCGACCTTTCACGGGCAGTGTAGATCAAGATCAGACTGCACAGAACGTGCAGTCTGATCATGGCTCTACACTGTCCGATATGGAGATAGTTTTCTCCGAAACAATAACTTTGAAATAATTTTATTCTGGTTTTTAACCATCGGTTTAAAAGTTCCATTTAGTTATTTAGCAAAATAACGGTTAACTTTTCAATATATTATCATAGTCCAGCACAGTCCCCGGACTTTCGAACACAAACGTCTATCTGTTCTTGCTTTGAATTGTCCCATCCTGCTTTCCTTGATAATCTCATAGGATAAAATTTATATGTCTGAAATTGCTTTTAATTATTAACCCTTAAGCTGCTAAGCGCGACTTACTGACCTTTTGCGGAAAGTATAGATCAAGATCAGACTGCACAGAACGTGCAGTCTGATCTTGGACCTACACTGTCCGATAAGGAGATATTATTCTCCAAAAGATTATTATAAAATAGCAATATTTGGGTTTTTACGATCTAATTGAAAAATTCATTTTAGTTATTTCACAAGATAAGGGTTAAAAAAAAAAGAAGGGTCCAAACCATATACTGTCAACACACAGTTCTTTTACTTTTATACCCTTGGATAATACAGGTACAGTTGAACTTATTTCCGTTTCTAATACTGCCCTCTGCCAAACAGTGTTTTAAAGACCCTGATGAAGTGGTGACCAGCGTTTTCTCGTTTTCAAACAATGTTTTCTATTCACACAAAGACAAATTCAACAAATTTAACTGCAAATGCATTACTGAGTATGGACCAGTCTATTTTTTTCCTAGCGAACCGATAAACCACAAAAAAAGAAAATCACGAGAAACAATATGACATCCCTTTCTTAGAGCTTTCCGTGAACATAAAAAACACATTAGATGAGCCATGCTCTGGCAAAAGGAGGCTTAATGCATCTCCGTAATGCACGATACCAAGACAAGCCATCTCATAATCATGGATCCATAAAGGCTACTTTTTTTTAACAACCGACTTAACCTTGAGGTAGACTGGCCCTAGGACATACAGAAAATTGACGAATAGCGAAAAGTAGCGGACTGCGCAGGCTGACCTGGTCGATACTGTTCGCAGATGCATTAATCCCCCTTTTCACAGAACATGGCTCATTTATTAGTGAGAAATGCTCTGGAAAAGGGGGGTATAATGCCTTTTCTTGATACACTATACCAACCAAGTCATCACATACTTATGGATACATAAAATCTATTATTATCTTAAAAACCGGCTGAATTCTGAGGTATAGTGGTCCTTGGACATAAGTCGATAATTCATTTAGATGCATTTAACCCCCTTTTCACAGAGCATGGCTCAAATTTTTCAATATCCACACAGACTGTTTTATACACTTAACGAGTACAAACGCGAGCTATCACAACCAGTAAATGAATGACTTCAGGTAGAACTCACTTTCTCCTGAAACAAATATTTTTCAAACGACTTTAAAACATCCTAATGATCAACATACATGTAGACACTGACGCATGAATACGTATGAAAACATCGTGGCTAAAGGGGAAGCTGTTAGTTTGAGTTATTTTGCCATTAGCCACAATATTATCAAAAGTTGTCTGATGAAAAACGCAGTCAATTGTACGAGTTTACGGCAGAATTACCTCCCTTTGATAAGTAAAAGTTGCTGTTCAATGTCCAAATCTATTTTGTATGGAGATTGGTATCGGAGAAAAGCGGATAAGTATGGAATTAACGATAAGAAGTACTTAGTATTTTGCTTCAAAAAGGAAATAAAAAAATACGATTTACGTTCAAACGGCTTTCGACATAAGTGATGGATTATAAGATACGTAATTACAACAAATTTAAAAGCTTTTCTAACAAAAAGATGCTCCCCTTTTGTTTGATCGATAAAGTACTTGTTTTCTTTGACCGTATAATGTTTCACGACAATCTACTGTAACGTCCATTTCAAGAAGGAAATATTCTTAGATAAAACATGTTCGTCCTTGTAAAACGTAACTTGCATATATAACAGTTTCCGGTTTGTCACGTGCCTTTATCTCCCCCGCCTTCGGCTTCCGCTTGTATTTGGCGTTTCTTTGCTTTTGCCGTTGTTCTTTGCCGCCTTTGCATGTTCGGACCGGATGGAGGTAAGCCAGAAACTTGGCGTGGCGTTTCCGCGTTTGAATTTTCATTTGGCTCGTTTTCCTTGTTTTCTTTGTTTTCTTCATCTGCTTCTGTCAAACGTAATTCTGCGGACTGAACCCTACCAATTTCGGCTATGTTACTTTTTATCGTTTTAGGATGACAACTTTCCACTGCTACATTTTCATCGATTGAATCGGAAGTTTTCTTCTTTTGTTTAGGAAGTAGGCCATCCATTGATTTTGAAAATGCTGCAAATTGGTTTCTTATTCCGTCCACTTTATCTTTCTCTTCTTCTTTATCGTTTTCTTCATCTACTTCTTGTATTTCATCAAATGTGACAGGCTGCGTTTTGTACCTGATTCCCTGACGCGCCGCACGAGACTTTCGACTCTTTCTCTGGATTGGATGATTTCCGTATTCGGGATTTAGATGTAGCCTGGAGAGGCGCTCAGGAAAATGGGTCTCGAAATGAAATAAAGGGTCGTGGACCCTAGCTGGCGAGGACATTGCCGCTCTTCAACAGGGTCGTCTCTGGCGATACTCGAAATTAAGATCTGAAAATAGAAAGTAAACTGTCATAATTTACAATGGAATTATAAATATATCAAACGAAAATGTGCCAGTTTGAACTTCATTGCTAAGCCTTTCCCAAACGTTAAAACTATGGACTAGTCCAAATTTAAAGCATTTGCAGACGACAAATTAAATGCGGCACAAATGCTAGGACATGTGTAAGACACGGCAGAAAACTGACTCTCCATGTTAATGCATATAAACATATGTTCTGATTTTCTTTTATCGTTGACTATCGCAAAAACAAAGATATCGTTAGTTTTTTTTTTTCCTTTAACTAAAAAAGCGGAAAGTGTAGACCAGGATCAAACTACACGTATGTGTAGTGTTATCTAGGTTCATACTCTTCGCAAAGCCATCCATAGTCGAGTAAAACATGAAAATGGTTGAACTTTCTAGCGATTTTTTTCGGCGTAGCTGAATGTGCTTCCTTTTGAGTTACTTTTTGGTAAAAAAAAAATATCGATATTTGTGATTCATCAAAAAAATGTAGACATGTTTACTCTAAGGTCCCCTGCCTATTTGCGGGCAAATCGTCTATCTCTTTTAAAGATATTTCTTGTTACTATTATATATGTGAAAAGATAACAAGTCTTCGCTAGATGCGCAGTTTTCTCATTACAACCGTTTATTACGACCACCGTCGCGAAATTGTCATTAAGCCACAGAAAACTGCATGAAAGTGATTAACTTTTTCGCTGCCATGACTTGCTAAGGAGAGATTTTTGTCAAAATTAAAAATAGAAGTATTGGACGGTAAACATCAAAGATCAGACTGCATGATCTCTACAGTCCGATCTTAATCTTGGAGGTCCGAATAATATGTTTACTTTTGCAATGTGCGGCGGAGTACTACTGCAATTAACCCAAATGCTGCTAAGCGCGACTCACTGACCTTTTGCGGACAGTGTAGATCAAGATCAGACTGCACAGAACGTGCAACATAATAGTAGCGGACGTTGTACATCAAAAGATCAAACTGGTCCTGAAAGATTTCTGCTTGTGTTGATACGGAGGGGGTTGTTTTACCGCTAAAACACAAAATACGAGAAATTAATTTCTCTACCAGCGGCAAACACTGGGACCAACCGTCAAATAACAGATTGTCATCTTCACAATGATTTCCATAATTTTAGATGTTATGACTTAAATTGAAATGCACTGTAACACCAAATTTATTTACTTTTTGTAGCTATTGTTACTTTAAATTTTTATCATAAATATGGTAAAGTTATACACTCGCACTTATTGAACGCACTTCTCCTTTACTGTCTAGGTTTTGCAAGAGCGTTTTACGTGGGATCGTTAAGTATAAAAACTGTTTTGTAAAGCTTTTAAAGTATTAGATTCGTTCCATAACATCGAGTGTAAAACGCTGACCAAACAATAGACGAAATGAACCTGATATTATATGAAAATGCAGAATATCGTATTCTCACCCTAATGTGGTGAATAAATAAAGACGGCTATTTTCAGTTTGCTAAAACTATAAACGCCATAAACACTGACACACTATAGTACGTAAACCCTTATTCTGCCAAATAACTTAAATGAAACTGTCAAGCCGATATTAACCTTAGACTGCTAAGCGGGACTCACTGACCTTTTGCGGACAGTGCAGATCAAGATCAGACTGCACAGAACGTGCATTCTGATCATGGATCTGAATTGTCCTTGAAGTGGCCGCTAGTGTACATTATTTCTGTGTAAGAAACTGAACTGTGTGTGCCCAGAACTACTAAAACAATATCAAAGTACTGAAAATATTAATAGAAGGTAATGGTAGAAATTTGCTAGCCCTGGTTTAAACGCTACCATTTCTCTAAAATTTGAATTTATCTGATGAATGACAACATTTTTTCTAAGACTGATAGCATTATTTCATAACTATTGTCTCTAAAACTGTGTATCTAAGCGATTTCTATGTGTTTTTAGGCGTTAGCAAAGTGGTTCGGGATGTAATGACTGTGGATTGGGGTGTGTTTTGAGTGCTTAGAAGTGTTTCGGGTGTTTCTCTTACTTATTCATCCGCGGTGTAGACTTTATAAACTAGGTCGTGTCAAAGCTGCGAAACGAGGCCAATTTCAAATCTAGAGCTAATTCTAAGACATTTAACTCTGAAGTTCATTGTTTGTGTAATTGGCTTGCAGGTTTTCAGTCTGCAAGTTTCTTTTTCGCATATCAAATGACATCAGACACATCTGTTCATTGATCTATCAGGGCTTATTTTTCTTGAAACACAGGAGTGATTCGTCATCACAGAATTTTAGTTTGACGGGTGACATCAGAAGGTAAGACCTGAAAGGCCAGCCTCTCTAAAAATGAAACAGTGCAGAATTATAAAATGTGAAAGTGAATACTAAAATTGAAAAGAAAAGCACAGTGACAAATGAAGAAATTGCTAATATTTAGCAAATTTTGTCATTTGTCATATGCCAAACAGTTTCGATATGTTCTAAAATGCAGCGCCTTCATTGGTATCAAAATGAAGGAAATCGTTAAAAGCCATTATTTCCATTTATGGAAATATCAGTCCGCTAATTAAGTGACCCTTTACTAAATGAATCTAGCGTCAAATCCCCCAGTTTTTTCATAGAAAGTTAAGGTATGAATAAGCCATTTTCGCAGTTGACTTTTTGTAATACATTTGCTGAGCTCGTGTCATGACTGCGGGTGGATTTATTAGTCCCATTTATGAATGGAACCATCCAAAATCACAAAGTACAGAGTTCATTATTGAAATTCTACTTGCCACGTGTTAACTACCCAACAAACGATCCCGAGTTATTACGATGCTGGGGAAGAAGGTCTTTGAAAATACTTTGGGAAAAGGAGAAAGTGTTGGTAAACAGCATTTTTTCCTTTTCCCAAAATGTTTTCTGGCCTTGCATATTTCCTCTTTTAAGCCACATTTTACGTGTTGGCAAATGCTTTCAATGTGGACGAGTATGAAAAATCCTGTGATTTGGTAAAGCGTTATAATGCGTAATGCTTCTAAGGTTGCATGTGCGATCATAATTTAGATGAAAATCGCATATTTCTCTGGTTTTTTAACGGCCTATCATGTAATTCATCTGCTTTTTCTTTCGTTTGTGTCGGGGATATGTCTGTGTGTGTCTGTCTGTAAGACTGTTTTTGTGTCCGTTTGTGTATGTATATTTAACGCAGTTTTCAGCAGAATTTCTGCAACTAAGACAAATGCACCTTTCCGCGCGTTCGTTACCAGAAGACAATATGTTAGACTCATCCACTTTTTAAGATTTTACAGACGACAAATAAAACGTGGCTCAAATGATAGGATTTGTCTTTGATAGTGTTGAAAACATTGTGGGAAAAGGAGAAAATGCTGGTTACCAGCATTTTCTCCTTTACCCACAATGTTTTCAAATTCGATTTTCATCTAGGTCGTAAACCACGTAATTGTTTGGTAAAATGTTAAATTACTGTACCATTACCAGGCTCAACATTCTTTTTAAGTGTAGCTTCACATCCCTACATCCCTCCTCTTTCTTCCCCCCCCCCTCCCCGAAAAAAGAGGATGATAGAGAATAATTAAAATGGTAAATGAATGGAAAATTGAAAGTGAAAACACTGTGGTGTATGGAAATGGTGATGATCCTCCTTAAAAAGTTTGTTTTAACCTAAGGCGCTTGAAAGGTTAAAGATCTGTTCATAACTGAACACATTAGAATACATCATGGTTATATAGCAGTATTAATTCTATTGCCTTTATGGCCTGAAAATTGTCTGTTTCGCGACGTAAAAAGGTCTTTTGCACGTGTCGAGCTCGTTCAGTTCCATTAGCGAAAAATCTTTTGTGGACGGTAAAGGATGATGTCAGATTGCACAGAACGTGCAGTCTGATCTTCGATCTACGATCTCGTATACTGTTAGCTTGTTTAGTCATGCTTATAAGGTAAAAGAAAGTTTTTTAAGTTTCAGTGAAATGAATGTACAGCCGTCAAAAGACATCGAGTTTATATGAACCATGCTGTTGTAAAAGAGTGGCTTAATGCATCTCGTGATGTATTAGGCTACACCAAGCAAGTCATCACATTATCATGGATTCATATAATTCATTGTCTGACAACCAATTAAATCATAAATCAGAATGATCCATGGAGATGCAGAAGATTTACCACAAGCAAGAAGTGGCGACACAGGACTGGTCAACCTGCGCGGACTTCGCAGGCTGACTTCGATCGAAATTTTTTACAGAAGCATTGAAGCCCCTTTCCACAGAGCATGGCTCACGTGTTTTGACACTGAAAGAGTCAAAAGGAAACAAACACAGTGAAACAAAGGGCTAACTTTCTTTTTGAACAAACTCTTTGCCAAATAAGTGAAATGAACATTTCATGTTCCATGGCAGACCAAGATTATTGCACAGTCAAAAGCATTTTGATCCCAATTTCCGTCACAAAATATCAGATATTGTAGAATCAAGATCGAACGTCACCTTCTGCACAACCTGATCTATGTCTTCACCCGACACGAAAAGTACCTGGTTAGATAGTTAGTATGCCAAGAATTAAGTAATTTGTTTCTTTACCATTAGCTTTCAGGGGTGTTTTCTTTTCACCATTATGTATAACATATATATCGCAGTGATAGGTCTGCACGGGTTTCACCAGTATTAAGCTAAGGCTTAACATTGCCTTGTCAAAGAGCACCCCGCCCCCCCCCCCCCCCCCCCCCGTGATAAACCCACTGGTGCGGATGATGATCCAACCCAGTGCTGCTGGATTACTTATGCAACTCACGAACCTATTACATGTGCCATACAATCCCGTTTTAGAACCCTGAGGAAGAATTTTTTTTTATTATTATTATTTTCAGTGTGAGAAAACGAGAAAGTGCTGGTAACCAGAATTTTCTTTTTACCCCATAGGGTTTCTTTTCATACAAGGACATGTGTCATCCTTTAAGTGAAATTTACTTGTCGTCTGCAAATGTTATCAATTTGGAAGAGTCTAAAATTTTGTCGTCTGACAAAGAGTTGACCACAGACCCAGGCAGGACCCAAAGTCTGGCCAAACCAGTCCATTCTCTGCCTTTTTTACTGATTGATAGAGTCAAGGTTCTCTCATTCTCTCTTTCACCACTAATGACGACTTTTGTAGCTTTTACGGATGGTGAAGATCAAGATCAGACTGCACAGAACGTGCAGTCTGATCTTTGATCTACACCATCCGCTACCCGATGCTAGACTATGACGCAAATTTATCTTTAAAAAAAGTGGGAATCTTCTATCGGGCATCGAAAAGAAGTGGAATTTCTTGAGTTAGTACAGAAAGAGTTAACAAGTCGAATGGTTAAAACTGCCTTTGCAAAACTATTTCTTGTTTATACGAACCTGAGGAAAAAGCCTTTGAAAAATTTGAGTAAAAGAGACGAATTGCTCCTTTTGCCACAATGTTTTCTCTCCTTTTTGAAGAAACTTCCTCATTAAAACCGACTTAATTTGTCTTCTGCTGCTTTAAACTGCAAAACCATCTCCTGTTTATACGAACCTGAGGACAAAGCCTTCAAAAAGGTTGTGGGAAAACTAGATTTTCTCCTTTTGCCACAATGTTTTTTTTTTATCCTGTGTATAGAAATTTCTATATGTGAACCGATTTAATTTGTCGTCTGCAGCTGTCTTCAATATAGACGAGTCTAAATTTTATCACGTTCCAAAAAGATTTTAATGCTTTACAGAACATGAAAATTGTCGACTTGTCCAAATGTCTTTCATAGGGTAAAAAAATATTGTTGGAAAAGGAGAAAATGCTGGTTACCAGCATTTTCTCCTTTTCCCACAATGTTTTCAAAAGGCTTTTTTTCCAGGATCGTTAAAACTCAGGGTTGTGTGGTAAAGGGTTAAAACAAAGATTTCTAGAATGCTAGGAGCTGATAAACTCTAGTAAATATTTATGTAAACTTTCGAGCTTTCGCCATAGCGCTGGATCAAAGTACTTGTTCGCCGTAATTTTGATGGAAATTAATTTACTCACTTTTTGTTTGATCTATTTTCTCCCCAGTGTATATAAGACTATCAAACAACTTTGTATACCCAGAGAAGATTTGGTTATCCAATGTTATCGTTTTGTTTGATATTGTTTTTTAGACGTTTGTGAGTAACTCTTTGAAATCAGAATAAAACGAGATTTTTTTTTGAAAAGATACAGAGTATACGCCCTTGTCTTCGATGCTTTGTCATTAATTCGTAACGGAATTAATGTGAATAGTGAGTTTACCCTTATGATTGATTGTATGGTGTTTAACGCCGTTTTCAACATTATTTCAGTTATATCGCGGCGGCCAGTACACCTATCCATGCTTTCCTAGAGTTTCTTTCACCAGTCCTCGGCTCAGTATTCTTTCCCAGCCACTGGCTGCTTTCCAACATAATCATCGTCGAAAGTTTATCCTTAACCTGCTAAGATAGTGAAATGAAACTTTCAAGCCAATAAAAACGACCAAAATTTTGCTATTTCAAAGTTATTTGGGGGGGGGGGGAAATATCTCCTTATCGGACTGTGGTGGATTAAGATCAGACTGCACGTTCTGTGCAGTCTGGTCTTGATATACACTGTCCGCAAAAGGTCCTTAAGTCGCGCTCAGCAGCCTAAGGGTTAAGTGGACACCAAGCAATTCGGTGTTTTAACAACCTTGAGACGGCTGTGTAGAAGTAGAGTATTGGGCTTTCACATCGCAGATTTTGGGTTCAAATCCCGTGATGAGCGAGGTCAACCTTTGGAACTATTCACATCACGGCACGAGTTCTGGCAAATGTTTCCGGGTAGCAATCATTGAGAGTAATTAATTCAATTTGTGAAAACTTGTTTAGGAAAATTGTGAAATAAAAATTTTTAAACTAAATTACCAAGGTAAAAAAAAAATGTTTTCAGACATTGTAGGAAAAGAAAAGAAAATCTGTAAACCAGCATTTCATCTTTTCCTTCAGTGTTTTCTATATTTTCAAAATTCATAAATATGTCAAAATTTGAGCAATATTAAATCTGTTGTCTGCAAATGCTTTAATTGGCAAAAAGTGCAAATTCTTAAAGTTTTGTCTTCCATGCAGTAAAGAGTAGGCGGTCATATGGTCATCGGACCTTGACCTTCTTGTCCAAAGGTCAGAAGGGATCATATAAACTTCCATGTGAATATCTGTACCAAGTTTGAAGACTTTAGGTCAAACTAGTGTCTACTTTGTGTTTGTACAAGATTTGTTTACCGATCGACCAACCACCCGGTCGCTTGACGGACAGACCGACACTTATCATTTATTGTTTATTTATCGTTGCCAACGGTTGCCCATATGGGCTACGCCCCGGAAGGCGGATGTAAGTTATGTTATTGGGATGCACAACCTGCATAGGACGACATGGATCGAAACTTTTTGCTATTGGTCAATTTTCTGCCGGTCAAAGGACCATATTGAACCAACCATAAGTACAAGAAAAGGGTAATCAGAACAAAAAAGAATCTTTATTACGACTTGTACATAAGTGCATCGTCTATTTCTAACAATGTAAACACAATGCATTATACCCTATCATATCTAATTGCTAAGGCGTGAAAAATGAAGGTCAATTACGGAAGTTAGTTGTTGGCATAAATGGGCTTGCAAAGTGACCCTAGATGCCTGCAAGAATACACATGTTCACATTTTTTTTTTAATCATAAGCCCTCAGAGGCCTGCAGGCTACACGTGTTCATCATAAATTACAAGCTACACATTTGAGATTAACCCTTAATCTGCTAAGTGCGACTTGGGGGTGCTTTTGGGGACAGTGTAGATCAAGATCAGACTGCACAGAACGTGCAGTCTGATCTTGGATCTACACAGTTCTGTAGAGGCGTTTTTTCCCCTCCGTTCAAATCAACTTTGAAATCGCAATATTTTGGACTTAAAGTATTCTTTGAAATCGCAATATTTTGGACTTAAAGTATTCTTTGAAATCGCAATATTTTGGACTTTAAGTATTAAGTGGAATTTTTCGTTTCATTTATTAGCAGCTTAACCCTCAGGCTGCTAAGCGCGACTCACTGACCTTAGCGCCGAGCCCCGGTAACTCAGTCGGTAGCGTTCAGGACTTGAGAACACGGGGTCCAGGGTTCGATCCCTGGCTACGACCCCTGGCTCGGCCAATTTCTTTTCGAGGATTGATGATAGTCACTGCGACAGGATTCATTCCTCTCCCACCGCTGACCATTGTTTTGACGATGATTATGTGGGAAAGCAGCCAGTGGCTTGGAAAGAAAATTGTGCGGAGTACCGGTAAAAGAGACTCCAGGAAAGCATGGATAGGTGCACTGGCCGCCGCGATATAACTGAAATAATGTTGAAAACGGCGTTAAACACCATACAAACCAACCAACCAACCACTGACCTTAGCGGACAATGTAGATCAAGATCAGACTGCACAGAACGTGCAGTCTGATCTTGGATCTACACTGTCCGATAAAGATATTCTTCGCCGCCCCCCCCCCCAAAAAAAAAGTCTGAAATAGCATTATTCGGGTTTATACCATCGGCTCGAAAGTTTCATTTAAGTTTAAATTTTAAATTTAGCAGGATAAATGTTAAGGGTTAACACAAAGAAGTAGGTCAAAAACCAGCTTATACAGCTACAACGAAAAAAAAAAGAACTGCACTCTTCAAGGTCATAAACCCAACTGCTAAGCAATGTTCAGTAAAAATAAACAACGTTCGTAAATAAACAACAGATATCCTGATGCAGCGGATGCCAAATCTGAAATCGTTATCGGGCAAACTTCGTCTTAACTCTTTACAATACAATCACGTTTTCTAATGTTCTTAAAATAACAGGGCTTCTGAAAGCATTGTGGGAAAAGGAGAAAATGCTGGATAAAAAATAAAACACTTTCTCTTTTTCCAAGAATGTTTTCTTTGCCATCAAACGTACATATCTCATTATTGAAGTCATCTTGAATCAGTAACTGCTTTCAGTACTGACGAGTATATAAAATTTTGTTCAGATAGAATCCATATCCTGTCTAGAGTAACAACCTATGCCATTTGCGCGGAAAATTTTTTTTAAGATCCGGCTATAAATCGACCAGACTGGTGTAGGTCTTTCCTCCCCGATTTCCAGTCAATTGTTTTTATTTTTCTACTTCATTCAAAATCTAGACAAGTGGTTGAATCTATTGAACGTTTCATTTGCAGCAGTACAGAGGTTAATTCTTTATCAAACAATTCCGAGTTTAAACGACCCCTGAGAAGAAGGCTTTCGAAAACATTGAGAGAAAAGGAAAATATGCTAGTTACCTGCATTTTTTTCCTTTTCCCACAAAGTTGTCAAAGGTTTCAACCGTTTCAGACAAACTCCATGATATGGCCTGCAACACGCGAAAAGGGGCATTCGGACATTTGCGTAAAGTGTCGTCTCGGATCAGCCTGCGCAGTCCGCGCAGGCTAATCCGAGACGGCACTTTACGACTACATTAGATTTTGTGCTACAGTAGACTTGCGCAAAACAGGAAATTACATAAAAGCGGAAAGTGTCGTTTCGGATTAGCCTGCGCTGACTGCGCAGACTGATCCGAGACGACACTTTACGCAAATGTCTGAATGCCCCTTTTCGCATATTGCAGGCCATATGATTCACATTTTATTTGCGCTTTGTAAAGAAGAGTCTAAAATTTTGTTGTTTGGTAAAGAGTTAAACCCAATACCTTGTTAAAGAAACTGGGAAAAGATATAACCTTTTATCAGACAACAACAGTTTAGACTTGTCCATTTTGGAAGTTCCCTTTACAAAGGTGTAAAATATTGTGGAAAAAGCCAGTGTATCCTCCTTTTTTCACAATGTTCTCAAAAACCTTTTTCATCAGAGTCGTTAAAACATTGAGTTGTTTTGAAAAGGTTTGAAAAATACGAAATGAGGAAAGGTTAAACTTATTTAGCAAGATGAACAAATTCGCCCGTTTCCACTATGTTTCGACAAGCCGCCTTTAGATAGCTGAGCTAGGTATATATACGAGTATATACCTAAGTCTATTACTTACAGAAACCAGGCTCAGTCTTTGTCTTATTCTCACGGATTTTCGAAATTGGAAAGTAAAGCAACTTTTGATTTCCTTAACCATAGAGTTTAGCCAATCAGATGTCGCGTGAATTTCTTAATCTAGAATTAGATTTAAAATGCAACAGGGTTACCACAGCTTTTTCAGGGGTTTTACTCTACTTTTCTGATCTAAATCTATGCTAGCCGCAAAAGCCCCTTTGGAACAGAAAAGGGTTAAAAACCTTTTACAAAGAGAACACAGACTTACTAACTACAAATAAGTACTTTTCTGGGAAAGCTTTAACAGTCTATTATACCGACGAAAATTGATAAGAAGAAACAGCGCATTGGTCTGTGTATTTTCCAATTTGAACACTCGGACTAGAATATTCTTGAATTCTTGTCATACGCTATTTAAGCCTTAACCAAACAATTTTGTGTGTTTACGTCTGTACGACCATTGTAGGAGAAACATCTTGAAAACATAGAGGGAAAAGGAGTAAGGGCTCGTAGCCAGCTTTTTTCTCCTTATCTCACTATGTTTTCTAGCTTTTCAGTGACAAATTCTATCTTTTGAAGCATTTTTATTTGTAAAAGAGACATCGTGTTGAAAGAAAAAAATGCCGGTAATCACAGCATTTGCTACTTATTCCACAATGTTTCAAGCCTTTCAAAGCCAAGCTTTTCAAAGCCAAATCGCATCATTTCAGCCACATACATTTTGTTGTCTGTAAATCCTCTCAATATGAACCTTTCTAAAATTTTGTTTTCTGGTAAGAAGGTATTCGTTTTCCAAACGATCATGTCTTTTTTACCACAACGATGAAGAGAAATTTTGAAAACACTCTGGGAAAAGGAGAAAAACTGAGAACTAGCAATTTCTCCGTATCCCAAAATGCTTTCTAGTCTTATCAAAGCTAGATCCCGTTATTTCTGCCAACTTTGATTTGTCGTCTTCAAATGCCCTTAATCCTCCTCCCGCTAAATAAGTAAAATTAAACTTTCAAGCCCATAGAAAAGACCCGAATAATGCTACTTCAAACTTTTTTTTTTTGAGGAAAATATCTCCTTATCAGACAGTGTAGATCCAAGATCAGACTGCACATTCTGTGCAGTCTGATCTTGATCTACACTGTCTGCAAAAGGTCAGTGACTCGTACTTAGCAGCCTAAGGGTTAATATGGACCAGTGTACAATTTTGTCGTCTGGCAAACAACACACTACCACCTGCAGACGAATTATTTTTTTTTCAATTTGGACAACATTTATACGGTAAAGTAACAGTCACTCGTAACCCCAAGAAGTCTTATTTATCCACATTGTTTTTACATATACATAATCCATGCTCTGGCAAAAGTGGGCTTAATGCATCTCCGTGATGCATGATACCAAGAATATCATCACATTATCATGGATCCATAAAATCCATTTAGTCTTTCGATTGACTAAATCTGGAGGAAGACTAGTCCTTGGATATGCAGAAAATTTACAAACAGGCAAAAAGTTTTAATCCATGTCAGCCTGCGCGGTCTGCGCAGGCTGACATGGGTCGATACTTTTTGCAGATGCATTAAGACCCCTTTTCAAAGAGCGTGGCTAAAATGTATTAAGCCTTCATTCATGTTCACCATTTCAGCACCACTGGCGAAAACAGGGGCCATTGCGGACGGCACAGATCATAATCGGACCTCACTGAACGCGAAGTCTGACCTTGGGTCTACACTGCCCGCTTGTTTAGCCAGGCTTTTAACTCTTTTCTTTCTAAATAAGTGAAATGAAACTTTCAAGCCGATAGTAAAAACCAAAATTTTGCTACTTCAAAGGTATTTTGGCGAAAGATTATCTCCTTATTGGACAGTGTAGATCCAAGATCAGACTGCAAGTTTTGTGCAGTCTGATCTTGATCTACGCTGTCCACAAAAGGTCTTTGAGTGGCATTTAGCAGTCTAAAAGTAAAGAGTATCTTTCCAAGTCTCAGTGTATTATCAGCCGTTAAAAGAGGCCAAGTCCATAATGACGCTGACACACTGAGCTAATAAGCCATATTTTGCTAGACGTACGTTGCTTTCTGCTGTAGGGAATGGTTGCTATACCCCCGCAAAGGAAAAAGACCTTAATCTAACCCTTTATCACACAATCCCGAGTTCTAACGACCGTGATGTGAGAAAGGGTAAAAAACATTGTAGGAAAAGCAGTACCCAGCATTTTCTCCTTTTTCAACAATGTTTTCTACCCTTTCTCACACAGCTTTTCGCGTCTGAGCCACATTTGTCGTTTGCGAATGTTTTCAAGTTCGGATAAGTCTAAAATTGTGTTGTTTGGTAAAGAGTTAAGCCACATTTAAATGTCGTTCACACAAAATTGTGGTCTGGTGAAACGTCAGGTCCAGAAATAGTCTAACATGTTGCAATTTAAAGGAACGTGAAACAAAATATCGTACAGTGCAGAGTAAAGGTCAGTCAGCGTGTTTTGTGGGGAGAGAGAGACAGAGAGTTTCACGAGTTTCACGAGTATCTGGCTGAAAATAAGGCCTCTACGGTGCACCCAATGTTTTTCTTCTTAAATCTTAAGATTTAGCCCAGTGACCTACTTTTTGACCCAACATGACCCAGTTTCCACCTAGTCCAAGATATCATCAAGACAAACATTTTAAAGAAGTTTCATAAGTACCAGGCTGAAAATGTGGCCTCTAGAGTGCACACAAGGTTTTTCTAAGATTTGGCCCAGTGACCTACTTTTTGACCTGACATGACCCATTTTCATACCTGTCTGAGATATCATCAATACTAACAATCTGGTCAAGTTTCATGAGTATCAGGCTGAAAAATAAAGCCTCTTCGGTGCACACAAGGTTTTTTCTATGATTAGGCCCACGGACCTACTTTTTGACCCACATGACCCAATTTCGAACTTGTCCAAGATATCGCCAAAACAAATATTCTGAGCAAGTTTCATGAGTATCAGGCTGAAAATGTGGCCTCTAGAGTGCACACAAGGTTTTTCTCAGATTTAGCCCAGTGACCTACTTTTCGACCCGACATGACCCAATTTCCAAGTAGTCCGAGATTTTATCAAGACAAAGTTTATGACCAAGTTTCATGAGTATCTGACTGAAAGTGTGGCCTCTCAATTGCACACAAGGTAAACGTTGACGACCTCACGACGCACAACGGACAACGCACGACGAACGACGCACGGCGGACGACGGACACACCACGATAACTAAAGCTCACACTGAGCACGAAAAGCTCAAGGTGAGCTAACAGAAAACATTTTCTGTCTGAAAAAAATCACCAATTCTCAACTTTTCTGGGTTTCGCCAATAGCAAAATAAGGCCAAATTGCACCTTGTCCAGGGACATTTTAACGGGACTAGCACAACCAACAAAAATCCAACTAGATCTTTCCGATAAGAGATCAAATGCCTTCACTACCAAGCTACAAAGCGTTCTAGTAAGTGATGCCTAAACAAGTCTTTCTTATTTATTAAAGGGGTCAAGATATCGAGACAAGCAAGACCACAATTTTTGTGGCATTTTTTTCCCCCATCGTTTCAAAGCACTTTCTCGACTATTTGTGCAAACATAAAGCCAGATTTTATAATTTTTGGAAGAAAAAAGGCTTACTTAACTTGTCAGGTTTTATTGCGATACGAAGAACTCGAAGAGAAAATTTTGGTGAAGATAAAATTTCCAGCCGACGTTTCCTCTGATACTAATCGATGTAAGATGCATTTTAAATAACCTTCCATCTAGATATTACAGTTTTACCCTGTATTCCCTTTGCAATGTTCTCTTACCTACATTTCATTATTCTCAGCAATTTCTCTGTTTGACACCAAGTTTTCAGATTTCAAATGTTATAATGTGGTCTAAATGCGTTTACATGGGATGGAGAGCTACAACACTCTTCACATTTTGGTCCGTTATGTGTACGAGAGACTGTATGGTGGTCATTTTTTCTCTGATTTTAATTTTCTTATCATGCAGCAAATTAAACTTAGGAATTTAACCTTCAGAGTTGCATAAGATTAGATTTTGATGACAAAGATTTTTTTTAAAGAGTAAAAATTATATTGTGTGGAAAAAATGTTGTAGAAGGTCACAATATACTCGTTGTTGACTAAGAAGAATTTATATAAATTGACTACCATCGCTGGGATTCAGGCTAGAGGAAATAAACTTAAAGAAAAATAAGAGAAGCTCAGTTAGAATCATAGTGAAGATTCAGCTAACCGACAGTGTGGACGCAAGATTAGGTTGCACCTTCTGAGCATTCTGGTCTAACTCTACGCCGTCTAAAAATTGATCTAGTATCACTGATGGCGCAGTAAGAGTTTCGTATGTTATGATCTGCTTTTATATATAAAACAGCTGACTGGAGATTATTTTAGATGTATTTTTAATGCAACAATTTACATTACAGCAGTTAACAAATTCAGCATCATTGTACTTAATGTGAAAAGAATCGTTTTGAACATAAGCAACTCAGAGAGGTTTTAACCCTTGTCCTGCTAAATAAGTGAAATGCAACTTTTAAACCGATAATAAAACCCCGACCTTTTCTATTTCAAAGGAATTTTTTGGAGGAAAAATATCCCCTCATCGGACAGTGTAGATCCAAGATCAGACTGCACGTTCTGTGCAGTCTGATCTTGATCTACGCTTTCCGCAAAAGGTCATTTAGCCGCGCTTAGCAGCCAAAGGGTACAATGAGTGTTTTCCGTACTTAGGTCTATAGAAAAAAATAAGAATTTCAACTCTAATCTGTATGCCAATCGCTGAAGAAAATTACATTGAAAAACTTTCTGATTTTTTTGTTAGGGTCCTAAATAACGGCATAACCAGGGTTTTGAAATCTTCACGCATCCCTGATTGAAATAAATATCTTAGTTTTAGATAAATTTAGATAAACAGACTTTCTCAGTTTCTTTGTCAATATTTTCAGTAAATCCCACACAGTGGATCGACATATTGCACTTGCTCATAGAACATTATGGGCGGTACACCCTTGATAGCCTTTTCAACATGATGCACTTGCTCACAGTGCGTTATGGTCGTTTCACCCTTGCTAGAGTCTTTTTCAATATGTTGCACATGCTCATAGTGCGTTATGGTCGTTACACCCTTGCTAAAGTCTTTTTCAACATGATGCACTTGCTCATAGAGCATTCTTCTTCAACATGATGCACTTGCTCACAGTCCGTTATAGGCGTTACACCTTTGCTACTTTTTTCCCTCAACATGACGCACTTGCTATTTTTTTTTCAACACATCAATCATGTGACGCAATTATAGAGCTCAGTGTATTAAATGCTGGATACACAAATATTCATTCACACGCAGAGCCCCACTTAACCTTTTACCGAACGATTCTGTGTTTAGCGACCCGCTGAAAAGAGGCTTCTGAAGGTATTTTGGGATTTTTTTTTTTTTCTATCCCCACAATGTTTTAATGCTATTAAAAACAAATTCCGCGATTTCAGCCTCATTAATTTGTCGTCTGCAAATACATTTAATAGTCAAAGTTGTTGTTGTATGGTGAAGGGTTAATCATGGAAGAATTAATTTACAGATGCGCTACCTTTTTTCTGGGAATGTACATCATCATCATCATTATCTTTATCACTACCTCTATCAACATCATCATTATCATCATCATCTTGACAATTTTTTTCATATGACATGCTCAGTCCTGTTCTATTACATTATTACTAGATCTAGACAATTTATTTTTACACCTATACGTACGCGGAACAAAGTAATCCTAGCAATACAAACAAAAACTATCTTTTAAAAAGATAGACAGCGTTAGAGGAACTGGAATATGCATATTTAAGTTTTTTCTTTGGGGGAGGGGGGGAAGTGGGGGCTCAATATGAAAAAAAAAGAAAAAACTCGACAGCAATTGCTTTTTTTTTTCATTTTTGTTAGTAAATATATTTTTTTATCAAAAAATATATTTCAAGATAATCCCAATCATTATTAAAAAGGGAAGAAAGGTTATAAAAATTCGTCCGGATACATTTCAGTCTCGCATCAAGATTAAGTCACCGATCCAAGCACGAGTTTTAAATAGAGCACTTCTCTTAACATCTCCTGATTTTAAACAGGACTTGGCTGTTTACTAATAAGTAGGGAAAGTAACACACACACAAAAATGCCACCATTAGGATTCGAACCTGCGACGTCAATTATAGTACAACAACTTTACCGACTGAGATTGTGTGGTACAATTAAGACGTAAGTTTTTTTCAAAAGGTTTCTATTTCCCCAAATTTTGTCCTCAATAACTATTTTGTGCTTCAAAACAGCTGAAAAAATATATCTACCTGTTATTGCGTATTAAGTCACAAACATCCAGTGTCTATATATAGTTCATTAGCATACAACCGACACAATATCTAATATTCCAATATGTACAAAAACTTAACGCACTCAAAATGATTCGGACGTTTCTGAGAATTTACACGTAGCATTACACACATACACATACAGTCATGTACACAAACAGCTAAAGAAGGTAAGAACCGCATACATATGTGTAGTCACACGTAGTAGGCCTACAGCAAAGCTCGTAAACACTCCACGCAATGCAAACACCAGACACGTAATGAGAAAAAGGATGGCAAATGCATATTTTATTGGACATTGAATAGTAAATGAGAACTGCAGTGGTTCAACGCTATCCTCTCCTGAATTTACCTGTCGAATACGAGTATTGAAAACATTATTTCAAACGGAAAAATGCTCATTTATGAGCAATTTCTTTATTTTCAAGAATGTTTTCTTGATTAAATACTTGTCCTAGTATCAATGTCTATTTTTTCTAGTGTTTCCTTGAAATGGCCAGAAATTGTTCGAGTGTGGCGTAAAAAATAAGAATATGTAGTGTGATATAAATAGCATCGCGTGCAGTATGTCTGTCTTCGGAAATCGGAAACAATCGCGCCTTTCATTAACTCTGACAAGAGAATGTAGCATTGTTTTTTCTCCTACCTCACTTTGATAGGCGGTTGGACAATCTAATTGGGCAGGAAAACAGTGGAAGAGAACGAAAAATGGATGCAAACTAAAAGACAAAAAAAAAACTTCGTCTAAGTCGGTTTTACGCCGCCCCCGACAGTACAAAGCAAAGGGACACTAGTATCAGGTTATAGAGGTCAAAGTTTGTCAAAAACCAAGTGCTTGTGGTACGTACGCCAATATTCAGTCACATTAAAGCCAAAGCTCATATGCCCATATCTTTCGTTTTAAAACAGATTCACCAGAATAAGTCTTATCCCCTGCAGTGCCGCGCAAAAGGGCAATCCAACGTGACTAGCACTTCGAACAGGAATCTAACAAGGCCAACAGTTTAACCATAGAGTCATAAAGGACTTGGCTACACAATGAATGATTCAGACTACTTGGCTGACTAGCAAAGTTGACTGAGTTCGAACGATTTGCCGCCAGGAAAACCTCGTAAAAATGTTCATACAGACCACATATTAAGCTGCTTGATAAGCTATACACCAGCTAGACAAATTTGTTGTCGTGGCGGCGAGGCCGTGGCGCCGTTTACCGGTCTATCATTGATACAGCAAGGCAGCATTTTAATTGATTGGTCAACAAATCAGTCTTTCCGACAGTCAAGTCGATCCGTCCGTCCGTCCGTCCGTCCGTCCTTCAGAGAGCCCACCAGTGATTAGTCGTTCGTCTACCGGTAAAGGAGGCTAGTGCATTAATTTCAACTTGTCGAGTTGACTACATGTAGTCCAAGTTAATTGTCAAGTACGTCAGTCCGTGATTCAAGACGATTTGCTCGTCAGCTCAATCGGCTTCAATCATAAACAATCAGTAAGCTATTTAATCAATCAGTCTGCTGTTACTGTTGGTCTACTGGACGTTAACGTCAGTCAGTCAGTCAGCCAATCAGTCAGTCAGTCAGTCAGTTACTGTTGGTCTACTAGTCAACAAGTTCAATCAGTCAGTCATACCTGCCTAAGCCACCGTGATCGTTGACCATCTGAATTTATCTCCACTGGCGATAAATGTTTGTATGCAAGGCACATCCTGGTTGGACAACCGAGGAATGAAAAGTAGAGACGGACAGTGACGCACTACAAACTCGATTCCCGGGTTCGTATCGGCAACCACTTTAGATGGCATTCTTAAATTTATTTTCTATTTATATCAGAAAAATAAGTTTGAGTTGAACTGAGTTGAGTAACACATTTTCTGATTGGCTAATCCGTCTAGTTTTGCCAATCAGAAATTGTGGTTCTTTGTAATTAAAAGAAATCTTGTGAATAAGACTAAGAATGTTATTTAGAATGGTTGATGAATATCAGCCTGTGTTCGAACCAGTAGAATTCGGCGTAAAATATATCATTGGAAGTGCAAATAGTGTAAGGAAACATGTAAAGGTATTAATATGGAACAGTCAATCATGTGGACGTAATTGGACATTTTATAATGTCTTAACACTTCGTATCTACAACGGATGACGCCCACAAAATGCAGACTGTAAAATGACCAAATTAATGAAACTTCATATCTGTTTTAGTCAAATATACAACACAGTATTAATACAAGATCAGACTGAACGATTTGTGCAGTCTGATCTTGTACCTACGTTGTCCTCAAAAGCAACTGAAGTTACATGTATGTCTGGCAGACTTAGTGCTAAATGCTTCGCGTTTCTCTACGTGAGTCGATACATACCGTATCTACGTAACTATATAGGTAACAGCTGGGACTTAAAACAGCACTTAACACTTAGGCTGCTAAGCGCGACTCACTGACTTTTTGCGGAACGTGCAGTCTGATCTTGGATCTACACTGTCCGATAAGGAAATATTTTTCTCCAAAAAATAAGTTTGATATAACAATAGTCGGGTTTTTTTGCTATCGGCTTGAAAGTAACATAATTAGTAGGATAAGAGTTAAAGCTTTTCCTTCCTTCAAGCAGACTATTCTTGGTGTGTTCCTTTGCAGACGAGTTTCCAAAACTTTGTAACATGTAGAAAAACGCTCAGATCCAATAATTTCTGCTTTCGTAAAACTTTTTTATACTTTGCTGTTGTTCCAAATAATGTCATTACTGATCTTTTGGATGTTTTTTTATGTCATGAAGACGATAACGTCCATTCTTTTCCCTTGCAAATTACATTCCATATACCGAAGTAAGAGTATAATTATCTTGTTCTCCATTTTGAAAAGGAATTCTAGTTTTTGAGAAATACCATCCTGTCTTGAAACATTTCCATTGAAATAATGGTACACAATAGAGTAACTGCTTGCTTTGAATGATATATGGCCATATTTCCTAGCGGAGAAAAACAATACCAAAATTATGTTCTACTGCTGGCTAAAGACATTCAAAATATACTTGTTTGGTGAAAAACAGAAGGATTGGGAAATTGCAACAGTAACTTAACCTTTAATACGCGGCTACCATAATTAACGATCCGAGATCAGACACAAAGTCCAGTGCAGTATGATCTAGATCATTATCGTCTTAAAAAGCACAAAATATTGTATTTAAAATCCCAATTGTAAATATGCTGAATATGGAAAGGATGACATTCCTCGCCGTGGATATTGATTGTAACATATCTAACCCTTTAGGCTCCGTAGGCGAAAACATGGACTTTTGCAGACTGTATAGCTCAAGATCAGACTGCACAGAACGTGCAGTCTGATCTTGGATCTATATCGTCTGCTTATTTAGTCAAGCCAGTATATAATAATATGAGTGCCAGTAGGCTGCGTTTTTAGCCGTCGAAAATGGTCAGTTTTATAATTCTAGCGCTGGAATTTAACTAGTAGGGAGGGGTGTCGCCAAAGCGCTGACAGCACCGTGAAGATGAATTTGCTGGTGAGTTTTGAATCCACTTTTTGATAGCTCACTTATAAACGTTTTAAATGTATGTGCCCATCTCTATTATTGTTTTCAAATTAACCCAGCGGCCGTATAACCCTACCGTTGTAAACTGCATTCTCAGTATAATACTCAAGAATCAACCATATGGTTTAGCCGCTCAGAAATTGCGTTGTTTTCTAAATTTACAATGGCACTAAAAATACAGTCTGGAGTGATTGGTGAATACGAGACCTATTTCTTCCGAAATATATCTAGCCTCAGCGAAACTCGAAATAATTAGAGTTTTTACCTTACTCTTGCGAGACTAACACTTCTTTCTCTCTTTTTTTTTCGGGCGGGGGGGGAAACGAGGGAGCCACCGACGTTTTCGTAAAGGCTATTCGGCTAATGTCGGCAGCTTCCGTCTTTAAATATGAGAGTTGGGGGCCGTAGACTCACTAAGTCATCGGTAAATATCGTGTAACATCGACGTTTTCGTAAAAGCTATTCGGCCAATCTCGGCAACTTCAGTCTTTTAACATGAGAGTTAGGGGCCGTAGACCTGAAACCAACATATACACACACAAAAGATACAACTAAGAAATTAGACCCAAATGATTCCATTTTATATAAGGTTCCTTTTGACTATTAAAAGTTTCAGCAAAGCGGACAGTGTAGATAAAGATCAGACTGCACCTTTTTTCAGTCTGATCTTGATCTGCACTGGCTGCAAAAGCAACTTTAGTCGTGATACGCACTTTAAAGGTGAACAGCAATGTTTTTCATATTTTTGTCTGAATCATACCGTTAGGTGCCACAATATGATGGAGGGTAAACATAATATCAAAAACAGATGTGGCCAGAAAACAAAGGTCTTTTTTTATTGTTGTTTACCTTCACCTACTCCATCTTGAAGATCTCTTTGGGTGGGTATTTTCTATGGCTGTTGTTTTTCTTTTAGGGGAGTTCTAACTCTGTACCAAATGACAACATATTGGACTCGACCAAATTCAAAGCATTTGCATACGACTATTTAAATGTGACTCAGAAACTGAAATTCGTTCTTTGAACGATAGAAAATATTATGAGAATAGGATAGGAGAAAATGCTGGTTACCACCATTTTCCGTTTTTCCCACAGTGTTTTTTCAAAAGTCTTTTTCCTCAAGATCGTAAAAATTGGGAAATGTGTGGTAAATGATTCAACCGTTTTCAACAAAATTATAGTTATACCATGGCTGCCAGCGCACCCGTACATGCACTAAAGATGTTTCTTTTACGTATATACTATTCATAAGACCTTTGAAGTTCCCTATAAATGTATAAGCTGCCCTGTATCCCAGAGATCGAGATTTCACCTCAAGGTACATAACTCCGTATTGGTTTCATGGATATAATACCATTATCTGCGTTATTGGCCAGTGGCCTACTACATGAGTAAAATATTTGAGCCATGACCTGTGAAAAGGGGGCTTAATGCATCAGGACAAAGTATCGACTCAGGACAGCCTGCGCAGTTCGCGCAGGCTGATCTGGGCCGAAACTTTTTGGTGCTGGTCTACTTTTCTTCATTTTAAAGGGCCAGTGTACCTCTTGATTACTTCCACTGTTATAAACAATGGATTTCATATACCCATAAATCCATAATTATGTGATGACTTGCTTGGTATCATGCATCATTAAGATGCATAAAGCCCCCTTTTGCCACAGCATGGCTCACTTGAGTTTGGTTTTAAGTTTTCATAAGCTACTGGCTGCTGTTCCTGAGTTATAAAGAATTGGAAAAAGTTCTAGCGGCAAATAACGAAAAGAAATCTGTTGCAATAACCTCTATCAATCCTTTGACAGAATGTTGGCCTTGCACGGATCTGACGCCTGAAATTCACCCGATATCAGCTCTCCTTAACCCTTCACCTTCCTTAACTCCTGATTACTAGCACTTTCTCCTTTTTCCACAATGTTTTCCATCCTATCAAAGATAGGTTTAACTATTTGAGCTATACTCAATTTGATGTCTGCAAATGCTTTCAGTTTGGTCGTTTGGTAAAGATTTAAAATATGAGATTGTTTGAGAAGAGTTAACTGACATAGTCTTTTGCTGTAAGAATCAAAGTTGGCATTAGAAGATAATGTGTTTAATCTTTCTAGATAATTTTAGAGGGTAATTTTTTAAAAAAAAAAAAGGTAGAAAACATACTTAGAATTATACTTATAAATAAAGCACTCCCATTAACCCTTAGGCTGGTAATCGCGACTTAATGCTCTTTTGCGGACAATGCAGATCAAGATCGTGCAGTCTGATCTTGGATCTACACTGTCCGATACGGTGAGTTCAAGAACTTTGTAATCGCGTTGGAATATACTATTGGCTGAAAAATCTTCATTCTATTTTACTTAGCAGTTTAAAAGTTAAGATCCAGAAAACCTACCAGAAACCAAACTCAGACCTCTTAAGATTCCGAGGTAACAGACCTAACCGTTTAGAAAAATGGCAATGCTTTACCTATAAAATTGCCAAACCACTCGAACAACACCACTTATAACATTGTTATAAACATCAGCAGAGATGGGAGGGGGGTTTCCTATTTCTTCCCACCTGTTTATTGTTAAGCTTTAGTCTTAACTCTTTACATGACGACAAAATGTTAGACGCTTCCAAAATGTAATCATTTGCAGACGACAAATTGAATATAGTTCAAGTGGTGGAATTTGTCTTTCAAAGTATTGAAAACATTGTGGGAAAAGGAGAAAATGCTGGTTACCAGCATTTTCTCCATTTACCACGAATGTTTTCGAAAGGCTTGCACCCCAGGGTCGTTAAAATACGGGATTATTGGGTAAATGTTTAATCATCCACTTTGCAATCAGGCTTTTCACGCCTTCGGGGTTCAAACCTTCAGAAAACATGTGTGGAAAAGAAGCACGTACGTATAAGAAGCAATACACCTGTTCCAACAATATTTCTCTATTCTGCTGAAAAAAACTGATATTTTCCTTTCCGTCGAAAATTTCATGTTCAAAAGGCAAAACCATGTAAGCCATGTTCTGTGAAAAGGGGGTTTAATCCATCTGCAAATAGTATCGACACAGGTCAGCCCGGGCAGTCCGCACAGGCTGACCTGTGTCGTTACTTTTTACTATTGTTAAATTTTCTGCGTGTCCAAGGACAGTTCCACATCCAGGTTCAGTCGGTTTTTATAGAAAAATGGATTTCATTGATCCATAATTATGTGATGACTTGCCTAGTATTGTCCATCACAGGGATGTAATAAACCCCTTTTGCCAGAGCGTGGCTCATTTGCATTTGTGGACACCGTATATCAAGATAAGAATGCATAGAATGCATAGAAAGTGCAGTCTAATCTTGGATATACACTGGTGGATTTAAGTAATTTGCGAGGTAGCCTTGCCTAAAAAAGGCCTTGACCTTGGAATGTCTTGTCATCTTCTCAATAATTTCTATACTTTTAGAAAGCATGATTTAAATTCAAATGTACTGTTGTTTATTGTTTGGCTGCTATTGGGAATTTTAATGTCAACTAAACAAGGAGCTTTTCAAGAATCTGTGTTTTAGAAAACACAGTAGACTGACGGTATTCTAAAGGAAGCCATTCATCGCATACATTATTTTGGCAAATTCAGAATTGGCTTGATATTCCTAACTATTTTAAAACAATGTCTTGATTTAAGAACAATCAATAATACTTCGCAGGTGATCTGTCTTGAATTTTGGTGGTCTATTGTTGAAAGAATTTAAGTGGCGAATTTTTGGTGACGTGGGGGAAAAAAAGAGAGAAATAAGTGAGCGCGTTTTACCATGTATTTTAGTTTCGATCTCGTTACAAAGATTGACGTTTTAGAGTATTTATAAGTATCTTGGCATGATCGAAAATATGTTAAAATGAGATAAATGTCTAAAAGGGGTTAAGGTTAAAATGTTTAAGATTTCAGAAAAAAATCTTTCAAAGGAAATCATCTTTTTTAAGTTGTGGGAAAAAAACGTTCGAGAGCGAGCAACAAACTCTATAAATACATGGTCTTACGGACAGACGGGCAGACAGGCGAACACGTGATCAGATGTAAACAAAAAAAAAGAACTAGTTTTGGTACTGAGCTTGATAAGTGAACATCTGTATTCCTTAGTCTACCGCACCATCGTTGCACACAGTTTTACTTTGTGGAAAAGTGACTGCTTTCCCAGCTAAACAAGCTAGATATTCTTTAATATGTGATCGAAATTACCGGTCAAAAAAAATGATCGGGTCGTCCAGGAATATATACTAATTGTCTCCGAAGCTTGAATCGAACTCTCAACCTAAAGCCTTGCCTACATGTTCGTACTAGCTGTTCGCACGGATCATCATTCAACAAGAAAAGCGTATGGGTTAATAAGGACAAAACAAACCATTGCGAAATACGTACAGAAAAACAACAACATTATTTGTTCTCACACTGTGAAGTTGTACTCAACGGCTAGAGAGGCGTAGATTTTCCAAGAAAAAAAACATAACTGCACGACGTAAGAACGCAATAAGTGCATGGCTGGTACTTTGTATTTACTGGGATTTGGCACGAAAACCTGTATCATCTGAGTCATGCAGGTGATTGGAAAGTTCATTCGGCGGAAATAACATGGCACGTGTGTTTTTGCGTCTGCTTTCTGGGTTTGTATTTACCAATCAATCTGAATTTTTTTCGAGTTCTAAATTCAAAGATCAGCCACCTGATTGGCTGAGACATTCCGTCTGAGCCAATCAGGCGGTTGATCTTTGAATTTAGAATAAGAATTAGAATAAGGACAGAAATTCGCATTGCTGGGAAATTCATAGAAACCCTGGATCCGTAGTTCTTTGAGAATCTCGGTTATTCGAACACGAATGAGAACAAACAATAGTATGAATAATATGGGTAATAGGATTATGAAAAAAATTACGAGAACCTTGACATGTTTTTATGCGAATAGGGGAAGGGGGGAAAGAGTGCAACGATAAATCTATTTGTCTGCATCATTGTCTGCTGCTATTTTCTTTTATCCAACAGCATATCCATTCCAACAAGTACTTCTAAGGGGTGGGGTATTCAGTTTTTATGTCGTAAATCTAAATTTCTTGTAAAACACAGATAAGTACAACTGGCTATAATTTTCAATTACAAAAAAAAACTGTACAATTTTATTCAGTAACAAAAAATATCTTTTAAAAAAAAGATAGACGGTGTAAGAGGTACTGGACAATCAATATTTTGACCCTTTTAATGGCTCAGTAGGAAGAAAATAGTAAAAATTGACCTCAACAACACTTGCCCCTTTTTGCTCATTGTTTTTCTCTTTGTTAAAAAGTGTAATCTTTAGTTTGATGATTACATATTTCAAAATTAAAAGTTAATCCCAATCATCATTGAAAAAGCAAAACAGGCCATAGACAGACTTCAGAATCACGTCATGAGCTGGTCACCCATCCAAACACTAACCGTAGTGCTCATCGCTTAGCTTCGTCGGAGAGCCGGGCGTCATATCATACTGCCATAGAAGCTCGTATATGTACATGTCGGACTCTTTATGTTGAAAACGAAATCTAATGAGGTTGGTCGAATTACTCTCATGAAGACGAATTGAATTGGGTTATTTGGTAGAAAAATATTAGATTACCAAATAGCACAAGAAAAGGATCATCCCTGTCATACTAGTCTGCTATGGTATCAATAAAGGCCGTGGGGTATCCATTAGCGGCACCAATATACTTGTATATTAGTGTCATAGATATTCGAGTAAATAGGTCGCCAGGGGCTTGCCGAATAAACATGTGCACATTTTTTACCAATGGCAAATTCGTGTAACATCGCTTCATCGTACGGATTCGGCTAAGACTCAGGTAATCCGTAATCGATACGGGGAACCAGCATCTATCAGCCGATTGATTACGGATTACACGAGTCTTAGCCGAATCCGTACGTTTTTCGGCGATGAAAGGCGATGCTACAGGAATCTGCATTAGGGTGCCCTATCCTTATCATCCATTCATTCGACTTCGTTAATACCAAGAAGTAGGTCAAGAGCCAGCGCATCCAGCTACACTGAAAAGAGGTGAATTTCGGGCGATTTAAAAACAAGATGGTCCTTTGGCAATATTAACTCCGTCTATCTGTCAGTTGCATCTGAAATGAAGTCATCGTACTGATTTGAATACAAATGCTCGTAGTCTACGCATGCTACTGATCATTTGATATTCCCAGAGGTCTTTGCGAAACTCTGGCGCAAAATGTAACAACATTTTTAATGAAACAGGACGCCATAATGTGATTTCCTTTTTCTTGTGCCGAAAACATAAACACAGAGGATAATTTACTACAGTCATGTAATGTTAAAAACTTGACAGGGTAAAGGGTGAATAGACGATACCATTATGTTCAACTGCGATACGAATTTGATGTCAGAGCGGGCCAAATACTTATTGCGTAAGAATGATGCACCCTGCAATTTCTAATCTAGGTTGACAAATGATTTTCTTGCAAACAAACAGGCGAATTTCAGCAGATTATAATGTTACTTTGGTGCTGGCACATGTGCAATAAATTTTCTATGCATCTCTTGCTGAGGACATGTGGAGGGTATTTGTTTTTCCGATGAAAGATTGAAATTTATTCCATCGAGTCAACATCATCGGTAATATTTTCAGAAGTGGCGCAGCGATCTTTCACTGAAAAGAAAAATATTCTATTTATTTCATACTTCTAAACCCGCTTTTGTTGGGATTTTCATCAAAATCCAGTACAGTTGTTTTCGGTAATTCCACTTAGCGTACCGCCTCCCCCACATAACAACGCATTAAATATTACGTAAAGCGCGAGAACTGTTGGGTAAATGAGTGTAAATACGTCATATTTCCCACTGGTTTCCGCCTTCAATTGATGAGCTACGGAAACATTTACAGTAAATTCACTGTTCGTAACCATAAATTATCAAACCATATAATCCACCATAATTTCCCGATAAAACCATAAGGTCCCGAGTTTGATACTCGGGAGCGGGTGTCAACTTTGGGATTGTTCATTGGCCCACATATTCCACGCGAGTACTGGTGTAGTTCCCAGGAAGCAGAATCGAGAGAGATTGGTATAAGTTGTAAGAACTTGTTTCTCAATCGATGTAAAATAAATATGTTTAAACTACGCTATTTATGCGCTGTATAGGGATACATGAGCAGTGAAGTACAGTAGTGAAATTAACCCTTAGGTTGCTAACTGCAACTCACTGACCTTTTGCGAACAGTGTAGATCAAGATCAGACTGCACAGAACGTGCAGTCTGATCTTTGATCTACACTATCCGATAAGGACATATTTTCCTCAAAAAAGTTTACTTTGAAATACCAAACTTAGGGTTTCTGCTATCGGCTTAAAAGTTTCATTTCACTTATTTAGCAGGATAAGGGTTAATAATTAATAATTTAATATCCACTGATATATTCTCTAATTCATTGGACTTCTTGAAGGGAAATCTTAAAAAAATCATGGGTAGTTACACAATAGAATGTGGTGAAAGGTGTTCTTGAAGTTTCAACAATTTGACTTTTCTGCTGACAGAGAAACTCCGGTACAGGCTACGCGGGTTATACAACACTTTCAGCTTTCATCAATGCCTCAACACAGTCCATGTTGCTGACAATTTTTTGGCGTCTTGAAGCAGATCACGCCTGAAAACATTGTGGCGAGAAAATGCTCGCAATGAGTCTTTTTCTTTTTTTAGTTTTATAAGTATTCATGTACTCATACTTAACGTTAATGTACATCGTTTCTTCCATAATTCTACAAGTCGCCCACAGCAAATTGTTTATGGAGGTATGCTTTACTCGCATAAGCCGAGCCGGGGTAGAAAAATTTGTAGCGTACAGGAATTTTTACTACGAGGTCGCTGGTTCGAATTCCCAGCTCGGCCAATATCTTTCTGCGGGTTGGTGGTAGTCATTGTGCCAGGATTCATTCCTCTCTCACCGCTGATCATTGTTTCGACGATGGTTATGTGGGAGACCAGCCAGAGGCTTGAGAAGAATATTGTGCGAAGTATTAGTAACAGAAACTTCAGTAAAGCATGAATAGGTACGCTGGCCTCCGTGATAAAACTGAAATAATGTTGAAAACGGCGTTAAACACCATACAATCAATCAGCCTCCATGCATTCTGTCTATATTTTAGTTTTAAAGCCATTTTTGCACAAGAATAAAAAGTACCAGTTTTATTAAGATTTTCTCAAAAATTTACCAAAACGAAATTTCATGTAGATGTATGCCTCTTAATCCTTAGGCTCTTAAGTGCGACTCGGGTACCTTCTGCGGACAGTGTAGGTCGAAGATCAGACTGCACGTTCTGTGCAGTCTGATCTTGATCTACACTGTCCGATAAAGAGATATCTTTTCAAAAAAAAAAAATAATAAAAATAATACTTTTGAAATAGTAAAATTTGGGTTTTCATTATCGGTTTTAAAGTTCCATTTGACTTACTGAGCAGGTTAATGGTTAATACAATGGCAAGGTTTGACATTCGATCGTTTGGTATAAAACGTGTTACTACAGTGTACAGAACAGAATATCTCTCTGCCAAATACGCTGTGGGGTAGAATTCTGGCACCCATTATCTAACCTATGTCCTTTATTATTGAATTAACCCCTTAACCGCTTCGATGTTGTTGGAAGTCATGGGCACGTGCTAATAGAACTTGGTTAATTCAGTTGATGCTCAAACTTGCTCTTTCGTCAGTTATACAGATAACTTGAAGTAAATCCCTTGCCCTTGCTTACTCCCAAGTTTGAGAAAGATGGCTTTTGAAAACATTGTGGAAAAAGGAAAAAAGTGGTGGTTACTTGTATTTCATCCTTTTCACACGGTGCTTTCTACACTTTCAAAGTCACATTTCATCAATTGAGCCACATGGATCCATAAGTGTGTAATGACTTGCTTGGTATAATGGATTCCGGTGATACGTTAAAGCCCCTCTAGCGGCCACTCATATAGTTGTGAGTCAGACCTTTCCGAGTTCTCTAGTACGAATGAGCAAAATACCGCTATGGTAGCTTAATGAAATCATCTTAGTTCGTTTGTATTTCTTTGAGATTTTAAATGATGATAGATCTATGTAGTTGATAACCACTAGACATTTTTCATTCTTTATTTTTTCCCACTAACTCTGATTGTCTTTAACAAAACCGGAGTCGAAAAACTGAAATAAGAAATTTAAGGCTATAGAAAAGCCCATTTGTTGCGACTTCGCGATGCTTTGGCGTGGCCTTCTGTGCACAAGAACTATCTGCATAGTCTGATTATTTTGCATCAAATGCGCTGCTTCTTGATCTACTCTAATCACAGATTACATCAGAGGTCGATCGATACGCAAAATGTGGGTCAATGTTAAAGCTGTACATAGTGAAATGAACAAAAATAAATGAATTTCAAAAGATTGAATACCCAGACAGTTTCTGATCTTACAGACCGTGAGACGTACAGATAAGAGATTTCATACTTGCAAGGTGATGAGGGTGTCAGAGGTGAAGTGAAGTGCGCAAAAAATGTCGGAAGATTGGAGATAAAAGATTTCAAACTTCCAGGATAATAAAAACAACAATGTTTTCTATCCTATGAAAGACAAACTCCATTATTAGAATCATATACTCAGATCCATAAATAAGTGTGCACTTAATTTTCTTTTATTTCTCGTCGCATGTTTTACTGAAGACCAACAAATTTGGTATCATACTTTAGTTCAGAGTCTGTAGAAAATGCCAGGCTAATCAGATTTTGACTAACAGAAAGTTTAAGTTAGGTTTTTGCAGTTTAAATGAAGGTGGTACTAAAATCAAAGTTGCAAAAGTACTCAAAGACTAAGGTAACATTAAAGTTAGGTTTTGGCCACCGCTCTCGTTCAGGAATGGAATAACATTCCTGATGCAATGATTTTACGTTATGTAAGGTCTATGCGACGTCGAATAATTGCCTGTATCGACAGCAGAGGTGGCCATACAAGATATTGATTGAAAAATTACAAGAACTTTAAGAAAAACCTAACTTTAATGTTACCTTAGTCTTTGAGTACTTTTGCAACTTTGGTTTTAGTACCACCTTCAACCTAATCCGAGATGGCACTTTACGACTACATTAGATTTTGTCCTACAGTGGACGTGCGTGAAACAGAAAATAACATAAAAATGGAAAGTGTCGTTTCGGATTAGCCTGCGCGGACTGTGCAGGCTGATCCGAGACGAGAGTTTACGCAAATGTCCGAATGCCCCTTTTCACGTGTTGCAGGCCAAATATTATGTCGTCTGCAAACGTTTTCAATTCGGACAAGCCTTAAATGATGTTGTCTGGCAAAGAGTTAAAGCACAAACAGAACTTATATCTATTTTCGATATTCCGTAAGCACAGATATTTCTCGAAAAACTGGATTTTCGCAGAATAGAACATTTATACCTAGCACTTGACCTACATAGGATTTCATCGTTACAATGCAAAGTACAACATAGCATACACAACAATGATATAATAGACTGGAGAAATACAATCAAGTTATGAATATGATTTGATTCTTCTTCAATCCAAGGGTTTGATTAAAATTAAAAAGTCAAATCAGAGTTGTTATAATTCACTCTTCACTTATATCAATACATGCCCAATCACTCTGCCAAATGAAAGTTCATGCATTGAAGAACTTATGAAATTACTTTGCTTTGGTAAATCGTGAAAGAAATATGCAACAGGCAGCTTAAAAACTATCCCTATATAATAAAGTCAAAATAAATTGGTGATTGGTACATGAGTAATGCATCTAGAAGCTAATATGCACCAAACGGCTTTGAAACAATCCGTATATAATAAAGTGAACCTAAAATTGGTGAATGATACATGTATATCAAAAGACTCTGGTCATGTGACTAAAAGTGAAGATAGCTGGTTTAAATTATCTGTGGAATGCAACTGGTCGTAAACCCTTTACCAAACGCTCTTGTGTTCTCTTAGCAGTCTGAAGAAAAACACCTTTTGAAAAAATTATGGGTAAAGAGAAAATGCTGGTGACCAGCATTTTCTCCTTTTCCCACAATGTTTTCTTTCCTATCCAGGACATAGCCCGTCATTCGAGCCAAATTTACTTTTCGTTTGTAAATGTTTTCAATATTATGGAGAAGTCTAGATTGTTTTGTCTAGTATGTAGGCTAGTTAAAACGTCTACCGTCCTAAGTTTTGTATTTTCTAAGATTTTTTTGGACCACAATCGTGCAAAAAGCAGACGGTGTGGATCGAAAAGCAGACTGCACATTTTTTACAGTCTGATCTTAATCTAGACTAGACTCATAATTAAGAAACTGTTGTAGCAGGCATGCTAATGGTTAATTAATCACTTACAATGCTCTTGGCACCTGTTCGCAAACGGTACCTTCGCAAACACGTAACTCTCTACCAGAAGACAGATATAGGCTCGACGAAATTGAAAGCACTGGCAGACGCAAAATTAATTGTGTTTTTAATGATCATGGTATTTGTTCTAGAAAGGGAAGAAAACAAAAGAGAAAAAAAGGATAAAATGCTGGTGAAAAGCATTTTCTTCTTTTCAAAGAATGTTTACAAAAGCCATTACTTTCTCTCTAAATAAACCAGGGGAATCTTTTGCAAAGAGTTAATGGGAGATTTTTTTTTCCGTTTCTTTATTGTAAAATACAACTTCTGACACAGTGCTCCAGTAAACTACTCGAAGTAGGGCGCATTCTTTCATAATGTGGATAATGACAGTCAGAAATTTCCCTCTGGATATACCGTATTGGTATCATTTTTGGCATAGTTTACTTTGTATTCTATTCCTGTTACATCACAAAAAAACCATCTTAGTCACCATATCTGTTTAGAAAACTACCTGTATCAACGCTTTACCAATCGACAAAAATGTAGACTTGTCCAAATTAAAAGCAGTTGCAGACGACGATTTAAATGAGGCTCAAATGATGGAACTTGTCTTAGATTGGTTAAAAAGGGTTGTGGGAAAAGGAGAAAATGCTGGTTACCAGCATTTTCTTCTTTTTCCACAATGTTTTCAAAAGGTCTCTTCCCCAAGGTCGTTAAAACTCGGATTGTGTGGTAAAGAAATAACTAAACTAACGAAAAAATTTTGCACTGTACCAAATTCAAAACATTCGCAGACATGTAAAAAAGGAGCTGAAAAGATAATCTCTGTCTTAAATAGGGTAGGAAACATTGTGGAAAAAGGAGAAAATGCTGGTTACCAGCATTTTCCCCTTTTCCCACAATGTTTTCAAAAGGCCTGTCTTTCAGGGTCGTTAAAAATCGGGACTGTGTAGTAAAGACTTAAGCAAGCACAACTGAGGTCCCATAAAAGGCCAATCATTATGTTGAAATGTAGCTGTACGTAGCGAGCACCTGTCTTAAGCAATCACATTTTGAGTGTCTCTTAGATGCTGGCGCTAAACACGTTTGAATGAAACCCATTGCCACAAACACAACTTTTGCGCGCCTAATATTAGAAAGCTTTCTTTTAAACATTTTGTGAAAAACAATCCTTTCCAACATGTTTCCGCATCATTCCTTTCTCTCCAACATTACCCGCTAAGTCATGTCCAAGATATATAGGCAACGAATTCACGTTAAATTAATAGATTTTGCCGCTTTGCCCAATCCTATTCGATGTTTCATGATACAATACAAATATCAGAACAGAATAGATCATCAGCATACAAGCTCAATGGTTAGAACAACTAATATTAAAGGATGCAATATAATATACATATATAGAACAAACTGAATTCTTTAGTGGACTAAGTCTTATTATGTCGAAGTGTTTTGGATCTTATGTGCTGCAGTGTTACAGCAGAGAACAAAGCAAAACTGGTTGAAATCTTTTGACAACGTTGTACACTGCATAAAAGGACTATCATAAATACATCCTAATTAATACCCAGGGATGCCTTTCACTAAAGCGCGTATGATCGAAATTTGTGTACGCAGTTTAGATAAGAACGCATCGAGTCTTAAAACAAATTTCACTAAACTGCATAACACAAGCTCATACCTATGGGTAAAGCAGGGATCGTATCGTTGTATGGTTGTATGCCTAATCCCAAATAATTTGCGTAAATCTATTCCGAGCCAATGGCTCTGATAACTAAGTGTTGTGTTGGTCTTCCGGCTACCAAAATATCGGCTCAAAACAACCCAAGAAACAGGTAAGCTTGCAATTCTTTATGTACAGTATTAGTTGTACGGTCAGGTGGCCGGGGACTTGGAAACTTGTTCACGACTGTGGTAAATCATGTCGCCCCGAGCCGAAGGCGAGGTGGCGACATGATTCGTCACAGCTGTGAACAAGTTTCAAAGTCCCCGGCTACCTGACCGTACTACAAAATTATTTTACTACAAAGTTTTACCATTCCTATGTGTATTCAGCGAAATTTCCCCATTTATGTACTCACGAATTGAGTACGCTGACAACATAGAATTTCCTGTCTGAGTGCCCCAATTCAATGAAAACTGACGTGATTGAGAACTGACGTCACTGAAACCTTGTAAAAACGTGCAGTTTGGCGGATGAACTAGATGATGTCACTGCGATAGAAATTCGTCATATCGTTTTTTATTTAAACATGGATTTAAACATCTTCAAGGTAAGCAACAATGCATTTCAATGATTGTTGTCAAAAAGTAAAAGACCATTAGCTACCACAAACGACAATTTGGTTATCCTTTTAACGTTACAATGAATGAGTTTCGACACTTCACAGTTTGCTTACCTGAAGAAGGGATGGCTCGTTTTAACCCCGTGTATTTGTCTTTGAATGACAACAAACGATAATTTTGTAACTATATTCATTTATTTTCAAAAAGAATCCATTCTTTCGGCTTTAATGACAACCATCAAGGGAAACTAGAAATAATATGGTGCAGGCTACTCATTATGTTTGTGTTGTGGGCGGCTCGTATCGGTCAACGCCGCCATTTTGGATTTTGTGTTGAAAGTGTAGTCATGTATACGGGGTCTCCAAAAGGGAAACTGCTTTTACGTGGATTTTGCCAGTGTACAGGACCTGTATGTACGGGGCATATTATCCAATCAAATCGCGAGAAATTTCTTTGCAGTATAATAATAGTGTATGAACCATTTGTGCCGTGGTATGACCGTATCCGAAATAATACGTCAAGGACCTAATCCGGGGTTAATATTGCCATTAAAGAATCAAATTAGAGAGAGTTTTGCTGCCCTGAAAACGTGAAATATAGTCTTGAACTTTTCCATTAATATGAAGTTTCCCACCCGTGTAAAAGAAAAGCAGTCCGAGTTCATTGATAAGCCTATTCCTGAATTAATGCGACTTTTTCTTGGTGCTGCAGTTTAAAACTGTTGAAAAAATTGTGGCACAAGATAAGAATACGCACAAAGGTTAAGACAGAAACTTGATAACTAATAATAATATATAATAGTATATTAATGGTGCGGAAAGGACTTTTTGCTCATGGAACTTTTGAAAACATTATGGCAAATGGTACCATTACATAAAAAGATTAACAAAGAAACGTAATAAGCGATCATAATTAATATTTATGGACGCATAACTATGAAAGTACACCTTTCTATGTTCTTGCAATTTCAAATATCGAAACAGCATTTCTGGTATTAGATACAAAAGAATTCCTAAAGTAAGAGTTACGAAGATTACGGTAAATTCCAAAGGCGAAAATTACAAAAACAGATCTTACTTTCTACACATTGACAATTAGAAATGAGCTGCTAATTGACGCTTAAACTAATTACCATGCACTTAACAACCTTTTAATGTCCGTCCAGCGGAAAACATCGTGGAGAAGGTGGAAACTTTGCTGGTTACAGGCAATTGCTCCTTTTTTACAATGTTTCCCGTCTGGTTTCACTCTTTCCACAGACGACGAAAGTTAAGACTGGTACTAATTTAATGCTATTGTAGACGACAAATGAATTGTGGCTCATGAGATTTGCCTTTCATTAGGAAGAAAACATTTTGGGAAAAGAAGGAAATGCTGGTGAACAGCGTTTTCTACTTTTCCTACGATGTTTTTAAAGGCTTAAAACAGGCAGTTGCCTTTCTTTCTTTTATCATAACTTGTGCTTCTGAACTCTACCAAACCGAACACTCCAGTGAATGTATAGACACATGATAGATTTTCGTGGATGCATTTAGGGAAATATGTTATATATAGTTTCTTCTTTATTTGGGAAGATCTAAGAAGGGTATTATGTGCTATCTAAAAGCCACAATTGCAGATAAATGCTCATAAAAACTTGATCTGAATGTTTGTCTTAGAAATATCTCAGACGAGTTTGAAAGTGCGGTCAAAAAGTAAGTCACAACCTTGAATCTAGGACAAGCCTTGTGCACACGAGGCCTCTTATTTTCCCACCGGAAATTAAACTTGGTCAGAGTGATTATCGTGATTGATTGTCCTGATAGTAACATCGAAAAAAAGCTAGTAACTCTATATGTCGACAGGTTACATTTGTAATCCATTGCTCATGAAACTTGATCAAAATATTTGTCATTACAATATGTACTATGTCTTTGAAAGTGGGTCACCTTGAGTCAAAAAGGTCGCTGCATTAATTCTACGAAAAACCTTGTGGACTCCTGTATCTGCTAATGGACTTTGAATATAATGTTTGTCAAAAACTCATGTAAGTTTGAAATGAAGCAGTTTGGCTCAAAAAGTGGGTTACCGGGTAAAATCAAGGAAATACCTCGCGTGCATCCAAGAGGCCACATTTTCAATCCTATCTCGTGAATCTTGGTCAAAAAGTTTCTCTAGAGTGAATTTCGAGCGATTTTGTAAAGCGGGTCACCTACAACCATTAGTTAGGTCACGGGTTAGATTTTATAAATAAAAATCTGCACACTCTCTAGGGCTCATTTAATCCAGTGTTCGTGAAACTTGGTCAGAATATTTATGATCATATCTCCAACGAAAAAAAGACAGAACAAAGGCATGTACGAATACATGCAGACCAAACATTGTGGGAAACAATTCCTACATTACTTTATGTATTCGCCTTCACACTGTTCAATGCTGAATGAAATGGCTCGATTCACCTACATAAATTAAAAAGTAAGACAGGCAAACAAACAAAGAAGATAAGATATGGTGTCTATAGCTTGTTAAAATAAAAATGAGGTAGAAATCAAGCCGACCAAACGTCGTGTGAGGTATTCTCTCGTGTTGCCGTGGAGAGACGGATTGTATTAATCAATTACATAGGCCTGTATTCATCAATCAAGCTAAATATTGTTCTTGATTCTAAATTTCCAGACAACTTGACTGATTTATGCCGAGACGTAACGCTGGCTTATCGGTTGATTGGGCTTTAAAAGTAAAAGAATAGAATTAAATTCCTCGAGAACGAGCCAAGTCAATTAAATCTATGGAGTTTCCATACTAATCATAAGTAATAACTTTTATTCATAAAACATCAAATTAAATTAATAAACATATTACTTACTTGGCAAGAAAGAAGAAACCGTTGTGACAACTAGACAAATTGTCGTTGTAATTTCTCAAATTGTCAATGTTTTGCAGACGACACTTTTGGTCGTTACGTGAAGAAACGACGATATGATGGGAAGGGTTTATATGTTACTGAGCAAATCCGTGCTTAAATTTCCCAGAGGAAAGTTTTTGAACACACGGTTGGAAAAGGAGAAAATGCTGAAAACCAACCAAAAATTCTTTCTATCCCTGAAAAGACAAACCCCATCATTTAAACCACGAAGAACAGGGCCGTAACCAGATATATAGAATCAGTACACTCTGATTTTATACATGTCCAAATTGATAGCCTCTGCAGAGGACAAATTAAATGTTGCTCAAATTACATTTGTCTTTGAAGAGAATGATATCGCTGTGGGAAAAAGAAAATATGTTGGTTACCAGCAATTTCTATTTTCTCCATTAGTGTTTTCAAAGGACCCGCCTCCCCAAGGTCATTTAAAAAGAAAAAAAAAAAAAACGTGATTGTTCACGCGAGTGAAATTACATGTATTCGCTGAAGTGACAAAACGCCTCATTCTCTACATTATGCACATGCGTATTTTGCGTTAAGGGTGCTACGCCATTGTTTTTATTTGAAGTCTGCAAATTTGGACAAGACTTAGTTGGTGTCATCCAGTAATTACGTTAGCGGATTTTTGTCACCTGCGAAATCTTACGATTGCGGTGAAAATGGAAGTTTCAATTGCGGATCTATAGAAGGTGTGAATTACGTTGAATTACATCGACGGGCCTCGTATATCTATGTGAAAAGATGAAATTGGAATTAACAGCAAGTACTATACATGTTGATTTTAAAGTGGCGATGCATTCTGCAATTCGAGATTTGTTTCCTACCTGCGCGATCCAATGTTGTCTTTTTCACCTCGACCAGAGTTGGTGGCGAAAAATTCAGAATCTCGGGCTGGCTTCAGATTACAAAGACAAGGAAAGTACCATGGTCATTGGCTGAAAAGGTGCTTTGGTTTACATGTCTTGAAAGCAGTTGATGTGGAAGATAGTTTTGCTGAAGATATAATACCTGACTGTCTGGAAAATTGTGTAAAATTCGCTGATTATTTGATTGAAACATATGTTGCAAGTGACTCAAAGTTTCCATTGATAATGTGGGCTGAAGAACCATCTTACAAACGCAGAACCAATAATGGTACAGAATCGTTTCATGTACATTTTAACGAACAGTTAACTTTTACACTGCCTTCCCTACCATATTTACATTTTTTGATGTCTTGAAAAAAGTGCAAGCAGCTATGTACATCAAACTACGAGCACTTAATCATTATGGGAGCCACAACCGGAAAGAAATTGAAAAAACAGAAAGGCTGAAGAATCTTTACGAAGAGATGGAAGAAGGTACCATATCTCGTCAGGACTATTTAATCAGAATGGGCACAAATTCAATGTTGTTAAATAAACATGTTAGCATTATATATGACAATAATTTAACATGGTTTTTAACCCCAACAAACATTATCCTTCTCAAAATCCTACTTCCAACTCCCCATGGTGAGCAGGGGGCAACAGATTGCAATTTTGTAATAAACTTAAATTTGGCTGACGGAAGAGGTTATCCGCAAAAGTAATAAAATTTAATATCCGCAATTTATACCAAAAACCGTCCGCATTTGTACCGAAAAAAATCTGCAAATGATTTATGGTTATCCACAAATGTAATTTTCCGAAATGAATTTGTACACAATGAGTTGCGAGCGCAAATCCCGAGTTTACTGAACTTCTGTGCGAGATTTGATAAACGTTATTGCCAGCGACATCGATCTTTTTTCACCACAGACCGTGCCGACTTGGCTGTGGTTACTGGCCGCTTTTGACATTGGTGAACTATTGTTACACACCTTAGACCATAAAAAAGCAACAAACTCGGGAAAGTCTAAATGTCAATGAACCAGGTAATGAGCATAAAAAAAGATGGGCGTTACCAATCATAAAACTGTCTGTAAGCACAGTCTAATAAAAGTTCGTTCCGGAAGCTTTTCACTCTCGCTTTCACCTGTATTCATGCTCTTTAACCCCTCGTGTGCCACATACTATTTTCGTTGTTTTTATAGGCAGTGTACATCAAGATCAGAATGCCTGTAGTGGGCAGTTTAGATCAACATCAGACTGCACAGAACGTACAGTCTGATCTTATACTTACACTGTCCGAAATTATCTTGCAAAATAACCCATAAAATTCCAATGTTCGAAGGTTTTTTTTTTTAAGTCTGTTACATGTGTTCATGGCTTTAAGGGTAATAATCAGTGACTGATTTGACCTGAATTTTTCATATGACCACGTGCTCTAGTTTTCAGGATCACCAGACCATCATTACCTGGTGCAGATGTATAAAGCTACCCTTATTTTCAGTCGGTGGAGAAAAGACCGGTTGTTTTTAATGTTGTTTGAAGTTGTTTTTTTCGGCGTATCTGAATGCGCTGGCTTTTGACCTGTTTCTTGGGACTGATAAAGAATGAATAGATGGTAATTTGCGATTGGTTAAAAATATGCACATGTTTAATCGGCGGGCCCCTACTGGCATATTTGCTCGAACATTTATGAAACCACTATTAACAAGCTGATACCACAGGTCATTGATTCATACTCTAGCAAAAGTTACCCAATAACCCAATACTACTTTTCAACAAAACGAAAAAGAACGAGGAAAAAGAGGCAATTGCTCTTGCGGGTACTTTTCATTATTTTACTACATATTGAGTCACAAAAGAGTTTCAATATTCATCTCTTACGCCGTCTATTTTTTTTAAACATATTTCTTGTTTCAATTCGATATATCTCGCAAAATATCCGACGAAGCAAATTCAAAGATCAAGATACACAGACAGTCTCATCTTGATCTGCTCTATTCTTAAAAGCAGCCAAATCTTAGCAACAAAAGTTCACAGACTTAACTTTACCAAAGTAATCTTTAACTTTTTATAAAACAAAATTTTATACTCTCCCAAATCCAAAGCATTTTAAGACGACCAATTGAATGAGACTCAAGTGGTGAAAATCGTCTTTTAGAAGGTAGAAAACATTGTAAGATAAGGAGAAAATTCTAGTTACTAGCATTTTCTCCTTTCCCTACGAATTTTTTCAAAAGCCGTCTCCTTCAGGATCCTTAAAACTCGGGTTTGTGTGGTAAAGCGTTAAAGACAAAATCATATTTGCAAGCTTGCAAGTTTTTGTCCAGGCGAGGTGCTAATCTGGCGACCAAGCGTGTCAGCGTCCGTCCGTACCTTGACTTTTATAACCAGATTCTTCACTGTAACTACTAGACGACCAGCCCGTATATCTAACGTGGTAGAGCTTAGGACTAGAAAACGTCAAATTTCTGGTCACTTGAGGGTGTGAGTTCGATCCCCATGGCTGGCCATCTAAAATGATTAATAGTTTTCGGATGAGACGTTATAAACCGTGGTCCTGTGTGACGTTGCTATACACCTAGCCTGGGTCCAGGCGGTAATAATTTCTTAATTACTCCTTATAACACACTCTTAATAGCAGTCTGATATAGATCTTTGGCACTTCCATTGTTACTACCGCCTGGGAACATTCGAGGGTCTCCCCATGACTATAAATTGGGCATATAATCTAATTATAGACTTGTTTATCGCGTGACGTCACAATGTTGAAAACGATGGATTCGCGCTTTTTTGGGCCAATTCAAATTCAGCGGGGCTGATTTCATATATGAGCGACTTTCCCGAACCGGCAGTGCCATCAAAAATACATCGCGACCTTCAAAAACCCTTGTTCTTGTTAAACTATCCTCCAAAGTCATTTTGAATAAGCGGTTTGAAATTTTGATGTCAGCATTTTTAAAGATGGCTCACAAACAGGAATTGATCAAACTGAGGCTATTGGAATTTCGGTATCTATTTTTAGTCATTTATGTTCGAAAACGAAATGCAGCGACATCTAGTTTACCCCACTGTGAGACGGAATAGAGTAGATGTCGCCTCGATCGGTTTTCGAATGTCCCCAGGCCGTCTTTTTTGACAAAGTAACGTCCGAAAAGGAAAAAATGAACAGACTGGAACCCAGGCTACTGTACACTGAGCACGTTAAAGAACCAGGCGTAACTTAGGATGTGTTTCGTTCTGTATCTGCACTAACCCAACGGAACATAACTTACAGCCTTCAGGGGGCGTCGCCCATATGGGCAACCGGTAACGACGATAAATAAACACAAATTCAATCAATAAATACTAGACTGTGTCAACCCTCAGGCTGCCAAGCGCGACTAAATGACCTTTTGCGGAGTGTGTAAATCAAGATTAGACTGCACTATACTGTCCGGTAAGGGAATTCCCCCCCCCCAAAAAAAAAATACCTTTCAAGTAGCAAACTTCAGGTTTTTACTATCGGGTTGAAAGTCTCAGTTCACTTAATTAGCAGGCATTATCTCCCGCTAGATGGCATTCTACAAATGCACATCTATCTAATATGGGCATTATGGGTACAGAACCGGACTACTTTTCAAAACAACAACCGTTACTTTGAATTTCAAAATGAAATAAACGTTTACTCAATAAAACGCTACCTGGTGCGATTCATTCAGCTGTGATCGGCTAGCATGTAACCTATGCATCGGCCATTTATTAAAACAGCCCCTACATGCTTGGGTAATAGGCTAATAGCTTCGCTGTAAGCCCTACTTTTCCCGAATATTCGGGGGATGGGTGATGCGTCATAGGCAGACAGGTCGAATCTTCGAAGAATATGACATGCGCAGACAACGATTTAGCAGGATAAGGGTTAAACGTTCGGATCTGATATTCCCATGATCCTTTTTTTTTTTAATTCATTCAAATATTTCGATTGCAGAAAAAACTTTGTTTACGAAACCAGAATTTTTTTTAGGGAAAAAATCTTATAAAAAGAAACTTCTCCAAGGCCACGCTTTGCACTTCTTTGTCGTTTGGCATACACAATTCTTGGGTGAATCTCTTTTAGACTTCTTGATATAATTTTTTATGTGACAGCATCTCACTTACAGGTATAAAATGTTGATATTATCTGTGAGGTAGTCTAAATGGCTATAGGTAAATTATGTAGTTCTTTTTGATATTCTCCCGAATACACACAAAATGGAAAATCTTCAATTCAATAGTTGAGCCGTGCTCCAGCAAATGGGGGTTTAATGCATCACCGTGATACAATAAATCAAACAAGTCATCACATAATTATGGAGCCATAAAATCCATTTTGTCTCACAACTGGCTGAATAGTGGACTAGAATGGTCGTTGGACATGCAGGAAATTTACAAATAGTAAAAAGTTACCACCCGCGTCAGCCTGCGCAGTTCGTAAAATACTCTTTGTCTAACAACCTGCTGAATTTTGGGATAGATTGGTCCGTGGACATGCAGTAAATTTACAAATAGTAAGAAGTGTCCACACAGATGCAATGCTGGTGCAAAACCCCATTTTCAGAGAGCATGGCTCATTTCCTTATGATAGTCTCCTTGAGATATAACGTTACAATGGCGATACTAAAATTACGTATTTCAGTTCCGATGCAAAACTGCGTCCGTATTTACCAACCATTCATAAGAATATGCTCAATAATTTTCATAATTTGAAGTAAACACAACTTTTGATTTAATTATTATGCTTTAACCAATTAGAAATGTTACTTTCTAAATCTGGAGTTAGCCCTAGGATAAAATTGAGAATGGTTTTTGAATACAGATTCTTGAAGAAAAAAAAAAAGAATAGGCCTTGCTTTGGCAAAAGGGGTTTAATTTATTACCAAACGACAATATTTTAGGCTTGTCCATATCGAAAGCATTTGCAGACGACAAAATAAAAGTGACTGAAAATTTGAAATTTGTTTTGTGAAGGGTAGAAAACATTGTGGGAAAAGGAGAAAATGCTGGTTACCAGCATTTTCTCCTTTTCCCACAATGTTTTCTAAAGGCTTCTTTCTCAGGGTCGTCAAAAGTAGGGATTGTGTGGTAATGGGTTAATTGATCTCTGTGATCCATTATACCAAGCAAGTCATCAAAAGTCATAATTATGGATCGATAGGATCCATTTTGTCTATCAACCAACTGAATCCTAGATCCTAGAAAATCTACAAACAGCAAAAACGTTTTGCCCCAGGTCAGTCTGCGCAGGTTAGATACTTCTTTGCACATATATTTAACCCCCTTTTCACAGAGCATGGCTCATTTAATTCCTTACCAAAAAGCAAGGTATTAGAGCTGTCCAAATTAAAAACAGTAGCAAATGGTAATTTAAATGAGGCTCAATTGATGGAATTTGTCTGTGATAGGGTAGTAAACAATGTGGGAGAGGGAGAAGACAGATCGGTTGATCGATTGATTGACTGATTGATTGATTGACAAACCGGCCGACTAATCTTTATGGTCAAAGTCTGGGAAACATTGCTATGTGCCACGGTCACCGTTAAAATCTCACTCTTTCTGGAACACACTATTTAACAAGCAATCAACTTAAAGCTTGTGTTAGGAAATTACTTTCGCGATACAGACGGGAGAAAACTATGAGCACCGCTAAGCATACCTGCCAAAATTGTGTAAATAATTCGAAGCAGGTGGCTTCTTACCAGTTAATCATCTAGATCAGATTTTTGGATTGTTCCAAATTTAAGACATCTAAAAGCAAGATCGAGCGAAAACTACTTGAAAATTGTTTTTAACACAGCTGTTTTTGCCTACGCGGCCACCGTAGATCAAAATCAGACTGCACAGAACGTGCAGTCTGATCTCAGATCTACACTGTCCGATAAGGGGATATTTTTCTCCAAAAGTTAATTTGAAATCTCATTGTTTGGGTTTTTTCTATCGCCTTGAAATTTTCATTTAACTTATATAGCAGGATAAAGTATAATATGTCATCTTACCTTTGTTTTAGAAATGGACCGGTCTACATTTTTACCATTTAGTAAAGGGTTAAACGCGGAATATATGCCTGAAACCAATCAAAGAGGATTGAAGAGAGTAGATCAAGATTACACTACACGTATGTGCATACTGCGAACCGGTCTATGTCTACACTTTTAAAAATAAGAAAATTATATCTAAAGTCGATTATTGCAGAAGCCATAAACTGCTAAATAATTTAGTAAACTCAGTCAATAAAAAAGGCCCAAAATACTACGATTCAACAGTTCTTCGTCTTTTCTTCTAAAAATTTCCACCAGGTCGGACAATTCATATTAAAGATCAGACTGTACGCTTTGTCCAGACTGTTTTTGACAGTAAACCCCGCTAAAGCACAATGACTCGCGCTTGTAAACCAGCCTGTGATTTAACCCCTAACCTACCAAATAAGTTAAATGAAACTTTCAAAGCGATAGTGAACACCTAAATGTTACTATTTCAAAATCATTTTGGTGGGAAAAAATACCTTTTGATCGGATCATTGTAGATGCAAGATCAGACTGCACGTTCTGTGCAGTCTGATCTTGACCTACACTGTCTGCAGAAGGTCCTTGAATCGCGCTTAGCAGCGTAAGGGTTAATATTTACCGATAAGAGTAAACTGAAATGTACGAAAACAAAAAAAAATAACGAAATGAAACCGAACTCAAATCAGATTAAAATTCCTCAACCTGCTTTATTTTCCAGGATAGAACCCTGCACTGTACAGCATATAAACGGACCGTTTTGTCAAAATTGCGATCATGAGTCTATATCAAACCATACCCCCCCACCCCCAAATCTATGCTTTTGATAGATTGGGTTGAACTTATTGATATTTAGTGAGGATTGTTTGACTGAAACCACAAACAGGGGTTAAGTGTAGCCAAAGATCAGATCGCACGTAAAATCTATATATACCGGCTAGTCCTTGTCTATACTCTCCCCAAAATCTTTCCATAGTGGTATAAAGCAGGTTAAAAGTTAAGACTGCACAACTTTAAAAGTCAAACCAATGTACGTTTATTGTTCGGAGGTTTTGTATGCCGAAACACCGGCCGAGGGGTCTGTTTCGTTAAATCTAGCGTTAAACCTTTACCATTTTCTAGCTATTCTAATATAGAATACAATTAGTGACCGAGTCCCAGATCTTTCCTGATGTAGAAAGATTCGTACCAGATGGGTAGGAAATACACAAACAGATTCTACATGATACGGTGAGCCTTTTCGTTTTTGCCGTGATTCATCATCTTGCATGCTATGAGATGCACAAGTGCACCGTGTTATTCAATATGGATGAGCCAAAGGGGACTAGGTCTTGGCAACTTGTACCAAATATTCAACACGAAGATTTCCAACAAAAATAGACATTTGCGTAAGCAACACGTACAGATATATAAACACTGCGATGCACTTAAACTCATTAATATTAGGTTGCATTTTTTAAGCATTAACCTGCTAGAAACTTTCCAGGCAATAGTTATAAACCCAAATATTTCAATTTCAACAATAGTTTTAGGGGGAAAATATCTCCTTATCGGACAGTGTAGATCGAAGATCAGACTGCACGTTCTGTGCAGTCTGATCTTGATCTACACAGGCCGCAAAAGGGCCTGAAGTCATATTTAGCAACCTAAGGGTTAAATAATTCACGTATGTTCTGTAGTGTGGAATTTTGAATTTTTACTACACATCGTTTTTTGAAATGTAGGCAATCTGGAAGTCCTTGAGACAAATTTGTTTTCTGACGCTTTGTTAATAAAAAATTCATGAATTAGCTCGCGTGCTCTCTCTCTCTCTCTATCTACCTATCTCTCTCTCTCTCTCAATCTCTTTTTATCTGGATTGTCTTGAATTTTTTTTCCCGCATTTACACGGAACTCATCGCAACTTTTACGTAAATAAATACCACTTTAACCAATGACCTACATAATAGATAGTAAAGGTACCTCCAATGTTACAATAGTTGTAACTTTATCGTCATTTGCTAAATGTAGAAATTTTGGGAGGAAAAAAACAAGACAATCCTAGCTAGTTTGGCGATTTTCAACTCAACCGGTGACCGACTTGACGTCAGGTCAGGTACTGGTTAAGTCAAGAATTGCCAAATATTGAATAATTTTGCGGATGAAAGTTTGATCGTAAGATGTTGCCGGTGAATTTGATCATGTATCTTGTATGTGTGAAACAACGACTGGAATAAACTCAATACACAAAACAAATTGAATGAACAAACGAAGGGACTTCCTCCACTTTATTGCGAAGACCTCTTGTAGTAATGGCGTAGGAACCACCTATTTATTCCCAAAATTTCAGCCGTTTTTCTTCGAAGTATGACTTCTTGATCAAGGAGGGGGGGGGGGGGTTCCAGTAAAAAAGCCGTCACAGCGAAAACGAGAATTGTGCAAATTTCTGTTTGTCAACCCACAATGCTCTAGTCTGAAATGGGGACTAGTTTTTGCAAAGTCCAGCCTGGGACACTGTTATAGGGAGCACACTTGTGAGAGGCGTTTAATAAAGCACAAACTATAGGATTTTCTTCTCATTAGTATTCATTTTGAAAGCATTTGTAGACCGGAAATCATAGATAGCTTTTTGTGCGAATTACTATTGAAAGGATAGTAAACATTTTGGGAAAAGAAAAAAAAAATTCGTTACCTTTTCACTAAAATGCTTTAAAAGGCTTTCATCTTCATGGTCGTTAACTCTTATCCTGCAGTAACAGTTAAATAATACTTTCAAGCCGATAGTATAAACAAGAATAATGTTATTTCAAACGTATTTCTTTGAGAAAAATATTTCCTAATCGGACAGTGTAGATCAAAGATCAGACTGCACGTTCTGTGCAGTCTGATCTTTGATCTACACTGTCCGCAAAAGGTCAGTTAGTCGCGCTTAACAGCCTGAGGGTTAAAATGCGGGATCGCTCGTTAAATTGTTAACACTTTTACAGACGATAATATATTAAACTCGTCTAAATTGAAAGCATCTGCAGACGAAAAATAAAATTTGGCTCAGACAGTGGGATTTGTTTGTGAAAGTATAGGAGACATTTTGGTAAAGGGAGAAAATGTTGGTTACAAGCATTTTCTCTCTCTCCCACAATATTTTCAAAGCCCTTTTTCTGCAGGGTAGTTTAAAACAGCGAGTTTGTAAGGTAAAATGTTGAACGACAGGCCTGACAATGTATGAGAGGGGTATCAATTTGAGCTATGCTCTGGCAAAAGGGAGCTTAATGCATCTCCCTGATGCATGATACCAAGCAAGCGATCACATAATTATTGATCCAAACCGGCCACATTTTTCAACAACCGACTTAATCGAGAGGTACACTGGTCCTTGGATATATTGACCAATAGCGAAAGGTTTCGGCTCAGGTCAGCCTGCGTGGATTGCGCAGGCTGACCTGAATCGATACTTTTCGCAGATGTATTAAGCCCCCTTTTCACAGAGCATGGCTCATTTATTTGTTATCCATCACAATGGTATGACTTATCCAAAGTGTTTTGGCAGACGTTCCGGCTTGTTGTCAGTTCACAATTACCTTATTACTTAGTTTGCGTGTAGGTTTCAAAAATTACTTGGCAATGAAACTGTAGGATTATAGCGAAGATTCAGGATAGCCAAAAGTAATAAACTATAAACTAGATTACCACGAGATAGCCAAGCCCGGTAGGTTAGTCGGACAGGACTTCGTGAACCCGGGGGACGGATGTGTCACCGGTTCGATTCCCCGGATCGGCCAATTTCTTTCTGAAATTTTATGATAGTCGGTGCGACCAGATCCATTCCCCTCGCACTGCTGTATCTTGTTTCGACGACGTTTATGCGGGAATAGTCGTTGGTTGGGAAGACCACTGTGCTAAGTACTGGTAAAAGAAGCTCCAGGAAAGTATTGATAAATGTAGTTGCGCTGGCCGTCGCAATATAACTAAAACAATGTTGATGACCGTGCCGTGAAACGCTTAACAAGGAAATCTCGAAGTGCTAGGGTATTTTTAGATTGAGAATTGTTCAAGGTATTCGGCAGCAGGTAATACAGTCGGACACCTTGTCTCATATATATGTACATGTATATGAGTGGTGCTCTGTGAAAAGGGGGCTTTATGCATCTGCGAAAAAGTATCGACCCAGGTCAGCCTGCGCAGTCCGCGCAGGCTGACCTGGGCCGAAACTTTTCGCTATCGGTCAATTTTCTGTATGTCCGGAAAACCAGTCGACCTCATGATTCAGTCGGTTGTTTAAAATAAAGCGGATATTATGGATCCGTAAGTATGTGATGGCTTGCTTGGTACATTGAATCACGGAGATGCATTAAACCCCACCCCCCCACCCCCCCCCCCCACACACACTTTTTGCCAGAGCATGGCTAATATACATTGAACGAGTCTGATTGATAAATCTATTATATAAAATGTCATAGAGGATGAGGTATGTAAAGAAAGAACGTGAGCCTATGATCTATAGGTGGAGATTTTTAGTAGGATGAAGAATTAACGAAGGATAACAGAACATTTACGTCCTCTGACAGATTCATAGAAGATGTAAAAACATCAAAGAAAGCTTACAATCAAAGTAAATTCTAGCAATAAACGTAAAAAACAGACAATGAACGATTAACTTTATAAGAGACAGGGGGCTTTGTGTTATAACTACAATGAATTCTTCAAATACGTGATTATACGAATATGTGGCTTTACTCCAATACCAGATGACAAAATAGTGGACTCGTCCATATTGAATGACCCTCCTTATGAGGAATTTATGCTGATTGAAATGATGTATATCATCTTTGATACGATGGAATACATTGTGGAAAAAGGAGAAAATACTAAATTTCTTCTAGGAAGGCACCTGGGCAAGATTTTCCCCGTACATTCTTATGCGTGGATCATTAGACCCTCTTTATCTCTTTATCAAAAGACAAAACTTTAGACTTGTCAAAATTGAAAACAATTGCAGAAGACAAACTACGGTGATTCAAAGGACGAAATATGCCCTTGAAAGAGTTGAAAACATTGTGGGAAAAGGAGAAAATGCTGGTTACCAGTATTTTCTCCTTTTCTAACAATGTTTTCAAAGGCTCTTTTTCTCAGGGTCGTTAAAACTCGGAATTGTGTGGTAAAGGGTTGAATAAGTAAAAGCAGGCAGCCATTTCGATTTTGGGGGTACAGTCAGAATATTGTATAGTCCAAATTCAAAATTTGCTTGCTCTTGCTTCAAACAAGTACTTGATAACTACATTGAACACATCTGCCCACTTTGGCAGCGCAATATATGTTCGCTTAGTACAGGTTGCTTTTTTACAGAGGTGGGCCACTAAGACAGGTGTGATTGTACACATTCTCAGTGACATGAATACTACTGATCTAAATTAACAGAAACGATTTAAACAGAAGAGAATTGAATAAGACAGTGTTATATACATGTAGATGTATACCACTGTCTAACTAGTTTAAAAACCCAAAAAACATTTTTCAACGTTTAAGTTTTTCAATTTCTATGGCGACTTAAGTAGGATTTGAGGATGGCACAGATCAGATCCGGTTGCGCAGATCGAATTTTCTTAGTTTACAGTGAAAGAGTTAATGAACTGCATTCCCCAGCCGGTGTCTGATGAGCGGCGCTCCGGTAAACAGTGGTTTAATGCATCTTCGTAATGCATCATATCAAGGAAGTCATCACATAGTAGTAACGACAGCAAGAAAACCATTGTGACAAATGGGAAAAAAAGCTCGTTTCTTGATCGTAAAGCGATGCTAGAATCACTTTCCGTAACAAATAAAGACTTCAACCATTTACTTAACCCTTAGGCTGCTAAGCGCGACTCATTGACCTTTTGCGGACAGTGTAGATCAAAGATCAGACTGCACAGAACGTGCAGTCTGATCTTTGATCTACACTGTCCGATAAGGAGATATTATTCTCCCAAAAAAATAACTTTAAACTAGCAATATTTAAGTTTTTTTTCTATCGAATTGAAAATCTCATATTAGTTATTTAGCAAGATAAGAGTTAATGCAAGAATCCAGACATTTGTTTATTTTTCAGTACGACTGAAGTTCGTGCTAAGTAGAATTTTAACAAGCCAATTTAACCCTTATCCTGCTAAATAACTAACATAAAACTTTCAAGCCGATAATAACAACGTAAATTTTGCTATTTCAATGATACTTTTGAAGGGAAAAAAATCTCCTTATCGGACAGTGTAGATCCAAGATCAGACTGCACGTTCTGTGCAGTCTGATCTTGATCTACGCTGTCCGCAAAAGGTCAGTGAGTCGCGCTTAGCAGCGTAAAGATTAATGGTATTTCCAGAAGGCCCACTCCAGTTATATTTTCTTTTCTTCCCCCTCTGAACTTAGAAACAGGTCTACGGATATTCCGGGTTTTATTATTCCCTTTACCAAACAATCCCATGTTTTAACAAGCCTCAGGAGGAAGGAGAAAATGCTGATAGCAATCATTCTCTCCTTTTCCAACAATGTTTTCCCCTTTTAATTCTTTATCAAGCGACAAAATTTTGGACTTGTCCAAATTTTAGGCATTTAAGGACGACGTATCAAATAGGGCTAATATCAAGGGATTTGTACAAAAACATTTTGGGAAAATGAGAAAATGCTGGTCACCAGTTTTCAAAAGCCTTCTTCACCAGGGTCATTAAAACTCGGAATTGTTGTGGATGAATGTTAGCCCTTAAGCGTCTCTGCAAATGCATCAACACCCCTTTTGACGGAGCATGGTTCGATTGCATTTGTCTATCATGAATACATCGAGTAGAAAAAAATGAGGGAAACAAGGAAACATTCCTGGTGACCAGTATTTTCTCCTTTTTCCAGATTGTTTTCATAGTTTTATTAGGGCCGTAAAATACAGGACTGTTTAGTAAAGGGTTATAGGTATTGAAAAAAATACCTCAAGTACCAAAAACCTGATTACCCAAAAGCAAGCTTTTAACGTTCATTACAGACTAATTAACCATGTCGATGTAATGTCTACTTAATGGCAGAATCAGCTAAATCTGACAATTTCGCTGAATAAAGATAAATTGGTGCTGTTGAATATTTCGATGATTTTTTGGTTTTATTTTTTTCAATATTTGTCCATTAACTAAGATGGTTTGTTCCTCCCTGTCTGTGTGTTCGTCTGTCTGCCTGTCCGTCCGTCCGTCAATCTCTCTCTCTCTCTCTCTCTCTCTCTCTCTCTTAAAAAGTACTTTTACAGCCAAATACCCAAACTGTACAGCCTGAATATTGGTGAAATCAAAAAATTAAAACATCAACTCAAATGTAAAACTGTGACAAAATGAGATACTACTCGTTAAAAGCAATAATTCTTTTACCACATTGTATTCAAAAAGAAGTCAGCTGCTAAATAAAGAAAAATCGTTGGCGGAAAGTTAAACCTTCACCAAATAATCCTGTGTATTAACGACCCTGAGGAGGAAACCTTTTGAAAACATTGTGGGAAGAGGGAAAAATGCTGGTAACCAGCATTTCCCCCTTGTCCCATAATGTTTTCTACCCTTTGAAATATGGAAAACATCATCTGCGCTATTGCTGAATTGTCGTCTGCAAACGCTTTCAATTTTGACAAGTCGACAATTTTGTCTTTGGGTATTTTTAGAATTAACTTACCATGCCGTAAGCGACCAGAAACGGTTTAGCGGAGAGTGTAAAGCAAGATGAGCTTGCACATACGTTTAGTCTGATCTCGCTCAACACTCACCGCTGCTCTATCAGTAGTTTCTCATACAATTACTTATTCAATGAAAACAAAGTTAATGCAATCTATTTGTGTAAACATAAATAATTGTACTTTGACAAGGTAAGTTTTAAGTGTCAAAACAAATGCTTCTCGTTACAAGACTATACATCGCTGCCAGTCTGAACTGATCTTCACTGTTCAATATCTTGTAGGATACCCATCCCCATCCCCACCCCCACCCCCCCCCAAAAAAAAAAAAAAAGAAATAAAGCCTTAAATTTGTGAACTAACACTGAATTTATTTGAATGGTGTTTATCGCCGCGTCTACCATTTCTTCAGCCATATCATGGTGTCGGCTCACTCATTCATGTACGTTTTGGGTTTCACAAGTACTAGGTTAAGGCTTTGAAATGTCTTGCCTAACCCCAAAAAACCCAGAGCTTCGAGTGAGGATCGAACCCGGGGCTTCGGAGCTTCCAAATTTGATTCCCACTCCTTCACCACTGAGCCACGCCGGACCCCCAAATGGCACTGAAAAGGTCCGTTTTATTTGTACGCAAGTCTTTTTTTGCTTTCAGTTCAATGACTTTATAAATTGCAAACAACATAAAAAAGCAATACAAAACATATTACGCAGTGGAAATATCATCAACACATTTGTAGGTATTTATACTCACAGCGGAACTTAGTTTTCCTTCCTCGGCTTATCAGGTCGGTAATCCTACACTTTTATCAACAAACTAAGTCTTCCTGCTTGTGTTTCCCTTTTAAAATTCCTCGTTTAGATAACAAAACCGATGCACCCCTACACCTTTGTGTCTACAGAATTAAAAAAAAAAAGATACAGGAAAATAAAACCGTAAAACAGAAATCGCCTTTCACTGAAAGAGGTGGAAAGTTTGAGAATGTAAGGTTAACATTCGAGATTTACGAAACAAGCCAGCCTGTTTCTGTTATGATAAATTGTCTGCATTCGCCTTATCTACCTGGAATTATCTAGACATTCGCTGCCGCTTTCTGTAACCTTTCTTGGAACAATGCCCGGACCTTGAGAATATCGCTAAACCCGGGTGTTGCGAAGGAAATAAAGTTGCCATTCGCGACAGTTTGGATTAAGATCAGACTGCTCATATCGTGCAATATATAGAGGATTTTATTTTCGTTGAAAGATTGAAATTATTTCATCGAGTGAACAACAATGCCCGGACCTTGAGAATATCACTGAACATTGGTATTGCGAAGGAGATAAAATTGCCATTCGCGACAACGTGGATTAAGATCATACTGCAGAAATCTTGAAATATACGGTTATTTTCCGATGACGACTCAAACATTCCTCTGATTTTTAAGTCTTGGTCTGCTAAGCGCTACTCACTGACCTTTTGTGGATAGTGTAGATCAAGATCAGACTGCACAGAACGTGCAGTCTGATCTTGGATCTACGTATCCGATAAGGAGATTTTTTATCCAAAAAAAAAAGTTTGAAATAGCAGTATTCTGGGGTTTTTTTTGTACTTTTGGCTTGAAAAGTCTCATTTAAGTTATTTAGCAGAATAAAGGTTAATTTCAGACAGAACGTCCCGGACTATCAGATGGGTAGTTTTAAGATTTACAAAATTCGTAGAATGAAATTAAGAATACATGTTGTTAGAGGATATGGTCCCTGATCTTGGATCAGTACTGTAGAATACTTTGTGGGTTATTGTTAAGGATAGGGCACCCTAATGCGGATTCCTGTAACATCGCCTTTCATCGCCGAAAAACGTACGGATTCGGCTAAGACTCGGGTAATCCAAGCCTGGCATTCAGGCCCTGCATTTGAATCATTCTAATAAAAAAAGGCACACAACTACAGTAAACTCACAGAAATGTGTGTTGTTATTTGCCCTTTATCTAAAATACACGATCAAATCAGACATTCAGAACGTTATATCAGTGTATTTGTTTTGAAGGGTTTTTTGTTGATTTTTATTTTTGCATATGCTCTATTTAACGGACTGATACCAGTCTAGGGTAATCCGTTATCGATCGACCGATACATGCTGGTTGCCCGCATCGATTAGGGATTACCCGACTCTCAGCCGAATCCGCACGATGAAAGACGATCTTACACGAGTCCCATTAGGTGCCCTATCCTTAAAGAACTAGAGTTGCAATATCTAGGCCTTAGCGTCCTTTCTGAAACTGTAGGTTACATGTTATTTGATTGGCACGCTAAGGAACGTGCAACTCATTGTTTAGGACAAACTAAATTATTCTTGTAGTTTAAGAGATGCATAAACAATAAATTACAGGACCGTAGGAACTCGTGAGAGGGGTACATCTATCTACCCGCACCCCAACCCCCCCCCCTTCCAAAAAGGGGGTTGCTAACAGAAATTGTTATCGCGTTGGCCTGTGCAGTCTGATCTTTGATCTACACTATCCGATTCGACAAAATTTTCTAAACGAGCTCATCATGATTCGGGTTTTAAACTTTTTACCAAAAAATTCCTTGTTTGAAAGGCCTCGAAGCGTTTTGAAACTATTGTTTAAAAAAAGAAAGAAAATTATGTTAACCATTATTTTATTCTTTTCCCAAAATGTTTTCTCCATTTCCAAAGACAATCTCATCATTTGAGTCACCGTAAATTTATCGTCTGCAAACGCTTTCAATTCGAGCAAATGTAAGAGTGTCGTTTGGTAAAGAGTTAATTGTCTTTATTTATATGGCATTTCAAAGACTTGAAAAAGATGATGCCAAATATTGAGAAGATAAGGTTGTGTCACATGGTATGTTAAACTTTGTTGACACATACACGTATTACAAACACTACTGATCCATCATCAGATTACACGTTATATACATTCCGATCTTGATCTCCACTGTCCGCAAAAGCACACAAATTGCCAGAAGCGAGAAGGGGGAGGGGTATTTAAATCATTGTGACAAACGCAGAAATTTTGTCCAACAAATCATTTTTGTGGTATTTGCCGAAGACAATACCACTATGAGTTCAATATTGAATTTTGAAGACCATGTATCGTATTTTGTGCAAAGCCGAAGGAAATAAACCCAATTAAACTCAATTTTTCTCAGGCAAACGAGTTTTTCGGTAGCACTCAGATATGTTATTGGAAATGGCATGTTAAAATACACTGGGTGAGGCCATCGATCGTGGAAATACTAATTTTGTATTGAAAACAGCTTCACTCGCTCATAGCCTTCTATTGGCGCAATGATACAAAATTTGTCTACCGATCACTTGGTCCTGGGCTTTTTCGTTCCAAACCAGCTCGTCCCATGGCTTGTTCATCCAATGATTGTGCGCTACTCCATTTGATTGGGCATGAATATTTATAGATCGAAATAATTGATTGTAATGTTGGGAATTAAATGTTAGCAGCCAAAGATATTTCAAAATCATAGTTTTCAGGTACAAACTTAATTTTATTTTATATATTCACATGGTTTCTCTCTCTATCCATTATGCATCCTACTGTCAAGGGACGTTACTCCTGACTCCTAATGGTCAAAGGGAGACCACCAATACTCAAATAATCCTAATTTGTCATGATTACTCTCCCTTCAACCAAAAAAATGGTATTTATTTGCTTAGTAGATTGACTTTCAAGCCAATATTTGAATAATATTTCTCATTTTCTTTCAAATTATTAATTCCACACAATGGCTTCCTTGACAAATACCACTTCAGTGTTCTCAACGCTTTGATTCTCTACTGGTCTAAGTGTTACCGTGAGTAACGTAGGCTAATCGCAGTCACCAGAACACATGGTATAATTGCTGGGAATTACATGGTAAGTGGATAAGAAATTCCACTTCTGAAATACAACCCAGTTACAAAGATACTGCAGATATAATCCTACGATGAAAGTTGAATATGTTATATAAATTCCACCGGCCTTCTTTTCATGCTCTGTGAAAAGGAGGCTGAACGCATCCACAAAAAGTATCAACCTATGTCAGCCTGTGCATTACGTGTAGGCTGATATGGGCTGAAATTTTTACTATTTGTCAATTTTCTGCATGGCAAAGGATCAGTCTACCTCTAAATCCAGTCGATTGCACAACTAAATGGATTTCAAGGGTTAATAATTGCACGAAGAAGCATCAAACCTGCTTTTCGCAGAGAACGACTCAATCATTTATCTGCAAATCGCTTCCCCGAATAGATTTCGGCATATTTCTTTTTACACTTTCGAATCTTCGGAAACATTTTGCTCAATTTTGATGTACGAACATAACGTATTTTTGCATCTCTGTTCTATATTTTTCTTTTTTACATTTTGCTTTAGGAAACGAGTTGTGGGTTATTTCTATAGCTTACTTTCCTAATGATTTTGTTGTTTGCTTGTTTACTTACATTGGTAGTCTCCGAAAATATTTGTGTATTTTCTTATGTGTGCCATGCTCTGGTAAAAGAGGGCTTAATGCATCTCCATAATGCTTCGTACCAAGCAAGAAATCTCATAATTAGAGATCCATAAAATCCAATTTGTCTTACAACCGAGTGAGTCATGAGGTAGAATTATTTGTTGACATGTAGAAAATTCTGAGATAGCGAAACGTTTCGGCCCATGTCAGCCTGCGCGGACTGCGCAGGCTGACATGGGTCAATACTTTTTCGCAAATACATTAAGCGCCCTTTTCACAGAGCATGGTGTATGTATGTATGTATGTATGTATGTATGTATATCTCTATGTGTTTTTCCATAAATAGTTCTCGCGGTTTATTCAGCTTTGCATCCTAAGGATGGTGCACGATCTTATCCCCTCCCCCGCCAAAATCTATGATTATGTTGGAACTCGAATGTAACTGAAAAGCTAATAATGATAGAAATGTGTTGGGCACGTGTTGATATCATGGCGGCCAGAGAATATATCCATGTTTTTGTTTATATCTTCATGTTCTTACCTTTATTACGCAAACACCCTCCGCATCGAATAAGCTTCGTTATAACTTTATACATGTACTTTGTTTAAAAATTCAATTAAAATACTGGTTTTCTCATTACGGATATTTTCTCCTTGAACCTAAATAGTTTGAAAAAATATTCTTCTGTTTTGGAAACAATCATCGGGTTAACTATTTAGGTATGTTTGTAAAATGAAAACTGCCATACGTAAATTTTGAAAGCCGACTATTGTTTCCCCCCCCCCCCCCTTGAAATTGTCCCCGAGTAAAACTGCCCCTGGAGAAAAATTATCTGTCCCCAGCGAAAGTATCTCTCTATACGTAATCTATAGGTGTAGCCAGCTTTGATATAAATGTTTGATTTTGTACTTTAAATAAAATACTATGCGAGACATTTTTTTCTTTTAACTAGAAGATCGATTATTTCTGTAACCTTGTACTGTTATTTACAGCATCAGTCTGGCAATATAATACAATTATGAAATCTGTAGGCAGAATGCCATGGAAATGCACGAACATCTATTGACGAGAAACAGATATGGTTCTTGGAGTTTTTCCATTTTATACCCTAATCTTACAGACAAAAAACATTTACGAGCAAATATTCTACAATTAGTGCTTACTCACTAAAGGGAGTTTTGTCTAAATACACACACACACACACACACACACACACACACACACACACACACACACAAAACTGTTTCCACCTAATATAGCTGAACTCGGCCATCTTTGGACATGTAACGGTAGTTTAAAATCTCATACATTGGATGTATTTACATAAACCTTCTGACCAGATCGAAAATTGAAATTTTGCAAAGAAAGAACTAGGATATTGTGCCTTTGTTCCTGTACCAAACAATTCCATTTTACCGACCCCGAGGAAAATCCCCGTTGGGAAAAGAAAACGTCTTAAATTTTGTCGTCTACTAAAAGATTTATCCGTCTAGAGAGCATGAGATAAAGATCATAGTAAATGAGCCATACTCTGACAAAAGGGGGCTTAAAGTAACAATAAAGCCCAAAAGTAAACAAAGCGGGTGTTTAAATGCGTTTGAATTTATATCATGGCATTTAAAAGGATGGAAATTATTGTGAAGTTGACAATCTGTCATTGCACGGTCGGTCCAAGTGTTAGTTGCAGACAGACAAATTAATTTCAAAACTGGGTTAAAACCTGCCAGGTAGCTGTCTTTTGTTTACTTTTTGCCTGATTTAAAATTCTATTTTCTGCTAGCGTCTATAATATGGCCCGACCACAATATTTTTCATACTTTTACATGGTGTGATTTAAACTTAAATGTATTATGACCGCTGTTTTGATATTTGGCCTTTACTGGGCCTTTAATGAATCTGTATGGTCCATGGTACCAAGCAAGCCATCAAATACTTACGGATCCATAATAGCGCCTTTTTTACACAACCGACTCAATCATGAGGTACAATGGTCCTTGGACATGCATAAAAATGACCAATGTTTCGGCCCAGGTCAGCCTGCGCGGACTGCGCAGGCTGACCTGTGTCGATACTTTTCGCAAATGCATTAAGCCCCCTTTTCACAGGGCATGGCTCAAAATGGATTTTCTGAACACAAAAGAAAAATCCATGGCCATAGTGTAATGGAGGACCCAGTGCATGTCGAAACGCAAAAAGTCAAAGCAATCGACAGGTAAAGGAGTAATAGTAAAATAGTCTGCCTTGGAAAAAAGAAAAAATGTTAACATCTTTCAGGTAATAGGTTATAATACTTAACACAGCACATATCTCTTATAAACGATCTTACAGCATAGCCATCATTCATCCTTTTAAGCCTGATTCTGCTAAATAACTGAAATGAAACTTTTAAGTCGAGAGTTAAAACCCCAAATTTTGCTTTTTCAATGGGTATTTTTTTTGGGGGGGGGAGGGGATATGTCCTTAGCGGACAGTGTAGATCAAAGATCAGACTGCACGTTCTGTGCAGTCTGATCTTGATATACACTGTCCGCCAAAGGACAGTGAGTCGCGCTTAACAGCCTAAGGGTTAACTACTGTAAACGGTTTTAATAACGTAATAACCTTTACTCTTAATGTTCCAAAGAATGAAAACTATTTCAGCCATTGTTGAAAACCCAGGTACATGTTTTGCCATTTCAATGTCTATTTCGTCCGAAAAAGACTCGCCGTATCGGACAGTGTAGATCAAAAATCAGACTGCACGTTTTGTGCAATCTGATCTTGATCTACACTGTCCGCAAAAGCGCATTGAGTTGCCCTTTGCTCCCCAATGATTAAATCATATTGATAAAATGTTTTTAAAATATTTTGCTGCAAATCTGTCCGGTAATTCGAATGAAGCTTTCCAGATTTTTAGTCTCACCAAACTTTAAAAAAAATGATCACTGAATAAAGTAAGCCGATAGCTGGCAAGTCATTGTTAAAGAAGAAAGACAAAGATAAATAAAGATGGCGTTCAACGATATTTCAATGAGCTACCTAGCTTCTGTAGGGAATTTTAGACTTCGCGCCAGAGTTTTGCGAAGACTTCTGGGAATGTCACATGATCAATAACGCCTGTCGCTTCATTCGGCAAACCTAGGGTGATCCATCGTTCTAATCCCTCGACTTTATTACGATGTGTGACATGCACAGGTGCTGGAAGTAAACTGCTTTAAATGCCATTCTTAATATTGTAATGCTTTACTTAAAAAAAAGGGAAAACACGAGTCAAACTTTTCTATCAAAATCTTTCTAAATACTTTTCCGTTGACAAACAGTTTGTACATTCAATTTTTAACGTGGTCTGTCAATTCCGTCAGAAGTTTTCACTTACAGATTGATGGATGTAGATAACTTCACCGTGGTTGTTGGTGTCGTTGCTTATCGATTTACACGGGCGCTGCCATGTTTAAGCTCACGTGACTGACAGCACATGGAAACCTCTTTCGTCCAGACGAGGTTAGATGTAGGTATGAAATCGGCCGAGATGTGACGAATGGTGTCGCTTACGATGATCGTATTCAAATCAGTATGATGACGTCATACCTCATGTAATAGAAACAGACGAAGTTACAAACTGCAAAACGACCATCCCGTTATTTAAACGCCCAAAATTGCACTTTTTTATTGAATACAATCGTAAAGTGTATATGACTGCGAGGAAAAATATATCTAAGTGAACTGATTTTGCAGGAAATTTTGGTTTACAGCATAATCTCCGATACTGCAATATACCGTTCGAAAACACCCTACTTTAAGATAAAGCTACAATTTAATCTCACTGAAATGCTTGAAATAGTTTACTCAATTTTATTGGCGTCAGCTTTCCCACGCATCACCTAGACCTCCACCATTGTTAAATTAGGAAACGAAAAGTGTTTCCATTTCATTCAAATGCAACGTTTCTTAACACATTTGACAGGTATATGCAACCCAAATCTGTTGAAAATAATACTTACATGTATTTATTTATCAGAATTGACGCAAAACCAATAAATTCTAAGGGTGTTGTGGTTAATTCAAGAACAGTAAAGTATGGCTATCAAAGCGGATGTTGTCGGTTCAAGTCTCTGGTTGAGCTGATAACATGGCGATACTACTGGTAAGGTTTCAAGGAGGCCATCATTGAAAGTTGGTATTTTTTTGTTAACTCTGTCTCAAACAATTCCGTGTATTGGCGACCCTGAAGTCAAAAGCGTAAACTGAAAACGTTGCTTTTGAAAACCTTACATAGGTTTGAAAAGCCAGCATATTCAGCCATGCCGAAAAGCAAACCTTCATAAGAGCACTTGTCACATGTACATAGTGAAACTTGACTTTTTTCGATCTTCAAGTAAATAACAAATAATATCTGGCAGTTGTCTAACCCGATTTACAGTAATATCAACGCTGTTTTTACAAAAACATTTTTTAAAGTAACAGACAGTGTACATGAATGATCGGACTGTAAGTTTGTGCAGTCTGATCTTAGTCTTAAGTGTCCGTAAAAGCATATGTCACCCATATCACGCTAAGCTTTAACTCTTTACCAAGCCACAAAATTTCAAACTGTTTCAACTTGAACTCGTTTGCAGGCGACTAATCAAATGTGGCTCAAATGATAGGAGTTTCCTTTGAAAGAGTAGAAAAGATTGTGGGAAAAGGGGGGAATGATATTTACAAGTATCTACTCCTTCTTCAACAATGTTTCTTTTCTAAGCTGTCTCCCTCAAGGTCGCAAAAAACGAGATATGTAGTTTGGTAAAGAATAAAACTCGAGAACATGTAGTGCTCAGAACTATCTCATACATCAAGCACCACGCATGTTTTATAACTTTTTTGATTATAGGATAGGAGATTGAAATTTGGCGGGTATCCAAGATAAATGGCTGTTTTTGTTTATCATAAAAAAAAAAATGCATACCTTCTTCTACTGCATTTGAAGTGAAACTAATTTAAATAGAGCTTTCCATGTGTCTTTTTTGTTTTCCTGCGTCGCTATAAAAGCTGGGTTTTTTTTTTTTTAAACTAATTCTTAGTATCAGTCTCCAATGAATAAATCCTAATATGCGATTGGTGAAAACTGTAGACATGTTTACTCTGCGGGCCACTTTGGGCCTTATGCTACCTTTAATCGATACGCCGCAGCGCTTTTTCACGCGTTAGCAAATGGGCACAAGGGGGTAACGATTTTCTTTTGCTAATTGGTACTTTGAAATTTTTTATACGTTACCATATACATATAGCCCACTAATGCACAGTCCACATGTATTTTCAGACCCACCATATTTAGCAGCAACTACTCCCATTCCGATGATGAGCTAGATCAACATCTAATATTGAAAAAATAAAAAAATATATATATACATGTATGAGCAATGGGCGCTTTATCCATCTCCGTGATTGATGATACCAAGCAAGTCATCACATAACTATGGATCCATAAAGTCTGTTTTGGCTAATAACTGACTGAATCACGAGGTACAATAGACCTTGGACATGCAGAAAATTGACCAATAACAAAAACGATTCGGCCCAGGTCAGCCTACGAGGACTGCGAGGACCTGGGTCGATACTTTTTGCAGATGCTTTAAGCTTCCTTTCCACAGAGCACGGCTCATATATAAATGAACATTTCACATTCAAACAATATGCAAAACAATAAGGGAAAAGAAGCAATTGCTGTGTAGTTTCTATTCATTATCTTTCTATTCAATCTCAAAGGAGTTTCAATATTCATATTCCAGTACCTTCAACGCCGTCTATATTTTTTTAACCCTTTATCAGAAAATTCTGCGTTTAACGATCCTAAAGATGAAAGCTTTAAAAACCATGTGAGAAAATACTGGTTAACCAGCACTTTCTCCTTTTCCAAAAATGTTTTCTACCCTTTCAAAAACAAATTCCATTGTTCGAGTTGTATTTAATTTTTGGTCTATAAATGCTCTCAAATTGGACAAATCTAAATTTTTCTCATTTGGTAATGGGTTAGAGAGGTCTTTTTAGTTTGATCTACCAGTTTCTTAGAAATGTTACTCGAAAATATTACTCAGTCATGCTCCGATATGCTATTGGACAAAAAAGCAATCCACATAAAAGAGGGCTATGTGCGCACATATCTACAAACGATCCGTGTTGAATTTGTCCAAAAATCGCATTTACCACAGTCCCGAGTTTTGACGACACTAAGGATAAAGACTTTTGAACACTTTGTGATAGGAGAATATGCCGGTTATCAGCATTTTCTCTTTTTTCCACAATGTTTTCTACTCTTTGAAAGACGATTTTAAAGTATTTTGTAACCGTTTTACTTGGTCGTCTGCAAATGCTTTGAATTTGGACAAGGGCAATATTTTGTTGTCTGGCAATGAGAAAGATCACAAGTTAATCAGTTTTAATGACATGTTGAGCATGCAAGGGAAATTATCTGGTGAAGCTGATGGAAGTCTTTGTTACGTCCCTTGTTCAGGAAAAAAAATGTGTTGGTTTGTTCGCTCTTTGACCCTTCAATGCACAGTGCCGACTTTTAACAACCCTGGGAAAGAAGCCCTTTGAAAACATTGAGGGAAAAGGAGAAAATGCTGGTTACCAGCATCTTCTCCTTTTCCCTCAATGTTTTCTACCCTATCAAAGAAAAATTGCACCATTTGAGCCACATTGAAATTGTCGTCTGCAAATGCTTTCAATTTGGATAAGGCTAAAATTTTGTTGTATGGTAAAGGGTAAACAGCGTTTTTCAGTGTTTCAGTTACATCGCGGGGGCCAGTGCGCCGATCCATGCTTTGCTCGAGCTCCTTTTACCAGTACTTCCTTCAAAATTCTTCCAAAGACAAGTACTAAGTGCATGAGCCACACTTTCAACATATTGTACATAATTTTCCATGCTTTGCCTTAAATCACTTTACCAGTACTTCCCACAATATTCCTTCCAAGCCACCGATTGCTTTCCCACATAAACATCATCAAGCCAATGCTAAGTTGCTAGAGAGGAATGGATCCTCTCATAATGACTATCATCGATCATTGGAAAGGAATTGGCCAAGCTTGGGAATCAAGCCCTGGTTCCAAGTCCTGTACGTAGCCTACTGAGTTACATGGTGTGGCATAATACTAGTATTTGGATGTAGCCACACATTCTAGAAGCCATGAATTAGTAAGAAACCTGTTCTTTGACGATTAAAAAGGTTCACAAATCTTAGACACAGGGATAATTACCCTATGGTTTCTTCTCCTGACCCAAACAGTGCAAGTTGTACAAGTTGTTTATCTAACTCTCACTCTCAAAAGGCGAATCACTTTGCTTGCACACTACTCGGATTATTTTGAAACCTTGGACCATGTAAATCTGAGATCAGACAGCATGTTTTCTGATGTCAGATCTTGGTCTAAAGATTCTACAACTCTTTACAAGACAACAAAAACTTACAGACTTGCCAATATTTGAAAGAAATGTGCAGACAGAAAGTTAAATATGGTTCAAATAAGTAGTGATTGTCTTATAAAGAGCAGAAAACATTGTGGGCAAAGGAGAAAATGCTTGTTACAAGCACTTTCCCTGTTAATAAATATGTTTTCAAAAGCTTACATCCTCGAGTCGAAAGAGGATAGGATTGTCTGTTAACTCATTACCAAACGACAAAATTTTAGGCTTGCCCAGATCGAAAGCATTTGCAGACGACAAAATAAAAGTGACTGAAAATTTGAAATTTGTTTTGTGAAGGGTACCAGCATTTTCTCTTTTTCCCACAATGTTTTCAAAAGGCTTCTTTCTCAGGGTAGTCAAAAGTAGGGATTGTGTGGTAATGGGTTAAAGGGTTACACACCTCCATAAGCCTTTTCAAAAGAATTCAACTTTTATCAACCCTGAGGAGAAAGGACTATTGAAAACATTGTGTGGAAAGGAGAAAATGCTGGTAACCAGCATTTTCTCCTTTTTCCAACAATGTTTTCTTTCCCTTTTAGGCATTCTTACGAACAAAGTCCATAACAAAGAAACAAATGAAGAAATGCATGGCAGAAATATAAGGACTGGGCAGGATTCGAACCTAGAATGCCCGGACAAAAGGCCAATACCGTAACCACTGAGCTAAAGAGAATTCTCCCTAACGCAGTTGTCAGGTATTGTATTTAAATTGGGATGAAGCCATGCATGAAGGAGTGGTCTCCCGTAACACGCCCCCTCTTAAAGTCATCATTTATTGATGACTCAAAGCCTTATTAGGCAGAAAGTCCGTTTTTGGACAACAAATGGGATTAATGGCTCAATGGCCAATCCTGGACGAGCCCCCATCTTACGAACAAAGTCCATAACAAAGAAACAAATGAACAAATGCATGGCAGAAATATACGGACCAGGCATGATTCGAACCTAGAACGCCCGGACGAAAGGCCGTAACCACTGAGCTAAAGAGAATTCTCCCTAACGCAGTAGTCAGGTATAGTATTTAAATCAGGATGAAGCCATGCATGAAGGAGTGGTCTCCCGTAACAGCATGAATTTTAGTCACATTTAATTTATTGTCTGCAAACGATATCAATTTTGACAAGTCTATGATTTTGTGGCTTGGTACAGAGGTTAAGCTTTCCATGGCCTGTTAGTGGAAAATAAATACTAGTAATTTCCCAGCATAGAAGTAGTGCATGCAGGTGCCAACCTGCAGCTGTAGCTGCTTACCCTTGTGAATATTTCCAGGTCAAAAAAGGGGCATAACTGTGCACAAAATATTGTATAGGGATACCTGCCCTTCTGGTATTGGTTCCACCCTAGACAATTATCAACAAACTCAAGTTTGAAGGGAAAATCTTACATAATAACAAAGATATGAGAAAATGTAAATGTCTGTTGTCATGACAATACTCCTGACATTTTCCAGGATAAAGTTTCTAAAAACACATCCACAAAAACCTTTTTAATTATAAAACTATTTCAATTACAATTCATAATCACTCAATTAGATTTCACATTTCATGTTTAAAAGTTTACTAATCCCCTACCTCCAATAAATAAACACACAGATGACTTTGAACATATTTGTAAAAAAGATTGAGAATAAACCTGAATTCATCTTTGACCAATGAAAACATGTCAATAACTTTTAGGCAAAATGAGAAATAGCTTTTAACCCTTTACCACACAATCCCGACTTTTAATGAGTCCCTAAGGAAGACAGCCTTAGAAAACATTGTGGGGGGAAAGGAGAAAAATGCTGGTAACCAGCTTTTTCTCCTTTCCCAACAATATTTTCTACCCTTCCAAAAACTTTTTTTTTTCAGCTTTTGAGCCATTTTGTCTTATGTAAAATGCTTTCAGTTTGGACAAGTCCAAAATTTTTCTGTGTGGTAAAGGATTATTGGACAATTTCTCCATTTACCACCATGTTTTAAAAAGAGATCTTATACCTGAGGGAAAATACATTGTCTGCAGGAGGAAAAGAGCTCCTTTTCTAAACAGGAGGAAAAAGTTATTTAGGAACATGAGAATACAAAAAAGACATGCTCTGTAAAAAGGGGGCTTAATGCATTTGCAAAATATATTGACCCAGGCCAGCCTGTGCAGGCTGAACTGGGCCAGAACTTTTTGCTTTTAGTCTACTGTCTGCATGTCAAAGGACCAGTGTAACTTATGATTCAGTAAGTTGTTACACAAACAGGCTTTATGGATGTATAATACTGTGGTGACTTGTTTGGTATCATGCATCGTGCTAAAGCATGGCTCAAAAATTAAACAGCTGAATTGCTTCTCCCTCACAGCAGCAAAATTTTACAGCAAGGGAATTATTATTATTTGAATTGGTCTATTCATTAATTATTTACCAAATGACAAAATTTTAGACTTGCCCAAATTAAAGCATTAGCAGATGACAATTTAGACATAGCTCAAATGATGGGATTTCTTTTTGAGAGGGCAAAGAATATTGTGGAAAAAAGAGAAAATACTGATGACCAGCATTTTCTCCTTTTCCCACAATGTTTTTCAAAGCCCTCCACTCCAAGTGTTGTTCAAATCTAAGATTTTTATGAGGTAAAAGGTTAAGAATCTTTGAAAAAGTAGTCAACAGATTATCTACGACATAAATGGGCTATCATCATTTCTGAAAGATTTAGTGGATGAATATGAGTGAAACCATTGTACCAAGAGAACAAACTGCTCACTGGAAGAAATTTCTCATTTTGTACAAGGCTTTCAAAAATGGTCGTCTGAAGCACTGAATTGAGCAGCAGTTTAAATTGCTCATACAAGCTTTCAGAGCAGCTGCCCAACAATTTTCATGGGAAAGACTTTGTTCATCTAATAAAATTAACCCTTTACCACACAATCCCGACTTTTAACGACCCTCAGAAAGAAAGCTTTTGAAAACATTGTAGGAAAAGAAGAAAATGCTGGTAACCAGCATTTTCTCCTTTTCCCACAATGTTTTCTACCCTATCAAAGACAGCAATCATCATTTTAGTGACTTTTAATTTGTCAGCTGTTAATGCTTTCAATTTGGTACAGTCCAAAATTTTGTCGTTTGGTAAAGAGTTAAACACATACAGACCCCTCAATATGTTACAAATTAACATTATTTATAATGCACATGACTACAAGCATTTTCTCTTTTTCAGCTATGTGTTCAGAGGGCCTCTTCCTCAGGGTCTTTAACCCTTTACTGCACAATGCCGACTTTTAACAACACTGGGAGAGAAGCCTTTTAAAAACATTGTGGGAAAAGCTTTTCCCACAATGTTTTCTACCCTACCAAAGAAATATTGCACCATTCGAGCCACCCTGAAATTGTCGTCTGCAAATGATTTCAATTTGAACAAGGCTAAAATTTTGTCCTCTAGTATAGGGTTGAAACTGGAAATTGTTTGGTAAAGGGTTCATACAAGGAAAGTAGGACAATTTATACTTTGTCCAACCTGTACTTGTTACAGTAATAGAATTTTATTTTCATGATCAGAACACCCTATTATTTCTGGATATCAATAAAATCTAATCATCTGAAGAAGAAATCATTTCACACTCAAACAACAGCGTGATGTGACGGTCCCTGAATAAATGCTATCTGATGTCATAATTCTGGTCTGTTCGGAGGTGTGTAGGCTGTCCGACATTTTTCATAAAAAACCTGTTGGTGTAAAAGAAGAAAAAAAAAATTTTCCTAAGGGTGTTTAAAATGGCTATCTGCATGATTCTGCATGATTTCAGTTATATCACTGTGACACTTCACTTGTGGTAGTTTGGTTTAACCCATTACCACACAATCCCTACTTTTGACGACCCTGAGAAAGAAGCCGTTAGAAAACATTGTGGGAAAAGGAGAAAATGCTGGTAACCAGCATTTTCTCCTTTTCCAACAATGTTTTCTACCCTTCACAAAACAAATTTCAAATTTTCAGTCACTTTTATTTTGTCGTCTGCAAATGCTTTCGATTTGGACAAACCTAAAATTTTGTCGTTTGGTAATGAGTTAAACATATCAGCCATGCTCTGTGAATAGTGGGCTAGCCCACACAGGTTGACTTGGGATGATGCTTTTTCCTTTTGATCCATTTTCTGCATATTAAAGATTTAGTCAACCAAATGATTCAGTGAGTTGTTGGACAAAATAAATTTTATGGATCCATGGTTATATGAATTTTATACAAATTAATCTAACAGTCCTTGTACAGAGTTCCTATAGAAATATCTTGGCAATTTATTATATATAGACAATCAGCAAACAAGGAAGAGATGCATTACAATTGGTGAGTGGTCACAAAAGTTCCCCTTGAACATGTAAGGCAAGCTAAAAAGTCTCAACACATACCTTTAAAGACCTATCTCTGACTACTTCATCCACTTGAAGTTCTTTTTGCATCAACCTTAACTGCAATAGAACAGAACTGAATCACTGAGAAGTTATTGGTCTCATATACATGTATAAGGATTTGACAGTAGGATGACATACTGCATTATTCTTCATAACTAGAGGCCCTTGAGGACCTGAATAGCCCTAATGGCAGTGGTTTTACTTAATTTCTTGCATACATCATTCATGATGCAGAAAGGAAAAAGAAAAACACGCACACACACACAAAAAGGGGGGGAGGAAGTGTTGTTGAAACTGGGCTTGAACACAGGAAGACAGCATAAGAAGGCATGGTGAATTGAACAATTAGTGAAAATATTAAAGTAGTTTCTAAAAACGATTTGTTTGGAATCAAGCCAAATGTGATCAGAGCTCATTGTATTAAAAAAACCACTGCAAGTTTAAAGAAATGTGACTAATAAACTGTGCAAGTTTCACAAAAAATACCACAAATGCAGACTTTAACATGCCAACAAGAAAAAGACTAACAGTTCAAAGGACAGACAGATGGAAACCACACCATGACATAAGCTATGCTGGCTTTCAGCCAGGAGAACTAACGAATGACAAAGGATGGAATGAACTCATCCTGTATAATTTTTCAAGACAATCTGCATGACAAAAATCCTCTAAACATCAAGTTTCATTTTTGAGACATACTGATTTGTCATCTGCAAATGTTTTTGATTCGGACAAGTCCACATTTTTGTTGTCTAGTTAAAAGTTACTCCATTACCACACAATGCAGAGTTAAACCACCCTGCCAGACGTAGTTTTTTAAAATCATTGTTTGAAAAGGATAAAATGCTAGTTCACCAGCATTTCTCCTTTTCCCACGATGCTTTTTACTCTCTTACAGACATATCTTATAATTTAGGCGACATCTGTCATCTGCAAGCGCTTTCAAGGCTAACATCTTGTCGTGTGGTAAATGGTTAAGGCAATCAAACCTTATGTTGCTCAACCTTGGACTTCAATATGGCCTGCAACATGTGAAAAGGGGCATTCTGACATTTGCGTAAAGTGTCATCTCCGATCAGCCTGCACAGGCTAATCCGAAACGACACTCTCTGTTTTTATGTAATTTTCTGTTTTGCGCAAGTCTACTGTAGCATAAAATCTAATGTAGTCGTAAAGTGCCGGACTGCTCAGGCTGATCCTAGACGGCAATTTACGCAAATGTTCGAATGCCCCTTTTCACGTGTTGCAAGCCATACAGGGTTCTCCCTAGGTCCAGAATCCCAAGAGTCATTGACTCTTGGGCCCAAATTTTCAAGAGTCAAAATGGAATTTCCAAGAGTCTAATAGAAATGTCCAAGGGTCAAAATTATCACGGAGAGATAAGGGTGAAATAATGAAAGCTTTCCATTTATGTTCTTTGTTTATGGATAGGAATTAGATAAGAAAATACCCTATCTTATGTAGAGACTTGTTGGAATGAAGTGGACAGAAGAATATTAAATTGCAGCCCTAGCATGCAATTCATCTTGATGAACAAATGGGCACAAACAACTTTTTGAACTGTTTACCAAACAACAAAAACTTTTGACTAGATCATAATTATTTTAGACATTTGCAGACGACAATTCAAATCAGGGATCTTATATACATGTGTAAATACGATCCCTGTTCAAATGTGGCTGGAACGACTTGGTTTGTCTTTCTTAGCCTAGAACATTGTGAAAAAGGGAGAAAATAAAGGTCACATCCATTAAAGTGTTATTTCTTAAGATTTAAGTCTTCTTTTCTTGTCTAATTACTTTTTCTTTCACACTTGTTCCGGTCCCCCCCCCCCCCCCCCATCATCTAATCTATAGGTTATTGTTTATTTTCATCTTAAAAAGTTTTTCCTAATTTTTAAACAGAGATTTTAGCTTTCACTTATTGTTTCATAAAGGAATAAGTATAAATTCACTGTTTAAATTTGTCACCAAAGATGAAAAGATACTTTGAAGTACCTCGGATCGGACGACGCCAAACTGATTTCTGTTGTGTCATGGGTTTTCACGTTTTTTTCCAGCGATCTTTTTTTCAAATCAGTTAATATTTTTACAAGTATTACTGCATGATTTGACATAAATTTGTTAATTAGGGTAGCAGTTAACTTGAAAACCTGTCATTTTACACTAGATAATTGGAATAACACCTTTAATTATCATGTTTTCAAAAATGACTCGCCAGCTTGATTACATGTGATAAACAGAGCTGCGTGCGTCTGTACACAGTTGACACTGATATTGTTTATTATAGGCTACATTCCTGCCAGATGCATGCGACATAATTTATATGACCCTTTGGCCGGTAATCTCATGCGTCAGATTGACGCTTAGGCAGATATTTTTGAGCGTCAAAAACGGGTCATTTCGGATTTTCATGCGTCAAAACCCGGAGTCCCGGGTCAAAGGAGAACCCTGCCATATAAGAAAACCACAAAACTTCTGGTGAATATGCATAACACTACAAAGTCTCAACCTCTTACTCCCTAAATGTTGCTTTTGTGGTGATGGCAAAATGCAAGACTTCTTGGTAATGGTGAAATAGGTTTTTTTTTCATCAAGGTAGCTTCATTGATTCTTTACTGCTTCTACCAGATCATACTTGATAACCTGAACTTCTGATAAAATTATTTTTCCAAAGGATTTAAGCATTCTTGTCTGAAGTGTGGGTCCCTCAGTCATAATTATGCCTATTGTGAACCAGAGAATATTTTGAAAAACTGTCACAATTGGCCCTGCTAGAGATGTCTTACAGATACTTATCCTTGTATGAAACTGAATGTATTTACCCTTTACCCCTGCTACAGAATACTAGACATATCTGTTTTGAAAGCATTTGCAGCATTTGTAAATATGGCTCAAACGAATACAATTGTATTTAAAAAGATAGAAAGACTGTTGGTGAAGGAGAAAATGCTGGTAACCAGCAGTTTTTTTCCTTTTCCCACAATGTTTGCAAAATCCACCTTCTTCAATGTAGTTAAAACTCTGGATTATTTGGTCAAGGGCCAAATTTTGCCAAATACTAGTAGCTACTTTAGTGAACTGGAATTTTTTCATTGGTGGAGGTAGTTTTTCTATGGCATTATATAAACCACATACCTTATATCGAAGTATCTCTGATCAAATTTGAACAAAACAGTCCTACTGTCAAAAAGGGTTTTAACATTTTTCTCCATACTTTTCAAACGCCCCTCAGATCTTAGACAGTCTGCACATTCGCTCCAAGCAAAAAAAATCAGCCATGGTCTGATTAAGACAGTATAAATGTTTGCAAAAGTCAATTATAACTTTTTTTTATAGTGTATCAGACTACTATGAAAAAGGGTTACCAGTATTACATTTTTCTTCATACTTTTCAAATGACCCCAAGATCTTAGACAGTCTGAATAACTCTCCTTACACAGACTGGACTAAACATAAAATTTGTGTGGCCTTACTGTTCTCTGTGTGTTCCTCAGCTGTTTCAATAATCCTTCATCATCTATGTTTTTCTCTTTCTTCTCCCGTAACTGGACCACTTCATTTGATACGTAACCTATACATTTCTTGATAGCATTCTCTCTTTCACTGTAATTCTGCATAAGCTGAAATAGTAAGAAAAATTGAAACTTGATGCTCTTTATAGATTTAACCCTTTGCACTGGTAACTTAAATCTTCATAATATAACAAACTTGTAGACTTGTCACTTTTTAAGGACAACTGCTGTATTTTTTTTTTTCTGGCATTCAATGTTTCTCATATCTCTTTATGTTGATAAATAATGTATATAAGGTGAAAAAAAGAGATATAATTCACTGTTCAGTTGGTTTAATATTTTGATCTTAACATGCTACTAGCCCGCGCATTTTCAGCTGAAAAATCATGGCATCTATGGTTGACTTAAATAATACAAAATCAATTGTTTCATGAGCTGTGAGAAACAAGGTTTTTGGTGCTTTTTTTTTAACACTTTACCAAACAACAAAATTTTGGACTGGTCCAAACTGCAAGCCTTTGCAGACAACAAAATATTATGTGACTCAAAAATTGAAGTTTCTCGTGGGAAGGGTAGAAAACATTGTGGGAAAAAGAGAAAATGCTGGTTACCAACATTTTCTCCATTTTCCACAATGTTTTCCAATGGCTTCTTTCTAAGAGCCGTAAAAATCCAGTATTGTTTGGTAAAGGTTTAAGTGAGGTTATGCTATATTGATAACTAATGACGAAAAAAATGAACTAGAATCACGTTAAAGCATTTGTAGATGACACATTAAATGTTGTTCAAATGATAAGGTTTCTCTTTGTCAGGGTAGAACATGTGGGTAAAAGGGAAAATGTTGGTTATCCACATTTTCTACTTTACCCACAATGTTTTCAAATGCCTTTTTCTGTAGGGTCTTCAAAACATGGGATTATTTGGTAATTTGTTACATCTCTATCAAACAACAAAGTTTTAGATTTGTCCAATTTGAAAGCTTTTGCTACCCAATCTACCACACAATCCTGTGTTTTCATGACCCTGAGGAAGAAACCTTTTGGAAACTTTGCGGTAACTATAAGGAAAAAATGCTGGTAATCAGCATTCTCCTATTCCCACAGTGTTTCTAGCTTATCAAAGACATATCACATCATATGCATCAAATTTTCATTTGACCAAACATTACACAAACTTAAGTCTTGTATTTGAAGTAAATACATGTAAAAACTTAAATGTTTGAATTATTGATTTCTTATATCTTTCCTGCAGGACGAGCAAAAAGCTGGGAAGGACGAGTAAATTTTTTATTCCACTTGTACCACAGGACAAGTCTGAAGTGGATCTTGAAAAAATTTTCAAGCCCTACCTTATATTCATTTCTGCACAGATATTTGTTATCTACATATCGCACCACTGTTAGAATATGCCCCTCATACTTTATCACAATTCGTTCTTTATTCATCATACTTTGCGTTTCGTAATGTAACCCCCTGCTATGACAAATGAACCAAAAAAAAAAAACAGGATGGGGGAATGGCCCACTTTAAATTTAAATCAATATATATATTTATAATTTAACCCTGCAATCATGTGTCTAAACGACCTGAGGAGAAAGTCTTCTGAAAACATTGTGGATACAAGGAAAAATGTCTAAGATGTTGTCATTTGTTAGAGTTAAAAAAGAGCAAGTCTACTGTTCATGGTGTCCTAAGGTTGAAAAAAAAAAAGGGCACCTCTTGCAAAAGCTCAAGGTGCAACAAGGTGTATTAACCCTTAACTATACAATCCCTTGTTTACATGACCATGAGAACAGGCTTTTGAAAACATTGTGGGAAAAGGAGAAAATTCCAGTTACCAGCACACTATTTTATATCCTTTCAAACACAAATCCTGCTATCTAAGCAACATTTAATTTATTGTCTGAAGAAGCACTCAGAATTACCAGTCTAATTTGACTGGCTGGATGGTGTTTTATGCTGTTTTCAACATTATTTCTTTCATATCACAAGAAAAGCTAACGTATATGTATGCCTAGCCCTGAGTTCCACCAGTACTAAGCTAGGGCTGAGGTGTCTTGCCCAAGGACATTCCAACCTATTCATATTCATTCCAAGAAAATTACAATGGGTAAAATTGTTACACTTCTATGATATTTAGAACAAAATCTACTGACCTGTTCATACAAGGACTTGCACTGATTTGTAGTGTCTGTATTTTTAGCAAAAGACTGCGTTGGCACTATTCTGTTTAATTCATATACTATCTTATCATCTTTGGACCTCATTCGCTTTAAGGCATCCTGAAGAGATGAACACATTTTCTGCTGAATCTTTTTCCATATACATGTAAATACAATTTTCAATTTCAGTGCATCAGGAATTGTATATATACTGTCTGCATTAACTGCATTGGCCATAATTAATGTCATGTGTATTTATGGAAAATTCTTTAGCCATCAAAAGGCACAGTGAAAAAACACTCCAACAAATTTTAAGAAAATTTAATCAAAGAAACAGGACCCAACATTATTATTATTATTACTTTAAGTGTTAACCAGGAAACAAATCTCTGATAAATAATCAGTGACTTGATTGCATGTTTATTAAGAAAATACCCTATTTCAAAGAGATGGATTTTTCCCCCATTTGCTTGGTTTTGGACCTATTCCCACAACAGGGAATAAAATGCTGCGGCGAGTTAACAAAATAGTTATAAAAATGGGAAATGTATAGGTGACATTGAAGGACGATCCAATCTAAGGACAAACAAAGGAAGTTTTGACCAAAATTGGAACGTTTTGTCTGTGGGACGGTTCAACCAATTTTACCCCTTCTGGTTATGCAACACTCAACAATTACTGCCCAACAAAACTTACGTTTCTTACACCATACACATGCTCGTTCAAGAGTTCGTTTCTCTTATTCATTTCGATTACTAATTGTCAAATTTCTGTTTGATCCCCTGTTTCGAAACTGACGAGGGAACACTTGTCCTCCAAACACCTTCGCGTAATTCGTCCTCAATCATGCCGAATCCCAAGTGCTCAGTCTGAGTCTTTACTACTGATTGACAGTTACATGAAAACATCAAATATGCTTAGTTTTGTGCACACCTTGCCATACACTATGTTTAAAAAGGCAGCCAAACGTTACCTCAAAAAGTAAGAAATCATCACAAGGGCAATTTATCTCAGCATTGCTACTACTGGAGGCTGCCATTTTGATTATGAAATCTCGGGATACCAGTCAAACCGTCCCCAAGTTGAAACGTGCTGTTTTTGGTTAAATTGTCTCTGTGCGCAAAACAAGGGCTATTCGGTATACCGACGTTAGTAAAGATCATTCAGATACATGACAAATCGTTGTGAGAGTCGGTAATGATATACGCCATAGAAATGGGATTAACCTTTGACCACACGATCCCGAGTTTTAACGACCATGAAGAAGAAATTAAGCTTTGGAAATCATTTTAGGAAAAAGAGAAAAACTGGTAACCAGCATTTTCTCACAATGTTTTCTACATTATCAAAAATATAAATAATCATTTGAGCTACGTTTAAATTGTCGTCTGCAAATGCTTTGAATTCAGAGCAGTCTAAATTTTTTTGTCGGGTAAAGAGTGAATAGGTTGATAGTAGGTCTATGTGTACACGTTCGTTCCTTCATGTCCAATGACAGAATATGATGAGATTAGCGGAGAAAAAGAGAGGTTTTAGGCTGTAATCCAGTCTTCGGAAGCAAAACGTAGTCTATATCTGATCGTTTTACAAGGCAGTTTAAATAGATCAACCACTTTAGGGCCTAGAGGCTTTTTAGAAGACGACGGACTTTTGCTAATCCAAAGTAAGTGTAGACAACAAATTTAGATATGACTCAAACAGAGAAAATTGTCTTTGAAAGGATAGAAAGCATTTTTGGAAAAGGAGAAAATGCTGGTTCCCAGCATATTCTCCTTTTCCAAAAATGTTTTCCGATACTTTTTATGTCAGGGTCTTAAAAACTCGGGATTGTGTGATAAAGAGTTGAAGTAAATCCTAAAATTGAAATTTTTGCTGCGTAAAAATTTATAGCTCGATCTATAAATTTTTCATTGATGCTGCCGACATTTAATATCCCTCCAAGATATTTGTGTACTGAAAGTATTTTTCTAGAAATCACAAGTGGGGTTTGGAGGGCCCCGCTCTCCCTTTTTTTCAAAACTGTTCAGCTTTGCTTAATTCATATTTTCATATAACCACATGTTCTTTAGCCAGTCTTGAAAATTTTAATGTAAAAAATATAGAAATAATGAATGCGATTCCTGGATTTCTCTGTCTACAAGAGCTACATTTGAAAGTAAACACGTAAATTCAAATGCTTAGTACAGATTCAAAAGTTAATTGATGTACGACCGCTAGATTTAATATCATGTAGCTGGTGAAACAATGAGCTGTTTGCGCTTTAATAGTCTAGATGGCTTCTGTCAACAGTATCTACATTAAACATTCTAAAGTCGTTATCTATTACAAAATGTCAAGAACAATCAGATTGAAGACATCATGATAAAAAAAAAAGGGGGGGGGGGGGCGTGTACATTTAGTAACTGACCCCTGCCAGATGACCGAAATCTGAACTTGTACAAACTCAGGGGATCGTATCTTATTAGACATGATCCCTGTACAAACTGAAAGCATTTGCAGACGCCAAAACAGATGCTGCTTAGTTATTATACCCCCGCAAAACGAATGTTTTCGGGGGTATACCGGAATCAGCCTGTCTGTCCGTCCGTCCATGTGTCCGTGTGTCCGTCTGTATACAAAATACTGCTAATTTTGTGTCACGAACTCCTCCTACAGTTTTGCTGTTATTGTATTGAAAGTTTGTTGACACATTGATTGTATACTGAAGTTGTGCAAGACGCAGTTTTCAATCATCTACTCCCTATGATTCAAGGGTAATCTCCCCTTGAACTTAGAATTTTTTTTGTTAAATTGCCTGTTTCTGTCAAAGCGCTGGCTGGTGACAGCTCTAGTTAGTATTTGTCTTTGAAAGGGAAAGATATATTGTGAGAAAAAAGATAAAAGGTTGGTAACCATCATGTTCTCCTTCTCCCACGATGTTTTCAATAGCCTTTTTTCAAGAGTCGTAAAAACACAGTCCTGAGTACAATTCATACTGCTTAGACCTGTATACACTTTTTTTATAAGAAAAGTTTCACGGAAATACAGGTTGTAAGGTTGGCGTTACCGGTCGCCAAAATCTCCATTAGCGATTAAATTTTACAGCTGGCGACAATAAGCGCAAACAGGGCTAATATTGGCGATTGATAAAAATGTGATAAGACATCATCGCCGACCGTGAAATTCTGATATTTTTTTGTATATAGAACACTTCCCAAACTGCGATATCAGCATACATCAACTTGATTATCATTGGAAGCCGTTCGAAAGCGGCTTCCAGTAGGAATGTACCTAAACTATTTATCATGTAGATGATCAGTAATTATTCGATTGGTCATTATTTTTGGAAAATTTCTAATAATGTCGCGTTGTTGTGACAGAATTACTCCACATGACTCTTTCTTAAATATTCCAACAGACCTACATGTAAATCAAGCCTGGTTTTCTTGCAATATATAGTTCATTCCCAAATAATAATAAATAATACAGAAAAATAAACCTCCTTTAATTGGCTAGTCCCCCGAAGTTTTCAAACATATAGGATTCCTTCTACTTTCCCAAACGAAGTTGTTATGCTTTCCGTTTATCACAAGCCTTCCCACCTCCCAATGGTTTTCGCATTTGTGTACTTTTTTACAAAACAAAATAATGATAATTATGTTATAGAGAGCATCTTAGAATATGATAATCAGAAGCAATTTTATGTACAAGTTTTTCGTCCATTCTCAATCCGTGTAGATAATAGGGCGGTAAACCTTTGATCAAAGTATAGACTGGTTACCTCGCTACACAGTTAATCGAAGAACAAAGAGGAGTCTACGGCAGCTATTTATAGAATACTTGCGAGAAGATAACCCTTTTTTCTTCCCTTTGTCGACACTTTAGCCGAATGGATTTTTGTTACACGGAACATCTACCTTATGATACCTGTAAAATTTAGCATTCACTGTGTTGTGTGTGGAAGCTGTTATGATCAGACTGTACGTGGTGTACACTATGGTCCCGATCTACAAACCCCGTGAAAAATGTATCCATCGTGATGTACATTGACTACAGAAATTATCACGGTGGTGCCTGGTGCTTTAAGGGTTAAAGCTGGTCGAAAATGACAGAAATAGATATTTTTTTTTAAAATTCTATAAGATATTGTAAACATAAAAAAAAAAATTGTTTGTTTTCCTTACTCAGTGTATTAATTTCGTTGTGCAGTCGAAGGGTGAAAGTTATTACAGAACCTATTACTGTGCTAACACAACTTTTTACGTCGCCGCTGGTCAAAGGTTTAGAATAGCTCTTGAAATTTACATTAGACGTTTTACACTAGGTTTGTACAAGGCCTATACAGAAAATGGTTCAAACTACTGATTATCAACCCTTTCCCAAACGGCAAATTTTGGACCAGACCAAATTGAAAGCATTTTGCAGATGACAAATTAACAGTTGCTAAAAAGATGATTTTTCTATATGATAGGGTAGAAAACATTGTGGGAAAAGAAGAAAATACTGGTTACCAGCATTTTCTCCATTTCCCACAATGTTTTCAAAAGGCTTCTATTCCTGGCCCGTAAAAACCAGGGATTGTTTGGAAAAGGGTTAAACGAAGTATGTATAGTAATAGTTATTATGTTGTGGTTGATTATACCCAGATCTTTAAAAACTTAAAAAAATGTTTTGTGTGTGTGTGTGTGTGTGTGTGTGACTGCCATTCCAGGAATAAAAGAAACGTGGTTTATGCCATCTGTGCAGGCTATGATCAGAATAACTTTTGAGATGCCATGCAAAAGTTTTTGTTTCATGGAGTAGAAATGTACAGATTCACTGTGTTACAAGCATGCTAAGATACTTTTCGACAAGCAGGACGATCGTGTTTTAGAAAAAAGTTGTTGCATTTTTTTTTTTTTTTTTTTTGTAAAAAAAAAAAAAAATGAAACGCAAAGAAGAGATCACTGATAAAAATTGTAAATACATGTAAACATCATTATGTGAATAACGATCTTAATATCACTTTGAATAATTAGTAATTTAAATAATTCCGTAGTATTGCTTTGATGCCGCTACAGAAGCTTCGTTTCTAAAATCATTTTAATAAATGAAAAAATGCTGTTCTTGAATGCGCAATTTCTCCATTTTCAAATTTCGAGTAGAAATTTAAAAAATCCGATGCTTTTACGTGTGTGTGTGTGTTTTTTTTTTTTCCCCCACATAAACATTATCACTTTATAATAATAGTAATAATAATAATAATAACAATATAATAACAAGATTATTTAAGATTCCCCTCTAAACTTCTGTCTTATTCTTTAGAATTAGAATACATCTACTGCATTTTAGTACCATTCGTCATGATTTTCCGTCGGTGGGGAGTGTGGGTAAAACAGATACAAAAAGTGTAATCACAATTTCTCAAGAGAGTCAATATTTCTGAAATTGTCCACCAAAAGATTGCGGCTTCTATGATGCTATGCATCATAAATTTGTCTTGTATATACCGGGTATCCTAAGCTGATAACCCTTGCGTCTCCCTAATTGTCGATAGACGAAGATCCGATAGATCGAACGGGATGAAAGGTTTAGTCGCCCTCGGCCAGTCTTTTTTCTATAAATAGAATATATAAGATTTTGGACGCGATAGTGCTGAACGGATTATTTGAGTTTTATCTTTCGTTTATTAAATAAATTTGACAGCATCAATGACGGTCTTTTCCTGAAATGCTTATGTTGAATTATTACATTCTTAATTTTTTTTTAAACTAATGAATGCTTGATCCATATTTCGCCAAATGAGATATATTGTCGTCCGATACTTTTTGGTGATCGGCAGCTACATGAAAGGCTTTTATAAAGTGTGAAACGATATTTCTTGAATCATTTGAAAGACAAATATTTTGCGATGAATTTAATCAAAAGTAGATACATGTACATAGATATCTCCTACAATTAATGCATGAAATTGATGATTGGTTTGAAGAAAATCAAATAGCTGTTTAGCAGACGGCACAATATTTTAGACTCGGCCAGATTGAAAGAATTTGCAGACGACAGCTTAAGTGTAGCTCATAATGTGTTTTAATTATGCAAAAGCAGAAAACATTATGGGAAAAGGGGGGAAATGCTGGCTACCACCATTTTCACTTTTTCCTAGCATTTGCAATAGCCTTCTTTCTTAGGGTCGTTTAAACTGGGGATTGTGTGCTGAAGGGTTAGGTATGAATTTAATGCACATATTGTTGAATTTATGAAACTTTTAATCATTTACCACCCTACGATAACAGGAATTTGTAGCTGACTTTTAACGTTTCAATATAGGGCTCTCTATTGTATATAATGGGACCATCAGAAATATTTAAAAGAAATGAAAGACATACAAATCATATCAACGATGCAAAGCTGTAGATTTAGCTTTATATTGATCATACATGAATCAATGTCATGAAATAATGTAGACTTAGAAAACGTCAAAATCTAAGACCAAGTGATTAGATTGATCGACTGAAACCGGGTTTGACCGACAAAAATATTGGCTACTAAAATTTTTTGGCTTGCGCCTAACTAGCCATTAGTTTAGACATTAAATACAGTCCACATCTGAGAAAAAGATTGAATACAAGTCTTTAGGGTGAAACCGGAAAAAATAACACATTCAGGTACTAATTGGGATACTAAATAGGGATGAGACGGCTCGGGGCCAAAACGATCAGAGTCCGGTCTCGAGCAGGTATGCAGTCACTTCGTACCATAACTATTTCGTACCATTCCCTTTATGACCACCTCGTACCATAAATTTACCACTTCGTACCATAAATTTACCATTTCGTACCATAGCGTTACCAAATCGTACCATGATAATACCATGTCTTATTATGACCAAACATATCAATAAATGTGACAAAAAGTATTTTTAATACATTTTCTTCGTATAAATCAAAGTTTTGGCGATCTTATTTACGGGATGTGATCATAAATCATTTTTTTTATCCATTTAAAGGATTCAGTTTGTATGCGACTGAGAAGATAAATGGATCTAATTGGTCTGTTTGTCTGTAATGTTTGTTGCAGGTCGGGTATATCTACATGTAATTAGAGTTGCGAACAAATTGATTACATTAAACAGAACATTTAATTAAGGAATCATACTTGTTTGATTACCCATTGATTGTAAACTGTCCTTTTTTTTTTTTTTTTTTTTTTTCTTTTTCGCCTTCTTTTTTATATGTTTGCTTATTGGTAAGTTTTGATAGTAAGTGAGCCTCGTATGACGCCGAAACAAAGACAAGGTCAAACGCCAAGGTCAATGTGACAATTTCTAGAAAAAACATCTTTTTTCCACAATATTCATTTTCTTAAATTACACACCTTACTAAAGTAACGACCCTTGGAGAGAACTGATGTGAAAACATAATGGGAAAAAGAGATAATCAGAAAGTTTTATTGCGCATAATTTCTTGCATAAATGTTTAATTTGAATAAATAGCGTTTTTGTTTTCTTCTTTTTTCTTTAATAACGTCATAACGAAAGAATTTTTAAGTCAAAACTTTGTCAAAGGTCCCAAATATTTGGTACGAATGGGTTTGACTATGGTACAAAGTGGTAGAATTATGGTACGAAATGGTATAAATTATGGTACGAAATGGTAAAATTATGGTACGAAGTGACTGGTACGAAATGGTTATGGTACGAAACGTCCGTAATTCCTCGAGCACACGAGATTTAAGATATATAAAAACTATATGAAATGAACATATTCTTTACTAAGTGTTAGATAGTGAAATAATTGGTTTTCGAATGGTTTTATATATTTAGCTATAATAATCAATATCTGGACACAATTTTTTTTTCATAAAAAAAAAAAACTCTTGCGCATGCGCATCACGAAACAGCTGAAGGAAGAAAGAGAAACGTGAAAACCCAACGAGATAAAACGCTTAAAGTTGTGTTTATGCCATTAGATGTACGTAAAGTTTAACATACTTCATGTCTTATCATTTCATTTTATTAACATAATACCATCATACGCATCAAAAACAACATCAAAGCTCTAAACGATGTTCAGTATCTGTACATGTGGTAACCGTGCTGAGTTTCTCCTTCAGACAGTTTAGTTGTCCACTTTCTTTTTAGTCGATCACCTACCGTTTATAACCACCTTAACTAGTACCTACTTGGCCGCTCTTCTTAAACTGGAATAATACAGGGAAGTCCCCTCCATGGACTGTTCATGGCAAAGGGTAACAAGGCAAGAAACAAGATTTAGGGTAACCCCGATTCGGGGACTAGCACCGGTGTTATTTTTGTGATTGTTTCTCCGCTAGCCCCCGCGGCAGCCACTCTTATGACCCATCTGGAGTGAAAAACTGAAATACCAGCATCATTTCGAATGGCTGTATGCATCGATCTTTTCTTTGTCCATGAACAAAAAGGTCCTTATTCGATAGACTATTGATTAATCTTTACAAAAACACTAAAATAATTAAAAAATGACAGTGTTACCTCCTTATAACTCCATTATTTCGAAATGTAAATATCCAAATATCCACTGACCCACTTCCAAGGAAATCAAACTAGGCTTGGCATTTACTGGGCATGTTTCGGAAGTCACTTCCGGTAAAGAAAAGTTCTTTTTTTTTAACAATATTTCGGCTTCTGTGTTATCAGCTTGAGCATTGAAAGGAAAAATAAATGTACTGGATGTATTTCATTTATGAGGATATGTGTTTATCACTTAAATGCCAATCACACAATATCATTTTTTCAAATCGGATAGTATTATAGAAGGGCTGCAATGAAGGGGTGCGGAGACCCAATCACAAAAATAACATCGGAGCAAGCCTTCAGACTGAAGGTAGATTTACGGTAGATTTTAGCCTTGGTAAGGGTTTTCCATACACCTCTTGTTTCTTTGAATTTTGACCCCCCAAACTTTTCAAAATGACTCCCAAAATATATAGGTGGCCTTCTTTTATTCATGTGAAGGGGGTCAAATGATCCCCCAAATCAGAAAGTCAAGGGAAAACCCTGCTTCGTGTAGGCGGTAATAGCAGCGCCCCAGTAGCTCAGTCGGTAGCATGCAGGACTTGAGAACAGGGGGTCGTGGGTTAGGTCCCTGGCTCGGCCAATTTCTTTCCAAGGATTGCTGATAGTCATTGCGACAGAATTCATTCCTACAGGATTCATTCCTCTCCCACTGCTGTCCATTGTCTTGACGATGGTTATGTGGGAAAGCAGCAAGTGGCTTGGAAAGGAAAATTGTGCAGAGTACTGGTAAAAGAGACTTCAGGAAAGCATGGATAGGTGCACTGGCCGCTGCAATATAACTGAAATAATGTTAAAAATGGCATTAAACAACAATCAATTAATCAATCAATCTAGGCGGCATTAAACACCAAACAATCAATCAATCTAGGCGGTAATAACTTCTTAGAATTTATTCTGTATGACGCTCTCCTAATTGCGTAACTGCTGTCTACTTATGATATTTTGTAGCAATCTGTTTATCACTTCCTTTATTATTACCACCTGGGGACATTCAAGGGTCTACCTATGATTATCAATAGTGCAGATAATCTGACATAGACTTGTTTGTTCGACGATGTCACTATGTTGATAATGATTGATTTGAGCATTGTTAGACCAAGTACAATGGGGGTTATTTCACATACAAATGACTTTCCTGAACAGGTTGGTGCCATCAAAAAAAAACTTTCAAACAACACTTGTTATTGTTAAACTATCCACAAGGCCTAACAAAAAAAAAAATCTGTTTAGGGTTTCAGTCCGAGTTGCTGTAGGTAGTGTAGGTACAGGTTTCATTTTTTTTTTTCCAGAAACTTTTTTACATTGACCATGTACTGAAATCACACCCGACAGATTTTTTTTCCACTTGTAGAAAGTTTAGGGTCAGCAGCGTTTTCTAGGTAGGGTCGGGAAAACCTAAACACAGATATTTTTTTAGGCCCAAAAATCATTTTTGAATAACCCATTTGAAATTTTGTTGTCATTATTATTAATGATGGTGCACAAGCAGGAAGTAATTGAACCTAGGCTATTGGAATTCCGGTATGTTTTTAAGTTGTCTACATTTGAAATTTAATTGCGACATCTACTTCAACTTGTGAGCTGGGGTAAAGTAGATGTCGCAGTGATCGCTTTTCGAATGTCCCCAGGCCATCATTTTTGACAATGTAACATTGGAATGATAGAAATGGATAAAAATGAATGAATGGGAAGCAAGGCTAGATAGATTCGGTAATAGGCAAGTTTGGTAAATTGGACTCGTATAATTAATCTATTTGAGGTTTCAATCACAAGGTTAAACAGTTATTTGCAGTCATGGCCAAATACAGTCGGACATGACTGTCAAAATAATAGGACAGGTCAAAAAGTCCGTACCATCAACCAGACAGAGCGGCTTTACCCAGAACTTACAATATTACTGATGCACTGTTTAAAATAAAAAAACAGTGCATTTTTTACCAAAAAAGGGAGAATGTACACGCACTAGCAGCGCACCGGTGTCTAATTACACACCGCACATGCATACAAACCATAAAATGCTCATCAATCAAGCATACGATTTAGATCTACTGTGAACCATCCAAATAGTTTGGAAAGGAGATATTGTTTCTCAGTGTTCCAGCTAGCGGGGAATAGAAGGGCGCTGCGCCCTGCCCCTTCTTTTAGACGCCCTGCCCTTTTTCTGGACACCCTGCCCTTTTTCTGGAAACCCAGCCGTATAATAGCGCCCTGGATTGCCCCATGTTCAGTATTGTAACCTCTAATCTAAACTATGCCAGGAGTCTGTTTAAGACATCATGGATATCCGCCTCCGAGTATACAATCCAATTAACAGCATGTTACTAATCCCCTCCAGGCAGCGAAGTGTGAAAAGATCGACCCCGACTGTATATTACAAGTCCGTCAGAGTACACAAGTGCTGAGAACAATAGAGGCAATTTATATCCATCATTGTCTTTTATGTTCTATTTAAACGATTTATCGTATCTTTACGATAGGTTTTCTTATTCAACAATATTGGGGGCTGGCTCAGAGGACTAGTTTTCTTTTTTAAGTTTGTTTTGAATCGCGATTTATCGTTAATGTCGAAGATCTTGCTTAATTTGCCGTATCAAGTTACATGTTCAGAGTTGAATCTAAGGTGCATGATTTGTAAAATTAACCTTTATGTAATGTTTTCTGTTCATAAACAAATTATTTTTTTCTTAGATTTACTCCTGGTTTCAATATTAACTGATAAAGTTACGTTAATAATCGGGCAGGATTGATGAGTCAGCCAATTAATCTATTGTAAGTCGGAAAGTGGCGCATTCCTAAAGTGGGCGGAGAATAATACCACAGCATGTTGTTGACTTACATTTTGTAGAATGTTTGTCAAAATGTCCATAAATACCTTCCAAATATTAAAATACATGGAAAATGGACCGATGCAAAAAACACGGAAACCCATGACAGAACAAATGTCAACTTCACATCAACCCGATCACAGACACTTCAAACTGTCTTTCCAGCTTGAATAATGTATTTCAAAAGGAGATCTGCTTATTCACTGCATTAAACATACAGTAGAAGCTAAAATCTCCCCTTTATTTTTTATAATGAAAGGATCTGGCAAATTCCATTGGGGGGGGGGGTTGGACCTTACCACACGGGCATGTAGAAACAATTTTAATGAAAGGAAGAATGCAACATTTATGTAACATTTAACAACATTTATCCACAATGTTGAATTGTTGAATGGCATGTAAAGTAATAATTTACTCTGTGAAGGCCTGTTTTTTCCTCATTTCACCAACCTGTACAGATTTGAACCCCTTTAAATTGAATAATTAAGTATCAGAAAAATGACACAGTTACATTGCAGTAAAAGAAAATAAGAAAGTGTTGAAAGTTTGTATTTGTTAGTATTTTGTGGCTTGCTTGTCTTGCAAAGTACTGTTAAAAATGAAGACATGAATTGTATTGGTATCAAGTCTATAGTTGAATGGCATGAGGCTATAGGAAACAGTGTGTGAAAAGGAGAAGATGCTGGTAACTCCTTCTGTTCATCAATAGCTTTTTAATTTGCCAAGTCTGTTATCTGGTAAAGAGTTAATGAGGATTATTTAATGAACTACATTTACTTGTATTGCTCCTGGACTTAGCTAAACTACTCATACTGAAAAATAGTTTTCTTTTTAAGATGAAGCTGGAAGATCCATTTAGCCAATATATAAGAATTATTTCTGGTGTGAAAATCCTTAATTTTACGCAAGACATTGCAGAAGAAACTGTCAATAGGGTTATAAAAAAAATTCTTATCCCCCCTTCCCCCGTGAGAGAGAGACACCCTCTCCCACTCTTACGTTCCCCTGCCCAGGCGCTTTACGCCTCAAAGTGCCCTTCTGAGCAGCAGCACCCTGCCCTTTTTTTACCCTGGCTGGAGCACTGGTTTCTGGTGTTGTTAGTCTGTCACAATTTTTCACTGTTCAAGCCACATATCCAAGCTGCATGAGCCAAAAATTTTATTTCGTGGAGTTATTTTCAGTCCGACAGATTTTAATTCGGTCTGGGAAAACTTTCATGCCTGTCAGACCGACTGTCCGGTAAAATTTTCTAGTCATTCATCAAGTCTGTATTTGCACAGTGATTTGTTTTTTTTTTTTAGCTCCACTGGCCGAAGGCCAGCGAGCTATTGTCATGGCGTTGTGTCCGTCGTCCGTTCGTCCGTGCGTGCGTCCTTAAACCTTTTCTTTAAAAAACTTCTCCTCAGAAACTATTGACTGGATTTTTACCAAATTTCACAGGAATGTTCCTTTGGTGGTCCTCTTTCAAATTCCTTCAAATAATTGTGTTCCATGAAGAATTCTGGTTGCCATGGCAACCAAAGTAAAAAACCTTTAAAAATCTTCTCCTCCCAAACCGCTATTTGGATAGCATTATTATTTTGCAGGAATGTTCCTTAGATACAGGTTTACAGAATTCCTTAAAAAAAAAATGATCTGTCAAAAAAGAAGGCTTTTATGGGAGACTCATTTTCCTTTTATGGTATAAAGTAAAATCTTTGAAAAATTTCTTCTCTAAAACTATTCATTGGATTTCATTGTTGTTTTGCAGGTAAGTTCCTATGGTGGTTGTCTACCAAATTGTTTCTATGGTGGTTGTCTACCAAATTCCTTTTAAAATCAAAGTGCTGTAAGCACTGTAATCGGTCGTCACTGAATGATTATTGGTTGGTTGGATGTATTGGAGTTTAACGCCACTTTAACAAGCGAGCTATTGTCATGGCATTGTGTCCGTCGTCCGTCCGTCCATCCGTTCGTCCGTCCCTTCGTCCGTGCGTGCGTCCGTAATTTTTTTCTTTAAAAAACTTCTCCTCAGAAACTATTGACTGGATTTTTACCAAATTTCTTAGGAATGTTCCTTTGGAACTAAGAAAATGCTGGTTACCATTTTTTTCTTCTTTTCTCACAAGTTTTTTCCATACCCTTTTTCTTCAGTGAGCTAAAATGCAGGATTGAATGATAATTGTTAAAAACTTCCTTTCGCCATTATAGAAATATCAGGCCTGTGGAGCGATACAGGCGCTCAAGCGCCTCTAGTTTTTAAATTTACAAAATTATATTTCAGTCAGTGTGTGCGATCACGTATAAATGTACGTGATTCACGTATAAAATAGAAAAATCACGTACAGTTTTTCTCTGCTACAAGAATGTACAAAAATTTTCACCCTAAAAACAATGAAATTCATAGAACTTTGTAATTTCGGGGATAATCTGAAGCGAAATGTTTACAGTCACTTACTCTAGCACTCGTCACAACTCGGCCGATTCCGTAGTTATAGGCTCCCATCACCCGAGGTATGCCGAATGTCACTCTAGCTTAGGGTTTTCCCGATTTTTAAATATAGATGCTAAACCAGAACGTTCTAAGGTTATCGTATGATTTGTTCGTGCCCAAAAGGTTGTGGCTGTGTTTTGATCGGTTTGCCGACTTTAACATCTTTGTCACTAGGATTGTAAAATAAAATAAAACATTAACAAGGTCGTTTGTATTAGCGGACGAATATTGGCTGCAATTTGATTATTTGCTAGCGAAAGATGGCTCAGTTTAAATTGTCTCTGTTCTTTTCAATAACAAATGAATGAGCTGCGGATCGGCAACTATCTTCCGAAGTTGACAGTAGCGCGAGTTCTGACGCCGGGAAATTTGAAATGACATGCCTTTGACGCTGAAAAGTATCTGCCTAATTGTCAATCTGACGCATGATGTTATGGTCTAGAGCTTCATATAACCTAGCTTTCATGCATCAGGCAGAAATATGGGCTAAACACGATCAGTATAAAATGCGAAGGACATGCACATGATAATGAAGCTGGCGAGTCATTTATGACAATGTAATAAAGGTGTTAATCCTCTTACCTAGTGAAAAGTGACAGCTTTTAAAGTTATCTGCTATTCAAAATGACAAATTGATGTCAAATCATGTGCTAATACTTCTCCAAAAAATTCATTGACACAAAAATAGATTGTCAAAAAAAACATGAAAACCCATGACACTACAATGATCAGTGTGGCATCGTCCGATCAGAGGGACTTCAAACTATCTTCTCATTTTTAATAATGAATTTAAACAGTGAATTTACACAAATCTCTGAATAAAACAATAAGTGGTAGCTAAAATTCTGTTCACGATTGAAAAAATTGTTGTTTTAGGAAATGAAAATATAGATCTAAGGGGGGGGGGGTGTCATCTGTAAATGCTTGAAATATGTCTGACTTTTTTTAAACTGGTTTGGAAATTAAAATTAAAGGACCAAAATAAATGATATTAAATAAAGCAAAAAATCTAAATGGTATTGTATTTCATTGATTTTTTACGTACAAAACACAACATCTTTATAAACTTAATATCATGTAGACAAATTGTCACAGTATTTAAAGCAAAAAGGCATTCTCAGTTAAATGGAGACACCGACTGAACAACCGATAACTTGTTGGTGTGCTCTTCGGATTACAAAGCGATAATCGTTTGTGATTTTAACGTGATTGCCCAACACTACCAATTTGATAGATTTTGTACAGGAATTGGACCAGTTCCATGGTATTTCACTTACCTACTTGTTTTAGCAAACGTTAGAATTGATTTTGCCAAAAATGTTTGCACAGTTTGAGGAAAGGTTCCTAAAGTGTTTGAAGAGCTTATAACTGTGAACATGTAGATCTATCTATAAAATCTTGTTTGCGCTTATTGCATGAAAACAATTTATCTTTTAGTAGGCTGCCATTTAAACTTGATATTTAAATAAAATTATGTAGGTTAGATCTGAACTCCCATCATTGTTTGTGTACCCCCAACTCCAGTTACCAAAGGGTACAAAAACCTGAAGCTAGAAAAAGCACAGCACACTTTGTCAGTGAACAGGACCCATCTAATAAAGAGCAGCCACACATTGTTAAGCAAGTATATTTGTGGGGAGTGAGAACTCTCCAGTATTTTATAAATTGACTGACCTTAGGCTTCCCTCCTGACACAGTCATGTGACAGCCTTCAACAGCAAAATTCGGTAGGGTAGAAGTGTGATTTTTTTTTTTCAAATGCGGTTTTGTCTTGCAATAATTTGTAGTCTTTTTAGGAAAAGGTAGTTGCATCAGTGAAATCACATGCTTTGAATATCCTGTAGTAGCACCGTGGATTCCACTCAATCACAACCTTGTTTATCTGGATTTTCATTTATCAGCAAGAATTAGTCCAGCACCAATCCTTTTCTTATTTAGACAACGTAAATTTAAATGTTTAGTCAGGATCCAGTAATTGGAAAATTTGGGTTTCTTTTTGTTTCGATTGAACTTGTTTTTGGTCAAGGATTAGAATTAGGTAGCAGATAGTGTGAGTTCAAGATCAGATAGCATGCTTTGTGCAGCCTTATCTTGATCTACACTGTCAGCCAAAGCTATCCAAGGGAACATTGACAGTGAAAGAATTAAGAACCGAAATATATATTCACTATTTGTAGATGTCTACAGAAGGGGCAAGTCCAGCCAATCCCCGTCTGAGATCTTACAAAAATAAAGCTTTAGATTCACTGGAGCTAAGGAGGAGAAGAGAAGAGGAAGGAATACAGTTAAGGAAACAAAAGAGAGATGAGCAGGTAGAATGTAGTATCACAATAATAGAACTTATCATCAGAATACTGGTCCAAAGAAGTGGATGTAGCCCTATCATTCAAGGCCCAATAGTGGCTAAAAAGAGAATCAGGTGCTAAAATGCATTTAAATTTAATTCATATCATTTAAAAATATGAGAAATATTGTGAAGGTGACAATCTGTTAGTTTGTGGTCAGTCCACATGTCAGTTGCTGGCAGAAAAATCAATTTCAAAATCAGGCAAAAAGTAAACAAAAGATAAGTGACCTTGCAATTTCTAACTTGGTTTTGAAATTAATTTCTCTGCCAGCAGTTAACACTTGAACCAACAGTGCAAAAGCCAGCATTTTCTCCTATTCCCACATTTTTTTCAAATTTTTCAAAAGGCTTCTTTCTCAGGGTCATTAAAATCGGGATTGTGAGGTAAGTGGTTTACAACTTCAGCAAGCGTGTATATTTTACCTAAAGTGTTTGTCTGATCTTCGATTTATTGTTAGAAGGATTCTGGCCAGGATAGCCTTGAAATAATATGTAGATACCTTTTTTAGTTGACTAAATTTCTATTAATTTCTTTTTTGTGTTCTATAGGATAGTTGAACTGTATCTCATTGAATCAGTTCCAGTAAGTATCCACAATACAGTGAAAAGCTTGTATAATGGTGTTCTGTTAACGACAATTCAAAAAGGGTGAACAATGTCTGCCGGAAAAGTAA